>JAWNNX010000676.1:0-2802500 GCA_035044505.1 Zaprionus lineosus
GAAATAATAGTAGTGCTTTTCAGTTCAAAATGTTGCTTAAGAAAACTTATAGACAGAAACCATATATGCAAAAATTTTTAATTCAAAATTTTATTATACATATTTGTTTTATAATTCATATTATTTTTTTTTTAAATTGCTTGATTAGTTACCCTCCAAGGACAAAAATATAAGAGTATATCAAAAATTTCCATCCAAAAATAATAGTAGTGACTTTTATAACGGTAAAAAAAATAATCTATAACTTTATTTTGGATTAATTTTTTTACTCTATATGTTTATATGGATCTTATATTTAGTTGTAAAGCCAATATTTTCTATGACTGCACTACAGGGGCGTGGCATGGAGTCTATAAGGTCCTGGCCACGCTTTATGGGGATATTTGACCATGCCTCCTGGACTACACGCCAAAGTTGGGGCTTGGCTGCAGGGTTAGTGGCTGCCACAACTCCTTATACATATCCCCATAAATTCTCTATCGAATTGAGGTCCGGGGACTAAACTGGCCATCGCATCACGTCAATCTTTTCTGATGCCTACCAATCTTTAGCCAGCTTACTAGTATGTTTTGGGTCATTATCCTGTTGAAATGTCCAGGTTGATGGCATATCCCAACTGGCATATGGCAACATTGAGTTTTTCAATTTGTCAACATAGACATTTTGATCCATGCTACCTTCTATCATATGTAATGGGCCTACGTCAGACTATGAAAAACATGCCCAAACCATGATGCTCATACCACCATACTTAACTGTCTTTCTTGTGTACCTGGGTTGGAGTTCAGAATTTTGGGGGCGTCGTTCATACTGCCTAGACCCACTGCTACCATATAAAAAAATTTTACTTTCATCTGATCAAAGTATGTTACGCCATTTCTCTACGGGCCACGTCACATGAAATTTTGCAAATATGAGCCGTGCTTCCAGGTGCTTCTTGGTCAACAGCGGTACCTTTCGAGGACTTTGGCACTTAATTTTTGTTCCAATAGTCGACGACAAGCAGTGACTTTACTGACTGATAAATTTATTTCAGTTTTTATGGTTTAAGAAGAGGCTAACGGGTTAATTTTGCTAATGCGCGCGATGCGTCTGTCTTCAAAAGCGGTAGTTATGCGCTTCCCGCCACAAGATTCTGGCTTTATTTTAATATTTAATGACCTTGAATATTATGATAGGTGTACATCCAATAGGTTTTTCTATTTCTTTATATGTTTTCCCTCTTTTCTGAGTCTCAATATCAGTTCTCTTTTTCCTGCAAGGCATGGATTTCCTCTACCCACTAAAACTCAAATTATGTTGCGAATTCAACTAATAAAATTTATGAAAATATTGAATAATAAATCAAACTTACTGAAAATGCTTTGTTTTATATAAATTACTTCCTAAATTTTTTCCAACGAGCTGTTTTCCTAACAATAAGTGCAGCACTACTATTTTTTTCCTATGCGAAATTTGGTTGCACTTGTCAAAGATCGTCAACAACAAATTATAGGGATGAAAATCTAACGGAAATTTTTTGTTATTCTCTTCCAGACATTCTTTTCTAAATAATTGTAAAGTTTTGTTAAAATTGTGCGACTGGAAGTATCGGAAACAAAGGCTTTTCTTTTCTTTAATTTTGCACTACTATTATTTCTTCCGTGTGTGTATATATGCATATATACATGTATGCACACACAAGCAACATTGATACATACACACAAACACACAGCTGCAGGCAGAGACAGTTGCTACTACTGCACCTTACATGTTTTTTTTCTCATCACTTTTTTTAAACTTTGATTAAAAAATTGTTCCCTGCATAAATTTGCTTTTCATTTTTTAACAAAATCTTACCACGAATTGAGAGCGAACAGTGAAACTGTTGGAAACTGCTGTGCTGGGTGTTTCTCAAGGTTGGCTTTTTACTATTGCATGGGAAGGGGGGCAAACGAATGAACGACGACAAAAAAAAAATTCTAGAAATATGTGTAAAATTCTCTAGTAAATCTGCGTTTTCAATAACGCGCAAGTCAAACATTGCACTTTTCACTTTCGCGTAACTTTCTTCATAAACTTTTCATACGCGCTCAACGGAAAAAAAAGAGGAAATATGTAAAATATATTTATTTTATTAACGAAAATAAAATGGTTAGACTCCAGCAAAAATGCTTTTGCTAGCGCTGACAAACAGCGATACACTCACGACTATCGTTGAAACGATTGCGATAGACCATGCTAAATACCACTCAACGTTCGTGGTTAAGGCAAAAACAGTGCTGCACAATGTCATAACCGCCTGACTAGCACCGCACGCTGATTTTGTGGGATATGAGCAATAAGTTTATATTTTTATATTTACCAGTTAGAGGATGATGGCGTCCAATAATATATGATCATTTAAATTTCAGGATATTGCTTCAAATTTATTGGGATATTCTTGCGATAAACGTAAATTTTTATGAAAAAAATCAAATATACAAAATAGAGAAATTTGTTGAATAATTTATGTTTTTTGACATATGCAAGCTCGTATAGAACTATTAGTATGAATGTGCACATGTAACTGTTCGAAAGTTCCTAAAATGTAATATATGTAACATTTTTCAACTGATACGCTTACTCTTCTGAACCATTTAAACCATTTAGTTTGACAGCTTTACCTCAGAAATTGTTATCGATATATTTATATCATTTTCCAAATAAGCTCATATGCTGCAGCTTATGTGTTTGCGGTTGTGTGCGAAGCTCTTGCCCTATAAGGGTTAGCAAGGGAAGAAAAATAGGGCTCTCTGTAGGCATGGATTCGAGCGGAAAGGAAAATATTTTAAGACCCTTTATAAATAATATGAACTATAAAAAGAGTAAGCTTATTCTTTTGACTGTAAACTTTTAAATACACACTGGGGTGGTCTATATATTTTTATTAAAAACTGTTTTTTGTGTTTGGTTTTTGTTCAATTTCTGTTATTTTTTGTTTTTTGTTTTTGTAAATAACGTGACGACTTGAAAACAAAAATTAAATAAGTGTACTTTACTTGTAATGTAGTAGAAAGTGTTATAAAAGCAATATTACAATAACTGTGGTAGAATTGGCTCCTAAAATAGATATTTTACAACTGATACCACTTTTTGTCTTTATATTTAAGCATTAATTGATGCGCTGTACCGCTGAAATCTTGACCTGTATTGGCCATACGCTCGGCGCGCTCCTCCAATAAATTAAGCTTCTCGCCTCGCTCCATGGCTAACTGATGCGCACGGCTAATTTCCGATGCGGCTGTGGAAGCACGTTGACCAAGCTGCTCCAAATTGGGGCCAGGTATATGCCGTGCAACGGAACGATTTGCTTTCCCGCTTTGTTCACCAACTGAAATACACAAATATATATTTAAATATATAATTACATGGTTTTATCATTTAAATTTATAAATAATTAATTAACTTACACAACTCTTCACGATCCAAAAGTTTGGCACCACCGCCAAATAGACCCTTAAAGAAACCCTCCTTCGGTTGTTCGGGCATTTCCTGTACCGTGTATAATTCACCCATCATCTCCAAAATAAATTGACTGTAAAATTAAGAATTGATATTATTTCATTTATTAATTTAATACTAGTATATATATTAAAACATACCAAAATTCCGATGATATCGTGAATTTTTGAATTTCGGTGGGCGAAGCCATGTACAATCCATGACCTTTATGACTAAAGCAAAATATTTTTGATATCCTTTTTAAAAAAAAGAATTGAGAAAATGAAGAATATAAAAAAAAATAAATTATAACAATTTAATTATAAAAAATTGCGTTTTGATTTACAGTTTACACTTACTGAGTTGTATCTTCATGAACAATGATCTGTTGACCCCATATCGAAAGCATTGGATCCACAATTCCCTGTTTACATTTGGTTTGAAAACTGACAATAAATGAGAGAAAAAATTAATATTTAAATAATTTTAGATAATCCTTTGACTTAAGGGTACCTTAACTCCATTAGCGGTAAGAAATCAGTATCCAATAACAGTTTTAGACTAGGAAGACTATGTACCATTAGATGGCCATTTGAAAGATAGGTTGCTAAGCAAGAGCCATCTGAAAGAACACGAAAAATGATTTAAAAAAAAAATGTTCTTTTAATATTTAGCTTAATATGTGTTAAGGACCTCGTGATAGTTTCTGCCTTGACTGCAAAATCCATTTCCGATAATTGTATGCGATTGATGCAGCATTGATTTGCTACGTTGTTGTGGTTGTTGGTGAATCCCATTTAGATATTTTTGTAGTGGTTGCTTTCTTATATGTTTAGTATTGAATTTAAATTAATATTAAGAAACATCCTAACTCCCGATCTCTGCTAATTTTCAAATTCTCGTTCTTAATGCTTCCACTTGCATTACTGCATCATTCGCTTGTGATTTTTATTAGTTTTGAACGCTGGCCACCCATTTTGAGAGTTTATTACTCATCGTGTTACTTCTGCTTAATTTTGCTTTTTTTTTTTGCACCCCCTCTTCGTGTACCTTTTGCAATTTATTCTGTGATAAGGGGTTTGCAAATCGGTTTCTCTTTCTCCTTATCACGATCGTTGCGCGACTCCAACTGTTCAAGGAGCAGTGCAGGATTCGCCTGACCCTGATGGGTATTCTGCTTAAGCATTGTCCAATCGTAGACATAATCATATTGATGGTTCAGTGTTCGGAACAAAATGCTGTAAGTGAAAAATACATTAGAATAAATCTTAATGCATGTGTGTGTGAGTAAAGGGGTTAAAAAAAATACTTACCGGAACAATTGACGTAGGTACATGTAGTCAGGCTGTTCCTCAAAGCGCAAGCTACGACAATAATTCAAGTACATTGAGAATTCGGCAGGCGAACCCTGGCACAGAACCTCAATGGGCGTGGACATTTTCTTTTCAGAGATTTTCTCGTATTTTTGTTGCTTATTGTTGGCCTTCATGCCCTGCCAGGGTAGGACACCCCTATTAAAGTACATCATCACATAACCAAGTGATTCCATATCGTCGCGACGCGACTGCTCGATACCCAAATGGGCATTGATTGATGCATAGCGCGCCGTGCCCGTCAAGCTCTTGTCCTCCCTGTAATAGATGTGGACGCGTGTGTTTGGATCGCGAAACTTCTTGGCAAGACCAAAGTCGATCAAAAACAATTTATTGCAATGCTGTCCAATTCCCATCAAAAAATTATCCGGCTTAATATCACGATGAATGAAGCATTTCAAATGTATATATTCGAGACGGCCAATCATCTGATCTACCAGCATAAGGACCGTCTTGATGGTAAAGTGACGTGTGCAAAAGTTAAAAAGATCCTCCAACGAGGGACCCAATAGATCCATAACCAGCGTATTAAAGTGCTTCTCCTTGCCATGATGACGTATGCGTGGAAAGCCAACACCTCCGCTCAAAATACGATACAACTTTGCTTCGTACAGCAGCTGGGGATGACGTGCGTTGGCGCTCTCCATTTTAATGGCCACTTGTTCGCCGGTCTGAATGCTCATGCCCAAGTAAATGTCGCCAAACGAGCCGCTGCCTGTGAATTCAATTAAAAGTTCGGTTAAATTCAAATTTAAACAAAAATCAAATAAAAATAATTTACAATTGTTAAAAAAATAAAATAATTTCTTTTTAAAAAATATATTTTACTTTGCTGTACCCGAATTGCCAGCTCGATTGCTTTTACCGATCTCGTCTCTTCATGGGGTTGCCATAATTTCATTGCTTTTTAAATTAAACTTTAAATTTTATTTATTAAAAAGAACTTAGTTTCTGCCAGCTTCCATATATTTCTAAGAATCGTACAGTGGCTCACAACTTATTTCATGTGAACACAATTTTTGAGTAACCAAGCCTAAAATTGATATAACTTGTTCTAACCTTTAAAAAACTAATTATGCAGTTTTGTAAATAAATTAATTCTCAATATAAAACATAAAAAATATTTTCAAAAACATAAAGTTAAACCGATTTATTAATATAAAAACTAAATAAACTCATAATTGTATTGTCACAGTTTATATCGTGCGTTCGTTTTATGCTCGTTTTTTCGTCAGAAACTAACGGTAATTGCAAAACGGTAAATGCAAACATGTTGATTCATGTTTGCAGTAAGTGTCCGTTTTCGAAGAAGTATAAAAATTATTCATAATTGAATTGTTTGTGAATTAGTTATTTTACACACTTTGGAAGTGGGAAATCCCAAAAGGAAATAGGTGAAATTATTGGATTGAGTTCATCCACATTTCAAAATATTATTCAGCGCGTTGTCCGAGAAAATCGGGTGCACGACAAAGGAAGAAAGTCTTCAAGTAAAATTTTTAATGAAAATGATGAGAGATGGATTTTGCGGAAAATTAAAAAAGATCCAATGTTAGGTGCTCCAGCAATGGCCAAGGATGCTGAACTTTATCTCGGCAAACAGTGTCATCCGGAATGTGTACGTAGAGTACTTCGGAATGCAAATGTTCATGGACGGACAGCTAGGAACAAGCCGTTTATTAGTAAGAGAAATCAAAAAGCCCGTATAAAGTTCGCAAAAGACCATAAACACAAGGATAATTCCTTTTGGAACTCAATAATTTTTGCCGATGAGAGCAAATTCAAGAAATTCTTTACACAAAATATTATAATCCTGTGAATCTTAACTTTACTTTTACTTAATTTTACTAACTTATATTAATTTTAGTACTTTGTACGGTCTCCCTTAGCTGTTACCACTTGGTGGAGGCGTTTTTTCATTGAATTTATCTTTGCTTTGGGAGGTTATAATCATTGGCGATATTTTGCTTTTTTTATTTTTGTGTTTATTTTTTGGTTGCCTTTTAGCCAGATTTGCTGAGATTTGCGCACGTTCAGTATTGAACCATCTTCAAGTTCCTGCGCATTTTTATGAATCAATTCAATACATTATTTATATGCATATTATGTACATATATGCATATATGCATATGTTTATATTTATATATTATTAATATATTATATATATGTATATTATATTATATATATATTATATATTATATTATATATTATATATTATATATATATATATATATATATATATATATATATATATATACAAGAGAGATATAATAATGTGTATATGTCGCTCTATATACATATATAATATATTTGCATCGTTATTATTATAATTATTTTATTTTAAATATTTTGTTTTCTTTTCTTTTTCTTTTTGTTTTTGTTTTTGTATTTGTTTTTTAATATTATGCTAAGTGTTGTTGCTTGCTGCAATATGGTTTTGAAGGTGTTTTATGAATAGTGTGGGTGTTTGTTAATATGTGTATGTGTATGTGCATGTGTGTGTGTGTGTTGTATTTATTTACTGTATGCGGAGGAGTGAGTCTGTGGAAGTAATGATTCTGTGGGGTGTACACATATTTTAGAAACTGTTTGTAAAACTGTCTTCAGTTGGAGTACACACGTCTATGAGTGTATATATATATATATATATATATATATATTTATGTGTGTGTGTTTGTGTTCAAACTATGCTGATTTTTTGCGTGTGTATGTGTGTGTGTTTGTGTGTACTTTATGCTGATTTCTGTGTGTGTGTTTATTATGCTGATTTCTATGCGTGTGTGTATTTTTGTTGTTGTTGTTGTTGTGGTTGTTGGTGAATCCCATTTAGATATTTTTGTAGTGGTTGCTTTCTTATATGTTTAGTATTGAATTTAAATTAATATTAAGAAACATCCTAACTCCCGATCTCTGCTAATTTTCAAATTCTCGTTCTTAATGCATCCACTTGCATTACTGCATCATTCGCTTGTGATTTTTATTAGTTTTGAACGCTGGCCACCCATTTTGAGAGTTTATTACTCATCGTGTTACTTCTGCTTAATTTTGCTTTTTTTTTTTGCACCCCCTCTTCGTGTACCTTTTGCAATTTATTCTGTGATAAGGGGTTTGCAATTTGGTTTCTCTTTCTCCTTATCACGATCGTTGCGCGACTCGAACTTTTCAAGGAGCGCATGACGCTGATGGGTATTCTGCTTAATTATTGTCCAATCGTAGACATAATCATATTGATGGTTCAGTGTTTTGAACAAAGAGCTGTGAATGAAAAATACATTAGAATAAATCTTAATGCATGTGTGTGTGAGTAAAGGGGTTAAAATAAATACTAACCGGAACAATTGACGTAGGTACATGTAGTCAGGCTGTCCGTCAAAGCGCAAGCTACGACAATAATTCAAGTACATTGAGAATTCGGCAGGCGAACCCTGGCACAGAACCTCAATGGGCGTGGACATTTTCTTTTCAGAGATTTTCTCGTATTTTTGTTGCTTATTGTTGGTCTTCATGCCCTGCCAGGGTAGTACACCTTTATTGAAGTACATCATCACATAGCCAAGTGATTCCATATCGTCGCGACGCGACTGCTCGATACCCAAATGGGCATTGATTGATGCATAGCGCGCCGTGCCCGTCAAGCTCTTGTCCTCCCTGTAATAGATGTGGACGCGTGTGTTTGGATCGCGAAACTTCTTGGCAAGACCAAAGTCGATCAAAAACAATTTATTGCAATGCTGTCCAATTCCCATCAAAAAATTATCCGGCTTAATATCACGATGAATGAAGCATTTCAAATGTATATATTCGAGACGGCCAATCATCTGATCTACCAGCATAAGGACCGTCTTGATGGTAAAGTGACGTGTGCAAAAGTTAAAAAGATCCTCCAACGAGGGACCCAATAGATCCATAACAAGCGTATTAAAGTTCTTCTCCTTGCCGTAATGACGCATACGTGGAAAGCCAACACCTCCGCTCAAAGTACGATACAACTTTGCTTCGTACAGCAGCTGGGGATGACGTGCGTTGGCGCTCTCCATTTTAATGGCCACTTGTTCGCCGGTCTGAATGCTCATGCCCAAGTAAATGTCGCCAAACGAGCCGCTGCCTGTGAATTCAATTAAAAGTTCGGTTAAATTCAAATTTAAACAAAAATCAAATAAAAATAATTTTTACAATTGTTAAAAAACTAAAATAACTTCTTTTTATATAATATTTTTTACTTTGCTGTACCCGAATTGCCAGCTCTTCAAGGGGTTGCCATAATTTCATTGCTTTTAAATTAAACTTTAAATTTTATTTATTAAAAAGAACTTAAATTCTGCCAGCTTCTATATATTTCTAAGAGTTTTCCTATGCGTATATAGTATATTTTTTACCACGTGCTAAAGCTTTTCAAAGACTGTCCACGAATTGACTGAATGGGAGTCAAATCCAGTAACTCCGTATAAATAAGAAAGAAAGGGTTAAATTTTTTTGAATTTCTTAAATAAAAATAATCTAAAACAAATTTCTTTACAAACAACTGAGTAACTAAAAGCTGATAAATGTGATTGCTAAGCTTGTAAATGTATTGAGAGTCCCTTCACGAAATCGCGATCGTTTCTTGTTAAATTGCAATAAAAGCTTAACTAAGCGGCAATGAGTCATACAAAGAAAGTTATTTTTTTTTTTTTTTAAATATGTTAAGGTAAATTAATTATTAAAATATAATTACCTATCTTGCGTATCACCCGATATTTGCCCCCGATAATTATCTCGGGGCGACCGTCCTTTGTTAGTCGCATCTTTTCCATGTTGCTTAAAGGCTCCACTACTGGTTTTTTGATTAGCAAGGATGGGGGATATCAAATAGTTTATTAAATTAAAGTGTATTCAGTGGGCTTCGTCTGTTGATATCTGCAAAGATCTGTAAATTATAAATATATATTATATATTATAAGTTGTCAAACGTAAACATATTCTTAAGATACTTGCGCCAAGCAATTAAAGAGTCAAATGCAATGTTAGAAGTCAGAAGTCAGAAGTCAAACAGAACAAGAAATAAAAGCACTTTCTTTTTGAAATGTTTGTTTGGAGTTGCTGCTGTTGCTGTTGTTGTTGTTGCTGCTGCTGTTGTTGTTGTTGATAATAATCGTTTGTCATTTCTCATTTATGGATGGTCATTATTATTATTTAGGAAATATAAATTGTTTTGTTATTATTTATGAACGTTATTTTTCATGCACTCTCTTCTGCATTTATGCTTTATTACGCTCTTCTCAATCAAAATTATATGCTGTATTGTGCGAATATTGCGCATTTTCATAACGAAATTAACATTTGAATCGATAGTCGATATATTGAGCTTGTCCCTGTGTACGCGCGTGTGTTGGTGTGTGTGTGTGAATGTGTATGGACGACAAAATAGCAACAAAAACAAACACAGCAGCAGCAACAACAACGACAATAACTAGTGTCAGGTGGCCCAGGAAGCAACGTTGTCGGACACTAATCGAATGATCGATTATTTATTTTTCATATTGTCTATTTTTTTTTTTAATTAACAGGCGTAATTTTGATAAACGATAAGCAACTGCAACAACGATACAGGTACAATAGCAGCATATTCCGCTTCTTTTACCCCGTTGGAATGCACATTACAAATACTTATACAAATCCATGAACACACATAAATAAATATACATACGTAAGTTTGCAAGGATAAATACAGCATATGTTTATTTATTTATATACACACACGGAAGAAATAATAGTAGTGCTTTTCAGTTCAAAATGTTGCTTAAGAAAACTTATAGACAGAAACCATATATGCAAAAATTTTTAATTCAAAATTTTATTATACATATTTGTTTTATAATTCATATTATTTTTTTTTTAAATTGCTTGATTAGTTACCCTCCAAGGACAAAAATATAAGAGTATATCAAAAATTTCCATCCAAAAATAATAGTAGTGACTTTTATAACGGTAAAAAAAATAATCTATAACTTTATTTTGGATTAATTTTTTTACTCTATATGTTTATATGGATCTTATATTTAGTTGTAAAGCCAATATTTTCTATGACTGCACTACAGGGGCGTGGCATGGAGTCTATAAGGTCCTGGCCACGCTTTATGGGGATATTTGACCATGCCTCCTGGACTACACGCCAAAGTTGGGGCTTGGCTGCAGGGTTAGTGGCTGCCACAACTCCTTATACATATCCCCATAAATTCTCTATCGAATTGAGGTCCGGGGACTAAACTGGCCATCGCATCACGTCAATCTTTTCTGATGCCTACCAATCTTTAGCCAGCTTACTAGTATGTTTTGGGTCATTATCCTGTTGAAATGTCCAGGTTGATGGCATATCCCAACTGGCATATGGCAACATTGAGTTTTTCAATTTGTCAACATAGACATTTTGATCCATGCTACCTTCTATCATATGTAATGGGCCTACGTCAGACTATGAAAAACATGCCCAAACCATGATGCTCATACCACCATACTTAACTGTCTTTCTTGTGTACCTGGGTTGGAGTTCAGAATTTTGGGGGCGTCGTTCATACTGCCTAGACCCACTGCTACCATATAAAAAAATTTTACTTTCATCTGATCAAAGTATGTTACGCCATTTCTCTACGGGCCACGTCACATGAAATTTTGCAAATATGAGCCGTGCTTCCAGGTGCTTCTTGGTCAACAGCGGTACCTTTCGAGGACTTTGGCACTTAATTTTTGTTCCAATAGTCGACGACAAGCAGTGACTTTACTGACTGATAAATTTATTTCAGTTTTTATGGTTTAAGAAGAGGCTAACGGGTTAATTTTGCTAATGCGCGCGATGCGTCTGTCTTCAAAAGCGGTAGTTATGCGCTTCCCGCCACAAGATTCTGGCTTTATTTTAATATTTAATGACCTTGAATATTATGATAGGTGTACATCCAATAGGTTTTTCTATTTCTTTATATGTTTTCCCTCTTTTCTGAGTCTCAATATCAGTTCTCTTTTTCCTGCAAGGCATGGATTTCCTCTACCCACTAAAACTCAAATTATGTTGCGAATTCAACTAATAAAATTTATGAAAATATTGAATAATAAATCAAACTTACTGAAAATGCTTTGTTTTATATAAATTACTTCCTAAATTTTTTCCAACGAGCTGTTTTCCTAACAATAAGTGCAGCACTACTATTTTTTTCCTATGCGAAATTTGGTTGCACTTGTCAAAGATCGTCAACAACAAATTATAGGGATGAAAATCTAACGGAAATTTTTTGTTATTCTCTTCCAGACATTCTTTTCTAAATAATTGTAAAGTTTTGTTAAAATTGTGCGACTGGAAGTATCGGAAACAAAGGCTTTTCTTTTCTTTAATTTTGCACTACTATTATTTCTTCCGTGTGTGTATATATGCATATATACATGTATGCACACACAAGCAACATTGATACATACACACAAACACACAGCTGCAGGCAGAGACAGTTGCTACTACTGCACCTTACATGTTTTTTCTCATCACTTTTTTTAAACTTTGATTAAAAAATTGTTCCCTGCATAAATTTGCTTTTCATTTTTTAACAAAATCTTACCACAAATTGAGAGCGAACAGTGAAACTGTTAGAAACTGCTGTGCTGGGTGTTTCTCAAGGTTGGCTTTTTACTATTGCATGAGAAAGGGGGCAAACGAATGAACGACAAAAAAAAAATTCTAGAAATATGTGTAAAATTCTCTAGTAAATCTGCGTAAACGCGCAAGTCAAACATTACACTTTTCACTTTCGCGTAACTTTCTTCATAAACTTTTCATACGCGCTCAACGGAAAAAAAAAAGGAAATATGTAAAATATATTTATTTTATTAACGAAAATAAAATGGTTAGACTCCAGCAAAAATGCTTTTGCTAGCGCTGACAAATAGCGATACACTCACGATTATCGTTGAAACGATTTCGATAGACCATGCTAAATACCACTCAACGTTCGTGGTTAAGGCAAAAACAGTGCTGCACAATGTCATAACCGCCTGACTAGCTCCGCACGCTGATTTTGTGGGATATGAGCAATAAGTTTATATTTTTATATTTACCAGTTAGAGGATGATGGCGTCCAATAATATATGATCATTTAAATTTCAGGATATTGCTTCAAATTTATTGGGATATTCTTGCGATAAACGTAAATTTTTATGAAAAAAATCAAATATACAAAATAGAGAAATTTGTTGAATAATTTATGTTTTTTGACATATGCAAGCTCGTATAGAACTATTAGTATGAATGTGCACATGTAACTGTTCGAAAGTTCCTAAAATGTAATATATGTAACATTTTTCAACTGATACGCTTACTCTTCTGAACCATTTAAACCATTTAGTTTGACAGCTTTACCTCAGAAATTGTTATCGATATATTTATATCATTTTCCAAATAAGCTCATATGCTGCAGCTTATGTGTTTGCGGTTGTGTGCGAAGCTCTTGCCCTATAAGGGTTAGCAAGGGAAGAAAAATAGGGCTCTCTGTAGGCATGGATTCGAGCGGAAAGGAAAATATTTTAAGACCCTTTATAAATAATATGAACTATAAAAAGAGTAAGCTTATTCTTTTAACTGTAAACTATTAAATACACACTGAGGTGGTCTATATATTTTTATTAAAAACTGTTTTTTTTTATGTTTTTTTTGTTTGTTTTTTGTTCAATTTCTGTTGTTTTTTGTTTTTTGTTTTTGTAAATAACGTGACGACTTGAAAACAGAAATTAAATAAGTGTACTTTACTTGTAATGTAGTAGAAAGTGTTATAAAAGCAATATTACAATAACTGTGGTAGAATTGGCTCCTAAAATAGATATTTTACAACTGATACCACTTTTTGTCTTTATATTTAAGCATTAATTGATGCGCTGTACCGCTGAAATCTTGAGCTGTATTGGCCATACGCTCGGCGCGCTCCTCCAATAAATTAAGCTTCTCGCCTCGCTCCATGGCTAACTGATGCGCACGGCTAATTTCCGATGCGGCTGTGGAAGCACGTTGACCAAGCTGCTCCAAATTGGGGCCAGGTATATGCCGTGCAACGGAACGATTTGCTTTCCCGCTTTGTTCACCAACTGAAATACACAAATATATATTTAAATATATAATTACATGGTTTTATCATTTAAATTTATAAATAATTAATTAACTTACACAACTCTTCACGATCCAAAAGTTTGGCACCACCGCCAAATAGACCCTTAAAGAAACCCTCCTTCGGTTGTTCGGGCATTTCCTGTACCGTGTATAATTCACCCATCATCTCCAAAATAAATTGACTGTAAAATTAAGAATTGATATTATTTCATTTATTAATTTAATACTAGTATATATATTAAAACATACCAAAATTCCGATGATATCGTGAATTTTTGAATTTCGGTGGGCGAAGCCATGTACAATCCATGACCTTTATGACTAAAGCAAAATATTTTTGATATCCTTTTTAAAAAAAAGAATTGAGAAAATGAAGAATATAAAAAAAAATAAATTATTACAATTTAATTATAAAAAATTGCGTTTTGATTTACAGTTTACACTTACTGAGTTGTATCTTCATGAACAATGATCTGTTGACCCCATATCGAAAGCATTGGATCCACAATTCCCTGTTTACATTTGGTTTGAAAACTGACAATAAATGAGAGAAAAAATTAATATTTAAATAATTTTAGATAATCCTTTGACTTAAGGGTACCTTAACTCCATTAGCGGTAAGAAATCAGTATCCAATAACAGTTTTAGACTAGGAAGACTATGTACCATTAGATGGCCATTTGAAAGATAGGTTGCTAAGCAAGAGCCATCTGAAAGAACACGAAAAATGATTTAAAAAAAAAATGTTCTTTTAATATTTAGCTTAATATGTGTTAAGGACCTTTCATCGTGATAGTTTCTGCCTTGACTGCAAAATCCATTTCCGATAATTGTATGCGATTGATGCAGCATTGATTTGCTACGTCGAAGACTTTTGTTTGTTTTTCGCTTGCGATTACGATATATTGTCGATCGGTGAGTGTTTCGAGGCCGGTGCTAACGCTGCCACTAATGCCACTGCTGCTGGCGCTACTGCTGCTCATGCCACCGCCACTGACACCACCGCCGGCGCTACCACTGCCACCAGGAGCAACACTGCCCGTAGCAGCTCCACTGCTGCCCACCACACCACTGCCACTAGCAGGCCCCGCCCCTCCAGCACCGCCAGCAACCGAAGTATTAGATATTGTATTGGCAGTTGTTGGTGTAAATGTGGGACTAGTGCGGCTGCTGCTCTTAGTGGGTGTGCCTATAAAAAAATGATAATTTATAATCTTAACCGATTCAGCGTTTTCTTGAGTTAATTACGATCTTTCTTGTCTCTGTTTTCATCGCGCCAAGGCTCAAATGTATAAGGTATTATCGAGCCGTATGAGTCTAAAAAAGACATGGAAGTAATAGAACCTTTGAGTCGTACCACAGGACCACCTAAAATAAGAAATATAAAATATATTAAATTCTATGTTTTGGGATAATTTATTTATATGTGTTTTATATACCATTAATTGTTACCAATACTGGCTGAGATTTGCGCACGTCGCGCTCTGGCATTGTTATTAACAATGTCAGTATTGAACCAAAACTAGTTCCAATCCATAGAGTAGGAACAAGCGTCAAAATATCTATAATGAAATGGTAATTAAATATATTGAATTTTGTCCTTTATACTTTACCAAATAATAATAATAATAAATATAAATAATAATAAAAAATATAAAATAAATATAAAAATTTTGAAATTATTGTAATCTAATAAATTTTCATTATTCAATAAATAAAAATATAAGCCCAAGGAAACGAATCAGTACATCAACAAAGACATAACTTAAAAGGCGAATGTGTAGAGTTGCCCAAAAAAGTGTGCTACATTTTTTTGGCAGCAAAAATCTTAATACTAAAACTTAACGAAGAAAACAGTTTATTGAATATAATATTAAATTTTTTTAAATTAAGCTATTTCTTATGACTCACCATTGCGTTTTGTATAACTCTCGATTAGAGCTAAACAGGTAACAGATTCAGAGGAAGACATATCAATGCTAGACATTGACGACGATCTGGATCTCGAGAAGGTCCCATCCAATTTATCTGCAAGGCAGTTTTGTTGTTAAACGATTCGATTAATAAAGAGATGCACACATAACGGTAAAGCAAAGAGAGTGGCAAAACGATTATACAATACAATTGATAAAAAATTTGGAATATAGTAGAAAGAGAACAGAACAGATATATAAACAGACAGACAGAAAGAGAGAGAGAGAGAGAAAGAGAGAGAGAGAGAAAGAAAGAAAGAGAAAAATAGAAAGGGAGAAAAAGAGAGAGCAAACAATATGGAGAAAGAGAAGATAAATAGAATGGAATTAAAAATGAAATTTAAAGATAGATAAACAGAGGTGAAGGGAGAAAATATATATATAAAAAATTTATATATTTATGTATATATATATTTAAAGAGGAGAGAGAGAGAGAGAGAGAGAGAGAGAGAGAGAGAGAGAGAGAGTAAAAGCGGCGGGCGGTAGTAGGCATAACTTTTGCTTAATAATTATTTTATTTGATTTTTTTTTTTGTTTTTTGCTGCACAAATTTCACTAGGCTGCTAATTGTTGTTCTTGTTCTTGTTCTATGTGAATATGCTTGTGTATGTATGTGTGTGTGTGTGTGTGTGTGTGTGTGTGTGTGTGTGTGTGTGTGCGTGTGTGACCGTATATATTCTGTGTACTTGTATTAGGGGACTATATGCGGTATGTGGAGGTATGTGTGTGTGTACAGACGATATGATTGTATGAGTTTGCCGCACATGGGCATGCACTCGTTACGGGATACGCTAATTATCTTTGATTTGATGAGCCAATTACTGAAGTTCCTTAATTAATCGTTGTGGCTTTTGTTTCCGTGTTTATATATTTATGTCTATGTACGTATGTATGTATGTGTGTGTGTGTGTGTGTGTGTGTGAATGTGTGTGTTTGTGTGGGTGGCTGGGTGATGGTGTTGTAGCGGCAGGCGACGTGCCAATGCAATTTTTTTATGTGTAGTACGTATAACATATGTCTAAAAATGTATGTGTGTGTGTGTGTGTGTGTGTGAGTGTGTGTGTGTGAACTATGCAAAAATACATTGCCAATGCAGAATAGTCGAGCTTTTGTTGCAGTTTGTTGTTGCTGTTGCAGTTGTTGCTGTTGTTATTAGTTGCTAATTAGAAGCGTGCAGAAATACCGAGAGCGAGCGAGCGAGCGAACGAGCGAGACAGAGTGTGAGAGCAATAACATTAATTTATATAAGGAGAAAGAGACAGAGAAATAGTCATAGAAAAGAAAATATATAGATAGAGAATGTGAGAGAAAGAGACGTAAAGAAAGAGAGAGATAGAAAGAGAGAGCGAGAGAGAGAGAGAGA
The DNA here is from genome assembly GCA_035044505.1 of Zaprionus lineosus. Classification (NCBI taxonomy): domain Eukaryota; kingdom Metazoa; phylum Arthropoda; class Insecta; order Diptera; family Drosophilidae; genus Zaprionus; species Zaprionus lineosus. The sequence continues at coordinate 17,290 of JAWNNX010000676.1, forward strand.
GAGAGAGAGAGAGAGAGAGAGAAAGAGAGAGAGTGAGAGCTAAGAACGAGCGAACAATTTGGAATACTGAGCGAGCGAGCGAGCAAATAATCACAAAAAGTCAAAGACAAAATGACGAAGTTCCCTATACACCCCACCAGTCCCTCAAAGTTTCCAAACAAAAGCCCACATCATAAATGCTGTTGTCGCTACTAGTCACTGTTTGCACTAAGCAACAGAGTCACTAACCCAAAATCGAACACAAAAGAAAACGAAATCAAAACAAAACCACAAATTCCTCTGCAAGCGGTTGGGCAAGGGGCTTTGTAACTCCTGGCAAAAAGTGAGTAGAGAGAAAGTGAGAAATTTGGAAGGAAGGAGAAAGAGACAATCCACGAGCAACGTGCTGTTTATAAATGTGTATGGGTGTGTGTGAGTGTGAGTGTGTGCGTGTTCGTATTATGTATTCGTATACAGAGTTCGTGAAGTGGAGTGATAAAGTGCAAAATGTGTTCGCTTGTGCGTGTGCTATGTGTGCGTGTGCGTGTGCTATGTGTGCGTGTGCATGTGTGCTTGTGGTTGTGGTTGTGAAAAAGGAAAACAGCATTATCATATTGGTGTTTCGCACAAATACATATACATATATGTATACATATTCACTTAGAGCGATAGAGAGAGAGAGAGAGATAGAAGGAAGAGAAATACAGTTAGATATAGAGGAGGAGAGACAGAAATGCTTTTTCTTGAGGTGCAATTGATGTAGCTGTTTGCAGTTGCTATTGTTGTTGTAGATGTTATTTTGTTGATGTTCTTGTTGCTTGTTATTGTTGTTGTTGTAGTTGTATTTGTTGTTCTTGTTATTGATGTACTTGGTGGCTGTTAACAGTGCTCTGTTGTACTCCCACCTTGTGATTTGGACTTTTTTAGGGACTCGTACGATGTCACTGACTGCTGTTGCTGTATAACGGATGTTTGATGCTGATGCTGATGCGGATGCGGATGCTGATATTGATGTTGATGCGCACCTGCAGCACCACCACTTGCACCTCCATCGCCAGTTGTTATAGAATCAGAGTCATAAGAAACAGCACTCGCTAAATGCTGTTGCTGCAGTTGTTGTTGTAGATACTGCTGATGTTGCTGATCAACGATGTTGTTGCTACTGCAAACGCTGCCGCTGCCGCCGCCGCTGCCGCTGCCACTGCCACCGATGATGCCGATGCCTGCACCTGAGCCGCTACCACCAGCTTTGGCACTACCACTACCAATACCACCAACACCAACACTGCCACTAGCAACACCCGCACCTGCATCGTCTGCACCATAAACGCCTGATGCCGACGTCGACGCCGCTGCCGTTGCATTTGCTGACGACGACGCCGACGTTGACAAGGGATCGCCAATCGTCTGCTGCTGCTGTTGTTGTTGAAGCTGCTGTTGCTGCTGCTGCTGTTGTTGCTGTAGCTGCTGTTGTTGCTGCGTTGAGCTTGCGATTACATTAGCGCTCGAAGTCGCGCTGCCGGCTCCGCCGTTGATCTGGTCAATTGTAAATAAACAATAATAATGGAGAGGAGAGATACACACAGAGAGAAGGAGAGAAAGAGAGAAATAAATGCACTAAATGATTGAATGGAGCATCATTTCATTTTTTGTTGTTTGGTTTTTTTTGCTTTTGCTTTTCGTTTTGCTCAGTGCAAGTTTCGTGTAAGTGTGTGTTTTATGTGTATGTATATGTGTGGCGGTTAATGTAACATTCTTTTGATTTTGTTTTCGTTTTTGGTTTTTCTTTGTGTTGTTCATTTTTTTTTTCTTTTTGTGAAGGTGTGGATATAGGAAAAGGTCGCGCATAGAACTGAGGCAACTTAACGGTAAACTAAACGAATGCATAACGTATTCGTGTGCTTGTGCTTCTGCTTGTGTGCTTGTGTGCGTGTGTGCATGTGTGCATGTGTGCATGTGTGCCTGTGCGATTGCTTAAGTGTTTGTGTAACCCTATAGGCGATTGCGTGTGTGTGGGTGTGTAGTTGTGTAAGTTTAGTAGATTATAATTTACAGTATTGCTCGCAGCCCGTTTTTTGTTCGGATTTGCTTTTGTTGCTGTTTCTTATTGTAGTTGTTGTGCCAGGCAAAGAAACGTGTGAAAGGCTTTTACGCTTAATGAGAAATATGATGAGTGACGAAAATTAAACTGCTATATGCATGTTGATATACATATGTATGTATGTATGTAAATGTGGACGTTGGTATGGATGAAACTCTTAATGGTGCATTGATGGTTAATTTTATTGAAACAACAAATTTGAATTTATTTACAACACATACGAGAACAGAACGAGAGAGACTTAATGAGAGTGGAATAGGTAGGTAGGTAGGTAGAGAGAGAGAGAGAGAAAAAGAAAGACAGAGAAAAAGAGATTGTACACAACGAAGGCGGCATGTGACGGGTTCAACAAAATATGAGACATATAGCACGCGGAACGAGAACAAGAACGATAATAAATAGTAAGTAGTAAATATTTTACATACAAACGTATGTAAATAAATGTATGCAAATATGGTTTTGTATATGATTAAGTAAGAGATTGTATGTATGTATATATGTATATTGAAGAGATAGTATGAAGCGTTAGATATTCATATTATGTGTATTAATGTATGTGTGTGTGACATAGTTACACATACAATGGCAATAAAAGAAACAAAACGCTGAAGCAAAGCAAGAAATATCGATATTAACATTTAATGTGATGAAATATTACACATAAATGTAAGAATGTATCATAATATATTAGATGGCTTTATATTATAACATAAAAAGCTTCTTAATTATAGCCTCTTAGCTTGTACATGTCATTTGGCATTTTGACATGTTTAAGGAAAAAAAATTTAACAGCTAATAGCGTTCTTATTTATTTATATAAAAAAAAAAACAATTATATAAAAATTAAAGCTAAACATAATATACATATAAATATGAACAAAATATTTGCAAAGCTTTCGACGTCATGTTGAGCGATTGATAACGATTTCGATAGTAATCAATATCGATATTAATTGCCCATACGCACATATTGCAGTTCGATCAATTTTAAAAGTTGTTAAAAGCGAATCTAATTTATAGCCAGCTGAATTATTCACAAACTTATTGATAACTATCGATGACAAAAACTTTTAGATATACACACAACATTCACCTCAGCGAACACATATAGTGAAAATACATACATTCATACACACACTTTAATGTATGTAGACACCTATATATAATTACAAGAATTATTATTATTTTTTAAATTCAGAGATAGTTCAAGGTTAAGATTAAGTTGGGGCTTTGTTATGTTGTGTGTTGGTGGATTGGTGGATTAGCTGGCCGGCAGTACGAGGAGTCGCAGTATTATCTGTTTCTCGATGATGATGTGAGGGCATGGTATTTAATTTATTTCATTGCATTTGTTAAACGTGTTAATTACAACAGTCAATATACACCCATGTATAGGTAATTTTATATTTATTATGAATGTATGTGTGTATATGTAATGTATTTATATTTTTGATTTTTGATTTTGGATTTTAACATTTTTGCACAGTGCATACACAACGTACGATTTGGGATAAGGTTGAGATATTGGATGCATTAGTGATTTCAGTGGTTAGTGGACATATGTACATATTTCATTGTATCATTAGTAACAAGAGTTATGCATACTGTATATGTATATATACATATTTATAAAATATACATACATACATATGTATAAAAGATAAACATAAATAGAAATAGACAGATACATATATTGAAAGGGAGAAAGAGAGACAGACGCAAAGTTTTTGGTTTATGCGTTTCTAAATAATTTCTCATTTCTTTTTCGCTTTATTGTTTGATCTGTTTCATAATTTTCTTTTCATTTTTCATTGTCGCCATTTTGTCTTCGCCGTTACTGAGATGACAAATAGATAATTTATTTTTGGTGTTTCATTTTTATTAATTATCTTTATGTACGTTTTTGAAGCTATGTGTCTATGTATATATAAATATATATTTGCATATATGTATATACATTTTTTTAATGCTCATGTCAAGGTTAGCATATATATGTACATATATACATATATTTTATATATACGCATATATATTTATATATACGCATATATATTTATATGTACCGTATATAGTTTTCTATAAATGTATATGTATATGGGTTTTAACTGTGATTGTGCTACATATTCTTCTTCTTTGTTAAAGCTTATGGCTTTTCTTCTATTTGCAAGTACATGTGTTTATTGTAGGTGCATGTGTCAAGTGTTTGCTGTGCGTTTGACTGGTATTGGTATAGTGTGTATATGTAGTGTGTGTGTGTGTGTGTGTTGTGTATTTATATGTGTATTAGTTTATTGTGGTGAATTGTTATTGTTGGTTTGTTTGTAAGAATGAATTACCAAAGAACTTCCATACAATCACATAAAGGCAGTTATATTGCAGCTCTTCTGCATCCGTTGCCTAGTTTTTAGGAAAAAGAAGCATATATAAGAATTTCATTTGAATTTGATTTGTTGTTTTTGTAGTTGATTTGTTGCTGTTGAGTGCAAAACGATTTGTTATTGCTCTGATGTATAATTATTTTTAGATTTGTTGTTTTCATTTTTTTTGTAATTTTTTTGTAATTTTTTTTTTTTTTTTTGTTGCTGGTTAAATTTCTTTTAGTTTGTTTGTTGTTGATACATTTTAAGCTTAAACAAAACAGAACTTTACAAATTTGGTATCTATACAAAATGCAATATCAATTTGGAAAAAAAAAAAAAACAATAACTTAAGCAGCCCCAACTATGTATCGATATACGCTCTCTACGCGGAATACAGGGTAGGAAGGGGGAACTTGTATGGTGAGGTTTCAAGTTATTGGTTGCATAACTACAACAAAAAGTCTACGGCTTGCATATTAATAACATACAAAGCGCTTAATAAGAGAGAAGGCGCCGGCACTAATAAAAGTGTATCTATCCATCATTGCAGGACGCGAGGGTGGAAAAGGAATGGATATAATGACCCTAAACTCAAAAAGGAATACAATACCCGATATATTTTTGACAACATGGTAAATCAGTAAAACGGTAAATTGGTTAAACGGTTAAAGAGTTAAACAGTTAATCAGGTAGCAGCACCTGCAGCAGTCGCAGCAATAGACGCAGCAGCAGCGGCAAGTGTGTGTGTGTGTGTGTGTGTGTGTGTGTGATATTTTTATGTGTAGTAAGTATACTTGGATGTGCGTGTTTGGTTTGTATATGAGAAAATATGGTGCATATGTGGATGTATGTGTGCTTGTGTGTAGTAGTACTTATTGTTTCATTCTGAAGATTTCATATATTACTGTAAAGCTCTCTCTCATTGCTACAATGTTTCAAATTTCAAATTTTCAAAAACAACTAGAGCTTCGAATGAAGCTTTTTTCTCACTGGAGCTTTCACACACGCCATTGATCTTTGTGTTCGTTGGCGGCTGGACATAAGGTACGCAAGCGTGTACTCTCGCTTCACTTGGTTTTGGGTGGGGTTGGGTAGGGGGGTGGTGGTAGGGAGAGAGAGAGAGTGGAAAAGGGGAATGGGTAAGCTTTTATACACAAGCTTACTGCATACTTACGTATCTTTTTGGTTAAACTGCCGCTCATCATCGGCGACACATCGCTTTTGTTGGCCCGCCCACTGCCAGCAGCGACGCCAATGCCACCGCCCCTCTGCTCACGCGGCTGATACTTGATATTCGGTACTGAGAGCAGACGCTGATCGCGAACCTTCTCTTTGAATTTTTGACGCATCGGCTTTAATGGCGGTTGCTGTTGCTCGCCTAACGGTAAATTATTTGGCCTCTCACCCGTCTCCGGCATTTGCTCAAAATCAACGCGTTTCTGTGTCGGCGTTGGAGTTTGCGCCTGCCCCTGCGTCTCGCTCGTATCACAATTGAGCATTGCCGTTGCCGTTGCCAGGCCAACATCCTCCTCGCGGCACTCGAGCGCTTCTGCAGGTACCGATTCATCGCCAGCTTCCAATTCCGGCGAAGTCTCCTTGGGTGCATAAAATATGGAAGAGCTGTTTCTTATTGCCTCCAGATCGGTGTTAACATTAAGACTGCCACCGATCTTCATATTGACTTTTGATAATTGACGCTTCAAATTGAACGTTTTCCAAGACATTGACTTCCGGCGATCTGACGTTCCCGCTACGCCGCCAACGGCACCGCCATCATCTCGCTGTGGACTCTTTGCCGCAGCCATCGCCGCAGCTGCTGCGGACGATGCCGTCGCTGCGCTAGCATTGCTCACGAGTGTATCTTTGCCACTGTTGATCACCTGACCGTGCTCCCCTCCGCTGCTGGGCGATGTTGGCCGTGAGGTGCTCTGTGAGCCTTCCGCTCCCGCACTCGTTCCCGCCGTCTCGTTCACCTCCGGAATGTACTCAATCGACGGGCTATCCGGGCTGGTTGTATCGTTTAGCTACATAATATAATGCGATGGGGTGGGAGGGGTGTGTTGGCACAAGTTTTAATATCGATCCGACTAAGCGTGACTCTTAACTTGAAGGCGACAAATCCAAAGACGTGCCCAAAAGCGGTTCAAGCAACGCTCATGACAATGAAAACAACAACAGCGAAAAGTGCGAGTGTGGTTAAAAGCCAGAAGAACGAAAGAAACGAGAACTAGAAGTCTCCCCCAAAAAAAATCTCCTCTCAGGCCCAACTTTGAAAATGTTTGAATTATCGTTATCAAAACTCTTATTAAATTAATTAAAACTCTCTTCCAATTCTGATCGCTACATCTTGTCGTTAATGGGTACTAACGAGTAGTTTATTTGAACTCGTCGCTTTTTCCTTGATACTCGTTTATTTAAACAATATAGCTCAGTACGATAAGTATTATTTTACTTTCACTTATTTCATTTTTTGTTACTTTTACCTTTTACATTTTGTTTCTTTAATAGCGAATAACGAACACTCGTCATTTCTAACTATTTATTCTAACGGTTGAAGTTATTCGCTTTACTAATTAAAAATTAGTGACTAGTTAAACTTTTTCTCCTTTTAAAAGCTTTTCCTATCCATTTATCTATATTTTACATTCTCTTCCTGTTATAACGAGTTAATCGAACTAGTTGATCATCCTGGGCTCTCGTTTAACTAACAAAAATAAAATAAATAATTATATACGAAGTCTTAAACAATTATTTTATTTTTTGTTATTTTTCTGCAGTTACATTTTCTTCTTATTTCAGCGAGTAAATTCGTTACTTTGCTATTTACTGTAATATCCAAAACTAACGATTGAAATAAGTTCTCTTTATTTATAAATCAACTGTGACTAATTAAGCATTTCATATCTTATTTTCTGCTTCTATATTTTCTTCAAGTTGTAACGAGTAAATTAAACTCGTTGCTTGGAACTCGGAATCGTTCGAATATGCCTATCCAATTCTTCTTTGTCTCTTGCTTCCACAATTTATTGTTTTTTTTGCTGTTGAAGTCGTTTTTCATTTTCATAAAAAGTTTGCTTTAATGCTTTTTGGGCGTTCTGATTGGGCTTTCGATTATGTATGCGTATCTGTGTGTGTGTGAGTGTGTGTGTGTGTGTGTGTGTGTGTGTGTGTGTTATCGTTTGTGTGTGTGTGTGTGTGTATGTGTTGTATTTTTCATTTAATATTATTTTTACTTAATTTAATTTATTAAATTTTTTCATTTTGGATGCCATATACTTAAAGGTTAGGACTAATTAAGGGGAGGAAGCGGGTAAAATCGATGCTTAATCATACCAACTATGCATACGGGGAATACGATAAGATATACAAACGGGGAAGATCGTCGCAAATGGCAATATCGGGTGATATAAGCTGTTATACGTCTATAATGAAGTATAAAGGTTATACCAGTTATGTCACACACACACGTATACACACGCACACAGACACACATACACACACACACACACACTCATATATATATTTAGGCAATAAAATTTTAACATATTTTAATTTCAATTATTATTATTATTAACATATATATATATATATACGTATATGTATATATATATGTGTATCAATCATGGATCAATCAAGGCGTTATTTTATATATATGAAAAGGTAAACAATTTAATAATTATTTTTTTTTATCGGTTGTTTAGTTTATATTTTAATTAAGTTTGGTTGCGATTAGTTAAGTGGTTAGTTGGTAATGAGAAAGATTGAAAGGAATGTAAATACTGTGGTTTGACTGACTGGTGATTGACGAGTACTTGAGCAGGGGGTAGGTGACTGGCAGAAAGATATGCATGTGTATGGATGAAGAAACTTCAGGCCTCACAACACAAATACTAACACAGCATAAACAGGTACACATGAGCTACAAGTTACAACTTACACACAGCAATCAATCAATCAATCAATCAAAGAAACTTGCTACGATAGGAAAATTATTGAAAATACTTTTGTTTTGGGAATGCGAGCGAGCGAGCGAGAGAGAGAGAGAGTAAGATTAGTAGGTAGGGAAAGACAGTGTGTGTGAGAGAGAGAGAGAGAGAGATATAGAGAGAGAGACAGAAATAGAGATAGATAGAGAGAGAGAGAGAGAGTACATGAAGAGCATACACACTTACACACATACGACAATCAAATTCAATCAATCAAATGACATTTCAATGTAAACTTGTTCGTGGCATTGCGAGCAGTGAGGTGACAGCGTGTAACAATCAAGAACCAATTAATTAATCAATCCATCAATCAATCAATATTGTCAATCGATGCAACGTGCAAAGGAAATCTTAATATAAATACACATACACACACTAGCACACGCACACACACATAGATAAATGTATATTTAAGAATGAATTTTGAATACAATTTATTGCTTGCTTTTACATTTATATCAATCAATCAATCAATCAATCAATTATGATTTACCATGCTGACAATATGTGCGATTCATATAAGTTTCATGTTTCAGGTCAAAATTAATAGCGTTTAGTAGTGAGAAGACAGAGCGAGAGAAACGAGTATGACGACAGAGTGAAATATATAGAGAGAGAGAGGGAGAGATAGAGAAAGAGAGAGAGAGAGAGAGAGAGAGAGAGAGAGAGAGAGAGAGAAAGTTTGAGAGATAGAGGAAAAGAGAGAGCGCGTATATAAGGTTTAAAGGACACTCCATATGTGAAAACCAAACGAAAGTGGTTCCAAAATCGGAACTGGAACTAGAACTGGAACAGGCAATGGAACAAAAACTGTTCACAGACTGCATTAAGTAGCTTTTATATTGTATATTATATAATTTAGCTGCTAATAAATAACAAATAACAATTTTTTAATCAACAAATAAGGGAAAATTATTAGCCGCTTTTTATGCTTAACGTCTGTCTTATGGCAACTAAAAGCTAATCAATCAAGAGCTTAAACTTTGATTTAAAAAAAAAAAAAAAAAAAAAAAACAAATTTTTATATATATGTATATGTATATATTTTCATATCTGTATATAGAGCAGAGAGACAGAGCTAAGGATTGAGCGATAGTTACAGGACTAGCTAGTAAATATATATGATTAAGGATTGAGGTAAGTTTTGGGAGCGGTTGCAAGATCTGTGAAGCAATTGCGTCGATTCAAAGGATATATACGCAAATGTATAAAAAAAAATCAAAAAAAACACGCATATGCATTAATTCATATATGTGTATATACATTTACATATACATGTATGTGTATATGTAAATGTATCTAACAAAGAAACAAACACAAAAGGATAACTACTTGAGCATTAGAATTTTTTTAACTACGAAGGATAAGTATAGATATATATATATATATATGATATATATACATACACATATATAAATATAAATATATATATATATGTGATATCTATACATATACATATATATATATATGTATGTGTATATATATTAAGTTCTTAGATGGTACAGATTTGTGGGCTTTAAATTTTGTACGTAGCTTGCTTGCGTATGTCTGTGTGTGTGTGTGTGTGTGTGTGTGTGTGTGTACCTGTGAAGTTGTTGTATTTGTTTCTGTGTGTGTGTGTGTGTGTCTTTGTTTTCATTCAAAATACATAAAAGAAACTTAAAAGTATGTGTGTGTGTGTGTGTGTGTGTGTGTGTGACTGATTTGTATATTTTTTCTTCTGTGTGTGTGTGTGTGTGTGTTTGTTTTTTAATATAAATTCATATTCAAGTAAATTAGTATAAAAAATCAATCAATCAATCAATCAATCAAAATATCAAATAAATGCGATTTTTTTAAGTTGGGTTTTTTTTTGTTTTTTTTTTTTTGTAGGGGGGTGGGTGGGGGTTGGGGTTTTATTTATTTTTTTTTTTTCATTGTAAACAAATCATTTAGCTTAGGTAACTAATTAAAAAATGCGTTTGCTACAAAAAAAAGTTGCATGTTTCATGTTTATCGTAAATGTTTCAATCAATCAATCAATCATGAATGTATAGATATATATATTTAATTAATGATGTAAGTCGATTAAAAATATAATTAATGGCATTTCTTCATTATTTCTTATTAACTTGTTGGCTCAAATACATCATCAAATTTAGTGTAAATGTTAAATACGTCAATGTGTGTGTGTGTGTGTGTGTGTGTGAGTGTGTGTGTGTTTATCTGTGTTCAATATTTAGTTGGGTGTACTTTGTTATTGTTTTTAAATGTATCTTTTATTTGTGTGCGTGTGCGTGTCACTGATTGAAGGCGGCAACAGCATCATCATAATTAATATCATTATCAATCATGATCAATTAACAATCATCGATCATGATCAATCATGTTCAATCATTGTTTTAAGCATTTGTTTTTTTTTTTTTTTATATATATATATTGTTTTTGTTTTTGTTTTTAGCATTTAAGAGCCAACATCGTCATTATCATTATAAAATTATCAATCATTATCAATCATTGTCAATCATCAATCAATCAGCACTTACCTGATCTGAACTGGGCGAACGGCTTTGCTCCTCTTTGCTTTCAATGCGTTTTGGACTTTTTGGTGTTCGCGAGTAAGGATCATGTGCGCCATACAGGTCGGGACATGCAACACTCAATAGGCAAATTTTTTGGATTATATCAATTATGACAAGTCCATATTCGGTACCATAAGCCATTCTAAAAACAGAAAAGAAAAACACGGCATCATGTCAAAAAAACAACGGCATACGCAAAATCAAACCCAACAAAATTTAAAAAAAAAAAAATAAAATCAAAACAAAAACAAACAAAAAAAAAATAAAATAAAATTCAACTAAATTTTATATATCTGTATATTTAAGTTTATATATAAGTTTATATGTAAGTACTGTGCACAGCAAACATACACACACACACACACAGTCGTACACACATACTCACACACACACACGTCAGGCACTAAGAGTCAGTAAGTCCCGCGATTTGTCATGCTGATTTGTAGTCAGTCTAAAGAAAGGACTAAAATTTGCTCTAACGTTTAACCAGTAACGAGTAACGAGCAACGAGTAACACAAGTAACGAGTAGCGTTTTAGCGAGTAACGTCTCACTCACCCACTCGTTCTAGCTGTCTAAATTTTGCATCTACTTTAAAATACACAGCGCAAAATAAATCAATAAATTTAAGCGTGTGCGCGGATGGAGGCGCCCATCCCCGTCCGACGGCAATGGGGCAATGGGGCTAGGGTGGCACAGGTTGGCACTGGTTTTTTGGGTGGGTGGCGGGTTGGGGTAATTTTGGCTTTGGTATTGCAGGCTGCTTTTGGGGTAATCTTTAGATCTAGACTCTAATTAGTCAGGCGCTTTTAGAGAACGTCATGCACAATTTACCAATACAAACTACGAATACTGCTCTAAGTTGTTGTTGTTGTTGTTATTATTAAAATTATTATTTTTGTTGTTGATTTTGTTCTATTTGGTAGTCCGCGTGGCCATGTGTGTGTGTGTGTGTGTGTATGTGTGTATGCGTGTCTATGAGTGTGAATGGAAGTGGAAGTGTGAAGTGTGAAGTTGTGCGTGTCACCCGTACAAAGGTGACAACAGTTTCTCCTGCAATCATTTTCCATCAATCATGATCACAATTCAACAATCATCAATCATGGACAAATAAACGCGTGTAGGTCCCTGGGGCGGTAATCTAGCACTACCTACTACTACTTACAGGCCATAGCTTGAGTTGATGCAGAGTGAGGTGACCTGCACGGTGCGCCGATTGGGGCCCGTGGTGAGGCAGACCAATTGAGATTGAAAGCCCGGCGGTTTGCGCTGAGCACCAAAACGCACCTTCAGTGTGCACTCCGTCTGAAAGTGAAAGAAATACGAGATTACGGATATGTTGAGGATTTACGGATTTATTGAGGATTTTCGGATTTACGGATTATTTGCTATTATATATCCCACCCATATCCGAATAACTCACCTTGTCCGAATCACTTGACTCGGTCTTTTGCACCTGATGACCAGTGAGAAAATCACACTCCGGACTGGTGCCATAGACATCATCAAAGTTCTCATAGAGTATTGGTATTTCGAGCACCAGGACCTCCGATGTGGACTCGACCTTGCGAAATTTGAACAACATTACCTGACCCATGGCCCCGGCGACGCATAAACGACGCGACTCCGAGCATAAAAATATCAAATGCACCGCCAGAGGATTATCGCTATCCGTGTGGCTAACATGACGCGGCTTCTCAAACATCTTTGCCGTCTTTAATTTGTACAAAATCTAAAAGACACGTGACACATGACACATGAATTTCCGGATTACAGTTTGAAAATTGAAATGATTCGATATATACCTGAAGTGTGCCAGCGCCAGAGTCCCAAAACTTGAGGCTACCATCCTGATGGCCAGTGATGACAATCTCTGAATAACTACACGATGCTGGTGACCACTCGCCGCCCGAGATGGGCCATTCGCGCTCCGAGAAGCCAGTTTTTTTACTTGTCGTAGTGCGACCAACCTAGGACCACATATAAAGAGATGATGAGCAGGAGTGGTAAGCAGTAAGTGTGTCTCTGGGACATCTGGACACTTACAGAATAAAAAGCAGGAACCAAATCCGATGGGCAATCGGTTAAATATGTGCAACATGTAACAGGTGATTCGTGTAAGTCCATTGGATAAGGCGATTCAAAACATGGAAAACCGGGCGTTAATAAGTCTATTAATACTAAGTCATATTGGAGCAGCACAGCTATCGCATATGGTTCCTGGGTTTCTGTACGGATGAGAGGGTAGAGAAGAGGGAATGGAATTTGGTATTCATTTGGCGAAATGTTTTTTTTTTTTATTTTTTTTTTTGCACATACCACATGGCCAGGGATTCTCGCAAAGCGTTATAAAATCGCAAACGGCATGCTCCATTTCCAAAACGGTCGTGGTCTTCCCCACCATAACAGTGATGCAATTCGACTTTGAGCCCTTCTCCGATGGCATGCCGCCGGAGAAAATTGTAAAGGTTTCGCTATATGAGAGATTGAGAGGATTAAAAAAGGTTACATACAACACATGCATGGGGTATGGGATGCGGATGCGGTGGATGATGACGCAGCTGCTTACCCAGTTGTGCTGGACTTCAAGTCAACTTTATAAATCGGCTTACACTTATCCGCATTTCCATCCTTGTTGATTTTCGCTGTATCATCAAAGAATCATCAATTTTTTTTTTGTTTTTATTATCTCCTTTTTTTTTTCTCTTTTTTTTTGACCTTGGGGCTCGGTTGGGCTCTACTTACCATGCGGACAAACTTGGGACTGCGGCTTCTGCTGCGGCTTGGTGGGCCAGGAGCATATGGAGCCATCTGTATGCGAGGATACAAAATATTTTCCCTCATAATGCCAGGCCAACGACTTAACCGCCTCCGCCGCCTGCCATCGTATCTCAGCGGTTTTTGCTTTCAGATCCCACAACACAAGAAGCCCACACTCAAATGCAATAAGCAACTGAAATATTATAAAAATAAAAACAAAAAGGTTGAATAAGAAAGGACGATTATAATCTCGGTCAGGTCAAGGTAATTTACCCTGTTTGCATCCAATGGATTATCACATAACGCAATCACAGCACCTGGATGACTAGTTCTAACCCTGCGTATGGGCGGCGGCACCACCAGTAGAAACAGAAACAGAAATATAAAAGAAGGACGAAAAAGGAAGAAGGACGAGAAGTGCGTTTCAATTGCCATGAAATTTATGGACATGACGTTTCTATACTCACACTTCAATTGCTTTATTCCAGTTAATAATATATCCACTAAGTGCAAATGTATCTATGTGAACGACGTGTGTGTTACCCTTCTCGGTGCCCACGTACAGCCATTTGCTGCCCACAGGCAAATGTATGCATGTGACCCTGGAAATGAAAAAAATATGGAATGGGAAATGAAAAATGTAAAATGTAAAACGGAAAATGGAAAATGGGAAATGAGAAATGGGAAATGGGAAATGAGAAATGTGTATGTTCCCGTTTACGTGATCTACTTAGGTCATTGATTATTTAATTAATGTCCTTACCGCTCGCGCTGAAACTTGAGGCTCTGCACAATGCGTGGCGTCTTTTGGCGTATGTTCCATAAGTGAATGGTGTCATCGACGGTGACTGTAACCAAGGCGCCTTCATTGACCAAAAACTGGGTAAAAATTACGGCGCACTCGGACTCGCCCTCGTGTTTGGCATGTGCATCGACGCCAGGCCGGCCCAAGCTATACAAATCGATAGAGCAATTAATAAATCAGTTTCAATTAAATAATTTAATAAAAAAAAAAGTTAATAAATAATTGCAGCAGTGTTTCAGATCGTTTAAAAATTCCTATATATATATATATATATTGTATATATATATATCATATGCATATAAAGTTAATAAATGCAGGATTAAACTTACATGCGAATGTAGCCCGATTTATCACCAATCGCTAATATTTTTTGTACTGGATCGAAGGCAAAGGATGTGGGTGTGTATGGAAAGCCATGTCGGAAGGTCTGCAATTGATAGAAAAAGGGAGAAGCACGCACACATGAAACTCCATTAGTCAATAATTTGATACTCCTCAAGGTATGCAACAGTTTTTTTTCTTTCTTTCATTCCCTACCCCCCCAGCCAAATCTGCGCTGCTTGTTGAACGACTCTGTTATAGCCGCGTGTGTCTTATGATAGATTCAAATTTGTACAGCTACCAAATAAAACATTCGCTAGCTACAACCGAAGTCATATTTTCACCACTGGGAGTTGTTCCACTTGAACAAGTTATTTGATTTTTTGGTTTTACTGTAAACTTACTTTTTTTAATGTGAAATGATCGGCCTTCAATTGTTCCTGGATTTCTTGCTCCTGTCGTATGGCTTGCGGCTGTACACTTTGTCGAAATCCATCCAGAACTCCTTTAAATGTGAACTTTTTCATTTTTCTAACATGAGTCGTCCTCCTCTGCTAACCGCTTCGTCTGCTATCGATAATTGTTTAACAAATGATTGATTCTTCCTTCCAAATGGATCTCCGGTCTGGGGGCTTGAGTGTTCGGGGCAGGATCGTCTTCCAATGGTTGGTTGGCAAATAAAAATCAAAAGGATCTATTCCAGAGTTGCTTCTACGTTTCTCTTTCAACGGGGGGTCTACTATTATTTTGTTTGTATTTTTTATATGTTTTTTTTTTTTTGTTTTATCTACTTTGATATATTATTTATTTATGGTTATTTTGTATTTGGGATTTGTATTTTTGTTATTCGGGATGTGAAACTAGGTGAACAACTGACGAATTAAGAGCTGCAATTAAAGCGAAGGCAAGAAGGAAAAAAGAAAATCACATTAGCCAAAGGTTTTGTTGCATGTTACGTTAATGGGTTGCTGTTTGCGATACACTCTGCAAATCATACACTTAGCACACAAGCGCACACACACACACACACACATACAGTCTTATGCAGTCACACACAATCACTTGTAGTCACATACAGTCACATGCCGACACATACAGTCGCCATCCGACACATACAGTCAAATGCAGTAACACAAGCTAAAAGCAGTAAGGAGGACACACATTATATCTAACAATATGGTGATGCAATAGCAAAAGGAGAAGTCCTGCACACATACAAGCGCACACATAAACACAGAATTAAACGGAATTGCGTTTCCCTTTAAGGACAACCATGTTTGCAATTTATAACGTATATTATACACACATCCACGTGTGTTTGTTTGTGTGTATATATATATATATATATATATGTGTGTGTGTGTATACATGCATGTGAAAGGTAAACACAATCAAAAAACCAATATTGGAAAAGAGTAAAATGGTTTCTAATCTTAAATGAATCTCTTTATGTGTTACATTTCTAAAGAACTTTATGGGTTATAAAGGCCATCCATGTAGATGGCCAAGTGAATAAATAATTTAAATAAATTCAATGACAATGATGATGATGATGATGAACTTGTTGCTTCGTGCCTAATTTCAATAAAAGCAATAAATATCCCCAATACCATATTTCTAAATTCTATACATTCTGCATGTACTGTGGAAATTGCGTTTTTAATAAAAAATTCTTATTATAGCGAAATTCGATCATAAAATTAGAGATGCAAATTTTCTACGTTCTTAAAATGCAAATGAGCAAACATGATAATCGCTTATCGATATTGTGGCAATATCGTTAACGATAAGTTAGTCTCCTGAATTGGGCGGCGATTAATTAATTGAGACAAAAGCCGCGCTCAAGTGTCATCTTCATATTCAATGAACTGCCCGTTGAAAAGGTGCGCGCTATTAAACGAGCAGCGCTGCTTCGGCTCTGCTTCTGGTACTGCTGCTGCTGCTGCTTTCGCTGCTGTTAAAAGCGAATCTGAATGTGTGTAAGTGAAATGGAAATAGAGAAATGGCAATGGGGATGTTAATGTGTGGCTGGGGTGTGTGTGTGTGTATGTGTAGAGCTGGTGTATGGATATGGGTGATTATGTGCTGTGGAATGCGATAAATGTGATGACTGCTGGGCAGTGTCAAGAGTCAAATGTTAAATGAATGTAATTGAAAATCGCTGTAGCCCTATTATGTTGCACAACGATGCACACGGATATACGTTCTTACATTGGGAAGACCTTAGGCAACACATACATTTGAATATGTACATGTGTATATGCATGTGCGCAATATATGGGTTATATATTTGCTTTGATATATATTAGTGAGCATGTGTGTGTGTGTGTTTGTGCAAATTTGCACTTTTTTTGGGATGGCTCACAAATCGATTTTTCGCACACTCATCGCACGACGACGTCGACGTCGAAGTCGACGTCGTCGTCATCGTGATGTTGCCTTTTCTTATTTGCAATTGTTTACGCTTTGTCAAACAAACGCACACACACAATCACAAGGAGCACATATGCACACACATACATTAGCATGCTGGCATAAAAAAGCGCTTCATATTGAAAGAGCTACCGTTTGTATGTATGTGCGTATGTGTAAGTGCTTGGAGCTGGGTCGCTGGGTCGCCAGGACATACAACAGAGCGCGCAACAGTAAAAAGTGAAAAGTAAATCGTTGGCATACTTTAAATTTAATTTGCGCAAACAAAAAGGGAACAAACATTCATAAAAAATATTACCCTGGACACATATAGTGGACATAGCAAACACACATACACAAACGCACCCACATTCACATCCAAAAACAGTTAAACTTACATACATATGGCGGCACCTAGCCGCTGCTCTGTTTTTTAATGATTCTTTGTATATATGTTTATATATATGTATGCATGTATGTATGGGTGTGTGCGTGTGCGTGTGCATGTGTAGGTGTAAGTGTATGCGCTGCTGCTGCCTAATGATGATTAAAATACCATCGCTTGCTGGTTGTGTAAACAGTGCTTCAGAGCTTGCTGAGGCTGAGCACAGAAAATCTCTCTTTGTGCATGTGTATGCTTGTGTATGCGTATAAGCGTACATGTATAGATAACCTCGATTTGCAGATTTTTACACACACACACACACACACACGCACACATACGCGCGCATATGAATACATGTGTACATGTAGAAACGTTCTGCTTTCGCTTCTGTCCTTTCTTCCTTCTTCCTATTCGTTTTTAACTTGCTTGTTGCTACTCACTTTGGATTTACTACATTTTTATTTGTTCGCTTGGCGCCTTATGCCCGCGCCCGCGTCCGGGCAACGCGTGCAGGTTGCGAATAACGGCAACAACAACAGGAACAACAGGAACAACAGGAACAACAGGAACAACAGGAACAACGGGAACACCAGGAACAACACACACGCACACGTATAAAAATAATAAAAATAACAATTTCCGAAGCCTAGCTTTTTTTCATGAAAATCATTCAGTTGCGACTTTACGTCTTAAATTAAATTGATTTTCGGAGCAAAAAAAAATGTTTTGTATTTTAAGATTTTTCGTTATTTTTTTCTCTATTGTTTTAATTTTTGTTTGTTTAATTATGGCATATTTAAGACATTTTCAAACTAACAAAAATATGTGTATCAATTGATTTTTCACTAGAAAAAGAGACGCATGCACACACACACACACAAGCAGGCACACATTCATACACGCGTATATATATATATATATATATATATATATATAGATATATAAGTATATAAAAATATATATATGGATATAAATATAGATATATATAGAAATCAAAATATATATATTTATATATATATATATATATATAGATCAATTGACAGACGAGACAACACCAACGACAACGACAACGACAACGGCAACGACAACAAGACAAACGGTTAAAACGTAGACGAAGTCAAAATCGAAGTCCGGAAACACGGGGATATGTAAGACAAGAGAAATGCTGCTGGTTAGCTGGTTAGTTGGCAACTGGAGCTGCTGCTGGTGCTGATGTTGCTAAAAGTGTCCGTTGCTGCTTGCTGCTTGTAAGAGAGTTCCGTTTTCTGTATGTATGTGCATGTGTATGTGTATGTTTGTGTGTGTGGGTGTGCTTCTGCTTGTGTTTGTGTAAAGGCATTTTTTTGCACCTTGTTTGGCGCACGCGAGGACATCATGAGAGCGCGAACAGCGGCTGAAATACAAGCTGTTCGAGGACGTTTAGCAGCGCGCGCGCGGGTCAGTGTCAACCCTAAAGTTATCTCTTTCTCCCTCTATCTCCATCTCTCTCTCTCTCTCTCTCTTATCCTCTGCCACTCTGTCTCTCGCTCGCTCTTGCCTTCGTTCTCTCTCACCCTCTCTTTCGCCATTGGCACGCGTTTTCTACTCACGCAATTTCTTAAGCTTTTTATTTATTGGCTTAAAAAATGAAAGCTTCTGATTACTCGGATCAGGATCAGACCACAGGATAGGCAAAAGGAAATTCATTAATTTGCAAAATCATTATATTTTTGTTTGATTAAGTTTGATATTAATTTATTTCCGTGTGTATGTTCTTGTGAGTGTGCGAGTGTGTGTGTGTGTGTGTGTGTGTGTGTGTGTGTGCATGTGCGTAAGTATGTGCGTGTGTATGCCTGTATGTGTGTGCTTGTGTTTGCAGATTATGGAGGGAAGGATACATCGGGAGTAGTGGAAGAGAAAGCTGTTCGTAGTAGCTTAACAACGCGCATGCTTACGCTAAGAGGCGCCCTGTCGTGCGCCTTTTTAAGCCAGGACGATGTGTCGACCACAATGTGAATCGTGGTGAAACAGTTTTTGCGCGCGCGGTCACATGACACGAGGCGTGCACACATATAACCACACATACATACATATAAATCTGTTGAGGTAGCGAGCCAAAACCAAACAGAACGTACTCCCTGCTCCCACACCAACACATACAAATATACACACACGCACATACATCCCAACACACCCACAAGGTATGCAGCAGGCAGCAGGCAGCAGGCAGCACGCAAATTGATTTGATTTTGTTTGAATTTCTATCTGAATTTTGTTAAAACAAAAAAAAACAAAAAAAAAAATCTTAACTATATTTTTTTTATATACACACACACACACACACACACATATATTTATATTAATAGAAGTGACAAGAAACTTACACACATACTCTGGCATTTCAATGCACATACAAAATATATTATCGTTTACGTTTGCGAAACATTTGAACGGACAAAACGGCGTCTCTTAAAGGAAACGGAGCACGTTCTTTGGCCGAAAGGAAAGTCGAAACTGAGCGTTCAACACTTTTGCTGCCGTGTATGTATATGGCCAATACACACGCACACGCATACCAATGCAAACGTTCTTGGTCAGCAGTTATGCAAAGCAGCGACGCGACGCGACGCGTCGCAGCGGTAGCGTCGTTTTAGGGTTGCCTCAGAGCAAAGCTTTGATTTTCCCTTCGCCTTCTGCTCAAATTTAGGCCAAGCGGCAATCCTGTAGCCGTGGCCTGGAATCAATACTTGTTGTCCTCATAAAAAAATTTAATCAACTCAAATGTAAATACACACAGACACACTGAACACACACACACACACACATAAACTCGCATACTTACATATATTAAATATAATAGGAAAAAATTTGCATTGAAATTGTTTTGAGTTTATGTCGTAAAATGTGCTTAATGTTCCCCATCCCCTGTCCAATGTCCCCCTCATTCCACTTGAAATGTAAATGGCGGCAATACCAATAACAACTCTCCACACATACATACACGCACAGCACACAAACATTCGACCCATTAACACACAGAAAAGTATGCAATAAAAGGATGGCAAAAACTCTTGCGTCATATGCCCAGGAATCATCTTGGATCACAATTCACAGCACACACTCACACGCACACACTTTATTATCCCAATAAGAAACTTGTTGGGCTGGCACGCGCGAGTCATCATCCAACAGAAGCAGCAGTTACAGTCGCTGTCGCGACGCCGTTGCCGTTGCCGTCACCGTAGTCGCCGCCGCTATGGCAGTTCTTTAACGGCAGCCAGCGGTTTGTTGATAGCAATATGAGGGCGTTGAAAACAACAATGTTTCCCCCTTTCCAACTCCCCCTTGCTTTTTATACAAATATGCATGTGTGTGCGTGGTTGCGTATATGAGTAAATATTCCTACAACTGGGCATAGCTAAGAATCAGATTACTAAAGTTTTCATCATTTTGTTTTAAATGATTCACAAAGCTGAATTAATTTTATGATATCGCCTTAGATGACGCTGACGTTGACGACGCAGCTGCTGCTCACTGAGACGCAACACACGCACACACACATAAACAATCACATTAGTTAACAACGGCATACGTACAACACAAGCATACTTGGAAAACATGTTGACAATTTTATCAGCAAATATATAGAAATGTATATACAGGTTTCGTTTTATGTGACGAGATTGTTCACATTGCACTTATAAAACGCTGACGCTGCCTGTGGTCAGTACGTCGTGCCTTGCACAACTCGCAAATAAGTAAAACATAACATCATCAGTAGTAACAAAAACAATAAAACTGACGACACCCCCACAAATGCGCCCACCTGTTTCATTGCGTTTCGCCGTTGGTTGCCATTGGGTTAAACAAAAATTGACATCTGCACGCGTGGCTAATAAGTTAATGCATTGCGTCGCAATTATATTTTCGCGAAATGCACCTTTTAGCACCTGGACACAACGACGCGTATAATATTTTTACACTTTTTTGTCCAAATTTATTTTAAGAAAACAAATCGTGTCGCGTGAAGCTTCTCCGTTAAACTGATTCCCAAGTAAACAAACGAAATTTACGCAACGTAACGTAACATAGAATGTTAAGTTAACAGTACCCGTAAGCTGTCACGTTATCAAAGTCATCGCTTTAAGCAATGTCAGCGCAATATGAGCAAAGTCAACGCACAAAGAGACGGTTAAGCGCAATAACCTATAATGCTTGCGATAGAGCAAAGAAAACGCAAAAGTCAGTTGACCGAACGCAAATTTGTGAATTTTCGATATATAATAATATATTATTCAGGGCTATTGTTTTGCTTTGCGTTGTAAAGCAATGTCAATGTTTGCAATTGGAAATGTGTTTTATTAAAGATTTAAACAAAATTAAATTCTTAATTTTATAAGCTCATAAAATTGTTTAATATCTCAATTAAATTTGTAAAGGATCACAATTAACAATTATAAATATTGAATGATTTGTAAAAATATGAGTAAGTAGATGAGATTCAAAAATAACATTCAATTTAAAGGAAAACCAAAATATCTATTCAAATATTGATACTATGCGACAGTTCGGGCACATCACACATACAAGTGAAAAAGCTTACCGGCTATAAACTTTTTCTTGACATTAAACTACATTATAACGCCAAAATGGTTAATACGAGTATATAACCGAGTACTTTGCGAATTTATAAAACATTTACACATTCAGTTAGCTTAATACTATGTACATAATGTAAATTGCTTGCTATATGTATAAATAAATGTATGCAGATTGTAAGATTTGTAATACAATTCGATTGAGAAAATGAATGAGCTTAAAGTACATACAACAAAGCACAGAGGGGTCCAAGTGAGAATAAAGGGTGCAATTCTGTAAAAAGATGCGTTCACAAAATCCCGTCAGTTGGACATGAGTATATTTGGCTCAATTGAGTGGAGGACGTTGAACCCCTTGTGTAGGATGCAGGTGCGTAAAACGCCGCAAGCCACCAGAAATTGTGAAAACTGTTAAAAAAAAAAAAAAACACACGTCAATAAAAATTGTAACTTTGAAAGGATGTTATTTGAAATCCAACCTCCACAGCATGTTGATGTATATTGCTGACACAGACGACAATACGCCCACGAAGTTGGGCTTCCAAATTTGGCACGTTCAGTGATTCCAAACGCGGCTCACCCAGTACCAATGTGGCAAAGGGTATATTGATGCTATGTTGCACATAGACACGTGAATACTCTGTAACACTTCGTAAGTCAACGAGCGCCAGTTCGTTGGGATTTTCCAGCAGCAAGTGATGCACATCTTTGGCGCTAATCCGTGGACATTGCTCCGTCTGCAAGTGCTTTAGCTCGACATCAGCTTGTCCAATGTCCTGCAATAAAAATGACCTTAGAACAAAAATAAAATAAAACCATGAGGCGAATCCTACCAGTACATGGGATTGTTGTGTGCGCAGGGCGTGCTGGCGATGCGTAATGCTTTTCGGTGTACACTCGTACATAATCTGAGACTCGATCACACAGTTCTCCATGACAATGTCGGGCAAGTCGGAGAAGAGCAGTATGCATTCATTGAAACCAGATCCCAGGAGCGTATTCTTCAGCTGCTTAAGTATCGCAATGCCAATGAACAGTGGATACGAACTGTCGCCCAACATTAGCTTATCCCACAAATGCAATATCTTGTGCAGTGGAAACACATCTGCAAAGATGTCCACATATAATTAAAAATACCGTAAATTATGATCGAAAGATTACGTACGGGAAAACATGGTCAGAAACCAAGGGATTGCAAACAGCTCCGGAATAAAGTTAATGCTTGCCAAATGCTGTGCCAAAAGCGGCTCATGGAATGCGCTTAGCTGTGAAAATTTACTTAGATACTCCTTTATAATGGCCGAATTATCCTTCAGAAAGAACCACTGTAGGTACTTGGGTATAAACCGGAACAAGCTTAAAAATGCAAGCTCTGAAATTAAAGATAAAAAAGTACAGTTTGTACAAAAATATGAAGGTTGGGCTCCGTCACATCTCCTCATGGATCCTGGACTAACCTTCATTATTAAAGTTGAGATAGAGAAATGGGGCTGTTAATGAGTCCAGTCCCTGCCAGTAGACATACTGCGGATGTGCAGTCACCCAAGCCTTGAGTAGACGCTTCAACTTACGATGTCCATCAGGAGAGGAAAGTAACTCATCATACTGATGACAACGAGGTATATCTACCTCGATTTGTCGGTCCGTGCTGGTGGCCGTGAACTTGTCAATCTTGGCGTAGCTCGCATTGGGGAAAACGCCAAGCAGAGCTGCCCAGATGGGTCCTCGGAGCAGCGGTGGAATATCGATAGCCGCTTCCCGAAGCAGCAATTCAGTGGTATGTGGATAGCCGTGCAGGAGGCGTGAGAACAGACGTACACGTTGAAACTGATATTCAATATCCCGTTCACGTATCAGCAATGGCAGTTGTTGTTGCTGCTGCAGTTGTTGTTGTTGTTGCTCTGACTGATGGTGAGGTGTGTGCAACAACGGAAAGTACACACTGGCGGGCAAGCGGCTAAGTCGATGCAAGATTGGCTTTAATCTAAGCAAAACCACTCGTTCGTCCATCAGATGCGATTGGCTGCGTGGTGGTGCGATACTTGCACCACTCAGTCGGACAACCTGCGGCAATGACAGGATTGGTGCCTCGCTGCGTATGAGACCTTCCTTCTTAAGTTCCGCTTGAACATCTCCACCGGCCAATTGCCATAGGTGGTATATCTGCGATAGCGGACACCGTAGCAGCAGGGGCATTTGTTTCGTGTTCTCAGTTGGCAGTGTCTGAAGCTCCTCGACGAGGTGAACAAAGCATTTGTGCGTAAGCAGTTCAGCGGGCAACGGTCGATGGGCGGGTAACACGTTGAGGCAATGATCAAGCAACTCACGTACATCAAGCGGTATTCGTTGCAACTGTTCAAGTCGCTGGTGCTCACTGGCAACACTTTCCAACACACTCGTTCCAGAAAGACGCGACAGGCCAAGTACTTTCCATACAATGTTGGTCAGCTTCAGGCGTGGCCATAGCTCCGTTTGCAGCAGAAGCTCTAGCATCACCATTGCCCAGGACCAAACATCACTTTTTATGTTGCCATTGGCTCCGAGTAAACGTTCCGGTGCCGTATAGCGAAGGTTGCCAATTGGAAAGGGCACATACGCACCACCCTTGGTCATATGGTGCATTCCATAGTTGAAGAGCTTAACACATCCGTCAATTCCATTTTCCAAAAGTATGTGACGCGGTTCCAGATTGTGCACAACGAGCTTATGCGTATGAAGCACATTAATACCACTAGCCACTTGATAAAATATTCGCAGTATCTGCGATTGCTCTAACGTTGCTTTTGAATTCCGTTGGATATACTCCTCTAGAGTCAAGCCCACGTATTCCGAGACAACTATGGTTCGCTCTGTACAAGAAAGAATAAATAAAAGGCGTTCCTTACATGAATTACTTGTGTATAGTATATATCAAATCGCATCTGTTACCATGTTTGCCTCGTACAACATCCAAATACTGACACAAATTCTTATCTTGTAGTTCCTTAAGCCGCTGTGAACGCCCCAAAATTGCTATTGAATTGGGTGTCAAGGGTAGGCCATTGGTGCCGCACACGTCTCCTGGATGCAGCCTGGCAAAGAAGGTTATAGCACAAAGGCGCCGTGGCTCCGACTTGGCTGCTGTCTTGCCATCCATTTGGGACAGGCGGTTTTCAAAACATAAGCCACAGGCCCAGCCCAGCAGCAACAATTATTAGCCACTCATCAGCTATCAGCTGTGCACGTTTTGTTATCGATAGCACTATTAACAGTGTCGTTTTAGCGCTATGCAACACTGAACAGTTTAAAATTATACTCTAACAGAAGCAGACCTAAGAATTGAGTACGGAACATGTAACGTTTGTGACAGGTTGTAGTTATTAAATAATCGAGACAATGCAACATTTAAATTGTTTATGAATTGCATGTGATAATTTAGGCAATTATTGATGATTGAAAATGAAAATCTAAATAGTTAACTATTTTCTATTCAAATGTTATTTGAATAGTATCACGTTTGTGTAAGAGTATTTAAATTTCATCACATTTGAGATTTCCGTTATTCTTGATTTCGATTTTGCGCTCGATGCTCTTGTTGTTGTTGTGTGTTGTTTGTTTTTATTGCGCACTCGAAATAGTTTCGGTTTCATTTTGTATACAAAAAAGAGGCGTCGATATGGCAATTTTGCAACAACGTGAACGCAGTTAGTCGCTAACGGCGCCGTATCGAGAGCGCGCTTACATTGCAAAATAATTGATAAGTGAAAGAAATTGTCTTTGATTGACCTCGTAACAAAGAAACAATGTCGTTTCTGGTGGAATACACCGAGCCTCAATGGCGGAATCTAGATATGCGATCCCTGGGCGCGGATCAAGCTTATATGTATTTGGACTCGCAGTTTCCAGAGCGCACTTATCTGTACACCTTGTCTGATGAATGTTATACGGTATGCGTTACATTCCCGCCCAAAACGACAGGTGGAAGCATCATCATTTGTTTATTTATTTGTTTACAGTGCCCTTACACCAAAGTGAAAGCTCTGCCATCCGCAACGTCGCTGGAGGTGGAACCGTTAAAGCTGAGCACTGCATACGCTTTAAGTTTTAAAATTTATGCAAACGATCAGGGTCGCTACGCCTATGAAAATGTGTATGTATTTGTGCAATTTGTTGTGTGTAGGTGTGCGAATATCGTACTAAATTAAATACGATATACGATATTTACCAAGAAGCCACTAAGTACGGATTTTAAAATATACCCATTAAATGCTGGTTACGTGGTTATCAAGTAACCCCAAAATTCTTATGTAAATGCAAACATACGTAATCCCTTGATAAGCAATAACATCCAAGTGGATGTTGGCCTTAATCCAAGAGACTAAATTCAGACTTTAATATGTGAAATCATTTGCATGTATTTCGTTTTTGGTGCGGAGTATCTTCCATTTAAGTGCACTGTTAATCTACTCTGCAAGAGTGTGTGTGTGTGTGTGTGTGTGTGTGTGTCTGTATGTGTGTGTGCGTTTGCGTATAATCAGATCTTTCACATTTTATTCTTTATCTTTTAGATCATCTCTTTGCGCTCTCCGTCGCACTGATCTCCAAGAGTTTGGGGTCTATAATCTAACATTGCTGGCCAATAGCAGCTGTAACTTTGCGGTGGACAAACCGGGCGTAGCTGTTAATTATGGTAAGTGAAACCGTTATATTACCGTTATAGATTTCATCTATCTAATCGCCTTTTCATCAATGAGAATCAACTTGAACTAAAAATGTCTTATCAGCGCTTTATTTTGATATCAATCGCATTTTTGCTGTAAATAAAATTATATTTTTAAACATTTTAATTAATCAAGGTTAAATCAATTTAAATACCGTTAATTTTAAAATTAATAAATGGGTAGTTCATCTTAAGTTTGTGTTCATCTTGAATCTATTCTCTATATCTATATCTCAATTAAAATTTGCCTAGGGAAATTTTATTTGTTTTCATTATAAAATCATTTTTACAGGTCAAGGGTCAAATTCCAGTCAAGATAACCCAATGCTAATTATTGATTTAATATTTAATTGAATTCAAGAGAAAAAAACCCTGAAAATTCATGAAGGCTTTTTATAGATTTACTTATTCAGGAATTTCCTCTTATTTAATTATGGAATATAAATTTTTTTCTTAAATAATAAAATTTAAGCGCATTTTAAACGTTTTTATTACATTTCCCTCTACTCCCGCCCAGCATTCCTTTCCGTCTTTGTGCTCGTGGCTGCACTTTTGATTGTATTAAAGCTCGGAAGCTGCGCTTGGAGCCGTTATCGCTACAATGAAGCCGATGCAGTGGCGGACAGCATTGGAGATGCGGCAGACAAAGCGACGCAACGCAAACGTCTGCGTAGCTTGGATACGTTCCGTGGGTATGTCTTAAGTCAGATGCTTCCTGGAATCATCCATAATTGAAATCAAATTTTCCCCCTAGATTGTCCATTGTATTGATGATATTTGTGAATAGTGGCGGCGGTGGCTACAGTTGGATCGAGCACGCTGCCTGGAATGGACTCCACTTAGCCGACATTGTGTTTCCCAGTTTTCTCTGGATAATGGGTGTCTGTATTCCGCTCTCAATCAAGGGGCAGTTGGCGCGCGGTAAAAGCAAAATAAGCATCTGCCTGCGCATCGCGTGGCGTGCCATTAAACTGTTTGCCATCGGATTGTGTCTCAATTCAATAAGCGGTCCAAAGTTGGAGCAACTGCGTCTAATGGGTGTCCTGCAGCGTTTCGGAGTCGCCTTTTTGGTTGTCGGCGTTTTACACACGCTTTGCAGTCGCCGGGAGCTGCTTAGCCCCCAACGTGCCTGGCAACGTGCTGTCTATGACATCTGCCTGTTCAGTGGAGAGATTGCCATAATCTTGGCTCTAATTGCCACATACCTGGGACTTACTTTTGGCCTACCCGTGCCCGGTTGCCCGCGTGGCTATCTCGGACCGGGCGGCAAGTACAATAATGCCGCTAATCCAAACTGTATTGGCGGCGCTGCCGGCTATGTTGATCTGTTGGTCCTTTCCAATGCGCACATCTATCAGTATCCAACGGCCAAGCACGTCTACGATGCCTCAGCCTTTGATCCGGAAGGAGTGTTCGGTAAGATGAGATCTAAAATTCCAAACATTGGGTATATCTCCTCTCCTTGCAGGCTGCGTGCTGAGCGTGGTACAGACCTTCCTGGGTGCCTTCGCTGGTGTCACGCTGCTGGTGCACAGCACATGGCAGGGTCGTCTCAAGCGCTGGCTCTGTGCCGCCACATTGTTTGGTCTGCTGGGCGGCGCACTGTGTGGCTTCTCCAAGGAAGGTGGCATCATACCCGTTAACAAGAATCTGTGGTCACTCTCCTTTGTGTTTGTGACAGTCGCCTTGGCGCTGGTGCTGCTCTCGCTGCTCTACTACATCATCGATGTCCGGCAGTTCTGGTCGGGCTATCCCTTTACCGAGTGTGGCATGAATGCCATCATCATGTATGTGGGACACACCGTGATGCACAAAATGTTGCCCTGGCACTGGCGCATTGGCGCCATGAACACACACTTCCTGCTCCTCCTGGAAGCCGTGTGGAACACATTAGTCTGGGTGGGCATCGCCTTGTACATGGATGCCCGAAAGTTCTATTATAGCCTGTAAATGGGATCAACATGATATTTAATACTTTTTTACGAATTTATTGACAAAGCCTGTTAAAAGGATATACATTCATTTCTGTGAATAAGACAAATGACTAATCATTTCCGGAGTCTGTGGAGTTTTCATGGATTGCATGGATTGGCGGGTTCTATATGGATACGTATCAGATGCAGAGACAAAGATGGACGAGAAACGCAGTCTTCTGCAAGGATGAAGGGGATTCTGGATTAAATCCTGGAAACTCCTTGCTGCCTCCTACAGCGTAGCTCAGAGTCGAGTCATTATTTATTTGTATATTTATAGAAGCCCACGGATTTAAGATTTAAATAAAATCCGAAAGCTTCTAAGATGAATGGAAACTTTCGTTTAAAGATGAGCTAAGATTTCCATCGTTCACGCCCCTCACAGTTTTCCAAAATGAATGGAAAGTTCACTTTTATGGGAAATAATAATTACCCATAATATCATTTTGCGTGCCTTGTAGACAGTGCGGGTGATTATGTAATTTGTTTAGAGCTGTTGGCCACTCTGAACCTGGCCAAAGCAGGGACGGAATCCAATGGACTGTAAACAGAACTGGCGGCGAGTAATTAAAACTGTATAGACTGTCAAATACCCTGTAAAAGATTGAAGTTTGAAAAAGAAAGTTTTCATTTTAAGAACTGAACTCATAATTCTATATGTGCCACAGGTTGGGGGTACATAAAGCCACCTGCCAACAAACAGGCATACCCCATTTGAGTCTGGGGGCATGTACAGGGTATGCGATACATAAAAAGTGAATGTCAGACTCTTGTGGCTGCACTTTAACAACAAATAAGTAAAAATGAAATGTTCAAATTTTCCCTTCTTCGTGTTCGTTTTGTTTTCTTTGTTGTCATAATAAGAAATCAGGCAATGGGGTATGCACGACTGGGAGATGCGCTGTAGAAGTTAATTAATTGAATAAATGTGAAAAGCAGCTGGGAACTGGAATCGATATGTTTATAGAAACAACTTAAGATTTAGTATGGAACACCCTGTATAAAATGCCCCACTATGAGATACCCTACTATGAGATACCTTACTAGAAGATACCCTACTATGAGATACCCTACTATGAGATACCCCACTATGAGATACCCTACTATTAGATACTCTACTATGAGATACCCTACTATGAGATACCCTACTATGAGATACCCCACTATGAGATACCCTACTATGAGATACCCTACTATGAGATACCCTACTATGAGATACCCTACTAGAAGACACCCTACTATAAGATACTCTTCTTTGAGATACTCTACTATGATACTCTTCTTTGAGATACCCTACTATGATATACCCTGTATGATATACCCTGTATGATATACCCTGCTAAAGGTACCCTACTAAACGATACCCTACTGTGATACACCCTTTTATGAGATACCCTACTATGAGAAACTCTACTATGATATACCCTTATATGATGATGTACCCTACCATGAGATACCCTACCATGAGATACCCTACTATGAGATACCCTATTATGATGATATACCCTACTCTTATATACCCCACTCTTATATACCCTTCTGTGATATACCCTGTATATTTTACCCTATAATGAGATACCCTCTAATATGATGCCTCATTATATACCCTGTAATATGACTGCTGAGGCCCAACACTAGTCCAGCCACCCCATGGGCTGGCTTACAGGGTATTCATATCGGACATAAAAGCCATAAATAACAACAGCTTGAACTGGCGCCTGGGGGCCTGCTGCCCGCACAGTCACAGTTAACAAAATTAACAGAAAATAAAAAGAAAAAAAAAGGCAACAAAAAAATAAGGCGAAGCACAATTATTATTTAACACCTTGTGCGTGTAAGGTGCATGCCACAGTTCAGGTGCAGAATGATCCATGGATCTATTAATGGCCGCGGGGCGGCTGAAAGATATATGCCATAAGTTATCAGATGAATGGGCAGCAACAAAAGGATTATGGGCGATTATAAATCCATTGAAGGGACACACACAAACACACACACACACACACAGTTCCAAATTATTGATGGCATCTCTGGGACGTACAATACAAAATAAAAATATTATCTAATTTATTGTAAATGACGAGCGGCCGAGAGGCGGGCTTGGCATGTGGCGATGTGTTGACATGCCACTTTTTCTGATGACAAATGAAAAGCTTTCGGATCCGTGAATGAGGCAAGCGCCGCTGTAACCCTGCCCCATTGACAAAACCCAAAACCCAAAACCCAAAACTCAAACTCAAAACCCCAAAGCGAAACCGATACCCAAACGGAAACAGAAAACGAAACCAAAGCTAAGGTTGAAGATTTTCAGTTGCTCTTCGCTTTTCGACTTTTCATTCAGTTTTAAGGCTTTAAATAAATTGTATTTTAATTAGACATAAAAAAAAAAAAAATAAACGTAAATCTTGGATACACATTTTAAAGGTCTAATTTTAGTTTTTATTTTATTTTTAGAATCTTCTCGCCCGCTGCGTGGGTGAAACGGAAACCAACTGTGTGACTAATTTAAGACAAAGGTTAGAGCTTAACTAACCTTGAAACTGTAGACTAGATTAACAATTAGTCTATTAACTAACTTAATCGTAATTAAATGCGGGCTCCCAGCAAGAAGAAGAAACATACATTTTTTATGTCAAATAAAATTTTTAATTTTTCTATTTTTATCTTATTTTTAAAAAAGGATAATTTTTGAAAAATTATAATTTAAATTTTTTAAATTAAATTAAAAAATAAGTAAATTAATAAAAATTAAATTAAAAATAAATAAATATAAAATAAATAAATTAAAGATAAATTTATGAAAATTAATTTGATGATAATTAAATAATAATTAATAAATTAAAATTAAATTCATTAAAAATAATTAAATAAATATAAGTTAAAAAAAAAAAATAAAATAAACTCATAATAAATATATATAATAATAAATAAAAAATAAATTTAAGACTAAATAAGCCAATAATAATAAATAAATAAATAAAATAATAAAATAAATAAAATAAATAAATTAAAAATATATACATTAAAAATACATAAATTAAAATTAAATAAATTTAATATTTTATTAAAGTTTATATTAACTAAATAAATCAGCAATGCATGAACTAGAAACACATAAATTAAAAATAAATATATTAAAAATATTATATATAAAAATTAGAAAAAATAAAAATAATTTAATTAAAAATAAATAAATTAAAAATAAACTAATACATAATAAATTTATAATAAATAGTTTTACACTAAGTAAACAATAAATAAATTAAAAATATATGCAATTAATATACACAAATTAAAAAATAATTAAATTAAAAATAAATAAAAAAATTAGAAGTTAATAAATTATGAATAAATAAACAAAGAATAAATAAATTAAAAATATATATATTAATAATATTTAAAAATAATTAAATAAAAATTAAATTAATTAAAAATAAATAAATAATAACAAATATTCTTTTCTCCCCATTTAAATGATTTGCTCTTTGAGTGCCTTCCTTTCTCTTCACTCGCATTCACCGTTTGAATTATCGATAAGTTTTATCGATTGTGTGGCCTACCTGTTGTAATGTCTATAGGGGCGAGTAAAGTAAATTGTATCATTATCATCAGTTGATCGAACGGAACTTAAGTAATTGTTTTTATTTTGCTTTGCATTGCCGTTCCCATCGATGGCGGTGCCATTGGTGGTCATTGAACCGGCAGTGCGGCTGCATTTGCTGCATAGCTGCCAACTTTCGCACTCTGCTGGTCCCCAACTGTCAGCTCTGGATGTAGTGTTGCACTCCCAGCCATGTAACCACCCAACCAACACCAATGACTGTCCAAGTGCTCGTCATCAGATTGAAGAGTTGTAAATCAATGCGATGGATGGCTGGCTGGCAAGTTTGTTGTCTAAGTCTTTCGTTTTGGTCAACTGCCAAGCAACCAAGAGACTTCTCCAACTTCCATTTCCAATTCCAATCCCAATCCCTATTCATAAAGTCCACGCTCTTAATCATCATCATTATCAACTGGTCATCCTTTCACTTTGCATTGCGTGCCGCCATTTGGGTCAGTGCCTCTGCAGGATCAGTCACCATCCGAGACCCAAACCAGTCGCACGTCATTCCCATTACATAAGATGTACTCATGATGTACATCCATTCTTTCCACGGTCAGTGACATAACTTCTTGCCAAGCTTCGCATCAATCTTGGGATCACTGTCAAGATTATGAAAACCATGGAAAAAAAAAAAAAAAAAAAAACTAAAAAAAAAAATAAAATCATTGGGAGATGCGAAGGTGTGGATAAGGGGGATTTCCATGTCAAAGCGAAGTCAATGCGAAGTAACGGATCTTGGGCGGCTATCAATGGGTTGATCTTCCATGTAATTGAAGCCTTAATTAAAATTCAGTTAATACGATTTGGCGATCTTCGAGACACCTCCAATCGCATTCAAGCCAAATAACCGATTGGGCCAAGTGACTAATTGGCCATGCGGCTGGCGTTTCTTCAATCAAAAGTCATTTCTCGGATTTTGCTCTACATTAAAACAACAACAACAACAATAGCAACAACAACAACAACAACAACAACGACAACAACAACGGCAAAGAACAACAACTTCACACGCTTTCAAAATAAAAGCGAAATTTTGAGGCAAATCAAAAAGTGAAGAAGAAAACGTCGAAACGACGAGCGGCGCATTTTAAAGCCATCCAATTGCAGGGACGTGATGGCCAAAATGCTTCTGGCCAAGTCAACGCTTTGAGCGGCAAATCGAAAGTGGACCATCAGCTGGCCAAGAGACTGACATAGTAACTAGATTAAGTGGGCGTGGCCAGATGAATGTAGCTTCAATTAAATTTATTGGTTGAAATCTCAATGCGGAGCGAATCGACTTAAGAGCTAGAGATGAGGATTAAGGATATACAAGGATGCAAGGATGCAGCTTAAGCTATGGAATTTTGAATAATTTAATGATAGCCATGCGTGGATGTGGCTGGTGCACCATAGCTGGCTGCTGGTGGCAAGTATGTGGATTCGGGCTCATACACGGGCGATCCAGAATCACCGGATTGTCCTGGCGGGCCATAGAGTACTGCAGGTGGAGCAGGATAATCGTAGCCCGCAGCAGTGGGCGTCTGCAAGTACTGAGTGCTGGGCGTGACATAGTCATAGCCACTGCTTGGCTCGTGTTTGGCGCCCAGGAAGACGCTGGGCTTGAATGGCACCTTCGATAGATCCGCCACCAGCTCGTTGTGCGGATCGACGTGCGCGCTGGTCGGGACTCCGCTGATCTGATGGATGTCAGTGTTCAGGGCATGGGGCTTGCTGGAGGTGTAGGTGAAGTGTCCCAGTCCCTTGTGGCCCAGGGCATAGGCAGGCGTTTGCTGATCCGTATGGGGCTTGTGCTCAATCTGCTGCGACTCCTGTGGATGCTCCTGCTCCTCGGTCGCCTCGTGCTGGCTGTGCTCGTAGCCCGTGGGCAGCAGGGGAACTCCATAGCTGGTGATTGGTTGCTTGTAGTGCACGTTGGGTGCCTCATAGTTGTAGCCTGAGTGCTCCACGTGCTCCAGCCCATGACCCACTGTGGGAGCAAAGTGATGCGCTCCAACGCTCAGTCCATGACCCAAGCTAGGACGATTCACAGGACCATGACTGCTGCCGCTGCTGCTGCTGCTGCTGTAGCTGGATGCAGGGAGCAGATAGCTGCTGCCACCATGCTGCTTGTGGCCACCACCGCCCAGTAGACTCAGGTAGTTACCATGGCCCGAGTACTTGTATCCGCCGGCCAATCCATGGCTCAATTCCTGGCCAACATGATGATGTCCATGGTCGGGCGCATTGTTTGTCTGCACAATGTACGTCTCTACTTTGGGTGCGGGCTGGCGATGATGGTAGACAGGACTTCCACCACTGATGTACACGGGTCGTCCATGTCCATGGTGTAGCGAGAGCGGCGCATGTGGTATGGGATGCTGTTGGGGACTATAGTGATGGTAATGATGATGGCCGCTGTCCGTGTCGAGGCTGCCAAAGTCGAAGCCGCTGCTGGAGGCCAATCCGTTGCCGTGCAGCGATGCGTAGGTGCTCTCATAGCCAGCCGGGTGAACGGGCGAGTGGAGTGCCGCCGGTGGCAGATACTTGTGCGAGGGTCCATGATAGACTCCACCGCCATAGCCCAGGCTGGCGTCCCGCTTAAGTTTAGCGGGTAGCTTTTGCTGGTGCTTCGCTGTGGCTAAGACGACGCTGGCCAAGAATGCACAGCCGAGCAGCGCGCGCGTTAACTGTATAAAGAATTAAAAAATTTGTGGCTTGTTAAACGTCCGTTAAGTTATCGATTAAACGTAGTTACAAATTTATCGAATTATCCTGTGCGATCGATAAATTTACAACTGCGTTTTAGGTGCTTCCGGCTCAAAGGGATCTCACACACTTACAGCGAACTGCATTTTATTTTCCAAGTAAATAAACACTCAAAAAAAAAAAAATGAAATTAAGAATTTAAATAACAATTCTCGATGTTTTTAATTAATTTGAAAATATCCTTGCAGAGATTTGATGTAAAGTTTAAACTGTCTTCTCTCTTATTTTCCCTTCGTCTTCTGCGTAAATTCCACAAGCGCTGCGCGTCGAGTGTTGACGACCTCTGCGCCAGCCAACCCTTTTATACGTAGCTCTTGGGCCAAGCGATCGTCATTGTTGACGTTGACGTTGACTGCGACAGCGGCAGCGGCAGCGGTATCGACGTCGCAGTTGCCTAGCCGCCGTGGTCTGCTGCTCGAAGTTGACGTTTGTTGTTGTTGTTGTTGTTGTTGTTGTTGTTGCCATTTTGCATATGAAGCAAAGCGATTTTCGGTATGAGTTTTCGTCCGCTTGAATTTACCGCTTATTGTCTTTTCTCTCTCTGCTTAATCACACTTGCATTCCCTTTCGCACTCGCACTCGCACTTCCATTCGTACTCGCACTCTTACTCTCACTCTGTCACTCTTTCACTCTCACTCTTCCTCTTACTCACTGTGAAGATTTGCATTCCCACAGTGGCTTGCAGGCGGTGGAAGTTGATTGAAATTTGTCCTTGAGCTGAGTGCGCATCATCAACACGAGCGAAATAAATCAAAGCTTCAGTTCATTTTTGAACTTCTCAATATTTGATCGTTATCTTATATAAAAATATAGGCAATCTCTTAATTAATATCTCTCACTTTTAATTGCATTTTTTAATGTCTTTCTTTAATTGAATTTCGTTTACGCTCGTGTCACTTTCGTACCACGGTGCGAGTTGCTGCTGCATTGCGTTTTGACTCAAGTTCAAGTGACACTTTTGCCATATCGCATGTCCCAGTGCACAGTTCCCACTCCCACCACCACTGCTCAGCCCGGTGCCGCCCTTCTACGCCATTTTTTCTCCTTTTTCTTTTTTTGTGCGTCGCAGCTTTGGTTTTTTCCAAACTTTCCGTTTGCGGCAAGTCGCTTTGACTTATGCGTAAATTGCAATTAATTCCGGGCAGCATTTTGATGAATGTGAGCGTAGATGACAAGTCTGTAATCCCACCTACCCCACCCCCGGCCCACACCCACAATTCACCTCCACCTCCAACTAACAAATTGGCACGAAAGACAATCCGTTCAGGCGACCGCATCGACAACTAACGGTTATTTATTGTTCACATGATTTTGTTACCTGTGTTTGTTTGCCAAAGCGCCGCTTCCCTTGGACTTGGCTTCTGGATTAACTTGGATGGTTGAGTTTACGACAATACCAAGCGCTATGATCACAGCAAGGTCTCATGTCATATGTCATACCCAAAATACCGTTACCACACCTTCAAATATTGGCCATTCATTGGCCTGACCTGTGGACCTTGCAAATGAAGCGCTCAAAGATTATCGAGTGCCGAAATGCCCCACACGCTTGAGTCTCTACGTTATGTCACCCAGCTTGTCCTGGGATATGTCCTTAATTTAATTAACTGAATTAATTAACTGAATTAAATCTAAGAGTTTGGTTTGCATTGGGAATCACTTCTTCAGCAAATGGAACTCCAGTGAGAGACCTTTGGTGGTAGCGCATCAGTCGAT
This sequence comes from Zaprionus lineosus, assembly GCA_035044505.1. NCBI lineage: Eukaryota > Metazoa > Arthropoda > Insecta > Diptera > Drosophilidae > Zaprionus > Zaprionus lineosus. Next base: position 54,277 of record JAWNNX010000676.1, read on the forward strand.
CGACTCTAGCAAAGATTATGTCAAGTTGTCTGCCAGATTGTGGTCGTGCTCTTGGCCCTTCTTCGTGTGGCATGGCATGTGCCATGTGTTGATTCGAATCATCATGGCGTTTAGTTCATATAATTGTCCGGCCACTTGTGGTGCCATTGTCAATCTTCATGCTGTGCGACCTCGTCCCCCGTGACCCTCTCACCCACACATACCCATAAGCTCGTCGTCTGCCGCTTCAACCGTTACGCAATGGGCAACGCGTCGTTCGCAAGGTCACCTGCCACACACACACACACACAGTCAAGTTTGTGGCACAAGATAATTTCACCGATTTGCCGTTTTTAGCCACCAAATTGAGGCATTTGGAAAGTACTTATCCATGGTAGACAGACAGCCAGTGGTAAAAGTGAAACAGTTCCAATTCCAATGTGGGCGTGGCAGACATGAGCCATGGCCTAAGTCATCATTATTGTTAAATTAATATGTGCATGTATTATGTAAAAGTTTATGTTAGTTAACATGCATTTACAAGCTCGATAACATGCATCTTACATCAAAGTAACGGTACATCTCTTAAATCGTATACATAGAAAGTGATTTCTACTTTTAAGCCTTGAGCCTAGTTTCTAACCAAATTGTAGCGATGTCCTGGCGACATGTACACATAGTGTTGATTTGTTGTTCCTCCGGCCTGCTGCCTGCTGGATGACTGTACGGAGTTGGACTCTGCAATGGGCTTACAGGGCGTGGTACGCGGAGGATAGCCGGGCGCATAGAAGGGTAGTTCCATCTGCCTGAGGTGGGCATTCACGAACTCCCGTGGCTCCTGTGGCTGTTGCTGGTGATGCTCCTGCCGCTGCCCCTGCCGCTGCTCCTGTTGGTGATGATGTCCTTGCGGGTTTCGTTGTTGCTGCTGTTGTTCCTGTTGGTGGTACCTTGGGTGATGTTGTTGCTGGTGATGCTCCTGCCGCTGCTCCTGCTGCTGGTATCGCTGATGGTGTGGCTGCTGCTGTTCCGACTGCTGGTGCTGCTGCTGCTGCTGCTGTTGCGGTCCCTGGTACTGTTGCGGTCCCTGGTACTGTTGCTGCTGTGACTGCGGCTGTTCTTGCGACTGCTGCTCCGCATCATAATCATTGCTGTAGCCAGCAAAGGGTGAGGGTCGAAAGGGCAGTCTAAATTGATCCCCCGAATGGGCGGGACTAAATAGCAGCACTGGACGACCATTGGCAGGATCTGCTCCAAATGGCGGCTGTGGAAAGGTTTGCGGTCCCGTATAACCCATACTCAGGTGTTCGGCATCTGGCGGTGGAGGAACGGCAATCAAGGGACGCCAGTGCATCGCATACAACCAGTTGTGGTAGTAGTAGTCGGGCGGCGTCACTTGTGCCTCCATGGCGAGGACCAAGCAACTGAAGATGACCAATTGTCGTGGACTACACATTGCCCTGCCAATCTTTAAGTGTCTGAGTCCAACATCTCCTCGGCGGCTCCTCTTATACAGTTGCCCAACGAAAGGTGTAATCCAATAGCTGCAGTTCCGTTGTAACTAATATGGGCTATGAGTATCATGTCGGAGCTGGAGCACAGACGGAAGCTGACTGAAAGTTGACCGGGAAGGGAGTGCAGCGGGTGCGGAGCTGAAGAAGTGCTTCCAAACGCACTTCCACTTCCTCATTGCACGAGTGACAAATGAGTCTCTTTAAAGACTCTCCCAGATTATATCAAAGACCAATGCGAACTCTTAGCCAAGCGATCGACCCATTTTTCAATAATCCAGGTAATCCATTGGGCTAATTAAATTGAATTCAATTCGCGCTTACTTCACATAATTCCCTAAACTGCTTTCAACGCTTTGGCAAATCATGTTGCAATCCCAAAGATAATGATAATATTGACGATTGTTGTTGTTGTTGTTGTTGCTGTTGTTGTTTAGGTGCTCAACTATCCATGTAACTGGCTTAAAGCGTGGGCGTTGTGAGGAGGTGAAAGGAGGGACTGAATAGAAGTGCGAAGCGGGGGTTGAGCAGCTTGTGAAATTCGCTTAGATCAGGCAGTTGGGAAACCGATGACGCCGTCGATTGCATAAGATTTGTATAGACCTCCTCCACTAGGGCCCTGGGCCAGGATGCGGACAGGTAATCTCTACTATTTGGCAGACTTCGGACTAAGCGAATTTGGCTTAAACTTTTTTTTTTTTTTGATCTATTTACCTTCCTGTTGGCCACTGCAGTTGCAGGCGAAGCTGCAGCTGTGCCAACAGCAGCAAATATAACGGTATCCATGGCCAGGAGCGGATCGGTCCTGGACGTATCTGCCACTTCGGTTACTTCCACAAAGAATTACCTGTAGTTGAATAAATGACGATTTATCCAACTAAATAAAAATATAGCATAGAGAATCATTAAATAAATAAATTAAAAATAGATATTAATAACTTTTTAATTTTAAAAAATTATTTTCTGATTATTAGAAGTTAATGTACGAAAAAATAATAAGTAGATAAAAATAACTTATTAAATTCTACAAATTTAAATACAGAAAAGAGAGACATCTCATTTTAGAGTTTAATATCAACATTAATATTAATTGAAATGGAGAAAGGAAACCCGTAAGTTTATAATTAATAAATAATTATTCAAATGGAACTCTTATTCAATGTTGACGATTTTAACTTTGAGTTGCCAAGGGTTTGACAGCGCTATAGAAATGCCTGCTTGTTGTTTTTAAAAGCAAATAAATAAGTAAAAAAAGAAAATACATATACATATGTATATACATGTATATAAGAGAAATAAAGAAAATTTATAAACAAAACACATCAGTAAATAAAACAAATAAATAAATAAAACAAATAAATAAATTAATAATACAAGTATAAATAAAGCAAGAAAGAATAATAAATAAACAATAAAGAAACAAAAAGAAAACAAAAACACACAAATAAATAAAACAAACAATAAATTAACAGACGGGCGCCCAAGAAGCACTTACCCTTCACTCCGCACCTGAGATCCGCAAATTGTTGTTATCATTTTTATTTACTTCTTCATTTTTTTGGCTAATGTGTTTTGTGGGCGTGACTGTATTTGTTGTAATTGAGTTTGCCTTTTGCTTTTGAATCCAATCTCTTTTTATCTGCTTTTATCAGCCCTCCCTTTTAACATCTCCATTCGCATTGGAAAACACGTTCCACTCGCCCCGACGACTTGGAGAAAAATGTTCAACGCGTGCGATTGTCAGTTTGTTAATTTGAAAAATTATAAAATTAAATTTTAATTTTCATATTAAAAAATTAATTTCGCACACAAAAATAAAAACAAGCAACGGCACGAAGAGCACACCAAGCGAAAAATGAACGACTAAGTAACACCCTGTATTTGAGTCCAAGTCGTAAAATTTTAAATTTTATTTTACTTCAATAAATTAAATTCAGCCTTCTATTAGATTTTAATTCCAGCTTAAGCCAAGTTTAGGTAAAGCTTAAGTTAAGTCTAAGTCAAGCTTAAGCCAAGTTTAAGTTAGGCCTGAGCACAGGATGCCCCTTGTTGTTGCCACTTAAGGGGTGTATCAGCATGAAGTTCGCATTACGCAAATTCTTGCAATTAGCTGCCAGAATTTTGGGGCGACGGAAACAAAGCCAGAAATTGGGGGGCCATAGACGGATATAAGCCTAGGGTCTGGGAAATTAGCTGGCGGTGTCTTGACTGTAATCAAATTAGCTGCGAATATTTATGGTGGCATTTGTTTTCCAGCTTGGGCTCGTCCAAGGCCTTCAATAAACCTACGCCTGAGCTCATGCCTCGGTGTTGGCTCTGGTCACAGCGAAGCGAACAATCGGATTAGCACAAAAACGCATCTCGATCTCAGCCAGAAACTGCTACAAAGCCAAGGTGCGACCTTCTGCAAAGATCTACCAATTTCCAAAGTTGATGTACCTTCACTTCGTGGACAGCACAAAGCGGGAGGCATGTAAACCACCTACCTCCTTCCTCTCTTAATTCTGCCTGAATAACAGCCATTATTCAAATGCATCTGGGCACCTTTTGATTAGCTGATCACCGGGTCTATGGACAGATGGATGAGGGGCTACTCCACTTTATAAAGTGATGGACACATTGAAGCTTATCCAACGACAGGTGACGTGTAGGCAAATTTTCCATATGAGCCGCGAGATTATAGAGGTAATAATTACAGCCTTATTTTCAGTATTAAAAATTTAATTTTAAAATTAAAAAAAAAATCAAAATTCAGCTGCAACCTTTAGATATATATAAAAATATAATCCAGTTGGAATAATGCTCCACAGGAGTAAAAGGACATAGAAAGCAGCAGTGCCAAAATTCCGCAAAGGCGCTCAAAATGCGTACAAAACTTGCTGGAAGTTTATTTCTTTATATGTGTATGCATGTGTGTGTGTGTGTACGTGTGTTGGTAACACTTGGATCTATACAAAGAGCATTTTGAAGTCGTTCAGACTATGGCCCGCATTCCATTGACCTCGTTGAGTTGACAGACGTTACGAATGTAAATTCACACGTTAAATCAGAAAATGGGAAATTTATAGACGTCGCAGCGAAGCAGAAAAAACTATGATCCAAAGAGTCTGATGAGAGATGATATATGGATGTATGATATAATCCGAAAACAGATAAGGTTGTAATCTCAAGACAAGCAGAGAATTGCAGTTGGTCAACATCATCATCGTAAATAAAATTGGGATCTTCAAAATTTTACAGGGTATCCGCAATGCAAATACACCCAGAGATGTGAGGTGTCTGGATCTCGATTGATCACCGTTAGAAGAGTTAGATTCCAGTCACTTTCAAGTCATCATTCATCGCCGCTCATCTTAATTGTCCCTGTGTGTGTCAGTCAGTCAGCGATCACCAATCAAAGATTCTGATAGGTCACCCATTGTGTCCATTTGGGATTTCTAAATTGCATCTCAGATTTGACTTGATTTCATGGCAGTCGCTTGTTAAGCCGGTAATTATAGGGAGACATGTGCGGAGACGGGGCGGTTGGATGGGGGTCGGAGTGAGCGGCAATGCCGGGCAATAATAATTTCACACGTCGCCCAGCCGAGGGCATCTCCGGTGCATCTCGTCCAGATCGAGTGTCATGTGCTGCTCATGTAGTGCAAGTAAGTCCCATGTAAATAATTGCAATTAATTGATGCCTCCCCCAAACGCCACTCCAAATCTCCGGCCAGTAGAAGATGCCGTTCGAGACGTCGTCGCGCAATCTTCTAAGTTAATCAGAGGTTCGAACAGATCTCCGGGTATAAAACGCTTCCAGCGTTAACAACTGGCATCCAAGTTGAAATCGATTGTCTACCCTTAAACATGTCGCGCTTGTTATACTTTGGAATGCTCGTGCTCCTGGCCGCAGTGGCAGTGTCTAGTAAGCCACACGAGGAGCTCAACAAGGAGCACATCAAGGAGGTGGCACAGGAGTGCAAAACTGAGTCGGGAGCCACAGATGGTAAGTCGGAATATCCTTTATACAATCTTAGAGTATATCCCCAGCTACGCAATCTTACAGAGGATGTGGAACACATGATGAAGCATGAGTCGGCCGCCACCCATGAGGGCAAGTGTCTACGTGCCTGCATGATGAAGAAGTTTGAGATCGTAAGTTGACATTTCGTAGCATTTAGTTTGAATGTCCTTGGTTTTAACCATCCCACATCTAGATGGACGATGCGGGCAAGTTCAGCAAGGAGCACGCTCTGGAATTGCTCAAGACGATGAGCAAGCAGGATGCGGACAAGGAAGCCGCCGGCGCTGAAATCATTGATAAATGCGAGACCATTGAAGTGCCTGAGGATCAGTGAGTATCTCAACTCAACTCCCGAGAAGTCACTTCCTAATCCACATCTTCTTTCCGCCCGCTGCTCCATTGTAGCTGTGAAGCCGCTGTGGCCTATGAGAAATGCATTGTGGACCAACTGCACGAAATGGGTCTGACTCTGGAGGAGCACTAGGCCAATTAAACTGAAACGATGATCACAACTCCCGTCGTCCCGTCCGGCATGAAGCGCCAACTTCTATATGATTCACCATAAACTATAATCTTTTATTTTTTTTTTTGTGTAATCCTTAAAATATGTGAAACTTCTGTAGTTCCTTAAGTCAATGAGAATAAACTATAAAAACTACCCACGTACTGGAAACTTTCGTACAGGGAGGGGGGTTAGTCAGGAAAGGTATAAAACTATATTCCTAATCAATTCCACAAAGATCGCAATTTCCTCCCCAATGATTCAGATGAGGATTACAGCAGAGTTACAGGAAAAAGGCCTTTACATACTGTACGTAGGAGCTCTATTTTTAAATCTCTATTAATCCTATTATATATATACACATATATATATATATATATATATAATATGAATCGATGTATATGTTTGTGGATTGGGTTGGAAAGAGTTATCTACGTACATATTAACTTAAGCTTAAGATACTAATACTAATTATTACAATAATGCATTTTCTTTTATCAGGTTCAATTTTCCGGTATCGGAGCTCAGTTTGTCATTTTAGATATTTTCCGTTTCGCGATGCTAGCGACGTAGAGATTGGTGCCTTGGCGACGAGCCTGAACCCGATCTTAAAGCAATGCATCCGTTTACTTAAAACTAATTATTTTGGGCATTCGTTTGTTCTGGTCGTGGAGGAGACCACAGCGAGCAGCACTTGATCAAGGATTTAAAAAGTATTACCTAATGAAATCATCAGCTTGCTACATGGGCAATGGCCGCACAGACAACATAAATAAAACAGACAGACAGACATATGGAACAGACAGAAAGACATACAGATAGGCAGACAGACAGACGAGAAAGACGGATGAAAGTAAAATCATATATATATTTAAAAGTTAAAGAAAAATCAGATTTCTAGGGCTTAAATAAATATTTAGAAAGTAAATTCAGAATTGGGCTTTTCACTGCTGCCAGGAGCGAAATATTTAAATAGCTAGACGTATGAAAAAGTGTGAACCATTTTTCACAGGTGATATGATAACGTGGAATTTGGGGAGTATCGCTGTGTCTTAAAGTAATGAATATATTGTGTATATAATTGATTAATTTCTTTTGCGTTAGGCAACAGGCAGGCAGTTATCAATTATCAATTGTTTTAGCTGCTCCGAGCGCATCGTCGATGCAATTAAAGAAACTCCCGGTTGGAGTTGCAGCATCGGACAATGCGTTGATACTTTTCACTTATTATTATTTAATTTAACGTTGCACTGCGCCGCTTTTAAAGGAAATAGTCAGCTTGAGGCTTCTTCGACGGTATTCCACGACTCTCCTGTGGAGCGGCTTCAAAAATTACAAAGTCGCGATGCAGGTACTCGTTTAATTCCAAAATGGCTGCCACATTGCCGCAGCTATAGAAGAAGGCATTAGAATTAATAATATTGAAATAAGGATGAATATTACCAATCAAATTAATTGGCTTAATTCTTACCGATAGCAATAGTTCGGCGCTGACCAGACGGTTAGTACTGTTTCATTAAAGTGCCATTTAAATCCTTCCATGACCAACTGATGGGCACGACAGATCATGTCAATGTCGTTAGTCCTATTAAATTGCGAAACAACATCAGAGCCAAAAAGATAGCCAGCGCCGCGCGGTGATACACCCCATCCAGTCTGATCCTCTGGATCACTCCACAGAAGATCACACATGGGGCCGTCATGAGGCACTTCCTGTTTTCGATCAATGCTTCGAATCTGATCTAAATACTGTATAGATGGCGATAGTCCGCCGTGTACGCAGAATATTCTGCCATCAATGATTGCCGATAGGCTGAGGTAGTCAAATATTTCAGTGCAGTATCGCCAAACGGCCGTTGAACCGTATTTTCGAAGGCACTCATCATAAAAGCCATAAACTTGTGTAATTTGCCGAGATTCGTGATTGCCTCGTATAAGCGTTATTCTGTCCGGATAACGTACTTTAAGTGCTAGCAACAGCAGGAATGTTTCAACGCTGTAATAGCCGCGATCCACAAAGTCACCCATAAACAGATAGTTCTTTTCCGGTACATCACCACCAACTTTAAACAGTTCTTTGAGGTCATAAAATTGACCATGTATATCGCCGCAAACGGTGACTGGTGAATCGACCCGCTGCACATTGCCTTCCTCAACGAGAATTTCTCGTGCTTTCGCGCATAGGCCTTTTACTTCATTCTCCTTAATTATCTCACATAGCTTCAGCTGAGCGATCTGACGATCCAAGTCGCTGTGGTCTGTCATGATGTCGAAGGGAGGGGAAGCAGGAAGCCGGAGCGTCGTTTACTCACAAAATGTTTTTTTAGTTTCAGCAACAGTGTGCGTGGATGACTGTAATGCTGTTTAAGTAAATAAAAAATATATAACAAATTAATTAATAGTTAAGAAAATATAAATAAGAAGAAATGAATTGCATTAAAAAGTTGTTTGTGTTTTTGCATCATCTGCATCCGTGTCTGTATTTGTATATGGCTTGTGTGACTTTCCCGCGCGCGCGGCATGAGCAATATTGGTGGGTTTGTCATCCAAACATCAATTTATGATATATATCAAAAACCTAACACACAATGAACTTACAACAATTATATGCAGCAATTTTACAGCTCTTTTCGTAAAAAAAAAGCACTCACACGCACGCTCGTCAGCCAAAAAAAAAATTAACCACAGTACGCTTTACGTTTTCACGATATTTGTGGTAGTCGAACGATAAACGATAACTATTCATTACCGATAATTATTCCGTATAGGATTTGTGACGTTGCCAGACTTGTCATAGTACGATAATAGCACGTACTAAATTTTTTTTAAATTTGTTAGTTTGATAAATTAATATTAATATTACGCAACATACCTTCTACAATGACGAAATCTCAACAAACTTCAACAGAAATAACAGAACTGAACGCAGCAGTTAAGCCAGTAAATGTAGAAGCTCATAGACAATATGCACAAACGGACATATATCGCGACACCTTCATACGCTACATGGGTAAGCGTTCATATTTTGGGTTCTAGTTTATTTATTTTTATTGAATTCTCAACCAGGATATAGCAATGAAGTTGGTGAAGCCTTCCGACCACTAGTGCCTAGATCTATTGTAGCAGCCACCTATGGCATGGCCATAGGATATGTTTGCATTGATACATTTGATAAATCGTTGCGTCAAGAAATGGCTGGCGCTTCCACTAGAGAAGTGCTTATAACTGGCTCCGATGTTTTTACCTGGCAAATGCTTGCCTCTGTGATAGTTCCTGGCATAGTTATCAATCGGTAGTGCTCTATAATCCATAATTTTTTTAATTTTTTCTAAATCAAAACTCATTTTTTGTATAGCATCACTGCAGGTACCAAGTTGGCTTTACGTAAAGCACCTTCTATTTTATCCAAAACTCTACCGACCTTCGTTGGACTAGCGTCAATTCCATTTATAATACACCCGATTGACAATCTCATCGACAAAGTGATGGATGCCACTTTCCGCAAGGCAGTACGATAGTACAGGAAATGTAATGTCAAGAAAGTTGATTTATCACATGGTGCTCATATATATAAATATATATGTATTTTATATATAAATTACATATATATATTGTATATATTTTATATATATTAGGTATATATATATATTGTATATTATAACGTTTATTTAACAACTTAATTGGTTCAACATTCCGAATATATTAGTTGTATTTTTTCAAGTTATTTATAGTTTTTATGCGGGTAACAATAACAACAACAACAATCAGAATTTGGTATTTATATTTAAATTTATTGCACCAATTACTGTTTTGATTACAACACACATTACAAAAATATTTTCTATATGTATAAATCTATACTTTATACAATTGATATTAGCTGAAGGCAAGTGGAGTGCAGATATTCCCTATGAATTTATTTGCTATTTTCATTTTCGTCATCCGTGTCAATCAAGTACGGACTGTCGAGGGCGCCCAGACCAGCTGCGACACCGCCTTCGTTCGCTGTCGATAGTTTTGTACGTAGCATATGGCCAGCCTGATAATTGTGTAATATGTGATCTGCATCACCAATCACAACGCCAAAGATGCCCAGCTCTGAAACCATATCCACAATTTGGGGCGGCATGTCACCACCGGGACGAACCATGTAACCTTGCGTCAATGGTGGATGGATCAGATCCATAAGAATCCACGCGGAACGTTCTACACGAGTCATACGCTTTAAGATGAATCAAGGTATTAGAAATATTTCGAAATTAAAATGCATTTTGTAACCACCTTTAAGGCATCTGGAATGTCCACACCGTACACATTGTTACCGCCACCCTCCCGCTGTGGTTTAAGTACAAATCTTTCAGGTGTACGCAAAGCCATCTCATAGTTGGCGTTGCCCACATCATTGTCATCTAACGAGTAAAGGCCTGTAAATATCTTACCAACGGCCTTAATTTCCTCGGGATCGTTTATGAAGCGCTCCAATACCGCCGGCTGTGCCAGTGCCTGCTGCACCTTCTTGGTACCAGCTAGATGATAGTGAATGGAGGGGCATTTGATTGCTAATGACGTCTCCATTAGATAGCGCGCGTCCCATTCCTTCTGCGAAGGATAATGGCCTGGCTCATAGCCGGCACGAAAATAGATAACTGCCACCTCAGTCGTGCCCCTGAAAATACGAAAAGAAATCCAAAATTAGAAAGTGTAATTTTCCTATGATAAAAATAAGCGAAAGTTTTACGCACAGCAACAGCTGCTTGTCTTGGCCCAACTTGCCCTCCCGGTTAATTTCGGTGAGTGTGCGACGCAGAACCTTGATGTGAGGATAAGTTTCCCGAATGTAGAACTCATGGAACCGTTGATCGCATATGTTATAGGACACATCCTCAATGATGAACAAAATAACCGCGTCTGACTTTCCATAAATACCCCATGCCTTTACCAAACCATCACATAATCCAGCAAGTGCATCATTTTTGGGCATCTGTCAGAGAAGGTAAAGTATTGGGGTTATGATAAAGGTAGATAGTTAAAGAGTTGAATACTCACGTTAACCAACTTTTCAGCATGGCCAAGTTCTCGCAGGACGAAGCTGTGTTCAGGTTGAAAAGTATTATTGAGAAGAAAGATAAAGAGAAGATTAGACACTCGTACTAAACAGAACGGCCCAACAGTAACAAAAACAAAGTGGGGATAAAAATATGTACATTACTTGTAAATTAGTAGGTAAATAATTCGTGTACAGGTATTACGTTAGTGGTATTTGTCTATATTGATGGAAAATGGAAAACTCGTATTGTATAGCAGTACAAAACTTAAGTCAATACCATAACCGTAAGCCAATAAAGTGTAAGTAAAGATGTGCAATAAATAATTGAGAGTGAGATGGAGAGATGTACAGCATTAAATAAAAAAAAAAAAATATAAAGAGATTACACCGCATACCAAAGAGAAGTACCGCATGCTTAATAACAAGATGAAAGTGTGCAGATGGAAACATTCAGTGGATCATTGTGAGTGCTTCCAGTGTACATGCAGTGTGTGCATAAGTAAGTATGTGTGTATATCCTTTGTCTGTACTTGTGTATGAGTGTGTGCAAAGTAATACTATTAACAAAACAAAGCTCACATTTATAAACATGACACCGTTTTCTCATGCCGTTATCGTCGTTCAAATTGTAATGCAGATCGGTGACTTGCATTTTAGCTTTTTAGCTTGTTAGCTTAAACGACTTAATAATGTGGCGTTGCCATATAGACGCAGAATGATAATTACGAGAAGATAAATACATAAGTAAATAGCAAATAAATATTTACATATCTATCGATGACTTTCATAACATGAGGAAACGGCCCTGTTAAAATGAGAGGCTATCTATGTGAATGGAGGATAGAGTATGTGTGAAAGAAGTAGGATATTGAGAAAGAGAGAGAAAGAGAGAGAGAGAGAGAGAGAGAGAGAGAGAGAGAGAGCTTAATACTTTTGCAGAGGCACCAAGTGTGTAGCAATGCCACCGAAACTGGAGGCAATCGTGTTGATTTCAACCTGCTTTATTTCACAGCCCTCGTACACGTGAGCCAAATAGTCAGAACGTAATAGACCGACGCTAAAACCCTGCAATTATGATCATTATACATTATATATATTTATATGTGTAGTTAAGGTATTTACAGTAATTGCTTGACAGAAACCCTTAGGCTAGACTAAATTAATTTTTTATTTGCTAATTAAATTTAACAACAAAAAACCAAAATATATAAAAAAAAAAAATAAAGGAATCGATATATTTATATTTATATATATAAAGTAATAATAAGAATATACTGAAAAGAAATAATCGAACAGAGTGGTACTTTATCCGCAGGTGGCGAGTGAGAGATATGATTGCGTAAGCAAATGCAATTGATTGATGGACTGATGGATTGATGCATGGCTGCTGGTCTAGCTGTCTGGCTGACAAAATAATTTATAAAAAATACTTGCGGCTTCTTTTAAGCTGTTTAAAATTAATCTAATCTAGTAGCAATTCTACTTAACGCATCATAAATCTAATGAGGAATATTTGCATAATTTTGCTTTACCTAAACACGCACACATTTACATACACATACTCATGTGGGAATTCATTTAAATAGCCTCAAAACTGTACTTCTCTTCGGTCTGCTCCCTTGTTGCTGTTGTTGGAAGTGTTTTTTTTTTGTTTGAAGATTCAAAACTTAAATCAAGGAAAAACGTTTACTATCAAAAGCATTGAGAGTCATCGGGTGACGGTGTCACTCTGTCTTGGGTATATGTGAGGTTAATTTCATTTGTACGGTTTGTGCGTAGTTTTTAAAAGCATTCAACTTGCGATAAGACATCAGCAAATGTTGACATTACATTACCGTCAATATATCAACACATGTGCACACATATATTTCATAATTATGCACACATGTATATATATTTAAATACATACATATATAGGGTATATATGTATATGTATATAAAGGAAAATATAATATATACACTACTGATACTGAGCCATACAAATTATCAATGGATAAACACAATTGAAAGTATTAATGACAACACTTCACACAAAAGCACAAATTCATAGCTAACATCTGCACACATGAGACGTTGGGTAAATATTTATATAAAAAAAAAAAAAAAAAAAATAGTTTATAAATATCATAACTTTAGAAAAAAGATAGGATACATTGTTAGGCATGGATATATGACGAAAGCAATGTAAAGGTTAACTAAGCATTCAGGCGACCAGTAAGCAGGCATTGGTCGCCACCAGAAAAGGTGGGGGTAGGATATTGTTTTGGCGTTCAAAGATATCAAGCAAGAACTAAAGCTACACAAACTTTTCAAATATTCAAAAATGTATAGCATACATATACATATATATTTATAATAAGATAAAATGCATACAAAATCAAATATGAATATAAAACTATATGTATATGTACATATGTTAATAATCGCATATATATAATCAAGATCTCGTATATTGATTCTGGCCTCGCAATTCACTTGTATAAACTTTATAAAATGCTGGCATAAAAAATGATATACAAACAAACAAACAAACACACACACACACACACACGCATACATACACACCGCATACATAGAAATCTATAAATTGTAATTAACTATGCATATTGTAGAAAAAACAAATACAAAGTCACAGATACTAAATATCACGGAGTTACTTTCAACAAGTCACGATGACTCAAAGTGGTTTTGCGTTTAAATTATTTTAAAATTCTTATCACTTTATTTTTTTTATAACTCAAGCAACGAAAATATTATCAGAGTTCCCTTCATTTTTTGTATTTTTTTTTTTAAATTGAAATATTTTTTTTTAAATGAAATGATCGTTTGTTTTATTTACATTGTGACTTTCATTTATCGTGACTGTAAAATTTATAGATCTATGCATTCTGGTGACTTTGTGTGTGGGATGTGTGTTTAAGCGGGAAGAGGTTATTATACTTAAGAGAGATGTACAGGCAATTGGGGGTGTGTGTGTGTATATGATCAGGGGAGAGAGATTGATGAAAGGAGTATGAAAGGATGAAAAAGAACAAAGTGAAAGAGATAGAGGAAGAGACAGCACCTTTGAATGGTTTTACTTGCTGGTCCTAAATGGCCAAAACCCGACGCTATTGTATTGATCTCGACTTGTTTCCAACAGCAATAGGCCGATGTTGAGCTAACGTTGCGTTTAATCCATTTCTTATTACTGCCATTCGTTTTTGGTTTTGATCCCGGATCCTCCTCGGCACCAGCAACAGCACCATCGTCGCTCCCACCTCCACCAGCGGCAGCATCAGTAGCATTAACAGCAACAGGTTCCACCAAGCGATGCAACATGGTCGAGAGTCCAGGGCAAGCAGACTCCAGCATCAAATCGCTGCGCAGCATGCCCAATGAAATGCGCTTTGGTTTCAAAATGTGTGTACGTGTGTTGTGTGTGTTTGTGCGTGTGGGGGCGGGATGGTCAATTGATATTGATTCAATGTATGTGATTCAGTTTTCGATTTGGGTTTCAATTTCAATTTCATTTTCAATTTCAATTTCATTTTCAATTTCAGATTTAGTTTCAATTTCGGTTATTCGGTATTTCGGTTTGCGATAAAATACGAGCATAACAAAGTATGATTTTATTTCAGATTCAGATGCGGATTTTGGTTTATTTATTTTTTATTTATATTTTTTATTTTATTTTTATTTTTATATTTTTTAATTTTTTTTTTATCGTTTCGGTTTTTGGTTTTTTTTTTTTTGGATTGGATTGATTGTTGAAACGAGGAAAGCAGAAAATGACAAATCAATGCATGAGTAATAAATTATTATATCATAAAATTGGTAATTGGTTTTGTAAATTTCTTGATAACTAAAATTAAACTAGGAACATCTAGGACAACAACAACAACAACAACGCAAACATTAGGAGTAGCAACAAAGAAGTTTTTGAAAAGTTGTTTATACAAAAACAAATTGAAGAAAATAATAAAAAAAAACCGAAAAAAGACTAAAGTTTAGCTGCTTGGGACACATGCAAATGTGGCATCACATTAGTTTCCGTTTCCAGATATTAGTTTAGGTCCCTAATAAATGGCATAAGCTATGGGTTTTTATGAAAGGCGATAACATAAAGCCAACATGTGTTGATGGCAATATGGATTTAAATGGTGAGCTAAAGAGGTCAAGTACCTAAGAAGGTGGAGGAATAGGCGGTTAAAGAGACTGAAAGATTTAGAGATAGAAAGATAGCGAAATAGCAAGAGAAACCACTGAGCTGTCCACCAATCACCTGAACTAGCTTCACTAACCCTATAGGCAGGATTGACACGGATGTGAATGCGTATGGGAAAACATGAGTCGAGGATGATTAATGACTTTTGATAATTGGTTGATAGGGTGGTTCGGATGCTATTCGGTGGGGTATGCGAGGTGTATATAAATAAGCACATTTTAGTTCTCACCTGTGTGAAGCCATTGGCCAATACTTTGCGATAGATCTTAAACAGATTGGCCGTAAACTCATCCACTTTTATTGTCTCTGCTAGTGTTGTTGTTATGAACTCTTCGTCGTGCGCCACATTATGCATAAGACGATTTATGATCGGCTGTAATGCAATTGCCTTTTCGAATTCCTTGCGCGGAAACGACGAAGGTACTAGCACAAATGGAGCAAACTATACCAAAAGTCAACAGGTTCATAAACGCTACGTTAATTAATATCAAATACGTTCACACTTACGTTTAGAGAGTCTGAACTGAAATTTGTTTTTGAACGCATTGCTGCGCCATGCATAATGGCATAGTCTTTTGCCTTGGACGTCACTTCGAGTAATTCTTCCTTACCCAGAGGCAAATTGATGCAGCCCCTTAAAACCGGAGTGTTGTCTTCCACGGACATCTTTAAAAATTTTACGTCGACGGTCACTTGACTTCTTTACGACTAGTACTCTAAGCTGCTTATCGAGTTTTTCCCTCTTTGGTTGATTGCTTATCGTCAGCTGTTGTCGGAAGTGCCACACTGTGTGATCGCTTTAATGTCGTGGCTACCTGTTGCTGCCGCTGCATACATACGACTTTTTTATAAGTGGTTGTACAGTACGTAGAATTTATAGGTCTTTTGGCTCAAATAAATGATAGATGTTGTAAAATATCTAAATTTTTAGCTTAGAGCAGAGTCGATTTACGATATATTTTCTATGTTGCGTTACTGGTGAGCAAACAATGTTAATTTTTATTTCTGTTATCTTAAGGAGTACACTGTTAAGTAGGTGACTTAACGCCACGTTAAGTATACGTCAGAATATATATATTCATAAAATTAAATAATTAATTAGCTCGATAATTAATCGATATATTCAAACTTTCAAGTCAAGCCTTTGGCGCTTCTTTTGAACACATAATATACTCGAAGGTTAAGGGTTAGCAAAAATGCAAGCAAGCATACAACTTATTTATATAAGTAAATGATGTAAAAGTTATAAAGCTTAAAGTCAAATAGCTATGTTAAATACAAAAATTACTTATTTTTAAAAATGTTATACAGATACACGTTCATAAAGCACATTATATTTTTTTTTTATATATTCGGTACTATTCCTACATCAATAGATATATCGATGACTGGCTAGAAACTCATCTAAGCACATCGCTAATGAAAGCTGACATATTTTAAATTTTTATTAATATCCTCCAAAAACAATTGCCTCAGTTGTCTGTCGTTGTCTTTTATAGGCAGTGCAGTACATTTTAGCTTCTTAGCCAAGAAAAATAGGTCATTTGAATTAATAGCGAACAATCTGAAATATTCTGGAACAGATACTGAAGAGCAGAAATAAGCAAGAAATAAATCATATTTCAAAACGATGCCGCGCTCTAAGGTCGTTAATCACAAGGGTCAGTCTCGTCAGTTTACACCGATTGAAGAGTTGCAGCGCCAGCAGGAGAAATTAAAAAATCTTAATATTACTGAATGTGAAGTTTTGATCGATGATCCCTTGGACGAAATCCATGAAGAGATTTTCGAGAATAATAAGTGCAAGAAGGTGGGCAATCCCATTTCCAGTCTTATTGAGATATCAAATCCAAATCGGCCAGTCAAAAACTCTTTAAAGTTTGCAAACTTAAACGATTTTTCTACTGAGAAATCTATTGAGATAGTTGGTGACAATAAGGAACGTCTAGATCGTCCAAAGGACAAGGTACGTGCCGGCTACAACCAAAAAACACAAAGTGAAATAAGTAAAGATCTTGCACGTTTGGCCCTTGTGCGCAAGAGACGAGAAGAGGCAGCCGAGCTCCGTTTGGCTAGCAAAAAGAATAATTCAACAAGTTCCCAACTTGGTTCCAAATCTGATATTTTTATTAAGAAGAAAAATCAAAACATGAAAACTGATCGGTTGTCCGCCAAAGATTTTTTAAAGGACGGGAACAAGAACCATTCAACAAATACCCAACTTGGTTCCAAATCTGATAATTTTATAAAGAAGAAAAATCAAACCATGAAAACTGATCGTGTAAATTCCAACGGCTTTTAAAAGACAGAAACAAGAATTTTATTTTCAACTATAATAAATCTGAAAAATAAACGTATTATAAAACAAAGAGCATGAGTTTTAGCAGTGCCCTTGTTATCTAAATTTCATAGGGAAATCAGTAATTCTTAGTTTGTGCATCGAGGAAAAAAATAACTTTAACCGTTAGTGGACACAATAAATTCTTTTAGAACAGATACCAAAGAACAAAAATTAGCAAGAAATAATTCATATTCAGTATTAAAACAGAATGTCCGTTACTATTTCTTGTTCGATAGATATATCGATATCATTAAACTCAACTAATCACATCGCTAGTCAAAACTTATTTATTTGAAATTTTGTTAATAAAATCTAGTTACCATTGCTTTAGTTATATGAATTTTGGACAGTTTAATTCAGTTTAGCTCGAGATCCGAGGAAAATAGGTCATTGAAATAATTTGGAAAAAAATATAAAAGGGCAGAAATCAGCAAGAAATAAAATATATTCCAACAAGATGCCGCGCTCTAAGTATGTTAATCACAAGGGTCAATCTCGTCAGTTTACACCAATTGAAGAGTTGCAGCGCCAACAGGAGAAATTGAAAAATCTTAACATAACTGAACGTGAAAACTCAGACAATGATCCCCTTAAAGAAAATCTACAAGAGGCTTTCGAGAATAATAATGTTAAGTGCAAGAAGGTGGGCAATCCCATTTCTAGTCTTATTGAGATATCAAATCCAAATCGGCCAATCAAAAACTCCATTAAGCTTGCAAACATTACAAATGTATATATGGAGAAACCTCAGGAGAAAGTTGGTGACAATAAGGAACGTCTAGATCGTCCTAAGGATAAGGCATGTGCGGGCTACAACCAGAAAACACAAAGCGAAATAAGTAAAGATCTCGCACGTTTGGCAATTGTGCGCAAGAGACGAGAAGAGGCAGCTGAGCTTCGTTTAGCTAGCAAAAAGAATAATTCAGCAGCTACCCAGCTTGGTTCCAAATCTGATATTTTCATTAAGAAAAATCAAAACAAAGTCTGATCGTGGATCTCAAACGGTTTTCTAAAAGGCGGAAAAATAATAATATAAATGACCTTCATCATATTAAATTAGAAAAACAAATGTATTTAAAGTAGTTAAAAATATGATTTTTATAATTGTGTAATAAATATATCAATAAACAGAATATCCGTTACTATTTTTTATTCGATAGATATATCGATAAAATTGAACTCAACTAATCACATCGCTAGTGAAAACTTATTTATTTGAAATTTTGTTAATAAAATCTAGTTACCATTGCTTTAGTTATATGAATTTTAGGCAGTATAATTCAGTTTAGCTCGAGATCCGAGGAAAATAGGTCATTGAAATCTTTTGGAAGAAATATTAAAGGGCAGAAATCAGCAAGAAGTCAGCAAGAAATAAAATATATTCCAACACGATGCCGCGCTCTAAGTATGTTAATCACAAGGGTCAGTCTCGTCAGTTTACACCGATTGAAGAGTTGCAGCGCCAACAGGAGAAATTGAAAAATCTTAACATTACTGAACATGAAGTTTTGTTTGATGATCCCTTGGATGAAAACAATGAAGAGATTTTCGAGAATAATAAGTGCAAGAAGGTGGGCAATCCCATTTCCAGTCTTATTGAGATATCAAATCCAAATTGGCCAATCAAAAACTCTATTAAGCTTGCAAACATAACAAATGTATATATGGAGAAGCCTCTGGAGAAAGTTGATGACACTAAGAAACGTCTAGATCGTCCTAAGGATAAGCTATGCGCAAGCTACAATCAGAAAACACAAAGTGAAATAAATAAGGATCTTGCACGTTTGGCAATTGTGCGTAAGAGACGAGAAGAGGCAGCTGAACAGCGTTTGAAGAATAATTTAACAACTTCCCAGTTTGGTTCCAAATCTAATATATTCATTAAGAAGCAAAATCAAAACGAAAACTGATCGTAGGTCTGCAACAGTTTTTGAAGGGCGGGAACAAGAATAACGTTAATAAGTGTATCATATTTAATTAGAAAAATAAATGTATTTAAAGTAGCTACAAACATGGTTTTCATAACAGCGTAAAAGAATGTGTCAAATAACAGAATGTCCGTTACTTTTTCTTATTCGATAAGTATATCGATAGCTAGCCACTCGACTGAACTAAACACAACGCTAATAAAAAGTTAAAAATTTAAAATTTTGTTTATATCATCTAATTACCATTGCCTTAGTTATCTGAATTTTATAGGCAGTGCAGTACATTTTAGTTCGAGTCGAGGAAAATAGGTTACTTGAATCATTAGCGGATACACCGAATTCTTTTGGAACAGATACTGAAGAAAAATTAGCAAGAAATATTTAATATTTCAAAACGATGCCGCGCTCTAAGGTCGTTAATCACAAGGGTCAGTCTCGTCAATTTACACCGGTTGAAGAGTTGCAGCGCCAGCAGGAGAAATTGAAAAATCTTAATATTACTGAACATGGAAATTTGCTCAATGATCCTGTGGAAGAAAATCATGAAAAGATTTTCGAGGATAATGATGTTAAATGCAAGAAGGTGGGCAATCCCATTTCCAGTCTTATTGAGATATCAAATCCAAATCGCCCAGTCAAAAACTTTGTAAAGCTTGCAAACCTAACCGATGTACCTAACGACGGACCCCAGGAGAAAATTGGGGACAGTAAGCAATGTCCGGACCGTCCTAAGGATAAGACACGTGCTAACTGCAATCAGAAAACTCAAAGTGAGATAAGTAAGGATCTTGCACGTTTGGCCCTTGTGCGCAAGAGACGAGAAGAGGCAGCCGAACTCCGCAAGAAGAATAATCCAGCAACTTCTCAACTTGGTTCCAAATCTGATAATTTCTTTAAGAAGCAAAATCAAAACATGAAAACTGATCGTGTATCCCCCCCAATTTTTTGATGGGCGGGAACAAGAACTATGTTTATAAGTGTATAAAATTAAAAAAATAAACGTATTATGAATAAATGGAAATAAAAAAAAATTTAAAGCAACAAATTTTGTCTTTTTTTTAAATCCAAGTAGGTATTTCAACGTATATTAACACATAGAATAGGTGAAGCTACAGTCATTTGAAGTTTTTCGATTTGAAAGTTTAGAGGTTTACACAAAAATATCTAAATAAAAACAAAAACTAAATTATTTTGTATTGTTTGAATAAACCAAGACACACATAACACGTACTTTACACGTAATTTCGTTAAAAGTATTAAGTTGCATTACTTTATGCAGCGCATATTTTGAAAAATTTCTTAGGCGCCGATAGCCTCCAAATTATATGTAAGAGTTTACCAATACTGTCTTAATGAGAATTCAGCTCTGCGGTGTTGCCAAAGCTTTTAACGCGCTATAACTGTTTACAAGTTGGAATTGTTCTTAAGTAAAAGACAACGTAAAAAGCCGGCAATCTGCAAGAAGAAATAGAGGGATTTCAGGATTCTTGAACGAAAAGAGAA
Organism: Zaprionus lineosus; assembly: GCA_035044505.1. Taxonomy (NCBI): domain Eukaryota; kingdom Metazoa; phylum Arthropoda; class Insecta; order Diptera; family Drosophilidae; genus Zaprionus; species Zaprionus lineosus. The sequence goes on from JAWNNX010000676.1 coordinate 75,298, forward strand.
CCTTAACAATATGGACGGTAAGCCATTGAAACGCATGCGATCTGAGGATGATGAGAGCAACAACAATGTTACACAGACCAAGGTTTGGGTCAATGAGAAACTCAGCGATTCGCGCGATCCAGAGAAAATGAAGGCCGTACATGGTAAGTGAAGTAATTATAAAATAATAATATATATTTGCATTTTGTTTTTTTTTTTGATTTGATTTGATTTGATTGATAACTCAATACCCAATTGCAGATAAAACCACAAAAATGCTTTTTAAAGCCGCCGCTAATTTAGATTCAAATAGGGACGAGGCAGTCCCGCCAGCGCCTGAATTGGCCAATCTATGCGATCAATATCAGTTAATCGGCGATGGAAACATTATATTGCGAAACTTGAATCCAGATGCATCCAATCCACACCTCGAGCGACGAGTCTCCAATTGCTGTCAACGTCCAACGTTCATACGAGGCACATGTGTTAATTGCACATTTGATCTTTGCGAGGAATGCGGCTATTCGTGTGCCGAATGCAGTCAATTTATATGTCGCACATGTGTCACCCTCTTGTAAGTGCTCCACTCTTTATGTTTGACTATTCTGACCATTCTTCTTCCGTGGCACATTACAGTGGAAATCACCCGGAAGAAACCGAACATCCGTTATGCGAAATTTGCCAGATGTTTTTTGCCTAGCATTTTAAGCATGTGGAAGCCAACGGCATTGAACTATCCATTTTTCCCGCAAATCATGCTGGAAAGCATCATGATAGTCGTATTGTATTTACACGTGTTTATAGACCTCATATTTGTAAATTTGATATATCAACACTTAACAACACACACACACCCACACACACACACACACACACACTCACACACACTCACGCACACTCACATTTACACTAACTTTATGCACCTTTGTTCATCACTTTGGAGCAAAGGGACAGTCAAAATCTTTATTTAAGTTATATTCATAGTCTCGTAAAAATTATTATTATCAGTATGATTATCCTTTGTATATGTATATAGAAACTCCATTCTTTGGCCTGAGTTTCAAGTGATTCACACACACTCAAAATCAAAACTATTATGTAATTTGTGTTTATTTATTAAAATCTATCTTAAGCATAAATCAAACATTTAGATTTAAGATTTAAACCTTGCCACGGAACTTGTGGTATTTATCATGCTCCTTCACCAAGGCTTGATACATCCGGGCGCCAGCTTCACTGCTAGCCCGCAATATGAAATGTCCTGCACGATGATCGCAAATGCCTATGAGCTCATGACAGATGCGGTCCAAGTGCAATTTAACCTGTAATTATAATATTTAATTGTTTTTATTATTAAGCAAAAAACTAATACCTGAGGCCTTGTTACAATTTTATAAAAAAAAAAATTAATAAAACTTGTGAAAAAAAATGACCCAAATTATTTATCTTCCCAATTGGCAGGCAATTATTATAAACAAGATCTTACCTTCTCGTATAGAGTAGTGGGACGTTCCGTTGCGACCATTTGCCTTATGGTAAATATGAGCAGGAATGGTGCCACACGCTTCACAGCAAGCGCTTGTGGGCCGGACGCAATGGCTGCCATTAAGGTAACTAATTTCAGTGCTAGTTCGGCCAGACCATCAAGCTCTTCCTCCGTGAGACTTTGTGCCTGCTTTCGTTCACTGCGATAGCACACGACCGACTGGATCAGATCCTGGCAAAGGGCAGTCAGCTGCGGAGCACGATCTGTCATTAGGTTTCCATGTTGTCGCAGTAGTAGCAAACAATTCTCAGATATGGCTGCATGCAGCTGCATGAAGTCTGACCAAGTGCCGCCATCAACTACAAATCGTTTGATGTTTATATCCAGCATGCTTCCCAGAATAGAGTCGAGAGTCTCGCCGGTCAAGGGCACCGCCCGATTGCTAGCGAGCGCCCGTTGAGCTTCAAGCAGACGCATAACATGGCTGCGATAAGCTGTGTCCGAAGCTGCTGGCAGACGCAATAGAACGTTGCCACTGATGACCTCAAAATGCTCGTTCAATATCTAATCAATGGATGGGGGCATGGAATCCAGATTAATTATTTCGCGTGGATGTTTAGCAATAGCTTACCGCTCCTTTGATGCTGCTTAGGGAGCACTTGGAAAACAGCATCAGAAGCGTCAGCACATTTTGTAGGCTGGTGTGCTGGGCAGGTGACTCCGGACGTTGCATGTTATCCAACAATGTCGTCAGGCGTCGCAGCAGGAGCAAAAAATCTTCGTTTGTCTTGTAGCCAATGATTAGTTTTATCGCAGGCTCAATACTCTGAATGTCTATTGCACTTTCGGACTCAATGTCCTTGTTGAGCTGCTGCCAGTATGTGTTGAGCACAAATTCAATTTCATCCTGGTCCAAGTGCAACTGTTGCCGATGCGTCAATGCGACATTTAATAATCTGATGGCGTGTGTGCTCCGATAATTGACCTGTTTGAAGGACACCAAGGATGCAATAAGTACACTCATCCCTCACCACATGAAATTAATATAATGCCCCATCCCATGGGATCTTACCGAGTGTCCAATATATATCTTACAGATACGCCGGAAATTGTCATCAATGTCCACTTTTTCAGGCGTTTCATTGGAAGCTTCGCCGTCAACTGTCTTTTGCTTGGAGGCATTATTGATGCAGCTGCTCAAGTAAATGGCGTAGCCACTGAGTGTGTTCTGGACAAATTCCTTGTAGACCGCCGGCTCCTTTTTGTGTGATCGGAATTTGTGATTTATAAACTTTCCGTATATCTCAAGGAGCGGCTGCAAATATCGTTGCGTGCGTCTGGCTTGACCCGAGAGCGTTTCAATGGCCAACAGAAGTAGTCGCCACTGCTCCAGATGTAAAGTGCGCGACTCCTCCAACAGCTGGCGATAATGTTCAATGAACTTGACAAGGAAAGCATCACTTCCACTACCCAAGCGACGTATGCAACGTGCAAAGAGCGTCTCATAAAAGCGCCAGGCGGGCGAACCGTCAGTGGCGTCAATAACCACCAATTGCTGTAGCTCCTTAATCTCCGGGAAGTAATTGCACACGGGTAGTGGATGACCAAAGTGCAGCATGTCTGAAAATGAATTACAAATTAGAGAAACTTCTCCTAGCCAAGTCCTCCACTTCGACTTACCAATTATCATTTCCAGCACAAGATTTGCCTGATCCAAAAGCTGTGCACGGCTTACATCATGATAGAGAGTAAATATTAGCAGCCACAGGCGTGATTTGCTGCTGCCAACCAATTGGATCAATGGAAGCTTTCGAAGTGCCTCAATTAATTCCGCCGTTGACTCCAATGGCAGTGCCGGTTGCTTTGTGCTCTCGGCATGCTCCCGCATTGCCTTGGCTAATGTTGTTTCGTCGATTGGGGATTCTGGCAACTGCAGCTGCTTGCAGAGCAAAGCACCCTTAATCTTCGAGGCTTTAAGATTGGCCACATAATCCTGCAGCAGTTGCATAGCCAACAGCTCCACAAAATCCGCATCATCCATTAAGTTGCTTACATCGTCTTCGCGCCGTCGCTGATGCAAGCGAATCAGTTTCTGTTCTCGTGTCAAATGGGAGAATAGTTCCCGAGGCACCAGCTCTACCAAGGCGTCTGAACACGGCGCGTTCCGTTTGTTGGGCAACAGTAGCCAGCCGCTTTCAGCCAGCTGAAGCTCCAAGCGCTGCAAACGCTGGCGACAGGTACTCTTTCCAAAGTTATGTACTCGTTGGTGTATCAGCTCCCATTCATCGCTAGGAAGGAACTTGTCCAGTTGAAGTGGTTCTACATCTGGCTGAGCGAGTCCATCTGGCCAGTAGTACGCAAGGATCAGTTCAAAGCTATTGGCACGTTCCACGCACTCTAGGAAGGCGTTCATTGTGCGCCGATTGTGTTCACGGGCAAGTAAATACCTTCCAAACTTTTGTAGGATCTGTGCGGTGTGGATGGATTGCTGTTTAATCTCTGCCTGATACTGCTGCGCCTGTTCCGTCAGCCGGGTTCCCAGAAGATATTGGCTTAGCAATGCCGCTTGAAGCTCAATGGCAAAATTTAGATTCTCGGGTAGCACCGCCTTCATTTCCGGATCAAAGAGCTCTGAAAATGTATGTAGCAGCATTTTCCAGATGACAATCGAGGGCTTGGACATTAGGTGACTTATGAGGCGTGTGAACGCAGCACCCGCCGTACTGCTGGGCCATGTTTGTGCCAACCGATCGGAGCTTACAGCTGCGGATGATTCTGCATTATTAATGCTACTGCTGTGGCCTTTAAAGATCAGTTGAACATAAGTGTCATCGTGTATTTTGGACTTCTTTGGCTCTACGGTTAAGCGCCTGCGCTTTGATTCACTGCTGGAGATTTCATTGAGTTCAAACTTCGAAAGCCATTCCCGCAGCGATTTAAGAAGCTGCATGACAAAACGTTCGGCACGGCTTAGACGTCGAAACACGTCCAGTAGTTGAACCAAATAATTTGAATATAGTTGAAGCTCATTATCATCATGCTTTGGTGCGCACAGCATCCAGACTGTAATCTGATATACATTTGGTTCCAAAAGCAGCGGATTTAAGTGCAGTGCTGCACACAGCAGCAATAGCACATCGGACAGATAACTATTTTTGTAGGCTTCTACGAACTCCATCAAGTGTTTGCTAAGGACTTCAAATGCCGTTGCTTTCCTTTTCGATATAAATTGTAATTGGATGTTATGCTTACGGATAGACTCCAAAGTATGAATAGCTTGGGAAAGGGCAAGCTTGCCATCGGTATTTTTTTGGCCTTTAAATACGAAATTTATCAATTTCTTCTGATTATCTGGATGGAAACGGTGATTGTAAAGTGCACATTCCAGGACAAGCAGATTTATATGTTTCGACTGCTGCGATATGCGTTCTATTGCCGCAGCTATATCCATATGTGCAGTCAATTGCTGTTCCAAATCTGCTAGCTGTTGAAAGCAGCAGAGATCGAAATCACGTAACTTCAATATTAGTTCACATAGTGGGTTTAATGCACAGGAAGTATATGCTTCAAGCAAGGCTTCATATTTTTGGGCACGTTGTACATAATCCTTCATTTGCTGAAGCACTGGCAGCACAAAGTCCGCATGGCGTGTTTGCGTTTCGCCGTTACTCGAGATGCCCAATTGTTGTTCATAGACTTTGAACAGTGTGCCATAGCTAGACATAAGTAAATTGTAATCGGCACGCAGTGAGTCCTGTACCAACTCAAAGTTCAGCAGGGTCTGCAGGAGCTGCGGATGGCCATTGATGTCTCCTTGAGAACTTGTGCTAATACGTTTCAACAGTACTTCAATTAATGTTGATTTAGTAGCCATGCTGACTAATCCGGGCTGTGCTCGCAGACTAAACAACTGTTGCAGCTGTGACACTGGAATATCCTCGTTGTCACCCTCATCCGACAGTGTTTCAGCAAGCCACTTGCAAACGACTTCATACTTATTATTGTAGACGAAATCAAGGGATTGCCAGACTTTAATAGCAAACTCAAGGCGGGCAATGTAGTCCTTGCTCTTGTCCTGTAGCCATGTTTTCAGTTCTGTAATTCATCTATTTATTATGCATTCATTTACTATAGGACAGCATGCTTACCCTCGCCTACATCCATATTGCAAGTTGAAATTGCAAGATGAATACAAATTTCGATTACGATTCTTAGTACGCACGTGTTACAGGTTAAGGTATTATCGATAATTTCAATAGTGCTGAAAAATATCTTAATGCAAGAGATGCAAATATATGAGAAGGTACATGTGAAAATAATAGTGTAAATATGCATTGCAATTCCTGAAAATTTATCTTTTAAATTAAGTAAATCTAAAACTCAATAGTGTATTATGCCATGAGTAACATTTCAAGCTTAAATAAATTTCTCTAATTACAATTGCTAAACTTTTATTGGTTACATGAGAAATTATTTTTTCCATGACGTCACAAAACTTTTTTGACACACTTGTTAGCACTGTTTGTTGCTTAGTTATACAATGTTCTTTTTTTTATTATAATCTGCCGAAACAGCTGATGAAATGGTATTGCGGGTTGAAGTGAAGGAGGGATCTAAATATACGCGCTGTTTCTCTATTGTCGAGTTACATCAAAGTTGTTTTGGGATTTTAATTTTTTTTGTTTGTAGAGTAGTTAACATAAGTAGCCAAATACACAATGTTGTTGAACTGCACACGCTTGAATCATGCGTGTACAACATTGCGAATATCCCAAATACCCCGCGCGGGTTCCCGAACACAAATTTTTTCATTGAACGCGCATAACAACCTTATAAGACAACCGCTGACCCTGTTAAGAAGGCCCTATCACCACCTTTTTAACATAAGGCCGCCGGCTGTATCAACTACACGCCAAATCCTTATATCGTGCTCCTCTACTACTATGTCTGGCGCGGGATCAAGATGGGCAGCTCGTTTCTTGAAAATTCGACGAAATCTTTCAATCGTGAGCAAAAAACAGCCAGTTCCACCAACCATTATCCCTAATAAGCCCGTAAAAGCAGGCTTGGACGAATACAAACGTCTTCTGAAATTGACACGTTCTGAAAAATGGACTCTGTTAGGTAAAAAAACCAATGTCTACCTTAATCACAAACATTATTTTCATATTCTTTGGTTTACAGCGGGGATTTTCTGTTTGGCTGTTTCCTCGGCCATAACAATGAGCGTACCATTCTTCATGGGAAAGGTCGTCGATGTCGTATTCAATAAGAGTGGTCTAGATGAGGCAGCATTGAAACAGTTGCGTGAAAACTCAATAAAGCTTTTTTGGATATTTGTCATTGGCGGAATTGCAAATTTTGCACGCGTTTATCTATTTGGATCGGCATGTACGTAAGAACTCGTTGTTAATTATATTTTATTATTATTTAACTTACTTAATATTATATTTAAGCGTTACGAATTGTGCGTAAGTTGCGTTCCGATGTCTATCGTACCATGCTAATGCAGGAAGCTGGTTGGTTTGATTCCAAAGGAACTGGCGAACTTATCAATCGACTGAGCAATGACACATATTTTGTTGGTGTTTCGTTGAGTCAGAACGTGTCCGATGGACTACGCTCGCTGGCTATGATTGGTGTAGGATACAGCATGATGGTGAGTCCTATCAATCACATTATACCGGCATAGCCCAGTAATAGTCACCGGTATTCAACTGCAAATCGGAAGAAGCTATATCTGGGTAACCGTCGGTAATGTGTGGAGTTAAGTTTTATCATTATTAATGCTTTGAGTGAACCTGTGATTATAAAAAGATTTTCCATAGATATACACATCGGCCAAATTGGCGATGGTCAGTGCGCTGGTGGTGCCAGCGCTGGCGGGCATGGCAATTATATACGGACGTTATGTGCGTCGTATTACCAAAACAGAACTGGATAAATTTGCTGACATTATGAAGCACGCAGAGGAGCGTTTTGGAAATATTCGAACCCTAAAGCTTTTCTCCCATGAGTATATAGAAGCCACAGCCTTTGATAAGAAGTTGCAGGAAGCTTTGCAAATAGGCTACAGGGAGACGCGTGCGAAATCCATATTCTTTGGTTTGGTAAGACTTTTTGGCTTTCTTTCTCATCATTTGATATATATGTATATATATTTTTTTTTGCTTTATGCAGACGGGGTTCTCTGGCAATTTTATTATTATTTCCGTACTATATTACGGCGGAGTGCTCGTGTTGAGTAATGAAATTACAATTGGTTCTTTAACCGCCTTTATGCTTTACGCCGGTTACGTAGCCATCTCGATGAACGGCCTATCCAATTTCTATAGTCAAATGAACAAAGGCGTTGGCGCCGCGGAGCGTATTTGGGAAATTTTGGATAGGAAATATCCAATGCCGCTCGATGAAGGAATTGTGCCCCTAGTAAAGCCAGTCGGTAAAATTGAATTTCGCAACGTAAATTTTGCCTATCCGACAAGGAAAGACTCAAATGTATTAAAGAACTTTTCACTGAACTTAATGCCAAATCAAACAACAGCCGTGGTGGGTCGATCCGGTTCAGGAAAGTCGACAGTAGCACTACTGCTGATGCGCTTGTATGACCCACAGGCGGGTGGTGTGTTCTTAGATGGTGTCGACTTGCGTACTCTCAATCCTCAATGGCTGCGTCAAAATATTGGTGCTGTCAGCCAGGAGCCAATTCTATTTTCTGGCTCCATACGCTCTAACATTCTATACGGAGTAAATCCCGACCAAGTTGGTATCGAAAAGCTGTTGAATCAAGCCGTTTTCGACTCAAATGTCAATGAGTTTACTAAAAATCTGCCCATTGGCTTGGAGACAGTTGTTGGCCAACGAGGCGTACTTCTTAGTGGAGGCCAAAAGCAGCGCGTTGCGATTGCCCGAGCACTCATCAAGGTGGGTTATATTTTTAATGACACTTATCGCAATATTTGACCTTCGATGCCATTACAGAATCCAACAATACTTGTGCTGGATGAAGCGACGAGCGCTCTTGACTCAGTATCGGAGCACCTTGTTCAAAATGCGTTAGATAAACTTATAAAGGGACGAACTGTATTAACAATTGCCCACCGGTTAAGTACGATACACAAAGCGGACAAAATAGCAGTTGTTGATGGCGGACGAGTCGTAGAGGAGGGCAACTACCAAGAGCTAATGCAAAGGTCAAACGGCGTCTTCAGGGAGCTGGTATCCATGCAATCGTTTGCAACTACTTCATAATAATTAACGTACTAACCAGTGGAAGCTTAGATTAAGCGGCATAAGGGTTGCGGTTTATGTGTTCTTTAATTTTAGGATTTGATCTCTGTGAAATCTAGAGACATCATTGTTTATAAGGGACTAAATTTTAGTGCTTTTATTGTTGTGGCGGAGACATGAGAATCACAGGTATAACTATCGATCTTTAACCGCCAATATAGTCGATACTAATATTCTGACCACGGATTGCACTTTTGACGCAACTGCATGACAGTTTATCAAATAAAAGTATATACATATTTTTATGTATATATATAAATTGTACGTAATTGTAAATACGGTTGAAGTTAGCAGAAACTGCCCAGGGTTATATAAATGTTCATAAACTCGGCAAGAATTAAGCATTTATTTGTTAACCTATACAAACGATATATGATATATATTTCGTTTTGAGTAGCTAAATATACAATTTTAAACATAAAAAAATATATGTATATCTCTTTTGTTTGTGGAACTTTAATAAGTGATAATTATTTAACTGAAGCGGCCCTTATGATGTTACAATTCTTTGATAAATACGATAATCACGATACCATTGCGGTATCGATACTGCTATCGATCACATTGCTTGCCATTGCGCGATCGGAGCTCCATTCAAAATGCAGTAAAGTTGTAAGAATTGATTTTAGATTTTTTATTTTTATATACGTTCAGTTTATAGCTTTCTTCAGGTTTATATTAAGCTTAATTCTAATCAACAGGCACAGAAAATAAATGCAATAATTTCTTTCCTAATACACAGACTATACTGTTTATCGAAAGTATGTAGGTTTGTGTATTCGTCTACTTCATGGTGGGCATAGCCACAGCCGCCTGGGTGTGGGTGACATCAGATTCGCGCCACAACTGGGTCACGGTCTTGGTCTGTGTGTAGAATTTAATGCCCTGTTTGCCATAGAAGTGATGGTCACCGCGGAAAGAGCCACGGGTGCCGGTGAAGGAGAACATGGGCAATGGAACGGGGATGGGCACATTGACGCCCACTTGTCCAGCATCAATTTCGTTAACAAACTTGCGGGCAGCAGCGCCGTTGGTGGTGAAGACGGCGGTACCATTGCCATAGGGATTGGAGTTGACGATCTGAATGGCTTCGTCCAGGGTGTCAGCGTTCAAGATGATTAAAACAGGGCCAAAGATTTCTTCGGTGTAGCACTTCATTTTTTGAGTGACATTGCTCAAAATGGTTGGGCCAACAAAGTAGCCATCCTCGTAGCCGGGAACGTTGATCTTCCTGCCGTCCAAAACAAGCTTGGCGCCCTCGTTCACTCCCGATTCGATGAGTTCATGGATGCGCTTACGCGATGCAGCACTGATAACTGGTCCAACATCAGTGCCAGGCTCGTGGCCAGCGTTGACCTTCAGTTCCTGTGCACGCTTAACCAGATCGGGGATCCATTTCTGTGCATCACCTACAAAGACAGCGGTCGACAGAGCCATGCAACGCTGGCCAGCAGCTCCAAAGGCAGCACCAGCCAACTGGTTAAGTGTGTTCTCCTTGTTGGCATCGCTGAGTACAATACCGTGGTTCTTGGCTCCCATGTTGCTCTGGACACGCTTGCCGTTCTTGCCGGCACGCTCGTAGATGTACTTTCCAGCGATGTCTGAGCCAACGAAGGAGACAGCCTTGATGGCGGGAGCATCACAAATGAAGTTCACTGCATCGTGTTGGCCGTGAATGACATTGACGACACCTGGTGGGCAGCCAGCTTCATTGAGCAGCTCCATGAGCAACATAGTGGCACCGGGAACACGCTCAGAAGGCTTCAGCAGCATTGTGTTGCCAGTGGTAATAGCCACGGGAAACATCCACAATGGAATCATAGCGGGGAAATTGAATGGGGCAATACCAGCGGTAACACCGAGTGGCAGAACCAGAGAGTATGTGTCCATGTCACGAGCAACATTGGCTACGGTTTCACCCATTTGCAGAGATGGAATGCTGCAGCAGTGCTCAACCACTTGCAAGCCACGAAGAACATCGCCTTCAGCGTCGGCAAGGGTCTTGCCCTGCTCCTTTGTGATGTTCTTGGCCAGCTCACCCATGTTTGCCTTGATAAGTGCCTGCAGCTTGAACATAACCTGTTGGCGGGTCAGAATGGACTGATTGCTCCATGATGCGAACGCCTTCTTGTTGGACTCCAATGCAGTTTGCATCTCCTCCTGTGTTGCCTTGGGCACACGTGTCACAACCTTGTTGGTAGCAGGATCGTGCACATCGATCCATTCCTTGGTCTTTGACTCGACAAACTTGCCATCGATAAAGAGCTTGGTGGTTGGTGCAGCACTTGAGTAGCTACGCTTGGCAATTAGGCGTGCCTGCGATCAAGAAGAGACCAGAGGGACATATATGATTTATTATTTTTTAAAAGTTTAATTTGAAAAAAAATGTATTGAAAATATTCTTATTTTATAATTGATAAAATATAAATTGAACGCATTTTGAACTGAAATATATTTTAATTATTAATTATCGATACTCGATGAACAAGTACATACATTGATCATTTGTGTAAAAGGATACTTTTGGCTCAAATGTATCGACTATTAAATTCTCAGTATCGATTTATAACGACAGTTAAAGAAAATTTTTGCGTTATTCTTTATTATTTATATTTGTATAAGTTCTAACGACAAACAAACAATCGCTTAAGTTTCATTATAAATTTATCTCGAATGTCAAGTATTTCCCTAGTCGTATTCTATGGCAACAGGTGAGATTTGCTTGGCAACATGATAATATACACCAAAGCCTGGCACACAGGGCACAGCTGCGTACCACGCCTTCGCTTATCAGTGCCACCGAAGGCTTTTAGGGCAGGCGTTGATATGACATTCCGCCTAATTAATTTACACACATTCTTTAGAAGCACATAAAAAACTTATCAAACATCATTGCTATATGTGCATGTGGTGTGTGTATGTACTAGTACATGTGTATGCGTATAAAAGAACAAAAAATCTTTCGAGTGTTATGATCGTCGTATTATCTGGCGAATTACGTAACATGTGCTTCCCTATCATTTGCAAATTGTTTTATTTTATTTCGCGGTTAAGAGCACGATTGTCATTCATACATGTATTCAGCCGTTCATGCATTCGTGAACTGTATTTTGCATATATGCAAATACGCGCTTATATATTTATATGTGCATTTCACGAATCCATGTACATATATGCGTGTGTAGATATGTATGTAGGTGTTCTTCTGAATTTCGCATAAAACTTTCCAACACTACATGGCTAATTACAGCTTTTATCGATAATTTTTGTCACACTTAGTTATGCTTACCTCAGCGCCAAATAAACGCACAAAGGACATCTTGTACAGGTAATTTGAAGTGTAAGGTCAGGGACTCTCGAGCTGGAAACTTCAGGTGTTGCTGCTGCTGCTACTGATGCGGCTGGCCAAACCGGTGGTTTCACTAGAACTGAAAGCAAAAGCTGAGGCTGTGCCAACTAATGGGCCCCCAGCGTGTGTATGTGGTCTGATTGTTGATACATGTGAGTAGATGTGTGTGTATGTTTATGAACGCGACGGTGGACAGGCCGGCAATCGGTTGGTCCGTCGACGTTAATAGACTATCATACATACAAATATTTAAACTTGTAGAGGGTACCTATGCATGTATGTGTAGCGCCGCAGCCGAGAACTCAAAGCAACAGCTGTTGCTGTTGTTGTTTTTACGTTGGTTCGTTGGGGGCTCGTTTGTATGTTAGTGCTTACGTGTGTCTGTTTTTTGCGACGTTGTTATTCGCTTGAATACGTATTCTTACAAATACATCAATGATTGCATACATGTACACATGTATACACGCGTATTTATTTATTAATAATCCAATACATTCACCCATGTTGTTTGTGAAATTACGTCCATAATATACATATGTACATATATATGTGCATACATGTTTATATATTTAAATATTTATATATAAGTTTGTAGATAATTTCCGACACGTGTAGATTTAATATCATAAATTTTTATATGATTTATGGATTTGTGTAAGCCTGCATAGCACGTTTACTTGTTTATTTTTTATGTGCTATTTGGAAAATAAGGAAAAATAATACATAAGGCGTTGTTTGTTTTTGTTTAAGATATATTATATATTTTAAATAATTTCTCTTATGCACTCGTATATATTTATTCATATCTTACTTACTTAGACACCCTATAAATTTATGGTACTTTAACATGTGCCTAAAAAAAAAGGGAAAAAATTATATTTATTTTTGTGTAGCATACTTTTGGGCTGTACCCAATTCTGCTTAGATTCGTAGGCTATGCATAGGAAATTTTTAATGTGCTTATCAGAGAACTGTTCATGTTTATCAATTGGGCTTTGAAGCTGTAACGGTAAAAGCTATCAGAGCTCCCTATGAAACAACCTTGAGTATATCCACGATAAGTTTTGTTTTTATAGTGCTGGGAAAATAAATAAAATATAAAAAGATAAAAGAGAGGTTGGTTTTTGATCGTAACTGTTATTTTATTTTTCCATTCTCATATCGTTAAATTGTAAATAATTATTTAATTATATTAATTAAGTACATAAACGCTAAGTACATATTTTAATTTATTTTGTTCAATAATTTTATTTGTTTTGTTTTGTTTTTGTTTTTTGATAAAACTCGTAGTTTGTGAAATGCTTTGGTTATTGCTGTAAAATGTTCGACTACTTTATATGTATGATTTTTCTCTATATACTATAGATATATGTAGGTATGTGTGTATGCATGTATGTTTATAAGTATGTGTGTATAATGTATAATGCATAATTTGATATAATAAGATATATTTTTTGTTTACGTATGTGTTGTGTGTGTGTGTTTTAAGCTACAGCAATGATTTTTGCCAAATATTCCAAAGAGTTGTCAATGGGAATGTAAGTGTAATTGTAATCGTAGTTATATGATAATAATTATTATAATGTAAATGTATGGTGTATATAAGAATTAAGTACATATCTGTAGAATAATATAAAAAAAGGTATCTTATACTAAGCGACTATAATTAATATGGAAATGCTTAATGCACTTGTCTATATATTAAAGTTTAAGCCACGCTGCGGTTCAAGGCCTCAAGAAATGTACAATTGTTTAAAAAAACATTAAATATTATTAATTATAATTACGATAATAATATTAATCAATCATTATTAATATTAATTAAGTAGTTAGTTGTATGAAGAGCACTACGAGAAGGCATTTTCTTGTACAGTTTTAAGTTTTCTCTTATTTTCGTTTCTTTGTTTTTTTTTCTTCATTTTTTTTTCATTTTTTTTTTTATTTTTTTTTTTTTAAGTCTTTTTAATTTTCATGCAAATTAATTGTGTTCGTTGTTCATGCTTTGTTTTTTTCTTATTTCTCTTAAATAACTATTTATTATAATTCCTATGCTAAAAAAAAAACGTCTATTTTTTTCTTCTAATTTTGATTAACTGTTGAAATTTCGATATTTTTGAAATGTTAAAATTCAAATGCTCCCGAACTCCGAATTCGGAGTCAAAACGTGGAACATGTTTTGTTTCAGTTTCGGTTGTACCGTTAGACTTACAAAAACAAAAAAAAAAAAAAAAAAAAAATTAATTATATATTTTTCAAATAATTTTGCTTGCTATTTGAAAATAAAAAAATAATAATAATATATAATTTATAATATATAAAAATAGAAAACTATATAAACTTTGGTATATGTAAGGCGAAAATTCGAATGTGTCTTCTCGCATACAGTTCAAAATTCCCCTAAGATTCGGAAAGCTGTTTCAGAGATCTTTACCAGAGCTTCTCGGGAGCTTTTCAGGAGCTTTCGAGGAGCTTTTCAATTTGAAAGATATATGAAACAGTCTCCGATTTAGAATTTCCTCGATACTCCTTGAGAGTTTTATCAATTTCAATTGGACAATTTACCCGTGTTCTTCTTCTTCTTCTTCTTCTACTCCTTTCATTATCCTTGCAGAATGTGTGTCCTTTGGTCAGCTGAATGGAATTGATGATTCATTGAGGACTTTTGGCTGTCTCACATCTTGGCGAGTAGCCCATTGAATGCACATCCTTCTGCAAGGATATTCGAAACGAAGTTAGCTTCTTCCTCCTACGTTCCTTCTACGTTGACTACGACTACGACTACTACTGAGCTGGCTACTGAGTTGGACCGGATTCCTTTAACCGGGTTATTCCGTAATCTGGCATCTGGTTGTGGTTTATTTGACTAGCGCATGTCCTTCCTCTCCCTCTCCCTCTCACTCTCTCTATCTCTCTCTTTCCTCCCCTTCCTTCCTTCTGCCATCTATTTCGTACTATTTTTATCTGTCTTACTTTCTCTTCTTATCCTTCTCTTCTTCTCTTCCCTTGCCTCTGTTGTGCACACTCACTTGTCCACGCCCAGCAGCTTGGCCGCCTCATCGGCGGAGGAGAGCAGCTTGTTGAGGATTCCCTGGTCGCTGATGCCCAACAGATTGCCAATGAGATCGCTGCCGGCCACCGCCGCTGCGGCTGCGGCTGCTGCAGCCGATGGTGTCGCCTCGCCCAGGTTCTCCTTGTGCTCACCCAGGCGGCTGACGCGCCACTCGTTCGTCTTGTCCAGCAGCTCGTGCAGCTTTGGCAGGCGCAGATTCTGTTTGTTGTTGTTGTTGTTGCTATTATTATTATTATTGTTGTTGTTCTGGCAAGTGTTGTTGTTGTTGTTGTTGGTATTTTGAATCATGGACGTGGGAGTGGGAGTACTTGGAGGCGTCGCCAGCTGCTCATCGTCGGAGCAATCGGATTGGCCGTGATCCCCGTTGTGGCTGCGTCCACTGTGGTTCTTCATGTGGCGCAACATGCTGTGCTTCAGGGTGAACTTGCGCAGGCAGATCTCGCACTGGAACGGACGCTCCCCCGAATGGGTGCGCATGTGCCGGCGCAGATCCTCGGTGGACCAGAAGCGGCGCACGCAGAAGGCGCAGATCACCTTTCGATTGCTGTAGTCGGGATACTTGCCACCACGTGACGCGGCACCCCCGCCCATCGACTCATCATCGGATCCGGCGGCTGTGGGCGGCAACAGTTGCTGCTGCTGCTGCTGCTGCTGCTGCTGGTCGAGCAGCGTGTCCATTTCGATGGCACCCTTCGCCAGGAGCAGACTGAACTCGTGCGCATGGGTCTGCTTGATGTGCTCGAGGCACTGCAGCCGCTCCCCAAAGGAGAACTCGCACAGGTGACACTTGAAGGGCAAATCGCTGCCATTCGCCTCGCTGGTGCTGGGGCTGCCCGCAGCCACCTGAGCGGCGGCGGGGCTGCCACTGCCGCCGCTGCTGCTGTTGTTGTTGTTGTTGCTGCTGCTGCTGCCGCCGGTGTTGTTGTTGTTGGCTGTGTTTGCAGTTGCTGCAGCAGCGGCGGCGGCAGCTGCGGCGGCCATTCGCTGGGTGAGTTGTGCCGCGGCCGCCAGCTGCTGGATGAGCTGCTGCTGCTCCCGCTCCCGTTCCCGCTCAAGCTCGCGCTCCTGTTCACGCTCTCGCTCCCGCTCCCGCTCCCGTTCACGCTCGCGTTCGAGCTGCTCGGCTTCGGCTGCCTTGCGACGGCGCTGCTCCTCCATTTCGATCTCCTCGACGGACTTGGGCACGGGAATCGGTTCGTTGACATCCTCGGTGGGCACATAGACGGACATGGCGGACTCCACGTTGCCGTGCTTCCTCAGCAGATGGCGATCGCAGTTGCTCTTGGTGGTGAAGAGCAGTGGACAGTGGGAGCACTTGAAGGGCTTCTGGCCCGTGTGCGTCAGGATGTGCCGACGCAGGGAGCTGCTCCAGGGGAACATGCGCTGGCAATAGGGACAGCTGACCCGATTGGGTGCCAGGCTGTAGGCGGATTTCTTTTTGGGCTCGTTGCTGCTGCTGCTGGTCACATCCTCGGTGCCGGAATTGTTGCTCTCGCTGGCACTGCCGGAGGCGACAAGTCCCTCCTCGTCGCTCTGCTCCATGTGGTTGGCCACATCGCTGGGACGAAAGTAGCTATTGAAGGAGACCTGATTGCTGGTCGCATTGTCCACCAGCTTGGCAACTGGCACCAGATCCTGAGATTCGTCCTTGAACGGTGAACTGGCCACCTCCTTCAGCGACTTGGCCACCGACTCCGCCTGGGCAATCATTGTCTTCATTGTGCTGGGAGCAACTGTTGTCACTGCGTTGCTGTTGGTGCCCGGTGGCGATGGAGTCTTGGTGATGGCCACCTCCGGTGCTGGCTCAGGCGCTGGATCGGCACCCTTTTTGCTGGGCTTGCACGCCTTGATGGCCTGCTCCAGGATGGTCTCGGCCACCTTCTTGGCCACTTCACTGGGCGGGGAGCGCATCACCGGTGACTTGGGCAGTTCCTGCTTCTCATCTTGTTCCTCCTCCTCATGGTCCATGCCTTGATCCTGCTCTCGGTCCAGATCGAGCTCCATTTCCGTCTGCTGCTCATCCTCGTCCAACTCATCCTCCTCGTCCACATCATCAAACTCATCCTCGTCGTCCTCGTCGATGATCAACTTGGGTGGCTCATCATCATCCAGGGCAATGGGATTGGCATGGTGACCATTGCTGCCGGCGGCATTGTTGCTGTGGTTCTTGTAGTTGGCGAAGTGCAGCAGAGGATTGGCCACGACACTGCTGGAGCCATGTGCCAGCGCCTGCTGCAGCAAGTCCGTATCCTTGCGCGCCTTTAGCTGCTGCGCGAGTATCGCGTACTTCACCTGCTCCGAGATGGGCGCATGATGGGCGTGGTGGCCATGTTGCTGCTGGCTCAGATTGTTCATGGCGGCGGCCGCGGCCGCTGCTGCAGCTGCAGCCGCTGCGGCTGCTGCCGCACTGGAGGATGCAGCGCGTCCGCGCATCACATGATGTCCGCTGCGCTGCCGCTGGGCATAGAACTGTGGATGCTGCTGCTTCACGTGGCGCTCCATGTTGGAGCGCAGGGTGAATCTGGCGGAGCAGTGCTCGCAGGCAAAGGGTCGCTCGGTGCGGTAGCGACGCTGCTTCTGTTTGGGCATCAGGACGCCATTCTTGATGACCATCTTGACGGGACCGCCGGCAGGCACGGGCACACCCACGCCGGGCAGCGGCATTGGGAGCGTTGCTGCCGCTGGGGCCGCTGCTGCTCCGGTCGATGGCTGCTGCGGCTTCTCGGCAACGGCGGGCGGAGCCATGAACCCGAAGTAGGAGAATGCCGGAGATTGCTGGAACATGAGGTTCCGGAACAGCTGCTGCATGTACTGAGTCGCCGCATCTCCTGCCCCGAACAGTTGCTGCTGCTGCTGCGCCTGTTGGTGGAGGAGCAGGTCCTGTTCCCGCTCGCGCTGCTGATCCCGTTGCTGTTGCTCCTGCAGATCGAGGGATGCTGCTGCCGCTGCAGCTGCCGCTGCTCCTGATGTTGGCTTCTTGCTCAGATCAAGCACATCCATGCTGAGATCCATGGCCGGTGTGGGCGGTGCCTGCGGCTTGTCCACCAACTGGTCCAGGCTCTTCACCTGGATCTTCATGGGCTGCTGCTGTGTCTTGGCTGCTGCTGCTGCTGCTGCTGTTGCTCCTGCTGCTGCTCCTGAAGCTGAAGCTGCAGCGGGTGCCGCTGTGGATTCCGATAGCAACATGTGCTTCAGCTGGGAGGCAGCTTCGGGCTGCTGGGCCGGCGGTGGTGGAGGCGGCGGTGAAATTGAACGGTAGCTAAGCTCGGCCAGGTCGTGATCGGGCAGACGGGAGCCGGACTTGCTGTCCTCGCAGCTCGCATCCTCAGCCGGATGATAGACAATCGCACGCTTCACCTCCTCCCGACTGATCTTGCCATGGCGATTCCTCAGATGCCGCTCGCAGTTGGCCTTCGTGGTGAACGCGTAGTTGCAAACGGCGCACTCGTAGGGCCGATCCCCGTTGTGGGTGCGCATGTGCCGCACCAGAGCTGCCTTGTCGCAGACCGCGTAGGGGCACATGTTGCAGCGGAAGGGACCGGCGGGACCAACGGCCGCCAAGTGTACACGATTGTGACCCTTCAAGGCGCGCAGGTTGGGGAACACGCTGATGCAGAGCTTGCAGGGGAATTCGCCGCGCAGCTTCATCCTGCGGAACTCGCTGGTGAAGGCATCCTGTGCCTCCTCCTCCCCATCGCGTCCATCCACACTGTACTGGCTGGAGCAGGGGGTGTTCACCGACTGCTCGAAGTTGCGCAGGAAACTGGAGGTGCAGCTGGAGCTGGTCATGTTCAGGATGCTCTGTATGTCGGCCAGATCCTGACGGTTGTCCAGGCGATCCGTCGGCTCGTGCTTGATGGGCGATGGCAGCTGTGACGCCGAGGACTTGCCCTTGAGATACAATTGCTGGAAGAGATCATCGCGATCGCTCTCAGTCGCATGTTGTTGCTCCAAGTGGCGTTGCTGGCGATGCTGCTCCTCCTCCTCCTCCTCATCATCATCTTCCTCCTCAATCTCCTGCTTATGCAAAGGCGACGAGCTGCTGCCCAGCAGCGGCGGCAATGGCGGCAACAACTGCATTCCATTTGCCTCACGGCAACTGTGGGCCTGCAGCTGGCGGTGACTGGCGAAGATCACCTCGCACTGGCGGCACTTGGCGGGTATGTCCGCGTGGACGGCATCCAAGTGGACGCAGAGCGCGGGCAGAGACTCGAATTCACCTTCATTGCAGGCGGGGCAGCTGAGGAGCATCGGCAGTCCGGGTGAGTGCGAGGGGGAGGTGCCCTCGGAGGCAAGCAGTGTGGCCACATCGGGTGTGCTTGTGATCACCTGAGCGACATCCACACTATCCCCATCCCGTGCTCCCTCATCATCATCAACATCATCCTCATCCTCATCGGGCTGTTGCTTCATTTGCTCCTGCTCGTCCTCCTCCTCCTCCTCCTCATCCTCCTCCATCTTCGGGCGAGCAACACGATTCTGATTCTGATTCCCATGGACCTCGTCCTGGTCATCGTTGATGATGTTGTTGTTGATCGTCGTCTTGAGGCGTCGCTGCTTTCCCGCCGCCCTCACATCCAACTCCTCCTCCAATTCGTTGTTATTGTTGTTGTTCGTTTTGTGGCTGTTGTTATTGTTGTTGTTGGTGTTGTTATTGTTGTTGTTGTTGTTGTTGGTGCTGTTATTGTTGTTGTTGTTGTTGGTGTTGGCGTTGGACTGATTGCTGCTGCTCTGACTATTGGCACTGGAGAGATCGGTCGAGCAGCTGGCGTCGCTCTCATAGCTCTCCGCACGTGCGGCCGCCGCCGCCGCCTGCGCTGCTCCTCCCACCGCACCACCAGCCCCACCAGCATTGGCCACGCCCCCATGCGATTGACGCCCACGCTGCGATTGCTGTGACTGTTGCTGCTGCTGTTGCGACTGTTGCTGCGACTGCGTCGTCGTCTGATGCTGCTTGTGGGTGCGCATGTGGCGGTGCATGTTGCCGTTGGTGGTGAACGTCAGGTGGCAGTAGCGACAGTTGAAGGGACGCTCTCCCGTATGCACCAGGACATGCCTGTCCAGCGACGAGGCCGAAGAGAGCACCTGATTGGAAGAGGGAAAGAAGAAAGAGGGGGAAAGGCGGTCGTTAATTTACGGACGAAAGCGTGTAAGGATCAGGACTAAGACTTTTCGTCCTGGACTATGGCTACACCTACTAAAGGATACCCTGTGCTTCTTCATAACCAAAGCTGAGGCTATCCTTGAGGGGAACTTGGTGACTATCCCGACCTGAAGGATACCCTGTTCTTTGCTGTCGCTGCTCTGGCAGCTTAAGTCTGGAATATCCTTTCTACCAAAGTGTAAAGGATATATGTCAAAAAGGACATTCGCAGTTGACCCGCAAATATCCTGTAAAAAGCGACGTAAGTTTTAAATCCTAAAACCTTGATTCTAATTGGAATTTATTCGAATTCAGATCAAACCTCCCGAAGCACAGTAAACACCCAATATAAGGACCAACATCGACTTACCTTGGAGCAGATGCGGCAGGTGAAGTTCTCGGTGTCGCCGTTGGCGTAGTTGTGGCAACGGATGTGGTTGGTGAACTCGTGGGGCGTGGCAGAGACGACCTCACAGATGGGGCACAGATACTTCATATGATCATCGCCGGCGCCAATGCCGGACTCGGCGCTGGACAGGCACAGGGCATGCGGTGATGAGCCACCGGAGCTGCTGCTTGATGTTTGCTGTGCCGCGGCTGACGACGCCGCTGCTCCAGCTGCCTGAGCGGAATGGGCGGCGCTGCTGCTGCTGCTGCTCAGCAAGTAGCCGCTGTGGGCACTGCCATCAACGAAGCCGGACTCGGAGAGCTCACCGTTGGTGCTGGCGCTGCTGCGATTCAAACGGAACTTTTTACGCAGCGAACTGGCGTCGCCGCTGGCGCTGTAGTCGACAACGATGCTGGCGCTGGCAGCGTTGGCGGCATTGTTGTTGCTGCGTCGCTGCTTGTGCCGTGGCCGCTGCACCGCTGGCAACGCTGACTGCTCCAACAGCGGCTGCTGTGACTGCTGCAGCTCCTCCTCATCCTCGTCGGAGTGCTGCTGCTGCTGCTGCTGCTGTGTCTGTGGCTGTGGTTGTTGCTGTCGCAGCTTACGCTTACGCGACGACGTTGTCAGTGCTGTTGCCTCGTGCGGCGTCGACGTTGGCTGCGGCGCACCGCCGCTGCTGCTCAGCTTCTTTGGTGTGCGGCCCAAGTCCAAGTGCTCAAGCGAGGACTCTGAGGTGCTTGAATCTCGACGCTGGCGATGATTCAGCTCCTCATGATCGAGAACATGTCCCACTGTGGATGTGCTGCCTCCAGCAGTTGTAGCTGCTGCTGCTGTGTGTTGCTTACGTGCTGCCAGCATTCTTCTTGTTCTCCCTGTTGGCCAAATGAGATCGTAAACGATTCTGGTTTATCGGTTGTGAGCTGCAAGACGTCAGCCAAAAGACAAAAAAAAAAAGGGTAAGCAACTTTTATTGTTTTTCATATCTAAACTAAATTTAACATTCGCTTAATCAATGACATTCTGTCAACAAGAAGTTCTTACATAAGTTTCTAACAAAAAAAAAACCCCGCGAGTGCAAGTGTTTGTTCCCATGTTAAATATCGTATATTCTACTTTTGGCCCTCTTATCGTAACAGTCAAGATCGTATCCCAGTTTCCTAATAGCTGATAGGTTGCAAATATCAATCAGAAAAGAGGCGAACCCAAAACCGAGTGAAATTTTATGATGCTTGCACTTCGTGTCTTGGTTTCGGGTAAAAAATATGTGTGGGGACCCAAACAGCTGATCATGTGCAGAAACTGATAGCTAAGCCGTTGAAATATTTTGTTATTATTCCTCTTCGTCGGAAGCCATGGGTTTGACTACAAAAGACGAGCAATTGGCTTGCAGTTCCAATAAGAGAAAAGGAAGAAGAAAAAGAAGAAAGAAGAGGAGCGAGTGCGCGTACGGGGAGTGAGTGAGAGTGAGAGTGAGAGCGAGTGCATGAGTTGGCGTAACACCTGCTTCCGCTCTCTGATTTGCTTATGCTCTTGCGCTCTTTTGCTCTCACACACGTTGTGCGATTATCGATTTGTTATCGGCTTTTGCGTATGTGTGTTTACGTATATGCGCTGACCGAGCCGTATTAAGTATCGATTAGTTATCGACTTGTCTGTCTGTCTGTCTCAACGTCTGCCGTGTTTGTATTTGTGCGCCTTGTGCATTTTCATTCGCTGCTCATTTACGTTTACCGTTATCATTTGGCAACTGCTGTTGTTGTTTTTATTGTTGTTATTTTTTCCCGCTGCTGGCGCTAAGAATTTCCAATAGGCGGCGACAGCATTCGATGAACAAAAACAACAACAACTTCAAAAGCCTTAATAATTTTTTTGTTTTTCATTTTGAAGCGATAACAAGCGAATTCTGTCAATGAGTGTGCGTGTGTTTGTGTGGGTGTTGTGTGTGTGTGTTGGATTCTGCTGCTTGTACTTTGTTTAGCTGACCATTTATTTGGTTGGTTGATTTTCAAATCACCAATGACTCACCCCCGTGGAAAATCATTGAGATAAAGACACGCCCCTGTCCTCTTACAATCTCTTCTCCCCCCCGCTGCCACCCACAATACCCACAGCAACCAATGTACTGTTAGGACCGCCTCTTATCCATTGCAGCCCCTAACAAATGTGGTGCACATTTCAAAATCACAGTTTCTCAATTAAAATCGAGTCTTCGAAATTTCTAATTTTCAATTGGATAATTGGAGTTATTTTTTATTTTAATTTTTAACATTTTTTTCAAACGAATGTCATGTCAATCACAAAACAGTGCAAAAGTTGCAAGGGCACCAAAATTGGTGTGTTAATTTGTGGCAAGCGTTCACCCCTTTGTTTTGCCCCAGAGCAAGAGTTCAAAGTTCAGAAACGGGATTTAAAAATCACGAGATTTGTCAGGGTTTGTGATCCACGGCCTTTTTTTTTTTTTTATCATTTTTAAGGGTCAATTAAAATTGAACTCTTTAAACGGAAGGCAAGTGACCCTGGAAAACGCCCTTAGGTTTTCAACTGATGAACACAGATATTCCGTATAATAATAATAAAAAAATAGAAACTCGAAGGATAATCCAAGGAAAATTGCACTTTAACTTCACTTGAACTTTATGAAAATTGTGTCACAAAAAAAACAACAACTATTTTAACAATAATAATTGAATTATTTTTTACCTTTGTTATGATTTGGTATTTTGAACAATTTGGCGGCGGCATTCGAATATTTGATAGCCGTTAATTAATTTGTTTACTTTTCTAAATTTATTGTAAGTTTTTCACTTGGCTATTTTTCACTTAAATAGAACTTTTGATTATGTTTGGTTATTATTTTTGTTTTGTAATTAAATTGTTTTTTTTTTTTAATAATTTATTTATTATTATTAATTGTATATTTTGTTTTGCACTCGATTATTTATGTTTTGTAGCACGTTTCTTTGGTTTATTTAGAAAAAAAAAAGTTGGTAACCATTAATTATTTAATAAGTATTTATAATTATATAGGTGTATATATATTTATATATATATATCCAAAAAGTTTGCACCGCGTCAAGTGTTTTTTATTGGTACTTTTATAATTTTGTTTTCAGAAGAGTTTTTCCTCTTATTGTTTCGTTGCGCGTCGCAGATGCTTACACGTTGACGCGCACACGAGTTCTGAGCGCAGCCGCAGCGCAAGCATTCGGCAGAGGCTCGAAGGCAGCTTTATCTAATTTGTGCAGCGCTGCTTGTGCTCTGCTGAGAAGAATGCGGACGAATGCGAAAAGAGTCAAAATCGAAAAAAAAAAGTTACAAATTCAAGACGTCTTTTCGGTTCGACTTCTGAATTGTATTTAAACGCATCTATGAAGTTATATTTATAAAAGCGCACAGCAACGTCGGCCCATCGCCAGAGGCAGAGGCAGAGCCAGAAACTGAGACTGAGACAGAGACTGAGGCAGCGACGCAGCAGCTGGCGCGACATCGACATCTGAGCGAACAACACCGAGACAGGCAATGAGAGAGAACGCAATGGCTGCCTCTGCTCAGTATGCGTATGTATGACTCTTTGTGTTTATGTTTTCATGTGTGTGTGTGCATGTGTTCACTTGTGAGAGCTGTGGCTGTGGCTGCTGTTGGTGGTAGTCTGTGGCCGAATATGTCTTACATTGGTATTGGTTAGATAAAACTGTGGAGCAGCAGCGACGGCGACGTTAATGCCGACGTCGCCGCTTACCTCTGCTCGTAAAATCTTTGGCGCGAAGGAAACAGCCGCCGCAGCAGCAGCAGCTTTGCCGCTTCTTTGTTGGATTTTTCTTTCGTTTCATTTTAATTTTGGACGCAAATAGGATTACAGCTGGATATGTGTGTATGTGTGTGCACGCATGTCGCTTGCGTGCGTTGTGGGTGCGTGTATGTTAAAGGGAGAGCGCAGTATATACCGCATACTTTACATTACATATGTATGTATGTATATAAATGGAAGCATATGTGTTAGTGTACGATGTGTTTGCATGCCTTGCCCAGCCACCAGGAGTCAGAGCCACTCACAAGACATTCGCATTGCTCTGCTTTTTACTTATACTTACGTACCTTTGTCCATGCATGTGTATATTTTCTATGTATATAAATATATATATATATATAGGCACATATAGGTAAGCCTATATGTAAGTGCATATATGTACATATCTACTTACATAAATGCTAACAGATTTTCGAGTATGGCGCTAGACACTTTCAGCAAGTACAGCTAGGAATACTTGGCTCGAAGCTTAAGTTTGCGGGGGAGGATATCGAGTGGTGGTTGCTTACAATTGCTGATGTGTGTGCATGGGTTGGACAATACTCATATATATTTATATATGTGTGTTAGTGTATTCATTTACTAATGAAATTGCATAATTTGAAGATGCATTATCAACATTAACGATTTTCCTTTTCCGACTGTATATTTTTATCTTCTTCATTCCTCTTTATTTGTATGCAAGCACATGAAAGAAATGACCAACTTGACCTTGTTTTATATTTGTCACATGTCTGGTATTTTTCATGGCAATAAATTGACCAGAAATTGGTGTAGGGTGATGTGAGGTGTCTAAAAGCCGTGGCTCTCTGCTATTGCAGTCTCCCCTGCGATTTGCTGAAAACAAGTTCCAATAATTTGATGAGTCAATTTTCTTGCATTATGACATTAAGTGAATTTAAGACTTAAAGTTATAAACTAAATTGATAACGGGGAACTTATCTGTTAATAAAAAAAAGAAAGCCATTCAATGCGTTGAAACATTAAAAGTTGGTTAATAAATTGAGCCAGTTTTTTATAAAAAGAAATTGATTTTTAAAACAAAACCGAACCGAACACCTTTTTTCCAACGTATAAAAAACATATGTATATTTTACGTCTTATTTTCTTTTAAATATATTTATTGCCAAGTCTCAGTCTAGAGACTCTAATCAAAAGAATTTGCCGTGCGGATTAAGATAAAGTTGTTTGGTTTTGATTGTATAAATCGTTGAAAACAATTAAGACCAAATAAAGTATAATTCTGATAGAATAAAAGTGCATAAATCGAGAAAAGAAAATCTCGTTGTCATTGACTACGCAACGTTGCTATGCGTATATATATGAATATATATTTATGAGAATCCAAATAAATATATACATTTAAATATATGCTTAAAATTTAATTTACGTCATATATATTAAAATACATATACATACGCACACATGCATAAGTCTGAGCGCGTATTAGGGCTTGAACATATGCATGTGTTGGTTTTCAAACTACAATCGATCATTAAGTGTGCACTTTTAACCCCCAATGCTGCTGTGTCCACACACAATGCGCTTCCCTCAACCTTCACCTCAAACTTGAAAACTCATCAAAAACGGAAGTTGAAGACGTTCAGGCGCTGCCCGCCTTTCGGTTGAGTGTGTCGTCGTTATTGTTGTTGTTGTTGTTGTTGCTGTTGTGTTTTAGTTGCCTTTTCTGGTCGTCACAGTTGACCGCCTCAAAAAGGTGCGCAAGACACAAACACACACACACACATACATACTTACAAACGCATAAACACATACCCCGCTCATGCAGGACAGATCAGTACCAGCTGCCAAAATATGTAAATGAGTCTGTGTCCACTGCCCCCCCCTTACAATAACACTAGAGAATTAACATAAACCATCGATAAATGAAATAGATCACTCAACGATAACATGTTAAGCGATGCTGCGCAAACGTACCATCGATTACGCGCTGACCGATAAACTTAGTCAATAAGAACGGCGGCAAGAATTGTAACAAGTGAAACAAAAGGTGAAAAAATAAAATAATAAATGAATTGCAATAACAGAAGGCAGCAGCCAGCAGATAAAACGAGCATATTCCTATAAAAACAAATAATAAACATATTCACATACAATAAATGCAAAAATGCAAAAAAAAAAAATGATATTGTGCAAAAAATGCAGCAAGAGTTCAATACACTCACACACACGCGCACACATACGCACTCACACGCATGGGACACGCGCGCTTTAACAAACATATACACAGTTGCCTATTCGTATGTATGCATAAACACATTCGGGCTGACTGAGAGCTCAACACGTGCAATAACAACAAATACAACGCGCTGTTTGTATAAATTTAATAATATTTACGTTTTATTTATAATGAACTTGAAATAAATACGTATGTATGTGCACTGTGGTGCACAACTCAAACGGTTAGCAATCAAATTGGACAGCACAGTGTGCCCCACGTTTTTCACCTACGCACGCAACACTGTGCGCTGTCTGCGTGGGGGCGGCTGTGGCGACGCCAAACAACAGCAATAGTAACGGTAACAGCGCGTGTGGCAATGCGTGTTAAATAAACATTAATGGCGGCAGCAAGAGCAACAGCAACAGCAAAAGCAACAAAAACAACAAATTGCATTTTATTTTACTTTTGCTTTTTTTTTTTTTTTTATTTTTTTTTGTGTATATCTGGTGTATTTTTTCGCGAACAGCTGAGAAATGCTGTTTGGTTTCGCTTTTCAATGAGACCGAAAGTGATAAAGAGCCGGGCAACAATAACAATAACAATAACAGTCAACAGGCAACATACATTATTAACTCTTCAACGGCAGCGGCAACAATAATAGTAACAAGTGCGCGCGACATTAACATTTAATTGTAAGCATTTAGTTAGCATTTAAGTTTGCATAAAATAAATGGCATCCAGCAGCAGCAACTCTCACGCACACATGCCTACAAACATGCATTTATACAAACAATAAATTGACGCTGCTGAACTCCCACGCTTGCCATCTCACTCTACTGCAATCTGAACGCCGCGGTAGAAAGAGCAGCAGCATACGCCGTATTTTTGTGTGGAGGCAGGGGTTACATGGTGTTCATAACAGAGTGTATATGATTTGAGATGTATTAACATAACATTAACAGCTACATTATGTGTCTATCTCCCTTACACTCATACGCTGGGCAAGTGGTCCCATTGGGATCTGCTTTTTATGCAATGCATAAAATTCACTTTCGATTTGCATTTCAAACATTTCCATAACATTTTTATTTTTAAATAATAATTTAAATAATAAGGTGCACAAAAATAATACACACACACACATACAGAAACAGGTATAATTGTTTTAATTTGCGTGCCTTTATGGTGTTGCTATTATTACTACATATTAGTGTTGTTATTGTTGTTGCTGTTGCTGTTGTCGCGTTAATGGATTTAATAAGCTGCCTTCGTTGACATGTCAAGGTGAGTAGGCGCCTCTTACACATACACACACACACACACACACATACACTCACTCATTCACTTATTCACTCACACCCACAAGTCTATTCTAATAATGTTCGTTCACAGTTTTATTTTACTGATAATCGACAAGCAATCGGAAAATACGCGCGCGCGCGCCTATTTTTATTCTTTGGTTTTTATTAGTATTTTTATACTTGTGATAGTTTTGTTTAAACTTTGCACCACCCACAACAACAAACGGGAAAAAAGAAATATCGTTAGTCTGATTCATTTTACAGCCTTTGACGAAATTCAAAATACCCACCAAACGGTGATGAAAGATTAGGACTTAGGCGCCCAATACAAAACACATCGCAACTTGTCCATCGACAAGTTTACAAGATTTCACAACATTTGAATAGTTAATCGATTTTCTCAGATAGTTGATTATTAAATTTATTATATTTTTAAAGTAGATTTTCAATTCTCATACGGTCTTATCTACGATCTTGTTTTTCAGAAATATTCATAATTTTGGAAATAATTAAACTTAAGGAGTTTTCAAGTAATGCGTCATTCGGACAAACAGAAAGACGATTTTTGAAAATAAATAGATCGGTAAGTACCCAAAATCTATGAGATATACAATAGAAGGACAGGTATGACTAAGTTAACGGTGTTTATCAGTGAAGCAACACTAATACTTGTTCACACATAGATACACATGTCATTTCGCATAATCACTCATGTTCTGTATCTTAGCAAAAACACACATTTCGGTTATATGTACATATATAAACATGAATACCCTGAGATTATGTAAAACAAGTTAAGGGGTATATTAAAAATGTGCGGGAGGGAGGGCAACAAACAGTAGGGTATATTAGCTCGTTCCGCTAACCTCGAATGCGGAACCACAAGAACAAGAACGCTCCGAGAGGATCGACTCCTTGACTTCTATATATTAAGATCTTATTATATATATACATAGTATATATATGTATATGTACATATATTTATTATATCTGTGTCAATATCTGTTGAAATGTTGGGTTTGTTTTTACCATCATTTCGAGTCATCGTGGCGTCCCATGTCCATACGGAAGCTAAGACCATTAGAAACCAATTGACTTTGCAGGATAAACGACACCAGACTGTCCGTCCGTTGAGGTTAGGTCACTTAGGGACTTTGTTTAGAGTCGGGACCATAATTTGTGCATTGTCCTGCGGCGATTAGGACACGACTCGTGACTCGTGGCACCACCAGGTACCGGACACCAGGCACTGGTCACCGGGTCGCAGGTTTGTTGTCTGTAGTTGATCATTTTATGACATTGTCTGATGTCATTGATGCAATTTTCAGCTGATGTCCGTTAAGTGGCTAAGTAAAAAATATTAAAGGAAGAAGAAGAAGAAGCAGCAGAGAAAGAGGAAGAGGTAAAATATCAGCGAAAAAACTGATAATAGAGAATTGGCATTTCCAGTTAAGTCCACATGATTCGCGTTGCTTTCCC
This sequence comes from Zaprionus lineosus, assembly GCA_035044505.1. Taxonomy (NCBI): domain Eukaryota; kingdom Metazoa; phylum Arthropoda; class Insecta; order Diptera; family Drosophilidae; genus Zaprionus; species Zaprionus lineosus. Next base: position 104,773 of record JAWNNX010000676.1, read on the forward strand.
TGGTATGCCGATAAGACGAAATATATATGTATATGTATGTATGTATATGTATATATATGTATGCATGTATATGTATATATATGTATGTATGTATATGTATATATATCTATGTATGTATATGATCCAGAAGTTGAGCTCCAACTTTGTACAGTTCACTTGTATCTTGCGTCTATTTCGAGACAGGGGGGCTTTTCCCATTCCCAAATAGTACCAAATTGTACCTGCGTATCATTAGGTAATTTCGTCAACTGATCTGGGTACGAATCACTCCTAACCCATACATCAAATTTGAGTTTTAGTTGTCGCCTCAGCGATCTGATATTATGCATCATCATCATGGTCAATGAGTTTTTTTGTGTGTGCGTGCGTATGTGCGAGTGTGTGTGTGTGTGTGTGTGTGTTTAAGGTATATCTGTATCTGGGTATGAATCAGACCTCAACTATACATATTTGCTTCTATGTGTGTGTGTGTGTGTGTGTGTGTGTGTTGGAGTCTTATGCCCACCCCATTGCCCGTCGTCATCAGTAACGTTTATTGAATATCGGCTGCCCCACCTCTCCCACCTCTCGTAACCGATAAGCAGCTGGATGTACATATACCACACTCTCTCTCCCGTCTGTGTGTGTGTGTGTGTGTGTGTGTGTGCAGGTGTATGGGTGACGTGGATTGGAGCTGTGAAGTGTTTGGTTTTACCTTCACTAGAAATCATCGTCGTTCTCATTTTACAATCCATTTTTCTTAGCTCGATTGTGCTTTTGCATTATCTTAGATCTCTTTCCAATTTCAAGAAATCAATATAAATAAATAAATATATTATATATACATATATATGTATATATTTATCAGACTATACTTTGTCGGTTTCACTCCAACTCTCGAATCGAATCTACCCAATCTCTTCCCCCTATCTGCGCTTGGGCACGGACTATGGACCGACAAATGGCATCCAATATCTCGGGAACTTACTCAGACGTCTGAAGCAAACAAAGGTGTGTGCGTCTGTATAGGTGAGGGTGTGAGTGTGTGTGTGTGTAATGTGACTAAGAGAGGGTGGGTGGGGGAATGTAGCAATGCTTCGGAATAAACCAAATGATAACGCGGATCACGATGATCAACATACAAACAGACGTTACTTTTGGGAAACTTTGGGTCTCACTTCAGTTAAAACTTATATATATTATATATATATATAAATACATATATATGATTATATGTATATATATGAGTATAAATATATACATTATATATAAAGAAATAGATCCGTTAGTATCGCCGATGATGCTTTTCATTTGTATTCACTTTCAAGCAAAAAGCAGATCAAGTGCAATTTAAAGTCTTCGCTCGTCGCGGCGTCGTCTCGGTTGGGGGATCGTTTAACACTTACCTTTCCCACAGCTTCAAATAAAGATACCGCCTTATATAGTTTACCATCATATCATATTATCAGTCGTAAAACTGTTAGCGTTGTCTCTGTGTCAATTGCCAGATTTATCACATGAACACGATGAGCAACGGCGATGGCATCGTATGGCATCCAAGCCAAAGACTGGGGAAGGGACAGCGGCAGAGGCAGAGGCAGCGAGAGAGACAAAGCCAGAGGCAGAGGCAGAGACAAAGGCAGAGGCAGGAACTGAGGCAGAGGTAGAGGCTGGGACATAGGCAGAGACAGGCACTGAAATGATGATGGTGATGGAGACTGTGTCTGGGAATGCTACCCCTCCTACCCCCCCATGATTACCTCGTCCACCCCGCCAGCCATCATCTCAGTCGAGGCTGTGCCAAAAATAAAAATAAAGTAAAAAATGGAAAAAAAATTGAAGAAAAACATTGCTCATTAGGTTTTCGGTTGTTAAGCGACTCAGTTTCCAGCTGACAGTCTCCATCTTCGCGCCATCTCCGCTGTCATTGTTATACCATGTATTTAAGAAGTCCACCCAAAAGGGGGTGTTCCTTTGAAAAATTTTAACTAAATATTTGAACTTTATCTTCGAAATATTGGTATTCAATTGGTTTGGTTTTTTTATATCAAAAATTCAAAACAAAGTTGGGGTTAACTTCGGACTAGCCTATGGGAACTCGAGATTCAGGGGAGCTGGAGAGCTGAAACTTGGTATGTCGCCTCTGGCCTACGCAAGCTACTTCCTTATTAGGAAAGGGCATTAATAATGCTGTTCCAGGACTCCGAAATCCTTTTTATAAGATTAACAAAAATCCAAAAAAAAAATATTTTTTTTTTCATTTATTTTTTTGAAGGAAAACTTTGTATGAATCATTTTTACTTTTATATCTTGATTCCCCCCTTCCAGTGAGTGTTTTTAGCTTGGAAGTTTTTTTACAGGGCATCCGCTAGTCGTGTTTGCATTTCACTCGAGCATTTCTAATTGTTGTTGCTTTTGTTGGTTGTCGGTTTGTTGTTGATATTTACTCAAGTGTAATTGCAAATTGTAAATGCGACAACACAGATGCTCGTAATGATTGTGCCCCACCGATGGTTGTTGTTCCTCAGCTCTCAGAGCGTGAGACTCGATGATCAGCAGCAGCAGCAACAGCAGCAGCAACAGCAACAACAACAACAATAATAATGGGGAACATCAATGAGTACAACAACAACAACAACAATCCGACAGCTTCAGATCCCCCAAAAAAGCGAGAGCTACGTGAGCTACCGTTTATATATCTATCTATATATATAATGTATATATAACGGTATATATATATGTATATATATATATATAGATATCGGTGGCTGCGTCATTATTTGATGTATGTCTTAATGTGATGGAATTCGATGGACTTATCATTCGATCCTCAGAGTACAGTTAATGTTTTCGCTGAGATATGTGTTGCAACAACAACAACAACAACATCAACAACAAAACAACATAAATAACAATAACAATAACAGCAACTATCTGAAGCCTTGTATCTGTATCTTTAGCTGTCGCCTATCTTAATCGGTTTATGTATCTGAGATTCCGAGTGTCTGAAAGTTTTCATGTTTACAAACAAACGGGCATCCCGCGATTCACATTAAGAGTGACAATTGTCTGAAGTATCTGTATCTGCAAGTGGGGCAGTAAATGTATCTGTAAATGTATCTGCATCTGTAACTGTATCTGTAACTTAAAAAGTATCTTTTGTTTTGCACTTATTTGCAGTGTCTGCTTAAAAGTTGGTTGACAATCGGCATTTAAATACTGCCTCATTTGGCATCAAGCACTTCGTCAATCAATTTCTTCTTCAGTCTCTCAATCGTTCAATCATTTATTCATTCAATGATTCACTGGAAAATAAGCTCAATCTTTTTGTGGAAACTTTAAGTTTTTGGTTTCAGTCGCACTAAGCAAATAATTGACGCAAGCTGTGTATCTGTATCTGTATCTGTATCTGTATCTGTATCTGTATCTGTATCTGTATCTGTATCTGTATCTATCGTATCTGTATCTGTATCTGTATCTGTATCTGTATCTGTATCTGTATCTGTATCTGTATCTGTATCTGTATCTGTATCTGTATCTGTATCTGTATCTGTATCTGTATCTGTATCTGTATCTGTATCTGTATCTGTATCTGTATCTGTATCTGTATCTGTATCTGTATCTGTATCTGTATCTGTATCTGTATCTGTATCTGTATCTGTATCTGTATCTGTATCTGTATCTGTATCTGTATCTGTATCTGTATCTGTATCTGTATCTGTATCTGTATCTGTATCTGTATCTGTATCTGTATCTGTATCTGTATCTGTATCTGTATCTGTATCTGTATCTGTATCTGTATCTGTATCTGTATCTGTATCTGTATCTGTATCTGTATCTGTATCTGTATCTGTATCTGTATCTGTATCTGTATCTGTATCTGTATCTGTATCTGTATCTGTATCTGTATCTGTATCTGTATCTGTATCTGTATCTGTATCTGTATCTGTATCTGTATCTGTATCTGTATCTGTATCTGTATCTGTATCTGTATCTGTATCTGTATCTGTATCTGTATCTGTATCTGTATCTGTATCTGTATCTGTATCTGTATCTGTATCTGTATCTGTATCTGTATCTGTATCTGTATCTGTATCTGTATCTGTATCTGTATCTGTATCTGTATCTGTATCTGTATCTGTATCTGTATCTGTATCTGTATCTGTATCTGTATCTGTATCTGTATCTGTATCTGTATCTGTATCTGTATCTGTATCTGTATCTGTATCTGTATCTGTATCTGTATCTGTATCTGTATCTGTATCTGTATCTGTATCTGTATCTGTATCTGTATCTATCTGTATCTGTATCTGTATCTGTATCTGTATCTGTATCTGTATCTGTATCTGTATCTGTATCTGTATCTGTATCTGTATCTGTATCTGTATCTGTATCTGTATCTGTATCTGTATCTGTATCTGTATCTGTATCTGTATCTGTATCTGTATCTGTATCTGTATCTGTATCTGTATCTGTATCTGTATCTGTATCTGTATCTGTATCTGTATCTGTATCTGTATCTGTATCTGTATCTGTATCTGTATCTGTATCTGTATCTGTATCTGTATCTGTATCTGTATCTGTATCTGTATCTGTATCTGTATCTATCTGTATCTGTATCTGTATCTGTATCTGTATCTGTATCTGTATCTGTATCTGTATCTGTATCTGTATCTGTATCTGTATCTGTATCTGTATCTGTATCTGTATCTGTATCTGTATCTGTATCTGTATCTGTATCTGTATCTGTATCTGTATCTGTATCTGTATCTGTATCTGTATCTGTATCTGTATCTGTATCTGTATCTGTATCTGTATCTGTATCTGTATCTGTATCTGTATCTGTATCTGTATCTGTATCTGTATCTGTATCTGTATCTGTATCTGTATCTGTATCTGTATCTGTATCTGTATCTGTATCTGTATCTGTATCTGTATCTGTATCTGTATCTGTATCTGTATCTGTATCTGTATCTGTATCTGTATCTGTATCTGTATCTGTATCTGTATCTGTATCTGTATCTGTATCTGTATCTGTATCTGTATCTGTATCGGTATCTATTGTTAAATTTTTCTTTCACTTCTTTTTTACTTTTTCCGTTCTTTCGTTCCCTTTGTTAATATCAATTATTGCATCTTTTATCACATCGACAACATAAACAACAACAATCCGAGCTGCAGTAACAACAATAATGATAAATATTTTATATACTTTCGCTTTAATCTTTAATTCAACTTTTTGTATGAATTCGCGGATAGTTCGAGGATCGAGGTCTTTAACATATATACATATATTTATCGGGTATACACGCTGATGGCTCGAACTGAAGCCTGACCCGCTTACTTTGTGGAGGCCGTCCATCGGTAGGGCATCAGATCCTCGGCTTTTTCAATGTTCGCAGCGTTTCTTCTTGTTTTTCTTTTTGGTTTTGTTTTCTTAACGCCAATACAGACTTGAGGACCTGTGCGACTGCCTGCCTGATTGACAGACACATTGACTGGCGAGCAGGCAGACCGATGAACAGAAGGACAGACAGACATATGAATGAACAAACAGACAGATGGACAGATGGACAGATGAACGGAAGGACAGAGGAACAAGCTGGCTGATGGCCTAAGGGACAGACGGGCACACTAGCTGATGAACTGACGGACTGATGGATAGATGGACTGATGGACTGATAAGAGTATTTGCTAATAAGCATGGCAAACATTATTGGTCTTAGTGGTTCTATCTCTGCGGTGTCTGTGCTCAGTGTTTACACACTCATCTGTTGATCATACACACAACCAGACAGAGACACACACGCATGTGTGAGGTATGCGCAACAATATTCTGATTTCATATGATAGGAAAATGGTCAGATAAATTTTACAATGTGTCCATTGAAAGCAAATAATCAGTTGGGATCAGAAGAGACATTGGCTGCAGGCGATAAGGACATCTTTCAGTTATCACTGGGATGCACTTAGGTAAGAGTAAGGGTGAGGTAAGGTTAAGGTTCAGGTTAAGGTTGAGGTTGAGGTTGAGGGTGAGGGTTAAGCTTCGAAACTGTTGACAAACCCAAACAATTGCTGGAGTCTTTCAAGGATGTTCCATTGATGAGTCTGAGGTATGGTTGAAGATTACGATGAAACCTTATGACGATCGGTGGGTAAATTAACCAATTGACGTTTCTGTTGGGCTTTACGCAATCTTGTGTGTTGGTTCAGTTTCCACTCCATCAAAGGAACCGCTCCAAACGGTCGCTGATAATGGATGTAGATGGATGTGGGGTAAGTACCCAAGGTATTTGCTCGTCGTACTCTCGTATCTTTTTCACAACTTTGGTGGGTGTTGGCCCCACAGATCGTGTGTCACCGTCGCACAACTCATTAGCAGATAAAGATAACTCGTATAGCTCCAATGACATAAAGAGACCCCTCACCCGAACCCCCATCCGCAACTTGGAGCCATCCCAACACTCGCATAACTGGCCTCCTTCTGTCACCCTCTGCCACCTTCGGCCGGTCTCTGTTTAACTCTTGTCTCACTTTGCTTTTCTCCCAGTCTTTGACGTTCGTTTTGATACAATAAATTTTGGAATTCTTCGAATCATCGATATCAATCAAACTGACCAATGATGGTGAACTTCACACACACACACACAAACACACATCTACACACATACAACTACTTCTATGATTACCTTACTTCATCCATCTTTCGCTTAAGTGAAGTGTGGCACGACCTTCAGATACTCTTTAAAATAATTAAGACTACATAATCGATTCTTAAAGGAAGATAATCGATAACATAGGTTAGAGTTCAAACTATATGTATGTATATGTATAACAATCATATCAATTCCTCATGACATCGGAGATACTTTCTGAGAATGTAGCTCCTCTTGATACCAAAGCCCCAATCATTGGTCTTTGTTTAAATTTGGGAACGTCAGATCGAAATGCGTAGAAAATAAAGTAATCAACGCGTTGAATTCCAACCGATAATTGACATATCGATATCGACACTCGACATTGCCTGAGCGGCTGTCCGATAAGCGACATCCAAAAGCCCTGGCGACAGGTGCATCCACAAGACTTGAAAGCCCTGTTCCCTAAAAGCTGAAGTTGAGAGGGAAAAATAACTCAGATCATAGAAAATATTAAAATATAGAAAAAGTAAGGGAAATCTTTCCAGATTTTCCATGCCTTAGGTTGGATTTCCTTACAGTTACTCAGTTTCCTGGAGTTATAGATGACTGTAACGAAGATGCATCGGAATCGTATTATCAAGGCGGTTCTCTAGAAATGCCAATGACTTAATCCAGTCAAGGGCAACCAGCGGAGTCTTCCCCTAATTTTATTTTTAAGTACTACCCAATGCCTATCCGGGCGATAATTCCGTATAAGTGCGACTTTGGTCGATGACTTGACGACGCCAGCCGAACTTTTGCTCATCACCCGAATTGTTGTTGCACTTGTTATTGTTGTTGTTGTTGTTGTTCTGACTTTAGTTTTTATGTTGCTGTGGCTGTTGTTTTTGTTGCTGTTGTTGTTGTTACTGTTGCTTTTGCTGTTCAAACAAAATTTCAACATCTAAGGCCAAAGCCGACGGAAGACTACGCTTACGGGGTTTATGGCTCCCCGGGCGAAACACTCACTAATATCAGAAATAGTCTCCGGTAACAACAACAGTTACACCTAGAAATATATAGAGCAATATCTATTACAATTTATCGGTGAGCGTTACAAACTCTCACAAATAGTTTGTCGTTTGGTTTATTGGCAAATCGACGATCGGACCCGAGTCCGAAACGAAGTCAAGACGTTCTACATATACACATACATACATACATACATACATGTACATATTATGAATGGCTTAAGTTAGGTGAATGTATGTACCTAGAGATACCTTGTACTTGGAAGCACACACATGCACTCATACACTCATACACTCATACACTCATACACTCATACACTCATACACTCATACACGCATACACTCATACACTCATACACTCATACACTCATACACTCATACACGCATACACTCATACACTCATACACTCATACACTCATACACTCATACACTCATACACTCATACACTCATACACTCATACACTCATACACTCATACACTCATACACTCATACACTCATACACTCATACACTCATACACTCATACACTCATACACTCATACACTCATACACTCACACACACTCACACACATACAGTGACTTTGTTCTATCTGAGCGGTGGGTAAGCTACGCGCCTTTAGACACGATTTTCGCCATGATTTTTCAATGCACTTTGTTCGATACAGTTCGGCATAGAGACTTGTCCCGCCCATTAGCCTTCTCCCCAGCCCCAATGCCCCCAAATCCTCCCCCCCTCCCTCTCGTTCATTCTACTTGTTTTCTTTCCGTTCTCTCTCGCTGTGTCTTCCTCGCTCTGTGTTCCTCTGTGCGCCTCTGATAAGATATTTTGAATGATGATGTGCTGTTGTCATATGTCTATAGTTACCACAGCCCCCCCCTGTTGGCTCCCACATGTTTTCAACCACACACACATACACACACACACACATTCGCATACACTCATATAGCGAGCATTGCTGAAGCTTGGTAGCTATAAGCATGGGTGGATTTGTTGGGGCATTAGATAATATCTCCCCCATGGCAGGGCCGAGTCGCCTTACTTAGTGAGTCGAAAATCGAAAATCGAGAAAAGAGGAACAAAAACTGAAAGAAAAAAAATCAATTTTTTTATAACCGTAAATATTGTCAGAAGCTGCTATTAAATACTATTTACCGTAATTTCTACTCGGGAAAAAAATTTAATAAATAAATCCTATTTTTTATGCTGAAATTTAATGCTAAAAGTTTCAAGTTTTCATCCAAACAAAGTTTTGTATACACATACATATAAGATTCTAGATGTAGACATATAGATCTATTCCTAAACATGATCTGCCTAGTTTTTAGTCTCTGAGCTATTGGCTGTGTTTATTTAACAATAAAATCCGTAGAGGCGCGCACTCCCCATTTATCAAACATAGAAAATCTGGCGTCGACTTTGATAAAATAAATAAGAAAATGGCCAGCGATGTGTTTGTTCTTAATGAGTGCGTGTGTGTGTGTGTGTGTGTGTGTCGTTTATATGTATATGGTTCATATTGAACAATCGCTGCCATTGAGTCGCCGTTAAGCGTTCGTCTCTCCGTTTTTTATTCCCGGGAATTAATGATTGGTTAGTTTTTGGTTTCCAATTTGTCTCGACTTTGAACTCAACTGACAAATGCGAAAAGTATTTCAAATAAAATCAATTACAATGCCTTCGAAATGAACTCCGAAAAATAAAAAACTTTGTCACACATTTTTGGACATCTTGTAACTCATTAAGTGTAGTTTAAGTCAATCCACTGGGATTTCTATTGTATTAAACATTGAAATAAATAAGAAATCCGAAAATGGAAATAATCATTATACAAGAAGGAGAAGGAAAAATTCAAAGGAATTACAATTTAATAAAACTTCCATCAGAATCGATTGATTTTTTGAACATTTTAAATATTGATTTGGCGAATGTATAAAAAAAATATTTCCTTAATAATATATAAAATCAAAATTGCTGATTTTTTAATCATGAATTAAATTATTACAGTATCTAAAAAGGATTCGGAGTAAAAAGCCCAGTAAAAAGTTTCGCTCTCAGAAATGACGAAATCCAGCAAAATAATTTTGTATATATTTATAAATGTGAATGAAAATAAATGTATATAAAAATAAATATTTTTATACAAAATATTTCTAAAAAATTATTAAAGTAATGCTGTAGATTTTGACTCCCACAAAAGATTCGGAATGAACTCCGAAAAACTCAAAATGTTTAATAACACTCCTATGAATGCGACAGGATCAAAGTATATCGAGGTGACTTTGTATAAATTTGTTAATAAAAAAATATATTTAATTATATATTAAGCTATATATATAATATACCTAAATCATCAGATCTCTTGGAGAATATAAAGTACACCTGTAGAAAAGAGACTCTCAATTGACTCGATTTGCACAGAATCAGCAAATTTCGTTGAATTTTGTATCAGACTCGAGACTCTGGACAGAACCCATCCAGTGCATGGTGTAATATGATATACCCATGATATATATAAATATATATACATATATATATATATATATATAAAAGGTATTCTGCAACTGAAATCCGTAATATATCTTGAGCGCAATGCAAGGCGGTAAAAATTGCACTCGCAAGATAAAATTCAGGCCAAAAACGAACGGAAAAGCATAAAAACTTAAGAAAAAAAAAAAAAAAAATCTAAAAATTAAAACAAAAAAAAATATTTAAGAAATAATAAAATTTCAGTCATTATAATAAAATAAAAATGATATATGAAAATTAAAATGCGCCACATCTCTGGGCCTCTGCTCAATGACATCAGAATCATTATTTTGCAACATGCACAGGGCAGATTTATATATATATATATATATAGCAGATATATGTGAAATCGGAGCATATTGATGATGTATAGGGGTCTATGCTTATGGGGTAGATACAGGTGCATGTGCCGTGCATTCTCCCTGCTCGTGAACACATGAAAAATGAACGATTTCTATAAAGTGCCATTAGCCGGCTGGGTGATAAGTGTCGTACACCTAGAAGTACCAGAAGACAGCTGGATGATTATTCCATAGTGAGTGGGTGAATAAGATGATGATGATGATGATGATGATGAGGGGGGATCACAAGTGAAACACGTGTTGGTTGGCCCACAGTTTCACAGGCAGGGAGCAAATTAAAAGACAAAGAGACAAATATTTACACTAGACAGACTGATGATTAGTCATACGGATGAATACCCTGCATCCCCTCAGACTGGGGTTAATCAAACTAGAAGCATATTCACTGACATCCTATAATTGCTACTAATATATATCCGTAAGATAGGAACTATTATTAAAATCGTATGGAATGAAGTAACCTCATTGTGACTATAATGCATTTTGTGAAAGTTGAAGGGAGAAGCGAACTTTGAAAACTTATCTTGACATAAAAACATTTTTAATATTGAACCTTTCAATTTTCCTAATACTTCTACACTTTCACATAAAGAAAGAAGCGAACTTTGCGTTTAACATTTGTATTCATATTTCACATTTAATAAGATAAAAAAGAAGCAAACTAAGTAGACTAAGTAGTACTTCTTTAATTATAAAAAATAAAAGAATGAATGAATGAGAGAAGCAAGCATGAATAGACATTCGTTTAGATTAAAAATTAGAGAAGCAAACTGACTATATATATTAGTATTTTTTTCATTTAATTTAAATGAGAGAAGCGAAGAATCAACTGTCTTAAAACATAGTATTATATTGATCAGTTAACTTCTCTTTTTGTTGAAAGACCTCGGAGCTTATCAACCTTTTGCTTCACATGTTTGCAGAGGGAAGCGATTGGCATTGCTTTTGTTGTTATTATTATTTTAAATGTGTATCAAATCATATTTTTATTATGCTGTATATAAAATTTCGACTACAGGGTATTTTAAAGTTGGTCTGCCTGAACTTATCCATTGTTACTTATTGTTTATCTAGTGTTCAGGTGAATGACACTTGCAGTCAACTTTTTAAGATATCGGCATCGTTTTACAGCAAAAGCTGCTGTTGGTCTGTCTCTTGTTGAGATGGTGGCCAAAGTCAGAAATATCTATATATATAGATATATATAGATATATATATGTATATAGATATGTATATGTATGTGTATATACATAATCATGCTTAGTTTTGGCCAACTTCCTCCAGTTACAAGCGACAGCTGCTCAGGTGGAGAAGTTCTGATACTGCGTTTCGAATTTTATTTCGATTTCGCTGATGTTTCGCATTTCTTATATAGATCAATGGACGGGCAAGCGATCCGTATATATAATTTGATTTTCATTTTCAATTCGTGTGCTTTTCTTTTTAACTTCGCTGGCATTTTTCTCCTATTGACTATATAACTTCTCCTTAATTTTGAAGTTTTATTTATTTTCTTTCTTATTTTTCTTCTTATTATTTCTTATATATAATTTATTTTTTTTTTATTTTTTTTTTTATTTTTTTTTTATTTTTTTTTTTAAATTTTTTTGTTTATTTTTATATTTTGCTTTATATATTTCTTTTTTATTTTTTATGTTTATATTTATTTATATATTTTTTTTTTTAATTTATTTTTTTATGTTTTTATTTTTTTTTTATATTATATTTTTTATTTTAATGCAATTAAACTCTGAGAAATTGTTTGAATTTATTTACTGGCTGGGTTTTTGTTATCCTCATCATTATCATCTTCATTATTATAATCATCATTATAATGATCATCACAAGTGATATGACAGTGATTATCGTAATCAGTCGTAAGGCCTAATAGTTCCCATGGAGGACCCCACTCAACAAATTAACAAGATGACCGCAAATTGTTACTCTTATCTGAAACCCTTAAAACTGTCAGATATTTTTCAGAAATATCGTTGTTTGTTTCTTTCTCATGTACGGGGACAGTTCATGCAAATCGTCGTTGGTCAACCGCAAAGTTCCAAACATTGCGACAATTTATGGGCTCTACGCAGATTCATTCCAACCTCAATGATGCCCTACCCAATTGATGACAAGTTATTTAAATACATAAAATGAATTTCATTTTTCTGAGCTCCTTAATTTCCTTTGACATAATATAAACAGTTTCTTTAATTGACGCTTTCTCATAGCTGGAGGGTTATCTTTAAACCCGACTAGACCCTAGACCAAATTGTGTTCATAGTTTATAAATCTCCTACACTTGCACTATATACGATTCCCAGATAAAATTTTTCTCCAGCCAAATTCTGTAGTAAAAATAAATAAATGTTGGTTTAAGGATAAAGGATAATTGACAGTGCCCTGTAGTGGTTTCCTCTGTGACAGCACCCTCTATCAGTGTAGGGGCTTCGGTAAGTCTGGCGTGCTGTGTGATCTAGACTCTGGCTTGGATTTACTTTAATCTTGAAATGTATGCACACATTATTTTTGGTAGCCTTCGTGTTTTTATCACTTAAGTAGCGCCATGTGTTCCACGTACTATCAGAAGTCTTTGCTTCTGTCTTGGATCCACTCGGCCGCAACCGCAAGCTCAAAAGTCTTAATGTGGTATTAGGGCATTGGATAATTCAATGTGTGGTTGGAATTCAATTGAAGTGAGCCCCAAGGTGGTTTATTTTTGCAGATTATTGGGTAATGTTGTCTTATTAGGGAGCACAGCCTCTGTTCCGGCCTCGAATGCTTCAGGCACATGTCGTCGTTTGGTTGACAGCCATCAGAGAGGGGCAGAGAGAAGTGAACTACACAAGAGACATATACAAGATACAGAATACATGCAAGAGTTACAGATAGAGAACAAGAGCGATTGATCGACCTTCGATTTCGTCCCCGATTTCATTCGCGATGTTTACATAAACTTGGACAAAGTGCTTCCTTATAGCAGCCATAATCTTCCACACTCAATAGAACCGATTGTAGGCAATAGCCAATAGCAGATACTTTGACTTTGGGCTCTCGCAATTGCACTTCTCATATTTCAGTGTATACCCTATGAATTATGTAATCATGGGCTATACGCGACTTCTTATAGCATTGGAAAACTGAATAAAAATGGTTCTTTGAATGTAAAAGATGTACTTTTTACACTTACAGAAAATCGGTGTAAAATCTACTATATTGTGTATTGCTTATCGATATCTTATCGAATTGTTTAGTTATTAATTTTTACATTTTATCGATAAACGTTGTATTTCTTTTTAATTTCAAACTGATTATTTGATTGACTTAAAAAATAATGTTAGCTACATCCAAACGTGAGTCGATCACTTGTCAATATTCTTACACTTGTTGTTATCGATAACATATCGATATTTTCTATTACTGATTCTTAATACATTCAATAATCAATAACTATCATAAGCCCTCCATTACCATCTCAATTATCCCTTTTAAAATAGGTGAATCTTCGATTTTTTACAAGTCTCGATTAGTTATCGATAACATATGATTATTAATTGCGCAGCTGTACGGCTACTTAAATGCTCTTTAAGTTGTTATTTAAAGAGTGTGTGTTGCCATCAGTCTGATTACCCTATGTATATGTAAACATGTCTTGTGTACACATCGCCCCGTCCAGTGTTTACAGGGTATCCGTTAACCTAATCTTCTTCGATTTCGATGTTTTTATTTATTGCAACGTTTCAGTGAAATCTCTGCTCAAATATTTTACAACTGTCGCTGGCGTCGAAATGCAATTAGCTGCAGATTGTCGCGTCGCTATCGCCGTTACTGTCCTTCGGTTCCATGTACCTTTACCACCCTCACCCTTATCCGCACCTTCACTCTCATCGTCAGCGTCAACCTCCTCCGCACCCTCACCCCCGCCCTTACCCTGGCTCTTCACTTTGGCTTCTCCCCCTGTGCCTCGACGATTGTCTCGACGCACCTTTGCGTCCCGCCCGTTCAGCTGGCGCTGTCGCCAATCAGTCGGATGAGCTTAACAGCCCCGTGCTGCAGTCGCAACTCCCAGTTCGAAAATGAGTTCGAATTCGAGTTCGAATAGGAATGGAAATTCAATTGATTGTGTGATCCACCTGCCATAAACTGACGTTCTGAGCTCTTAACTCTGATAATACACGATGTTACACATAAGTCTATAGATAGATCAATTCTGCTTACTGTGTCTGTCTTTTGGGACAGTAACTGCGACTGCGACGGCGACGGTGACAGCAACAACGACTGCGACTGCGACAGAGACAGCAACTGCGACTGTGACTATAACTGCGACTGCCGCCATAACTGAGACATGGGATAGGGAGAGGGATTGCGACTGGGACTGGAACTGCGACTGCGACTGCGACTGGGACTGGGACTGGGACTGGGACTGAGGCGGGTCTTGCTTAACAGATGTTCCGCTTATCGGGGACTGTCGAAGCTGATACGACAGAGTTTTCAATGAATGTGACTATTGTTATTATTTTTATTGTAGCTGTTGTTGTTGTTGTTGTTGGCATTGTAATTGTTGTTGTTGTTGTTTTTTTTTATTGGTTACACTTCACCCAACAAGACTATAGATCAATCTCTGACTCATCGCCTCTTCTTAGGCTCTTACATTCTTGGAATTTGCTTAAAGATTAGCTGCATATCGATTTCGCGTGTTATCGGTGATTCGTAAGTGAGAGAAAAACAATCGTAAAATTCTATTACATTGTTAACGGTATTTCGTGGCGACATCGTAAGTCGCCATACTCAGAAAACTATGTGTCTCAGATGCTTCAATTTGTATATCGATTAATCGATAATTGAGATATATTCAATTTTGTTTACTCCCAAGTGCATAAAATATCGTAATCAGGATATTTCCTGAATGTTTCGATTGTTAACGCTCTAAAATGCGAACCTAACCTCACATTAAGTTTTATATCACTTCAATCTAACCTCACACTCGGTAGCTGCATCTACACACACATCAATTTAGTTGTACGTAAAAAAACATATACCATGGCACACTATACATACCATACACACTATGTACTACGTATATATGTATTTATATATATGTTTGTGTGTGTGTGTGTGTGTGTGTGTATGTATCGTCTATATACATACGCAATCTCTGTCCATCCATATTGATTTTTGTTGCCACATCAGGGAAAAAACATAGAAAATGCTGCAAACCTGAAAGCGAAAAATGGGTGGGAAATAAAAGGCAAACTCCCCTTCATGGAGGATACACCTATACACATACACACACTCATACAGACACACTTACAGGTACAATAAACGGCGCAGTAAAGAATTTATCAGAATAACATCAGAAATTCAGAAGAACTTGCGATGGGGCGTCCCTTCCTCCTTCTCCTCCTTCTTCTCCTTCTCGTCTGCTCTGTTCTGGTCTTTCCGTACATGGTAATGATGTGCTTGTGTTTGTGTGTGTGTATGTGTGTATGTTGACGTGTACGTGTGTGCGGGTATATACTGTATATAGGGGGCTATATGTATACGTGTACAGAGAATCGGCCAAGGCAACTGTATGGCAACAACTACAACAACAACAACATCAAGCGATGGAAACAACTAAATGGGAAAAAAACTACAACAGCAACAGCAACAACAACGACAACGACGACGACGACGACGGCGGCGGCGGGGACGACGTCATCGGCGTTCATGATGTTGACATGGGCCGAAGGGTGCCAAGGGATGTGCCAGCGGATTTGAGGGGACGTTGCTGCGAGGTTGGGGGTATGTAGGGTGTAAGGTATGTGTATGTATAAGTCTGTGTGTATATGTGTGTGTGTGTGTGTGTGTGTGTGCAGTTCGTTGTGCAGGTGGATGGTGGGTAAGTAGAGGTCACATAGAGGGTAGTGGCTGAGCTGCTGCGACCTGTCTAGCTGGCCAGGTGCTGCTGGGGGTGGTTTCTTGTGGGGGTAGTTCGTCTGACTAAGACGAGAAAACGAGAAATCGAGAAAACGAGAAAACGAGAATACAAGAAACGAGAGAATAGAACCAAAAGCCGAAGCGTAGTGAAGCGCAAAACGGAGAAGGTCGCCGGGCGAAAAAATTCATAGATTTTTTCTTAGAACTTGGGAAAATCCAATTAGAAATGCGCACAGAGGGAAATAATTCACCTGTCAAGCCACACACACACACACACACACACACACACATTGTGTGTGAGTGAAAGAGATGGCATCAGTTAGACGAAAGAGCGTATGTATCCCTGAATGACAGAGAAAGAGAGAAAATGGGAGCGAGAGTGAGCGAGATAGAGAGAGCGAGAGGATAACACATCAAGGTAGGGGGTGTATGTGTGTGTATGGGTGTGTGTGTGTGTGTGTGTGTGTGGGGCGGGCTGGTGGATGAAACTGTAACTGACGAGCTGACAAGGCAACTAAACGGACTGACTGAAGGCTCTGGTGCTGCGTGCGGAGGATGAGGCTCGGCTTGATGGAGTTGGTGGGGGAGGTGATGGTGGCGGTGGCAGTGGCAGTGGCAGTGGCGGTGATTAGGGGATGGGCAAGAGGTTGAGCCTTGCGGAGGGGTGTGGATTTACGGCTGGCAGGTAAATTAATGACAGGCGAGGGTGGCTGCCACTGACGCCGGGGGGTGCCATGGCCAGGGGGAGGTGCAGTGGCGTCGCAGTCGACGTCGAAGCCACGCAACCAGACGTTAAATGATGGCGCGTCGCATTTTCGAGACTCTGTCTGTATATAACTTAGTGTGTGTGTGTGTGAGTGTGAGTGTGTGTGTGTGTGTGTGTAACGGAAATGAGCAAACAAAAATACACAAAAAACCAAAGCAATGAATCTGAAATTGTTGACTGCTTTTTTGCCCCAAACTCAAATGATATGCGGCTGACATGCGGCCTGATGAAGTGGACTCCTTCCTTGCTGCTCCTTCCGTCCACCCGTACACCCTGTGTTTTCCCCTTCCGTTTCTAAGCTCCGCACTTTGGCTAGTTTTTTCTCCCTGCTGCTGTTTGTTGTTGCGACTTACCTGGGGTCTGTCTGTCGATGGTTTTTTGGATTGCTGCGCATTGATTTGCTGCATTGCGTGTGCTGCACGGGATGGGGGATGGTTGGGGAAATTTTCAGACACCCACCGTGCGGTTAGTCACCAAAGAGTCCAGAATTCGAAGCTCTTCAATGTCCTGCGCATTAACGACCGAAAGATACTCCAATTGATGGCCTGGGATTCAATATAATTGGCCAATGTCATGACTCTTGCCACACTTGCGGATACGCCATTTCCTCCTTCGCCCTACAATAATGGATGAGATTGAAATTTGCAACCCTATGAGACACTCCAATCACCCCTTGGCCAAGCAGTCAAGTCAACCACCCAACCAAATCAGTGGGCAAGCTTGTCGGGTGGTTGCATGTGGATTCGGGCTCAGATTCCGATTTGGCCAACCAAAAGTGAATCCAACAACAATTGGCAAGAAACTGAAAGCAATAAGCATTAATTACACACACACACACACACACACACACACACAAATACACATGCACATGCAAAGGCAACCAAACGGTGGCTGGTGGCTGGTGGCTGGCGGCTGGTGGCTGGTGGCTGGTGGCTGGAGTAGTTAACCCGTCAACCCTTAAGGGACGCGTAGTGGGCGGCAGGAGGTGCCAGCGGGCATGCGACACGCAAAAAGGGCAAAGTCATCGCCGGGGTTTGGTTGGATGCAGACAATACGACGGAAAAAAGAGCGGATGATGGCAATGGTTATAAGGAGTGGGTCTGCAAGTGGAAGAGAGGGAAGGCAGAGCAGTGGGAGTGGTAATGGTAATGGGAGTGAAAATGGAACTGCAAATGGAAATGGAAATGGAACTGGATGTGGAGTGGAAGTGGAAGTGGAAGTGGAAGTGGAAGTGGAAGTCGCGCCGGGAGTCGGGAGTTGGGGGTTGGAATTGGAGAGAAGAGGAAGTTGGGCGTTAGCCCAGGGAGTGCATAAAGGAGACGTGGGACCAGGCAGCAGCAACTTGGGAGCCGCGCGTAGGCACAGTGGAACTCATCACGACATTTAGTGGCCAAATTTGAAAGTCGGTGCTTGGCGAAAGGATGTCAAGTATTCTTAAAGGACTTGCAAAATTGTCCGATAAAGTGAAATATTATATAGACCACAATTAATATGATCTTCCTTCTGTTTCCTTCCTTTTTGAATCCTTGTATATTAATTATGTTTTTATTTAATTCTTTTTTTTTTTTAAGAATTTTTTAAATTCATTTCTTTGTGTGACTTAAAATGTGACTTAACATGTGACTTAAGATGTGACATAAGATGTGATTTAAGTTGTGACTTAAGATGTGACTTAAGATGTGATTTCAGATGTTACTTAAAATGTGACTTAAGATGTGACTTAAGATGTGACTTAAGATGTGATTTAAGATGTGACTTAAGATGTGACTTAAGATGTGATTTAAGATGTGGCTTAAGATGTGACTTAAGATGTGACTTTAGGCGTGACTTTAGGCGTGACTTTATATATTATTATATTATATATTATGAGTTTGGATGTGACTTTAGATGTGACCTTAAATGTAGATGTAGTTACTTATAAAAATCGTGACTTCTTCAAATTTTATTATTTTCTTATTTTTTTTTCATTTCAACTTTCGTCCTTTATTTTAAGTTTTTTCTTTTCTTCATCATGAAAACATTTTTATTATATTTTCTGTATATTGTTCCACTGTGACTTTGTTTCATGTACACGTGTCCTTATCCGTGTCCTCGTCCACAACCACGTCCTCGCTTTTGCCCTCGCTTTTGCCTTCACTCTCACCTGCACCATCGCCATCGCCATCGCCATCGACATCGCCATCACCATCGCCATCGCCATCGTCATCGTCATCATTATCGTCATCGTCATCGTCATCGTCATCGTAATCGTAATCGTAATCGTGAGCGTTTGCGTTGTCCTTTGTCCTCTTTGGCTCGACGTATCTGCAAAATACAATTCGAGGCTGAAACGGAAAAATCTATTAAATCAACGTTGCTGC
Organism: Zaprionus lineosus; assembly: GCA_035044505.1. Lineage (NCBI taxonomy): Eukaryota > Metazoa > Arthropoda > Insecta > Diptera > Drosophilidae > Zaprionus > Zaprionus lineosus. Next base: position 124,330 of record JAWNNX010000676.1, read on the forward strand.
GGCAACCAATTGCGGGCAAACGAATGAACGAGGAACCACCGAAAAAGGCACACACACGTCACACACACACACACACACACACACACACACACACACACACACACGCACACGCTCATATCACAGACATGCACACAGAGGGAGGTTGTGCCTGACAAGGGGTAGAGCCACCCCCGTGCTCGCATTGGTGTATCTGAGTGGTGCACAGATACAATTTACAGCTCGCATTTCGTATGCAAAAAGCTGCCACCAGCAACAACAACAACAGCAACAACCACCAGCAACAGCAACAACAACAACAAAAACAATTGTAAAAGTTTTTTGCTGCTACACGCCAACCGCAGCGGCAGTTAAAGGGTTTGCAGGGATGACAATCTACAGACCCCTCTTCCTCAACCCCCCCCCCCCCCCTCTCCATCCCCTGCCTCTTCAATCCAACCAAGTGGATTCTATGGGCAACTGCAATCGTCAGATACTTTTCCCTCGAATTTATCGCTGCTGTAAGTTGGGCCTAAATTTCGTCGTATGTGTGTGTGTGAGTGTGTCTGTGTATGAGTGTGTCTGTGTGTGTGTGTGTGTGTATGTGTGTGTATATGTGTATTTTGCTGAATAACTTTGAAAGCAGGAAATTGTCGCATTGAGTCCACCCCCCGCAGCGATCCCTGGATGAGGTCAGAGCTACCCCCGCGGGGCTGTCCATCACCCACTCAGCTTTACATCCCTGCTAATCCCAAAATGGTGGCCATAAGCTCATCTAGCACGTCGCTGGAGCGATCTGATAGGCCGTTCCTATGTGCAGGATGTTCCAACGGATCGGCCAATCGTTGGATGTAACTCGAAGTTGCAAGGCTTAAAGATCGAGAGGATCATAAACTAACTTGAAATCGGGATTCCGATAAGTCCTGATCCGTTATTTATATCCAGAGGATGGATGCTTTGTACCTCAGGATTACAGGGTATTCAAAATGTATGAGGCAGGACTTGGCGGACGTATTGCCTGCTTGCCACAACTGCATTTCTATGCAAATTTGTTGCAGGCGTTGCAAGTGATACGAGAGTTTCTGATGTCTAACGGTGGCGGGTGGGGGGGTTGTGTACAAGAGGGGGGATGGGGATGGAGGTGCGGCTGGGGCGGTGTGTTGCGTTGCAAACCACAAAATATTCACAACGCGCTTGGGTCAGACATACGCCCCACGTCCTCAAAGGAATTTATGTGGCATTGCGGTGAAAGGCTTATACCTAACGAGAGGCAAGTGACAAGGGGGTTGCTTGCTGTGTGGTGGGTGGTGGGTGGTGGGTGGTGGGTGGTGGGTGGTGGGTGGTGAGTGCTGTATGGTGGTTGATGGCTGGTGGGTGCTTTGTGTGTGTCGCCGAGTGGGTGGGCGGGACGTTTTGAGGTCATGTTTAGTTGACATCCTCAGAATGCAGTTGCTCAGGTGTAAATCATGTCAAGCTAACGGTTTTTCCTCTAGATATGCTTTATATATGAAGTGCTCAGGGTGTCTGCTGGCAGGTCCTTGAGTTGCATGCCGCTTGCCGCTAGCCGCTCGCTGCTCGCCGCTGACAAAGCAAATAAACTGTTCACTGCCCCGCATCACCACCATTCGCCTCCCCCAAAGCGCAGCCCTGAGCCAAAGGACAACGACAATCATCATTACTCATGTGAACCCAAAAGCGCCATCATAAGCCATGTAGTACGTCATTACTCGTCTGTGTGTACATGTGTCTGTGTGTGTGTGTGTGTGTGTGTAAGTGGGTGTGCGTGTGTGCGCAACTATGTCTAGTACTCTCCAAGGATTCGTCTAATGAGCGTGGCCATGTCCATGTCCATGTACAGTCAGATAATCAGCGGCTGAAACGCTCTCCAGCGACTGCAGCGTAAAGCTGCTGGAGTTGGAACCTGGAAGCCCATTAGCTGTCCACCTGAAGTGTGCGGGAGGCGTGCGTCATATACTCTTATGTACTACATATGTATATGTGTATCTGTACATATCTGTATATATATGGAGAAGTGTATCTGTATGTAAGGACACTCGCCAATAATTAGTGTTGGCGCCGGGATGCCAAGTGTTGGGAACGCTCTGAATGAGCTAAGCTGTATGTGTGTATATGTGTGTGTGTGAATATATGACAGACGTGTTCATACATATATGAGAGGTTCAGGTTGAGTATCTCTGAAGTACATCCTCTGATGACCGGACGAGACTCCATATTAAAGGTCACCCTTTGACGTTTTGGTCAGCAGTCGAAAAATGTACACTGAGAGAAAAAGAGAAAATGACATAAACTGAGAGGAAATAGGGAAATATGTGGAGCGAGTGTCAAAAGGAAAGAATATATACTAAGTGCTAAAAATAAAGGTAGAAAAATTAAGGACATACTCTAAGAAGAAAAAGCTTAAAACGAGAAAGGACACTCAGGAACTTAAAAAGGATGTACACTGAAGAAAATCCAGTTGCCATATTAAAAAACTTGATGAGAAACCTTCCTTTACAAGATACAGTAATCCCTCAGTAACTCCGATTTTTATAGGCCCTAAGTAAAGTCTGCATTGAATGGGAGTTACTGCTTTTAAAGGGTATCTCCTCGTCGTGCGTTTTCAGTGCTTAGCTTAATACATGTTTTATGAGGATTATTCATGGTCGCTGGTTTCGCATCGCGAGTTCGGGAAGTTGGAAAGACGCTTCCTTGCCAAATGCCATTGTGTGAGTTGTATGTAGGTGTGTGTGTGTATCTGTGTGTGTGTGTGTATCTGTGTGTATCTGTGTGTGTGTGTGTTTGCTGAAGGTGTGTCATTGACACTGGCCATGGACTGCGGAGGACATAGTGCCGGCAACGGATGATGGGTGTGTCTTTCAACCCCCTCCCCACTTCACTCTCTCCACTCTCTCCTCCTCTTTTCCTGTAGAGCATCTGCCATGGACTGAAAGTTGTACTCAAATTTTTGGCTATTGATTTTCGTTGTTGCCCCGAACGCACGCGATCAAAGCGACACACGCATGCCTCTCCCTTTAGTGCCTCCCAGCGGCCTGCACCCCCGTCCACCGCGCACAACTCTCCTCCATTTGCCAGCGGTGTACACGTGTGTGTATATTTGTAGTCATCGTCATCATCGCCATCATCGTCGTCTCTTGGTCTTGACTCTGCCTTATGCCTCATGTCTCATGTCTCATGTCTCATGCCTCATGCCTTCTGCCTCATGCCTTCTGCCTGCCTGTGCACTCAGACGGAACGTCACTTTGGACAGGGGAGATTCTTTAGAGTTGCTTTCGGGCTCCTCAGCTGCTTCTAGAGTTGAAAAATGAAGTCAACTTTGAAGCTAACCCGAGCTCTGGAACATTATTATAAGGGATTCGGGTCCGTGGGTAGGGAAAGGTGTAAATAGGTGCATCTAGATGAACGCCTCGATCTCGGGAGTCTTTGGAGTAGGAAACTATTTTTTGGGTGTGTCGTTCTTCTTACTTCTAAAGTATCTTTCATTTAAAAAAATATGTATTTAAATAGAAATGTATCTTTCGATTGGAAGAGTATCTTTTAAAAGGGCAGGTATCTTTCAGTAGAAAAAGTATCTTTCAAAAGGAAGAGTATCTTTTAAAAGGAAAAGTATCTTACTAAAGAAAAAGTATCTTTCGATAGGAAGAGTATCTTTTAAAAGGGCAGGTATCTTTCAGTAGAAAAAGTATCTTTCAAAATAAGAGATACCTTTCAATAGAAATCTTTCCATAGGATGAGTATCTTTTAAAAGGGCAGGTATCTTTCAGTAGAAAAAGTATCTTTCAAAAGGAAGAGTATCTTTTAAAAGGAAAAGTATCTTACTAAAGAAAAAGTATCTTTCGATAGGAAGAGTATCTTTTAAAAGGGCAGGTATCTTTCAGTAGAAAAAGTATCTTTCAAAATAAGAGATACCTTTCAATAGAAATCTTTCCATAGGAAGAGTATCTTTTAAAAGGGCAGGTATCTTTCAGTAGAAAAAGTATCTTTCAAAAGGAAGAGTATCTTTTAAAAGGAAAAGTATCTTACTAAAGAAAAAAGTATCTTTCTATAGGAAGAGTATCTTTTAAAAGGGCAGGTATCTTTCAGTAGAAAAAGTATCTTTCAAAAGGAAGAGTATCTTTTAAAAGGAAAAGTATCCTACTAAAGAAAAAGTATATTTCAATAGGAAGAGTATCTTTTAAAAGGACAAGTATCTAATTAAAGAAAAAGTATCTTTCAATAGGAAAAGTATTTTTCCTTGAAAAATGTATCTTTAAGAATAAAAAGTATCTTTAAAGAGGAAATTTAACACAAATTAAAAAAGGTATCAGTGAATGGGAATGAAAAGCATCTGTATATAAGAAGAGTATCTTTATACAAAACATATTTCTTTCTCTGTATAGGGAGTAATTTATATAAACCCGTAATCCTTCAGAAATCGCTTCCAACATAAATCCCAGAGCAGACACCCAGCTCATAATGAAACTTCCCATAGTTTAAATATTCATTGAAGAATATCTCCATAGAGTACATTGCTTTTCCGCAATCGAAGCCATAAAATTTCATTTTCCAATAAAGAAACTATCAACGTTCTCTGAGGCTTGGTTTGGGTTAATCCGCTCAAGCAGCCAATCACATCGAAGATGCAATGGGACCCATCGAAAGAGTCACAAGTCGCGGGCACAAGATGAAGTTGAAGTGGAAATGTCTGTTGTTTTTGTTGTTTTGTTGTTGTTGTTGGTGGGGGGCATAAAATCAAAGCTTACCCGAGGAACAGGCAGCTACACACACACACACACACATACTTGTATTTATCTACAGCTAAATCTACAGCCACAGACACAGATACAAAATGAGCAAAAGAAACGAAAAGCATTCAGCAATCAGAGGCAAAAGAAATGGATTCGAGGGGCAGCAACGCTGACAGAGATTAATGAAGCACTTATGGGTGAACGAGACGAACACACACACACACACACACACACATACATACATACTCATATACTCACATGTATACGTACATATGCAGAGACTATGGAGCGTCGCCTGTAAGCACCCAAAATGTATCTGTATCTGGTGGCTGTGTGCTGGGTCGCTGCTGATCACAAAGATCATTATTATCATCGTTGATGATCATCATCATCATCATCATTATCATCAGGGAGCTTGTTTATTTGCTGTTGCTGTGGCTCTTGCCGAGATTTCGACGCCTACATGAGCAATGTATCTGTATCTGTATCTGTGGCTGTGGCTGTAAATGTGTCTGTATCTGTATCTGTATTTGTGTCTATATATGTGCGGTATGTGTTAATGTGTGTGTGTGTGTGTAATGACTGCAGATACACGCAGGCCTGAGCAAACCAAAGATCAAGGCAAGTCACACACAGCTATTTATAGTAGCAGCGTTTCATCTCTTGCTCTTTCTCGCTCATTCTCTCTCTCTCCCTCTCACGCTCTCTCTTGTTTCTCTCTGTCGCACTTGATGGCAGGCAGCGCGTGTTCGATGGCGTTCGTAGGAGGAGCTGAAAGACGTACAGATACAAAAGTATCTTTTAGCTATGCAGATGAGCTGCTAAATCTGCATAGCTAAAAGCCAACTTCTCAGTTGGAATATCAACAGAATCAATCTTAAGACAATGCAGCAACAACAACAATCAAGGAAACAACAACAACAGCAACAACAACAACATCAACAACAAAAATAATAATAATAAAAATTCTTAAAAGCTTTTCACACGCTTCCATCTCCCCCTTGCTCAATGCCCAGCGCCTTGGTCATCTTCCATTGAAAGTGTCCAATTTGCATTTTCCTCTCGTTTCTATCCACACACATATTCGCATCTGTATCTGTATCTGTATCTGTATGTGTGTCTATATCCGTCTCTGTATGTGTGTCTATATCCGCATTTGTATGTGTGTCTATATCCGCATCTGTATCTGTTTCTCTGACTGAAGACGTACCTCTTAAATATCCATTGTGTGTGCGAACCTCTGCATTCTCCAGACTTTCAAGGAGACGCTACACTGAGCGAAAAACTTGGCTCTAATTTTAAGATAATATAAAGAGAAAATTCACAGATTCATCCTGTAAAAGTATCTTAAAGATACATAATATAATTTAAGAACTTTCCTTGGACTGCATCTGCTTAGTTGTTTTCAGTTGTTTTTCTCTCAGTGTAGCCAGTGGAAAATATCAATGTGAATGATTGAAGAAAAGCGCAGGCTATCCGATAATTTGAAGTCTTGACTATGGACAAGTTTTCTTATATGCATCGTGGGGCTCAATCATTGGAGAGCGAGTGCCCAGCAATTTTATGATTTCCTCATTTGGATGCCCCATTTTGCATTTTATTGCTCCACTTGGGGGCAGGCACTGCCGTTTGCCGCTTGCTGCTTGCCGCCTGTCCCTGCATCGTTTGGCAAGTTGAAGTTGGGAGGAGGCAACATCATGAATATCAAGGTCTGAACAGATTCACTGCCTGGCTGATCATTAATGTTGCACACACACACACACACACACACATACACACGCACACACACACGCGCAAGCATATACAGACACATACACGCCTAAATGGAAGCAATATGTGTATCTGTATCTGTATCTGCTGCTATAGCCGTAGATGTATCTTTTATCTGGCCTCATGACAGGGAAGCTTGGAACCGACTGTGACGCCATTATAAACGAAAAAAGAAAACGGAAGGAGGAGGCAACGGGAACGGGAACGGGAACGGGAATGGGTGAACCATGGAAACGGAGAACAGGGAACGGGTAACGGGTAACGGGAGAAGCAGCCAAGTTAATGTCTGGCAGCCATAAAATGGCTGGAAGATGATGATGAAGATGATGATCGTAGAATTGGAAGTGGTGGAAGTGGTGGAAGCGATGGAAGCAGTGGCAGCGCTGCTGATGATCATGATGGTGATGGCGTTGGTGATGGTGATGACGACGCAGATGTAGACGCACTGAAAGCAAACGTTACGCTTGGTTAAAGATCATTACCGTCAGCAACAACAAAAACAACAACAACAACAACAACAACAGCAACAACAATGAAGACGACAACGACAACGACAGCGACAGCGACAACATTGCCAGGGGCACTCAAGAGACCCAGACCAAGACCCAGACCCAGACCCAGACCCAGACCCAGGCCCAAACCCATGCCCAAACCCAAGCCCAGACCCAAGCCTTAACTTAGACTGAGACTCAGAGTAAGACACAGAGTCAGAGTCAGAGTCAGACTGAGACTCAGAGTCAGACTGAGACTCAGAGTCAGACTGAGACTCGGAATCAGACACAGAGTCAGACCCAGACTCAGACTAAGATTCAGACCAAGCTAAGAGCCCGGAGCAATTTTGCCATCAGAGCTGCGTTAAGGGAAGGTGAATAAAAATGAAAGAGTTGAGAATATATATGTATATATATATATATATATATTTATATATATAGATGTATATGTTCTATATATATATATGTATCTATATATCATATCTTGAGCTACGTATCTCAATCGATGCTTAGGAAAAGATTTAATTCCAGCTATGACTTCAGAATCTACAGTCAATTTATCTATGACGTTCAAAGCTGTGAATTAAGTAGACCGCCACGAAGCAGCGGGTACTTCAAGCATTTACAGGGTATACGATATTCGTATATGGAGATTTCATGCTGCTCTCTTGTTGTTGTTGGGGTTCATCTGACGCGATGCATCGTCGTCAAGTATTCGACCACAAAAAAATAACTGCCGCTAAGCAAAGCTGCACATTTGACTGGCGTTTACCAACACTGTCAGTCTTATGGGATGGCAGGGGTTATGGCTCCCGGTAACTGGTAACTAGCAACTGGTAACTGGTAACTGGTAACTGGCAACTGGTAACTGGTAACTGGCAACTGGTAAATGGCAAAAATGGGAAATGGGCTGCTGTTGACTGCCTCTCAACGGCTCAACGATTTTTGACCAAGTGCGCAGAGCAAAGAGTCGACCTCTTGACGGCGGGCGACTGGCGGCTGGCGGCTGGTGGATGGTGGATGGTGGATGACGGCTGGTGGATGGCGGATGGCGGATGGCGGATGGTGGATGGTGGCTGTGAGGCAGTCAGGCAGATCAGAGCGCACGCCAGACTCAGACTCATGTGCAGACCCCATCCCCTCTCCACCCACCAATACATCATCCCCATCCCAACGTAGACCCCGCATAGGCCCCTATACGTATGCCAAGCTCATCCTCTGGCGCTGCCAAGATGACGGATGTTGGGCGGTAATTCTCTTCTCTCTCTCTCTCTCTGTCTGTCTTTCACTCCCACTCCCGCGCCCTCTGTCTGCCACTGTCTCTGTCTCTGTCTCCGTCTCCATTGCTCCCCTCGACTGCCCATACTCTTTGACACTCATTATCTGCAGCTTCTGCCTTTGTCTTTGTGTTTCTGTTGTTGCCCGGTTTCTGTTTCTGTTTCTGTTTCTGCTTTTGCCTCTGCTACGTCTCCACTGCCTCTCCGCCTTCTCCACAGACTCTCATTCTGCTTACCGCCTGTTTATTTAGTTTCTCCCATTTCTGTTTTAGAGTCTGGCTCCGTTTTCTGTTTTACATCAATGATCACTGAACCGTTTACGTTTTTGAACTGTTTCAAGGTCTGTTCTTTTGTTGTTGTTGTTGCGGTTGCTGTTGTTGTTGTTGTTGTTGCTGTTGCTGTTGCTTTTTTTTGTTGCTGTTGCCGTTGTTGTTTTTTGTTTAAAAATGTCTCCTATTCGATTATGGGTAGTCTTTCCCTTGCCTGATTCCATTTAATCTCCCAACACATGTGTTGGGAATCAATTGCAATTGCGGAGATCGCATTGCACTTCCGTAGGTCATTTCGCTCATATCATCTTATTCTTTACTCTGACTATAAAAAAACATCCACTAAAATCTGAGATTTTCAATCAGATTCCTTGCAATTCGATAATTCGATAAAAAATGAAGCCTAGCACCTTATGTCTATCACTAGATTATTAAAGGACCTGTGGAGTGAGCCATGTCAATATTCCTCTGTACTGCATCCTTAGAGTAACGTTTAAAGCGTAGGATCCCTGAGGTAATCATAAAATTCAACTTATATAGGAAAGTATATCGTATATGAGGTATGTCGCTATATCATTTAAAACTACAGTCAATATAAGAAACAGATCAGAATCCTTCAAAATTTTAAAAATTTTTAAAAGTGTAGGGAAATTATTAATTAAAATAAAAAAAAATTAAATAAAATATAAATAAAAACATAAACAAAATTTAAAATAAAAAAATAATTAATAAATTCAAAATTAATAAATAAAAAAATAAAGTAATATATTTAATATAAATATAATAATAATAATGTAATAATTTTTAATATATTAAAAAAATTTTTTTCCTTCTCAAGAAGTATAATATAAATAATAAATATTTAACGGTTAATTCACATCATTATAAATTAAATATTACAATTTAAAAATTTAAAAATATTTTATTTTTTTTTTAATATTTCTTTATGTTAAAACATTAATATTTAATTTATTTAAAAATTTTGTTTTACCTTGTCGTTAAATGAGGAATTAGAACTAAGAAAATGAAGTTCCTAACCTTAACAGTATTTTAATTATAAAAATAAGATTCTATCAAAATAAATATCTCATATTACCCATGACAATGTCTATGAAATACCCAAAATATCTTGATAGACATCTCCTCCTGCAAAGGTAAATTGGCAACAGTCCTTAAGGGTTCAAATCGCTTCAGAAATGAACTCAATTAGGAAGCTTCTACAGACGTTCATTGGAAGAGGTTAAGTTCATGGATGATCGCCTCTCTACGCGCTTCTCAAGCAGCTAACCTGCTTCCAATGATGATGTACGCAACTTTCTATCTTTTTTCTATTTTCGCGTTGGAAAGTTCCAATCGCTGAAGCGTTTAAACTGTTAAACGCGGAACGTAAATCTCAGCTTTGGTTCTGCGGTGGAGGTCGTACCATGATCCATGGACCTCTTAGCGGTTGACTTAATGGCTTCATTGACCAATGGGTGGGTTGGGATGGGAGTGCCCAGTGGGTGGCAGATGAAACGATGCAATGTGGCAGGTCAAAACAAATGCACTTGCCATCAATTGCAGCTGCAACAGCAGCTACCCCCGATGATGTTGCAGTCACTGCTGTTGCTGCAGCTCATTTCGTTGTTGTTGTTGTTGTTGTTGTTGCTGTTGTTGCTGTTGTTGCTGCTGCTGTTGCGGTTGTGGCAGGTGTTGCAACGTCTAGTTGCCAAGTTAAGCGGGGAGCGTCCCCTGCGGACTCGTGCTTGTTGTAGTAGCTGCCACAATAGTTTGTCTCCTCATCGTACCGATCCGATCCGCTCCCTCATTGTTCATTCGTGCCCCTCACCCCTCGCCGCATCGTCTGCAGCTCCTCACGTGCATTCTGCATGGCGTGCGATCATGAAATTAATGAGCAACAAAGTAATTACTTCTTAATGGAAATTGGGCAAAGGAAACTGAGAACGAAAATGAGAATGAGAATGAGAATGAAAATGAAACTCGAAATGGAAATGAAAATAAAAATGGAAATAAAAGTGGGGGGGTGCATGTGAAGGCAACGCAGCGATAAACTGCAACTAAAAGCAACAATTAAAAAAATTACCAAGAGGAGGAATTAAAATCGAAAGTGATTTAAATTGTTCAGCTGATCCTTAGGTCGGACATTTCACACAGGACGTTGGCTGGCAAATACCATGAATCCTATTAGGGGGAAGAGATCTTTGGGATATCCCGCAGGTTGTTTTATATTAATTTAGTTACAAAAAGGAGAGCAGGACTTTTTTTATCAGCTCAAGAGATTTAATATATTTTTTTTTTAATTATGGACTAAAATTTAATATTTTTTATTTATTTTATTTTATTTATTTATTTTAATTAATTTATTTATTTCGTTATGACTAAAACTTAATTTGCTTTATTTGTATTATTTTGTATATTATTTATTTTTATTTATTTATATTTTTATATTTTATATTTTGGACTAAAATATACATATATTTTTTTATTTTAATTCTAGGACTTGAAATTGTTTTTTTATTTTAAAATTTTGTTTAACCAAATTATATTATTTTTTGATTTATTTTTATTTATTTTATTTATTTTATTTATTTTATTTATTTTTTTTATTTTATTTATATTATTTATTTTATTTATTTTATTTATTTTATTTATTTTATTTATTTTATTTATATTATTTATTTTATTTATTTTATTTATTTATTTATTTATTATTTATTTATATTTTATTTTAATTTAATTTTTTTTTGTTTTTTTAATAATGTTTTTTTTTTTATAATTTTCTCATATAATTTTTTTTTTATTTATTTTTTTTTCATTTATAATCTTAAATTTATTGTGTTTAAGAAAAGTTGTCAAAAGTCGTTCGATTCATTAATTAAAAACCGCACAGAAACTCAAAGTATTTAGCGGTTTCTAGCGAATTTTACCGTCCGTAAAACCCGCCGAGGGGGAACCCGTCTCTTGGATTATATAAACCCCACATGAAGGTGCGATATATAGAAAATGGTGCAGGTAATGTGCACCCTTAAGTGCTGCCTGGGGGCGGCAGCAGAGGGGGACTTTGTCTTGAGAAGCTCTCGTGCCGAAGCAGCGATGGGCACACACGGAGGGGCAGCTTCAATGGGGCACGTAACCCCCGATAGGGCACAAATGGCCAAGCTGTTGGGTAACCCGTTAAATGTATCTCAGAACCGAGACGACGTTTCACACACATCACAGCGACTGTGTATACCCTTTGTGTCAAGGTGGGAGGGGTATGCCAGATGTAATGCTAGGATAGGTTGACAGTCACTAGGATAGGTTGACAGTCATTAGGATAGGTTGACAGTCACTAGGATAGGTTGACAGTCACTAGGATAGGTTGACAGTCACTTTCCAATGGGAAAAGGAGCAGTCACTGCATATACCCTGTATGACCACCAAAAAGACAACGGTATACATGGAGCTGCTCCCAAGAACCGAGCGGATCTCCTGGAACAACATCCTTGATCCAGTCACTTCTTGTGACACGTAAGGTGCCATTTGTGTATACCCTTTATGTGTGTGTTTAAAGGGTATTTTTGATGAAATATGCATAGACAGATATATCTTCTACTCACATGACCTTCTTAAAAGGAGCTCCGATTGGACAGGCTATGAAAATTTTAGATACTCCGACACGTAACCGCCTCTAAGCTCTTGGCATTTCGCTGCACTCGATGAAACGTATCTCTCGGTCGAGAACTTTGGGGTGTTCCAATTACGTGTCTGACTGGGTGACTGGCGCCATGAGGCTGCAATCGAAATCGGAGACGAAGTCGAAGACGATGACGGAGACGAAGCCGGAGACGTGGGCCAAGAGGAAGGTGGGTTGGTAACAGGTGCCAAAAAAAGAAAAGTGAGTGAGAGCGATAGAGAAATAGTGGGGGAAAGAGAGAGAGAGAGAGGGGGAGAGAGAGAGGGTGAAAGAGAGAGAGAATGGGAGAGAGTAAGAGCGAAGTGAAAAGTTAGTGCAGGGATGGGCTAGTTGGGGCGGGGAGGGCGGTCAGGGAGGCGGTCAACTCATTAGCTCAACAATTTTTTTAGCGCACGTTTCGTGGTCGTAAGCCAAAACGAGCTGCCGCTCATGTCATGAGATACATTTAATGGCCTGATTACATTCTATGACTTTCCGAGTTTAAGGTTTGCTCCATATGCACGTGTGTGTGTGTGTGTGTGTGTATGTGTGTGCATGTCGTAGAGTAGCGACGAGAGTCTATAAGCAATCGATCGCTTATCGGGAACGCTTTGTAACGTGTGAAGTGCTCAGGGATTACCAACTTCAAATACCTGTGCATCAATACACACACACACACATGTATATATGTATATGTGTATATGTGTGTATATATATATATGTGTATATATATATGTGTATATATATATATGTATGTATATGTATGCATATATGTATGTGTGTGTGTACCCATATTGATAAGAAGAGCTCAGAGTGCAGCGTGCAGCGTGCAGCATGCCAAGCGGTACGTGGGTACAGGGTACAGGGTATCGAGCGCTAAGGCCACGAATCGAATTCTTCATTTGGATTGCATTGGAAATGCGAATATGAACACGTCTTCCTGTTTTGACCAACTCTTACATAAGTCCATAATAAGCTCACTGCTCACAGCTCACAGCTCACAGCTCACAGCTCGCAGCTCGCACACATGACGTGCTCCAGGCGCTGGCTCTGTGTCTCAGATACCAACAAAAAAAAAAAAAAAAAAAAAATGAAAAACAATTTCAATTAATAACAAATAAAAATAATAATTAAAATGATGAGGAGCACAAAAAATGAAAGGGAGAATGAAACTCGCTGAGGTTTTTCAGCCAATGCTTGGCTGAGCAACTAAAAAAATGCCACTGATCAAATATGAGATACCATACAAAAAGTGTGGTCACACACACACACACACACACACACACACACACACACACACACTTACACACATTTATAGCCAGATATAAGCAATGATCAAATTTTAAGACAAGAAAATATCTACAATTATGTAATTATATTACTATCGATATTATCGACTATCGATAACTTATGCCGCCGACCACAGCATCGAGGATTTTTCTCAGTGTATTTATTCAAATGGATATCGCAGTCTTAATAAAAATCGAAATTTAAGACGTCAGCATTTCCCCAGGCAGATAACTGACTACCTTGACTCTTTATAAATACTTCAATTCTTGAGACACACAAACACACACGCACACACGTACACACATATACACCTATACACCTATACATAAGTGGAACATGCACATACAGACGGCGGCAAGTCTGCAAGATTAGAGGTTTATGCTAATATAAGCGTAACACTTTGATAGAGTAAACGGAAACGCTATCAGTAAAAGCTTCATTGATTACACATACACACACACACACACACGCACACACACGAGCACACACACACACACACACACACACGCACACACGAGCACACTCATACACAGGGTCTACGCTCTGTGGTCACATCTTGCGCAAGATGTGCGTCTAGCCAAAAAGGTACAGTTGCCTCCATCGATAACCTCTAGGCAATTTAATTCCTATACCCAATCCAAGCTGAATTAAAAGCTGACATCAAGGATTAATCTTTATAGAAATAAATATCTTTCATCCTTTGATATATATATATATATGTATATCATCATTCCATATATCGATATAATCGATCGCCTTTTAGATTAATTAGATTGGATTTTTTACTCTTCTGAGAGGATTTTAGGGCTCTTCTAAAATCTTCTGCATGTCCTTAAAACTAAAAAATATTTTCGGAAAGCAACCAGTTTGATAACAAAGTTATCGGGGCTGCTGCTGCCAAGCGAACCCAAGCCTTCCTTCTGCAGTTATCGCCATAAATATTAAAAATCTTAAAATCGAGATATGTAAATAAATTACCGGAAAATTGAATAAAAATGAAGTAAAAGGATAATCAGGATGTGGAATACCAAGTGGTATTTGTGGCCATGAAATTCTTCTGATAACTTCTCCCCGCCCCCCATCAACGTATCGCATTCTTAGGGTCCGTACCGCTGCCTTGTAGCTCCCTGTCTGTGATCGAACATGCACGATAAATAATCGTATGTGTGTTCCTATAATTGTACGTATCACGAATGCCAGAAGCCATTGGGAGCAGGTAACACGCACACGCAGCTGCTTAACAATATGAAGAATCACACCTCACGAATCACGTGTGTGTCTGTGTGTGTGTGTGTGTGTGTGTGTGTGTGTACAAAGGTGCATAGACATGCCTGCCATACTGATACCCTCAAGCCACAGCCCACAGCCCGTAACCCCTTCTCTTTGTGGAGGAACAGTAACAGCATTTGGGGCGCAGCTTCGCTAATCTTGTGACTTTGAGGGTGGGTGGGATGAAGGGAGTGATGGGGGTGATGGGGGGTGGAGAATAGAACTGCGTCGGCGACTGTCGACGTTCGATTAGATAAGCGCCACAAACATCAAAGGCGCAAAACGATGGAGCAATCAGCCAGCCCAAGAATAACAACAACAGTGGCAGCAGCAGCAGTAACAGTAACAGCAACAACAACAATAACAGCAACAACAACAACAACAGTAACAGTAACAGCAGCCGAAGCCGAAGCCTCAGTCGCAGCCACAGCCGTTCAATCATTTGCGGATGATAAGCGACAAAGGAGGCCACACTGAGCTGACCGAATGGCACCTGGGTTGGGGGAGAGGGGGTAGCTGTCGGAAGGGGTGGGGTGGTGTGTGGGAAGGTGTACTTGCGGACGCTTTTGGCAATGACGAAGCTTGGCCAGAATTCAGAGCAGCGAATGGAATTCGCTGCGGGCTTTTGGCTTCTGTCCCAAGACAAGCAATGAAAATGCGTAGCCTGCAAATATCTGCAGGTTTCTACACATTCAGATACAGTTACAGATACAGATACAGATACAGATACAGATACAGATACAGCTACAGATACGCTGATGGACTGACGGACGTTAAGTCGGCCGTAGCGACACACAACACACACATACACACACACACATAAATATTTTTAACTATTTATGGTTATTACTCGTCGTTAGCGTGTTTTATTTTTAAAATAGACCAAAGCGCGACGACGCCACTAACAACGGCAGCGACGCCAACGACGACGACGACGACGGTGACGGCGACTGCGAACGCTAATGCTGCAACGATGACGTCTACGAACGTAATAGGTGATTGGTAGGAAAATTGGAAAATTGGAAAAACTAATGCAAATGACAGAGCATCAATGAAAGAAGTTCGAGGATTGAGTAAAATTAGCTTGAGGTTGATCGATAAATTATCGATATACGATATATATTATCTATATTTAGATATATTTAGATTTTGAGCCAAAGTAACATTCAATGGGAAAGCAACATCAATGGGAGAAGTTCGAGGGTCAAGGACAAGGAACTGAAACTGGAAAAATGGGATATTTTATAGCTTCCGATAAACTCTGATTACTGATTTACTATAAATTGATAAAAATCAGTTATTTAATATATTTTTTATATATAGAATGAAATCGAGGGGAAAAAAAGGATGAAAAAAAGATGTTCAATCAAGGAAAATCTTTTGTACGAAGTTTTGTTTCTTTCATTTGGGAAAAGCTCAGCTACGAATAATCGATTAAATGAATTATCGAAAATCGATTAAATGAATTATCGAAAATCGATTAAATGAATTATCGAAAATCGATTAAATGAATTATCGAAAATCGATAGATAACGAATATTTATTTTTACAATCAAAACACGAGAGTTTTCAAGCTCTTTAGGCAAAATAATTTTTTTATTTATTTTTACTTAGTGAAGAAATATTTGAAATATTTTGGTTTTTATTTTTGGCTGACATCTGAGTTGCTCTCAGTTCGCTGCTTTCGGCTCTGCTTTGCTCTATGACTCTATTAAAGCCATAACTTCCCACTATAATCAACTTTCCCTACAGCTTCATTATAATGCGACAATAACGAACGACAATCAACAACTACAACATCATCTCGA
This sequence comes from Zaprionus lineosus, assembly GCA_035044505.1. NCBI lineage: Eukaryota > Metazoa > Arthropoda > Insecta > Diptera > Drosophilidae > Zaprionus > Zaprionus lineosus. The sequence continues at coordinate 140,880 of JAWNNX010000676.1, forward strand.
GCTCAGAATCCACTGGCCAAAAGTGAAAAACTGTTGGTAGTCGATTAAGTGAAATGCAAGGCTACGTTATACCCTATAATTAACTTAATTAATTAAAATAAATTATTTAAAAAATTTAAAGAAAAAACAGCAAATTCGCATAACTTCTAAATCGATAAGTTATCGATATACGTGTAACTGTACGTAGATTCTAAGCCAAAGCAACCTTCCTATGGGAAAACAGAGTGTACAGGGTATGCGGAGAAAGAAAAGAAAAGAAGGAAAATCGCCCGAAAACAATGAAAAGAAAATGTCACTGATAGTTAATTAAAAAACAATTTAAACAAATTAGAGTTGAAGACATAGACCAAAATGAGAAAGAGAGAGAAAGTGCTGAAGAGCGCTAGAGGGAGACAGAGCAAGTGGAAGATACGACAGCTTTGGAAATAAAACGTAAAACGCATTAAAAGCAGCAACAAAACGCAGAACGCAAAAAACCGTAAAGCTGGTGACGAGAATTTAACAAATTTTCCCCCAAAAACAAAAAAAAGAAAAAAAAGAAGAAGGAAAAAACAACAAAATAACACAAGCCACCAGCAGCAGCGGCAGCAGCAACAGCAGCAGCAGCAGCAGCAGCAGGAGAGCAACGAAGTCGCCACACGCTCATTACAATTCAATTGAAGTAGCGACGGCGACAGCGACGTTAACGTTAACGTTGACGACGACGACGACGACTACAACGACGACGTCGCCGACAAACTCACAACACACGAAGCGCGGGCGCGTTCAACGACATTGCCGAAGAAAAGCCAACAAAAAGCAGCAACAACAACAACAACGACAATAACAGCAACTCAGGTGTAATCAAAGCGCATAGACGCCACAGCAGCAGAGAGCACAGCAGAGTGAGAGAGTTAGACGGACCGACTGAGAGATAGAAAGAGAGCATACAGACGCGCACGCATACATGTGAAGCGACCGCTCACAGATATGGCACATAGATACGGCAAGAGAGCACAAACGCGAGCGCCTGCAAATGCATGAGAGGCAGCGACGTCGGCGTCGCATCTCTTGGCAGGCAACGCTGATAAATTGCCGCCTGGCAATTGGGCAGTCAGGCAGTGGCAGAAGCAGCGACAGAGGCAGCACTGGCGGCAGCGGCAGCAGTAGTGACAGCGACCGCGATGTTGACGGTGGCAGCGCAACGCTTAGGAGCTGCACAGCTTGTGGCTGCGGCTGCTGCTGCTGCTGCTGCTGCTGCTGTGGCGGCGGCTACGTCTGTTGCTGTTTCCTTCTCATTTCATTTGGCTTGGCTTCCTTTTGCCAGTGAGATTTGTTCTCGTGGCACGAAGAAGGAGTGCGCAACGACCGCAGCAGCGGTGGCAAACCCTGCTGCTGTCTCTCTGTGTGTTCACTTCTACTTCTTTGTAGTATATTTGTTTGAATGTGTATGTGTGTGTGTGTTGTTTATTTGTGTGTGAACCAACCACAGCAGCCTCTCGGCTGCTGCTATCTCTGTCTCAGCTTCTGCTGCTGCGCAGGACCGACCATTTACAGCATTATACGAGTATTGTACATATACATGTGTGCGTGTGCACATGTATTGCACACTGTGTGTGTGTGTGTGTGTGTGCTTTTATGTGTTTCTTTATATGCCATGTATATGTGTACATCCGAATAAATGTGCCGCGTGACTTGCGTTTTTGTGATTCGTTTGCTCTGCTCTTCTTTACTTTGCTCTGCTCTGCATTGCGCATTGATTTTTCTGGCAGCAGATACACAGCATAAATAACGATTACCTGATGTTTGTCTGCACGTGTGTGTGTGTGTGTGTGCCGTATGTATGTATATATGTATAGCTTTTGTTTACGTGTATATTTTTTGTTGAGATATACACGTACATATAACACATACGCCCGCATTTAGTCAACGAACCACAAAACAGTCACAGTCACAGCCGCAGCTGCAGATACATTTCTTGCCATTGTCAGCAGCAGCAGCAGCAGCAGCAGCAGATACATTTTATTGATTTTTGTTGCTGCCTTCATTTTTTCATTGTTGATGTTGTTGTTGCATCCAGCAGCAGGTTATACAGGCCATTGTTGCTGTTGTTGCCAGATGAAATCATGCGGGCAACGGCTGGCCAATGACAACATCAGCAACATCGACAACAACAGCAGCAGCAACCGCAACAACAACAACAACAACAACAACAACAACAACAGCAGCAGCAGCAACTGCCATACATCCACCACCCGCAGACGACGTGAAGAGCGGCGCGGGATGTTCAAAGTGGGAGGGGGCTTAAGAAGGGGGCTAAGGCCAGGTTGGGTGCTTGATCCACCCCTATATATATCAAGTATATACAATACCCATATATGTGATTGTGTGCGTGTGTGTGTGTGTGTGTGTGTGTGAGCAACAGCAGCAGCAGCAGCAAACGGCCCACTCGGCGCAACTGTTTTGGTTTGTTATGTACAAGTCTCATGGTTTTGGTTACCTGGCAACACTTGTGTATCTGTATCTGCAAGATACATACAGACACACATCCACACACACACACACACAGACATACATGTGTAGATGCACACACATTTATATAAGCTTACCAACCCCCAGACAATGCGATGTTATCCCCATTTTTGTGCCTTCAGCGCAGCTACGCGCTTCTTCAGTTGGTCAGGCTCTGAGCCAGGAGTGTGGGTGATGAAAGGATGGTGGTGGGGTAGGGGGTAGTTGGTCCGGGTGTGGGTGTGGGTGTGGGTGTGGGTGTGAGCGAATGGGGAAGTGAATGCGGATGTGGAGGTAGAATAAAAAAAAAAAAAAAACCAAGTAAAGAAGAGGCACTAAACAGTAAAAAGAAACTGTACACTGAATACTTTATTAGGCTCCATTGGGGGTACAAAGGCTCCCAAGGCAAACAATTTAAAGGCAGTCACTCTGAAGATTTGCTAAGGACATGCGTCAAGGGAAAGGAATGAGTGAACTATAGCCTTTAATTTTTTTGCCAGTACACAATGAATGGGGCGAACTTTTTTAAGTCCCTCTCGAGGTAGTGCCTATAAATAAGGGATAAGGATATATTGATTTGCAAGGAGTCAGGCACAAGGATGAGGCCTCACTATAGAGAAAAAATATCTGAATGAATATTAACCGTTAATTCCAACGAATTGAACGGTAAATGGTCAATTATATAAGTAACTTAGCTGGAAACGATTTACGATTGAAATGCTGTCTAACAACACGTCAGACACATCCACACATCCACACATCACACACACACACACAGACACCCACACACACATGCATACACTCTCAAGCTTTACGATAACGTCATTGTACCTTTGACGAAAGAAACCAAAGTTAAATGCTCCGAGAGGCGATTAATATCGATAGAGAGCTTTTATTAGTTTCACTGATAAGCAACCATCCCCCCACAAACCCCTACCACCCAACGCCTACCCACTACCCACTACCCCCTACCCCCTACCCCCTACCAGCAGGCGTAGGCTGGGGAGGGCTGTGAGTCATGTGATGAATCAGCGTTGCGGCAGGAATTGTGATCCCCAAATGCGATCACTGATCAAATCTAACAACAAAGACAAAGATAAAGCAAACAATAACAAGATAGAAAGAAATAGAAGAAAATGAAGAAGAAGAAGAGGAAATTAGGAAATGAGGAGGCAGAAATAACCAAAAAACTTAACCGTATCACGCGCAACTGCCTCAGTCGGGGGGGCTTAAAAATCGCTTACAGCGTCTTTAACACTAAAACCCGTAGAGTCTTCAGACTTCAGACCTCAGAACTGAGAACTGGGACCTCAGAGCTAAGACTTCAGACCTAAGACTTCAGACCAAAGACTTCAGACCTAAGACTTCAGACCGGGGTCTTCAGACCTAAGACTTCAGACCTGGAACTTCAGACCTAAGACTTCAGACCAAAGACTTCAGACCGGGGAAATCAGACCTAAGACTTCAGACCAAAGACTTCAGACCGGGGACTTCAGACCTAAGACTTCAGACCGGGGACTTCAGACCTGAGACCTCAGACCTAAGACTTCAGACGTGGAACTTCATACCTAAGACTACAGACCGGGGACTTTAGACCTAAGACTTCAGACGTAAGACTTCAGACCGGGGACTTCAGACCTAAGACTTCAGACCGGAACTTCAGACCTAAGACTTCAGACCGGGGTCTTCAGACCTAAGACTTCAGACCGGGGATTTCAGACCTGGGACTTCAGACCTAAGACTTCAGACCGGGGTCTTCAGACCTAAGACTTCAGACCTGAGACTTCAGACCTGAGACTCCGGACAAATAAATAAAGCGGAAGAGGCGCAGTTACTGCCTTTGAGTTGAGTTCAGTTTGAGGTTATTGGGGGCTTTAATAACAAATAACAGTTAAATGAAAAGTAAACGAGGATCTGATACCTTGACGGATGCCTAAGTGGTTGGAACTTGTCTCGAAGCAGTGTTTTAAAAAGAACTAGTTCACATGAAACAAATGAAATGCTCCCTTTTCTTAGGGTGCAGTAAATGCAACTGCAGTTGTTTAATGCACGTGTGTGTGTGTGTGTGTGTGTGTGTGTGTGTGTGTGTGTGTGTGTGTGTGTGTATAAAGATATGTATGTGTGTGTGTGCATAAGGTGTAATACTATAAGTATTACCTATCTTGGGGACTTGGCCATAATATCTCTTATCTCTGCGGGGCCAATAGATCGATAGATCGTATTTACTTTATGGCAGCTGCCTCTTACAACACACAGCTCTACGGCCATACAGATAATCGTTCAGTTTGTACACTGAAAAAAATTAAGACTGACTTTTAAATTTAAAGATGGTGAACTTGTTCTTGTTGGCAAAATTAACTCTCTAGCATTTCAAATGCCAATGAAGCTCGAATTACATTGATTCGAGCGGCTACAAAGATAATCATTTAGTTCGTACACTGAAAAAAAATTGGGTTTCACTTTTAACTGATTTGTTGCTTTGGCTTCTAGAACTTTATTTTTATTATTTATAAATCTATGCTTAGGCATTTGATATGTCAATCAAGCTTGAATTACTTTTCTTTAATTTTGTACACTGTAAGAAATGGAGGTATATATAAAAAATTTAAATTTGAATTTTCTTATGTAATTATTGGCAATTTATAATAATTATAATTTTCATTATTATTATTATTTTTTTTATTGTTACTGCTCTTTCTCCATCTCTCACTCTGCTGCGAATTAGAAAAACTTTGCGTTTTTCCCAGTGTACCTTCATAGAATGTATATACTTTACATTTTTAAAAATAATTATTTTTAATTTTAAATAATTTTTTTAATTTTAAATAATTTTTTTAATTTTTTTCAAATATTATTATTATTTTTAATTCTTTACTTTGCTGCAAAAAGGAAAGCTTCACCTCTTTTCTCTCAGTATAGCTCCACAAAACGGATATACCATATATATATTTTAAAATAACTATTATTTATTTCAATTAATTTTATTTCTTATTAATTTTATTATTATTTTTATTATTATTATTTTTATTTAATATTATATTTATTTTTATTATTGATCTTGTTATTATTTTTATTTTTCTTTCACTCAAATAATTATCATAATTGCAAATTAGAAAAGCTCTGCGCTTTTTCTCTTCGTGTAGTTCTATTAAATATAATAATAATTAAAATTAAAAAAACATTAATACTAAAACTGATAAAAATAATTAAAAAATAATAATTGTAAATTAAAAATAATTATTTTAAAAAATGTATAGTATATAACATTTTTTAAAATAATTATTTTTAGTTTACAATTATTATTTTTTAATTATTATTATCAGTCTTAGTAGATTTTTTATTTTTTTAAATATTTGTATTATTTACATTATTTTTATTATTATTATTATTGTTATTATTATTATTATTTTTATTATTATTATTATTGTTATTAATTCTCTTTCACGTCGCTGCAAATTAGAAAAGCTTTGCGCTTTTCTCTCAGTGTAGCTCCATAAAATGTGTATACAAGCCTTGAGTCTTGTGGAAAAGTGTCCGAGTGCCATAAAATTGGCAAGTAGAGAGCAACTGAACGCATAAATGCATTAGAAATGATTTATGTAACGCTCGATATATCTTTGCTATATAATCGGGTTACGTGATACGATATTGCGTTCTATCTGGCGGAGTGGGAAGGCTGATGGTGGTGAACGAAGAAAAAGGCGGGGTGCAGTGTGGCAGGGTGGCAGGGAGGCAGGAAGGCAGGGAGGCAAAGGGAGAGCTTCTTAAAAATTGAAGCCATGCAGCAATTGGGGCCACAATAAAGATAAACAGCTCCAAGGCGATCGAAAATCCAAGTGTGGACATTCCATCAAATGCAATGCCAGATATCGATAACAGTCTCTGGGAATGGAGCCGTACTCGTAGATCAATAGTTCAATGGCTCAATAGATCATTTTGACAAATCAGAATCTTTGCCTTTCACTTCGAGACCGCCTCAGGGACAAGTGCGGCGAAATTTTTGAACTTCAAGCGTATATCGTATTTGATTTTCGTATTTCGTATTTCGTATTCCCCAATGGAAAAGGTCCCCAGACTTATCGCTAATGATGATGGATCGTAAATTGAGATGATCGATGCCATGCGATAAGCAAACCAACCACCCAAACACCCACACACCCACTCACACACTCACACACACACCCACTCACCCACTCACACACCCATCCAACCATCCACCCATTCGGTGAACCACCCAACCAAGCAACGGAGTAACCAAGCAACCAACTCACCCGACCTGTGCACTCAAAACCCTGGAAGTCTCTTTAGGGGGGGCTGTCTGTAGGCCCAAAGGGGGGCTCTTGTCTGCGTCCGTGTTTATGTCTGTGCCTGTGTGCGAATGTGTGTGTGTGTGTGCTCTTGAGATTTAAGCCGATGTCGATGGTGCACAGTGGCATAGCAACTAAAAGAGTAGAGTAAAAAAATATAAGGCCTCTGTATAAACTTTTCTGAAAAAATGGAACAAAATGGATGGAATTTTTTTTCAATAAATATAAAAAAATATTTTAAATCTGTCCAATTTAAATTGATGAGAAATTGATTTGTTATTAAATTTTTTACATTTTAAAAATATTTTTACATATAAAATCTATTTTATATTGAAAAATGTCGGAACATATTTATTTTTATTTATATTTATTTATTTTTATTTATATTTATTTATTTTTATTTATATATATTTATTTTTATTTACATATATTTGTTATATATGATAAAATATAAGATGGATCTTTACAGGAAATTTTAAGAAAAAATTCAATTAATTATTAAGCGGAAAGAATCGATACTTTTTCGCATATAAGTTTCCAATGGGGGAATATAATTTCCAAAATTGAAACGAGTAACAAAAACTCAAAACTGAAGCATCGAATTATTATTTCAGCCAGCTTAAAATTGGCAGGATAGGCAGAACAAATATCTAGGATGAATATCTTATTTTTTTATTTTTATTGATACATATAGCTGGCGATTCCACTGTGCAGCGTCTGATATTGTTTTTGACGTCGTTTGTTTGTCGCTTGGTTTTTGGCTTTGTGGGTAGTAAAATTGATTTGATGTGTGGGTTTTCTTTAAGAATCAATTGGAATCGGGGCAGCTATAGAGACGTTTGCTCACCCGTTATCTATTTTCTTGATAGTGTTACCTACTTAAATACCACCCCGTACACACACACACACACACACGCACACATGTACACATGTCTCGGACTCAGTGAGTATTTTGATTCGACTTTGGCTTATTGACTGATGGATTTGGTACTAAGAGAACTACGCAAGTTCCCCAAGAATCCCCTAGGAAGGTCATAAGATCGGGAAAATAACCTATGAAGTATTTTATGTCGAATAGTGAAAAACTTTTTCCAAATATTTTCTTCTTTTTTTTCTTTGGAAATGTGTGACTTATATTTTCTTTTTTTATATTAAAAAATTTCTTATTTATTGAATTAAAAAGTTTTTCATTTGATTTCTGATTTCTTTGGAAAACTGAAAATAAATTAAGCATTATTATCTTTAATAGATTAAGAAGAAGAGGAAGAAGAATTTTTAAAATATTTATTTATTTTTTAATATTTAATTTAATTAATGAAAGTGTCATATGAGTTTTTCTTTTGGGAGCTTCAGTTGTCTCTCCGTTGACCTGCGATTCTGTGTTACAAGGCTCTTCCTTCTTTCCTCTTCTTACATTCTTCTTCTTCACATTCTTCTTCTATATATTTTGTACTTCTTTATATTTTTCTACTTCCTCTTCTCGTTATATCTTATGTCCATTCCTAGCTTATCTTCACCCTTATCCTCTCCTTCTGATAACTAACTAACCCCACACCCACGCGTTACCTTTCTCCCCATCTCCTAGCCCTTCCCCTCTTCACCCCTCTGCCGCTTGTACCACTTCGTTTGTTTACTTCCGTTAAGTTTGCGCTCAATTTTGCGCCCTGTCGCAATCGCAGAACCGCACCCCTTCCCGTCCCACGTGCTGCTCTCATTCCAAGCTCTTCGTCTCCTCTTCTCCCCTGCACACCTACACACCTACACACCTACACACCTACACACCTACACACCCACACACCTACACACCTACACACCTCCACCCTTAACATCACCTCCATCCCGCCGCTGCAACGTTGCCCCGTGCCGTCTCTAACGGCACCTGGGGGGAAGCTCTGGGAACCACCCTCGCAACATTGCAACTGATTGAATATTCATGTGTGTGTGTGTTGTGTGTACAATAGTCATGGCAACTATCTTTCTATGTATCCCTATCGGTATCCGTATCTGTGCGTGCGCCTGTGTGTGTATCTGTATGTATGTGTTCTTTATGTGTTTATGTATCCCCCTCCACAGCCTTCCCTCCTCCTCCTCCTCCCCACCAACAACAGCGGACGACATCAGCGACTGCAAACACGAGCTCTTAAAATGCATCTGCGTGCGCTTTTTACCCCGTCGTCCACCTCGTCGTCCTTTGCGTCCTCAGCGCTTGTAGCTGCTGTGCCTCTCGTGCTGATGGTTTTCCCTTTTTTCCCTTTTTCCTCTTTTTCCTCTTTTTCCTCTTTTTTTTTTATCAGCACCAAAGACCAATGAAAATATTTACACAGAGTGACAAACGCAAAGAACAAAAAATATTCAACTCAGATCCCAGAGAGCGTCATATCCCGAACCCTAACCGGAGACTTGGTTACGTTTCCTATGGCAATTGCGAACCTAGTTCCCGAATCCCCGAATCGGAGTGCTGTTGCCACGCGGAGGAAGTGAAAAGTGGGATGTGTCGCAGGGCACAGGGCACAGGGGGGGGCATGCCGCCGGCTGCCACTGAAAGTTATCTGAGACATTCCCAGTGTGGATGGGGATGTGGATGTGTGGATGTGTGGATGGGGATGGGGATGTGGATGTGTGTGTCCGTTGGCTGCGGTTATGCTCGACGCCGGCTGCATATTCAAATGTAAACGAGACTCATCGCTCATAGTGTATCTTGAGTCTCGTAGCTGTATCTGTATCTGTGTCTCTGTATCTGTAAATGTAGTTGTATCTGTGTGTCTGTAGCTTGTATCTTGTATATCGTATTTGAACTGATTAAACTGTTGACACAGCGCCCAATGACGACAGTCGACGCGTCATCCGAGCAGCACCTTGTTTTACCCTGTGTTCCATAGACGGGACGGGGTATATAGACGCGGATCAGTGGAGTTCCCTAAAGGAGTAGATCTGTTGAGTGTAGAAATGAAACTGATCCCGAACAGAGTTCATCCCATACATATCTAGGACATGCAAGGCACACGATAGAATTTATAATAAGTTCCATTAGATATGTCCCCTTACAGGGTATCTTTCAGTCCATCAGCTGTGACAGAAGTTGTTAGCAATATTTTTTTGGGTTTTTTGGTTTTCGGTTTTACTTTCTGGGTGATCAGGTAATCAATACACTTGAGTCGCTGCTGCTGCGCCTCTGTTTGTCGTCGGTCGGGGCAATCAGTCCAAAAGATAATCATCTTTCCATCTTAATGGAGCGTTACGATCTGCTAAAGATCTGCCAATTATAATCCTTATCTACATAGCTTTGTGAAGTTCCTGGATCGAGTGAGCATCGAGCTTTAATTTTGATCCTAATCGAAATCGAAACTTAAGTAACAAGTGAAGACACTTAAATTATCTATATTTATCTATCATTATCTGCATATCTCAAGAGAGTCTTCTGCTTGAGTGAAAAGCCCTAAGATATCCTTGAAGTAGAGTCAGGGCAGAGGAGTCCCTGACTGCATGGAAATCTTTCTGTTATCCAAAGCTTCCGCCTGAGCGAAGGTCTTTGATTTATCTATAGATATGGACAGTTATCTATAGGTCTGTATATGTAACTGATCAAGTTCCTCCAACTATCTCTTACCTTTAATCAATATCCTTAAATTTTAGTGAATACTTGTAGTTTTTTTTTTGATCATAAAATTATCGATTGTAAATCGATTGTTATCTAAACATTTCCATCAGGCATTTAAAATTGCGTCAAGGGGTCTGAGTTATCTTACATTTCGGATCGTTATCTACGTATCTCAATTAGAGAAAGATAAGCAAAATGTTGTAAGGATCTTAAAACTATCTGAGGATCTTCATGTCTTAATGACCTTTAATCATATCTGAAGACTTTGTACACGTTCTAGGCGATTCATAGGGGCTTGAGAATTGTGTCCATTTTGTGGCCAGCTGAGCGTCCTGAAGGACATTCTTAGTAATTACTAATTATGAAAAAAGGGGATATGCATCCTTTGGTTCAACAAACTGAAGAGCTGCAGCAGCAGCGATCATTGATCCTTGCCTTGGCTTGCCTAGGAGCTTGAGGACATGCGGTGAACAGAGCTGTTGTTGTGTCCTGTGTCCAGAGTCCAGTGTCCTGCGTCAGCGGTTGAATGAACGCAGACACAGACACAGACAGCAGCAGCCTCTTCCTTGTTTTTCACCACTTGTCCTTCTCCCCTTCTTCGTACCTGTTTCAATTTTTTTTTTTTGTTTCTGTTTCTGTTGATGTTGGTCCTTTTCGGTTTTTCTTAACGCCCGACACACGTTTTGCATTACACTCGAGCGACCAGGAATCGATGGTCGAAAGCAACCCCTAGCTTAGGGGAGAGACAGCAGACAGTTGCGGGGCAACCAGCAACTAGCAACTAACAAGAGGCAAGTGGCAAGTGGCAAGTGGCAAGTGGTTGGTTGTTGCAGATGCATAAAGGTGCATCCTTGCAACACCATCATCAACTTCATCATCACGGTCACGATCACGATCACGATCACGATCAGGATCACCATCAGGATCATGATCATGATCATGATGCAGGGGCATCAGCAGCAGGAGCTGCACCTGTCATTGCGGTAACCGTTTTTCCAACGGCTGTTGACTTCTGCAGCCGAAAGGCAGCCAAAGCGGAGATCAAGCGTCAGCGGATCATTGCCCGGCATCGAATTACCCGCCAAGTCCTGGCAGCCCCTGACACATTTCACAGAATCGCCAGGACACGGCACTGAGGAGGGTCGGATAAAAGTGTTCAATCAAGTGGAAGGCGGCAGTTAAACTTCGTCTGCGATCGGATCGAAGGCAGCGGCAGGATAAGGGTGGAGCCAGAGGAGGGGGAACAGTTCCAGTTCCAGTTGCAGTTCCACTTCCACTTGCTGTGCTGGCATAACCCTTTACCCCGCGTCCGTTCCCCACGCTCCGTCGGCCCGGCTCCCCACCCCTGCGTCCCAGTGACATTGCTCACATTTCAAGTGCAAGCATATCTGCCGTAACCTGAGACTCGCATCGGAAGTCGGAAACGCGGACGTTGTAATGCTTGATTGGACTTTGCACTTGGATGCCTGAAAAGCAGCAACTGGATGACCGAATGGATGACCAAATGGATGACTGACTGGATGACCGAATGAATGACTTACCGACTGCCAAGCCGCTAGCTTCCTTGGTCACTTCCTCTGTCCACGGCCACTGCCACTGCCACCGATGGCCGATGCCAGGGAAGCTTTACAAGGCGCGTATCTCATATCATGGCAGCTGAGGCTGCAGTTCCTGTGAGCATGAGAATAATCAATGGGACGATCGTTCGATCGTTGGAAACCAAAAATTGTCGGTTAATTTCTAAAATTATTAAATTGATACGAACTTTGAATTAAATATTTCTTAAATTTTTTTTCTCTTTCTTGGTTTTTGGGTCAGAATCGTGTGCAGACAACTTTCTCGGTCCACCAGTTCGTTGACCATAGCCTCCAATATTGGATATCCATACCCAAATCCATACTCATACCATACTCCCCCATCACCATCACTACCCCCCCACTCCCCCCACTCCCACTCCCTCTCCACACCCGCCCATATTCCAACATATCTATGCATGTTTAATTTCTCCGCCTGCGTCTCGCATAATGAATTTATTATTAAACAAATCTCAAAATCGCGCCGCACACCGCATGTACATATAATTTTTTAATAATGCATAGTTTGTCAATAAATTTCTTTTATGAGGATGGACAAACCGTTAAGCAGGAGTCCCCCGACTATGTCATTCAGCTTGACCGATCGAAGCTTGGATCACCCTTTGATGGGCAATCGATGTGAAGAGTGGAAAAGTCTTTAAAGAAAAGCTTTTATTATTTCAGGGATAGAATTGTACTTATCGTTATCGATATAAGGCGATAAATTTAAATATCGATTTAAATCGATTTAAGGCTTACCTACTTAAATAAGTGGGGAAGGATGTCAGATAGATAAAGGAATATCTGAAGATATCTCTTTTATAGAATAATCGATAACTTTTTATATTATTCCCGCTTATATTTGCTTATATATCGATTAGAAAAATCGACTTAATTGGTAATCGATTATAACTTTTTAAATGTATTTTTTTTTTTAATTAATACTTTTAAATCGATATATATTTCACATATTTTATAGTAAGGCATGGGAAACATAACGTATCGATAGGGAATATCGATAATTTATATATATTAAGCTTTAAGTTGGTTTTCATTCGTTTTGATTAATGCAGAAATGTGACTTATCTATAGGGGAAAGCCCTGCAGCTTCTTTAGGCTATATAAATATAAATATAATTCGATTAATTAAGTGGCTGCCTATCGATAACATGGTTTAGTTGTATGTGAAGAATATACAACATTCGGTGTGTTGTGCGGGCAGCTTTCCATTCTGGTTTTCTCAGTGCTCGCCGCTCGAGAGACGCGCTGGGCACGATTTCCAAATCCATTAACATTGCGATAGGTGCACGATGGACATGGGGCCTGTGGACTGCGCGTCTGCGGGTCTGCGCGTCTGCGCGTCTGCGCGTCTGCGCGTCTTCGCGTCTGTGCGTCTTCGGGTCTTCGGGCCAGCGAGGGTCGGAGGAGCAGTCGATCCGCAATTCACGATCGACAATGGCTGCTGGTCTCCGGTCTTCAAACGCCGCGCCAAATACGAAATCACATCCAAAAAATACACACACACACACATACATACATGCAATCACACACACCCAAGCCACAGTAACAACAACAACAACAACAACAATTCGAATCTTACGGCTCAATAAAAGAAAATGTGCGGCAACGTTTATGGTCGTGCCCCGAGTCCCCCAAACTTGGTGAATCTTCATTAAAGATTCATGATGTGTGTTTTCTTTCAACCGAACGTACGCCATGACATACGCCGAGCCACCAAGCCACCGAGCCACCAAGCCACCAAGCCAACAAGCCACCAAACCATCGATGGCCCAAACGATGGCGAATCCATTAAACCAACTCCACAACTCGACGATATCCCCAATGGCGATGTCGATGTCGATGTCGATGGCGATGTCGATGGCGGTGTCTATGGCGATGGCGATGGCGATTCATTGGCTGCTGCTGCTGCTGCTGCTGCTGCGCCGCCAATCTTCAATGAGTGATGGGCCCCCGACGGTGGCAAAGCAAGCCAACCAAAATTAAAGTCCAAGCACAAGTGGAAGGGTCTGAGAGAATCTGGGATACCCTGGGATCTGGAACTGATCTGATATCTGCTGCTAGGCTTCAAATTTATGGGAAAATAAATGAATAGATATATATATGTGGGTGTAGATAAAGATAAATAGATAAATTTGGGTATAGATAAAGATGGGGTCAAGCCTTTGGAAATCCTGTCCAGGATGCTCCATTTAAAGGTCTCAGATTTCGGTCAAGTTCAATCAAGGATTTCTTATGATTCGCTGTCCTTTGATGCCAAAGCTTCCTTACAGCGTAATAATTTCTCTCTATGCATATATATACCCTTCACCTAGTCAATTACAGGGTATTCCAAAACCAATGACAACGACTTTCTTTTTGACCAAATTGTCGCCGCTGTCAAGATTCAACATTATAGAAGCGCGCAAGGGGCAGCCCTTCTATGGACTTTGGTTGCAAGAGTCGTGGTGGGGGGACCTCAAGCACGGTTGGGGGGAGTGGGGACTGAGTGCGAGACTGAGACTGAGACTGAGACTGAGACTGAGACTGAGACTGCGATTGGAACTGAGACTAAGCTGCCTCTGGGCATGGGCTTGGGCTTGTGTCTTGTGTCTTGTGTCTTGGGTCTTGGGTCTTGCTGTAGCTGTGGCTGTGGCTCTGGGAGTGGGACGGACGCACTGTCGATGGCTGATGGTCGATGGTCGATGGTCGATGGTCGATGGTCGATGGTCGGAGGTTTGGTGGCTCGACGTACGGTGGTTCGATGGTTCGATGCCTGCTCAATGGCTGCGTCGCTCTTCAGAGCTCTGTGTTTGGCTTTCGTCTGATTGGCTTTGGCTTTGGCTTCGAATTGAAATTGGAATTGGAATTGGATGTTGATGTTGTCGCTGGCACTCGAAACGCTGTGGAGGCCTCGGGGCCGTTGTAGGCCGTTGGCCTAAAATGCTCGTTATAAGAAAATTTCTATATTAAAATGCTGTGCCATGCCTCAGACGGCGACAGCCTCGCACGCAGCAGCAGTAGCAACAACAACAACAACCACTACTACAACCATAACATAGTTGTTATTGTTGTTGTTGTTGTTGTTGCTTTGAAAATCTTCAGTCAGTGTAGATTTTATTACACACTCTGAATGTTGATTTCTGCAGGAGAGTCGAGCCTTGGGGGCGGAAAATCTACGTAGCCAAAGAAACGGAATTCTTGCTTTTATGCTGTAGATACTTTTGTATCTTTATCTTCTCTTTAGCCTTTTCATTTATTTTTTATTAAATTATTACGTTTATTCGTTTATAGGCCCTTAAATTTACAAGTCTCTGAGGCGATTTATATTAAAATTGCGTTTTGCCTTCTTGATATTAAGTTGCAGATACTTTTGTATCTCTTGACAGCTTAAAGTATCTCAAGGATTCCATAAATTTGCTTTGTAAAATTTTTGAAAGTATCTTAAGAGTCTTAAAAAATATCCTGAACTTAAAAAAAAATATTTATACGGCTGATCCTCTGAAGTATCTTAGGAAGCTCCTTAAGATACTTTTTATCTATCTGAAAGATACTTTTTATTAGAAATATTTTCATTTGAGCTTCAAAGTTCGTATAAATGTGAAGTGAGTGAAGAACTCAACGGACTTATTTTATGTATATTTTTTATAATTTCTTAAAAAAGTATATTATACCATATAAATACCAATTATCGAATAAATTAGGTAATTTTAAGATCTGTGAACATTCGAGAAATGAGAAGCAGAAAAGATAAACTCAATGCATGACTCAAATGGCAAACGGAAGTTGAGGAACTCAAAGCATTGCCTAATGAGCTGAAGATTGCGCTCAGGTAGAGCTCCGATGTCCACAGGGTAATCTGTGTGATCCTGTTCTGGGCTGCGGTTGACATCTTTATCGAAGGTCAGGTCTCGGTTCGGGGTACGCATTTACATCTCGGCCCATGGCAATTATGCAAAAGGCAACAGGAAGTAATTCCCTGGCGATAGCCATGGATCGAGCTGAGGAACTGCGGCTGGGATTGGGAATGCAACTCAAATGGGAATAAGAGCTGGGAATGGGAACTGGGAGCAGAAGCACTTAGAGCTGATAAACAGAGAACGGAAACTCGATTATCTCTAAGCAATTGGCAATTTCATAATATTTTCCATCCAACTTACAAGGATTTTTGGTATTAATTGGTCATGGGTTCCATGGGTTTTACGGACTTTACGGGCTTTACGGGCTTTATGGCTTTCATTGATTCCATGGGCTTCATAGGTTTTAGGCGTTTCATGGCTTTCATTGGTTTCATTTCAGCGCATTTCCCGTCCGCATATTTTAAGTCAATATTCGCTGTTGTTGGGGACGTCTCGATACAAGGGGGGCTCCAGTCGTAGGGGTGGGGAAGAGAGATGGGGTAAGCGATGGCAAAACCCTGTGCCTATCTCCATAGGGCAAAGTGTCGTCTTCGTCGACAACATGGACTTTTGCCCATTTGCATAGATCAGCGAGCACACGAGGCGTTCGAACTTAGTGAGTGCTGAGAGGGGGTAAACGAGTCCGGGAGGTGGGTGGGGGCTCGGGTGTCATTCTAGAGATGTAAGTCCACACAAGTCGTGAGTTGTGACGATTTCTGGCTGACGTCGATAGGTGTACATTTTTTGGGGATCACATGAAAAAAAGGATATTTAATAGGGAGGTTTCATCGTGTGTGTGTGTGTTTTTAATCACGGGCACATCTCTAGCTGGGTAAATGAGTCTTTCTCTCTCTCTCTCTGTCTTCCCCTTTCTCTCTTTCTCTTTATTGCTCTCAGTCACCCTGTGAAGGTTCTGGAAAGTAAAGTTAGTCTCAACTCTAAAGCATTTTCAAGGTGTATGCAGATTTGGTCAGATATTTAGTCTCAGTTTCTCTCTCCCCCTTCCCCTCTCTCTCTCTCTTTGTCTTTTCTCTGCTTACCCCCAAGTAGTGCCCTAGGTGCCTTTAGTCCATCTGCCCCTATCTGTCACTCATCAATATTCAACGCATTACAATTGCAATAAGTTGCCACATTCGCCCGCCAGTTCCAATTCAATCCAATCCAATCCAATCCAATCCGAAGCACAAGCTCAACCAAAACAATAACAACAACCATTCCATTCCAATCCAATCCAATCCGATCCGATCCGATCCGTTGAAATCACCAGCCCATCACATACGGATTTTTATGCTGATTTTGACCCAATTGAACCCACAAAGTTTTCAGCCCCATTAATACGCAGCGTAATGCGTCAGCTAAAGTGCTGGAAATTGTTGTTGTTGTTGTTGTTGTTGTTACTGTTTGTTATTGTTGTTGTTGCTGCTGCTGCTGATGTTGATGTTCATTTTGATGTTGATCGACACTGAAGACACGCGACAGTTGAAAAACGACAATTCAATTGCGACGCTTTAAAGAAGTAGTTTTTTCTTTCACAAATGAGAAGAAAACTCATTCTTAATTCAAAATTCGAAAATTCAAAAATTCAATTTTAAAAATTAAAAAAAAATAATTTTAAATTAAAAAGTATAAATATGTTTACTTTGATTGATTTTAAAATGAAGAACTTTGAGCTTGGCTCTTAAAAATCTTCTGTTCAGTTGTTCTTCTTCTGCCCTCACTGCAGCTCAGTCCGATTTGATATAGAAATAGATAAATATATATTGTATATAGGATAGACAAATATATATAAGATTTAAATATATTAAAAAATAAATCAGATCTGTCTTTGATCAAAGGATCTTGGAACTAAGAGAAAATCATATCTTAAAGCCTTCGTGAATCGTCGTCTGAGCCCAAAACTGAACCCTACAAAAATCATATATGATCTTAGGGTTACCTTTAAAATAAAAATTCAGAATTTATTTATTATAATATATATAAATATTATTTGGATTATTTCTGTCTCGTTGAATCAACCATTTTTATTAGTTTGATTAATAATAAAATTAATAATAATATAAAACTGATGACTCCCCCTTTTTAATTTTTTGCTGATCTTCAAATCTTAAAGAATCATCAGATTTTTGAATTTTTTGCAAGTTTGTGAAGCTGATCTTTGCCTGGGCAATCCCATATTGAGCCCAATCTTGGCTTGAATGGCCCAGCCCAGGTGATCGTCAGTGTTTGAGTGTGTCAAACAGGAACCAACAGGTCATAAAAGATCTTGGCCACGCAATCGGCGTGGCATGTGACAAGTTCCGGCCATAATGAAGATCAACATCAGCCGCAACATCTTTACGATCATTATTATGAATATGGAGCATCACAATGCACATACGCACACACACACACACACACACACATCTACTCATACACACATTCACATATACAGATAAAGCACAACAAAGATGAAAATGCCGCCAAAAACAAACTAAACATAAATAAAACACGAGAGCAAAAATGAGAGCGAGATGGAAAGGGCCAGGCAGCTGAAGGGGTTGGGTAGAGGTGGACGAGCCGAGAGGGGAGTCGGGGGCAACAAGTAAATTAAACGGCGTCAAAGCTGGCACAAGAGATGTTTAATATTTGCTCACAAGATGCGATAAGCAGTGCCTCAGTCCTCCACAGCTCCGCAGCTCCTCAGGTACCCCAGCCCCTCAGCTTCCCAGCCCCTCAGCTTCCCAGCCCCTCAGCTTCCCAGCCCCTTAGCTTCCCAGCCCCTCAGCTTCCCAGCCACTCAGCTCGTCAGCTCCGTAGCTCCGTTTCGCTGGTTTCTCGCCGCCTCAGTTCCGGGGTAAAACGTCGAGAGACCAAAGCAGCCGACGGCAACGCCGACGTCGTCGGTGAACTTCATCTGATCTTCATCTGATATCCATGAATGTCTGATTTTAGGCCACCCGTTTGACTTGCTCCCCCCCCCACGGTCGCTGGTCTTTACTTCTTGTTTTTTTTTTTTATGGGCCTCATCATCCTCATATGACGGACCATCATTAAAAGTTATGACTGTAGCAGCTACCGGTCATCCTTTAATGTTGCTGGAAATGTTACCATTTTATGTTATTGGGAACTTGTTGGGTTATCCCGTGACACTTTACGTTTTCCGCCGTACCTCCTCCTTCTCCTTCTCCTTCTTCTCCTTCCCATCATCCTTCAATGACCTTCAGACCTTTCACTCGTTACTTTCCGGTGGTCCAGGGATTTATTCAATTTAACAACAATTAAAAATGAAACAACGACTTTCGTTGAGTAAAAAACACTCTCGTTTTCGATTTCGCCCCCATTTCAATGGCGCATCTATCTCCCTCACTCCCTCACTCGCTCACTCCCCATCTCACTCTCTCATTCGCACTCACTGTACGCGTTTGGCAAATCGCAACAAATTGGTATGCAAAGTGCGCAGTCTGTCGCAGCTACTTGGCTTAATTTGAAGTCATTCCGTTTAATTGCTGGGCCACATTATGTGACAAAAAGCAGAGCAGCCACACTGAAAGTACACTCCATCGCCCCATCGCCCCATCCGCCCCATCCGCCTCATCCACCCCTTCTCCCATTGCCATCACTGGCCTCACTGCCTCCCCCCCTGAAATCTCTTTTGAAAATCCCCCAAAACAGTTTGTTGATAAAACGCCGCCAGGCAAATAACTCATGTAATAAAATGCCAAGCAACATGAAAACCTCTCAACCCACGCGGCACTCCGACGCGTCGCATACACTGCAAATGACAGACCCAAGCAGGCTGAGAAGTCGAGTGAAGAAAGTACCGAATTTAATAATTTAAGTTTTCTCTCAATTTTTGAATTTTTTTAGACTATTTTTTAAACATCATTTAAAACCATATAAATATATTTATTTATTTAATTATATATTTTTTTGTTTTCTAGACCTAGAAAAATATCATGGGTTCTTCTTCCCCACAAAGTGAGTTAAATTCATGGTAATTTAATAAATAGTAAATATTTAAGAATTTATATTTAATTTAATTTAAATTTTATTTATATACATATTTAAGTTTTTAAATAATAAATATTTAAAAATTTCTATTTAATTTAATTTAAATTTTATTTATATACATATTTAAGTTTTTAAATAATAAATATTTAAAAATTTCTATTTAATTTAATTTAAATTTTATTTATATACATATTTAAGTTTTTAAATAATAAATATTTAAAAATTTCTATTTAATTTATTTTAAATTTTATTTATATACATATTTAAGTTTTTAAATATTTTTAATTTTATTGTTTAAATTTACTTATGTACTATTATTTATAGATAATTTATTTATTTTTATTAATATACTTTACTTACTTTTATTTATATATATTATATATTTTAGTTTGAAATATTTTTAATTTATTATTTTTATTTACTGATGCACTATTATTCGTAGATAATTTATTTATTTTTATTAAAATACTTTTATTTGCCTTGCTATCTCTCGTATTAATATAATAACATATATTTATTTTTATTTTATTTTTTATTTATTTTTTATTTATAAATAAATCAATTTACTTATTTTTTTAATAATTAATTTATTTTATTATTTATTATACATATATATTATTTTTTTAATTTCCCATACCATCTTTCTTATCAATACCCACGGTGTCTCGCCCTGTCAATACTGCCAACTGAAAGTCAGGGTATTCAGAAGCCGCAGACACTGGCAAGACTCACAGCCGCAAACGATTTGATAAAATAATTAAAATAAAATTAATCTCGACATTTCCCACGGTCTTGGAGACCATTTGCTCCAGTTTTTCCACAGTGGGTCTTGAGTTTTGTATTTGGGTTTGTCTTTGGGTTCTTCTTGGGTTTGTCTTGGACTTGGGCTTGGGCTTGGGCTTGGGTCTGGGTTTGACTCTGGGTATGGGTTAAAGTTTCGAGTTTCGAGTTTCGGCGATTGTGGCGACAATTGGCACAGCGATTATAAGGTTAATTTTATGCTAATTAGACAGCGGGGAGTTAACACTTGTGCCGTCAGCGAAGTGCGAAGGGGATAAGGGGACAAGGGGCGCGGCCCGGCGGAGGGCACATTAAAAGAAAACGCGCCTCTCCATTTTCCAATTAGCATGCAGTATGTCGATTGTCTTATGGTCGCCTTCTAACACTGGAGAGTCCAATCGGCCAATTGAAAGCAGAGGCGGCAAGGCAAGGCAAGGCAAGGCAGGGGAGGGCAAGGCAAGGCAGGGGAGGGCAGAGCAGGGCAGGCAGCGAGGTAGTCAACTGGGGTCTGGGGCTGGGGCTGGTATGGGTCTCTAATGGGTCGTCGTCTCCACTAGGTCTTGGGCTGCGCTTTGAGCTTGGGTGTCTCTTATCGCCGTCGCGCGGTTGTCACTCGGTTTTGCTCCAATTGCTGGAAGATATTCTTATAGTACTTAGTGTATTAATTTGACTGACTGCACGTGGAATATTAAGTGGAAAGCTAACCCCACAGATAATTATCAATTGCAGGCACAACTACGCACACCACACACACGTTCACACACACACGTCCATATGTGATATGAGTCGGAAAGTATCTCAAGCTTTTCTAAGTAGAAGCCCAGTTATTACACACACACACGCACACTCACACACACATATACACATACACACATAAACAGAGAATTTCCTTGGAATCAACCATATCAGATGTCCAATAATCCAAATGTTCTCGCTGGCTTAGTTCTAAGTCTAAGGAACCTTCGAATCCTCGAACCTTCGATCCTAGAGTCTAGTGAAACCCTACGCAGGCGGCCTTTAAGGTTGTTCTCAGCATTTTTTTTCTTTATTTCCTTTTTGTGTCAAAATGTTACATCTCTCTCTTCGAAAAAAATAAATGATGATATCTAAAGGATGGGGATGAGGTTGGTGATGGCAATGGTGCTGGCGATGGGGATGGGGATGGGGATGGGGATGAGAGAAAAAAGCAGAGTCCTGGGACGTTTATCATGGAGATCAGGTGTCGTTGACTAACCACACAATGCGACAAAGAAATCAATAAGAAAAAAGCAACAACAACAGCAATAAAAAAACGCATGAAAAACGTCAAAAGGAAAAAAAACTGTGAACTGAAGAGAATAAACGGAAACAATTAGGCACCTGACTTCCTCAGGATGCCAATAAACGAAGAAAGCAACTGAAATTGAAACTGGGACTTGGATGAAAATGGAGTTGGAGTTGGAGATGGACGATGCAACGGACACGTCTTGGCCAAGGCTGAGATGGAGCTGGAATTGGAGTTGAGGATAGACTGGATGGAGAGAGAGAGAGAGAGAGAGAGAGAGAGAGAGAGAGAGGGAGAGATGTTTGATTCTTTGTTTAGTGTTGATCAGGGACGATCCCGAGCCAAGTTGGTGGCTCTGTATCGCTATCATGGGCTTGTTGATGATGACAATGGACAGTGGACATTGGACATTGGTTCAACGATCATACGATCGTGCATACACAATGTGTATCATATTTCAACGGCCACAGCGACAGCAACGCACCTGATGAGAAAACACAATGAGATTATGGGACGGTGAGTGGCTAAGACCAGGGCAGGGGCATTGTTGGGCAATCACTTGACCTCTTTCAGGATGTTGTTGCTTCTGTTGTTATTGTTATTGGTGGTGCTGCTGCTGTTGTTCATGTAGTTACAGCAGCAACAGAAACAGCAGCAGCCGCCGCAACGGTACTCAAACTTATGTCTGAGGTTCAAGTGCGTAGCGCAGTTATTACTTAAGTTTTTCTACCCTGTAAATTGTCGCCTATTGACAAGCGGTTGCTTAACACCTGAACTGTATTGCCCTAGAGAAAAGATGCCATGTCTTACCAACAAAAATGCAGCAAGAATCATAAAGCACTTAGAAATTGTACAAAGTTGCATGTCGGTACTGCAGACCAGGGGCTGCGACCATCTGCTAGGATCAAGTACTTTCCATAAAGTATATCATCGTCTGGCACATTGGAATTATTTTCAATTGTTTTATTGTGATTATGTCACCTTCGGAGTTCGAATCTGAATCCGAAAGCAAGTCTGTCGGATTCGGATTCGGACTCAGACTCAGACTCGAACCCGAACTCGGTATCCGATGGTGAATGTCAGTTGGCGTGCGTATTATGAGGGCCATTGATGATTCGGTTGGCATATAAATAAGGCCCAAAATCTCTGACCCAGCAGGAAAGCGCTAGAGTGAGGGAGAGGCCAAGGGTGAACGGGATGAGGGAAGGAGCGAGAGAGGATGAGATCGATGGCACAAGAGACTGAGGCATCCTCACGTTTTCCACATAAAATACATTTTCGACCGAAATTTTGGTTTTTTTGGTAGCTGTTTTGCCTCTTTAAGTAATTCCCACGAGACGATGTCACAGCTACCGAGAGAGTGTAGGCGGTCCGTCAGTCCAACAGTCTGTCGGTCCGTAGGTCCGTCAATGCGTCTGTTTATGTCTGTGTGTCCGTCTGTGGGTCGTTCCAGTACAACCTCATCTTCGGTTAAGGCCTGGCCTGGCCAGGTTTGGTCTGGAGTGGAGTGGAGTGAAGTGGCTTATAGCCTCTGGGCTTGCCTAACCTAACGCATCGGTTCGGAATTGGATGCACAGATCATGATCATCCAACACATAAAGCATTACAATTAGTATGCAGCTCAGGCAAGTCCCTCGGAGGCCATTAAATTTGTGCGGAGAGACGCAACAGCGACCTCAAAAATGGCAACAACAACAAATCATGAGCAACTCCATGATGATCATCGTGATAAAGATCATTATGATCTCGGATCATACTCTCCCGCCTCACATCAAGTACCAATTTAATGGCACTAACTCCGAGACGCTACCATGGCCTATCCCCCAATTAGTATGCCAAGTGCAGACAGAGTCTGTCATCCTCCCCGCTACTCTCCATCGGAAATGGCTTGCAGCGTCTTTCCGAGGATCAGATGCTGCTCACGCCCACGCCCTAACTGGAGATTCAGGCTGGAGCTGGTACAGAACCGGGCACTGGGTACTGCCTATGGAGCTGCTAATGTTTCTGGTACTTCTCCAGCTTGGATTCTAAACAGAGTTCATTTTATGTTTGACACGTTTGACGCTTCGTTTGCTTTTAAGTGGCAACAGATCCTCAGATATGTCTGAGGAGTTTATGTTGATGTTGTGCCTGTTGCACTTTATGACCCAATGGACGACAGCTCAGAATGCGTATAGGATAAGTGAGTGATCATTGAGAATTCCTAAGAATTCTTCGAGTCTCCAACGAGAAAGCTTTTCCATCAAAGGATTTTAGAAAAGGAGATAATCTTTGCTTCCGTCAGGACTCACCTTTAGTGGAAAGAAAATCAGTTCAATTCGTAGTTTTGCCATTCTAACCATTGTCTTATAATCATGCAAGTATTTGGACTAATGGACGAGCTTCCAGGTCAGACCCCAAGAACGTCTTCACTTATCATAATTTTCGAGGGGCTAGGCACAATTTTGGAGTCCGCTGGGCAGATAGCCAGATGTGTATATGCGTTAGACCGATCCGATAGGCGATCGTGTCGTGCCTGATCTGAAGAGCTTACTTAAAATTCTAAGAGCAAATCCGAGACCAGACAATGAATGGTCATTGGACGATGGACGACGGACGACGGACTACGGACGTCGGTGGACGGCGGAGAGACGATGGACAATGGGCGATGGCGATGGCTTGCCGCCAAAGTGCGGAGAAATTATCAAAGTGAAAGACAAGCCAAAGACAGAGGCCAACTGAAAAAGAAGAAGAAGAAGAAACATATAGGAGAAGAAGAAGAAGAAGGAAAGGAGGAGGAATAGGAAGAGGGAGACGAGGGGGCAAATTGAAGACAAAAGATAAGCAAACATTGTGACATGTGAGAGGAAAGGGAGAAGATACATGGAGTGGAGCTTATGGACACTCCGAGTGACTACTTCTTTAAGTAAGCAGGTGAGAGAGAGAGAGAGAGGGCGGGGCACCGATAAAGAGAGACAGAATAAGAGGCAGAGAAAGAAGGAGAGAGAGAGAGGAAGAAGATACATAGGCAATGGGACAGGAAATGCTCTTTGCCGCGATCAATTTTCATAATTAAACGGACGCAGCCAAAGACATTGGCTACTTGTAGGTTAAATGGGTTTGTTGGCCCCATCAATGGGCACATGAGGTTTCTGAGGTGTTCGAGGTGTACGGAGCATTTATATGAATAACATATATAAGGCGTTTTTATATCTTTTATGTATATTATTCCGATTATAATTGTTTAATTGATTTGTCTTGTTTGCAGTTTTAGCAATGACTTCGTTTTACTTCTGCAGTCTCAGCGCTCTAATAATTCTAACATTGATTCTTATAAAATAGACTTTTAATTGAATTAACACAAAGCCAAAACCAATATAATAACTAATTAAACACGTACCGTGGTAGAAGCTTATGGGCACTGCGATGAAAATAAAAAAAATATATAAGTATTTATAAATATAAATAAATAAAAATAATACATGATTTTAACTAGATCAGTTCTATATATTATTTAGTATAAATATATAAATTATACTAAATATAATCATACATATATAAATTATAGATATATATTTTTATTATATAGAATATACATATATATATTATATATATACGGTATAAAAAACTAAATAAAGAATAAACCATAAAATAATATAGTCTAATATAATATATTTAATTCACATCTGATATTCATTAGTCTCTTAAAAAACTACAAATTAAAAGAGCAATATATTTTTTTATATTATTATTTTATTTATTTTATTATTTTAAAATTTATTTACATTTATAAAATTAATTAAGTAAAATTTGGGCTTTCTTCGAGCTTAGCTTAATTCATTTTTATCAGATAAGATTCATTATTTAATTAGTTATTAAATTTTAAAAGATTTGATTCTAGAAAAAAATGTATAAATTTTTGATTCTATTTGATTTTTGTCTGTTAAAGATTTGGAGAGTATGTGTTTTAAGGACTTAAGGAATTTGCCATAATTTTTTCAAAGCAACTAAACTTCTCTAAACTCTAAACACAAGTTAGAGTCCTGAATTTCAGTTCTGCTTTATAAAAATATAAAAAATAAGCATTAATTTTGAAAAAGTGTGCAGCAAATATTTTATTGGGTAACTCATTGACTTGGTCCCACTGTGCGTTGGGAGGATGTGAAGAGCAGCACGACGGCAGACACCTTGACTTGAGCTGAAGCTAACGCCAATGATTCAATTGCTTCGCTGGTTTCGTCAAGGTATATCCAATGATTCACATCGGATTCACCCCTGGCAGCTGGAGCCCCACTTGGGTGGCTCCTCCCCGCCCATGCGTGTTGGGGTGGACGGATGTGCACGTGTAGTTGCATTTGGGTTTGACTTCACTTGACTCCGATTGGCATTGCATGTGCATTACGAATGCGAATGTGAAACGCGTTCAAGGAACTTTACGAGAATCAAGCGCCAAGAACTAAAAATCAAGAACCGAGAATCGAGACTTGAGACTTGAGAATCGAAAACTGTGAACTGAAAACCTTCGGAAAAGCCAATTAGTAGAGTTATTGAAGTCAGATTCTATATATATATATTCAACCTTTGTCTGCGGGCTTCTCTCTAAAGACCTTCGAGGAAAAGTTTGCAGCTTGGAGGAAAAACCTAGAAACCTAGACAGCTTGGAAAACTTAAATATAAACTAAAGGGAAATCTGAAATCCTCTCATAAAAAATTACCCTATATTGAATCCCGCACGGAACTCTCCCTTCCACTTCGATTTTACCTTCCATGTGACCATCTGAACATCTGCATCCCGTTAAATCCCCCAATATGTGTGTACACAAATACATAACCGTGTGTACTCAAATATTGATCTATAATCCGAGTGCCTTGGTTGGGTTCCTGTGTGGGTGCCAGATAAGTTACCCAAATATTGAATTAACTCAGTTCGAGTCTCAGTTTCTGGGCTCTTCGTCCAATGGATGACATGGATGACATGGATGACATGGATGGACACCTGCCCATTCCTTATCAGTCGCACACAGCAGAAAGTCAATTGGGCTCGTCGTAGGGGTGGGAGTGGAGGTGGGAGTGGGAGTGGGAGTAGGAGTCGGAGAAGGTTACTCCTATCTCCTAGCTCGTATTGCCTGTGGCTGTTCCGATTATCTGTCCAGGCTGCAGGGCATCGCCATCCCACGAGTAAGACTCGGGCTTATATACAATTTATGTCTGTATCTTTGTTTGATATTGCTCAGATCGTGTGAATAGAGCATAACCGAATTATTGTTTCAGATTGTTGTTGTTGTTGTTGTTGTTGTTGTTGTTGTTGTATTTTATGGAGTGTTATCTTATCGTATACCTTGAGTTTATTGTATTGGCGTTGCGCAACGCCTTGAGAACTGACGCCTGGCATATCGAAAGTGTTGAGGAATCTCTATACTCTACCTCTTTCCAATGTCTCCTCCCCCGTCTCTTTCTCAAAACTCTCTCTCTCTCTCTTTCTCTATTTGCTTTCCAAATCACTTCTCTCCCTCTTTCTCTGCAGCCATCTCTTTTCCTCTGCGTCGGCTTGTGAATCTTTGCTGGCTGCGTCGACATCCCAACACGAACGCCTCTCATCCGGACGGATGTGAGCATTACTTTTTATGGATATTTATGTAGGGAACGTGACAGTCGTCAACACACACGAAAATACCAAATTACAACAACAACAGAAACAGTAACGACAACAACAACAACAACAACAACAACAACAACAGCTATAACAATATCAAGAAACGATCAAAACGATCTGAGACGAGCGAGCAGCGAGCTCCAAGACGACAGGCCGGCTAAGAGACCCCGAAGAACCCATTGAAGTTGTATCATTGTCATTCCCATTGTCGGTGAACGCCAGGCGATTTTTAATTTCGAGTGCAGGAAATCCTCACCCACCCACAGCCAGCGGCCAGCAGAGTGAGAGAGAAGGCAACACAAGTGTATGACAGCTTGAGGGAGTGAGCGAGATCAATCGATGATAAAGTAACTGTAAAGCCTGCCCCGTGTGCACGACCAGCCTGAAGACTTCCCACCGGGCAGCTCATCTCTTATCCAATTACAAAGACCGAGCCCCGAAGCCAAAACGTGCCGGAAAAAAATGCAAGCTTTGACTTGGATACCCTACGCATACCCTACATACCTTAAAGGAGTCATTTAACTCCCCTGGATTCAGTCCTCGACACATTTTCGCTTCTAATATATCTTCTCAGATGCAGATACTGTATACATTTCGATCAGCACTTTTTCTGGGTCAATCTCGGACTTTGCTGTCTTCAGTCTTCAGTCTATTCTCTTCTGTCCTATGACTTCTTTCTACTGTCTTCTTTCTTCAGTCTTCTGTCCTCTGTATTTAGTCATCTGTCATCTGTGTTCTTTATTCTGTCTTCTTTCTTCTGTCTTCTGCCTTCTGTCTTCTGTCTTCTGTCTTCTGTCTTCTGTCTTCAGTCTTCAGTCTTCTGTCTTCTGTCTTCTGTCTTCTGTCTTCTGTATTCTGTCTTCTTTCTTCTGTCTCCAGTCTTCTGTCTTCTCTCTTCTGTCTTCTGTCTTCTGTCTTCTGTCTTCTGCCTTCTGTCTTCTTTCTTCTGTCTTCTGTCTTCTGTCTTCTTTCTTCTGTCTTCCCTCTTCTGTCTTCTGTCTTCTGTCTTCAGTCTTCTGTTTTCTCTCTTCTGCCTTCTGTCTTTCCTTACGTAAGGAGTCGCGTCGTCTTACCCCAAAGTGATCATATTTTGGGGTCTTCAAGTGAATGGAGTGTGTTGTCATTTGAGTGTTGGAACTGCACGCGTTAGCGGACACATAACACGTAACACATAAGTCGTAATACGTATTACGTAACACGTCACACGTTACGCGTAACGCGATCAGAAGAGGAAGTTCTTGATCGGAAGTCTAAGTCCTTTGCCATTGCCACTTTGCCTATGGCCACTTCTTTTTGGATTCCGTCTCACATTTTATATTTATAAATTTTAAGGAATAAAAAATATCCTTGAAACTAATATGTTTTTGAGGCTCTTGTGTAATCGAAATTACATAAAATACTTTAAGATTAACAACTTAAGATATTTTATAATTCCGAACTTGAAATCTTTATTATGAGTTTTAAATTATTATTATTTTTTTTTTAAATTTATTACTTTATATAATTTTAATTTTTACATACATATATTATTTTGTTTATATAATTTATTTAATTATTTTAGTTTATTTTTATTTATTTATTTTTATTTATTTATTTTGTTAAATATTTGTTGTTTTATTTTATTTCTTTATTATTTTATTGATTTCTTTCATTTTTTGATTTATTTTATTTATTTTTTTTTTTAATATTTATATACTTTTATAAACTCCCTAAGGCTTTTTCGAAACTTAAAGTAACACTCTGTGAGTTAGTCCAATTTTGTTATTATTATCCTTTTTATGTATTACTCATATCCTGTCGTATATTTCCTGAACCCCCAAAAGACTTAAAGGTTGCCAATTTTTACATAATTTTGCCATAGAATTTAATTATTTCTTTGCCAATCTTAAAAATCGCATTAGGTTTTAAAATTAACATAATTTGTTTCAAGGAAATGCTTTTTTATCATAAACTTAATTTGTTGTTATTTTTATTTATAATTTTTTTTTTTGTTTTTACTATGGCGAAAATGAAAATGAAAATCCAAATGAAATCATAGTAAAAATCTCGCGTAAATGCAACAAATTTGTGGCGCATGCGCAACCAACAGAAGCGAACAGCGAGGCTGCCATCAGCACCAACCTCCTCCCGCCTCCCGCCTCCCTCCTTGGCTTCCCCACAACCGGTTTGGTGCAGCTGCTGCTGGCGTGTAATTAATAAAAACAACAGGCAGTCCCGCTCCGCCCCCTTTTGGCCACATTGTTGCCGCCTTCGCAGCCGCCGTCGTTTGGTTAGCTCATCACCAATTTGTATACCCTATGGCCCCGAGCTGCATCTATGGGGTATGATGAGTGTTGGAGTCGATACGGTTTAAACGGAAGAAATTTCGAGACTCCTTAAATCGCAGTTCTGACAGGATATGAACTTATTCCTTTTAAAAAAAAGGAAAAGTTACAAGTCTAAGAGAATATTTTGTTTCTTACGAGGCGAATAAATCACTTCATCAATTCTGAGATTTAATATCCTAGAAATCCTTTCAAAATAATCGCTGTGAGTTCTTAAGCGGTAGAAAAGTATCCTTAGTCAAAAGTAGCTGCCAATATTGAGGATCGACTTATGAGAAGCTCCAATAATCGAGAAAATTATCTCAAATAATATAGATAATATAAATAATATAGATAATATAGATAATATAGATAATATAGATAATATAGATAATATAGATAATATAGATAATATAGATAATATAGATAATATAGATAATATAGATAATATAGATAGTATAGATAATATAGATAATATAGATAATATAGATAATATAGATAGTATAGATAATATAGATAATATAGATAATATAGATAATATAGATAATATAGATAATATAGATAATATAGATAATATAGATAATATAGATAATATAGATAATATAAATAATATAGATAATATAGATAATATAGATAATATAGATTATATAGATAATATAGATAATATAGATAATATAGATAATATAGATAATATAGATTATATAGATAATATAGATAATATAGATAATATAGATAATATAGATAATATAGATAATATAGATAATATAGATTATATAGATAATATAGATAATATAGATAATATAGATAATATAGATAATATAATATAGTTCTTGTAATCCTTAACTGTCTTTGATATATTTGTTAGAATCCTTCAGATACTTTAGGCTCTTGATCCTTTATTTTCTTAAGATAAATGCGACAACAAGTCACGAGTTAAAGGATGAATATCCTGCAGGCTATTAAATATAATTATTTCCTTTACATCCTTGGCATCTCAAGTGAGTGTCCAGTTTAGATACTTTCCTTAGAAAAAATAGATATGGGCACATCTTCCAGGGTATTCGGGCAGTCGGGCATCGGGGTCTTCTGCGATCTTCTTCGATTTTTAAATGCCGTTTGGCGCGCATGGCGCCGGCACGCGCTACGCTGCGCCTTTGAGTTGCGCTGAGCTGCGATGCAATTTTTGTATCTACAAGATACAAACGCTGGCGAGCGGCGCATTTGGTTTGCTTTTATGATTTACGCTCGTTTCGCTTTATATAATCACAATCACTGCACATGGGCGCGCACTCGATGCGCAAGCCAAAAATCAAGCCCAAAATATAAAAAAAAAAAAAATTACAAAAAAAAAAACCAAATTTCATAATTGAAAATGGCGCAACGATTTGGCTGCTCTTTTGAGCTCAGCTCCTAACGTCACTTACCATCCATCCACTCATCCATTCATCTATCCATCCATCCATCCATCCATCCATCCATCCATCCGTCCGTCCGTCCGTCCATCCGTCCATCCATCTATTCCTCCATCCATCTATCTACACATCCATCTGGCCGTTCGCTCGTCTATCTGTCTGTCTGTCCGCTGTTGGTCTGCCTTTTTGTCTATGTTGCATGTTTGATTTTTTTAGTTAATGCAACATGCCGCATCTTGTGGTTGTTGCATTTGTTGTTATTGTAATTAAACCAAAGCTCAGCTGCAACTGCATTTTAAGAGGAAGTATACCCCGCACCCCTCGTTCACCCTGCAACTTTGCCCCACTCTGATTTCGACCAAAAGATTGCGAAAATCTATCGCTTCTCTCTTCTCGGAGCAGCAGAAGAAGCCTTAAGATACAATTTATGGATACACAGATACATTCTATAGATTTAATAAAAGATACAAATTAAAGATACAATTCATAGTTTCAAGTTATAGATACAATTTAAAGTAACAGATACAATTTATAATTTTAAGTTATAGGTAGAATTCATAGCTTAAAGTAACAGATACAATTCATAGCTTAAAGTAACAGATACAATTTATAGCTTAAAGGAACAGATACAATTTATAACTTTAAGTTATAGATACAATTCATAGTTTCAAGTTACAGATACAATATAGTTTTTTTAGCCATAGATATTATTTATAACTTTAAGTTATAGATACCATTTATAATTTTAAGGTAAAGATACAATTTATAATTTTAAGTTATAGATACAATTTACAATTTTAAGTTATAGATACAATTTATAATTTTAGGTTATAGGTACAATTTATAGCTTAAAGTAAGAGATACAATTTATAGCTTAAAGTAACAGATACAATTTAAACCTTTGAGTTATAGATACAATTTATAATTTTTAATTATAGATACAATTTAAAATTTTAAGTTACAGATACAATTTATAATTTTAAGTTACAGATACATTTTTTATAGATAGTTAATATCATAAAAACAAATCTCAAAAATATTTTTATTTCTTTTTCAGCTGCAAATCTTTGATATCTGTTTTGAAGGGTGAGTCAGATATTTTTGATAAAAAATCAATAGATAAAAACTAAGTTAACGAATATTCAGATACTTTTAAGAGCTTTTGAGTTACTAAAAAGATTCATTAAATTTATTTATTTTCGAATAATTCACTTGAACGCAAATGAGTCAAGAAATTGAAGGATAAGTCGAGCAGTGAATAAATAATTTAAATGATACTGTGATCGATCACCCAGTGGGAAAATGAAGGGCAAATCGTGATTAGATGAAAGCTAAAGTGTGACTTGCTTTAAATAACATTAAGTGGAGATAAAGTATCTCTAAAGATAAAGTATCTTTTAGTCAAAATGATGTGTTGATGAAGATAAAGAATCTTTAAGTCGAAATGGTTTATTTATAGATAAATATAAAGTATCTTTAGGTCGAAATGAAGTGCTTATAGAAAGATGAAGTATCTTTAAGTCGAACTTATTGTATAGACATAGAGAAAGCATCTTGAAATGGACAAGAAGTGGACAAGAAGTTTTCATAGATAAAGATAAAGTATCTTTATGTTAAAATTATGTGTTTATAGATAAAGATAAAGTATCTTTAAGTGAAAATGATGTGTTGATTGAGGTAAAGATAAAGTATCTTTAAGTCAAAATGATGTGTTGATGAAGATAAAGAATCTTTAAGTTGAAATGGTTTATTCATAGATAAATATAAAGTATCTTTAGGTCGAAATGAAGTGCTTATAGAAAGATAAAGTATCTTTAAGTCGAACTTATGTTACAGATATAGATAAAGCATCTTTAAGTGGACAAGAAGTTTTCATAGATAAAGATAAAGTATCTTTATGTTGAAATTATGTGCTTATAGATAAAGATAAAGTATCTTTAAGTAAAAATGATGTGCTGATTGAGGTAAAGATAAAGTATCTTTAAGTCGAATTGCTGTGTAGACTGAAGCTGAAAGATATTTGAGTGTCGTTTCTGGAATAACCTTCAAAATGATATGTGATTCAAGATCAACCGTGAAATATATGAATATATAGATAAAGGGAAAGAGAGGGCGATCGAGAGGGAGAGAGAGAGAGGGAGAGAGAGAGAGGGAAAGAGAGAGATCGCTTTGGAGACATGACATATAATTAAGTTTCTTTTGTAGCTTTGTTAATTTTGTTGCTGTTCGCTGTTTGCCGTTTGCTGTTTGTTTCACCTGAGTTATGGCTAAACGAGACGAGGTACAAGCTGGACAAGTCGACAAAGAGTCGAAGTGCTAACGGAAACTGTTGACCGACCGCCCAAATGGTAGCTGGAACAGTTGGCCAGTTTCTCAGTTTGGGGACAACTCGGCTAGCTTTCATCTACAATATGAATGTATCTTTTACCTTATGAGTATCTTTTTATGGCTATTAAAACATTTGTCGCTTCATTTCTCAGGTGTGTGGGGCGCACATAAACTGAACGACATTCGAGTGACAACGACAACAGCGACACCAGCAACAACAACAACAACAATGACAATGACAATGACAGTAGTGGATATAGATGTGGATGTGGTTGTGGATGTGGCTGTGGCTGTGGATGTGGATGACAACGACCAGAGTCGAGGTCAAAAGGTGCTGAGAAAGAACCAGCGCAAGGGTCCAATGATGCTGAAATTTTGGAGGTAGCCCAAAACTTGTTTCGTTTTCTTCCGAGTCTTGGGGTTTTGGGCGCTGCTTGGGTTAATTGGTTTGGATTTATGTTGAAATTGAAACGTTACGCTCCACACACAGTTTCCACTTCCCACTTCCCACTTCCCACCTCCCCCCACCACCACCAACATACATATGTCATTCCATTGCGGGTCTCTGAACCGCTTTCAAAACAGTCACTCAAATTACGGATTCATCCATCAGGCGCTGAAAGGTCCATGGTGACTAATTGGGCGACAGCTGAATCTGACCTGAGTCCAATTAATCGCATGGAAATCCTTCTAAGCCATCACCCCGAACAAGGATTTTTAACACGCAGCTTCTTGTGGCCAGACTTGCGACTTGAGGGAGATGCTCATCCTCATCCTCTTCATCTTGATCGTTCTTTCCTCTCTCTCTCTCTCTCTGTCTCTGAGATGATGCTAATGTACGATCTACTTTCGCCCCAGAGGCACGGAGAGCTTCAACCCAGGACCTCGAGTCGAAAGGGTTGTGAACCCATAAATCAACAAGGGGCAAAACCTTAGAAACCAGTTTAGCGACTTAACCTTATTCCTTACCATCTTGAGGGTTGCATCCATCCCCCTTTCTCGATCTCGATCTTGATCTTATTCCCGTTCCCATTCCCATTCCCATTCCCATTCCCACTTTCATTTGCATTCTCATTCCCGCTCCTAATTCTCACTCCCTGACTGACCCAAACTCGTCACGCCAAAGTGATCCGACGCCGCTGACCAATGTCCAGGGTCCGGGACTCGAAATGATGAACTTTCTAGCTAAAAATTAATTGAATTTGTTCCCTTTGATCTCTTGATCTGAATCTTGAACTCCATCTTGATCTGCCAGCAGGCAATTCATTAAACATGAGCGCTCGGACTCGGAGCTTCGGCTGGGGGTTGGCATGGGATTGACCTCAATGCGGAGGGTTGCAAATTGGACAATTAAACATGGCATTTTTGGGTGAGAAAATGTCAGTTTTAAAGATGAGGATTCTCAAGGATCTGGACCAATGCGAGTGCCGCAGCAACTGAAAATGGTGTCCATTTACTTATGTGAGGAACTGTTTCTTAGACTAAAAATTAACTTAAAATCATCTTCCATTCTTATATTTCGTCCTTCCTTTATCTGTATTCCCTTTACTTCTTCTTCTTCTTCTTCTTTCCAAACTGACCGTTAGAACTTTTTCCTTTGTTGCTAATCCCAAAAGAAACTTGTCCTTCGACCGTTGATCTAATTTTTATTCCTTTCAACGGAGACGTCCCGTTTTGGACCGCGGGATAGCGTTGAAAAACCGTTACTTCCTCAAACAATGCCTCAGGGAACTGCCCCTTCTCCCTACCCATCAGCCACATCCTGGCAGCCTTAGCTTGCCCATTTGATTGTTTCTCTTATCCTTCTCTTTCTTCTTCTTTGCTGTTGTTCAATTTTTGTTGTTGTTGTTGTTGCTCTGTCACTGACCTCATTTCGATCGGGCTCGCCTCCCGGCTTGACCCTCCGTTCGCAGTCAATATTTCCAAACAGCTGAGGAGTCCTTTGGCACATAAAAAGTAGATGCAACCGCGACTTAAGATCTGAATAAATGATATATGGGCAATGCCTTACGAGATGATAAACTAAGTTTTCCTTGGGATGCTGCGATCTAGGCCAATCATTTCACAGGACCAAGTCGCTAATTAATTGAAAGGACATTTCAAGCTTGCTTCATATTTTCAAAATGTATTGAATCCCAAATCAAAATCTGGATAAAATTGAGATCATTTATAGACAATTATTATTATATTAATGGAACGTCCTTTAATATGATATTCATTTGAAGTCCTCGATCGGCGGCTCCTTTGCTTAGGGTAATGAAGCGGAATTAAGGCGAAAAACCAAAGATAAAATGTAGCAAAGGTTGAAGCTTTAATTAACCCAAAAGGATTCTCATGCAGGGTCATCCTGGCGTTGACCGTTCCATAAATTATAATTTTAACGGCCATAACGAACACACATACACACACACACAGGCAGGCACACACACAGATAAAGAGGGGGTAAAAATTACGCAGCAATAAAACAAATTTTAATCATGCAAAATTCTACAGGATCAAATTGTAATACGCATGTTGACCAAAGGACGAGGCTGAGAGAACGTTTTGGGACTGGACACGAACTGCATGAAATATGAGTTCAGGGCAGTACAAGGGGCAGGCGCTTGGTCAAGCGTGTAATGCCAAAGGATGTGAGAGAATGCGCCCAAGGTTCCAGTTCGAAGTCCCAAGGCGCAGGCAATTTCACAGCAGCAACCAAATCAAGATCATTGACCAACCCAACTAATATTCAAATGAGGTCGGCCAGATCAGTTCCAGATCAGGAGCAGAAGCAGGAGCAGGAGTAGGAGCAGGGCAAGGAGCAAAGGACCAGGGGTAGGGGCACTGACAGTAGGGCATGGCCAGGGGCCAAGGGCCGGAACCGTAAATTAACAATCAACTGACCAGCGGCAGGAGCAACTGCAACTGCGTCCGAAACTGGAACTGGTGCAGGGCATGAGATGAGGAGGGGGGGAGATGACCGAAGTAAAGGGTGAATCAAGCGCAACTCATTACAATGAGAGCAAACGGCAGAGGGCAGAGGACATTGGAAATTAAAAGATACGTGGCATAGGGTAAAGGACGAGGGGATTAAAAGGAAGGCCAAAGGAAGTAACAAGAAAATTGCATTGACCCACAGGAACCACCCTTGAAGAAGCTGCCGCTGCCGGACACTGGTCAGCTTCTAAGTAGCACCCAGGCTAAGTTCGAGTTCGAGTTCGAGTTTGGGTTCGCGTCTAAAGGATACAAGTCCTGGCCTCTGCACTGTCATCCTTCTCGTCCTCA
Organism: Zaprionus lineosus; assembly: GCA_035044505.1. Classification (NCBI taxonomy): domain Eukaryota; kingdom Metazoa; phylum Arthropoda; class Insecta; order Diptera; family Drosophilidae; genus Zaprionus; species Zaprionus lineosus. Next base: position 177,718 of record JAWNNX010000676.1, read on the forward strand.
TTGGCCGCGGTCTCATTTGCATTTGGTGCCTTCGTCTATTTATTTATTATTATTTATTTAGTCTCGTCCACGATGGGAAAGTTCGCTTCGTCGCGAACTGACCGTTGGCCAGGACACTTCTCTATTATGTGCCGCATCTCCGCATTCGCTTATCCTTATCCACCTATGTGCTTCAAGTGTCCGGCCAAGCGGCATTGTTTGGGCGCCTTCCATTGTTTTCATATGTCATGTCGGACAGCGCACTAGAAAAGGACACACTAGACACTAGATACAGGACACTGAACACTGGACACTGGACACGGGATACTGTACAGGATCCGAAATGGGAACAAGAACTAGAACTTTGAATTAGACGGCGACCGTTGGCTCCCTGGCAGCTCCGAGGGAACCCGTTTTGTTCGCGGCAATCGGCGGTCACAGCTGGAATTCAGGTCCTTACTCCTAATTATACGCATCGATTCGAATTTGGCGCCAATTTGCTAATCAACTTTATTATCCTGCCCAGGATATTCCAATTCAGTTGATCTTTCAATTTAAACGTGATGTTCTTTATGCTTTAGTCAAATGTGTCCTTGGACTGTCCTTATATTTTCCTTCTACAAATATTCTTCATTAGTTTGGAAAACACATTTATATTAAAAGACATCCTTTAAAGATCCTCAAGGATTTTAAATGTAGTTGATAGATACAAATTTCTCTGGCTTTGAAAACTATCAGTTCTTTTAAGAAAATTCCAATAGAGATTCTCAAGTGTCCTTAATATAAATATTTCTATATTTATATATTGTGTCCTTAATATGAATATTTCTATATTTATATATTTCTGGGACAAACAGGATTTTTTTTTGTCGTCAAAAAATGGAAGTAAAAAATGGAAGACACTCTTCATATTTTTTAATCAAAAAATGAGTTTAATTAACTTTGTAATTTTTTAAGGGGTTAAAATTATCGATCATAGTCAGATAGGATTTCCAAGGATCAAGTTATTGCTTCCTCAAATGAAGGAATTTAATTTTTTTAAAACTTTATCTATTTTTATTTATTTATTTAGACGTGAAGATGATTTAAAATATATAAATTTTAATTATTAAAATTAAAATTAAAAAAATATAATGTTATTTATTAAATATTAATTTTTTAATTTTTAATTTTTAAAACAATTTTTATTTATTTAGATTTGAAGATGATTTAAAAAAATATAAATTTTATTTATTAAAATAATTTATTTATTTATTAAATAATTTATTTATTTATATAATTAGTTTTTTAAACTGAAGTTGAATTATTTATTTAAATTTAAAGAAATGTAAATTTTAATTATTTTATTACTTTTTTTAATGATTTGAAATATGAATTTTTGTATTTTTAAGTTTCTTATTTATTTAGATTTGAGGATGATTTAAAAAAAATATACATATTTTATATATTTAATAAATTTTTTTTGATTTAGATTATGATATTTTTTTATTTGTAAAATTATTATTTTTAATTTTTTTAATTATTTTTTTTTTTTTTTTTTTAATTAAAATTTCTTAAAATAAAAAGTAGGTTTTTATCCGCAGAAATGCGATTTTTTTTCATTTTAAATATTTAAAAAAATACTCATATTAATCCGTTATTAAGTTCAGTATACAAGCGTTCATTATAGTTAATAGTCACTGTACTTGACTATCCCAATAAGGACATTTTTAGAAACATTTACTCTCTGACCTTTCCCCTCGGACTGAGCGGCATAATTTGAGTGTTCATTTTGAGGAGGTTTCACTGCACTGTAACAGGCCAGTTACTTGGCATTAGTGCTTATGTAATTTGTAGATCTTGTAGTAATTATGGAATTAATCCTCATTATCATCATTAAATTGTGATAAATCTGAATGCATTCATCAATTTGATGACCTTTCGCCGCATGATGTGACCTGAACTTTACACACATTTAATTACTTAATTTCACGCAGTCTCTGTCCCGAAAAGCCAAGCCCATCTACCATCTACCATCTACCATCTACCATCTACCATCTACCATCTATATACTCTTTATCCCCATCCACATCCATGTCCATTTTCAAAACACCCCACGCATCCGAGAGCCAACAAAAAGTCAACAACATCGCCAGGAACGGAGGCAGAAGCTGAAGCGGCAAATGGAAATGGAAACTTATTCGGGGCGGGATGGATGCTTCTGTGATGAGCAGCATTTGGTAGAGAGTACAGAGAAGGAGGTGGGTGGGTGATGGGCGGGGGAGTGAGGGAAATTGGATGAGGGGAGGGTGGCACAATGTGAGTTTATGCTTAATCGTGACTTTTAACGCCCGCCAAGGGGTAAAGTTGAATGCTTCTCATTGGGGTGACGGACATGAAACTAGACAGAGATGAAGACAAAGGCGTATCGAGGGGTGGGGTAAAAACTAAGGGAGGAGTTCGGTAAGTCAGAAGGGGAAAGAAGAAGGTGGGAATGGGGAGAAGGCTGAGGCGGAAGCAGGGCCTGCATTTGGGCTTGGGCCTTGGTCAGGGTGTGGTTTTGAGAACAAAGCATCTGCATTTGTGTTGCGTCGTAACGTCTGACTAACTACAGTGAAACTTGTCTATGAAGACCCAAGCATTTACTAGTACTCATAAATTGATTATAAAAGACTTAGCTTCAATTTGATTAACGTTTTGACTGTACTGTACCTAAGACGAACATTTGAATATATGAGGCGATTCGTCGGCGCATTTAGTGAAGCTTGCCTGTACTTGACTTGTACTAATAAGAAGTTGAAATGGGAAAAGATTTGGCTGAAGTATCTTTTATAGTTATGTGTTACGTTTATGATTCGTTGTGACGGGTTTTCACTGTAGTTAACTAACTAGCCGACTAACTGACATTAGTGCTGGGATGTTCTCTAGATTTCGGAGTCCCCTTCGCCAGGCTAATCCCAATGGTGCTGGCATTTCGAATGCAGACTTCCCGTAATTGCATTCGGCACGGCATCAGAGCGGTATTCCCCACACCACCCACCACCCACCCCCCTTTCTCACTAGCACTCTCTAGCTCTCAGGTCTCTTCCTATTCTGAGGTTTCGGGATATGCCAGACAGCGACTGGCATTTGGGGGGATAAAACAAAGTTGCACCTTGGACTTGGGATTGGGTGCGGGAGTTGGAGTTGGACGTTAAGTTGTAGGAGAGTTGGATGACTGGATAGTTGGATACTCGGATACTCGGATAATCGGATGGTGGCAGACATCATGGGGAAGCGGATCTTTTGTTCAGCCGATAGACCCACAAGTCGACCAGGAAACGACTTCCTCTTCGCATTTTTGCAGCTCGTTTCTTTACGCTACGAAGCGTTTCTATATCCACACAAATATATATATATCTATAAATATGTATCTTCATTTCAAATTTCAATTTAGTTTTCATGAAAATGAAAATGAAAATGGAAATGGAAAACGCAGAAAACTGATGGGAGAGAAATAAAAGAGGAAAACTGAAAATCACATCGAAATGCGAACGTTGGAGGCAATTATCACGCGCAAGCCATGAAACTGGTGCATCGTCAGAGAAGGGGGAGGGGGTGATTGGTGGGTGGGTGGTGGGGTGGTAGAGTGGTGGTTGCAGTGGAGGAGGGAACGTAGAAGATGCATTAATAAAAAGGAAAAGCGGACGGTAACGGATACAAAAATATTACAAAATCGAACAACGGGATTAATTATAACGATTACTCGATTACTCGATATTAACACACTTCCCCCCAAGAGAAGAGTTAAACAGAGAGAGAGACAGAGAGACTACGAAAGATAGAGAGAGAAAGAGAGAGAGAGAGAGAGAGAGAGAGAGAGAGAGAGAGAGATCAACTGAGAGAGAGAGAGAGAGAGAGAGACAGAGCAACTGAGAGAGAGAGAGAGAGAGAGAGAGATATTTAAAGACTGAGAAAGAAGATCCTTATGAGTCCGAGAGAGAGAGAGAGAGATCAACTGAGAGAGAGAGAGAGAGAGAGAGACAGAGCAACTGAGAGAGAGAGAGAGAGAGAGATATTTAAAGACTGAGAAAGAAGATCCTTATGAGTCCGAGAGAGAGAGAGAGAATCGGAAGATGTTTAAGGACTGAGAAAGAAGATCCTTGTGAGTCCGATTTAATGTGGAATATATAACAACAAAGTAAATAGATTATCCGCAGGATCAGTTGTAGCAGTCGAGAAAGGAAGCGAAGAAGTCCTTCGAAATATAAGCGGCTCAGGCATGACTCCCAATATAAAGCTATATATATATTTATCGGATATTATTATCATAGGATATATATTATTATTATTATCTGCGGGATGTGTTGTAGACATCAAGAAAGGAAGCGAAGAAGTCCTTTGAAATGTAAGCAGCTCAGGCATGACTCCTAATATAAAGCGAATATATATATATATGTATATATATATATATACATTTATATTTATCGAATATTATATTCGATATTTGCTGGCTGAGAAGGAGCTCCTTGCGATCCTCTATACTTGAACTTCTTTCTGAAGTCGCTGTCGGAATCAGCTGCCTCAAGCATTCAATCTATATAGAAATATAATATATATATAGTTGTATATTTATTCAGATATATGTATATACATATATATGTGTTCAGATATGTGAATAGATGATATATAGTATATAGCTCGAGTCGACATAGAGCCCAACGATAATTTGAATTTACACAAATGAGAATCAAGTTTTCCCACGCGTTGGCTCCAAAGTGGGGGAAAGCTTATCACTGGAGCTGCGAGACACCCGCATAGGAGCGGAGTCCGCGTCAGGTTCCCAGGGCCGGCGAGTAGACGAGCAGTCAAGCTGCCCTGCTACATAGCTGATAAGAGGTAGTGCCTCATAGTCCATAGCCCATGTTCCATGTCTCATGTCTCCCGTGTCCCAAGTCCGATGTGCCCAATGGCTTCTGCCATTGTGTACCTTATGTCTGATGTTTTCCAATGTCTGCGTGGATTTTTCCCGCCATTTGCGCAGCGAACCGAAGACACCCGCCAAGACAGTTGTGCCCTCTTCTTGCTTGCTTGCTTGTCCGTCCGTCTGTTAGCCTGCAGGTCTGTCCAGTGATAAGGCCTCTGACATGGCCTACTGGTTTATTTGTAACGGACGTTTGAGCCTGAACTTGTGGCTTATTAAACGACTCGTCGCACAAGGAATGGAAACAGGAGCTGAGGCAGGAACAGCCGCAGGAGCCGAAGCCCAGCTTTGGCCACTCTCTGATATCTCTTTTCTCGGAGTTCGTGCTGGGCTAACTCTTCCAGCTGACGTCGGCGCGTTCCATGCCAGATTAGAAGCATGCCCTGGCAAATCAACTGGATCACTCATGCGGTTCCCCCCCAAGGAAGAAGCACTTCAAATTACCCTTGACCAGCTGCAAGGCTCGCGACTTTTCCCTCTTCACCCTCTCTTTCTCTTTTTCTCTTTCCCCCCACTCCCCTTTGTAGTGTATCTTCACCTTTGTCGTTTCGTCTTCCTTCTGGTAAGGCGACATTGTCATCTTGATAATTAAACGTCAGCAGGAACATCATTGCATGTGGGCTACACACATAACTAACGATCAAGTCGCGGTTGGAGGGGCTTCTGTGGGTTTTCCTCGTCTCTCGGCTTTAGGTCTGTTACATTGACAACTTGCAAGTCGCTCGCCATCCCTGGACTTGCGACCCTCTAAGCTGCTTAAGTACGCAAAGTGAAGCCCTGTTTTGCCTTCTTCCCCCATCACACACACACACACGCAAATATAACACACCTGACCGTCGCATCGCACCAAGATACACAAACGTACCACTCGGTACCACTCGGTACCAAAGAGCTCAACGGTCGCCGCTGCTGATGGAAGATGGAAGATTACAAGTACCTCCTGCAGTACCAGCAGCAGCCGAAAAAAGGCGAAAGCAACCGAAAGCCGCAACAATGCTGCACGACTAGGAAATATCCTGTGGAAGGATCCTTTAGGTACTTCAATCGAAGTCAGAAGTAAAAGATGAAGTCAATTGATGATCCTTCCAAGCGGAACTCAGGTACCCATATATTGATATGGAGAGGCATGATCACTGCTAATGCTGAGCAAGAGTAGACCCCGTGAAGGATGTGTGTAGTTACAGGGTATGGAAATTGCATCGTTCATAAACAAAAACACAAAGAGCGTCACACACTCACATCAACATCTGTGACCAAAAGACGTTGCTCTCGGGGTTGGACAAGGTTCGAAATGTGTCATGTGGGTTCCTCTGGCCATCGACTGCACCGGCGAGGGGCACGTGCCCTCTCAAGCGCGAAATGCACCTACGAAACGAATGACTAGCTAAATGACGTCCAATGTGAAGATGCCTCAACTCGATATCAGTCTTTGTCTTGCTTTTCATCTCTTTCCTTGCATCTATTTCCATCTCCCTTTCCCCTCTATCCCTCCTCTTTGCTCCTCTTCCCTTTCTCTCTGCTTCTGCGTTGGGTCTTGTACAGGGGTTTTGGTCTTGGTTTCCCGCTTCTTCGTGGTATCTCAAAGACGAGCCTGACTCGGTAAACTCTGAACTTCATTTACTACATTTTCATACACTGAGAAAAATTTCGCAGTTGCTTTTAGTTTTTCCCTTCAAATGATGTACAGATCATGTCTTCTATCGGATATATAGGAGTATCAGATGATCTTGTATATATGTATATATATATATATGTATATATAGATACGATCCTTATTCCTATCCTAGTTAAGTGTCTGAGTTGAGTGCACTTCCATTTCTTTCAGTGTATCGCGCTGTAGCGTACCTTTTCCTAGTCAACTGCCATCAATGCCTTTACTTCCGGCGCTGCGGTTGAATGTCTTCCTATCCACTCCTCACTTCATCATCAACACGGACTCTTTAATTGTTCTCCACACACACACGCACACACTCACACGTACAGCTAAGCAACTGCAACGTGCAGTCCTGTTCGCGGGTGTGGCAGGTTTTCCCTCGATTTCCCTCGTTTTCCCTCGTTTTCTTTTTTATTAGTTTTTAGGTTTTTCTTAACAAATGGAAACCCGTAGCCAACGACTAATTTCGATTAAGAAGTCAAGCACATGTCTCGGGCGGCACAGCGACTGCATTGGGGACACTCTGGGCCGCCGGCAACAGAAGGTCCAAAAGATCAGACGGAAAAGCGAGGCGACATTAGGTTTTTCCGGCAGACCAAAGGGTTGACAGTTGCTCTGCATTTTTATTTACGACTCAGAAGGTTAAAGGTTATCAAAGGCTGGGTACATGCATTAGTAGTCCTCATTTATAGATGAGGCTAAACAGCAGGATAACACCTAGCAGATCTTGCTGATACCTTAGAGTCCTTATAGAAACTTTTCTTAAAAAAATTAAGCTAAGAAAAAGGAATAAATTTATTTTATTTATTTATATATTTTTATAAATATGTAAATAGTAAAGGATAGTTAAGGATACCTCATGCTTAAAGGACATCACTTGTGTCTAAGAATATCGTATATATTTTTTGAAATAATCAATAAATTAGTCGACTTAAGGATTACTTTTTTATCCTTGCCAAGAAGCCATCGAGACACAAAATCAACCTTTAAAGGCCTTAAAATGAATGCCTAGTATAATAAGGATAACAAAAATGCAAGGATAGCTTAGTAAGTCAAAAATGAAATGGTAAAGCTTTCCAAAAAGGATTCCCTTTGACAAAATAATAGCAGTTTTTACTTTTAAAAAGGACATTCAGTGTTTTTTACAAACTTCTGCTAAGATCTGATCTCTATGACTCAGTTGATCCTGTTGATCCCTGCTGGACTGCCTTCGGACAGTTGTTATTAACAGTTCTTTCGCCTGCAGGACGAGAGAGCAATTTCGTAGGATGTCCTTCATACTCAAAAATAGCAGTTCCTTTTGGGGACATTTGTTGTTTGGTCGCTTGATTAGCTACCGTTACATTGTGATCCTGGCGATCCTATGGCTCGACTGTTAGATCATCTTCCGACCGCTGAGCATTTGTCAAGTGCAATGAACCTATTGATCGAGTGCACACACATTGCGTTTGGGTCCTGGGCCTTTTTAATAGGGCTAACAGGTGCATTGGCAGTTATCGACCCTTTGGCGCGCGCTCTCGGATGTTGCAGGCTGTTTGCATCCTTGCAGCAACTGCCAAGCGTTGCCTCGTAAATAACAAGACAAAACAAAACGGCAACAACAGCAACAACAACAATAACAAAGTGAAGGAATACGAATGAGACAAGCGGCGGCGGCGGCGGCGACCTGGACAAACGGGCACGTGCCCCTTGGTCCTTGCTGATCTGTAGGCGCACTGCGATGCGCTCGCTCCCCTGTAGCATCTTGCAACTGCAACATCATGTGGTTGGCATCATTGACTGTTACCTGTTAGCATTTACCTGTTGTTACCTGTTAGCTGTCCCAGTTACCGTTCCATTTGCAGCAGACATCGGGCTGCAAGCTGCATTTCAGCCAACGATCTCCCCGCTCCCCGCTCCCCCCTTTTCCATACCTTTCTCTCTGTACCCCTCTCAATCGCTGTCTGTCTTTCTCTTTCTCAATGTCTGCGGTTCTTGGCTCGTGCGGCTGTGTCCTGACCCCATTCAGAGTCCAAATCCCTTGACAGTTGCACCCCTCGACTTCAGAGCTCCAATTTAGCGCGTGGCAGTGGAAGATGGACAGCCAGCTGAAATGTATGTGTGTGTGTGTGTGTGTGTGTGTGTGTGTTGCCGCTTTGTAATTAACTTGATGATCGGTTTGCAGCCTCTCATCTGCTGCAGCATCCAAAAGAGACAACCAGAGCAGCAGCTGTCCACTTGATTGCCTCAATCCTAGAGAGTTTGTCCAAGGCGCGTCCTAACGCCGAATGGATTAATGCGTTATTCTCGTTAACAGGAAAGATTGAACGCGCTCTACATCTGCATTATCATCATCATCGTCCCCAGCCCTAACCCCAACCCCATTCCCCTTCCCCTTCCCCTTCCCATTTCCATCCCCATCCCCGCACTCATCCAGTTGCCCAATTACGCATCCAATTATGACTAAATAGACGCACCTTTTTCTTCCTTGCAACCGGCAAGCGGCTAGTGGCTAGCGGCTAGCGGCTAGCGGGTAACAGCACCCGGACACTCGGGTAACCGGGCAGGCAGAAACCACGCCCACGCTTCTGACCAGAGCAAATCATTGCGTAACTAGGCGAGTCAACGGTGTTGAGCGTCAAAAAAAGGAGCAGCCCGTAAAACATCTGCCGAAATCATCCCACTCCAAAAAAAAAAAAAAGAACCATACCATTCCAGGCCAGCGGCCGTACGGCATACCTTGCCATACCTTACCATACCTTGCCATAGCATATCACATCGTATCATACCATCCTCCAAGCTCAGGCCCAGAGACAGTTATGGCTACAGGAACCCGACCCTTGGGCAATCTGTCGACGCAACTGGCGTTAAAAAAACGCGTTGCGAGGGTTGCGCTCACACCTTGACGGGGGGAGCCGCGTGACGCACAGTGGGACGAACTTAACAAAGACGAATACAAAATTTATTATTTTTTACCTCTTTTTTATTCATTTAATACAGAAATAATTATTAATTCAGAAATTGATTTTTTTGTATAAAAATATCCTGGACTCATGAGTTGAAATTCGTCCTTAGATTTTGTAATTTCAAAGAACGCTTAGATCTTATTGATTATAAAATAGCTGCATTTTATATTAAGTTCCTTATGATATTTTAGGATTATATTTGTTCATCTCCGATCATAAAGAAAACATCAAATTTTTCAGTCGTATAAATTTAAGTCGATTTTTTTCAAAATTACCCACTGTGCTCAGAAGCTATCGATTTTGGACTCGCGACTTGCGACTCTCGATTCTCGACGCTTAATCAATACCCTGCCATAAATCAGGGGAACTAAACAACTGTGCCTAAGCCGAATCCATCTACGACTTTTTCCCTGATGCTGTCCCTCTTGGGCCGCTCTTCGTCCCTCTGCCCCCCCTCCCGGGCAGCCTTTGCTCCTTTTGAGCTCGTGCTGCTTTTTTGAACTGGAGCACGCATTTCCTTCGGCGACCGCAAAAACAAATTAGGACCAGTTTCTTGTGTCCAGTGCCATTGACCCGCTTGCAGTTCTGACTTGGCACAGCTGCAATGTTACTTCACTCATTTTTGCCCCTATCTCCTTAGCCCATCCCCCTTTTCCCCTCTCCCCATGCACTTAAGTATTTCTTGCTATTTAAATTTGTATCTCATGATGGGCCAAGTGCAAGGACCTCTTTACTGTTATTAATTACATAAAGTACTAGGCAAACGGCAGGCCCAAAGCTCAGCCCCATAACTGCTGCAACCCCTCCACTTCACAGCACTTCCCTCCTCTTTCCCGTTGCCCTCCCCCTCTTCATCATGTCGAATTCCATAAAATGAACATTCGTCCTTTGCGTAAATATTTACAATGGGAAAAAACACAGCAAACTCCCAGAGGCCACAAAAAGCGTGCCAATAGCAGAAATAACCAAACATCGCACGATATCAATGACCACCTCCACGACCCGCGACCCGCAACCCGCGAACCGCAACCCGCGACCCGCAACCCGCGACCCGCGACCCTACCCCTTCACCCGATGATGCGCCTTTCCGATGCGTGGGAACAGCAAAAAACGAACCCCAAATTCGCGCGTAGCACAAAAAGTTTCAAATTTCTTAGAAAATGAAATACATTTTCAGCGCCCAAATGCAAATTAAATAGAAGCTACAAGGATCTTAGTGGGAACCCAGAAAATGTCCCTGCAAAAGGGAGAGGAGGTAAAGTCCTGGTTCCCAGTTGATACTTAACTCCTGGACTTCATTTAGATTAGATTTAATAAAGAAAGTCGTAAAAAGTGAAACCGATGAAAAAGTTGCCTGGATTAGAAATGAGAATTCTTAGTCCTTAAGGACACTAAAAATCAATCTTAATTTACCTCATTTTGTCTTCACTTCAAGAAATGTCCTTAAGGCCCTAAAAACTCTATTTTTTTGCAAGCATCCAAAAATCAGTTCTTCAGAATATGAAAGGACCCACAATGTCCTTGCCAGTGGCTTCTTAAAATAAACGAAAAAAAAAAGTCGAAGGATATAAAAAATACATAAATTAGAAATAAAAACAAATTTCATTTCGACTTTTCCATTAAGTTTTTCCAAGTATTCGAAGGATTTTGGATTTTGGTTTTGAAGCTCAGCCCTCAGTCCTCAGTCCTCAGCCCTCAGTCCTCAGTCCTCAGTCCTCAGTCCTTAGTCCCTCTGTCCCGTTCCATTATCATTTCATTCCGTTGCGACTCTGTGCTTCTTTCGATGTTCCATTTAGCTAAGTTTAGACCTTTGCTTACCTCCGCCCCCATCCACCGGCGGGCGGGTAAACTTTTTCTGCTCCTTTGTGTCCTTTGCGCACACGTTGCCTGTTTGTATGGCAAACAAAAAGAACCTTAACAGCAGCAGCAACAACAACAACAACAAACACAACATAAACTTAAACTTGTGCAATGGGCGGAAGCCCCACAAAGTGCCCCCCATCCCCCTCCCCCTCTCGCCTAGAAATACACGGGTGTGTGTGTCATTTGTATAGGAAAGTGTGTGCGTATAGGTGTGTGTGTGTGTGTGTGTGTGTGTGTGTGTGTGTGTGTGTGTGTGTGTGTGTGTGTGTTGTATCTTATAGATACTTCGCTAACCGCAAGTTACACGAAACGAACAGCTGCCTGGCTGCTGCTGCTGGACACGTTTATCGATCGACTCGATTCTAACTTTTTTCGCACAGTCAGTCAAAAAAGTAACCGCACCTCAAACCTCAGACATCTATAAATATAATGAATTATAATGAATACAGCCAATTAGTGTGAGATTTCAAAAACTCTCTAAAAATCTTCCGCCATAAAATATCGAAATTGCTCTATAAAATTTATTTATCGATAAATTTCGTCAATTTGGATAATTGAGTGGAATTTCCTAATAGAAAATACGGGAACATACTTTCACCTTAACTTCTTCGTGGACGCATACTTATCTATGCCACTGTGGGTCTGACACATATGCAGGGGGGGGCGGAATTGAGGTGGTCGCCTTTGGCGCCACCCACAGGGAACGGAAATGCCGCAGCGTCAGGCAGCACATGTCCATTGTCGGATGACATTTCGAATTCAATCGTCAGCGCCATCTAGTGGCGGAAATCATAAACAAGTGCCACATACTGTGCTCCAACTTTCACATAACACTGCGCCTCCTCCCCCTTTTTCCCACCCACCTTCAATTCCCATTCCGCAAGTCTTCCTCCTTTCTCCCTCCTCCTTTCTCCCTCCTCCTTTCTCCTGCCCCTCTCCTCTTTATCCGTGTCCCTGTCTCTCTCTTTGTCCCTTGCTCTCCTTAGATTCCTTTTGCCTGTCTCTGTGCGCAGTCATGCACATATCCTGCGCCTGTCCAACCGCCCGACCACCCCTTTGGATTCGCCCCCCGAGTTGGCACCAGGCTCGAGCCTGCATGGACACGTCACTGGACTGCGGTCCGAACGCAGCAAGAAGAGGATTCAGGTTACACACCTGCACGAAATGGGGTGACACAGAAAGGGACAGAGAGAGCGAGACAGATAGAGAGAGAGCGAGACAGAGAGAGAGAGAGAGGGAGAGGAAGCGAGGGAGAGGAAGCGAGGGAGAGGAAGCGAGGGAGAGTTGCCCAGAGATGGAGAAAGTTCTGATGGCCACAGCGGACAAGGCCGGGCAGGTAGCTGGAGTGGCAGCCAAGGAGCTGGGCAAGTCGCAGGTGTCACAAAATTTTAGATGAGCTCCAGCCAAAAAATCAATAAAAACGCCCCCTTTTGGCTGACCGCCCCCCCTCTCACCCACCCCATGGCGAGGTGCTGACAACCACTAAGAACTGTCAACGTGTTTTTTACAGTAAAATAAAATTTTAATCGAGGGACGAGAAAAAAAAAAACGGATCAAAGGATTTATAAATATGAAAAAAATGCAATAATAAATAAATAAATAGGACGCTTAGCAGTTAATTAATTAATCAATTAAATAATCAAGCAGCGAACTGCAGATTTGACCGCTTGCGGTAACCAAAGTCGCCGGCACGTCGTCCAGCCTTGGCCTGGGTCTCATCATCCTCGGCGGCTGCTGGGGCAGAGGAGTCAGAGGAGTCGGCGCTGACGTCGCCGTTGTCACGTCCCAGGATGTTCCAGAAGGGACGGGCCGTGGTGGTCGTCGTGGTGGGCGGATCCTTGTTGATGTAGATGCAGTTGATGACGGGCTCGCTGCCGAAGTATTCGCGGCGATTGCCACCGTTCAGGCGGTTCTTGTTGCGACGGCGACGACGGCGCTGCAGCTCCTGGCGACGGCGCTTCTCCTGCTGGCGGCGCTTCTGCTCCTGGGTCTGTGGACGACGGCGTCTGTAGCCACCGACGCCGCTACTGCCGCTACTGCCGCTACTGCCGCTACTGCCGCTGCTGCCACTGTCGTTCAGGAAGCTGCCGTAGCTCGGTCTGCGGCGACGATTGCTGTTGGAGGAGGAGGAGGAGGAGACGCTGCTTGGCCTCTTCTTCTTTTGCACCTGGCTGGAGCCCTGGCTGGGGCGACGTCTGTTACCGGTCTGCTGCGGTTTCCTCTTGGCGGGCGATGACGCCGAGGAAGAGGATGATGGCTTCCTGACTGGCTTCTTGTTGTCGGAGCCGCTGCTGACGGCGCTGCTGGCGCTCGACTGCTGCTTCTTGCGTTTGATCTGCTGCTCCTTGACGGGCTTCTCCTCCACCTCAGCATCCATGTCAGTGTCCTGTTCGGGACGCTTCTTTTTCTGACTAGCCGACTGCTTCTTCTTCTTCTGCTGTGGCTTTCCGCTGCTCTGCTTCCGCTTCTTATTGCTGATCATCTGGATGGTCTCGGTACCGTCGCTGCTCCAAATGATGGTGGAACCAATGGGCGTGTCGTCGGAGTCCAACTGGTGCTGCTCCTGGTAGAGACCAACGCCGGGACCATAGAAGAAGTAATCGTTATTCTCGCTAGTCTCGTCCTGTTCCTGGGGACCCTGTGACCAGACGGCGTACTCTGACTGCTGCTGTGGGAGGGGCTTCAGCTCGAAGACGGCATGGGTGTTGGGGTTAACCTTGGGTGGTTGATCTGACTGCACCACCACAATGCCTGCATCACCAACCACATTGGCATGGGTGGCGGAGTTGGCCACCACACTGACACCTTGTGGCAAATGGGTAGCACCCGCGGCGGCAGACTGGGGAATGGGCAGGGCGAATGTGGCAGGAGCCAATCCGGTCTTTGTCTGGATGGGCTTCTTCTGGCTCAATGTCTCCATGGGCTGATCAGACTGTTGGGCCTGGTCAACGGACATCTCTTCATCCTCAACATCCTCATCCTCATTCTCCGCATCCTCGTCAACATCCTCATCCTCGTCATCCTCCTCGTAGAGGTGACCATTTAGATGAACAGCCGTAAGGGCGACATATCGATGCTTGTTGCTCTTCTCCAGCTCAATGGCTTCCTCCGCATCAGCCTCCCGATGCTCCGGTGCAGTAACACTTATCTTCTGGGAATTAACCGGGATGCCGGATCCCATGGCGCGGCTGGAGCGCTTGCGCCGGGTAATCACGCACTGACCCTTATTGCCATTATCGTTCAACTGGCGTCCCTGGATATAGAAACGCTTCAGCTCGTACTCATCTCCATTCTCGTCCACCTCAATCCTTGTATCACCAGCGACGCTGGATGCCAGCGCCAGCCAACAAACTGCGGCGATCAGCGCCAAAACGCAACGTTGCTTCATCTCGAGACGCGACTAAACTAAGTCCCGACATCGCGTCCACCACTTATATTAGCTCGCCGGGCACCTATTGACCCACAGTTAATTACCAAAAGCGGTCCGAGTGGCTCCGAACGCTCTGAATTATTCATAAGCCGTTGCCAAAATCTGTAGCTATGTGGATGATGTGTATAGAATCTGCATGTGTGCATATGTGTGTGTGTCCATCGATGGATGGAGATATCCATAGGGTGCTCAAAAATGTGAGTAGCTCCTCTGCTTTCTTCATAGCCCAAAAAACTTGTTTTCGCCAACTTTCGGCCTTTTGGCCCGCTGAATCAGACGATCGATGGATCAATCTATCGCTTTGGGGTCAATGGTCAATTAATAACCCCAAACAAGAAGAAAGTTTTGGTCAAAGGGCTGCCAGCATTTCGCTGAGCCGATCTTCTTCTCCACACCAAACCGATCTATGCCATATGGAGACCATGTCTCATCAGCTCAGCCACAACAACAACAGCAACAACAACAACAACAAAGGCTGGAGGTTAACGAGGCTGGGAAACAGTTGGTCGGAACATCGAAAGTTCGGGGAGCTTGAAGATTGCACACTTTTTTTTCTCTAGAAAGTCGAGAGTAGAAACTACGCTAATTACAAGCATCCCGCATGTTAGGATTCCGCATCAGAATTGGAAACTTTTTTCATTGGAAAAATTAACAGAAAAATAATTTTAATATTTTTTAATTTTTTTTTTTATTTTTTTGGACGCCCTGTGGGCGCCTAATGCGGCCCTGGGCTGAAGACACACCTAGAAATTACGGGGCTGTAGAAGATTAGGAAAGCGAATTTTGACCTATGACTAGCAATTAATTTTAATATTCAAATAAAAAATCTCGAAGCGACAAAGGCAATAATTTTATTGAAAAATTTATTTGTAAGGCGATTAACAAAAGATTTAAAAATAGAATTACAAATCAGGGCGATTCGCCGCTAGCTTTTGGGCTGGTCTCGGCTTGACCCCGCACTTGTCAGCTCGTTGGCGGGTGCTGTGGCTGTGGCTGTGGCTCCCCGCCGGAATTCCTTCCCCTCCCCCTTTCCCTGCTCATCTTCATCACCATCCCCCATATCCCCATCCCCCATCCACAATCCCCCATCCACAATCCCCCATCCCAAGCAACGACAGCATAGCTCGTGGCCATCATGGACGTCGTGGCCATTCGATGTCCACTCTTTTCGCATGCTAATGAAACATCATAAATTTCCACGAGGCCCTCAGCGAAACTAGGGACGAGCCCAGTTTGGCTGGGGGCAAGAGGGATGCACAGAAACAGCGGGCGAAAGAGAGAGAAAGTGTGTAAGAGGAGTGGGGGGTGGGGAGGGGGAGTTGGAGTTGGAGGCCCATTTTATCATGAAAAAATAACAAAAGATCAATTGACAGAGAGAAATGTTGCGGCGGCTGGGCAACACTTGAATAATAATTGTGCAGAAGCGAGCACAAGACAAAAAGAGGCCATTAAATTACAAACATCTTCAAGCAGCAGCAGCAACAGCAGCAGCAGCAACAACAACAACAGCAGCAACAACAACAACAGCAGCAACAACAACAGCAGCAGCAACATCTTCTATTGGTGTCCGTCCAGTTGATTTGGTATGGAGAAGGTGTCGCAGTGGTCGTCATTCAAATGTCCCCCCTCAGCTCCAACGCCAACGCCAACGCCGACGCCAACTTCAAGTCCCGGCTAAGCAGCAACAACAACGGCAACAGCAACGACAACAGCAACAGCCACAGCTACAGCAGCGGCAACAG
Source organism: Zaprionus lineosus (assembly GCA_035044505.1). Classification (NCBI taxonomy): domain Eukaryota; kingdom Metazoa; phylum Arthropoda; class Insecta; order Diptera; family Drosophilidae; genus Zaprionus; species Zaprionus lineosus. The sequence goes on from JAWNNX010000676.1 coordinate 194,273, forward strand.
GCAACAGGCAAGTGCGTTGCGCGTGCAGACATGCAACAACAACCAACAACAAAAGGCAGACAATCAGCAATAAGAGCCACAAACACAGCAACGGCAACAACAGCAACAATAATAATAATAGTAACAACAACAACAACAACAACCACAACAACAACCACAACAACCACATGGCAACTTTTCTCGTCAATTCTTATGATCGTATCTTGTTAATATGAATGTAAGTAGAAGCGGGAGGCACTGCCCACAAAAGCTACACGAGCAATAGGCCACTTACACACACACACACATACACACACACAAAAACACGCACGCACGCACACAAGCGAGGGTGGCTCCTATAAGTTGTTATAGTGAAAACAAGAAAGTCCAAATGCCTAGTAAGTTTCATAGCTGGATTTGAATAAAGGATAAAAATAGTATATAAACTTAGTATATATTATGCACTATATATTTAGTATATATAGTATATATAATTAGTATATAAAATATGTATAATTAGTATATATAGCATGTCTAATATAATTAGTAAATTAAATTATTTTATAATTTTTTTTTATAATTATAATTTATATTATTATTATCATTTTTTTTTTTTTGTTTTTTAAATATATATAATATATAATTATAATTTATATTATTATTATTTTATTTATTTTATTTTATTTTTTTTTTAAATATATATAATAAATAAATATATATAATTATAATTTATATTATTATTATTTTAATTTATTTTTATTTTTTTTAAATATATATAATAAATAAATATATGTAACTATAATTTATATTATTATTATTATTTTTTTTTTTTTTTTTTTAAATATATATGTATATATATTTATCGAACAAGTTTACTGCCACCTATATAGCAGCTTAACAGGTTAGAGGAATATATTATTATTAAATAATTATTTTATATTATAAATAGTTAATAGTAACAATTACCTATTATATTATATTAACTATACTATCCCGCGAAATATAATAAGAGATTTAAGGCTTAAAAAAGTTCAGTCTTAATAGAAGTTAAAGCTTCCTTAATAAGATAAAAATGCCCAAATGTCCTGTAACCATTTATATATATCTCTCATATACAAATGCAAAACATAGCCAAATTTGAAGCTGTAGTACATATAATTTATATAGACCTAAGCTTAAGCGAATAAAGCTGAACTTCACGAATTTTAAAAGTGACCCTCGCAAAGACAACCAAATGCGACACTGAGCGTCGTTATTATTGCATTGGTGTGCCTGCATCTACTTGTGCTCCATCTTGGCGCTATATGGAAATTGATGCATGACCCAAACAAATGCATTGGGGGTTTGGGCTGGGGCAGCAGAAGCAGCGGCCGCAGCAGCAGCCGCGACAGAAGCAGTGGCTGTGGCTGTGGCAGTGGCAGTGGCAGTGGCATTGGCATGGAGGAGGCAGCACCCAAACGCTAGGCGTAAGTATGCAATTAGAATTAAGTACTTGCGTCTGGAGGTACGCACTGATTTGGTTAATTTCACACAATATGCATGGGACACACTTTTTTATCGATTGACATCGATCGCTGCGCTGGAGGTGCGCAGGAAAATGCGGTAAGTGATGGGCGGAGCTTGCATCGAGTTGCTGTGCATACATCAGCTGGAGTTGTGCCTGGTGGTTCACTTCAACGGAACCAGTTCGTTTGAAGAGCCTAACTATCATTTGATTATTAATTAAATATCACTTAGTTGTAATTAAAATATATATTAATTTATATTTATCTAGTTTATTACTAAATATCACATTTGGCACTTGTTTGGGTCCCAATTAAATAGTTCGTAGTCGTTCCGTTTAGCAAGTCGTTCATTTGAACTTATTCTGAACGACTTGATACAACTCAACTAGTAAAAGTTGTAGAAATAGAAATTGTCATATATGAGCATGCCTCTGCGTGTGTGTGTGTGTGTGTGTGTGTGTGTGTGTGTGTGTGTGTATGCAAAAGAAGAAAGGTGAAGCAACAAAGCGCTGGGCTGGACTTGGTTATTATTGTTGTCATTGTTATTGACCGTCTGCCCTCCCATCCACTAGCCCCCCAACCCCCCAGCCCTCCCAGCCCCACCAGCCCTCCAGCCCGTCCACCCGGCAACCCGCCAGGCAGCCTGACTGCCCGTCGATCTTCGCTCGGTTATGTTGACGACTTTCGCGTAGCGGGCACCAACGGAATTTTTAATTAATTCATGCGTTCAAGTTTGATACACACACCGTATGTATATGCATATGTATATTGTATATGTATATATATTTTTATTTCCTACTTATTTACAAATCAATAAGTCTCAGCTTTTAGCTGCTGCTGTGCTGCTACTGCGGCGTGTGTGCCAAAAGTTTCTTTAATTATATGCATGATTTGTTTGTGCGGTGTGTGCTGAGTGTTGTGTGTGTTGTGTGTGTTGGGTGCTGTGTGCTGTGTGCTGCTGGAATGCCGGTTTGTGGTATGTGCCAGCTAAAGCAACGGTTATTGTTTCACGATCACAGCTATAACTATATGGCAACAGCGAATGCAGCGGGTGCCCCAGGCAACTAACTAGTTTCGCTTCTAAACGTACATCATGAAATCAGCGCCGTCCACCCAATCAGAATGCAACAGCTATTCTCCAACTCTGTATGTATGAGTGTACGTGTATGTGCATGTGTATTTGTGCGCATTCGATTACACACTTGGATGCTGCGGGCTGCAACTATGCCATCTCACTCACTCCCATGTACGCCTGCTATATGCAGCTGCATGCATGCAAAATGGTGGCCTCACAGACTCACTGGCTTCAGGTTGTAATGAGAGTCTATCGAGAAACAATCTATACATACGAAAATGTTTGATTGGCGCGTGACATATTCTCATCTCGAGTTTTGTATTCTCTGCATATTAGCTTGCAATTTCAGTGGCCCAAAAATGTCACCTGTGGCTGCTGCTGCTGTTGCTGCTGAGTTTACAGTTATACGAAATAATTTGCACATGCAATCCGAAAATCTGATGTTCACCAATTTAAATGCTTATCACGTGTATTTTATTTATTTGATTGTTTTGCGGCTTGCAGTCAAATCAACAGCAGTTCGTTTCTCCCTGAGTTATCATCTATACTAATTTTACTTTTCACAATCTATCATACAGAAAGGTAAGATAAAATAACAATAGTGTATAGCAAGTTATTAGTTTTCATTAAGCATTTACTTAAATAGTGTTAATTAAAACTACATCTTTAAATTTTTTGATTTCATTTTACAAGAAATTAAAGTTCACTAAGAAACATATGGATTTAAAATACGCGCCCTACTAACGCCACCTACATGTGGAATGTATAAGCTCACCGAACTGTGGCGGGTTCATGTAAGTGTTTTGAATTTTGGAGAGATAAGATATCGCAAGACAATCGATAAAGTGTGCATGTAGTAACACGGCCACTTATTGTAACTTTGTGAACAGCCTATCGATATTTTGAACCATCCCTAGTCCAAGGAAGTATTGGGGTGTTTGGAAATGTTCGATATTTGCGTAAAAATTTCGAAGTTAAACGAATAACTATGTATTAAACAATTAGTAAATTAGTGCTTAAAAAGTGGCCATAACCATTTAAAATAGTGCACACAAATATCAAGTGATTAATTGTTATCAACGCATATTGTAACTTCTGTACCAAAGAAAGAAAAAACGAAAAAGACTTCGAAGATGTGTCTATACTACGGCCTAAATGAATGAATGTGAAATGTGTGTGTATATGTAGGCGAAGGCGACTAAGGCACACACCAGTCAGCTACATACTGTTTTCGGTACGTGTGTGTACATGCGTGTATGTGCATGTGGTAGTATGTGTGTGTGTGCTGCTAGTCGTGCACACTGAAAGAATCAATAAAGGATGTGCTGTAGATTTTCGCAACTGAAGCAGCAACCAAAAGCAAATACCAAGAAACCAACAACAAACACAACAACAACAACAACAACAACAACTGCTTGAACTATCAGGTGCAGCAACAAAAATTGCATATGAATTTACATTTGAAATTTTTTTTCACTGCTGCGCATGGAAACACTTTTTTTCGTCAGATGTGAATTTGTAACGGTAAATGGTGTGAAATTATAACTGTAATATGTGTAATTGTGTATTGTAATTGAAAAACCTCGAACGAGAAAATTATAAAAAAAAGGAAGCGGTGTATAAATTAATTCAAAATTAACACTCCATATTAATTGTCGAAACTTCCAAATCACCAATTTGAATCATTATCTACGCTCAGCCACAGTCATTCAATCAATTAATCCATTATGAAGTGCTGCGTGATTATTACGATGTTGCTGGTGTCAATTGCACGTAAGTTAAATACTAAGACGAAATTCGATTAATGTCCGCTCGGGGGTTACTGGTATTGAAAATGGGTGTGACATTGGGGGGGATTTCAAATCCTGAATGTTTATAGGATTAAGCCTGCGTTACATAGAGTTGAATCAAGGTTTTATTAACGTGATTTCATCGATTTGTACAGAGGACACAGCGGCTGTTGAGGTGCACTTCGAGGCACCGGACAGTGGCTTCTTCCTGAAGCATGCACGCCAACCACCTGTGACACCGGAAATTGCAAATGTGCAATCGTCGTCCTCAGTGCCGCCGACCAAAGCACGATCTTATGACTCGGTACTATCTCTGGATCGCTTCACGGTCGTGGAGACCACACAACCTGTCTCCATACGCGCAAGCTACGGTCCATTCTCGACAAAGCAAACTGTACCAGCCCGTTACATTGTGCCCGACACAATGGATAGCAACCAGGCTGGGGACTACGTGAACGTGAGTTTGTTGGACCTAAAGGACCAAGGACTCATAATGAATCCAAGTACTTTACTTTTACAGAACTCTACGGCTACGCTTCTGGAACTACAGCAACCGAACATGCATCTGGATATCTCGGCGCATTTGGTGCGCGCCACGGTTTCACAGGACTCCCCTGTGCTTCGTGTTCTTTTCCACGCCGGTGCCGATCCAGGTGGCCACCTGCAGCGACAAAAGGTGTGCGTGCTCCTGCACGTTGCCATGGCTAATGAGCAGCCCCTCAAGGGACGTTGTATGCCCGAGGGTGAGGATGGTGTGTGTGTAGCAGAGGTCGTTGTGCCGCTTGGCTGGTGGCCAGCGTTACCAGCCCCACGGCACAGCAGGGACATCAACAGCAATGGTGGCGGTGGACAGCCGCCACTGCCACCAAAGGTGCCACAACGCTATGCACAGGTGTCGTACAGTGTGTTCGAGCCTCCACTACGTAATCCCGAGCAGTGTGAGCCCAAAGTGCAAATACAACCGCTGACCACATTTGCACAGGTGCCACTTATGGCAGCTAAAATGCCGTTCAAGGAGCTGCGCGCCGATGATTCAGTCACGTTTCTACTACCACAACATCCCCTCTATCCCATGTCCAAGTTGCATGTCCCCGTTTTTCTGCATCAGTATGCGGATCAGGAGCAACGCATTGCTGCGTTTACAGTCCGGGCCCGTGTCAAGGCTGGTCTTCGCATAATGGGCGCCAGTGCGTCCAGCGATCAGTGGAGCGTGAGCATTGAGAAAGAGAATCCCAAGCACACGACTGCACGCGTGACCGCCTTCCGCAAGGAGGTTGACTCTTCCGCCAGTACATCGAGCATGGAGAGCAGAAGCAACTACTCGACCAGCAGCAACAGCAATGAAGTTAACGAGATCTTTTCTTGGCTGCTCGAAGTGGCCGATGACACTAATGACATTCTGGATGGGGGCAAGATTGTGTGGTCTGTTACCCATGTTTACGATACGCCTAAGGATAAGGACTCAACGGAGCTTAGTACCCCAGATGACACAAAGAAGCGTCTTATTGCCAAGCTGGAAATCAACAAAGATGACATACAGGCTGTCCTGCCCATGGCTAAGATCTGGGAGGTGATGAACACAGCGGTTCTGACTGGCCGACAAGTGGCTCAGGCCATGAAAGTCTTCATTGTCTCGCAAGCCGGTAAAGTCGCCGATGTAACCCTGCAAAGCTCCTGCCATGCCGAGGACGAAAGCGTTATCAAGGTACCAAAGCCAAAGAACATCTGGAACGAAAGGATCAATGAATCTAAACTTGCTTTATGAATTGTCCATAGGTTTCCTCGTCATGCAGCTCCGTTTATGTGGACGGCTCCGAGCAGCGCGGCTCTTCCAATGCTTCGGTCATTGTCAAGTATGGCACATATGTGGGCGTTGCCAAGTTCATCGTTTGGATGCCCGATTTTCCACTAGAAGTCTACATATCTGACTTCCGGCTCTCCCAAATCAAGGGCTGGAAGGTAACCGACGATAATCATTATCTGTAAGTATCTAATATTCCTATCACACGCAATCCTGGAAAATTCTAATCTCTAAATCCCAAAGGCACAACAAGCAATCCCGACGTCGCAAGAAGCGTTCCTATGTGTGGAGCCAGCACGGTACCAGCTATTATAACAATGTGGGTGGGGACAAGGGCATCTGCCGCGCCAGGTATCAGCAGAGTCCAGTTGAGGTGTATGCCAAGTTCTTGGCAATTGACCAAGTAAGTTCCTCCTCCCTAATCCAATCAATTGATCATTTAATATATTCCTTTTTTCCGCTTTTAGAACTCCGGTCGCATAAGTTACTTTATTTCGCGCCGCACAGGATTACGAGTCACGGATTTGGTGCAGCCGCTGCTGCGAGTCGCCGATCCAAAGATAGCTTCGTTGAAGGGACGCATACTGCAGGGCAAGTCAATGGGCCGAACCGATGTCCAGGTCTTGTCACCTATAACTGGTCGGGTCATTGGCACCAAGGAGATACGCGTCGGAAGCGACAAGGTGAATCTTTCCAAGCTGATAGTGCGCGTTATATCGGGCCTGCAATTGACCATAACCCCGGAGAATGCCATTGAGAACGGTTATCTGGCGGAAACATCGGTGACGCACAAACTTACGGCACAGTATCAGGAGGGTCTGTTGGACATCGACCTCGAGTTCTCTGATGGCTCCAAGACGCCATTGCGGTAAGGACTAAAAGTAGATTCGTATGTTTCACCTAATGACCATCTGCATCGCTTTACAGAGACATCGCTGTGGAGGACTACTTCTTACTGGTGGAAAGTCTTGACACGGAGGTTGTTGCCTTTGCTCCAATGCTAGCATCTCATCATCCACGTGTCATCGCTGTGGGCGAAGGTAATGGCAATCTTTTACGTGTTACGCTTCTTCTGTCCGAGGAATGTCGTATGCGACGCAGTGCAAGTGCCAGTTCTTCCTCCTCGTCATCCGGCTCCAAGCAAAACAAACCCAACGCAGCTCCTCTTGCCAGCGCCCTTGCCTCCATTGAGGTGGATTTCAATAACGTAGACCTTGCCAACAAGCAGGAATCAATCCAAAACGATGGCACCGTAGGACGCGAGCGTAAGAATTACCGAAACACTGGAGATCTAGCAGATATCATAGGTATGTGTATCCTTTATATAAGTTCCTGAGGATTCAGAAAAAATATATATTGAAATGTCCACTTTATAGTTGGGATTCCACTTCGTGACTCAAGCCAACAGTATGAGCCCACGGTACAGGCCCGACAGCATCGGGCTAGCGTCCAGGCGATCCACAAGTCGCACTATAACAACCGAGTCATCGGCCTAGGCAACGGAAACATGTCTTCCATGGAACTGGGCATGTACGTCCTGTTGACAGCCTTCTGTTTTGCTATCATTGTTTTCGTGATCTCGTGCGTGGTGTATGCTTCCAAGTTCCGGCCTGCAATGATCGAATCCGGTCTGGATCCCCTCTCAGGTGTGGGCAAAGGAAATGGAAACGGCGCGGCTGGTGGTTTTCGCGATGCCCGAATGAAGGAGTCCACCACGAATGCCCTTGACTGGGTCTGGCTTGGCCGTTCAACCATTGACAGGCAATCAATTACAACCTCAGACTCAAATGTGCAACCCCAACAGCAAGCTAATGCTCGAGGTAAGTTCATCCCCAGGCTGGTAAATCTCGTCATAGGTAGATCCTTAATTGTGCATTTTTTGTTGACCAGACTCACGTATTCGCATCACAAGTAATCCCATAATCAACTACGACAACGGCCGCCGGGTCAGCTCCTTTGAACAGCAACAGCCAAAGCTGCAAACACACATTATGCCGGCCTCCAATATGAACAAGCTGCATGCCGAACAGTACGTCTCCTCGTCCTTCACTTATAAAAATGTATGATCCGAGGACTAATTATCTTTTCCTTCATAGCTACATGGCGAACGAACGCAAGGACGCCGGCTTGGACTACAAACCTCCTGTGCCGCCACATCGCAATGTCGGAGCACGCGTAATGTTGCCACCACAGCTTCCACCAACGGCTTCACTTAAGGTAAAGAGTCAATCAACTGAAAGCCAAATGAAGGCTTTCTAAATAGTCTTAGCTTAATGGCTGAAACATTGAACTCTTTGCAGGACAAGGAAATCATTAACAAGCGTCACAGTCAACACCTAAAACGCGAGCATCTGCATAACGACAACAACAACATGGTGACGCAGCAGCAGCAACAACAGCAACAACAACAACAGCAGCAGCCACTGCATCAGCAGGAGCGTCAACATCAGCGCAGTCATAGCCACAGCCATAATTTTGTTCATGAGCCGGCGCTGAGATCCGTTCACTTGAAACTAATGCAGCACCAGCAGCTGCAACAGCAACAACAACAGCAGCAGTTGTTGCAACAGCACGAGGAGCTGCACAATGCCGAGAAGCTCGTGGAGTACACAAATCCGCATCAAAAGAATGCATTTCAATTCGATTCGCTCACACCAAAGAGAGTAACCAAAGCAGTAGCAGCAGCGGCCGCTGCTGGAGGAGCAGGAGCAGGAGGAGCACCCGTAGCACCTTCAACGGTTGTAGCTCCACCCTCACCGGCTATAACTCAAATTAAAGGTAATATTGAGAAGTTCCAATCAAATGCCAAACCCATAATGAGTATATCCTTTGCATTGGGTACAGAGAATCATAACCACAGCATATTGAGTAATGTCGCCGATGCGGCCAATTCAAATGCCACCGATGAGATTGTCCGGCTACCGACACCGCCGGGCACGGCAGCCGTAAGCAGCGAGCCAACAACAAAATCCTCGCGCATCAAGCGAGCCACCGTTGTGGGCAATCCAATGTTCTCGGCAACCGTCGACGACACACTGGCACCCGGCGAGCGGCTGGGTCTCGACGATCTTGACATGGATTACGAACAGATCATGCACTATTTTGATAACCTAAAGGTAAGTCTTGTAGCCAGTGGCCAGCTATACCGATCGATATGATCAGCCAGGAACTCATCTCACATCCATTGCATTGCAGGAGTCAAATGCCTGAGTACAAGAGATTATTGCTAAAATTCGCGAGATATTATCCACATTTCACCAACGATATCAAGATGTCGTTACGCCCCTTACATCGCCCTCACGCAAACAAGTCCAAATGCTCGACGAGCTCGTCGCTGCTGGAGTCGAAGCTGGACTCGAGATTGAAGCGGAAGAAACAACTGGGACTGAGCTGCAGGATGAAGCGACAGTGGAACAAATGGAGCAGCAGCATCAGTTTCACATTCCAAGTAAATGCAACTAAAGGGTAACTACTTAAAACATACATAATACAAACACCTCCACATATACACACCCAAAACACACACACACACACATAGACACACCAAGAGACAGACTCACGAATATAACCGCAATTCTAGCAATCCAAACCTTAAATCGACACTGAAATCGAGTCAAGAAAGAAAGTAAATATCTTATTTATTGCGTAGACTAAGTTCATATAAAGGATATACATAGATACTATACTATATATCGTGCATTATATCGTAACCTTCCCCCGCCCCGCCCCGCCCCGCCACGACCCGAAACCAAATGAAGTCAGCCTCCCTTCCACCCTCAGCTAGCACAAGTGGGGCAAGGCACCGCATCGATAAGTACCACATAAATTTAGGATTATAAAACCACAACAGCAGCAATAAAAAAAACAACAACAAAAGGAAAAATTATAAACAAAAGCATAGCTTGTTAAAATTGCTTACCAATTCTTGCTTCGGCGCTTGCAATCAACCCAACTAATTGAATATAAACAAAAGGAAGAGCAACTAAACTAAATTAAACTTAACTAAACAAAAAACTATTAGCAACAATTGTCTGTGTTGATGGCTTGAGGATGGGCCCCCGCGCCACCTAAGCCACCCCTTCGAGCACAGCATTCAAATTATATATATATATATACACACACATATATATATCTTTATATATATTGAAGAATATGAACAAACGTATTTTGTACGGGATCTCGGCCTCAAATGCATATCTCTTATTATAGATATTTAAAAAAAAAAAAGAAAAACAAAAAGAAGAAGAAAAAAAGTAAGAAATTTGTGCTGAATTTTTGCATTTGTTATTGTAAAACTCGTGTAATCCTTTTGATTTCTCTAACCCTTGACCATGCGCTGACCTATCCCCACTTGTGCAATCTACCGATATATCGTATAGGGGCTGGGATGGTGAAGGGAACGGGAGAGCAACGGAACGGGCTATTAAGGGTAATGAAAGTAATCTGAAGAATTATAAAATTAAACTAAAGCAACTTAACTAAAGTATATATATATACATATATATATATATATATATATATATATATATATATATATAAATATATATACATATATATATATATACATATATATATATAATATAATATTGCTACGAAATATACAATAATAATGCATATTGTAAACGTATTAACAAAGCAAAACAAAGAACGGTAACGATAACGATAACGATAAAGATAAAGATAACGATTACGATAATGATAATGATAACGATAAAGATAACGAAAAGCAAAGCAAAGCAAAAGAAAATGATAAATATAACAATCGCTTTATATAACTGTATAAGTTGGCCAACTGAATGCCTAATATCGCAATCATAATAATAATATTAATAATAATTATTAATGATTAATAATGATAATGATATGAATAACGATAATATAATCCATTATTATATTCCCAAAGTAAACAAAAAAACAAAAAAAAAAAACAAACAAACAAGCAGTAAAGTAAAGCATAAACTAAATGAAAGGACATCACAAAACTAAAACAGAAACAAAAACTATATAGACGCTTATGAGCTTTATTTGATTGATTGCAACAACAACAACAAGAAGAACAACAAGAACAAGAACAAAATAAGAGAACGATTCAAAAAGAACAACCACAAATAAAGTTTGAAAATGTGTAACCAAATATTATATGATATTACCGAGCGATTAAGCTTTATATAGCATAACATATATTTATAAATCTACATGCATATTTATTATTATAATTATAATTATGATTATTATTATCATTATCATTATGATTGTATTGTATTGTATTGTATTGTATTTATCATTGTTCTATTTATATTTATATCAACTACATTTTAACAACAAACAAAATCCCTAAAAAACCACAAATCAATTATACAAAAAGTGCAAATTACAAAATTCGATAACAAAAGAAAACTTAGGTAAATGCTGAATGCAATTTAAACGATATCACAAACTCTTCATATGTATGCATATGTACGCATATGTATGTACATATACATGTATGCATTCATGCATATGGATAAAATAGCTGTCAGCTACGAGTAGACAATATGCAAAGTACCAACAGATGGCGCATCTTAAGCCTTGCTTGGTCGCATGCAATTTATTTGTATCACATGCAATTTATTTGTATCTCATGCTTTTTGTGTGCAAGTGACAGATCTTAAACTTAATGACTATTCATTGCTTTTCTCGTTTATAACATTTATATTTAACTGCCAATTTATGCTTTTATTACGTGTTTAGTTTTGCTTATTTTAATCATAATTTTACTGCCATTTGACATCCCTGACTTAAGGAACAGAGCGCTCAAAAGCCTCTTCCAACTGATCTCTCGATCTCTTTAACTGTTTGAACAAGCAGGATAAAATCTTGAAGAAAATATTTTAAAGTTTATTCTTTGACAAATTAATCGATAACTTAATTTGAAAAGCTGAATGATCTGCATACCCCTCATTTGTGGAAAGTGTGTTGCATTTGAAACTTTGCACATCGCTTACTCGTAGCTTAACTCAGGCCTTGCTTCTATGCATATATACAAATTAAGTTGTACGACTATCGATAGTTTTATCGTGAATTATGCTAGTCTTAAGTATAAAAACAGCAATTCGGATAGGTTTTAGTTTGGTATTAGTATTGCTAGCCATTTGGAGCTTCAAACAGATGTGAAGATAAGATGTACGTTTAAACAGAACTTCAGCCCAGTATCGATAGGTTCACACGATATAGCTATCGATAGTTCTGCAGCTCCAACTGTGTATAACGAGCACACTTAACGCTCTGTTGTTTCAAAGATTTTTTTTTTCTTTAACTATTTAAATACTTAACTTTAGTATACATAATAAAGCACCCCAAGCTAATTCATTCCATTAGCAGAAATTTCGTTAATCGCACTTAACTTCACACATATAAACATATATACACATATATATATATAGATATAGATATCCGACGAATGGATAGTATATCATTTTATCATTTGTTTTATAATTTTAGTTACGCATTCATGAGACATTTAAGTATTAGTTTTTGTTATATCATTGAATCATATGTTGAAAATTGTTCCGTCCAAAAAAAACAAAAACAAAAACAAAAACAAAAATGAAGAGATAAGCAAACAAAATGCAAATGAAAATTATATTGAAATCGAAAGAAAGGAAACGAAAACAAAATAAGCGCAAAGGAAACACACAACAAAAACAAAAAACAAAAAACAAAAAACAAAAAAAACATTAAACAAAAATCATTCAAAAAATTATAATTTTTTTTGATACGCAAAACCAAAAATCGACTCGGCAGCCATAAAAAAAGTAAACCCTTTGGACTGTTCCTACTATGAAACTCTGAAGCACCTACCCAGGATCAGAAATTACTTATATCCAATATCCTGGGTCCTTCCAAGTCTTGTATTGCACATGTTGTAAATAAGTAAAATAATTATAATAATAATTGAGTTCTTCTTCACTCCTTTTTGTATCCTTCGTCAGTCTCTCTCACTCTGTTCTTCTGTGTTGCAATATGAGACGTTATTTATAGAAGGTTCAGAGTTTTATTCTAGGACAAACACACACACACACACGAACACGAACACATAAATATACACCTTTAGACACATTGAAGCCATTGTTTTAATTATACGATAAATTAATTAGTTTTGATCTACTTTACCTTTTATCTTTCCCAATAATTATGTATATCTCAAATTTGATTTAGTCTTGCGAATATTTTAAACACACAAACACACACACACACACACACACACAAATATATATACATATATGTAGCATACATAGATACACATGAACAGACAGTATGAGTATTCAGATCACATTGCCTTCTAATTGAAAGCCTTGAGTGCTTAGCTGTGTCCCAGTGCTAGTGCTAGTGCCATATTCAATCAATCATTAAAGTACGTCAATCATTTGGGGCATGCCTCGAGCTTAACACACGAGCAAACGCTTGTTCTCTCCCTCCAAGCAGTATGTAGCGCGTAGTCTTAAAACAAATAACACTTTAAGTGCAACAGTAGGTTGACAAACAGACAAACAGACGGACGGATGGACGGATGGACGGACAGATAGACTGACTGATTGATTGACAAACAGACAAATCGAAGTTGATTGATGTTATGATCCTGTTGCCTCATACGATAAACGTTATTAGCAATGATTGATCCTTAAATCCATTGACTGTAACAAAATTAGCAAATTTATCAACCCACACACACACACACACACACACACACACACACACACACAAGCATAACATAACATATTCTTAGAGATATACACGATATACATATACACATCGATCGACTTCTTGTCTGCATGTGTGCACATGCATCGATTCCACTGCAAAGACTTTTTATTATTATGTTTAAAGGTATATTTTATGTTAGTTACTTTGTTTATAAATTTATTATAAGAGAATTACAATTTATAATTTCTAGTCAGTTCGAAGCGTACAAATCCCATACATCACTCACACCCACAATCACACCCACACTCACACCCACACTCACACATACATACGCATATGTGAACCTATATAAATGAATAGCGAGCCAATCTTTATATTTGCCATGCTTTTTACCAGGCCCAAAACTGAAATACATTTACATATGAAAAACAAAAACAAAAACAAAAACAAAAAACCAAACACAATCCTAAGGCTAAGCTATATATGAATGTATTTGTATGTATTATCCCAAATATTATACATAAAAACAAAAAAAAGAAAAATGAATAAAAATTACAAAAATACAAAATTGCACACAAATTAAAGAAAATCGATATCGAGAAATCGGAAATTCGAAAAATCGATAAAAAATCGTATGCAAAATGTTTCTGTTTCTCTGTAATCCTTTTTTCTAACCAAAATTCAAGATTAATATAGTTAATATAAAAAAGAAAATATATATACATCTATATACAAAAACATATATATAGAGATCTATATATACACACACATATATACATATATATATGGAATAAGAGGCATATACCGAAAGGGGCAGCAACTAATATCATAATACGATCCAAATGGAAAATGCATGTCTAATTGTTTAAGCTGCTTTCTACAAATTATATATATATATATATATATAGTATATATATGTATACATATATATATTATACTATGTACGATGTATAACGTGTGTGTGTGTGTACGTGTGTCAGAAATTAGACATTACACACACTACTACTAAGTACTAAATTATAAAGAAAAAGAAAATGAAAAAGAAAATGAAAATGAGTAAGGAGTCAGAAGCAGTAACGATTCTCACTCCACATGCAATTCATGAAACTATCGATTAATCGATATAGAAATTCGTTAAGTATGTAAGTTCTATGAAACTCCCACCTGCCTAGCCATCCCGCTTTCCCCTTCGTCCCTTACTTTTAACCGCACTCCGCTGCTGATTTGCACTTTTTTCAAGAAATCAAGAAATTTAAAAGCTAAAATTACCTTTGAAGAATGAGAATTAAATACTTAAAAAACGCAAAACGCAAAACAAAAAACTAAACTAAAATTTATAAAATAGATGAAAAAGCAAGAAAAAAAAATATGATGGAATAAAAAAAGAGCCACCGCCGCATAATTGTTAACATTGTATCAGATCAGTTATTACGTAGTTGTTGTGTATGTATTGTATGTATGTAAGTATGTAAATGTGTGCTTACTTTGATAAAAACAAAAAAAAATAATCGGCTAATCGATCGATCGATTCCCCGATTACTTGACTCTTGCATTATTTGGAGCGCATGTGGTTTTTATTTTTTTTTTAATATTCCATTTTATAAGCTAGCGTGATATGATTTTCATTTTATCCTCGAAATTTTCCACACACTTTTCTCTCGACTTTGCAAGCAATTAACCGCCTACTCCTCCCCATCTTAATACACTTATACACACATATATATGCAATATATATATATATATGAATATATAAATATATATATATTTATATAGTTACTTATAAAGCAGCCCCACAAAATGCCCCACTAGCAAATGCCAGTGATCTTCACAAAGCTTATAAATATACATATAACTAAGTATATACATTTATATAGATCTATATATATATATATCTATATATATATATATAAATCATACAATAATGTACGAACACCTATTCCTTGCCTCACACCTCCCCCTTTCGAATATGAAATACTAAAAGAACATTTGCTTGCCCTTCACCCAAAAAGTACTAAGTTTTTAAGTGTTGCCGATCCTTCCAATTGTTTGTACCTTATATGGAATATGTATGCTTCTTAAAAAATATTATTATTATTCTATTAATTTGTGTGTTTATTCAATTGTGTTATTTAATCCGTTAATATGAGAAATAGTGAAAAATACATAGCAGAAACAGAAAACAGAAAACCGAAAACTAAAAACTGAAATCATTGCAAAATGTATACAACAAAAATTGAGAACAAGAATTAAAAAATTGAAAATGAACAAATGATATGATATGAAAAATATAGTTGCCATGTAAACACTTTAGTAGTTTATTATTATTATTATTAAAATATTTATTAAGTGGACACACATTTTGTTTAAACAAGAAATCAATTTCAAACAACAAAAATTACAAAAAAATAAAAAACCAAGCAAAACAAAAAAAAATTGAAAAATATTATAAATATTCAAAAACTGAAATATTAATTTAAATAAAAATAATTTATTAATAAACCACATATTATGAAATGACATAAAAATCAAAATTTGTTTTCTTATTGTATTCTCTGCGATATCCCCACAGGATCGGTTCGATAATAATCCGATAAAGGAACTAATGGTTCCTTTGGAACGAAACTCCAACTGCAGCTCTGATTTTGATCAGCTGTTGAAAATTCTCATTGTGTAAAAAACCTAAAGTTATTGTTGTTTAATTCTATAAAAAGTTTAAATACGTACATATATAATTATGTATATAAACAGTTGTATCCGGAGATCAGTCCATCTGGCGACTCGTGTATTTTCGAAAGTCTTGTTGATGTCAGCGCAGAGCACCAAAAATGGCGTGTACTGAAATACATATGTATGTGTGTTCCTATGTAAGTAAACACTCTGGCTTTTATTATTGTCTTAACAAATAACTTACTTAAATTAATGGACTTGTATGACAGTAGTCATAAACAGCAACAATTTGACATGTTTTCTATAATTGAAAATATAAAATGTAAGAAATTTTAATGAAAAATGCTCGGCGCACGCGTTTATTCTTATTGGAACTTAATGTACCGTTAGTTGGCGGCGCATGTCACTTGCTTTTTATGCAATGAGTCAATTGACTTCTGAAAATATGTTGATATTTGGGTTTGTTTGTATCTGAAGTGTTTTTTAAATTATTGCTAGTCGTTTTATTTGCTAGTTACTTATTTTAACTTTTAAAGAATTAAGGAGGCAAAACTTAAAAATTCATTTTGATATAATATTAATTTCAATATGAGTTTTTAAAACTTTTTCCTCTGGAAATAACTTCCTGTCAAACTGCTTTAATGTATAATGAATAATAATTATATATGTTATATTTTGTATGGTGAAAATTAACGAAATAATGTGATGTTAATAAATATCATATAAAATTAAAAATTTCCAAAATTTTAGCTCTTTTTATACATATAAAATTAAAAATTTATATATGGAAATAGTTTGCCGTGAAATGCTTCCCTCTAAGTTTTCAGACTTATTCAGTAGAAAATCCGTATGTTTACGCGGTATATAGTCAGGAATTAGCTCATTTATTTTTGATCGATTTAATATTTGAGATTTGAAACAATTTGAAGGCACATATGCGAAATATTTTACAAATATTTTGCCAGTTGCCCTTATAAAGTCGTGTTCTTGAAGTTTACGCAACATTTGTCGCTTCTTTTGACGCTTGATCTTGGATGTTCGCGATGGCGTCAACCTGCATCATCATATAGATAGGCCACGCCCACCGCCTTTGCCTTTGGTTTTTAGGAAAGTAATGTCCGCCCACTTGGCAGAGGATCAATGTGAACAATTCTTAAGTGCGTTCTACGTTTAATTCAAATTCTAATTGTAAGAACTTCCAATTTCAGCAACAGACGACATTTTGCCGCGCCATTATCGTTTTTAATCTGTATATGTATTGGTATGCAAGCAATGGTCGGACTATGTGTGTGTATGTGTGTGTGTGCGATTGACTTTCATTTTGTCTCTAATCGAAAGCCAAAAGCCAAAGCCGCGACTCAGCCGAGCATATAAAAGCGATGGGAAGACGCTTCGATGTTTCAGTTGTTTGACAAAATTCGTGGACTCTTCAAGTTTTTGGATTCGGGTCGAATATCGTATTGACTATTATTATATAGACATATATATATATATAAATAAATATATAATCTACCTAAAGATGTCTTATATCGGCAACGCATCGGATTTGGAATGTGAAAAGAACGAGTTCCCAAGGCCGCGTCCTACGGGCATTGTTACCAAAATGGCCGCCCACAAGCTGTCGGCGGAGCCGAAGTGGACCGATAAGCGGGAGGATGATTCCGATTCGGAAGTCTCGACGCCCGACAATTTTCTGACCAAAGGTGCAAGAAAAAACCAGCTAATTAAATAATTTTTATTCTTTTAAAAGAAATTTAAAAAAACCCTTTATTTTTTTATATTTAAAAAAAACCTTTTTTTTTTTTATATTTAAAAAAACCTTTTTTTTTATATTTAAAAAAACCCTTTTTTTTTTATATTTAAAAAAAAATGCATGTTTTTTTTTTGCGAGTGAGTGTTTTGTGTTTAAGTGAATTTCGAACTAAAAACTGTAGAAAGTAATTTATTGCGCATCCTAAAAATAAATCTCCTGAGATTCCTGGACTGATAGTCCAGTCCAGCGGACTCTGAGTGTAGACCGCCAATTGGAGTCGAAGGGAGAGGCTGCTTATTTAATAAGAAGTTCCTTAACTAAGTTTCTTGTAGCTTACTTACATATGTAATATCATTTAACTGTACTAACGGAGGTTGAACCTCATCCCAAAACTTACAGGCGCCTTTCTACTGACACCCTCCTATGAACTATCCATGGAACGAGCTGCTCTAATATGTGAAAAAATGAGTTTCAAGGGTTGCTTCAGCTTGACCAAAACCGCTACAGGAATTCTGTTTAAATTCTCACATCCAGATGACTACCAGGCGGTCTTCAAGAAGGGCTTCCACAAAGTGACCGGTGCTCGTTTCTATCGCAAAGTAAGTGCCCAAGTCACTTCATTATCCTTCTTTGACTCACATATGTATTATATATAAAATACTCTATATATGGCATTCTATCCATGCATACTAAAAACTCCCATTGTACTCACTGATTTGCCGCCTGTGATGAAAATCCTAAATATCTGAAATCCTTTTACGCATTTTTACAGCAAACGTTCTCGCGAAGTGTAAGTATATCGGCGGTACATTGGCCGTACCGGCGTGTTAGGGAACTTCCTGGTAGTGCCTCATCCTTGAAATAACCTACATTGAGCATGCTCCATATCTTACATATGATACATATACAATATTTAATTGATGCCATCCCTGACATAATCCATGTATAATCATGTACAACTGTGCGTGTTCTGTGTTCCAATTTTCACTCCCTAGATTGCTATACCATGTCGGCCACGGAAGACATTTACGCTGTACGTGCTGGATGTGCCGGAGGATTTGCCTGTGGAGGATATACGTCATGCGATGTACAAGTTTGATTCGGTTGTTGAGGTTGTGCGCCTGCACATCTACTCCAGTCCGGGTCACCAGGTCGCCAGTAGCGTGGACAAGGGCGTCGAAGGTGAGCAGACCACCCACACACCGTCCCCATCACCGAGCCAAACACTGCGCCGAGCGGTCATACGAAGTAACCCATTGATATCATTTTAATTCCCAGAAACCTTATGTCTAATCACTTGCAACACTTGCACCACTTTTCCAGGCAGCAGCACCACCACCAAGAGCGTTGTGGGCGATGCCATTGAGAAGGCTGAGCGTCCCGAGCGTCGCGAGTTGCCGCCAGCTGTAATACGGATCACATTGGCCTCCATGGACGAGTACAATATACTGCTTCAGAACGGCCTCAACTTTTATGATGCCACATTCTTTCCCACTGAGGCGAACATCTCCCTAAAAGGCGCCAAAATTGACTATAAGCGTCGGTAATTGGGCCACATCTTTTTTTTTTTTTTTTTGTTTTTGCTATTCTTCTCCGCTCTCGTTCTCACCCACACTCTGACCTCTGACAATCTTCTTTCTCTCTCTCTCCCTCTTTCTCTTTCTCTCCCCCATCTCTCCCTCTCGTGCACCCACTGTGCCTCTCTTTCCAGCATGCTTGACGGCTCGATACCCGGGCGTGTGCGCGAACTGCTGCCCGTATTCGATGCAGCTGGCTTCTGCAAGCTGCCTCCGCCTACGAGCAAGCTAATTAAGCCGCCGAGGTCATAAATCGAATCGAAGCAAATCGACGACGAACCCGACGACATGTTCCGGCTAGATAAACCAGCCTATCCAAGCCCCTCAGCCCCTAAACCTCTAAAACCCCTAAACCCAACAAGACGATGAGCTTCACGATCAACAACAACAACAACAACAACAACAACAACAGCAGCAGCAGCAGCAGCAGAGCAACAACAACAACATAAACAATTCTTGATTTGATTTAACGGATGCTTGGGACGTTTCCGCTGCCAACTACATATAATAATTCCCCTTATGGCTAAAAAAAAAAAAAAAACAAAACAATTTTTGTCTTTTCTTGTGAACTCTTTGGTTTTTTTTTTTGCTTTTTTTTGCCTAGTTTTATTATTAAAGGCCCATAAATGGCATAGCTTCTAATTTGTTTCGATGTCTAACAAAACAAAAACAAAAAAAAAAAATAAATAAATATAAAAAGTTTAAAATTAAAAACACTTCAATGGCAAACGGAAACGAACTAATTCAATTTACCCTCTGTATGCCACGAAACACACATCGCAATCTGTCATAACCTTTCAAAAATGTAACCCCCACGTCCAATATAATCCAAAGAGAATCCCTGCAACGCATTAGACATTTTAATTTCTTTACTTTTCCCACTTTCAGAAATTATCGACAGTCCACCTTGTGTTCTGCACCCCTTAGAGAAAGGTTCTTAACTCGCAACAATTATTAAATATTTATTTTTCAGCAATTAATTAATTTTCTTTTCCTTTAAAGTGGAAATGAGCTCGGAACAGGGTCTAGGGAAGGAGCAATGCCCAGTCGCCCGACTTCGGCCCTAAAAAGAGGAATTAAATATAATTAGTTAATATATATATTTAATTATGACATTTAATTTAATTGTTACTGTCGAAAAAAAATATATTTATTTGCCAAAATAAACAACAAAATTAAAAAATAAGAAACATAACAAAAGTCGTTTTATTTTCTAAATAAATTAAATAAATAAATAAATCCCATAGAAAAGCGCTTGGTACGCATTCAATAGGCGAGGGAGGGGCTTCAAAACGACAAAAATGTAGTCAAATTTGAGCCGCATTTGAGTTTCATACACCAGGCCAACGGAAATGTCAGCAGGCAGCCGCGTTCGGCGGCGGAAAAATTCTGCTGCATACCCTAGGGGGCACCGCGAGAACCAGCGACCTGCTGATCGCTTCTGTTCGCCTGGTACCTCAATTTCTATTGCAGCCAAATTTGACTGCACTTTTGTCGTTTTGAAGCCCCTCACCCCCCGAATGACTCTAAATATGGAAATGCTGAAGGAAAAAGACATTTTTATTTAAATTTAATTTGGTTTATAAATAAATAAATGGTTTGTAAATAAATATTTAAAATGGCCTTAAAATAAAATATATATTTTTTTAAATATATTTTTATTACTTATATTTTCTTTTATTTTAGTATTTTATTTTTAGTTTTATATTTTAATTTTAGCTTTATATTTTTGATACTTTATAATTTATTTTATTTTTTATATTTTATTTCAATGATTTTATATATTTATCATTTTAAATAATAGATACTTAATTGATAAATTAGTTAATAACATGAGCAGCAGTATCTGCCATGTCGCTGGTCCTGTCACCAAGGTTGCTCCAAAGGACAAAAAGAGGAAGGACCGCTCTCTGATTATGCTGTTTTATTTTATTTTATGTACATAAAAGTTTGCAAACAATTGTTATTTAATTATTATTTAAGAAAAATTGTAAATTTTAAATTAACAAGTAAAAGACTCGGAACGTTTGTGTAATACTTTTCGTTTTTTGTATATTTTGCACTTTATTTAGGTAATTGATTTAGATATACATAGATCTTGATTGATTTAACAGACAAAGTTGTTGCACAAAGTTTAACACAAAGACATATATACACACATATATATATATATATATAGATATATATAAATGTATATACACACGTATATATACATATACACACATATATATATATATATACATATATATATATACACATATATATAATATATATATATAAATATTCTCATAGGCATATAATTTATCATACTGCAGAATGTCTTGTATATAATAATAATTAATAATTGATTTAAAGCATATAAGTAGTATGTATGTATATGTATATGTATAGGTAATTATGTATATAAGTAGTATATAGTCTGTTTAGGAAATACTCATAGAATTTGAACAAATCAATAACTCGTCAATTAGTTCTTTGTTTTGTTTTTGTTTTTGTTTTTGTTTTTGTTTTTTGTTTTTTGTGTTGTCTTGTTTTCGTGTTTGTTGTGTAGTTTGTTTGGAAAAGAGACGCAAAGCGACAAAACAGCAAAAAAAAAATTATTATCGTATATATGTATATAATAAAGAGATATAATAATCAACGTTTAACAAACAAAAATATATATATGTATATATGAATTAAATACACATACACTCCCATCAACACTCATACTCCTGCTCCTCCTAATCCTTTCTCTTTCTCTTTAACTCTATCTATTTCTTTCTCCCTCTCCCTCACTCTCTCTCTCTCTCTCTTCGTTTCTCTGTTATAACCGACACACACACACGCACAACTCATATTAGGAAGGAAAGCGCGTGCTACAATGTACAAATACAAATACAAATACGAATACAAACATTTTAGTGAAGGACACGCAGACGACGCAACGGACACGTAATTAAATAGTATACAAATTATGTTTAATACACGGAGTGAACAATATTATCCTTTTCAACCAGCAGGCGAACCTTCATGCAGCCATCGGAGCCGCACGAGAAGAGACGTCCAAACGGATCCACATACACCTGGCTAACACCCTGGCCGGTGTGCTTGAAGAATCCATTCTTGGCATGCTCATGGGGGAACGTGTTGATCAGCATAAACTGATTTAAGTCCCATATCTGCAATGCATCAAAGTTTAATTAAATATGAATTTAATTGTTTTTTGATATTGTTTGTCGACGCACCTTAATGTCACCTTCGATGGAGCCAGTTACAAAGAACTCCTCATGGGGATCCAGTGCAATACATTTAATGGTACTGTCGTGTGCCTAAAGGAAAGAGTGGGAAAGAGATTGTTAACAGGAGGAATCCTTTGAGATGTGGTGCACAGATGTCGCAGCGTACCTGATACCGATGCCGCAAGGTGCGTTGGCGTACATCAAAGATACAGATGTCACCTCGTTTGCCACACGAGATGAGCACCTGGTGCTGGGGTGCGAAGACCAAGCAGGAGGAGCCCTGGTCATGACAGGTGAAAGCTGCAAGTAGGCAATGAACAAAAACGTAAAGGAAGAGCATAACAAACATTCTTGGGATCCCCGTGTGC
Source organism: Zaprionus lineosus (assembly GCA_035044505.1). Lineage (NCBI taxonomy): Eukaryota > Metazoa > Arthropoda > Insecta > Diptera > Drosophilidae > Zaprionus > Zaprionus lineosus. The sequence goes on from JAWNNX010000676.1 coordinate 217,692, forward strand.
CTCAATGGAATTACAATATATCAAAGGACCCTACAGTTGGCGGGCAGGACAAAGCAAAATACTCACCAGACACACACGACTTCTTATGCGGTAACAGTGTATCCCATATGTTAATGTTCTTGTTCTCCGAGCTTTGGCCAGCTGTGGAATCAAATAATGAATTAAATTAGAAATTGGGATTCCAAGTTGTAAATGGCATGTAACCTACCGCTGGCTATCAAGCTGCAGGAGCCCAGGAATACGAAATCTGAGAGCGTCTTATTGTGGCACGGATAAGTCTACGGAGAAAAGAAAGAGTTAATTGAAATGCAGATGACCCTGATGTTGGGACTTACAATGAAGGGTCTATTATTCTGGGTGGCAATACCCGCTTGCCAGAGGCTCAGGTTGCCATCTCCGTCGCCGATGCCGAACTTGTTGCCCTGCTCGGAGAAGCGACAGCGCGTGACCTTGGCAAAGGTGCCAGATGTGCGTGGGCAGCAAACTGGCTGTTGATGTCCCCACTCCCAGATCTGCACAGAGCCATCCTGGCCACCCGTAAGGTACAACGGCATCAATGGATGGGCACTCATACGTTTCACATTGTCCACCTTGTGGCGCAAAATCTGCCGGGAATTAAGGTTTAGTTAGTTTGGTCAAGGAGCGACAACCCCCCAATACTCCACTCACCATCGATGTGCCACGCCCCGACTGGGAGGCACTCTGAGTGCTAACGCTTGGCTCAGTGAAGGATGTTCCAGTGCCAAATTGATTCCTGTAAAAAGCACAAGAAATGAAGTGACGTTAGGATCGACGGTTAGAAAGGTAGCACAGGGAGGAGATATCAACTCACTGCTCCTGCGACTGGATAATGAGGAAGGCGGAGCTATTAGTATCCGCATCTTTGGACAGATTCATCATGTCATAGTCGCATTCGTCCTCATACCAATTGGGTGATTCCAGCAAAAGCGAAATATCAAACTCTTGTATCTCCCGAGGATTGGCAAACGCGATCATCGATGAGCTGTTGTTCTTCAGGCAGAACGTAAGGATTGACTCGTGGTCCTTGTGTATAATCCTTATTTGATCCGTATTCTCGTTTGTCGAATGGGATTGACCTTTAAATAGAAAGTGACAAGGGGACACCAGACAGAGAGAGACAGAAGAACAAGGAAGGAAAAGCAGGAAACAGAAAGAGAAAATAAATATTAGTAATTTTCATTTCACTTTTCACTGAGTGCGACAGAGACAGCAAATAAACGAATGAAACAAATAGATCGAGTGCATGTGTTCATGTGAAACTCGGCCAAAGAGTCATCCCATCTGGAAATCTGCTCTTTGAATGAATGAAATTTAAGTTAAAGTTCGACGAACTGTGTTTAGTACAAAGATGGAACCACCACCACAAGGATCAGAAACAGAAAGTGACGAAAACTAAGCCCATTATTAGGTACACACCTTCATCGGCATCATTGTCGTGATGGTGGGTGTGATGGGAACCGCGGGTGCTGGTCTCGGTGCTCTTGCCAAATATGCTCTTGATGAAGACCTCCTGGGTTGGCTCCTGACGAACCAAATAGTTCCAGAGTCGCCGTATGGGTCCGGCAGCCGAGCCCGAAATAAATGGAGTGTTGTCCTTATTCAGGAGCGACCTATACTTATGAATGGCCAGACCATTGATGCCACTCTCCGCATAGCAGCCGGGTATATAATGTCGGGATGGTGGTCCACGGCTGATTAGGTCATTGAGAGAAAACTCCTGCCAGCGGTTAAGTGTGCGCAACACCTCATGCGACAAAGGACTAATCACAGGCAAATCTATGTACAAGAAGTGAGAAAGAGAGAGAGATGAGAAGGGATTAATCCTGTACACACATTAGGAGGACTGAGAACTTACCCTGCAACTCGATACCAGCCACTTTTACGAATTCCTGAATCTTGTATGTGCTGATCTTGATGAGTGCCAAGCGCAATATGCTCCAGGAGTAGGACATGGGATTGGCGTGCTCGGTGTTGTCTTTGGGCTTTAGTTGTGAGCGACTCACGTTGACATCATCATCATCGTCCTCCTCCTCCTCACCGTCTGACTCATGTGAGTCATCTGTATCGTAGTCATCGTAATCTGAAAAAAAAGGATTAAGTCACATGAATGACGAAATTTTTTAAGATGAATCACCCATTATTTCTCTTACCCGTGCTAGAAGGTTTGGCTAGGAAGTAGGAGAGCATTGATGTCTCTGGTGGCATAAACTGTTCCCTGTACGTGGGCTTGTCCTCTTTCATGTTGCTCGAGGTGCTGTTTTGGCTGAAGCTTCCCAGGATTTTCATGTTGAGCTTCATGCGCTGCTTCGTTATGGATGTGACCGTGTTCCACACGCTGTTCTCATCCGTCCCATCCTCTGAATTACCTCCAGCAGCCAAGGCGGCAGCTTGGGCTTGGGCCTGAGCCTGTGCTACGTTTGGCTGTGTCGCCGGTTTGATGAGCAGCTTCTTCATACCCCCACCGAAGAGCGTTGACCAAGTGTCGTTGGTGAAGTTCTGGCCGCTGAGGCGGTACAGCAAGCGACTGTCGCACGTCGACAGGGAGTAGATGAATAGTGCCATATATGTGGATACAAAAGACTCAAGTAGCAGGACATTCAGCTTGGGTACATCCTCGTCCTTCTCCCGGGCTAAAAGTGCCCGCAGATTGGTGACTCCCGGCCACTTGGAGGGCGTAGTGCAAATGCCCGCTGGCTCATCCGTGGAATACTTACGCCTGCGATTGAAGGCATTGCGACTGCCCACCAGGTAGCTGCACTCGAAGGAGGAGTTTATCTTGGCTATGTTCTCAATGCCCGGACTGGGATATCCATTGAACGAGCAGTTGTTCACCACGAAGCTCTCCGAGTCACAGAGCGATTGGTAGATGCATGAGGACAATGCCACCGCCAAGTCGCGCAGCACAAAGATCTCGCTGAGGGCACTCGTCTCGATGCCTGGGAATGGCAGCAACTTAATGATGCTCTGCAGCATGTCCACTGTCTGCGACTGCAGATACTTGATGGGATCGGCAATGACCGTCTTGTTGCCAGCGACGCAGGCGCTCAGCAGCGGCAGAGTCGTTGGGAACGGCAGGGGGCTGAGGAGTTGTTGTTGCGTCTTCTCCTGCTGAAGCTCCTGGAGCAGTAATACCAGTTCCATTCTCACGGACGCCAAGCCTCCACCACTCGCCCCATGGAGCGAGCAGTAGCTCAGCAGTGTCCTCAACAACGTCTCGTTGGCTGCAATTGAGCATGGGATACATTAGAATGGGTAACAGATATGCCTGAAGAGACTCACCTTTAAGCCAACGCTTGCGCTTGGCCGCACGCATCACCTTGGCCTCGAAGTCCTGTTTGTCTTGCATCAGAATTTCGTGGAGCGTGGGCCGCTCTGTGCTAGGATAGATGCTAGCGTTCATGTCCTTGTCCTTGTCTCCGTTTTCGGGATCGCCAACGTCATTAGTCTGCTCAGAGCTGCAGTAATTACAGAGCTGCTTCAGTGCCTCCACCTCACGCTCGAGCCACATGTAGAGTTGATAGCGCAGTTGGCCACCATCCACCTCGAAACCGGTGGCCAGAGTTGATAGTTCCTCCATAAGAATCTTCAGACAAGCCACAAATTTCAGCTGCTGTGCCATGATGTCCAGCTTGCAGTCTCCCGAGCCAACGACGAGCTTATCCTGTCCAGGCTGTGGGGTGGCTAGTCCAGGATCGTTGTCCTCGTTGATTGCCACGTCAGCATCGTCGTCATCATCGTTGTTCTCATCATCTTCGTCGTCCCACTTTATTTCGAATTTGGCTTCAACGGAGTTGCTACTCACCGGGGCACCCCAATCGAACTGGTCGGCTGTTGACTGTCCCTGTGATTGCCACTGGTCCATGATGCCCGTGTTGATGAGGTCGTCCTTGACCACCTCATTGTCGGGCGCTTGACTGCCGGTCATGCTGTTGTTGGAAGCAGTACCATCGCTGTCACTTATCTTCATGGGCAGCTTATTCAGCACCTCCAGCGCCAGGGCCGGGCAGCCGGACTTGAAGTGTCCGTGTGCTGTGGTAAAGTACAATTGCCGTTCGATGGCCGTTATCGAATCCTCAAGCTGCAGTTGTTTGTCACTGGCTGCATTCGCGGCGCCTGGATGACGCGTATCACCGGCATAGCTGAAGCCCGACAACACGACATGGGCAATGCGTTTCTCCTGCGCGGAGATCGCAATGTTCTGCCGGATGAGGAGCGGATGGGTGCGCAAGTAGATGTAGAAGTTGAATACATTGGGATTTGTGCCGTGCGGCATATCAGGACGCAGGAGGTCCTCCTCGCGGTAGCTGCTGTGCAGTCCACCGACTCCATTCTGGAGCAGGGTATTAAGACTCTCCTGGTGCTTCTTGATAGTCCAATAGGTAATGGAGCGTAGGAACGGATCCGGATGAGCACGTGTCAAGTCGCAGCGTCCGGTGTCGACCTCCGTGCCCAGAATATGGTCATTCAAGAGGCGATAGTAGTAACTGCCCTCGGCGTCTCCCTCGTAGAGGCGAGCAATGATCAGCGCCAACTGAAAGTCTTCCAGCTTATTCATGCACACCTCGATGGCATCGTTAAGGGAATTGGCCAACAGGAAGAAGGCCACCGCGTGCTCAAATCTCTGCTTGCCCAACAGGACGAACGCATTCTTAAGCGCCGCCTTGCGCCAGCGATCCTCGGCGAAGTTGTTCCCAAAGAAGGTTGTCATCTTCTCGTCACGCTTCGATCTGAACAGACCCCAGACGAGAGACTTCTTCTTCATGGCCAGATAGTAGATGGCCGCGTCCAGTGGATCCTGCTTTAGCTGGTACGCACACTTAGCCAACTTCTCCACGCACCGGCGCAGCGTATTGATGTTCTTCAGCCAATAGCCGACGCCCAGATCCCGGAGCGTAGCCCAACGTAAGTCGCCCTTGGTGTAGCTGGGTATTAGGTTGAGAAGCTCCTCCTCGCTCTCCGAATGGTAGGCCCAGACGATGTTGGCGGTGCCCACGCCTTGGCGCTGGAATTGTGCCCGCTGCTGGAGCGGCAGACAGCGCAAAAGGTACGTGAAGTGCTTCATGGCAAGCAGGAAGCGAAGACCACAGTCGTCCAGCGAATCTGTGGCCTGTTCCTTGTTGCCGGCACCCAAGGCACCACCACCAGCGCCTTGATTCTTGCCGAGATCTGCTGCAAACTTGTCGGAGAAGTCTGTGTTGCAGGTGGCCACCGTGTCGGCCAAGGCCAGCAAGTGCATCTGATCTAGGGAAGATAAGCCCGGAAGATGCGTATGGGTCAGCAGACGGGACAGTAGTTGACCCTGCCTGGGACCAAAGTGCGATATCGATTGCTTCTCGGGCAGCGAGAGGCGGCGCTCTTGACGTTTCTGTTCACCATCGCAGAGAAGGTCATCAAGATTGTCATCGGAGTTGTGCATGTCAAAGAGTTCGTCGTAGTCCTTGTCGCCCTCTGCAGCATTTGGTCCTTTGCCAGGCTGCTCCCGATCCGCATTAAGAAGCACCCACAACGGCAACGGTGGAATGGAGTTGATTTCGGCGTAGTCGAGCATCAGCTCCTCGGGAATCTGGGTGGTGCTGCCACGATGCTCTGCCTGGATGTTGCTCGTGTCTGCTGTATAGCTTATGCTCAGTGTGCGCGATCTTGACCAGCTTCGTTGGCGGGCACCATAGCCACCGGCACCACCGCCACCTGCACTTCCATCATCATCGTTGGGAAGCCCACTGGTGGCTCCACTGCTATTGTTGCCGCTCATGCAGCGTACCAAGTGCGCCAGAATGGCCTTCACCCAGCGAATCTTGCCGCAATTGAGTAGTTCCATAAGCTGCTTTGGATGATACTGGGGCAGAACGGGACAGGCGATCCGAGAGGCCTGGAACAGCCCGAAATCTGTCATATAATCGTCATTGGGTGGCGCATCGTTGCCGGCACCGTAACCGCTGGCATCCACCTGGGCACCATTCATATTGGCCATGCTGTTGTTGCCTCCGAGACGACGCTTCTTGTCGTGGGAGAGCAGCTGCAGGTTGGCGGTGCTCACTTTGCTAATGAGCGGCATGGAGGCGACGTTCTTGAGGCGTAATTGGGTGGATTCATTTGCCAAGGAGCGAAGATCCTCGTCACGCAGGTTACGCGAGTCGGGCACATCCTCGGTGATGCCGCCAGCTCCGCCGGCGACTGCTGCTGCCGCTGCTGGAGACATGAAATGTGCTCCATAGTGCGGCTTCCACTGGGAGTAGACATGCATCTCAGAGTCCATGGCCACCACAAGGATGCCATCACGCACCCACGATATTTGCATGGGGAGTGGTGGCAGTCCATCCGCCGTTTGCAAATCAATCTGACGGAGCTTCATCCAACGAATCTCGTCCACAAAATTCGGTTGAGCCAAGGAGCTAGCCTTGCGCAGAATTGGACGATTCACGGATCGGGACTCCTTCATGGCCTTGATGTTCGCTTGGGCAATATCCGAGCTGACAGGCGTGTAGAGGAGAATCTTGCTGCCCACAGCCACCGTAAGTATGTGTGAGCCATCCTCCTTGGACACCCAATCCAACTGCACCAGATGCTTCTGGGTCAGAGGACAAGTGTTACCGTTCTCCGCGATGCTCTTCCGCAGGGACTGCAGGGTGCTGAAGCTGGGAACGGTCAGAAGGCCGGACACAGCGGCCGACTGTTGCTTGGCGGTGGCCAATTCTGGTGTTGTCTCTCCGCTCCGTGGCGAGCGGCTCTCCGCGTCATGGGCAAAGGTGTGGAGCACCTGATTGAGGCGCTGCTTCTTGGCCAGGAGGCGGCTGTCGTGGAGGTAGCTCAAATCGATGCCGTGGCCGATGTTGATGCGCGGCAAGTGAACGTTCTTCAGATGAATCGTATCCTCAAGTACCCATTCGCTGCCGCCTGAGCTCTCGCACTCGTAGATGGCCACACAAAGGTTCACATAACGGGAGTCCGGGTCACCCTTGTTGGGACGGGTGAAGCTCTTGCCGTATTTGTAGGCGCATGCAATGCGACCGGAGTAGGCGGCACTTATGTTCAGCGGTTGGCCAGGGATCTCGATGGCCGACTGCTGGATGCGGCTAAACATCTTCCACTCTGACCAGTGATAGGAGTCGGTGCCAACAGGTTCACACTTCCAGAAGCGCGATATCGAGTCCGAGCAGGCGGTCACTATGATGTAGGGAGCGAAGCAGGCGGGATATATGCTGGAGCTGCTCAAGTGGCCGGCGGCTGGAGAGGCGTGAATGACATCGACGCCCTCGGGTAGTGGCAGCTCCTGCGTGCACACCTTTTTGGTTGTTATAGAGATGTGAGGCGCTTCCACATGCGGACCAAAGTGTTCGGCGCCGGTCAACGTCTCCGCGCCTTGCGACATGCGTCGCGGTTGATTTGGGTTCTGCTCACCATCGTCCGCTTCCTGGGTAAGATTACTATCTGGCACATACATGGCCGTTTCGGATAGGAAGGAATTCTGTTGCTTGGAGCTGATAACGATGCGCCACATATGGATGGTGCTGCCTCGGAGAGTCTTTTCAATGTTCACAATGTAAAAAGGCTCCTCAAAGTCGACGTTTCGTTGCAGGTCTACAATGGCGTCCATGTCGGACTCAAGTAATGCATTCAGCTTGGGCTCGTCCAAGTCGTGGATGTCCGAGGATGCAGATGCACGCTGTCCGCCGGTGATGAGCTGTGCCTGGAACACATGCAGGAACTGAGTGTTCTGCCAGTCATGCTTGGCGTCCGAGATGGCATCCAGCTGGAGGATGCAGCCAGGTCGAGCGGTCGACTGTTGGGAGACGACCTTGAGCTTGTCATGAAGTGCCGACCGCTGCGCTTTTAGCGTGGACGAGGCATTCGAGATCATCGAGGAGAGCGAATGGGATTTGTGCAGCGTATTGAGGTTCTCCGAACAGGAGATCTCCGCGAGAAGTGTGCGTGCATCAATTACCGCTTGGTAGACACGCAGATTCTCACCATCGCTGGCCACAAAGCACGCGGACGGCGAATTGCTGTAGCTGCCCAGCGTGGTGCTCGGCAACAAAGTGGGTATCCAGGCAACGTTGCTGAATGCTGAAATCTCAGGTGAATTGATGCGGGCAAGCTCGCTGACTCCACCAGAGTGACACAATGGACCCACCGAGTCCACACGCCACAGGATAAGCTCAGAGCAGAAGCCGGTGGGTGTAAAGATATCCTTGTCACCATTGGCCGATCCACCAGAAGCAGCACCGGCACCACCTGCAGCCATTCCTATGCCTCCGCCGCCACCGACGAGCGGCTGCTCGAAAGGTGACATTGGTGACTTGGTCTCCGAGTCCGATAGATTGTGATGCGAGGTAGAGACCAGAAGTGGCAGAACCGGATGACAGGTTATATCATTTACGCGGAACCGATGGCCGGACGCCCGACTGACATGGCCAATGCTTAATACTTGGGTAAACTTTGTCTTAAAAGCGAACGTCAGTTGCCAAAGATTGAGTGTTCCATTGGAGTGCTTTGTTACCATGGACACCGATGGCGATACATTCATTGGCAGCGCTGCTCCGGCTGCCCCAGCGGTGGAGGAGTTGCCACCAGCTGCCGAATCCTGAGAACTGGCTGCAGCGCTTCGTTCCGCTGCATCGTCCTGCTGCTCATGGTCATCATCCTCCTGCTTATCCTGATCGTCTTCATCCTGCTCATCGTGCTTGTCGAAATGCTGTCCAGTAGTCTGATCGCTGCGCAACGAGTTCTGATCACTGCCATTGCCTTTGTGGAACTCATCCTTGCTGCGCACGTTGTTTGCAATGTCCCGAAAAGCCAGTGGATGGGTTCCCGTGTTAAAAAGGCTGACTGTGGTGGACATTGACATGGCATCACCCAGCGGGAAGGCTGACGGTATGCGTGTGGAAAAAGAAACCTGTGCCTGCCTGTAGGAGCCGGGGTAGTAATCATCTAGCCACTCGATGACCCAAATCAAGTAGCTTCCATCCACTGGGTGAATGGCGAATAGTAAATCCGGACTCTGGTGCCAGTCCCGGAGAAGGCATTCAATTTTATTGTCTAAGGAATCGACTAGTTGTGTGATCGGATTCTGTTGATCGTTGTTAAGAGAGTTCTGTGATGTTGTATTGGACATGGAGTTTAAGTGAAGGCCAGCGCCTGTGGCGGCTGTGTGCTGGGAATACTTGCTGTATTCCTCGCCGCTGTCATCCACGGAAACGGACTTGGAGTTCCTCATGAACTTCTTGTGCGGCGGTGGCGCGTCCTCGGGAAGGTCTACACCACTGGAGGCGGCTGCACCGGATGCAGCTGCTCCGCCCGAATGGTTGCCATTCTCCTCGTCGATTACTTTTTTGGTTAGCTCTTGGAGTATGGCTTCTGCTTGGAGCGTGAAATGCATCTCCTTATTATTCAGCCAATGCAATATGAAGACATTTTGATTGGCTGGATCCGATGTTTGCATTGACGGGACCAGCGGAATATCCGTTTCAGCATTTATCGATGCCGCCAAGTGGAAATGCATGCCAGGCGTTACGCCCGATCCGTGAAACCCATACGAATGAAAATCGTGGACACTGCACGAGGATGGTAGCGATGGAATCGGACCCTGATAATTGCTGAAGCTTGCCGGTGAGCCACCGTAGCCAATGGCATTGGACTGAGCATGCCCAGCATGTCCACTGCCCGACGCCGACCCTGTGGCTCCGTGTCCACTTCCAGAGCTCGCATGGCTGCCGGCTTTCATGTGCCGTCGCAGATGGAAACATGTCTTCATGTGCTTTAGGCGCTGCATAAATCGATGCTTGTGCCGATGCGTGCGGAATTTGGGATTCTGCGAGGCGAGCGGATCATACTGTGTCATATTAACCATGCCATCATCCGGCAGCACCGTCTCAATCCAAATGCGACAAATGTTGTCCAGGCAGGAGGTCACCAGCATGTTGGCCACCGAACCCTTTGGCATATACTTGCTCGTCTTGCGCCACACAATGTTGGAGACTGCGCGCGGATGTGCGATGTACACATATGTGAAGTTCAAATCACCGACAGAACCACCTCCGCCGGAGCCTGATCCAGATGGATCATGGGATCCGCTTGCATTGCTGTTGCTAGTGGCTTTGGCTGGGAATAGCACCTGCTTGTTCTCATACCAGATCTTGACTAGACGATCGTTGCGACCGCAGGTGGCGAACAGAGTGCCATCAGGACTAAATGCCATATGGTAAATGGGGATTGCGGTTTGACATGACCAAATGTTCTCCCACGTAGACACATCGTCTGTCTGTGCATTGGACGTCTGTTTGGTCTCCTTACTTTCGCCAATCTCAAATTTGACGCCTGTCCAATTGGAAAAACAAAACTCTGTTAAACTCTGTTTTCATATCTCGTATACGAATTTCCTTACCTGTGTGCTCATCCTCCGGCTGATGCGTTGGCGACTTGCTCTTCCAGAGCTGTATGTTTGTACCGCCAGTCAACAGGCGAGTGCCTTCCAAATTCCAGGACAACGTAACCACATTCGAGTGGCTGGTAAAGGAGCCCGTCTGTACCCATCTAAAATAAACACAATGAATTGAGATTAATAATCGATTTCACATTTGGAGCTAATCTGATCGAACCTGTAGTCCAGGAAGTGTGTGTTATGTTTGCTAGACTCAATCACTGGCGTTGGCTCAAAAATGCAAATCTTGTTCTCATAGGCAGCTGCTATTTTGCCTGTGTCGGTGCTGCAGTCCAGCGCCGATATCTTCACATAGCCGTGATTGGCGCCAGGGATAATCTGGACGCGTTCAAAGGTGCTCGCTAGGATCACGACATTACAGCCGGCGGCGTATGCCTGTGGATGAACAAGATAATCATTGATGGAGGAAACGCTTAAGTGACCAAAAAGATTAGAGGAGGATTGGAGCTATTGCCAAAATAATAACTGATGAAAATGTAAAATGTATATGTAAAATAAAATCGTATTTGAAAACTGTAATTAAGGGTCAGGAAGTTTTAAGTGATGACCAAAATAGAGGAAATATAATAAAAGTTATACACACAAATATCTAAATTGCAAATTGAATATCCCCCCCGCAGACAAGTTCGAGGAGTGGGAGGGCATTTAAGTATCCGCGCGTGCCAAATCTAATTGAGGCCAATTTTGGATTGATTCCGGATTGCACAGGAAAGGTTTAGCGAGCCACAAAGCAAATAACTGGTTCCCCATGTCTATCGATTCATTCTTATCTCCAAACGAAACGAACTAAATGAACCGAAATCAAAACTTTGCTTAGCCTTGGCAACGGTTCTGTGATTCTGTCAAAGTTATTCGATTGGAGCGCCCAAGAGACTTTTTTATTTCTAAAAACTGTCATAAAGCTTATTTTATTAGTGATAATTTGATCGCCATTTGGAGTTATCATAAATAAAACTGAACAGATAATTATCAACAAAGGAAAAACAATTCTCACATAGATGCCAAAATAATAGGCAAGGTTATTTAATCTTTGGAAATCCGGCCAACTTATTCCACATTACATTTTTTTTCTCTTCTAAATTTCTTAGATTTCAGTTGGTCAGTTATCTTAAGTAGGGGCAGACGATATGATTGCGGGCGTTTCCTACGGACTCAGTTCGTTGAGATAAGTCTGAATGCTTTGGCACTCGGAAGACACTTAAAACTGCCAAAACCAGATGGCGCTACTTTAATGCGTATGCATGTATGATTTAACTAGATGTCTGTGCTTGTGCGCCCGTTTCAAGTTCAGCTACGTCTCTGTTTGTGTGTGTATATATACATATATATGTGCGTGTATTATTGTTATTGCTATTGTTTTAGTTGCTTCGGTTGCTACAAAAACATACATGCATACATACACATACACATACAGAGCACATACACAAATGCAAGTATTACGTGTTTATAAATATTAGAAATTCACTCAAACACTCAAATAGTATAGCACAGTCAGCCAATATAATAATTGAAGTGATGGCATTTAGTTAAATGAATGGGTGGCAATGTCAACAGTGGATCGCAGCTCATTACAGATAATAATGAAGATATGTACACATTACATATACACACATGTGTAGGTGTAAGGGGCAGCTGTTCTTCCCCCATATAAGAGCTTTGACTACCTACAAGAGGGAATTGAGGCGAGCAATACGCTTACTAAATATTGTTTTAGCAGGCAACTAAAAACGACTGGCGGCAGGGGTGCGTAAGCCATATGCCCAGGCCCAGTTAATTATGCTTGTCACTATAGAACAAGAAGAGAAAAAAAAACAGACCTCAGGCGCTAGCGGTAAGCAAATAAAAGTTAAAAAAAAAAAAAAAAACTGTGCACAATCTTCGCCTGGTTAAGGGGGCGGGGGCGGCGAATGTGACCGTTATTAATAATTAATATTTGGTATGTACATATATGATGTGGTACGGTATGTACGTAAACAAATAATTGTACATAATATGTGTACACGTTGTGAACATAACAAAAATAAATAAATAAGCGACTCCAGCCACAGTGCACATTATAAATGCGTGCTTGCGACAATTTTTCAGCATTTTATGGCCCGTGTATAATTTATTTGTTATTGACGTTTGTTCGTCTTGCTAAATTTGCGGTTGGGTCCGAGAGGATTTGCAGGCTGCAGGGCAGCAGGCAATAAATATTATGTGTGTACGTACAAACACACATACAAACAGATATACGTGCATATATGTATGTATGTATATCGAATTTAGGGCATCAAAGGCCATTTGAGCAATCGAATGTTGTATGTATGTATGTATTATGCGAGAGAATGCGTGTGTGTCCGTATGCGTGTGTGTGTATGTGTGTGATAAGTGCGTAAAGGCAACGTAAGAAGCTTGTTTATAACCAGCACTTGACCTTTAAATGTAATTAAAACCACAAAACATATTAAATACATAGATTTCTAATCGAGAAGCCACATATTATTAACTTGTGAAGTCAACTTGAACAGCAGTTTTTGCCAAGAACACGCAGTTATCGAAAGAGACACACGCAGAAGAGCAGCAAAAGCAGCTGAAATACTAACTTGTTGTTGTTATCGAATTTACACAAAATTCTTAAAGCAAGTATTTGGCTTTTGCATCTATTTAATTGACCACTAACAGCAAAACTGGCATTCAGTTTCACTCAGGCATCATATTTATTTATATGAGCTTGCACAACAATGCATGCACAGACGTGCATATGTGCATATTATTTATGCATATGTAAATATAAACATTTAAAGCCCCAAGTCTGATCAGTATAGCATATTCCAATTGGATTTTGCTTATTGTCAACCGTGTTGGAAAATGTGAGTGTGTGGGTGTCTGTGAGTGTGTGTGTGTACATACTAGTTTGTACCCTTAGGTACCTTACATACCTATAGCTAGGTACATATTATATGTATGTATATACTGGTATGACTGTCGTAGGTACCGTCGTGCATATGTGTAGGTTGTACAATATGATGGATGTGTGATAAAAACGAAAACGAAAAACGAACAAAAAAACAGCAATAGAGTAATCGTAATCGCTTGTATTCTTACTGTAAAAGGTATGCCTTCCACGGAGCCAATTGCGAAGCACCGGTCACCTGCATTGCAGGCACCGCTTAAGATTTGATGACAATTCATTATTTTTTACAATTGGATATCACATCACAGCGCACAAAATAATATTCTTGTTTCTTTGGTTTGGTTACTAGCACGAATTTTTTCTTTGTAAAATGACAACAAAGTGATGAGTGACATTACATAAAAATGTAGGCCAAATAGTGATGGACGTTATCGAACTTGTAATCGAACACTTTTAGTGTTAAACAACATTGGCCAAACATTCCTATCGAATGCGCTACTTCTGTTACATTGCTGTCATTAGAACGCGATATTTGCAATAATTCGCGCATCTAATACATATTTATATATATTGACTATTATATTAAAATCAATCAGTATACAAAATGTAGTAAATTTCTTTTAATTAGAAATCACTTTCTTATTTATATATTTAAAATTATTGGAAAATTGAAGATGTTATTTCAATTATTACTTACCCAGTTGTTATCGAAATAAATAATTTAAATGTAAAAATATCGATATAATACAACTCTGACTACCTACAACCGGAACGCCGTGTATGGTTTAACTTTCTGCAGGGAGAATTGTGTTGTTGAATTATAATTGTATAAAAATACGAGAAATTTAAAAGTAGCAAAATGGCCGCAGGTCCTATTGCTGAACGTAATCAAGGTAAGCTCAAATTTACCATCGTATTATGGTTTTTGTTATATTTTCGAACTTCTTGCAGATGCTACGATCTATGCCGGCGGCCTGGACGATAAGGTATCAGAAACTTTACTATGGGAGCTGTTTGTGCAAGCTGGACCAGTTGGTAAGTATAACTTTCGATTCTTGTTAGCTTTATCTAAGTTTTGTCTACTTTAAGTTAACGTACACATGCCAAAGGATCGCGTCACACAGATGCACCAGGGATATGGCTTTGTCGAGTTCCTAAGCGAGGAAGACGCAGATTATGCGATAAAAATAATGAATATGATAAAACTTTATGGCAAGCCAATAAGAGTCAATAAAGCATCAGCGCATCAAAAGAATTTGGATGTGGGCGCAAATATATTCATTGGCAATCTGGATGTAGAAGTAGATGAGAAGCTTCTCTATGATACGTTCTCAGCGTTTGGCGTTATATTGCAAACACCAAAGATTATGCGTGACCCAGAGTCAGGCAAGTCAAAAGGCTTTGCGTTTATAAACTTTGCCAGTTTCGAGGCGAGTGACGCAGCAATGGATGCAATGAATGGACAATATCTTTGCAATCGACCTATATCAGTGTCGTATGCGTTTAAGAAGGATCACAAGGGTGAACGGCATGGTTCTGCTGCTGAGCGTTTACTGGCTGCGCAAAATCCATCAGCACATGCCGATCGTCCTCATCAACTGTTTGCAGATGCACCTGTACAAAGTATGATGCCGGTTATGCCTGGTCAAATGATGCCGCCACCAATTATGGCGCCACCGCCACCAGTGGTGCCCGTTTCAACGAACAATATGAACATGATAGCACCGCCACCACCAGTTCCGCAACCTGCTCCGTTCCCAGCTACAATACCACCGCCACCATTGCCGCCAATGGCTGGTGGTCAACCACCGCTGCCACCAACAATGGGTTTACCGCCACCGCCACGTATGATGCCACCGCCAAATGCGTGGGCACCACCTGGCATGCCAGCGCCTCCGCCGCGTCCACCACCCACAAATTGGCGACCGCCGCCCGTACCATTTGCTCCAGCGCCGTTCTCACGTCCCTATCAACCAGACGGATACCAATACTAACTCAATTCAAAGTGCTAGCGTGTATTTTATAATTTTTTAGACGATCTAATAAAAGAAATAAGGCATTTTTGCACGGAAAACGCTCGACTCCATTACCTCCAGAGATCAATGTGCGTCGAGTCTCCATTTAATTTTTCATTAGTGGAAAATATAAAAAAATAAACCTTTTTTACTTGAAGCATATTTTTTAAGATTTTCATTATTTAATTGTGATTCTCGTGAGGTGCTAAATGTAATGTCCTGTTACTTTTTTTCAAGTTATTGTCCTTCATCGTGTCCTGATTTTGAATCGAGCGTTGAGGAGAGTCATTTAAATGAGGAATCAAAAATATCCATAGGCATGAGCCAGGCTATAGTTGTGGGTAGAACTGACGGCTGACTCCTGTACAATGTTACATGTATAAAATGAGCTCAAGGATCTCGGATTGGCATAGTACATAAATTTATTAGTTATTTGGAAAAACGTACAGTTAAAGTATTTACAATAGCATTTGAAATTTTTTATTTTGTTATAATTTGTTGTTTTCTAAGCGATTTCGTAGCATACTTCAAGTTTTATAATTTGGTTTTAGTTTCTCTTTTCTTTTGTTTGTTTGTTTATTTAATTGTTGTATCTTTTTTTTTTTGTTGTTGTTTATCTCTCTTCGAGTTGTTGCCGCGGCCTTTCATTTTTTGTTGGTTTTCTTTTCTTTTTTTTTTGTTACATTAAGTAGTTAAAATACTTTATGCTCGCCCTTTGCCTAGATGAGAATTAGATTAAATTTTATTTGTATCTCTATTTGTTTTTTTTTTATATAGCTTTTTATAAATATGAATTTTATTATTTCATCTTCTCTCAGTTGCGCAACTTATTTTCCCGCATTTATTCAAAGTTTTCTCATTTTAAAAATCATTTTTTTGTTGTTTTGTTTTTTGATTTTTTTTTTTTTAATATATATAAAAATAAAATTTAACATAAAAAAAACGTTCTGAACTGGTTTGCATTTTGTTGGTTCTAGCTTTGATTTTCGATTATTAATCCCCTCTTATATTTTTTTTACTGGTATCGGTTTCTTTAGCGCTACACTTCTCCTCCAGTCATCCGACACATCCTCCTGTTTCCCTGCCCGCTGCACGCAACCAGCTGCTGTGTGCAATTTTACTTCGTTGTGCTGGTTCCATCTGTCGTTTTGTCTGCTGTTGTGTGATTTTGCGCCTTGCGCTGGGTGACTCCGGCAGCTGGTGATCCGCCTGTTTTGTTCTTGGAACGCGCCGATCCATTTGCCAGACGCACATTTTCCGAGCTATCTGTGATCTCCTCGCTATCACTAGATCGTATATCGCCGGACATCTACGAGTAAATTAATTAGTAATGTGTCACTTATTTATTCAACTGCTGAATCCCAAACATTTCAACTTACCAGGCCCTTCTGCAAAGAGTCGGCTACTATTTTAATGATCATGTATGTCCAAATGTAATGCAGGACGAGCAACATCAACAACAAGGAATTAAATATATAATAAGCTGGGAACATGGGTAAAATGCGAGGTGCCTCCACAGACGAACTAAATATGAATAATCGTTAGCGGTTAGAAATAGTTTATTCACTTGGATATCAAATGTACGGATCTGTTTACCTGTATATAATACGCGGATAGAAGCCCAAACGGGTAACAATCCAAACGACTGTGAAAATGGCAAATATGGCATCACAGACCTTCTGGTAGTTGGCATATTTGGTCAGCTTGGCCGCCTCCAGGAATATATCCGCGCAGTCGTGCACAACTAGAACCAATGAGCCAACGCGATGCAAGTTACATACCCAGCTAAGTGACATAAGTAACAATGTAACCATGTGATGTATAAACATTTGCCAGAAGTCCTTGCGTTTCACGTCAAAGAACTGGGTGGCGGTTAGCGACCAGTAGAAGGACATTGAAATCATGTAGTACCACCAAATGTCGTTGCTCACCGACTGAAATAAATTTATTAATAAAGTCTGTCAAATGATCCTTTAGCATGTGTTTCGATGCTCACCTGGTGAGGGTAGCCGTACCAACAGCTCTTGACGTCCCAGAACCATGGTTTGTCCCACAGCACAATGACCCCAAAACTAAAGCTATATAGATAATAGATGCACCGCCATGTGTTCTCACAGAACTTCACCAATGTTGATGGCTTGTCCTGGGCTCTGCGTAGGCGCCACCAACGCTCAATCTGGCGCTCGGTCATGTCTGCCTGTTTGGACAGCGGTGCCAGCTACAAATGGAGATAATGTAATTCATTCCTAATAAATGATCTCAAGGGACAGATCTTCGGGCTTTCAACTTACACATTTGTGATCCAAGCGTGAGGACTTGGCATATGCTGCCTCTAAAATAGGAACATTCGCTGCTTTCTTAGGTCTAGAGCTACGTATACCCAACGATTTGCCGACTGGTGATATCCAGAAACTGAAATATAATAAAGCATAGAAAAATATCATTGATTGAGAAATATTTTAAAGCACCTTTTGTATCCATTTCAGGTTATCAATACAAAAATTATAAAGCCTCTTATCGGTGGTTTATGTTGGGGCCATTCCAAATTTGTTGATAAGGTACATATAAATCTGGTACATATATTTATATATATATATTTATATACATGAAGACATAATTAATTCTAATCTCGAGTTAAATAAACGATAGAATTTTCACCCGTGAGTCAATTAAGGTTTTACGATCTTCAATTTGAAATGTGAAGTTTGGCAACAGCGGAGACGCTTCCATATTGTAGAGTTCTTTAATTCTCATGTCATATGAACAGGCGGCAGGCGCGAACCTAAATTGGGCCCAAGCTAGACAATGCGGAAATTTTGCAACAGCGCCACGACGCGCATTGAAATTCCACACCAAAAACTATATATGGATCCCAGACACCATCGCTGGCATGGAGGAACGTGTGAAGCATGGCAACGCTGGATGAGGACAGCTCGCTAACGCACATGCATAATCAAGTGGCTACGGCCATAGGCGCAGCATAACTACTGGCTCGGGCACTGAGACTGTAGAGGCTTAGCTTAAACGCTTTTCGGGAGTTAATTTGCTAATGAAATCGAAAATTGTCGAGCCCCAGAGACGACCCTCATGTCCAGAGCTGAACACAATCGAATGTCTGATCCGTACACCCAGCAGCCAAGCCAAGACTTGTGACTCGTCCGGCATATCAATCAATCAGAAATCAGAAATCAGAAAATCAGAAACAGAAGAGTTGTTATTTTTATTTTTATTTTTATTCTTACATTTGTCATTGTTATTCTCTCTTCCTCGTTATGCAAGGCACACCCCAAAAAATGGAATTAAGGAAACCAAAGTTTTGTTTAATAAAAATCATGCCTGGTATTTTTATAAATACTCATCTGTGTGTTGATGGCTATGTGTGTGTGTGTGTGTGTGTGATCGAGGGAGCAAAGATAAAGGGTTAAGCGGGTTATGACCCGTCGTGCTGCATACATATAAAACTAATTTCATGTTAATTATAACAATTTATTTAAAGTTGATTTGATTTGGTGCATTACCAACGACGACGAGTTTTTTTTTTTTTTTGTTCTTTATGCCTGACCCCAACTGAGTCAAGTTCAAGTTCAGCTCTAAATACACACACAAACAAAGAGAGCGGAAAATGATACGTGGGTGCACAACTGCAAGATACCCTCTAAGTAGGTCACAACTATTTATCCTTAATTGAATTAAAACGCAATTTCAACTCTTTATGATACGCGTGAAGCTCTTTCGCCTCCAGCACTAATAGCGCGCCAAGTCAATTGATGCAAATCACACGCACAAACACACATACACACATATGCAAATACGTTGGAAGCGGGGAATACCAACACATTTCTTAATAAAAAAAAAACAAAATCAATTACAAAATTTTAAAGCTCTTTAGTCATCTTAAATTCTTATTAATTGATTATTATAAAACTTTTAACTCAATCTTAAGATATTTTTTTCAATCTCATACAATATATTATAAAGCGGTGTGAGAGGGTATTAAACGTAGTTCGACGACTTAGATATGACCCAAACTTGAACTTCTTTTATCTTTATAATCGATAGAAATCGATAAATTGCATAACAGACAAAGAGAAAAGTTGAACGGTTATAAAAGTGAAGATAAGTTGTTCATCTTCCCTGATCATTGTTTCTAGCCATTGACAGATACTTCTATGCCAAGCGCTGGTTCAAAGCTTAAAACCACCCATAGGTTTAATTACAAAGAAACCGAAACCAGAAGTATTTAAATTGATCTTACATTCAGACCCGTATAAGTACACATTATGTGCGGGCCCGCCTATTTATTTGAATTAAAACATAATACAATTTTATGCATATAAATATATATATATATATGTTGGGACAACTTTGGAATTCTTAATGCCCACTTATAGTAAAGACCCCCAAAGTAGTTCCATCTACTTGCCGGTTAACTGACTGTCAATTATCAATCAATTACCAAAGCAATTTTTTTATTTTTCCCAAGCAGGCTTAGGAGAAAAACATTTCTAAATTGACTGTAGATTTGACATATGTGGAACACTATTTAAACATTTGAAAACATACCACAAATACAAACTTAAATATTAAACTATACAAATCACAAGATGTCCAAAATTTATCATGAACGCCAGGTGGCGTTTATGTGTGGACTGCACGCTCTAAACAATTTATTTCAAGGCGACAAGTTATATACCAAGGAGCAACTCAATGCATACTGTAACGTTCTCTCGCCGGGAAAATTTCTGAACCCCCACAGATCATGGCTTGGCTGGGGGAACTATGATGTTAATGTTATTATGTATGCATTACAGCAAAGAAATTATGAGACTATATGGTTTGATGGACGTCAAGATCCATCATGTTTAAATTTAAAAAATATTTTTGGATTCATTATGAACGTTGGATATCCCAAAGCACTTGTGAATCTCAAGCATACGTCTTTTTTTTCTGATAGGCATTGGGTTGCCTTGCGCTGTATCGAGAAAAATTATTATAATCTAGATTCTCATTTGGAGGAACCTTTCATGATTGGCAACGAGGAGAGTTTTATAGAATATCTTCGCGAACAGTTTTTAGCCGGTGGAAATCTTCAACTTTTTCCTATTGTAACCAAGGAGCAGGAACAGCAAAAGTCTTGGTTAAAAACAGATTAGAAGCTCATAGATTCCAGAGCGTCGTATGCCTTTTAATTTAAATACACACATGCACACGCACACACACACATACACAGAATACGAAATATTTGTTTGAGACAAAAATAAATTTATTTTGTTTCCATCGCAATGTAATCGGTAAGCAGTTTGTCATTTATCGATGCACGTGCATTTAATGATGCACACATATGCACATCTCTATGTATGTACAAAATGTACGAAAACATATACATATATGTATGTGGGATTGCGAGTGCACCCACTCCATCGATAACAATTTGCGGCGATAGCATGTGCGTGCCACTAATTACGATTTGGACATGAGTCACATAAAATGCTACTACCCGATTCGTATATCACGATATATTAAATGCAATTATTAAAGATATTGTTGACAAGAAAATGCAACCAGACATAATAAATTCACTCATGTACATTTATTTTATATATACAAAGCGAAAGAAACATTATTATTCAAGTTGAAACACTTTTTGAAAATTTCGAATCTTATCAGCGTGTGCATTCATTTGCAAGCACATACATTTGACTCTTACTCACACTCGCACGCACACACACGAACACACATGAGCATGACGTTGATAATACAATTTAGCAGGAAAGCAACTGACCGATGATTTGTACTTAATAAAAATAATTAAAATCGTACATATGGTATGTATGTTCTTGGAATGACTCATGACTAATGAATATTCTAGAATGTAGGCAAATATTTTTATAATCCGATTGATAAGTGCTATAAGTATCGATTGCTGTCAAAAGCCGGTCCCGAACAGCTGATTTCCAAACAATAAATATAAAGAAAAAAAAAACAAATAGCGAGCGAACGTTAATTAACCGTTTAACATATTGCACTAAAGGTTAACCTCCCGCTTCACACTTTCCGCTTTCCGCTCTCCATTATCATGTTTCTTATGTTCACCTGTGTGCCTATGTAACTGTGCGTATCGATGTGTATCTTTACATACATATGTGAATATATGCATGTGTGTGTGTGTGTATGTTGTTGGCCTTCTGTGTGCGTAAAGCACGTGCACTTTTTGGTCTTTTCTGTGTTTAGCAATTGGCCAGACGGACGATAGCTAAAGCGATAAACTAGCACAGAAAAAATACAAAAAACTAGTTTGGATTTAGACTAACGATAACAAAGCCTTTATGTGTGTGCGTACGTATGCTGGAAGTGTGTGTGCTCTTGGAAATTTAAGTGACAATGCGCGAGCACACACACACACATATGTACATATGCATATATATGGAGAAAATGCAATTCGTACCTACACCTACGCAAAATTATCTGACGTCCCTGATTAGATTTAGCCATTTAAAATGATGCATGATGAATTGAAATGTATGTATATGTGTGTACAAGCGTATTCATGTCTGTTCATGTGTTGGCTATGTGTTTGTACCTTCATGTAGGCCAATTTTAAAAGTGAACTTTAAATTTTATATGATTCGCTTGGTCGCGTCTGATACGCAATCGCAACGAAAAGTCACAGGCACGGATATGAAAATTTATATATATAATATTTATATACATATTATATTTTAAAAAGACTTCCTATATATTTGTATCTGCCTGTGTGTGTCTAGTGCACACCTACATTTACAGGCTTCCTCCATTTAAGCTACAGTTTAGTTTAACCTTAATTTTTTGCTTGTGAAAAAAAGAAACGAGAACAAAAAAACACTGAATTAAAAGAAAAGCACGTTGAACTTCAACATTCACAGGAAATCTAGATTTTCAGAGTACATAAAGATGACTTAATCTAAATACACTTAATCATCTAAGCCAAAAATACATTATTTTATATGTATACTATAGTATGTACGTTAATTAGTATAAATCTTATGTCTTTTTAAGAGTTCCTAACAAGTTATTATTTTGTGCAGTCTTTCCAAGGTTAACCTGAGAAGCAAACTAAAATAAAAACTTGAGCTATGAAAATAATCTATAAAAGTTTTTACTACTACTATATACTAAATATATTTTCATATATTTATGCATTTATGTATATATTGTACGCACACATACATACATACATTCAATACATCTACTGCTTTGATTTCAATTCATTCTTGTGTATGCGGTAATATGGAAAAACTTTTGATAAGCTCAAGAACTGAAAAGAAGCTGAGTCATAGAAATTCACGCCACTGACACACACACATACACTCATACGCACGTCGGCACTTACACATATTCATACAAGGAGTCACCCACATGCATACATGCTCATCGTATAACGTAATCGCGATAACGCGCATTATCAAACTTTATTTGATTTTTACGTAAATCTTGCCTGCGAATCTTTAAAATAGAAGCTAAAAGGCAGAAAGGGGGCGTGATAGTCTATAATAACAGCATTTTTTTTTTTTTTTATAACTGGCTTTGTGTTTTATAAAACTCGATAAAAAAAATAACAACAAAAAAAGCATAC
This sequence comes from Zaprionus lineosus, assembly GCA_035044505.1. Taxonomy (NCBI): domain Eukaryota; kingdom Metazoa; phylum Arthropoda; class Insecta; order Diptera; family Drosophilidae; genus Zaprionus; species Zaprionus lineosus. The sequence continues at coordinate 240,674 of JAWNNX010000676.1, forward strand.
CAAACACGAAACACAATTTGTAGGTGACCCTGAAATCGAATCGGCGTCTTAAAGCAGAAACTTTAAAAACCCGACAGCCATGACAAATATTTAAATTGTGGTTGGTTTATGCACAAAAAGAAGGTTTTCAAAAATATTTATCCACTGTATGAATTTACGTTAAGTAAAAAAATATAAAATTAACAATAAGTAAATAAAATATAAATTTCTTTATGGCAAAATTCATAGTTGCCAAAAAGGCTGCCACCCTACGCAGTTTTTTTACGTACGGCAGCTCCGAAAAAGAAGGAAGCCGCCACTTTCAAATTTTCAATTGGACTCCAATAAGAGTTTTATCCTCTTTGAAAAAACTAACAGTGACAGGGTGTTAGCTTAAAGAAAATCTTCTTGTATGCTAGTAAAAAATGCTAAATATCATTATTAAGTGAAGGACATTTCTGGCAGCTTTTTACCTGGCAAGAAATATTCTCAGAAAAAGTGTGAGAAATCAAAGTGAAAAAGCCGACACTTAAAAAACCGTTGACAATGATTCAACGTTAAGTTAAAACAAAATGTAGGTGCACCTGTGATTGTGTGTATTGCGCAAATATGGCTAACAATAATCCCTGTGAACAATTGTAATTATGTTAATTACAGCATTCAAAATGCAGCAACTTAGCACGCAACAAACACAGCGACATATGTATATGTAGACATGCAAACAATACAATTGGGCCAGCAAAAAGGTCAGCTAATGGCTGCCTGCACCGTAAGGCAAACAATATTTGCATGTGAAAAAGAACAACTAGAATTTGAAGACTTTTTTGTTTAAATTGGTCAATTAGCATATAACTTGCGGAGAATAAACAAACGTCTTCTGATTAGACTTTCTAGGTTACAAATAACTCAATCCACAATATAACAGTTTCTATGAATATAAATGCAACACTAATATTTCTATAAAAATATATATATCAAATTGGTCAAACTAATATAAAAAACTATTTAGCATTTAATGTGTAATTTTATTGCTAGTAAAATAGAAATGTATAAAACTTTTCCAATAAAAAAGTGAAAATTCTCTACAATAAAATACTCTTACTCCTGCCCCTGTTTCGTCCTTACTTCTGCTCCTACTCCTACGCCTGCTACAGCGACCTATTTACTTTTCAATTTCACTGTCAAACTTTTCTAGCTACAGTCGTCGCTCCCCAAAGGGCGGCTCACATATTCGGACACTTATCGAGCGGTTTTACCACACAGTGCGGCGCACTGCCTGCCATTGTTATGCTTCTATTAGTATAATGCATACTAGTGTCTGGTATAAACAAACAGAATTTTTATTTTCTTTTAACTAAACAATTAGTAAGCGCTGTCAACTCTTGGAAGGAGGATATATGCCAACGCACTCCCAAGTTTATATATATTTATCTACACATATAAATATATATAGATATATATATATTATATATACATATATAGCCATGTTTGTAAGCGGGAAATTGAGATTCTATTGGAACGTGAAGCCGACACAGACGATGTCGCTGTTGGGTTGTGTTGTGTTGCGGTGTGTTGGGTTGAAATCGAAGAAGTGGATGAAGGAAAACATAAAGTTGCAAAAGTAACGACTCACACAGGGAGGGCAACAACAAACACGACACGCACAAGCACAAATACAAACGCCCAACATTGTATCCATGTGTACAAAATACAAATGGATACAATGTTGGGCGTTTCCACGTGAGGTTATGTTTGGCTTAAAAGAGCAAACAATATATATTTGTATATGTATGTATCTATGTATGACAGCGGCATCAGCTTACTGTACATTGCACAGCATGCACATACAAACAAACGCAAGTTATGAGTATGTATGTCCGAATATGTGTATGTGTGTGCATGTAGGTGTGCCTGTGTGCACAATGCCAGTGCTTGAAAGCGACGCGGTCAATGAGAACATTTACAGTAAAATGAACCAGCACACACTACACACAGATACACATAAATACACACAGATATACACACACTGACGCCCAAATACCGCACGAGTTTAATGAATTGCGGCGACGCTGAAAAAACGCAAAAAAAAAAAAAAAGAAGAAGAAGTGCGTCTGTATGTATGCTTCTGTAGTTAGCTTTATAGCTGTTAGTATATGGAAAGTAAAAAATATAAACTTACCGCTCCAATGTGTAACGCACCAGCATAACGACTGCAGCCAAGGGAATGGGCCATATCAGATCCCGATAATCGGCATGGACAACATCTGGACGCGAGCCGGGTGCAATGTCTGCCCATGTTGTATTTGGCGGGAGCCAAATGTTCGTGTTCCAGAATGCACTACTCAACTTATTGATTATAGTCATATTTTCTTACTTCTGCTGTGATGTCCGTTTCAGTAATTTGGGCGTTTCAATTAATTGTGGCACTGCAAAGGAAATTTTTATTTGAACGTTGATGAATGGATGAGGCGCTGAATTTAGTTTTGTGTTTCGTTTATTTTATTTTTTTTGTTGTTTATTTCTTCACTTTTTTGGTAATAGAATTCATTTTTAAATAATGTTTATATTTTAATTAGTAGTAGCATTACTATGAGGAATCACATACACATTTAAATATTAAGCGACAAAAACAAAAAAAAACACGCGTTATGAGAAATAAATGCACACTTACACCCACGCACAGCAATAACACCAAGAACTAACCGCCGAAAAGTAGAGGCACACAGAAAACACTAACTTGCAGAAAATTATTTTCAAATTTTGAATTTTTTATAAATTTCAAGTTTTGCCGAAAATTATGACTCTAGTTGTCCAAAAATATAACTAATATATACCTTTATATGTATATTTAAATACATATATATGTTTATAAACTATATAATATACTATACAAGAGTCAGCACACGAACCGCCTTGTTTATTATTATAGCTAGAGTCGTGTGATGATCGTTCTTGTTAACCGCTTGACAGCGTTGCCAACACTGTGAGCAATGTAGGCAGTATCTCAACGCACATGTTGATTTGTAAGCTAATAGAACTGTTATATTTTTCATAGATATAGGGATGTGTTTGTTATATTGCCGCTTACAATCGATAGTCGATGGCAAAAAAAAATTACGAAGCACTAATATTTGTTTGCAATTGCCGCCTGTATGTATTTATGCAAATTAAATGGCTGAAAATCATATCAATGCCCACCTTTATTTTTGTATGTCTTATATTAAAATATTTAATGCATTTATCGATTAAAATGGCAATTAACTGTGGCCATATGTACGGATTTCACTAATTGAAATGGTTGATTTAATAATTATTTAATATTAAATTATTTCTTAATAGCAAAACAATAGTAATTATTTTTAAAAATTTGTCTTAAAAATTTTTACTACAAAACTATTCGACTTACCGAAAATCGTAATCGATTTGTTTACAACTATCGATGCTTTTGTACATCCCTATTTTTTTTATTGTGACACTGCAAGCGACGTTTATTGTGTCTTAATTTTAGTTAAATTCGTTTTTAGAATATAATTTAGTTATTTAATTTATTACAATGGCCGAGTTTGTAGACTCCGAAGCCGCTGAGTCTGAGGTAAGCAAGCTTAAACTTTAACCTCGCGCGCAAATGCAATTTCTATGCATGCTAACGCGCTGTTCATATTATATATGTGTGTACGTGTGCCACTATACATGTATTGCATTTTTTTTTTTTTTTCAATTACAGGATGAGGAAGAATTGGATGTGCAAGAACGCAAAAAACTAAAGAAGATAAAAGCCGCTGCTGTTTCCGACAGCAGTGAAGAAGAGGAAGGTAAGTGCACTGCTATACACTTGTTCGATTTCCAAATTTCAATGAGTCCGCCAAATTAACTTGGCGGTTCCACCTAAACGTCTGCGTGATTTTGCGATCAACGAGTTGCTCACTAGTGAATAAATTACGCTATGTAATACTGACCAATGCACTATGTAATGTGTACAGTCTTTGTGTGTCAATATGTTTTCCATATAATTTCCTATTTTGACATTATTTACCCTCGTGCAAATATCTACGTTTGTTTACAACTTTGAGGTTATGAGTAATGCTTTATTTTGTTTTTGTTCTTTTAATTCACATATATGTGAAATTGAATGTGTGGTAAACTTGAAGACTACTAAAATATAACACAGTAAAATCCATTTTGCTGATATTATTGAAATTAAATTTGTTAATTCGTTGCTAAAATAGATATTTCCATGTCTATTTTAATATTAATAGAGGATTTATTAAAGGGAGGAATAGTTAAAAAATTTTAAACTCACTAACTAAATCTGTACGAATATTATATGCAGATGATGAGGAGCGTTTGCGTGAGGAGCTTATGGACCTTATTGATGACAATCCAATTGAAGAAGATGCTAGCGAGAATGACTCAGATACAGGAAGCGATGGTGGTGACGGAGATGGCGGTAGTGGTAAAAAACGTAAAAAGCATGCAGATGATGATTTAGACGATCGTCTGGAGGACGATGATTACGATCTAATTGAGGAAAATTTGGGCGTCAAAGTTGAGCGTCGGGTAAGTTATTAGTTTTAACTTTTATAATTGACATAAAGTCTAATATTTGTTTATTTTGATTTTCACTTCTTGTTTTTAGAAACGATTTAAGCGTTTACGACGCATCCACGACAACGAAAGTGATGGTGAAGAACAGCACGTTGACGAGGGTCTCGCGCGCGAACAAATTGCTGAACAGCTCTTTGATGAGAATGATGATGTAAGTAGTAATCCTTTAATGAAATTCTGAGCGATTTAACTGATGTTGACATTAAATGACAGCAAAGCATTGAAAGACGCAGCGAACGTAGTATCCGCGAAGCTGATGCATTTGATGACGAGGATAGCGAATCCGATGCTGATGATTTTATTGTAGATGATAATGGGCGCCCCATTGCAGAAAAGAAAAAGAAACGTCGACCAATATTTACAGATGCGTAAGTATTTCAAATGTTCATTAAGATAATAGAAGATATGCTCTAATTAAATGTAATATATGTATTATACAGTTCCCTGCAGGAGGGTCAAGATATATTTGGTGTGGACTTTGATTATGACGATTTCTACAAGCCAGAGGAGGATGAATACGAGGAAGAGTCAGAAGGAGATGAATACGATGAGGATTTATTGGGCGGCGATGATTTACGTGCTGCCAAGAAGAAGAAGGCACCTAAAAAGAAAGCTACCAAAAAGACCATCTTTGACATCTATGAGCCAAGCGAACTTAAGCGAGGCCACTTTACAGATCTTGATAATGAGATCCGTAAAACTGATATACCCGAAAGAATGCAATTGCGTCATGTGCCGGTGACTGCTGTGCCAGAAGGATCCCACGAGCTGGACGATGAAGCTAATTGGATATATCGTTACGCGTTTTGCAAACAGACTGTATCCGAGCAAGAGAAGGCGGACAATCGAGACAAGATGCGTAAGCCACCGACAGCAGTGAATAAAATCAAGCAGACTCTCGAGTTCATACGTAACCAGCAGCTGGAAGTGCCATTTATAGCATTTTACCGCAAGGAGTACGTCAAGCCCGAACTCAACATTGATGATTTGTGGAAGGTGTACTACTTTGACGAACGCTGGTGCCAGCTCAAGGAGCGTAAGAACAGGCTGAGACAACTTTTTGAAAAAATGCGACAGTTCCAGCTGGAGACATTATGCGATGATCCTGAGAAGCCCCTACCAGATGATGTGCGTCTCATGCTTGACAGCGACTTTGAGCGCTTGGACGACGTACAATCCATGGAGGAGCTTAAGGATGTACATATGTATTTCCTGCTTAACTATTCGCACGAGCTTCCTAAAATGCAAGAGGAACAAAGACGCAAACAACTGCAGGAGCGTCGCGAGGCCCGCGCCCGCAGACAAGCAGCGGCAAATAACAGCGATGAGGAAGCCGGTGGTGAGGCAAATGGCGAAAAAACTGGTGAGAATCCAATTGACTTGGATGAGGAAGCAGATCTGGAAATAGCCGCTGATGAGCAACTGAAGCAAGCGCCAAACAGCAGTCCCTATGCTGTTTTTCGCCGGGCGGGCATCTGTGGTTTCGCCAAGCATTTTGGACTCACACCGGAACAATTTGCTGAAAATCTGCGGGACAATTATCAGAGGCATGAAGTCAACCAGGAGAGCCTCAGTCCCACGGACCTGGCCAAGCAGTATCTATCGCCACGCTTCATGACAGTCGATGAGGTGCTTCACGCTGCCAAATATGTTGTAGCCCGACAGCTGGCGCAGGAGCCGCTGCTGCGCAAGACCATGCGCGAAGTATACTTCGATAGGGCACGGCTGAACATACGACCCACAAAGAATGGTATGGTGCTTATAGATGAGAACTCCCCGGTGTACTCTATGAAGTACGTGGCCAAGAAGCCAGTGAGCGATCTCTTTGGCGATCAATTCATCAAACTTCTGATGGCCGAGGAGGAGAAGCTGCTTGAGATCACATTCCTTGATGAGTTCGAGGGCAATGCAAATGCCAATGGTCCGCCTGGTGACTATGTGACCGAAGCCACTCAACTGTATAATTTGGATCAGTTTGCCAAAAATGTGCTAGATTGGAATGCGCTGCGTTCCGAGTGCGTTCAACTGGCGCTCAAGAAATGGGTCATCCCTGACTTGGTCAAGGAGCTGCGTGCCACTCTTCATGAGGAGGCGCAGCAGTTTGTGCTTCGTTCGTGCATTGCCAAGCTGTACAAGTGGTTGAAGGTGGCACCGTACAAACCAGAGATGCCACAGCATCACAACTTCGAGGAGTGGAGCACACTACGTGGAATTCGCGCCTTGGGCTTGGCATACGATCCCGACCATGCGATGGCCGCCTTCTGTGCTATATCCAGTGTCGAGGGCGACATTTCTGACTATCTACGACTTCCCAATTTACTTAAGCGGAAGAATTCCCACAATGCCGAAGAGAAGGCACTTAAGCTGGCGGATCTTAGGAAGCTGAGTGACTTCATCAAGATGAAGAAACCACACATTGTTGTTATTGGTGCTGAGTCTCGAGATGCGCAAATGATTCAAGCGGACATTAGAGAAATCCTTAAGGAGCTGGAAAGCTACGAACAGTTCCCGCCCATTGAGGTAGAAGTTATTGATAATGAGCTGGCCAAGATCTATGCCAACTCAAAGAAGGGCGAATCTGATTTCAAGGAGTACCCACCCTTACTGAAGCAAGCAGCGTCCCTGGCACGTAAAATGCAGGATCCACTTGTAGAATATTCGCAGCTATGCGACGCGGATGATGAAATCCTCTGCCTTCGCTATCATCCACTGCAGGAGCGTGTGCCACGGGAGCAACTGCTGGAGCAGCTCAGCCTTGAGTTCATTAATCGCACAAGCGAGGTGGGACTCGACATCAACCTGATGGTCCAGAACTCACGCACCGTCAATTTGCTGCAGTACATCTGCGGCTTGGGTCCGCGCAAGGGTCAGGCACTTCTTAAGCTATTGAAACAGAGCAATCAGCGTCTCGAGAATCGAACGCAGCTCGTCACAGTTTGTCATTTGGGTCCCAAGGTGTTTATCAATTGCAGTGGATTCATTAAGATCGACACTAGTTCGCTAGGTGACAGCACAGAGGCGTATGTGGAGGTACTCGACGGCTCGCGTGTACATCCAGAGACATATGAATGGGCGCGAAAGATGGCCATTGATGCAATGGAATACGATGATGAGGAGACCAATCCGGCAGGTGCACTGGAGGAGATACTTGAGTCACCGGAACGATTGAAGGATCTTGATCTGGATGCATTCGCTGTGGAGCTGGAGCGTCAGGGATTTGGTAGTAAGAGCATTACCTTATATGACATACGTAACGAGCTGAGCAGCCTCTACAAGGACTATCGGTCCCTATATCTAAAGCCCAGCTCTGAGGAGCTCTTCGATCTTCTCACCAAAGAGACGCCCGACTCCTTTTATGTTGGCAAATGTGTAACAGCAATCGTCACAGGATTCACCTACCGCCGGCCGCAAGGTGAGCAGCTGGATAATGCGAATCCAGTGCGCATAGAGGATAGTGATAGTTGGCAGTGTCCTTTCTGTCATAAGGATGACTTTCCAGAGTTGTCCGATGTATGGAATCATTTTGATGACAATAACTGCCCCGGTCAAGCGTCTGGCGTCCGGGTCCGACTGGAAAATGGCCTACCCGGCTTTATACACATTAAGAATCTGTCCGATAAGCAGGTTCGGAATCCGGAGGAGCGTGTACGCATATCCCAAATGATACACGTGCGGATAATTAAAATTGACATCGATCGCTTCTCTGTCGACTGCAGCTCAAAGTCGGCCGATCTTAAGGACGTGAATAACGAGTGGCGGCCACGTCGTGATGCCTTCTATGATTTTGTTACCGAGGAGCTAGACAATCGCAAAGTGACCGACGCCAAGGCCAAGGCCTTGAAACGCAAAACCTACGCTCGTCGCGTGATTGCCCATCCGAGTTTCTTTAATAAATCGTATGCCGAGGTAATAGCAATGCTCGCGGAGGCGGATCAGGGCGAGGTGGCGCTGCGTCCTAGTAGCAAGTCCAAGGACCATTTGACAGCAACATGGAAAGTGGCCGATGACATCTTCCAGCACATCGATGTGCGTGAGGAGGGCAAAGAGAACGAATATAGTCTGGGTCGCAGCCTTTGGATTGGCACCGAGGAGTTTGAAGATCTCGATGAAATCATTGCCCGTCATATCAATCCCATGGCGCTAGCCGCTCGTGAGCTCCTGCAATACAAGTACTACAAGCCGAATACAGCGGCAGCGAATGTCAATGAGCGTGACTTCATGGAGCAGCTGCTGCGGGAGGAGAAGGCCCGAGATCCGAAGAAGATTCATTACTTCTTTAGCGCCTCGAAGAGCATGCCCGGTAAATTCCTGCTCTCGTACCTGCCGAAGACAAAGGTGCGTCACGAGTACGTGACTGTGATGCCCGAGGGCTATCGTTTTCGTGGCCAGATCTTTGATTCAGTTAGCAGCTTGCTACGCTGGTTTAAGGAGCACTGGTTGGATCCCACCGCCGCCATGTCTAGCGTAAGCGCCACACCGTCCAATAATACGCCCACAAATGCGTATAACATGATGCGGCCTCCGCCATCAGGACTCGGCTCCCTAGGAGCGGGCGGTGGCGGTGCCTACAGCAGCAGTGGCAGCGTATCCGGTGGCACACCACGCAGCGGCATAAGCAGTGCCGATATGCGCGCATCGAGCGCTTACTCCGTTTCGCATTCCATTGGTGGCTATGGCATGGGCTCGGCCGTTGGTGGCATGTCGGGAAGCGGACCCTTCGGCAGCAGCGGCAGCGCGAGCACACCCACGTTCAGTGCCACCCATATCAATACCCCGTACACGCCCAGCGGACAGACGCCGTTTATGACGCCATACACACCGCACGGCACCCAAACCCCTCGCTATGGACACAATGTACCTAGCCCAAGCTCGCAGTCAAGCAGTAGCCAGCGGCATCACTACGGAGCAAGCAGCGGCACGCCCCGTTACTATGATATGGGCGGGCCCAATGCTTACAACAGCAGCAGCCTCTCTCATCAGCAACAACACATGCAGCATTACCAGCACCAACACCAGCACCAGCACCAACATCAGCAGCATCACCAGCAGCATCATCAGCATCACCAGCAGCAGCAACGTGCCAAAGAGAACCTTGACTGGCAGCTGGCAAATGATTCTTGGGCACGTCGCAAGCCTCAACATCATCATCAGCAGCAACAGCATCATAGCCAACACTCCCATCAGCACCAACATCAACACCAACACCAACACCAGCAGCCACAACAGCAACAACTACAAGTGGGCCTAAGCATGCAGAGCTCTGGCTATGGTGCCGGCTCCACACCCACCAATGAGTATCATACAAGCACTAGTCGCGGCGCAGGTGGCAATCCTGGTGCTGGCAGTGGCGGTGTATCTTCCAAGTCTTCGGTGCGTAGTACGCCACGCACAAACACCTCACCGCGGTCCATGAATTTGGGCGATGCCACGCCCCTTTACGATGAAAACTAAACGTTGATTAAAAATAATCGATGTCAATATCGATTTAATTATATATACATAAGTAATAAGTATATTACTCTGTAAACTCACAAACAATGCAGAAGGAAACTCAACGCAAATCCTTTGCATGAAAGCATTCAAAAAGTAAATAACGCGATAAATAAAAGTTTAAAAACCCAAAAAAAAGTCACCATTTTTCAATTTTTTAAAGTTCATTTTATATCTAGGAACAGCGACAAAGTTAATCTAAATATTAAGTTTAAATGAATATACAACCATAGGAAATTATGGAATAGAGATCTGCACCTGGACCCCAGTGCGACTTGATAAAAAATTGACATGGGACTCGATCACGATCACCAACTCAAAATGCACTGATGCTTCTTCTTCCATTTGGGATTTGGACGATCACAAAATTTTGTACGAAATTTGGCCGTTTCAAAATTTGAGGTAGCAGGCGAACAGAATCAGCAGGAGGTTGCTGCACTGCCTGCAGAAAAAAAGTGTTGCATACTTTTAGTTGCTGGAATTTAAAGGCACTTTATTTGAATTTCAGAAATAAAACAGACTTTTTTTTTTGCTCTTCAAATTTATTTATTTTGCAGGCTTAAATCACAAATAAAAAAAAATCAAAAATTTATAGGATTGCAGGACATATTTTAAAGCGAAGTTTCAGATAACCAGTTGATCCTTTGGTCACTTAAATGTCCATAACTTGGTCAAATGATGTCCGATCAAGCTCAAGTAAATCATTTCATGCTTGTAAAAATTTTTATTATTAATAAAAAAAATAAATAAATAAATTTTAGAACTTTTAGTATTTTGGCCAACTTTATAAAGAGTTTTGAATAAAAGTTAAAAGTCCTGGACTGGGACATTTAAGAAATGACATTGTTTTAACAGCACAACTGACAAGAAGAGTTTAATCTTTTTTTAATTAAAAACTTTACACTTTATAAATATATATATCAACAAGCTTTACATATTTAATATCATTAAGCTTTACCCTTGTATTATTGTTGTTTCACGGAATGGAGCTAGAATTGGTTAGGCGCCGTTAAGCGATAGCCTCGGCCGTTCATCAGTTCTTGCGCAGTCCCCGCTTTACAACGTAGATAAAAGCCAATCCCAGAATAAGAGCACCCACAGCTATTCCAAATTGTCTGCAACTGTTTTACAAGCAATATTAATATTATGCGATTATATGAAATATGCATAGATTTGAACTCAAAATTCATTTCTATTTACAACTTTTTAAAAATGATTAGCGTTTTTTTTTCATTTTTTTTTGTTTTGGTTATGTAAAGAATTAAGTACGGAAGGATTATTGCAAGGTGCACCATTTTTTGGACGCTTCAGGCTTATAGCTGGCGTCAGCATTGGCATTGGCATCGGTAAGATTTTCTGTATCAGTAGACGTAGCACTGGGTTAATTGAAAATCAAAAAGAAACAGAATTGCGAAACAAAAACCAGTCAGAGATTAAACTAAATCAAAAACTAAACGTGCATCTAGTTTTAAAGTGCATCACATTCAAAATATAACGGGGCTTTTAAACTATTGGTCCAGTATATATATATGTATATATAGTGTCGGCCATAGTTTTGAAATATCTACACATTTAGAAATGACACACAGATTGGAATTAATTTTCAATCACTTACAACGATTCGGATTCTTGCATGCTGGGTTAGCTCTTGTAGAATTTCACTTTGGAGGATGAAAAGGACATGATGCTTCGAAAAAGATTATGCATGCGCTTAATTACATATTATATTATTTTCAATTTCAAATTGTTATTTACATATTGTGCACTTGTTACGATTGACAACCAATTGTTAGCTTGAGAAAATAGTTATTATTTATAAAAATGATGCCATGGGATATTCTTTGCCATAACTAAACAACTATTGGTTACCTTTGGTTGGTTTTAAATTTAAAAATTAGCGGATCTTTACAAAAAGTGACTACAATCCTTCCGCTCAGCTTGGTGAACAGAAGGGAACTTAAGCGATGCCTGTGAAAGAGTCACCCTCTGAACATGCTCTTTATGCAGGCATAATTATTTTGTGAGAAACAATTATAGAAGATTTTTTAGAACGTAAGGAAACTTTAAATTAACTTAATTTAGCGGAAAAATAACTGCGCTCGCAATAAACAAAAGAATATAAATGGTTCAATGGCAGAGAACCTTAAATTGTTAATCACAAAATACATTTTGTGTGCACTCTAATTGTTAATGCCAATGAGTTTCAAGCGTAACCAGTTTCAGCTGAGTCATGCTCAAGATTAGGTAATTAGATGATGCTAATGTTGATGTTGATGGTGATCTTGAGCAGCAATCGATGTGCGTTTATATGTGTGTGTGTGTGTGTACACACAAACAAGTGTCTGTCCTAATCAAGCATCAATGATTTTGGTTGAGTTCAGTTTATGGAAAGCGATTAATAGTGATTATTTATGTACAAACATGTTGTTTATAGTTCTAAAATGTTACGCAAAGCAAAATATACTTTTTAAACCTACCCAACTGGCGGCTTCTTTTTAATGTCACTAGCTGCCAAATTGCCAATAAAAAACTTTTTCATCATATCCCTGTAAAAATTTTGGCATTAAAAATACGTTTTAATGATCGTAAAAACTTGACGTGAACTTATAATTTACCGTGCCTCCTCACTATGTCCAACATCAATAAAGTCCTTTGTTGCATCACGACCCGCTACATCTATTAAAGAATCCTCACCGCCAGGATGCTAAATGTAGCATATTTATATGTATTTATTATAGGTTAAAGGAAGGCACTGCGGTGTTTAATTTGAAAGACTTACTTCGTTAAGAAATGCGGTCAGATCATACACTTTGTTCTCAATAATAACCCATAGATCGTTGGGCTTATTGTGTTCCTTAACGGTGGCTAAACTAATTTCTTTACTCATTTTTTAATACAATTTATTCACTTAATAGAGATAGTTGCGTATGAACCTGTTGGGTCTCCAACCTAAACTGCAGCTGGTTTTAGAGGTGAGATCCAATCGATATATCGTCTACAATTTCCGATTGGAAAACGATTATTTCTAAGCAACGCATTCCCCCTAAATGTTTACTGCGCATGCTGCCAGACTGATAAATGTTGCTAAACTGACAAAATGTTGCTAATCTGAAAAGATGTTGCTCAAAAAATAAAAACTTAAGCTGCATATATCCTTAACTAAATGCATTTTAACAGGCCCTTATTTTATCAGCCCCCGCGATTTAATGGAATTTTTTTGGCTAAGCAGTACAAAAAAAAAAAAATTGAATAAAACTCAACTTCTAAGAAGTAACATTTTCACAACTTTATTGCAATACAATTGAACAATCGAACAAAGTCTTGCCTAAAAAAATGCACTTCATTACTACAAGCATGCACAATAAATTTATTAATTGAATATAAGGGGATATCAAATTTAAGGAATATTTTATATTGAATAACATGACTACACCAAATTTATGAACTTAATACATTGATAGATATTTGGGTAATACATTGACATTAAGATATATATTAGATTGATATCTAGTAACCACCACGCAGACGCAATACCAAGTGCAAGGTGGACTCCTTCTGGATGTTGTAATCGGACAAGGTCCGTCCGTCCTCAAGCTGCTTTCCGGCAAAGATCAAACGTTGCTGATCTGGAGGAATTCCCTCCTTATCTTGGATCTTAGCCTTAACGTTCTCAATAGTGTCAGAGGGCTCAACCTCGAGGGTGATGGTCTTGCCAGTCAATGTCTTTACGAAAATCTGCATGCCACCACGTAGACGCAATACCAAATGTAAAGTGGACTCCTTCTGGATGTTATAATCGGACAAGGTCCGTCCGTCCTCAAGCTGCTTTCCGGCAAAGATCAAACGTTGCTGATCTGGAGGAATTCCCTCCTTGTCTTGGATCTTAGCCTTGACGTTCTCAATGGTGTCAGAGGGCTCAACCTCGAGGGTGATGGTCTTGCCAGTCAATGTCTTAACAAAGATCTGCATGCCACCACGTAGACGCAACACCAAGTGCAAAGTGGACTCCTTCTGGATGTTGTAATCGGACAAGGTCCGTCCGTCCTCAAGCTGCTTTCCGGCAAAGATCAAACGTTGCTGATCTGGAGGAATTCCCTCCTTGTCTTGGATCTTAGCCTTGACGTTCTCAATGGTGTCAGAGGGCTCAACCTCGAGGGTGATGGTCTTGCCAGTTAATGTCTTAACAAAGATCTGCATGCCACCACGTAGACGCAACACCAAGTGCAAAGTGGACTCCTTCTGGATGTTGTAATCGGACAAGGTCCGTCCGTCCTCAAGCTGCTTTCCGGCAAAGATCAAACGTTGCTGATCTGGAGGAATTCCCTCCTTGTCTTGGATCTTAGCCTTGACGTTCTCAATGGTGTCAGAGGGCTCAACCTCGAGGGTGATGGTCTTGCCAGTCAATGTCTTAACAAAGATCTGCATGCCACCACGTAGACGCAACACCAAGTGCAAGGTGGACTCCTTCTGGATGTTGTAATCGGACAAGGTCCGTCCGTCCTCAAGCTGCTTTCCGGCAAAGATCAAACGTTGCTGATCTGGAGGAATTCCCTCCTTGTCTTGGATCTTAGCCTTGACGTTCTCAATGGTGTCAGAGGGCTCAACCTCGAGGGTGATGGTCTTGCCAGTCAATGTCTTAACAAAAATCTGCATGCCACCACGTAGACGCAACACCAAGTGCAAAGTGGACTCCTTCTGGATGTTGTAATCGGACAAGGTCCGTCCGTCCTCAAGCTGCTTTCCGGCAAAGATCAAACGTTGCTGATCTGGAGGAATTCCCTCCTTGTCTTGGATCTTAGCCTTGACATTCTCAATGGTGTCAGAGGGCTCAACCTCAAGGGTGATGGTCTTGCCAGTCAATGTCTTGACGAAAATCTGCATGCCACCACGTAGACGCAACACCAAGTGCAAAGTGGACTCCTTCTGGATGTTGTAATCGGACAAGGTCCGTCCGTCCTCAAGCTGCTTTCCGGCAAAGATCAAACGTTGCTGATCTGGAGGAATTCCCTCCTTGTCTTGGATCTTAGCCTTGACGTTCTCAATGGTGTCAGAGGGCTCAACCTCGAGGGTGATGGTCTTGCCAGTCAATGTCTTTACGAAAATCTGCATACCACCACGCAGACGCAATACCAAGTGCAAAGTGGACTCCTTCTGGATGTTGTAATCGGACAAGGTCCGTCCGTCCTCAAGCTGCTTTCCGGCAAAGATCAAACGTTGCTGATCTGGAGGAATTCCCTCCTTGTCTTGGATCTTAGCCTTGACGTTCTCAATGGTGTCAGAGGGCTCAACCTCGAGGGTGATGGTCTTGCCAGTCAATGTCTTCACGAAAATCTGCATGCCACCACGCAGACGCAATACCAAATGTAAAGTGGACTCCTTCTGGATGTTGTAATCAGACAAAGTCCTTCCGTCCTCCAGCTGCTTTCCGGCAAAGATCAAACGTTGCTGATCTGGAGGAATTCCCTCCTTGTCTTGGATCTTAGCCTTGACGTTCTCAATAGTGTCAGAGGGCTCAACCTCGAGGGTGATGGTCTTGCCAGTCAATGTCTTCACGAAAATCTGCATACCACCACGTAGACGCAGCACCAAATGCAAAGTGGACTCCTTCTGGATGTTGTAATCGGACAAAGTCCTTCCGTCCTCCAGCTGCTTTCCGGCAAAGATCAAACGTTGCTGATCTGGAGGAATTCCCTCCTTGTCTTGGATCTTAGCCTTGACGTTCTCAATAGTGTCAGAGGGCTCAACCTCGAGGGTGATGGTCTTGCCAGTCAATGTCTTCACGAAAATCTGCATACCACCACGTAGACGCAGCACCAAATGCAAAGTGGACTCCTTCTGGATGTTGTAATCGGACAAGGTCCTTCCGTCCTCAAGCTGCTTTCCGGCAAAGATCAAACGTTGCTGATCTGGAGGAATTCCCTCCTTGTCTTGGATCTTAGCCTTGACGTTCTCAATAGTATCAGAGGGCTCAACCTCGAGAGTGATGGTCTTGCCAGTCAAAGTTTTGACAAAGATTTGCATGTTGCTCTTTCTTAAAAAATGAAAAAAAAAAAAAAAGGAAAATGTAATGTATGCGTTAAAATTTCACAATAAATTTTTTTTTTTTTCTATTTTTTTTTTTCACTAAAGCTTTGAATGCGCAGTAAGGTTGATTTCTGCGTCATGACCTACTTAAAAGTTATAGAGCCATCATTACGTAGGTAGACGAAAATAATTAAATGAAAAAAAAAATTTTTTAGTTTATTTTGAATCAAAACTACTAAAATAGTGTCAAGTCCGGCCAAATAAAAGTATTAATTCAAAATTCAAAGTGAATCCGACAGTTTTAAAATTTTCATTTTTGTGCTCTCCAACAAAGAATTCTTGATGGCTCTCAGAGTAAACTATTGATTTTTTCCTTCTCGAATGCAACGCCATCGTTTTATCTCGCTCACACTGCTTACATGAAGACGAAATGTTTCGAGAACAAAGGTGATGACTGTTTCAGTTTCTTGTCGAGTCATTGGGGCGTTAGTATTGCGTTTGAGTACATATACATACACAAGTCTTTGTATGTATATCTAATGCACTTTTTCTGAAACTTCGCTTCGACATTTTGTGTAGACAAAATGGCGAATTGAGTTTTCTATATACGTATACATGAACGTAATTCATGCAATGAGTCATTTTTCATGTGAAATTAAGTGTGGTTTTTTTTCGTACTTCTAGAAATGTAGATTTCTATCATTACAAAAAATACTATTTCTACTATATTTTTAGATAAGCACATAATAAAATAAATATATATATCCCATTATAAAACCAAAGTACTTTGACCTTACTCGCATATAACACTTTTACGCAGCAATAAAATTAAAAGTAAACTTTTATATATATATATACATACCTTTATATATAAATAACTGCGCAGTAAATTTATTTATTTATAATTTATTATATTTTAAATAATTATTTCACTTTTATTGGAATACTTTTTATTACAAGTTACGTCTGGTTCGGTTGATCACTAAAATATCAATGTAAAATATATTGCCACTGCATGAAAAATGAAATCTATTAACAGTTTTTTTAACATAAATGTTGCTCATTTGATTCTGGTTTTCTCAGCGGCCCAGCTTACAAATGCCAGTGCTGCCACCTTATGATCTTACATCTGTTAATTTCTATCAAGTCTGTTATGCTTAATGCCAAACACTAAGTTGTCTTAATAATATATTTCTTTTTAATAATTGTAAAAATGTTGAAAACGGGTAATTCCTTAAATTTAAATTTGTAATTATTGGAATTTTAATTATTAAATAATTATTATGAATGAAGGCAATACTTTTTTAAGGTATCGATTCATCGTAAGTAAAAACGACTAGAAATTTTTTAAAAGCTAAGATAATTGTTTTACATAATTTTTTTTTTCATTTTATAAAACGATTTTACAAAATAAAATCAATGTACATATTGATTTTTGTTACTTAGCTCTTTGTGAGTCCAAAAAAAACAACCTTCAAATATCGTAACAAATAATGCAAAGAAAATAATATATAATTTTAAAATGAATAGTCTTTTAGTTTTTCAATTTTTTGGGTAGTAATATAAATATCGACCAAATTTTATTACGGCTCTGAATAGACATATCGATTGTGACAGAAGACCTGAAATAATTCGTCATCGATTATTCAGAAGCAAAAACAAAGCCAAAAGGGCCGGACGTAAAGCGCTCGGTACGCGTAATATTTTTGTAATTGGTCACCGTCGCTTCAGAAACGAGTCGGAAGTTGTGTCAATCATCAACAACAGCAGTTAATATTTTCACATAAATTGTTGATTTACACTCAGATCATAGTAATTCAGCTGTTTTGTGCCCCAAGATAAACTTTTCTTATTTTTGTATATATAATAAATATATATATATATATATATATACATATGTATATATATATATATATATATTTATATATATGTGTGTGTGTATGTTGTATTTGGATTTGTGTGTGAATACCAAATTATACCCTTTAGTTAAAATTTCGCTTAAGTTTCTTTCGGAATAAATTTATTCGTAAATTCAGGTTCGGCTGTTTATTTAAAATTTATTGTAAAAATTTAGTTTTTCATTTTATCGGTTTCTTTTGGCAAAATTGGTGTTGTTTTTGATAAACAAAAAAAGAACAACCCTGCGCACACACTCAAGAAAAAAAATTATCATATGCAAGAGCGCAGCAACATTAAACCCGCCCCAACGCGTCGTTGCCGCCGTCGTCTTCGTCATCAGCAGCGCAGGCACAGTCAAAGGCAGAAGCAAAGGCACGCTTACGTTACGCGTTCGTTTGTAGCGTATCGATGCCGTCGAGTTAACGTGTCGTCTCTGTATTTCTGTGTGTGCCTGTGTATATTTTGTGTCTGAGCTAGGTTCCTATAAGAATTTTTTCTTCTGATATATGTATATATGATTTCTAGTGTTTTTTTTTATTGTTTGTATCTGTGTTTATTGTTAGCGCGACTTACGCAGTTAATTTTCTTTCTTTCAATAACAACAGCAGCAACAACAACTAAAACACAAGTGGCAGTGTTTGTTGGTGTCGGCAGAGAGGAAGATAGCGTTCGTTCATACGTTCGTGCAAGTGTATGTGTGAGGGAGCAAAATAAAAAAAAAAACACTCAAATCAATTTGATAAGTAAAACGTAACAAAAGCCGCAGGCAGCAGCAAGTGCAAGAGCAGCCGTGCAGCAAGTAATAAGCAGCAGGCAGAAGCTGAGGCGTAGGCGTCCTAGCTAAGCGCCATTCTTGCATAGAAGTAATAATAACTGTGAAACTCATCGAAACAACATAAAAACTGTGTGTGATCGTGTAAAGAAGAGTTACACTCCCAGTCGTAATCGTATTTGTATTCTTTGTCTTCGTCTGCGTCTTCGTCAACTTCGCCGTTAGCATCACCATGGATAATTTAATACCGATCGTAAATAAGCTGCAGGATGCGTTCACATCACTTGGAGTGCACATGCAATTGGACTTGCCACAGATTGCCGTCGTTGGTGGACAATCGGCTGGTAAAAGTTCTGTATTGGAGAACTTTGTGGGCAAGTAAGTGGTTATTGAAATTTTTTAACAATTAATATACAATATGAAGAAAATCCATAATTT
The DNA here is from genome assembly GCA_035044505.1 of Zaprionus lineosus. Taxonomy (NCBI): domain Eukaryota; kingdom Metazoa; phylum Arthropoda; class Insecta; order Diptera; family Drosophilidae; genus Zaprionus; species Zaprionus lineosus. Next base: position 259,881 of record JAWNNX010000676.1, read on the forward strand.
TGTCTCTGCTTTGTGTGGGTCTATGCGCTTGTGATAGAGAGAAAAAAGAGAGAGCTCCCAGTTTGTATCAATGTATGCGTAATACACTAGTTTCGCGCTCTCACAGTTCACGCAAACACTCACTTACACACACACACACACACAGCAACCACATGTATTCTATATGCACACTACGTCGCTGTGTTTGTGTGAATTTTGGTGAATAATCAATGAAGCAGCATTCCTGGTTTTGTTTCTGTTGCCCTCCTTGCTGGTCAGTGGGTGGGCGTTTCGCTCCGAGCAGGTGACCATCAATAATTTCTCCTCCCTCTAATACATAAATGTCTGTGGGTGTATGTGTTGTATATGGTCAGCGTCAGCAGAAACATAACAACCACCTAACATACATTCACGCTGAAGTATATACACATACATACATATATTAGACACCCACACACGCACTGTAAGGTAGGATCCACTTTAAAGTTCTGTGTTATCGGTATTTCGTTTTGCTTTTGTTACAGCTATGTTATGTATAAGGTATAGTGTGTAAAGCTTTATTTATTTCAATATTTACAAATTGCAAAGTTAATCATACACATAAATTACTTGAATCGTGCGTAAGATCTCTAGGTTTTATGCAAGCGATAACTGAGTTCTAATGAAATAAGAAAAAACAATTTTAACGATACTCTGGGCTTTTGCTCTTTCTCTCTCTCCTTCTCTCTCTCACTTTATGTTTTCTTTTACTGCTTACTCACACTCTCACCCTCGCAGTGAAACAGTTTTTCTGGCTGCGCGACGCGACACATTGCGGCGCTCATTTTGCCTGTTTCGGTTTTTATCTATCGACTTCTCACCCGCCCCCTGAAAAGCTATGACAAAAACAAATACAAAATCTACAAAATGTTCTTACGCCCCGAAAACTTGGGATACGAAAAATCAATGCAATCAACGTTGACATTTCCTTTTGCAGCGCGCACATGCTTCTTGTTTCCTTTCTTCTTTTGTGTGCTTATTCTGCCTACATCAGCCCAAACCCAAACCCAAAGCCATACCTAAAAGCAAACTCAAACCCTCAACCTCACCCACGCTCACCCCGTCTTCAACCTCATCCTATTTTACTCGGCTATACTTCACTTTGACATTTATGCAATGCTGTAGTTGTGGCTTTGTGCTGCCGACGTCGATGCTGACGTTAACGTAAGCGTCAACGCTTACGCTAGCCTACATTTAATAGTTACTGTTACTCTGTAGTCTGGGTGCCCACCCATCCCCAATCTGATTGTAACTGTTAATGAATGGAACTAACATATTTTCTACCCCTGCGGTAAACATTATTATATATATATAACATTATATATACATATGTATGTTTGCTTATTTGCCTAATGCAGAATTGCAAAATTATATAATATTATCCTTTCTGCCACTGGTTACACTAGCCTCGAAGTGTATGTGCATATGTATGCTTGTGTTAGTTATCATAGGTTATTTATAATACATTTTTTATTTGTTTTTTTTTTTTTCTTTTTTTATTCAAAATTATTTGCTAGCCTCTATGCAACATGCATACATGAATGAGTACACTCAGGCATTTTGTGTATATTGAATAAGCGTGGGTGTTTTTGTTTGACAAAAAAAAAAAAAAAAATAAGAGCTTTACTTTCATAGAGTGCAGAATGTATATGTATGGAATTCCGTGCATTATGTATGTATCTAAAGAATTTTACATTGTGAACTGCAGTTGCGCTTACATAAGCTGCAGTCAATAGAAAAAGCAACAACAACAACAGTACAACTCAAGCGCAGTCCATTTGCTAAGCCGTTAGATTCGCATGCGCCGGTCGTACATATAAAAACATACATGTGTATGTATATGCATATACTAACAAATACATGTACTATACAGATGCTTATATATACACATATATGTATGCATATACACAAACGTATACATGTGTGTGTTTGTTAATGACCTAGTTCTTCATGTACTTTTTGCCACTTATCCTGGTGCAGCTTTTACTGCTGTTATCAATGTCAGTTAATGATGCTACAAAGAGTGCAGCTGAGAGGAAACTAAGCCTGTCGAGAAAGAGAAGAGAAATATTGAGAGAGCAATAAAAAGAAGAGAGGGAGAGCAACAGACACAAAGGAGAGTATTCAATGTCAACTTAAAAGCATCGTCACAAGCTTCTGTTGAAATGTCAATAGTTCATGGCGTTTGGTACAGATGCTGCCTTTACGCATAAACTCTCTTTATCACTCACACACACATAAGCATGTGTATGTATGCGAACATACAAGAACAAATGAAAGAACATTATGTACCAAGCCGATTATTAGGCATAAGCAATAGAATGTGGAGTATGTTAAATCATGTACATTGCACTGTCAACAACAGCCATCTATATATACAGAGCGAGTGTAAATACATTGATCGTACAGAAATGCATAGGCGGCCGATTAAAAATAAAATGTGTATGAAAAAAAAAGAAGATTAGAGAAATGTATTTTTCCCCCATTTCCTTGGTGCTGCACTCTCTACTTTAAATTAAGCTAAATGAGAGTAGCCTTGGCTGATCACGATGCACATACATGAAAAACAATTCAATAAAAAGAATAAACAATTCATGCTTAAACCGAAAAGCGAAAGCAGGGGAGCGTGAGAGTGAGAGAGAGACAGCGACAGAAACAGAGACAGCGAGAATGCGCAGCTGATTCTATGTACTAAAATATGTTTTTTTTTTGGGTGATTGTCGTTATTTGATAGTTGCAAAAATGAATGATCGATTGCTTTCTCTGTCGGATGATTTCAGCCGGCATATGCATGTTAAAACATGCACACACTCCACTTCCAGGCATACAAATGAACTTTCATACATACATACATATTAATGCATGCCTGACTTTGCATGTGTTGGTTTGTGTTTATCTGCAGCTGCTACTTTTGACCTCTTTGCTAATTGTTTGCATATGCTGCTTTGCAAAGCTTAAGAATGAACACAAAGTGGAGAATATAATAAACTGTGAGTGGTGTAGTTTTTCTTCGGTTTCGTTAAGATGTTTGCTTTTTAGAGTCAAGGGAAGTTTTTCTTGTTTCGTTAAATTATCTAATTCTTTTCTTCTGTTGGGTAAAAATGCTTAATTCTTAAAGTCATCATTCCAAGAGGAAAGTCATCAATTAAGAAGCAACAAACGCACTCAAGTCTTATTACTTTCAACAAAACAGACACACATTTTTTGTATATGCATATGTATATGTGTACGTATAGGCACTTACGTATTTACCTGCACAGAAGTGACTCATCCAAGAGTTATAAATTGCAATTACATATATGTATAAGAACGTATGTATGTTTTATTTATATTAGACTTCGAATATCTAATTCGAAATATGTTTTTACATATGGATGTGTGTATATGTGTGCGTTAACCTGTGTTGTAACGTACATGCCTCCATCAGCAGATTAGATAAGCATTGTTTTCCATTTTTTAAATAGTTTTATCAACAGCTTTGCTTCTTTTGTAGGACTCGTGTTGGCTGTGCTCATCAATTAAGTAACCAGAGAATCAAATTTCTATCGATGATTCATGCACAGGCATTATAATTGATATTACTTGTGGTATCGATAAGATCGGTGCTGAAATTGTTTTTGCTATTGTTTCTAGTGCACTTGTGGTGGGGGTTCTTGTTGACTTTGGTGGATTTGTTTGTAGGTAAAAAACAGGTCAGATATTAAGCAACGGAACTCATTGATCTATATAATTTCAAATAGAGTAAACATATATACATAAACATGCAGGTGCATATCTATATATATATATATATATATATATATATATAAACATAAATGTATATATAGCTATATATATATATGTGTGGAGTGAGATTATAGGCATACATTTATGGTATGCCAAGGTCTCAATTCACTGTTGCACTTCGGTGTGTGTTTCAGAGTATTTCCCAGTCAATTAATTTCACATGTTTATTGTTATTTCATCTGCTGATTACATCGACTCTTTCCCACAACCGAAACCAATCAAAACAATTGATCTATAGAACAGTTGAAGATTAGGGTGTATTAATCGATTGCAGCGAGAGGCATGATTCATCGGGACATCAGGCTTTAAATAATTCAGCTATGAAATTCTCTTTAGTTCTGGACTAAGACTCACATTAGTTTTATTTTGAGATGACAAATCTCCTTCTAACGATTACATGAGTAATAAAAATCTGTTAGCCACATTTATTAAATATAATTGGATGATTAATCGATTATAGAAGCCTCATTTGTTTAGCAAACTTCAGAAGAATAGAAGCACAGCTTTCACACTCACTTGCCTGCACTTCTATAAAACTTACTCTTTCATCATTTTAAATTATTTAAAATTAAACTCATCAAATATTTTGTTCTTCTTCATAAACAGAGACTTTCTGCCTCGTGGTTCGGGAATAGTTACACGAAGACCTTTAATTTTGCAGCTAATCAACGGCATCACTGGTAAGTCTTATAATTGGAAGCAATGAGAAATGTCGTAATAACATCGCAATTTGTACATTTTCAGAGTATGGAGAATTTCTGCATTGTAAGGGTAAAAAGTTCTCGAGCTTCGATGAAATACGTAAAGAGATTGAGGATGAGACGGATCGTGTAACTGGTAGCAATAAGGGTATTTCAAACATTCCGATTAATTTGCGCGTTTATTCGCCGTACGTGCTTAACTTGACATTGATCGATTTGCCTGGCTTGACGAAAGTGGCAATCGGTGATCAGCCGGTGGATATTGAGCAGCAGATTAAGCAAATGATATTCCAATTTATACGCAAAGAAACCTGTCTGATTTTGGCCGTGACGCCGGCAAACACCGATCTGGCCAATTCCGATGCACTGAAGTTGGCCAAGGAGGTAGATCCTCAGGGCGTACGCACTATTGGTGTTATCACCAAGTTGGATCTCATGGACGAGGGCACCGATGCTCGGGATATTCTCGAGAACAAGCTTTTGCCACTGCGGCGAGGATACATTGGCGTAGTAAATCGTTCGCAGAAGGATATTGAGGGTCGCAAGGACATTCATCAGGCTTTATCCGCTGAGCGCAAGTTCTTCCTCAGCCATCCATCATACCGCCACATGGCTGACCGGCTAGGCACACCCTATTTGCAGCGTGTACTGAATCAGCAGCTCACGAATCACATACGCGACACATTGCCCGGTTTGCGTGACAAACTGCAGAAGCAAATGCTGACGCTGGAGAAGGAGGTTGAGGAGTTCAAGCATTTCCAACCCGGCGATGCCAGCATTAAGACAAAGGCTATGCTACAGTAAGCAATTGATAAATAATCTCAAGTGTCTTTCATACTGATTAGTCCATCTCTATTATCCACACAGGATGATTCAGCAACTGCAGTCAGACTTTGAGCGCACCATCGAGGGCAGCGGTTCTGCCTTGGTCAACACAAATGAACTGTCGGGCGGTGCCAAGATCAATCGCATATTCCACGAGCGGTAAGCACAAAGCCGTGAATTGATGATTTTCGTATCACACTCATTACCCATTCTTTGTGCAGTCTTCGCTTTGAGATTGTGAAAATGGCATGCGACGAAAAGGAGCTGCGTCGCGAGATCTCGTTTGCCATTCGTAACATTCACGGTATTCGTGTGGGTCTCTTCACGCCTGACATGGCGTTCGAGGCTATTGTAAAGCGTCAGATAGCGCTCCTCAAGGAACCGGTGATCAAGTGTGTGGATCTAGTTGTTCAGGAATTGTCTGTCGTAGTTCGCATGTGCACTGATAAGGTAATGTATAGTTTAGATCTTCTCAATCGAACTTTATTAATTTTTGATTAATTCGATATAATTTTTTTGCAGATGAATCGCTATCCACGCTTGCGCGAGGAAACTGAGCGCATCATTACCACACATGTGCGCCAACGTGAGCAGCGTTGCAAGGAGCAAATCCTGCTGCTCATTGACTTTGAGCTCGCCTACATGAATACCAATCACGAGGATTTCATTGGCTTTGCCAAGTATGTCGTCTGTCCATCAAACCCAACCCAAAACATACCCAATGACTTTCTCCAATGAAATACTTATTCTTTTTCCATTTCATTTTTTCAGTGCTCAGAATAAATCTGAGAATGCTAACAAGACCGGCACCCGACAGCTTGGCAACCAGGTCATACGCAAGGGTCACATGGTCATCCAAAATCTGGGCATCATGAAAGGTATGTAGGTCCCTGGCCCCAAACTTCAGTTGTTTGCATCTCTCTGTATCTGTTCGTGCGTTAATCACCACAAGGCACATCACGAAACGTTTGCCACAAAGCAACACCAGCAGCACCAAAAGCAATAACAACAACAACAACAGCAACAGCAACAAACACAGTCACAGTCACAACACCAAGCAACAAATTTCTATGTCACATCTAACCTTATAACCTTTTAACCTTTTAACCCCAACTTAACTGACAGCCTAATTCTCTCTTCTCTCTAGAAAATGTGTTCTTTGAAATGTCTGCTAGTTGCCCAAATTATTAACCTTCTAGAATTTCCAGAACAGAAACGCAGTAAAATTTTTCCCAATTACAAATGCAATAAAAAAAATTTATTTAAGTATAAATTTAATTATTTTTAGAACCGATTAAATTATCGGCCACAATCTTCAGAGCACATGATTCTGCCTTTTGCTCAGTTTCAGTTTCAGTGCCTTTCAACGGGAAACCTGAGTCCTGCCCATGTAACCTTTGGTTTTTGGTTCTTCGTTGTTCATTAAGCATGTGTCATGGGAATGAGTAAACCTTCACCTTCAAAGCATGCGATCAGTCAGCACTTTTTTTTATTCCTTTTTTAATTTGTTAAAAACTTTTTTTGTGACTTGAGTTTTGTTTTTTTTTTTGTTGTGGCAGTTTTTATTTTTCTCTCTTTATATAACCATTTTATTTTTTTGTTTTTTCTGCTTTTCCTTTTTATATATTCTTTAGTTGGAATTTTTGTATTTATTTGGTGTTTCTCCTTATATTTTTTGGTTTTGTTCTTTATTTTTCTTAAACTTTTTTCTATATACCTTTCTACTTTGGGTGTGGAAAATTGAAAAGCTTTGTTGAGATTTTTACCACGCATACTCGGTTTGTATCCTTAATTACATTTACTTTCCTTTTCATGTTTCCCTTTCATGTGCTGTGTATTCCTTTCCCTTTCATGTGCTGTACTTATAAATATATTACAAATTTTCTATGCTTCAGTGCGAACCAAAAAAAAAAATAAATAAATAAAAAAAAAACAGTCTTAAGCATCACCTGAGCCTCTGGCTGCGCCTTGGCTTGGGTCTGCGCCATCGAACATCAAGCTTACTCTTATTTCGATTTAGCTTGCATTCATTTTTTTTTTTTATATACATCGATCGGCAGACAGGTTTACCTATATCTATGTCTATATATCTATACCTATGGATTGTATTGTTGTATATTTTTAATTCCCTGTTGACAACACACACAACACTTTGTTTTGTTCGCAGGCGGCTCGCGGCCCTATTGGTTTGTGCTTACGTCGGAGAGCATTTCCTGGTACAAGGACGAGGATGAAAAGGAGAAGAAATTCATGTTGCCGTTGGATGGTTTGAAATTGCGCGATATTGAGCAGGGCTTTATGTCAATGTCTAGACGTGTTACATTTGCTTTATTCAGTCCCGATGGACGTAATGTTTATAAGGTTAGTAATTTTTGTTACCATACAAAAAAATGAATTCCGAAGAAAAAAAAAAAAAAGAAAAAAAAAAAACAAATTTCAAAAAAAAACATGACAAAAAGAAAAAAAGGGAAACAACTACAAAAAAGAAAAAAAAAAAAATAAGAAAAAACACAAAAAGTTAAAACTAAAAAATATTGAATTAATATTCAAAACAAAGAAACAGAAACAAAACCTTTAAACATTTTTAATACCTTTGGCAAGAAATAATTTTGTAATTTTCGTTACAAAATTATCTGTTGTAATTTTGAAATTGAATAATAATTTTATAATATTTTGTTTCTTTTGTTTGTGATAAAAAAAAAAAAAAAAAATTTGTTAAATCTACAAAATTTTTCGTTCAAGTTCGAGTTTCAAGTTCAATTTCCAATTAGATGATTCTTGAGTTGAAAACCTATTGAGCCAACGAACGAAGGCTCCATTTAAAATCAATTGTGAATTAATGATTTTTTTGTATAAGATAAAAATTACTATGTTTTTATCAACATTTAAGTCAAATCAGAGTGAAGAGGAGATTGCAAATAAAATAATGCAAACTCCTTTTCCGTCTCTGATTTGTGAGCATGCAATGATAATAGATCCATATCAAACCGATACCAAACCAATACCAAACCGATACCAAACCAAATCAAACCCAACAATACAAAGCGCTAGCTAACGGCAAATCCTTCGATAGCCAATATACCGATAAACCGTTATACCGATATACCAACGATACAAGAACACTACCAACTACTAACCTTTGGCTCAAAGACACACGTCAGTCAGCAGCGAACCACTTGACCTATGCAATAGAAACCTCAAAATGAACCCAACAAAATACCAAATCAAAACGTAATCAACTAATGCCACAACCCGTCCAACTACTCGTTATCGTTAACGTTATCGTAATCGTAATCGTAATCGTAATCGTAGAATGTGTCCCGTATACCAAATGCTTGACGAAAATACCTATCCATTTGTTCTCTTTGCGCTTGGACGCTTTTTTCTTCCTGCACAAACACAAAAACACACACCCACACATACACACACACACACACACTTGCATTTACACTCACATACACACACGCACACACACACACAAATATATATATATACACAATTGTGCATTTAGGACTATAAACAATTGGAGCTTTCCTGCGAGACGGTCGAAGATGTGGAATCCTGGAAGGCTTCTTTCCTACGCGCCGGCGTCTATCCCGAAAAGCAAGAGACCCAGGAGAATGGTGACGAGGTGCGTATCAATTATTTTAGCTATGAGTAAATAAAATAATTTTTAAATAATAAGTTTATCTGAAAAGCTTTTAGCTTAGACCTATAAGTCGTGATGCTTCAACCAATCCGTGTATAAGTGTATCCCTCTGATTAGATAACAGTCGCCATAATGTTAACTAACACTTGTCTGTCTACCCACTCAAGCTTAACGTCTAAAGATACTGTTTCCATCCCTCTGAGCTTCTACAATATTAATAACATAATTATACATAATTTTGTACTTCTCATATTCGTGTGATAAAATTCCGCACATCGCGGAACCGTATAACTCTATCAGTATATATATGTATGTATGTATATGTGTGTATGTGTGTGTATACATATTCAGATACTACGTACTTTTCCGCTATAATGTGTTGCTAACTGCTGTAACATTGTAACTCTTTTTAGAACTGTTAAGAGAATGTTAACCTTTGCACTTAGCTTCGTCTTCATATTCTTCATATTCTTCTTCCTCTTCTTATTGTGCTTTTGTTATCAATGTACAAGACTGTCTGTACTTAGTATAAGAACGCAGTTAACTTCTTGATAAATCGAAGATGTTTTCAACGTCAATTTCTCAGTTGACGCCTTCTTTATACATGCATATATATTTCTGATCGCGTGTATCTCATCTCTGCTTATAACCTACCTCTCCCTATACTATATATAATATATAATATATAATAATAATGTTTAAATTATATACGTTCTATATGTGAATATATATATGTGTGTGTTTCATGTGATGGAATGCATTTCATATATTTTTACATTTACTTAGACATAAAGAATTATTTTTATAACAAAATAACTCATTTAATTATCTTTATTTTTTTTCACATACAACAATAATCATATATCTATATATCCGAATATATATATTTATATTCTTATCTATATGAATTATAATATGCTGTGTGTATATGCAGGAAGGACAAGAGGTTTGTTTCTTTTCATAATTTTTAGCATATACTTTGCATACTTCCTATGCTCCTCTATCTCTATCTCTATCTCTCTCCTTCTTTCACTGTCTGTCTATCTTTCTCGCTCTATGCATATATAGTTTACTTGATATCTTAGACTTTGCTATTGTCATATTTTTAGTTTTTCTTCTCTTTATTATTTCCAATGTACCCTGTAGCTATGAATGTGAATATTTAAAATTATTTATCTGGAAAATTCTATACTTGGGGTTTCTACTATTGATCCTGATTTAAAAAAAAAAAAGAAAAAAAAAGCAGAGCTTATAATCTAAAAATAGATTTAGATACAGGGTATATTTTTTTCATCAGTTTTTTATTTACACTTATCGTTCTTCGAATGCTATCGATATTTTATTTCACGATACTCGTTGGATGGGGACCAAAATGTATATCGAATTTTGTTTATATTTGATTTTATTTTCGTTCTCTATACATCACTTCACATTTATTTATTATCATAAAAAGTATTCTAAGATCTCTTTCGGCTGTTGTTAACACTTGCTAACAAAATTCTGGGTATAATTGAAGAAATATCCCATTGGTAACCAAACACGTTTCATTTTATTTTTTATTTGCTCTTAGCTTTGATTTCCGTTTCCGTTTCCCCCTTTTCCTGTTTTCCAGTTTCAAAAAGGATATTTTTCGTTTCAATTATACTTGTAGTTGTTGTCGACTAACAAAACCTAATATATTATTTTCATCAAGTACATATATTTATATATATATGTATGTATATATATAAATCATTCTATATAACATATAAATAAATATGAAAGCGTATATATAATTTTAATTTTACAATATTTTTTATATAAATTATTTTCTTCTATTTTCCCGTCCACGTACCAAACGAAATGACCACAAATATATATATTATATATATATTTAAAAATATATTAAAAAAAAAAAAAAATAAAAATACCAAAAAATACACAAATACAAATATATAAATTATTTGTAATACGAAATATACAAAAAAATCCAACCGTTTACAGCAAAAAGTATGTTAATTTTTTCCGTTTAATTGTTCTTAACTTTATCCTTAAATTAAATTAAATGAACTTGTTTTCTGCATTTGTATTGTAAATCTTATTAACATTGGATTTTTTTTTTCATTTGAATTCACGATTTGAAGCTTAAGTAATTAGATACATCTACATTTTTGACCTTATTCCAATTCTAAACGCTTTGTACAGACTTTAATTTGATTTTATTCCAAATTCGATATTTTTGCAAACATACCGAAAATGTCCAAGTACTTAAAAACCACCTAATCCAAGCCATGGCTATCGATATTTTCTAACAGTCAATACTAACCTATCGATGCCTGTAAAAACAACCACACGTTCGATAAATTCACCACTTTCCTACTTTCAACAAATTCATTTTTATATTCACCCAAAGTCAGTCACTGATTGGCACTCATCATGGCATCCATCATGAATCGTATCTATCAATATCCTTTTTTCAAAATTACAAAAAACTACTCTAAACTGTATTGAGCTTGGGACTTCAATGGGGAGCATTTAAATGGGATTTAAAAAAAGAAAAAAAAAAAAAACACACACAGCACTAGAATAAGAAATGAAAATTGCATTGTCTTTCATCTTAGAGTAAAAATAACACGAAAAGTATCGTAAACTTTACTCTCTTGTTTGTTTATTTTATAATTAATTTGTTGTTATTGTTATGTTTTGGTTTGAGTTAAAAAAAAGTTATTCAAATTCACATATAATTATTTTTATTCAATTATTGATAACAAATTAGCAAGTGATTTATACATTTTTCCTACAATTAACCACAGTAAATTTTTGTACCTTATACTCATAAATATGAAAATCAAAAATCAAAAAATCAAAAAATCAAAAAAAAAAAAAACAAAAAAAGAAAGTATATATACATATAATTCAATTGAATTACATATTTATTGATATTGCTTTACTTTTGTCGGCTGCACTTTTTGGCATTTCGATTTCTCAATTCTGCAATATTCAACTTACGTTTTCATTTTAATTGATTGTTTGTTTTTTTTCCTTACTTTGTCCCCGATAAAATATAAAACAATCAATCCACCAACCAACCAACAAACCAACCAACAAACCAACCAACAAACCAACAAACAAACCGAACTGAACTGAACAATAAAATGACATATGATAAAACCCAAAAACAAACTTTAAATAATCGATTCATAACAATCGATAAAATGTATTCAAAATAAACAATGACAACAACCAACGACAGTCTGCAAGTGAGGAGAGCTCCTCAGATCCACAACTGGAACGTCAGGTGGAGACAATTCGCAACCTTGTGGATTCATACATGAAGATCGTCACGAAGACCACCAGGGATATGGTGCCCAAGGCCATTATGATGCTGATCATCAACAATGCCAAGGACTTTATTAATGGAGAATTGCTGGCACATCTTTATGCATCCGGTGATCAGGTACAATGTTTCTACAAGTCTTTGATCATATTCTGGGTTATCTAACATTTAATTTGTTTCCCTTTTTGTCAGGCCCAAATGATGGAGGAGTCCGCCGAATCAGCAACACGACGCGAAGAAATGCTGCGCATGTATCGCGCGTGCAAGGATTCCTTGCAAATTATTGGTAAGACCCTTTAATAGGAATCCAAGAAAATTTGTATTGAGTATTTCAATTCTACAGGTGACGTATCGATGGCAACTGTATCATCGCCATTGCCGCCTCCAGTTAAGAATGATTGGCTGCCCAGCGGCCTGGATAACCCACGTCTGTCGCCACCTAGTCCTGGTGGCCCACGCAAACCAGCACCCACCGCACAGGTTAGTCAAATTATTTGTTTGTCTAATCCTGCGATTAACCATACATCTGTTTGCATTTCAGGGATCGTTGGGTGGCCGCAATCCACCACCACCACCGGCGACTGGACGTCCAGCGCCAGCCATACCAAGCCGCCCTGGCGGCGGTGCACCTCCACTGCCTGGCGGGCGTCCAGGCGGTGCCCTTCCACCACCATTGTTACCATCGTAAGTACAAAACAGTTTCTTTTAATTTATCGGTTGTTGTCTTTAGTTGGCTAAGTGCGCGCTCTGTACACACATTTTCCTTATATAGAACATGTATGCTCCTCGTATTTATTTAAGTCTGTTTAATGCCCATGCAGAGAGATTCTCATTTAATAAATTTCCTTAGCTTTATGTCCGTTTATTAAATATTATTCGATACTCTTATCCAAATCATAAATCAATCTTAAAGAATAAATATTGATCCTGCGAGAACTGCAAGGGTATCCAATCTTCGGTGAACCGATGTTATATTTTTCTTCCTTGTTATAATTTGACTTTAATTTCGTACAGACGGTTGAGACCTCTTTTTATACATATGCAGCGAAACACACACATACATACACCTACTTATAAATGACAATTATAAGAAATTCATGTACATGTAGCCACATATTTTGGGGGCAAACGCTGCAAATGCTTAAAGTTATTTATTTTTACATTATTGTAAAATATATGTACGTGTTTATTTATTAACCTAAAAGCTTGAGTTTGTGATTTGTGTTTGTTTTTAACATTTTGTGTTTAATTTGATTTTTGTTGTTACTCCAATAAGTTGGTAACTTGTCCTCTAAGCCCAAAAGTCTGTGTGGCAAGCAAAGTGTAAATAATTACCAATATATTTTTGATATTTATGGAAGATCATTTAAAGTATCCAACTTTGAAGATCTTTAGAGGGCAGGCTGCCATTTTTAGTTTCGCATTGCACCCTCCTATTTTTTTTTTTGTTTGTTTTTGAAACCTCCTCCTCCTTTAAAAACAAACCGTTATTTCAATAATCAGAAAAAGAACCTAATCAAAACAAAAATACGTTTCTTCTCTCTTTTTCTCTTTTTCCCTCACGATCTTGTCAAAACAAATTGCAATCGAACAACTTATAAAAAAATTATATAAATAATAACAACCACTATTGTATTCACTATGAACGCTCACATTCACACGTGCAATGTGATTTTTATAAATGTAATGTCAATGCTTTTAATGCCAATTGTTAATTATAAACGCGCCCGCTTACTTCCCACATCCAAACAATGGCCACAGACGTCGTTAAGTTGCTAGCGTCAGCCTCAGCCTCAGCCTCAGCCTCAGGCACAGCTACAGCAGTCGAGGCTTCTATCTTCTCTTTTAACTAACTAACTAACTCGCTTTATCGCTTTAATCAACCAACCAAGAAACCAACCAACCAACCAACCAACCAACCAACCAACCAACTAACCAAGTAACCAATGATCCAATTTAAATAACAACCAACCAATCAAATCATACAGTCAATTCCTGCAAACTCATGTCCTCTTACAGTACAGTTAGTCAATCAGTCAGTCAGTCAGTCGGTCAGTCGGTCACCTGTCCACTCAAAGGCTCGCTCAGTTTTGAAAGTTTAAGTACAACGACGTCGTTAGAACTATAAAAGTGTAAGGATTTCCAATTTGATTAGATGCCGAATATATATATATATACATATATATCCATATAAACATAGAGACAATGTCGTATGCGTTTGAATCTAGATGAAATATTATTACTATGGTCATTATTATAATTATAATTATTATAATTATTATTATTATTATTATTATTATCATCATTATTATAATTGCTATTATAGTTGTAATTAATACTTGAATATGAAAGTCCACAAGAGGAATAATTAACTAATCTTACGTAATTTATCACAGAAAAACGTAGATATATATCATGATATGAGAATAAAGTATCAGAACTGTTACTGCTCCCTCTAACCTCTAGACTTTATAGTTTGTTTGTCTGTTAGTTTTTATTGCTAATGAGAAAAAAATGAAGGGAATTACCACATAAATATATACATATATACGTATATATATTTATGAATTTAAACACATTAAAATTAATAAGATATCTATGCCTGAAAACGACGCACTGAGCAGAATTTGAGTTTCGAGTTTCGAAGCAACGAGCTTTGAGTGGGTTGATTGACGACTTGACATGCAGAGTCTTTCTGTATAAAAGATTTATGAAACGAAAAGTAAAAAAAAAAATCCTATATAGATCCCTATTAAATAATACGCATATGATATGAAAAGTAAATGAAAAATATGCTTAAGTTAACTAAAGTACCTTTTTGTGTTGTTGTTGTTGTCGTTAAATAAAACTAAAGCAAATTTAAATGAAAAAAAAAACTATGAATGAAATGATTATAAATATATATATACATACATAAGTATACATAAATAAAATATATTTATGAGCTACGCGTAAGCGGGAATATTGAAATTAAAGTTGAAAACAATAAAAAAAAAAAATAATAAAATGCAGCAAATTTCCTTACTCATGATTAACTTTACAAATATTTATTGGATTATAAAATAGTTTAAAAGAAATTGTTCAGTGTATGCCACACGAGAGGCGTTTACAAATGCTAAATGCTTAGCGTAATATGATACAAAGTATATGCATACATATAACAATACATTTACATATACATATACATAAATATAAATATTAATATTTACACTGTATTGGGAGATATATACATTTATATACATAACTACTAAACAAGCAGACTGACATTCAACACGTTCAGTTACTTATTACCTGCATTCTGATCAGGTGAAGTGCTTCTTCTTCTTCTTCTTGTTCGATTCTGCTTTATCTCCATCCACGGCGGAGCCAACCGCCTTGGCTTTGTCAGTGAATGTGACCAGAGCATCGTATTGAATTTTTTTTGTCGGATTCTCTTGTTCGATCTTGCCATCTAATATGCAACGCCTTGCACATCAATCCCACCACGTGGTGAGATAGTAGAACTAAACTGCATTTTTAAATTTTTTACGTGTTGAAAACGAAGCAAGTCTTAGGCGAACTTTGTTATTTCTATAAACCAACCATTTCTTATTATTATTTTAATTGTTTCCTTTTTTTTGTGTTATGCCCATTAAATATATGTATTACCGTTTTTTTCACCCATTATGTGTTTGTGATTTGTTCTTCCCCCAAAATGTATCTTTTTGTGTGCCTGTCTTTTAACAATATACATATTTTGATATTTTGAGAAAGCTATTTTAGATTTCCGTTTTTTCAATTTTCTATTTTAAAGCTTTTGCTAAATAATTGTTTATGTTTATATATGTATTTTTATTTTTGACTAAAATTAAACACTTCTGCACACATTTTCACATCAACACCCACAACCCCACACCCATATCCACATCCTTGCTCAAAAACATTCACACAGAGCCAACAGAAGTGGAAAAAGGCAAACAATAAAAAGGGGTTTCAAGCGAGTCGATTACTGTCTGATCTCATAACCAAGCGCCATTTTTTGTACATAGTCAAGTCAAGAACCATAAGCATACAATCGTTTTGCATTTCAAGTCTAGCGAAAAGATAATAATAAACGGGAAATCAATTTAAAATTGAAAATACAATATGCATAGAAACAAAAACAGTACAAAATACTTTTACAACTTTCAAGACGCGTTACTGGAGCTGTCGGAGGCGCCATTACACATCAGACGGGCGCTAACCGCTACATCCCGGAGAGCATGCGCGGACAAGTGAATCAGGCTGTGGGTCAGGCGGCCATGAATGAACTCTCCAATGCATTTTCAGCACGATTCAAGTAAAGAATGCAAAGATCAATATAAACTGAGAGCAAGAGAGAGCGAGCGATAGCAAGCTTTCGAGTGCTACTAAAACAAAACGATAGAGCGAGAGTAACAAAAAACAAACTCTCACGTAATCATGCACGCATGCACGCACACACACACATATATGTATATATATATATATATATATAATATATATATATATATATAAAATATATACATATAAATAGATATATATATATATATATCTATATATATACATATATATATAAATATATATTTATATATAAGCGCAACTCAAAAGAGCCAATCAGGCGACGATCCCTGCGTTTTGCTCCTGCGATTTGTCTTTCATGCATTTGCTTACTATGTTGCCGTATTATTTATTAACTTTTATCTTATGCTTATGTTCGACATATTTATTTTATACATATTTATATATATTTCGTGTGTGTGTGTGTGTATGTCTGTCTGAATATAGGAGTGTTTGTATGTATGTTATAGCTGATTCACAAAATAAAAATAAGTTTGTGTATATTGTATAATTGCTCTTAATGATCTTTGTTATGTTTTTATATGACCAACACACGGTGTGGCTCATATAGCTGATCAACAAAACCTGTTTGTTACTTGTATGTTGTTTGTAAAATTTGCTCAATATTTAAGAGTGTTTCGGCCATGCTTAAAAAATTGTTATTAATTTATGTTTTTTTTTTATGCATTCCAATTCAAAAATGTTCCATTCAAATATTAACATACTATCATCACATACACACAAACATGCTTACATACACAGCTATAACATTTAACAGGTGTTGTTTTGGCATAAGAAATCATATAAAATTATTCTATGTACAATATTTTCGTAAAGAAAGAGTCTCTGAATTCGTTAATCGAACTAACCGAAATGCATAAAAGGAAAAAAAACGATAACAAATAATAAAGAAAAAAAAATAATGTTAGTTACATTTACGTTTTACATTCCACACTGAAGCAATGCGAGATGCGAGCTAACAGTCATTACCTATAAATAGCATACATAGCCTCATATTTAGGAAATGTTCATGATGCAAATTGTTTAATGCAAAATTGTAATTGATGCTAATGTGTTTCTGTGTAGTTTTTAAAGCCACCTTAAAAATTATAATATATTTATATGTGTATATATATATATATGTACATGTATTTGTTCAAAATAACGCATCATCTGTTAATGCTGCAGCAACTATTACAAAAAAAAAACAAGAAAAAAAGCAAAAAAAAAAGTTAAAAGAAAACAAATAAATAAACAAAACGAAATGAAAGAAAAGAAGAGAAAGGGAAAGGAATGAAATTAAAATGTAACCAATTATAAGTATTTGAAGTGTAGACGTGAAACACACATACATGCAAATGCATAGAAAGGATATATTAGAGTTAATGAAGGTTTAATAAATTAAACAATATGTATTATTATCAATATATGTATGTATGTACATTTATATATGTGTATTCATATAAATTTACATGTATTTGAAATAAGCACAAAACTAAACTACATCCAACAAGTAAATAAACTCAAAGGTAGACAACAATTGTTTGTTAACAGTAATAACAAAATCAATATATACATACATAAATACATATATACATACATATATTTATACATATAAATATACATACATATGTATATATTTTATTGAGTTACTTTCCATTAGAATTAATTCATTTCACTGGCTGTAAACATACCTTCAATAGCTGTCAAGCGAATTACCTGTTGCTTTTATTCAATTAACAGCTGTTAAGGGCATGTTGACAGCTTGACCCGAACAAATGTTGAGTTAAGTTTAATCTTATGTATACATAAAGCAATAATGTGTTCTGCTTTTGGTGTTTGGTAAACCATCAATTAATTTAACCCAGTTACACAAGCATACAAACACACACACACACATACACGTATATGTGTATACATATATAGAACAACTATTTGTCTCTTTCTGATTCAGGCGTAAACATAATCTAAAAAATTAAACATACGTGGAAAAGTTTGTGCGTAGTTGAAATTCTACTTTGAAAAAGTGAAACTCATATCTTGTGTACTTAAGCTTCGGACTATTATTTAATTAAATTATTGATGAATAGAGAATCGTAAGAGCAAAGCAAGTAAATGAAACAGAAGAGCAATAGAAAAGTTAAACTTGTAAACAATAAAAGGAAAGCTTAATTACTTCTGATCTGAATAAACATATTGTATGCACAGGCATTTCAAAAGGTGAACATACATACATGCATACATGTGCATTGCACTATATGCACAACATGCGTATGTATACTTATAAGTATATATGTATGTGTGTGGGTCTCACCAGACATCAAAATTTGTTATTGTTACCGAATCGAAGACAAAAGTTAAATAAATCGATAACTCATTGCATAAACAGAATTTCAAGAATTTTGTAGCACATATTCGTGTAAAATCCTCTCAAGCTATGATATTATATATACATATGTATATGTATATTTCTATATATATTTATCAATGTCTCAAGTATTAAGCTTCCTCCATGTGTTTGTTTAGTGTAAAACATTACCCACAAGCAGAGAAACACAACCACAACTACAGACTTACATATACAAATATAAAAACATTTATATATATATATATATATTTATTATATATACATATATGTATATGTATATAAATATACCTTTTATTATAAATTCTTATATTAACGATATACCCATAACATACACTGAGGAGCGAACCCTATTGATTATCCCCATCTATGTATGTATGTAAATGTAGACACAACTAAAATTGCTGTTTATTGAATGAAATGTTTAAAAGTTGCTGCTAATTTAGATTAAAACTGAATTGTGTATTAAGTTAAAGATGCAAAGCGCATATGAGAGAAGAAGTGGCGAAGAGAGTAATGGACGAATATGTCAGGTGGCGGGGGTAACTACAATGTTATAAATAATAAAGAAGTATATATACATGTGTACATGTGTATGTGTATACATATATTTAAAAGAATAATTGAAGAAAATGAGAAAAATATTTATAAAAACGAGGCAAACTGTAAAGAAGCGTGCAGATGCTTAAATGTTTTCCCTTTCCAATACAGTGCATTGCTTAGCACTGTTAATTAACAGCTTTTGTTGGCATACTGTTAAGTGTGCGTGTGTGTCTGCTTTGAATTGCTGTTGCACAAACTAACGATGTCAATGATGGAGATAACTTTGGTCTCTGCCCAAACCAAAACCCAGCTCCAAACCAAAGAACTGGCACATGCCCATGCCCACGCCTACGCCTAAGCCTTAGCCTTAGCCTACGCCCACGTTTTGTCCTCGATTTTGTTCTTGCCTTAAATTTTGTCTTGTTAATTTTTATGAATCTTTCGTCCGTGGTGTTGGTTTTGCTTATGCAATTATCTAAAGAACTATGTAATGAACCATGAACTAACATAAGTTTGCTGTCCTGCTGGTGAGTTGACTACTTATTTTAACTATCTAATCACTAGTCTTAATCCTTAGCTTGTATTTTAAATGTGTCATGCGCGAAGTTGCTCATCGCACAATGTGTCATTTTTTTGGTGCTTAAAGTGCAAAAATATAACTAATTTTTCAATGATCTTGACTCTTCACAGTCGACCGGGCATGAATGCGCCCCCAAGGCTGCCCGACCGCCCATCGTATTATGGCAACACGACTAATGGTCGTCCGTTCTAATCTAAGGAAGCTCACCATCCAGCGATCCTGCTCTACGAAGGAGGAGATTCTAGCAATGCGCAGTACGCTATTTGTGTTCACATCGTTCGATAGGCACGGCCTCCTGGATGGAACAGCAGCCACAGTAGCAGCAGCAGCAGCAGCAGCAGCAGTAGTAGTGAACAGCTAGTCCTGCAGGTGAACACGATCAGAGTTGTCGGATTGTCAGAGTGAAACAGATCTTAATCATGATCACCGTTACTCAATTTGTATTATTATTATGTATGTCGATAATGGGCAGTTGTAGTTGATTTAACAAGTATGTGTGTGTGCTCTGTGTTTCACTATTATTATAACTATTATTATTATTATTATTATTTCTTTTTTTTTTCTTCAAAATATTATTTTGTTTGTCGAACTGAACTTAAGTGTGTTGCCCGACACTTCGACTGGTCCCTAGAAATGCTAGACATATCATAGCCGTTAGTAGCGTAGTTTCAACTTGTGTAAAGATATATTAGGCAATAGCTTATACATTATGTATACACTTATACACAATCACACACACACACACAAACGCAAACACAAACACATATACGCACACGCTTAGGCTGTCTTGCATATGCCTGGAAAACACGTACAATTGTAGTTAAAAGTATAAAGTATATAGAGCAAGTTATACAAGTAAGTGAAAAGCAGCCTCAACTGTCATACAGTCATACAGTTATAAAGTCATAGAAATTAGCATAGCTTTCGCCTTAACTGTGCTAAACAATTGTTCAAGTTTAATTGTTTAATTAAAATAGCCCGCTACTACTTAACCAATAATAAATAATAAATAATAATTAATAAAGAACTTAACCAGCCCAGGAAGATAAATGAAGGAACAATAGTTTACTCTTCGTTGTAAATATATTTCAACAATTGTTATAAAATATATATATATATAAATATATATATAAAAATGTACCTATAAATATAATAGATACGTATATGCATAAATCACGCTTTTTTCCAAAATAATTTTACAATTAATTATTCATATAAATGTGTGCGTTGTCATGTATTCCGTATATATATATAAATATATGTGTATTTATGTATATATACCTCGAAATGTATATTTATACTTGATGTATTTTTTTGTCAAAGCCTAAATTTATTTCAAATCATTTTTTTAAATAACTTATGTATACAATACACACCTTATATATATATATATATATATATTTTACAAATAATTCTAAGAAACATTTATAAATAAAGAATAAAACACAAATTCTGTGCTTTAATGGTATTTAACGCACAAATCAGCAATAAATAAAGTTAAAATTTATAACAAATGAAGTAAATAAAAGCTTAATTTATTTATCAAACTTGTTTAGAATTTTCTAGCGGCAAAAAACGTCAGGATTTAAGCGATTTAAAGCTAAGCGGTTTTCTAGCGTCAAGAAACGCGAGTGATAAAAACGCCATGAGCTTCAAGCGGTTTTCAGAGATTCATCGTTTGTGCGCGTTTTTCCAATTTCCAGCGGCTAAAAACGCTAGCGTTTTTACTTTCTAGCGATTAACTTCAACGTTTATTCTTATTCCTTTTAACGGTTTTTAAGTACAACAAAATGCTAAAAACAACAACAAGAAAAAGAAAAAGTAAAATAATAACAAACAAATGGCTGAAAGTCATTAAAACAACAACAACATACAACTAATTGTAGTAAAAGCGGCTAAGTCCGAACCAAATTTTTTATAAGGGTAAGTATGAAAATTTTTACTAAAATCACAAATTCCGCCGTAACTCCGTCAGTTCAAGGACTTCCGCGATGTCCTTTCACACAGATGTAACTTAAGTGGTTCTGCATTGATTTTAGCTATGCAAAGGACAAAAGTCCTTACAGGACTCAAGATAAAAGCCATTTTTACACAGAGAAAAAATCGCTATAACTCGGCTATATATATGTTGATCCTGACGAGTCCTTTGCGAAACAGACCAGAACAGTCGGGACTACAAACCCACCAAAGGACATTCAAATCGTCCTTGCCGTTTTCAAGATATTTAACTTTTTGTGTTTTCTGCAAGATTTCCTGGGCATTCCCTATTGCAGACAAAAATGTTGCATACTTTCGGGCGGCACATCCAAATCCAATGAATTGCTTGCATTTATTTATATATTTCGAGTGCTTAAATCTGCATTATACAAACCTTGAGGATTAAGCCGATAAAATAAAATAAGTGTAACGAAAAATTTAATTAAACATTTTAATATATGTCCTGGAATCCGATAATTTACTTTTACAATTGATTCTCTTGAAATTTCAGAGTTGGCAAGCTGATAAATATTTATTTATAATAACGAATGAAAGTGGAAATTTTTAAATTGATTCATAGCTTAAAGGACAATTGAAAATTTAAATTATACAAAAGTATCTTAAATAATAATATAGTTTATTTTAATAAGCTTTGCAATGCAAAGAAGATTTTTTATTTGTTTCTTTATTATAATTTCTCGTTAATTAAGTTAAGTAATTACACTGTAATGTTTAAATCTGACACACTTTAACATTGTTTCACTGCTTTCTGTTGTTTAACATTAAACTTCGTAAGTGGTTGAATAACAGCAACTGGTTAGAAGAACAGAATATCCTGCCGACCCCTGTTACTTTACAGTACAGTATAAGTTAATAATTAAAAACTTGCGTTTATATTATGTTATATGTATAATGTAGAATGTATTACATATATATATATATATATATATATATGTGTATATATATATATCGTATATGTATTTACTAACAATTTTTGTAACTCTGTAGTTTGTAAAATTGAATTTTTGAAACTTTGCTTTTTTGTTTGTTTGATTTTCCATCGGTCTTGTGTGCGGGCGTGTGTTTTTCTTGTGATTTGAGCTTCGCTTTGGTTTTCATAGCTTCTATCTGATCATTTCTATGCAATGGATTTATATTTTATCACTACACAAGTTATGTAAATTTTAATTGTTTGTTAATTATGATTAAGAAATTGACAGCAATTCTTTAGTATTTTGAAGTATGTATAAGAATTCCTCAATCGGAATTGTATATATATATAAATATATATATATATGTATATATTTATTTATATAAATTTGTTAGTTCGTGGCTTTTATGTAAATATCCAAAAATTCTTTTATGTTTTATAAGAGTTTAATTTGTATTTTATAATTATGCTAAAAAAGTTATTATTCCGTTTCAATTTAATTTCGTTTGGTTATATGATAACAAAAGTGAATTTTTATTATTATATTTAAATAATTTGTTTTCTAAACTTTTTAATATGTGTTGTGTATACGTTTTTAATGTTACAAATGTATATATATTTATAAATACCTAAATGGGTCCTTAATCCGATCTTCAACTCGAGCTGATGTACATCCGGCGATACTCCCCACTTCTACCATTTGATATGAGTCTTCGTATTGTTGGGGAGATCATCGCCGGATGGACAAGCCTTAAAAATCGAACAATCGGGCAAAATGAGCCGCAAATTGGTTTTATTTATATGTGAAGTACATATAATTAAGTTTTGAATAATAGCTTAAGGACTAGGACTAAATATGTATAAACTGGCTATTAAAAGCTGCCACAAAAAATTCCTCTACTCTACGATCCTTCCTCCATTAACTTTTCATTATCCTCCACAAGCAATAAACTTTCAAACGTGAATTCTTAACAATAATTACACCTTGCCCGACAATATACCTTTTTACGATATACGATATACACTCAGGTCCGAATCACGCACGCACGGGCACTGCGATCACGAGGTCACCTGTCCATGTACACAGCAACAATTGTCAATTCGCCAGTGTGATCCTTGCTCGATGTTTTTGAGCTGTGCGTACGAATTGCCCAATCCTTGCTCCCCTGGTTGGTGGGGTGGGTGACAGATGGTCGTATATTGGTCGCCACCGGTGACATATCCATGTGTTCGCCAACGCCAGTGTCCGTGCGTGCGTGACACGGCGCCATTGTTTGTTTGCCATTCGAGTGCGGAATCAGGATTCGGGTAAAGCGTTGTCCTAAAACTAATGCAAACACCATACGTATACATATATATATATCAATATGTATATATATACATATACGTGTGCCCAGTGTTTGCATAACTAGATGGTAATACAAGTATTTCTGAGAGGGTTTTGTTTGGTTTGCAATTATGCATTAACTTATGTGTCTAAACTTAAGAACATGTTTTAATATTGTATTCATTTATAGAAG
The DNA here is from genome assembly GCA_035044505.1 of Zaprionus lineosus. NCBI lineage: Eukaryota > Metazoa > Arthropoda > Insecta > Diptera > Drosophilidae > Zaprionus > Zaprionus lineosus. Next base: position 284,430 of record JAWNNX010000676.1, read on the forward strand.
ATGGGTTAAAGTTTTATTAAGTGTGTGGGACGGGGGGGTTGGAAACTAAACAAAAGTAAACTTAAAATTAAACTTAAATATTATTTTAATATTATATTAGAAAAAAGGATAAAATGGGAACAAAAAAAATGAAAAAATATTCTTTTGTCTTTTCTTTTTTGGGTTTTTATTATTTTCTTTATAACAAATGATTAGTAGTTAAGAGTACTTGATTAGTAACAAAAGGAAGTATAGAATAACCCATAGAAATTGCTATCATCGATTGTTCACATAGCCAGTCAAGGATATACAAACTTTTGATCTAATCAGATCCCAAGCTGGTATACCCAGGACTAGCCGTTACAGCCCGATGATAGCACTTCCCATGGATTCATGAACTAAAAGCTAATAACACAAAATACTTTAAAATACAAAAGCTTAAAGTTAAAAGAAGAAAATCTACAAGGGATTGCAATAAAATAAAATGCATTTGGTTTGAAATTGCATTCGCATGAGTAGAAACTGAATACCCATAATATATATAAATCGATATCTATATATATTTATATATATATTTATATATGCATATCTGCCCATATTCAGAATACTGTTTTAAATGCAATTCGTTCACTACTTTGCCAAAAATTGAAGTATTCGTAAGATTAATTATTAGGGTTTAGTTTTGGGTATTATATATGTCATTTTATATATATAATTTATTGTATACATATGCATTTATATAAACACATATATAAATGTATTGTATAATTAGTTATAGTTTTAACATTGCCTCCATTTGTGGTATAAACTTTGACCTCTTGCGAGAGACTTCGTTCGAAAAGATTTAAGTCGTTTCTAAATTTAGTATTGAATTTGAATACAGATTGTAGTTGAGAGTTAGAAGTTTTGGAAGGCGTAAATATATTATGTTTTAAATTGAAAGACTATTATTAGTTACTGTATTACATGTTAAGAACGTTATTTATAACTGCGAAGTTAAATATATTGCTTTTCAAAAATTCCTTTAAGCTAATTTCTTATTTTATGCTCTCTTCTCAAAACTCAATTCACAAGTTTCAAAACACATGCCACGCCTTGCGTTGTATCTGAGCTAATTTAAGTGTTCTCTGAATGTGTGTGTGTGTGTGTGTGTGTCTGCATATGGGTGTGTATATATGCCTATTGTTTCTGTATATAAGTGTTTGTGTACGGTGCAAGTTTTGATTGGAATTCGATAATTTAAATATAATAACAAATTTTGACGAAAATCGATAAACACTTAAACACACGGGAAATCGATAACTGGATAAACGTCGAAAGTGTTTACAAAAATTTTAATTCATTTGTTTTTGCTCTTGGATTTTGGATAAACTACCAAGGGAACAGATTTTCTTATGTTGATGAAGAAAATATAAACATATCTGTATACATATATATATATATTTATATATATATATATTTATATATATATATATTTATATATATATATATATATATATATATATATATATATATATATTTATATATATATATATTTATATATATATATATTTATATATATATATTTATATACTATATATATATATGCATGAACGGGACTTAACAGACTGTAAAACGCATCTGGTGGATCCGTGGGAGTCCACACAAAATGGACACCTACAACTCTGGTAATTAAGCTAGTAAATATAACATGATCTCCAATTTGTCTCCTCATTTCAATTCTGAGCTTTAACCGAATTTGCATTAAGCATAACTACAATTTGCTAATTTAAATCGTGATGTACATAAACAACAAACAGTTTCATTTAATTTTTGTTTCGTTTTTTAAGGAAAAGCTTAAGATTTGTTATATGTATATAATTATATTGTATATTGTTTAGTATTGTTTGAACTTTCCTTAAAGCATTGAACTATCTGAACTTAGTAAACAAGTTTACGCACGCACGAATAGTATCCAAAACCAAAAACAAAATAAACATAAAAATATATCGATATATCGATATATGGACATATATGGATATATGGATATATTGATATATACATATATGTATATTAACTTCATAGGTTGCTTTTCCACTTTAAACGTTGTAATAATCAGTTATATAGAGTGTCATACATAGATGTGTATATAAGTAAACGTTTATCGATTACATATTGTGTATATTTTTATATATAGTATTTTGAGGTTTGGGCTACTTGGGTTCGTGAGCAGTTGCACGGATGCAATCTGTTGAAGGATGCTACTACTCACTTCTACGTACTTTTTTATAATTTAGAACAGCTTACAATATACTAGGGAAGCAACTGAAAACTGAGAGAACTAATAGCTGACAATTGATAACAAAATTAATATATAAAATAACATACCACAAGATGTGTTTCAATAGATTTGATTATGGAATTGGATTACTTAAAAGGGGCGTGTGTCTGCTTAATCCTCCTTGGAGAGGCTGCCCAAGTCGCTCAAAAAGATTTCGGGCGAAAGAACATGTGAGGAGCCAACAAGCACCTCCCAGTTACGAACCGAGTTGGTTACCTCGTAGGCGCAACGCATTTCGGACATGCTTACACCGCCAACAATAAATATAATCAGACGTGGAACGTTCTTCACCTGCGTCTGGGCCTTATCCTTGTGCCAATGACCGTAGCGAGCGCTAGTCGGTGCATGATAGTTGGTATTTTGAGCACGTCCCTCGAGGAATGGGAAATGACGCTGATCAAGTTTGTCCTCGATGCAATCCTCCATAATGTCCTTAATGACTGGTGTCCAACGCGACATCTGGTAGGTACTTTCAGTGATACGCTCCTTGCGTGGCACCGAATAGATCTTCTTGCGAGACTATTGAATATTTCAAGAAAACATTTACTTAGTCCTTAACCTGACAATTTTTCCAGTTCGGAGTTCAGTACTTACATCAGCAATGACATTGATGCCCAAGAAGCTGAGATTGCGCACCATATCCTGATCTTTGGTGGAAAGCTGTGCGTGTGTAAACAGCTTGGTCAAGTTCTCCTCGGAAATGCCGTTCTTAATCATCACGTAAAGAGAAATGATGCGCACCTTGTCGTAGTTGGAAACATTCTGTTCAAATTCACGACGAGACGAAAGAAAATACAGGATTAGTTTGTTATGTCAATGGATGGGTGGAAATCTAAAAACATACAGCATCCAACAAAATGGGCACAATATTGCGCATATGATCCTTGATCTTTTCGCCCTCGGCATCGGTGCCCATGGCCAGATCCTGCTCCACGCGACACAGCTTGTCGACGTAGTTCTGATAGGACTTCATGCAGTCCTCGGCGAGATGCAAATGGGTGGAATACTTGGACAGCTCCTTTTGATACTGTGGCATCTTTTTGATCATCTGCGACAGATCACGCATCGACGACTTGTCAGCTACAGAAGGAGCACATTATAATCCAACCATTCAAAGGAAGGAAGGAGGAAACAAAATTGAACGTACCGGAACTCATGCGTTTCGAGTCGGTGAACTTCTTCAAGTTCTGAGTGACCTGTGTGGAGACGACGGCAATATGCTCGTGACGGAGCTCCACCCACAAGTCATCGTTCTCATCGAGCAGCACCTCTTTGTCAGGCTGATTGGGGCCTGGCGTATAACGATAGACATCGTTAACAATTGGCAATAGATCATAGGCCATAGCCTGGAGGGTTAGCTCGTGCAACAAAGGAGAGACACAATCAAATCCGCGATCCAATATCAGAAGCTGTGAACGTGCCTTCTCTGGCCCTTCACCCATGGTCGGCTCATCGGCCTTGTATGCGTCCAGCTTCTGTTGCACCGAAGCTGCCAAATCAACATTGCGATCCCAATCGCTGCGATACCGCACGTTCGGGTACTCGCCCAAAGTGGCGCACAAAGTTGCAATCTGCTCGGCGATTCGCTCGATGTGCTTGCTGCGTATCGAGGCGAATGCCGGCGAGTACAAGCATTGGAACGTGTCCGGTGAGTCCAAAGAGTAGACCTACGGTGAATAGAATGCGACCACGTCGAACAGAACGGACAACCGACCGACAGGATTCTCTATTAATTGCTGAGCTTCACCTTATGAAATGCTTAACACTTTGAATTTTTATATTTTTCATTAAAGCTATGGAATGTGATTGATGTATGTATGTGTGTGTATTTATGTATGTGTATGTGTGTGTGTATGTGTGTGTGTGTGTGTGTGTTTGATAAGTCCAATAAGCAAATGCATAAATACACTTTTAGTCCTTTTCACTGTTGCAGAAAACTGCATCGAATTTTAAAATAACTCAAAATTGATGAAAAATTATTTAAGAAAATATTTGGAAAATTTAAAAAACATAAATAAAGCTTTCCATTTAAAATAGTCGTATTAGTAATTAAGTATTTAATTTAAAATCTATTTTAAAAATATTTCTTTGTATTGCACTTAGTTTTTTTGCAATTTCTGGAGAGGTGCCAAATTTTTTGTATTTAATTTAAATTAAGATATTTTTTTATTTTTCGGATTTATTTAAAATAAATTAAATTTTATTTTTGGAAAGGCTTCACTTTTATGGGTTGTGTCTTTCATTCGCTTTGTGGACTTTTGTAACGATTGAAGCATTGGAATTTTCGCCAGGGGTAACACTTTGGGCAGCGAGTGACATGCAGGAGGACAGCATGCAGAAAGTTAGACAGGGATAGACAGAGAGAGAGACAGTAGCAAGTAGCGAGTAACGAGTAACGAGTAGCGAGTAACGAGTAACGAGTGTAGCTATGAGTGTGTGCGAGTATGGGTGAGTGCACTTAAGAGTAAACGGAATACATATTTATATACACAAAGTAGCGAGTGAACATGAAACCAATTAACAATACACACACACAGTAATTGTTGTACATTTAGATAGTTAAATTATATAAAATACAATAAAGTTGTTAATTTATATTTAATTTTTGGTTTTTTTTTTTTTTTTTTTTTTTTTTTTTGCGCCCTGGAGTTGTACTCGTCGCATCACAACATGACAAATAACGAGTAAACAACACGTTTAACGAGTTGCTTAAACGTTCCTGGTCACTTTGTGTCTGACGGAGCGAGTAGCATTTTTATTAGAGTCTTATTGATTGATCTTTCATTTTTTATGATTATTTAGTGACTAAGACTCAACTCTTAGCTAGTTAGTTAGTTAGTTAGTTTTATTGATTGATTTATTAGTGTTTCGATTAGGCACGATTTGCTTTTCTGTATACAATTTACATACATTAAATTGAACACTACAAAACAAGTGTAACAAAACTTAAGGAGATTTAGTTAGAGACTGACGACACGCTCGGAAAGAGTGTGGAAATGAACTATGTATGACCCAACGCCAGAGTTGGGTGGGGGGGGATAAGTTGAAAAGTTGAAAAGTTAGATGTTTCCCTTGTCCAGGATTGAGCTTTGGATTTCTTAGATTAGTTGAAATGTCAGTATATACAACAACAAATACAACACATATTTAACATATACGCACATGAATATATATTTATATATACACACATACACATATACAAGGATATATATATATATTTAAGTAAGACGATACACGCAGACAGACAAAGAGATAGAGAGATAGAGCGACAGACAGACAAATGTAAACTTAGGCTTAAGAATACAAGAGAGAGAGAGGGAGAGAGAGAAAGAGCGAGAGAGAGAGAGAGAGAGAGAGAGAAAAAAGAGAGCGAGAGAGAGAGAGAGAGAGAATGTAGAAGATTTAATGACAAGAATTCTCAATTTATTGAATTGAACTGGAAATTGAAGATTTCTCGAGTTCTCAACAGTTGAAACGGATGCAAGGCGTGAATAAGCAAGAAAAGGACGAGAACGAGAAGTCGTTATTGAAATAGTTGCTAGGATTATATCTTAATACATGGAAAATCTGATCTGATCTGGGGTTCGCTCTATTGCTCCATATATCAATACATATATGTACATGGATGTATGTTCTGTCTGAGGTTCGTCGGGGGATATTTGCATTGAGAGAGAGAGAGAGACAGATAGAGAGAGAGGGGGAGGGAGGGGGAGAGTATTCGGTATAGATACACACGCTTTAACGTTTAAAGTATACGAATAGTTTGATTGATTGATTGATTTTGTTTTCTTCGCACCTGGCATTCATATGGTAGAAATGCAATATTAATCTCCTTTAGAGTTTTGATCTTTCTTGCAGCGCACGATTTACACAAATCGTTAAATAATTCCTCCGGGCAAACTATAATTATAATTATACACACATCAAATTTTGCTTATAGTTATTCAACTACAAAATACATAATTAATTATTAAGTGTTATGGCATTTTTTAATTTATTTCATAATTAGTCAATGAGATTCCTTCTTTATCGGTAATCAACTCTCATTTATCTATTGGTAATACTCATGTTCTATTTTCTTAGTGTTAGGTCCTGAAAAGTAAACTCATTGAGTGTTTAAGTCAGGTAAATATGTGAGCAAGACGGGCAAAGGGTAAGCAGAAAAAAAATAAGGAACTCAGATAAATCAATAATTAAGAAATATTATGACAAAATTAAAACATACAAAGCCTTAGGGGTAAATGAATAGAAATGATGTCACGGGACAAATGGATGAAGCATGAAATTAAAATTACGAAACGGTTCAAATAACGTTTGCGCCCAATGGTTAAAGGTTAGTTGTCGTCGAAGCATTAAAATCAAAACGCGTAACGTCTACAAGGACGTAGGACATTAACAAACGAATTGCTGCGTAACGTAAAAGTAACGGGTAACGAGTAACGAGTAACGAGTACGAAATTAAGAGTAATTAAATGAACTTTTATATTTTTAATGTAGGACAACAAGTGCCAATAAAGGAGCGTGAGACTTGCTTAATTTATCCTGTATATACCTGCGCTTCATAGGCCAAAAAGGCAATATTGATCTCTTTGCAGGTGCGCACATAGCGACGACATATGTCTTTGTGCGATTGCATCAATTCAAATATACGCGGCGGTATCGCTGCTCACATTCAATAAATGTGTAAGACATTGGGAACGGGGATCATGAAAAAATAAAATATTCGAAAAATAAACACAAATACATAAATCAAGCAAATGCAAATCATAGAAGAAAACATAGGATCAATTATCATTTATCGGCAGCGAACAAAATTACGCGAATCAAATGATTAATTAATTAATTACTTTTAAATGCTCATTTTCAATTGTACGTTAAGTTTTTTAGTTTGTTTTTTTATTTTAAGGTAGGCCAAACGGCTATCACATACCCTCGGTGAAGAAGACGTGCGCATAGCGGTACATGGGACGAGCTGGATTCTCAAAGTCCCGAATCAAGAAGCGCACGGACTCATCCGATGGTGTTATCAAATAGATGGCATCCATTGTGGGCAATGGCTCGCGTTTCTTGTTAATATCCTCGACCACTGAATCACAACAAGCAAGAGAAAAACATAATTTAAATAAATCATTTCTACACAATGCCAGATGACTTACATGTTATGCCCTCGGCACTGATCTCATGCATCTTGGTGCAGGCGGAAACCATGCGCATGCCCAACTTGTCCACAACGAGAACACGCCATTCAATCCCGCCAGCACCGGCTGCTTTTGGGGCAGCTGCGGCGCCTGCCTTCTTTGGCGGAGGTGGCTTGTACTTCACCACCTCGTTCATGATCTCTGAAGAATTAAAAAAAAAAATAAAATAAAATATCAAAAATATCTACTACTTTTTATGCTACTATTTTGCAATATTTGTTTCTACTACCAAATGGTATGTTCTCTTCCCAAATACCAGTATTTTATCAAAATATATATACATACATACACATACATATGCATTGTTCAAAATCTTCCAAGATTTTTCCATATATTATTTATTTATTTATTTGTAACTGAGACGTTGTCCGGCTTATTACTCATATATACATAATAAAGTGATTTTTAGCAGCGATGACTCATTTTAGCTCTAGCAACAGAAATCGGCAATAACAAAACAAAAGCCCTAACAAGAAAAACTGCATGAAATATAAGCCATTTAGCAAAAGGCGTTTTCGTCTTGGTTTTATATGCATTTCTGGTTAAATGAGTAACAAATAATTATTACAAATAATAATTTATATCGAAAATCTTATATCAAGCCACAGGCTCGCATCAGGAAATATAATAAATAAGCTTGGGGATGATGCTTATCCTGCGGCAAAGGTCATCACAACCGATGCTACAACAATACATTTTTACACTCTCACACACACACACATACACAAATAAATATATTCACGAACGCAAAAGATTTCGCTCGGCTGTTCGTGAGCCCCCACCCACGCCTGGGAATAAATATATGGGGAACGACGGGAGTAGGTGGTTGCCAAAGTTATTGTATGTGTTGAAAAATCGATGCGGGTTATGGACTGAGGCCTTGGTCCTATGACTGCTCATTTGATAAGGATATGCAAATTTAAATGTTATGCATATCGTAGATTATAGCAACATGGCTTTAACATATACTATATCCAGGAAAGCTAGAGCTCATATACATGGGTATGTGGGGCGTTTTGTTTATCACACAACCTTGCCAATGTATACACACCTGTCACTGTGTGAGTGTGTGTATGTGTATTTTCGTGTGTTAGTCACTCAGATATTTTGTAAAATGAACTCCAATTGGAGCTATTATTGGAATTTTACTTACTCTGGCCAACTAGAACTTTCAACGCCATTTTCTTATAATTTCGTTGTAACACTGACACTTAAAATAAAAACAATTTTATTTTTATGTTGTTCTGTGCGACCGTCGCACACGCAATACCCAAAGATCTCAATTCAAAACTGCAATCATGGGAACACAAAAAGAAAAAAAAATAATAATTTGCACCAAGCGTCGGTGAAAACGCGGTCTGTGTTTTACTGTTTATAGGAACCGATACGTATTTTTTGTATATAATAGTAGTTTCCAAGTTAGAATGTCCAAATTTCTGTTTTTGGGGGTGGCTTGATGCATCGGTATTTCAGTCCAATATCGATAAGCACTTTAATATCGCATTTGCAGCTCATCAGCTTTTTTTATCGATATATAATAGATTGTCACGATTGTAAAAAAAAATCATTTCCATTAAGGTGTTACTATATCGAGGTTATTTGCTTTATATTTTCGTTATTAAGATTTTTATTTACTTTTACTTTTTAAATAATAATAATAATTAATATTAACATTATAAATTTGATTAATAATTCTAGCTACTCAATTTTGAATTTGAGCGTAATCGTATAAAATTTTAAAGATTTGGCAACACTGTAGCTGTGAGAAGCAGAGCTGCAAGCAGAAGTGCGCGCGCAATTTGATTTAAATTGTAAAGCCTCTGCGTTTTATTTGCGCTTATATTATTAATCAAATTCAACTTATCACATGTTATATAAAAAAGGAAAAATTTATATAATTCTAAGTTAAGAACTACAAAGGCATCAACTCAGCCAAGGATTCGGCTATTGTGCTATCACGGAAGCGCCCAATTCTCAAAGCATAAGATATCACATGTGCCACGTAGCTCTGTTCGTGCACACCGTGAAATAGGTAGGACATTGCACCTTTACAGATGAAAAAGAGTAGGTATTGAAATCAACAGTTTTAAATTCTAGGGAATTAAAAATTTTCTAGTAAAACTTACCTCGTGCATGTATCGTCACATCTGAGCCACCATGAAGATTTTCATCTGTATTGATGGCCGCTTGCTGTGTGTACTCCCAATCTGTGGTGTCGGTCAAGGACGGATCATTGCGATTAAGTGTTTTTGAATCTACTTGAAAGCCTTTGTAGCTGGTCCCATATGTAAGTGTGGTATATGGAGTTTTCTCAGTCTTGGACTTGCCCGCTAATCCTAGAATATCAGCCCCCCGATCAGGGTGTCCGTTAATGGTCAGTGTGTGCGAATGATCAGCAGTTACTATCAGCAGCGTTTCGTCCAGCTGATCCCTAATTTAATGTAAAAAAGTTGTAAGTAAAATTTATATGCAAATTTGAGTCAAAAAATTCAACTCACTTGTCTTTTAGATACTTCTGTACAGCTTCCACCGCCTCGTTTAAAGCAAGCACCTCACTTAATGCCTTGCGAGCTTTGCCACGATGATGTGCTTGATCCACCAAACCGGCTTCGACTACAAGCAAATATCCTTTATCACTGTTTCCCAGCACCTCAAGTGCCTTCAAAGTCATATTGGTCAACGAAGGCATCCCCTTGTCACTGTGATCTCGCTCGTGATCAAACTTGAGATGACCATTGGCAAATATGCCCATCACATAGTCAACCTTACTTCCATCGAGAGCTTTTAGTTCCCCATTGTTCTGGACAATTGCATGCGATACGCCATCTTCAGCTTTCAGGCGCTCCCAGTCTTTAATTAGATTACGTCCATCAGTGGAATAGCCGGCCCAGGTGTCCAACGGATCACCATCCGTCCCGGTGGCATTAGAAACCAGCATCTGGCGACCACCGCCCATAATGACCTATAAAACACATTGCAGTCAATTCCAAGTAAGTCATCTGTCACTTGGACTCTTTTAATACTTACATTTATCTGTCGACCCGTTTGCTGCTGAACAAGCTGACGAGCTATGTCCATGCATCCTAGCTGCTGAGCCTCCTTTGGCATGGTCGACTCACACTCCCAACGCCGATCAGCCACATGAGCGTAAAGAGCCGCGGGCGTTGCATGAGTCACTCGCGTTGTGGTAACAAAGCCCGTACGCATACCATCCACCTGGGCCCAGTTAAGTATGGTCTGAACATGATGGGCTTCGTTTAGAGAAGCGCTGCAGTTGGCCAGTGCAACATTGGCGTCGACACCGCCGGTTTCGTAATTGGTCTTCACACCACCGAAGAGCGCAGTGGCTGTGGAGAATGAGTCCGGGACCTGTTTATTGGCACAGTAGGTTTTCAAGAGGCCCATATGTGGGAATCGTTCCCAGCTAAGCAAGCCCTCCTCCTTAAATCCGTAGATCCGTGAAGCTGTCACTGTATTTGGTCCCATGCCATCACCAACAAAGAGTATCACATTTTTGGCCCTTTTCCGATTCAGCTCCCGATTCATGGCCACCTTGAGTTCCTCTATTCCCCGATCATACCACTCCTGTTGCTCCTTGGGCAGCGAGACATGCCAATAGGCGACCTTCTCCATATCGCTAACATCCCCAGCAAACTCGTAGTGTATCAGGAATCCTATGCACATGGCTATCATTAGCACGGAGGAGAAGGTCACAGCGACAATGAACACCTTTGATTTGAAGACATTTTTTTGTTGCTGACGTTGCTGCTCGTTTGTTGCTTTGTTTCTAGGCGTACTGCCATTAGATGTGGCAAAGTTGTTGCTGGAGTCCAGGCTGTCCAGCTGCACTTCAATGAGCACAACATCGCCCAGCTTCGTGCTATCAGTGCCCGTCGATGACATAGTTCCGTTTGTGTAAATTGGATATTACCTGGCTCGGATTGGCTTGACTTGAATCGGTTTGGTGACACTGATTAAGATTTATGTGATCTATAAAATAAAGATATACAACACATATGCATATGTAATCCTTCTGGTATCATCATTGTTTTCATATCATCTCTAAGATTACACACCGTCGCGATTCAAGCGTCTCAAACAGAATTTATCTAAACCAATCCCCATATACCTCGAGCACGGACTAATTTCAAAAACAATTACCCAGCCCGCGGGCCCCAGCCATCTATTAAATACCCGAATAGATCGTAGATTACACATGATACGAACTGTGGTAAACGTCACAGCGGCAATCACAATAATATTTGTAGCCATAGAGATTACCCCCTTAAGATTGTGCTCCCTTCTTCCTGAAGTTCGATTATGGCGTGTGTAGTGCTCCCCAGTCATCAGGTGCCGTGCGCTTTGGGTATGATGTGTGTCTGCCATATTGGCGTACACACAAATTCCGTGCTTTTAACTCTAAATATACGCTACGCCCCAAGTGAGGTATATTAACTATGTACCGAGGAATAATTCTAAATTTTTACTACCGGGCACTTCATCATACGCAAAAAAAAAATAACAGACGGCCAATAAAATCGATAGTCGATAACTAATATTTTTTAACAGTCCATTAGTGGAATACAAAATTGAGGGTATCTAGTATTTCACATGCCGTTAGCTTTTACATTTTATCTCGTTTTTTACAAAGGCAAGACACTTGCCGAGTCTTGCTGTGTATTTTTAGCCAAGAGAAAACGTCTGGAACGAGTCTTACCGTTTACAGCTCCCAATGGAACACAAGTTTATATTCTTCTTTACGCCATTCTCCGTGTGTTTGGTGTATGGCCAAGAATATCGGTTGGAAGAATATCTTTATGTTACTTTTATGTATTTATGGACCACCTTAGCTTGGGTAGACTTCAGATCACGTATGCTCTAATCTTTATGAACGGCTTGGACAGTAGTTTTCAATTTCTTATCTCGGAGCTTTTGTATAGAAAGTGAAAAACAAAGAGCAATAGTGAACGAAAATCAATTGACGTGATTCCACTACTTAAGGCCTGGCCAAAAGATTGTTTATAATGTGCTCGACGATGCCTTCCACCAGTTTAAGATTCCTAGATTAGATAGAAGCGCTGTCCACTTAATAAAACACGAATTTCAGTCACTTTTTATTTGCATCACTTGAAATTATTCCCAATTATGTTACTTCATCGCCCAAAGACCCCAAAGTGGCATATGAAATTCTTTAACAGAGAACTGAGCATTGAAATATCACAAATAAACATATTTCAATACCTATGATAAAAAAAACACGAGATTTGAGTGAAAGGAATTTGGAAATCTAAACAATTGAGAATTTGTATAAACAGAAGTTGTTACCCGCCGGGCTGATAATCATTGGTACTAAGACCAAGTAACCTGAACGGCGGCTAAATTGGCCATACAGAACTACGGAACTGTATATTGTATATGCATATACTGTATATACATATGTATATATATATATAGGAACATATATTTACCAAGTCGGATATATACTCATACATGCTTTTAAGTACATAGTTACAATTAAAAAGTACGAAAACTGAGTAATTAATTGATTTATAACAAAAAACACAAAAGACGTGGGTGTGTGGCCTGTGGTCATCGGCGACCCAAGTAACCACCCACCACAGCCCCCACAAAACATGAGGTCTACTGAACATAGTGAGAAATAGAGGAAGTTTATTGTTGCCCTGATGATGATGATAGCTTATGATGATGGGAAACATGAAATCTCGACAATTATTACTTACTTGGCATTAATTAATAAGGCACTTGCTCAATTTAAATAAATGATCCGCTACAATAGCACACATTAGCACATTCTTGGCAATATATATATATATATATATATATATATATATTATATATACATATATATATTTATAGTCTTATGCGGTAATTCTATTATATTTAGTTTCCCGAAAAGGAATTCATTTATATTGTGTAGTTTTTTGCAAACTTTGTGTAAGTTAAATATAAACGCGCACCGAGAACTTTGTCCGTCTTTTCGTAACAAAAGATTCCAACGCATTGAATGAAAATAATGAAAACAAAATCAACTAGTTTTTTAGCCTCACACCATTTCTCCTATACCCTCTCCACACAATACAATCACATTTATAACTATTATTTATTTTAAGTACTTTTCAATTTTAATATTTCTCAAATAATTTACTGTTGTTAGTGTTTCAGCTGTTTAAACTAATAAAAAATTACTATATATATTTATTTTTAAATATGTTATGCTTAGGCTAAAAGGGTTTAGGGCCCACGACAAACATGGGGAGAGCGAGAGCATGCGCTACCGAGCGATAACAGTGCGCAAACGGCTGTTAACAGAAAACTATCGATAAAAATGTGGCGCTTAATGCTGTTGACTTAAATGTTGTGTTTCTATGCGGTTGGCAATAGTAGGCTTTGAAAATGGTTAGTTTACAAATTTGTAACTTTACTTATTCAGCTTTGACTCTCCTGTATTATACAATCAATGATACTGACAAACACTTGTAACTAAAAATTTTTTTATACAGAACATTACAAACATATATCTTCCAAAATGTTGCGTATACCAGGTATGCCCCTTTTGCCGGGCACGCTCTTTCGCGAAGTAAGTATTAAAGAATTTGCACGTAAAACTCTTGAATTTAAATACATTTACAATTTTCGCAATTGATCTCAACAATAGGTTCACAAAACTCATTACCCGAAACCACACTCGTTGCTTAATTTTCGGGGCATTTCTATGCTCAGTGATCAACAAAATGCCGCTGATGCTGCTGGTCTTGCGGTTGATATTGCTTGTCCACCATCCCAGGCCCATGGACTATATCCACCACGATCAGGTCCACAGCTGCCACCGTGGCTGGCCTATGACAAGAAAGTGCTTAGCTTTAAAGCCTACTTCAAGCAGACGTTGCAAGAAAATTTTCACGCCCCATACATGGTGAGGCATGTGAACATCTATTTCTATTTGGAAGATGGAACTGTTGAAATACATGAGCCCAAGGTTGAGAACTCGGGCATTGTCCAGGGCTGCATGTTGCACCGGCAACGTGTGCCACGGCCAGCGCCATGTGATAACGAGTCTCTCTCCATAACTGATCTCAATGTGGATAAAACAGTGGAGATCTATGATCGCAACTATTTTATATACGATTGTGATGTTTTTACACGGAAGTTTCTTAACAAACGTGGAATCGTAGTTCCAGACCCCATTGAGCCTGCAATGTAAGCTATGTCGATCCCCTGGGATATATTGATATAATTTTCAATATTGCAGCGATCCTTTTGAGGCGGTCCGTAAGAGAGGTCCACCACGTGCAGCTCCTCCGGCCGAGAAGCGTCATCCCTTTGCCCAGTTCCTTAAGTACGATCGCCAGATACTTAAGTTTCATGGCTATTGGGATGATCGCACCGACATGGGGGATGTACGCAAGTTGGAGCTCTGTTACTATCTGGCCGATGACACCATCGAGGTAAAGGAGGCGCATATACGAAACTCTGGACGTGACGGTCCAACTGTTTTTCTCAAGCGCGGACGTTTGCAACGCGTAAGTATTGATCGGCCAGTCGAGAGCCTATAATTAATGAAATTTACAATAACAGGACTTTAGTGGCTTGAATCTGCCAGGTCAAGAGACCCCAGTCACTCTTCTAAATGTGCTCGGCACATCCCGGAACGTCCGCTACTGCGTTGATCCACTAAACGTGGGTAACAAGGAGATTTCATATTACAATCAACGTGACATTCAAATTGGAAGCGTCCTCAATGTATATGGACGTGCCGTGGTCATCACTGACATGGATCCCTTCACGAAACAATACTATCGGGATGTTTTTGGCATTGACCAATTCACGCCACTCCCGGTGCCCACCCGGTCCGATGCCTGTGCTCCATATGACAAGTCTGGCCGTATGCTGCCACCGTATAATGGCTGGGGTAGCTACGAGGACTCGGCTGGCAACTGTGTATCCATTGTGATTAAGAGGCCAAGATCTGATTTTCGAAAATTCATGAAACTCGATCGCTATGTCCTTCGTTTTGGGGCCAAGATGCTATCAACCATACGGGAGAATTGTGAGCGAATTTTCGTAATTAGCTTCTACCTGAGCGATGATACCATGCAGGTGCAGGAGTTGGCAGTGCGCAATTCTGGCTTCTTGGGTGGGGTGTTCATGAAGCGCACACGCATCTTGCTGCCCGGTCAGGAGAAGTTCTCCTGCAAGCAACCGCAATATTACAGGCCTTGCAATTTCTTCATTGGCGGCACGATGTCAATCAAGGATTTCATCTTCCACTTGGTATCGGCAGACGAGTTTACTCTTATGTACATGGAGCATCATCCGGAGCAGTTCCCACACACCAATATCGAGACTATTTTGCAGAAGTTGCGCAAAGTTCTGGATACGCGCATGGAACAATTTGTGTCCAGTTGTGTGCCGCCGGATACCGAAGATCTGCAGCAGAAACTAGACAAGCGTTCCATCTTTGTGTCATACGAGAGCTTGAAAGGAGCTCTTATTGGATTATTGGGTAACTCCATCAGTGATCACGAAATCATATCTCTTTGTCGTCACTTCTCCGGCGAGCAGGCACCACCGAACTCCTGTTCTAGGGACAAGGTGCGCGCCGCAGCCCATTTGGAAATCAAGCGATCGCTCTGGAACGGACGAGAGGACTTAATGGAACACTTCCATCACATAAATCCCACCAACATGCCATTCTTGCCCGAATCTAAGGTTCGCTCCACACTTCGCGGCTTCCGCATGCCGTTCAGCTTGGAGCTGATCGACAATATTTTGTCCGTCTTGAATCGCAACGATTGTGATGAGATTGAGGTGTGTGACCTGATGAACTTCATCGATGTATCCTGCACCCAGGGCTGCGATATGGCACCAATTAACTACGCCTTTGAGCTCTGCCCTAAGCTGCCTTTCGAATACAAGGGACGCGTCGTGGACTTTGGCTGCCTTCTCAGGGCAATCAATCTGCCCCTCAAACTGACAAGTCCCAATCCTCCAGCAGAGATTGCACCCGGCGATGGGAACGAGATAGGCGGCTGTGAGTAGGCGCGTTCAACTCGAATCCCTGAAAATAATCCCCTAGTATAGAGTCTTTTTTTTTGTGGTTTCACCCAAAAATCTTTGTTGAATGTTAGCCAAAAATTTAATGTTACCTTTGTCATTGGAGTTGCAACAAAATTGGCAATGGAATCCCCCAATGGTATCTAATGTGTGCATCATTATTTGTGACTGTGTAAAATATTTGAAGAGTTCATCAGCAGCAAAAAATAAATACGTATTGGAAGAAAACTGTTCCGTGCTTTCCATTGGGACGTGGGAAGCAGGTGTACAGGATTCGACAGGAGCATTCAAGCTATGGGTTGGAGATGGGCTATGTATGTAAGGTATCTTCCGGTGGTTAGACGTAAAAGCCAAGCCAGTTGAAGGAAGCGAAGTAATGGATCCGAATCCGGAATCCGGATATATCCTAATTTCGTGCTCAATCTCTTGGAAAGCGGACGCAGTCAGCTGGAGATATACCGAGGGAATACCTTTTAGCTGCAAACTCGCACCTTCAAGCTGGAAGCTGCTCTGCTTTCAACAATTCCAACAACTTATCCTTTTTGGTCATTTCCAGAGACCTTTTCTCTTCAGCGTTTGTGGAGGATTGGGTGAGCAGACGCTGGGCAGATTAAGTCTGGATGCGGATGTCGTAGGTTTAATCACTTAATATATATTTTATTTATTTATTAATTGTTAATTTTAAATTATTTAAAAAATAGTTTTTCAAATGATTTTGTATGTGACCAAAGGGTAAAGATGGAGGCAGTGATTCCAACCCAAGAAACGATTGGCTACATTTTTAAAGTTTCTTTTTATTTATATTGAAAATAAGCTTTCGGGGCTTGCAAAATGTGTTGAGGGTTTTTTTTTTAAATAATTTAATTTATAAAAAAAAAATATATATTTATTATTTAGGGATTTCTTTGCTTTGCATTGAATTAAGTCGAGCATGCAGCTAAGCGCACGGGATCTCCATGCACACACACACACATATATATACACATGTATATATATATGTATGTGTATGTATATGTATATATATAGGATATTTCACTTTCACATATATATTTATATATATACACACAATATTTATTTATTTATTTATAGAAGTTGCGTTTTATCTTTAAGACATAAATTGGTTAATTTTATTTTTATTTTATTTCAGTTGATTGGTTGTTTTTAGTAAATATTTAATAAATTTATCTCGAATTGTTTTTAACTATGTTTTTTTTGTTTCTTGCTTTAGTGGTGAACTATATATTTATTTAATTTATTACTGTTTGTTGTTGTTGTTGTTGTTTTCATGCAGCTTGTGGGAGGATGTTGGAGAATGTAATTATCAAATTTGATTTTTATTTTTCACTGATGTTTTTTTTTTTTGTTTTATTTATTTTCCTTTAGATGCAAACGCCAAATTGGGTAACTTAAACTTAAATTTCTAATTCCATTTTAAGCTTAATAAGTACTGCACTTAAAATTAAATAAACATTTACGACGTGTACAAAGGGAAATCATAGAGTGTAAGTGTGTGTGTTTGGGGGGGGTTCGGAAAGTGTTTCAAAATTAAAAGGAAAAGGAGAAGAAAAATGAAAAGGAAAAGGAAAAATGCCTGTTGTGTTTTACAAAATTACAAAAAAAAAAACCAAAGGGAGGAAAAATTAACACTACAATTGAAAGCCGAAGATTTTTGAATACGAATTTAAATATTGTTAATTGTTCATTTTGTGGTTCATCTTGTTTGTTTTTGTATTTTTGTTGTTGTTGTTGTTGTTGTTTTTCTTATTTTTGCATTGTAATTTGAATTAGGATTAAAAACGATTTTCTTTTTTATTATCCTTGTTTGCGGTTGTTCCTAAGAGAATTTTTACTCCAAGCGCCATATCGAGATTATGTGCAGTTAGTTAAATTTTAGTTAGTTTATCATTTTTTTTTTGATTTTTTTTTTTTGTTTTTTTTTTTTTTTGTTTTTTATATACGTAAGGAAATATATATATATTTAATGCAACGTAATTACAATCGAAATCGTGAAGTCGTGTGTTGTTCATCAAAAGTGCAATGCCCTATGGAGCCGCCTGTGCGCAGATCTGTTTGGTTTTCATTCTTCTCTTTTTTTCTTTTTTTTTTTTACAGGTTACACGTTACACGTTACACTTGTTGCCTGTGACGTCGTCACTACCAACGGTTCCAAGGTTCCAAGCAAGCTCCATGATGGTGTTTTGGGCATGTTCAACGGGTGACACACTGTTGATGATGCCAGCAGATGGAAGCTGGTTTTCTGTTGATTTTTTTTTTCTTTTCTTTCTTTCCTTTTTTTTTTGTTTTTTTTAGATCTCGTCAATGTCTATCTCCTCGCCATCCTCGTCGTCAAGGGCGTTCCTTCTATTGGCCGCGACGGCGGTAACAGCAGCAGCTACCTTAAGGGGCTCAATGCGTGCACGATCATCGTACTCAATTTCCACATCGGAATCGCCACCTGCATCATCATCTTCGTCGGACGAGGAGTCCTCCTCTTCAGCATCTTTAAGCCACTGCACAAACGGCTGCACCTTCTCGTGAATTTCCATGGCGATCTTCTTGGAAACATGACGCCTGCTGACCTTCTGTGCCCAATCGAGTATCACCTTCTCATCCAATATATCCAAATCATAAAAGATCTTAAATATTCCGGCCACCTTGCTCATCAATGTGTTTGCATGCAACTCGACGGTCTGCTCAATGCCTCCAATGAGATAACGCTGACCCTTGGGGTTGTTATGGGTGAAACGCAGCAGTAAAATGCGATTCTTGCGCACATCCATCAGTATGTTCTCCGTAAACAGGAGCTCGGCCAAGACCAGTGGAGCCTTGTTGACAATATCCAGACGTTCGGCCTCAATAAGCAAATCCTTGTGCGTGGGCACATCGTCCAATTGCCTGTTGTCGCGCTTATTCTTGACCATCTCATAGAAGATGTCAATGCGCTCCTTTTCAGTTTTATCGTAATCATCGGATATAGTCATGCCCTTGGCGCCATCGGTAAGATCCTGTAGACGAGCTCGAATGGCCTCCTGCATTTACCAAATATGAGTTAAAAAAAATTTTTTTTTTTTTTTGCGCACCAGAAGTAACGGTGACTTACCTTGGATACATCCACACTCCAGCCACCATCATCATCATCTTCGGCAATGTTCTTCTCCGGGATAGCGGCACTGATCTCTGCCTCAGTTTGGCTGGCATGGTTGGTGCCATTGCCGCCGTCGGACTCTCCACCAGAGTTGTTAGCCATTGAGTTGTTGGACAAGGAACCATCAGAGTTTTCATTCTTATGCTTTTGAACACGCTTGGAACGCTTGCCCTCAGTGAGGGAGGAGCCCTGGGCTGCTGGATTCAATGATGGTGGATTCTTGATGATGTAGGTGTTCACCTTATGGTTAACCTTAATCAGACCATGGAAACCGCATGCTTTGCAAGATTGCGAGATTGTTTGATTCTTAGCCGAAACCGTTAAAGTCGTCTCGGGATTATCACACTCGGGACACAACACAAACTTTCTAATGAAGCCATCAAGTAGATCCTGCAGCTTGTTAACATCATGTGAGCCATTGACAATGAAGCGTTCATTCTGTAAAAGATTATGAAGATCATTGAGTAAATATAATATAATATATGTGACAGATAATTCCAGGGATAAGTTACCTTATGATCGAATTGGGTCTGGGCTCCTAGCTCGCAGCCAAAGTACTTGGTCGGATAGGTGGCCGGGCGTCCGATGGCACGTGCCACGTCGGCCATGTTGACCAAGACCGTCTTAATGCCATTGCCCTTGCCCTCCACCTTGGCCTGAAGACGAGGCATCTTGTAGCGATAGAAGATGTCCGTCACGCTGCGGTTCACATTTACGGTGGCCATTTTGCGGCTTTTCTTATTTTCCTTTACTGTTCCTTCTGATGTCGATGCGACGATGGGTGCGGATGATGCTAATGGTGATGGTTAATGGTGATGGACTCGGAATTGGATTCGGCTCTTGACTATGATGTTAAATTGAGTGAATTCTTGTGTTTGCGGCTGTTGGTTGTGTTCAGTTACGGTTGTGGCTGTGGCTGTGGCTGTGGCTGTGGTTTGTGGTTTGTGGTTTGTGGTTTGCGGTTTGTGGTTTGTGTTTGCGGCTGTGGTAATGGATTTTGGATTTTGGTACTGACGGTGCTTTCGGATAAGGTTCAATTGTTAGTGTTGGCTTTGGGAATCGAAGTTCGGCTAATTCCAATTGTCTATGGTTGATTGTGCGGCTGGCAGAGCCAATATATTGACTTTAGCGGCTATTTTGCAGTTTCTTTGCCCTTCGTTTCCGTTCATTAAATTTGCTTTTCCTCCACTGAACTGATCTGAGGATCCTAACTGACCAAATTGAATGCTTTACAGGCAAAGGAGAACTGTATTGATTTTATTGCAATATTTTGAAATGTCGTTAGCGCCGTCGCGGATCAGGACTCCGATATGGACTCGGACTCCCAATATGATGATTTTGACTTTGCTTTCTGTCCACTGACATCGACTTTATTTTCCTCGCGTTTATTTATTTTTTTTATTTTTTTTATTCGTTTTTATTCCCTTTACTTAAATCTGCAACTGTTCCTCCTTTAATAACGGGACTCGAAGCTGCAACTGGTTGACTCCTTCAGCTCTCCTGGATTTGACCTTGCAGTTGGATAGGTATTTGTATATATATATATATATGTATATAAATATATATATATATATATTTATTGTGTGTTGTGTGTGTGTGTGTGTTAATCGGTCTTCTTCTTTCTTTTGTAGTGCGGGTTTTATTTTTATTCTTTCTAAATATCTGGCATAGTCTTAACTTTGGTGTTTTTTTTTTTTTTTTTAATTTTTGGGTTTTATAATTTTTTTTTTACTTTTTGTATTTTTTATGTTGAGTAAAAAACTATTGGAACGGTACAATAATTGGCTCACGTGTACCTGAATGGCTGTAACTTCCGATGTCTGTTACTTGAAGTCCTGCGGATAATATACCAAAAAGATAGATAATATACAAAATATATATTTACATATGTTCCATGTCCTGATTGATTGAAAAATTGAATATTGCGATAATTGTTTAATATTATTGGGAAGGAGGGGTTTATAAAGCTTCCAACGGTCAAATTAAAAGCTCAATCTGTGACCTACTTTAGGTTAAGTTAGTTCCATATATATATATATAGCCATATATATATATACATCTTTATATTCGCATATATATATATCTTACCGATGACTTGTAGTTCGCCTCTTTGAATTCATGCACAGCTCGAAACTTTTACTCCGTTTTTGTGGAATTGGAGGTGCGCCTTTTTTTGCTGGTATTTCTGAACGAGACAAAAAAAAATAAGAAACCACGAAATTAAATGAAATGAAGCATTACATATGATAAATATTAAATTACTTAATACCCACCCCCCTTCCTCCGCTCACTATCCCCCACCACTCCCACCACATCCCCCACCTATATAGCTTACCAACATGGGCTTACAGTCAGACCAGCGATCGGATGTTTGTTTCATAGCAAGGAAACATTTGAATGCAAATATAATGAATTACAATTAGACATAAAGTTGGATATTGAGGAGTCAAATAGCTGGGCCAGAAAGATCGATCTCTTGCTCGCTCCTTCGCCTGCGTGTCAGTGCCGCCTCATTGAAAGCTCGAACAACACTGGACATCGACTTTCGTCTTTTATATGCAATTTGGAGTTAACGTTTAACCAAAATTTAGACCACATCAAAATTGTTTTTAAATGCAACTTTTGTAAATGAAATTTTAATTAAATACTGTGTCTTAATCTAATGGCCAATTTAAAGTACAATTATAATAGCATTTCTTGTTTGGATAACTGCGACGAGAGACCAAAAAAATGCGCTACTGACTGCAAAGTTCGAAAATAAACTGAAATTTTTTCTTAGTAGATGTGCTTATTGTAAAAATTTTAACTAAATTCCAGGACAATAGTTTTCGGGGGCTTCAAAAGAAAAAAAAAAAAAAAGAAAAAAAAAACAAACAAACAAAATACAACTGACGGCAAAATCTGAGTCGATTACATACGATACAATAAATGCCAACTAAAAATGAAAATTATCGAAATTGTATAAACCAAGAAATAATATTTACTTAGATTTTGAAAATAAATCAAATTATTTCCATTGTTTTAGTTAATTAACATTTCAGAGAGCGCAGATAAGTGGCTCACGCTTTGCTCCATTCTGTTAATTAACAGCTCTGTGGTTCATTAAACATTTGGAATAAAGAGCTTAGCCTTCGTCCGGCTGACTATACGAATTTTGGTTTATGCAGCAGATTAACTTTATGTAAATGTAATTTACAGCTGTTTGGGAAGCTTTTAGCACTTCCTTTGCCTAACAGACGAATGACACAGAAAGTAATAGACCAAAAGCTCAGCTCTGTGGTGGCTGCTGTGGCTGTGGCTGCGGCTGTCTAAAGCTTTGGTTTTTGTGTTGAAATGTAAAATAAATTGCAATATATAACAAAGTAAATAGGAAATTCAACAAACTTATGCTCCAAGTAAAAGAGAAGAAAATAAATAAGGTAATTCTTTTGAGTATGCGTGTGTGTGTGAATAAATGTATATAAAATATAATAGCCTTCCCCTCAAGGGTTAAGAAGAAGTGCATAGAAATTAGGAGCGGAATTTGGACTCACCGCTGAGGTCATAGGATATGGCCACAGTATGTCCCTGGATAGGTAAATCGCACAGCATATGATGCAGCTCGCTTTTGAAGTTTGTTGTCACGAGCAGGAGCTGAACGAGCGCGGCCAGAAATTGCAATGGCAACGTCAACGTCAACGACAACTTTAATTGTTGCTTGGGCGGCGTCAGGTTGATGTCGTTTTCCCAGGCAGTAGGAAGTACACACACAACTATGGCTATCAGCTTCAATGTTTAAGGGATGCTGATCCTTAATTTTTTTTGTTTTTTTTTTTTTTTCTTTATTACTTTTGCTAAACAAAAGCAAATATGTTTCTAGCTGCTTTCTTGAGTTCAAATATTTTAGGTATTGGTTTTGTCCTTACTTCGATGCGCCAGTGGAGATATAAAGTGATTTTATTATTATCGTTGGATGAGCGCCAACGTAGCAAGTCCCGTTTGAATATAAATGTTAATTAAATGCCCGATTAAGATGGTAATAGAAATTTAAAGAAAACAATAACCAAAATACAAAAAGGGCATTTAAGGCACAACTTCAAATCTTCAATTGAAGGAATGTTTTAAACTTCACTTGCAACCAAAATGTAAATCCACGCCTCTTCCAATCACTCTTTTTTTTGATTCCTTATCCTTGCTTCTTTTCTTTATATATATATGCAATGCACTGATCCGATCTTAGTGATTGATTTTGTACGTGTTTATGTTTTATTATTGTTGCCGCTGTGGTGGCTGATTATCGATAGTGTTCATGGGTGATGTTGATCAAGAGACCGTCACCTCGTTTTTGTATACTTGCCGCTTAGTGTAAATAATATTTTGACTGAGTCAATGCTTTACATTGAAAAAATTTATATAATGGAAGTATTTTACAGTTTGTTTGTTTGAAAAATCTTGGAGTACTCAAATGAAAATATAACTTCTATACTAACATACACATATACATTAACATGTGAATATGTATTTACAATTTTAAATTAACAACAGCAGCAGCAGCAGCAGCAGCAGCAACAACACAACAAAAGTACACACATCACACAAGTAGCAAGGAATGTGGAATAAACGGACATACATGTACACGCTCACGCGCACGCACACGCATGCTAAGTACACATGCACACACGCGTACACACACTCACACACGCACGCCTAAAATCCAATAATTACATGGCCTATAGCGTTTGTTGTGTACTCTTTGTACGGATTGTTCCAATAAATTTAAGGGCGTGTTTTTCAGTTGCAATTGATGACAAGAAATTGTTGGAAAAATAAAAAAAAAAGGGAACAAACAAAGCAAAGAAGATTTAAAGCTGCCTTAATACATTTTCCTTAAATATTGTACACAGATACACAAACACACTCACACACACACACACGAAATGCGTGGAAAATTTTCACGTTTCGAGAACAAGGCGAACGGTTGTCGAAAAGCTTGCGATGGGAATAACGTTGGCGAATCAACTGACGTAGCCTGCGATGCTGAGAGTTCAAGTCCTGTGCCGTACACTTCTGGCGGGGATGGCATAGATTGGCAAACGGAACGAGCAGCCAACCGACCGATGAAACAGCAGTTCGTGTCCCGCGGTCACAGGTAATTGCGCATGTGCCGTGACCATGCAACAACAAAACAGATGTTCTACGTATCCCCTGTCGAGCCCCAATTTGCCCTGATTCACCACCCTTTGATTGCAACCCTGTGGCAACTTTCAGTTCAACTTCCGGAAATATAATGTACATATATTGAGAAAAATTGATGCCATCCTAAAAGTATGCAGCTAAAAGCTCAATTACTCATCAGATCAAAGTGACTAACATCAATAAGCGGCAGTGTCACTCTTCTCTCTCTTCACTCAACCCACCACAGCTCTACATTGCACTATTGCACTATTGCAGTGTGAGAAAAAGAGAGAGAGCGAGAGAACGCACGCGCATCTTAAATGGTCGTACAATGCATGTGTGCGACTGAAAGAGCAACAACGAACGCTAATGCACTCTGAACAGCTGAGAGGAAAATCTATTCGTGACGTTGACAATGTTTAAGGAAACTGAACGCCCATAAAAGCTTCAGGTATCGTTCAACCTTTACATACCCTATTATATTTTTAATCCATGCGGTATACGCAACTACTTCAAGGTTTCTTTGGAAAAAACTGAGCTAAGAAATTAAATCGAAAAAACTTATAAACAACTGGTTCGAGTTTTCGAAAAGCAAGACTATAGCTCAAATTTCATTACACAAGTTGATAAGTAATATTTACCGTTATCTGACCACATTTGTATATTTAGCTGGTTTTAAGAAATGGAAATAAAGTATAAACAACTGTTTTGTAATCTATTCCAAAGTATTTCACAGGCACAAAGATAATATTGGGTTTTGTTCTCTCTTAAAAGTGCATTAGATATTCGTACTCAAAAAAAAAAAAAAAAACAAAAAAAAAGCTGGATTGCTCTTTGTGAGTTTATTAAATTGACAAGAAATAAAGTGGGAATGTTTTAGGGGATGGTCTGGGTCTGGGCAGGGGCTGTGATTTTCATTTTTCTTTGTTAACAAGAACCAAGAACCAACAAGACTGTGTAAGTCGTCGAAGTATAAATAAATCCGTCACATTGTGAGCCACACAAACAACAAGTGTCAACAACAATGAACAAAATACGAAAGACCAACAACGGACAAAGAGAAATAATGCATTAAAACATATGTTTTAGCCTTTATACTAAGAAATAATATACAGTGCGAATGAGCAAACAAAGTTATGGGTGATTATTCATTTAGATATCATTCATAATTAATTGAATTTTAAGGAAAATGCAACTTCAAGAATTCATAATAAACGTTTACGTTATGTATTCAATGCTGCGTGTGGGAGGTGGTGTCCACATTTGAGACTTTACTGTTAAGCACAAGCAACGCGATTGTTAAATGCAAATCCAATGAAACACGACCGACCCAGTGTATTTCGCAGTGGAAGCCAAGCCAAGTGATAATGATGATGCCCAATGGGACAGTCAAGTCTATCAATGCCATAAACTGGTTTCCCTTTTTATCAGCCTTTTGTTATTATTTGGCTGCGCTTGCAAAATGACAAACAAGAAATAACAGAAAAAAAAAATGAAAAATAAAAGAAAAAAACAAAAGCGCTCAAGCCCGAGTTAACTCGACCGCAGAATACCCTCAACGCAATATAAGCTGTTCACCAATACATATTTACTAACCCACACACACACACACACAGACACAAATGTATTGTGCATTTGCTAAATACTTTCTGTGCACAAGGTTTATATTAATTATCTGATTGGAAGTTCGCTGCAAAATTTGGGTAAAGCACTTACAAATACACACACACACTCACACACCCACAGTTAAAAAAGGAAAAATATTTTTGTTTTTATTTGTGTGTGTGTGTGTTATTTAAGCTATCGCGATTAAATTGCACTCACAGATCGGAAACATAAACTTGTTCTGCGTCGCACTTGTTTCTTCTTTTGCCAACGTTTCAAAAAATAAAATGCCTTAGCTTTTATGGTCCTTAGGTTCACACGCACGCAAGAAGGAACGTGGCTAAATTCATTAAGTAAGCCATATGGATCATGTTCATGTATATATATATATTTTAGGGATCGTACAATGTTTTCGTCCACCTGTTAGGCGCCTTCTCACAACTTTTTATATAATCTTCCCCGCAACCCTTTGATTTCAAAGAACTCAGGGGTATTAAAACAGAACTGACTGCTTGGAAATGTAAATGAAACTGGAAACTCAACTTGCAGGTTTGATAGAGGCATGTGGAAAAGACGTTTTGCCATTTGATTGATATTGATATTGATATTGATTGCATATAGTTTTAAGTTATGAAAATATAAAACAATTGCCATTTGCTGTTTAAGTTATGAATAAGCAAGCAGCAAGTGAATACCTGATAACAGGATGCTGTTAACTTACAGTGCATGAAAATGTTTCCGTGTGCAAAAAAATACATATAAACATTACGTGTCTACCTATCAGTTACGGCAGGCGCACATTTACCTTAACAGAGTACAACAATAAATATGTATACACATGTATAAATAAGTATTTAAGGAGATACATATATTTATATATTTTATATATATAATATATATGGGCAAGAAAAGAAAATGTGCAGGAATAATAGAGACGACGTTCGCGTTCATGATCTTCAATTGCGTGCGCGAAAAACTTCCAACAGGTTTTGGTTTGAAAATGCCACAAATTACTTTTAGTCCCATTAACAAAGATTTATTTAAAAAAACAAAAACAATAACAAGAAAATAATGTGCAAAAATTAGCAGAATGCACGTAACGCTCTAAATAGATCACAAATAATATAATGTGCGACAAGGAAGGCAATAAATGAGGAATGATCTTGCAATTGCGTGACGCCTTCACTTTCGCCTCCTACATAAAGACTTTATAAATAGTTCCAGCATATGCCACAAATTACTACCCGGAACCTTGGAAATTGGGAAAATAAACTGTCTCAAGAGTCTAGTTAATGAAACGTTTAGGTCAAGTACGCCCGTTACAGGCCGTATTTATCTATGGATATACATATACATGCATATGTATGCACCCCGAAGACAATTGTCATTGGACTTATTAGACCAGCGTCCACTAGTCCAGTATTTAATGTATTTACTTAAGTAATAGTATTTATATGTATGTAAATATATGTATCTGCACCATACATTATATGCATGGTATATGGAGCCATGCAAGGATTGGTACTTACCACTTAATCTTTCAAACGTCATATAAGATATTATGTTTCCCCTGCTTGGGGTGTGCAATGCAATCTCACGAATTAGATAATAAAATTAATGATCAAGATCTCTTTAAAGGTATACAAGTTGTCAACTGTTTTTGGTTTCTATTTTTCGATTCACGGTTGGGTGGATCAAATGAAATAATGTGTTTGGTAGTATTTATAACTGTGACTGATTACTTGTATACTTAGTGTTTTTATTTTTTTATTTTTTGAATTTCAGTTATTGTTATCGTTTGTTTAATTATTTTATTTTCTGTTTTGCCACGTGAGATTTTCGCGTAACTGTAAAAAATTGCTTCGCGTTTTGCGATGGCCGCTGGCAACGCTAAACCACGCGAAATGTTTTTATTTTTTGATGATGGTTATTAACGAATTATTCAACTTCTGCAGCGAAGGCAAGTACTCTAAAATAATAACAAAAAAAATTGAAAATCTTATTTGATTTGGTAAATTCAAGAAATCTATGCAAAAAATTAACAAAACTGCGAGTGTTAATTGCGTATGTGATTTAAGTTTAGCAGGAAACAGTAACCACAGCTGTGTTAACGCTGTTAAACTACTGTTAATGAAGTGTGTATGTGTGTATCTGATCAATTTTTGGTTTTGCTTCAAACATGAAATAAAACCAAACGTGCGCAATACAAATGCAAATACAATGTGAGTATTTATACTCAATACATTTAAATGGACTGACAGAATAAAAAGTACGCGTACGCAGCTTGAAGATAATATTAATATTAATATTTCTTAGTTTTCACTTTAGCTGTTTATAAAGATACAACGTGTAAGTGTTATGTGTATTTCAATACACATGTAACGCTGGCAACTGAGCACGTAATTTTAATTTTTATATTACGATCGCACACATACACATGGTAATGGACAATCAGAGCCACGCCATATAGCTAATTTGAGGTTGTGTTTTCACAACATATATTCACCTTTAATAACAGCAAACAAAATAAATTATAATTCACCAGGATTATTGGACGATTATTTGCATGTGTTAAGCAATTGCGTTTTTATATTTGAAGTACTCCAAAGATACTACAACAAACTGTTGAAATGATTAGTGGTGCACAAAGACAAAGACTATCGATTAATATTTATTTTCACAGCAACTCTTGTAAATTTGATATCGAATGCGGGCTTACGAATGTGTGTTTTTCTTTAAATACACGAAAGTAAAATAAATAATATTTAAAGTTCACAAAAAAAAAATTTTAGGCCATGATAATTTTTTTTAATTTACAGAAAAATTTCAAACTTATGGAAAAATGTATATACTATCGATACGAAGTGTATAAATTTAATTAAGTGCTACTTATAATAGCACTTGCAGTTCCCCACAATTTGAACTTATCGATATTTCCATACCGTGGCCGTCAGCGTGTTGTGGTTTAAAAATCAAATATATTCTGGTTAATTTTTAAGCACAAACATCTGACGCTATGCCCAAGGAACAGTTTCGCGCTTCGGCGCAAAACATGACCATGTAAGTTTTATCTATGGAAACTTTAATTCAGAAAACTGTATTGCCGTTCCTTTTGTAACTTGTTTTGCCGGGCACACAGTTCTGACGTCCAGTTTGGCATATGCAGTGCAGATGAGATTCAACAGGAAGCAGTTATACGAGTCATATCAAAGAATCTATATCAGTCGGATCGGCAGCCAGTACCATATGGACTATTGGACCGTCGTATGGGTGTGAGCACAAAGGATGTAGTGTGTGAGACGTGCGACCAGGGCATGAATGACTGTCTTGGTCATTTTGGGTACATAGACTTGGCCCTTCCAGTATTTCACATTGGCCACTTTCGAGCGACTATCAATATACTGCAAATGATCTGCAAGACTTGCGTGCAAGTTATGCTGAAAGCCGAGGATCGAGATGTCTTTGAAAAGAAACTTCTCAATCCGAATTTTTCGTATTTAGACAAAAAAGTACTGCACTCTCAGATGCTTGCAAAAGCTAGAAAGGTTACAAAGTGCCCTCACTGCGGAGCTGCCAATGGTGGTGTTAAGAAAGGTCCTGGGCTTCTGAAGATTCTGCACGACCCATACAAGGGTCGCAAAAAAGACGCATTTTTCGCCAATCACATAAAGGAAATGCAACACGCTACAGAACATAACCGGGAACTTAATTCAACATTGAGCAACTACAGCGGTGCCGAGGAGCTAACGCCACTCATGGTGCAGGGGCTGTTCGAGCAGATACCTCAAAGCGATATTGCCCTGTTGGGCATGTGCTTGCGTGGTGCACATCCCAAGCACTTGATTGTTACACGGCTCTTTGTGCCGCCGGTCTGTATACGTCCTCCAGTTATATCGGAGGTGAAAGCCGGCACAACCGAGGATGATTTGACAATGAAACTCAGTGAAATTCTATTGATCAACGATGTCATACAGCGGCACATGGCTACTGGCGGTAAGGTTGAACTAATACACGAGGACTGGGACTTTCTGCAACTGCACGTGGCGCTTTATTTCAATAGTGAGATTAGTGGCATTCCCCTAAACATGGCGCCTAAAAAGAAGACGCGTGGCGTTGTGCAGCGCCTGAAGGGCAAACAGGGACGATTTCGTGGAAACCTTTCGGGCAAACGTGTGGACTTCAGTAGTCGTACTGTAATATCCCCCGATCCTAATCTGATGATCCATCAGGTCGGTGTTCCGATTCGTGTGGCTAAGATCCTGACATATCCGGAACGTGTAAACTCTGTAAATATAAAACAAATGAAGGAGCTGGTCCGCAACGGTCCGAAGGTGCATCCAGGCGCCAATTACGTGCAGCGTCGCGGCTCCAGCTTTAAGATGTACTTGGCCTATGGCAACCGCGAAAAGGTCGCCCATGAACTCAAGAGCGGTGACATTGTGGAGCGTCATCTGCGCGACGACGATATTGTGCTATTCAATCGTCAGCCTTCGCTGCACAGGATGTCTATTATGTGTCACTTAGCCAAAGTCCAGCCGCAGCGGACCTTTCGATTCAACGAATGTGTCTGCACACCCTACAATGCGGATTTCGATGGCGATGAAATGAATCTGCATATGCCACAGACCGAGGAGGCACGTGCGGAAGCATTGATTCTGATGCACAATCAAGCGAATCTGGTGACACCCAAGAACGGGGAGATTCTTATTGCTGCCACTCAGGATTTCATCACCGGCGGCTACCTGCTCACCCAAAAGGAGATATTTCTCACCAAGGAGGAGGCAATGCAGCTGGCAGCCTGCTTCTTGGCCAATGACGACTCCACCATGCACATCCAAATGCCACCACCAGCCATCTTGAAGCCACGGCGCCTCTGGACGGGCAAACAGATGTTTAGCCTTCTATTGCGTCCAAACAACGAATCCAAGGTCCGCCTCAACATGGTCAACAAGGGTCGCAACTATTCCAAGAACATGGATCTGTGTGTCAATGATTCGTGTACGTATGGAAAATGCTGTTAATCCATCGTTCCATATTTCTAAGCGTCCCTTCCTTCTTTCCTTCTCACACAGGGGTGCACATACGCAACTCGGAACTCATGTGCGGCACCATGGATAAATCCACATTGGGATCCGGCACGAAACAATGTATATTCTATCTGCTGCTCCGAGATTTCGGTGAAGCATATTCCACCAAGGCAATGTGGCGCCTGTCCAGGGTACGTACATATCTCCATTTGTTAAGTGCAGCTGAAGCTGTTCGGTGCTTCGACCACGTGTGTGATTCCCATGGCAGAGCAAACAAATGACTCCCATTTAATTAGTTGAGGCTTGAGGCTTGAGGCTTGAGTGACGCAAGTGCCTCATTTGTTGACTCTTCAAAGTTTCTTAAAATAGAAGCCCAAGACGTAGGGCAAACATTAGATATCACCCAGCGTGATTTCCACAGGTGTCTCTTCGCCCGTTGACGATAAGAGAAACTCGGAAACAAGATACTCGCTGATATGGAGAAGGGAGGAGACTGCAACGGGTTTCCCCTTTTTTTCCTATCGCAGATTCCATTCAATCGAAAGGAGTCTTTCAATTGGATTAGAAGAGCTTAGCCATAGATAATCCGTCCCACTCGTTGGCTCGTTAACGCGTTAAGTGGAGCTCCAGGTTTGGCCATATGTGAAGTAAGGGGGGAAGAGGTTCTATCTAATCTTGACATTTGCAAAATTTTTATTATTGCGATTGAAAAGGAAGTGGATTTTGTTTGGAGAAGCTTTTCTATATGTGTGTGTGTGTGTGTTTGTCTCTGTGTGTGTGTGTGTGTTTGTCTCTGTGTGTGTGTGTGTGTGTGTTTGTCTCTGTGTGTGTGTGTGTGTGTGTGTTTGTCTCTGTGTGTGTGTGTGTGTTTTGGTGTATGTGTCTAGCTAAGGGTTAATCCTGTAGTATCGGATATGAAGTCCAAGAAGGATGTGAGCCGCACATAGCCAGATGGATAGCCAGCGGTGCATTTGTCTTCGGCCACAAAGGAATTAATCCCAATCTGTATCCAGCGTCCGGTTTCAGTGTTAAATGTGATCAGCGGGCCACCGGAGTCACCGCTGCAGGTGGACATGTTGCTGCCGGATAAGCCGTCTGCGCAGATGGTGGAGGCCAAGACAACCTGTGCACCAAAGATCGCCAGACACTTGTCATTGGCTATGATTTGCACTTGGGCGTAGAGCAGCTGCTGTGAGAAGTCCAGATACTCATCGTCGATAAGTCCGAAGCCTGCGATTGTTGCCTGGGTGCCAACGTAGGTATTAGCCGCTTGGGCCCTGGACACCAGTTGAATGGGTTGGATTGTCGACGAGAAGGTCAAAGCCTGCGGCAGCTGCACCAATGCAACGTCATTGTTCATCTTGTCGTTGTAGTTGGGATGCACGATCAGCTTATTGGAGGTCATGTTCAGGGCTTGCTCATCGTTGAGATCGATGGTCCCGAACAGGAGGAAGAGCGAGGTACGTCCGTAGGCGCAGTGGCCGGCGGTCAGGACCCACGTATTTGATATGATGGAGCCTCCACACAGAAGATCGTCCCACTCATCACGCTTTAATATCACCTGCCAAGGGAATTGTCCCAACGCTGCCTGCTTACCAGATATGATGCGTCCTTGCTGCATGGATTAAAAAATGTTAACCAAATCCTTTGAAGCTTTTAGTGAATTTCTTACAAGGTTGGGAATAGTTGCCGAAGGCGCTGCTTCCGTGGTCAGCAGGGCATTAAGCAGCAGCAGGAACAGCGCCCAACAATACTGCCCCCCTCCTCCTCCTCCTCTTACTCCTTCTGCTTGTAATTTTCTTCTTCCGCCTGCAATTTCTTTTAATCCCGATTTTGTTGCTGCCATACCTTCACCTTGATATTACTCTCTGTGCTCCGTTGGGGCTCTGCGCCTTCTGCTCGGCGTTGCGTCAATTTTCGCAATTATATGCCTACAGTTGCAGGCCACTGAGCCCCTCCCCGCTTTCCCACTGCCGCCCAGCTGTTCCATTCTCCTCACTCCCTTCGCCACTCACTCCGTTCGCTTGTCTTTAATACAATTTGTTATTAACATGGCAATAACCGTTGCTTCTTTTTCCCCCTCCCCCTCTCCCCCCCTTATTTAACCTCTTCCTCTTCCTCCTGCTCTCCCTCCTCATATTCTTGTCTTGTTCTTGTTCTTTTTCTTGTTCTTTTTCTTGTTCTCATTATTGCTATTTGGCCAGCTCGACGAAGCGTTCGGCAGCTTGATAAGATTAGTAACTCAAACGGCAATTCTGTCCCATTGTCTGATGTCGAAGTCGACGTCGACGCTGACGTCGCTGCCAGCAGCGCTGCTGCTTAACTCTAGCATTGCTCTTGTGTCTGTCAATTCCTTGTGTCCAACAAGTTGGGCGCTCTTATCACTGATAAAGCGACGCTCCATTTCGACACTGGCCTACGAGATTCCGGTCAAGGGAAATGCCCATTAAAGTCCTTGGCTTATGAATGATGAATGGATGAATTCCTTCTCTAACTTCCATCTACAGAGCTTATGCTAAAGATTCCTCTTTAAGGCACGCCCAAATTCGTTTCATTGGGTTTAGAGGCAGGCTTGGTATTTTCTTCTTGGATTCCTTATATAGGGAGTCCTTGAGATGATTTGATATGATTTTAAAGGAAGGAATACAAAGAAATTTTTGTTTCTATGTTATGTCTTATGTTCCTTAGTGAAATTCGTGGTATAGTGAGAAACGTTTACGAATGCAGTAGAAAGAGACAAAAGCAAAACTCTCCTTGAAATAAATAATTAATCATCATTTTTTATAAACTCCAATTTTATGTATAAAGTAAAATTTGAAAGAAATCAAAACATTTACGAATGTGAAGAGAAAATAAAAGAAAAGGGATAAGGCAAGGGAAGGCCAGTGTAAGAAAACTTTTAAGAATGCAGCGTAAAAAGAAGAAGATAAAGAAAACATCTCTTAGATGCTTAAGAATATAGAGTAAAAAGGAAACGAAGAGAAAGCTTATGAACGCTTAAGAATATAGAGTAAGAAGGAAACGAAGAGTAAGCTTAGAAATGCTTAAGAATTTAGAGTAAGAAGGAAGTGAAGAGAAAGCTTAGAAACGCTTAAGAATATAGAGTAAAAAGGAAACGAAGAGAAAGCTTAGAAACGCTTAAGAATATAGAGTAAGAAGGAAACGAAGAGACAGTTTAGGAACGTTTAAGAATGTAGAGTAAAAGAGAAACAAAGAGAAAACTTAGGAAAGCTTAAGAATATAGAGTAAGAAGGAAACGAAGAGTAAGCTTAGAAACGCTTAAGAATATAGAGTTAGAAGGAAGCGTAAAGAAAGCTTAGAAACGCTTAAGAATGTAGAATAAAAGGGAAACGAAGAAGACATCTCCCCATCCTCAGTACCCAAAATATGAATTTTGTGATTGGATTCCCATGAAATATCCACCCATAGTAAATACCCCTAGAAGTAATGCCGGTCAAACATTTCTTATCCAGACCTGAATCTTGCAGCAGAGTGTAATTTAATTAGTTTCTGCTGCTTGTTTTGTGGGTCTACAAGTTATTTTAGTCAATTAAATGACATACAATAAGGAATTTACGTGCTTAAGAGCTTAAAGTGGGACCCGCCCCTACCGCCGCCCACCCACCTATCTGTGGGCGGTTATCGAAATATCTGGCGACAGTTTTCACCAGAATTGTTTTCGGTGTCGCTGATGACGCGACTTTACGGCCTCGTTAAGAACTTTACGCTGAGCGTTTTACGAGTACAGCGAAATCTTTGAGCGTGAAACTAAGTTGTTTTTTTTTTTTTTTGTGGCTTCTCGCAGATTGCAACGTATTTTATACAGAACCGTGGCTTCTCGTTCGGCATCAGTGATGTCACGCCCAGCGCCAAGCTGCTGCAGCACAAGCAGGTGCTCCTGGATAAGGGCTATGCCAAGTGTAATGCCTACATACAGATGCTCAAGGCGGGCACCCTGCAGAGTCAGCCCGGCTGCACGCCCGAGGAGACACTGGAGGCAGTGATGCTTAATGAGCTGTCCGGCATTCGTGAGCAGGCGGCCAAGACGTGCTTCGCGGAGCTGCATCCCACGAATAGTGCCCTCATCATGGCCCTCAGCGGATCGAAGGGCTCCAACATCAACATCTCCCAAATGATTGCCTGTGTCGGCCAGCAGGCCATCAGTGGCAAGCGTGTGCCCAACGGCTTTGAGAGTCGTGCCCTGCCCCACTACGAGCGGCATTGTAAGTACATGTGCCTCCCCTCGATTTCGATTGAATCCTTCTTAAAATTGAATACTTTGTGATTCGTTGCAGCTGCTGTGCCGGCGGCTCGTGGTTTCGTTGAGAACAGCTTCTATTCGGGCCTCACACCCACCGAGTTCTTCTTCCACACGATGGCCGGTCGTGAGGGTCTGGTGGATACGGCGGTTAAGACCGCCGAGACTGGTTATCTGCAGCGCCGTTTGGTCAAGTGTCTGGAGGATCTGGTGGTGCACTATGATGGCACCGTGCGGAATGCAGTCAATGAAATGGTCGACACGATTTATGGTGCTGATGGACTTGATCCCGTTTACATGGAGACACGCAACAAACCCGTGGATCTGTGTCATCAATACGACAATCTGCGTGCCCAGCAGCCACGCGGAGAACAATTGCCCCTAAAGGCCGATGAGATCCTAACGACTGTGGATGCCTTGCTCAAGCAGCCGGAGTTCGCTGAGGCGCGTGACGACTTCAAGCGGGATGTGATGTAAGAGAGTATAGCGAAGCGTTGACAAGCCTAAAGTTGTCCTAACGATCCTTCCATTTCATTTGCAGCAAGTATCTGACGACCGTGTCCACGCGCATTGGTGAACTGCAGAACCGTTACGGAAAGGAGCACCAGACTCTGTGTAATCAGATCGAGTGCATCACCGCCGATCAGCTGCTGGAGTATCTGCGTCGCATCAATGACCGCTACTTGCGGGCAGTGATTGAGCCTGGCACCACAGTGGGCGCCATTGCGGCCCAGAGTATAGGTGAGCCGGGCACACAGATGACACTGAAGACTTTCCATTTTGCTGGTGTCGCTTCCATGAACATCACGCAGGGTGTGCCGCGTATTGTGGAGATTATAAACGCAGCGCGGACCATCAAGACGCCAATCATCACAGCGGAGCTAAGGAACAATACGAGCATGGAGTTTGCCCGCCAGGTGAAGGCGCGAATCGAGAAGACGACACTGGGTGAACTATCCTCATATATAAAGCTGGTGTGCGGTCCTCCATGCTGTCGTCTGGTCATTGGCGTTGATATGGCACGCATCAAGGTGCTGGGCCTGCACATCGATTTGGACAGCATTGTGATTTGCATCCTGAAGTCGCGTCTTCGCATCAAGGCTTCACAGGTGCAGGCTATGCCCAAGAGATCGCGGATCGTTGTGCGCGTGGAGGCTACAGCCAAGAGCACAATCAACGCCGAGCTGAGTCGTCTGTCCATCAATATACAGAATGTGGTGGTTGCCGGTATACCAAAAATCGCCCGAGCGGTCATTGCCGTGGACGACTCTAAGGAGCCGAACACGTACAAGCTTTGCATCGAAGGATACGGCCTGCGGGAAGTAATAGCCACGTACGGCGTGGTCGGTGAACGGACGCAGAGCAACAACATCTGCGAGATCTACCAGACGCTGGGCATTGAGGCTGCCCGCACCATCATCATGAGCGAGATCACCGATGTGATGGAGGGTCACGGCATGACGGTCGATTGCCGGCACATTATGTTGCTCGCCAGCCACATGACCGCACGCGGTGAGGTCCTGGGTATCACACGTCACGGTCTGGCCAAGATGCGAGAAAGTGTCCTTAATTTGGCTTCGGTAAGCATCTTCATTAATTGAGCTTTGATTCAAGTTCTCATTTTCCCCATTTCCACCTGCAGTTCGAGAAGACGGCTGGACATCTGTTCGATGCAGCCTACTATGGACAGAAGGATGCCATCAACGGTGTCTCGGAACGCATTATCCTGGGCCTGTTGGTGTCCATAGGCACGGGCATGTTCAAGCTGCTGCCACAGCACGAGGACAAGGAAGTGCCAGCCATCGAGCCGAGCATCTTCCATGAACTAGGACTGAAGCCAACGCCAATGTCAGGTGCATTGCGTTCCAGCTAGTGAATGCCGTTGTTAGTTATCCTTAGCCACTAAGTTAGTCCTTAATAACTTTTTTTTAGTGAATTCATACTCAGCGACTCGATTTTTATTTACCCCCTTGCCCTTCCCCTTCCCGTATTTATGACTCCCTTGCGGCAGTCAATGAAATCCGTTAATGACCCCAAAGTGCAATCCTGGAGGTTCACGTAATAAAACTGTTTGCAAACTGTTTTTTAAACCCACGCGTTATCCTTTTATGTGTGTTGTTGCTTCGGAGCGAGGAAGACGCATTTCCTACCTATGAGGCTCCATCAGAATCTTGGAATTCTCATACTATTAATTTTAAGTTAAGGATGAGCATGGAAAGGTCCTGCTGTAGGAGGTCCTGTCCAGTCAAATGGACATGTATTTATGAAGTTCCAGATGGGTTCTTAGATTCTCGTTTCTAAAATTTGTAATTATGGTTGACCATTATTCCAATCCTTACCTGCATCCCAAACATCTAAAGGTCCTGTAGCAGGAAGTGCTGTTCAGTCAAAGGGATACTTCAATTTTATATTTAAGGCGATGATTGTATGTTATAAATTCGCAATTTGAACCCGAGCATCAAAAGATCCCTCCTCGGCAGGAGGTGCTCTCCCGTCGAAGGGATATCCCCCAAGGAAACACAAGCCTTCCAATTGTCTCAGTTGTTTATTACATAAATATATTTATATATATATTTGTTTGTATTTATCGTAGTATAAGCAATTGTATATTTGCATAGGGTACCTTTTCGCATTAATAGTTGGTAATTAAATATAGAATTAATTAGTTAATTAAATGTGAAGCTTTAATTAATTCAACTAAGGAGCTAAAATCCTAGAAACCAAAGACAAAATTCGTTCAATTCGCAGTACAATAAAAAAAACTGATCTTTTTGGTGGATTGCTGGAGATAGTTCGATACTAAGAATACGAAAGGAGCAAGGACTAAAAAAAAATATGGGATATTTATATGTATATATATATAGATATATATCGTTTACTAGATAGAAACTTAAATATGCGTATCACAGGATTATTTTATATAAAACAAATCGCGTTTTCTACTTGAAACGTAATTTAAAAAAAAAAAAAAAAAAAAAAAAAATTATTTTAAGGGAAAGCGAAGTAGAAGAATCTGATTTTATATAAGTTTCAGATATTATATACTAGGAGCTATACTTGAGGCTACTATATGATAGTTCGTTAAAGGACTTCAAATTTATTTCAATTATTTCATGAAACTTCAAAATCAAGCAAATCTTTTCTTTCCTCTCTTCCTCTCTTCCTTCTTAATTAGCAAAAGCTGAAGCTGAAGCTGAAGCTGGAGCTGGAGCACGATCAGGATTTGGGCTGGGTTTCGGGCCATAGTATAGTAAATAACTTAGGCCCGATTCGTATAGTCGCAAGGATGATACATAAATCGATTTTCAACTTGAAATTGAATGCATATTTAACTTAAAAGTAAACTTAAGGCGGCCTATCAAATGGATACAGGATCAGGAGTGGCAAATGGGAACGCATACGTAAAACAAAACCCAAACTCTTTAAATGGTACCGTTATATTCATTTCTATATATATATGTATATATATATCAATATATATAATATCTATGACTATATATAAGGTTTACTTTGGGTTTGTCTCGAATTTCGATTTCGACTTCTGTTTCTATTGCTCAAGTGTTCCCCATTTCTCAGTTACTGTTCCTCATCCTGTTACTGCTTCCCGGAAGCTTATGTTAAAATATTAAAGAGATGGAGAAAAATATTGTATTGGAAATCAGTCACTAACATCGCGATTGCTATGGGTAGAGTCAGAGATTTGGCTCGCATTCAGATCTGCATCCGGATCCAATATCGTCGTCTCGGGCTGCCCGTAGCCTGTTCTCCTGTCGTGGATAAGCATTGAGAGCGTTTCCAAACTGCGACGCACCTGTAGCCAAAAATAGAACAGAAAAAAAAAATAAATAAAACTTTAATTAGTCTACAAAAGTAATAAATTATATATTAAATACACACACATATACATATATATATACATACATATATATATATATATATATATATATATATATATAAATACTGATAACTAGGAAACCTCCAACACTCTTTAATTACGATCCAATGCGCCATAAAGAAAAAAACAAATTCTGATTAGCTCAGACGGTCAGAAGTTTCTGATAAGATTTAGCAAGAGCTTAGCCAATTCCTAGATTGACTCATCCAGATAGTCCCTCCACCCGATTGCCAAAGGCACTGATAGGTGAAGTTGAATGGAACCAAGCGAACAAATCATGGATGGCCACTCACCTTGGATATCTGCTCCAGATTCTTTGATAAAATATGTTGAGCTTCGGCGGTGCTCTTATCCTGCAGCTCCTTTTGCCAACGCAAGGCTTCTGCAAAGATGTCCTCATCATTGCCAGAGCGCTGTGAATGAAACGAACCTGAAGTTAGGATCAATTTGTTTTGTTTATCCGAAGCGGAAGGACTTACCAGGTTGAAATCTATAGGTGAGTTGTACAAACTTGTTTTGGCCTCAATGTCTAGGATGCGGTAGAGCAGAAAGACGGAGAAGAGCGCCAGCAAAATGACCAGCATGATGCCTAAATAGAGCACGCGCAGCTCCGTGAGCGTTGGTAGCTGTAGGTTGAGATATGAGCGCGCCGTTTGGGTGAGCCCGCCAAGCTTGTCACCCAAGAAGCGTGAGGTCTTTGTATCCTTCACTACTGACGACGATTTCATACCCATGCCGACAACAGTAATGGGCGACGAGGAGCTGGAAGGTTGGCCAGAGCTGGAAGCAGCTGACGCATTCGCGGAAGATGGATTTGATGATGTGGCGCCAACGCCAGTGCCAGCACCGGGTAACATGAGCACCGCATCAGGCGGCAGTATTGGCTTCTCATATGACACACCACCCGATGGCGCTGAGCTGCGCACGGCCGTCTGTCCAAGTGGAGCATTTTGTGTGCTTTTGCCTTGGAGATCTGTGAATGCAAATGGGAATTGTTTATCTTCTTTTCTTGCTGGGATTCAATGGTAACACTTACCGGAATGTCTGTCGATGATGTTTCGTTGTCGCAGCAACTGCTGCTGCTGCTCTGGACTTGCCGCCGCCAGTGCAACATCACGCAAATGCGGCGGACTTTCATTGCCACTTATGGAGCAGCTGCTGTCGTCATCATTGAGATACTCTTCCGTCAGTTCAACGTCTACGGGTAATATTTTGGGTACAATCTCGGCACCAGTTGCCAGTTGGGTGCACACGGCACACATCAAACGGAAGGCGGACTCGCGACTGATGAAGCTGCCAAAGACATGACGCTCATCCGCTGTGGCCACGCCCACAGCATTTGGTATGATCTTAGCCGTTTTCTCCTTGGAGATTTTCGTCACCGAAGAAGTAGGAATGACAACCTTAAATAAATAAATTAGATATAAGCTAATGTACTTAAGCTGCAAGTGTCTGTCACTTACTTTAGTCACATAGCCAAAAACATTGGAATAGAAGGCGAAGTGGACATCCGTGATATAGAGATGTCCTTGCAGGGGAATGTCTCCGACCAAAGCGCACGAAAAATCTATGGAAGCAGGAAGATAATTGATAAATTTATAATTAATAAATGACATCATTTAAATGTGTTTGTGTATGTGTATGTGTATGTGTATGTGTATGTGTATGTGTATGTGTATGTGTATGTGCATGTGTATGTGTATGTGTGAGTGTATGATATCCAATGCAATTAATTAAAATTATTAAAAATAACTCCAAGCTTTAAATCTACGTAGGATCTGCACAGAGCAGCGCCATCTTGCGGCCACATTATGTACTTACAATTAATAAGCTTCTCATCTTTGGAGACTTGCGAGAAATGTCGATGGAACTTCTTCACGCGCGAACTGGAGACCTCCTTGCGTTTCTTCTCCTTATCCTTATCCTTATCTTTATCCTTGTCCTTGTCTTTTTCCTTTTCCTTTTCGGGTAACGTTGCAACGGCAACTGCTCCAGCGGCAGCGCCGGCATTAGCTGCTGCCGCGGTTGCCCCAGAGCCACTGCCACCGCCACCGCCTGCAGCTCCGCCAACGGCGGCAGAAGTTGAGGAGATCGCTGCCACCGCCGACGTTTGCTGTTCATGTTGCTTCGCCGTATTGGAGCCTTTGCCGGCCGTCGAGCCGTTGCTCTTGCTCTGAATGTTACTTTGGCTGTTCCTCGGACTCTGATTGGGACTGCTGCCAAGGCTTTGAGCGCTGCCGCTTGACTGCAGCGGTACAATTGAATTGGTGTAGCTTTGAGGCAACGAACTGTAAGTATAACAACAACAACAACAACAAATTATGTAAATATTGATTTTTGAAAAGAAAATGAATTTTTAATGACTCTTAAAGTGGAAGCAAAACCGTTCGTCCCTTAGGCAAAAACCCAACGACTATTTCTTTATTTCTTATGTGCTGTTAAATGAGTTATTAGACGTTCCACGGAGATGATTATATTTGTTCTGTGTCTAACACTTAAATAATGTAAGAGCCCATTACATAAATCACTTTCCAGTTAAACAATTCGAAACGGAGCCAGACGAGCGTTCCGCATGTAAAGTAGTTTCTCTTCCTTCCTCCTTTCTGCCGGCTTCTATCGCACATTGAAAAATAGTAGTAGAGACTCTACTACTATTTGGGTCACTGCTATTTAAGTCACTACTATTCAAATCACTACTTTTCAAGTCACTAGTATTTCAGTAACTACTATTTAAGTGACTACTATTTAAGTGACTACTATTTAAGTCACTACTTTTCGAGTCACTACTATTTAGATCACTACTATTTTAGTCACTACTATTCGAGTCACTACTTTTCAAGTCGCTACTATTCCAGTCACTTCTATTCAGGTCACTACTATTCAAGTCACTACTTTTTAAGTCACTACTATTTAAGTGACTACTATTCAAATCACTACTATTAAAGTGACTGCTATTTAAGTGACTACTATTTAAGTCACTACTTTTCGAGTCACTACTATTTAGATCACTACTATTTTAGTTACTACTATTCGAGTCACTACTATCCAAGTCACTACTATCCAAGTCACTACTCTTTGAGTCACTGCTATTCAAGTCAGTACTATTGAAGTCACTACTATTCAAGTCACTACTATTGAAGTCACTACTATTTCAGTCACTACTATTTAAGTCACTACTATTTAAGTCACTACTTTTTCAGTCACTACTTTTTAAGCCACTATTTTTCAAGTCACTACTTTTCCAGTCTCTTCTATTGAAGACACTTCTTTTCCAGTCACTACTATTAAAGTCCCTTCTATTCGAGTCACAACTAATGAAGTCACTACCCTTTAAGTCACTGCTATTTAAGTCCCATTAAGCAATAGGTCTATATACCCAAATAATCAGCCAAAGATTACAGATTTTCCGGGTACTATCGGGTTGTACGTCTCAGCTGTTCCAAGTAAATCGCTTTATCGATTCCGAATCGAATGCAATAATCTCTTGGTGCACGGGAGACAAAGGAGGAGGAAGAGAGATAACAGAACCCGACCATACCTATCGGACGTATTGGACGACAAAGTCTGAGCTGGAGATAGGAGATAGGACCACCGTCTAAGCCCCGTTAGCCGCAAGCATCTGGGGAGGGATGCATGGACAGGCTTCCGGTATCTTCTTTGTAATGGTTCTTCGCCACTTATCATCTAGCCATTATCATTGGACGATTAGGAGAGCAGCCGAGGAGCCACGATTGTACACAGACCAATCGCAGCGATAGAGCACGAATCTGACCAAATGAATAAGAAGTGGAAGACCAACGGCCACCTACTTTTCACCACCCACTAGGAGGCACCTGTCAGGTGGCAGATGGCAGGTGTTACCCCATTAAAATGAAGTGTCAACGTCATATTGATAAGTAGTAGTTAATAGTAGACTCCCTG
The DNA here is from genome assembly GCA_035044505.1 of Zaprionus lineosus. NCBI lineage: Eukaryota > Metazoa > Arthropoda > Insecta > Diptera > Drosophilidae > Zaprionus > Zaprionus lineosus. The sequence goes on from JAWNNX010000676.1 coordinate 328,007, forward strand.
AACGGCCTGAAGATCGCTTAACTGTGTATATCACAAGATGCACACGGCTAACCTATATTGATATAATGGCTAAATGAGAGAGTGCGGTGTGCGCTTGATAAAGCTTATCGATAAGCGGACGTTCGATTTATAGCGGTAAATTTAATAATTCGGATGACATTGTAAAGATTTATTGAGGCCTTTCTTCTTTCCCTATTTTCCTATTCTTTCCATTTCATTCCTCCCCCTCTCTCTCTCTCTCTCTCTCTCTCACACTTCCTGCAATTCTTTTAATAGCTGCAATGACATCTCCAGCTCGAATCCTAATGTTCACATGTCTCACACATTCCAATCTCGAGCTGATAAGAAACTTTTGCCGTTACATATTCTCGTTATTATCTCTCGCCCACGAATCCCGTTAAACGTGAAACGTGAATCAGCAGCCACTCTATAGCAGAGTTAATTTAGAAACCCATTTAAATTGTTGTCCAGGCTTACGTCTTGAATGTACTGCCTGCGGATAATGCGGAAACCTGACGACATTCCCTTATCAGCGATGCGCGCAACCCGAGATAAGCCAACCCATTCTATGGGCGCTCTTTGTAACTTCTATGCCGTAGTCTCCGCAGTCAATTGAAGCGATTGAGTAAGGGCCAGCCAGCTACTGGTCATAATTGGGGTCGACGGTACAAACAACGCATCTGCACTCTTCTGAGTCAACATATAAAATGTTGTCATTTCCCAACTTTAAACGTGTTTTACGTTGCCCAAAAAGTTTGCTATATAATCGGGTTATCGGGTAAAAGTCAGACGATGGACACCTGCTACAGCTTAAGTAATAGCTGTACGCACATTTATGTGGGTTAAAGTACCACCTCAAATACTGCACAAGAAGCAAGCAACTAGAAACGAGAAACGAGAAACGAAGAAAACGATAAAGTATTTTTGACAAGGGAATGACTACTAAGAAATTTTGTGAGCAGTCATAATGTTGAACATTTGGAAATTAATTAAAAGAAATCTTCTGGAAACTCAGCAATTTAAGAGCAGACTGTCTTTGGCAAAAAAAATAAATAATTAATTTCCAATTTCTTGGAACTACGAACATCACGTTTACTATCAGTATTTGTTTCTCTTGTCTCACAATAATTAATAAATTTATTTTCTTGTACTGCACAATTTCCCCACATATTCTTGAGACGCTTCACTTACGGTGTTGAGTTGTACTGTTGCTTGAGCTTGGCACTCGCTTTGAGACGTTGGACGCCATCTTGTATATTGTTCTCACGTACCACTCTTTCGCGAACGCTGCTGGACTCGATGAGGGACATACGTTTAAATGTGCGCGCTACGGTACGTGCGCCTCCCACAACAGCGCCCCCAGCGGCTGAAACAAAGCTACGTTCGCGGGGCTGCGAGAGGGGACGCTTTTTGTTTTTGCGTCTCCTCACAACAGAGGGTGCTTCCTCTTTGTGCTCATTGTTATTGCTGATTTCATTTTGATTGTTGTTATTGTCAACAAGTGCGCTGATTTCCAACGAATCATCTAAAACGTGAGACATTTCTATGCATGCTGAGAGTTCCGATTCCTCAGTGCTAGCGTCCATTGAAAGATCCTGCTCAAAATAGACGCTTAGGCGTCCAGAATTTCGTGGACTCTCCTCAATGTGCATGGTGATTGTTTTTTATTTATTAACAAAACGTTAATAACTTTGCAACTTAAATTTCCGAGCACAAAAACTACAAAAAAAAGTTTCTGAAAGCAAAGCTTCAAAGTGCACGACCCGTTGCATTCGTAATGCAAACCGAAACTAGAATTGCAACTAAAGCAGAATTTATCATAAATGCGAGTGGGGAGAGCTTTTTAACTTTTAACTGTTCAATCCGAAACTGCTCAGCAGTAACGGCACTTTTGTTCTTATTGTTCGTCTACTTTTGTTTTAAATTATCGTTCCTACTGTTTTGTCACCGCGCTGGCTGCCGTCACCGGTCGTGTCTGCGCCAGCGTCTCTACGTTAACTGAAACGTAAGCAGCAGCTGCCGTTGGCCTCTCCCTTCAATGATTGCCATTACCTGCGACGACGTCGATAGCGGCAGCAGAAGCAAAAGCAGCAGCAGCAGCAGCAGCAGCAGCAGCAGCCATAGCAGCAGCAGAAACAGAAACAGAAACAGAAACAAAACACAACAACCATAGCGACAGAGCTCTTCATTGTTTGTTTATATCGCGGCGCTGCAGTTGACAAGAACTTACAGTTGATCGATTGTCAAATACCCTAGACACGATCTGTGACTGTATTATATACATATATATATGTAATTATATTTAAATGTTTATCAATAAAACTAAAAGCTAATATATGAATCATTTATAATTTCCACTTAAATTTTTGGCTAGTTAATTATAGACAATGTTATATATATTTACTGATATTAATTATTTGGTGGTGTGCACAGTGTTTCCCCACTGTTTACACAAAGTGCCGAAATAACATTAACAGCATGAGACATAGATAAGCTTACAGTAGAGCCCGTCGACCCGTTAAGCTGGCATGTGTATTTTACAGAGTACACCTTTGCATATACACACATACATACATGCACGCATACATACATGCATGGGCGTACATTTATTTATGTATATAAATGTATGTATGGTGCATATATGCGAGTTTGTTTTGGACGCCTCAAGATAACAGTTACTTATATCACATTTAGTTAATTGTAATGGGCAAACTTCTTTGAAATTTCCATTTTAAATAAATTGAAATCTGAAGTATCAATTAATTATTTGATAATCGGATAACATTTAGGCAAAATTGTCATAACAAATTTGTTGTTGTGCTGGCAGCAAAAAATATTTAATTTTTTTTTTAAAGAAACAAAACAAAAAGAAAGGCAAATAAACAGGGAAAGGTGTCGTCTTTTTTCCTAATAAATTATCAATGGAATTGAGTATTGAGAATTTATGATGTTGTTGCTTTTGTTTTCTTTGTTGTTGTTGTTCGCATGCCACACACACACACACACACAGCGAAGACAGACAATGCTTATCAGGGGTCTAATGGGATGTGTTGCTGGTGCCACCCGCAATTGACAATTTTCCCACTCAGGGGGCATTGAGGGGGCAAGCCAGTTGCCGGGTTATTTGGCAAATGATTCATCAATGTGGTGTTTGAACCGTTATTTGAAGATATTTAATTCAGTTTATTGGCCACTGATTATGTACACATTTGATTGCATGACATTTATGTTCAATACAATTTGCTACCTGTGGAGTGACACACGCGTGAGTCATAATATATAACCAAATGTGTCAGGGGGCGCGTCCCATTGAAATCCACTCAAATGGGAGCTGCCATGACGGTAGCCATGCGCGCCCTGAGCCATTGAGCTATTGAGGGGATAACATCAGCGCAATGAAACTTATCTATAAAATAAAACAAATTCCTAGGAAACACGATCCATTGATAAGAATCCAAAGAAAAGGAGAAATTGATTTGCATTTAAGACCCAATAAAACTGAATTGAAGAAAAGTAACGGAATGTAGCAATTAATTACGTTGAACTATCACATGTTTAGATTGTTAAAGGGAATTAATCAATGAACTGCTACTTGGCTATGGTTGCAGTCGAGTCAAGTGAAGTCTTAGCATGTGACTACCCCGCATGCTAGTTTAATTGTTGGCACACCCTATAAACAAAAATTCGATAAGCTGTTTCCTAACCAAACAGCAGGTGTTAAAGCAGCTGAGATCTCAAAGCCATCATCGTGGCTAACTGCGCCTTACCCAAGGGGCTATCTTATCGACAATTCGGCGTACCCAAAAGCCTCCAATTGGTAATGCCGATTGGTGTGTGCAACACACAGTTCATGCCACACGCACAAACCCACACACACACAAGAGCACACATACACATACACACACATACACATACGCATGGAAACACTGAACGATAAACTTTATCCACTACAAGAAGAAGCAGCACTCACCTGTCCTCCGGGCCAAACGTTTCCGGCAAAGAAAACTGTTGTCCGTATTGAGAACGCCGTTGTTTAAGTTGTTCTTCTTGTAGTTGTAGTTGTTGTAATTGTTGTTGTTGTTGTTGTTGTCGTTGTTGTCGTTGTTTTTGCTGGTGTTCGTTTAGACTTGCAGCATTGGATGCAGGCGTTGAGCGCCCATTGAAAGCTCCGGCTGTTGCATCTTTCGCAGATGACGGCAGCAATGCCACAAGAGTGGAGCGCTCATCGTTTCCATTCTTGCCACCATGGGCAACTGTACTAACGCTGCTCGTCGATCTGCAAGTAAGCGATCAGCGTGGCGTATGAGCAATGCGAAAGGTACGAACAAAAAATGTTGCATACTTTCAGGCGTGCGCATAAAATATATACAATTTCCAAGCCCACAATTATTTTTTCTTTTTTTTTTAATTTTGTTGTTTTCAAAATTTACGCTTGGAACACACAAAAAAGTGTTTGAAGGAAAGTTTAATTATATATTTTAAGAAGATTTCAAACTTTTTAATAGAAATAAAAAAAATTGTTAAAGTAGCAAAAATCAAGAAATCAAAGGGCAAAAAACTTTACAAAATTTTGGATCGTTTTTTACTGAATTTTTGAATAATAAAAATTATTATTTTTATATTGAAAAGACCTTCCATTAAATACGAAAGCATTGCCTAATTTTATCAGTAAATACATAAAAAATAAATAATAAACAACAACAACAAAAACAATGACAACAAATAAGCACTTTATGATGGGAACAAGCAATATGCCAATTAATTGAGGTCGCACGAGTTTTTAATTGAATACTTTTGTAACGGAACAACAGCTATTTAAATGCCTCATTTTGCGGGCCTATACAAAATGTAATATTCAATAATCAATTGACATACATCGATGCATTTCACACGCCCACAAATATTTGAAGTGCATGTGCAAAACTTTCCGGTTGTTAGAATTTTCTAGAGCTCAAAGCCAGCCCCATGGCTACTAATGGCTGTAAAATGGCACGTAAAGACCGCAAGTGTCCGTAGTACAGTGAACACTTGGCGTTGACAGATATCAATTATTCAGAGGGTAATCACTTTAAATCATTGAACAGGTATTCCGAAGGAATACACGTGCGGGAATCATTGAATTCTTTAGCATTCTAGAAATCATATGGAATATTTACATATAATTTATTCTATGGTCTATAATTTAATTAAATACGAAGAAGAAGAAGAAGAAGACGTAATTAAAATAATAAAATAATAAAATATAAAGATTATATATATTTTATAGATATATAGAAATATAGAAATATCTACTATATATATGCACATATAGAAAGGATAACCTCTAGAGGGTATGGACCTCATCTAGTGACCTTTGGGTCTTTGGCTGGAACAGATGTCAGTTGACATGGGATTTGAAATGTTAGTTCCTTTTAGGATATAGAACACAAAGCATTAGCAAGTAAATAAAAAAAAATCAAGTTTTTGAATAATTTTTGTTTAGTTTTTTAATTTGTGTAAAAAGAAATTATTAAATTTATATCATCGAAGGGAAGACACCTAAGAGCTCAGTGGAGGTTCAGAGTGCTCAGTACAAAATGCCAAAGCGTTCGAGCCAGCCAAGGAAGACAGTGTTGAGTCCTGCGGAACAGTATGAGCTAAATCAGTGGCTGGAACAGAATGCAATCAGTTCAACCAATCTACGGCGATCCTTTACGGATGTGCTGCCACTGGCACGCCTATTGGCCCGCTATTACCCGGAGCTGATCGATCTGAGCTACTATCCGCCCAAGAACAGTGTCTACAATAAGATGTGCAATTGGGAGTCCTTTAACAAGCGTGTCCTGACGCGTCTGGGCATTCAGTTGACGCGCGATGAAATGATCCGTGTGGCAAGGAGTGTTCCAGGATCAGTCGATATACTACTCTTCAATATAATGCGCACACAGCAGGAAACCGAGCGGAAGGCGCGGGAGGAGCGTGAATCATCGGACGAGGATACGGAGGTAGCTAAGACTGAGGATGAGGCCAGCAAATCCAAATCGAGATTCAAATTGTCCACCGCCAAAGAGGTAAATCGATCACAGGCACAAATAAGCAAACGGCGATTAAGTGCCCCAATGCCAAGGACAATGGTACCGGCTCGCATCGCTGTCGCTAGCACCGCCTCCGATGCTGTCGCCGGCGCAGGCGCTGGTTCAACTCACAGGGTGGCGCGCGACAGCGTGACGCCAAGCCGCAGCAAGAGGCTTGCGCGAGCTGCAAGCGATGCGACAGGAAAAAGAGGTGAACTTCTAAATATCATGCCATCCACAAAAAAACGAACGGTATCTTATTCCATCTACATACAGGCGGTAAGAAAGCTGAGGCTTCAAAACGATAGGATCTCAATGGTCAACCAACTGAGCGCCCACATTGAAGCGAATTGACGAGCATCAAGGATCAAATGGCGATGACTAAGCGGGATCTAAATGAGAATTACAATACAACAACCGGGAAAACAGACACACACACACACACAGACACACATATATACACACACATCCACACACACACACACACCAAGAGCCGAGCATGGAACTCACTTCTGGGCACTAGTTTCGATCTCGCTTGTCCCATTTACCTGGCTGCACCTTTCCATGATTTGTTTCAAAATTTTTTGTCAAAATTTGTTAATTTTTTTTTTTTTTTTTTTTTGCAAAAATCGATAATACATTTTTTTTTCACGCGATGTAGATTTTTCCTACTTTAATTATACAAAGCACAATACAATTTCTGAATAAAGAGGACATATACAAATAATAAATTTTAAATATTCAATTTATTCCTTTGGTCTTTTATCCTTTTAAATTTGCTTGTTTAAATTTCGATTGAAATCTATGACAATCGATAATCAATAATCGAAGGTTGTGCGATATGAAAAAAAAAAAAAATAAATGTTCATCTTTTCACCCAACCCCCCAAAAAGCTGGGAGTGAAGTGTGATCCCAGCAAGCCCTGAGATTGACCTTACATTTTGTCGGATCCGGGAGTGGATAAATACGTTCAAATAAACACATAGCACAACATTTTTTTTTTTCAGTGCGTGTAACCCCCTCCCCTCCCAAAAGTATTAGATATTAAGAAAAAAACACACAATAAATTAAAAGTCTGTGTACTGAACAGTTGAAAGGACCAATCGTTTTGGGATGCATAACATACAAATGAAGATACTCGAGCCGGAGGAACTTGCCGAGGTGCACAAGTGGCTGCAACAAAATGCGATCAATGTGACGCGTTTGCGGCGCGAGTTCTCGGATGTCCTGCCACTGGCGGAGCTCATGAAGAGGGACTATCCCCGTTTGGTGGATCTCAATAATTTTCCAAAGAAGAGCAGCATTCAATTGAAGTTGGCCAATTGGGAGACCTTCAACTACAAAGTCCTCTCCAAGTTCAATATGAATTTGGGACGCGAATTTATGGAGCTGCTATCCTCCGGCTCCATCGGTGCCGCCGAAGTGCTCCTGCACGAGGTGATACGTTTGCAGAAGCGTCAGCGTTTGATGGAGACACGCAATGCCATTCTGGCCCAGGAGCAGATCTGGGAGGAGAACAACGAGGTCAAGATGGTGTTCGTCAATAAGCAGGTGGGCGATGGCATCGTTCAGGTGCCACAGAAAATGATACTCTATTCGATCTATGAGAAGATTGCGCAGGATAATCTGGCCAAGGACGCTATCATTGAGGCCAATCAGGAACGCCTTTACCACATGGAGAACATCATTAAGATGAAATCCGAACGCATTGACGAGCTCCTCATGCAGATCGGTAAAGCACCCGTCCACATGACCAGCAGCCAGGTGCATTTAAATCGCATGGAGCCCACACGTGTCGCCTCGAGCTCCTTGCTCAGCTATGAGATGTATGCAGGAGCCTCGAGCACCAAGCAACACCCCAATTCACCAGCATCTACTGACTAGCAGGGATCATTCTTCAAACTTCCACAGAAGGACGACTCCAATCGAAGTCCGTGTTTTTAACTATTGACAAGTTCCTCCAAATTAATTCGGAAGTTCAAATCCCAACACAAAAAAAAAAAAAAAAAAAAAAAAACAGATGCACACGAAACCAAATGGAAGAAGGCTTTCAGATCATCTTAAAACGTAATTGTCCTTAGACAGGATATGCGGGAAAAACATTTGTAAAATATTTGGATAATATATCTCAATTTATCAGAGGTGTACGATTAAAATCTTAAAATTAAAGTAAAAGACTCAGAAAACTGTTTTCATCCTAGACAAGCACCCCGCCACAGGAGTTATAAATGAAAAATGTTAAAAATACTAAAAATATTTGAAATGCTAAAAATACTCTAAATAATGTAAATACTCCAAATACTGTAAATACTGAAAATACTATAAATACTGTAAATACTGAAAATACTGTAAATACTGAAAATACTCAAAGTATTAATCAGTATTTGTGAAATATGTAAATTAATAGAAGAAACAGATCCCAAGACCAAAACTTGCGTTAGGCGCGGGTTTGATTTCTGGATAAGTTTTTGGGTTCTTGTCTTTGCTAAAGTGCTTGCAGTTATTGTTTTTGGTTTTTTTCTCATACCTCGCCTTGAGCAGTAAACGTTTCCGGCCAAATCGCTGCACGGATTTGGTAGAAGTGTCCTTTTTGGCACTGCTGAAACTTGGATCAGTGTCTTTGCCGTTGCTCTGGCGCGTCCAGTTGCCGACATGTGTCTCAGTCAGGCTTTGGGCAAGGCAGAGCAGAGCGCTGCCGCTGCCTGTGCGATACATTTTGCCGCTTGAGGTTGTCTTGGGGCTTGTGTGTCTTGAAGATTCGCTCGGGTCTAACATGCGTCAAATTTACAGCTTGATAAGTTAATTAAATTAGGCTTTATGAGCAGGCGGGTGTGTGAGTGTGTGGGTGTGTGGGTGTACGGGTGTACGGGTGTACGGGTGTACGGGTGTACGGGTGTACGGGTGTGTGGGTGTGCGAGTATGCAGTGTATCATGTGTGGGTTTTGTGGCTGCTCAACATTAAACGCTTTGATAAGCATTAAAGAGCTCGAACACGCGAGACCCACACACACACTCACACACACACTCACTCACACACACACACACACACACACACAGCTCTAAATTCTCTCAATTTGCAGCCTGTTAACTCTGTCACATTCTTTGCCCTGTGCAAAATTTGACACCGACTTGGGTCAGATGCCAGATGTTCGCAGGCAATGGCAGTGCATTCGAAATTCGATTACCGCTGCTGAAGACCCGCCGTAAAGCGATTATCGCGACTGCCCGGCGATTAGCACGAAACAAGAGCTCGTTCTTTACTGACGGAGCAAAAGTGTCGACCCATCAGTTTTATACACATGTCCGTCAACAGAATGGGAGGGGGGAGGGAGGGAATGGGAGGCAGGCGCCTCCGTGTGGCAAGGACAAAGGATGAGTCACTTGCGCGTTACTTGTGTGGTTCAGGAAACAACTGAGGGTGAACAGTGTGCAATTCACATGCAAATTGCGAAAGTCAAAAGGCTTTAGGCATCAACAAGCGCGTCACACAACGTAAAGTGAACCACTAGTGATTTAGTTCATAGCTTGTGGTTCACAAGAGAATTAGGTGCGAAATATGTTCACTTTATATGCACAGACAAAAGACAGTAACTGAACAACAGATTGAATGTTTTGAATAAGACAAAAGTTCTTCTATGTGTTCAGTAATGAACTAGTTCATTGATTGCTATTCAGAAAAGAATTAAATCAAGAGAACTAGGTGCAAAGACAAGAGGCAGTAAACAACAGATTTAAAACGTCAAAAAAGACAAGACTTCTTTTATTCAGGAAAATCAGTAATGAACTAGTTCATTGATTACTGTTCAGAGGAGAACTAAATCAAAGGAACTAAGTGCGAAATACCAGTTCAACTTAGATGTACAGACCAAAGACAGCAAGTAGCATATTTAAAGTCTTAAATTAGACAAGAGTTATTCTATTAGTTTAGAAATGAACTAGTTCTTTGATTTTTATTCAAAAAAGAACTGAATGCGAATAGTGTTCAATTGTAAAAGATGTTAGGTGTTAATTAAAAAGTCATAAGTGCAGGTTTAATATTCGTAGGTTGAAGCACAGCTGTTTGAACTGTGAACTGGTTCACACATATGGTAGGTTAATTAAGAACTAATTCATGGTATGAATGAACTAGCTTAAGTTGAAGGAACTAAAGATGGAATCCCTCACTTGGAACAGAAAACTCGATCGCGACCTCTCAACGTGGATCTAAATGGAACCAAGTCTTTGGAACCAGTTCATTCAGAGTTGCTTCTAACTAATTTAGGTTTGAGGCTCTGCCAATCGAATTCGAATCAAATGATTGACAGCTTTGCACTTTGCGTGTTTGAGAGTTCCTGTCGCGACTTTGGTAATGCGAAGTAGCAGATCACAAAGCAGAGACAATAAGAAGCAGATGGAAGAAAGGTAAGATGAAGATGGGAAGCAGAAAAGCAAAGGAAAAGGAAGAGCTAGAGACAAGCAGCGAGTATCGATTACCAGTGCTCATTTGTCTCTGGACCCGAACACCGTACACAACCCATTTCCATATGCGGGACGATAGGTTGCGATAAATTGCGATAAAATCGTTAATATGTGCAACCCTTGCGATTCATGCAATTCATGGAATTCATGCAGCCCCCCACCCCTCCTCCATACATGCACCACTACCATCCACCAGCTGGCAGACCCTTTTGAATTGCATAGTTTGAGCGACGCAAGGGCAAAGTTTATTAACCCATTGTGTGGCATGTGCGATTACCGCTTGACCGAGAAGGGGTGGAGGGGTGGGAAAGGGAGGCGGTGTATATAAGTGTGATAGGGTTGGGGGTGACGGTGGGGATGCGGGAAAAGCTAGGTTCTTGGTGCACGAGGTGTGGGGCCAAATGCGCCGCAAATTGCATTAGGCACCACCAAGCGATGTCGCTGGTACCGCAAGTCAGCCCATGCATCCACTCCACCCACTCCCACCATCCGTCACCACCCACCGAATCGCTTGTCGGCGGCGACGACAGGCAGACATTAAGTTTTCATGCCCGTTAGCCATAAGAATTAACTGCAAAAGGAAGGAAGGAAGGGCACTCGGGGCCGCGGTGGGGCGAGGCGGTGGGGCAGAGCGACAGGCTGCAAATTAAATGGCAGTAGTTATTTGTCTAAGGCATGCACCACGCCCCCTACCCCAATTGCCAGACCACCAGCTAGATCCCATTCATTATCCTTCTGACCACATGGTACAAAGGGACTGAAGCGAAGCTTGAGTCCTTGACGTCAATTAGGCAACCCATGGAATGCCCTTCTTCAAATTCAGAAGCTCTGAATTTTTCATGGAATTTTTTAAATTAATTTTGAAAATTATTTGAATTAAATTTCAAATATTAAAATTTTATACTTTTTAATATCAGACTTAAATTGAAATATATATATATTTTTTTTAATCATTCTTTATTATTATTTTTGTTTGTTTATTTATTTTTTTTTTTAATTTTTTATTTTTTTATATTTTATTTTATTTTTTTTTTTTAATTTTCTTTTATTTTATTTTATTTTATTTATTTATTATTTTATTTTATTTATTTTTTATTTTATTTTATTTTATTTGATTTATTTATTATTTTATTTAATTTTATTTATTTATTATTTTATTTTATTTTATTTATTATTTTATTTTATTTTATTTATTTATTATTTTATTTTATTTGATTTATTTATTATTTTATTTTATTTTATTTATTTATTATTTTATTTTATTTTATTTATTTATTATTTTATTTTATTTTATTTATTTATTATTTTATTTTATTTTATTTATTTATTATTTTATTTTATTTTATTTATTTATTATTTTATTTTATTTATTTATTATTTTATTTTATTTATTTATTATTTTATTTCTCAATTTACTATTTTTATTATTTTATTTTTCAATTTTTTGTTTTTATTATTTGATTAATTATTTTTATTTTTTTTTTATTAATTTTTATTAATTTTTATTAATTTTTATTAATTTTATAAGTTGTATTATTTTATTCATTCATTATTTAATACATTTTTATATATTTTTTTATATACATTTTTTTAATTTATTATTTCTTTATTTTTTGTTTAATCTTTTTTGCTATTTTCATTTATTTTTTTTTTGTGGCAACAGCGGAAATTGTCGCACGCATTTATCGCAAACTTTTGTGCGTGAAAGAGCCCCGCGCCACCCTGCCTTCCTCACTTAACTTTCCATGACTGCGAAATTATCACGGGAAGTTGGTTAACTACACTAATTAACAAAAACAAGACGCATATACTTAGCAACTGAAAAATATAAGCAATAAATATGAAAAAACTTGAATAAAGTTTTTAGAAAACTTCGCATGATCAGAGAACAGCCCATCCATAAAAAAAGCAAACTCAGCGACTTTGTTGACTAGTGTAATGTTAATTACAGTAAGAACAAAAAAAAAGTAAGCAAAACAAAACAATTACACATAGTGGAAACTTTTTTCGTGTTTAGTCCCCATCCGAAAATTTAATTGACAAAAAGTTTTCAGAATTAGAAATGTAAACGAGCAAAATACAAAAAGAAAAATAAAAACAAAATAAAAATAAAAAAAAAAAAAAAATTATTCACATTTTGTGCCAAAAGCAAAATTCTTGGGAAAATGGAAAATGGAAAATGAAAGCAGAGTTTTCCTTATGAAAACTTGTTGTTGAACATTTTGTTTGAAATTTTTATTTACTGCCGCGCCAAATGCCTTTCCACGCAAACTAAACACCCAAACGGCGGATCAAGAATCCGGAAGAATTCGATGCTGCAGGGGAACCAAAAATTATGATAGACGATTATTTACATACACGCACACACACACGCAAGCAAACATACATACATACGTAGATATGTATACATACATATGCATATATCAATGGGTATGCGATGTGAAAGTTCGGTTATTCCCACTCTCATAATTAAACTGTGAGTCACACACACACACACATGTCCATACACAGCACACATGCACACAAACATAAATAGATGTGTGTAGACTTCTACACATGTTTATATCAACATCTATGATGTGTTTATATCAACCAATAATTCTAATCGGAACAGTTTCTGGACACACATATTTATGTATGTTTGTGTGTGTGTGTGAGCACACCTATACACTCATATATTCCATGTACATAAATAACTCCCACCTTGGAGATCCATCCTGTGGCTCCAGCTACATTCCCATCCACCAACAAAAATCGAAAAAAAATTGTTTATCTTTTTACATCGAATTTTACAAATACAAACAGTATGATATATGTATATATGCACACATATACATCTATACATATACACATATACATAATATACTGATCTAAGGTAAACAATATCCATAAATATCACATCCAAAGTGATCAAAATTACAGTTTTAATTGATTTTTTGTAATTTATTTTATATTTTATATTTTATATTTTATATTTTATATTTTATATTTTATATTTTATATTTTATATTTTATATTTTATATTTTATATTTTATATTTTATATTTTATATTTTATATTTTATATTTTATATTTTATATTTTATATTTTATATTTTATATTTTATATTTTATATTTTATATTTTATATTTTATATTTTATATTTTATATTTTATATTTTATATTTTATATTTTATATTTTATATTTTATATTTTATATTTTATATTTTATATTTTATATTTTATATTTTATATTTTATATTTTATATTTTATATTTTATATTTTATATTTTATATTTTATATTTTATATTTTATATTTTATATTTTATATTTTATATTTTATATTTTATATTTTATATTTTATATTTTATATTTTATATTTTATATTTTATATTTTATATTTTATATTTTATATTTTATATTTTATATTTTATATTTTATATTTTATATTTTATATTTTATATTTTATATTTTATATTTTATATTTTATATTTTATATTTTATATTTTATATTTTATATTTTATATTTTATATTTTATATTTTATATTTTATATTTTATATTTTATATTTTATATTTTATATTTTATATTTTATATTTTATATTTTATATTTTATATTTTATATTTTATATTTTATATTTTATATTTTATATTTTATATTTTATATTTTATATTTTATATTTTATATTTTATATTTTATATTTTATATTTTATATTTTATATTTTATATTTTATATTTTATATTTTATATTTTATATTTTATATTTTATATTTTATATTTTATATTTTATATTTTATATTTTATATTTTATATATTATGTTGATCTTTAAAAGTTTAAATAAAATATAAATAAATAATTTTTTAATGAATGGTTAATTCCGTTTAAAAACCAATTCTCAGAAATCTTGCGTTTTTTAAATTAAGTTGAAATTGTTTGTAGGCGAATTTGTTTTTGTTTAAGTGGAAATAAGAAAATATATAAACACACAGGGAAACTGGGTAAATAATTGAATATATGTATTTTTATTATTTCTTAACTCAACTTGCGTCAGCTCAAAGGTTCAGATATAATTGCCTGCGCCTTCTGAACTGTCTATATAATGGGCAAACTTAACGACTTGCGGATGTTTCGCGACTGAGTTACGTGTATAGAGTAAAGGTACGAAAAGGTTAATTAAGAATCTTTCATATTTTATTCTCACCTTCGCTCTCGCTCACTCCCTCTATTTCCCTCTCTTTAAACGCTTTCCCTCTTTTTATCTATCTCTGACTCGCTTTCTTATATAAGACGTTGTTTCCCCTCGCAATATCATCGATTTGACAGGGGCTTTAACGTATTAGGCTTAACGACTTGACTAATAGAGTTGTATACACACATACATATACACACATATATATAGATATATATATATATATATATAGATATATATATAGATATATATATAGAACAAGTTAGCACAAAGCGCAAAATGCTTTGGGCCAATATTTGCCACGTTCTTTTGTGGCTTAAACAAAATTTTGATATTAGGAATCTGACGTTTAGCGACTCGATAATAAATCCTCTGTGATATGTATATTAAATAATAATAATAAAAATAATAATATATATATTATATGTATATACCCGTATATCAACCATGATTGAAGCAGAGAAACCTTGACTTTTATCATATAAATTTTACGTACCTGCAACGAGAGAGGAAAAAGAATAATTTATTAATTAAAATTTATTGAATTAAATATTAAAATATAATAACTAAATATTAAACATTCCTGACGCATCTGTTGCATCTCATTATCTTATTTATCTACTTATTTATCTAAGCTTATCTTTCAAGTTTGTTTCGCATTTCACTCGAATTAAAAAGCCTAAACGCTTTTAATATAAATATTTATAATTTATGATTATCAAACGTACCCAAAAAACAATTTACGGTGCGTGATTTAGCAATGAATTGTTTGTTTATTTATATTTATTTTCATTTTTTTTTTTTATTTACTTATACACATACATTTATTAATTATTATTTCTGTCTTTTGCTTTTCGCTCTGCCGCAAACTTCGACGGTCGCTCGACGGCGACTGACAGACTGAAACATGTGAAATTATTAAAATCCATTTAATGGCATAGAATCTAAGTGGAAGTACAAGCAGCCACACACACACACACACACACACACACACACACACACACACACACACACACATACAGAGAGCAAGAGAGACAATACCGCTGATGTTCAATTGAATGCGAAGTGTGTTTAACGTCTGTCGCCTACTCAGATCGCAGATTTAGATGATGACGTGGGAGGGGGCGGTAGGCATGGATGCTGTGGGGGGGTACGTGACAGCGACATTATCAGGAAAATGTAGACTCTCTCTCTCACTCTCTCTCGCTCTCCTTCTCTGTGCGTGTATGTGTGTGTGTGTGTGTGAGTGCGTCATTTGTTTATGGGTGTTGTAAGTGCAATGCTTTAAATGCAAATGATTATCTTTTAAACACAACAAAGTCAGCAAAAACAAAAGCAAAAGCAAAGGCAAAAGCAAAAGCAAACACAAAAACAAAAACAAAAGAAGAAGAAAAGACAAAAAATACAATTAATTGAGATGGCAATCGCCTACGAAGGATGAGGGTTGGGGGCTGAGGGCTGGGGACTGGGGACTGGGGACTGGGGACTGGGGACAGGAGACTGGGGACTGGGGACTGGGGACCGGGGACCGGGGTCTGCGGAGTGGGAGATTAGTTGTGTTGCAATCATGACACAGTCAATGGAGCATAAGTCGATTGAAGATCGATGGAGCAGCAGCTGCTGTTCTTCCCATAAGTGGAGCACATCCAATCAATCGATTCACGCTTTCTACTCGATCTTCTCTCTCTTGGATCTAACAATGGTTCAATTCTTGCTTTGGGCCAACAACAGCCCCAAACTCAGCACTCAATCAAACAAGTAAGCGCCAAGTCGACGGAAGGGAAAGTAGGAAAGTACAAAAGTGAAAGAGAAGTAGAAAAAGAGAAGTAAAGTAAAATAAGTACTATTATTATTATTATATTATTATATTTATTATATTTATTATATTTATTATATTTATTATATTTATTATATTTATTATATTTATTATATTCATTATATTTATTATATTTATTATATTTATTATATTTATTATATTTATTATATTTATTATATTTATTATATTTATTATATTTATTATATTTATTATATTTATTATATTTATTATATTTATTATATTTATTATATTTATTATATTTATTATATTTATTATATTTATTATATTTATTATTTATTATTTATTATTTATTATTTATTATTTATTATTTATTATTTATAATTATTATTATTTATTATTATTATTATTATATTATTTATTATTTAAGTCCAAAATATGCAAGAATTTTCTTTCTGTCAGTTTCAGTTTCTTTATGTAACCACAATTTATCACATTTTAGGCTCATAAATTAAGGCTTGCAATTAATTTTATTCAAAATTCGTTTACTCGACAAATTGAAATATGCAATTTTACACATGTCAACAAATTTAAATGAAATTCAAAACCAATAACGAACAATTGACCCATTTGCGTTAATATCTCATTGCAGTCACTTGCGCGAAAGGAAAACCATCCAGCCCAGGGGGGTTGAGGGTGTGGGAGAGTGTGAAAAAACGGGGTAGTGGCGGGCGGGGTAGGTGGAACTCGGGCTTAGTGAGGTTCGTTATGGCGTGAGACGTGAGGTGATGCATTGCAAAAAGGGGCGATCACTTGGGGTCTGACTTGGTCGCCTCTGATAACAAAAAGCGCTGGAAATTCAATCAAAGCAAATGCACTCGAAATGCCTCAATGTGTGCCTCGAGCTGTTATTCATCTCACACACATACTCAAACACTGACACACACACACACACACTTATGAGTATTAAATATACACTGGACAACGCCTACAAATTGCACGCATCTTGACACTCAATTGAGTTGATTGCATTTACGGTGTATAAACGGCATCCTGTAGCCTAAGGAATGGAAAAGGGGAGGGGCACTATATATACATATATATATATATGCATATGTGTGTGTACAGTGACTGGACTTTATAAGCGATAATGCCACAATGTCTATCGGAACTTCATGGCATCAGCAACTCATGCGGATCACTGGGACTTTCCATACGCACAAAGAACCACATAAATAGTACAAATTCTACGTATCACATATACACATAGATACACACACATACACACGCATATACACACACATATATATACATACAAGCACTTAATTTTCTCTGAGATTTTGACACATTTCGAAGAATTTTTTGACTGCTTGTGACAAACATTTGTTTTTCGAACTAAAAAATATTTATAATGAGATGTCAAGGAGCTAGAAGTTTTCTAGACAAACTAGTTATTTATATAAATTTATATATATATATAAATATATATGAAACTATATAAACTTTGTTTGATGACGTCAGGAAAATTCCATTGTTTATATTACGCTTCATTTTGGCAATGGCAATTGCATTGCGGGGGCCAAATTTGCGCGGTTATAGACGCCAAATATGTCAGGGCATTACGTCGATATTTTCGTAACATATATATTATATATACATACATATATATATGTATATACATATATATACCTATCAGCTTGTCAATCGATCAATTTGAAACTTTTTAGCGCGCGATTATGAGCTGCATGCAAATCGAAACGTCAACTGCTCTCAATTGCCCATCGACGGCGGATGCGAAGTTGTCATTTCCATACTGATCACATCTGCTGGGTGGGTAGGGGGAGAGAGGGGTTGGTATATGGGGATGGCGGGGAGGGTGGCTGATTCTATCTATTGTATTATAACTATATATATAGACGAATAGCAACAGTATCGGCCTGTATCCGGTCTCTGGCCTTGGATTGATATTCGATCCCAAGGGGGGAGCCCAAGGGGCGTATACGTTATATTCAAAAATTGATTTTAAATTTGGAAAGCACATTGAGAGCTTTTAAAGTGCATGAAAGCACACAGAAGCTTAAAAAAAAAAAGCTTAACTAACAGTTGTACAACTACAACCTCACAACCACATGAAGAGCTTACCTTCTCACATTCTGACACGCATCAACGGTATCGGTGTCCTGGTCCAGGTAGCTCCTCTTTTGTGCAGCCATCGCATCGAGGAGGTACTCCATTTTTGAGGGCAGAAGCTCGTCAAGGATTTGGCTTTGTGCCTGGGACTTGATTGATGGAAGACTAAGGGCCGCCGAGGAGGAGCAGGAAGACGTTGTGGAAGACTTGGATGATGAGACGGCGGATGATGTCGACGTCGTGGAGGCATTCGATGAGCCAGCCGAGGGCAGAGCCTGTGCTGTTGCACTCATCGCTAGCTTGGACGAGTGCTTGTTGGAGCCAAAGCTACGACGTATCGACTGCAGGCTCTGACGCAGGAAGGATTCACGCTTTATATTGCCACCCAGCCGCTTGGCAGGCGTCGGTGCTACCGGTTCGATATTGAGGCTCGTGGCCGCCGTCTCGAAGTGCACTTTAGCCGGCAGCGATTGGGGGCGTGGCAACTTGTTGTTGGGACCACTCATATGCTCGAGCAGCTCCTCGTATTCATGTATGTTACGCCGTAGCAGATCCGCATCCTGCTCTGTTGGGTCCTTCTCATCTGCAGCTTTGTCGCTTTGTTTGCCCTTCGTCTTTGTTTTGGCCTGTTTCTTGGCCTTCTTTGAGCGTCCCCCCTTCTTTGTCGGCTCCTCAGAACTGGATGCGACCTGTGCCAACATCAGGGATCCAATATCCGGAAACGCCTCCATGCTTGGCGAATGGAGCAGCTCTGCACCAGGTGCGCTGACTGATGACATTTTTGCACTCACTTTGTTATGGTTGTTGTTAATGTTGTTGTTTTTATTACTAATATTATTGTTGTTGTTGTTGTTGTTATTATTATTATTACTTATGGTGTTTATATTGTTGTTCTTCTCTATGACGCTGTGCGACTTAATCAAAAACAGATTGGATTTGTTCTTTTTGGCTTTAAGCTGCTGCAATGTGGTGCTTTCCGTGTCCGTCCATGACTCCACGTTTACATTGCCCTTCGGCTCCTCATTGAGTGTGGACATTGTTGAGGGCTTTAATTTTTATTTTTATTTATTTATCTTTTTTGTTTGTTGCTTAGCTGTTCTTTATTTAAAATTTATCTAATATCTAATTGACACTCTTGGTATAATTTTACTTTCATATCATCCTCCTATCCTCCTATCATCCTATCATCCTATCATCCAATCATCTCATCATCATAATATCATCTGTCAAGAGAGGAGAGTGTAAGTTATTTGTGTGTTCACGCGGGCCGTCGCATTGGTCGGCAGCTAATGGAGTGTAAGCGGAAGTGATGGGTCATTCAACTTACGCATACCAATGCAAGTCAAACTTTGCATTAGTATTAGTAAGCGCCTGCATATCAACTGAGTCGTGTGTGTGTGTGTGAAAAGTGCATAACTATCGAAAGAGCGAACCAAATTATATTCCTAATTCTTGGCTTAATTTGAATTAAATTTCTTTAATCAAAAGATTTACTGTCTTGGCATCGATTTCAAGTTCCTCCTAACCGGATTCCAATGTGATCAAGTCAACAGATGTTCATTTAATAGTTTGTTTTTGGAACGAAACTTTTATTTCTCGTGGATCTTCGATTAGCAACAAAAACCAAAAAAAAAAGCCGTTTAGTTTCTTTTCACCTCTTTTCGAAGGTGAGACTCAAAATGCGGAGGTTTGTTGGTTTTCAATAAAAAAAAAGAAATAAATAAAAAAAGAACGGAAAAAAGCTTTAATGCCCCCGAGCTGATAATTGCTGGAAAATCAATCATTAAAAGTATTGCTAGACTTAGATAGTATATTAATAAAACTTGTCGCGATATTCAATATGCCTATGCCTATAAGAACCTGCCGACAAAATATCAGCTGTTCTTGCGTGTGTTCTGTCACGTTTGTCTATGCACGGCAATAGATGGCGCCCCACAGCAGCCACCCGGCATTTCTCAATTCTTAGCTCTCCCATTCCCGCTCCGTCTCTCTCTCTTCCTTTCGCACTCTTCTTCTTCTTCACTATCTCACATTCTGTTCGCTCAGTATCTCGCCCTCTTGCACTATCTTCCTCCACGTACGTACGTACACACACACACACACGCTTACAATACGCTCTGTCATGTTGTTTTGGTCCCGTTCCACTAGCAACTCTCCAACTGTTTGTGTGCTTTTACCGCATGTTGTTGTTATTGTATGTTTGTTGCTGTTGTTGTTGCTGCTGCTGCTGCTGGTGTTGTAGTTGCTGTTGCTGTAGTAAAATTCTTTTTGCTTCTTTTGATTTTTGTTTTATTTTTTTTATGTTTCTTTTTTACTTTTTTGCATTTATTTTTGGCCACGACACTCACAGCCAACAGTTTCCGTCACTTTTGCTTTATGATGTCACTTGGCCGTACTCCGGGTAACGTCTGTCTACGGCACTCTGTTCCGCTCTATGCATATAGTTTGGCCCGATCGAGGTTGTTGTTGTCTGGCTTATTTCGCGCTTTTTCGTTTTGTTATTAACAAATAACAAACAATTACACAAAAATAGCTTTTTATTATTTGATAGAATGTGCTGTGATTTTTCTTCTTAATCTTGTTGTTTACGCGCGAAATTGTTGGGAACGGCAAGGTATTAAATAAAAACAAACAAAACACACGAAAATAATTTAAAGAATAAGGAGAGGAGAAAAAAAAAACTAAGTATGGAAAAGCGGCCACCGCAGCTGCTCAATGCTTTCGCCCTCTGGCTCTCACTTGTTCGCTCACTTTTGCCGCCCGTCTGCGTTGTCGTTCGCTTTCGCACTGAATTTGAAATTGAAGCGCTGTTGCTGCCAGACCGACCGACCGTCCAGCAATAGCAGCAGCAGCAATAGCAACAGCAACAGCAACAGCAGCAGCAGCAGCAGCAGCAGCGGCGAACCAATGGCCCTACATCAAAATATAACAACAATAACTGAGACGACGAAGCAACACAACGTGACGCGACGAATTCAACTACGACGACGACGACGACGACGACGACGACGACGACGACGACGACGACGGCAACGACAAACAACGATGAATCGTGGCCACATGCAAGCCACACATACAATGGAATACACAGATATTTGCGCATGTGTGTATATTCAACTTCTTCATCGGCGTGCTTATCATGTTGCGATGCGTTGGCGTCGACATCGGCGTAGACTTTACCGTATGTTATTGTTATTGTTTTTAACAAACTAACAATGAAAAAAGAAGGTAAAGAAGAAGCAACAAACAACTTGACGGTCTTCATGTCGCTGATATACTTAATGCTCTCTCCATCCTTCCTTTCTCTCTTATTTTTTCTCTCACGAGTGCTCAGGTCTCTCTCTCTCTCTCTCTCTTTTTCTCTCTCTCTGACCGACAGGTGCCAAGTTCACTTAAAAGCAGCAGCTGATGCCCAGAGATCTGCAGCTGATATTTGGTCATTGGGCTTTAATTTTAACCGTTAGTTTTCTTCTCCCTTCCCACACTCCACAAATGCTTTGCAAATGATTTTTAAAACACCATCACATTTATTTTATTATTTTTTTCTTTCTTTTTTTTGTTTTTCGACTGACCCTAAAAGTGTTGGCCAACATAACCACGAGCACGCACACAAGCAAAAAGCTCACACAACTTTTTTCCATTTACCTGTATATGATGATTTGTCAGTTTTGTTGTTTGCCGTTGTGCAAAAATAATGACATCAAAAAAAAACTAAGCAATACCATTAAAATCAATCTCCTTACACCGCAAAATTATAGAAAATAAAGCTACACACATACATAACAAATATACAAATTAATAAACATTTTATTCTTTTTAAAGAAATGTACTAGTTTATCGAAGGATCATCTTAAGACTGAATTACAAATATGATCTGAGTCCCTAATCTAGCTATGGGTGTTTGGCAGCGACGTCGGCGTTGGCGGCAGAGGCTTCGATTGGCGTCGATCGATTCCCAGATCATTGTTGATAAATATTATGTGTTTAGCATAGTTTGGCATCAAAATGTTGTGATATTGGAACATCAGCTTATTTTGATTCCAGTAATTTATTGCTCAATTTTAAGATATTAAAATATGAGCTTTCAGCTATTTTGATTTAAACAACATTGTTGCTGGGTTTGATAACATTGTTGTACAATGTTGAAGTGTGAGCTTTTGGGTGTGAGGGTCAATATCTTACATATACAGATATAAGATACATATATCATACATATATCATACATACATGTATATGTTCAATGCGATTTTGCTATCGAACATTTAACAAAATGGTATTTACAGCGTCTCCCTCGACGTACCCCACCCGCTAGACACCAAAGTCTTAATTGAACTTTTACCATATTATTTTTGATAAAAGCCTCTAGATAAGTGAGCCACCGTTATTATCGATATGGCAACGCCGCCCCATTAGAGTTGTCAAGCTGCGGAGACCAATACCATGCGTATATCTTTAGAGGGAGGAAAGACAGGATCTGTCAGAACGCATAATCTTATTTAAATCTTGAAAAATATCAAACTATATATACACATCTATATAGAAGATATAAATATACATAAATACATATACATATATAGCCTAAGAAGCGTATACAATGCAATGTTGAAATGAAGAATGGAAAGCCAGCTGAAAATGGAGATGAGATTGGAACACATGACGGACGGGTGCTGCCCGCATGCACTGAGAGAGGAACTAAAAAACTTGATTGCCTGAAGACTTTGTTATTTTGTACATCGGATGATCCGACTACGATTTATAGTGACTATGACAATACGAACGCTGAGTAAGAGGAAATCCGCCCGATATAGAAAAAAAAAAATAAATGATGAAGGTGAAAAATTCATTCATGTGGGAGGTCGTTTAGGAGACAATCATCGATCTTCCCAATGAGTTAGTCTTAGTTTAACGAAAATTTCGAATTCAAGGATACCACAGATACAGGAGTGAAAGAGAGAGAGAAAAAGAGAGAGAGAGAGAAGAACAATTGCAACCTTTGCATTTGGCACACTCATTAGTTAAAATCGTTTATTTGCAGTACCTTAAAACGTCACATTGATAAGACCTTGTGTAGGGGTAGGGGGGGTTCAAAAAAAAAAAAAAAAAAAAAAAACAAGAGATTATGGAACAGAAGTGGTGTATATATTCTTTGAACTTCAATCATCGTATGACTAATACCATCCAGGTGTTTAGGTTTTAAAACTATGACAGGGCTGTATGCTGTACACCTGGCTAATGACCCAACTCAATTATGATATGAAGGAACATAGTATATTTGGGGCGTACACACACCTATCTGTCTATATCTTTCACTTCATACGTAGCAGCAGGTGGGCCCTGATACCGTTTTACCACGCGTATACAGTTAGCAATAAAAAATAACTGAATTTCCAATTGAGAGATATGAAAGCCCACCTTAGCGGCTTTAACTGATAATTGAACATAGAATCCGATAATTTTTAGATCCTGAAATTCCGCCCACCCATGACGTAAATCTGCCATGGCCTACACTTTGCCTTCTGTTCTGAGCTGGGGAGCTAGTTCCAAGGTTAAAGCAATTACTTAAGGTTTCTCTTGAGTAAATAACCCTTATATCTTCTATCAACGGTTGGGCTACTTTGATTATCTTGTATAAACATGTAGTTTTGAGGGTCCCGATCTACACCCATAAAAAATGTGACTTATATAATTTGTAATCGCTTTCAATTAGTGGCTAATCACTTGTCCTTCATTTTATTATCATAGATAAATTAAATTAATTAAGAAAAGCACTAATTAAGGTGCTTCTACTTAATCTTAATGCAATTCTTAACTGTTATACCAATTACCATATATTTCATATATAAACACATATATTATATTACATTTTATACGATTAACTTAAACTTTAATCTAGAGTTAATGGATTAATGCGCTGAGGGTCGGGTCGGAAAGCTTTATGTTCGCACTTCCCAGGTCAAAAATAAGGTCAAATGACAACTGAATACTTTGTAAATTATATACAGTTTGTCAAGAAACTGTTTACACACTGAAAAAAAATACGATTTTTTGACTTTCGATGCGAAAAACATAACTTTCAATCAACATAATTTAATTTTTTTTCATGGTAACTTATAAACCATATTATCTTAGTTGATTAACAAAAAAATAATTAACAATTATTGAAAAAGAAATAACAAAAATTCAACGAAAACCGTGTTTACACATATTTGACACTGTCAAGAAACTCTTTACACAAAATATTATAATTCTCTAAATCTTAACATTTAACTTAATCTTACTAACTTATATTAATTTTTTTAGTTAGTATGACCTCCCTTAGCTATTGCCACTTGGTATAGGCGTTTCTTCATTGAATTTATCACCTTTGGGAGGTCATAATCATTGGGAATACTTTGCCACTCTTGCAATATTGCATCTTTTAGTTCTTTTTTGTGTTTTGGTTGCCTTTTAGCCACTTTTTTGTTTAGATAGGCTCACAAATTCTCAATAGGGTTAAGTTCAGGGCTCTGGGGTGATGTGTCAATGACTTTGCCACAATTATACAACAACCAAGTCCCCACATTGGTCTCCTTATGCTTGGGATCATTATCTTGGAAAAACTTGAAAGTTGGCTTGTTGTTGCTAATAAAGCCAAATTTAGCCGCAATTGATTGCAAATTTGTTTTTAAAGTTTGGAGATTATTGCTGGGCATTTATTGTGTTTTCAATGAATGCAATATCTCCGACTCCTCGACTAGAGATGCATCCCCACATGATCACCGACAGTTTGTCAAATTTTACATCGAAAGTCAAAAAGTCGTATTTTTTTTCAGTGTGTAAACAGTTTCTTGACAAACTGTATATAATAATACATATGTATATGTATATATAATATATAAATTGTTCTAGGACTGATTTAAATAGTTTAGCAGGGTGAGGGGGAGAAATGGAGGAAAAAGAGTTTTAATCAAATTGTTTGCTCTTTGGCTTCGGGATTGACGTACGCGAATCGGGGGATAATAATACACAATCTCATATAGACTAGCTGTAATAATCTATGTATATGTGTATGGTAATTACATATGTATGTGTAAGCACTACCGATATGACGGGTCTAATAAATCTCATCACGACATTTATTTATACAATCTACCACACGCAAATAATTCAGCTCAGCTTTGTCGATTAAAAAGAACTAGTTCATACCGCCGATCTTAACTATATAACATATATATATGTATATATATATGTATATGTATATATATATATATGTGTATGTTGTTTGTATTAATGAAAATTTTAATTGACTCTCCGCTTCGAATTTAAGTCATTCAACCTAGCCCAATTTTAAAATCTTCTGATCTTATATATGTATATGTATATATATATATATATATATGTACAAAATATATATTATATAGAGAATCAGCCTTTGAATAACGATCGGCTTTGAGGAAGCAGATTGCGCATTTAAAAACGCCTCAGGTTCAAAGGAGGTCATCGAGTAACGGGAGTCTAGTATTTACGTTCATATGCACTGGGGTAAGTCAAGGGTGGGGGATAGGGATCACACTTAACGCCAGCTAAACAAAACAAAACATATCATTTTATTTCAATTAATAATCTTTTTAATTGTACACAGATTATTAAAAGACCTCTAGAGGCAAGAGAAAATGCTTCAGGAGAAAATCTCCATGAGTTATGCCCAACATATAAATATTTTCTATGAAAAATGTTCTATTTTATATATAATATTTTATAAAATTATATATATAATTAATAATATATATTATGAAGATTATGCCGTTTAATACTTGATAAAATTATAAATTGATTATATTCTAATTTTAGACTTACCTAGAATGCTTCTTCTTCGCATTGTCTCCCAGCGAACCAGTTGTGGCAAGAAGTGTTAATCTAATAAAAACAAGTATATAAATTAATTTGTACACTAATAACAATTAATTAAAAGAAATGGATGAAATCATATGGTAAATAATAAAACACGGCTTCACATTTTAATTGTCCGTGCAGCAGGCAAACGGAATGCGAAAGTTGTCCTTGCTGCTTTTCATCTTTTCAATTACACAATCAAAAAGAAGCCCTTCAATGTGTGCGTAAACATACAATGTGAAGGACAGAGATGCAGCAGCAGCAAACGAATAACAGATATAAACAAAAGCCAAGACCAAAAAGGGGAGTAAGAAGCAGAGCGACTAACAAATTCTGCTTCTTATTCAAAAACCAACAATCACATGCACACAAACACAGCTAGCGGCACTTAAGCTTGCAAATACATACATACATACACATTAAAGGCGCGCGTAGACGCACACACACACACACACACACACACACGCATATGCACACACATATCCGGTTGTAAGCATACTCACCTTGATTTCGCAGTCGCGCAAAGATTTTTGCCAAATTTTCGCAAAAGTTTTACATGTTGTTGCGTTTGGTAAAAGTTTTCCAAACACTTTTTGCACTTTTTGTGAATTGTTCTTGTTGATTTTTAAGCTTGTGCTTTAACTTTTGCTTTCGTTGTCTCTGCGCTTTTTGTTCGCACGCAGGCACACACAAATACGCGAATACACAAGCACACAAATATTCAAGAAAACAGGCACGGGATGAAACGAAGGAAGTATAATTATTTTACGGTTTTTATCGCGTGTTTTGCTACAAAAAATACTGCACAACAACAAAATATCTTACTGCTTTTATTATTTTTAAACAGCTTTTATTATACTAACAAACAAACACCAAAGAAGTTTCGTTAACGGCACGACGCGCTTCCTATTCAACTGGACTATTGGCAACTGAAGCCGCTACCGCTGCTTTGCTGTATGTGCGGCATTATGACATTCACAGCAGCAGTACCGTTAGCTTGCAGCGACGTCGCGGCGCAGCTGTCACTGGGTGGTGACTTTGTGCGGGAGAACTTAAGAAGAAGGAGGTGAGGTGTGGTTGTTAGCTTGCAAGCAACCCCCAAAACACAGTGGAACGCATTTGCAAAAATGAAAAACATTTGCTTGAATTTCAATTTTGTGCAATTGTGATATACGCTTAAATATAAATAGTCAGAGATAGAAATAAAGAGATATGCAATGTATGTAATATCTTACATACATATTTACATGTGTTTTTTTAAAAATTTAATGTTTGTTTATATCCTAATAACAGAGTAAAAGTTTTAACAAATAAGCGAGCACATACAGAGTAAATAAGATAATTTTGCAAAGAGCAAGCCACTGAAAATATCCCATTGTTTTTAAGAGCAGCAGTTCATATTTGTATGTATGTATGCTTGCAAATAATTTTAAAATACATACATACATACTCAAGTACATATGGCTACTTATGTACATGTGTAGGTGCACTAGAAGGTTTTAAAGTATGTGTGTATAGATTTTCAAATGTTTGTGTGTATTGTTCAACTACTGATTTTATGGCCGGCATTTACCGCATTCTCTCACTAAAGAGAAAGGAATCTGCGCATGTACACACACAATCCCCACACACAGACACAAAAATTAGCGTAACAAATACATGTGTTACGTTTGTGTGGATTATGTATTCAGTTGCATATATTTGTTCCGGAGCGCTATGTTTTTTTTTTAAACTAAGAAAGGTTTTTTTTCTTTTAAAATTTGCAACATGGTTTAAAAGGTTTTCGAAAAATGAACGTATTTTCCCAAAATGGAGTTCTTCTTAAATTGTAACCAGCAAATGGCATAATGATTTGCTTCTAAAAAGGATCAAATGGGATTACAGAAAATTTGTATTTTTTAAGCTTAAAAAAGAACTATTTCCGGTCCGAAGTATTTCATATGTAAAATATTAAATATGTTATTTTAAAATTAACTATAAAATGATTTTAAACATTGTATGTTGAAATGATCATGCTTGCATATTTGTATTTGAACCCTTATATGAATAATTGAATGAAATACAACATTTTAAGTTTATGGGGAACGTGAATGGTAAATAAGACGAAAAAACAAAAACATGTTTAAACCACTTTGAAGTAAAAAGGGGTCAATATCTTTTTATTCCACTCATAGACAGCAAAATGGTCAATCCCTTTTCAAACGAACCGTACACAGCACGCTGCTTCAGCCACTCACCACAACCTATGGCAAGTCAATGTTAAAGAAGCCCGATAAGTGCAAACGTCGGGATAGAGTATCGGTTCCCGCATATTATAATCAAAGCAATTGCCAAGTCTGTAATATGTGTGCATTTGTAGGCTTTTAACCTTTGTGGGCGCGCTTTACTGTCAGCCACTATGATTTGCTTATTAGATCGATTCAAGGTTGTAGCAAACTTACACATAACACATCTTAGCGATAGTTTTGTTTTAGCGCTATTGAGGGTCACATCGTGGCGATAGTTTAGTGTGTGTTGTTTTCTGATGAGGGTCGCAGCAGACGTTACGCGCACATCTCTAGAAGAAAGAGCGCCTTAAAGCAGAATAAGTAACTGAAGGAGCCGTTAAAAATAAAAGGTCAAGCTCATTAGTTGACGTTGATGTAAGAGTCGCCATCTAGCGTCTTTTTATTAGAAACAAATCGCAGTTTGGAACTAATGCACAAGGCTATGGGTACGTAGATATTTATGCAGCTATAAACATTTCACGTATTTGTTTATTGAGCAAACAAAAACAAAATGAAAATCCCATGCAATAAATTAATTGGCAACGACGGGCAGACGTCACGCTTACCCAACAAGCGCCAATAATTTTCTGAGTTGTAAGAAAAACAAGCAAAATACACATCAATTGTTGTGTCTAATACAAATAGTATTTTAACAACAACAACTACAATAATATTACAATAGCAACAACTACAATGACATGCAATCTTAATGCTGTGACCTTGTAAATAAGCAAACTGGAGCGAAACAAATAGTATTCATACGCCACAAAAATAACGCTTAAAAATAAGTTCAAGATTTGTTCAACCATCAACTTTGATCTTTGAATTTACTGTAAATAAATATACATGTATGTATGTACCTATTCACTTAAACTACACATCCAATTTTCAGTCGTCTTTAAACTGTTCTCAAACCTACCGTTCCTCGCTGTCGCTAAAGCCCACTGATGCGGTTGTAACTTTCAGCGTCTGCCGTAGCAGAGATCCCAGCACGCCACGCGTTGAAATTTTACCGTTATTGCCGTGGGCACTTTGCCGGCTTGGATCGGTGTTGCAGCGCGGCCGAAAAATATCGTTGAGTTGTGTCGGACGTGGCGGTCGCTTGCGCAGCGGCAATGGGGACGTTGATGGCGGAGTAACTGTGTCCTGTGTGGGCGTAAGAGAGTTAGCACGCCCACGACGACGTGGTGAAGGCGAGCGACCGGTCACTCGCTTTGTAGTGCTGCACGGCTGGTCGTCTAAATGTTCTGAATAAGTTAGTTCTGAATAAGTTAGGTTATTCATATTATTGATAAAACGTTGCGTTCCTTTTATTTGCGTAACTATTAAACCGCACGTCGGCTATAGCCGCGGATATTTAGCGAATGGCGGCCGCAGTTAGCGACTGTTTAGATGGCTCCTCGACACAAAGCGCCTCGAAATGTAGATGTATGCCAAAAGCGCGAGGTAAAAAAGAACGGTCCAATAAAAACAACAAAAAGCAAAACAAAAAATAAAAAATAACAAACAAAATCAGCGATGTGTCTCTCGGTGACATTATCGAGTTGACGAGAATTGGCAAGAGAAATTGCCATAAAAAGCAAACAATAACAACAAATCCCTGATGTGAAAGGTGACAGAGAAAAATATATATGAACATAAATAAGCAACGACACTGCAATAGATTCCGAAGATTGGCAATGGCAACATAACGACAACGGCGAAGGCGATGGCGTTAGTGAAGACGATTTCGGCTGTGACAGCGACAGCGACAGCAACTTTTGCCAGAACAGTTATGCAGCAGAGCTTTAAGCCGGTGAGTGGCGCCAGCATAAGAAGAAAAAAAGCAAAGAGGTGGAAAAAGATGGCGACAGTTACTGCAGCAGACGCAAAATTATGCAGCAAAGTTTCGAACCCTCAAAATTGCATTTTTTTTAAAAGATACTGAGATTGCATTGATTGATAAATAATAATAATAATAAAAAATTGAATAATTATAATATTATAATTTAATAATTTATAAATTTAATAATTTAATTTAATAATTTAATAATTTAATAATTTAATAATTTAATAATTTAATAATTTAATAATTTAATAATTTAATAATTTAATAATTTAATAATTTAACAATTTAATAATTTAATAATTTAATAATTTAATAATATAATAATATAATAATATAATAATAAAAAATAATTAATACATAAAAAATATTATAAATAACTGACATATATTTTGAAATAATTTTAAAATCAAAGCAAGCTATTTCTGATTTATTAATTTTTATTTTATTTTTAAGGATTATTTAGTTAATTTTTTTTTTTTTCGGCTGTCATTTAAAATTTCAAATAAGCCTATTCCTTGCTGTAAATTATTATAAATATTTAATATTTAAAAGTATTAAATATTTAAGCAATTTTAACAATTTAACAATATAAATTAAATAAATATATATAATATTATTAATAAAATAACTGTGAGTGAACGAGGTAACCAAACGCATTGAAATGAATCGCTGGTTCTTTAAGAATTTCACAGACGAAATAATATCCACAGAGCAGCAAAAGGATTATGGCGAAAGGATATTAAATGGTTTAAAGAGTTTAATTAAGTGGATACTAGTCAATATTTGCAATTATGTGGATCCAGAAAATGTATTTAATTTTTTCGAATGACAATATTTTCCTAATGGTAATTGAAAAACAAAAAAAGTATATAAAATCTATCAATATTCCTCTTTATCTCACAGGATCTGGATACAAAATATACTGCTAGGAGGACATCCTTTGAATATAAATATTGAAATACCAAAGAATAAAAGCTCTTGATTATGATAATTTTAAATTGTATTATTATATATTTTTTTTAGTATTTAAAAAATAACTGTAGATCCTTTAGGTCATTCAAAACTTCATCTGCTTTACGTCCTTACGCCCCTTCGTCCCTCTTAAAACTTAATTTATATATAATTAAAAAGTTAATTTGTTGAAATAATTTATTTACATATTGATGTGGAAATAATTTACGAATCTTCTTCCTCCTCGTTTGGTGTTTCGCGAAGGACATGGATTCCTACAGTGCGTCCGCCAACGCCCTGTACCGGTCGACAATTGTGACGGATACGTCTGCCAAGCCAATCGCGCAGCTTGCGGAACTCGTTTAACTGACGCAAACTGATGGATATGTCCACTGGATAGATAATCCACTGGACTCCATTCATGCAAGGCGGCTCAGTGAGAGATCCTCGATAGCTGTAGTAGTTTGTGTGGAATGGAGGGATTAAATAAGCTATGGGAAAGGGTTGCATTTCAATTAATTGTCCGGCATTTTCGACGGCTTCCAAATGATCGATTATAACGTCCAAAAAGGGATTCTCTGCTGCCACGGTGAATACATAGGATATCATCAGGAGATCGCGCTCCATGTTTCCAAAATCGTATGCTGAGCGTCCGATGTGCAGGCACTGCATCTCCAGGGCAAAGTGACGATGGTTGATGCTATGCTCGGAGCCTCTATTATCCAGCCAGCTCCAGCGAAAGGACACTTCGCGAAAGAAATACGTGCTGGCCAGATCAGCTCCAGTGATGTACGGCTCAGTGTCCAAGTAGGAAGCACGTAATAGTAGCTTCCGGCCATCATTTTCCATGGTCACACACGATGGCATCTCCTCATATCCAGTCCAAGAAAGGGGACGCTCAAGGATGCACCCATGAACTCGGTTGGTGTCAATGTTAATGGGACTCTGATGGAACATGTTAACCTCCCAGGCATGCGGACCATGAATGAATCCGTAGTCATAGAATCGAGCTGGATTATCGTTGTTATTTTCCGGCCCAGTATTTTCCTCGTAGTCGATGATGCAGTACGAGAGCAAAAGGATTAAATGAAGGGTGACCACCAGAATAATGGCCAAGATCATGGACACTATGCCCATCACGACGTCATAGGTAAGAAGATGTCCATAGAGCTCCTTCACGTTGCACCATAGAAACATGACCTTGGAAAGGTCCTTGCAGTCGTTCATCATTCCTTTAGCAAATAATTCACCAAATAACCCAAATTCTACGTTTTTTTAAAAATTCCTCAGAAATTTTTATAAATCTTAAAAATTTCTACCCGGTGCTCTGTCTAAAAGTTAATCTTTTACAATAATAATTGAAACTGACTTAACGGCCTGCCACTTGAACGATATTCGATAACGATAACATTTCTTCGATTGACAAAAGGTGACTGAGTCCTTGGATTTTTAATTCTTTAAATAAAATTGACAATTGATTATGATTTATTAAATAAATTAACTAAGGATAAATGATGATATTCTTTTATCTGATACGATATTGGATCGATAAATATATGTTATATATATGTATATATACTATCGGCCAGCAACACTGAGAGACGTACATATATAATTTGAAATCAAAAATTATAAAAATAACGTTATTCCCTTATAAACTTTAAATATCGATACTTGATGTCAGTTGGGGGATTCTATATCGCTTTTAAGATCTCTAGATCTATCGATACTTCGTATTTACACAATTAGAATTTTTTGCTAGAAAGCTCCGATAGGTTTTAAATATATGTCGGAGTACGATACATTATTACAATTTTGGTAGGCACTTTGAGTAAGAAAGTGCTTTTAGAGAATTCTTTGACACTTTCAGGATCTATCGATACTTTGTATGAGAATAAAAAAACAGTTAACATGATTCATTAACAATAATTTCAATAGCCAAAAAATATCTATCTTTTTTTTTAAAAGCTTTAAACTCATTTGGGGAACTCTTTGTCACTCTTAAGACATTTAATATATATGTATATATATTTTAATATATCGATACCTTCAATAAGTAAAATAAAGTAAGAATTTGTATTCATCAGCTTCGATATCAATTAGATATTTATTAATTTCTTTATAAACATTGAACTCCGATACTTGTAGTGCTTGGGGTATTATTTGTCACTTCTAAGATTTTTACATCTATCGATACTTCGTATGAGTAAAAAACAGTTAGTTCGTTGAGAACAGCTCCGATCGCGATTATATTTTAAAGACATACCTATAAATTTTTTTTTAAACCTAGAACCCCGATAATTGAAGTTCTTTTGGGGATATTTGTCACATTTAAGATCTTTAAATTTATCGATACTTTTATTAATTAAAAAACATTTCAAATGACGTAGTAATAATTGTTTTTATTTATATTTTTCACTAATTATTGTTAAATTTTGTGCTAATTATTTGGTATTTGGTTTTAATATCCGTTTTATTTTCGAATTTCTCTATTACATTTATGGGGAATTATGTATCGGATGAGAATATCTTGTATATCTTGATATTTCTTAAGTTTCTCTTATGTTTCTCGTTTCTTTCGTATGTCTCAAGCATTAATACAATAAACGATTTTCTTTATTTATGCTTTTTTTTATTTTATTTTTTTTTGGTTTTTGGAAATTTGTCTATTTATGTTTTTCGATTAGCTTCCATCTCCTCGTTGATTCCAACTCCCATCGGCCATCTTTCACCTTCCCCTTTCTATTGCTTTCCCATCATCATTTTCCACCACTTCTCACGCTCTGCTTATAAGGCTGTCATATCATATCATATCGTACATAATAATCAATATAATAATAATTTGTTCACATTTATATTGAGTTAGTTAATGTATTGTAATAATAAACATGATTCATATTAAATATTTTCTCAATTTTTTGTATTCTTTTTTTATTCCCCCAATTTATTTTCCTTTCATTTTTTTTTTGAATGAGGGGTCTTTTTTTGATTTTCGTAATATGCCAAAAAACTTTTGTACTTAACCGTCAAAAAACCCGAAACAACAATTTTTTTAAATTTCAATATTTCAATATTTCAATATTTCAATAGCTCAAAACTTGTATGTGGTTACTCTATTATTTCTTTTGCTAGTTAATATGATCGATCGGTAATCCATTAACTAATTTTTTAATTCATGTGATTTGTGCTCTTCTGTACTTTAAAAATGCTAACGGTAAATCATGAATTTCAATAGGTATTTCGAGTATTATATATAAATATATATTTCATAGCTATATAGACTTTGATTCACTATATATATATATATGTATATATATATATGTATATATATTATGTATATATATTATGTATATATGTTATGTATGTGTATGTGTGTATGTATATGAATAGCGGTGCATTTTCATTATTTATTGCTGTGCATACAAACGGATTTTTATTCGACTGCATTAATTATATTAATAAATATATATATATATATATATAAATATTCATACGTATATATATATATATATATTATATATTCCCTGGTAATATTAATCTAGCAAAATGAAGCAGCAATGCCATTGATTTAGATACAATTTCGAGAAGCTATCACATGAATATCTTAAGTAAAAAACCAATTGACGGAGTACGAGAAACGCGCTTCGGATGAGGTTGAGGTGAGTTGAGGAATGGTAGGTGGAAGGCTGCGGTGAGGCTTGTGGTGGTTAAGGTGAAATGAGGAATATGGTGATTTTGAATTAAAAAAAAAATATGACGTTCGTGGGATAGGAATTGGTGACTTAGGTTGGGGACGGCTTAAAATAGAAATCAAACTCTCTTTCTCTCTTTCTTTCGCTGAGTACACACAAATACATATACAAATATGAACAAAGTACAATACATGAACTTAGGCCTTATATTGCTAGATTCAAATATCACAACATCACATATACATAAGTACATAAGTACATAGATCATAATCGTTAATCGTTAGTCGAAAATCGATAATAGTCGTAATTTTAATTGCGAGTCGCCTTCCAGACTCTGATATCTTCTACATTCTCATCTGCTTCTCTCTCTTTCTTTCATTCTCTCTCTCTCTTTCTTTCTTTCTTTCTTTCTCTTTCTCTCTCTCTCTCTCTCTATCTTTCTTTGTCTCTCTCTCTCTTTCTTTTTCTCTATTGATTGGGGCACAACTGTCGGTATTTCAGATTCAGACTTTACTTACAATAAGTATCTATATCTTGTGTGTATGTGTATGTGTGTATGTGTGTGTGTGTGTGTGTGTGTGTGTTTGCTCAGGAACTGATATTATTTAAATATTCATTTAATTAATACTCTAAAAATGCCATAGAAAATAGTAAAAAACTTTTCAAGACTTTCGTATCGTATTTTAAGAATTAAGTTTAGCTTTTGGATTTATTATCATAAGGTTAGGATCGTTATAGTCTTGCGGATAAGTGGGTTCTTGGATTGGGTAAGAGTAAGAGTATCGATACTATTTATTTATGTAGATAAGCATTATTTAGTACTCGGCTTGGCTTCTTCAATCATAGCTACTTTCTGCCTAAGCTAAACAACCTTCAACAATATTTCCTGCATTCCGTTCAATTGTGCTTGAGTCTCTTCCTCTTCTTCATCATCATCTTCTTCTTCTTCAATTTCTCCTTCTTGTAATAATCCCTTCCGTACAGTCGATCTTTATTAATATCTCTTCATTTATATCTATAAGATAAAACTGATTAAACATTTAATAATATTCATTTCCCTTTATTCTTGATACATCAAAATCGATCCGACCAAAACGACAAGCGACTTTGAGGATCTTCGAGGAATTTCAAATTATCGCCTGGATCTTCGGAATACCAAAGAATCGCATGGCGCATAAGGCTTAAGGACATGAAATATCTTTATTTTCTGATATGTTTTAAACTAAAATCAAAGGAAAATAATAATTTTTGAGAAAATTAAATTTCGGTAACTTGAAAGAGATCCTTGAAGAGGCAAAAAGTCGCTTGTCGTCGTCATCTTCGTATCTGGGGGTTCATCTAAATTTGTAGAGATTCTTGGTTTCTATAGAGATTATTTTTGTAAATATCCTTAGAGGTTTGCGTTTCTAATAATTGGTATTATTTATGTTTAATTCGAAGTATTATCCTTCGTATAGAATATCTCAAAAGTTCTCCCTCGATCTTACGTATATATATCTATATATAGCATCTTTTTCTTCTTCTTCCTATAACAGATTTCATTTCAATTCTTCTCTCTTTTCATGTTCTTTGCTTTTCCATTTCTTTTCTTTTGCTTCTCACTTCTCATCCTTTGCTTCTCCCTTCCTTCTTTTTGCTTCTCACTTCTCATCCTTCGCTTCACCCTTCCTTCCTTTTGCTTCTCACTTATAATAAATCTTATATTTAACATAATTGTGCACATTCGATAGACACACTGAGTGTAAAATATGACATTTATATTCATTCAAATCGGATCAGATATATATATGTATATATATATGAATATCTGATATATAGATATAGACATATATATTTATATATTTATCTAGAGCATTATCTTTATCATAACATTCATAGATTTATCTTCCTCATTTCTTTGTCCTTCCGTCAAAGACTGTTAATAATATCCTGTTTAAGGATACCTTGAGAATTGATTGACAAAATATTTGCTCAATTCAAATATTTGCAACAATTTCGATTATTCTTCTAATCAAAAATAATATAATAATATATAATATAATGTGTGTGTGTGTGTGTGTGTGTGTGTGTGTGTGTGTGTGTTAATTAACTATGACAATCAGATTAACTTGAAGTTAATTAACTCAAAGTTTTAAAAATTCTGGGGAATAATATAATAATATATAATATATAAAAGATTCAAGTTTACTTTATAGTCGGATAAACTTGAGTTCAGCAAATTACAGGGTATACTTCAGGAAGGACAAACTGAAGGACATGGAGTGTAAATTATTTACACCGTGTCTAAGGCGTTAAAGCATAACTACAACAAAAAAGCGGATCAACTTGAGGATACCCTGTAAATGTGTACACAGGGTATACAGGATATCTGTTAGTGTACATACAGGGTATTCTCATATTAAAAAGCATTTGTAACTAAGACAAACTTGAACAAAACTCCGAGTCCGAGTCCCAGTCCTTGGGCTTTCAACAGAAGGCAGAGGCAGCCAACGGAATTAAAGTTAAAAAATTAAAATACCCGACTGCCACATACCCTGTACCCCGTGCAACCACAGTTGTTGCATCTCTCTGTTAACAACTGACTTATAGACTAATAAGCGGACACTCCCCATGGTAATGCTTACAGGGCATCCCAATGGAAGGTCAAGTGTTTGCAACAAAAGGCATACAAAGGCATAAACTAATGGGTATTACGTATATACAGCGTTGCGTTGTAGGAGGAGAGGGGGGAGGAGGAAGGGGATATTGACTATCCAATAATTTAGTTATAAACTAACTTAGACTAGGACTAGAATAGACTTTCAATAGTTCATATAGGCTCTTGGTTTGGTACATTTGCGACTAGACTTCGTAGAGTTTGTAGATTCTTACAAATTGGTTTGGGCTGAGGATGCAGTGACTCCGCAGGCGCCGCCGCTGGCATTTGGGGTTGTGGCACTAGCGGTGGCGGTGGTGCCGTGTCCACCAACAGCAGCTCCAATGCCACTGATGCCGCTTAGACCACTGATACCACCACCTCCTCCCACATTGGCGGTGTGCATGGCCAAGCCATGCTGGACACCCATGCCAGTGAGGAGCTCGTGCTCGGTCTTGGCCTGACGCAGCCAATTGCGTAGATCTCTGGTGCGCTCCACCAGGCTGGTTGTATAGTTGACGGCCCTTGGACTCTGGGAGACAATGGTGTTGGCCGCCAGGATGGCACCACCCATAGAGCTGTGCATGCGTCCAGCAGCCAGCTGGCGATAGGTCTCTAGGCGATCGGCCAATGTGGGAATCGATTGGGGTGCATGCACACCGCTAGCGCTCATGCTATGGGCCGAGCTGCTCGTCTGCAACGGAGCACCCGTTGGCGTGGTCGAGGAGTGCTGGCTGAGCATATGGGACCAGCTGAGCTCATTGGGCGAAATCATGGGCATGGGCATGGCCAGCGGAGTGGTTGGCTGTGGGTGCAGTTGCTGTTGATGC
Organism: Zaprionus lineosus; assembly: GCA_035044505.1. NCBI lineage: Eukaryota > Metazoa > Arthropoda > Insecta > Diptera > Drosophilidae > Zaprionus > Zaprionus lineosus. The sequence continues at coordinate 366,668 of JAWNNX010000676.1, forward strand.
TGCTGCTGCTTCTGGCCAAGGATATCGAGTATTTCCCGGATCTCGGCATTGAGTATCTCCAGATTCTGAATGCATTCGTTGGACTCCTGCTGGAAGTACTCCTTGCGCTTGTTCAGATCGGCGCCACTGGCAAAGTCCGTGCTGCTGAACCCCGAGCTTGAGTGCGACGAGAGATCGCTCAGGGTGGTGGCATCATCTTTGGGCTCCTGCTCGAGGCTGGGCTTTTCCTTCTCGTATATGCGCAACAGGCTCTGCTCCAGATGACGCAAGCGGATCACCTTCTCACCCAGCAGCGCACGGGTTCTATGCAAATTCACCTCCATCTCCGTCAGCTCCTTCTCCTCCTGGATCAGCTGATCCAGGGAGTGACGTGGTGCAGCCAGGGCAATGCTCTTGTGGCGCTGCTTAATCTCGCGTTGGCGTGCCCGGAAGTTGGTACGCTGTGTGCGCAGCGACTCCTTAGCTCGTCGCACTGAGTCCCGCTCCAAGTGTATGCGATGCTTGAAGAACTCCAACTCTGAGCCCACGACTGAGCCAACGACCGCTGCGTGCTCGTTGGAGATATCCGTGAAGGGATAGCGTAAGTGGTAAGTGGTGTCCAGCGTATGCTCTGGAAACTGATCCTCCAAATCCTCCAGCTTCTGCAGCTGATGGCGTAGATTCTCCACTGGGGTGCACGGACGCTCCAGCTGCTTGTAGTTGTTGGAGTTGTCCGAGTTCAGACGCGACGTGGAAGCCGACTTGGTGCGCGAGAAGAGCTTCTTCCGAGCCGGAGCCAGTGTCTTGTTGCTGTTGTTATTGTTGTTGTTCTCCTGGTTACAGTGCACGGCCACGGCCTCCGAGTCCGAGTTGCCATTGTCACTGAGCACCACCGCCGACGTCGAGTGTGTCGGAGTGGGCGCCGAGAGGTACCGCCCCTTGCTATAGTTGTTGGAGATCGTGGTGTCCGACTGGCTGAGCGAGGTGTTTGTGTCATCCTGGAGCTGCAGCTGCTTGATGTACTTGCTAGCGATTCCCGGCTTGCTCAGGTGCGTCTTTGGCGGCACCGGCGGCTTCACCTTTGCGGCCGCACCACCGCCCTGACTGGGAGCCGCAGTGCCCGTGCTCATGGCCGCCGTTGCCTGCTCCGAGTAGCTGAGCGAGCGATTCTCACTGTTGCCTATTGATGGCTTCTGCGAAATGGACCGCTCCGTCTCGGAGCCGGTCGTGGTGTTTGTATTGGTATTGGTATTGTGTGTGTGCGTGTGCATGTGTCCATGTGCGTGCTGCTGCAGCGCCTGTGCCTCACGACGGCGACTGCGGCGCTCAAGTGAGAGCTTAACATCGGTTTTTAGCCGCACGTACTTCTCCTTGAGGCATCGATACTTGTCCTCCAGGAGACGCTTCTCGCATCGCACCTTCTCATACAGACGCTCTTCGCCGTTGTCCCGCAGCCGCTGCTTCTCCACCTCCAGCTCATGGGCAAGCTTGTCGCGCATCTGGTTAAGCTTGGCCGCATGTTCCCTTCTCAGGATCTCCTGCTCGCTGCGCAGATCCCTTTCCAGCTCATGCAGCAGCTCGGCATGATTCGATTGCAGCGTCGACATGCGCGCCTTGTGCTCGCTGACCACTTGGGCGCGCTTCGACTGTAGCTGGTGCTCCAGCTGATCGCGGTACTGCTCCAGCTGCAGTTCATACGATTCCTGAAGTTGGTGCTGATGCGAACTAAGGCGAAGTTCGTATTCATGGCGTAAGCTCTTCAGTCGCGCCTCGTGCTCCCGCTTAACGACCTCCATGTCCTGTTGCAGCTGCTGCAGCGCCGTTGCCTCGTTAAGCACTTCGCCGGCAGCCCCATTTGTCGTATCCTTGTTCTTAAGCAGCCCCACTAGTTTACTGGCCATCTTCAGGGAGCGCAGACCGAGCTTCTCGGTGGCCATTTGGGCGGCCTGGGCCGACTTCCGTTGCAGCTGCTCCAGCTCGTGGTCAAAGGGATTGGTGGCATGTAGAGATTCCTGCTCCGACTTGTTGATGATGAAGCTGCGCACCGAACTACCCTTTGAGTCCGAGTCCGTGTCCTCGTACAGCGGCTTGACGCTTGCGCTGTCCTTCAGCTTGTCCAAGTAGCTGCTGGCAGATCCTGCTGCCTGCTGCTGTTGAGGATCTGCATCGGAAGCATTATTCTGGGCCTTCATCATTTGTATTGTTTGGGATTTGGGCAAGCTGATGACCCGAATGGACTTGGGGGCATCACTTATGAATGGATTGAGGCTGCACATTTCCTCCATAGCATCGGGATCTATAACATCCTCATCCCAGACATCATCGTCATCCTCATCGACATCCACATCGGCGTCATCTTCACGTTCCGCTTCGTCCACAACTTCTTCGTCCTCGTCCGAGTTTATGGAGAGCTCTGGGCTTTGGGTCAACTTTCGGGTGCTGTCCTCTTCCTCTGGAGAAGCACGTATCCGTTGCGTTTCCTCCAAATTAAAGCGCACGCTCTTTTTGTCCTCGTTTCCCACGGCACCACCAGCAGCTCCAACGCCAGCGCCGGAGCCAGATAATGTTTCATCATCGCGATCGATGCGTCTCCTCATGTCTGTCAAGCTCGAGTCCCGGAGAATGCCTTTCACACCAGGTGGCTGACTGCTGGATGGCATATCCACAGAAGGGTGTTGACTTTGTTCCAGCTGCCGCCGCGACTTCAGGAACATAGCTCCCGTACCGGACAGTTGGAAGGAACCCTTCCGCTGTTCCAGGTTGGCTTCCATTGGGCTGCCCTGGCTTGGCGACTGACCGAACTTCATGGCCAGACTTATTTGGGCATTCGTTTTGGCCACTTCGAAGCGTGTGTTCTTCACCGGCTGAAAGATCGGTCCGAAACTCTTGCCACGCGACTCCAAGAAGCGACTAACGCCTCCGCTAAAAGCACTGGGACCAGGAAACGTTGATGTTGCCGTCGGATTGGATTTGTTGCCACCAGCTGCCAGCTGCTGCTGCTGGTGGCTGCTGCCGTTGTTCAGTGGAGAACTCATGTCGTCCAGTAGCTCGTCGGTGCCCTGCATGCTGCGTATGCCGGAGTCCAACTGCGAGACATCGTCCGAGTTGTCAATGATGGGCGTGGCAGCGTTGCCGCCCGACAAGAACTTTTGCCGCGTCTGATCCACCAGATCCCGATAGACTGCATCCAAGGGATGGTCCCACTGCGATTGTTTCGTTCGTGTATTGTGATAATAATGGCCGCTTTTTTCCTCCGAGTAACTGCAAGAATTCATCATGTGATGAGTGGATCATTTGTGGCTGTCCTCATGGGACTCTTACCAAATCTTCCACTCCGGTGGCAATGCGGCCATAAGACCCTCCTTGGCCAAGTGCAGTAAGTGCGGCTCTTTGCTTGGATCAATGCCAATTATCGATGCATAGTCGTTGATCTCTGCAAGAAGAACAATTAATTATTGGGTTTTTCTTTGACTTGGATTACAAATAGGGACGACTTTAGTTGGGCAAGGATTTTATTCAATTCGTAAAGCTGCCCCACATGACGGTATTTTGTTAACAAAATAACATAGTATATAATGCTTGTAAATATCTTATGAAAGCCTTAGAACAAACTGTGTCACTTGAGTGAATGCTTTTCCATTCGAGTCCTTGTTGCTTTTGTCCGTTAGGCGTCAGAGGAAGTGAAAGGAAATCCTTTGAAAGCATTGGGATTTTCCTTTCACTGATGGCCTCCAGCAACAGTTCGGCAAAATCTCAATCTCAATCTAGATCCCAATCTGAATGTAAACGCTTAAAAATTCCATTAACCTAAACAAACATTTTTCATACAAAATCCGGCTAAGAACTGAATACCAAACGACGCAGACGACGCTGCCGGCAACGTCCGCTGACGTGGCCTGCATTCGCAATGCACCTATTGATTTCAGCTGAGGACGACGTCAAAAAAAAAAACCACTAATGCCGCCCACGGAACAACAACCATGACAGCCACGACGACAACCACTGCAAACACAACAACCACAACAACCCCAAGACTGAGCTTCTAATACATATCTCAAGCAATGGTCAGCGCTCCATGGCAACCACAAATCATCACAAAACTAACAAAATGCTCGCTCCAAAGGTGAACTCCTGGATACTCAGTAATTAATTAATATTTTCAAAAGTTAAAATTAAAAATTAAAATCGTCAAATGTCATCCTTTGTCGTCCATACATTCAAAATATAACAGAAGTATTTAAAACTTTTATTATTTATTTTACATAGTATATAAAATTAGTGCTTTTTTAACTATTGCCCAGGGTATTTTTTAGTTCATTTTTCTGCGCTGAAACTATAACAATTTCTCCCTCTCATACACTCAAGGGGTGGCTTGGCCCCAAGCAGCGAAGACCCACATACACGTATACCCTTGAACACAACCACACCCACTAATACAGTCACATACACATACACATACACACACACACATGCACACATGCACACCTATTATACACGATGTACTTGTCAGGCTACCAGTTCCAGAACAAAATTTAATGATTTCAAGTCCAAAGGTTACCTTTCAACTGTTTTACAGTTTGTTTTAGCTGTCAAAACTAACGGAACAAAATGAAACCAGAAACTAACCACTCAACGAGTACTGGCACACATGCACATACATACATGCTTTTGGGCGTGTGTGTGTGTGTGTGTGTGTATACATAAGAACAATGCTGCAAGTTGACCCATTAACAAGAATGTTGAAGGACAATACGTCAAAAGAAAAAGAAAAATGAAAATTATATAACAAAACCCCTCCCATTGAATGCACTGCGAATTACTTAAATTATCGCATACAAAAGAGGACTTAACAGACTCGCGCACAATGGAACGAACATTTTTTAATGAATGCGACTGAATAAAAAAAAAAATGAATGCATTTTTTAATATTGATAATTGTTAAGGAAACTATAATTCCGTTGTATTTATTCAAATAAAATATTAAATTTTAGGAATTTGTATTTAAGCAAATCAAATATAATCCAAATATCTATATCTATCATACTTAACGCGTTTTTATATTAATTCAATCTGCTTTAAATACGGGCTGTACAAAATATCATGTTAATTAACATGATTAAAAAAAAGTGTCATGTTATTGCTAAGCTGGTGCCATATGCTTAAACAAACGGTACTTTGACAGCACTTCGGCATTTAATGGGCGAATGTGCAGAAGATTTGCACTTAACGCAAGTTAAGATAAAACCTAACGAAACCACAATGAGCTACATTACGCTTGTAATGATGGTCATTATAAATTAATAGCTAAGCAGAGTAAAGCTTTCACCGAATAACCTAAACATTCCATGGTAAGTAATTTTAATCAAGACATTAATGTGGTGTAATAGGGCGGAGACGCTTGAACTCACCCTCAGACGATGGCAAGCAGGCTTCATCGAAAACCTCTTCGCATATGACTGATGATGTGGTTGTAGACGACGGGGATGTGTAGCCCAAGCGCTTTGCTGTTGTAGCTGCCGTTGTCATTGCTGTTGGTGTTGTAGCCGGTGTTGTGGCCAGCGATGGTGTCGCCGAGGAGTTGCTTGTTGTTGCCATTGAAATCCTTTTATATGTGCTGCGGTTTATTTTGTATCCTTTTATGTTTTGGGAATTATGTTGATTACTTGTTTTTTGTTTAAATTTATTTGCTTCTATTGTTTATCCGCCTCCTTCAATTATTTCTAAAATCGTTTTCCATTAAATGTCTCTAAAGTTGCGTAAGTCAAATCATATTCCTGTACACAAGTACATGTTCACGCACAAAAATGCATACATATGATTAAGTAGGGACTTTAACATACACAGTGTGTATGTGTGTGAATTTTATCTCTAACCGGCAGCAGTTAGAATACAAGCGAAGTAAATCAAATGTCAACTGCTTCCTGACCTAAAAAGAGCATCAAGAAAACAACAACTATAAGAACCAATCCTAAGTCACTTAAATATGTGTGCGGACTGTTAAATACCCTCCACATGCTACATACAAATATAAATTTTTAAACATATTTTGTATAATCATCAAATGAATAATAATAAAATAATGGAAATACTTAACATTGTTGTGAATTATTGATGGGGGTCAAGAAAGTATGTGTGAAAATGTGTGCTTTTTTGTCAGAAATTTACTCATGTGCCAAACGACTTATTGGTCACTATTGCTAATATGTAGGGTATGGAACACGACTAACGGATAATCGGTGCACGAATTGCATTCAGCAAAGCCTTCGGGTGAAGGGTTCGTTGGCAATGTGTTGCCGTTGTATTGGTTGGCAACAGCAAATACATAAAAATGCACAAATACAAATACATATTTAGCCCACACACTATGTAGACCATCTATACGCATGTGTGTCGCGCAGGAATTTATATACACACATATATACAACTACTTGAAACGATACTTTCTTTTCACATTATTTTCGCAAGCTAATATTTACTTTTCATTATGTATAATTCAAAATGTTTGTATACTCGGTCAACAACAAATACACAATTACATGCAAAGCACAACAACAAAACACTAACGGTATAACGGTATTGATTTTTCATAGTGCATTTGATTATTGGACTTGTTTGTCTTTTGCGTTGCACCCAATGCTTAGTGGGGCAACGACTTTGCACAATGACAATTTTATTTTTATCCACAAGTATTTATATAAAAAATAAAAGAATTAAGCACTTCAAAAACCACTGCCATTTTTTAGATATGCTATGTACTTTACGTTATATTAAATACATGTCAATGAAAGAATTTACGTTCTTATGCGTTTCACTTGGCAAAAAAAAATAATATAACATTTACAGTTATTTGCGAATTTTATGTTAATGAATGCTTGTGTGTGTTTATAGAATTGTAAGTAAACTTTAAAATAAAACCAACAAATTTTGTTGCCGTCGTGTTCGGCTTTTCAGAAGGAATGTTGCCAACTTTGCGAAACCGTGGCAAATGTTTGTTACTATGGTTGGTTGCTAATCCACAGGCGATATATTGACTTTTCCGGCTTAAGGACGATGCATCATCGATATATGTGTTGTCGATTTACATATCGAAATATATATTTTTTGAAAAAAATAACATTTTTGACAGAGATTTATAAGCTTTAATTAATAAACTAAAGCTAAAACCTTTTTGTTTTTTCACACATATATGCTAAGAGAAAATTTATTATCAAAATAAAAACGTTATCGATAGTAAAATATTTGAATTCTGTTAGCTGAGTACTTATAAGCAGCTTTCTGTTAAAGGGGGAGGCAGTCTGCTTGCCGTCGTTAAGTGAGTAAGTCGGTTTTTGATAAGTGTCCGTGCGCGCGCAGTGAGATTACAAGGGTTGTGTCTTTGCTAAAAGTTGGTGTATTTGCTTAAAGCTTGCGTTGGGCCTGGCCGCGAAATTCAAAAAATTAATATTTTAAATGTAGCAGCCTTTCAGGCGGCAGCTATAAAATTACGGTACAAAATGTTTTGCTCAGTTATTGTAAAGTGAAGTATTCAAAACTATTATAGCTGCTGGTAAGTTAAAATAAAAATATCTTATAAAATGTATAGAGTATCTATCGATTGGTATCAATAAGCAAGCATTAAATTATTTGATCGAAGTCTAGTCGCGATAATAAATTTTGCTTGTGTCAGATGAGAAATAATAAACAAGCGGGAATAATTTATTATTCGATCTATTATTTATGTTATATTTCGTGTTAACTACAACTAACACTAGAAATTTTTGCATTTTCCTCGTGCTTCACACTTATTTAGCATTTTACATTACCGCAGTGCCATTAAGTAAATGCCATCATAAATTTTACCTCCTCCAAGCGGGGAATTGAGAGGATTATATTGTGGGTTCAAGGGCCAAATCAATACAAGATTGAGAAAGAAGAAGCACAATTGATTTTATAATTCCAAATGGATTTATTCATATATAAACATGATATATAAATAATTTCTGAGTACTTTATTTTTATTTATTTATTTATTTTTTGGTTCTTACTGAACTGAGTTTCAAATATTTTCCAAATCTGGAAATAAATGCAATATTATAATTGGAAGTATGGAAAGGTTGGGAAATGGAGGCTGCAAATGCGGCTCATTGAATTTCAAAAATGACGCTAAAGTGAGAAAAGCTTTCAATAGAATTTAATGTGAAATGTTGATATGCAAATGGAAGTTGTTGTTGTTGTTGGTGTTGTTGGTGTTGCTGTTGTTGTTGCTGTTGTTGCTGCTGTGGTTTGTTGTTGTTTGTTTACTTTATTTATTATTTATTTATTATCTATTTTGCTGTCGTGTTCTTAGCTGTTGGTTTGTTTTTTGTTTTCAATCTTTAATACGAGTTAATGGAAACATTTAGCGGCCCACAGCTGCCGCCTACAATCTTGGCAGCCCCGCCGATAGCCCCTGGGGCCATGCCTTTTGGCAGCCTACAATTAAATGCACATTCATCATACGCCCGGTGTTACACGCAAAGGAGCTGCTGCCTGTTCCACCACCCGTTCACCCACCTGTTCACCCACTACTCTCCCTCTCCCCACATCTCCCCCACCACCCTCTCCACCACACACCCTTTCCCAATGCAGCCGACACTTCAATACCCTCTCATCAGTTGGACATGTGTTTGCTCGTTGGCATTTGCATAAGACTCGCTCGCTGACATGTTTATGCATGTGCAGCATTTCATTTGTTATCGATAAATATAAACACACAGTCACTGACAGTGAGACAATCACTAATACACACAGACACACACACACAGACACACACACACACGCACATAGAGACACACGCCGTTTATCGATGCATTTAGAGGAAAAGCATTTCCTGATCGCCTCTAAAGGGTCTTATTAATAGTGGCCGATACATAAACTATAACCACTTATATTGCACCGATAACACTTCGACGGTAATAGGCAATTAATCAACCGATTGGAATTTTAATGTGTGTCTGTGAACCAGTTCTTTGACTCAGAGCACTTACATATTCGCTCATTTGATGTTGATAACAAGCACTTGACTGCCACAGCTCAATTAATCAAATTGGAGTTGGATTTTCTTTAATTTTTATTTTTTTTTTATTTTTTTTGGACTCACGAACTAGTTCAAATGAATAAAAAGTGTGTGAGATTCAATCAACCTAACGCATAAGACACGCTATTTATATTTGGGGTAACTCTTATAAAAAACTCTATTTTAGAGCTGTGAACTAATTAAACTGAACTTGAACTAATTAAGTGGCATCTTCATTTATACTTCAAGATAGAAAGAACTAGTTCCGTTTAATAAAAATCAATTTAATTATTAATAATGTTCGATTATAATATTTTTTATGCTTTTTTGTTTTCTTTTATAAACACTTTATGAACTAGTTCAAATGAACCGTTTTATTTCATCGCTGTAGTCCCGACCTTGAGCCTTAACCATTATTACGTGTCATAAGTGCACGATAAATGTGGCTTTGATTTAATAATTTAATGTTCGATATTTTAATAATTTATAAATCATAGCGGGACTTCTAATGGTAAAACGAGTAATGGAATTGTAAATAATCTTTTGGATTATTTCAAGTGAATAACACTCTATTTTAATATGAACATTAATATTATAACAACCTATCGATGGGTTTAATAATTAAAAAAGGATTTTATGGGACATCTTTGGATCTTAAAGAAGATTTTAATTATAAAGATATTGAATATAGCGATTCAATTGATTTACGGTTGATGGAACAACTTACTTGACCAAGTAATCAGCAACATGATAAAGATGTTTTTAGTACAGTCATCGTTATCGATAACTTCCCTTTACATAGATTACCGATGTGGTTTTTACTTTCAATAAGTGGAAAAGCTTGAAGGCTTAGAGAAGTCACTTATATTGCACACATAATAGAGATGAGACAAATAATGACACGATTTTTAATCGAAGCAATCCTCTAGTTGATAAAGATGTTATCGATAAGTTTAAATTTAAAAGCTATTGAAGAGTTCCTAATAGTAATACAGGAATGATTCAGATCATTCGGTTTTCTAGCACGTATATTTATCTATTTATCTATTTATCTATTTATCTATTTATCTATTTATCTATTTATCTATTTATCTATTTATCTATTTATCTATTTATCTATTTATCTATTTATCTATTTATCTATTTATCTATTTATCTATTTATCTATTTATCTATTTATCTATTTATCTATTTATCTATTTATCTATTTATCTATTTATCTATTTATCTATTTATCTATTTATCTATTTATCTATTTATCTATTTATCTATTTATCTATTTATCTTATCTTATCTATTTATCTATTTATCTATTTATCTATTTATCTATTTATCTATTTATCTATTTATCTATTTATCTATTTATCTATTTATCTATTTATCTATTTATCTATTTATCTATTTATCTATTAATCTATTTATCTATTTATCTATTTATCTATTTATCTATTTTTTTATTTATCTATTTATCTATTTATCTTTATATTCCTTATTTGTTTAGCTTTTATTTTATTTTCTGTATTTCTTCTTTTTCTGCTTTTATTTTCTTTGTTTCTTTTTTCCACTTATTTCTCCATTTCTCTACTTCTTCATTTATCCACTTTATCTGTTGCTAAAGGGTATCTCCCGGTCGCAAACACTTCCTTTGAGTTGAATGACTTGCGTTCTTCGTTGGCCTTGCTACCTGCCACATGTGCAGCTTGAAGTTGCAATACAAATTTGAATTGCTACCGTTGTTTGTTCTGTTGTTGTTGTTTCTCTTGTATTTATTTGTTTTTGTTGTTGTTGTTGCCGTTGCTTGGATTAAATTGTTTCCATTGCAAATGTTGCTTACAATTTGTCAAAAGTCCAAGTGGCGCTTGAGTTGTCGTTCGTTGTTTACGGCGCGTGGCAGCTGAGAACAGCAAAAAAGTCAACTACAACAACAATGCAAACAACAACAACAATAACAACAACAATATGAACAACAACTATAAACTAGCAACAACTGAAATAGGCAATTTATATGCCGCTATAGACTTTTCACAACTAATCACGACTAATGAAAGACAACACTGGCAAGAGCAACAACAACAACAACAGCAACAACAACAACAACAACAACAACAAGAAATGCTTCAGATTGGCATTTGGGGTCGGCCACGCCCCATGAGTGACCGCCCCCGCTGCTGAGATGTGTGTGTTGTTGCCACTGATTGACAAAGCGCCAGGCTTGGGCACGGCCAAGAGTCGCCGTGCCAAACAATTGGAGAGTTTGCCCAAGGATGTGGGAGGCTCACAGCGGTGGGTGGGGTGTAAGAGGGGCGTTGTGCTTGGCCAAAGAATCAGATTGAGCCACACTGTCCTCGTTTGGTCACCACCACCGCCACCACCACAACCACAACCACAACCAACACCATCACCAGGCACTGGCCTGCCGCTGCCCGGGCTAGGCCCGACCCAAAGCCAGGCCATAATTTAGACAAATGTCGTGCCAACAACGACGTCAACGTCGCCAGTCAACTGATCTTGGCTCTTGGCTTAAATGCACACATGTGTGTGAGTGTGTGTGTGTGTGGTGTAGAGTGTGTGGTAGATGGGGTGTATTGGATTCTTGGCAGGAGACACAATTTGCCCATAGCAATGCATTTGCATTGGGAATCAATTTGTTTGTTTCCTTAGGATTTTTCTAACTTTCTGCAAGGGTCAAAGTTCATTGAACTCAAATTTGTATGTCCTTAAGGTTTCAAATATATCAAAGTTTCTCCCAGATTATCTATTATCTATGTATGTCTGTCGCTAGGTGTGATTTTAGAACTCTACTAAAAATCTCAGCTTGAGGTCGCCCTTAAATTTGGATGCAAATCAGAAGGAAGTCTTCGCAAGGATATTTTCTCATAAAGAGAAGGATAAGTTTAAATATTTTTCTTAGAGAAAACCAAGAAAGGAAGGGATTATGACTCCTTCCAATTTAAGAATTAATTTAATTATAATTCACATATTTTTTTGTTTATATTTTATATTGCATGTAAATATAGATTTCAATTCCTGCTGAATCGAAGCCTTTTCTATCTTCTTCAAAAGGATATTTTATTTATTTATTATTTCTTTTTATTTTATTATTTTATTTTATTTTTTATTTTGTATTTTTCATTTCTATCTTTATTATTATAATTAGCTTTCTTTATTCGTTATCTACTTTTCAAGAAATTGACTTTCTTTTTATTGGTAAATTTTAATTTAATATTTAATTTTTATTATTATTTATTTAATATTTAATATTTAATATTTTAATATTTTTTTAAAAATATTTAATTACTGTTTTGATTTTTTTTTAAATATTCAGCAGGTTTAATTGATATTATATATTTTATTATTATTATTATATAAATTATATTAAATTATAGGATATTAATATTTAATTTATTAAAGTATTTCAATCATTTAATTTAATTTAATTAATTTAATATTTAATATTAGTTTAATATTTACTATTTAATTACTAAATACTATTTAATATACTATTTAATTAATTTTTATCATTTGTATTTTTATTATTTTTTATTTATAATACTTTTTTTTATTAATTTTATTAAAATTATGTCATTCATTTTATAATATTAATATTATTATTATATTTATATTTTTATTATTATTATTTATATAAATATCTTCTATTCTTACTATTATTATAATTTATATTATTATTTTTATTATTTAAATTATTATTTTTTTAAATATTATTATTATAAATCAATTAGATTTGTAAGTGGCAAATTTGTTTGATTTGTAAAAGGATAAAAAATCAAGGAAAAAATTATTAAGCGTCTGTTAAGTTGATTATTTATGATATATTAGATGGAGATAAGATTATTTTAATAGATTAGATAAATTTAACAAAAAAACAATTTATCTATATACAAAAAAAATGTATTTTTTTATATGCCAAAAATATAAACAATAAATGGACATCACGTATTTATTTATTCCACATCTATCTAAATCCAAATTAAAATAAGTATTTTAATATTTGCTCCTACTTTAATCAAATATTAAAATGTCATCTAATTAAACTCTTCTTATAATTAAAGGGTATTCCATCGTCGTTCCTTGTCCAGCAACTAATTTGGCCTTAATTTTTAATTGTTTCCATTTGAAGCCCCGCCCGAAAATTTGTTTGCTCACTTCATTTGCTGCGCCCAAGTCTTCAGCACGGCTCAGATTTCAATTCCAGTTCCAGTTCCAGTTCCAGTGTCAGTTCCAGTGCCAGTTCCAGTTCCAGTTTAAGTTCCAGTTTCATTCCCTTGCCTTCCGCTTGAACTTAGTTTTTTCCGCTTATTAAACTCATTGGCACGCGTCGTAGTGGCTAACTCCATCCCCTCCCTTGCTCCACACACACCCCTCTCCACCCGTCATGTTCCACCCCGCCCCCCTGCCACCCACATGCACTAATTGGAACGTTTGTTAGGCAACTTTGAAGTTTCGATTGCATTGCCCAACGTACGTAGGGAACGTTGACCAATGTCCAGTGTCGAGTGTCGAGTGTCACTGAGGCTTGGCCTTTAAATAGACAATAGAAAGATCGATTATCGAATTATCGATAAATGTATTTCTATTGTGAATCGTGAGAAAATAATATTAAATGTAAAAGAGATAATTTATCCAACATCAAGCGGAAGCAAAGCCGCTATAAGGTATCTCATAGATCAGGCTAGTATTGTTATCGATATTAAGCAGTTCGATAAACGATAATACTATCGTAACTGTTAAGTAGATAAATTTAAAAATAGATTTTTAATCGTTTTAAGTACGGGATTTTAAAGTTAAAAAAACGTTGTTTAAAAATACCTTTTGTGTATTTTTATCGAAATATGACATATTATCGATATATTTTGGAATTGATTTTTTATTAAATGTTTATTAATTAAGCTATTAATCATGGAAATACCTAAGAGTTTTAAGAGTTTTTTTCTGCTTTGAAATTTAAGACTTTCAAACTTCCTGAGGATAAAGTCTTACCTTAAGCAGACGTGACACGCGCCTGACAACCCGATAGTTATTGGTGATGGAGATGATTGGACAGCTGGAACTGGAACTAGGTCACTTTTAAAATATATTGTAGTTTCTATGTTTATTTGAACTTTCAAGTCGGTAGCTAAAAATCAAGTTCACATTTCCACATATCTCCCCCAATGGTTGTGTCTCTCTCCCGCACAGTGTCTCTTGACTGCTGCCTCTGTCTCTGTCGGTTGTGCGGCTACTGCCGTCTTATTGCACATTTGAGGTTTTGTCGATTTAATTAATGACTCAGTGAGGTAATCAATTTGTAATTTAATTTGCAATTTTATTTACATAGCAATTGATTTTGATTGTTGCGTTACAATTACACAGCCCGGCGGCATTTGAGGCGTTTCAGCCAGTCCCAGACAGAGTCTGTTGCAGATACAGATACAGATACAAATACAGATCCAGATGCAGTTTCAGATGCAGATACACACACACACACACACACACACACGGACATATTTAAAAGCCATGCTAAAGTAACGACAACAACAACGACTAAAACACGACATGAAACGATACAATGCGATACGATACGATACGATGCCATACGATCCAATCCAATCCCGTTCCATGTACTGGGTCCGTAAGAGGGTCGATTGATAAGTTTATGCTGGTTCCAGTTTAAAATAATCATCTATGCTTAATTAAATATTTTTAACATCCAAATGTTCAGTATTTTGGCCATTATTTTGACCTTGACTGAGCCCTTGCTTTAGTTGACTTTTCAGATCAGTTCAAAAATATCCCTATCCTTTTCTACGTTGATCCTTGACTTGCTTAAATAACAGTTCATGTTAAACATAGTTCTTATCTTAACACTAAATATAAGGCTTAACATTAAACGTAACATAATGTTATTAATGTGGATGGTGAATTTGATATGTACCTAATTAAAAACCTTCTTAGTTTAAGGCTTGACAGAAACCCTACCAGAAACATAACATATCGATTAACATAAATCCTTATGTAAGCTTTTCTATAATTAATTATATAAACTCAATCATAAAGCAGTAGGCGAATCATAACATAAGTCTAATTTTATCACATAAGCCTTGACTTAAGATCTTAACTACAAGCATTAGCTTAAAACGAAATTAGATTAAGTCCCAACACCTTGATAAAAAGCTTAAAATAAGTCTTAATATAACCCTTAACATAAACCTTAACATAACCCTTAACATTACCTTTAACATAATCCTTAACATAACCCTTAACATTACCTTTAATATAATCTTTTAAATAATCCTTGTTAAGCCTTAACATAACTTCTAACATGCATTTTAACATAATCCTTAACATAAACTTTAACATTAATTTTAACATTAACTTTAACTTAAGTCTTTACATTCACATATTTAACATTAACATTGCAGGACATAGAACTGAAATTTCTTTAGCTCTGCATACATTTTAAACGATAGGTTTGCCAGGCAATTGATCGATATGAATCGATAACACAATCTATCGTTCAACAGATTTGACACCTTTAATCAGCCACTGATCGGTCACACCTCGTAAAGCCGCGTCTATAGCTTTGGCTCTGGGATTTGATTTGGTTTTGTTTTAGTGCCAAGATTGTATACAATTTGCATGCGATTAACAGCGACATCGATAGACGATAGACTGGGGGGGAGGGGCATTGGGAAGTGGGGCATGGGAATTGAGGAGTGGGAGGTATGGGGAGTGCGGAGTGTAGAGTGTGAAGTGTGGAGACTACATACAGAGTGGGCAAAACGTTTGGATCATAAATAACAACTACAATAGCCACTGCCCAATCTGATCGACTTAATGATACTGTTCAATATGGAAAATACCTTCACACTCAATCCAAAAACTAAGATCCAAGATAAATCCAGACCCAGTCATGTCCCGATCAACGTAGCACCCGGGTGTCTTATTATCAGTGTACTCAACTGCTGGAGTATCTGATCTTATCGGTATTCCCATATTTATATATACCCTCCATGTATACCCTCCGGTCTCGATTCGGCCCGGACTCAGGGTATATAAATAGATGAAATTCCGTAGTCGGAGGTGTTAAATGCAACCGAGTGCAATTTACATCATCGATTTTATTAGCTCAACGTTTATAATTCAATTAAATTGTTGCAAAGGAAAAACAATAATCAACGGCATTTGCATTCGTCTCAGTTTCCCGAGAGTCTCCAACGCCCTCACATCCTCACCCACCTCTAGCCCCCAGCGCACAATTGCCACTACTTGAGAACTAAACCCAATTTATGGATATCGATCGTATCGCTAATTGAATTTCTAAATGATTACTAAGAACAGCTACAGATTTATCTTTATCTTTATCTTTCTTTGTAACTATATCTGCATATTTATCTTAATCAGTAACTATATCTGTAACTATATCTGTATCTATATCTGTATCTTAATCTTTATCTATAAACTTATTTCTAAATATATCTTTAGTATAAGTATATCAATATATAAATATCGTTATCTTTCTTATCTATAATTCTATCTCTAGCTGTGTATATAACTTTAACCTTATCTATATCTATATATTTCTTTATATCTGTACCTATATCTAAAACTATTCCAATAACTTTAATTATAAATATTTTTATTTATATTTATACTATATATTTATAGTTATACTATATCTACATACATTTATAAATATAAATATAACTTTATCTTTATCTCTATCTATAATTATATCATTATTTATCAATATCATTTACATATATATATATATTTATCTATACATCGTTATCTTATCTTATCTTATCTTTATCTTAATTTTTATCTTATCTTTATCTTAATTTTTATCTTTATCTTTATCTTTATCTTTATCTTTATCTTTATCTTTATCTTTATCTGTATCTTTATCTTTATCTTTATCTTTATCTTTATCTTTATCTTTATCTTTATCTTTATCTTTATCTTTATCTTTATCTTTATCTTTATCTTTATCTTTATCTTTATCTTTATCTTTATCTTTATCTTTATCTTTATCTTTATCTTTATCTTTATCTTTATCTTTATCTTTATCTTTATCTTTATCTTTATCTTTATCTTTATCTTTATCTTTATCTTTATCTTTATCTTTATCTTTATCTTTATCTTTATCTTTATCTTTATCTTTATCTTTATCTTTATCTTTATCTTTATCTTTATCTTTATCTTTATCTTTATCTTTATTATACATATCTATATATCTATTTCTATGTATGTTTATCTCTAATTGTATCTTTAACCATATCTATGTATTTATATTTATTGGTCTTTATAACTATCTCTTTATCTATATTTATATCTGTATATTTATCTATCTCTGTATTTATGTTTATACCCTAATAAATATATACCTTTTATTTGTATCTGCAATTTCATCTTTTATCTGAGTAACTGTATAGGTTATATTTGTATTTGAACCTCAATATACATCTCAATATGTATCCCATTCTGTATCTATATCTATATCTGTATCTTTTACCTGTATCTATAGACTGTATCTGCATCTTTGTCCATCTTAATCCGTATCACGCATCTTTTCCTATATCCGCGGATGATTTTATATCTGTATCTGCATCTGTATTTGTATCTGTATCTGTATCTGTATCTGTAGCTGTATCTTTGGAACTGAGTCAAATTCTTGCATAGTATAAACTCTTGAAATGTTGTTGCCCGTCTGACCAAATCGGTGGCCGCTAATTGGCGCATTTTGTTGATTTTTATTGAATATTATTATGATGTTTATTGCTTTTGGCTGTTATTGTCATGCTGACAAATTAGTTTCACACTTTGCCAATCGCCAAACGTCGACTTCATCGTCGTCGTTTTCGCCCACAACTGCCTGAGCCTCGGCACTTGCCTTTCATTCATGATTCCATCCGCTGTGCTATTCCATGCCACAGTCACATTCATATTCACAGTCGCAGTCACAGTCACAGTCACAGTCGTTGTCACAGCCTCTGCCGCAGCTCCCAGATCCCCAGATCCCCAGTTCCCCAGTCTCAGTCTCTGTCCCAGTCCCAGTTTCAATTTCAGTCATACTCGCAGTCACAGTCACAATCTCATTCTCAGGTTAAGTCTTCAACTAACCCCCCACCTGTATTCCCACCTTCCCCTTCTTTTTCTTACTTCTCCTCCTTTCCCCTTCTTCCTTCCTTCTGCTGGTTGCCCGGCAGCAATCCGCCCACCCATTCACAGAGAGACCTGGCGGAGTCACTTTTGGTGCTGCCTGCATTTATAATTAGCTCCAAATTTGTCTTCAGCCGGTTTATGGCCGTGTCCAGTTTCAGTCCCCCATTCCTGTGCCCCCGCCGTTACTCCCCATTTGGCTCTGGTCAACATGTTCTGGCCAAATTGGCGTACAATTCATAAAAATGAAATTTCGTTGCTATTTTTTATACCCTGTAACCATAAACCAACCTCAAGGGGCATGAACAACTTGCAGACATGTCTGCCTTTCATTTCAATCTGTGTGTGGCTTTCTCTACGCAGGGACTTAATAGCTGCCTTATAGACAGGATCGACATAAGGACTCAACTGGTGTAGTACCAAAAGGAAGATCCCATTTGCTGGGCTGAAGGAATTTCGAAGCCTTAGGGTAGCTTAAGGTGTTTCATGCTCACTTCTCAGCTTAATTCTTGTTTGTATTGTTTTTTTTTTGGTTTTTATTTTTTTTGTATTATTATTTTGATTAGTTTTGATTTTTATACTTTTATATGCTTAAAACTTATTTAGATCAAAGCGCGTGTTCAACAAATTGCCTCAGCCCAAAACTAATTTAGTTGAAACTGAAGTAATCCAAATTGAACAGCACATTCTCCACTCTGATTGAAAGATCTGTGTGTGTGTGTGTGTGTGTGTGTGTGTGTGTGTGTGTATATGTGTGTATCTAAATACGTATTATATATGTGTGTATTTATATGAGACTTGAGTTTGTTCCCTCAAAGCATTTGCTTTAATTTTCTGGCCCCCAAACTTTCAATTGTGCTCCATCTGTTGGTAGCCGCTTTATGGATTAATTAAAAAAAATATAATAAATTATATATTTAAAAAAAATAAAATAAATTTTATTTTACAATAAAAGATAAATACAAAAATTTATAGATATCCCTAACATTTCTTATCCTTAATTAAATGAACTCTTCACGCATAAAATAAGTTGATGGGCTTGATACTAGGAATGCATCTTTTAGGCAGCTGCCAGGACACTAACCGGTGGGATATCCTTTTAGCTTAAAATGCTTTTTATGATTCCCAATATATATATTACTTATATGGGAACTCAATCTGTGGGTTATAAAGGATCAATCGGTGATCCGATAAAAATCCTTGAGTCAATTTTCTTGAAAGTGAGACTAAAACTGAAAAGGACTGTAAGCTGTGTTCCATCAGGTCCTTTCTTATCGCTCTGTGTATGTGAGTGTGTGTGTGTATATATGTGAATGCGTGTGTGTGTGTATTAATGTATTGGTACAACAAATTTACTATAGCTTCAAGGCTTTCGCCATAAAGTTGAATGGAGTATCGATACTTTGATCAGATCATTTAGGAGCTGTGATTGTGTGTATGGGCGAGTGTGTAAGTGCGTGTATGTGTGAATGTGCGGGTGTATGCACAAATGTTGTTTTAGTTAAAGGTCCTTTTTACGATCCTTCAAGAAAATAGATTAAACATCTATTCCAAATCATTTGGGATCAAGAATCTGGTCAAACTCAAAGGCTCAGTTATGGCAGGATCGATTCATGGGAATATATTAGATCACTTTGAGCTTGTGTGAGTGTGAGTGTGTACGCATGTGTGTGTACAATGTATGTCTATACCACTTTTAGGCTTACTTATGGTTAACTGGAGGATCGTTAACTGGAAACACATCCAATAGTCACGTCGATCGTCAGTCTGTGTCTGTCTCTGTGTCTGTATGAGTCTGTGTCTTTCTGTGTGTGTCTTTCTGTGTGTGTCTTTCTGTGTGTGTCTTTCTGTGTGTGTCTATCTGTGTGTGTGTGTGTGTGTATATGCGGGTGTGTGCAATATGTCTGTTGTTTTTCCGTTGCCACTGAGCTTGTCGCTGCAATTAGTCGGTGTCTGCGAATGTCAACGTGATTTGACCCATTGGCAAATTTTGCCAGCAATTGAAACTTGGCTTCAAGCCTCCAAACGAATCAACGTCGCACTCAACGTTAGATTTAGAATCAGAGTTTGGAATTTAAATTCAATTTAAATTTAATTTTCATTTTCAATTCTAATCAATTGCTGAAAGGTAAACAGTTACTTAGCTTAGATTGAGTGACAGCTTTAATCAAAATATCGTTTTAGCTTTGATTGAGATTTAGATACGAGCCGCCAATCGATTGACTTATTGTAATTCCAAATGCGTTTCAAACTTCAACTTTAAGCAATCGCTGAATAAGAAATCTTGAATTGCAAGTAGGCGTTTAAATATTTGAGTTGTGGGGGATTTAAAAATAGTAACTGATCTGATCTCGCAGCCACTGAGCAATATATCTCAATATCTCTCAATGGGTATAAAAACAAAGTGCCATTCAACACCTTGCATAAGTTTACATTCCATTTACATGTGGCACTCAGTCAATCAGTCAGTTGGTCAATCAGTCAGTTGGTCACTTACCTAGTTGGCTAGTTAGTTGTTCAGTTAGTCATTAAGTCATTCAGTCAATCAGCTAGTCAATCAGTTAGCTGGTCAGATAGTTAATCAGTCGCTTAGTCAGTTAGCCATTCGGTCAGTCAATCAGTCAGTCAATCAGTCAGTCAATCAGTCGGTCAATCAGTCAGTCAGTCAATCAGTCAGTCAATCAGTCAGTCTATCAGTCAGTCAATCAGTCAGTCAATCAGTCAATCAGTCAGTCAATCAGTCAGTCAATCAGTCAGTCAATCAATCAGTCAATCAATCAGTCAATCAGTCAGTCAATCAGTCAGTCAATCAGTCAGTCAATCAATCAGACAAACAGTCAGTCAATAAGTTATTCGGTCAGTCAGTCGGTCAGTCAGCTATTCAATCAGTAAATTAGTCAGCCCATCAGTGAGTCGGTTAGTTGGACAGTCAAATAGTTTGTTAGTTAGTTGGTCAGTATATCGGTCTGTCGTAAGGGTTCAGTCAGTCAATCAATTATATGATTAGTCAATCAGTTAGTTGATAAGTTAATTAGTCAGACCGTTGGATCGTTAGACAGTCGGTCAGTCATTGGTGGCCAGACAGTCAGTCAGTCAATAAGTTGGTCAGTCAATCAGTCAATTGGTCAATCAATCAATCAGTCAGTCAGTCAGTCAATCGGTCAGTCAGTCAGTTCGTCAATCCATTAGCCTGTCATTAACTCACCAGTCGTCAGTCAGTTAATTAGTTAGTTTTTCAGTAAATCAGTTAACTCGTCGGTCCGATAGTCAGTGGGTCAGTCGTCAGTCAGTCAGTCAGTCATTCAAGCAGCCAGTCGGTCATTCATTTAGTCAGCCAGTTAGTCATCCATTCAGTCTCCAGATAAATTCATTTAGTTATTCATTCAGTCTTGCCAGCCAGTCATTCAGTCAGTCAGTCAGTCAGTCAGTCAGTCAGTCAGTCAGTCAGTCAGTCAGTCAGTCAGTCAGTCAGTCAGTCAGTCAGTCAGTCAGTCAGTCAGTCAGTCAGTCAGTCAGTCAGTCAGTCAGTCAGTCAGTCAGTCAGTCAGTCAGTCAGTCAGTCAGTCAGTCAGTCAGTCAGTCAGTCAGTCAGTCAGTCAGTCAGTCAGTCAGTCAGTCAGTCAGTCAGTCAGTCAGTCAGTCAGTCAGTGAGTGAGTCAGTCAGTCAGTCAGTCAGTCAGTCAGTCAGTCAGTCAGTCAGTCAGTCAGTCAGTCAGTCAGTCAGTCAGTCAGTCAGTCAGTCAGTCAGTCAGTCAGTCAGTCAGTCAGTCAGTCAGTCAGTCAGTCAGTCAGTCAGTCAGTCAGTCAGTCAGTCAGTGAGTCAGTCAGTCAGTCAGTCAGTCAGTCAGTCAGTCAGTCAGTCAGTCAGTCAGTCAGTCAGTCAGTCAGTCAGTCAGTCAGTCAGTCAGTCAGTCAGTCAGTCAGTCAGTCAGTCAGTCAGTCAGTCAGTCAGTCAGTCAGTCAGTCAGTCAGTCAGTCAGTCAGTCAGTCAGTCAGTCAGTCAGTCAGTCAGTCAGTCAGATCAGATCAGATCAGATCAGATCAGATCAGATCAGATCAGATCAGATCAGATCAGATCAGATCAGATCAGATCAGATCAGATCAGATCAGATCAGATCAGATCAGATCAGATCAGATCAGATCAGATCAGATCAGATCAGATCAGATCAGATCGATCAGATCAGATCAGATCGATCGATCGATCGATCGATCAGATCAGATCAGATCAGATCGATCAGATCAGATCAGATCAGATCAGATCAGATCAGATCAGATCAGATCAGATCAGATCAGATCAGATCAGATCAGATCAGATCAGATCAGATCAGATCAGATCAGATCAGATCAGATCAGATCAGATCAGATCAGATCAGATCAATCAGATCAGATCAGATCAGATCAGATCAGATCAGATCAGATCAGATCAGATCAGATCAGATCAGATCAGATCAGATCAGATAGATAGATAGATAGATCAGATCAGATCAGATCAGATCAGATCAGATCAGATAGTAGTCAGTCAGTCAGTCAGTCAGTCAGTCAGTCAGTCAGTCAGTCAGTCAGTCAGTCAGTCAGTCAGTCAGTCAGTCAGTCAGTCAGTCAGTCAGTCAGTCAGTCAGTCAGTCAGATCAGTCAGTCAGTCAGTCAGTCAGTCAGTCAGTCAGTCAGATAGTCAGTCAGTCAGTCAGACAGTCAGTCAGTTAGTCAGTCAGTCAGGCAGTCAGTCAGTTAGACAGTAAGTCAGTCAGACAGTATGCACTCACTCATTTAGTCATTTACTCAGTCAGTCAATCAATCAATCATTTAGCATACTGAATGGCAGCTTTAATCAAAACAAAGCGAAACCAAGGAGACTCGAGGGAGGAACAGCATAGCGATTCCGACTCAGAATCGGATTGCGACTCGGACATAGTAGATATATCAATAAAGCTTTACTTTGCATATTTGCCGCAGTACCAATACTTATGATCACACCACACACACATGCACACACACACACACATATACACACACACACGTATAGTAATTCCAATTCCAATTCCAATTGCATTTTCAATTTCAATTTCAATTTCAATTGCCATAGTCGACAGCTCAGATAATTGATGATTATGAGTGTCGGCTAAATGTCGTGAGCGTGTTATTGCCATATACATATACATATGGATATATCTGTATATATGAATACATGTATCTATGTATATATATGCTAAGTATCTAGGGTTAGATGTCTCGTAAATCAAGCGGAGCCAATGGTAGCCGCTGACTTGGAAGCTGTTAGATATCATCTAAGCCCAGAGAACGAGCGCTTCGTGAGTCGAAATGTGGGCGCTTAGGTTTGGCCATTCATTCCATTCGTTTGCCCGATATCAATGCAAATGACAGAAATGACAGTTCTGCCATATCGCCAATATAAATGGCCATATATGGCCATTGGCAGATGGCATCTCTTCAATGCGACACGACAGACGCCAACGCCAAGCGCCACATTGATCCATGTTTGGGGGCTTGGTTATCCGTTTGATGCAATGCAGCGATTCTGTAACTGATTTTCAATCTTATTTTTCAAATGCAAGTTGAACTTCGATACTCGATACTCGACACTCGATACTCGGTACTCTGCACTCGATACTCGATACGAAATCAGTCATCGTTTAAAGCTCAGCATTAAGAGTTCAGAATTTGGAATTCCGAAATTGAATTCGATGTCAATGCAAGGCGGTGCGATGCGATCCGATGCGTTGCGAGATGAGGCGGGACGTGGCGAGACGCGGCGAGGCGTGGCATGGTGTGGAGGGGCAAGGCGATACGATCTGTGATTGTATTGCGCTTTTGGCCCTTGCGTGATTTCAGTAGCTGTTTTGGCCTGAACGGGGCCACACCCACCACCGCAACCGAACGCCTCAGCACCTCAGCGCCTCAGCGCCGCACGCCACAGCACCCAATGCCGTGTCCCCCAACTGCGCCCCCCGCGCTAACAAATGGCGACGTATTCATTTGTTTGCTGTTTGCCAATCAGCCTGTCAATAATTGTCAACAAGGTGTGACTATGCCAATATTTAATTATTCGATTTCATTTGCTTTGCACTCGCAGCACGGGGCATGCCCGACGCAGCGAATACCCTGCAGAAAGTGTCCTTCCTTCACATCATAAAATCTTATTATGTGAAAGGCTTTAGAAATAAAAAGAAATTAAAAGACAGTTATTATAACTACTACTATTGCTACCTCCATTTCTACTACTATTTTACTAGCTTATTTAATTAATATAATAATTAATAAAATAATTAAATTAATTTAAGCTCCTGTTCCCTTTCTATATAAATTTATCTTTAAAAACATTAAGAAATTTAAAGTAGTTTAATTTTTAACTACTAATTTATTATTTAACTACTGCTACTACTAGTAGTAAAAGTACTACTATTTTTTAATTTTATTTAATTACGATAATTAAATTAATAATTAATTTATAGCTTTTTCAACAAAATCCTATAGAGACTTAAATGGATTCCCTAGGCGTTGTCTTTAAGAGATTGCTTAAGGACAAAGCTCGAGGTCTTTAAAGCTGATCTTTAATTTTAAAAATAAATCAAGAAATCGGAAGATTTCTTAAAAGACTTTTCCCTTCTTAAATGTTTTCTTAGTAAGCTGAATTTTTTTACATTAATTTATATTATTTTTTAAAAATTAACTTTATATTAATTTATATTATTTTTTAAAAATTAACTTTATATTAAAAAAGCTTACTTCTAATTTCATCGATTATCTTCGAAATTTGGCAGTTCAATTCTGAAATTTGTAGGACTTTGTAAAGTTCCATCCTCTGTATATTATTTGAAATTTTGAAATTGTTAGAAAATATTTTTAATTGAAAAAAACTGTAAAATTAAAACAAATTTATAATTAAAAAATATTATTAAATAAATTATATGTACATATATCTAAATATTTAACAGCTTATAAAATAAATGATCTCAAGGCTGAAATTCAAAATCCATAGGTCCCTTAAATTAAAAAAAATATTTCATCAGCTGAAAATATTAATTTTAAAATTATAAAAAAAAATGTAAAAATTATTTTTATATTTTTTTTTTTTTTTTATAACTATTCTATTGAGTTTCAAAAGATCAGTACACGCGGTCAATGTACCATTGCTTCAAGGAGTATCTCGAAGTCGACTTCCTTTAATCACTTAAACGTTCATTGAGCTTCTTTTTCTTTGCTTCTCTCATTGCTTAAGTCAATGTATTTGCTTCTCTTTTGTTGCTTAAAATTTGTTAAACATTTGCATAGAAACATTTGACATGAAGAGCTAAGGCTCAAAGTCCCATTGGCGTACCAAGTTTAAATGTACCCAAAGTACCATAAATAAGAAAAGGAATAAATATTATGGCATATTTTATGGATACCTGAATGGGTATAAAATTATAGATCTTAAAAATCATGTAGTGCCCTTTTAGTACATCAGTTTTAATCTAGAAATTAAGGGGTGAATTTTGTAGATTTATTTTTATTAAAAATTTTTTTACCTTTTTTTTAAAACTGTACCCAAAAGTTTTTCACTTAATCTGCCCATAAATATTTAATTAAAGAAAACTGTACAGGAGCCAAAGAAAAAAAATAAATATTTATTTAAAAAACTGTACCCAAAAGTTAAAAAAACTTTTTACTTAATCTGGCTAAAAATATTTAATTAAAGAAAATTGTTCAGCAGTCAACAAAAAAATTTTAAAAAAAAATGTACCCAAAAGTTTAGTAAACATAAAATATTTAAAATAATATACTCGATGTTCTACCTTATATTTTTTTTCATGGCGATATTTATATATGATTTTTATGGTATGAATTTATTTTTTCTAATTTATCTGAAAGTTTTTATAGCTGTACCTATCGAAATTGTACCCAAAATCATTGCTTAAACAATTTATTTAATTTATTTAATTAGAAGCCTAAAATAAGCTAAATATTTCAGCTATTTAAATCTCAGTAGAAACTTTAAAAAAAATTTTTTATAAAGTCAGTCAATTTTTTATTTAAAATTTATATTATTTTGTATAAATGGATTTCTTTAAAAGCTTAAAGCTCAAATGCTTCAATTAATTATAATTTTAATTAATTAGTTAATTAATATTAATCAATTATTTCACGCAATTTTTACTCCTAACAATTTTAGCTACTTTTTTAAATTTTTCTGAAATAAAAAAAAAAGTTTTAAAATTCTTTTATAATTCAATAATTCCTTAAGACGATTCTGCCTTTTTTTTTTTGATATTTCAATCAAGTTTCCATAAATTATTTAGCTTCATTCCAGTCAAATTGTTAGCCATTTTTTTTGTTAATAACTTTTTGCTCTTTATATAGAGAAAATCCAATTTTAAGCCACGATTTATGTTCAGCTCCGGAACTGGTTCGCAGTCATATAAACTGTCAAATTTCTAGAGTTTTGGCTTTCATATTAATTTAAGCAGCGCTTAAAATTTTTTATTAATTTCCTGCAAAAAATTTAATATTTTTTTTGTGTTCTTTTTGTTTTTTTTTAAATTATGAATAAAAAGTCATTTGGCATTTGTTATTAAATAAATTGAAAAATTCATGTATTTCGTATAGATTTTTTTGTTGTTTTTTAGTTGGCGTTTTTAACATTTTTGGACTGCAGGAAAAAAAAAAAATTAAATAAAAATAAAAATAAAAACTAAATTATAATAAATAAAAAATAATAATTAAAAATGAGTGGGTTTTTTTTTTAAATCTTTTTAATCCATCTTTTTGTGCTTTATGCATGTGTGTGAGTGTGTGTGTGTGTGTGTGTGTGTTTGGGTGGATGCGTTTTTTGATGTTCTTGATTTTTTTTTTTTTTCGTATAAATAAAAACTAAAATTTTAATTATTAGTACAATTTATTTTTGCTCTTTTTATAAATTTTATTGTGTTTATTTTTTTATTTTTTATTTTAGTAAAACTTTTGCAATTTCATATTTTTTGTATTATTATTATAATTATTATTTTTAATATATATATATTTTTATATATATATATATTTATATATATATGTGAGTATACATATACATATATATATATATGTATTGTGTGTATGTTGTATATTTATATGTATGTATATTATATATAAGCTACAAAAAATAAACATAAAAATTATAATAATAAGAATAATTTAATAGAATAAATTTTAATAAAAATTAATACAATTTCATTTCTTGTTTGTTGTTGTTGTTTTCATTGCGTGTGTATGTGTGTGTGTGTGTGTGTGTATAAATATAAATATAAATATGTGTACATGGCATTTTTTCAATCATTTCCTTTTTTTAAACAAAATTTTGTACATAATTTTCGACTTAATTTGACTTTGTTTTTGTTGCTTTTTTATAAAAAAAAAATTATTTATTTTTTTTTTTTTTAATACGATCTTCAATTTCTTTTATATATATGTATATGTTGTGTGTGTGTGTGTGTACTTGTTGGATGGGTGTGTGAGTAAGTAACAATTAGTATAAAATAATTTCAGAATCGAAAAGCTCAGTTTTCAATTTTCTCTTAAGTTTTTCATATTTTCGTTTTTGTTTTCTCCTTTTCTTTTTGCTTTTTTTCTATTTTTCCTTTTTTCATCTTTCCTTTTTTCATTTTTAATTTTTAATTTTAAAATTTTTTTTTTTATTTTTTCCACCAAAACAAAAAAAAAAACTCTCTCTTATGATCTAAAAATATATATTTTTTTATATTTTTGCCATTCAGTCAATCAGTCGAAACTTTTGGTTGGCGCCGCGGCATGTGGGGCGGCAATAACCTATCGATAACATCGATAGCAATCGATACCAACTTAGATCTAAGCCAAAAGCGTTTCCCACTGCGTTTTGTTTCTCATAAATTATACAAAAAAAAAACCCTCATGTGATGTATATGTATATATATATAAATCATGTTTATATATGTACATATCGATATATTTATGGATATATCGATAACATCATCAGCTTTAATTCTATTGTATTTTGTTTCTTTCGCTTTCAAATAACAATTTAAATGTGAATTTAAATTAATTGAAATGAAGAAGAAGTAGAAGAAGGAGTTGGGGATGAAGTTGGAGGTGGAGACGGAGACGGAGACGGAGATGGAGACGAAGACGAAGACGCTGGCGGAGACGGAGTTGGAGATGATGATGGTTTAAAGAAAAAAAGAGGAAATATATATATATGTTTTTTTTTTTTTTGATTTTTTTTGTTGTTTGTTTTTTTGTTTTTTTTTTATAAAGAAAAGCATCCATCAACTTATCTCAAACACAGCACAGCTTTTCATCATATCATCGACTCTACGAATTTCAAAAATAATTCTCAAAAAATGCTCTCTAGTTAAATTCTAAGCGGGAGAATTTAAAGCAACTGCACTGGTTATTCATATACATATACATGTGTATATATATGTGTATATATATGTGTATGTATACATATATAGATATATATATAGATATATATATTTACTTAGTAATCATTCCTGTCTTCCTCCCTCCTTCTCTCTCTCTCTCTCTCTCTCTCTCTCTCTCTCTCTCTCTCTCTCTCTCTCTCTCTCTCTCTCTATCTCTCTCTTCTCTCTCTCTCTCTCTCTCTCTCTCATTCTTTCGTTCCGTATGTTGCCTAGATTTTCATATAATACAAGTTTTAATTGCTCTTCCTCTCTTTCTCTTTCTCTCCCTTTTTCTCTTCCTCTCCCTTTCTTTCTCTTTCTCCCTCTTTCTCTTTCCCACTCTCTTTCTCTCTGCTTCTCTTTCTCGTTCTCGATTCTTGTCACTCGATTGTGTGCACAGCTTAAATTTCTCTTTTTTCTCTCTCTTAAATTATCGTTCTCCCCGTTACTGCTTAACTTTATCTCTCTTTCTCTTTCTCTTTCCCACTTTCTCTTACACACACAGAAAGTACAAACTGTTTATCCTTTTGATCCACAGGTGGCAACGCCGCTCAGCTGCTGGCCGCGCGCTGCTGATGATGCGGCTGGCGTTTGTGATGGCGCCGCGAGCGCCGACATTGCGTCGAGCAGCACTCGTCGATGGGCTGAGGGGCGGCCACGCCTCCCAGTTCGCTGGCCGGCTTCTCGAAGAGGCGCCGCTTGCTGGTGACGCGTGTCTGCTGGCACGTGGACCTCGAGCATCGCTTGCGATCGCAGTTGACCTTTGAGTCCTGCAAAAAGGATGAAAATAAAAATTTCAAAATTAATAAGGTAAGTGGAAAACATGATAAAGCAAGGGAATAAGAAAAAGAAGAAGAGGAGAAGAAGAGAAAAATAAGAAGAGGTGGAGAGGGGGAAAGGTATTGCTGGGAATGAAGATGGGTTATGACATGAAAGGATATGCCGGGATACCTTTCAAAGAGGTAGTAACAGTTGAGGAGTTAGAAGTATGGAAAGGGGAGGTAGGATGTTAGGTGAGTGGGGGAGTGGTACAGGGGGAGGGGGGAGGTGTGTGATGCTTACCTTGCAGCGGCACTTGATGCACTTCTGTTCGCCATGGGACAGGAGTATGGGATGCCATTCCTGTCCATTCTCGTAGACCTTATTGACGACGTTGCAGCCACCGGCGGCGAGCACTTCTTCCGCTGTGTGGGCTGCGGTGCGCTGCACGGCCTGATCCTGGAGGACATTGGGATTGTTGGGTGTGTGTTTGCTGCTGTGGCCATGGGTGCTCTTCGACTCTGGGCACACCTTGCAGCAGGCCTTCTTGTCCGGTCGATAGGCGATCTTTTCGCTGCACTGCAACGGCGGGCAGACCATGCGGGGGCAACGCACCTCCAGAGTCAGTGCGTCGCAGGTGCAGGTGGTGCAGGTGTCGAATCCATTGGGTGGCAAGAACGGATGCCAGCTGGCACCCACGGCATGGAACTGGTCGCCCAGGCGGCAGCCGCGTCGCTGGAGCACATCGGTGCCATTGAGAGCCGGAGAGTTGCCCTGCGCGCCGCTGGAGCTTACGGCTGAGGTGGCCGTTGTTTGCCAATCGGCGGCCGCGCTGCTATCGCGTCGGGGCATGCAACTGGGGCAGCATTCGCCATCGCGTTGTATCAACTCGGTGCCGGACTTGCACTTGAGAGCAGGACACTTGATCAGCTCGCAGTTGGCCTGTCCACGCTGGCAGGCACACATGTGGCATGTATCCTGGGCGCTGCGCCATTGCTCGGACTCGTTGTAGAAGCGACCCGAGTGGAAGCACTTCGTCTCGCCGTTCAGCATTTGGTTGTCATTGTGGTCACCCGGCACCGGGACATTGTTGTCCGTGTAGACGGGGAAGCAGTGGGCGGGCACCTTGGTGCTCTTCAGCTTGCCGCGCAGGAGCAGCTGATGGTTGTGCTTGGCATGGAGTTCCAGATAGCAAACACTTGTCTCCAGCTTGATCAGCTCCACCGAGGGCATGCCCAGGACAAAGCCTTCCATGTAGCTGCCGGTGAACTCCTCCAGCAGCTTTCGTGTCACTGGCGCTCCGATAGCTTCGATGGGCTTCTCCTCGAGATACAGCTGCAGATCCTGCGGCTGGACTCCACTCAGTGTCAGTTCGTAGTGCAGATTGCATTCATTGTCAATGGACATCCAGGCCATTCCCATGGGATGACTCACTCCTGATACCGCTCCCGATCCCGAGTGCATATGCTCGCCGTGTTGCTTCAAGAGTATCGGTTCGGCGGAGTCGCGGGCATCGGCGACGGGGCGTGGCACAAGGCGGCCCCGGATAAGGGTAGTCTCATGGTCGGTGCCCACATTGACGCCCAGCTCACCAGCATAGAGAGATTCAAGGACCTTGGGTCCCAGCTTCTCCACAGTGCCAATTGCCTGATTGAAGTTGAAGTTTGGTGTCAGATCCTCCAGCTTAGCCTTCCGCTTGCCCTGCTCCTCGATCAGACTGATGTTCGGCCTGTCCCGAGTGTTGACATGATCTGTCTCAATGTTGTAGGCCAGGGAACCGTCGGTGTTCAGGTAGACCCAGGCTAGGCCGCTGCTTCGAGTGGCCACTTCGGTGCCGTGGGGAGGTGCCAGGAGTGTCTGGAAGATCTCACAGCTGGCACGGGTCACGATGTGTCCCTGGATGCGCAGGTGGGGATACTTCTTGGACTCGACCGTAAGCAGAAGTTTGCCGCGTGACATCAGGCGCAGATTCTGTATGGAGATGGGCGACGACAGTTCCAGGACATTGATCTCAGAGGATGGCTTTCGAACACGTGGCACCTCATCGAAGATCACCTCCTTGCGTTCCGGCAACTCGATCCGTACACTGAGCGCAGCATCGGCATACTCCTCGGCGCCAAAGATGCCATTGAATACCAAAGTCAGATGCATCGAGCTGGCGGCTCCGCTGCTCGTGGACACAATGGCTGTGCCGCCGGCGCCGGCCAACTGTTGATCCGGCTTGCCGCTGGCTGTCAGTGGTGGCTCCAGTAGGGAGCTGAAGAGTTCCGTCTGCAGTGCTGTGTACTTGGCAATCTTTCCGGCTAGAGCCAATTCCGCTTGATGCTTGTTGCCCCAGAGCAGGACGACATTGAGGCGATCGTCGCGCAGGATGCGTTTGTAGTCGCGTGGAACACGTCGCCAGACGCCACAAATTTTGCCCGTTGCATTCTGATAGACACTCAAGGTGCCGCTTAGAGTCGTCTCCAATTGATGCTCCTCAAGGATAACGCCCGCATCGTCCACAAACTGAATGGCCCGAGGACGACCAATCTTGGCGGATGTGTAGAAGGAGTAGTACAGATTCTTCTTGTGGAAGAGAAAGCGTGCGGTGGCCACCACATTCTGTGGATTGTATGTCGTGTACATGGACTTCATCTCCTCGCTCTTCAGGAAATAGGATGTGCGCCCCGTTAGCAGAGCTGCGTAATCTGTGAATGGCATATCAAAGGACACAATGGTTATAATGCATACAATGATTACAATGGATTGTAAATCCGAGTCTTTTGCTTGGACTCGAAGATGAGAATGCCGAAGATCGGCTACGGCTACGGCTACGGCGGATACTTACGTTTCATGTTGCGCTCCTCTTCCTCGCTGGGCACGGGCACATCCAATGCCACATCCGTATCTGGAATTGTAAAGAATGCGAGAGATATTTTTCGGGTTAGTTAAGATCTTCTATCTATGTGTGTGTATGTTTGTGTGTGTGTGTGTGTGTGTGCTCTACTTAAATGGAATTTAGATAACAAAATGGCATCAAAGACCTGCCGCAAGTCCACAATGAATGTCGCTCTATGAATGAATGAATCTGAATAAAAGGGCAAACCTACAGGTGGGCAGAGGTAGGAAGAGACGTAGGGAGGTAGGGACGATGGGACGCCGGGACGATGGGAAGAAGGGACTGTGAGCTCCGAGCTGAATGTGGCTCAGAATGTTTCAAGCCAAGCCTGGACCGGGCATGGCCTCTGCCTGGCCGGCCCGACCCTGCCCCGTCCAGGTGGCATTCATTAATCGTGCATAAATTGAGTGTGGCAGGTAAACTAGACCCGACAACACCAACAACAGCAGCAACAACAGCAACAGCAACAGCAACAACAACATCAACAACCACAACCACAGCAACAACAACAATAAAAACAACAAATGCAACTTCCAGGAATTTCACATACATTCAGTTTTCAGCGGGAAAGTAGGTGGACATTTCCGGCGTGACAGGGGCACACACATACATATTGACACACTCACACCTATATGTATATATATATGTATATGTATATATACACCCAGTGCGAGACATAACACTTGATTGACAGTAGCCAAAGCCAAAGCCAGAGGCACATAAATCACCATCAGCCTCAACTTCAACTTCGTTAGAAGTCGCCTTCTCAAAGCTGATTAAAAAATATTAAGAAAAAAGAAGCTAAGAGATAAGCTAAAATGACAGACTATAAGATACCCTATGCGGCGCAGCGCTCAGTCAAAGAAATCAAGCTACAAATCAAGCCACAAATCTAGCCACAAATCTAGCCAAAAATCAAGGCAAAAATCAATTAAAAAAGCTAAACTTGACTTAGAGTCAGACTGTTCAGATATATAAATATAATACATAGATATATATAAAAATCGTTATATATATATCTAGAGAAATATATGCCACCCTGTTTCTGATTTTACAGGGTGCTGTACGGCAGCTAAAAAAAGCTAAAGCTCAAGCTAAATCTGAAGTTGATGCTGCATTGGAATTTCGATTATTTTCTCTCCTCCCGCCCCCCGCCTACCGCTGTGTCGCACGGTGAATGCTTTAAGCCGCAAAAAAAAAACACAAAAAAAAAATATAAGAAACAAATAAAAAATGAAAGAAAGAGACAACAACACTTCTTGCCGCATAATGAAGGGCGACAAATCTGACACCTTGTATAGCATTTTATTGAGCCGAGGCCAAGACTCGGGTCAAGACTTGGGGCTGGGTACTAGGCCAAGACTCCTCTGCGGTTGCCTTTGTGCAGTTGTGTGTGTGTGTGCGTGAGTGTGTGTTTGCGTGAGTGTGTGTGTGAGTGTGCGTGTGCGTGTGTGTGTCTTCCCAATGTCTCTGGCTGTCCGATCTTATCGCCTGATCTTAATACGAGGCACTTCTGACCGAAGAGCCGCCAACCCCGCCCCGTCCCTCTGCCCCTAACCCCAACGACTTGCGTTGCGTTTTTCAATTTGACGCGTCGTCTGCGGCGGCTCGGCACATTCTTTAGCTTATTGGAGATCGCTAAAGATCGCTGAAGTGAGGTTCCAGGTTCCAGGTTCCAGGTTTCTGGGCTGCTGCCTGCCTCTGCCACTACCTTTGCCACTACCTCTGCCACTACCTCTGCCACTGCCTCTGCCGCTGCCTGTGCCTCTGCTTCTGCCTGTGCCTCTGCTTCTGCCTGGACCTGTGACTGGACGTGCATGTGAATGTGGACCTGGGACTAGGCTCTGCCCTTGACTCGCGTTCGCATTGCAGATGAATGAATTTTCGTTTCGTTTCATTTTTACGCCGTGTGTGTGGCTTATATGTTGCTGTGTGTGTGTGTGTGTGTGTGTGTGTGAGTATGTTTGGGTGTTGTTGTTAGCATTTCGTTGGGCCGTTTTTGTAAGCCAAGATAAATGAGTTTTGGTGCGCACAAAGACGACGACACGTTGCCCATCATGACAACCACGAGAAACGGACAGACGGACGGACAGACGGACAGACGGACAGACAGACTGCGCGACGGACCAAAGAACGGATGGACGTAGGGACGGGTGGATGGACAAACGGACGGCTGGAGGGACGGACGGATGGACAAACGGACGGCTGGATGGACAGACAAACGGATGGACATGTGGACGGACGGTCAGAAGCCGACAAAGCCAAAAGGTAAGACGAACGACACCTTCGCCCAGGCATTGAGTCAACAGTTTGGTATGCGCCTCGGTATGTACGGGCTCTCAGGGTCCGAGAACCAAAATTTTCGGATAGCTCATTAACAAAAGTTTTTCAAAGTCTCCCTCCCGTCCCGTCCCGTCGCGTCCCTCCCGCCCTCCTTCCATCCTTCCCACTTTACGCTTCCCATCACTTGGCTCAACTTGTGCTCTGAATGGAATCTAAGCGTTTAATATTCATTGGGATCTACAGCCGCGATATGGAATCTTGTCATTGTGGCCTAAACCCATTAGAAGGTGTTCGGTCTGAGGGCATAAAAATGAAGTTGTAACGGGAAAAGGGAGTGAAGCTCATAAAGTCATAAACTAAACACAAGTAGAGGTGCTGTAGGGAGGGGGTGAGTTTTGGATTAATCCATTGGGCTTAACAACTTGAAGCAAGTCAAAGTCAATGGAGACCCCACACATTGACCGGAATAAATAAGAGTCTAAAAAGAAAAAGAGCTTTTGATTGCATGACATGTAGAAGTCTTTGGAAAAAAAGTGAAAGCTCATTAAAGCTTCATTTTTTTTTTACTTTACACTCTTTCAATGCATTGAACTAATGAGCGGACTCTTTGCTCTGCCCTCACACTAGACACACACACATATATGTGTATGTGTATGTATGTATTCATGTACCTAGTTTATTACCTGAATCCAAGTCTGAGCCGAGACTCAGGCGATTCTTAGGGAAAACGTGCCGCACAGTTTTTAATAGACAGTTCCGTTTAGATGCCATTCGCGATGAAGATAAAATTGAGAATTTTATTGTCGCCGTTGGAAAGATGGTAGGAAATGGTCAGAGGGGCTGAGACTAGCTGAGAAAGACTGCGAGAGACTGGGAAAGGACTGGGAAGATCAGTGCGGGACTCACGCCCAGCCCAGATAAAAATCTCCTTTGGCTATCCTTTTGTGTCTACAAAGTTGGTATGCGAGACGAGGATCGTTGTGGTGAGTGTGCCCTCAGGTGCGCGGGTATGCGGTAAGGCAGTGGGGAGGGGGGTAGGGGAGAGCCTGAGGATCGGTTAGGTATGTAACGTTCATTGGGTTAACCATAAAAGCTCTAAAAAGGCAGGCAACGCAGTGACCACAAAAGATGTCATCAACTGAAATTGTCAGCTCTTAATGGACGCCATTCGACAGTTTTTTTTTTTCTTTTTTTCAACCTTATCGAGTCTGGCCAAACGATCGATCCAATCATTTAATATCGTATTTTATCGTATCGTATCGTATGGGCTGGGATCGCATTGGATCTCGTCCGTTTGGTATGGGAAGTCATTGCCATGAAGCATTAAATTTTATTGTCTACCTGGGAATCTCTGATGATCAACCGTCCGCCTCGCTCCCCTCCACACCCCATTCCATGATCAACGCTGTCTATCAAGTCTACCTACTATGCCAGAAACTGTGCGTGCCTATACTAATGTATGTGTGCGTGTGTGTGCGTGTGTTTCTACTTTTGGTATAGGAGGACCGCCCGCTGTTTGTGGCGGTAAATGAGATAATTTAATAAGCGTTAAAATGCTCGAGTTATGTCATTATAAAAAATATCGAAAAAATGCATAAATTAATGGACAGTAGCAGTCGAGTCCGTAGAGTAGAGCAGAGTAGAGAATAAGGGATGGGGTGGAGGGGTGGGGAGGGGGGCTGGAGACGCACCATCTAAGATTCGAGCGACGGGTAACCAAAAATGGGCATACTGAAAGTTTTAACTGAAAGATACGACGAGCGATTCTGAAGATGAAGTTGAAGTTGAAGCAACGCTAAACTTGGTGCACAGCTTCTAAAGATGTGTACATGTGTGTGTGTGTGTGTGTGTGTGTGTGTGTGTATAAACACGATGACAAAAGCTGCAACAAGACGTAAACCAAGTTAGGCGAAAAAAAAATAACTTAGGTAAATCAAAAGCAGGCAACACACAGCGCGCTGGCAATGTTGCTGCCAAAGATGTTGTTGTTGTTGTTGTTGTTGCTGTTGTTGGTGGAAAATATTTTTACAATAGCCGCAACTGCGTGAGAGCCAAGAGGCATGCGGCTTGCGGCATGAGGCAAGGCTCGAGCCAAGTTGGGGCCGCGCCCGTGCCTTCTAACTATTTATGGCAAACAAGTTGGAGCCGGGCCGAGCCGAGGGGAGGGGGGAGGGGAGCAGCCAAACAGGCAATAGCAACAGTTGCTGCTGCTGCTGCTGCTGCCGCAATTTGACGTGGCAGCAATTTTAGCCAACTGGCCAACTGAATAAAAGTGAAATTTTCCGTCAAAAGGAGCGGCCAGGTGGCAAGGGGCCAGCGGCAAAGGTCAACGGCTTTGCATAAGCAAATGAAAAATTGCCGCAAAACGGAAACTAATGATGTGCTGCAGGGAGGCAGGCACAACAGCAGCAGCAACAGCAGCAGCAGGAGCAGCAGCAGCAGCAGCAACTGCTATAGTTGCACTTAGCAGCAGCAGCAACTGTTGCCGGTTCGCAGCAACCAGTTTATATGGCAGTTGATGCCACACAGCGGCAACAGTGGCAGCAACTGGGAGACGCAGACTGGAATTCAGGCAGCACTTGGTTGATTATGTGAAAAATGTCACACACACACACACACACACACACACACACATATATACACACTTACACTCACACACACGCAGTTAGAAAAAACTTTCCTTAAGTTTTTTTTTCTTCTTTTTTTTTTTCTAATTATGAATTCAATTCATGCAGAAAATTAGCAAAATCCAAAGAATTGCCTGTGATTCAGACGCTTGTTAATATTTACATGTGTGCGTGTGTGTGTGCAGGGTTGTCAAACTATTTGAAAAAAAAAGTCTAAGCAACAATTAAATTAAAAATAAATTAAAGACGTGACAAACTTTTGAGCGAGTTGAGTTCAGTCACCCACAAGCTGCTGCCAGGGTTGTCACCTCAAGACTGCAGGCTTAGCTTCTGCCAGAGTTGTCAACTTGTTGTGTGTCTTAGAAATTTAAAAAATGTTCATCTATAATTTTTTTCTATTTTTTGACTTTCAACTTGAAAGAATTTCCGTTTTTTTACTCTCAATTTTCCTTTGTTTCCCTTGGCTTCTCTCTGCCTCATCTGCCATCTCTTTTCCTTTATTACTTTAGCCACTCTCTGTCTCTTTTTTTTTTTTAAATATTATTGTATTTTTTATAAAAAATAATTCTCGCTGTGTCACACTTGATGCGGCACGTGTGTCCCTTGTGTATCTTAAAGATACATTTCCTGCGAGTTGCACTGCAATTGGCAATCGAAATGCCAGTGAATATAATCGATTCCCTATGGACTGTGTGGTGGTAAACCGTGTGTGTGTGTGTGTGAAACATGCAAATGCCGTTATACACACACACACACACACACACACATACACACAGAGAGTAAATAAATGCAAAGATCGCCAAAAAGAAATGACATAGATTAAAAAAAACCAAAAACACAGCTTCCATTCTGTGTGTGTGTGTGTGTGCTGGGTGTGTGTGTGTATGTGTGTGTCGAGTATAGATTTTTAATATGTTGGGGTCTGAGGCGACAACAGCCGATGGCATAAAAAACAAATAAAAATTGCGTAGCGCTGACCTTCATTTCGGGCCAAGTAATTTTTTATAAACAATTTACGCGTTTTGACCGATCCCCAAAAAGCGAACTATCCTATACATATATATATATATCTGGATATATATATCTTAATATCTGTATACATATAAATATATATGTGAATGTATCTGTATCTGTATCTGTATCTGTATTATATGGATCGACCGCCCGAATGTTTTTTATGGGCTGCGCCGAGCCGAAAAGTGTTCTGCAGCTGCCGCTGGCTCTACGCTTAATTATTTATAGATATATATATGATCTATAAGTGGAAGATATATCTTTTGGCCAATAACTTGCCAAATTCTTACAGCCAGACAGAGCACACTCTGTATATGAAAATGTATCTGCAACGCTAACCCCAAAAGTATCTCTAACTGTGTCTTCATCTGTATCTGTCTTCATATGTATCTCCATCTATAAATCCATCTGTATCTCTATCTGTATCTCCATCTGTATCTGTATCTGTATCTGTATCTGTATCTCCATTTGTATCTGCATCTCCATCTGTATCTCTATTTCCATCTGTATCTTCACTTGTATCTTAACCTATATCTTCACCTTTATCTGTATCGCCATTTGTATCTCCATCTCCATTTGTATCTCTATCTCAATCTGTATCTCCATTTGTATCTGTATCTCCATCTGTATCTCTATCTGTATCTGTATCTGTATCTGTATCTGTATCTATATCTCCATCTGTATCTGTATCTGTATCTCTAACTGTGTCTGTAGCTGTATTTGTATCTGTATCTGTATCTCCATCTGTATCTCTATCTGTATCTGTATCTCCATTTGTATCTGCATTTCCATCTGTATCTGTATCTGTATCTGTATCTTAACCTATATCTTCACCTTTATCTGTATCTCCATCTGTATCTCTATTTCCATCTGTATCTCTATTTCCATCTGTATCTTCATCTGTATCTCATACCGGTATCTCCATCTTTATCTGTATCTCCATATGTATCTATATCTCTTTCTGTATCTCCATCTTTACCTGTATCTCTATCTCTATCTCTATCTCCACCTACATCTCTATCTTCATCCTCATCTGCAAATGTATCTGCATCTGTATCTGTGCTTGTATCTTAATCTAAATTCCATTCAATATTCGCATTCGCATTTCTAATGCGTGCGTAAGAAGAAATAACAAACAATTGCATATGTCAAAATATTAAGATATTTTTCTCAAATTTATAACGCTCACAAATGCTTTGAACATTTCTACCGCACTCACCACCCAACCCCGTACCCCCGCACCACCGCACCCCCTACCCAGGCAAGCATCCCCACTCCCACTCGCAGACCCGCAACATATAATAAAACATGATTGCCACTCTATGACACACATGTTTGGCATGATCTCTGGCCAGTGGTCAGCATATATATATGTATCTGGGATATAGGTTGGGACATATGTTGGGACATATTTTGGGACATAAGTGGCCAGCATATATTTATATGTATTTTTATATATGTATCTGGGATAAAAGTTGGTCTATCATTTGGTCTATAAGTTGGGACATAATTTGGGACATGTGTTGGGACATATTTTAGGACATAAGTGGCCAGCATTTATTTATATATCTGGGATAAGAGTTGGTCTATAAGTTGGGACATGAGTTGGGACACAAGTTGGTCTATAAGTTGGGACATGAGTTGGGACACAAGTTGGGACACAAGTTGGGACACAAGTTGGGACACAAGTTGGGACACAAGTTGGGACACAAGTTGGGACATTATTTGGTCTATGAGTTGCTCTACAAATTGGAGTATAGGTGTATAGAAATATTTTAAGGACTTACCGTTTCGATCACCAGGACAAGTTTTGCAGCATTTGCCGGGCAAGGATATAGGATCATCGCATTTGGCGGGTGGACACTCGTTTTTAATGTTGCGGCATTGAACGCGTGCAACGATGCGTCGCTTTTTGGGTATCTGCAAGTAGAAGAAGAAGAAGACAAGTCAGCAAGGATTCTTTAAAAGGATTAAAGTAGAAGTTTCTAGAAATTTAGAAATATTAGAAAAATATTAATAAATAAATAAATAAAAAAAAAAATATAATATAAAATTTAAAAATTATATTTTTGAATTTTTATTTTATAATTTATTTTTTTAAATTAAATTTTAAAATTTTTATTTATTTTTTTTGTCATTAATTATTAATTATTATTTATATTATTATTTTTATTTATTATTTTTTTTTTAAATTTATATATTATATTTTATGTTTTAATTATTTAACATTTTTAATTTATATTTTATAATGTTAATTTTTTATTTATATTTAATTTATTTATTTTTATTTATCCGCCTTATCTCCTTTCCTGATAAGCAGCTGCCAATGTGTCACTCCTGAGCGCCTTTTGATAGCCTTCAATTTTCGAATTAAATCGCATTTATTTTTATACTTTGTGTATTTTATATATTTTATTTATTTTATAATTTGTGTGGCCACAAAATTAATTAGCAGTGCCAATCGCATAG
The DNA here is from genome assembly GCA_035044505.1 of Zaprionus lineosus. NCBI lineage: Eukaryota > Metazoa > Arthropoda > Insecta > Diptera > Drosophilidae > Zaprionus > Zaprionus lineosus. The sequence goes on from JAWNNX010000676.1 coordinate 407,282, forward strand.
ACCAGCATTTTGATACACGAATTATTTTATGCTCATACCCTGTAGGTGCGCCGCCCCCCTTGGGTGTTGTTTGCTTCTTCAATGAAAGAAGCGAATGATTTTTGGATTGGATAACTTTTGGGTTTTACTTTTGTCAGGAGCTGAGAGACAGGATATTTTCTCGTCTAGTATTATTTGAAAGTATTTAAATACACTTCTCACTCCTCTCACACTTCTCGCTTCTCTGACGCTTCTCTCTGTTCACTTCTCTGCTGCTTCTTTAATTTTAGAATCTCATATAAATATATGTATGGGAAATTTATGTGTCTCGTTGGTTGTCTTTTTGATGTTTCATTGAAATGGTATATCAGTTCATAGCATTTTATGCACGCAGACAGACATAATAAATAAAAAGCATATTATTATTTATTGGACAAAAGTTGATGAGAACCAAATCTCCAATTAGATGGACAATTTGCGAAAAAAAAAAACAACAACAACAACAAAAACAAAAACAAAAACAAATAAAAGAATTCTCTGATTCTCAGATCTGATTCATAGAAGAACATAAAACGATATTTCAAAAAGATATTTTTCTATTTTCGCTAGACAAAATCAAATACACAATAATTATAGATCATATATAAATACATATATATATTTATATATATATCTATAGTCTATAGTCTACAGTCTTTATAAGTCGAAATTCCTAAAGAAATTCAATTTGACTTTTTTTGGAAAGTTGGAAAATAAAAAAATCTAAGTGCAGCTGTATGATAATTATATAGTATGTAAAGATTCGTTGTTGGGTTGTTTTGTGTCTGGGTCGACTGTCGTCTGGTCGTTGGCAGACGCACAACAACAACACCAGCAACAACAACAACAAAAGCGCCAAGACTTTATGGCGTCAATTAATTTTCGGGGCCTGCCTTATCGACATACATACAAGTCGCACACACACACACACACACACACACAGGCAAGTGCTTCCATATACTACCAGATATATATATACATAAATATATATATAATTATATATATATATATTTATATATATAGATAAATCTACGCAGAACTTGAACGAGGACAAAAGTTTGATTTTTTTTCCTTTTCTTTTCGGCGCCCCTGAGCACCCCTACTGCACACCCTACTACTTATGCGCTGCTTTGCACTCATTTAATGCAAATTTCTTTTTTTTTTATTTATTCAATTTTTTTTTTTATTTTTTTTACTTCTTTTGTTAGATTATTTCTTTGCGTAATTCGATCAACAACAAAAAACAAAGTCTTGAATTTGTTTTGCTTTTTTCTCTTAGTTTTTGGCAAGACGTGCGTCGGTTTCCTATAGAATTATATATATGTGTGTGTATGTATAGGTGTGTGTGTGTGTGTGTTTGTGTTTTTGTAGTATTTTTGACACAAGGTATATGTACGTCTGATTCGTTAAAAAAAGAGCTTTAAAATCAATATTAATCATGCGTAAAAATGCCATTAATTATGCGCTTTTTTCCCACCGCCCCCCCCTTCGCCCCTTTCTAAGTGAAAAATACGATTTTCGCCAAATAACTTTCCCCCTATTTTTTTGTGATATTTGTTGTTTGTTGTTTGTCTAGCGATTGTTGTTGTTGTTGCTGCTTGTAGCAAATGTAGGCGGTCATTAGTCAATTAGTTGGACGCCTATCATTTTGGTTAGGTTTAATTTGTTGGAACACATGGCCCACCTCCCCGAGGAGAAGATACCGAAAGTATCTCGATCTGCGCCATTGCAGAATTGTAACTAACTAAGTGAATTTATTAAAAACTAAAAAGCTTTTCCATTTTGTTTTGTTCTTTCATCAATCAATCACTTGAGGCAGCAGCAGCTTCAATGAGCTTCAAGCTAAAAATGAAGTCCAAATGACGCAACGATTTGGCAGTTTATAGCCATATTTTTTGTAGCCTTTCTTTGAGTTCAGTTTTTGATTTTTTTATATATTTTGGATTAATCCTAAGAATCCTAAGTTACTATTTAATCATTTGCTTGTACTTACCGCCACACATTCACATTTGATGCAGTACATGACGCCGAACGGAGGTCCTAGATCCGCATACCAAGTGGAACCCAATTCTCGCAGAACTTTGCCAAATTGACATTCGGTAACTGAAAAAAAAATAATAAAATTTGAAATTAGAAATTTGAAATTAGAAATTTGAAATATGAAAATTAAAATATGCAGATATTTTTCTAATATATTATTTATAATATGTATATTTTATATATTTATAGATTTTATATCATTTCTATTGGCTTTCCCTCATATGGGAAGCCGTGGCGCCAGTTAATTGCATTTGCCCATATAGAACATTAGTCAATGTCGATGTCTATAGGAATGAAATTGTTTATAGAGAGGCTTTTGGCTTTAAGCTGTGAGGAGGCGTTTCTATAATAATAATAATAAAGCAATAATAAAACCTTAGAGATGATTTTATATGCACTTCATGGGGGCGGGCGAGGCGGCAGGGGCAGTCGAAAGGAGGGAGAAAAGTCCAAATAAGCGGCTGCCAAAGATCTAGTCAATTTTTTTTACGACGCTTTTTTTTTGGTATTTTTTTTTAATTTGTATTTTTCTTTTTTTTTTTAATTTTGTATTTTGTATTTTTTTTTTTTTTTTGCCAACTGGCGCCACACTCGACGTTTCCGGCAACGCTTTCAATTACAAATGCAAAGCCCAAAAGAAGCAGCAACAACAGCAACTGTTGCTGTTGCTGTTGTGTTTTCTGTTGCTGTTGCTGTTGTCACTGGCGCCAACAAGTGTCAAGCTGGGAAAGCATTCGGCAGGCAGCAACCAGCAACCAGCAACAGGCAGCAGACGGCAGGCAGCAGAAGGCAGCAGGCAGCAGGCAGAAGGCAGGCAGCAGACGGCGAATAGATTTGACTTTTAGATTTTAGACTCAATTTCATTAGCAACATTTTGATTGTTGTTGTTGTTGTTGCTGTTGTTGTTGTTGTTGTTGGTTTTGTTGTTGCTAATTGGATATTGGTGGATGTGTATTTTGGTATGCAAATCGCAACGAAAGCGCGTTAAATTACTAATAATTTTTAATTATCAGGCGACCAAATTACAAATGCTAAAATTTTAAAACTCTTTGGCGCCACACACACACCAACACACACACACACACACACGCACACACATCACAGCCAAAAGCCCGACAATGGAAAATAAAAATAGCAAAAAAAAAAAAAATGTATAAAATAAAAATCCACTTAAAACAGAAGCAGCTGCAGGCACAACCCACAGATACCACGTTCAAAAATTGTCGACTGCGGCGGCGATTAGCTAATTGATATATTAATTTAATTGTAAGGTTATCAGCTACGAGGGGGGTTCAAGGCATTTGCCCAGATTGTGACACATTTTGTGGCCAAAAAAAAGGGTAACTGAGTTTCTGGGCTAGGGGAATGATTGATGCCTCATCCAGGGTATCAGCTGAGCGGCCATCATAATGACTGAGCGTTCACATATCGGAGCCGAGTGTCTTGATAAATGTTGTTGTTGTGGTTGTTGTTGTTGTGCGCTTATCACACGGCAAGAAATCAAACAAAAGGCAAAACAATGCCAAAGGCTAATTAAAACGAAGACAGCGACAAACACAAAAAAAATAAAGGGTGTTTAGATGAAGCAACGGCGAATCTGCGGCCGCCCACCCAAACGCAGAGCCAAAGACCTAAGACCTACAGCAAGCAAACCCTTGGATACCCAAGGCATCCAAAATATCCGAGCATCCAATTACCCGAATAGCCGAATAACTGAATAAACGAACGGGCGAAAAGCCGAACAACCCAATCCGAGCAGGGGCGGCATTGCCCGACGTGGCGTATACGTGATAAGTGGCGCTAACGACGCGCGACGTTTATCAAGCGGCCTTATTATAATTTGTTTTAGTTATTGTTGTTATAGCAAAAGTTGTTGCTGTTGTTGTTGTTGTTGCTCTTGCCGCTTTCATTGGCGCCAGTCTTATTTGCATGCGAAAATAAAGAAATAAAAACACAAAACACAAAACACAAAATTCAAAATACAAAATGCAAGCACCAACAAGCCAATGACAACAACAACAAGCTTAAATAATCACAAGCGGCACAACAACAACAACATGAAACCAAACACACACACACACACACACACACACACACACATGCTCATTCCTTCATTTGAATCGCCTTTGATATAAGCTGCCGATTTACGCGCAATACATCTATAAATATTTATAAGTCAATATTTTACTAAAAACCCAGCAACAACAACAAAAACAAACAAAAATAAAAAAAAGACAAAAATAAAAAAAGACAAAAATAAAAGAAGAAGAAGAAGAAGAGAAAAAAACAATCATAATTAAAGCAAATAAAGCCTTAAATTGGCAGATAAAGCGTTGCTCATGCCGTCTCTTTTCCTCTCACGCTTTTCCCACTGTCTGCGCGGCTTGCCCTTTGAAAGATCTCTGAGAGCTACCCATTATATATTGATAATTTTGAGTCTATGATTTTGTTAATTTTTATTATGATTGCTTTTTCCTTTCTATTTTTCCCAAACATTTTCACCATTTTCCCCCATTTTCCTCATTTTCCTCATTTTCTTGCGCAATTCGAAAAATACTTTTACTGCTCGCAATATAATTGAAATTTACGCTAATTGGCGCAGCAATTTTTGCGCTTGATTTCACATTTTTCTGCACAAAATTTTGCATGCAAAATCAGCACAATATTTTTTCTGAAATCTTATATATATAAATGTATATAACATATACATATACACATATATATATCAGCTCAATGAATGACAGCAGAAACAGTTCGAAAATTGTAAATCGCATGACCTGAAAATTTGACTGAATTATTGAAATTTGAATAGCATTAAGATCCCTTGGCCTTCCCTTGCCCATCATTTGTCTGGTTAATGGCTTGAATGTTGCCAACAAATGTGCTTAGCAACATGGGCATCGAAAATGTTGCTAAGCTGCCTGTTAGTAACAGCGCGTGGCGGCCTATAAAAATGTTGCCCAACAGAGCGCGATGGCAACAATGTTGTTAATCTTGGCTTCCGTTTGCTGTCAAAGTGAAATGACTGTTAATAACAGAATTCGTTGAAGTTAACAGTCGCTCTTCCTGTTGGGGCCGTCAGCGTTGACACGCCCCTCATTTCCGTTCAATGTTGAATACCAACTAACAGCAGCTTCTGTTAATTATGCGGCATATGTGTGTGTGTGTGTGTGTGTGTGTGTTTGTGTGCGTGTGTGTGTGTTTGTGTGTTACTGTGCTATGCGTGTGTACTCTTTGTTGGTTGTTGTTGCAAATGTGTCTAGACTTTTGATTTATGGGCGCCAAAAATGTTTTTGCATGGTGCAAAAAACAAAAACAAAAAGAAGAAAAAAATATCCAAAATGTTATTTCAACAATTTTTGGTATTGCATTGTTTAAGCTGTTATTGTTGCTGTTGTTGTTGCTCCAGACTATTTATTGTTTACGTCGAATTCATTCATTGATCCAAAAGTTATGACAGGCAAAACGTGCAGCAACAACAACAAACAACAAATTTTGATGCGAAATTTAAAAGCAGTTTCCATGCGTCGTGGGCGGCACTTACAGCAGCAGCGGCAGCAGCAGCAGCAAAAGCAGTTACACCAATGAACTGCAAGAGGTTGGGTATACACGACTGTTAAATGCCCTAAGCAAACTGCAAACAAATTCCAGGAGACCGAAAAGTCAACGAAACTTAAAACTTCAAAACTTTGACTTGGGCTAAAAACTGTAAAAAAAATGCTGTAAATTTCTACTCTCAATTTCCGTTTCTTCCCCACTTCTTTTCTTAGCTATGCATCTATGTCTATCTCTTTCTGGCCCACTATCTTTCTATCTCCCATTTATGGTGTGTGAAATGAGCTTTTTTCCGACTCCTCGATAAGCTTTTTGGCTTAAGTGTCATTTGCGGCCCTTGGTGACAATTTTGTTTGTTATACGCAGAGTATTTTAAACCCATATGCAAGCACGTGTGTGTGTGTGTGTGTGTGAGTGAGTATTTAGCTACTGCATTTAGTGAAAAGAAAAGAAAAGAACAATAAACAAATAAGCTTTTCGCACAATGTGCTAATTACAGTCAAAAGGCAGCGACAGGCATTTCAGCTTCTAATAAACATTGTGAGGCTGCCGCCAACACGTGGCCCACAACACAGCAGCATTAGTGTCAGTGCGGGTGTACGAATGTGTATGAGTGTATAAGTGTGTATGTGAGTTTGTGTGCGTGTATTTCTTTGGTCGTCTTTCACTGATCATTTGTTTCATCCAACGGACCAAAGAACTAAAATTTGCCTTGGCGTTTTTAGTGTCGTGCCAAATGCGTTGCTGACTCACATGACGCAGAACTTCTGCGCCGACGTCGATGTTGCCGCTGACGTTGACGTTGACGTCGTCGCTGCTACTGCTGTTTGCTGTTTGCTGTTTGCTGTTTGCTGTTTGCTGTTTGCTGTTTCGTTGTCTGTTGACGTCGATGTGTTGCGTGGATTTGTCTTCTATGACATTTTTTTTTTGTTTCTTTCTTTCTTTCGTTCTTTCTTCTGTTCTCATTTGTTGTTGTTATTGTTTTTGTGTCTTTAATGAATGCAAATTTCATGCAGAGGTTTATTTTCTCGCTGGTACAGGGTATCTGCGCGTCGTGCTGCGTCCACTTCCAAGCGAAAATTTGTTTTTTGGCTGCGTGCGCTTTTAATTGAGTTAAAAGATCAGAACGGATCAGTATCTATAGCAATGGTTTGTGGGTGAGATTTAAAGGAGGGATATGTAGAGCAGATCGTGTGTTGTTGTTGTTGTTGTTGCTGTTGCTGTTGTTGCTGCCGTTGCTGCTTTTAAAATGTTATTTCTGTTTTGCGCCTTAATTAATTGTTGCAAAATAATTAGCACAGAAGTTAAAGCTCAGCGCTGAATTTAATAAAATTGAATAAAATAAAGGCGAAAAATACGAAAAATGTCACAGAAATCGAATGAAATCTGAAGGAATCAAAAGATATCTCTCGACAGACAGGCACACACATGCACACTTACACATACACTTATACATATATCATCCATGGCCAAGAAATGAAGAGGCAAATATGAAGAAGAAGCAGTGGAAGAAGAAGAAGCAGAGGAAGAAGAAGAAGAAGAAGAATATTAACGAGCTCTACAAAAAGAAAGAATGCAGAAAGTCGATGATGGCCAAGGCTCATCACCAGATGATCAAGCAAGGATCGGTTAGGATCGGTAAGGATTGGCTTGGATGGGCTTGAGATGGCTTGAGTTGGCTTGGGTTGGCTTGGATTGGCTTGGGTTGGCTTGGATTGGCTTGAATTGGCTTGAGTTGGCTTGGATTGGCTTGAATTGGCTTGAGTTGGCTTGAGTTGGCTTGAATTGGCTTGTATTGGCTTGGATGGGCTTGAATTGGCTTGAATTGGCTTGGGTTGGCTTGAATTGGCTTGGATTGGCTTGAATTGGCTTGAGTTAGCTTGAATTGGCTTGGGTTGGCTTGAGTTGGCTTGAGTTGGCTTGAATTGGCTTGAATTGGCTTGGATTGGCTTGAGTTGGCTTGGATTGTTTCGGTTTGAATGGGTTGGGTTAGGTGGATGAGGATCGGTGGAGTTTTTTGTTCTTGGTTGACAGCTACGAGTGTTGAGCTGTCAGTCAGTCCGTTTGGGCAATCAATCAAACCCAAACCAAGCAAATTAATCAATGAAACGATCGATCGTTGAATCAATGAATGGATCCAAAGAGCTGGAATATTTAGTCGGGGGAATATTGGGCTGTCGGGACTTTGGGATGGAGATGGGGATGGGTATGGGACTGCCGACTGTTTTGGGGGTCTGGGGGAGGGGGGGGATACGGCGGCATACAACAAACAGAAGAAGGCCGCGCCAGCCACAAATGAAAAATGAAAATATTACGAAACTATAAATAAACTCATAGATGATAAATATGTGTAAATATAAGTGCAGGAATAAAAAGATCTGACAAAATATTCACAAATACACACACACACACACACATACACATTTATATATGAGTATTTATATGTATTTATTTATATAGACAGACTTTTTATATGTATTTTTGGAAAATGCATTTGAGAGGCGACAACATTTTGATGGCTCGTTATCCCGCCCCAGTTTATTTATTTTATAAGCAATTAAATTATTTAAGTGCAAAGCTAACAAAAATACAAAACTTGAAATTGTTTGCTCACTGCGTACCCCACTGCGTATACCCTGTAAAACTTGAAAGCCAGCGGGGAGAGTCACTAACCAAAATTGGTCACTCTAAGGGGAAAAAATAAAATGCAGAATTTTTCAGCTAATAAAAAGGAAGCAGAAGGACTTTATATATTCTATAAATATAATTTTTTTTTATTTATGTCATAGACTGGCAAGTGCATTGGGTAGTCGGATATGTCAGGGCGTTGGGCTCACATTTTCTTTTGGGGACACACGATGGCTCGAAGTGAAGATCTCTAATGGCTGATTAAGAGCGACCGCCGCAACGAAGTTGGGAGTTGCTCGTTGTGGCTTGATTTATGACAGCTGCGGTAGGTGGGAAGGGTGTGCAAGGTGGGAGGGTGTGAAGTTGCATGCATACGTGTGCTTGTGTGTGTTGGAGGCGTGAGGCAGGTAAAGCAAACAAGCGGCGGCTACGGCGGCGGCGGCTGCGATGTCAACAAAGCAAATAAAATGCCGATGCCGATGCCGATGCCGATGCCAATGGACAAACACATGGGCGTTGCTCACGTGTGGAACACTCCAAACTCCACACTCCACACTCCCCACTCCACACTCCCCACGCCCCACTCTTGCCTCCGCCCACTGCTCAAACCCAAAACCCTTAATAATTCTCATTACCCAAAAAATAACAACAATAAAAAGTTCAAAAGTAAAAAGCCGCAAAACACGTAGCGTTTTAAAACGCTAGAAAAACGCGTGCAAAAGACGCGCGCAAAAACAATTTACTAAAAAGGGGCTCGTTCTGTTGTTGTTGTTGTTGTTGTTGCTGCTGTTTCTATTCTCGCTGCTACTATTGCTTTTATTATAGTTGTTGTTTATAATGTTGTTGTTGTTGTTGTTGTTGTTGCTACCTTGGCAACAACAATGTCTGGGAGGAAAAGTTCACAATGTGAAATTGCATTAAGACGAAAAGTATTTTTCGCGGTCGCTGCTTACGTAAAGGCGGCACCGCCGCTCGGGAAAGCTGAGGAAAAGTGAAAAACCTAAATTAAGAAAATCGTAACCTTAATCATAAAGACTGACAATTGCGACCCAATTAGCCAAAATATCGAATTATATATATAAACATATATATATTATTCCAATTATCGCCGCAAAATGGATCAACGATATTTTGGGTATAAAATTTTCAAGGATTTAGAAATATTTTTTATGGCTCTTCGTCGCAGACAAAATATATACAAAATCATATATATAATATATATATATATATATAAATTTTTATATATATTTTCCAAATTTTTTTCACTGTTGCAAGACTTTCGAGGGCCACGGTTGCTGCTGTTGCAATACTTGCAATTATTTTGGCCTCTGTGAGATTTGTTTAGACAATTGCTAGTAACATGTGTGTGTGCGTGTGTGTGTGTGTGTGTAGTGGTAGTAGTAGTTGTAGTTGTGTGCTTGACTATTTTGGAACAGATCGACTTAAGGCAACATGCAACATGCATCATGCAACGCCCAACGAGCAGCATCTCCTTCCTTCTGACTGCCTGTAAACATTTTCAATGACTATTTTTGTTTTATTTGTTTTTGTTTTTGTTTTTGCTTTTTGATTTTTCTCTTTTGTTATTGTTGTTGTTGTTGTTGTTTTGTTTTTCCTTAGTTTTTGTTTTAGTTTTGCATTTTTCCTTATTTACAAAGCAAATCACGCGACTGCGATTTGCCCCGTCGCAGATGTCGTCAAAAGTTCAGCAGCGGCAACAACAACTCTTAGTACGTTGGCGGTTGTTGTTGTTGTTGTTGTTGCTGTGGTTGTTGTTGGCTAATTTTAAATGCGCTGATAAGTTGCACAAATATTCTAAGGATGTGTCTTAGGGTTTGGCCGGGTGGGCAGGGGGCCTACAGGCGGATAAATAGCCAAAAGAGGGGTGTGTATGTGTGTGTGTGTTTGAGTGTGTGTGTTTGAGAGTGTGCCTAGTTTAATGATGACGTTCATCATGACTTGCGACACTTTGTTGCAATCAGCGTAGACCCAAGACCTGAAATTCGGCGAATGAAATCTACACAATTTGGTAGGATCCTTCCTAATGAAGTCCTGACTGTTTTTAGTCCTTAAGTTGCGAGTTTATAGGTAATTATAATTATCGTCTTAATTATGATCATGATGATGAGCTGGTGATTCACTTTTGGGTATCTGCTACAAATGGGGGCAGCAAACAGTTGCACGCATCGCAGACTGCCACAAAAGCTGCTGCCTATCAGCGATCTACAATTTAGATGATGCGCAGCAAACAAAAACGAAAACAAAAATAACAACTACAACTACAACAAACAATGACAACTATAAACATTAAACATGAACGTGAACATGAGATATTCTTCTGAAAGAAGAAAGAATTGCATAGAGCCAGATACTTGGTATCTCGCGGGGTATCTCTGGGCGCTGATTGCGCCTTGATAATTAATGCATGGCAAGAATGCCAAATGCCAAATGCAAAGATGCGAGTAGCGAGTGACGAGTGACGAGTGAGATGATCGTCAATTGGCAAGAGGCGAGGAGCGAACGGCGAAGGGCGAAGGGCGAGCGGCGAGCGGCGAGCGACGATTGGCGAGTGGCGAGCGGCAGGCGGCAGGCGGTGAATGGCGAGTGCCAAGCAGCAAGTGACGAACAGCAAGCGGCGAGTGACTGGCTGTCGGAGGGGGGCGGTTGCAGGGTTGGGGCGGCAGTCATGTGCTAATGAAAGGCATGGCAATTGTGCGGCCGATGGCAACAGCGGGATGAATGGCGCCAATAAAACGCAGAATATTCAGAGATCGGATGAATTAGTTGACTTCCCCCAACCTCCGCCGGTTTGAACCAGAAGTGAAGCCAACGATCACTCGATTGATTTGCATTTTATTCTGGCTACCAATTTCCCATCCCCCATCCCCCTCCCTCTCCGCCCCTTCCCATTGGCGTATCCAAGCCCCCACAGCCGCTGAGCCGCTGAGCCACAAGCCCAGACCCCACCCCACACAAACTCTCAATGGAACGGAAATGCGCAACAAAGCTGCCAAAAAAATACAAAAAAAAAAGCCAAAAATAAAAAAGCCAAAAAAAAAGAAACTAAGGCTGAAAACAAACCCACGAATCTCTGAAGCGTATCTGTATCTATGGGCTGTGTATCTGTATCTTATTTGCCTACGCTGCAGTCAGACGACAGACACAAAAAAAAAAAAAAAAAGAAGAAAATTAATTAACACACACACACACACACACACACACACAACCACACACACACACACACACAAGCACTCGCACACACACACATACAGAGGGCAGCCAATATTTGGCTATGGATTTGGATTTTCTTTAGCCATTTTTTTTTTTTTTTTGTTGGCTTTGTGGGCGAGCGGAGGCAGCGGCAGTCCCCAAAGCTTGTATCCAAAATCAAATCCAAGTCTTAAGCCCCCAAACTTCAAACTTCAAACGGCAAGCAGCAAACTCCAAACTCCAAACTCCAACCTCGAGCCTCGAACTCTGCTGCAATTTGACACCTTGTGGGCATTAAGTGCTTCCTCTGCCCACACGCGACTCGAGCGCCCGAGCTGCAGAGGATGGCGATTGCGCAGATGATGGCGACGCCTCGTCTCCAAGCCAAAAAAGGCTGCGCCGGTTGCAATGTTGCAGTTGCAGCCATCGCAGTTGGCAGTTGTTGTTGCCGCTGTTGCCGCTGTTGCAACCATTGCTGCAACTGGCAACAAATTGGTTGCATTTCGTTTTCGACTGCCTGACATGCAACTGACACTGACGACAACAACGACAACGACGGCGACGACGACGACGACGACGACGGCGACGGCGGCTTGTTCGTTTTTGGGAGGCTGTCGCGACAGCCCCAAAACAAAAACAGTAAAAAAAATAAAGATTAAGAAAGTCAAAAGAGCAGAAAAAAAATGAAATGTGGAGAAGGGAGAGTGGAGAGAGGAGAGAGGAGAGCAGAGAAAAGGAGGAAAAAGGCTGAAAAGCCGAAGCTTTGTTTCTCTCTAAGCGAAACTTCCTGAAGCTGGCAAGGATTCTGGGTATTCATTTTGCTCGGGGTTATAGAAGATATTTATTTTTTATATAGCTGCTATTTCTGACCTTACACACACACACTCACACACACACACACACATACATACATTCTCATTTTCCATAGTTTTGCATTTAGAAGCTGTGTTTATTTTGAGAGCCAAGAGATAAGATCGTCTGGAAACAAAGCTAAAAACTTAGACTTTGATATTGATATTTACAATTAGCCAGAAAAAAGCCGCACACCGAATAATCCATACCCTTTCTCTAAGTCCCAAAGAAAAATCGCCAGAAAAAAACTCCAAAAAAAAATCGCCAGAAAAAAACTCCAAAAAAAAATCGCCAGAAAAAAACTCCAAAAAAAAAGCCAAGCAAAAAGAAACTCGCGTCTTCCATTTGAAGCTCTGAAACACTTAGCGGCCATAGGCATGACTGTACTTTGGGGCAAGGATATGCGGCTGAGGGTGTAACCTGAGGTGTTACGTACTTGTTGGGATATGTGGAGTACCCCCAGCAAGGGTATCGAGAGGTGAAACAAAAACAAAAAAGTAACCAACTTGGCGTCTGACAGACGTCGTGGCTGAGGCTGTGGCTGAGGCTGTGGCTGAGGCTGTGGCTGAGGCTGTGGCTGAGGCTGTGGCTGAGGCTGTGGCTGAGGCTGTGGCTGAGGCTGTGGCTGAGGCTGAGGCTGTGGCTGAGGCTTTGGCTGTGGCTTTGGCTTTGGCTGTAACGTTTTTAACGTGTTTTTTGTACATTTTTTTTGTTTTCTTTTTTTTACATTTTTTGTATTTTTTTCTGTGTTTTGTTGTAGTTTTCTTCTCCTTAACATCTTCTTGTTGTATTCGTTTTTCGTTAAAGATCATGGATATGTTTGCCGAGATGCCAAACGGAACGGACCGACGTCTCGTTTGCTGCTTTACGTAGGCACATCTTGATTTTCGTGTATGTGTGTGTGTGTGTGTGTGTGTGTGTGTGTGTGTGTGTGTTGTATGTGTGTATGTTGTTGTTGTTGTCTTTTACACGCATTCATTAAAAATAAGTTAACAACTTTTTAACACCTAACTGGGCGGCAGACAGTTGAATAAATGAATTATGCTGACGAATGGCGAATGGCGACGACGACGACGACGACGACGACGACGTAGGCAGACGCGATCGACTGAACGTCCGGTCTTTCGAATAAGGGGGGTGGGGGGAGGGGGGCAGAGCATTCAAAGAGTAGGTCAGCTGGTAGAGGAAGGGGAAGGTATGGAGTGGTTTGGTGAGGGGGGCGGGGGGCGTGGGGCAGCTTGTTAATCAGCTAAATTAAATGCGAAATGAACAGAAAGAATTGGTAGTTAGCAGACGGACGGATCCCCGATTGGTTGCTACTCCCCCTTCTTAACCACTGCCACTGCCCCTGCCCCATTACCTGCCTCTGTTTCTGCCGCTGCCCCTGCCTCTGCCCGTGGGCCCTGCCTTGGCTTGCTTCCTTCCTATCAGCCTCCTCTTTGCTCATTTTCATTGAATGCTGGAAACGTGCGTGGCTTTTGATATGTGATTAGCCAATCCCACAGACCCCGCACCGCACCAACTCCTTCGGTGGCAGCTCCAGGCCTAAAGAAATACGGCCAAATAGAAGGCGTCTGTGTGTGTGTGTGTGTGTGTGGTGTGTGGTGTGTGGTGTGCGCTGTGTGTGCGTTGGCTTTTCATTCATTAAAAAATTAATAATAACCATAGCCTTGTGCGTGAGTGTGAGTGTGAGTGTGAGTGTGTGCGTGTGCGTGTGCGTGAGTGTGAGTGTGTTGGTGTGATTTGCCGTTGCCCGAATTTGTAATCTGTCTGTGGGCCACACTATAAAACGTCTAACAACCAGCGACTAACTAACGACCAGCGACTAACGACTAACGACTAGTGACTAGCGATTAACGACTAAATTATGCCGATCTTCTAATTAGTGCCGAGCTCTACCAATGGGTGGGTGTTTCATAGGTGTGTGTGAGTGTGTGTGTGAGTGTGTGTGTGTGTGTGGGTGGATGGCTGGTCGTATGGGTGGGCGGGGGTAACTATTTATTGACTGCCGTTTTATTTATAGACCCAACAGAAACTGTCAAGCTTTGAGGCTTCTCGAGTTGCGAGGGGCGAAGCGAAGGGAAGAAGCAATAAAGAGGAAGAAGCAATAAAGAGGAAGAAGCAAAATGATAATAAATGCATCAAACGCTTGAATTGAGTGCGAAAGGCAATCAAATTGGGAAATTATCGTGATTTGAAGATATAAAATGATTTCAATTAAAATTTGAATATCAAATAAAATTGTCTGGGAACTCGGACTGCCATCGCATCCGGAGATCCTCTATAGATAGTTGGCATAACCATAAAGTGAACATGGAGGAGCCATTGTCGCGACTTGTGTGTGTTTTCGGGCCACATTTGAATTGTAAGACGAGAAATGGCTCAAAGTCGTCGCAATAAAACCGCAATTTGTTTTTAATTGAAAAGCGAGTGAGGCGATAGGCAGAGGGGCGGTAGGTGGTAGGCGGTAGGCGGAGGGGCGGTAGGCGGCAGGCGGAAGGTGGTAGGTGGTAGGCGGAAGGTGGTAGGCGGAAGGCAGGGCGGTTGTTGATGGGCGGGAGGTGATTATGGATTGATGTAGCTGTAGGCGAGGAGTGTGGATAAAATAAATGTATCGCTATACAAACTGCGCCTATGGGCAATCTAAGTCTCTATATCTCCCTCTCTCTCTCGCTCTCTCATACTTAACATTGCTGTCTCTTTCTTGCAGGTTGTGGGTCTGTGTTTGTTCCACTTCTTCAGTTCTATAAACAGGAAATGCAGCTAATCAAGCGTGTGAGTTGTAACAAATTGAACATGGAGGAGGCTTCAATACTCAGGCCGAAGCTGAGGCTAAGACGGAGGCTGAGGCTGAGGCTAAGACGGAGGCTGAGGCTGAGGCTAAGACGGAGGCTAGAACTGAGGCTGGAACTGTGGCTGGAACTGAGGCTAAGGCTGAGATTGAGACTGGAACTGTGGCTGGAAACTGGGTAAGAGGCTTAAGACAATGCGTGTTACTTTCTATCATACTCTATGTATGTGTGTGTGTGTGTGTTTGTGCTTGGGGTTGCTCCGACGCCGCTGTGTCTAGGTGTCTGAGAGCGAGTGGCAGGCAAGCAGCCACCGGTCGAACGGAAGGGAATTCCCGTTTTCCGGATTAGCAAAAACATAAAAAAATTATAAAAGTGCTGAAAAACCCAGAGGAGTACCAAAAACTATTGTATACCGTGTGTGTCCTTTTGTGACCGGGGATTAAGGGTGCGAGAGAGGGCCCTGGCCAGACACCGGCTGCTACCTGCGGGGAAAACCCTCGGCACACGAGTGCCCAGTGTCATTTTTATGGTCTATCATGGCGTATGCGCAATCTGTCCCTTACATAACTACAACTTGGATCGATCTATATATCAGATATATCAGATATATCAGATATATCAGATACATCAGATACTATACTTATAAGCTATGATATTGAGTTGAATGGGAGACTTACCCGCTGGTCTATTGGAACGTCTGGCCGTGTCGGCCTCCTCGAACATGAGCGGCGCATGGCGTCGCGCTTGGACCGTTTGTGGCCAGCAGCTGGAGAGGCAGATGAGGAGGGCGAGGAGGAGTATGTGATGCAGTCGACTTTGATAATGATATGTGACGCTGGTGTTGCTCTCTGTTGTTTCCGCTGCTGTTGTTGTTGTTGCTGCTGCTGCATCCCCCGATCCCGATCTCTGGCGATCTTTGGTCCGCTCCAAAGTTTGCACGGTGCCCGTGGCCGTCGCCAAGACGGCAACATTCGTTAAGTTGATCATTTCGTTGAGTGGTTTTTTTTTTTATTAAGTTTAACTGAATTATTTCCTTTTTTTCTTTCTCTTTTCTCAAATCACACACAAATTAAACAATTAAAAAAAGTTGAAGTACACACAGGAAACAAAAAAAAAAAATATTGAACTTTTTGTGTTTTTTGGACGCCCGAACGACCGACGACGAGTGCGACGATTTGATTTGATTTTTTGTTTTTCTTTTTATATTTGTTAAGTGTTTTTAATCATTGATTTCAAATAATAATTATTTGAATTATTATTTGAATTATTTTTGTAATTACTTTTATTACTTGTTATATTCCCGTTATATTTGCGATCTTCTACAGATTAGATAACACACGCGTGTGTTTTTCTTCGATTTGTTTTCTTCTCGATTCTCGATTCGATTTGTTGCCTTTTCTTAGCTTTTGCTTTCCCTTCTTGCTTCTTGCTTCTTGCTTTTTCGCAATTTCTTTTTATTTATTTTTTTTACACCTTTCTCTTACACACTTTTCCGCCAATAAAAACAGAATAATTGACAAATTGATTAAAAACTGAATTTCAATTTTTCAGCTACAATTTTTGGATATATTTTTCTTATATCTTCT
This sequence comes from Zaprionus lineosus, assembly GCA_035044505.1. Lineage (NCBI taxonomy): Eukaryota > Metazoa > Arthropoda > Insecta > Diptera > Drosophilidae > Zaprionus > Zaprionus lineosus. The sequence goes on from JAWNNX010000676.1 coordinate 423,963, forward strand.
CGAACCTTTCAATATCTGTTTTTGCACATTTTAGACACAGACTTTCAATAAACTCTCTTTTAGCTCTCAAAAAAAGTCATATATATATCTGTATATATATATTCGATTGTCTGTTGTTGATTGTTGTATGTTGTATGTTGTATGTTGGTTGTCAGTTGTTTGCTGCTGCTTACTGCTTGCTGCTTGTCGGCTGTCTGCTGGTTGTTCTGTTGTCGGCGAGTCGGCGAGTTTATATCTACTAGATAGCTCACGGGGCGCACACGCCGTGTATATGGGCTCTGGCTGCTGCGCCGCTGCTTGCTGCCTTCCGATTGAGCTTGTGTGCGTGCGTACGTGTTCGTGTACGTGTTCGTGTTCGTGTTCGTGTTGTGCGATGACGACGGCGTGCGTGTATCGGCTGGTATATATGTGTTTGGCTTGTTGTGCTGTGTTATATGTGCGCTGGTGTGCTGGTGTGTGTTGTGTGCTTGTGTGTGTGTGTGTGTGTGTGGTGTGCTTGTGTGTGTGCCTGTGTGTACTTGTGTGTTGTGCGGTTGCGAACGTTAGGGAAAATAATGTCCACACACAATATCGGACGGTTGAATATATAAACTAAGACCCAACAAGCGCAAACGACGATGACAGCAGCAGCGGCAGCAGCAGCAGCAGCAGCAACAGCCATAGCAGCAGCAGAGCAGCTCAGAACGCAGGCAGCGGCAGAGACGTTGCGCAGCGTTGTGAGCGTGTGGATGAGAAAGAGAGAGCGTGAGAGAGGGAGAGAGCAAGAGCATAAACAAGAGAGCGGCCCACTGAGACCGGGAAGCCAGACAGTCAGGCAGGCTGCCAGGCAGGCAGATAGGCAGGTGAGGCGAAAATTGCAGACGGAGAGAGAGCGAGTGAGAGAGATAAAGAGCACGAGCACCAAACACGAGCAAGAATGCGCGCAATACGAGAGCAACAAAGTTGCTGGCTTGCGTCGTCGTTGCTGATCGTGCGCCGTCGGTTGTTGCTAGCGATTTTGGCAGCAGCAGCAGCGGCAGCAGCTAGCAAATGTCTTTAACCATTGATATTAATGTTGTTGCTGTTGCTCTTGTTCTTGTTGTTGTTGTTGTTGTTTTTATTCATGTTGCTGTTGCTGTTGTTGTTGCTGTTGTTGTTGCTGTTGCTGTTGCTGCTGCTATTGTTTGCCATTTGCTTTTGGCTTAACTTGCGGTTGGTGTTGGTGAGTCGCGTGTCGCAGAGATGCTTACGCGATGACGAACGGCGCGTCGTCATTCAATGCAAAGTTGAATGTGCGCGTCAGCGTCGCCAGCGTTGGCAGCAACTGCAGCCGTCGCAGCGTATGCGTGCTTGCGTTTCACACCCCCTCCCTTCGTCCCATTCTCGCCATTACCACCTACTCCCTTTGCATCAATGCCTTCAATGTTCAGGCAACATGTTGCCAATGCCTTTGCGCAACATGTTGCGCTTTACCCGATCACCTGCCCCGCTCTCCCCGGCGACTTATTGTCCCTACCTGGTTGGTTGGTTGGTTGTGCAAACTGCGTTGACTGCGCGTGGGCGTGATTCAATGCCGTAGGCGTACGTGTAACAAAGGTGCCACGACTGCGCCTGCGTGCAGCGTGCAGCATGCAGCATGCAGCGCGCAGCGCAAAGACAAAGGCTGCACATGATTGTCAGCAATGTTGCGACAATTTACCAGCCCTGCATCCTTTGGCAGCCAATCGCTGCAGCCGCTGGGCGACCAATGTGTGCACTCTTTCAGGCTACCATTTTATCAATATTTACATACATCCGCCCGTTGACTTTTGCCCAGGGTTCGTCCTCTCTGTCTTCACATCGGCACAAAAATGCGAGGGCAGTTTTTTACAGGAGGTTTTCCCATTGGCAGGACAAATGTGACTCTAATATAAATACTAACTTTAAGATAGAGAGGAATTATTGATTGGAATATATCTATAGCTATTATAAAAATATCTAGAATTGTATATTTATATATAGTATATATAATCGCGATCGGTATATGCTCAGAATACGGTATATGCTCAGAATACTATGGAAATAGAAGCAGGAATACGAAAGGGCACTGCACTCCCTTCTTGACTTATGATTGATTCGGGATATGATTGATTCCGATTATGATTGATATGAATGACCATATATACATTTTTATATATACATATATACATATATATTGTGACTCACTTACTACTGCCTTCAGTCAGCTTTAAACTATTTCCCAAACTTGACTCTTACCTTGACTTATGATTGATTTGGAATTTGATTGATTCCGATTGTGATTAATTTGAATGACTATATATATATATATATATATAATAATATATATCCCATCACTTGACTCTTGCCTGAACCTATGACTGATGATTTCCTTATGATTGATTCAAAATATAACTGATTCCGATTATGATTGATTTGAAATATGATTGATATGTATACTTATATATATTTTTATATATACTGTGACTCACTTACTACTGCCTTCAGTCAGCTTAAAACTATTTCCCAAAGTTGACACTTGCCTGGACCTATGACTGATGACTTCCTTATGATTGATTCAAAATATAACTGATTCCGATTATGATTGATTTGAAGTATGATTGATATGTATATTTATATATATATTTTATATTATATATTTACATATATACTGTGATTCACTTACTGCTGCCATCAGTCAGCTTAAAACTATTTAAGGTCCTCAAAACGACCCTTCAAGTTGATTGCTCCCATTTGTTTACCTTTGTCATCACCTGAGCAAAGTTTTTTGTAATTTCTATTTAAAACTCAGTTGCATCTGGGACTTATCTTTATTTTGTGTATAATCTAAAAAAAATGCTCTCTCACAGCAGTTATAAAACTGAGGGAAATATTCATTCTCATACCTCGAAATAGAAAATAAATTTTCGCACTTTTTTATTTAGGCTAAAAAATTAATCCATTTTAGAAATTCATTTATTTTGAACTCAAACATAAATAATAATTTAATTTCACGATTTGCATAAAATTTCACGGGTCTCTGACGAATTTTAATGGTTTTCCAAATTATTTAAATTTCCCTCGTCTTTTAAATGATTTTTTATGTGTCTGAGTCTTGTTAAGCCCCAAACAACACGACACATTTATTTATCAGTTTTATCTATATGTATATATATATCTATATATATTTTTCTGATTTTTTATTTATTTGTTTATTTTATTTAACATTTTTTTTATTTAATATTTTTTTTTTTTTTTTCTTTTGGTTTTGTGGATGACTGGGGGCACGTGTGAGCGCAATTAAAGAAATGATCACAAATAATATTCTAAATACATGTTTGAATTATCATGTATGAGAAATATTATTTAAGAGTCCTTATGATTTATGGATTTCTATATGCGTGAGATTCTTGGCGAATGACAAGATACGTATGACTATGACGAGTGTCGTATGAGTAACGAGTAAAAAGCATTTGTGAAAGAAAACAAGTGAAGACAGCCTGCAAATATTTGTATTTGATTTGTGGAAAGTGTCGAGTAGTAAATATTTAATACTCGAAGAAACAACTAACAAGCTCGAAAGGAATTTGTGGGGGTTACGAGTGATTGATTGACGAGTGATTTATAACGAATGAATTTCAAACTAAAGAGTAGGCAAAGCAAAAGTAGCTGTAGTAGAAAAAACACAGAAGTGAAGCGCCTTGAAAAAGTAACGAGTTTAATTAACGAGTTAGTGGGGAATAGACAACGTAACGAATATAGCTAACGAGTTAAAGTGATATAAAAAGAAACCAGTTTAACTAACGATTAAATGTGATATATAAAATGAACGAGTATGACTAATTAGTTAATGAGATATAGAAAATGTAACGAGTATAACTAACGATTTTTGTAAATTTTCATCTCACATAATGAGATGAAAATTTACAGGAATGTCAAGTGTGCAGAGTTTCAGCATCAGACCATCTCTTATTTTTTAAGTGATAACGAGTAACGAGTAGTGGATCTCCTAGTTCAAATGAACTATCCAAGTGAGATTTACAATGAAACGAGTTAACAACTCGTTAGAGGAATTTAGTAGTAACGAGTAAAAGTGCTGAGAACCTCTACTCGTTAAGAGGATTCATTAGTAACGAGTAGCAGCGTTTAGAACCTCAACAGGCCCAAAAAGCGTGCATCGAGTGCTGAGTGTCGTGTGTTTGATTTTTTTTTAAATTAATGTCTTCGATTTTTATTTTAATTGTTTATAATGTTCTCTATAAAAAAATGCGAAATGACTATAAAAACTAAGCGACACGCTGCCAGCAATAAAATTGTGCAAATTTATCGTTAAAATTATTCATGCCACTTTTTAAGCAAAATGAAAACAAATTTAAATAGTTTGAAAATCGTGGAAACTCTTTTCAAAAAAAAATACCAATAAAAAACATAATAATGAAATAATTTGTACGAAAATAGGCAGATGCCAGCACAACAACAACAAACGCATTTTCTCTCGTCTTAGTTTTCCTCTTGTTTTTTTTCTATTTTTTTATTTTATTTTCTATTTTTTTTCTATTTTTTTCTATTATTTTTCCTATTTTTTTTCTATTTTTTTTTCTATTATTTTCCCAATATATTTTTCTATTTTTTTTTGGTGTTTTTTTTTTATCCATTTCATAAATTTATTTTTTTGCATGAAAATTGTTGTAGTTGCTTGTATGCTTTATATACACGATTTATATATATTTATGTTTTTGTCAGCCTCATTTAAAACACGGCGAACGCAGACGCCGATGCCGACGTAGACGTCGACGCCGACGCAGGCTTCGTCTGTGGTTAGAAATATTCTTGAAGATGTTTCGGCCTTACGGCCTCCGCCGCAGACTGAATAATATATATATTGGTATATATAGCATATACATACACATTTATATAAGTGTGTGTGTGTGTGAGTGTGTGTGTCAATTCTGTCTCATATTTATACGTAAAGAAATGTTAAATGTCTGAAACATACGTTCAGAACGCTAATGCAAAACCAGCAGCAACAACATCCTCATTTTTATCCAAAGCACCAGCAAAAGCAGCGACTAGAACAGCAGCAGCAACAACAACAAGAATAACGACAACAACAACAACAACAACAACAACAACAACAACAACAACAACAACAACAACAACTACTACTACTGTAGACGGCAAACAACAATCAGCAAGTAAATACAAAAGATGAAAACAGTTTTCTAAACGCCAGAGCAGAACGGAAAATTGTTTTTTCGTTTGATGTGTCTCTAGTATTAGCGAGCGATGCCCGCGTCAGCCTCAGCCTCAGCGTCAGCCCCAGCCTCAGCCCCAGCCTCAGCCTCAGTCTCAGTCTCAGCGTCAAACGTCAACGTTAACGTTGGCGCCGCTGCTGGCAGCGCTGCGGCTGCGTAGTTGATTCTAAATTCTTAAAGCTCGGCGGGGCGGACGCTCCATTCATATAAGATTTCAAGTCCATTCATTCAGAGATGAAAAGTACATTTTTTTTAGATTATTTTTGGGATTAACTTAGAGTATGGTTAATCCTGATGCGGTTATATCTACTCTACCTCATCCGCATCCTCTCGCTCTCCCACTTGCCCTCTCTCTTGCTCTCTTTCTTTCTATATTTATATTGAATTGACTTATCTATAATTTTATATGACTTCAGTTCTGGGAAGACATAAAACAGAGTAAAAACCACTTAGGTAGTCTTTTCCCTTATTGATCATAAAGCTCTTCTGCTACGTCGGTCAGTTATCGAATGTTAAGATAGCAGCTCCTCTATAGACTAACTGTGCATATCTGTAAATATGTGTGTCTGTGTGTGGGTGTGTGTGTGTGTGTGTGTGTGTGTTATATATAGATCAAACAGTTGCTTATCGTTTCATTTGATTGCCTATTGTCCAAGTGAGGTCTTTACATAGAATTCACACCGGTAGTCCCCGATCGGCTGATAGAGAGTTCTGTTCAGTTATTATATCATCGCTATATAGCGGGTTGATGCAATTGTTGCCTCGTGTGTGTGTGTGTGTGTGTGTGTGTGTGTGTGTGTGTGTGTGTGTGTTCGCGCTAACAACTGCGTTGACTGAGATATCTAATTGGTTTGAAATTGCCTTTGTATTTGCCGTTGCCTCTGACGTTGTTGCTGTCATCATTGTTGTTGGCGTTGTTGTTGTTGGCGTTGTCATTGACGTTCCGCATACGACCCGTAACCCGAGAATCGGACGACCATTTGGAACGGTAGCTGGCAACGAGTGCTAAGTTTTTGACAATGCCGTCAAAGTTGCCAACCGCAACAAACCAAATCGCGTATCGACTGACGACCGACGACTGACGACTGACTAACATATATCTCACCAATACCAGTGCATTCTTATCTGTAAATGTATCTGTATCTGTAACTGCGTTTGTATCTTTACCCCTGCCTCTCATACTATCGATGTAACTCGCTTTGCTCAGAACTTTGCTCTTTCCAACTCATTGCCTTGAAATGAACCCATTTGTATCTCAACCTAAACTCGCATCTGTAATTGTATCTACAGCTCTCGTCTTTTCCTCAGATACTTAACTAACACTTTTATCTATCTATCTATCTATCTATTTATCTACGTATATTGTTCCGAGTCTCTCTTTCACTCTTATATCTAAATATCTAAAAATCTATGTATCTATAGATATGTATCTATGTATCTATGTATCTATGTATCTATGTATCTATGTATCTATGTATCTATGTATCTATGTATCTATGTATCTATGTATCTATGTATCTATGTATCTATGTATCTATGTATCTATGTATCTATGTATCTATGTATCTATGTATCTATGTATCTATGTATCTATGTATCTATGTATCTATGTATCTATGTATCTATGTACCTATGTATCTATGTATCTATGTATCTATGTATCTATGTATCTATGTTTCTATGTATCTATGTATCTATGTATCTATGTATCTATGTATCTATGTATCTATGTATCTATGTATCTATGTATCTATGTATCTATGTATCTATGTATCTATGTATCTATGTATCTATGTATCTATGTATCTATGTATCTATGTATCTATGTATCTATGTATCTATGTATCTATGTATCTATGTATCTATGTATCTATGTATCTATGTATCTATGTATCTATGTATCTATGTATCTATGTATCTATGTATCTATGTATCTATGTATCTATGTATCTATGTATCTATGTATCTATGTATCTATGTATCTATGTATCTATGTATCTATGTATCTATGTATATGTATCTATGTATTTATGTATCTATGTATCTATGTATCTATGTATCTATGTATCTATGTATCTATGTATCTATGTATCTGTGTATCTATGGATTTATGCATATATGTATCTATGTATCCATGTATCTATGTATCTATGTATCTATGTATCTATGTATCTATGTATCTATGTATCTATGTATCTATTTATCTATGTATCTATGTATCTATGTATCTTTGTATCTATGTTTCTATGTATCTATGTATCTATGTATCTGTGTATCTATGGATTTATGCATATATGTATCTTTGTATCTTTGTATCTTTGTATCTATTTATGTCTATTCATTTGTATCTATGTTTGTGTTCACATCCGCATTTTGCGGTAGGCTCAAGTGTTGCTCTTGTTGTTGTAATTGTTGTAGAAACTGGGGCTGTGACAACGATCATTGCTCGTTGATCGGTTGATCGGTTGATCGTTTGTACGTTTGGTCGTCTGGTCGAGGGAACGTTTGTAACTGTCAATCATAAATTAGATGCCAATCAAAGTAAATCACAAAAAATTGTGTTTGATTTAAATGGCAAATGGCAAAGGCGCGTAACATGTGTTTCAAATTAAAAGCATATGCATTTGTTTATTGTTTATTGTTTATTGCTCATTCACTATTTAGTTTCTTGCCTATCCCAATGAACAACAGCTGAGGCTAAGGCTGAAGCTGAAGCTGAAGCTAAAGCTGAGGCGGACACTCAGATTGGGGGTGAGAAACTGAAACTGAAACTGAGACTGAGACTGACATGATCCATGATCCATCATGGAAATGTAGAAACAGACACATGAGATATCTAAATGCTCGACAAATAGAAGCATAATTTTGAAAGCCTTAAGCGGGATAAGCCCCATTTAAACGTAAAGCCTCAAACTCCATTGTGTTATAAGCCTCTTAATTTGAAATCAAACAAAGTCACAGTAACTTTTGTTATACTTCTCCCTCTGTGTGTGTGTGTGTTCACTGTACTCACAAGTGGTCAATTGTTTGATAGTCGCTCGGGGTTGCTCGCTGTTCCTACTTGAGGCCTGAAGTTTGTAATTTAAGTAACTATCTAGCTAAGCACTTAAACTTAACAAACACTTTATTCCCCTGAAGTCTTTGTCTCTCTCTCTCTCTCACTCTCTCAAATTCTGTTATGGCTAACCAAATGTCAAGTATACGCCATGTATTCCATTCTATAGCCCCGACTAAAAGCACTTAAGAGTAAAAAGTTAAAGTGGATTTCAAGCACAGGTATGAATATTTATAAGAGGATTTGCCAAACTGCCAACCCCCAACCCCCAACCCCCGACTACCGATTCCCGATTCCCGAACCCCTCCAATTGCCGACCCACGACCCCTGACAACTGACAACTGACAGCTGACAACTGGCTGACAACAGTTGTAAGCCAGAAAACTAGTCAGTAGCTTAAAACAATTGATGGGTCGATCCGATCTATTAGCCTAAGTCTCAGAGCAAAAGTGAACACTTTAATTGCATATGAAACACGCGATGGACTCCTTCAGAGGGACTCGTTTTGGCTCTCTTCTCCAGCTTGGGTCATTTTTATTCTTGAATATGTGGAGTCCTTTTCCAAGGCTTACCTTAAAACCCATGACTTCATTTAAGTCTTTCTGCTCTTAATATATCACTGCTCACTCCTTTATTCCGTCCCGGCCTTCGTCCTGCCAAATATCACTAAAAATATGTGTGACACTTTTGGCACGGACTCAAGGCTGTTCCCTTTTGGATTTGGGTGAGTGGCAAACGTCGTGCTGCGGCGCGAATGCCCCGTAATTGTACCGCACACGCAAAAACTAAAAACAATTGTAAATGGCAAACGGCAGAAAAAATGCCTTAAGAATGTGTATGAAAGATAAAAAAAAAAATAAATAAAAATAAAAATAAATAAAAAAAAATAAATAAAAAAAAAGCGAGGGCTCCGTCATCAGCACCAGCAATTTATGTGCTTATTTAATGCCAACGTCGCCGGTTACTTCAGCCCGCCCTCTCGCCGCATTCAATGGACCCCTCCCCCTTCCCCAATCCCAATCACAATCCCAATCCCACCCCACCCCACTCCACTCCACTCATTCTCCAGCAGCCCAGCAGCGGCGCGCTGCTGCCACGCCCGCCGCTGTTGGGTCCAACTGCCAACAGTTGTAAGTCACACCAATTGCTAATGCCCGGCGCGATGCGATCCGCGAACCGCGATCCGCGCAGCCATTGAATTGTAAATTGTTGTTGTTGTTGTTGTTGCTGGTTTTTTTTTTAAATTCTTGTTTTTTTTTTTTCTGTGTAAATTTCATCATGATAGATCCAATGGGATATACAGCTCAATCGATCGATTGATTTTTGCTTTTTATTTATTTTTATTTTTATTTATATTTTTATTTTTTTTTTTTCCTTTATTTTTGGGTCGCCCTTCAGTCTAAACATAGTAATAAAAGCCAACTTCATTGCCAGGTAATTGGCGTTTTTTACTCTCAGTACACATTTTTTTTTTTTTTTTGGGTGTGTGTCTTGGCTAACTGCTGCGATTGTGACTAAGACGGCGCGAGTGAGACCTTGGGGCCTTCTGGGTCTGGGCCCTCGCTAGCAGCATACCTCAGATCAGACAAACAAAAAGAGAGAAAAAAAAAAACCTGATAAATTTTAGCTGAGAATTTTCTAGAATTTCGAATTTTATCCTTTTTTATGTGTCATCAATGAATTATTTCATTATTTCACCCTCAGCTATTTGTAGTTTATTTTGTGAGTTTTACATAAAAGAATTCCCATTTCTTGCATTCCCCATGGAAAGTCATCAATTGATTGGCCAAGCCATCAATTAAATCCACTCGCTGTACCCATATATCATTTATGATCGTCTAATGGCAATATATCTAGCAATAACTGTAATTGCAAGTGTGTGAGCATATGGCAGAACATATGCATATTCACATATACACATATGCAGGCATACACATGTGTGTGTGTGTGTGTAAACGTATAGATTTTATCACCTAAATTGCTCGCGTCTGGTTGAAGTTCAAAGAGTTCGTTGCTTTTACTGTTACTGCAGGACGACGTTGGATATTCGACTCGCGAGTTCGTCTTCGGCTTTGGCTTCGTTGATCTTCGTGTTTCGTTTTTTTTTTTACTTTTTTTTTTATTGCTTTTTTTTGTTATATTTTCTTTCGATTTTGCTGCGTTTTCGATGTCGCGTCGCTCGCTTTGTCGCCTTCGCGCGCGCGTCTTTTTTAGCGGCGTTCGTTCAGTTGACGCGATCTTGGACAAACTGAAGTTAGATTGACGCTGACGCGTCGCCAGCCAGCGCATAGTCAAAGCGTCTCGTCGCACTCTGCCGCAGCTCGTCGCCACACTGCGCCTCACCTTGCTCTCACACGGCTCGCCTCGTGTCCGTCTCTCGCACACACAAAATAGTAAATAGACAACAGCCGACAGCTGCGCTGCTTGAGACTGAAGGCGGCGTCGCTGTTTCTGATTCAGTCGCCGTCGCCGTCGACGTTGTTGTTGTTGTTGCGACTGTCGCTGCTTTTCGCTTCTGCTGCTCTTTGACTATGGCTACCGCGCTGCTTCCTCCGCCGACGCTTTTCATTGTGTGCGCTTTTATTGACTGTCCTTTTGGAACTCGAACTAAAATTATAATTTCTTTTAATATCCCATCCCTTTGACTGCTCCTTGTTCCAGGATTATGTGTGATTAGAAATTTTTAAATCCAACTCGACTTTAGTTAATTTTAATCTATAATCTAAAAGTCTTTTTAAATATGATTTTTAATTAATAAAAAAATTATTAATATTAACTTGACTGTAGGGACTCATCAGGTTTGCTTTTTCAACCTGTACAGGGTATGTGCAAGTCGAATATATTGAATTTTTCCATTTATAATATATTTTTGAAATTTATTGCTTTTTTGTCAGCATTCACGACGCGCGCTTCGCTCGCTGGGATTAGATGTTGTTGTTTTTTGGCTTATTGCGGATTTTCATTTTATTTCTCCCCATTTGTTGTTGTTGTTGTTGTTGGTTTTGTTGCTACTTTGACTTGTATTTTACATTGTTTGTTTTGTCTTTGGCTTGTCGCTATCTATTAACCTAATGCGCACCGCCCCTCCCAGTTTTCAGCCGTCATTGGATCGGCACCCCCCACCACCCACCTCCCACCTTCCACCTTCAGATGACGCCGCTTCGCTGATCTTGTCGTGCTTATTGAAGCGTGCGCCGACGTTCAACAGCAACAACAACAGCAGCAGCAGCAGCAGCGACAGTAACAACAGCCCAACCCAAACGCAAACCCAAACGCAAACCCAAACCCAAGCCCAGTCCAGTCCAGTCCAGACAAGTAGCCCGTACTTAGTATGTAGTATCCAGTGTCAGGTTTAAGTGGAGTACGAGCTTCGGCTCCACCCGCACTGCACCTCCACTCCTTGCCCATTCCCCATTTGCTCACTGCCGAAGCAGCAGCGGAACTAACCTACGACAGACAACGTCGCATTGGCGCACACGGCGTATGCGCGATTCGTAAGAGTTTTGTGCATTGAAATCAGAGCAAAGGCATTTGCTCAAAAAAAAAAAAAAAACACCCTGTAAATGCATTCAGCTGGAAATGGGCTAATCATGGCGTATGCTTAAAGATACTTAAATAAATGCTATACCGTTGGAATTGTCTGTTTACAGGGTATTTTTGTAGTTGGCTGCAATTTGAAAAAAAAAAAAATACAAAAATAAAAAAAAAAAAAAAAATTGTCTTGTTTATTATTGTACCTGTGCGTAGATACGAAAATATGTTTTTAAATTTGCAAAAATCTTGTTTTTCAGCTGCTCTCAGATATTTTTGGGTTTAGATGTGCTTTGGTTACATTTTGGACGTGGCGGAACGCCTGATCTTTGACCGAATTCCACAGACTTAGCAGCTGCTGGAGATGCCATCGCGGTGATCCATCTTGATCACGACTCTGACTGCTCAGATCATCGCAGATATTTACTATATATATTTAAGTGTAAGTACAAGTATTTATAGTTTGTATTTTTATTAGATTTTAAATATTTGAAATTTTCTAAAAATAATCGCCCGACCTGTAAAACATTTTCCCATGTTAAATGGGGCCCACACACGCCTCCCGATTCCCTCTGCATTTAACTGGCTAAGTGTTTGCTTATGGCTTTAACCTGGTTTCACCTTTCAATTCATATTCTGTCACGATTGAAAGTCCACTTAACAGTCCCCAACATCGTGTCAATTTAATCATATATCGATTTAAAGGTCAATCCTTTGCCCCTATATAATCGATTTTGACTGGACTTAGATACTCGCGGCTCCTTTCTCTGATCCAAGGTTATCAAAGTAAAGTTTTCGATGAATTAAGTTGTAAATAAATTTTGAAAAATTTTGAAACTAAATTTTAAATATTTTAAAAAATTTACAATATTTTTAAAGGAACATCCTTTACCCCGTTATAATCGATTTTGACTGGACTTGGATATTCGTTGCTCCTTTCTCTGACCCAAGGTTATCAAAGTAAAGTTTTCGATGAATTAAGTTGTAAATAAATTTTGAAAAATTTTGAAACTAAATTTTAAATATTTTAAAAAATTTACAATATTTTTAAAGGAACATCCTTTACCCCTATATAATCGATTTTGACTGGACTTCGATGTTCGCGGTTCCTTTCTCTGATCCAAAGTTATCAAAGTAAAGTTTTCGATGAATAAAGTTGTAAATAAATTTTGAAAAATTTTTAAACTTAATTTTAAATATTTTAAAAAATGTACAATATTTTTAAAAGAGCATCCTTTACCCCTGTATAATCGATTTTGACTGGAATTCGATATTTGTTGCTCCTTTCTCTGATCCAAAGTTATCAAGGTAAAGTTTTCGGTAAAAAAAGTTGTAATAAATTTTGAAAAATTTTTGAACTGAATTTTAAATATTTTAAAATATTTACAACATTTTTAAAGGGGTATCCTTTGCCCCTCTTTAATCGATTTTGACTAGACTTCGATACTCGCGGCTCCCTTTTCTGATCCAAAGTTATCAAAGTAAAGTTTTCGAGGAATTAAGTTGCAAATAAATTTTGAAAAATTTTTAAACTAAATTTTAAATATTTTAAAAAATTTATAAAATATTTTTATTTATTTTAAAAGTTCCTTAAATTTGATTTAAATAATTTTAGATGCGCTTGAGCTACTCTCAACTCGTACTTTAACTTCTATTCCAAGGTTATTATTAGTTCTTATACAAAGCCTAAAGTCTTATAACTCCCAATCTCAATTCATTCCCAATATTCCCCTTTACTTCCAATAGTCATATGTGTTTCATATTCCACAAACTCCACTTTATTTGTACTCGCATTTGCTCGCTTCCTTCGGGCCTTTCTTTGGTAGTTTTCAATTTCAATTCTACATTCCACATTCCACTGTTCCATATTTTAGAGTTTGTAATAAGGTGTTCCATTTTTGGCTGTTCCTGGTCTTAATTATTTCAACTACCACATTTCACATGTCACGAACTTGTGAAGCCCCAAAGCATTTGCTCCACGAGCTGCCGCCTTTGCCTTTCGCGTTATTCAGTTTAATCCAGTTTCATTCCATTACATCATCTTTTTAATTTCTGTTCCATTTTTAATTGTTTCTACTCTAAAGTCTATTTATTCTATTCCCGTTTTTTTTTTTTTTTAATTTTAATTTTAATTTTAATAGTTAATTTGTATGTTAATCTCGAAGCTCTCGAATGGCAATTAACGAGTCGACTTGATTTTACATTCAGTTGATTTATCTTTTTCTCATTGTGTGTGCTTTTTCTTTACTCTTTATTCTTTATTCTTTTTTCTCTCTTTTCTCTTTATTTTTTGGATTTTTTATTTGTATGTGTCATTCCCACTTCGTTCCCATGATTAGGTTGATTAGTTGACAATGGTCAAGGGCTCGAAAAGACCGCCAGTCGAATTATTTATCATTTCACAATCGCAATGTTTACAAAGCACTTAGCGTGAAATCAGCTGCTGATTTGAACGTTCCGATCTTTGGGGTCTTAGCCGATTGCAAGAGGAGGTGCTAGGGGGGGAGGTGCTAAGGGGAAGGGGTCGAAAGTGGGGGCGGTTTGTCAGAGATTAGCGGCTTTTTTTATTTTGTTTGGCGGAATTCATTTGTAAGGCAATGGGAAAGCAAGGCTAAGCAAGAAGCAAGAGGGAAGAGGAAAGGCTAAGCAAGAAGCAAGAGACAAGAGGCAAGAAGCAAGATGCAAAGTGAAAACAGAGTAAAGCGAAAGCAAACAAACAACACGCGATCATAAATTTTGTGGCACGTGCATCGATTCCCCCTGCCATATGACCACAGCCGGTGAGCAGATCCCGAGACTCGTATAAATCAGAGCTGAACGTGTGTCCGAGCACATGATCGGAAGCCCATAAGTTAATGCAATCCAAACAAATCCCTGTGAATAGAAATAATTACGATCGAACCCTGAGACACTCATCTGTGGCTATCGATCGAACATCGCAGAGAGAGAGACAAGGGTGAGGCGGAGTGAAGAGCCAGAGGGCAGACACTGAAGAGTGGGGAGCGAAGAATGGGGATCGCAGTGTGAAGAATTGAGGTAGGAAAGGGAAGCTCTATTTATAAAATATATATATACATATATCAGAAATTTCTTATCAATGCGACGCTTATCAAAATCTACCTGCAAATGCCACACCTTCTAAAAACCCTGCCCCCTCCCTGCAAGTGCGAGTCTGGAGTGTGTCTGAGAGAAGATCGGGATAAGCATGTCAATATATATATCTACACATATATATCTATACATATATATCTCTATATATATATATATCTATATATATATATACATATCTCTATATATATAATATGATCACAGATATTATGAGGTGAATATTGGAAGGCAATGGGAGCTGAAAGAAAAGCTTCATTTGAAAGGAATTCAAGATTCGCAAGACTTGACAGAAATCGTTACATGTGTTTGTGTGTGTGTGTGTATGTTTGTTGGCTGTTTGCTGGGTCGCGCCCATCTCTAAATTAGAGCAGCCAAAGATTAGACGTACATAGACGTACAGTCCTCGGCCGATCACCACAGACCCCGAAAAACAATTTTATCAACAATCGCAGCGGCGCGTGATCTTGCGAGAGACCCCAAATAGAAATAAACAAGTGGCGGCCGCCGGTGACGTTGATGCCGATACCGTTGGTAAATTTCTTCTCGAAATCGGAGGGGGTGGCACACGGGAGTGGGAGGGATGAGATATGTGGGATGGCAAATGTGGGGTTGGGGATGATGATGGTCACCATAGCGAGAAAGAGAGCGGAACGCAATGGTCAGCAACGAGCAATGCGATGAGCCAATAGCTAAGGGAGCTATGGACAGAGAGGTGGGGAGGTGGAGGACTGGCGGCGGGTCGATGGGACGATGAGTAAGCCAAGCGACTGCGACGGCGGCTGCGACTGTCTAGGACGAGATAGTCATGCCTTGAGCAGCGGCAGCAGCGCGTAATGAAGACAATAGTGGGCCATAGCGACAGCCAACGAAATGTGGAGGAAGAAGAAGGAGGGGAGGAAAAAGGGGTAGCAGAAGAAGAAGAAGATGGAGGGGTGGATGGAAAAAAGTAAAGTAGAAGAAGGGGAGGAAGAAGAAGAAGAAGTAGAATTCGAGCGCGAACGAGACTGAGTAGAAGGAGGAGAAGGAGGAGGAGGAGGAGAGAAGAGAGAGAAAAAGATATAGCGAGTGGAGGAGGAACTGAGTTCGAGTATCTGTAAGATACTAATTGTATCTATCGTTGGCATGGGAATAGAAACAGAAACTGACAGAGACCCGAACGCTTTTCATTGATCGCAATCGCAATCGCAATCGCAATCTCAATTTGCAGACAGCACACACAAAAAATGTTGGGCAATTATTTCTTTATCTACACTTAGAGAGGGTGTTAGGTGTGGGGTACGGGGTACGGGGAGGGGGTCACCCCTCTGGGTGGGGGATAACAATTAATATCGCAGATACACGCAAACTTGTCGCATAAATTTTCTATCGAACGTCACATAGAAATTTCTTTGCTAATTGCGAGACGTATGCGAAATATTTGTTCCGCAACACGCGGCGTATGCGCAATATTTGCATAGTATATATTTATATATATATGTATATAAATATATATATAGTCACACTTGTGTGATCGTTTTTTTTTTATATTCAAATGATTGTTCCTCTAGTTCTATTAACTACTTCCCTCAGACTTTGCGCAGCTGTTCGAAAAATTTATATAAAACAGACGATCGTTCAGATCGCTTGGAGTTTATTTACGAACTTACACATCAGATTCCAAAGTCTATATGTCATTATCTAAAGATGAGCCATAATGAAGCTTAAGCCTTTAGAGGTTAGAGTAAAAGAAAGCGTTAAATAAAATGAAGATCTGTAAGATCACATTCAGGGCTCCTGGGAGAGGCTTCAAGGAGATCCTAAGGAAGCCCTCAGCAAAGTTTTGGCCTATATATCCTTTAGGGCAGGTTCTTCGAAAGTATTCTGCTTATTACTATTTATATATTTCTACTTTATAATTATTATTATTACTATTATTATTCCCAGTTTAAACTTCTTTAAATTTACTTGTATAAATGAAGTCAAAGCCCTAGAAATGCCATAAACAAAAACTGATCACTGCTCTTTATAATGGGATATGTTATTAATCTATAGAGTCCTTTGATGAGAGATGAGTTTGGTGCTTACTTCTTTTTGTAGAGTCCTTAAAAGAATCTTTTCTTTATTAGGTAAGTTCGCTCATATATGATCAATCGCTGATCTTAAGCTGAACTGAAACTCTTGTCGCCTGTAGAAACTTAAGAAGATGCAAGGTCAGCTAAGGGAGCCTTCAGTTAAAAGCAATCAGAAACTGCAAAGTGAATGAAATAGAAAAAAAAAGTTGATTTAAATATTCATTAAATAAAATTAAATTCATTAAATTAAATTAAATTGATTAAATTCTCAAATTTAACAATAAATAGAATAGATCCTACGATCTACGATCGATCACGCTTGAAGACCTAAGGACTTTTGGCAAAGTTCGATCAGTGGAGAATTGAAAATTCCTTGATGCTAAAATTGTCTCCAAAAATATTAATTTTCAAGATTTAAATTTTAAATATATATAAATAGTGATCCTTCTAACATTTCGATCACTCGTAGAGACTCAGATGGGGGCACGAACAGCGATCGGTCGGGAGGTGAAGATCTCTTGGTTCTGGGTCGATCGCACCTATGGAATATCTAATAATTTGTATTGCGTCGTCTGCTGTGCGTCTTATCAATGGCATGAAACGTGCGAGGGTCACCAATGTCAGTCCTCAGTTTTGGCCACGTCTCGGCGTCCGTCGCCTCACGTTCAAGATGTCAAAAGGCGATCGCGGGGTGGCCTCCCCGTGTCCCAGGCCTCGGGCCTCGGGCCTGACAGAGAGGCTTTTGCGTTCCATTGCAAATTTGAGATACATTTGTTGTCTATGTGCGTGATTGTTGTGTTTGGCACGTTCCTCCATGTGTGCACAAAGGTGTTTGTGTGTGTGTGTGAGTGTGACTGTGTGTAGGTGTAAGGGTGATCGCATAGGTCTGGCCGTATGACTTTGTGCGTGACAGAGAAGCTGAGACGTTAATGAGGATGACGATGGGAATGAAGTTGCCGAAGATGATAATAAATATAATGATCAAGATGATGAAGAAGAAGATGATGATGATGATGATGATGCTGATGATGATGATGACGATGATGATGACGCTTGAGTACGGGAATTTGGAGTGTGAAGCCAATTGATGGATGTGGCAATTTTTGGTTAATGATTTTTTCCGGAATTTTTTTTTGAATTTCGTTTCGTTGTTTTCAAATTTTAGTTGGAAAATCATCCGCATTAGAAAGTGGCCTCAGTCGCTGCCGCTGCCGCTGCCGCAGTTGCAGTCACAGTAACAGTCGCAGTTGCAGTCGCAGTCGCAGCGGAAATGAAAAGTCACGTACAGGGCGAGTATGACGAGTTTTTCATTTAGGGCGAGTTCCCAATTTCTTTCTGTTGGCCAAAATGAAAATCAATTGTACCGAGGTTCGACATTTCATTTGACGTATGTGTGTGTGTGTGTGTGTATGTGTGTGGTTCTCAGGCTCAACAATCACTGACACACAGACTTAAGAATGAAATCAACTCTGAATACTCTTTAAATATTTTTAGCCCACAAAAGAATGTCCTTTAGCGAAAGGTTTGAAAACGAATCCTGGGATTAAATTTTCTAAGTTCGTGGCTTTTGAGTTTTGCAAGTCACGGGGTATATAATTTAGTTGCTTGGAAAATGTAGAGCATCTGCTAGTCGTGCAGCCTTAACTACCGGCATTTAACTCGTTTTATTTTCCACATTGCGCACTTTTGCTTTCCTGCCCAAGCCGCAACTCCCACCACGAGACTGAGGCTCGACTCGGACTCCAGTACAAGATTATTGACATGCCAACATGTTGTTGCTCTCTGGGGCTGGGACTGGAGCTGGGACGGGGACTGGAGCTGGGGTGGGGACTGAAGCTCGGATGGGAACTGGGATGGGAGCTGGGACTAGAGCTGGGAAGGAGACTGGAGGTGGGACTGGGGCTGGAGCTGGAACTGCAGCTCAAGCTGAATCTGTAGCTGAACCTAGAACTGAGCCATAGATGAAGATGGAGATGATGCTGGAGCTGAAGCTGAAGCTGAAGCTGGAGCTGGAGCTCTCGAGCAGCGACTGAAGGTGTAGCTGGGGTGGGGCTGGAACCTGGTTTCTGTTGCCAGCCTATTGCATGTGAGAACATAGCTATGAAATTGCATGGCTTTGCGCCTGACCAACAGCAACAGCAATAGACAGGAGCAACAGGCGAAGCGACTATTAGATATCCTGTAAAGGAGACACAAGGGCTTTTCTTGGAAGCCCAAAATGAAAGTCCCTATAATTTTTTTATTTTTTTAAATACATCCAAGTTCTTAATTAAAATACAATTAGAGCTCAATTTGATTATATTTAATTTTATATATTAAATATCCTTTATCCTTTATTTTTAATTAAATATCCTTAAAGTTTCGGATAGACCTTCCTGTCCCCAAATATTGGCTGCAACTCAAGAGGTTCCTGAATGTCGCCGTAGGCATGTGATTTGTGGGGTTAAAGGGAAGTAAATATCAAGTCTCTTTATTGACATTCAAACACATGTTGATTAGTCGGGAATACCCCACGCACAGGGGATACCTTGTACAGGGTATGACAACAGGAACAAAGCCGCTTGACGAGCTGCTGCCTTGGCATAGGCAACCGCATTGAACAATCAGCTTGTTGTATCTCTTGTAGACTCCATTCTTCAAACTCGCCTTGCGCCCCTCGCACCGCCGCCCTCTACTCCTCTCCTCCCAATCCCCCCTTCACCCTTGTTGACCCCCCGCGCCTATGACTGCCCCTTGTCGAAACTACCGCCAATGTTGGCTATTAGAAAGGCATGTGAAATGTTCCCTAATTGTTGGAATTTTAATACTGACTGCCTGCCAGCCTTTCAGGCAGCGATAGGAGCTATGAGTGACTCTCAGCGGCAATGTGGCTGCTCAAGCTACTCGGACAGCTGGACAGTAGGACAACTGGGTAGAGCTGGACAACTGGGCAGAGCTGGACAACTGGACAGAACTGGACAGAGCTGGGCAACTGGGCAGAGCTGGGCAACTGGGCAGGGCTGGACAACTGGACAGAGCTGCACAATTGGACAGAACTGAACAGAGCTGGACAGAGCTGAGCCAAGAGATGGATATGGATGAAATGGAAAGAGTGCCGAGGCGCTGAGCTGAAGCTCTGGGAACGGCAGGCGCATTGTGCATGTCACTGCTGACAGTTGTTCTGGGCTCCTCAACTGGACAACTGGGACATCTGGGCGGTGGTCAGGCTCTTGGCTCTTGGATGTTGAATGTTGAATGTTGAATGTTGAATGTTGAATGTTGAATGTTGAATGTTGGATGCTAGATGTTGGATGGTGGCTATTGACTGGGTTGGCTGTGCGCTCCCAGACTCTGGGGGCCCTTCGGGGCGCTGCGTCCAAATGTTAAGCAGTCGCCTCTCCAATGGGAGCCCAAGCTTCACTTCTTTAAAAGATGTTTAAGTACTCTATTAGTGCAATTTGAAACTCAACATCAACTCTTATAATTGACAATTTAGTGCGTGCTGCGTGGTGGAGGGGGCGACGGTGAGGGGGGGCTGGGGAGGATAGATAAACGAAGGGCAGTGCCAATTGGGTAACTCGTTGGAGAGTTAAAAGATCTGAAAGTTGAAAGCTTAAGGAAAACGAGAGAAATTCAAGTCGACGTGCAGATACCCTGTACTTGATATTAGAAATATTGGGGGTTGATCTTAAGCGGTATATTTTATATACCAAAATGGCGTCTCTGGTATATTTAAAGTTTGAAGCGCTCAATAAGTAAATCGCTTATATCTGAAGGCAGATCGAATATCAAGAGACAAGCCCAAGCATTTTTTATTGCCTTTATAATGATTTATTTTTTTTTTTTTTATTATTTTTTTATTTCTAATATTGATTAAGAAATTTGAAAAAATTATTTAATTTTTTTGGATTAAAGTGTGCCCCATATTAAGAGCTTAGCTCATGTTCTGGAGAGTCGAAGTGAGATTTTTCGAATTTTTGGCATTGCTTGAGAGTTGAATATAAATTATTTTCTTTAATTAACTTTAACTGATATTTTGGAAAATTTTAATTATTTTTTGAAAAATTTAAAAACTTTAAACATTTTAAAATTTTTTTAAAAATTTTCCAAAATAACAGTTAAAGTTAATTAAAGAAAACTCCAATATAAATATATAAAAATATAAATCATTTTCTTTAATTAACTTTAACTGTTAATTTTGGAAAATTTAAAATATTTTTTGAAAAATTTAAAAACTTTAAACATTTGTAAAATTTTTTAAAAATTTTCCAGATTTTTTTTGTAGCTTCTTTTACCCGTTTGGCCTTTCAGCTGCGGGGTATCTAAATCGGTTTTTAACTTTCAATTGACTTGGACTCCGCTTTGTCTGCACCCAAACTGCAGTAAGTTTCACCTTTGCCCCTCCACCGCACGCTCTCTCTCACTCTTCCTATCTCTCTCTCTCTCTCTCCCTCTCTCTCTCCTTCTCTTGCACTCTCTTTCGCATCATCTTCGCTTTCTTTCGCTCCGCATTCACTGGGCGATCGTGTAACAATGCGAGTGATTAGTACGCGCTGGCGTTTTGTTGTTTCTCTTGTTGTTGTTGTTGTTGTTGCTGACTTGTGGTTGTTGTTGTTGTTGCTGCTGCAGCGAGTTGTTGTCCGTTGCAGTTGCATTGTCGCATGCGCCTGGTACCGGGGCCAGCAAATGATTTAGTGTGATTTATCTGTGAATTCCTGCCTTCAATCTCTTCTCACGCCACAGGACAAACCAAAAAGAGGGGGTTGTGGGGGGTGGGAGGTGGAAGCTAACCTGCGAGGGGGAGGGAGGGAGGTATGATTTCAAAAGGTTAGTAGCTTCGCGCTGGCAACACTGAAGGGCTTCAGTTTCGATAAAAGGAGTCCGCCCATTCCGTCTACACACACACACACACACACACACACGCACACCTCTGGCAGGCCGAATTGTATCTGACGCCTTGGCGAAGGTGTTATAAAAACGATAATAAAAAATTGTAAGCTACGCGCCATAAATTGGCATTTAATAGTTGAAATTTACACTGAATTGACAGCAACAACAACAACAACAACAACTTAAATTGTTGTATGAAAAATGGCTGTACAGGTAGGTCTCTACTACCCCCCACACACACACACGCACACACACCTAAGTGATGCCCCTCGTGTATCTTTTAAGCCTCTGCCCCCTCCCCCCGCGCTTGACTCTAGTCCGCCCAGCCGCGGCCACCATTTTAGCCTTCACCTTAGCCCCTCCTGTCACCCACCCATCTGCACCTCCATCAACCTTCATCCATCCAGCAATCCCTCGAATCCCTAGCGCACAATTTTGTGGCGGCTGAAAATCGCGCGCGCCGGCGGCATTTGCCGCGATTTATGATGCATCATTACGAGGATTTTTATTATGGTTATATTTTGATACGCACGCCAAGCGTGGAATCATCCGCGAGGAAGGCAGCCCCAGCAATTCCATCCCAACCCAAAATACATTCCATATGCCATACCAACCCATCACACACACACACACACACACACACACACTGACACATACACATATACATGGAGTCTCGCTTTTTAAGATCTCTTGCTCCCGGCTCAGAGCCCAGACTGAAACTCAGACGCAGATCTTATCACTTGGCGCTGCCGTCGAAGCAGTTGTTGTTGTTGTAGCAGTAGTAGTAGTTGTTGTTGTTGTTGTTGCTGTTGTCGTCACAGTTGTTGCTTTTCATGCTGCTCAGTGTCAGCTTAAACAAAATAAAAAAAGCTAAGTAAAAATTAATAATCAAAATAAAAGAAAAAACACGGATAGAAAAAAAAAAAAATAAAAGGAATAAAAATAAAAATTAAAAAAGAAAAGGAATAAAAATTAAAAAAAAAATAAAAATAAAAGGAATAAAAATAAAAAAAAATAAAATACAAGAAAATAAAAAAAAAAATTAAAAAAAAATAAAAAACATAAAAAAAATGAAATAAGAAACAAGGAAAATAAGTAAAAAAGGATCTTCCCTTTTTTTTCGCAAATTATTGCCCGTCGCCATTACAACGATAATGATCATAATCACATCGTCATTAAGGCCGATAATGCCAACAACTTAATCTGAATCACGTACACTTACAATGTCTTAAATCTCGCCCCACCCACTCACCCAGAACTCGGCCTCCCCTGCCTCCCCAGCCCCCTACCTTCCAGCCAGCCTCAGCCTGCCTCCACTCGCTGCCTTTTTGAGCTTCTCTCCACTTGATTTTTCTTCGCGCACTTCAAGAGCTGCCAACGTCTTGGGGACTTAAGATCAGTTTTCAGGCTCTCAATTCTCAATATTTTTCATTTCTCAAATATTTCAGTTTTTTAAAATACATATTTAATATTTTATATATTAAAATATTTAATTTATAATTTTTGTTTCCTCAGCTTTAATATTTTCCCATTTCCAATTTCTGAAGTCCATTTTTCCAAATATATTTTTTATTTAGTTTTTAATATTTTAGTTTTTTAGTACATATACTATTTTTCTGAACACCACTGTATATATTAAATATATTAAATATTTTATATATTAAAATATTTAATTTTTATTTTTTATTTTCTCAGTTTTAATATTTTTTAATATCCAATTTCTAAATTTAATTTTTCCATCTATTTTTTTTTTTTTTTAGTTTTAATATTTCAGTTTTTTTTTTATATGTATATTTAATATTTTATATATTTAAATATTTAATTTTTATTTTTAACAATTTTAACATTTTCCGATTTCAATTTCTAAATTCCATTTTCCATCTAATTTTTTTTTAGTTTTTAAAATTTCTAAAATATTAAGAACCGTTTCCAAGTGCCTTTTTTCATTAGTTTTAAAATTGACATTTGAATCTTTAAATATTTTTAAATTTAATGAAAATTTTTTAAAATTTTGAATTTTGGTTTTCCTCAGAGGATTTCGTCTCCAAGTCAAGCACATCCTTTGTCGACATTCCAATCGCTTTGCTCATCATTTTTTTTTATTTATTTAAATTAATTTTTGGTAATAATTTTTAAATATTTTTCGGCTTTTCTTCTATTTTTTTTCTTCTTCTTTTTTGCGCCTTTTTCTTATTTGCGCCTACTTCTTATGTCCTCTTATTCTTTGTATTTTTAGCTCCTTATTTCTTCACTTCTCGCTCCATTCACATTGCCGGCCGCTTCCTATGAACGAACTATTATTTCCGTTATCTTCTTATCAGTCGAATGATTTACCGTTTTTTTTTTTTGCCATATTCCATGGCTTCAGTTCATTTGTTGTTTATTGCGATTGTTGTTGTAGTTGTTGTTGTTGTGTTTGTTTGTTTATTTATTCACTTGATTTTTGTGGCTTTTTGTTTTTGTTGATTTTTATCTTCGCGGAGCAAAGACCCCAAATAAGCAATAACAACAATTTATCTGCCGAGGCCGCCCCCCAGTTTGGCCATGAACCAATTTCGAGCACTTTGTATAAAACTACGTACACACACGATCCATATACATGTGTCTATGTGTGTGCGCGTGTGTGTGTGTGTGTGTGCGTGTGTGTGTGCGTGTGTGTGTGGGTGTGCTGTGGGTGTGGGTGCATAGTGGTCATAACAAGTTCAAGACTTAATAGACGCCCGGCACTTGCATCGGCGGCACCCTTCCAATTGTTTCCCAACAAACCAAAGGCCGAATCGGGTGTAACGGGTGTAACGGGTGTAACGGGTATAATGGGTATAACGGTTAGAACGGTTAGAACGAGTAGATCATTTAGCTTGGCGCTTAAATTAGCGGATGCTTAAACATCTACAACAACAACAACAACAATAACAACCGCTAAAGAGCTAATCATTTGGATAATAAATTTTGAATTCATTTCAATTTTAATGATGAAAACCTTTCCCCAAATAATTAAAGCGCCACCCCCCCCCCCCTACCCCCTCCCCCTCACCGCTACTCCTTTGTTGTCTGACTGACTGGCTTTTCAATAATTTTCTTACAGCTTTTAAAAAATAACAAAAGTTAAAATAAAACAAAATTTTTCCTTCTTTATTGTTGTTGCTTGTTGTTGTTGTTTGTTGTTGTTATTTGCTGTTGTTGTTGTTTGGCTATTGCGGATTCGTGCGTCAATAATTAGATCATCTCTGGGTTGGCTTTGGCTTCTGTAGACGATTAGCGCATTCAAAAGGCCACAAAGAAAGCAACCGGCACACACACAGTCACTCACACACACACACAGACACTCACACACACACACACTCACTTTAAATACATTTATTTTTTTTTTGCCATTTTTCCTCAATTTTCATATTGTTGTTGTTGTTTTTGTCGAGTTTTGTCGAGCGCTTTGAAATGCGCCCGCAAACAAACCAAACAAAAAAAGCCAAAAAAAACGAAAAAAATAGCCAAAAAAACTTAAGAAGAAATACAAAACTTTTAATTGAAAATTGACCGACTTCAAGATACCACGTAAAAAGTAGCTTTAAAATAAATTTAAATTTTATTCAAAATTAAATTTAAAAAATAAAATTCCAAAAAATTTCAAAGGAATTTTCCGTTCAAATTTGCAGCACTTTTGAACGGAATTTAAAGTAGCTCCGAGCTGTGCCGCATCCTTGGCAGACGGCGGTCAATTTACAGGGTATTTAAAAAACCAAAAAAAAAAAAGCTGAAAATAAAAAATAAAGAAAAAAAACGAAACGCGCAAATTAAATGAATTTTCGACTATTTGCTCTTTAGATTTTAATGAATCATGCATGAGCGGATGGACAGCTTGGCGGGATGGCGGGATGGCGAGGTGGATGGCAGAAGGTGAGCAGGGGATGGGGACGGGTATGGGGATGGGGATGGGGAGGGCAACAATCAAGCCAGGGCGTGGCATATCCAGGGGCGTGTGCATGGGCGTTAAATGGAACTAACTGAGTGGCGAACGGAATCAGACACAAAAAAAGTTATGGTCCGAATTAATGGCATTGACTTGGTCAAAATCGAGAAATGGGAAGAGAGGGTAAGAGAAGAGGGGAGAGGAAAATATTTTGAGAAGTACAGAAAATGACTAAAGAGACGTTCGCATCAAATTGAAATGACGATCAAGTCAAACGCATCGCAATAATTTCAATATTCCCATGGGCCATACAAAAGACTGCCATAAATTGTTTTGTTTTTTAAACAAATGAATTTTCAATTAAAAAAAAAAAAATCAAAAAAAAAGAAAATGCGTTTACCCTCAAACCGCACCGCAATTTTTATTTGCAGCCCCCCCTAAGAGTG
Source organism: Zaprionus lineosus (assembly GCA_035044505.1). Lineage (NCBI taxonomy): Eukaryota > Metazoa > Arthropoda > Insecta > Diptera > Drosophilidae > Zaprionus > Zaprionus lineosus. Next base: position 450,161 of record JAWNNX010000676.1, read on the forward strand.
CGGCACCCCCCACAATCCCCCCAACCCGCAGCTTCCGTCCTTTGGCGCTTTTTATGCTCGTCTGGCGCCAGACACAACGCACACACACACACACACATGTCTCTATATATATACCGTATATATACTATATATCTGTAGTACAGAGAGCTAAGTAGATATATAGAGACAGCCGACAACAGACAACAGACAATCGACAATCGACAATCGACAATTGAGACACAAAATGTCGCTCAAAGTGGCATCAAAAATTTACGACCCTGACGAGGCGCCGGCGCCAGTAGCTTTAAAGGCGGCGTCAAGTGCGTCCAATGGGTGTACATGTGTGTGTGTCTGGGTGCGTGTGTGTGAATGTGGAAAACCGAGAGAAAAAAAAAGTGAAGAGGTTTTTCGCAAAGCGGAAAATTTTTTGGGTGTTTGGATGCTTTCAAGTGGCCGTCAATATGCGCCACACATGCAATTTCCATATACCCGACGCCAACCCACCCCACCCCACCCCACCGCCCACCCACCGCACCTGTCAGCCGATAAAAGCGAGCAACGTAAAAGATTTGAATTGAAAATTGAATTTTCACATAAATTTAAAATCACATCGGAAAATTCAGCCAGAAGAAAATTGAAAATTGAACTTAAAGAAGCCGAAAAATCGAATCTCTGGATCATCGAATGACTTTTTGATCTTCCGGCTTTAATATTGATCCGTGATCCAATTCAATGTCCCAGACGATGTGGTCAAGTGGGCGTGGTTATAGATGGAAAGCCATAGAGTGGGTAGGATGATCTCCATGGGATGAAAGCCAAGATCGGAAGAGGATTTAGACAGGGAGAACATCGAGATTGAGATGAAGAAGTGGGAGATCAAGAAGGATCCGAAAATCTAAGAAGATATGAGGATGTAGAGATCCTGATGAAGATTGATGGAGAATCACAAGGAAGATCAAAAGAAGATCAAAAAAGATTAAAATTAGATCAAAAGAAGATCAAAAGATTGATAAAAAAATTGAGATAAACCCCAACAAAATCGAGATCAACAAGATATTGGAATCGGAAGAAGATCGACAAGGAGATTTAAATGGATCGAGATAAGGATGTAAAGATGATCGAAGGAAGATCAAGAGTAGATCGAGAGAAGATCGAGAGAAGATCGAGAGAAGATCGAGAGAAGATCGAAAGAAGATCATAGAGAAGATCAGAAGAGCAATGAAAATTTAAAGATCGAGACGAAGATGGAAAAAAAGATCGAAAGAAGATCGAAATGAAAGTCTATGAAGATGGACCTAAGGATGTCAAGATCGTGATAAAAATAAGAATAAGATCAAAAGAAAATTAAGATGAATATGTAAAGAAGAGAAGAAGACGGGGCAAGATTAAATTAGATAGAATTTATTGATAAAAAACGAAAGAAGATGTAATGAAGATCAAGAGAAGATCAACACAAAGAAGATTGAAAGAATTGAGATGCAGATGTTTAAAAAATCGTGATAAAAGTTAAAAGCAGATCGTGATGAAAACGGAAGGAATTCGAGATGAGAATCTAAAGAAGAAGGAGATGAAGATAGATAAAGATAGGTAGAAGTCTGACATCGGAAAGAGATCGAGCTTAAAACAAGATCGAAGTTGGAAGAGGATTTACTTTGGGGGAGGATCGCAACCAGAGGAACTGGTTGGAACTGGAACTGGTATATATATAGATATATATATATATATATATATATATATATATATATATATAGTTTGTATCCAAGTCATTGGATAGTCGCGCATACCTGATCGGAGCTCTCGCAGTGTTCCCCAGAGTATCGATCGCTGAATATTGAAATGCGATCGGGACGTGAATTTGTGGCCCGCAATAAATTTGGGTGTCCAAATTCTATTTTTAGACCATGAATTCAATATTGATGGAAATTGATTTGCACGTTTCGAGTGTAAATCGTTCACAGATCATGAATATATATGCATATATATGCATATATATATTCTGGAATGGGTCTGCAGATTGGGATTCGGAATGCTTTTAAAATCAATTTCTATTGCCCCGTCGATTCTGTCTTCAGGCCATAAATTGAATTCGAAAGCACGCGCCGGCAAGCCGTGTCCTTGCGGCGATCATAAATGCATATAAAGGATATGGGGTGATCTTCTATTAAACTTCAGTTTCTATTATTCAGTGAAATCAATAAACTTTTTGTTCAACGGCTTCTGTTTGGTGGTTGAGACAGGGCCAAAGGCTGGGCAAGAGGCTGGCCGAGTGGTTGGGCTGTGGGGTGGGTGGATCGTTGGGTGGTGGCAGGTAAAGGGCTGGCAGCTCCGTGGAAACAAGAGCCAAACAATCGAACGGTGATCGGCAATAGGCGATCACACGGAATCACGTAAATTCCCATCATAGATTCAAACAGATCGTAAAAATGTCGATGCGTAAAGCGCGAAAACAGATGCGGTGCCTGCCTCATAAAAGGGGCTCAAGGATAAGGGCTACGCGGTGGCAGTCGTGGGAAAAGCCCACGATGCTGAGAACCTGCTGAGGGACCTGTGGACCTGTGATGGCGCAGGCCCTCGACTAGGGATGGGATGGGATGGGTGCGGTACCTTGTACCAGGACCTGGTGATAACAGGCGTCATAAAACTTCCTCGTCCTTTGTTTATGCTGCTTATTTAAATTGGCTTCTTGGCGGGCAGTGCGAATCGCGAAACCGAAAACCCAAAAACCAAAACCGAAAACCAAAAACCAAAAACTGACAATCGACAACCTTTTGGTCCTTGGGTTAGAGCCCGGTGCTACCTGTTCGGCTGGTCGGGTTCGGGAATTTCCGGACTCTTAACCCATATGGCCCCGACGCAAGGCTCTCCTTCCACAGATTCCTATGTCCTGTGCGTGTGGGTATGCGTGTGGGTGTGGGTGTGGGTGTGTGTGTGTGTCGCGTTTCTGGATCATCATGGACCAATGCCAGCCAAATATCAGGTTATTGTTCAGATTCACATTTTTGTAGAAAAATAGAAAATGGAAAATAGACAGGAAAAAAAAAAAGAAGAAGAGAAATATTATAGAAAAGACGACGGGGTTTTCCCCTTGGCAGGACGTGCGTCATCTGTCATCTCCTCGCATGGCCAAGGGCTGGGAATGGCATCGCGCACTTGTGTTCCATTTGTCCATAGTCCTGGACAGGATTACGATTACGACAGCGCTCGTTCTTAGGAACTGACACACGAACTCCTGGACTTTGATTTGGCCTCAGTTTCAGTTTCAGTTTCAGTTTCAGCCGCAGTTTCCATCTGAGTCTCAGCTTCCATCTGAGTCTCAGTTTTGGTCTGCCATTGATTGATTTACGCGGCTGCAGTTTGACTGGGCGTTGATTTGCCCAAATGATTTGTAGTCCGCTTAGAGGTTGTACCCTGGAAATCGGGCTGCAACTCAAGGATCTATCATGCAAAAGGATCACAGCATTTATTTATTTTCTTTTAATTTTATAACTGAATGAATCAGATATTTTTTTGGAAAACCTTCAAGTAGAACAGCAGCCATCAAGGCTCAAGCAACGATCGTAGACTGAAAAAGGATTTTGAATAAGTTAAGGGTTAATTAAATGATTAAGGATTACAGATTAGGGATTAATAATATATATATAATATATAATATATAATATATAATATATAATAACTAAGAAGCTTTCCGTATGTGTTATTAAATCCTTGCTGTGCCCAAATTAGAAGGCTGCTTCAGGATAAATAAATAATAAAAAAAAAAAAATAAATATAAAAAAAAAACTTTATTAACTGGAAAATTACTAAAAATTAATTTAAATATTTTTTTCAAATATTTTAAAAAATTGTGTCTTATATAATTATCCTTCCAAAAAATCAGTTGTCTCTCAGAGAATTACATCGGATGAATTTAGGTTCCTCCTTTGTAGCAGGCTGAAAATTAAAATAAAAAAAAAACTGCTCAAATTTGGTCTAAGGATATTTTTAATTATTATCTTGTAATTTTCAAGGACTTGGGTAGAATGTCCTCAAGCAAAAATAATAATCGATTTTAAACAAATTTATGAATTTTATTTATTCAAGCTGCAGTTGAAGGATATATGGGGGATATATGGAGGAAAGTATTTTCAAGTAAGTTTCAGATCTGATATTTTTATATCCTGTAAAATATTGATCAGTAATTAGTCAGTCTGGTCTTCCGTCATTTAATATTCTTTGGTAATATACTTTGCTAATATCCTTTGCCAATATCCTTTACCAATATCCTTTGCTGAGCAGCTGCTTTGAGTACAGGGTATGCCCAGTGTCTGTGCTGCTTTCACAGACTGACGACTGCAACTGCGTATTACGTGTCCAATGCCATTGTAGTTGTTGTAGTTTCTGTTATTGTTGTTGTTGTTGTTGTAGTTGTAGTTGCTCATATTGTTGCTATTGTTGGCATTGTTGCTGTTGCTGTGGCTGTGGCTGTCGCTGTTGTTGCCGCTTGAATATTTTGATTTATTTGTGATTCGTTTGTCAATCAGTCGACGATGATGATTAATTGCGCCGGTGAATGTCAGTTGTCGCCATTGCCGACACGAAGCGGCGCGTGCTGGGGTCAGCGCGAGAGGCCAGCCCCAGGCCACACCCACAAATTAGTTAGGTAAATCACGTAAAACACGTACCCCAACATCCAATGGAATTAACTGGCATACTCGCCCACGCGGTGCATATAACAATTGTGCCTCGAGTAAATGGGAAAATGTCAAATGAAAAATGGTGGGGAAAATTCGTTAAGGAAATGGCGAAATATGTGGAAAAGCCACAAAATGGACAAATGAAAAACTATTCTTTATGCTTGCACATGAAGCATGGGGCATGCCACTCAAAGATGCTGATACATTACTGTGCATATATGTATGTCCCTTCGAACAGATGGTTATTAGCTGTGAGATCCGAGTGACTTATAGTTGGGCTTTACTGTACAGTAAAAACTCACGATTAATCTTAAATGACAGCCGCTGTCATTGGAGCATACAAAAAAAAGTTAAAGTCAATGTAGGTTTAACGGTTTACAAGCTATATATATATGTATATGTATATATATCTATGATTATTCATATCTGATATATATGATTATTATCTCCGATACTTAGGTTACAATCCTATAAGCCGATGCAAGCGATAACTGAACCATAAACTCGGAATAATGATGAATGTTCCGCGATTAATCACGACTATAAATAAAATATATCCATATATAGATATATATACATCTATATATACATATACATATATATATATGTATATATATGTATATATATGTGGTCTATCTGGGGACTGATTAATGAGCAGCTTGTCTGGGGTAAGCATAGCCAGTATAAATCTAATATAATCGATAGCTGGTTATATTCTCATATTTTATTATAATCGATAAACTTTGGCATGCGATAAATAAATATTACAGGGTAATCTTCGATCTATAGTATAAAATGGTAAATGGTAAGTGGTAAATGGTAATAAATAATTGATGATCATCTCTTTATTTTTTTTATTGATGTATTATGTTTTTATGAAAATGCATTTGGCTTTTATAGATTGAGGGCTTAAAAGTAAGCGGCAATTACTCAGGACTTATGTAAGCGGCGATGGATTTGCTTCCTTATTGCCTGAATAAATATATAAATAATATAATATTAAGTATTTATGGGAAATATTTATGGTAAATATTTGTGGTAAATATTTATGGTAAGTATTTATGGTAAATATTTATGGTAAGTATTTATGGTAACTATTTATGGTAACTATTTATGGTAAGTATTTATGGGAATATATTGAATAAATATATAAATAATATTAAGTATTTATGGTAAATATTTATGGTAAGTAGTTATGGTAAATATTTATGGTAAGTATTTATGGTAAATATTTATGGTAAGTATTTATGGTAAATATATTGAATAAATATATAAATAATATAATATTAAGTGTTTATGGTGAATATTTATGGCAAATATTTATGGTAAATATTTATGGTAAGTATTTATGGTAAATATTTATGGTAAGTATTTATGGTAAATAAAAATAACCTTCGAGTCTTTTGGCTTTCTTTTAGTGCATGATCCATCAAAGTTCACAAATTATCGATAAATTAATTTCAATGGCGGAAGTAACGGCATAATTATCGATAGTCATTTGCCAAATTGAGGAAATTTCAATGGATTTTTTTTTGGCAAGTGGTACGCGGTACGTGGTAATTGGCATGCAGTAAGTGGTAAGTAGCATGTAGCAAGTAGCAAGTGGCAGGAGGCCAGTGGCAAGTGGCAGGTGGCAAGACACAAGAGGCATAAGACAAGAGGTAAGTTGCAAGTGGTAAGAGCGAAAATGAAAGAGGCAAGTAACAAGAGGCAAGTAGCAAGAAGCAAGTAGCAAGTGGCAGGAGGCCAGTGGTAAGTGCCAAGTGGCAAGTGGCAAGTGGCAAGTGGCAAATGCCAAGTGGGTTGCATAATTTTCATCTGACAGATCATTTCTCACAGTTTAAAGCTCACAGCCCGTAGATCTGTCAGATCGTCTCTTCGGTTATTTGTCACTGCCAATGACGGCAATGACAACGTGATGAACCGCACTCAAAGGCTCTTCCCCCTTTCCTCCTTTCCCCACCATTTCCCACCACTTCCCACCATTCCCCGCTACTCATTGGCCCTTTTCTTTTCAGCTGTCCAGACGTGTCCCCCGTGGGGGCCATAGACCTAGACAGAGACACACCCGTTCCGAAGGTAACTACGTGCGCATGTCGAATTTTATTATACCGCTTACTAAGAATACCCTAAGTGACGTCAGCATCGGGTATAATAATAACAATAAACAGCCAATTATGGCATATAAAGTGCTCACCGCAATGGCCTTAAATCACTTTCTAAGTTCCCATATAAAAAGTTAATACTTGTTAAGTCATAGTTTAAGGTAACTTTTAAAATGACATGTATAACTCTTAAATCTGAATTTTCGAGTAAAAAATTAAATAAATATGTCATTGTGTGTGCCTGACAGTCCTAACTGTCAGTTTTCGCAAAAAAAAAATTTTTTTTTTTCATTTTGTACTGAGAAAAAACTTGGAATTTTTTCAAGGGGTGAGCATGCAAAATTTGGGTAGAAATCATAAAAATGCCTGTAGCTCGGCTGTTATAGCAGTCAGGATCATGAAATTTGGCTTAGATATGGAGATTATCCTGCAAAATTATATAATGCTATAAAAAGGATGAATATCCTTACAGGACACGAGTTATACGAACTTTTTTGTGTAGAGAAAAACCTTTATATCTCGGCTATGCGTTGAAGGATCTTATCGACATATGTATTAGTGAGCTCGGCAGTCCTTGCTCTATCATCCTGCCAAAAATGATCCTTTTCGTCCTTGAAGTTTCCGAGATATTTGACATTTTGTGTTTTTTGGCAAAAAAGTTGGCCGCCTTGGGGCGCCCCTTAAGATAGGCAACATTTTTTAAAATGCCAAAAATCTTCCACCTACCAGAAATTGGTCTGAAATAACGGTAAATATTGCTCTCAAAGCGGAAACTTCGATTTTAGCGTTCCGGCGCATTTAAAAAATATTTGAAAAAAATGCAAAATTAAATAAAAAAACGTTCTTTTTATTTACATTTTTTATTCCTCAAATTTTTTTAATATTTAACATGCAAAATTACAAAATTTAAATTTAAAAAAAAATAAATAAAACAATGCAACTTTAATACATTAAATAAGTGTTTTTCTCTACAAAAAATAAAATATTAAAAAAAAGTATTTTTTAATTATAAAAGTAATTACAATAATTATAATAATTTAATATTAATTATTAAATGTATTAATTCCAATTTTGTACCGTTATAATCCTTCAATTTTATAGAATTTTTAAGAGTAAGGATGATAATAATTTGACAGGATATTTTCAATTTATGTAGATTATTTAAAATAATTTCTTAGATTTACTTTCTTAAAATCCTTTTATTTTACTAACTGACAAATGTAGTAAAAGGATTAGGTAGTACAGGATCTTGAAGCATAAGGATTAAAGTAGCTATAGTATTTGACAGGATATTTCTCATTGGCTTAATTTGTATATTTATTTAACTTAAGGTTAACTTTAATTTCAAATATTGAAAGTTAAATAATAATAATATTTAAATTAAAGCTCTAGTTGATTAACAGTAATTACAGGATGCAGGACCTTCAAGCTTAGAATTTTGAAATATAATGAGCTTTAATTTAAAGGGTATCCACTTAGTCTACGTTCTGTTGCTCCTGTGAATATACTTTGTATCCATTTAAGTAAATTCGCACTTCCGCTCGCTTGCTTGTCTCGGCTTGCAAAATGAGGGCGTGGCCATGATGAGGGCGTTGCGCAAATGCGATGGGCGACGGGTGAAGGGAGTGGGCGGGAAAGGGGGTAAGGGGGTAAGGGGGACGTGTTGTAAGTGGAAGACATAAATTGTTTCGTTTGCATTGTAAATGCATTTCTATTCAATAAATTATTAATTGCGAGGCGTCTACAAACGACTCAGATCACTCGCTCAAAAGGCGCTGGCCACTACAGCCCTGAAAACCCTGGCATTCCCCCCTCACCCCGTCATCCCCTGCCCAGTCCGATATTCGCTTGCCAATTGCAGTTTTTGTCATTTGAATTCATTTCGAGTGGCTTGCAGCAAGTGATGAAGATTTATTGTTTTCATTAAACTGGTGGCCACATTCACACCTCCATTGCCACGCCCCTCACCAGTCCCCTCTCTCCAACAACTCTCTCGCTCTCTCCCTTCCATTCAATTTTACATCTACTCTCTTCTATCCTTTCTCCTTGGTTTGTCTTTTCCTTGACTCGAATGTTCATTTTATTTATTTGACATTTATTTAGCCCCCTCCCCTCCCCTCACGCCACGCCCCGACACTGCAATTGATCGATGGCGTGTTGGCATCGATAAATCGATTTGCCCATCAATCGATTGTTTGTCGCTTGTCCCTCCATCAATCTCCTTCGCTACGGAATTCATCTAAACATTTGCATAGCCCGATGCATAAATTAAGCTACGCACTTGTTGCCTCCCCCCTCTTACCGTCTCTCCTCCTCTTCCTCCCTTGCCCACATGGCTCTGGGGCAGAGTCTGCTGCATGTCTTATAACTGACACTAAATTCAACAACGCACAACATCTTCCGCATCTCCGCCTCCGTCCACCTCCCAGCTGGCCCTGCAGGGTATCCCGGATCGCAGCACGCCCTCACGTACGCTGCCAATCACCGCTGAACTCTTTGCCGCCCCAAATGCCGGCGGGGGACATAGCGGAAAACTTTTCGCATCGCTTGTGCCCCAAAAACTGACAGAAGCTGCCGCAGAGCCACTGGGAGTCGCAAGGCCATCGACATCGTCTCCGTCTCCGTCTTCTTCTTCCGTCTCCGTCTCCGTCTCCGTCTGCGTTTCCAATTGCGCTGCCCTGCATATTTATAGATCATTGAATAATATTAGGTTAAAGACGGAAAAATAGAACTTTCGAATTTTCCAGATGGGTTTAGCTCGGAAGACCCTCCTCTCGCACCCCGAAAGTTTTCCACGACATCCGAAGGCACCTGCAACGTAAGAAAGAGAAAATAAATAATTAAATAAATTAATAAATAATTTTAAAATATTTAAAATTATAAAATTTTCAAAATAAATATTTAAATTAATTAATTAAATATTTTATAATATTTATACCAAAAAACTATAAATTATTATTATTTATAATAAACTAAAATTAATATTAATAATTAAATAATAAAGCGTGACTAAAGATAAAAATAAATAATAAAAAAATGAATGATAAAAGTATATTAAAATTAATATAAAAAAAAATAAATTTAGCATTTAAAAAAAAATCATGCAAATATTAAAAATTAATCCTTGAACCGCTTTCAAGGATACTTTATAAGTGACATTGCGAGAAATTTATTTCAATTTATATTTCAATTTATGATTCAAGTAATTGAAACATCATTTATGTTTTATTTATTTTTTAATTTATGTTTCCGTTCATATTTAATTTGTGTTTAAATTATTTTTTAATTTATGTTTCAATTCATGTTTAATTTATTTTTTTTTATTTATGTTTCAATTTGCATTCAAATGACAAAGAAGATCGTTCTGAATGCAAGCGATATTATCACAAGTGCAACAACTCCCAGCAGCAATAATAAAGAAGAAGACTTAAAACAACAACAACAACAACAACAGCAACAAATGATTACAAGCAACAAGCAACAAGCAACACGAGTTGCATCCACAATAAATTCCAATAACTGGCGCTTCTGCATCAGCAGAAACATTCGAAAAAAATAATAAGCAAGGACGCCTTGGGCTGAGTTAGATCGACCTCCACATACCCTGAAAACAGGACTTAAATGTCAATATGAAAATAATCAATATATAAATATATCCTTTACAGGATATATATGACTTGCAGGACTGGCAACATAATCTAAGCTCTGTTCGACGAGTTCGCCCAAACGAAGGATCCCCCTACACCCTTCCTTCGAGTGTTCGACGTATAAAATGAAAGATGTTTGACCTCACATATCGTTTATACCGAGAAAGTGTACACTGAGAAAAGTAGGGAATGTACAGCGGAGTGGCCACACTTAGAAAGTAAGACAAAATAAAATTAATAAATTGCCTTTTAAGCTTAAATATAAAAATAATAGAATAAATAAATAATAAAAAAAGAAATAAAAAATTATAACAATATTAAAAAACAAGAAATATAAAATATAAAATATAAAATTAAATTTAAATATATAAAATATATATTTAAATTTAAAAATATAAATCATAAAATATAAAAATTCTAAAATATAAATTTAAATTTAAAAATATAAAATATAATCTTAAAATGTAAATTTTAAATATAAAATATAAATTAAAATATAAAAAAATCTAAAATATAAATTTAAATTTGAAAATATAAAATGTATAAAATGTAAATTTTAAATATAAAATATAAATTAAAATATAAAAAAACGTAAAATATAAATTTTAATTTAAAAATATAAAATATAAATTTAAATATATAAAATATAAATTTAAATTTAAATATATAAAATATAAATTTAAATTTAAATATATAAAATATAAATTTAAATTTAAAAATATAAAATATAAATTAAATTTAAAAATATATAAATCATAAAATATAAAAAATCTAAAATATAAATTTTAATTTAAAAATATAAAATATAAAATTAAATGAGTGACTACATATAAAAATTTAAATTATGTTATAATTAATTATAATTGAATTAATGATAAATAACTGCATTTTAAAATATAAATTTAGAAAAAAAAACAAAAATCAAAATTAAAAATTTATAAAATGTAAATTTAAATATATTTTTAAGCCACAGCAGTGTTTTTATTTTCACTGTATTGATGGCTATTTAAATCCTGGCCAACTTTTAATATCTTTAGCCGAGTTCAAAACCATCCTTCCTACTCTCAAGATGTGCCAAAGATTCAGTTGTATTTCTTTCAGTGTATGCTTCTGGTATTTTACCATTTCGATGCTCCATTCAATTTGTTAATTTGTTGTGTTCATTTTTTTGTTGTTTTTATTGTTGTTGTTGTTGTTGTTGTTGTTGTTGTTGTTGCCGCTTGTTGCTTGTTGTTTTCTTATGCAAAACGCTGGACAAGACAAAGATCGGCGCCGGGTCGCTCGAGTCTCCGCAGGGCGACGGCTGATTAACTTCAATGAAACTGCATTTATTGTGGCGCATGTGGCGAATGTGGCGAATGTAGCAAATGCGGCAAATGTGGCAAATGTGGCAAATGTGGCCAATGTTGCGAATGTTGCAACTTGCTTTAATCAACGCAATGCAATGCCATTTCTCTAGTTCCCCCCGCTGACTGACAGAGCTCCCTGGAGTTAGTTGTGCGGCATCATCTTCCGGGTTTCGTTACGGGAAAGTCAAACATTGCTGGGCGGCCAGAAGAGAGGCAAAGGCAGAGACGGGAACAGCGGTGGCGGAGAGGGGAATGCGGAGATACAAGGGCACACGCTCTACACGTGTGGTCCTCGTCCAAGTGACTTCTCAGGTTTTCACTTCACACAACTTGTGGTGTTCGCTTGTCACTTATAATTAGTTGCAATTAATTTCACCCCCACCCCCCTCCCCACATATCTTCCTCTACCCCCCATTAACCGTCAACATTTCATCGATTCTGCCCCCTCTTCATACCCCCCATCACCTTTCATGATGTTTCTTTCAGTCTAGCAAAGTCACTCCGTCAGCATTTCTAGTGGGGATCACCACCACCACCAACTCCACCACCAACTCCACCTCCACCTCCACCTCCAACTGCATCGCCAGCCCCCTTTGGGCATCTATCAGCATTGGCACGCACCAAGATTATGGGCTTTTTATGGCTCATAAAGAAAACTCAAACGGATTTGCATAATCATTTTCTTATGTGATATTTCATTGCATGTTATATATCGCACATCATCAAATGCCCATAAGGAGCAATGCAATGGAATGTGAAGGACTCGTAGATATCCTGTAAATGAGAAAGGATAAGATGCCATTCATCTGACTCGAGATGTGTATCGATTGGCTATTTATTAACTTAACAGAGCAACGATTCATCATCTGAGCATGGATAAGGATAATCATAGGGATCTCAGGAAATCACATCTGATAGACTCTAAGGATATTCATCTAATAGAGTAAAGGACTCACAATCAATAGGCAATAAATTGACTTATCGAAATGGATATTTATTAATTTATTTCTATATAAGCAAAGACCCCGAAGAGTATCCTTGAAAATAGAAAAAAAACCTCGAACTTTATTAGTAAGGATTTTCATTGGTCGATGATACCCTACCTTTCCATTGGTGCAGGGTATCAGGTATCACCGCACTTATGCAGCGTAACCTTTAAGCTTGGCCTGGAGTGTGGCATTCCTCGGGTAATGCAAAGCGATACGTAGATCATTTGGCCTGAGGCGCTACATTATTTAAATTTTTTTTACAGACTTGTCAATGGGACAACTCGGCGTATGAGCAATCAATTTAAATGCCCCATAGTTTTCCCCTCTCCCACGTTTCTAGCTTCGGATTTCCCACTGATTATCCAATAATTCAATTCCAGTAGTTTTTCAAACACATTTCCAATTCTCAGTTTTCAAGAAACAAAAGAAAATTCTCGAAAAATATCTCTTTGATATTCCCTACGATATAAAATACACTTCCTGTGGGAGGGTCAATCGACGCAGTGGCCGAATTCGACCAAAAGCCAAAGACAACAAAAAAAAAATAATGACGCAAACGTCAATTTCAGTTCAGATTCAAGACCTTAAAATTGAGTTATCGTTTTTATTAATGTGAAAACTGGAGCACATACATACACACACACACACACACACACACACACACACACACTCACGCACACATGAATTTATTGAGTTTTGGATGGTACAGTTATCTATATATCACATTGTGACTTGGTAGTATTTCTTATCGTTGAACAACTTTTTGACTGATAGCCAAAATCAAGGAAATCACAATAAAACTAACAAAAACAACAACAACAACAATAATAATAGTAAGAACAACAACAACAACAACAAAACATCTCATTTTTTGTTTCCCCAAATTCCACGACCTCAGCCCTCAACTGGCGATCTGCGAGCTGAATGATAGGCCGAGATCAAAAGTAGACAGCAACAAGAAAGCTTAAAAAATTAAAAAAAAATATATTTAATAATTTATTTTTAATTATTTTTAATTATTTTTAATATATTTTTAATATATTTTATGTTTATTTTTATTTATTTTTTATACATAAAATTATTTAATTAACTATATTAAAAAGCGTCGATAGCTTAACCCAGGGGGGTGGGTTTATTTATTTTTTAGATTTGATATAATTTATTTATAATTATTTTTTATATATTTATATATTTTATTTTTATTTTATTTATTTTTATTTATTTATTATAAATTATATTATTTAATTAAATATAATATATTTATATTTATATATTAACTCAATCCCCTATTTAGATTTGTAATAATTTATTTATAATTTTTTTTTATTTATTTTTATATTTTTATATTTTATTTTATTTTATTTTTTTTTCAATTAAATTATAAATTAAAAAAAGTCCCTAGCTTAACCCACCACCCGCATTTAGACACAAGTGGTTAAGCGAGGTGAATAACATTTGTGCTACTGTAGAAATGCACCTTCCTCGAAGCCTAATTATTAACAGGGTATCTACTAGTCGGGCTGCCTTTAGTTCCTGCCGAAATGCGTGTCAATGAAGGCAATTGGAAATCTGCTTAGAAGTCTCGATGAACTCAACGATGACTCCGCAGATGAACAATGGAATCGAGTCTGCAGTTGTGGGTGGTGCTGCGTAGGAGCGAGTGTGCACATCTGCGTGTGTGTGTGTGTGTGCTTGTGTGTGTTTAAGGTTAATGTTTATGATAAACATTAAAAAATTGAAGAAGACGTCATAAAGAGTCAATGCGTAATACAATTTCCATTCAATACGAAAAATACGAAAAAAAAACTAAATGAACTGAGGATAAAAAATAGTTGATGGTCAATCGGTGGGGGGAGGGGGGAGGGGGATTGCTGAATAAGTAAATGTATAATAATGAATGGGCTGGATGGGTGTATGAATGAGTGGGTTACGCTGTGGGTGGTTATTCAGTAATCAGTAATCGGCACCATTTAAAAATGATTAAGAATGTTGAAAAATAATTCATTGCAACGATTGCAATTAATTAAAATTTGCCTTGTCCAATTGATGCCCAACGCCCACACCGCTCACCGACAGCAACAGCAACAACAATCAGGATGATCGAAAGGGAGGCATTGCATTAATGCAGGGCAAGGGTTGGGGTGGATGGTGAATTGTTGCTGCTTTGGGGACGGAACTGGCGACACCGCGTCTGTTTCTGATGAAATTGTGGATGCCCCAGAGGTCCGGGCATTTCCCCTAATTGGTGGCTCGGGGATGCTTTAAGGGTATGTTGAGGGTGCGGAGGCTGCAGTTAAAAAGTGCAATTGATCTATTTTTTTTTTTTTTTTGTTGTTGTGTGGAATGCATTTTTCTATTCACAGTTGATTCATGGCATTCATTCATAGCACTCACTTTTTTCCCATTTAATAGTTCGTTGTTCATCGAGCGATCGATTTCATTCAAATGGCCAATGATGTCATCCTGATTTTTGCCTACGATAACAAAACGATGACAGCAATGGGGAAAAAACTATCAAATTATCAAGTTAAAAATACTAAAAAATTCAGAAACTAACAAATTTCCAGACATGGAATATTTTTCCCATGATTAAGTACTCAATAAAATCAAAACTATAATTTCAATCCAGAACGAATCACTGTAATCTAATTTGTTGTTCTTGTGTTCAGTTGAGTGTTGAGTGGGGGGTAAATGATAATTAGGCACCTATAAAACACTTTGCTTGGCTTCGATAAGAAGCGTGTGCTCTGTTCTACTTACAATGTTTTTTTATGGGAGCAATTGGTGAACTTAATATTGGTGAAGGCCTGAAAGTATGCTACAAAATTTAGAATATGGTTGCTGCCTTCACTTAGCAAGGGCAGTGCGTAATTCGTTGAGTGTGGAATTTGTTCTAGTTCGTCAAGTTTGAATTTTCGGACTAACATGCAGACGAGTATAAATTGAATTCCTAACGAAGACGAGACTTGACGAACGAATTGTTTCTCTTTTAACGAAGTGCTGCTAACAGTTAGCGTTAATGTTAAGTAACAGCGGAGTTAGCAAAGTTTTTTCAAATTCATAGAAGAGACACACACCAAAATATTTAAAAACAAAGCCAAGACACACTCCACGTATTTATCAGTCCTGTGATTTTAAACCGGAAATGAAAATGGCTTATGACTCGCCTGCTTGGGAGTTAAAGTACATTTTATACATTCTTTTTAAATACTTACGATTTTAAAGCTTTAAAACTGTAAAATTACTATACGCGTTATTTTAACCTCAGCTGCTGACAACCTGATAGCCGCTCGTGTGAAGGAAATCCATATGGAAACGAGTAATTGGTAAATCATTGAACTTTTTATTCAACTATTCAACTATTCACCTATTCACATTTTATGGGTGAATGTGACAATGAGTCATTGTGGGCATTAACCGATCTTTAATATAAGGTTTGTCGTTGTTTCGTACGCTAGGCCACAAAATGCGCTGCAACAATATAAAAAAAAAAAAGAGGGAAAAAAATATCAACAAAAATAATAAAAATAAAACAGAAACCGCAGCAGCGATAAAAACTGAAGTAACAACAGAAACAACAGCAACAAATGCAACAAAAGCAGCAACTGCAACAAATGCAACAACTCCAACAATTACAAAATCAACAATTCTGGTCTCGCGCTGGCGCTGGCGACGTGTGCAACAGTTGCTCCAGCCACAAGCCGTCGAGGCATGAGGCAGTCAACCAAGTCTCTGCCTCAGTCAAAGTTGCAGCCTGACCAGGCAATAAGTGTTAGTGTGTGTGTGTGTGTGTGTATAATTTCATAGTATACTACACCCACAAACAAACTACACACACACTCACACACACATAAAGCACAGGCGGCAGGTACACCCCCAAGCAGCTGCAACCAAATGCAATCCCTGTTCAAAGTTCCCAATCCCAACACCCATTCCCAACCAAAATTTTTGTTGTTGTTGTTGTTGTTGATGCATGTGTGTGTGTGTGTGTGTGTAAGCTAATTTTTATTCTTCTTTTTGGTGTCTTTTGAGTTTTCAGTCGCCAGTTTTTCGCTATTCGAAACATTAACAGAAAGTCAGCTGAGGTAATTGGACGCGCTTAAAGAGCCAACCGAATACTAAGTGATAGTCAGGGGCGTGGCAGTGTGTGTGGTGAGGTGCAAAAAGAAATAAGTACAAAGTGTATAATAAGACTTGCCATGTTGGTGCGTGTGTGTGTATGTGTATGTGTCTGAGTCTGTGTGTGTGTTTGCAAAAAAAACTATGCAAAATAATCAAAATAAAAAATAAAAAATAAAAAACAACAAAGAAAAAAACTACGAAAAAATCACTAAATTTGTTTATTGTTGTTGTTGTTGTTGTTGTTGCTGTTAATATATTTTTTTTATAACATCTGATAAACAAAAAAAACGTAACAAATGTCAATTTTTATTTTGTTTTTTTTTAAATATTTTTCTCTTTTCCTACTTCAATTTTTATTACCGTTATTTTTTTTGAAGCGCCCACAAAAAGTGAAAAGGGCGCTTTGTGAAGTGCCTACAAATTTGTTGTTGTTGCTGTGATTACAATTATTATTATTATTATTATTGTTGTTGTTGTTGTTGTTGTAATTGCTATATAAAAATATAAATATTTATAGACTTTTAAGTTATACGTTTATAAGTTTTTATCAACATTTCACACAATTTGCCGTTGATGGTCGCTAATGGCAGTTGGTAAGCATTTTAAGGATCGCGATGAAATATTCATTTTCAAAATTAGTCGAGCTCTGGTTACTCTTTCCTTATAAATTATGAAATTAAAAATAATCTTAAATTTGAAATTAATTCATGTCAACTCGAATATTTGTTCAGGGATGTGCCTGACTTTTTGTGTAAATATCTTTAATTATATTCAGGGAATTACCTGGGATGCCAGGGGAATAAAACCTATTTAATATTAATTAATTAATTTACAAATAAATTAATTTCATTTTTTAAAAAAAATATATTTATCTTAATTTTGCAAAATCTTGAAATTTGTAGATTCATTTTTCAACTCTCAAATGATCTTGCCTAAAAACAAATATATATATTTTAGGAATCCTTTAGTTTCCTTTCCGAGCAAAAGGATTCAAGACTCTCCAAACCTTTTCAAAAATTCCTAAACGCCAAATTCAAAATTTCACAGTTTTTTAATTTTTGTATTTTTAAAAAATTTTTTAAACTCTGTTTCACACATTTTTCCACACTCATCCAAAAGCAGCTGCCATAACATTTGTCATCTTGAGGCGCCATAAAACTTACCATAAATTCGGCTTCCCCTCGCATTTCTGGGCCTTGAGATGGCAATTTAAATAATATTTTCATTTTAGCCACTTTTTCCGCTCACCTCCTGGGTAACTTTTTTTGTTCATTATTTTTTTTTAATTTGGTTATGAAGCTAATGTACCCTTGGCTTCATAGTGGTTTTCCACTTTTTTAACGGTTAATTTTATTTACTGTTTTATTTTTTGTTTTTTATTTTTTTTTTTTGAAGAGGTTTGTCATTTAGTTGATTTTCGCTTGGTCCATAGTATCTGTGTGTTTGTGTGTGTGTGTGTGTGTGTGCCCCATTCAAAACTGAAATTATACAAATTTATATATGTGTATGTGCATGTGTACGTGTGTGTGTGTGTGTGTTTCCTTTTTTTTGTATATTTTCTGTATTGTATTTATTGCCGGCAATTTCTTAGCTTTTGCCAATTTCCAAAAACGCTCATCGATTGTTCAATCGCTGACATCGAATAATGAAAGTCGCCGTCGCGATTGTTGTTATTTCTGTTTGAGTTGCCTTTCTGGCTCTTGTTGTTTTTGTTGCTGTTGCTGTTGTTGTTAACAAGTTTTCTAAACAACTGTAACAGCTGCAACACAAATTACAATAACAACATCAGCCTTAACAACAATAGCAACCAAGATCCAAGCACCAAGCGCCAAGAGGCAAGAGGCAAGAGCCAAGAGTCGCCACTTGTTGCAAGCATCTCCACACACATGACATGATATATATTCATGCTCTGGACCAGCTCCGATCTGGCCAATTGAAGCAATCTTTGGGCATGTGATGAGCCTTGAAAATGTTCAATTGCTTCACATCTTTGGAAAATGATATGAAGCGACGATGAGGGGCGCCCAGTTATGGGCATGTCTGCCTGATTCCGAGTTATGCCCACAGCCGTGGAAAGTGGAAGTGGAAGTCCAAATGTGAGTCCCGCATTGAGGAGGAACCGCAATTGCCACAATTCCATTTGCTGTGGCATCTTCCCCGAGCTGCTTCCGATTTGGATTGGACTCATGTCTTGCCTGTTTCGACTGCTTGGTGAGCCATGATTTTTCTAGACATTCCTTTGGCATCTAAGATTTTCATATGTTCCCATAGTTTGTCCCAAACTCGACACACTCACCCCTCACACACACACACACACACATACATACTCACTCATGGAAATCTTGAGTAACTATCTTAAGCGATCGTTTGATCATTTGATGGCTCATTGTCATTTACAATCACCAACACGATCTTCACTTTGACTTGAACCTGAATTTTACCTGTGTGTGTGTGTGTGTGTGTGAGTGTGTTTATTTATGTACGTGTGTGTCGCTAATTGCTTGGCGTTTGAATGCCTTTGGCTCATCTTTCAACTTTCATCACGATCTGATGGCGAATCTTCATGCACTTTCCATTTATGCACCGCTATGCAACTCGCATGCCAAAAACAAAATAAAAACCCAATTACAACAACAACAACAATCTCCACCACCACCACCACCACCACCACCAGCACCAGCACCATCAGAGTCACAACAACAAGAAAATACCAACTTTTCACCAATAAAATGATCCACTAAACAACATATGAGCCCATCAACTTTTTATTTTTATTTTTTTATTTCATTTTTTTTTTTTTTTTTTTTTTATTTTTATTTTATTTTCATTTTTTTTGTTGTTTGTATAAATTTTCTGTCTTTCTTTTGATTACGTCAACGTTCGAAATTCAAATTGAGTCCCAAAGTACGGGCCGCACATAATTAGTTAACACTGTAGTCAAATCTGCTGCCGATACTTGGTCCGCATGCCAAATGCATAACCTAACGATCAACCATCTACCATCCACCATCCACCATCTACCATCTACCATGAACGATGAACGATCAGCGATCGGCGATCGGCGATCGACGTTCAGCTATCAATGAACACCAGATGGAAACCGGAACCAGTGACTCGTCGCGAACGTTAAGTGAAGCGAAATAAAGAAAAGCAATAAAAAAAAAAAAAATAAATAAAAACAAAAAGTCATATAATAAATATGTCCAAAAGCGTGTAGGTGTTGACAAGTAGATTACGAGCACTTCAACTTACGCACCTCCTCTGCCCATTGACCACCAGTTACCCAGTTACAAGCCACGAGTCTTTCAACAACAAACCACAAAGAAACTGCGACAGATCACAGGTTATAGACCGAGAAAAAGTCTAAGCTGCGACTGATCACAGTCCATTGAAAGTAGAAGGAATCTGTTTTGGGTTCTAGCAGTACCCGTAGAGAAAAGCAACCGGGTAGGGTACCTTTCAGAGGGTAGATTATTTGCTTGAAGCTAGTATCTACTTGAGGGTAGAGTATTTGGTCGCGGATAGAGTGCCCGCTGCTGTAAAGTAGAGTATATGATAGATGATAGTTAGGTGATAGATCTGCCAGAGGGTAGAGTATCTTCTCGAGGGTAGAGTATCTGTTCAAGGGTAGAGTATCTATTCGAGGGTATAGTTTCTGATCGAGGATAGAAAACATACCGGATGGAAGAGTATTTCGTCCAGGGTATAGTTTCTGATCGAGGGTAGAATATCTGCTAGAAGGTAGAGTATTTGCTCCAGGGTAGGGTATCTGCTGAAGAGTAAAGTATTTGTAAGATGGTTGGGTTGATCTTTTCGAGGGTATAGTATCTGCTCGAGGGTAGAATATCTGCCAGAGGGTAGAGTATCTTCTCAATGATGAAGTATCTACACGAGGATAGAGTATCTGCTTGTCATGTAGAACAGAACGGAAGCGAGCACTGAGCTGAGACATCAGCTGATGGTTGAGCTCGGATCAGTGGACACTGATCACAGGTCAGAGATTCAGAGAGTGAAACATGAAGTGATCGGGAATTAAGATTCATTCAAGCAGAAGAATTAGCAACTAGTTTGGTGATTCTAAAGAAAGTGAAACCTCTTCCATTCATTCTTAAGCTGAGTTTATTAATCGTCTTAGGAGCTTATTAATCACTGATCAAATTGCGAGATGACCCACTGACTCTTTATTTGGGATCATAAAGAAGACGCCTTAGGAGATTCTTCATCGATCGTTAATCTCAAAAGTGGTGAATTCTCGACTAAAGAAATCTATGCCCATTCCAATCTTTATTCTTAGGATCCCCTCCATATTTGTATGTATTAATTACTCCATCAGTCGATCTTGTTGTAGAGATGAGCAACTGATCACTGATGTTCCCCAAAGATGAAGAATCACACGACGAACTGCCAGGCGCTTCAATCATCATCTAAATCTATATTTATCTATACAGGGAGCTAGTTAATCACTGATCGGAGATGGGGAGATGATTCCATGTCGTGTTTACCCATTGGCACGTGCTCATTCCTACCTGAGCATCGATTGCTGATCGGTGATCAGTTGATCAGTCGATCAGTCGATCCGTCGATCTATTAGCATGTAGAGGGAGAGAGACCGCTAAGGGAATTAAAACTCGATCGAGGCGAGATCTCGATCTGCACTCTGATGCCTAACCAGGCCATAGCCACCAAAATCGAGTTGAACTAGTTAGTTAGCATACAAATCTAAGGCTACGACTGACGTCTAGGCCTGGCCTTGAGCTTCAGCTGCGCCTGCGCCAGCGGCAGCGACAACGCCAATGACAGCAGCAGCGACTGCGACTACGCCTGTGCCTGTGACTGTGACTGTGATTGCTGCTGCGACTGCTGCCTCTGCCACTGCCTCTGCCTCAGCTGCGAAGCTGAAACAGACATTTTGATAGCTTGGCCATAAATACTAGATTAAAATGCGTTCGGGTATTAAATGCAAATTGCCAAACTTCGAAATATTAATTTAATAAAACTGTCGTCAGACACCTTTTGGTTGAAGGGTGGAACGTGAGGCTGCAGATGAAGATGAAGTGGACAGCCAGGTGTGCGGAATGAAGGAGGTTGTTAAGCAGCAGGTGCAATGGCTGGTAGGAAGATGAGAAGGTGGGAAGGGGGCAAGGTAGGAAGGTAAAAAGGTGGATAGGTAAGAAGGTGGAAAGGTGGGAAGGTAGGAAGGAGGGGGGGTAATAGGATCCAACTAAGACGGAAGCCAAGTTCGTCAAGTCGTCAATGAATGAAGACGAGCGGAACGGAACGGAACAGAGCGGAGCGAAGCGAAGCCGAGACGAGCTTTGCAGCGGCGTCTCAGAGATTGATGATGATCATGTGGCAATATAATGTCAGAGTGTTAAATACCTTTAAAAGCAATGCAAGAAAGGTGACTGAAACTAAAGTGAAAAAGATAACAGCAGCGGCGGTAACAGAGACAGACAAAAAGTGAACTACAGAAGAAGAAGAAAAATAAAAGAAGAAGAAGAAAATGAAAAAGAAGAAGAAGAAGAAACAGAAAAAAGTAAATAAAAAAATGTTGTTCACCTTTTAAAGTTGGTTCGATCGTATGGATCGGATTTGTCTCGTCATGGCAGTGTCTACCTGTGTGATTGTTGTTGTTCCACCTGATCAGCACACACAAGCATACACTCACACACAAGCATACACTCACACACACACTCACACACTGAGTTACATATGGTTGTATGCAAATGCCAAATGCCTGTTCGTCTTTAGCTGGCATCAGGTTTTCGCCTGGTGAGAGCCCCCTACTGCTCCCTACTTTAATGCCCCCTCCCCCTACCCCCCACTCTCTTCCATGATCCATGATCATCATTGGTATCTCCCCGTTTTATCCCCCCTGTTGGTCCACAATTTCGCTTGGTCCCAACAACTCAATATTTGAATCGCTTTAATGCCATTTTATGTAACTTCGAGGCTGCTCTGCCAACGCTGGCTGCGACGTCAGCGCCAGCGTCATCGGTGGCTGCGCAGTCGGATGTCGTGACTCAATTTCAAGTTAAACAATTTAAAATTAAACAAATTTTGTAATGAAAGAGCTGAGCAAAAAGGAAACAACAACAACAAGAGGAGCAACAACATTTCAAAGTGGGTCAAAAACTACAGAGCGATTTAAAGTCAAATTACAAATACATTTTAACAGCAGCACAACAACAACAACAACAACAGTAAAACTATAAAAACTTGATCATAATTTTAATAATTAATATGTGAGTATTTCTTTAATACCCTACAAAGTCTTTCATCAAAGGTATATTGACAAACAAGAGAATCTTAAGGCTTGCCTCAGTGTCTCCCACATTTGTTTTTCTTTCTCATTCTTTAGTTTAAGCGACGGGTTATATGGACTTTTGTATACCCTACCCAACAATAAATGATAGCTATAAGTAAAGTAAAAATTTAATGTCTTAAAAAGTATATTTTTTTAATATATTTTTTTATACACAAATTGATTTTTACATATATATCTATAAATTTATTAAATATATATTTAATCCATTTTTTTTATTATTTATATATAAATTAATTAGTTTGAATATTTATATATTTATGTAAATATGCATTTTTATATTTATATATTTAAACTCTTCTTTGTTATTATTTATTATTTATTTTTCAATTATTTTAATTTATTAAATATATATTTAATTCAATTTTATTAATATATTTATACATAAATTAATTAACTGAATTATTTATATATTTAAATATTCATATATCAATTAACCTTCTTTATTATTTTAATTTATTAATTTTTATTGTTTTTATATATTAAATATTTATATAGGTAATTTTTATTTATTATTTATATATTAATTATTTAACTCTATTATTTATATATTTAAATAATAATTTATCATATTTAAATTGTGTTACACATTTAAATTATTATTTTTTTATCTATTGAGTCATTAATTCAATTTCGTTCCCATTTATTGACTTTTTGATTTATTTAGTTTTAATTTAATTATTAATTCCTTTATACACTTCAACAAATTTGAAATATTTTATAGAAATATGAGGCTACATTGGGTAGCGTATTTGATAGTCGGATATGCCCGATTATTGTAGTCAAGCCTTATCCCACTTAAAGAAAATCATGTGACACTCAATCACTGCTCATATTTGTATATATATTTTTATATATATTTATATATATATATTTATAAAAATATATATTTATTTAAAATTATAAAGTTACTTTGGGTAGCGTATTTGATAGTCGCATATACCCGGTTGGGGCATTCTTTAGTTTAGCTGTATTTCTTTTTGCACTTCGAAGTAAGAGACAAGTCAAGACATTTCGACTGGGCGATGGTCTATGGTCGATGTTCGATGGTCTATGGTCGATGTTCGACTGCTGCATAGTTTCAATGGCGAATTGATTGATAGATTGTTTGATGGATTGATGGAGCGAGCGAGTGCAACTGGACAGTCATTAGACAGCCGCTGGGGCGAAGGTGGGTGTGTTGGGTGTCTTGGGTGTTTTGGGTGTGCTGATGATGTGGCTTTTAAGATAAACGATCCAGCCATTTGCAGACTGGCCCCCAGCTTGACCCAAACTCCAAACTCGAACTCAATTCGATGTGTGACTCATTGCATTCATTTGACGATCATTTCTTTAATGGCATCCAATGGAATTCAATGGAAAGTAGAGGTTTTTGAATACCTCGTGCTTTGCCTCCAAATATATTTTTGGTATATGGTATATTTTTTTTTTAAATTAATAGTTTTTTAAAGGTCGATATTTGAGATTCTCATATGATGGTTTTAAATGTCGCTTCCTGTTTATTTATAGATCTCTTTTTCTCTATTTCTTTATTTCTTATAAGTATATATAATAATATTATATATAATCCTTTTTCCATATTCCCGGAACAGTTTCCTTTCAACTGTTACCCATAGATAGAGCTTATTTATTTCCCCCTAGATCTTTCCTTAAAGATACTTTAAACTATTACCCATAGATAGAGCTTATTTATTTCCCCCTAGATCTTTCCTTAAAGATACTTCAACTCTGGCATTCCATTGAATTTGGCGCATAAATTGCGAAATTTGATGTCCTTCCCGCAAGCCAGTTTATATAGACATTTGTGTTTAGTATAAATCTGTTTAGTATGCAGAAAAAAAAATTTGTTGGCTTCCTAAATGAAGTTGCGTTTGAATGCAAATTAAAAAGACCTCCAGATGAGCTCAAACTACTTCCAACTTAATTATGCACTACTCGAACTTTTGAGAAGTGAAGACTGAAGACTGAAGACTGAAGACTCAAAACTAAAGATTGAGAAGTGAGAAGTGAGAAGCGAGAAGCGAGAAGCGAGGAATAAGCACTAAATACTGAATACTGAATACAAAATACTAAACACTGAATACTGACTACTGAATATGATATGATGATCATCAAAAAACCCCCAGACCGGAAATTCTGAAAATGTCCATGAAGGTCACAGAATCTGCTCAACTTTTGACGATTGTCGCAAAAAAAAAAATCAAAAAAAAAAAAATTAAAAAAAAACAAAAATCAAAAAAAAAAAATCTAAAAAAGTTGCAGTGATTCATTTTAATGGCAACCCACATGAAATCCATCATCATTATCAACCTGATCATTACTATGATCAAGACACACGATCGTTATTATATCTTCTTTTTATATATTTTTTATGCTTGTTGTTGTTCTTGGTGTTGTTGTTGTTGTTGTTGTTGTTGTTGTCGTTGTTGTAATTCGACAATTGGCGCCCCACACACGCACGCGATGCGATGCGATGTGATGCGGTGCGGTGCGATGCGATGCGAGTCCGCGATTGTGTACAAGGTGGTTCTTAGGGTTCTTCAGGCTGTTGAGGCCAGGCAATTGACGTACATTGAACTTGGGGGCCGCTCGCGGAGGCACTTCTAAGAACACGATCAATGCCCAATGTAATTCCGAAAGCAAAATGACCAAAAACAAAAAAATACAATAACAAAAAAAAACAAAAAAAAAATAACCATAAAGACATAAAAGAGGCACAAAGAAGAAAAGAGTCATCAAATAATTGACGGGCCGACATAAAAACGCAAGTTCTACACTCAAGTGGATGGACTGCGAAATACCCTGTAATCACGGGGAGTGAGTCTTATCTAATCAGCCATAAGAACCTTTCGCTTCTTTTGGCCCCAAGTCGATATTCCGTGTCGTCAGCTGTTGCAGCGACGATTCGTAGGGTATTAACTGAGTCAATAAGCACCTTTAACGGGGCCCAGGCAATCAGTTAAGAGCCGGATGGCTGGCAACGGGAATGGATTTACAGAGATGGTGGACACTTGGCTTGGGACTGGGAATGGTACCAAGCACTCGGTATTGGGTTTTGGATATTGGATATTGGGTACTAGGCACTGGCCACAGGGTACTGGGTACTGGGTACTGGGCACTGGGCACTGGGCGCTGGGAGCTACGTGTTCCGATTGAGCGAGTGGATTACGCTTTGTTTCTTAGTTGGGCCAAAGACTGGAAGGGATTGAAGTAATGGGAGGGTCACACATTCAGTTAACTGGGTGTGCAAATGTGTATGTAACGAAGTATGTGTGTGTGTGTGTGTGTGTCTGCTGGTAAAGTGTTTATAACTCTGTCGCCGCTTGACTCTGTCTCGTCGTTTTGGTGGATTCGGGTATTTCCTGATTGCTTTTGCGAGGCGCGGCGAGGAGTCGCCTCCAATGCGCTGCTCACACAGCTCTTGCATAATAATTGACAGTTATAAATTTTACTTGGCTTCACATGCGACTACTGTGTGTGTGTGTGTGTGTGTGTGTGTGTGTGTTTGTGTGTGTGCGGGGGGATAGACCAGGCCCAACACTGGAGTTCAGCACACACAAGCAGAGCAAAAGGGACTAAAGGTAGGGTAAGGTATAGAAAGAGGATAGGGTAGATGGGGTAGGGGAAGGGAGGGGAAGGGGGGCTGGGGCTGGGGCTGGGGCTGGAGCTGTCGCTGTAGCTGGGAGTTGCGGCTGTATAACGGGACTAGGGACCACTGCAGGCCGGTTAATTCTGTTGGCTTTTGTCCAGCCGCTACCTGTGGAGCGGCCACTTATCGCACTTAATGGACAGACGCCTACCGGGCCCCGCCCCAACCCATCCCACACCCTCCTGCCAGCCCTACGCCCTCTGTAAAGTTCACGTAACTTTTGGGCTCAGTGTGCAGGGCAGCGGTGTTGGCGTTGGCGTTGGCGTTCACGTTTGCGTCGCTGCTGACGTCGTCGTCGTCGTCGTCGCTGTCGCCGTCGACTTCGGCATCTGCGTCGGTGGGTTGCCTACGTGCGTATCTCTTGGCTTTTGGTGTGGCCTCTCGGCAACACCAACGATTGCAGCGCATTAACATTCCAAGTTGGCCACTCCTGTTTATTTTTATATACCACACACACACACACACACACACACTCACGCGCGCAACTCCCTACACACACACACACAAACACACACACACACCATCAAAATGTTGAATAACAGTTGCTGTTATTTTCTTAAAATTATTTACAATAATTTTTGGCCAACTCTTCGCTGTATCAAAAGGAGTGTGTGTCCACACGTCTGTGTGCATGTGTATGTGTGTGTGTGTCTTAATTATTATTATTATAGTAATTATCATGGCTTTAAGTTATTTTATGAAAGGTTGGCGTTGGTCTTTGTTGTTGTTCACACAGATTGGGTGGCATTTAGATCTAAAGGGGGATTACGCGAGGTCCGATCACTGCACAGGCTCGTTGACAGTCGTAAGCCGATCAATGGACCCAAGCTCAAGGAGGGGGCGGCTTTAGGGCTTAAAAGCACTAAAAATTGGCAACAAGCGGGAATCAATTTAATTACCAATGTTCTAGACAGATTAAATCCTGCTTATAATGTACAACAAGAGACGGAACTCAACTGCTCTGATTCCTGGCTTATAAATTGGCCAAGAAAACAATCAAAAAAAATAAGCAAAAAATCTCAAAAAATTATTAAATTTTTATTAGTGTCTTAAGCTCTTCAAAAGGAGTCACGTGCTGTCGGAATTATTTGCTAATTTTTATTGAATAATTCAATGAAATTCGCAAAGTTTATTTCTTCCGAAATGAAATGTTGGCAAAAACTTTTTATGTTCTGTTATAAAAAGATGACAATCAAAAGTTTTATTTAACTTTTTTTTTTTTTTTTGATTTTTTGGGGTCTTTTCAAAAAGTTGACATTCAAAGAAACCGCAACTGATGATTTAAATCTTAATAATTGTTCTGATTCCATGAATTGTGTTCTTTTTTTTTGATTTTATTTTTTTTTTTATTTTTTTATTTTTTTGTCTTTTTTTTGTCATTTGGGTAAAGTTTTCGAAGTGCGGGCATTCCTTTGCATTTCCTATAATTATAACGATTACAGAACAGAATCGTTGTCTGCAGTCGTGTCCTTCAACTGTCGTCACGCCCTCCCATAACTGCGAGCCTGAGTGTGGCTGAAGCTTTAATAGCTATACTATCCTGTCCCGTACTCAAGTCGCTCCTCGGCGGGAAGAGGCACCGGATTGCAGTTGGCTGGCTGGTTGGTTGGTTGGCTGGTTGGTTGGATGGCCGGTAGGTTGGTTGGATGGTCGGATGGTTGGTAGTTTACAACCATCTCACGGCATTAACTGCTGTCTGTTCGCTGACTGTTAACGAGGCTCTCAACTTGCCCGGTAACTTGATCAACGTGACCTCGGAATAACTTGACTCATTTTGCACTGCCTCCGGTTCCACTGATGAGTTCTGGACGGGCAGCTGCTGCCACTGCTGCCGCTGAGGGCAGGCACCAGGCGACGATCACTTGAAATTTAATCGGCCTGGCAAACTTTACCATCTCCAAGGCCAAAATAAAAACCAGATGACAACAACAAAAGCACCGAAATAATGAGAAAAGGAATATTTAAAACTTACAAAAAAAAAAAAAAAACAAAACCCAAAAAAAATACTAAAAGTCGAAGAGAAAAAAACCTCTATAAGAAATGAGGTAAAAACCAGCCATTTCTTAATTACATATTCGAAGCTTTGGGTATTTTTTTTTTTTATTTTTGGACCAGAAAATAAGAAAAAAAAAAAACATTTTTTCTTCGCTGCAAAAGCAACGATTTTAAAGATCGCTTCTCAGTTTGGCGGTCACACCAAAGATCATATGGCACATGCCGAAAATCTCATATTTATTTTTATTTTTATTTATAAATATATTAACATATTTATTTATATATTTAAATATTTGAACACTCGTCTGTCCCTGTCAATATGCGTTTTCGCAAGCATCACTCATATAAGAAATAATTAGCCAATTGCAAGCGGCAAACGGCAAACGGCAAGCGGCAAGCGGCAGGCGGCAGGCGGCAAATGGCAAATGGCAAATGGCTAGGAAAATCATATAAACAAACAAACTGGGCAACATTTTAAGTGCCAGTGTATCCGATCAATGCTAATTAGAAAATCGATTGATCAATCGCCCAAAAACTAAGCCACTCGGCGAGGGTCGTCACCAGTCAGCAGCATCGAGGCGTGGCAGGGCGGGGGGTTTGGAAGAGGCTGTTGATTTGACTCTTTTATTTGAACTCAGATTTACATAAAAATAAATCACTTGTTCGATCCACGAAATGGACAAGCTATTACAACAATAGTTCGTAGCGATTGGTTCGTTCATCTCTGAACTAGTTACAAAAATAAATGAATTTCAGATAGAAGCCAATTGGTTGTTCGATCATCGAACGAGTTCCCAAATGCAGATAAAATAATCTAAACAGGAAATTGTTTGATCCATTAAGTTTTCAATTGGTAACGATTTAAAGTCATTCAATTCACACTTTGTTGAAAGAGTTATGAACCAGTTCAATTCAGCTCAGTTCAGCTCAGAATATTAAGAGCTGTGAACCAATTTGCGAATATTATTCAAAATAATTTTCATATGAATTTTATCGTTTAGATGCAAGCTCAACTTTCATAATCATTATACAATATTAATATTTTTTATATTGAACGACACTTTTGAACCAGTTTACTGAAAGGTTTTAGCTGGTTTGGAACTAGTTTTGAAAGTGACATATTAAATATCTTACTCACTGAGACTCAAGTACTCTCAGATAGGTTCAAGATTTGGTTATAATTCTTATAATCTGAATAAGTGTATCGATTCATTTATAGATACACATGAGCCAGTTCGCTCTCTGAACTGAACACTCAATTTCTTAGAGCACATTCCACAGTCAATGCGACTTGCCACATTTCACTTTGTGGAGAGATGAGGAGGGGAGCCGAGCTGAGCTGAGCTGAGAGGAAAATGTGGCATTAAATGATAAAATTGCATAAATAGGCAAATGAACAACGGTTAATCAATAAGCTAAGAGATTGAATAATAATAATTACAACAACAGTAACAGTAATAACAACAACAAGAATAACAGCAACAGCGGCAACAACAACAACAACAACAAAAAGATTGCGAGTGTTCAACTTGGTCAGAGCTTGATCAAAACTGGCCAAGAGCCGGCCGGAGCAAAAGCAAATCTTTGGCATAATTTACATGACGATCATCTCAGCGTCGAAGACGATGATCATAATGATGATCATGATGATGATGATGATGATGATTGTTGGCCGGATTCAGATATTGATTCGAGTTTTGGGTTTTGGATTTTGTGTTTTGGGTTCGGCATTCGAAGCTCAACACTCGGCGCCCTGCTAATTGCAGCCAACGCGTCGTATGTGTAATGCGGTTGATGATGATGACGGCGACTACGAACGGCCTTGAGGCCAACAACAGCAGCAGCAGCAGCAGCAGCAGCAGAGGCAGCAGCAGCAGCGGCAGCGGCAGCTATAGCAGCTGTAGCTGCCGCAGTCGCAGCCGCAGCAATGGTTAACCTGTTTGTGCTTATGAAATAGTAGCAAAGAAGAGAGAAAGACAGAGAGAAAGATACAGAGAGAGAGAGAGAGAGAGAGAGAGGGTGAGTGGTGGGTGAGATATAGAAAGAGAGAGGGAGTACAGAGTGGCCAAAGCTGCAGAGAATCTCCCGAAATGCAAGTGAATGTCGCTGGGTTTTACCCACAGCAGCAGCAGCAGCAGCAACAACTGCACTAACAGTCACAGCGACATCAACAGCAACACCAGCAGCAACATCAGCAGCAACAGCAGCAACAGCAACAGCAACAGCCACAGCAACAGCCACAGCAACAACCACAGTGACAGCAGCAACATAAATACAGTAACAGCCGCCAAATGTTGCAGCTTAACTCAACTGAACTTCCTACTAAGGCTATAGTCGAGCGCCATTGAAAAAGGCTACGTTTCAGAAAGTATAACACGTCGATACAGCAACAACAGCAGCAACAGCAACAGTAACAGCAACAACAGCAGCAACAGCAACAGTAACAGCAACAACAACAGCAACAGTAACAGCAACAACAACAACAACAACAACAACAGGTGCGAATGATTTAGTGTTAACCTGGCAATAGCCAAAGCCAAGCTCCTGCCTCGATCGAACTGAACAACAGTTGCTTCTGTCTGCCTGTCTGTGTGTGTGTGTCTGTGTCTGTATGTCTGTGTTATTGCTGTCTCTTTTCGTTTGTTGCTCTGGTTTATGTTGCCAACGGCACTGTTAACTGCTACGTCAGCCGCGACGCCGACTGAGGCAGCAGCATAGCAAAGGCAACGGTTTTCGATGGTTGTTGCGTTCATCATTTTGCCATTTCACGTTCAGCTGGCAGCGAAATCGAAAGTGATCGCTCCGCGAGCTGCGAGTTTAAGAGTTGAAGATCAAAAAAGTCAGAAAAACAAAAAAAATCAAAAATTCAAAAATTCACCAATTTTAAATTAAAAAAATAAAAAAAAAACAATTTTCAAATAAAATATTTAAAAACGAAACATTTTGATTGAGACGAGACGAGATCTGAGCCCAGAAAAGAGACCAAGAGTCCAAGAGCAGCGGCGAAGCCTTTTTCATGGTATAAACCAGTAGCAAGTGTGTGTGTGTGTGTGTGTGTGTGTTTGTATGTATGTGTGCTTGCATGTGTGTGTGTGTGTGTGTGTGTATGAATGTGTGTACGTATGTGTGTGTGCAAGTTGGCCGTATAAAGGCAACCGCCTGAAGTGCCGCAACTTCATATTGCATGCGACACGAAAAAAGCCCGAAACTTAAAAAATTTGCTTAAAAAATAAATGAAATAAAATAAATATTTAATAAAAATTAAATAAAAACTGAAAAGCCTTCAAAATAAATACCGCTAAAAGCGGCAAAGTGCATTAAATAATAATGTAAATTATATTTTGATGTTATATATTTTTTTTTTTCTTAATTTACAAACCACAAATGTAACTTACACGCACGCACTCACACACACACTCACACACACACTCACACACGCACACTCACACACACACACATGTGCAGTCACATGCAAGTGTTGCTGTGCTGAAGCCGAATTTCAATTTGAATTTGAGTTTTTGTAATTGATTTTGTGTCGAAAATAAATATAAAAACAATTTAAAAAAAAAAACATCACCCAAAAAAAAACATATAAAGTGAAAAGTGAAAGTGCAACAATGTGAATTACAGCAACAACAACAACAACAATAAAAAAGAGCAAAAACAACTAAACAAACAAATCAACAAACATCCTAATCCAAATTGTGGCCAATATTTTGATGATAAAATTATTCATTTTGATCGCAAATTTTTTATATTAATTTTTTTTTATTTTTAATAGTTAAACACTTGACTTTTCAAAGTGCAATTTCAAAACAAATAAAACTAAAGAGAATCCAATAAGAACACATCAAAGAAAAAGCTGCTTCAGGAGCCACAACCACAACAGCAACAAAAACATAAGCAAAAATGCTGCTTAAAATGTAAGTATAA
Organism: Zaprionus lineosus; assembly: GCA_035044505.1. Classification (NCBI taxonomy): domain Eukaryota; kingdom Metazoa; phylum Arthropoda; class Insecta; order Diptera; family Drosophilidae; genus Zaprionus; species Zaprionus lineosus. The sequence goes on from JAWNNX010000676.1 coordinate 482,927, forward strand.
AAAAAATAAATATTTAAAAAATATATATATTATTAAAAAAAAAAATAAGTATTAAATATTTTAAAAATATACATATATTATTTAAATAAAAAATTCTCAAAAAATTCTCCCTGTTAGGAGGGGAGCGCAGAAATATAATTAAATTTTGTTTACTCCGCACTTAAGCAAAAATAAATATTTAACGGTTTTTACAGCTGCTGCAATTTTTAAACAAATAAAATAAATAAATTTGCTTAACGCAGCTCAAAGTTTCCTTTAAACTATTTGAAGAGCTACAAATAATAAAATTAAGAAAAGTATGTGTTTTAAGAGGTACTTTATATATATTAAACATATAATATAATAAATAAAAATACATATAAAAAAAAAAAAATATAATAATTGAAAAACAAAAAAAAAAATAATATAAATAAATAAATATAATATAACACAAAAATATAACAAATTAAAACACAATAAAAAAAAGTATAATAATTGAAAATATAATTAATTAAAAAATAAGAAAAAAAAATATATATATTTATAAAAAATATAATAAAGTAACAAAATGAAATAAACTTGAATATAATATAAGAATAATTCAAAAAATACTTTAATAAAAAATATAAAAACAGTAACAATAATATATAAAAATAATAATAATAAAATAAGCATGACAAAGTATATAATAAATATATATATAATATAATATAAATAAAATTTATAGTTTTATAAATGGAATGAAATTTATGTTAAGAGAAAAACAGAATAAAAGTATATAACTATCATATATAACTATTCTAACAGTATAAGAGTATAACAGTATAACAGTACAACAGTATAACAGTTTGGCAGTATATCAGTATAACAGTACAACAGAATAACAATATAACAGTATAACAGTATAACAGTATAACAGTATAAAAGCGGCAGAGGTTAACGGTATACCCAAAAGAGTTATTGGGGAAATGACGTCCTCTCAACTTGAAAAATGTCACTAAGGGAACCAAAGACTTCCAGATCTGTCTTACTTTTAAGTCTATATACATTTTACAACTACACACACACACACACACACACACATACACCCACAATAGACCATGAATTTTTCCCTTATCCGTAGTCAGCTATCGACTTATCAGATATACCCCATCTAACCGAGAGAATTTTCAATCGACTATCGATTCGACATTTCGAATCACTTATTTCAGGATTCTCGTAAAAAAGGACCTTAAATTTGGTAAAGATAAAATTTTAGAATTTGGTTTTGATTTTGATTTTAATCTGAACTTCGTCTGCTCATGTGTGTATATATGGTAACTTGCCACCGCTGGTGTTGCAATCTCTGCAGACATCCAAAGAGTTTGCAACATTTATTGCGTATACGCAGCGTGTGGCAAATGAAATGAGTTAGTTGCATTCTGGTTGCCAGCTGAACGAGATTATCCCAGAGACTTGCTCTCAACAGCTTCAATAACTGATGACCTAAGCACACAGCTAAACACCCACACACACACACACACACACACACACACACACACACACACACACACAGAGACACACAGGCACACACATGCAAAGAGATTTACCTGTGGATAGACTGGGGCAACAATGTTTTGTGTTTTACTTCACTTTTTCTTTCAGTTTGACTTGTCGAATTGTCCACCGGCTCGGGCTACAGGGGGCAAGGTGGCAAGGTGGCAAGTTGTAGTTTCTTGTTTATACAATGTAAACAGAGTATAAAAACAAGTGAAAGAGACGAACGAAGGGGAGGAGAAAGAGACAGTGGCAGAGACAGAGGCAGAGGCAGAGAAAGAGACAGAGACAGAGAAAAAGCAGAGAGATGGAAAAGAAGATGCTGCCACATTTTGTGGCAAGTCAGCGGGCCAGGCAGCTGCCTGCCAAGGGCAGTGTGCAGGGGAGCAGTGAAAACATCTTATGGCAGGTATTTGCATTGTATTGCATTGTTGGCCTTGGCCAATAAGTATGATTTGCATTGATGTTGGCCATTAAGTGGCCCAAGCTTATATGAGCAGCCCGTTGGCCAGTCAATCATGCAATCAGTTACACACATTACCACTTGATCAGTCCGTCAATCGAATCAATAACTTCGACTGCGATTGTAGAAATTTTTTGTAGCTTTGTAAAAAATGCAGAAGCCCAAAAGGTGAATTTCTAAAATGAAATTGAGTTTTGTAGTTTTTTCCTCTCTAACAGATAGTCCATCTCACTCCCTCCCCCCATTCCACCCCTCCCTCTGTCACACACTCTGTCATACAAAAGGTCAGCTGTAGTCACTTGGTTGTCCATAAGAAGTCAAAAACCTTATGCAAAACAACGCATCCAACAATGCGAAAGACTAACAACTTATTTTACATTTTTCACGGATCTTATGCACTTTTGTACTTGTTGCTGTTGTTGTTGTTGTTGTTGTTGTTGCTGTTGTTGCTGTTGTTGTGTTTGTGCTGCTTCACTGCTCCCAGCGCTTGTCTCGGCGTCAATGGCCTCCAGTGGCGTCTTAAAGCACAACATACACCATGCAGACAAGCACAAACACACACACACATACAAACATACATTTATACAAGCTCACACATTCACACACTTGCACAGACCTCATATAGCATACACGAAATGGCAAAAAGCCGCCGCATCTAATGGCCAAAAAGCGTCAAAACGCAGCCACTTATTGGCCAAAAATGAATTGCCAAATGAATAATACAAATTGCATGCCACACCCGCCCACAGACTGACAGAGAGACAGAGAGACATCCCTTCCTTTGACTCTAACCATTCCTCCTCCCCCCCACCCCCCTTTCCACGGCCAACCCACCCCTTACCAAACCCACAATTTAACAAGAAAAGCGTCGCCAGTTGCCAATTTTAATTCGCCTTTCGAATGTGATTGGGCGAGGGGAGGAGCGGAGTGTAACAAGACAATGGAAGTTACAGCTTTGGCAATGGAGTCGAAGTCATTCATTCATTCATTCACTCATTTACTTATTCACTCATTCGGTCATATGTTAAGTCATTTAGTCAGTCAGTCAATTGCACATTCGCGCGGGCCTGGCCTAACGTTACATGCGGGTACTCGTTATTAAACTCATACATACATATACACACATATATACATATAAATATATATATATATATATATATGTGTGTAAGTATTCACAAATGCCCCGTTACTTATATACACATATGCAGAGAAACACACACATACACAAGACCAAACAGATAATCAGTCATTCACATTCACATCACTTGTTAACTGCTCTCTGACATTGTGACACACTGGGACAAGGTCTGTGGAGCATTGGCTCAATTTATAATTCCTTGAAATTGGAATGTAAAACGAAAGAAGGAAGTAATAAATAATTGTTATGACACTTGACATCTAACCACTCGCCCAACCATACCAATAGGGGCGTGCCCAAAGATCGTAAATAGTTGAAAGCTTTACTCACTGACAGGCGATTGCAGCGAAGTTCTAATAAAAAGTCATGTGAATTAAAAAAATTGAACTAAAACAATTTTGAAAAATAATAATAAATAAATTATAATTTATAAATTTAATAATAATAATAAACTACATTTTTTAAATCGTCTAATTATGAGTCAAATGTAATTTATTATTATTTTAAAAATAATATTAAATAAATAATAATTTACAAGTTTAATAATAATAATAAGCCACATTTCTTAAATCGTCTAATTATGAGTCAAATGAGTGAAATAAATCATTACTTGATTGAAAAAATTCACAAATATTTTAAAAGCAATCATATCAATCGATTCTATAGTTTTTTATGTAATATAAATTAATTTATTTATTTATTTTTTATATATATATTTATTTATTTTTTATATATATTTATTTATGTATATATTGACTTTAATACTGTCCAATCTCTTTAATAACTCAGTTACCCAAATTGTATATATGTTTTTTTTATTTTTTTTGTAATACTCGACATAATTTCTTCATCACATTTAATTACCACCCAATTTATTGAAGTTATAAATATTTTAAAAGTATTTATTATTCAATTATTTTTTTGGTTTGTTTTGAAGCAATGTTTGTGGTATTTGGTACCACTGTTTCATTGCCAATATTGCACATTTGTTTGGAGTTGTGTGAAGATCTTGGGTATTTGGCGATGTTACTGTTGGTGTCGAGGCGATGGGTGCATTGTCACCTCATGCATAACATGACCAAGAAGTCGGACAGCTTTGCCCCTTCCACCATCCTCCCACCTTCCTCCACCATCCGCTTACCTCTTACCCAATTCTTTTCATACCTCCGCCCACTTGGCCCCCCCTTCCCCATCTGCCCTTTGCATCTTAACTACCTTCCCAGCGGAGACAACGAAAAACATAGAGAAGAAAATGGCAGAATTGCTCTTTTACTAGGCAATTTGCAGTTTACTATGTGTGTGTGTGTGTGTGTGTGTGTGAGTGTAGGTGTGTAGGTGTGTGTCTGGTGCGCCTGCTTGTGGTCCTAATTATAACTTTTCTTGTAGCCCCTTATTGTTGCTTGGGCTATTTTGGCAGTTGTTGCAGTTGTTGCTCTTTATGTTGTTGTTGTTTGTTGTTTTTTGTTGTTGTTATTTGTTGTTATTTTGTTGTTGTTTGTTGTTGTTGTTTGTTGTTGCTGTAACTGCTGGTGATGGTGTTGCTGTTGCAATTTACAAGTTGCTGTCGAAACTTGTTCGAGTGAAACAAAAACTAAGCGCTGAAGTGAAAGAGAGAAAAAATAAAAAAAAAAACCAAAATTTAAAAAAAAAAATGAACAAAAATAAAAATTAAGAAAAAATTTAGCGAACGGCTTTAAACGACGCCAACTGCACATAATTCAAAATGTTAAAAGTTATCGTCAAGAGCGCACAAAAAAACATGAGGGTGGCAACCGAAGCGGGCAGCGGGGCAAGGGGAGTGGAAGGAGCGGCGGGAGACCGAGTTGCAGTCGAGGACATGAAGATGCGGACGGGGGCACGTGCCGAACCCAAGCCACCAAGTCCCCCCCTCTCCCCACCCGTGTCTAGTCACCAAATATCGAACAGTCGATTTTACGCTGGTCTGGAGTGGCCTGGAGTGGAGACTCGTCTCGTCTCGGCGCGTCGCGTTTGTCTCGTCTGGTGGGTTTTTACTGTGGCTGTTGCTGGGGCTGTTATTGTGGCTAAGGCTTTGGACTGGAGCTTCAAGTTGGGCTGTGGCTATGACAGTTGCTGCGGCTGGGCCAGGTCTGTTGAAATCGCCTACGAAATCGAAATCGAAGTCGAAATCTCAGTCGAAGTCGAAGTCGAAGTCGAAGTCGAAGTCGAAGTGCAAGTCTCCGTCTCAGTCGAAGTCGAAGTCTCTGTCTCAGTCGAAGTCTCTGTCTCAGTCTCTGTCTCAGTCTCTGTCTCAGTCGAAGTCGGGGTCTCAGTCGAAGTCGAAATTGAAACTTAAATCAAAATGGGTTAACACCTTTAGCTGCAAACCGGTTGGACGATACTCGAATCCGTATTCGGATTCCTGCCTCTTGGTTTTCCGATCGACTATCGGCGGGTCGACTCTGACTGCCCTGTGGTCAATTAGTGTTGCATATTGTGGTTTGCCTTGAGCGTCCGTCCATCTTGTCTGACTCGATGTCACTTTCGCCTCTCTCTTTCACTCTATTTCGATTTCATTTTGTCTCCTCTGCCCTCTCCCTCCCCCTCTCCCACTCTCCCTCTCTCTCTCCCTATGTTTCTCTCTTCGCGCCATGACGGCTACTCCTCCCTGGAGTATCACTTAATCTTGACTGCATCGCAATGCGGATTCGTGGATTCGCGGATTTGCGGATTTGCGGATTTGCGGATTTGCGGATTTGTATGCCAAAAGCTTATTGAACTATTGTTGCAACGGCGCGATCCATGGAACAACATGGCAATCGCATGCGCAATGCCCTCCAGCGGAGTTGGGAGACGGCGTGGATAATAAAATTGTGAAAGGTTTTTCATGCCGCATTTAGAGACCATAACTCGAAACTCAAGCTCAAAATACCAAATGATGCAGCACAATGACCAATCATGATTGATCATAATAGGCACGCGATGATCTTGGACTTAAGCAAATCGATTTAAACCAAGCTGAAGCCACATGACGCTTTCTTGTCGGTGCTCCGCTCCAAATGAATGACTCAGTTTTTGGCAACTCCACGAATTGTTTTGGTGGTTGCACACCTTTGGCAAAGGTGAGGCAGGTCAATAGTTAGTTGGATGAAGGCCTTAGCCGAAAAAGAGGCCAATCGATACCTTCAGTGGGGAAATGGACTATCAGGCTGAGCTTTCATACACTTTAATTAGACTTAGTCATTAGCTTAAGTCGATCATCTAATCGATACTTGAATTAATTTGTGCCTTCAACTCTTTTCAGTTGTTTACTTGGCTGCCTGGCCGTGTTGGTGGCCAGCGAGGAGCTCACAGTTGCATCGGAGAAGCAGCTCTCAGATCCTCGGCAAAGCAGTGAGTTTGAGACATCCCATAAGGTGCGTGGGGAGAGGGACGAAGAGGGTTTCCACACGGCGCACAAGATTAGCATTCGGGCCGCCGATTCGGCTGACTATTCCATGAATCTGCTTGCTACCAAGGAGCGACCTGAACTGAATCCCGTGCTCAGTGCTCTGATCAATGAGGATGTTATGAAGAGCATCGAAGCCAAGCGCGCAATTGAGGAGGAGGAGTTGGCCGAGGTTCGTCGTGAAATCGAACAGGCAGCTTTCAACGAGATGGCACTTAAGGGAGGCGTCACGGAGGTGCCCATTCTCCAATTGACCACACAGCCCACAGCAGCCAAGAAAATTGATAATTTGGATGATGACATGGAGGTTGATGGCCATGATGACTTTGTCAATCGGAACTATCCTTTGGACGGTGCTGGCAGCGAGACCAAACAAAAGTCACGTATCGAAATCAAAAAGGGGCCCAATGGTCAGGACTACGAGTACGAGTACGTCTACTACTACGAGGACGAAGAGGCCGATAGCAAGGCAAAGCCCGCCATAGCCGCACCCGCCGCCGTTGAGGCTCCCGTCGATCTCACACCCGAAACCCGTGGCAAGACAAGGTACTCCAACATTGATCGCAGCACACAAGCCACGCCCAGCGAAAACAGCCTCCAGACCGGCAAGGCCAAGGGACGCGCCTCCAATGCCATAAGCGAAACATCCGAGGACATCGAGGCCGAGCGCCTGCCCCTCAACACTCGCTTCCCCAGTCGCGGCAAGAACATCGAAGTGCAGCCGACACCAGCGCTGGACTCGCTGGAAAACGCCGCCGAACGGAAGAAGATAAGCGTGAAGCGTCCCAGCCTGGAGCTGGTCGACAGCGAGACCTTCAACACGGACGAGAAGCAGCTGAAGGGTTCACGCAATGGTGACAAGGAGCTGAAGCCTGTGATTGCCGTCGAACAGGAGCAGGCAGCAGCCGCTGCCGCTGCAGCCGCCGCAGCCAAGGAGCGTGAGAAGGAACAACGTGAGATCACAGCCAAGCTGGACGATGAGGCCGACCAGACGACGCCATCCATGGAGAAGGCAGCCATCGATCTCTACGCCATATTGACCAATGAAAATCTGAACATGGATGAAACCACCGCCGCAGATACCGGAGATGCCACCACCGTCAGCTCCGACACGGCCAGCACTGACTTGGATGATGATAGCCTGACGACATTGCAGCAGGATCTGGCCCCCTCATCGACAACCACAACAACGACCACTACAACCACAACTGAGGCACCCACGACCACCACCACAACCACCACCACCGCGGCACCTTCACTGTTTGGCGGCCGACGCGCAGGACTCAATGGCATTGCCGGACGTAACCGCTTCAAGCCCCGCGATGGCACAGCGACCAGCAGCACCTCCACCACTGAATCGACACCCACCGAACCCACAAAGACAGGCAGAAGTAAGTAAAATCTATTGGGGAGAATTCCTCCTTAAAGGACTAACCCCTAAAAAGGATTTTAAACCCTTTGGTGGAATTTGACATTGACGGATTCATTTCACAGATCGTTTCTCACGTCCCTCAATTGGTGGACGCGCACGTCTTGGCGCTCGCACCACTGCCAGCCCGGAGCCAGCATCCGAGCCCGCTGCCGAGGAAGAGGTCGTCGCTGCGAAGGAGGTGAAACCCGTTAGCAGTGGCTTTGCACGTGGCAGACGTAAGTGCCGATGGGCTCCCAAACGAATCCCAGTACAAAAATCTGAGCAAACTTAAATTACAGCACGGAATCGCTTTAATCTACGTGGCGCCAGCACCACCACCACCGAAAAGTCAGCTGCAGCTGGCGAGGAGAGCGCCGATGGTGCCAGCTCCCCGGATGCTGTGCCCAGCACCACAGCCCGCAGCCCACTGCGTAGCCGTCCCGGTCTCAATCTGCGTGGTCGCAGTCGCATCACCACCACCAAAGCACCAGCCACAGAGGAGGCATCAGCCGATGACAGTAACAACACCGACGAGGGCAAAGCGGCCGCACCTGCGGCACCTGTTGAGCCCACGCGTCCATCACGCTTCAACTTGCATCGTGCCGGTGGCAACCGATTGCTGCCACGTGGCAAGCTGGGACGTGCCGGTGCCAGCACTGAGGCTCCCAAGGACGCAGCTGAGGATTCGGCGGCGGATAGCAGCCATCACAATGATGTAAAGGGTACGGAGGCAGAGGGCGGCGAGGCCGCTGAGAAGACTGAAGAGGGCGATGCCGCATCTGGTGGCGCTGCCAATCATGCTGGACCCGTGTCTAGCCTTAATCGCCTCAAGAATCGTCCGCGCCTCAATGCGCTGCACAAGACTGATGCGGCCAAGCCAAAGGCAGCCGCAGGCGTAGGCGCTAACGCAGCTGCTGCTCCAGCATCCTCGCCAGCAGCGGCGGCTCCAGTGGCGCCGCGTAAAATTAACCCGCTTCTAGCCAAGCGTCGTCTTCATTTGGGCGGTGCCGCAGCTACCTCGACAACAGGTAAGTCCTACCTCCATGTTCCATGAAGTTCATAGACATGTTTGTTTGCGCGCAAAAAAAAAGAAGAAGGACAACTTCAATTAACCCACAAAAATATTACAGAGTCACCGTCAGAGGAGGAGCAACGTTCAGCGTCCGATGCGTCCGGAGAGCAACCGGCCAAGGAGAGCGCCCCAGCTGCCAGTTCCGATGAGTCTGGCGACAGTGCGGCCAAGGAACAGGAGACAACGGAGACTGCGGAAGCCACCACCAAGCAGCAAGCTCGCGGTCTTGGCTTACTCGGTCAGCGTAGGCGTCTGCCGCTCCGAAAACCCGGTACCATACTGTAAACCGTAACCGGGTGCTCGTTGAATGTCAACAACAGCAGCAAATTCCTTTACTATCCACCAACCCAACCTCCGGAACATAACGATGAATACAACGTCAAGTGGAGCTGAAGCCGAAGCTGATGCGGAAATAAAAGCTGCAAGCGGAAGTCCACTGCGAAGTTTCCAGTACCCAGTACCCAGTGCCCAGTACCCAGTACCCAGTACCCAGTATCCAGTACCCAGGCCCTGGTTCTTTCCAAACCCAATGCCAACAGGCCTCCCCTTCATCTTTTTGTTCCTTGCCCAGCCAACTATTCCTGCCAATGCCAGCTCCGCCCCCTGTCCACTGCCCTTCCCTTAAAGCTTTCATATTCTTCCCCCTCTCTCTCTCTCTCTCTCTCTCTCTCTGCTACGCCCTGTCTTTCTTTTTGTGTCCTTCACTTGCTGCTACTCTCCTAATTGGGTGGTCACCCACACCCGGTCCAGCGATAATAATTTGTAAAATTCCTTTTAAATATTTTTTATACTTCACTTCTCGTCTTTTATCTGTTGTCTGTTCTTAAAACGCGATTAGCTTTTTACACATACAATAATTAAAATATTGAAATATTATTTTTAAGTCACCTTTTGAGAATATGTCACCAAAAGTTAAGAAAACAAAACGAAGAAACGAAACAAAAATAAATAAAAATTAAAATAAAAATACAAATAAAAATAAAAAATACAAATACAAATAAAAACAAAAATAAAAGTAAAAACAAATATTAAAATATAAACAATATATAAAAAACAAAAAAAAATTAAAAAAAAAAAAAGCAATACAAAACAAAAGCGGAGCCACTTTTAGATCCTTAAGATGATTTATATTTTAAAGCTGATCATATAAAATACTTTATATGCGGGCCAGAGATATAATAGACTCTCAAAGCTCAAAATCTGGCAGAGATCGACTGTATATGATATGTCCAAATATCGGGATATACATATATAATATACATATATAATATATATATATGAATATAAATATATATATCTATATATAAATAATACCCCTTCCGCCCTTTGTTCCCCCCCTCTTTTTTTTGTAATCACATAAACAAACGACTTTTAATTATATGTTTTCAAAATAAAACGAAACTAAGTAAATACTATATAAAATATAACAGACTACATTTTATTTTAACCAAGTTGGCAGTCCCATTTGGTGCAGTCACAAGTGGGAAGCTTTAACATTAAGCGACTACAATTTATTGATTTAAAGGAACAGCAAAGTGTTCAAGAATATCCTAGTTGGGACACAAGTTGACAGCCTGTGGTCAATTATTTATGATATTCCAAAGAGTTGGCAAGTCCTTTGCAGATTTTGCGATGCTCAAGGAAATCGTAAATAACATTTAATTGTATCCCTTAGCAAGCCAGATGCCCGACCACGTCTGGTCGGCAGGACACATGACGTTAAGCGGACGAACGCATTCGACAAGTTGGCAGCCCCATCAATCAAAAAAATATTGAAGGCACATGAGCTTGGACAATGTTTAACAGTAAATTTGTCTTCAGTTGAAAAACAAGTTGGCAGGGCCATTAGTAAGCACTGACGGTAGAAAAAACCCATGAGTGAGTTGGCAACTTTTTAGTTGCATTTAAATTTTTATTTTTTGCTAATTTTTATTTATTTATTTATTCTTTTTATTTATTTATTTTTTATAATTTTTAATTTTTTATATATTTATTTTATTTTAATTTTTGCTGTAAATTTTTGAAATTTTTATTTTAATAATTTTATACTTGACATTTCATGCTGGCCACTGCAATCCAGATGCAAATCAACACGTGCCCCATACCTATGGGTCCTTTGGGTGCAAGCAGCCCAAATTACCATCAGTGAATTATATCCTTGTGGATCCATTTGCCGGCAAAAATTTTGAGTTCATAAACAACACAAAATTTTCCCACTATTTTCGCACTCAATGCGATTTTAGCTCAACCTTAAATCTCACTCTAGTGCCGCAGCGCTTACACTCAAGGCTCAAGCCAAAAAAAAATCCTTTTGGCCAATGAGCGATTGTGCGCAAAGATTTGAGCGGCTTCTGAGTGAAAGTGTGCGAATTTACCGGTAAATGGTTTCATGAGAAAATGTACCGTTATGGCGGGCAGCACGTGCCGCCGCCTCAAGTTAGCCAAGTCGATGGCCAAGGGAGGCCTGTTGGGGCAGAAGCAACAAACAAATGGACAATTAGTTCATTGTAACTCAGCCATTAGAAGCGCAACGTCAGCAGTTCGCATCAAGTTAATTACTATGCCAAGAAAATCCCGTTATTATTGCGTACAGTGGGCCTAAATTAATGTTTAGTGGTATGTGTGCTTGAAACTTAAGTTAACTTTTATGTCCTCACTGTAATAAAAGTGTGTAAGCTCTTAAGTATTTTACTTTTTGTTTTGAAAAAGGATAAAAAATATAAATCCAATAAATTTATAATTTTAATAAAAATATTCAATATTGCGGGGAAATTAATGTTGCATTTATTTTTTATATATTTATACTATTTTATTTTGTTTATACTATATATATTTTTTTATTTTTATTATTTTTTAATTATTTATATTACTTTTTTTTATATTATTTTATTATTACTTATATTTTTATATTATATTTTTTTTTTTAATTATATTTACTTTTATAATTATTGTTTACTAATATATTATTATTTATTTTAAAATTTATTTATTTATTAAAAAATTCTGTCAGTTACTGCCTAGGCTGATAATAAAAAATACTGCATTTATTTTTAATTTATTTAAATTTTTTTTCATTACTTAAATCAATTTATATTATTTTTGTTATTTTATATGATTTTATATTAATTATATTATATACTTTATTTAATTTATATTATTACCTACTAATTTAATTCTCAGTCAGTTTTGCCTAGGCTGGTTAGTATTTTATCAAAAGGATTCCTTTGAGTGACAGTGAGCGTTGATTTGATGCATCTCCTTATTGATCAATAGCCAGTAATCGAAGTGAAAATATCCTTAAAGCAAAACACTCGGACCAAAGGAAGATATTTAAAATGAAGCGTGCAATAATCCCTGCAGGATTAAGCCACTTCCAGTTCCCTTAAATCAAACAACAGCAGTCCTTAGCAGTAGAAGTCCTTAAGCCAAAGCTTATTTTTTTTTATTTTATTTTTTTTATTTTGTTTATTATTTCCTTCCCAAGTGTCTAAGTATATTTTTTTTTAAATTTGAAGAAACGAGATTCTTGGCCAATTAGTCTCTTTGATATTGAAACGATGGTAAGAAAAAAAGTACAAATCTATTAACTGTTATTCAACTGCAGTTTATCCAAAAAAGGAGCTGCAATGTGAAGGAATCTCAGACGTCTCAGTATCTCTTGCCATATATATATGGAGAACAAGTTTTAGCCATAAAAGCTCCAAAGATCAAGGAAAGAACCAAAGCCACGACTTAAATTTGATTTTTTGTTTACACACACATATTTATATGGTACATATATATGACTCAAATATGACATAAATATGACACACATGCCCAGATATATATGTACACTTATGGGCTGCAAAATCGTATATTAAATAGTATACTTTTAGGATTATTTCAAGTTGAGAACACAAAAGCTTAAACTATGAAAAATAAAATACAATAATTACAGACATCACGACTTACGTTGCATATTTACGTAGCCGCCTTACGTTATTTCCCATGCAATTAACGTTTTTAATTAGAACTTCAGCGGCGCTCATCATTGTTTACTGACCGTGACCCTTAGGCAGAGACAAGCCTCTTCTTGTTTGTTCTTCAAACACAAATATAAAAATGACGTAATGTGAGTACAGATGTAGCGCATGGTCGTTACGTTACGTAAGAGTTGTCATGCATTTTTGACGTGTATTTGGACCGCGACAACAAAAATGGAAGCGGCCAACATTATTTAAATGTACACATAGAGGAGCATAGAGAAGGAGAGAGGGGGAACGAAGGAGTGGGCTGTGGAGTAAGAGAGATAGATAGAGATAGTGATAGAGAGGGAGGGAGGAAGACAAGTATGGAGTGAGAGTGAAAGTGATTGGGGGAGCAGACGAATCCACTCGACGGGACGGAGCATTGAGATCTATCTATTGGGGCTGCCTGGCAACTTATGTCGTTCAAATAGAATCCAATAGAATCAAATGGAATCGATGTCAAGAGACTTGCCTAACATTGGCTCATTCGCCTATTGCATGGCGCGTATTTATTTATTTATCTGCTTGCCTCTGACTTACCGCGCCTCACCTCCCCCCACCCCATCATAGTAGTACATTTGCCATAAGTAGGGCCTACTTAGTGAACACAATAAGAGCTTAGCATATAAAAGCGTTGCGATGGCGTCGAGAAGCAAGCAGAAGCTAGAAGCAGCTCCAAACAGTTGCAACATGCAATTCCAGTGGATTATAACGGGACTTGGTATCATTGCCTTTAGCTGCCTGGCTAATAGTCACACCAGCAACAACAGCAACAACAACAGTAACAGCAACAACATAAGTAAAACAAGCAACAACAACGACAACAACAGCAACTCCAATAACTTGAATTCACGTCCAGCCGTTGGAGATGTGGATAATAAGGAACTGAAACGCCTGTGGGTGGTCGCTCTCCAGGCGATTAATGAAGCCGAACGGGAGCGTCGCACCCAATCTCAGTCACCCGCTGGTGAAACGCCTCCCCAGCGGCCCAACAGCAAACGAATGAAGTGGCGTCCGAACAGCAGGTTACTTGATAGGCGCTCAAATCAAGACAGGGGGGAAGTGGAGAGTGAGAAGGAGGGGGCCGAGGATGTGGCGGAGCAACAAGGACGTTCAGGAACTTACATCAGTTCCAACGATGTGGTTGATAATCCCAGCTACATTGATGTCAGGGACCATGAGCATACACCGGCGCCTTGGTGGAAATAAATGCAAGTTAATGACTCGACTCCTGTGCTTTACCCAAGACACAAACCACAGGCACGCGCTTGAGGCAAATGCAGGCAGCTTTTCTTCGTGTCATGGAAAGCAAGACTTTTCGAATGTAATAACTGTGGAACTTGGATGACTGCAGGATACCCTGTAAATGTTACACAAGCCACATACATGCCACATACATGCCATGCACATTTCATTGCGGAAACAATCTAATTTATATATAATTTTAAGATTAATCATCAAGTTTCCTGTGTCCGATTTAAACTATCAAAATTATGTCATTACAAAGAAATCTATTTATAAAATATTTAAAAAATATTTAAGTGAGTGAGAGAGAGAGGGAGAGAGGGAAAGAGTGATAGGAGAGTGTTTTTAGGGGTGTGTGTGCCAAATATTAAAATCTGTCATTCCATGTGAGTGACTTTGATCCGCGTGGGTGTGACTCAAACTTTAAAAATCGACTGGTTCTGCGTCCGGCAACTAATTTTGGGTTCCTGCTTTGAAAACGAGGTAAGTGCATGTTTGGCAATAAATGCATTTCGTCTTGATTAACCCGTTATATATATATATATAGATGTATATTATATAATCTAACAATAGGCAAATATACCCCTTACATTGATTGTACTCAGTCATGGCATTTGGCAGCCTTTCAAAAGCTCCAACACAGATGGAAAAGCAAATTTGGGTCTCAAGCTCCCTCGCCCATTGCATTTTACAACCCACGAAGTATCCGTCAGTCTGTCAATTTATGTATTGATTGCAGTTTTCAAAAAAAAAATTAACTTATCATTGTTGCTCCCAAGTGCTGGCAAAGTGAAATGCAAAACATTTTTGATTGATTGGGCGCGATTGGCGGTCAGTCGATTTTATTTGCCAATGCCATCTGGAGGGCAGGCAGGTCACTTCGGCACTTTGTTGGCATTGTTGGTCAATTTGTAGTTCAGCTTTGGGTCTTTTCTTGGACAATCTTATTACGTATTGCCATTGCCTTTTGCCCATTTTCAAGACAAGGTGCAAAAAATATAAAAGTCTCGTACTCGTACTTTTGGCATACTCATTGTCGGCCTTGACTGTAGGGCGTAGACGAACAGCAGAGCAGAGCCGCTGGCCGAGAGAGTGGGAAGTCGCACTAGATACTCTCTCTCTACTTGGAGTTGAGTCTGAGGAGTTGAATGTAACTGAGTTATAGTTGAATGTAACTGAGTTGTAGTTGAATGTAACTGAGTTGCAGTTGAATGTATCTGCAGCTGTAAGGACACTCTCATAGATCGTAGACGCACTTCTGAGGATAAAATATTGCGTGCTAACGTGATATATGTTCACACGCATATGGACATGCGTATATCAGGTCGTTCTTACACAATTGTGATTTACATGTAACCCAAATTGTCGGGTTAGAGGTTCTCCGATATTATCTGATTTTCAACTATGCACGAATATATAAATATATATATATATATGTATATGTATATGTATGTGTATGCTTTTATGGGTATGGCACGCACTTGCGCAGCTCTGGTGGACCCATTTGAAAAATTCTTGTATATTTTTGTTACGTTCTTTTGGGAATTTAAATTTGTTTACTTCGATTTTAAATGTTGATTAACGATTGCAATTCACAATTGCCAAATCCATTTATGGTAACAATTTTTTAAGTTTACAGCATGTGATCGCGGTGTCTGTCGTCAAAGACACAAGCAGAGCAGAACCGTGGCAAGGTCGACATCGGCATTAAAATCGTCTATGAGCCCCGCCAGAACTTCATTTAACACAGTTTAATGTACAGCAGTTGTCCAAACAAAAATCGAGGCATTACTCTTTAACTATCATACTCATAGACTCATAGACCCATAGACTCGTAGACTCGTAGACCCATAGACTCATAGACCCATAGACTCGTAGACCCATAGACTCATAGACTCATAGACTCATAGACTCATAGACTCATAGACTCATAGACTCATAGACTCATAGACTCATAGACTCATAGACTCGTAGACCCATAGACTCGTAGACTCATAGACTCATAGACTCATAGACTCATAGACTCATAGACTCATAGACTCGTAGACCCATAGACTCGTAGACTCATAGACTCATAGACTCATAGACTCATAGACTCATAGACTCATAGACTCGTAGACCCATAGACCCATAGACTCTCATTTCATAGACCCATAGACTCATAGACCATAGACCCATAGACTCGTAGACTTGCAAGACTCTCGTAAGACTCTCATAGACACGACTAAACGACTGATCGACTGATCGACTGATCGCCTGAGCGACTGAGCGACTGATCGACTGAGCGACTGAGCGACTGAGCGACTCGAGTCCGCGTCCATTGGCCAAACGAGCTGTCATGTATTCGAGTTCTGGCAATGGTTGTTTGTACTTAATTAGATTTTGCTCAGGCGTTACGCGTATTAATTAGAAATTAGTTTGAATATTGCATACTTGAATGCTAACTGGTAACCAAAGCATAACAGTTCACAATTACAGTAACAGCAGCAACAGCAGCCACAGCAGTAACAGTTACAGCTTTAATGCATATTAACGCTTGCCCCCCAACAGCTTCCAAGTCCTTCACATTGCTGACGGGGGGCGCACTTGTAATTTCACGTTTCGTGGTAATAAATTTAGAAATGTAATTGCCAATAATGATCGGAAATACTTCAAGATACACACACACACACACAGAGGTGTGGCACTACAGACAAAGACTCCTTCAAACAATAGCAAATTCGAGCCGAAAGAAATTACAGTAGAAACTCGTTGTGATCGACATTACGAGCGCAGAGTCAGAGTCCAGAGCAATTAGAGACTTTCATCTGTGCGTAAGCACATGCAATCCATATACCACCCAATTTATTTATAACATCATTTTTAGCCATATATATGATTAATCAATCTTTATATAGGATATCATTATATGGGATATTTATATAGCCAAGCTCCAAGCAATTAAATATGTAAGAGTTATAGTCTTTAAATCAACCTTAGGACACCCTTTAAAGGAATAGTGTATTATTTTAATAAATCGACAACTCCTTCAACTTCTTTCCATCTCAAATATCGACTCAAACTATCGATAATATACCGTTATATATTATATTTTATGTCATGTCTATTAAACTCTGTCCAAAATAACATCTGAGTATTTCATATGGAATACTTGACTTGCCGGATGAGGTAGATGACTGAAATATACATAATATATATAATATAAAACCAAGTATATACCAAAAATATACTATATACACTTCTAGCTTTGTGCACTTCTTATAATAGCATCTGAGTATTTCCTACGGATAATCTACTTGACTTGCCAGATGAGGTAAATGACTGTAATATATATCATTTACATAATATATTTACCAAGTATATACTAATTATATACCAAATATGTACCATATATACCCCAAACTATGTGCACTTCTTATAATAACATCTGAGTATTTCCTATGGATAATCTTTTTTTGCCAGATGAGGTAAATAACTGTAATATTAATAATATTTATAATATATACCAAGTACATACCAAACATATACCATGTACACCCCTAGCTATGTGCACTTCTTATAATAACATCTGAGTATTTCCTACGGATAAACTACTTGACTTGCCAGATAAAGTAGATGACTTTAATATATATCATTTATATAACATATACCCTGTATATATTCAAAATATACTAAATATATACCATATACATCCCAACTATGTGAACTTCTTATAATAACATCTGACTATTTCCTACTGTTATTGTTCCTACTGTCAGTTATTTAATATATATACCAAGTATATACTAATTATATACCAAATATATACCATATATAGCTAAACCTTTACCTATATACATCTTTATTAATCATCTATGTACACCCTTTGAATTTTATACCCCCTTTTAGACCCACAGCAGCACCTCGTGGCTTAGTTTCCCATATAGAAAGTGAATGATATCACGCTTCCGCACATAATTGGTCTGCGTTATGGAGCACATACTGTACAAATACATATATCGATAACATGAACGCAATGTTCAAAACTTTAATTTGTTTCCTTGTTTGGAGGAGGTGAAGGCCTGCGGCAATTCCAAGAATTCCTGAATGGCGTGAAGGAAATGGGAGTCAAAGAAACACCCAGACAATTAGACAGACAGACAGACGAAAAGATCCGTTAGTTGCTCTTAGTAGCTGTTGATTTAAATTGGTTTTAATTGAAAATTAATTGAGCTGAATAAGTGCCAAATGTGGACAAGTGCGTGGCCGACAACTGGCCGACACGTCGTGTCTCTTAAAGCTATTAAGCCAACAACTTTTGGCACCAACAATGACAACTTTTCACCAGGAAACCAACAAATAAATTAAGAAAAACGCAAAAAACAAAAACAAAAAAAAAAACAAATTGCAACTTAAAGAAAAACAAAATTATAAAATTTAAACAACACGACCAACAAATAAGAACGAAGCTCTCAAATGAGCTCGACTCTCAGATACCCTCAGTGTGCGTGGCGTGGCAAATGTATTGAATATTTTTTTATATTTTATATAAATAAAATAAAAAATAATTAATTAAAATTAATATATATTTTTTTTATTATTATTTTCTTGGGTTTTTTTAATTTTAATTCTACCCTCTGTTGGTTTTATAATATTTACAGGGTATAGCATTTCGCACGCACAGTCAAAATTGCACTTAACATTTGAAACTTTGAAATTTCTTATTTCTCCTTTTTCTCCTTTTTATTCATCTGTTGTTCGTGCTGCCACATTTGTCATGGGTTTCCTATCAACCAGCCGCTGTCCGGCTGTCATTTAGGCCATGCCAATATCTTATCGATATCTCGCATTTTCATGTTCCAATACGGAATATGCAATTATTTTGCATACTTTATGCGAAACCTGAACTGGACAAAATGTCAAAAGTTTTGCATTTCTGGAAAAGTTGATACAAACACTGTTCGCCCCCCTCCGCACCACCCCTCCCCAAACCATCCCCTAGACTCACTTAAGTGATTCCTGAACTTGAAATTATAATTACAAATTATGTGATTAGAGAGAAAGAGAGAGAGAGAAAGGGAGAAAAATGGGTACATGATTAAAGTGAAAAAATCAACCTTGTCTCCAAATGCAGATCTCAGATAAGACTAAGTATTTAGTATGAATATTCAGAGAGCGAGACGTTTAATATAATGATTGAGGTGTGATATGATACAAGTGGAATTTAGATGGTAATATGAGGATAAAACATTACCTTCAAGACACATGATTCCAATTAAAATATTAGATTTATTTTTATTACATTTAAAATATTATATTTATTTAAATTTATTTAATACTTATATTTGTTTATATTTATTTATAGTTATTCATATTTATTTATAATTATTTACATTTATTTATATTTATTTATATTATATAATATTTAAATATATTTATTTGCATTTATTTATATTTATATTTAATTACATTTATTTATATATTCATATATTTACATTTATTTTTATTTATTAACATCTATTTATATTTGTTTACATTTATTTATAATTATTTACATTTATTTCGATTTATTTATATTTATTTATAATTATTTATATTTATTTGTATTTATTTGTATTTAAAAATATTTATTTACATTTATTTATATTTATTTAAATTTATTTATATTTATTAAAATTTATTTATATTCATTTATAATTATTTATATTTATTTATAATTATTTATATTTATTTACATTTATTTATATTATATAATATTTAAATATATTTATTTGCATTTATTTATATTTATATTTAATTACATTTATTTCTATTTATTTAAATATTTATATATTCACATTTATTTGTATTTATTAACATTTATTTGTATTTGTTTACATTTATTTATTAATATTTACATTTATTTATATTTATTTACATCTATTTATATTTATTTATAATTATTTATATTTATTTATAATTATTTGTATTTATTTGTATTGAAAAATATTTATTTATATTTATTGACATTTATTTATATTTATTTAAATTTATTTATATTTATTAAAATTTATTTGTATTCATTTACACTTATTTATATTTATTTATAATTATTTATATTTATTAACATTTATTTGTATTCATTTATAATTATTTATATTTATTTATAATTATTTATATTTATTTACATCTATTTATATTTATTTAAAATTATTTATATTTATTTATAATTATTTATATTTATTAACATTTATTTATATTCATTTATAATTATTTATATTTATTTATAATTATTTATATTTATTTACATCTATTTATATTTATTTATAATTATTTGTATTTATTTATAATTTTTTATATTTATTTATAATTATTTATATTTATTTATATTTATTTATATTTATGTTGTTTATATATGTGTATATATTTCTCAGTTATAGAGAGCATCTACCAGATTCTCACCTGTGATGCTCGCAGTTCACTTTGTGGCATGGAGGTAATTGAGATACTTGGGGTACGTTCCCCGGAATACCGGATCGTAGCAGTTAAATAACCTCATTAAGATAACCCACTTCTAAGACAGTTTGCACACGATTGTGTGAGGAACCCAAACAGTTGGTGCTGATAACCCGAAACTAAGTAAACAATTGACTAGCAAAAACTACTGAAAAAAAACACAAAACAAAAAAAAAAAATAAATAAAAACAAAATATACAAAATAAATAAAAAAAAAACAAAGAATAGAAAAACAGAAGAGGAGATGGAAAAAAGAGTAGAATCAAAATAATAGAATATAAAATAATAGAATGTTATCCACGAACTATGGAACTATGGAACTATGGGACTATGGGGTTTATCTGGCATCATATATAAGCAGGCGATTCTCTGGAATGGGGAGTACATGACTTCAAGTAGTCAGTCGACTGGCAGAGTTACACCCGGAAGCACTCGTGATCATGAAGTGGTATATCATCTTCAGTGTAATCTTTGCGCTGGCACTACTTGCCCCCTGGACAGGGGCGTTACCATTGAAACGCCTTGTACCTGTCAAGGATCAGGCTATCAATCCTGCCAATGCCGAAGCGACGTCTGATGAGTTGACAGCGGATAACAAGGCGGATGTGGCCAATGATTACTTCATCGATGTCAATGACCACACACGTCCACCGCATCCCTGGTGGTGGTGAAGATGACCCCCAACCCGGCAATCAAACAAGTGGAGGAGCTCAACTGTTGGGAAAAGTCTAGTTTTTTTTTTAAATTTAATCTAATAATACTTAAATAAAGAAATCAATAAATTATTAAACAAATTATAAAAAATAATAAGTTGGGAAAAAATTTAAATTTTGTTATAGCAGAAGTCAAAAATTATGCCCTGTTAATGGAATGTTAAATATTATACATAATTTTTATGGTTCAATGTTAAATTTTGTCTGTTAACAGAAAGTCTTTAAAAGTAAGAAGTCGGACTCATATATTCCATAGTTCATATCTCAAGTTGGGGCTTGAGTTAGGTCTAAGTCTGTCAACAAAATATCAATTATATCATTTTTAATTTCTTTCTTCAAAACTTGAACCTTCTATTATCATCCTGATAGTAAGTTCTAAACTTTCATATTCCCACAAATTATAATAAATTCATATAATATAATATTAAATAATAGAAGCTCTTAATAAATCAATTTTACTCCCCATAATAAACACTCGATATGAAGCTCTTATTACAGGGTATGGGAAGTCGAAAATGAAATTAAATATAAAGAGTGTAGAAATTTTTTTTATTGTATATGGGACGCTTTTTCCAGGGTATGAGAAGTCGAGATTATGTATTCCATATATCAAATCCCAAGAAAAATCCCAAGTTAAGGTCTATTACCAAAATAGTTAAAACTAATTTTCACTTGCAGTAACAAGTAAGGTATAAAAACTTAAGTTAATATACGCTTCATAATATTTAACATTAAGTAAAAATATATTTATTCAATTCCCCAAAGCAAACTTTCGATATAAGCCACTTTACACAGGGTATAAGAAATCGATCATACAGTTCCGTATTTCAAATATCTGCAGCTTCTTTGTAACTCCCCAAAACAAACACTTGATACGAACGGAGAATGAATAATCGGTAGTATATAGTATATAAGTCGATTTTATATATTTAATATTTCATTTGCCAAATCTTAAATTAAATATCATATTAAGTCTGCTTTAAAAGCGTTTATAATTTAATTCGTATCCCAAAAGCAAACACTCTATATGTACCCTTTATAGCAGGGTATGTGAGATCGAGTTTATATATAGTCATATATATATTATCGGTTTTCATATTAAATCATAAATTTAAATTTATTTCGAAAATCATTATTATTTTCATCTTTTCCTTAATCCCCCGACATAAGCTACTTTTCACAGGGTATAAGGAATCGAGTGAATATAATCCATATTTCTTTTTATTTTTAGGGAATGAAAAATCGAACTTCTATACATTATTTAAAAACTTACAGGGTATGACAAGTGGATCTTATTTAATCCATATTCTATATTTGAAATCATAAATTAAATCTTATTATTATAGTTTAGTTAGTTAGTAAGTTAGTTAGTTATTATAGTATAGTTAGTTTTATTCGACGCCCCATCCCTAAAGCCAACTTTTGATGTGAACCTCTTATTACAGGGTATAAGAAGTCCAGCTCATATACACCCCCAAACTGAAGCCTAAAGCCTAAAGACTGTTGACAGAAGACCGTTCAGACAGAAGACAGACCTCCTCATGACAGGACACCCAAAGCTGAGCATGGACACTCATATGAATAGCTTCGGACAGCTTTTAATTGGGTGTAGTCGATTTTGGGAGCATTAAAATTCAAAGTCTTAGCTTGAGGCTTGAGACTTGAGGCTTGAGGCTTGAGGCTTGAGGCCTGAGGCTTGAGGCTTGAGACTTGAATGAAACGCAAATCCTAATCGAAATGACTAAAAACATGCGAATTGCACAACTTGACTTTAACCAATTACCATCTTAAGGCTCAAGACTGTCTTTTCAATGACTTCAGTCCGATTCAATTGGCTGAACATTCAAAGTCTTTAAAATTTTGAAAATTTCAAAAACTTAAAGAGACTGTCAAGTTTAAAGCCGTCAAGTGCTCAGTCTTTTATATGAGCCATTATGTTATTAAATTAGCTACTGGGAGTCGGACTATGAGTTGCATATTATAAATATATATATATATATAAATGGAGTTTATGTGGGCGCACTTTAAAGTGAATAACGACTGTGACTGTGACTGTGACTGCGAGTGTAGCTGCAGCTGCAGTTGAGGCGACGGCGACGGCGACTGCGAAAAATCGCAATCAATTTTCCAGCTTTTGAGCGACAAGTTTGCAGTGACACAACGTCCATGGGGCAAGAGTTGTGATTGCCACAAAATAATGCTTCATGGCTCTGTGGTAATTCAAGTTGGACAAATGTCTGTCTAGTTAGCCAAAATGTTAAACCTGGAAAGGGGTCTATACTCTTGATGCCACTGGCCGTTCATTAGCATTCGAAGTTGTACTCAGACTCAGACTCAGGCTCGCAGTCGCAGTCGCAGTCGTAGTCGTAGTCGCATTCGCATTCGCGAAGCAGGAAATCTTGCGAGACAACAAGGCGAGACGCAACAATGTTGCAGGTTGAAGTGTCCAAAAAGCGACAAAACAAGCAAAACCAACGAAAACAACAAGCAACACACCAAATGGACAAACAAACAACAAATAAATCAAAGCCAAAGTCAAAGATACACGAGGTACACACAGCCACAAACTCGCACTTACACACTCTCACACACACTCACACACACTCACACACACTTACACACACTTACACTTACTTAGTACATACATCACACATCACAAACATTAGACATGTCACGGCCATTGACATTGAACTTGAAGCGGCCGCCGCTGCAGTAACTCCAGCGGCCACAGCGGCTCCAACGGCCACAGCGGCTCCAACGGCCACAGCGGCTCCAACGGCCACAGCGACTCCAGCGAGAGTTTAGATAGGGTGCCCCTCCAGTTGGATGAACTGGTTCCAGTTCCAGACCAAATAAACGCGGAACAACGTGAACGTGTAGCCATTTGCAGTCATAGATAATGAGTCGACATACAACCCACCATTTCTCTCCCTCTCACTCTCTTTCTCTCTCTCTCTTTCTCTCTCTCCCCTCATCCATCTCATCTCATCTCACCATCTCGAATGTAACTCGTGTTGCAGCCACACGACTGCAACGTCGAAATAAAAACATGACTCTCCGCGTTCAATGTACACCTAATTAGAGTTTAAATTTTAGTGGTTTCATTTAAATAAATAGTCGGTTGCACTTCAATTGAGCAACTGAGCTGAAGTGTGGAGCACAGTTTAGGATGCGAGGATTTGTAAATCTCGAGATCTTCGAACTGTAAACAGTTGATAAAACTGTCCAATAATTGCCATTGGTATTGCCAATGGTTTTGCTTTACGTGCAAAAAACTGGTTCCAATAATTGGGAAAATTATTTGCCATCCGCAGACGATGCCCCAGCCGCTGCCCCAGCCACTGCTCCAGCCTCTGCTCCAGCCGCTGCCCCAGCCACAGTCTCGGCCTCGCTCGATGCGTTGCATGCATGCACCGAACCGAATGCAATAAGTGATCGAGGGATGGGGGGGAAGGGGGGCTGGTGGGTGGCCCGGAAAAACTACCGGCCACTTGCTATTCGGACAACCATTGAAACCATAAATTAAACATAAGTGCAAAAAGTGATATATATCTATATATAAATTGAATGATATCTCAGGCGATGATCTCCTCGGGCGTCCTTAACGCTCGCTTTGTCGCCACTTTCGGCTGCAACTTGTCGCCGAGTTGCGTTGTGTCGTCCTGTCACCCACTACTGCACCCACCCCAGCCAACCAACCAACCAAGCGGTAGCAGTATTCGCACCACCAACTGACCCACCATCTAACGATCATCTCTCTATAACGAATCTCGGCCTGCCGCTGGTTCAGTGGCATTTTTAACAACTATGTTGCACATGTTGTTGCTACGCTTGTTACCGCTATATTTCTAGTTGTTGTTGTTGTTGTTGTTGTTGTTGTTGTTGTTGTTGTTGTTGTTGTTGTTGTTGTTGTTGTTGTTGTTGTTGTTGTTGCTGCTGCGTTAGTTGCATGTAATGTTTCGGTTGTTGTTGTTGCTGTTTTTGTTACTGCCTGCTGACCGCCTGTCAATACTTTGGTAATTAATTATGTTTGTTATTTGTTGCATTGACTGCGGCGGCTACAACGCGAAGCAAGAAAAATCCAAAAAAGCTAATAAAAAATAATAAATAATAAAAGTAATAAAAGTAATAATAAAAAATAAAAATTGTGCAACATAATCGTTAAGCTAATTAATAAAACGCACTTGTTATAATGTGTGGCATGTTCTAATAATACGTGATATATCGATATGAAGCCAGTAAATCATCCAATTAAATTGGTCAATGAGAACAAGGGAAAATTAGTTGAACGGTTAACCGTCTAAGCGGTTAAACGGTTAAACGGTTAAGCGGCCAAATGGTTAAACGGCCAAACAGTTAAACGTCCTACCTGCTGCATCACCACCAACGATCAATGCGACAATTATCATTGTTTTGTATATCGATGGATTAACTAATTTAATTCGATTGCACGATTAAATTAAATTTAATACCAACTCCTTGGCGAGCTTGTCTTTGGCTTCCACTATTTTTTTAAAATAAATAAATAAAAAAAAAAAATAAAAAAAATAAAAAAAAAATTATTATTTTATATTTTAATTTTTTTTTATGAGTTTTTTTAATTTATTTTATTTTGTTTTGCATTTTTATATTTTATAATTATTATTTATTATTTTACTTTTTAATTTATTTAATTTATTATACGTTTTATTTCATTAATATTTTTTAAATTTATTTTTATTTTTACATTTTTTTTAATAATTATTTTAATTTATAATTTTATATTTTATTTTAATTTATTTTTGTTTTATTTTCATTTTACTTTATTTTATTTTTTTTTATTTTATTTTTATAATTTATTCATGATTTTATTTATTTTATTTTTATTTTTATTTTTTTTTTATAATTATTTCAATTTATAATTTTATATTTTATTTTAATTTATTTTTATTTTAGTTTAGTTAAGTTTATTTATTTTTCTTTTTATTTTTATTTAATAATTATTTTTATTTATATATTTATTTTAATATAATGTATTTAAATTATTTATTTTATTGATTTTTTATTTATATATTTTATTAAAATTTATTTTTATATTATCTAATAATATTTTATTTTTTATTTGTATATGCTAATTTTTGTTTTAATTTTTTTCCTTTTTTTTTATTTATATAATTTACTTGTATTTTCTTCTTAACAATAAATAGTATTTTAATTCATTAAAGCATGACAAATTGATATGTAATATGCGAAGATATATCAGTTAATTATTTTATTATTTTTCATATAAAACTCGCTTCGAGATCTGATCGCTTGGGAGCCAATAAAAAAATGTTGTTTATTCGAAAGGCAGAGATTTACAGTCCAACTTCATAATTTATGGTAATCGATTCACAGAGAAAAATTATTTGTTTACTTTATCAAATGGATTGACTGAGTAATCATTAAACTTTTGATATATGATTGATCCCTTAAATTTTAAATTTTTTTTTTTATTTCTATAATGCAGAAGGAGATCCTGACAGCCGCCTTCATTAAGCAATTTTATGCTTCTGCTGCTTTGAAAAGTAAAAGGAACATTTTGATCATTGCATACATGAAAGCAAGTCCAATATAATATTATATTATTTATCACATATATATAGAAAGATATTATATGTATTATATAGTTATTTATAAACTTCTCATTCAAATTCTAAGCTCACAGGAATCATTTGAAAGCCCAATTTACGCCTTGTGGAGTTTTGAATCGAATTGCAACTTTTGAAAGATTTGCATCCACAAGTCTGATTTTTTTTTATTTTTTTTTGTAACTCAAAACGAATACTGAAAAGGCAATTATGTATGATTGATGTCCAACATTTGCTGGCCAAGATGTAGGAGCTGAGTTTGAGCTTAATTACACAACAAACATTCGCAGCATTTGAATTTGACATGTGAATATCCTGGGAATCGCATAAAATTGCCAGAGGAAACTCAACTAATTTATTTTATAGCCGATAGTTACTATCGTATTGCATGAACTATCGCCTAAGCGATGGTAATTTAGAGTTCATTTAAATTATTAAAATTTATTAAATATTTATGTTTTATTATTGTATATTTATTTTTTGTAAATAAAATTTTTAATTAATAAATTTCTTCATTTTTCCAGCTTTTCTTTATTTGAATTTAATTTGTATTTTTTTAACCTAAGTAGTGATAATTAATCATTATTTAAGATAATTGAAATTAACTAAATATTTATATATAGTTCTCATATATTTATTATTTTTTTAAATATTTTTCTTATTAATCATTTAAATCATTTTAATTATTTTCATTCTTTTGTTCTTTATTTGAATTTAATTTTAATATTTTACTAGGGAAAAATAGTTTATATTCTTTGCGTTACTAGAAAATTTTGAATAAATCTATAAATTATAATATATATAATATATTTTATAGATAAATATTTGAAATATTATATTTTGACAATATATATGAAATAATCGACCTTTTATATAGTTAAATCTGCTGAAATCGGAAGCAAGTTTCATGGAGCTATGAAGCAAGTCTTATATAAAAAAAAATAACTTTTAATTAAATAAAAAAAAATGTTAAAATAAATTGTGAAACATTAAGCTAATACCGATATGTCTATCAATTAATTATAAAGTAAAGTAGCTTAAACATAATCTCAATTCTACATTCCACATTATCCTTCAGATACTGCAACCTCCTTCAGCTGATGGCCAGATATTTTGCTCATTCAACTCATTAGTCGTAAAATGTGTACAGTTGTCAGCAAATGGGAAAGGTAGAGCCAAAAATCAAGTCTAATTAAGAATGAACATAGTTGAAAAAAATAAATCGAAAATCCAAAGAGTTATGTTTTGCACCTACTATATACCATATATCTGATCAGTCAACAGTCAGTGGTCAGTGGTCAGCAGTCAACAGTCTGCAGTTTCTAGTTTCTAGTTTTCAGTTTTTGGATTTTTGGTTTTTGGTTTTAGTTTTTAGTTTTCAGTTCTTAGTTTTCAGTTTTTAGTTTTTAGTTTTCAGTTTTTAGTTTTCAGTTTTTAGTGTTAAGTTTTGAGTTTTAATTTTGGTTTCTTAAAGGTGTTCGCATTCCCAAATATTGAACGAGTTGAGTTGCCGTCCATGTGGTATGATTTGTATGCAACACGCCGCATAATGTATGCAGGGGTTCTATCGGCCAATGGCAGGCTGAGGCGATTTGGTAGTCTGGGGAAACGAAGGTGTTATTTATGCGCTAATTTGCATAAGAGATCGCAACACATTAGCCAACGGACAGCGACCGCATTGACTTGCCATCTAATGAGGCACACGCACCGCCAACACCTGCCAAGTTGCATGCCACCGCAAATCGACTTGCAGCTAATATTTAAAAGGCGGTGAGTTGTTTCTTTTGGAAATGGCTGCAACAGCCACTGCGACGGTGACGGTGACGGTGACTGCCACTGTGACTGTGACTGTGACTGTGAAAGCCACTGTGATACTGACTGTGCCGGCGACTGCCACTGTGAATGCAATTTTGACTTAGACTGCAACTGCGACTCTGACTGCCACTGTGAATGTGACTGCCGCTATGACTGCAAATGCGTCCGTTACTCTGACTAAGTCTCTGAGTGCAGCAGTAAAAGCCAAAGATTAAAAAAAATGCACTATAAACGAGTTGCCGACAGCCGCGTGGGCTCTGCCGCTTATTAGGATATATGTAATATATATAACATTATGAAATTAAAGGAAGCAGTGAATAAAAAATAAAAAAAAAAATAAAAATAATATAAAAATAAAAAAAATATAAAAAAAAAAATAATAAAATAAAAATAAAACATAAATAAAATAAAAATAAAATACAAAGAAAATAAAAATAAAATAAGAATATAAAAATAAAAATAATATTAAAAATAAAATAAAATATAAAAATACAAATAAAATAAAAATAAAATAAAATAAAAAATAAAATACATATCAAATAAAAATAAAACAAAATTATAAAAAAAATAAAAATAAAAAAAATATAAAACAAGTATTAAATAAAAAAAATATAAATACAATAAAAATAACATAAAAAATAAAAAATAAAAATGAAAGCAAAATAATAAAATAAACTAAAAAATAAAATAAAAATAAAACATAAATAGAATAAGAACAAAAAAAAATAAAAATAATATTAAAAATAAAATAAAAAATAGGAATACAAATAAAATAAAAATAAAATAAAAAAAATAAAATAAAATAAAAATAAAATAAAAATAAAAATAAAATAAAAACAAAAAAAATAAATAAAAATGAATTAAAATAAAAATAAAATTAAATAATAAATATTCTCTTCAAAAACTGTTCCCCAATTTCCCTTTACTGAGGCAGTGCTCATTCAAGGATACCAACGGCTGTTTCCCATCGCTCTGACTGCGCTGTAAGGAGGCCTAGGAGACGACATATGTGTACAAAGTATTTCGAAACCATAAACAGTCAATTCCTTAGAGCAGAAATACAGAAAAAATATTGACTTTAATGCTAAGTAGTTGCCATTTGGAGTTGCAACTATGAACCAGTTCCAAGAAACTTACAAAACTTACAAAATACGTCAAATGCGCGGCACAAAAACAAAACAAAAAAAAAACCGTTCTGCCGCTTGCCACTTACATACATAAATACATGTGTCACAAGATGTGGTACGAGGCCTGAGGAGTTATGAAGTTATAAACAAGGATCCATATATGGCAAAAATTAGAGATTTTCCGAAAACAAAAAATTCCAATTTCAAATTAGTTTTTCCAAGAATTAAAACTCCATTTGTACCGCTCCGAACGACTGAGAATATGAAATCAATTAAGTTGAAGGGGCACACAGCTCCGTTGAGGCGGAAATTACGCGCTTTTGACCCTCGCCCATGAATCATCGCCAAAAATTAAAAAAGAAAAAAAAAAAAAAAATTGCACGTAATTTTTTTTAGAGGCCAATCAAAAATCACAAAAAAAAACAAATGGAAAAATTAAAACAAATCAAACGCAGCGAAAGGCGTCGTTGGCGTCATTGGCGAAGGGGCCTGTCGTTTGGTCGTTCGCGTCGACTGCCGATCGCTTAGGTCACGGGTGGCATTTGAACTGCGTCAAATTTTTTTGTTTTCATTTTTTTCGGGCCACGATTTTTTGAACTCGCGCGCGCGTTGATTAAAAGCAAATTCAAATTCATTAAACGGAACTACAAATGCCGACGATGGCTGTGAAAGGAGAAGGCAGCACGTGGTGGGCGAGACGGGCGGGGGAGGGGGTGTGTTGGGCGCACTGGTCCGTAACATGCGTAAAAATCAGTCATCGGAAAACAATGACTCGACCCGAAGGCACCAAGGCACGAAGGCAGCTTCCGATGTCTTTGCCGAAGAAGTCGCACG
This sequence comes from Zaprionus lineosus, assembly GCA_035044505.1. NCBI lineage: Eukaryota > Metazoa > Arthropoda > Insecta > Diptera > Drosophilidae > Zaprionus > Zaprionus lineosus. The sequence goes on from JAWNNX010000676.1 coordinate 513,756, forward strand.
CTTGCGCCTTTGCCTTCGGCTGTGCCTTCGTCTACGTCTACGCCTTCGTCTGCGCCTTCGTCTGCGCCTTCGTCTACGTCTTCGTCTTCGTCTTTGTCTTCGTCTTTGTCTTCGTCTGTTGCTGTCCACCGCTGCTGTCACTGGCACTGCCGCTGCCTCTGTTGCTGCTGCTACCGCTACGAGCGTTGCTACCGTTGTTGCTGCCGCCGCTGCTGCTGGTGCTGCTGCCGCCATTGCCTCTGCCGTTGCCGTTGCTGCGGCGGCGACTGCAGAAATAAGTTTATATAAAATGTGAACGCAATGCTATGGACAACAGTCGTAAACGCGCCAGCCACTTGAGCTGAGAAATTGAGAATAAATAAATAACAACCAAGTTCGCCCCACCATTAAAAAGGACACACCAAAAGGACATCCATTTAATAGACACTGTTTGTTGTTTTTTGTTGTTACTTTACGTTGCATTTAAGTGTCGCCACTCTTGCCAACTATCGGCACGTAGAAAAATCTCTACACTCAAAATTCACGTAATGTCCACCGCTCCGGCAATGAGGGGCGTCGCCCTTTTGGGTCTTATCCTTTTCATATACGCTGGCAGCGCTCAGGCCGCGTACAAGCTGCAGGAGCGTTACAGCTGGAATCAACTGGACTTTGCCTTCCCCAATGATCGGCTAAAGGAGCAGGCCATCGCCACCGGTGACTACATACCACAAAATGCGCTGCCCGTCGGCGTTGAGCATTTTGGCAATCGGCTCTTTGTCACTGTACCACGTTGGCGCGACGGTGAGTAATTTGTAGGCAAAGATTTGGATCCTTCTATGGTCATCGTTAGCAACATCATTAACAGCGTCAGCAAACGGAAATCGCATGCATGTTGCAAGCTGTTTGTGCAACACGTGTGATTCTTGCTGTGATATTTCCTAGTAAGGATAGCGCATTGATTTGATTTGCCTAACATTAAAATTCAGGCTGCTTTACTGTGTGATTGAGTGGTTGCTCCACTGACGCATTGACGTATTGATCAACGGACGCTCAGCGCTTAGCTCGCAGTGCATGGAGAAAAAAAAACTTGTTAAGTTACAAATTGACACATGTCAATAGATCGCAATGTTGATAGTTGAATATGGAAAATTAATCAGGTCTCGCGAGATTCATTTTGAAAAAGGCAACGCTTCTGCGAACAACAAGGGTAGCTCTACTTTGCTTACAGGTGTGCGTGTGTGTGTGTGTGTGTATATAGAGTGAAGAGGTATTCCTTGTGGGGTAATCAAAAATCTGTGCCACAAATGTCGATTATTTGTCGCAAATATAATTGATGGAAAATCATAGAAAGTGAAGCACCTGAAGTCCTTTCTATGAATAATCCAAGCAGGTGGCAATTTAAGGCAGTCAAATAAAAACCCTTTCGTCCTTAGAGAATATTTTTGCTTTAAAAATATCTATCAATTTTAGTTTTCGATTATAAATGTCCTTTGAGAATATTTTTAAAGCGACTTATAATAATATTCAAAGGACATCCTTTGCAGTAATTACACACAGAGTGTGGCTGCGCCTGTAGAGTCTCAAATAACACACAGCCCAAAAAAATGTCCTTTTTAAAATACTAAAATGCATTTTTAAGGATACCTTGATACAAATGGCAATCTTACGCTTCCTTAAGCTGAAAGGATATTTTCCTCCATAGCAAAATAATTTCGAGTCTTACAAAAATTTCGACTTCACCCACAAAATAAGCAACTAACCAGAAGTAAATCTACGCTCAATTAAATTTACTTCGATTTCCTGCTTAAATATAGTTCGAATAATTAAATTGCAATTTAAATTTCTTAAAAGTAATAATTAAATTTAAAAAAAAAAAAAACAACTTTAAATTCTGTGCCATTGAATGGCTGCGGGTTTCTTGGTGCGTTTAAATAATTCCAATTGTGAAGGCTTCTTCAGAACCTTGACTATGCTTTACCGTTACAAATCAATAGTAAAGCAAATTAAAAAAAAAAACAAAAATCAAAAAAACAGCCAAAAGCAACTAAAAAAAAAAAACCAAATCAAAATAAATAGAAGAAAAAAAAAATTAATATATTTTTATGGCAATAATCAACAATTAAATTAGCCTCTGGCTGAAAGTGAGAGTTGCCTTTGAATTCGCTTCGATTTGATTTGCGGCTAAACATGAAAATGTTCTGCACGATATGACAATTGGATTGCGAAATGGAACCAAGGAACCGGAACTTGAACTGCAACTGGAACCGGTTCTGCGGAGCTACACATTTGAAAATGATTTAAGAAATTATTAGAAAATTAAAAGAGCCCCAAAAAATCAAAGGAAATGTGGAAAGAAAATATGGAAAATGTGTGGAAATTAATGAAATAATGAAAATTCATAAAAAACTCAAAAAAATGATTCATACTTAAAAAAGAAAAAATAATTAAAAGTGAAATAATCCAGCAGCATCCGACAGCTTTCGATTTGACCTGTAAATAATCTTTTTCCAAATATTCAAAGTCAAAGTTCCTTTTGCCTTTCAAATCAACCGAAAAATGTTCCAATTTAATTTCCTTGTATTTAAATTAGAATTGAAAATTTGTGAGGAATAATTTGATTGTGAAAATTTATTCAATTGAATCGTTGTTTAATATCAAATTCCGTGATTCAATTGAAATATATAAATAATTATTCGAAATGGAATTCAATTATTCGTTCAAAGTATTTGCAAATCTATTCGTTACAATTTGAATACCTTTGACAGTCTTTCAGCTCGCAATTGGCTGTCATTCAAATTAAAAAAAAAAAAAAAATTAATAATAATAATAAAAAACAAAAAACAGCCTTGGGCTCCAAAGCTACTTACATTCATCTCTAAGAATGGCCAGATAATAAATTGGAATGCCAATGTTTGCCAGGGCCTAGAAGGTCATCCATCTGACTAATGAGTGCGAGAGTTACCCATAGCCTAAAGATTGATACGTCAGCCAAGCAATGCCCCAATACCCCCACCCACCTTCCTACGTCCACCTTCCTCTGTTCACAGTTCACCTTCCACTGTCCACCGTCCACCGTCCACCGTCCACCGTCCACCGTCCACCGTCCACCGCCCACCGCCCACTGCTGCCTCCCCGCCCGCAACCGAAACTCCTGTATGGAAGGCACACGCTTCAATGGATTTCGTGAAAGAAGTGAAAGTCAAGTTGAGTCGTCGACTGACTGCGGTTAATCTAGGCAAATCAATTAGCTAATCGCAGTTAAATCTCATATTTTACAAGAAACCAGTTGACAGTTATGAGTTATAATGAGGTTGCGGCCAAGTGGCTCCAAATAAACCGCTAAGTAGGTGTGCACAGGCGGACTGTCAAGACTAAATGGCAATTATTGAAGGAGCGCTTTTAAAAAGCCACAAAAAAAAAATAAAATAAAAAAAATAAAAATAAAAATAATAATAAAAAAATCATAGACAAATATAATAAAAAAAAATAAAAAAAAAATAAAAAAAAATAAAAAAAAATAAATAAATATTAAAATACATAACAAAAAATCAAAAAAAAATATATAACAAAAATAAAAAAAATAATTATTAATTGAAAAATAATAATTTAAAAAAGTTATTTAAAAAAATAATTTAAAAAAAAAAATAATATAACTAAATAATAATATTTAAAAAAAAAAATTAATACTAAAAAATTAAAAATATCATAATAAAAAAATTAAATAATATAAAATTAAATTAAAAAACAATAATATAAAAAAATGAAGAAAAAAAATTATATAAAAAATAAAAAAAAATTAAATAATATAAAAAGTAATACAATGAGAAAAAGTCAAATAAATTCCTTTCGAAAATTTGTTGGACATTAGAGGAAAATTTGAAGTGGAATTTAAAATTGAGTTCTGTGTGTGGTCTGTGGGTTTTGTAAGGACTGTGCGTTCTCATATTAAATAAAAGCGTTTGTGTATCGAATCAGAATGCAGCTATGACTGATCGAATAATCTATAAAGATCGTTAGCAATTTTTATAAGCTGTTCAATTGACTTACAAATTGATTTCAGTGAATTTCAAATGATTAAATTAGCTCCTTTGGTTTTTAATTTTTTTTATTATTTTTTTTTTATGTGAAGTTTTATGTACTTTTTGAGCCAAATCTCATTGGATTTGACAAACTGGTCACAACATATATATTCAAACACACACATACACACACGTAAAACTAACTACTGAAATGTCTGTGGGTAATGGCAAATTCATTGACTGTTCGACGGTCGACAATTTGCAAACGGCCGGTAAGCGACTAATATGAATGGTCTGAAGTGCTCTCCGTGGTTGGCTGTTGGCTCTTTATGAGCCATGGTCATAACAGGTCCCCATGTGTTAACAGACAGATGCTTGAACACCCCAGGAGGTAGACAGTCCGACTGGCAATTAGATGGACAGACGGACGGTCATACACACAAACGGATAGAGTTACCAAGACGGATGACATTTTGTGTATGGCAACAACAACAACAACAACAACAACAGCAACAACAACAACAACAACAACAACAACAACAACAACAGTAAATTAAAGTTGTTTACGTTGTGTTTCACAAAAGCCGCTGGATAATCATTATTCATCTTGATATGAATGAAATTTGTCCATTCGATATATATACAATATATATATGTATATATATATCGATATATATCGATATATAATTAATTCATTTATAAGCTGGACTAGAATGCTGAAACTATGCACTCCAATACTTAAATTAATGATCCGAGTGTTGGGCTGGAATTTTTATGGCTACCCTTCCATTGCCGCCATAGCCTCCAACGTCGTCTCATGTCATTAGTACGAATGCTTAAGGAATTCATTTAATGCCCAAGTTAATTGCAGCTTAGGTAATTAAAAGCTGTTCACAAGAAGAAGAAGCAACCATTGCCATAGTTGCTCAATCAAAAAAAATGCTGTACTTACACTGCAGCTGAAGCTGAAGCTGAGGCTCAGGCTGAAGCTTAAGACTGAAGACTGAAGACTAAGTTATGTTAATTAAATTTAGTTAGTGGTTAAAACGAACCACAAATGGGCTCCATAAATTGGACTGCCATAAATGTGAGCCAGTTACAAGTGAGCGTAAAAGGAAAACCACCAAACACCAAAAGGCATCCAGATGTCAGGAGGGAGTCGCGAGATTTTGGAATGAATATCGTATGAATTATAATTGCATTGGGTTAATGGAGTTTCCGAAGCACTTAACTGGTTTAAGGGGCTGCGGGGTGGGCGAAGGTGACGAACAGTTAACCACCTATAGACAACGAGAATTGGCCAACTGCTAGAATTGGCAACTGCGAGTATGTCGCACGCCCGCAACGCCACACTTTGTTGGCCATTCCACCACGCGTCATGTCAACTGGAGCGGAAATGCTGATGATGATGTTGTGATGTGAACAATAACAATAATGATGTTCATGATGATGATGATGATGATGCAAAAGGTGATAATCATGATGAATGCTGAAGATAATGTAATTGGTGTTCATGCGATTGATGTTGATGTCAATGGCAAAGATGATGATGATAATGATCATAGTGATAATGATGATCATAATGATAATGATGATCATAATGATAATTATGATAATCATAATGATGTTGTGATTTTAAGTCATTGCTCCCATGTGGCTAATGACATCGGAAATGGCTTGTAGACATTTAGCTGTTTGGCAAGGAGTATTTTTTGGGAACTCAATATGGGATGAGGCTTGGCTTGAGGGAAGCAGTAAGATGTGGAGTGGGGTGTGGGTTGATTAGTAGTCAGACTACCACTAATAGTAGGAACTTGCAACATGCATTTACATTTATGAGCTAACCATCAGACATTCATACGCTCAACGACATATCCCCCATTATCTTGCAGGTATTCCGGCAACTTTAACATACATAAACATGGACCGCAGCTTGACGGGCTCACCCGAACTGATTCCGTATCCGGATTGGCGCAGCAACACGGCCGGAGATTGTGCTAATAGCATTACGACGGCATATCGCATCAAGGTGGATGAGTGCGGACGTCTCTGGGTGCTGGACACTGGTACCGTCGGCATTGGCAACACCACAACCAATCCCTGCCCCTACGCCGTCAACGTCTTTGATCTGACCACCAACACGAGGATTCGCCGCTATGAACTGAAGACTGAGGATACAAATCCCAATACATTTATTGCCAACATTGCCGTGGACATTGGCAAGACCTGCGATGATGCCTTTGCGTACTTCTCCGATGAGCTGGGCTACGGGCTCATCGCCTACTCCTGGGAACAAAACAAATCGTGGCGCTTCTCGGCCCACTCCTACTTCTTCCCCGATCCCCTGCGCGGTGACTACAACATTGCCGGCCTGAACTTCCAGTGGGGTGAGGAGGGCATCTTCGGTCTTGCTCTGACCCCCATACGCTCCGATGGCTACCGTACCCTCTACTTCAGTCCCCTCGCCAGTCATCGCCAGTTTGCAGTCTCCACCCGAATCCTGCGTGACGAGAGTCGCACTGAGGACAGCTACCATGACTTTGTGGCCTTGGATGAACGTGGTCCCAATGCACATACAACGGCGCGTGTGATGAGCGACGATGGCATCGAGTTGTTCAATCTGATCGATCAGAACGCCGTCGGCTGCTGGCACTCATCGATGCCCTACTCCCCGCAGTTCCATGGCATAGTCGATCGCGATGATGTCGGCTTGGTCTTCCCCGCCGACGTGAAGATCGATGAGAACAAGAACGTTTGGGTCCTGTCCGATCGCATGCCTGTCTTCCTGCTCTCCGATCTGGACTACAATGACATCAACTTCCGCATTTACACCGCTCCCCTGGGCAGCCTCATCGAGAACACCGTCTGTGATCTACGTAACAACGCCTATGGACCCTCGAATTCCGTAAGCTTGCCAGCACATCAGCCATCCCTGCCAGGCCCACAGCCTGTCTACAAGTCGTACCGTCCACCTGTACTGCCCCAGGGACCAGCACCGCAACTTCCTCCCAGCTGGGCGCCACCCACTCGCGGCTACTTGCCCGCAACCACAAACAATGTCTCGCCTGGCCCAAGTGTCTCCACTGTCAGTGTGTCGACTTCAACGGGCTTGACGCCAACTGGACTCGAGGTGCCCAAGGCCTACGTCTTTAATCAGCACAACGGTATCAACTATGAGACGAGCGGACCTCATCTCTTCCCCACCCACCAGTCGTCCACCCAACGGGAAGGACTCAAGAGCTATGTGAGTGCCCGACAGTCTGGCTGGTGGCATCATCATCACTAATGTCTAGGAAATAGGATGCAGAGCAGGAACTTCATAAGGACTCTTAATCACACCCAACTATCGCACAAGCACACACACACAGACACCCACACACATACTTACACATCAAAGCACACAAATGCCTGAAAATGTGTTCGAAGATTTCTATTTGCCAATTTCTTGTCATTTTTGTATGAATTACTTTTATGCAATATTTGTCTTCTTTAACATTTTTAGAAATTTAAGAATAATAAAATTTTTTTTTATGTTGTTGTAATGAAATCTGTTTGAAGGATTTTACCGCAAATAAAATAAGAAAGTGTTTGAATTTAATTAATAGTCTTAGATTCACTTTGAGACTCAGATCGAGCTGATGATCTCTTGGGGAAGGGAATCGGGGGAAAAATCAATTTTATATTTTTATATAGAATATATAATTTTAAAATTAATATGGGGTATTTCATGATAAAAATATTAATTTTAAGTTATATAATATAATACTTAAATAAAGCTATGCATCTGGAGATCTGGGGAAATATAGGGACTTACCTTATATTTGATACAACCTATAATTAAGTCGGCAACTTTATTCGACTAAAAGAAAAAAATAAAAATAGAAATTAAAAAAAAAATAAATAAATAAAAAAGAAGAGATATTCCTAAGACTTTTCTTTTTTTTGAAATTTTTCTTTTTATCTATTATTTTGAATAAAGGATAAGTCTTTCCGGGTTACCACCTATTAAATGAAATCTTTCCATATCTTTTAAATAAATATAAAAAATATATAATAATTAAGATCTGGCATAAAGAATTTATTAACTTTGATATAAACATCTATTCTATCATAAATACTGAATATAAAATTAAAAACAAGTCCAAAAAAAATTAAGAAATATTTTTTATGGTAAGTAAATTTAATTTCTTTTAAACTAAATTTAATTTTGCTCTCCAACATTTTTTTATTTTATTTTTTATTAAATTTGAAACATGTATATTATTTTACTACTTCCAATTAATTTTTATATTTATTTTGGAATTTCTAAATCCGCAACTCTAAACTCAAGTAATTGAAATATTTAACTACAGAATCTTAAATTTTTAAGACAAAAAACAATTGAGCTACATTATTTATTTTATTATTTAAAAATTATATTATATTTTATTTTACTTGGATTTTTAGTTTGTTTTTTAGTTTTTTTAAAAAAAAACTTTTTAATTACTTTTTTTTTTATTTTTTTTTTTTTATAATTTATAATAATTAAAATCTAATAATTTTATTAGAATTAAAAAAAAAAATAAAAAAAAAGTAATTTTAAAATATTTTTTTTTTAAAAAAAAAAATTAAAAAACAAACTAAAAATTTAAGTAAAATAAAATTATAATTAATTTAAAAAAATAATTTTCAAAAATACGAAATTCAAAATCTAAGCTAAAATATTAAATAAATTATATAAAAATAAAATTATATATATAACACTCAAAATCGAAGCAAAAAGATACATTTTCCATCCATAGAGCCCGCAAATGGCATTTCAGTGTTGCTGTCACCAAGTCAGTAAAAAAAATGTATATCTACCCCAAGCAACAACGATTATTATCAATTTGAGATGAAAAACACACGCGCCGAAACAAATTGTAAATATCAATTTTTTAGCCATAAAGTTAATTGGATATCTAGATCATAAAATGGAAAATAAATAGATTCATACTCTAAGTATTTATCCGTGTTTTCATGTCTTGTAAAGTGTGCATTTAGATGGTTATTCGATTTGATGTTTATTGCGATATCAAGAGATTTTATAAAATACAGCAGATAAAACTGTAAACAACTCGTTCAGACTTTGGAGTGAAAAAAGCATTTTTAGCTAAACAATTTTTTAAAGGCAATAATTTATTTATGAGATGTTCAATTTATTACAAGTGCAGGCAGTACATTTTATAGTACAACTACTGACCGGTAGCTGGCGTAAGGGAAACATTTTCATTTTTTGTTGCATACCTTTGGGCTGCAGGCAATAATTCATTTTGCGAAGATGCAACACGATTTCAGAGTTAATCCATCAAAATTGAAGTTTTTTGGTTTGAAAATGATTTATACATAGATAAAAATTTATGAGTCTGCATTTATTATTTGTTTGACATTTATTGATATGATTTTTATATAGTTTTATGCAAAATTGATTCATAATTCACAGCTGCAAGCGGCGACGCTTACAAGAAACCCGTTTTACTGGTAGTTCATTCATTTGCATGCACACGCCCGCCGCCGCCGCCATCGATGGATGGGGGAGGGGTTGGCAAAGGGTGGCCGAGGGGGAATTGTTAACTGGACGCTTGGTTGCAGGTTGGTTGGTGTGTGAAACGATGGCTGTGCCAAAATTCACACATAATTACTAGTAAGGCTGTGCCTGATGAGGCTCTTGTAGCGGTTGTAATGTGTGTGTGTGTGTGTGTGTGTGTGGTGGGGGAGGGGACGGAGTGTGGGGGGTGAAATGAAACTGACGCTGGGAGCAAGCAAAAATCCCCCACATTGGCGAGCGCAGTTTATGCGTATGATTTATACCAGGGCATGGGCGGGCGTGTTGCTGTGGGCGTGGCATATGCCTTGTGACTTTCGCAACAACAAAAATGAAAAAACAAACAAATAAACGAGGCGAAAGCCAGCAGTTCGCAGTTCGCAGCCCGCAGCCAGCATGCAGCATGCAGCATGCAACAGGCAGCCGCCTGACTGCCGGCATTTATTTACTTTTTGATTACGAATACACAGACTCGATATGGCAGCATTACCCCCGACCCGCCCCCCATCTTCCTTACTCCTTGAATGGTGATGCGTCTGCTTGCTGTGCGAAACACTTAACGCCAAAAGTGAGCAAAACAACACTTGCTCTATTAACGCGTCTGCCGCCACGATCGATGACGCTGGAAGAGGAGGAGGTCGGATCGGGTCGGGTTGGGTCGGGGTAATCGGGGCTCCCAGCGGTTGAATCAGTTGGCGAATGTCTGAAAATTTATTGAAAAACATTAAGGAGTCGTCGTCGTCTTCGGGTTTGTCTGTTGGCCTGTTGGCCAAGTTAACGAGAAACGTACTCAGAATTGGACAGGCCAAGAGCTGCGATACGTGTGGCTAATTTGCGGTTGCCGGCTGATGATTTACATAGGATCCCATTGAGACTTTAGGATCAGCAAACCCAAAAAAAAACAGCAGCCAAAAACAGAGAGAGAGAGAGGGAGAGAGAGAGAAAGAGCGGAAGAGCGATAGGGGGAAAGAGAGAGAAATAAAAACAGAAACCGCAACAAATGCAAATTATAGAAATTTTCATTGGCTGCCAACTTAAACAAATATTGGGATAGGCTTGCCCCTCCCCCCAACTCAGCCCCTTTTCGAGCAGGCTGCCACTTTCAGTATCTCTCGATAAGCCCGACAACGGACACTATCATTAGTGACGGTTTTCGCTTATTCAAATGCAATAAATCGCCAAAACCAAAAATTTGCAGCTACCTTTCAGGATTCAAGAAGCAACAACAAAATAAAAAAACAAAAAAGAAAAAGGACGAAGAAGCAGAAAAACGAAGTTACTAATTTTATGCTAGACGGCGTTAATATCAAGCTGCCATTTATGGCTTCCGTTTCGGAGAGATGGAACAAGGCTTTGTTGGTAATGAATTGTGAGCCGCGGCCGGATTGAGTGAGTTGATGATATAGTCTGAGGCCTCGAAGCGGGAGACTTTTTCCTGGGAGTAAATGGGTAAATGGCTGACGGATGGATAATCAGTTGAAGAGGTGATGATGGGGGGGAGTTGGGCGGGTGCGGGGGGTTGACGCACAGGCGATGTATGCAAATAGAGCTACTTAATTGAAGGCGCCAAGAAACAGCGGGAACAGCGCCTTCAATGAAGGCGCTCTTCATATGGGGGCGTGGCAGTAGTGACCTGCTGTGAAGTTGTGGTGATTAAGTCGAGTCTAAACAAGTGCCCGACAGCAAGTCAAATATGCTCGTTACGTCATACGCTTGTTAAGTTCGTTGCTTAAGTCGTTCGTTTTTACATACAATTTTTCAATAAAAAAAATAAAAAAAAAATTATTTTGCTTTTTTTTTTTTATCAATTAACAAACAATGAAACAAAATTGTATGCATATTTAATGAAAAATGTAATTGATTTTTACAAAAGTGAAGGCGTGTAATGAAGCCTGCCACATGGCCCGTGCATGCAACAACAAGTCGACCAATGACAAGTTGTATTTCCAGTGTAAATAACTTGCATTATCCGAAAAATTGTATTTTAGTTTTTTTCTTTATTTTATTTACAGATATTTTATTTTTTTTTTTTTTTTTAAATTTTTAGTGGAAAAAGAAAGTGCAACTTAATCGCTTAATTCACGCGGCAGCTACAGAAAAAAAAACACAAATAAAAAAAAAACAAAAAAATGTAATTTTTTTTTTTCGCATTTTTGGTATTGTGTTTTTTGTTGTTGGTTTTTTTCTGTTTTTGGTTTTTTGGTTTTTTGACTGTCGCTTTACCAAATGCATTTTGTAAAAATGAAGTTGCCAGGCACGAGAATTGTCAGCGCTCGCTCGCAATTTAAATGTCTGCGAGAGGAGCTGCGAAATTATCTTGATTGACATTTTATGTCTTTTTAATGAAAGCAACTTCAAAGGACCAACACGAAATTGTTCGCATCGCATACGATGCTCAGCCCACTTTTTACCTCAACTTTGTTGGTGGCAGGCGCATAAAAATGTTGATGCTGATAGCGAGAGCAACAAACCCGCCAAGATGAACACACGATCGGGCGGTGAGACGGGCGGGCGGACGAACGGACGGGCGGACAGACAGAGATATTAACAGACCGAGATACTAACAGACCAGCAGACAGCCAGACAAACGGACAGACAGACATTTGGACAGAGAACAAGTGTAGCATGTAGCCACACAAGTCCCAGATACAATTGTATCTTCTGCTATCTGCGGCCAGGTAGAGATCACCTCAAGGCAGCTGTGCAACTAATGTACTTGCCCAAGATCCAAGATACTTGCACTCGATCGAACTTCAGCGCAAGACCACAAATGTTTATGAGCCCAAGGACTGTCAGCAAATAACGACTGAAGGATACTACGTAGTAGCAGATGAAAGTGAATTAGAAACGAGTTTTTACTCCCAAAAAAGAAAAAAAATACATTAAATAAAATAATTTAATTAAAATAAATATAATAAATTAATTAAATAAAGTAATTAAAATAAATAAATTAAAAAAGTAAAGAAAATAAATAAATAAAATAAATAAAATAAATAAAATAAATAAAATAAATAAAATAAATAAAATAAATAAAATAAATAAAATAAATAATATAAATAATATAAATAATATAAATAAAATAAATAATATAAATAAAATAAATAAAATAAATAAATAAAATTACTAAAATAACTAAATTAAATAAATTAAATAAAATAAATAATATGAATAAAATAAATTAAATAAATAAATAAAATAAAATAAACAAAAAAAAAAATATAAATATAATAAATAAAATAAATAAAAAAAAAAATAAAATAAAATAAATTAATTAAAAAAAATAAATACAATAAAATTTATATAAATGAAAATAAAATAAATAAATCCTTCATATTAAACAGCACTTTTGCACCTTCTCTATCTCAGCACATACAACTCCTCCTTATATCCTTACAGGGTATATAAACTCTTAAACTCAATCTAATCGCCTTTGCTTTGGCAAATGTCAGGCAGCAGCCACGTTCATTCATAAGACTCTCGCATCGCATGGGCCATGAGAAGTTGGAATTGAACCTGGGCTTGGGCCTGGGCCTGGGCCTGGGCCTGGGCTTGGGTTTGGGTTTGAGTTTGGGAATCGACGACGAACTCTTCATTCATTCATTGATAAAAACGCAAGTGCAACGCTTAGCAAACGCTGCGTGCGACAATCTGTGGCGGGTTAAGCGATAAGGCGTGGCAGCCGCATCCCAATTCGGATACGGATGCGGATTGCGTTTAAGGATCGTCTTAACTTAACTCACAGTTCACTTCAGCTCATTTTAGCTCAGTTCAGTTCAATTCAGTGCAGCGCAGCGCAGTTCAGTTCAGAATGGAACGGATCGGATCCGATTGGATAGGATGGGATAGGATAGGATTGAGGAATCAAGGGTTCGGTTTTATAGATATGACAAACACGCGTGAAGAGCGATGAGAGCGTCAAACGATTTTGTTATCGTTGTCGCTCCTCCTAAACCGTTGAATGGTTTAATTAAAAGGTTATTCTTGTATGTCGCCAGGCTCCTTGGATAGCGTTGATAACTTCCTCCTCCTCTGAGCCGAGCCACACATTTGATTGAGTTGTCTGCTCCTCGATTCCCGTTTCCCGATTCCCTCTTCCCCCTTCCCAATTGCCGATCCTCGATTCTCGGTCTTGGCTCTCGGTTCTTGATCTGTGTGTTTATCTTAAAGAGTTTTCGGTGCCGTTTTCTTCCCTCCCTCCTAACTGAAAGACCTTAACCCTTGGCATGCTCATATATTCACGACCTTGGCTGTGGGTCATCATAAAACTGAAAGTTAGCCGCAAGGAAAAAGTTTAACATTGATCTCTTTGTGGCCCAGGCCCAGGCACAGGCAAAGGCACAGGCACAGGTCAGACCACAGAAATGCACTGTAGCCCGTTGAGCAGATGCCAGGTGAGAATTGACAAATTTCCATTTCGTCAATACAATCAATAAAGCAATAAAAGCAACAACAACAACCACAACAACAACCACAACAACAACCACAACAAACCTGCAAGTACATTTAAAACAAGTGCAGCTTCCAATACACAGCTCACACCTCGAAGCTCCTTAGGGACGAAAGCGATCGATTGAGGGACGAAGTGGGGCACTTGGATCACTTGTTGGTTGTTGCTTGTTGCTTGTTGGATGTTTGTTGTTGGTCGCTGGTCGTTGGTCGTTGGTTGTTGTCACAGCCAAGGCCGTTGCACAAAAACCGCTTTCAATTAAACTGGAGCACACTTTTGCTTGCGGTCGGTCGATCATCATGTTTATGATGATCATTATTATTGTCATAATGATGTTAATGGTCATTATGAGCATTTGGATCCCTTGCGGCTGCGCCCAGAGTGAAAATGAATTTTCAATGTGGCCCGCGGCAACAATTGAGTGGGGAGCTGCACTTGATAGCCGATGGCCTGCGGCCAGCCAGTTGCTCATCCAAAAACTGGTAGTTACTCACTTTTACCCGATCGAAGCAATCCTCTGATCGTTCGTCTGATCGTCTGATCGTCCAATCTGTCTGTCTGTCTGTCTGTCTGTCCATCCGTCCAGTCCAATCGTTCAATTGCCACTGTCGCATCGCATCGCATTGCATCGCATCGACTTTTAATATTGAAATTGAAACTCTTGATGGAAAGTTATGGCCCAACCCAGGGAGCTGCATTTATGACTCGATAATCAAGCTCCTGCTGCTACCACCGATCCTTCTGCTGATGCCGATGCTGATGATGCTGCTGCTGCTGATGATGATGATGATGGATGCAGATTATGGGGCGGCAGTCTATGCCAATGATAACATACTTATGCCCACGGCCTATAGGCAGCCAATTAGCTGAAAAATGAAAACTGTAAACTGCAAACTGCAAACTGCAAACTGCAAACTGAAAACAGAAAACTGAAAGCAGAAAGCAGAAGAACTTAAGCAGAAGAGGCCCAGGCAATGCATGAGAAGTCAGCAGCACAGGAAACAGAAATGGAATGTGTTAATGGACCATTCGATCGACAATGTAAAATTGATTAAGGACTAACTAAAAACTAAAGCAATTGCCACTTATAAACTACTAAAAGTTAAGAGAGGAACTAAGCAATGCTTCAGGTCTGAATATATGCCCAATAATACAAAATACAAATTACAAAATAAAAAATACAAAATAAAAAATACAAAATAAAAAATACAAAATAAAAAATACAAAATAAAAAATACAAAATAAAAAATACAAAATAAAAAATACAAAATAAAAAATACAAAATAAAAAATACAAAATAAAAAATTCATATTAAAAAACAAAAAAATATAAAAAAAAAAAATAATATAAGATACAAAAAGATGTAAAAAATAAGATACATAAAGAGATACAAAAAAAATATTCTAAAAATATACAAGAAAACGATAATTAAAAAAATAAAAAACGATACAAAAAATTATATTAAAATGATAATGATATATAAAATAAAAATTATGATAAAAAAAAAAACAAAATAAAAAAAAAAATTATATATATTTAAAAAAAAAATACAACAAAAAATACAAACAAAATATTTTACATAAAAATACAAAAAGAAAAATTATATAAAAAATAAAAATGACAAATAAAAAGATACTAAAATAAAAACACAAATAAAAGATACAAAAAATAAGAAACAGGAAAAAGTGGAAAAAGAAAGAAGAAAAATACAAAAAGATTTGTTTATTAAGAGTATTAGTATATTTATTTTACTTAAAAAAAATAAATAAAAATAATCAAAAAATAAATTAAATGTCGCCTGAACTGAACTGCATTTAACGAGAGAATCTCCCAGGAACCAAGGACTCAACATCGCTGAAAGGCACAAATTTGAGTGATCGACAGTAGCAAAAGATGAAGCAAAAATTATAAAATAATTAAAAAAAAAATTAACTGGAATAGTTCAGAGCATGGAACAGGATAAGAGCCAGGATCAGAGCAGCATAAGGAGAACATTAAGTAGCGCTTTATAAACAATAAAGAACGAAGCATAAATCATTTCTCGTGCCTCTCATAGGTTTTACAATCATCGGCCAATTGCCGTGGGGCAACAATGTTTTGTCCCGTCTAGATCTGTCCGTCCCACTGTACGACATTCCTTTGTCTCACATACACATATGGATGCTTTGGCTACTGTGATGCCTGATCCTCATCCTCAGAGGATGCCTCTCCTGATGCTTCTGCTGCCGCCTCCTCTGCCACCTCCTCTGCCACCTCCTCTGCTGACTCCTCTGTCGCCTCCTCTGCTGCCTCCTCTGTCGCCTCCTCTACCACCTCCTCTATAGTCTCCTCTGCCACCTTCGCTGCCGCCTCCTTTGCCGCCTCCTCTGCCTTCTCTTCTGCCATCTCCTCTGCTGCCTCCCCTGCCACCTCCTCTGCTGACTCCTCTGCCGCCTCCTCTACCACCTCCTCTGTAGTCTCCTCTGCCACCTCCTCTGCCGCCTCCCCTGCCACCTTCTCTGCTGGCTCCTCTTGTGTCTCCTCTGCTGTCCCTCTGCTGTCTCCTCTATCTCTGCTACATCTGCCACCTTCTCTGCCATCATCTGCCCATTCCTCTGCAGATTTCTCTGCCCATTCCTCCTGCCACCTTCTCAGTCGATTCCTTTGCCGCCTCCTCTACTGCTACCTGTGGAACTCTAGCCATTCCTGCCCCCTCAGCCATTCCTGCCACTCCAGCCGAGTGTTGAGTGGCGCTGCATGTCGTGACCCGCTGGTCATTGGCAACTCTTGTAATGGATCTTTCTGCAGTTACGCGAGGATTGCGTGTGCCAAAAAAAAAGATATAGTACTCAATGCGGAGATTTTAAGTTCATGGGATGCGGTTCCATTTACGTTTCATCGGGCTGCCGCGATCTTTGCGTGTCGCCGGCGTTGCCCACGAAAGCCCAACTTTTGGCTCACTTGCAGTTGGGCAACAATTTGTTAACAATTAGCGCGCCACATGCCCCACTCCCAACTCTCTGGTTCTGTTCGTGTCTCTGCCCCGGCCCCGATCGGTGTTCACCATCCCCGCCACTGCCACTGTCCCTTCCACTTCTGCTACTACTACCCCCCACCACTGCCACTGTTACTGTTCCCATCGCAACCCCTTCCCGTGCCTTGCCTTGTCTTGTCCTTGCCCATTGGTGGCTGGCGTGGCATGCAACACAGTCTAAGCCAGGAGTTGGCGCTACACTTGTTGCTGCTGCCTTTTAAGGGACGCACATTAAGTTCCACATTCCAAGCTACGTCGCCGGTGGTCCACCTCATCACCATGTCCCGCATGTCCCCCATGCCCCGCCACTCACCCCTCTCTCCACTCTCATTGAGTGGGCTTCATATCAATCATGCCGTCATTTCCATATGCTAATGATGGCAATTAATCAATGAGAATCAGTTAAGAATGACGCTGACGCCGGCGCACGCAATCTCCTCATTGACTTCAAACTGCTCCAGTTCCGTGTTCCCGATCCTGTGCTCAGTTCCCAGTTCCCAGTTCCCGGTTTCCAGCCCTCAGTTTTCAGTCCTCAGTTTTCAGTCCTCAGTTTTCAGTCCTCAGTTTTCAGTCCTCCGTTTATGTTCCTCTGCTCCGTCCTACTTGTTCTTGTTCTTGTTTTTGTTGTTGCTCAGGTTGTTAATGTTGTTGGACTCCTGACTTCAGAGTCCTTCCCCGCGAGTAGTCGTGGTCATCTTGTTTCCTCTAATGATGTGCTAAGCTGCAAACATTGACCAAAACTAATTGCAATTGACCCACATTTAATTATACAGTCTGAGATCATCCATCCCAATAGCCCAATTCAATTCCGGCAATTGACTTTTTGGCCTCGCCCCGTCGCCCTCGACACACACAGCGGGTGACGACTGCCAAAAAAAAAAAAAAGGCGACTCGAGAGTCGAGAGTCGAGGCTGCCCGCCACATAAACTGCACCTGATTACTGACGGTACCTAATTAACACTGACCCCGGGTCCAGCCCACTCTGGTTCTAGGCACACACCCAATGCACGTGGCAGAGCGTACGCCATTTTTCAATGCATTTCCACATCCGAACTGCAAACCAGTTCCTAGATCCTTCGCTCACAGAGATCCCAACTTGCGACTCGCATGCAAATAATATAAGTTACTGTGTCAGTGACTGCGACAGTGACTGCGACAGTGACTGCGACTGTGTCAGTGACTGCGACAGTGACTGCGACTGCGACTGTGACTGTGACGGCGACTGTGACGGAGACTGCAACTGCCACGGCTACTGCCTTGTGGCAGCAACTTGACTCGATGCAACAGGTGAAATTGTCGCCGTGTGCCCAAGTCTGCTCCCCCCCACCCTCCACCGCCTTCCCTTAGCTGCTCCTCTTCATGCTTCTGTCCCCATCCCAAGTGCCGGCCACTGGTTGCCAGTCAATGTCAAAGTGTTGCCCTGGGTTGCTGCCTTACAACAAAGTTAATTGCGCTGCACGCGCACGCCAAAGGCCTCGTCCCAGGCTCGGGCCAAGACTCATGTGTGCCATATCAAGTTTCCGTGTCAACTTGCCCCAGCACACTCCACAGTGTGGCACAATTGCAGACAAGCTGTGTGACTTGTGGTTACTTCGCTGATTTCATATTCTGTGCCACAGATTATCCATTTTTGTTCCACTGTGCGAACGACTGCCACCGTCGTGGTTGTCATTAGGCTGCTGCACTTGTCGTTGTAATTGTGACAGGAGCAACGAGCACGGATCGCCAACGGGTCGGGCCATGGTTCAGTTGGCTCAGTTGGCTCAGTTGGTTTAGTTGCTTGGGCGGCACGGGGGTCACACAGATTGATCCGCATGGGATGGAAGGCCGGCAGAGGCAGAGGCAGAGGCAGTGGCAGTGGCACAGGCAGAGGAAGGGGCGGTGTGGATGGGATAAATACGGGGTGAAGCGAAGGATGTGGTGCGTGGAGCGTGATCGTGAGTGCCAGAAGCTGATTTCAGCGCGGCTACCGCCGATAAGCGACAAGTCTGCGGCGAGTCAAGTTCGAGATCGAGAGACAGAGACTGACAGACGCGTTGATTGGTTTTGTTGAAGAAGAAGAGTCGAGGCAGCAACAGCAGCAACTGTGGAGTCGGTGGGGCGGGAGGAGGGGGTCACAAGCCCTACAGGGGGCAACGAGACATGTAAATTGCTACGAGGCTTTGCGTAAAAACTGGTACAATTTTCGTTTTGGTAATTTTTGGTTTGTTGTCATCGTCGTCGTCGTCGTCGTCGTCGTCGTCGTCGTCGTCGTCATTGTACTTATATTTTGTTTTTGTTGATTATATTTTGTTGATAGTCACAGCAGCCACGCCCCGCCAATTCGCTTCTCCCCCCCTCTCTCACCGCCCTGCTGCGCTCACCGCCTTATTTGACAACTTTTTGCATAATTACAATGTCCAGGAACAACGACAGAAGTGGAGGTAGCGGGGAGGATCCAGAGGATGAGTTAAGTTTTTGGATCGTTTATTGTTTTGGGGGCCATTCATAAATTGACAGAGCAGAACTCATAAATACTATCGATATCAGTATATCGATATCATTTCCCAAAAGCCCAAGCCACGCCAAGTCAAGCCAAGCCAAGGTGTTGGCCATAGTATCACACGTCAAGGAGGCAACAGCAAGGACCCAAAATTGAACTTCGAGGCCTCAACCAAAAATGCTTTGGCATCCGCCTCGTTGATTTAATGCAATGCGAAAACAAATTGTTATGTTTTCGGGGCCCGTAACGTGGCCGCAATTAATCAAAGTTCTCGCATTACAATTAATCATAAAATCGCACTGCCCATGGCCCAGACCAGCTACCAGATACCAGCTACCAGATACCAGCTACGAGATTCCAGTTGCCAGTTGCCAGTTGCAAGTTGCCCGTTGCCAGCTACCAACTACCAGCTTTCGGATACCAAACCCCTTCAAGTTTCTCCCCCCCCTCCCAATTGGTCATTGGCCATAAATATCACTGTGAATGTGGCCAATAGAATTGACGGCGGCGTCAAAATGCGCACCTTAGAAGTTCAACAGACGCTGACAGGCGCCCATAAATCAGACCCACAGCCAGAGATCATTTCAAAAGCGAGAGTGGAAAAGGGGAGAGAGGGAGAGAGAGGGGGGAAATGAAAAGGAGAAAGAGCCATGGGAGTGGGTGTTATACAGTTGCTGTTTAGGCTTTCGGATCCAGTTCCAGTTCCAGCTCCAATCCACAGTTCACAGTTCGTCGTTACACCTATGGATCTGGGCGCGGCATCTGCGCTTTCATGTGGCCATCAGGCGACAATTTGATGTCCATGAACAGTTGACAGCTCAGATATCAACAATTGATTTGATGGATGAGCAAAAAATGTAAAAAAAAAATAAATAAAAAATAAAACAAAAAAAAAAATAAAAACAGATCGAAAGAACGAGATCCTGTGGGCTGCCAGGCATCAAAGACACACATATAATTATTATGATCCAATCACGATATTTATAAGCCAACTACCAGCAGTAAAAAATAAGAGGGACACAATCTTCTAAATTATAAAAAAAAGGATCTAAAAATTGCAATTTCTATTTTTTTGTATTTATCATATTATATATATTATAGATATATATATATAATTCGTACTCTTCATGAAAAAAAGCAGTCAGTCCCTTAAAAAATATCAGAATCCATAAAAAATCCATAAGTCAAAGAAGAATTGATCTAAATAAATAATACATAAATAAAAAAATAAAATTAAAAAAATACAAAAATAAAAATATAAATAAAAAATATAAAATTGAAAACTATACAAAGTAAAAAAATTTATTAAATAGAAAAAAAAAAATAATACAAAAAAATCCCCAACTTGCAGTTGCTATAAAAATAATATAATATTTATGTAGACTTGAGGTTTAACTATAAAAAGGATTCAATAACAAAATTGATTATCTAACCAAAGAATCACTGTAACTGACAGCTAATTATAATTTTAATATTAATTTAATTTTTATTTAATTTTAATTTAATTTTAATTAATTTGTTGGTCTTCTTTATGTTAATTTGTTATTTAACCAGTTTAAAAAAAAACTTATTAATACATTCCAAAAACTAATTTTTTAGTAACACCTGAATAATTCACTAGCCTTATTTGAGTAATAAATTAAAAAAAAAAAAAATAAGTAAAAAAAATAATATTAAAAAATCTATTAATATTATATTTTTTAATATATTTACTCAAAAATTATATGACAAGTATTTTTCAATGGCAAAACAAAAATTTTAAATATATAAATTATATGTAATATTATATAATATAAAAATTATTGTGTTCATTTTATTGGAATGACTATAATTTAAATTTAATTGTTTATCGCCACACGTAATATAAATTAAATAAAATATAATATATAAAAATCAATCCGTTGGAATCTCCAACCCATAAAAACTTTAATTCTATTATGGAACAGAACTTGGGCTGCTCTTTGTGCACTTTAGAGGCAATAACTTATGCAAAATGTAACTGCATGAAGAGGAGAACAACAATTACAACAACAACAAAAAGGACAACAACAACAACGGCAATAATAACAATAATAAAACAACAACAAACAGTGACGAGTCGGGAAGCTCGACCTTGGCAAGGGGCGCGTCGAAAACCGAGCCGCAAAGTGTCTGAAGTTGCGGGCAGGGAGAAGGAGAAGCCAGAAAAACATATATTAAAAAGAGAAAAAACATATATTAAAAAAAAAAACAAAAAGCAAAAAAAATAAAATATATATGAGAAGGAAAAATATGGAACTGAATGATCGAATGATCGTCGTTTCAGGAGCTGCATCAAGAAGTGTGGAGAAAACAGAGAAAAAGGAGAAATACAACCAAAACAATAACAACAACAACAACATCAGCAACAACAACAATAACATCAGCAACAACAACAACAACACCAACAACGACAAAAGCAAAAAATGATGATGCGATGTCAAGTTATTGACAGGCCCAAGTCGATATTAATGACGACTTCATCGCGGATACGCGAATTGTCGCTTCTTCTTCTTCTTCTTCTTCTTCCCCATCTTCAACTCTTCTGTAGTTCAGTTTAGTTTAGTTTAGTTCAGTTCAGTTCAGTTCAGTTCAGTTCAGTTCAATTCACTGCAGTTCAGTTTAGTTTAGTTCTTCACTTGGTTACAATTCCGTTTTGCTTTTATTGTGTCCTGCCAGCAATTACAATCGGCCCAGTATTGGGCCAGTTGCATCCATAGCCCCGGATGATCGCCAGCTCCCGAGCCCGGTACCCGATCCACATTTAAGCCAACATGTCAACATAATTTATATTAAATTTTTGTGTCAGATAATGATAGCGCCTGCTGCCGATCGTTGGGCATACTATATGTACGAGTATATCTGCATGCTGGGCTGTTGTGTTGGTTCCCAACTTTGAGCCAAGTCGTGCGATGCCAAAAACAACAAAGGCACTAAGAAAAATAATAAAACTTTTAAGCGGGCATCCACAGCAGCAACAACAACAAAAGCTACCAAAACAACGCCAATGGTGGCGGCATCCACAGTTGCTCATGTAGCTCCAACTGTGAGGATACAGTCACTAAGCGATGAGCTTTGTCTCCTCAAGGGATCTTAGGCTCAGGAATGCAAGACTCAGATTCTTTCTGAGTTTACACGGAAATTTGTTAAAAAAAAAAATTAAATAAATATATATATAAATAATAATAATAATACATAATAAATATAATAAATAAATTATAATAATATAAAAATAATACAATATATTATAACAATAAATATAATATAATAAAAATATAATAATAATTAATATAATATATAATATAGAAAAAAATGGCAAAAAATAAAAAATAATATTAAAATAATAAAATAAAATAAATAATTACTAATACACTTAGAAAATATAATTAATAATAATAAAATTACAAAATATAATAAATTATAATTAAAAATATTAAATAAATATAAAGAAACTACAGATTAATATTTAAATAATCCTTGGAACTAGTATAAAAATACGTCTAGGAATTCTTTTTTAATATTCGATTGTTCCTCAAAGTTGTTTATAATTTAGTCAGTTACTAAGTTTTATTAAGAGAACTCATAGCATTCCTTCGATGAACAAGTTCCAAGGAATTAACCAATAAATATGAGTTCTAGACTAAGGCTAATCAATGGACTAAAACTTGACTAAGAATTTACTTATTGTTATTATTATTTAACAGAATCAACAAATAAATTTCTTACCTACTATATTATAGCACTAGCTACTAGGATTTAGGCTTATGAATTAATTTAAGTAAGATATAAAACTTATAAAAAATGAACGAATTTGAGAACCAGTCGAGAACTTGGCACCCTAAAGCTTTAATATCCTCTCATAATTGAAACATAATTTAAATATAAAAAAATATTTAATTTTAAATAATTATCATTATTTTTATATATTTCATTTTGTTGTGCTCCAATTTAAAAATGGGGGAAAAAACAATATATTTAAAAAATAATAATAATTATTAAGCACTTGAATAGTTTTACTTTTTTGGATTCAAATTTATTAATCTATTAATTAATATATTTTTTAATATATTATTTTAATATATTTATTAATATATTTATTTATTTATTTATTTATTTTATTATTGTAGAGAATTTGAAAGTCGTTCAAGTTTCTTAATTCAATGCTGTTGTCGACTGCCCACTGTCCACTGTCCACTGTCCACTGTCCGCTGTCGGCAGTCGGTCGAGGCGGCATTAAGCGTGCCGAACCGGACGGACGGTTAATTTTCGAATGAAACGCGAAAAGTTAAAAACTCTAAATAATTCCCAATTTATATGAACGATGCGAGCGACAGACACGCAATGGAATAATTTGTGCGGAGCCTTTCACCCGATCGTAGGGAATTTCTAGGGTTAAATGCTTGGAGTTTCTATAAATTATATACAGTTAAAGCTGATCCTTCAGCTTCAAGTATCATGATACTTGCTGTATAAAGTAATTACAAGGGAATCAAATGAAGCATAATAAAACCTCGATTTCTGATATATGTTTATATTTAATTTATATGTGAGATTTTAAACTGATACTTAAAAAATTTAAAATTCAAGTTTATATTAAATTCGCAGAAGGAGTAATTAAATCGCATCATGGATAAATATTGTATGTTTTATATATAACATGATTTGATCCTGTATAATGATAGTTACACATTATATACATATGTAAAGGTTTCTATTTCTTGAGTTTATATACAAATATATCATTTAAAAGGACTCAAATCAGTAAAGGATATTCAATTCAAATAACCTAAAGTCAAGCTCTTCTTCATTGGGACAAAAATCAAGCCACAATTTTTCGGATAATCAAAGGTTTTCATTTTTATTCAAAATCACATAATGAGAGACATAATCCTTAGATCCTTAGAGCCATAATCCTTAGATCCTTAGAGCCATAATCAAATGAAAGGAAGCATTTCCTGGCAATTTGAATACCTCAAACTGTGATCGTGATCTTCTTAGGAAAATCAAAATTCTAAAGGAAGAGGAGGCAAATTTCTTTGATCGTTGAGTAACATAGCGAATTTGTATTGCATCAACAATGATTTTACGGATCTTAGGGATTTGCCTGGATGTATGGATCGGATCGTCTAACCAGTTGACCAGTTGACCAGCTCACCAGCTTACCAGCTCAGCAGTTCGCCAGTTCCGCAGTTCACCAGTTGTCCAGTAGACCATTTGGTCAGTGCCTGGACTCGACATCTGGCCAGTTATAGACGCAATGCCATATAATCTCCCGCTGCTGCGGCTGCTGCTGCGGCTGCAACGAAGTGCTAAATGAGGCACAGCATGCAACTGGCCAGGATAGGGACAGTCGAAAGGCGGCAGGCGACTAGCGACAGGAACCAGGAACCATGAGGCACTGCGTTCCAATGTCAATCGCTTTGACACGGTTGGCATAGCGTGCAACCAGAGTCCAATTCAAAGTCAAAGTCAAAGTCAGAGTCAGAGTCGGAGTCGGAGTCGGAGTCGGAGTCGGAGTCCCCGAGTCAATGTCAATGTCAGTGTCATGAAAAGGTCATATATGGTGACCCGTGATCCTTATTCAATGGCATAAATCAGGGACAATATAAAAATGCTAAATACTTTTAAAATGCTTTCAAGTGCGATCCGGAGCATAGGGTGTCGTCCTTGGCACTACAGGAACCCAGGAGCAACGTTGCCAATAAAGGCCAACGAGGCATTAGGAAGTGTTAATAGATAACTGCCCCCGGCTGGCCGAGGTGTTGACGTCCAGATGGGAGACCTTGGACTTTGAAAGTCCGTGCTTATAACTAAAGAGAAATCTTCTCTAATTTATAGGTGGTAGCTAGCTCAGGGTCTGGGTCTGGAAATGGATCTGAGACTGGGTATGGGACTGGGTCTGAGACCAGGGTCTGGGACTGGGTCTGAGACTGGGAATGGGTCTGGGCCTGAGTCTGGACCTGAGTCTGGGGTTGGACCTGGTCTTAGCTATTAATGCATTAAACGTCATATAAGGCCGCCAACTGAGGGAGCTGCAGCAAAGTGGAAGTCTGGAAGTCGCCACACGACCAAGTCCAGGAGTACCAAACGGCCAACCGGTTCGCAGCCGGCACGCGACAGCGACTGGCGAAGCTGTGGACAGAGTGGAAAAACGAGCTGGAGCCCAGGAAGGAGATGCAGATAGAGGAAGAAAAAGAAAGAGAGAGAGAGAGAGAGAGAGAGTGAGAGAGGGAACTATAGAGAGTAGGAGCAACAGACGTAGACGTAGCTACAGGGCATCCCGTCAGTGGCCTCAGACACATAATCACAGGCATCGAATAAAAAACTCTTCCCAATCCCCTAAAGTCACTCAGTGCAGAGAAGAGCGAAGCATCAATTGAGTGAGTGAGTGAGTGAGTGAGTGAGTGAGTGAGTGAGTGAGTGAGTGCGTGAGTGAGTAAGTAAATGACTGTAAGAGCGACCGAGTGGATGTGGGACGAACTGAGCGAATGAGTGAGCGGATGATCTAGTGAACGATTCAATGAATGAGTGAGTGATCCTTGAGTGATGCTGTTGTTTGCACCTTTTGTCTGATCAGGTAGCCGGGGCAGGTGAGATTCGTACCTTGGCTGCGGGCCGGCCCCTATAAATAGCGCGCACGGCGCAGGGAAGGGCATCAGAACAGCGACAGCGTTCGCAGGGCAAAGTAAACCCAAGTCAAAGTCCAAGGCAAAATTTGTACGTGAAGAGTATCTGGAAAAGACGTATCCTACAAGAATGGCACTAGGCAGCGAGAACCAAAGTCAAAGCCTCTACCAGGCACCTTATACCAAACCCAATTACCAGCACCACCAGAGACAGGAGCTGGGCCAGGGGCACGGGCATGGGCATGAGCACGAGCAGCATTTGCTGCATGAGGAGCCGCTGTTGATCGGTGGCGCCTCCGTTGTCCGTCGCAATGCCCGGGAGCGTAACCGTGTGAAGCAGGTGAACAATGGCTTTAGTCAACTCCGCCAACATATTCCAGTTGCGATCATTGCCGATCTGAGCAATGGTAGGCGTGGCATTGGCCCGGGCGCCAACAAGAAGCTAAGCAAGGTCAGCACACTTCGCATGGCCGTGGAGTACATAAGGCGGCTGCAGCGTCTCATCGACGACAACGATCAGAAGCAGCAGCCTCAGCATCAGCATCAGCAGCACCAGCAGCAGTCACAGCACCAACATCAGCATCAGCTACACCAAACTGCACAGCAGCAACATTTTAACTATCAGCAGCAGCAGCAGCAGCACCTTCAGCATCAGCAGCAACAACAACAACTTTTTGCACTGCAGCAGCAACTGCAAATGATCTCGCCAAGCGGCAGCACCTGCAGCTCCACATCCTCCACGACGTCCTCCTTGAGCGGTGGCCACAACTATTACACGACGCCGCCAGCTGATCTCAAAATCGAGAACGACTATCGCAACAATTCGTGCAGCTCAGGAGCCGAGGATGATGACATCCTTGACTACATCTCCCTGTGGCAGGATGATCTGTGAGTCTGCCCACCCCCTCAAGCCCCTATTCCTCGCATCAACTAGTCAGACTGGCCAACACACACGACCACCAACAACTACCAAGTATTACCTCAGCAACCACAAATATTTATTTTAATTTTAAGATTATTTTTTAAGTTCAATCTTATTTTTTTTTTCTTGCCACATTTTTGTACAAATTAATCTTAAGAGCGCTGAGTGTGCCTGTTTTTATGTAGTTTATAAGACTGCTAATTATAAGATGTATTTAAAAAAAAAAATCATCATTTATAAGAATTTTTTTCCATATATTACATAAAATTGAGAAAATTAAACTGATAGAAATAATCAAAAATCAAAATGAATTTATTGCTGCTTCTCACTTGGAAGGGAAATGGGGAAATTTCGAGATCTTTAAATAAAAGAAAGGATCACATAAATGATCTACTAGTAGGTTGAGTTCAGTAACATTAAAAAAAATTTAGACTTCTGAATGAAAGGAATAAAAAAAATATATATTTATAATATAAAAATAAATATATATAATATTTAATATATTAAAAAAATAAATAAAGTATAACTTAAAGCCTTTGCGTTTCCAGAAATCTCAGGGATTTTTAATAGAAAAAAATTGATGTTGAGAATGGGAACTTATATGAAGTATATCCAATATTTTAAAATTATAAATAAATATATTAAAATTCTAAAATATAAAAATTCTGGGAAGATTAAATTAAATTTAAGTGGCAATGCCAAAGATTGGGAAGTTAAAATAAATGACTTGATATCACAAGGCACACAAGAGTATTTTAATAAATAGATATATTATAATAAATTTATTATTTTACTTAATTTATAAAAAAAAAATACATTTTATTTTTATTTAATTTATTAAAAAAAAATATATACATATGTATTACTTATTCTTTACATAATTTTTATATTATATATAAAAAAAATATATTTATATTTTTTCTTTATATTATTTTTTTATTATATATAAAAAATAATATTTTAATTTTTATAAAAACAATAATTATATTTATTATATATATTGTATTTATATATTATATTTATTATATATGTACTGAAAACTCTTTATATTATTCAAAAGATGAAATGAATGAAATCTTTACATAAATAATATTAATATTTTTTTATTTATTAAGAAATAAATAAAATTTTTTTTTTTACTAAAAGCTTAAAATAACCTTTAATCAATGTGGCAAAGTCTCAGTTATTTGCCATAATTTTTAATATATATTAAATTATAATATATAATAATTAATGTATATTAAGAGACCTTTCAATCGTTCATCTCTACTCCATAAAAAAAACCCCACTTAGTCCTTCAAAATCCTGAATATAAACGTGGCTTTCATTTTAGTCCTGATCCTTACAGTTTCAATTCTGATTTCCCGTTTACAACTGTTTACATAATTGCAGGGATCATCAGTGTTTACCGTTAAATTGAGTTTTGGGACAAATTTTGGATGGAACGACGCTTTTGGCAAATTATGCAAACGATCTCTTCCCTCGCTCACTGAACTCAAATCAATCGAAGCAATCCAAGCAATCGAAGGTATCGAAGGTATCGAAGGTATTGGAAAAATAAAACGAAAGCTCAGTTAAATTACGTGCCGTATTTTTGCATATGCGAAGCGCAAAGTTAATCAATCGAAGAGTTTGCAGTCATTGAATGCCGACAATTCCGGGCAGCATTCGGCGGATCATCAATCGGCGATTGCCGGACGAGTTGGGAACCCAATTGAACTAATTTTGAGATATGCGCGAAATGCATGCAAATCAGAAAAGCAAAAAAAAAACACAAAACAAAACAAAACAAAAGAAAAAAAAATATAACAGAGAAAAAACAACAAATGGGAGAGAGGAAATAATTTTGTATCCCCAAGTCGGCAGTTCGCAGCTCCACAAAGACAAAGATTGCAGGCCAGAACCAGAAACAGGAGCAGAAGCAGGAGCAGGAGCAAGATGGTAATGGGAGTATGCGCTCAGTATGTTGGATTTGGGGATTCGCGGATTCGGAGTCGGATTTGGATCGGAATTGGGATTGGGTTTGGGCTTGGGTTTGGGTTTGGAACGGAAGCCGTCGCTGCGACGACCGATGCAATGTGATTCGCGATGGTTTGACCAGATAAACAACAGACCAACAACAACAATTACAGCAACAGCAGCAGCAGCAACAACAACAACAACAACAACAATAACAAAGACAACAACAATGATGCATTCAGATCTTAGCGGATGCCAAGCTCTAGGCACAGCCTCATCCGCTGTTGGGGGATTGGAGAATTGCAGAAATGAAGAGCTGAATAACTGGAAAGAAACTCCCACGCGTATTTCCGGTCACTTTGGTATCTCTCATCATTGTCTCTCTCACTCGCACACTCCCTCTCCTCTCTCTCTTTTTCTCTCTCTCTCTCTTGTAGCCTTGCTTTCCTACTAGTTTCAACGGCTCATTAATAGATAAATGAATTGGGATACGCATTTCCGTCACTTCTTCGGGAGCGTGGTAAATGGGGGGATTGTCTTATGGGGCCGTTGTTCTCTTTTAATGCCAATTTCGCAAGTTGTTCTTAATACCCCGCAGACATTAAATGAGCCCAAAGGGTAGGGTAGGCCTAAAGAAAAAGGATGACCCTACCGGACGTGTATAGCAAGGATAGCCCTACCAGACGTATGCAACTAGGATGGCCCTACCAGACGTATATAGCAAGGATAGCCCTACCAGACGTATGTAGCTAAGATAGCCCTACTATATGTATATTGCTAAAATAGCCCTACCAGACGTATGTAGCTAAAATAGCCCTACCAGACGTATATATCTAAGATAGCCCTACCATACGTTTATAGCTAGGATAGCCCTACCAGACGTATACAGCAAGGATAGCCCTACCAGAGGTATATACTTAAGATACCCCTACCGGACGTATATATCTAAGATACCCCTACCGGACATATATAGCTAGAATAACCTTACCAATATATAAAATAAAAATGGGTTAACCTTTAGTAGAGATTTTATATATTGATTTAATTGCAGATTAAATATCAAGGATATATTTGGAAATTCTTTAAGTTTCTTTTTTTTTTGCACCTTTGGGAGGATATTATGGTTGTATGCTATGAGGATACACAAAGATTCATCAGTTGATTTCTTTGCTCTGCTGGCAGGATATTTATGAAACACATGTGCTTGGACACTTCTCTGCAACGGATAGCTACCGCTACAGGGTATCTCATATTCGAACAGGATCTTTGAATCACTTTCCATTGGTAGTGAAGCAATTCGCAACACTGCCAAGAGCAAATCGAACGGTTTTGCAGTCTTGCCGAGTCTTGGGCTTGAAGCTGAGCTTCAGCTTCGGGTTTGTAGCCGCATCTTCATGGCGCATTTATCGAATTATTATTTCCGGTTTCTTATATTTTTTCCTTATGTCGAGGATCATATAATGTATGCAACAAACAAGAGGCTAAGAACAACAGAGAGAAAGGGATGGAGATCGACTGCGGGAGGGAGAGAGAGAGGGAGGGCATGTTCCAAGAGCTTAAGATGATATGCGTGAAGATCGAGTACAGCAGCAGCAGCAGCATCATCATCATCATCATCATCATCATCATCATCATTATCTTCATCATCTTCATCAATGTGCATAAGAGGACAAGGATGGGGGACAGCCTGGAGTTTCCTCTCTGGTGGCGGTCCCAATGGGCGACATACGACAAAATTCGGCGACAGCAAACGGTGCAAAATCGAACGCTTTTTGTGTGAAGTTAATAATACGTTTGACATGGACAGCAACGGATACCCCAACGAGCCACCGATCCACCGATTCACCGAACCACCGATCCACCGATCCCAAGGAATATATGCAGAATTGTGCAAGTCAAGCAAACAAATGCAGGACAAGCCCTCGGGCCGTTGCCTTGAAGGCAGGGCAGGTACAGGGAAGGCGGCACTGGGGAAAGGGACCCACAACGAGTGCCCCGGTGTCTACTGAAGCCGGGGACTGGGAATAGGGGTACTGGGTACTGTTGCTTGGGTATTGGGTGCTGGGTGCCGGCACTTGGGTCTCTCTTCACTTTACATGCAATGCTTTGGGGCCGAATAAATTTATGATTTATTAAGGATGCTCTGATTACAACGCCAAGCAATGGCTGAGAGATCTGTGAAGCTTGGGACCTGAAACACTGGCTGACTGATGTCTCGTAAATAACAGTCGCATAAACAACATCAGCGGCAACAGCAACAGCAACAACAACAACAACAACAGGAGCAACAACAACAGGAGCAGCAGTAGCAGCAGCCACAGCAAC
The DNA here is from genome assembly GCA_035044505.1 of Zaprionus lineosus. Taxonomy (NCBI): domain Eukaryota; kingdom Metazoa; phylum Arthropoda; class Insecta; order Diptera; family Drosophilidae; genus Zaprionus; species Zaprionus lineosus. Next base: position 545,109 of record JAWNNX010000676.1, read on the forward strand.
AACAGCAGCCAAGGCAGCAGCAACAGCCGAGCTGAGGCAACAGCAGCAGAGCTGAAGCAACAGTAACAAGAGTAAAACAACAACAACAACAACAACAACAAACAATAAGAGCATCGTCAAGTGAGTTATTTGTTTAACATGAACACCGAACACGTTTTTGACTCACAAATGTTGACAAAGAATAATGTAATTTATGTTTTTGCCTTATTCGATGACATTTTTGCAGTCATCTAAAGGAAGATTTCTCCCGGACTTGCATAGAGTCAGCCCAAGAAGGAGACAGACTGATGAAGAGAGAGAGAGAGGGTGGGGGGGTCCATATATGTCACCAAATTCAACCGCATTGCAATTACAAAGATATTTGCACCGATAAAGAACCCCGTCCCCACACCCCTCTCTGCTATCACAAAAGGGGCGTGTCACACTGAACAATTGCCCAACAATTGACGGCAAAGATCTGAACTATGCGTGTCCTTTGGCCTGTGTTCAAGTTGTTCGGCCGAACAAGTGCAAAGGATCCGCCAAGGAACAAAAGATGATTGCACTTGTCGCTATATGTAAGTGCAAAGGATCCGCAAAGGATCCGCAAAGGATCTGCTAGGGAACAAAAGATGATTGCACTTGTCGCTGTGATCGTAAATTAGGCGCTTACCAATCAATTCCCTGCCTTTGTTACAATTTCCCGAGTTTTCCACATTTTCACAATTTCCACATTTTCCACATTTTCCACATTTTCCACATTTTCCACATTTTCATTATGTTGTCTACTTTGTGCTGTGCCCGTGCCCCCAATACGCAGACAATTAAAACGCCTACAAGTTGATACTAAGACCAAATGAAAAGGACATTGAAAAAGGAAACGGCCAAGGATGAAGGACAATTGCGTGCTGCATGCATTGCGTGCATGAACTGAGCAGCGATTGGAGAGGGGGGGAGGGTGAATTGATATTGAATATATATAACTATATATAAATAGTTTTTTTTTGGAGTTTTCATTAGCTAAGCTGATTATCCTTGTTACTACAAAGGTCCTGTCTTCAAAGTGTATTTCCTTCGGAGTCTTAATAATCCATTTCAAAGAGGGGCCAACTTTTGGGATCCGCTGAGTTCGCCGTGGAACTGCTTCAATTGTTCATGAAGTGTGCTATTAACTTATCATCCTTGGAGGATTACGTTCAATCGGAAAGTGACTATAATTGGATTGAGGATTCAGGATTGGTTCCATTGAGCGAACTTTCGAGTGACAATTAAAAAATTATGAAGACTCTCGATTCCGATCCCAAGAGAAGTCATATAAATAAAGGACAAGCCTTAAAGGATCATAAGTGAGACAAGCGTTATATATAAAATCCTTTATATGTATCAGTGTATATGTATGTGTGTGTATATGTATGCGTGTGTATATGCATGTGTGTGTATATGTATGTGTGTGTATATGTATGTGTGTATAGATTATCTTGAATTACGATCTCGTTCCTCACATCTGGCTTGTCCGTTCACCTGTGACAATGTCTTGTGCTTTAATTACCAAGAGAACACGACAAATGTCTTAATTTGTTTGGGGCACTTTCTCTGGGGTCTGGGGTCTGGGGCCTGGGCTCTGGCGTTTGGAGTCTGAGGTCTGGGGTTTGGGATCCCCACAAATGGGGCCACTGAAATTATTTAAATTAATTACCCAAGTTGGAACCCGAATTCGTACAGAAGAAACTCTAAGTAATTCTTTTTTTTAGCTTTTACTTCGTTTTGTTCCCTAAAACATTTTGAAGGGGGTTAGGGGATAAGACAAAATGTTAAATTGCCAGAAGGATACAAAGTAAGTGACTAATGATTTGCCTTAAGGATTTAACAACGAAGATTTAATCTCCTTTCCCTTCCATCACGAATAATAATAATAAGTGGAATAAATAAAAGTAAAAATAATAAAAATGTATTAAAAATAAATACAGCAGCTAATTCTGCATTAAGGATATAGATCAGCAAGGATATATGAAGAGCAGCATAGAAAATTTTTATGTACTCACTTTGAAGAAGAAGCAGTTCAGAATCGAATGATCTCAATATGAACTTAGCTGCAAAAGATACAAAAATAAATAAAATTAAAAAAATTTATTTTTATATATAAAATTTAATTTAATAAATTGACTTAAAATTAAATATAATAAATTAATATATGATAAAAAAGCGGAAAATTTTTCTTAATATACGAAAGGAATAATAAATAAATAATAATATAAGGCATAAAATAAAATAATACAATAATAAAATTAAATATTATATAATAAATAAATATATAAAATGATTTTAAAATATATATATTTTATAATACATTATAAAAAATATTAAAAAAAATATATAGGAAGATTTTCCATGAATACGCAAGAAATAATTAATAAATAATTATTTACATTACTACATTAAACAAATAATAATTAAATAAATATAGAAAAACTTAATAAGTTAAATAAAAAATAAAATAAAATATCATATATGCATATAAAAAAATTAAATATAATTAATTTATTTATTTAATAAAATAAATTGCTTTATAAAAAAAATTGCTTTACTTGAGAAAAAAATAATAATAAAATATTAAGATGAATTAAAAGATAATTAAATGAATATAAAAATAATATCATTGTTGCCTTAATATAAAAAAATTAAATATAATTAATTTATTTATTTAATAAAATAAATTGCTTTGTAAAAAAAAATTGCTTTACTTGAGAAAAGAATAATAATTTAATATTAAGATGAATTAAAAGATAATTAAATGAATATAAAAATAATATAATTGTTGCCTTAAGGGCAATTTAAGTTCTCTTTAACACAAATTGATCTTTTCTTTGTGAGCCGCACGGAACGGAACCAGTTCAAATGAGCAGTAGTTCTACTTCATAAAATGCCACAAGTGTAAAATCTAATTAAGATGAGGTTCCTTAGAAGGGGACCCCTCTCCCCCACGAGTAGCTCCCCTCACACAAAGACAATAAAGCTGTAAAATATAATTTTTAATCGCTTAATAATTCCTGTATTAGCGTTGATTAGTAGCATTTTAGCAACTGTACCTAACATTCACTCACTCACCCCCCACTACCTCCCCAGTTACTCCCCACTTACCTTCCACTTACTCCCAACTAACTCCCCAGTTACTCCCCACTCGCTCCCCACTTACTCCCCACTTACTCCCCATTTACTCCCCACTCACTCCCCACTCTCTCCCCACTTACTCCCCACTCACTCTCCGCTTACTCCCCACTTACTCCCCACTTACTCCCCACTCACTCCCCACTCACTCCCCACTTACTCCCCACTCACTCCCCACTCATCCCATTCCCTCGACTGCAATGACTCTTAGGCTTGATGGCTGGTCGTGTGATTGATGGTGTCTGTTTAATGGCTGCGTGCAGATTTCAATTCTCTTGCAGTTTCAGTCTTAAGGTTCTTATAATGAAATTTATAATATTTAATTGCCATCGCACTGGGTGCGGTAGTGGCCCTTGGGCGCATTCCAATGATCAAAGGACGAATCCAACTTCAGCCGATGAATAGAACAGAAGCATCTTTAAAAAAGGATCCTAGCAAAAATGACATGTAGGTGTGTGAGTATGTATGAGTGTGTGTATGTGTGTGTGTGTGTGTGTGTGACGATCATCAGCCAACTCAATATCCCTACAGCTTTACCTACCGCTGTCTGTCATCTCTCTCCCCTGTCACCTCTCCCCACCCCTCCCCACCACAACCCTTCATTCGTCTCTGTCATCATTCTCTGTATTACATATATTGCATATGAAATGTGGAACTGCATTCGCTGCGTGACTGCCCCAATTAGTCGCCGTCTTGAGCAGTTGTTGTTGTTGTTGCTGCTGCTGCTGCCGCTGCTGATTCTCCCGTAATTCACTTTTGATTTCATATGCATTTCATCAAATTGCCGCTGCGCACGCGCACGCCAAAAAGATCGCCTCCACTCGCCGGACAGTTTCAGACCTTGGTTTGATTTGAAAATTACGCAAAAATAAAAAAAAAGAAAAAAAAAATACAGTCTCAGTCTGTGAGCTGCTGCCTGACTAAAGGATACCCTATAAAATGTATAACAGGCAATCCTTTCTGCTTCTTTAAAGTCACATCCCTTGACTTGAGTCAAAAGCCTCAAAAAGTTTTTCAGTTTATATCCCACATTCGATATTCAGGCAACTCTCCTTCAGCCTCTCTCTCGCCAATTACAGGGTATTATCTGTACTGCGAGGCTGCAAAACTGATAAACAGCCAAACAGGTTGCCCGCGCGTTGTTGTTGCTTTTGTTGTTTTCAATCCAAAACTCAAAACTGTAACTTAAACTTAAACTGTAGTCAAGTTCGGAACCTTTAGTTAAGCCAGACGACTCTTTATATCCAAATCCCCTCCTCCCCTTCCCCTACTCCACACCCTCACTCATGTCATTCTTATTCGCACTCGTTCTCTCTCTCTCCCTCTCTCTCTCTCTCTCTCTCTCCCTCTCTCTCTTAGTGACTTCAAGTCACCCCCTCCATCCGCCATTTACCCCATTATTCCCATTAAGCTTTTGGCCATTCTCCATTTGGAGCCAAGTCCCTGGACCCCAGACCACTGGTTGTCATTGCCGCGCGTCGCGGCTTCACTTCAAATGAGCGACACGGGCGCAGGCGCGCGCGCGTCCGCGTCTCGCAGCGCCAAAAATTGCAATCATTTTGAAATTTATGATGAAAAAATGAAGACTGTCGCTTTTTTGAACATTTTAATTATACAGGCAGCACTGAGATCTGCCCAGAGTTCAGAGATTTCTACAGACGTAGCCCCCCTCTCCCTCTCCCTCTCTCATCACAGTTCACAGTTCCAATCTCGACTCGAACCGGTAGCCCGATCTTTGGCAGCGGGAAACTGGTGACTGCGACGGCGATTTTTATTTTTTTTATTTTTTTCTCCTTTTTTAAAGGGGGGCATTTGTCGGAGTAATTAATAAATTCGCAACGCTGCCACAGGATATTTGCATAAGAAATTATGGCAATGAAATGTTATGACCGCACCAGATGACAGAGAGAGGGAGAGAGGGGAAGAGGGGGAGATGCGATGACCAATGGAACCCAAAAATTGGATGAATTGCAGTAACCAGTGAATTGTGTGGTGCAAGGTCAGGAAACGAATCCGTTGCCGCCTTCTTTCCCATACCCATACCCATACCCATACCCGTGCCCATCTCCGTTCCCGTTCCCATCCGCATCCCCGTCTCAGTCTCTCTCCTTGTCTCTGACTGTGGCGGCGTTTAGCGCTTTGAAGGCGCTTCTTCCGATGAACGACATTGCATAAGTGCCAAAAAGATCACCAAACAGATCCGTTCAGTTCCGACTACCAACTACCGACTACCGGCTACCGACTCAGAGCTATTCCAGCTCCAGCTCCAGTTCAGTTTAGTTCAGCTCAGTTCAGTTCCAGCTGTGGTCCACAGTGTGACATTTATGCATATAATTTTTTTTTAAACAGACAATTGCGAATAAATGAACCGTGGGCCAAAACATCCTTACGCAGCGTGTGGTGAATGTCCGAGAAACCGATTCGGTAAAACAAAACACACACACAAACACACAGCTATACCAGCACACACACACACACACTCAGCCAACGCTGTATCCTTAACGAACTAAGGATCAACGTTTTTGGGACGTGCTGGCATTACACGTGTCCCTGTGCCCTGATCTCTCGAATCCCTCAGATCCTCTATACTCCTTGTTTCTTTCTTCGTTGCTCTGGCCCGAAGCTAAAGCTAAGAGTACAATGGGCATTGCATAGCCCAAAACTGAAAAACAGTGCCCATTGTGCATTGACAAACTGACAATTGACAATTGACAATTGTTAATAAATGAAAAGTAGTCGGCGTAAATTGCATAAGGCTCTCCTCTCTCCTACATCCTATTCATGGCACTGGCCTTCGGGGTTTCGCTTGGGTTCAGTTTCGCCTTTGTAAGGCGCTCGAAGGGCGTTCGCAAGCCTCTTCAGAGGTTACGCCCAGGAGGACAAAAAAAAAATTTGTTTCTAATTGACCAGGGGCTACTTGGTAATCGTTTGTTATATTGTTCTCCCACTCGCTGCGTATATCCTTTCGGAGTTGACACGCGGCAGGAGCAGAAGCCACAGCCTTGTCAGCAAGGACAACTCTGCAACTCTGCAGCTCTGGCAACCTTTTAACTTTGGCGCGCATCTTACACAGAAGTCAGTGGGTCGCCCCTCAATACAATCATCGTTAGCAATGGGATAAGTTCCCCTAATGTACCGAATGTACCGAATGTCCTGTTTGATCCTGCTTCAGAAGAAAACCTATAAAGTGTTCCACTCAATGCCATTGAATGGCTTAGAGTTGGGATCTTCAGTTTTGGAGAATTATTGCACAATTCTGCATTACGTCGGATCCTTTATGTAATTTCGATATCTGAAGGACTTAAATCCTTATTTAAACCGCATATATTATATATATATATATATATATGTATATATATCCTGATTATTTTCATATTTTTGTATCGCAAGACTCATCTGAATATTTGGAATCTGATTCCAAGTACATCCTATAGATTTATATCCCTCCGATAGATTTATATCCTACCGATAGATTTATATCCTTTCGATAGATTTATGTCCTTCTGATAGGTTTACAATCATTATAATCTTGATTTCATTAGATTTCTTTTTCTCTTCACTCAGTTTTGAATTTTTTGAGCTGCCTCGGCAACTCCCAGCAGTTCCGCTGGTCCAAGCGATTCGAGTGGCGTGCGTGTGAATCTATTAAGGAGGCAGCCGCACGGATCTGTCGATCGCATGATCGTAGGTTCGGTTCGATCGATGGATCCGTTTGTTGGCTGGGACTCTAAACGAAAATCAATTAAGCAAATCGAACGTTTTCGAATTGATTTGGATTCTACGAAACACATCCTTTTGACGCTTAACGAAGGAAGCGTATGCGAAGCACCTGTGGGTTGGCCGACTGCTGCCTTCTGCTGCCTTCTGATGGCTTCTGATGGTTGTTGGTGTGAAAAATGGAAGCAAAAATTAAATGAAATTTCAAATCAGGCACGAAGCGAATGTTAAAATGAGAAAGGCTCAGGTATTTTCTGGGGACGGGGTAGCAGCATCAACATAAAGGAAAGAAAGGGTAACGCAGGGAGGAAGTGCCAAAAAAGGGTTCCACATGATGCAGGTCGGTCTTTCAGCTATTGATTATTATGCTGATGAGGCTCAGGTCCGAACTTAAAAAAAGAAAAAAAAAACAAATGGGCGGGGGCGTTGAAATCAATTTTAAGTCAGTCACTCAGTCAGTCAGCCAGTCAGTCGCTCAGTCGAGCGTCAGCTGAAGGAAGAGGATCGGAAATAAAATCGAAAATCTGTTGTTTTATTTTTATTGATTTTGATGTGGGTATTGGGAAATGTGGAAATGCGGAAATGTGAAAATCTGAAAATGTGTCGCGAATGCGATCTGAACTGATCCTTGCGTGTTGGTTTAACTGTAAAGCAAATAAAGAGGAAAAAAAAAACCGCTAAAACTGTATTCCATAAACTGTGGGAAGGAACAAAATGTAGTGGTTTTCGTTTGCTGCGATTTCCGGTTTCCGCAAGGATTTATGCAAATATTTGGTCGGCACTTGAACAGGACTAACACGTTAAGTCCACATCCTGGCCAGCAAATTGAAGAAACGATTAATGGATATTTGATCTGAGCGTGAAAACCAACGCATTCGTTGCGGTGGCGGCAACGGCAACGGCAACGGCAATGACAGCGTCGGCGTGAGAAGAAAGCGATGCAGGACTCTTGGCCAGGATCATTAGTGGAAAGTGGGGCGTGCTGTGGACCAATACAATAGATAGTTAGTTTTGAATTCCGTTGCGGGTTATTCATGTAATCGAATTCCCGAGTTCAAAAGGATGCCGCACATGCACCTGATCGCGGACCACAAAAAAGGTGTTAAATGGGGCGTACTAATGAGATCAGTATACAAAGGACAATGCCAGGATGCAGGCGCGACGATTAGAAACCAATTTATGACAATAATGCAACCAGACAATGCTCAATGCGGCGTTTTATATAACAATTGTTAACAAGCCGCAGGATCTACCCCAACTCCATTCAGCACTCTCTCCCTTTTCTTCTTTCTCTCCAAGGACTCACGCTCTGGTTGCATTCCGATCAGGACATTTCAACAAAGGAAACTACATCGTTAAAATCTTATGAATAATGACTTTATAATCGAAAAGCTGAATTTTTGTAGAAGAAAGGATCAAGTCAAGTAAAAAATAACTAGACAATAAAAATCGACTCCCAATCAAAGGTTACATTTCCATAGACCAACTCTGATCCTTCGATGATATCTGACCAGATCATGAGAGAAGCAAAAGTACAGCTTCTCTTTTGCTGTCCCCTTATACCCATTGGATTTTTATTATTTGTTTTTTTTTCCATCTCAAAGCTCGATGGAGCTGCCAATCCGATCAAAATGTACTTCGACACTTGTCACTTGGTTACCACCACTCAGCGGCTTTTTTAGGCTGTGAAACTGTCACTAATCGGATCTGCTCAGGATTAATGTCGCTCACTTCTCAACGTTGTAAGTCGCCCGCATTTGGAGACATGAGATACGAGTGTAACTCTCGGCGACATGGACACCACCCAGACGCTGCCTTCGGCCATCGCATTGCTATCCACCAATCCAAATGTACACTGATTTCTCTCTGCATTTTGTGTGTAAGATTAAAGTCCTGATTTCGCTGTCCAGGCCACTGGATGGTAATGAGTTTGAATGATTGCAACTAAAGGATGTTTGGCTTAATGATTTCTAAGTCGAAGTACTTGGAACTTTTCATTCAACAATTATTGGCCCCAAGAATCTCTTCAGACACAGAGCACTTGGGCTTAAGGAGCTTACAAGGAACTCATTTTGATTTTCTTGCAGGGGAATTTCTAGGTTAAAAGTTAAAGGTAGAATTATAATCTGAACCTTTCAGTACTTTAATAAATTGTATTATATATATTATATATATAATATATATTATATATGTATATATATATTTTTTTTTTTTTTTTGATGAAGGAGCCGAGTTCAGCTCTCAATTATTTACAATGGTGACGTGAGTTTATCGTGGATACAGAGACGTCAACATTTTTTGCCGAGTCAGTGGAGGAGGTGCGAGAACGTTTAACGCCTGAGAGTCCTGGACTCGGAGTTTTCCGAGTCTTAGTTTCAGTTTCTCTGTTTTTAGTTCGCGTTAATTGGGCAATGTTTGTACGTGGCGACGGCTGCAACATTCGTTAGCACATTTGCGGTTGCAGCAAGGATAACAAGGATAAGGATACACAGCAACAACAGCAGCCGCAACATTAGCAGCGGCAGTGGCAGTGGCAGTGGCAGTGGAAAGCGGCAGCAACCGCGGCAGCGGCAGCGGCAACGACTGCAGCAGGACGACGACTCTTGAAGTTGTCGGCAGTTTACAAAGGTCGCACTTGTTAGCTCAAATGTGTGGAGAGCTCTTGGAATTTTGAAAATGCAATATAATTGCGCTGATTATGGGGCGCTCATAAATGCCATTAACAAGCCAAGTTAGCCAACGGCCTTCCAGGAACTGCCGGAGGAGACACCGCGTTCGAGGCGCAGACTGAAAACCCTGAAAAACCCTTTTGCGACTTGCGCGACGGCGAGAGAAAGTAAACTAAAAATAGGATGCAGCAGATAGCAGAGCGTGATGCAAGGATCAAGGACTAGACACAGCGGGTGAAAATGATCGATAAATATTTACAAATTGTTTTCCCAAAACCTATCAGCGCCCAGAATCTTTAACTCATCGCAGGATTCCCATATTTTGTTTTATTTGGTTTTTTTGTGGGCGTGTGACTATTTTTATTGTGATTTGATTGGAGCTCTGCTCCCAACTCTTCACGACTTTCACCCAAATAGAGCAATAAATTCTCAGCCTTCACGCCCCCAAAAATTTATAGTTTAATTATTGTTTTGGTCAAAAGTCGGCCCGCTGTTTTCCAAACACGCTCTAATGTCCCGCGACATTTATCCCCGGTCTTTAATCAGACTTTGACACAATATTAACAACAGCCTCTCCTCCTTTCGTTGTCTGTCCACATTTGGAGAGAGATTTGGAGCGCTGCCTAAGCCAATGGAACAGGCGACGGTGGCGGATGCATAAATCGATATGAAAATCACCAATTATCTTATGCAATGCCTTGCACTGGTAGTGGTACCAAACGAGAAGTAGGTACCAACAGGTGGGGAGGGGGGAGGGGGCAGCGACAGCGAGAGACCCAACGCACACAACTCATAAGCATTGAGGCAACTTGTTAAGCGCCCCAAAGAACCCAAGCTCAGAGACAACTTCAAGACTCTGATCCAGCTTCAATGCGGACGAGGATGAGAACGTCGGGACGTCTCTGTGCATCGGCATAGGATGATGATATACAATAATCGAGCAGTGCTCTCGATCGGAACATTGCCACAAAACGAGCGTGCAACTTGTTGATCAAATGCCAAGGCATATACGACTATTCAACGCGCTACAAGAGTAACTCAAATACGAAGGATGTGTGTTTAGTACAAAGAGAAATTTAATAAAGGAAACTAAATAAGAGATATACCAGATTTATATATCTATATATATCTGTATAATATATATTCCATATTCCAAAAATATGGAACTTCATATGGACTCTCATTATGGGTTGGCAAATGATGATGATGATGATGATGATGATCAGCCCAGCTTCTGCAATGATGCAAATGCTGTGGCAAATCACGACGACAACAACGATGACTCCAAAGTCGAAGACCACGTCCAAGATGATGATGACGACGCTAACGACGACTCCTACAAGAGCCCGTTAGCACATGGTTGGGATCCGTTGGATGTGATGGTCCGCTGGTCTGCTGGTCCGCTGGACTGTTGGTCCGCTGATCTGCTGGTCTGCTGGTCCGCTGGTCCGCTGGTCTGCTGGTCTGTGGAGTTGTGTCTGGTCAGCGCCCTTTGAGTACGAAAGATGGCAACAAATGCGTTCATTTCCCTCTCGAGTCAAATATACAATGATATAATAAATTGAATGACATTCATAAATAAACAATATAAGAGCCACAACAACAACACGGCCAACAGCAACCATCAACAGCCAACAACAACAACAGCCAACAGCCAACAACAACCACAACCGCCAACAACAACAACAACAACCACAACCGCCAACAACATTGACAGAATCAACGACAACATGGAGCAGGCGTAGGCTGAGTCTCTGGAAATCTGGGAAGCAGCAGCCTTCACAGTAATGAAGACATTTAACGTCCTGCAATTCTGAGGCTCTGGAAACAAACTGCTTTCTCACACACTGCACACAGTGCACAGTGGACGATGGCGAGTGGTAAGGGGCGAGGGGATGGTATGAGAGATGAGTAGATTTCAGTGTTACATGCAAAAACAACATTTTAACATCGTTATTAACAATAACAACAACACATGGCAAGTGCAATGCCAACAAATGTGAGCCACCAAATCGGCCAACCGGTAGCCAACGGATTGGACTGGTGAATGGAATTCGATATGGAAATGGAAATGAAAATGGAATACGATTCAAGATTCGATATGATCCAGTTCTTATTTTTATTTTTTTGCCTCCTGATGTCTCATTTAACTAAGCAGCGGGACAGCAGAGCCAGCAGAGCCAACAGAGCCAGCAGAACAGCCAGAACAACAAAAACAACAACCACTTGCCCCAAAATGCAATCATAATAAATGCGCTGCCTGGGTGGCTGAGAGCCCCGGCTCATGATGCGACCATCGCGATGATCACATTGTTGATCATAACGATGCCGTTGATCGACATAGAGGAACTCCGGCTGAAAGCTCTCCGCCATTTGACTACTCGGGCGGCCGCATTAACATAGACTTGACATACAAACCGAAAGGAAGAGACTGACGGCGGGCAGCGGGGAGGAAGTGCATCTGGTATTGTTGTCTTGGAGCAGGATATTCATGGGCTCTCCTTTTGATGAACCTAATTGACAACTTTTTGTCAGGCACTGTGTGGGGATTATGATTGCTTTTATGTTAAACTCTAGACTGCAGACGATGAGGCTTCTTCACGTTGATCCACCCTTAGTTTAAATATTTTATGCAATTTTGGGTGCATTCGTTATAAGTCGTTGATATGTCGATCAAAGCGCATCAATTTGATTGATTTGATGCAGACAATCTTAAAGGACAGACTGTCTGCATGGATCGATGACAAAAGAATCAGCGATTGGTCAAGTTAATTCAAATGACTTAGGCAACGAACTTCAACGAGTCATGCAAAATCAAAAGACTTAGGCAACGAACGTTCTTTCAACTTAAGATCTAAAGCTACCGATTATCTATATGGAACTTCAACTAAACCGATTTCATTTTCGTTGTATACCCAAAGCCGATTTTGATTAACACGTCGTGGTGACAAAGTCAAGTCTAAGGATCAAACCAAAAGCAAACCAAAACCAAAGGAAAATCTAGATCAGTAGATCGGACCAAAGATCGGAACAAAGATATGTTGACAAACCTCCAGTTTTGGTACAATGAGAGATATTTTCCTTTTTAAATTGGCTCAATTTCTGGTGCTAACTAGAGCGCTGGACAAGTCGGATCTATGGTCAAACCACATACCACATACCGCATACCGCATACCAAACACCAAACACCACATACCACATATCACATATCCTGTGTCCATAAACCGCTTTGCACGCCTTCGAAACAAAGAGCGACTTAATTGCCTTTGACAAACTTAAAATTCTTAAAGACTTAAGACGATTTGCTCGGTGCCCGCCTTGCAAACAACGCCCACATGTCACATGACGTTGTACGGCCTGCTGATCCTCGAGTGCCTGGACAATGGTCCAAACAAAGGAAACAAAAAAAACAATTGAACATACGACCAAAAACATGTGACAATTGCCGCACGGCACGCACCAGCGTACTGGACACGAAGATCCCAACCACCACTAGACAGGCGACAGGCATTGGCTGTCCTCTGTCCTCTGTACTCTCACGCCCGAGGCTCTCATCTGAGGGCTCAGCCGAAAAAAAAAAAAAAAAGAGATCGTGACTGTAACTGCGAATGCGATGACGAGTGCGACAGCTCCTGGAATTCGCATGACGAAAAACAAAACAACAAAAAAAAAGTTTAAAAAAAAAAACCTAATGTAATTATGCGCGCGCCCAAAAAGTGGGCGTTGCACAGTAGTTCCTGGCTGCCAACGCCGCATCAAGCAAGCATCAGGCAGCGGGACAGCAGGACTGCCGCTGGTAGTAGTGAAAGCCAGTGCATGTTTCAGCACAGTGGTACATCTTCTATTAAATCCTTGCTCTCCATAATGCGAGTCTAATGACTGGCTGTAGATTAGCGAGCGGGCAAGGCAAGGATAAAGGATACACTAGTAACTAATTAATGAATGTTTTTTGAAATATTTCGCCATGTCCTTAAAATTTTGTTGAGCTTCATTTTGTGCCACTGTGCAGCCGTTCGCATGATGAATGCTCATGTTGGATTTGGGACAGTGTTTGGGCTTTTCTCACGCCAAGTTTAAGGCGTCGTCTCGTATGTTAAACTGTCGCTTCCAGCCAAAAGGGCAATTAAACAAATTGCAAGCCACTAAATAAAACACAGAAAGAACTTTTGTCCAGAATTATTTAATTGTTGAGCCAAACGACTTAATTATTTTGGCAGCCAGCCCAGAACTGGCCCCAACACAGCCCCAGATGATGCCCCAAAGATGTCCAATGGATCGTCGGCTTGCAGCACTCCTCACATTATATATAGTACCCTGACACGCCAGAGAGATGGATTTTGTATACGAATCTGCATCCGCATCCCAGGGATCTTAAAGCCTAAGACTTGGGAATTAAGAGTTCAGAATTTAGCCTCAGGCTGACTTCAGGCGACTGACTTTTGCTGGAAGCCGATGTTTATCGCCAAAGACTCGTGTCGAGGTCTCAGGTTACACACAAGTAACACAACACACGCAAGTAACACACACTACACACTGAACATACACAACACACACACTCAGTGCACACACACGATATGTTTTGCATGTAAACAAATCCTAACATATCCTGGCTAGCTACAACATCAGCATCAGCATCAGCATCAGCCGGCCAAGGACTAGCCAATGACCAGCCAACAATCATTCGAGGATCGGACCTTGTGTGTTACTGCTTTTTGTATTTACCCCTAGAAATTTCTCTAGAAAAATTTGTATTTGAAATTTTGCCGACAACAACAGGCAGTAGGTACAACACGAACAACAACAACAACAACAACAGCAACATCAGCAGCAACAACAACAACAACCACGACAACAACAACAACTGAGAGCCGCATAATACACAAATCTCACGCCTAACAAGACTCTTAAGCCGCATTTAGTTGCAGCTAAGCCACAGGATCTCAGTCTACCGGGCATTTTGCATAAAGGACATAGAGTTAGGACTCTAATCTATGCGGCAATCTTTAAGAGAATTTTGCATAATTTGCGGCTGCCGTAATATAGATCCCATTTACAAGGACGACCACCACCGTGGGCTATAATAACACCACCAGCCCATAGCCAATTATGACATCTACGGAAGCTGCAACCGCACAGATGAGGATCTTAGATCCTAACTAGATATAAGTCCAGCAATGGGAATTACAACTTTGTTACAAAAAGTGAAGATTGAGATGAACTGAAATTTTGAGAAAATTTTTGTTTTTTTTTTTTTTTTTTGGTTTGAATAAGGATCTTCCCTTAAGGGGAATATTTTTTTAAGCGTTGCACTAAAAATTGAATAAATCTGGGAGTTCCTTAATTTAAATATTAAATATTAAAAATAAAAATGTTTATTAAAATTAAATGGAATCCTGTTAAGTTGTAAAATGAAATTAAGGACATTCTTTTGAATAATTAATTTAATTATTTCTCTATATCAAAACTGGTCCTCAGTCTGAGCCGCGGAGTAAAGTTAACTACAGGACTTTTAGTGACTTTTCATCTATTAAATTATCCTTTAACCAGAAGCTCTTATACATTTTTAAATTGCCAACTCAATTACAGGACAAAGTCCAAGGACTCAATCCATAAAAATTAGAGCTTGTTAGGATTTTAAGTCCTTTTTTTTAAGTGATTGGAATCGTTGGTATTTGGACAAGAATTGCCGCATTTTATGTGTGTTTGGCAACATTGTTGCTTGGCAACATGTTGCATGAGGCGTCATAATGATCATAATCAATGCTCAAGCTGCAACGTAATGTTGCACATGTCGAAGGGCGTTGCTTGTCAACTGGATATTTGGTGTCTTTGATTTCGTTCTTGATTCCATGTGTCGCAAGGCAAGGTGTGTGCTCTGCTTTATGTATATGAGACATGTGTGTATGTGTCTCTGTGTGTGTGTGTGCGATGGGGTTAGCATCGAATGGGTTTCATATTTGCTTGCCAGGACGAAAACGAGGACGTGTCTGAGCTGCAGATGCACCTTGATTGTTAGCCTAGAACCGAAACGATTTCAACCCCCCCACCCCTACGCCTCTCGCACGTTCTCCTTTCTCCCTTTTCCCCTCCCCTCCCGCCAACGCACCTTTACCGCACAGCCCTTTAATACCACGAGGCAGCTGATATTGCCCGGCAACAAAAGCAACAACAGCAACAGGAACAAGTCGTGTAAATTAATATTTTCTTGGTGTCGTAGTCCTTTTTTATTATTGTTGTTCCTGCACTCTTATCACTTGAGACTGGGACTGGCGCACGCGCTTGCTGCGCATTTGCCGTCGTCTTCCTGCCCCTGCCCTCGCCCATACCTCTGTCCCTACTCCCGTCTCTGTCTCTGTAGCTCGACTGCCTTTGGACTGGTGTCCGGATCTGTGGCAGGGGAAGTCGAGGTAACGGGGCTCCTCAAATTTTGCAGCTTGTCTATTTTCTTCATGTTGTTGTTTTATCTATTTTCTTTTCTTGTATTTGGATTGTCTGGCGCGTGTGTGTCCTGTGTCCTGTGCTCTGTGCTCTGTGTTCTGCCTTCTACCTCCTATGTCCTGAGCCCTCAACTCAGGGTCCTCGTTTGCTCGCGTTGCGCTTCCTTATAAATATTTATTTATTTGTTTGGATGGGGCTTTACTTGTCACTCTTTGAGCGTTGTTTGCAAAGCTTTTGGTTGACAATCAGCCTAACGCAATCCTGGACATAGAAGACCTAAAGGATCTCAATAAAATTACAACCATAGCAGAAGGAGTCATACAAAAGGGGGAGAGAGCAGGAGATACTTTAAGATCAAGAAATTTAAAAAAAAACCAACCAAGGGAAATGCGAGTGACACTATGAAAAAGGATCTTAAATTAGCACATATTTTCCTTAGCAAGTATATCCTTCAAATACAAATTTGAAGGCAGTTTTTTGCTTAACAAAAGATTAAAAAAAGAATATTTAATTTAAAATTATGCACTCTTTAAATTTTAATTGATTACGACGAATTTCAGCGCTCGAAATTGAATTAAAAATAAGTCCTATTTAAAAATGTCCTTCATGCTTATTTCTCAAACTTTCATTAGACTTTTATTTTCAGAGGCATCTAGCTAATTACGAGCAGTCTTAGGGTCTTTAGGGTCTTTAGGGGAACAACTTATGTGACACCTGTAAAAAACACTGCCAGATACCGAGCCAGACAGTTAATAAAAATGTGACAGTGACGACCTTGCTGCAAGTCACAGATAATGACGA
This sequence comes from Zaprionus lineosus, assembly GCA_035044505.1. Taxonomy (NCBI): domain Eukaryota; kingdom Metazoa; phylum Arthropoda; class Insecta; order Diptera; family Drosophilidae; genus Zaprionus; species Zaprionus lineosus. The sequence continues at coordinate 561,878 of JAWNNX010000676.1, forward strand.
TCGTAATGATGATGATAATGATGACGATGATGATGATGATGACGATGACATCTAGAGGCTTGATTGATATTGCTGAAAACTTGTGTGCAAACCGAAAAGGGAAGGCGAGCAGTTTATTAAATATTGTAAATTGATAACGTTCATTAAAATCAATAAATTCATAATTGAGTACTTCTTAACCTTAGCGATCCCTGGGACGCAACGCCCGTGACAGGCCAATTACAGGCTAATCAAACAAGCCTGACAACAATTGCCATTGCCACAGCCATAGCCATAGCGATCGCCAATGCCAATGCCATGGGCTGGGGCGGTGGCAGAGACAGGGACAGGGGCAGAGACAGGGGCAGGGACAGGGGGCAGTAACAGAGGCGTGGGACATAGACTTGGGCTGGGCACTAAATTGAGGCTCCTGTAGAGGTAGAAGCATCCATGGGGATACCTAATTGCAGTCAGTTATGTGTCCTTGCGCTTGACAAATTCCTGGCTGCCAAAGGCCGAACGCAGGCCTCCCTATAAAATAGCTAAATAGACCTGCGAAATAACCCAACAGCGCACAGTGGTACGCAATGGGGGCAAGAGAGAGACAGAGAGAGAGAGAGAGAAAGAGAGAGAGAGGGAGAGAAAGAGAGAGAGAGAGAGGGAGAGAAAGAGAGAGAGAGAGAGAGGGAGAGACTCACAAATTACATAATTATGGGTGTGCTTTGATTTGTAATCACTTTGTGAATCCAATCAAAAGTAGAAGTGGGGAATCAATTAATGGATTTAAGTGCCTGGTAGTTTTGCTTGGAATCGTCCCACTGTGCCTCCTTAGCAACGTCGGCAAAATGCTTTTGTTCTGGACCGTTGGGTGGGACGACAAGTGTTTAATCGTTGCTAATTATACCAACTAGACAACAACTAAGGAGATCCAGCAAGCCTTCATCCAGCATTCAGTATGCAGCATCGAGCATTGCAGCATGCAGCATGCAGCATGCAGCATGCAGTGCATGAGGCTTTGGGGCATGCAGCATGCCACTTGCAACTGCGCGTGTCACTGTCACTGTGGAGCAGCAGCAACCATGAAGCTTAAGCACAGAAGTAACCGAGACTCCACTCCGAATCGAATTGGAATGCCAAGCGTCAATTTAATTATGCGAACAATACAAATTGCGGCGCACAAAAGAAATGATTATGTCGGCAACAAATTGCTGATGCTGCAGGTTGCAAGTTGTTGCCAGTTGTTCCCAGTTGTTGCCAGTTGTTGCCAATTGTTGCCAGTTGTTGCCAGTGGCTGGTTACTGGTTGCCGGTTATCAGTTATCAGTTCCCAGTGGTTGGTTACTGGTTGCCAGTTGCCAGATGCCAGTTGCCAGTTGCCGGATGCCAGACGCCAGTTGCCATTTATCAGTTATCAGTTGCCAGTTGCCAGACGCCAGTTATCAGTTGCCAGTTGCCAGTTGCCACTTGCAAGTTGTTCCCAGTTGTTCCCAGTTGTTGCCATTTGTTGCCAGTTGTTGCCAGTTATTGCCAATTGTTGTCAGTTGTTGCCAATTGTTGCCAGTTGTTGCCAATTGTTGCCAGTTGTTGCCAGTTGTTGCCAGTTGTTGCCAGTTGTTGCCAGTTGTTGCCAGTTGTTGCCAGTTGTTGCCAGTTGTTGCCAGTTGTTGCCAGTTGTTGCCAGTTGTTGCCAGTTGTTGCCAGTTGTTGCCAGTGCCTAGTTGCTGGTTGCCAGTTATAAGTTATCAGTTATCAGTTATCAGTTCCCAGTTGTTGGTTGCTGGTTGCCAGTTGCTAGATGCCAGTTGCCAGTTGCCAGTTGCCAGTTGCCAGTTGCCAGTTGCCAGTTGCCAGTTGCCAGTTGCCACTTATCAGTTATCAGTTGCCAGTTGCCAGACGCCAGTTATCAGTTGCCAGTTGCCAGTTGTTGCAAGTTGTTGCCAGTTGCCGGTTATCAGTTGCCAGTTGCCAGTTGTTGGAAGTTGTTGCCAGTTGCCAGTTGCCACTTGCCACTTGCCAGTTGCCAGTTGCCGGTTATCAGTTGTCAGTTGCCAGTTGCCAGTTGCCAGTTGTCAGTTGCCAGTTGCCACTTATCAGTTATCAGTTGCCAGTTGCCAGACGCCACTTATCAGTTGCCAGTTGCCAGTTGCCACTTGCAAGTTGTTCCCAGTTGTTCCCAGTTGTTCCCAGTTGTTCCCAGTTGTTCCCAGTGGTTGCCATTTGTTGCCAGTTGTTGCCAATTGTTGCCAGTTGTTACCAGTGGCTGGTTACTGGTTGCCGGATATCAGTTATCAGTTGCCAGTTGTTGGTTGCTGGTTGCCAGTTGCCAGTTGCCAGTTGCCAGATGCCAGACGCCAGTTGCCACTTATCAGTTGCCAGTTGCCAGTTGCCACTTGCAAGTTGTTCCCAGTTGTTCCCAGTTGTTCCCAGTTGTTCCCAGTTGTTCCCAGTGGTTGCCATTTGTTGCCAGTTGTTGCCAGTTATTGCCAATTGTTGTCAGTTGTTGCCAATTGTTGCCAGTTGTTGCCAGTTGTTACCAGTGGCTGGTTACTGGTTGCCAGTTGCCAGTTATAAGTTATCAGTTATCAGTTATCAGTTCCCAGTTGCCAGTTGCCAGTTGCCAGTTGCCAGTTATCAGTTCCCAGTTGCCAGTTGCCAGTTGCCAGTTGCCAGTTGCCAGTTGCCAGTTGCCAGTTGCCAGTTGCCAGTTGCCAGTTGCCAGTTGCCAGTTGCCAGTTGTCAGTTCCCACTTGCCAGTTGTTGCCAGTTGTTACAAGTTGTTGCCAGTTGCCAGCTGCCAGTTGCCAGTTGCCAGTTGCCAGTTGCCACTTGCCACTTGCCAGTTGCCAGTTGCCGGTTATCAGTTGTCAGTTGCCAGTTGCCAGTTGCCAGTTGTCAGTTGCCAGTTGCCACTTATCAGTTATCAGTTGCCAGTTGCCAGACGCCACTTATCAGTTGCCAGTTGCCAGTTGCCACTTGCAAGTTGTTCCCAGTTGTTCCCAGTTGTTCCCAGTTGTTCCCAGTTGTTCCCAGTGGTTGCCATTTGTTGCCAGTTGTTGCCAATTGTTGCCAGTTGTTACCAGTGGCTGGTTACTGGTTGCCGGATATCAGTTATCAGTTGCCAGTTGTTGGTTGCTGGTTGCCAGTTGCCAGTTGCCAGTTGCCAGATGCCAGACGCCAGTTGCCACTTATCAGTTGCCAGTTGCCAGTTGCCACTTGCAAGTTGTTCCCAGTTGTTCCCAGTTGTTCCCAGTTGTTCCCAGTTGTTCCCAGTGGTTGCCATTTGTTGCCAGTTGTTGCCAGTTATTGCCAATTGTTGTCAGTTGTTGCCAATTGTTGCCAGTTGTTGCCAGTTGTTACCAGTGGCTGGTTACTGGTTGCCAGTTGCCAGTTATAAGTTATCAGTTATCAGTTATCAGTTCCCAGTTGCCAGTTGCCAGTTGCCAGTTGCCAGTTATCAGTTCCCAGTTGCCAGTTGCCAGTTGCCAGTTGCCAGTTGCCAGTTGCCAGTTGCCAGTTGCCAGTTGCCAGTTGCCAGTTGCCAGTTGCCAGTTGCCAGTTGCCAGTTGTCAGTTCCCACTTGCCAGTTGTTGCCAGTTGTTACAAGTTGTTGCCAGTTGCCAGCTGCCAGTTGCCAGTTGCCAGTTGCCCGTTGCCAGTTGCTAGTTGCTAGTTGCCAGATGCCAGATGCCAGATGCGCGAGTCACCAGTTACTCGTTACCCACTGCCCACTGTCCCCTGTCCCCAGTCCACTGTCCCCTGTCCGTTGTCAGTCGTAAGCTATTCTTTGGTCACAATAATTACAACAACAACAACAAAATAATATATAAAAAAAATAAATAATAATAAAAAAAAAAAAAAAAATGAAAAAAAAAGTGTGCACAAATAAATCAACACTCGGAGGGGCGAGACAAATTAACACATAAATTCTAGCGCATTTATGAAACCAGATCCTCCTCGTCTCTCATCCTGATTCCAATTGCAATTCCAGTTTCAATTCCTGATCCCCATACCCATCCCCATACCCATCCCCATCCCCAGCCACATTCTGATCCCAATCCCGTTCTATGGCCCAGCCAATTAATAATATGCGAGCAACTGACACGATGACAACGCGAGATACGCGTAATGCATGGCGCATTACATGCCGCTTATAGGTAGTAATCCCCCAAGTGACCCCCTCCTGCCGTACACATCATCCAACAGCATCATCCTGCTTTACCCGCTCTCCACTTCACGCTTCATAATCTGCGCCTCCTCCCGCTCCCCTCTTGCCCCATGCCTGACCTCATAGCTGTGATCTTGATCACGTGTCGGCACAGAGTCGCGTCGGCGACCGCAATCATTGATCATCGTCAGCAACGAGGGGAACACGCTCTGCCTTTGACTCTGACTCTGACTCCGACTCTGACTCTGACTCTGGCTCTGACTCTGGCTCTGACTCTGGCTCTGACTCTGCCTTTGACTCCGACGACTCCAACTCCAACTCCGACGCCGACGCCGACGCCGACGACGACTCCGGCTCTCACTTAAGCTTTGACTTTGGCGGCTTGCAACGGCTGCCCCCCGCCTCACTGCAGTCTCCCTCTCTCTTCCGCTCACTTCCCTCTTTTCTCTTTCCCTGCTCTTCACTTACCACTCCCCCCCTCCTCCACAGGCACGCAATCACATCAAGATCTCCGACGTAGTTGCATTCAGAGTCCCTTCTGTGATTCGAAAATTTCATTTTAATTAAATTGTTGAATGCGCAAGTGCAACACTAAGTTGCCATTTAGCTTGGTGTCTGCCAGTGGAATTCACCACACCCTCCCCCCCACACCTGGTCGCCCCTTTGCCATATGACGTCCCTGCGATAAGATCAATGCAACGGTTTATTACTTGCAACTCACCCGGAAAACGGGCCCAAAACGCAAAACATTTCGCGCCTTAAATTACATTTTAATGAGCTGTGAAAAATATTTGGAGCATCAGCCAAAAAAAAAAAAAAATACTAAAATTTAATATATACCAAATATTTTAAAGATAAACCCCGAGCCGATATCAGATTTAAGAGAGTCCAAGGTAAAGGAACTTGGATTAAATTTCCCGCTAAGTGGAGGCAATTGGCCTCAGAGTTGGCTTCGAGTAGAAAGTATCTGACGACTTATAATAAGTGATAATTACTTAACTTATCTCTTAGTATGAGAAATCAAAATGGATTCTTTTGGATAAGGATGTGTGCATATCCTTCCCTTCTACCTTCCATTCCATTTCTTTCATCGCTGATGTCAAGTCGCGAGAGTTTGATGAAATTTATTTGGGGAGAGCCACAGTTTCCCATGGGCTGCACTTGTTGTCGGTGAAATGCACATGTCATGCAAATCGATGGACCATCAAAGGATATCAAAGGACCAAACAATAAGCTGATCAGAGACAAAATTATAAGCGAAAATACTAAATACTGCAGTGAAAAGCAACATTCAAAGTCGCTGGCACTTGAACACAAATTTTGTTGGGCTATCAACACGCAGCACCACAAAGGCAACAATATCAGCAACAACAACAACTACAACAATAACAAAGGAGGATGCAACAACAACAGCAACACAATGCCACTTGTTGTGTTGAAGAAGAGGCAAGAGCAACAACACTCGAACTTGCCATTTGGCATGATTGACTTATCAAAAGGAGTAGTTGACTGAAGAACAGCAGCAGCAGCGGCAACAACAACAACAGCAACAACAACAACAACAACAACAGCAGCAACAACAACATCAGCAAAGGGATCAAAAGCTACAACAACAACAACAACACGAACAGCAACGAAATGAAGTGTTGACAAGTGGCAAGCCAACGGAATGTGTGTCGTGAATCAATGAGCCAAAACTGGAACACAGGGGAGGGGTGTGGGGTGTGGGGTATTGGGAATGGGAATGGGCTAAGTGCAAGTGGAAGGGGAAGAGGAGATTGGGGCCGGCGGTTGCAGAGGCTGTGGCAGTGTCAGTGGTTGCATGAATGAATGAGCGCGCTTGAAAGCTTGACTGCGTTTGCAGCATGGGGCGGTGATGGCGGCGTGTTGCATGCAACAGCCCGGCTGCCAAACAGGCAGGCAGGCAGGCAGCAAGCAGGCAGGCAGCCTGAATTATGCGCACGCATTGTGCGCACGTCATGGGGCAGCAACCAGAAGCCACCGGCAGCAGCAACGGTTACCTGGCAACCTGGCAGCCCGGCAGCCCGGCAGCCCGGTTGCATGGTTACTGTTCAGTGGCAACGGCAGCAACACTTGCTGCCACTCCATAAGGAGACGCGTTTTCTTATGAAATTTACAACAAGTGCAAGCGCAAAATGCTAAAAAGACGTCGACGTCGACGTCGATGCTAACGCCGACGTCAACAGCGACGTCAACGTTCAACGTTCAATGTTCAGCGCTCAACGTTCCACGCTCAACGTTCCGCGTTCAACGTCAACGTCAACGTCAACGTCAACTTCAGAGCCGTTGGGTGATTTATGATGTGCTTCAGAAGCAGCAACGGCATCCACTTGGCAGAGATCGACATGAAGTGAAATGGCATTGATCGCTTCCAAAAAATGTTGTTGTGACAAGACTGCCCCATGCACAGGATACAAGCTACCTACCAACCTACCAACCTCCCACCCTCCCTCAGCCTACCTCCTACCCTCGGCAGTCATTCCCTCCACCCTACCCAGCCTCCATTACCTCCCCCCCTACCCAAAAAGCTGTGAGCCACCGCCATCCACCCCTAAGCCTTGCCCTGCGTTGCCACTGATCGAGCCACTAGCCAGATTTTAATTAAAATGTGAAGCTCAGTCATGTAAAGCAGCTCCGGAACGCAATTACATAACTCAATCAATTTGTAAGCTACCCCAACAGACAAAATACAACAACCAAAAAAAAAAAGAAAAAAATACCAAAAACAAAATATCTTCCGAATACCCATAAAAAACTTTGGCAATCACTTAATCTGAACTACAAAATAAAAAATAAAAAAAAATAAAAAAAAAAAAAACTGATCGCTTTTAAATGATTTTGGCTGCTGTTGCGGCGATAAACGAATTTATTGCAACAACGCACACAATAATTGGACGATCTCCTCGGCGAGATCAGCTCCGAGCTGCCCAGTAACAACAACAGATCCTTAAACTTTATTATCGCTGCCGCTGCTCCCGTTGCCTGTTGCCTGCCGCTTGCTGCCTGCCGCTTGCTGCCTGTTGCCCTCGTCTTGGGTGTGCTGGCGATGCCCCATTGTTTCCAATGGCAGGACGACAACAGCCGATTGGACCATAACAATAAGCCAAGCGATTGAAATTAAGTTGCTCCATTGGCCACCAGGGACGACTACGACTACTTCCCATCCACTTCAATTCAATTTGGGGTGCTCCTTTGGGGGGTTGCTTCTGCCTCAGTCCCAGTCTCAGTCTCAGTTCCAGTCTCAGTCGCAGTCTCAGCTTCAGTCCCAGTCTCAGCTTCAGTCCCAGCTTCAGTCTCAGCTTCAGTCTCAGCTTCAGTCCCAGCTTTCGTCCCAGTCTCAGTCTCAGCTTCAGTCTCAGTCCCAGTCTCAGCTTCAGTGTCAGCTTCAGTCTCAGCTTCAGTCTCAGTCCCAGTCTGAGTCTCAGTCCCAGTCCCAGTTTCATTTTCAAATTTTGGCTTCAATTGCAGAGCTTGCTCCCTACTGAACCCCGTTCCAATTTATCACGTTCTTTATTAGCGACAAGCCAGCTATGAAAAGGACAAAAGCGCAGCTCCGAGCAGCCTTAATCGATTAAGGATCTTCAATGATATCGAGATACTCAGATCACTCGGTGTTTCGTAAATTAGTGCATTGTCAAATGGCTGACAAGACGAAATCTGTATATACACACCGTGTATAACCCAGCAGCAGCACACACACAAGCACATGCATACATATGCCATATATTGACATATATATATGGGAACAATATACATATGCATAGCTGCTAGGCTGATCGTTAAAAATGCCAACAACATAATCACCAACAGTCCGGGGCTTCAGTCGTACGTCCGATCGATCGCCTATCGGGACAATGCGGCTGACTATTAAAAAAAAAAAAAAACTGTATGATTTTTGGTAAGTCGAAGCGGGAATACCCTTACTATTATAGCAGTTCATATAGAGTGTTGAGTGCAGGAGTTGACTTCAAATTAGGAACAGATTTAAAAAGAAGGAAGAATATTAAAAAAAAAAAAATAAATATATATTTATATATACAGTATACAACATATATAAAAAATATATATATACATATATAATATGATATATAAAAAATATATAGAAATTTATATATTCATATTAAAAATACAAAATCGATGAAATTCAAGGCTTCATTCCAAAACTCAACCAAACCAATGCCAACTTTACTTCCACAAGTAAAGAGTTCTTATTTTTTTGGTATTTTTAAATAATACCAAAAAAGATGAAAACTTCTGATGACAAAATATTAATGCCTACGGCCACAGGGTAGAGGAGAAGCTTAAATATAATGAAGCTCATAAACTGACACTCGCACGGAACTGATGATCGGGACAGCAGTTGATGGCAAAGAGTAGATGCCGACTCGATGATCGGATCGGAAAACAGGGAGGACAGCGCCCAAGCTTCCCATGTGTCCAACTGTCCAACTGTCCAAGTGCCCAAGTGCCCAAGTACCCAAGTGTCCAAGTGCCCAAGTGTCCAAGTGTCCAAGTGGCCGATCGGCTGAGCAGTTGAGCAGTCGAGCAACCAAGCGCCGAAAGCCATGATCAAAGTCATGATCAGCGACGACAAGCGGCGCATATAAAATTCATCAAAACATTATTAAAACGTTGGCAAAGGCAAAAAGTTGTAAATTTTTAAATACAAATACAGCGCGGAGGCAACGATCAGCCAGTGGTTAAAGTCGCGATCGACGATCGATAATCTGACTTTGGCCCTGTATCTGAGGCCCTGTTCCTGCCGCCGCTTCTATAGCTTTGACCATGGCCCTGTCCCTGGTGCCATGCTCTCCCCATCAGTCCCCCCCCCTGGTCAGTCCTTCTCTTTCTCCTTCTGTCTCCCTCTCTCCCTCTCTTCCTCGCTCATCTTCTATCTTTCTTTCTCCCTCCTTCTAGCCCTCCATATCTCCCTCTCTCTCCCTCTGTTAGTCTTTCTGTTCACGTCTCTGGCGCTGGCCCTGGCCCTGAGCCTTAGCCTGAGTCTGAGCCTTAGCCTTAGCCTGAGTCTCAGCCTGAGCCTGAGTCTGAGCCTGAGCCTGTCCTCCGCCCGATTCTGGCCTCCACTCAGTCCTGACCTCCACCCAGTCCTGTCCTCCGCTCAGCCCTGCCCAGTCCTGTCCCTGGCATACTTTTACTAACGCTAATTTAAACGACGCGACGAGGCGACGTTTCGTTGGAATAACGTAAGTCCCGGCTAAATAATTTGCATATCAGCTTAATGTAAGCGCAGGGATCTGCAGTTTGTAAACCGCGTCTTATCGATCCACAGCGATCATGTCCCAAGATGTTGGACGACAAAACTGTCCACATGCACCACAGGACCCACCCGAGGTGGTTGACTGGAGGGGGTGCTGATGGAGAGGGGCGGAGGGAGGCTGACGCAACGCAAGGTGACGGGCATGCCCACAGTTTTGTGGACGTTGCATTAATGAATGCCACAGGCTGACACTTTAATTTTCAATTACAACAAATTGCCTATAATGTCTATGCTTATCGCCCCGTACCTCAAGATCCTTAGATCTTTAAAGAGATTCCCAAAGAGAGACTCTTCGAGGTGTGTTTCGTGCCTGTGTATAAGTTTAATTGCGATCCATGGGGGGAGATCCGTGAGGCAAGGCGAACTTCTAATGACAGCTTACATCGGATCGGAGGTAAGAAGCAGTTCCTTCTGGCCTGTACCCCTTAGATGCCCTTAATACCCGTACTGTTATCAAAATCTAAAAAATCTTAAATCAATTCATCAAACTCAAAGATTACAATTGATTTTCAGCGCCGATCCGTAAACCAAGAGGGCAGCAGGCGGATCCATAAATAAATGTAGTGCATTCAGCTTGGGCGAGTGCGAGTGCGTGTGCGTGTGCTTCTCTCGTGTGTGTGTGTGCAGCATATCCGGTTCAGGTTGCAGTCCTCTCAGCTCCACATTCAGGTCCATCAAATGCGCAAAAAAAGAAGCAACGACGATCAGTGATGCTCCGAAGAAATACCCTACAATAATGAAAGATCGCTAACTTGCAGCTTGGAGCTTGGAGCTGGAAGCGTGGAGCTTGGAACTTGAAACTAGGCGATTGGAGCCTGGATTTCTCTTAACATTTCCAATTGCTACGTTTCTGTGTGTCTCTGTGCCAGTGATCGATGTGGCAATAATTTTTAAATAAATGATCGCTGCTGACTGTAAATGATCGTTTGGTTCCTGTGACTGAAGCAACTGCAGCGACCGCAGTGACCGCAGCGACTTCTTCAGCTATGGCCCCCCCCTCCCACCCGATAGCCAGCCTCTTCCAGGTAGTTGGAGCAAACTTATTGTAGGTGTTGTCATTAACTCGCCGACTAAGTAGTTTACCATGTACAGCAAAAATCATTAACCATTTAAGCCATTTACGCAGACTCAATGAAAACAATAAAAGGAAACATAATATAAATAATAAACGGAGGAACAAAAACAAAAAAAAAAACCAAAAAAAAAACATACAACAATAAAAAACTAAGCAAATAAAATGCAACTCTTGCCATCAACTTTTTTCACACCTTTGCAGACAGTTGTGTTTGGGCCCGCGGCGCTAGCGATTCACAAAATGAGTGGAGGCCCAAGCAGCAATCCAATTGGCAACTCAACGCCAACGCCTCCGCAAAAGCCCAACCCAAGTGACCAGACCCCAGCGATAGTGCCATACGATGGCCAGGCGGCGGAGTGGTCAAGTATAGGGGTAGGGGTAGGGGTAAAAGTGGGCAGTGGGGACTGTGTGTGGAGGGAGGGAGGGAGGTGGATACCATGCGTGTAGCCATCGACAACTTAATCCAATTTAAGCATATAAATTATGAGCACGAAACTGAAATAACAAATCGCTTTATTAACCAACGCCAACATTTATCGCAAAAAATATAAATATTTGTTATTGCATTAGGCCCTCAAACTCCATGGAGATGCCCCCAAAACTTCAACGGAACAACGGAGCAACTGCGGAGCAAAGCAACTGAGCAGCAGATCAACTCAGGAGCAGTGCATCTGAGGAGCAGAGCAACTGCAGAGCTGAGCAACTGAGGAGCAGAGCAACTGTGGAAACTGGGCAATTGGACAACTGGACGCCTGGACAGTTGGACAGTTGGACATCAAGCCAACGCATGGTCAATGCAAAAATATTAGGCATTCTCCAGGAAGACGGAGATGCTCGGAGGGAGCGCGGCGAGCGGTACAAGACATGGGGGAGACATCCCAAAACCAAGCCACGTCGCTTTGGTGATGACAATCTGCAGTGCAGACAGTCAGCTACAAGAGCTACGGGGGCGTTTAAGGGGGGATGGCTAAGCTGGGCATTGCGTGTTGGAGGATCCGGCTATGGTTTATTCTCGTGCCCAATGCCCAATTGGATACAACGCATAAGACAAGAAAAAGGAATTATAGAAATCAAAGAATTTATAATTTTTTTTAGAAATCAAAAGATTTTTAATGAAAAATATCAGAAATTTTATTTTACATTTTACAATTTTTTTATATTTATAAATTAATTATTTGTTTTATTTATTTTGTTTTATTTACTTATTTTATTTTATTATATTAATTTTATTTATTTTATTTTTTTTATTTATTTTTTGATTTTATTTATCATATTTATTTTTTATTTTTTTTATTATATTTATTTTTTGATTTTATTTATTATATATTAATTTTTTGATTTTATTTATTTAATTTAATTTATTTTATATTATTTATATTATTTATTTTATATTATATATTAATATATTTATTTTATTTTTAACTCATATTATTTATTTTTTATATATTACCTTCTTTTTTTATTTTATTTTACTTGCTTGTTAATTACTTAATTATTGATACCATCTATTATTTATTTTAATATGATTTTTATATATTAATATTATTTATTTATTTATTAAATATTTAATTAGTCTTTTTTATTTTTTTTATTTTTTTTATTTATTTTTATTTTTATTTATTTATTTTTTTTTTTATTTTTTTTTTTATTTATTTTCTTTATTTATTTTTTTTATTTATTTTTTTTATTTATTTTTTATTTATTTATTAAATATTTAATTAGTCTTTTTTAATTTTTTTTAAATGCAGCAAATAAATATTATTTATTTAAAGAAGAAATGCAATTTCAATGCTGCTCTTGGCTTTGATTTTCGACTGGAGCCCTGAGTACTGGAAACTTTTGCACTGGGCACTTATCCGGCGTAGAGCTAACGCCTTAATTATATATGCAAGAACCGCAATTGGAGATATATCACCAGAGAGGATGCTGCAACACGCAACTGTGGCAAGGTGGCAAACGTAGCAAAATGAGAGGATGCCACGAGCAGGGGAGTGGGGAGGGGGGCAGGGCAGTGACAGTGGGGAAACCACCTCCATTGAGCCGTTCAAGTGGAAGTCTATGCAGTTTTTGCCTTTAATCAGAAACAAGAAACCTTGGCAGATCCGAGGCTCCATAAACATTTGTAAGACGTTGAGAAGGTGTTGAAAGTTTTATATTACAACAAAAATCAGATGAATAAAAAATAAAAAATAAAAATAAAAAACGAGCCAAGAATAAATAAACAACAACAAAAAGAATATATATATATAAAAAAAAAAAGAGGAGTAGAAGCCGCGGGCGTGAGTTTTGTCTTATTGCCAGTGATCCTCAGTTTCAATCCTCCTCTTTTCAACGCTCAATTCCAATACTCAGTCTCAGTCTCAGTCTCAATCCTTAATCCAACCAAGTACAAGTCGTGGGGGCCGCTGAGTAATGTTTTGCATATAATTCATGAAATTTTATTAGTAAAAATTGCATGGAATTGCATTTTGGCCTTCGACTGTCCGAAATGGCGTGTTGGATTCTTGATTGATGGCCCCTGAGAAGGAAGGTTTCGCGTTCAATCAAAGAATTGCCCTTAAAATCATTACAAAAAAATGAAAACAACAACAACAACAAAAGGGGGGGAAAAAACTGAGACGCATGTCAACTTCGTTTTGGGCATAACGTTTTAATTTCTCGGCAATCAAACGCTGCAGACACCCAACAATTGATTCCATGCCCCACCACACCGTGAGACTCAAGGCATTCACTTTACTTGGTCCAGACATGGACATGGGACATGGGACATGGGACACGGGACTTGGGACATGGGACATGGGACATGGGACATGGACTATCAAGTTGAAGTTTTTGTGCCCCACACAACCGCAGACGTTGAAAGTAAATCACAAGGACTTTGACATTTTGTGACAAAAGTTGAACGCGATATTTGTTATTTTTTTATCCTTTTTTTTTTTTATTTTATTTTTATTTATTTTTTTTTTTTTTTTTTGTTTTTATTCTTAAAGCGTTTCATGTTCGGTGCCTCAGTGGAGGAGTTTTTATGGCGGTTACCCATTTAAAATTTATAATGTGTGGTCGTTGAATAATTCGAAGGCACCTAAATTGGTGCATGTCTAGATTTTAATGGCCTAATTGGGCCAAAGCATCGACCACAAGGCACACGGCCAGAAGGAAGGCTACGCCAGCTTTTAATTTGAAGTTCAAAATCGACAACATCAGGGAGAAGGCATGACGTTGGAAGGGAACCTAAGCAAAGGTGTTGTCTACATCCTAGTTACAAGCCGCTTGCAGCTATAGAGGATACTTCATTCTAAGGATACATTTCCAATCTTAATTAAAATGAGTAAAATTATCATAATCAAGAAGCTGGCATTTAGTTGGAAGGGGACTATAGACAAAAGTATTGGGTACATCCTAGTTACAAGTCGCTTGCAGCTAGGATGAGGATACTTCATTCTAAGGATACATTTCCAATCTTAATTAAAATGAGTAAAATTATCATCATCAAGGAGCTGGCATTTAGTTGGAAGGGGACTATAGACAAAAGTATTGGGTACATCCTAGTTACAAGTCGCTTGCAGCTAGGATGAGGATACTTCATTCTAAGGATACATTTCCAATCTTAATTAAAATGAGTAAAATCATCGACATCAAGGAGCTGGCATATAGTTGGACGGGACTATAGGCAAAGGTGTCCTAGTTACAAGCCGTTTGCAGCTATAAAGGATACTGCACTCTAAGGACACATTTCCCCTCAAGAAAATAAGTAAAGCTTTGAATTAAATAAAAACAAAAAAAAAAAAAAATGCCGAAAAAACAGCCGCTGCAATTGCCATGCCTGTACTGTCCTTGGTAACCCCCTGATGGATGATCCATTAACTTGGCGCCAGTGCCGCGCCAGGAACAGGACCAAGACCAAGACCAGAGCCAAGGCAACGTAAACCAATTTAGTAGTAGGCGTGAAATTCATAGAAATTACTCGAAACTTGGGCTGGGCATTGCAGCTCGTTATGGCCAGATGATCCTTGTCGACACGGCCGAACGTTTGCAGGACTTGCGGTCAGACGTACCCTAAAAACAGGGCAGGCCAAGTGGCTAGTGGCAAGAGACGATTGGAAATGTTAAAAGGGACTTGTGCCACGTCGAAGGTGCAAATTGGTTCGCACCTTTTTCGCAATATTTGAAATCGATCTTGGAACTTCGACTTCGACTGAATTTGAAAACTGAGGCTCAGACTTAGACTGGGTCTGGGGTCTGGGCCGGAACCGGAGCCAAGGCATAGTTAAGCGTGTGATTAATGAGTTTTTAAAAGGCTCACTTGGCATTTTAGAGAACTTTAATTGGAACATGCTGCTGCGTAAATCAGCTTAAAATTGCCGCTAATAGGCTGCGAAGGATACAGGGACTATGGACAGGATTCAGTATTCAGAATCACCACGAAACCCGTGCGACGGCGCTGAGCTGATGCTTGTCTCGTGTTGCTGCTGTCCGCTGCTGTTCACACCTTGGAAAAGGTGTGAGAGTCCAAAAATCAAAAGAAAAAAAAATAAAAAAAATAAAAAAAAAAGGTGCCGTTTGCGAGCCACAGCACTTGAAACAAATTAGCACAAAATTAGATGCAGTCATTGATTGATGATTTGTTGGCAAATATTTGGCTAGACAGGACTTCCTGGACAGGATAGTAGTAGCAGTCAAATTAAATTCGCTCGTCCTCTTTAGATCCTCTCCCTGGCCATTCACATCCATTTATTCACTTTGATTACATTAAAAGTGTTCATTGCCGTTCGCTTCATTAAAAATCAATAAACGACTGCCGCTCAGACACACGATGGCGACGACGACGACGACGCCGACGACGACGACGACATCATTGGAAAAAAAAAAAAAAACAAGTTCCCGGGTATCGAAACGTAACCCAATAAAAGGCGCAAAAAGTTGAACGGTCATTATTCTAGGCGGCGATAGTGAAGAGCTGCGATCTGTGAACTGAGAGCTTGGTAGCTGATCCTCATCCTCATCCTCATCCTGATCCTGATCCGGTGTCTCTCAGACAATGTTACAAAATTTTATGCGTTTTTAAAATTAAACGTTATACGCGCTAATCCTGAACTAAACTGCGATTTACGATCCAAACCAAGCAAAGCGAAAAATTGATTAAAATTTAATGAGCCCCCAAGCAGTCGCAAAAGGCCACTTTGGCTCCCCAAGGGCCGTAAATATTCAACTTCGAATGGCTTCATTTGCATCCACATTCACATTCAAAATGAGATCAACGTTGTCATTGTTAGTCCAACTCTATATATGTATATATATATGAGTGTGTGTGTGTGTGTGTGTGTGTCTTGAAACTTTTCCAATTCCACGCTTCAAAACACTTTTCATTTCAATTCTTTTTCTTCGAACATCAAATTCAATTCTTTATGTTTTTCCATTCAAAAATGGCGCGCGCCAGTTCCTGTATATATATACTATATATGAATATATATATATGTGTGTGTGTGTGTGTGTCTTTGTATATAGTTCCTGCTTTGCTAGCATAAACCTCGTAGTTGTTGTTGACCCCAAAGAATACACAGAAGAGCAGATGTTTTCATGTTGACCGCATCTAATGGTGCGTGCTACTGACGTTTGTTCTTGCCTCTTGCCTCTTGGCCCTCTCCCCGTCTCTCTCTCTCTTTCTCTATTCCCATCCCTTTTTGTCTTTAATTCTTGGCTGTTCTTCTCATCATCATGATCAGACACACAGACACAGACACAGCCGCAGCCACAGCCACAGTCTCAAGTCTTAGTTTGAGTTTTTGGTTGTGGCTCAACCGCAGAGATGAAGTAGACTACAAAAACAAAATCGAAACACACACTCACACACACTCACACACACACATACATTACGCTGCGGGTAATGATAGTTATCAGCTGTGTCTGTCTCTGTGGGTTTGTCCCTCTGGCCCGCGACTACTGCTCATAAAGCAAATCCCCAAAAAAAAACCCAAAAAAAAAGATACACAAACTTTGAGGGGGCTAAACGAAGCGTTGATGCTCTTGGATTGAAGTTTGGGGTACTTTGTATCTAAGATCGAAGGATCAAGCTGTTTTTTTTTTAATCCTCATAAATAAAGTTTGAATCTAGGTACTCATAGATTTAAAAAAAAAATAAAAGTACAAACTATTTTTTAGCTCAGAGATGAAGAAATTCTTTGTATATATATATTTTAGTTGAATAAAGGATTTTCTTATGTTGAGATCCTTGAGAATCAAAGAAGCATAGGATTGCTCCTACTTTCTCCAAGCACATGAGAATGGCTATGGAGCCCAACTTTGAAAGAGTATCTAAAAGGAATCAGAAGGCCAAAAGCCTTAAGACTAAAGACGATTCCATTCAATTTGATTTGGCGTCTTGAACTTTCGCTCTGCGCAAAGTTCAATGCGCCGTTCGCGTGGCTCCGACGTCTCCTCTGATGGCTCCGATGGTTCCGATGGCTTCGCTATGGTTCCCCTATTTTTATGTTTTGGATACAAATGCATCAACCCCTAGCACTTGTATGTGTGTGTGTTTGTGTGTGTGTGTGTCCTGTGTGTTGTAGTGTGTGTTCATTTTCAGCTGCAGTAGAGCAAGAGATTGGAGTATTTTATCGAGGGAGACTGTAGAGGAGTGAGTGAGTGAGAGAGAGAGAAAGGGAGATTGAGAGTGAGAGTGAGAGAGAGCAGAAGTGTTTGGCGAGAGGGATAGATGTCTAAGCCCGTGCTCCGGCCACGATCCCCGGTGCTCGGTCGCGTAAATACACCTGCCACGCGTCAGGTCGAGTTCGGGGCGAGAGTCCTGTGCCTGCATTTAATTAAAATATTAACTACGAGAAATGACTGGGGGAAATCAACAACAGGAGCAACAGCAGCAGGAGCCACGTTGCCTGGACAACACTGAGGTGCACTCAGGCAAGCAGCGAACAGCAAGCAGCGAGCAGCGGGCAGCGGGGAGCAGGCAGGCTAATGGCCAGGGCCATGCATCGGCTGGAGGGGTACACGAGTGTTTAGGGCATGAGCGGGGTGCGGGGAGCGGTTTGAGGGGCATGTACTAAAGCCTAAGCGGCGGCAGGTCCTTACGGAAACTTGTTTCAATTAACATTCAACATTCAACATTCATTTTTGCATTTCAAGTTTCAAGAAAAGCACTCAACGTGCGTCGTCTCAGCGTTTTCAATCAGGATATGCCAGTCCTGCGGCTCCCTACATACACATCTCTCTCTTTCTTTTCGCGTCCCCCCTATGGCCATCTCTGTTGCACATTGTCTTCCTCTTACTCGCACGCAATTAACGCACGCGCCCTGCTATCGGGTGCCCGGTCCGGTCGGTTGCCAGTCGCCGTCCCGGAACTATGCTTCATATCAAAATAATTATCCATTTAAATCTTCCAAGCGTTGCGAAAGGATATCGCGGGGGTGGCAGTGGCGGAGGTGATGTTTGCCGTTGCCAGGGGCAACTACTTCCTCGCGAGCAGCACGAGCACAGCAGAGAGTGAGAATGAGAGAGCAAGAGAAGGGAAAATAAAGAGAGGGAGGGAGAGAGAAAGAGAGAAGAAACTTTTTACCAGCTTTAGCAATTGCCACAAGCCAAGTCTCCGATCGGAAAGTCCAAATCCGAATATCAGATCAGGATTTAAGTAAGATTTAGATCATTTATCAAATCAAGGATATCAGTTCCTTGAAAGGAACCGCTCAAGATTATCGGAAGTGCAGGTAAACTGCGATATGATCAGACATCCTTCAAGGTGCACGCATGTGGAACTACATATGACTTTTTGATCTTTGATCTATGCACACACATCTTTTGAAAGGATCCTTTGACTTCGTTATATGATATATTTAAAGCGATCCGAAAATGCTTAAGGATCAAAATATTCCCAAAATCTGCGGCTCGTTTTGGCAGAGGTTTATGAGGTCTGCAAATGATGGTTCAACTCGCGATCACATAATCCACAGGACACGACTCTATACTCTGTGTATCTTAAAATAAGTGGAGTATCCTTTATTTTCAAGCCTCAACTAACTCTGATCTAGTGAGTCCTGAAAGAATCAGTTCTTTACATTATTTGCCTATATTTTCATCATCGATAGATCGCAAGGATCAAAGAGCGTGGATCGAATTGAATCAATCGTTTTGGTCAAATCGCTCCATATCAATGCATGTCCACCCATTGAAAGGATTAGTTTGTGTGATCTATTGTCGTTGGGCAGGATCATTGCATAAGTGCACTTCAAACTTAACCACATGCCATAGCCAAGAGAAAGGGGAAGGAAAGGGAAGGAGTAGAGGAGAGAGCCGCCGTACAAAAAAGGATAAGCAACAAAGGACCTTCAACACATTCACCACATTACAAAAGCTATGGGAATGAGTCCCATTTTAGGCATTTCACCAGGATTCGGTTGCAAATGTCAAAGGTGGTACAGAAGCCAAGTAACATTTATCAAATCAATTTGAATAGCAAGCGGTCTGACGGTCTGTCAAAGGGTGTCCCGAACAAGGAACTAAAATCTGCGACACTCAGGACAATAAAAGTGTTAATGATCCCAAAATAATGGAGTCTGAACCGCCATGTACAGGATCCTACCCTATACCCTTAGTTCCAGAACAGCTCCCTCGGCATTACAATGCATAAAATCCCCAGTGGGACAAAAACTGCAGCATGCAAACAATAACAACAAGAACGGCAAGGACGACAAGGACGACATGGACGACAAGGAATGCGCAAATTGTCAAAGGATGCAAAATATGCAGCGCCGGTTGACGGGTCTCGGTTGTTGGTCATGCCTGAAAAGGACTGCATTTTCGGGTGGATTTCTAAAGAGTTTTGCCAAATCTGATGTATCAAAGTGAAAATGAAAATGGAAAGGGAAATGGAAAATGGAAAATGGAGATGGAAATGGAAAATTGACACGGCTACCGATCGATCGATGTTTCAGCAAAAATGTGGGCTACCAGCACCAAGCGATACGCACAATGGGAACGAGTTGAAAGAGTGAAAAAAAATAACAACACAAAAAGCAAAAAAAAAAAAAAATAACGTAAAAGGATGTTGCGAGGTACACCCGACTACAGGGTACTGAAGCCAAAGGATGCAGCAGAAGGTAAGAGTATAAAATATTAAAAATGACAAATCCAAATAGAAAATATGTTTTATTGCCCATGGTAATAAGGACATAGCTCTATGCACTTTATGATACTCTCTTTATGGCCCTCATACCCGTTAACTTATTTATGATACTCTCTTTATGGCCATCATACCCGTTAACTTATTCCTGATGAGCTAAGGGTATAACAATACCAACATGAGATGTCCTGCTTACACCTGGAACTCATCGCCGCTCGTCGCTCGTCGATCGATCGTTCAATTGATGATCTTGAGATGTGCAGAGTATAGAGTGAGGAAGGGAGGAAGGGAGGAAGGAAAGGGTTACAGAAATGGTCTACGGGGTAAAGGGTGAGGGGTGAAGAAGCGTGTCTCTTCTCCTTCTAAAATGGTCGCTGGAAACGGAAGCTGGACTTTGCGTGAAAAACTTGTGATCTTGTTGATCATTTAATTAGAGGCATATGTGAAATTGTTTGAACACCTTCAGAGGCCTGACTTTGCATAGTTAATAAGCACGATCCAACGTTTTACACGTCAGACTCAGACTCAGACTCAGGCGCAGACGCGGGCGGAAGGCTTGGGCTCCCGAGACACTGGTGACACGCGCATGCCAAAGCGTTTGCGCTTTAGTGGGCGCGTCTACAAGTCAGTTGCGGGTTGTCGGGTAGCCGGGTAGGCGGGTTGCCGGGTAGCCGGGCAGTCGGGTAGTCGGGCAGTCGGGTAGCCGGGCGGTCGGGCAGCCGGGCAGTCGGTAACTTGGAGCTAGGAGTCGAGAGTCAAGAGTGGAGAGTCGATGAATTGTTAGTCCCAGTTGCCCGGCTCCTTTGCAGTATGTTCCTTCAGTGTTCTTGGCGCTAATGAATAAGGGCGTGTGCGTGAGCTGCACATGAAATGCTGCTGGCCAAGAGCCGAGCTGAGGGACTGCAGAGAGACTGTCAGAGAAGGAAATATCGCGAGTTTTGCTAAGTTAATTAACACGGAAATCAAATTGCTGGCATGCCATAAAGGACGGTCCAGGACAGCTGCCAGCTACTGATCCTGAGCTCAATCAGAAAAGCCACAGCCAAACTCAAAGCCACAATTTCTGAGTAAATGTTGAGTTGAGTGCAAAATTTTTGTCTCTTTTCGCTGAGCGGAAACCTAAAACTCTCTCAGATTTACAGTTGAGACGTTGAGCCGTTGAACAGTTGAGCCGTTGAGCAGCTGAGCCGTTGAGCAGCTGAGCCGTTGAGCCGTTGAGCCGTTGAACCGCTGAGCCATTAAGTGCCTGTTGAGGAATGCAGCAAGTCTCTGCCTGCTCTTGAGTGGGAACAGGTAAGCACTCAAAAGGCCCTTAGGGAACAGTTTATGATGGAACAGTTAGACGGCTGCTCTGTCGTTTATGAGTGCAATTCCATTTTCTGCCTGACCCTCTTCTTGGAACGGGAACAGTTATGCTGCAGGGAACACTTGAGCGGCGCAGGCTTATCAGTCGACAGCGTAGCAAGCACATTGGGCAGGGGAGGGGCAGGTAAAAACATTGATCTTGTCCGTTGAGAGGCAGGAGAGACCCGCGCGAGCCTTGCGCATGCGCTCTCTTTACCTGTAGCTTGGGCACAGGCGGTGCTTGAGTGTGACTCAAATTGCCAGGTGGTTGCAGAGACCTGCACAGGTAACCGGCAAGAGAGCGAGAGAGTGCTTTCAGAGCGAGAGAGAGAGAGAGGGAGAGAGCGAGAGAGTGGGCGAGCGGCGCTTCGTATGAAAAGGTACAAAACGTGAAGGTTTAGGACGAAGGGACTCATTCTTTTGCAAGGTGTCATACGATCAACTTGGAAATTCAAAAAGTTTCAAAGTGAGAAGAAACATTTTTGCTCAGTACCAAACGACAGTTACAAACAGTTATTTTTACGTGTGTGTGCGTGTGTTAAAAACAAACAAACAACAAAACATAAATAAATATGTCGAGTGTGGTGTTCAATGGAAGCGCCGTCGGCAAAACCACCGCTGAACTATTCCCCACAACGATTGGTGGGGCAACCAAAATGTATCGCTATCAGCACATAATGCCCGCTCCGGAACACAAGTCGATGGGAATCAATTCAAACCCATCGAATCCATCGATCCCATCCGTTGTCAACAGTGGCAACAACAACAACTCCTCCCTAACAATCAAGACGCGCAAATATACACCGCGTGGTATGGTGCTCGCCGCCTCCACGGCCACATCTGCGGCACCCTACAATGTGGATCAGTCGCAGTCCGTGCAACGGCGCAATGCCCGGGAACGCAACCGCGTTAAGCAGGTGAACAACAGCTTTGCCCGCCTGCGCCAACACATACCACAGTCCATTATTGCGGATCTGACCAAGGGTGGCGGACGTGGACCGCATAAGAAAATCTCAAAGGTGGATACACTGCGCATTGCCGTCGAGTATATACGCCGACTACAGGATCTGGTGGAAGATCTCAATGGCGGTTCCAGCACCAACAGCAACAGCAACAACATCAACATCAACGCCGCTCAACTGAATCTATGCCTGGATGAGACCAGCTGCAACAGCTCCACCTCCAGCTCTAGCGCCAGCTCAAGCAGCCACAACAGTCAATTGGGTCACACCCTCTACTACAGTAGTGCTCTGTTGTCTGGTGCCACGCCCAATCCTACACCACTGCAACAACAACAGCAACTGCAACGCCAGCAATATCCCAACCATCCGCTGACTCCCATCTCGCTCAACGGCAACACATTGATACCAACAGCAACAGGAATACCAACAACACAAACGACAATGATGACAACGGCCAACAGCACCTCGACCTGCCACTCGCCCACATCCTCCTTCAACTCGAGCATGTCCTTTGACTCGGGCACATACGAGGCAGCACCTCAGCAACTCTCGCCGCCCGTCGATGCTCAGCTGCAATTAAAGTTCGAGCCCTACGAACACTTCCAGCTGGACGAAGAGGACTGCACCCCGGACGATGAGGAGATTCTGGACTACATATCCTTGTGGCAGGAGCAGTAACCAATAGTTAAATCATTTCCGAGCTCATGCCGATTGCTTTCTAGTCAAATCTTTGAGTTTAACCAAGTGCCTCAAAATGTAAATAGACTCAGTTTTTGTATAGGTTCTCACAGAGGGAAAGAGAGATAGATATAAAGAGAAAGAAAGAGAGAGAGAGAGAGATGGAGCTAGAGATTGACGAAGATATTCTATAGATTAAATATAATATAATTATAATTATTTTTAAGCAAACTTTTTTTTTTTTTTCTAACAATTTAAGAACTTTTTTTGCATAAATTTTAAGAAACTCAAAAACAGTAAAAAAAAAAATAATATTTTTTAACTAAAGCGATCAAAATGTTAAATAGTTTTTATAAATAAAATAAAACAAACAATTTTTAAGCAAAATCTGAAAGAATCTTCTGAATTATGGGTAACCACATATCAATTTGCAGGCCAGTGCCTTGTCATATCCTCCTCCTCCTCCTCCTCCTACTGCTACTCCGCCCACCCTCATGTAACAACATAATAAAAGTTACGCAGATGGCAAGTCGCATCAGATGCGGGCTGCCTGATGAGATGAGTTTGGCCAGGAGCGAGGAGAGCCACCGCACAAATTAATAGCAAGTATTACATGATGATGGAACCAAAAATAAATATTGATTGCTCCAGAGAGCAGATCACTCTACGTGCGTGTGTGTGTGTGTGTGTGTGTGTGGACCAGGTTATGGATCGGGATCGGAGTGGCCAGCAACTGGGCAGGATGTGCGGGCCTGTTTATGGGCACTAATGTAGATTGCAGTGAATAATTTTTAGTGCGTTGCAATCATAAACCGTTAATACTAATCACAAATATGACGACGACCCGGATTAGCGTACGGTAGGATCAAAGAATATCCCGTGCCCGTACTTGAAGCTACACTTTCTTAACCCTTTTTCTCCCCCCTACCTCTGCCTGGTACTTGATTTGGGTAAATCAAGCAACGCATAAACACGCGCCTATCATCATCATCATCATCATCTTCTTAGGCTAGACCTGGCGACCATCATCGTCGTCATCAGGTAGCAAAGGATCAAGCCCTGCACTTGGACACGGAAAAAGTAAAAGTAAAAGCCCCTACGTAACGCTTGGCGCGTGGTAAAAGGTTAAAAATTTAAATTTTTTCTATAAAAGCGCAGGTACGTCCCGAGGCCTCATGTCGATAAGTAATGCCCCCCTCTATGACGCGTGCTCAAGCACCGCGGAAAGATGGCAGGGGGGTGTAACAAACAACAACTGAAGGGGAGCCACAACTAAGAGGAAGCGAGATGGAGCATATGTTCAGTCACTACTTGGAAGTCTTATCATATCTTAGATATAAAAATTATAGAATCGAAGAAAACTAAAGGCTGGCATTATATATATATAATATACATATTTATATATAGATATACACATATACATATATATATCAGATACATCAGCGTGAAGGTCAGGAATGGGAATTTGTATTTTGCGATGACGTCGAATATTATTTATATGATAATAATAATAATAAATTAATTAACATAAATTAATTAAAGGCCCAAGGTACTTAAGATATGAAGCAGCAGTAGCATAAATGATAATAATTTTTATGTTAAAATAGAAGAGTTATAATTTAGTTGAAGTAATAAATATATCATATAAATATTTAAATAAATAAATAATAAAAATATAAAATAATAATATAAATTATAAAATATATATTAAAAAAAAAAAACAAATATAAAGCAAATACCTCAACGTACTTGGTATTTAATTAATTTAATTTTTTTGGAATTAAAAGTAAAAAAAATTTTTTTTTAATAAATTGACAAATATTTATTTATTTTTTATTTGTTAATATATTTGATTAATAAATAAATTATACCAAGAAAATAATTTAATTTTTGAAGTGATTATAAGGTTGCCTAGATTGATAATTGAAATAAGAGATAAATTTAAAAAAAATAAATAAATAAAAAAAAATTATTAACAGGTATTAAGTTATAAAAAAATAAAAGCCCCTTAGAAACATTGCCAACCCGAAGATTAAAACTCTTATGCAAGTACCAAATAAATAATATCTAAATTAATTATCAAATCAAAATTAATAAAAAATTGGAAGAAAATAATTTAAAAAAAATTTAAATAGAAATAAATGAAATTTAAAAAAATGTATCATTATTGAAAGAAAAAAATTTATTTAAAATAAAAATTGTAATCTTGCGGATAATAATAAGTTTTTCCAAATTTATTAATTTTAAAAAAAAATGTTTATTTTTTTTTAAATTAATAAATTTGGAAAAACTTATTATTATCCGCAAGATTACAATACATATAATATATCCTATATTCTCTTTAATATATTTCTATATAAAATCACGATCCTTAAACCAAACTGTATTCGAATCTTGAACCCTTTATTAAACTTACTACAGGCTTATAGTATATCCTTATATAAAAAGAATTCCTTCACTCTGATGCTCTGTTAGTATGACATTTCCTTCAGCTACAATGGGACTCAAGTCTGTGATTCTGAATCCTTTTGGAAGCCCTTGTTCCACTGAGTGGACGCTCCCACGCCCAACACTTGGCGGAATCTAAACAATAAATCACTTTGCATTACAAAAACTCTTAGACTATATTTTGACACATTAAAGAGCATCAGGACAATAAAGGACCAAAAAAAAAAAAAATAACAGAAGAGACATACAGAATAAAGACCTAGAGCAAACCCATTGTCCAATAGAAGATATCTGGGTCTCGGTCTGGGTCTGGGTCTGAGTCTGGGTCGACCCTGAACTCTGCTCCAGTTGTGAAAGTGGAAAGTGGAAAAGTGGAAAATTGGAAAAGTGGAAAAGAGTATCTCTCGGGGGTTTCTGTCTATTCTTTCAATGTCAACGCTGACACTTGACAACTCAATGCAATTGTCCTCGGAGTGATCTGGGGATCTGTTGTATGCGTGTGTGTGTGTGTGGAGAAGGGGGACAAACTTGTATCATAATAGTAGGCAAGGATTAGAGGGCATTGAAAACGAGCGCCGGAAGAACTTTCACCTTTAACACTAACAAAAAAAAATATAATATAAAAAAAAAAAAAAAATACAAAATGAGCATTTGATAAACACAACTGTCAAGTTCTCATTGTTCCAAGTCTTTGAGATTAGAATCCTATTCATATGCCCCCACCTTCCATTTCCATGTGGCTCCTGGGCCACAAGCAGGAATTGTAGAGTCCAAAACTGAAAACCATCTGCGTTCACAATGAATTAAAGATGATGTTTAATAGATTTTTTGGCGCGCCACATGGACAACTTTGAGTTAAAGACGAAACGCGCCGCCGTCGCATCAATCAGTCCAACAAATTTGTACAAATTATAGGGCACTACTCTCAATGTCTCTCTATGGCTAAGGATACTCAGATTGATGGCAGTGGTATACCCTTTCAAGCCACCACCACCTTCCGTCCCCCCCCGCCTCCTTTACTTCAGCTGCTCGCATTTTCAAGGCGCGGGCGTACGCAGTTCTGCGTTCTGTTCTCTTCACCCATAATTCAGATCTTTAAGAAGTTGTTACTTTAAACATTTATTTTTACACCTTAAGGCGTGATTTGTACGGTACGATAGCCTTTAAGGAGGATCACAGCACAGCACAGCACAGCACAGCACTAACAAAAAAGGATCAAAATAAGAGCACAACTAAAAATCTCAACCGATGAAGAGCCGCGAGGAGAGGAGAGGAGAGTCAAAAACTCAGACTGAACGCAATCAAAAGCCCCGAAGAGTCAAGGAGTTTATTTGAATTTCAATAAGGCACTGGGAGCATATGTTAAAGGGGAAACGTTCAGCGGCTCCTTAGGTTCTTCAAGTTAGTGAAGTTCATTATCCTGTTATGTGCATAGGGCGGCATTTTTTACTTTCATCTCTTGCGCACAAGGCACGCAACATTTGAACGGGGCGTTATTAATTAGCGTTATGAATTATTGATGGGCTCCCCCATTCCCCATTCCCCATTCCCCATATCTTATACCCAATTTCCCATACCCCATACCCCATACCCCATACCCCGTACTTCGATCTCTGGGTCGATCGTGAATTGAAGCCTGCACTACGGCGGCTAAGCAATTTTGATAGTCGCAATCGGCAACTATTTGCACTTGCAACATACCTCAAAAACTGATATCTTCATTGTGCAGAGGATGCATAAATCGCGGCAAGACGCCAAGTACATCATCCTCATCATCATCATCCTCCTCATCATCATCATGATCATCATTATCATGCGAGAGCGAGGGACATGGAGACCGATTCAAAAGATATGTTCCAATTAGCGGACCCAAATGCGACAGCAGCGCTACGATGGCGATGGCAACTGCAGCGGCGACGACGACGACGATGGCGACGGCGACCGCGATTGCTATGGCTATGGCTATGGCTATGAGAGACTCAAACAAGTCCGGGATAAGTCATGGCAGTTGAGACAACCAAAACCGAGAGAGAAGCCAGGCAAAAGTTATTCGAGTTGTCATATTAGGTTGTGATAAATGTAGTTACATACCCAATGTGATAACTTTGCTGCGGCGGCGCTTAGGTAGCCAGTCCCTTTCCTCCCCTTCCCATCCTTCCATACCCAACCACTCCTCTTCTTTTCTCTGCCCCTCCTCTGCTCTGCTCTGCTCATCATACGCTGCTGATGATCCGCAATGCTTACTTTGGCTTTGGACAAACCTAAGCCAATCTGCTATATCCCCGGACACTGAGTATCATTCAAAACGCTTTTATGACGTTCAGGAAAATCCTCGTAGAAAAATTTGTCATCTATTTGGATTTTTAGATTTTATAACCTTCAACCTTTGACCCTGACTTTAAAATGAACGCTGCTTATGACCTTCCTGCCTGCTCCTAAAAACCCAAGCACTGATTTTCCAGCCCGCCTAACGGATCTTTCCGCTTAAAAGTACACCTGCCCGCCCCGACTGTTACCTCTGCCCAAAAAAGGATTTAAGCTTCTGTACCTGTGAAGATCCTTTTGAGCTATAAGTATTATGGGGACAATTGGCATAAGAACTGTCATTTTATGATAATCACATAAATCCATATAAAAATTCCAAAGTTGTAAAATTGATTTTCAAAATTTGTCAGCTTCCATTTTGATTTTTAAATTAATGTAGTCCTTGAAGCCATTTTCCAACTTGGCCACCAACGGCGCTTGCCTTAATTATAAAATTTAAGTAGTTTTATAAATAAATACATTTTTTTTTTTTTTTATTATTTTTAACGCATGAAAATATAAGTCAGGTTTTCGAAGATCTAATCTAATCCCGGGGCCTGTCAAAATACATGTCTAAACTTGCTACTGGGCGTGGTCCGTAGAGGCGCAACAATAACAAAATGTCAAGTGGACTGCAAATTTCTATATTTTAGCCTCTAATCTGTTCCCTGTTATTTTTGGCATCTAATTGCCCAGCACTTGAAGGAGATTGTGTCCTAATTGCGATTTTACTAAGAACCATGACGACAACAACAATGCAAACGTAACAAGATCAGCAACAACAGCAGCAACAACAACAACAACAACATTTGACATTGCCACACGTGCCCCAAATGCCAGTGGCAGACACAGTTTCGAGCTATTAGATGCCACAGTTTGTCGCTCTGAGAGTTGGCACGTAGCTTGTAGGGATATTCTTAAGGGTGTCTGAGCTCTATAGTTCTGTAAGTAGTGTGTGTGTGTGTGTGTGTGTGTGTGTGTGTGTGCGCGTATCAGTTTGTTGTTGTCATTTTGCAACGATCTCACATTGAAATTCCTAAACACGTACACCAACGTCTGAGATGTTCTTTGATGGATTATATGGATTTTGCTCATAAAGTGAAGTAAGGCAAATATTAACAAGTAAAATGAGTCAAGGATATAAAGATCAGACTACCTTATACCCTGTATTAACTTGAAGTTCTACTCTTTCGATAATAACAAAGTCAATCAACCAACTTTTAATATAAAGTGAATTTAAAAATATATAAAAATTATAAAGCAAAGATATAAAAAATAAAAAATAATAAAAATTGTAAAATTATTTTAGGAATTTTTAATTTAATAATGTAATAAAATACAAAATAAAAAAATTAAATAAAAACAATACATTTTAATAATAATTTTAATACATAAATAAAAAAAGAGAAAGAAATGAAATAGAACAAATGTGTTAATTTGATTATTATTATTAATTTAAAAAATTTTCATAGTATAATAATTTTAACATTTTCATAATATATATAAAAAAAAAAAATAAAACAAAATATTTAATAATAAATACCATAAATATCATAAATAAATAAATAAATTAATAATAGAAAAAAAAAAGAAAAATAAACAATATTAATTTTATATATATTAAATAAAAAACTTCAATTTATATTAACGTTAATATTAAATAAAAATAAAAATATTATTATTCAAAATAATTTTAAGTTATACAAAAATTTAAAAATATTATTTTAAAAATTTGGTATAACATAATAGAAATATAATGAAAAACTTAAGTTTTTAAAAATTACTAATATTAATAAATAAAAGAAAATAAAAATAAAAATATAAAAAATATAATTTTTATATATATTAAATAAAAGAATATAATTTTTATATATATTAAATAAAAGAAATTGTTAGATTATTTTAAAATTGGTATGAAGTTAAATTAATATCAATTATAATTTTTGATGCTGCCTGCATTGAACATCTACCCTTTGCAGCACACGATTATTACAGGGTATTATATCGCATAGCGGCAAATAGTTTTGAAGTTTTCAAGCTGAAATTTCAGTATAAACCTCTAAGGACTGTCTGTCCGCGCTCATCTGTCCGTTTGTCCGTTTGTCTGTTTGTCTCTTTGTCTGTCTGTCTATCCGTCTGTCCGCAACGTCTGACTGTCTGCTGGCCTGTCGCACGGTGTCATCAATCTGCGGTGGCGGTGCTAGTGACGGTTTGACGTTCCTGTAAGTTTGTCAAACGTGGGGGTTGCGGGGTTCGTGTATTTGCATAAAAATCGCCAAGACGCATCTGCAACAGTTGCAACAACAACAGTTATTATTATTGTTGTTCCTTCTGTTGTTGTTATTGTTGTTGTTGTTGCTCTTGTTATTGTTGTGGTTGTAGTTACTGACCAAACGATCGACCGAGAGACCGACTAAGCGACTTGACTGCCCCAAAGGGGCCAAAATGGGCGGAACGAGTTGAACTGATCGATCGATTGTTGTTGTTGTTGTTGTTGTTGTTGTTGTTGTTGTTGTTGTTGTTGTTGTCGTTGTTGTTGTTGCTGCTGTTGTTGTTTGCGCGATCGTTTGGCCAGTTGAATTTTTGGGTCCCACTGCCCAAAGCCCAGTGCCCAGTGCCCGGTACCCAGTGCCCAGTGCCCAGTGCTCAGTGCCTGATGCCCGGTGCTTGGTGCTTGGTGCCTGGTGCCCGGTGCCTGATCATAAATCATGCGGTGTAATTACCCGTTGGCGCAGGATGCAGCGCATAAGCCACGCGCAGGCGAGGCACAGTCATAACCGCAGCCACAGAAGTTCAAGAGTTTATCGCAGACCGCGTCCCGATTTGGCGCTTTGTAATCCTTATTAACTTTTTTTATATTCCTTGTTTTCCCTTTTTTTTTTCTCTTTCTCTTTCTTTTATTTTTTTTTTTGTTTTTTGGTTAAAAAAGGATTGCGCCATGCAATGACGAAACAGTTTCTGAGTGCCATGAGATCCCTTTGAAGTGCCCACATCCTATGTCCATATTTGTTTTGATATCCATGCAACACATCTTTGTTGCACATTGGCGTCCTTTTTGACAGCCACGAGAGTTACATGTGTATCTATATATACATACATATATCCTTTTGTGTATCCTTTCGATGCCCGCTTTCTATTGATACTTGTGTATCCTTTCAACACCCATCATTCAAAGCACTTAAGTTCTGCTCCTCTGATTTTGTAAATATTTTGAGTTGAATCCTTTAACATTTCAGAGACAACATTCATAGCCACAATTTCACGCTACATCCTAGATAAATGACGACACTCTTCCAGGAATACGACTATTGCCCCCATCCTTCAAATACTTGCCTCATGCCCCTAAGTGCCTCGCTTGCCACAGGCAATCATCACCGGCATGAACGCAATCAGCGCAAATGCAACCACAAAAACCTCAGCGAAAAAAATGTCAAATGAAATCATGTAAAGGATACTCTAACCTAGAAAGGAGTGAATTAGCTGGGCCAGTCCATACAATATAATATATATATTTTTAAATTTACAGCCAACATTGAGGAGGATCCTTTTACCACCTTTTTTTTCTTTTGACTTGAATTTTTATTTTTAATAAATTTCACTTCAATCCTTTGGTGAGCGTATTCAGTCTCATTTAAGGACATTAAAATTTTCAGCTATGCTTCCACTTTGCTTCGCTTGCTCCTCCTCGCTCTATTAGTAACATCCCTGCCTGTCCATCTCCTCCAATTATGGGCTTGGCGATAAAAAAGAGAGAAACACGAAAAAACGAGATCCCCAAGTGCCGTCAGGTTTTGTCAATTATCAGGTGCAGTGCGCTGCTTGCAGCCTCTGATGCTGCCCCACTGCCTCGCTGCCACGCTGCCTCGCTGCCACGTTGCCACGCTGCCACGCTGCCTCACTGCCTCGCGTCCGACTCACCACAACAGACATCCCTGCCCAGGCCACCCCAGCCTGTCGCCTGCTCCTAACCATGCGACGTACAAGTTGTCTGCTTGTGTTTGCAGCTTGAAGCGTATTTTAAGCGTGCGAAATTTTCATTCATAAAGTTGCATTCAACTTGTTGCATGAAGATGCTGCATATAATGTGAGGGGCCAGGCAAGGGGCAGAGATGGAGCCACAGCCACCGTGTGCAACTTACATAATAAAAACAGTCAGTTTGCATGTGTGTGTCTGTGACTCTATGTGTGTGTGTGTGTGTGTGTATGTATACTGTGTGTGTGTGTATGTATACTGTGTGTGTGTGTGTGTGTAGCTGTGTGTGCTGTGTGTGTGTCTGTGCAGCTATGCGAGTGCATTCAAAAAAGATTCGTATGAGCATCGAATGAGTGTTGTATGAGATTTGTATGAGTTTAGTGCTGAGGCGCCATGCAGCGCAACTGATGCTGCAACTGGCAACTACTGGAAACTAGTGGCAAGCAGTGGTAGCCAGTAGCTTGCAACTGTTGCAAGTGCCGCACAATGCGGCATTTGTCTTGCTGCAAACTGTAGTCAAATTAATTTCACATTTCGCATTTGTTTGGTGTAAATATTTGGACTTGCCATGAAATTCACGGCCAAGCCAGACCATTTCACCAGTTGCCTTAAGTTAGTTCTGGTTGCAAGGTCAAGTTGCATATTCAGGTGACATCTGGTCTATCGCATATTTTGGCCATCTGTGTGTACACAGAAGCGCATTCGTTGCACAGTAGCCAAAATAGCCGTACAGTAAACACGGTCAAATGGTCAAAACGGTCAAATGGTCAAAACGGTCAAATGGCCAGACAGTCAAATGGCCAAGCAGTCAAATGGCCAACCACGTGATGCTACTGGACCCATGACCCGTGGCTAATTTGGAAGCATAATCAATGCCAGGGACGAATCAAATCGAGTCAATTTATACGAGTAAATGGCATGTGCCTCGGGGTCTCAGTTTACACTTGGATCGTCTGCCTATTGAATTACCCAGGATTCTGTATAGGAGAACCGAAGTTACCCTCACTTAGCCAGTCCTGAGGGCAACGCCAGTCCAGTCTCTCTCACTCTCTTCCTCCTCGTGGTATTATTTACTTTTAATTTTTTTGCAATTTTTATTGCCACATAATGACCATGATCAAGCAAGAGGCAGGAGGAGCATGAGAGGTAGGGGTAGGAGGCTGAAAATGAAGAAGATGCAACTTGCATGAAAAGAAAAGGTAATTGAAATCCTCAGCTCTGGCCACCCAAAATGAAAATTGCAGTATATATATCTATATATATATATATATATAATTTTGATTTGAATTTAATGACTTTATTTACCAGACGGAAGGCTGGGAGAGGTAGAGCCTGATCCCCGTCTACTGGCGGGCAGCTGAGGCTCTGCGTGTCAGATCTCTTGGCGAATCAATTGCAATTTCTGATCGTAAATTGCATTTTAATCAACTCTAATTAAAATGAGTTTAACGCACTTCCTGTGCGAGCCCCACCATCATCCATCCAGCAAACTCTTAATAACATTTTAACTAGCAGGATCCCCGAACAATATCCTCAGACAATTCCCTTCGATCAATGAAGTTATCAACACTTTGCCAAAATTAGTAAACTTGTAATTTATAAATTGCTTCAAAGTGTTCCTACCTCCCTTCCTCCATCCCACCCTCCTCATCACTACCTTAAAGATTCCTCCTTTCTTTCTTCGCCACTTCTGCCATCGACAGATCACGAGTGTCCAGCTCTGTGTGTTCATTGATTGATTGTCAGTTGAAGCTTCCATCAGGAGCCAAACACGCAAATCGACTTCGTTTGGAGTCAGTTCCAGTTCCTGGGAGCTCCAGTTCCTGGGAGTTCCAGTGCCTGGGAGCTCCAGATCCAATTCTAATTGTTGGTGAAAGTTAGCGTGAGATTTGAAAAGGGTTTAAATTTGAACCTACAGCATCGAAAGGAACTCACATCAATTTATTCAATTTATCTTAAGGACTCTTAGCCTGACTACCGAAAGAGAAAGTATCCTCTTGAATTTCAATCTAAATAATCCTCAGTATATTTCTAAATGCTTGTGGAATCCTTGTACTATCCCAACATTATATAATCCCTTACGTAAAATGCTCCTTTCATCAATATCTTATCGCGGCTTATCCTTAGACAGTCGCCATGTCTAGGAGCTATTATTTAGCTTTTCTCAGCTGCTCCTGTGACTAGTGAAGTGTTCAGTCTCGGAGCTGTAGACATTGCTCATTAGATCGCTAAAATGGCAATTAAGGGCAACGACACGTTCCAACCAGGACTTTATGACAGGACCTGATCCAAGAGGCGAGGAGAAGCAGGAGGAGAAGGAGGAGGAGGAGGAGGAGAAGGAGCTAGCATAGCCATAAAGATCTTTAGATCGGATAGACGGTGTAAATTTCCACAAACTGTGATGACCAAACACAAAAACAAGACTGACGGAGTCCAGGGAAGGAGCAAAATGAAATATGAAATTATTAAAACTACACCGCAGGATAACGCGTCCTTTTTTCTCATTTCAAAGATACGTGTAGATAAAGAAAATTGAGGAAAAAATAATAAAAGACGCATTTCCAACTTAAATTTTTCCTCAAGAAATTAATGCGCTATTAACGACGACCGCAGGATCATTGGAGTTGCCAGGCACAACCCTCAGATACAGACACAAACACACACACACAGGTGAAATGCATTGTCATGAGTTGCCTTCCACAAAAAAAATGTAGAGAAGTTGAAGAATTCCATGGCTATGTCTATTTGGCCGAAGCCGCGTTAAGTAAGCCATAAATTTCATTGACTTTATCCTTGCTGGTCATCAATTTTTCATATTTAAGGCCATTGTTCGCGCGTGGGCGCTGTCTTTAATCCTTTCGATTTCATTGGGAATTTTCAATATGAAAATCATGCGGGGCATATTACTTACAATTTTCCCCCATTAAACCAAGTGAAGGTCTTAGTTTCAGTTTCAGCTTCAGTTGCAATTCAATTGTCAGCTTCATGGGAATTAAGTCACATAAATCGTGGAGAATTAGTGCCCAAGTCGTGGACTCATAGAATCAATCGATACTTATCAGTGGAGTAGCCCATGGAGTGGCCTAAGGATCTTAGATGGTATAAGCTGAGAGTTGTGTGGTCTTACCCTCAATATGAGCGCTCCTGCTGGAGTGCAGGACACTAGGGAGGGAGGCAATCAGCTTATAGTTACAATTCAATCGATTTTGGAAATAAGTCCTGCAAACAGAAGAGCCTCGACTTGATTTTTCCTGCTCCAAAAAGGTGTAATCTATGTATAGAAAACTATGAGTGTCCTTTAAAGAACCCAAATCTGTAGCTTAATTTTCCTTAAGTTTTCTTTTCATTTCAATTTTAAAGCCACTTAAAACACTTTTAAAAGAAATCCCAATTTTATGGGAAACTTAAAATATTTCTGTATCAAAATCCTTAGTCGAGTCTTT
This sequence comes from Zaprionus lineosus, assembly GCA_035044505.1. Taxonomy (NCBI): domain Eukaryota; kingdom Metazoa; phylum Arthropoda; class Insecta; order Diptera; family Drosophilidae; genus Zaprionus; species Zaprionus lineosus. Next base: position 596,674 of record JAWNNX010000676.1, read on the forward strand.
TTAGGTCCTTAAAAGGTAGTAGGATTTATTTTCCACTCTCTCTTAAGTAAATATCTTTGACTTAATTACCAAATATAAGAAACGAGCATTAAAAACTTTCGTTACTCGAAGTCGGCATTTCACCCCATCCTCGAGGCCACGAGTCGGAGTTTAAGTCAAGGGATAATATGGTTCAACACCAATTTAGACACTTCATGCATCTTGTTAGCCCCCATTGCAGACCATCGGACCAAAGATTGCAACTTGGCCACTTGGCAGCCTGAAAGAAGTAATGTGATACGCTGCCTGCAGGCAGTCAAATGCGAGGGTGGGGGGGAGAGTTGAGGGGATGTGCACAGGACCAGCAAACAAAATGCTGTTAAACGTATTGATTTCAATATTAATCGGTTGCACATTGGCGTATATCACCAGATACAGCAAAAGATACTCGGCACAGATACCGATGCAGATACAGATACAAATACTTAAACAGGCACAGACACAGGCACAGATACAGATACATTTACTCCCATGGGCAATTCCGAGTCTCTCGTCTTTGTGTAATACTTCTTGATCGCTTTGTCTTATAATTGGCTTTAGATTAATTGCATCTGCTTGGAATCGAAAACGCGCATGAAAAATTACATAAACCACAATAAAGGAAAAAAAAAAGGAAAAAAAAAGGAAAAAAAAAAGGAAGAAAAAAAGGAAGATATATTTTCTATAGAAATCGAAACTGTAACAGAGGATATTAGAGACAGGGCAGACATCAGGAGCCAGCGGTCAGGAGGCAGCAGTAAGGAGCCAGCGGTCAGGAATCAGCAGTCAGGAGTCAACAGTCCGGAGTCAACAGTCAGCAGTCAGGAGTCAGGAGTTCGCAGTCAGAACTTAAGTCCTTGGGCTCAAGGATTCTGCGAATTGCCGGCACTCGTCTTCTGTCTGTCCTGCTGCGTTCCCCATATCCATATGAACCGCATATTCATTAGCAATGTTTTGTTTGATATCCTACCAAAACTGATGGCTCCCTTGAGTCCTTTGCGAGTTGGACTCGATTTGTTTGTTTTGCATAATTTTGCGGCTGAAATGCCATCAATAGCGACGGGAGCTCAGACCTTAGATCACTTAATCATTAATTAACCTTAGATCAATCTAAACAGTTCAGATTTTAGATCCTAGTTTCCCAGCCCCTCCCTCCCTCTCGCTCTTTTTCTCTCTAGGGAGCTACCCTCTGTCCTTCTTCCAATTCTGCGTCAGTTTTCAGTCAACCTTCGAAGATCCTCATTGCCGCCAAACATGTTACTTTTAATGATAATTGCTGCCTCACAATTCATTTCTTACAGTGATAAATATGCTTCGCGCTTCCACGATCACTACAACAACAAAAATAACTAACACCACAACAACAACAACAACAACAACAGCAAGAAGAAAAAGAAATCCTGATCACGCGTTGACATCAATGCTAACCGACTGGTTACTCGTCTCATTTGTATGCTGCCCAAAACTGTCATCAGCTTTAAGCTTCACCCTACACCTTGAGGAGAGGCCATGACAGACCTGCAGATGCCCTTCTTTTGGATCTGTCAGATAATTCACTCAAAAATCATTCCACAATATGATGATGATGAGATAGAAATAAAACTAGATAAATGAAAATAAACTCCTATAGCATATTTTAGTCCTTAATCCTTTTTCGAATATGCCCGGTAAGGGCATTCATATTTCTCTATTTTTTTTTAATTTTTTTCCTGATCTACCTCTTTGAATAAAAAGTTCGTCACGTCCGAAGGCACCCAAAAGTCTTGGGCTGCTACCAATGCTTTACGACCGCACAGGACACAAGATGAGCCACAGTGGAGAAGCTACAACAATTTGTCTTTATGACAAAGGCCCAAAGCGCTTGCCGGGCGATCTCTCTGGACTCCCAACGCTCACTCTCTCTCTCTCCCTCTCTCTATCTCTATCTACCTCTCTCTCTCTCTCTCTCCCTCTCTCTATCTCTCTCTTATTCCGCTCTGCCTCTATCCTGCTTCCTCTCACTGACTTTCTCAACCGGCCTGGGCTGGACCCATAAACCATTTAAACATTTTCAACTTGTTAGCAATTAATTAAATAGATCGGCCCGTGGCTACAACTTGAACTCCATCTCCTGGACCAATGCTCCATTTGCCAACTCCTCATCACCATCTTTAGAGACTCTCGTCTGTCATTATTCTTGCGCTTACTTGGGGCATCCACCACAAATGTGTCCCCATCGATATGTTGCAACTTCTCTTTTCTTTTTTTTTTTGCTCTTTTCTGCCCGCCTCCTTTCCCCATCCCCCCGTCATCTAACCGCTCATCGCACTGAACCTCCGTCGTCTTCCTTTGCGTTCCTAGTCATCGCGTTAATTACCACAACAACGTTCAATTTTTATGGAGGACACACGCCCCATTCAGGCATTTTGCATGCCCATACAAATGATCTGGCAACGCTTGGCGCTCTTCAAACGTAACCGCTGAAGCAGTTTAAGGCAATTCCCGATGCTGATGATGATGATGATGATGAAGAGAGGGGTATGGAGGGGGGCATGGGATGCGTCTGATTTCGGGGATTCGATGGTTCGGTTGGTGGTTGGCTGGCTGGCTGGCTGGATGGCTGGCCACGCGGCGGTGCACCTATCGTAACTCGGCTTTGGGCTGCGCGTTGTCTGCCACTTTGAAATTTATTTCGCTGTTTTTGCAATTTAAGGTAATTATTATGTACCTTTGGGGTAATTTTAACACCTCGGACACCATCGACAAATATCATCTTCAGAGAGGACCGTACCGATGTACCGGTACCGGTACCACAGTGTGGCTCGTACTTCAGAAGTAGCAGCGCCTTTCATATCAACCATTCAAAATCACAACAACAACACAGGCAGCGGCAGCAACAACAACAACAACAACAACGACAAACGTTTCTTAGAAGCGCAAAGCTTTCAACACCTTCGATGCGTGCCCAGGAACAGGCTTCGTGTTGCCTGTTGCCACCTCGTCCGGCCAGTAGTACACCCCCCAATCCCGCAACACCCCAACCGCCACCGCCACCGCCACCGCCGCCGCCACTACCACCATCACATCATTGACCATGTTATGCCATGCCCTAAGCCAGCCCCTACCAGGCCAGTTATTTTTCACACCTCGACAACATTTTTTGCACTTTGTTGTTGTTACTGTTGCGTTTCTTCGCACTTGGCGGCGGATTCGGTTACTACAACAACACCATTAACATCGACAGCGACAAGGACAACAACAATAACAACAAGAACCACAAACACCGCCGCCGCCGCTGCCGCTGCCGTTGACTGCTGCGTTTTTAATAACCGCTGAAGCGGCTGCTGGTTGTTGAATCGACTGAATAAGCACGAAAAGGGAGGGGGCTGGAGGCTGGGGGCTGGGGGCTGGGGGCTGGCGGGGAGGTTACTAGGCAGCGGAACAGCGCAGCGCAGCGGCTAAGAGGCAATGTCTGTGGATGCGTCTGCCTGTTATCTCCATCAGCTCATCGGGATGCGGTGGCTTTGGAGTCCAAGGAATCGCACATATCCTGTCCGGCTGCCGCTGTCAGCACATTTGGCGTCGCAATTATCGAGTGGCGAGTGGCGGTGCGTGTAAATTACCGTTATTAGGTGTGATCGTGAGAATTAGTAACGCTCCTCACTTAAAAAAGAAGATCCAAACCTCTTTAGCTTTATACCTCAAGCCCCAAACCTCAAGTCTCATACCTCAAGCCCCAAACCTTAAGTCTCATACCTCAAGCCCCACACCTCAAGCCTCATACCTCGGGCCTCATATCTCAAGCTTCATACCTCAAGTCCCATACCTCGAGCCCCAAACCTCAAGTCCCATACCTCAAACTCCATACCCCAAAAATCTGATACCCCTCACCACCAGCCCCTAACCCCAAGCCATGAACCTTAAGTCTGCCAAAACCCATCAACTTAATGCCGTTCAGTTTTCACTTCGCTTTCATTTCACAAATCACGCGAAAGTGACAATTTCCGCTCGACTTTAAGATTACAAGATTTTTAGATGATATTTTATTTTCTCTCTTATTTTTTTTTTTTTTTGTGTCGGGAACCACCCATAAAAAGTCAACTTAATGTGATGACAACCTCAAAGATGGCGATAAGCTATACCATTTCCACACACACACACACACACACACACACACACACACATCCATAGCTGACAGATTTCACGCTTACGATATCACTGCACATATCCTTACATATCTCCGCATATCCCTGCATGTCCCAACATATCCCTACACATCTGTAGACTCTGACCTACTCCATCACGTTCTCCTCGTGCTTGACGTGACGCGTACGTGAGCCAGTTCAGAGTTCAGATTAAAGCGATCTCCGAGTTCTGCAGTAGCCACTTGGCCAGTCTTATGTCTGGAATCTCAATTAGCCCTAATAGACAGCCAGAACACATAAAATACGTAATTAATGGTCATATCGTCTTCGATGGACCGATCTGAGAACGGGATATATATAATATATATGTGTTGACACCTTTGAGTGGGCTTCCGTTTCATTTGGTGGTTTGCAGCTTGCCGACGATCCTAAGAGATTCTCTGAGTTCCAGGAAACTCCAGGGACAATCAGTAGAATACAAAATATCCTACGTACTTAAGTTTTAATTATTAAATATTACTAATAAATATAATATATTTAATATATATAATAATAATAACAGTTATTTCTAGTATGAAGTTAATAAACTTTAAGAATGGAAAGCCGCCATTCGCGGCTCAGCCAACTGACGGATTGAATAATGCGCGGGCAAAGATTGAAAGGAGGACTTTGACTAAAGAAAATATTAGCAGACATATCAAAGGATATAGTATATGGTAAATGATATGATAAAGGTTGTAGTTAAGGATAAAAAATGTACAGCAATCAAAACATCCTTAAAGGGAACAACCTTTAAAGACAGAAGACGCCCATTCGCAGTCATCGAACTGATAGGTTTAAAAATGCGTGGGCAAAAATTGAGAGGACTTCAGTTAAGGCGTAGATTAACAGACATATTAAAGGATATAGTAAAGGATATAGTAAAGGATATAGTAAGGATGTAGTAAAGGATATAGTTGGGGCTAGTAAAGAACTTAAAACCAATCAAAAAGGTCTTGAAGATAACCTCCTTTACATCCGATTTTTTAGACGCCTCAAGTGACTAGATTTAATCAAAAGCCTAAGAAGTTAATAATCGTACCCTATATCCTTTCAACACTAGGACAAAGATGGTCATCCTTACAGAAGATTCAATATTTAAAAATTAACTTCATACGTTCCTCCAAAAAAAATGGTATTAAAATTATAAGGACTCAGATGCGTCCCTTAGCACAGCGCTTCAAGAGATGCAACAGATTTTTATTCCAATAAAAAACTTCAATTTTCTACTAGGAAAACCCATCACAAATTTTCACCTACATTAGTTCACACATTCAACCGATAGATGTCGCTTTCGAAATACCAACCAAATGCCGTTACATCCAATTAGAATTTCACACATGCCACAGAGGACGCCAGCTGACGACAAGACCAACCAAATGCCAGGATATTAGAAATTAGTACTTGGCAACCCTGGCGATCCTTTGAGAGCAACTTCTACCTGTGCTCGGTTACAGCCCCCTGCACTTTACATGCACTTTAATTAATCAAAGTGAAATGCAGAGCTAATTAAAATGCTACCAAAACATTTTTGGTAGCTTCTTCACTTTTGATGGAGGTGTGTGCTGAACAAAATGGAAAATTAAAAGAGTTACAACAAAAGGATATCGGCAGAGTGTTTATCCCTTTGGGTGAGTTTCATTTCTAATCAAAGGGGCGTGTAGGCGATGACGCAAGGGATTTGCCCATGGATATTAGAAATGCATTAAAGAAAATGTTGCGGCGAGTCCCATGATCGGTGCCAGCTTTTAAAAAACAATTAAAAAAATGTATAATCCTTTCCTAGTTAAATCCTCGAAGGAGCCACATATCACTAACCCAAACCCAAACCAAAATTCAAGTCCCGAACTCAACTCAACTTCTTTTACTTAAGGCGGCAGCTGCTTAATGTTAATCAAGGGTTTATATGCATTTATGGGCCGCAATCTTGTTACCCGAGAGCCTCAGACTAACTGTAACGGTATTTATAGGTCGAATCATCGTGCCAGCGTCTCGAATTGGGATTGAACCCATGAGTCCGTCCCACAACAAAGTTGCATCCCATAACAAATTTATGATGCTTTATGGGAGTCATTTCACTTGCTGTTGCCAAGTCACGTGGATGGACAGTTGCCTAGCGCCAATAAACCGAACACATACTTCAATACCCACAGCCCAAGGCCCATAATTCAGAGTGCAGAGCCAGACTCCCGTTCTTCCCTATCCTCCCAATCCCTGATCCCCTACCAAAAGCTTAAGGCAAACACAGGCCCAATTTCAATTTCCAACCCAGACCCAAGCCGCATGCTGATCGTCAAGTTGCAGCTTCGTGACAAAGCTTCGGTCTGGAGCTGCTCTCTCTCACTCTCTGGGATAACACTTGATATGCATGAGGCGGCACACACTTGTGGGATTTGTTGTTCTTCTGCTTGCTTATGGTAATCACGATGATCGGAAGCACGTGTCAAATGCGGCAATGCTTAATGCAAAAGAACAGTTGCATTGCCCAAGGCCGCAAATCCCAAGACTGAATCAGAACACGAACTCAAACCCGACCCCGATCCCTATCCCTATCCCTATCCCTATCCCTATCCCCTATCCCGTTCCCCATCACAGATGCGAGTGCAAAGCTAAGCCTTGAGCTGTGTCACAGTCTGGGAAGCAAGTGGTCTGGGCAGGACAGGGACTGGAAGCTAGTGAAAGTGCCAGAGGCTGTGGCACACATGATGGATCACATTTTATATCCAGAGAAGGAGGGCGATTCGTATGAGTGGAACGCAGTTTTTTATGATGACAAAAGTGGAAGTGCATTGAAAAGCGAGTCCTTATTTTATTCACTTTTTTTTTTTTTTTTTTTCTCCTTATATTTTGTGACAAGGATCAGCAGTTTGGATCATTGTGCATAGATTTAAGACTCGATTTCGACGTAGTTTTCTTTAGGCGCAAAGAAAACTGAAATGAAATGAAAGAAAATATGAAGGAACAAGAAAGAGGGACGAATGCTCAAAAGGATCTGTGACACAAAAAGACTCGGGACAAGTTGAATAGGAAAAGTTACCATATATCCTGAATCATGGGCCAGACCGAGCAAGCAACAGCGAGTGCAGGGCAAAAGAGATGGAAACAATAGCACCCACATGAACAGAAGCAACCCCTAAACTCTTACCCTTAGTGGTACGATGCACGCGTTACGCTCTCTCGCAGGAGAGCAACAAGCGCGGGCTCTCCTGTCACTTGTGCCGCAGGCAATGAGCACTGGCAAATGTACGGCTAAGGGCAGGTAACGATCTACACAGCGATCCGATACGATCCGATCCGATCCGATCCGATCCACCACCAGGCACCAGCAGCACCAGCAACAGCAGCAGCAGCACAAGCAGCGCAGTCGACGCAGGCGGTGCCGGCAACTATTTAAGGGCGGCGAACAGGACGAGGTTTATCATTGCGGAATTTGATTCCACACAGTCAACACGAACTCAGCAGCAAAGTTCCCAAGTAAACGGATTATTATACAACATGACTAGCATCTGCAGCAACTACCAGCACTTCCAGCTGACCAACGGCAACATCATGATGTTGCACCAACAGCAGCAGCAGCACCAGCAACAACAACACCAACAACAACAACAGCATCAGCAACATCATCAGCTGATTGCTCCCAAAGTTGCTCCCTTGGGCAACAGCCAGTTGCAGAACATCCAAGCATCGGGAGTAGGTCCCATGCTGGCCAAGAAGAAGTACAACTATGCGAATATGCCATACGGCGAGCAGTTGCCCTCCGTGGCACGTCGCAATGCCCGGGAGCGCAATCGTGTCAAGCAGGTGAACAATGGATTCGTCAATCTTCGCCAGCATCTGCCACAAACCGTCATCAACAACCTCTCCAATGGTGGACGCGGCGCCAGCAAGAAACTATCCAAAGTAGACACACTACGCATTGCCGTGGAGTACATCCGTGGTCTTCAGGATATGCTCGATGATGGTCAGCAGAGGCGTCACAGCAACATCTTCAGCAACTCAACGGATGAGAGCAGCAACGATGGCAGCTACAATGACTACAGCAGTACGGACAGTCCACCACGTCAGTACGTCAGCCACTCCTACCACTCCGCCTCGCCCACACCCTCCTACAGCGACTCTGATCTATCTGCCAGCTATGTGAAACAAGAGTTCCCCGAACACGTACAAGAGAAGCAGCAGCAACAGTTCAAATTCGAGTCCTTCGACAGCTTCAGCGATGAGCAACCCGACGATGAGGAGCTACTTGACTACATCTCCTCATGGCAGGAGCAGTAAGTGAGCTCTAGCTCACACAAACATCTAGATCCTAGCGATCGCCTTAAAGCCAAAAAAAAAAAAAAAATCAAACTCCTGTACATATTGTAAATAATCCAAAACTGTTGCCTTAGTGACAAGCAAACACATCGAAGTCCCAGATTCAATAAGCCTCTAGATATTAAGATCCTAGTCTAAGTCAGGAAAATCATTTTTTTTATAGTTCTAAGAATTTTAAACTATTATTATTATTGAAATGCAATAATAAATAAAAAAAAAACAAATTATTTAAAACAAAATATTCAACTCTTTTTCTTTAAAAAAAAAATACATCAAGGACCTCATATCCAAAAATTTATTTTCATAGATAAATTTTATAATATTTTTATACGCAACCTACAGCAAGGACCTTAAAGAAAATCATATCAAAAAATTATTTTTTATAGATAATTTTTAAAGTTTTATAATTTCAAGTTTCCAGGACTCCACTCGACGCTATGGTCCTTCTATAAACAAATATCTTATCTTCCTGTCATACGCTGATTTATTGAACTCTCTTTATTTTAAAGTGAGTTCAAGTATCAAAAATTTGAAACCAGTCCTTTAAATAGATTCAAAAAAAAAAATCCTTTAAAGGACATCGAAGAAGGACATCGTTGTCGAACAGTAGTAGACAGCAACAGATTTAAAACGAGCCGAAGACAAGTCAATGCTTAAAATAGAATAACATTCTAGGTGCCCGGGATTGAATTTTGGCTACAAGGATTGCCCAAGCCATGTCCTGGATGGCTGGATGTATGGATTGGATGTTAGGCTCGAATAGCACCGAATTATTTATATTAAAATTTATAGTTGAACATCGATAAAAAATTGTAAATATCTAATTTATAGGGTGATTATTGCATTTCGTACAGCTGTGTCCTTTCTGGGCTCTTATGATCAGGAATAATTTATTTATTCATATATGTATATATACCGGACATTTTGTCTGCTCGATGCAAGCCACGTGAGTCACCAAGACAAAGCCCAGCCCATGGCGGTGCCCTAGAAACGTTCAGTCACTTCCTGGCCGAAGGACTGGTCCTGGGTGTTTACTGGGTGTCTGGGTCTGGCGCTGGCTCTGGCTCTGGCTCTCTGGGCAAAGCACATGGCAACCCACTCAAGTATCAAACATATTCCTACCGGAAATAACAGCAAATATTTGTCGAAATATATATATATATATTTATATATACATTTTTTTTTTTTACCGAGTTGGTAATTTGGCTCGGGATTGTTAATGGTGCATAAATTGCCTGGCAGCGGAAATAGGCAGTCACGCCTGAGAGGCTGAAGCGGACCGTAAAAAGGGGGAAGGAGAGTCGAGTTGAGTTGAGTTGCGTTGAGTTAAGTGAGAGAACCGCGAGGCTAGCTTGAAAATGAAGAAAGGAACTCGCGATCCACGTGGCTGGCGCACCCCAAAGCATTGGAAAGCTGGACGAGAATCATAAGGCATTAAATGCACTTCCGGCTTCTATGCTGATGATGATGGGTAGAAAGTTGCGCCTTCTTCTCTCGCACCTCAAGACTTAGGGGTAGTAGTGTTGCAACCCCCAGACACCTCATCTCTCCTAAATATTACCCTACCCAAAAACCCTACAACTTTACCCTACCCTTTTGCCATGGCACAAGGAGCTTGTGCGTGTGCCAAGACGGAAAGGACACGAGTCGCGAAAACAATTAAAATTCTGATATTCATTACAATTACTGGAATGCAGTCTGTCTATGGAAAATGCAAATTTTTACCACGCCCATTTATATTTTTCGGGAAATTGTTAATGCCAATGCTGGACACGTGCAGAAATCTTACGAAATTAAATCAAAAATATTGGATGACATCCAGGGGGTTGGAGTATGGGTGTTGCTCGCAGCTGACCCGCCCTTTGGGAAGCGACAGGAAGAGAAATATAAGAAATAAAATCCATCGAGAATTTGCCTCAAAAGGAAGTACGAGTCTAAGGTAGGTAGCGAGTGTACCAGGAGACGGTAGTCTGTCGCAAGGACAATGCGAAATGTAGTTGAATGTCAGCTTAAGATACGAGCTGACAGACAGGATAAAACCAGGAAACGATATATGAAGAAAAAGGAAAGAAGGAAGAATGACTGAGAGTAAAAGACAGTGAGGACAAACGAGAGGGAAGAAGTAGGCGAAATCCCAGCATTGTTACCGGATATCAAAAGAAGCTTAGCCAGGAACAGGACCTGATCTGGACTGAACTGGACTTGGGCAATTCTTAGGGCCATGTAGGTGTCAAAATACGAGACTAAGCCAATGTCCTTTAATAGGCTCGATGGCTCAGTGCATATCGCAAGAGTTTTATGCAATTTTAGCTAAGATTTCATCCGAATGTCCTGTTGCCCGTTCGACTCAAATAACTGAGAGATAGCGAGACGAGCGGACAAGTCGACAGACCGCCAAAGAGAAAACGAGACAGAAGAAGGACAGATCGGAACTGAGGGGCAGTTGGACAGACAAGCAATTGCAATAAATTCATTTAAGGCCCTTGGTCCTTTTGGTCCTTGTGCCAGGAAGTAACTTCTTTTATGCGCCACTTTAGCGAGACATGTCAAACGGTCGCAGGAAGTGCGTATTTGTTTTGCATCTTTAGTTTTGTCCTGCGAGTGTCTGTCAGTGCCACGGGCAGGCAGCGAGACAGACGATCCTTTGCTCCTCCATACAATGTCCTGCTACAGAGGATCTGAAGTGCTCCTCCATTCCATTTCGCATCGTTTATTTATTTTTGTATGCGCTTCGGAAATCTGAGCCTCATGTTATTTTATCATGTCGCAATTCAAAGGAACTGGGCGCATCATACCCAGAGACAGGACACCAGCACCAGGACACACTCTTCGCAAAGAACACTTGTACTTCATTTCCCTTGATCCTGTCTCTACTTCTACACTAGCTGCCATTTGAGCTATGTGAGTTATGTGACTTTATGACGCGGCGTCGCCCGCTACGCTTTGCGCGCCGCTGGACAAGATTTATGGGCCATGTGTCAAAATATGAGAGCGCTTGTTGCGTCTCAATCCGTGTCTCATTCCTTGTTGCTGCTAACTATGCTGCTTCTTTCATTTTTTTCCTTTTTGGTAATGAATTGGGACTCTACTATCATCAATGACTCTATCCTCAACGAGGGCCAACCAGTTGTCACATTTCGCACTTAACCAGGCGTCAAGTGGTGGTTGTCCAAACGTGTGCCCGGTACTTTCCTAGTAGTTCACTAATGAGGCGACACCGAGTGCCATCAGACATAGTCAAGCACAACCAGACAGTTCCTCAAGTTGATCCAACTTCCCAAATTAAGTTGTTTTCCTTAAACGGATACTCTCCCAGTGCTAAGAGTTTCCTTAAAAGTGAACAAGTCCTAAAGTGTCTACCAGGAAAACTCGTCAAGCCAGAGCCTGACTAAGATCAACAGCTCCAAGAATTGAGATCCTGAATCATTTTATGGCTATGAAAGACCAATAAATAATATGTCAATTTTTTCCCAAGTATAAAAGGCAATTTATATGCTAAAGACTGTCCTTCATATGGAGCAAATCAGTAGAAAATGTATTGACCAATTAATCCTTGAATTTCAGTAGTAACTAAGGACTCTTTCCTTAACCTAATTCAGAAATTTCTTCCTGTTTAACTAGTAATAAACGATATTAATATCATTTGATTTACTTAACTCCAAAGAGCTCCTTATTAAACCCTGCCAGAGCCACCGCTCAATCTGATCCTGCCTGTGCATTATCAATTCCTTTTTCTATCTGCCAGAGATTTTCTTTAGAAAAAGAAAATGTATCTAGAAATCAACGCTTAAGCAGCATAAAACGCTGCCTAGATATAAGAACAGAGAAATTGTTATCATAGTCCACACAGCAAGCTGCCAGGATACCCAGGATACCCAAGGATACACTATCTGCTCAACTGTCAGTGTTAACTGACTCGTCGTCTTGGTAATCTGTAGATATTGCATTTCACTTAGGTATCGAATTTTATTGATCCTTAACACACGCTACATTTAGCACAGTGTGAACTGTCGGTAGTTAAATGACTTTGCCAGGGAGCACACACAACCCTTCGCAAAAACCTACAGAAGGTTTACAGAAACATTCGAATGATTCTGAACAGTCAGTCAACGGGTATGGGGGGAATGTTCATCAATGCTCCGAGTATTGTGTCTTAACTTTGACTTGATTGTTGACATGATGAAAACTAACCGCAGATATTACAAAAGCATCCAAGACACAATGAAAAATGAAAAAAAAAGAACGCAGTTGCATTCGGTCCTTAAAGGACCGAAGGAGAAGCGCGTCACACACACACACGTGTCCGATTTTTGGCCATGCAGGTTCCCAGTCTCTGGCCTCAAGTCTCATGTGGCAGTAAAAACTGAATCGGGGTCCAATAAACTATCGCAGGCAATCAATGTCAGAGCGTTTTTAGAGCAAGCAAAAGCCATATCGAGCATCATTCCAGGACGAGACAATGGCTAAAAGTAAAAGCAAAAATCCAAATCCAAAAATCCATTGAATAGACTTCACTAGAATATCCTGCGACTATTGTCTGTGCACAGAGTGCTCAGCGCTCAGCGCTCAGCATACAGCGATCCTGCGCTTCTATCTATCATGAAAAGCGATTTTTTTCATTATTTTTTTTTTTTCCTTGCTTCCTTTCATTATGAAATTTTTGATTTCAGGACATTCCCGTAGCGCGAGTTTTTCTATAAAATTTGTTCATTGATGTGTACTGACTCCCCCGCATACCATACAACTTGTATTGTTTGCATTTGATACCACGGCACAACAGACAAGAAATTCTGCGCCATCAAAAGGTCAACCTTAAGGTCAATCCACACAGAGGTTTAACACGCAGTATCTGAAAGGACCCTAAACTTTTACGATATGTCCAGTCGAGCCAAGCGAATCGCCCAGCGGTTTGACGGAGTTCCTTGCATTTTTGAACGGCCCGCGGGCGTCACTCAGTGTTCGGTCATTAGCATTTTAAAAGTCCTGTCCAAAAGGACAATCTCGTTGTGACATTCGTCACGAAATATGCGTGTCCAATGCGTAGGTGTCGAATCGTTTAATTTTTCGCTATCCCCTGCCCTCAGGTAGAAACCTGTTCATAGCAAATGTTAGGGTAAACCCGTGGGTTTTCCTCTGACCTGACGGTGGAAATTTGCCAAATTTACATTGGCAAGTGGAACCGGAACCAAACAACCAAGCAACCAAGGAACTCCGAGACACATGTGTTCGCCGTGTCACGGGCCATGACCAAACACTGATCAGCGAGAGATCAGACTCATGATCAATGCCCAAAACATAACAAAGCTGCCTACAAGTTCACTGAATATCTGCACATTATAAAGCAGAACTAACTGTATTAGATACATTTGAGCTCAAGCTACAAATTTCTAAGTATCCCGACTTGTTACTAGACAGGATAATAAATTAATTTTGGAACATTCATCAGAAAGTAAATATTACAAATCATCATTATTATAATACTAATAATCATCATAAAAAAGTGAATGGGATTTTTCTTAATAAAGATATATTTTATTTGTCACAACATTTTTATTTGGTATCTAATATGATTTATGTGAAATATTTGATAAATAAAAATAAAAATATTTAAAAAAAAATTTAAAAATTCTGAACAGTTAAATTTTTAAGGTGAAGTAATAAAATAATAATAAATTTCTCCAAAATTAATCAAATTTAAAAAAAATCATTAATAGTTTAAAAAAATGAAAAAAATAAAAATAATAAGTATAATTTAAATATTTAGAAAGATCCTTGAACCTTTTCTTCCTTAATGATAGCATAAGTTCGATCATAGAAATATATTTTTAAAATTTATCCAAAATTAATAAAATTAAAAAAAAAATAATAATAATAACTAGTTAAACAAATAAATAAAAAAATATATAAGCAAAATATATAAAAATAAAAAAAATAGTAAATAAAATTTAAAAAAGGTAGATCCTTTTTTGTCCTGCCTTAAAACGGAACATTTGTGTTTCTCCATTTTTAGATATTTTTCTCCCATACTAAATAAAATTTATAATTAATAAAAAAAAAAAGTAAAATTTAAATATTTTCTTTTTAAATGATAGGATAAGTCCACACAAAAAATATTATTTTTTGAATCTATCCAAAATTAATAAAATTGAAAATATTTAAAAATATATAGAAAAATAAAAATAAAAATAATATTTAAATATTTAAAAGATCCTTGTAGCTTTTCTTTCCAAATGATCGCATAAGCCCCATACAAAAATAATTTTCTTTGAGTTATCCAAAATTAATAAAATTAAAAATAAAAATAAATAACTAAATAATTAAAAAAAAATAATTCAAAAAATTAAAATAAATAATCAAAAATATAATTAAATTTAAAGAAGGTAAATCCTAAGGAACCTTTGTATATCTTTATTTTTAGATATTTTTCACTCATACTATAAAAATTTTAGTCTTTTATAAAATTGCATAAAATTAAATCATTTCCGATCTTTACATTCCTTTAGATCCTTGCAGTTCATTATTTTCGACCATGGGAACTTTGCAAAATCAATGGCAAAAATCATTAATCACTACATTTGGGGACAAAGGCCGGAGATTTACTAAAATCACATTGAGAAATCAGATTCAGAAAAAAAAAAAAAAAATAATAATAATAAAAATAATAAAAAGAATGGAAAACAGAAGCAAAACAAAGCAAGACAAGCATAACCCGCGCCGGGGTCACTGTCATAGTCATAGTTAGAGTCGAAATCGGAATCTGAATCGGGGCAGTGTTCGGTGTAGGGGTAGGGGTAGGAGTAGGGACATGGTACGGGATATGCCCCATGCGGCATCAAAGCAAAGTCACCGACCGTAACATATCATAGAAAAGAAAATGTCAACCACAAAAGTGCGGCTACAACGGACTAGAAAACGACATCGATCGATGGATCTGCATTCAGCGACCACAAAGACTAAAAACCGATGATGAGGATAATGATGATGGCAATGACGACGACGACGATGAGGTTGAGGTTAACCTTTGGGTTGAGGTTAAAGATTGCATTGCCGATGCCTATGCCGATGCCGATGGCCATTCTGATTGCATTCAGGACTTGCTCTTTGAGGTCTATTCAGTTTTTGCGCATCGCATTGTTTTTATGACTGCCTCCTACGATGCGATAATCGATTTATCAAAGGCAAAATACGCTTTGCGAATAACTAAAAAACAAAATCCATATATCAAAAAGAAAAATACCGAAAACCAATGAACAAAAAATGAAAGCAAAATCCAAAGTAGCCGCTGCTTTGGTCAAAGAAGGCGGCAAATTTTTAACGCGCATTGATGTGCATTAAGATGTGAAATTGTCACCATTGTCATTGCCATTGTGTTGCATGCAACGGCCTACATTCTGCTACAACAGCAACGGCAACAGCAACACCAACGGCAACAACAACACCAACGGCAACAACAACACCAACGGCAACAACAACACCAACTGCAACTACAACTGCAACGTCTAAAAGAGCAACCTTTGAAGCAAGAGCCTAGGGAAGTTGCAACAACAGTCGGCGGTCTGCGCGTTGACAGCATTAAAAGTCATGTAAATAGAAGAATGAATTCTTTAAGATACATTCGCTCAGAGTCTGTCTATTCACTGACTTGAACCCGCAATACATTTGGCCTGCTTGCCACACCCACTTGCGGCTGCTGGCAAGAAAACGGGGCGTTTACGGAGCTCTGCGTGATTTTCACAGCTAACCCCAAAAACTAAAAGAAAATGGAACAGAATATACACGTGCAACATATACTCTTAGACATAGATACATTTGTATCTTTTGGCAAGCCAAAAAAAAAAAAAAAAAAAAATTACATTAAAAAAATTGCAGCTCCAACTGCATCCTGCCACAGGCTAGTTTCAAGTCAATACACATAAATAAATATGTGTGTCTATAAACTCGTTTAGAGCCGCACGGCGCATGCCTAACCTTAAGATACATTTGTATCTTTGGCGTCATGCGGGTAAAACGAATCGCTGGTGACAAACTACAAGCTAATCGCAATTCGAATCACACTTGCCGCTGGTTTTTCGCCAAAATTACATTTGGCCAGTTAATGATAAAGATAGTAACAACTGCACCTTCAGATACAGATACAGATACAGATACATTTACAGATATAAGTACAAGGTACAAAATATAAGATACGAAATCTGTTTGGCTATAATTACGCTCAAGCAGCGGGCAGTCTGAATCTAAAACTATGAGCCGTAGATCTGACCTTAAGCGCAGCAGGCAACTTGCTAGCATTTTTCCTGGGAAATCAGCCGACGCCCATTCCACGGACTTCGATTGCGATTCGTGAACGAACCGAAACACGGATACGGGGATATGTAAGAAGGCACACGCTTCAACGTTTAGCGGCGCTTTGCATAGAGGCATGGGCAGGATGTGTGTGCACGATCGGGCCCTCTTCTTCTGGGTAATTAATGAAGGCCAAGAGGAACTGCCGGACCAAACGCCGGCGCATCAAAGTATCTATTACGCGACCGAGGCGTGAACAATTATGACCTAAACACCGACTACACCCAAGACTTCAGTTACAGATACTACAAATAGAGGAACACAGACAATGAATACACAAAATATTCATTCTCAATTCTCAATGCTTTTTTGCTTCCGCCAATTTAAAAATTTAGAGCAGACGCCGTCGCCGTCGCCGTCGCAGTCGATGATCTCGATTCAAACATCACAGCAGGTTGTCTTTTAATTGAGGCTCGATTCATGGAACAAGTGCCAAGCGGTTTCATTGAGAAGCCCTCAGACTCGATCTCAGAATGAACCATTAAGTGGGCGTTAAGCGGTCAAACCTAAAGGAAAACCTGCCTGCGCCTTACTGCAAGGATGGCGATACAAGGACAGCCAATCAATTGATATGCCTAGCATAAAGAATCTTCATATGAATAAGGGAAATGAATCATAAATAAACTAAGCGAGGAATCTACTAATAATAAAAAATGCCAGGGATGTATTCTTCTTCTTCAAATTTAAAAAAAATTCCAAATAAAAAAAAAATATATATGTATATAAAATATATTTGCATAGAACGACACCTGAAGATGTTTTCCATAGAGGACACAATAAAAATAATGTCAGGGCAATACCTGGAGCACTTACACTCGCATCCTATAAGTGCCTTGGTCACAGAGGTTATAGTGGACGGACGGGACTCGAAAATTATATAACCCAACTTCAACTACAATCAGACACTCTTTAAATCGGGCTAACATTGCATTAACATTGGATTAACATTTGATTTCCCCCATCGAAATATAAAACAATTTCAAACCTTGAAGTTTTGTGTTCAGTTATAAGTTGTTTTTAAAAAAGGCAACACTTGATTGAAAGTGTATGTAAAATCAAGATAATAAAAATCTAAAGACGAAATTCAAAGGTAAACCCTTTAAATTAAGTTAACATTGCATTAACATTATGTTAACAATTGACTGTGTCTTCAGAATATGAAACACTCTCAAGCCTTGAGGTTTTGCGTTTAGTTAAGGATTATTTTTCTGAAAGGCAACTCTTAAATAAAAATACATCCAAAATCAAGAAAATAAAATTCTATAAACAAATTTCAACAGGCATAAAAAAATCGGGCTTACATTGCATTTACATTGGGTTAACATTTGAATGACTTGTCATATAACACAATTTGAGACTTTGAGGTTTTGTTTTAAGCTTTAAGTTGTTTTAATTAATGGCAACCCTTGCATAAAAGTTTGTACTAATTTAAAAAAGAAATAAAATTCTATAAACGAACTTTAACAGCATTCGGACACTCTTTCAATAAGGTTAACATTGCATTAACAGTGGGTTAACATTTGAAGGGATTTCGACGCTTTTCTTACGGGCTATATATCTATATATTATAATAATAAACATATATAATATATACGTATTACAATATAAGTTCTCAGATCCCTAAAATATTGAACTAAACGATTAAAAACAGTCTAAAGTTTTTTAAAACAACTTCATCAACAATCAGACAGTCTTTTAGTCGGACTAACATTGCATTAACAGTGGGTTAACATTTGAAAGAATTTTCGACGCTTTTCTTACGGGCTTTACATCTATATATGATAATAAAAATATATATACATATTAAAATATAAATTCCCAGATCTGTAAAATATTAAACTAAGAGATTAAAAACAGTCTACAGTTTTTCAAATTAAGATATTTTAAGACGCTTAAAACTCTCTCTACTTTGTACGTAGTCCTCTAATTTAAGTAACATTTCAAAGCAAATCTTATATTACATAACTTCGATTACCCTTCACTCATCTTTTAACACGATGACAAAGTCGTTAGACTTGCATCAAGTGCAGTCATCGAGTGAGCACTGAGGAACTGAGAGTGATTGACGTACTCATAGATACACGCGTGTCCACATCCACAAAGTATCTACAGGTCAGACAGATACATGTAGCTCGGTCCTTTGACTGTGAAAGAGTTTTGGGTTGCATTCCGTGACGTATAATTGACAGCAAACACGCGTTAAAACTGAAAAGGACCTGTCATCGCCTCGAGAGCAAACAAATTTAGATATCTTTTGATATTGACAGGCACATGCAAAGGGTTTTAAGGGTTTGCTTAGGATTTGAAAAAAAAATCAGACGCTCACCACCAGTGAAGAAAAATTCAAAAAGAAAAAAATCTTGTACAAAATTGAAAAAATCTGACAAAAAGTATTCAATTTTTGTATCTTTAAGATAAAAAAAAAATCTGTAGCTGGCGTTTGAAATTACAAGCTAAACGGAAGGAAATGGAAAATGGAATTATTTTTGTATTTTATATCTATTTTTTGAAATAAAAAACTTATTGAAATAATCGGAAAAACGCCTCTACGAAAATACTATAAAAATGATAAAGAACAAATGAAAAGCAAGAAAGAAGACAGGACAGGATGAACACCTTGCACAGGATATACGTATAAATTGAGTAGTTTCCTGTGGGTAGATCGACGGCTTAGAATTGCACACTCACTGACTTGTCCGTGGCAAATATGATTATGATAAGAGACTGAGTTGAAGATATGAAAAATTGAGGCATTGGAAAATGGAAAATAGGAAAATGAGAAAAATGGGAAAATGAGAAAAGTGAGAAAAGTGAGAAAAATTGCTGACTGCACTCAAAATGTGTCAAATAGCCCTACGCACAGATCCCATAATCGGCAGGACCGGCGACTCCAGTCCCGGGACCGGGAAACACTCGCATTACACATCACGCAGTCTAAAATTACCGAAAGTAATCAGAGAGATTTCCAACACCTTTTCGTCGAGGTTTTTAACTAATTAATTTTCATCGTGGCAAATGCCTGACGGAAGAAATGTTTCCATCAACTCACTCAGAGGGAAGAAAGTCAGGGTAAGGACGTGGGCGGCATGCGCATCGAATGCGCTTAACAGCTTTGCCCTCGCTAATCCTGACCACGATCGATGTGGTGGCCAGGACATGCCCACGGTCATGCTTGACGCTTGAATTACATTGATGTTATGAGCGCTAAGTCCGGGGTCAGCACGCGCGCCTGACGTTGCCAAAAACTAAGTGCAACCATGGGGCGTGGCAGCTTAGAGAAAGTCCTTTCCTCTCTATAATCTCAGGGCAATTTGTACTTTGATCACTTAATTTAAAGTCCTTCAATTAGCTGCAAAATTTAAAAAACTACAAGCTGTGTGTTTCCTTTGTAAAATGATGCAAGCCGCAGTTTAGCAATAAAAATAGAAACTAAAAATATGAAATATTTATTATTTATTTAATTTAAAAATAAAAATAAATATTGTAAATTTATTTTCAATATTCAAAGAATTGTATTATTTTGAGAATAATGGAGCCATAGTTGGCTAGATAGTCTCCAGGGACTCAGCGACATAGGTCCTTTGGGTATTTCGCTGGAAGATTGCCATTTCTATGGTTAACGTTCAGACAATTGAAATAAAACAATATGAGGGGGCATGAATTTGCGGTCGTTAGGAAGGAATCAGCTACCGCACACAACGCCTCAATCACGCCTCAATTGTCTATGGGCCAAGTTAATGCAATTTGCGGTAGCAGATGCAACCAATAACAAACACCTAATGCCAAAGGCAATGCGTTAAGTGTCCAGTGGTGAATGTTATCGCAATGCAACCATCTCGAATCGGCGAATCAAGAACAATGACACTGACAATGACAATAAAAAAAAATAAAATAAAAGAATAGAGAATAGAGAATAGAGAAAAATCCTCAATTCTCAATTCTCAATTCAATAACAATTGACAAAACGCCCACCAATAACGTTGCTTGTCGTTTGGTAGCAAAAAGCCCAGCAAATAGAATAGAATTCTATAAGCGATTCCGATTTATATCCATTGCCTGTCCGAGGTTGTCTCAGGGTTGTCTCGGAGATGTCTCTGGGATGCCTCTGGCTTGTCTCTAGGCTTCCCTGGCGCATAATAGAGATACAAAATATATTTTTCTGTCAATACCGAGTAAGATGTCACGCATATAAAAACGCGTCTTTGCCTGTGACACTGACAATGAGAATGGAATTGAACGGCAAAGGGAAAGGGCAAGGGAATGGGAAGGGGAATGGGAATGCGAATGGCAACCGAGGATAGAGGATTGGTATTGCTCTTCTTAATCGAGAACCGGCTATTGGACCACCAAGTGTAGTGTCCACAACAAATGCACAGACGCACGTGTAGAAGCTAGGGAAGGGAGGAAGGGAGGAAGGTAAGCAGAGAGGGAGGTAAGCAAAGAGGGAGTGAGTGAGTATTGGGAACGTGTAGGATTCCCGCTTTTTAGACTAGTGCCCTTTAGAGCCTTTTGTTTTTTTGGCACTGAGCGCACTAGCGCTGTCGCAGTCAGGGGTTGTATCTATATTATTTTGGTTTTGGCAATGCGGTCAAAACATTGTCTAGGATAACAATGCTGGTACAACATAGAGCACATATAGGAACTCAATGCTAAGGTCCAGGGGACCGCACAACACGCTCGAAAATCAAAATACCTTGAAATGAGCAAACAATTTTGGGTTCTTAACTGTTATTAGCATGCTGGGATACACACACGCACACACACACGCATACACAGGGAAGGACCTGAAGCCCATGCAGAGCAGAGAACAAAGCTAAGCAGTTTCTAATTGTCACAGCATTGGCATTGTACGACATATCTATTAGGGAATACAAAACTGGTATATGGTCTTTGGTTTTTGCTCATTTGCCTGCCTGCATGTCTGACAGTCGTGCATGTCTCACTGTCTGGCTGTCTGACTGTCTGGCTTTCTGTCAGGCTGCCCTGAATGTTCTTTGCCTGCCATGTATTTAGCCATGTTTATCCCGTCGACTTTGGCCAAATATTTATACACAATTAGCGAAAAATCTTTGGCACGAGAGAACCACAGGACATATACTATATAGGAGAGCGAGGACATGGAGGACACCATCTGCTTGCTCACATCCTATGGCAAACAGACACCTGGCAGATATTTAATTTCTCTATTGGGACTTGTTGCGGTCGCTTGGCTATTGCCTCCTACCAGCATCTCCAGGGCCAAGACCACAGCATAACACGCGCCAGGCACAAGGACAGCGGCCCAAAGGCCCATTTACTCAGTTTATGCTGGTATCTATTAAAATGCACCTTCATAGACGAGAGACGAGAGACGAGAGACGAGAAACGAGAGTCGACAGTCGAGAATCGATAGTCGAGAGACAAGAGACAAGAAGACAGACAAGATAAGAAACAGTTCTTGGTAAGAGTCTAGATACTTCCTGTTCATCTATAACGGCATCAGCTACATCAACTACATCAACTGCCTCTGATACTCGGAACTGTCAAAACTCAACTCTTCCGCTTTTCAGTCGAAATATTTTGATATTTTGTGGTCAGCTTCTGTTCCGCCCTCAATCTAAACACCATCCGTATAAACAATACAACAGTCAACCCTTCTTCCCACGAACTGCAAGTCCCAAGCCAAAACTCTATTTGTTTGTTGTGGGATGCGACCACTTAAGTGGCTTAGCATTGTATTTCAACCAAAATATTCACAACTCGAATTCCCACTCCGAATCCCTTCGGTTGCAGTTTCTTCCTATCCCAAGGGCCAAGGGCCAAGTGTCCAAGCATCCTAGCGTCCAAGTGTCCGAGTGTCCAATCGTCCAACTGTCGCCAATAAAAAATTTACGCCTAATTTTCTTTGGCTGCTTCCGTGCATGCGCAGACATCGTCGAGCAGCGGAGTCACCAAGAAGAAGCTGCCGCTTCCTCCAATCTACAGAAGCCTCCCTCCTCTCCCCTCCCCTCACCCATCCCACATTTTAACTCTGCATTCAATTTAATCCTATCTCAACCGAAGCGACGTTCCAGTTGCCTCGTTAGCTTTTGAATTGGCGATTTCATTTTTGATTTGTGTCGGAATATTTTGCATACAATTCTGGAATGGGTGCAGTGCAGCAGCAGCAGCAAGTGGCCGATACGAGGGACACTCTAAAAGTTAATGATTTTCTGCATTTAATACGATAATCACTTTGCTTTTCTTTTCCTGGCTCATAGACAATAAACATTTGACTCTGATGTCCATACAATACATAAAAAGAGTCCTTTAAAACTTAAATAGATATTTAGCTGATTGATATACATGCTTCATATATATTGTACATATCCCCATATATATAACCCATATAAATTCTAAAAAACGGTAAAGATCTGAGTAAGAAATCATTCAAAAAATATTTAAAATTGAGAAGAGGATATATTTGTATCTACAAATAAAATTAAATAAATAATTACTTATATAATTAAATAAATATTAAAATATATAATTAAATAAATAATTAAATATATATTTAAATAAAATTAAAATAAATATAAAAGAATTAAAGATCTGAGTAAGAAATCATTCAAAAAATATTTCAAATTGAGAAGAGGATATATTTGTATCTACAAATAAAATTAAATAAATAATTGAATATATAATTAAATAAATAATTAAATATATAATTAAATAAATAATTAAATATATAATTAAATAAATAATTAAATATATATTTAAATAAAATTAAAATAAATATTAAATTGAATATATAATATATATAAATGATTTTCAAAACGTTCTCCCATTCTGAATTAATTATTTTTTTAATTTTTTTAATTAAACCAACTAAATTGTAACTTCCTCCTTGAAAGAATTCTCGCAGAACCCTCGTCGCACTAGAGGCCCACTCTTAACTGACTTACCGTCTGAGTGGCCGATCATCTGACCGTCCGACTGTCCTGCCGTTCGGTCAGTCGTCCAAGGCGGACCAATCAGCGCCGCAAAGGTGGCACAAGAAAATTATTTAACAATCAATTTCTTTGCAGCGGCATTTTGCCATCTAATTATAATTGAGTCGGCGAAGGGCAAAGAATCAAAAGAGCTCAGCCGACGATGGGCTAACTAAAATTTAAATTAAATTTGAAATGAAATGAAATGAAATGAAAATACACACACGGGCATTGGAAAATGAATGACAAAGAAAATTTTAGGAAGAAATTCCGAGCGATGCTCTAATTAAAAATTGAAATAAAGTGCCAGGAATGCAAGAGAGCAAAGCAAAAAATGTTCAAAAAAAAAAAATAAACTGAAACCTAAATGAAAAAGCGAAGAAAAAAAAAAAACAAAAATAAAAAGAAAAAGAAGGTCCTTTCACAAGGTCTCTCTACTGTGGTCCAAAAGAACTGACGGGTCTCCTGCTCCCTGGCAGCAATAAATTTTGGTATCTGGGCATTCGGGCACTCGGTCTTTAGGGTGGTCTGTGGCCTCTGCTCTGGTCTGATCTCATCTTTGCTTGGCACGTTCGTTGCCTCTCGACTTCTATAGTTAAATGTCGAGCGATATTACAATAAAAAACGCATTTTGTTTTTTTTCCCTCCTCTGTTCTGTTGTTCTACTTTGATGCTGATCATGATGATCATGATGATCGTGATGATCGTGATGATCGTGATGATCTTCTTTGGACTTGATGCACTCATTTCATGCTAAAATGCATCACGCACTAATCCCGCGCTGGCGCAGCCCACACACGTCTCTCGCCCAAAGGATTAGCATGCGATGCATTTCATAAGGATGAAGGAATTCCTCGGCATCTCGGGATTCCTATGAGTTTGGGTATGGACATAAGCATGGGAGAATACATATATATATATATTTTTTTTTTAATACTTTTTTTCACGATTTTTTCCCTTTTGTATTATTATTGCCATGCCGAATCGCACAACAAAGGCGACACAATGGCCAAGTGTGAGGGCCAGAACCGAAGCGAGAATAGGGGTGACGACCCATGGTCATACAGAACAATCGTCAAACAATCGACAAGCAATCGAAAACAATCAAAAACAATCGAATCTAAGCCAGCAATGCGCCACATTTGCCATTCAAATGCAATTGCGCGTGATAATCGATTCAAGGAGCGAGGAACATTCCATGTCAAAAACAAAACGAAACTTCAAAATATAATCTTAAAAAAAAAACAAAAAAAAAAAAAATATATTAAAATAAAAAAAAAAGAAAACTAATTTCATGGCTACTTGTTGGAAGTAAAGACGTCTCTCGGAAGACTCCAGAAAACTCCACATATGTACGATGCATGTGATATACATATATAGTAGTATTATTACAGCTGCGATTAATTAAGCAAACAAATCAAAAGGCCGCCAACTCGATGAGGAGGCCCAACTATTAAACACGGTAGCTGTAAAAACAAATAGCCCCAAGGGGCAACAACTTTTAACTTCAACTTCAACTGCAACTGCAACGGCAACGGCAACGGCAACTGCAACTGCAACAAAACTAAAACTGAAACTGAAACTGAATCGATCGAATACCCAATTCATTCGCATTTGTATTCGTAAATTTTATTGTACATATGTATTTGTATTCATACGTATTTGTATTCGTATGCGATTTTGTATTTGTGCTTTTGGCCTAATTAATTGCCAATCATAAACGCGAGTGCAATGCGCCCGTAAAACGAATCAGTTTTAAATGGCCAACTGCAAGTCCAATTATTCAAGTTTGCGCCTTAAGTGATGATCGAACTTGGTATGGGACTTCGAATGGAAATGGAAATGGGAATGGGAGCTGCGAGAATGGGACTTCCAGTTGGACACTGAACTGCATTTTATGGGAAATGTGTGTGTTTGGCAATTAATTAAATTAAGTTTTCAGCGAAATGCCAAAGGCGTGAAGCAACAAGCCAGTCAATGTCAACACCCCAAACACGACTGGTCAATACTCTTCTAATTATAAAAACAAAAAAAATTAAATTAAATTATCCAAAAAAAAAAAAGAAAATAAATAATATTAAATGTAAAAAATAAATTAAAATAAATTAAAAATTAAAAGAGAAATTAAAATAAAAAACAAAATTAAATTTAATGAAATATAAAAAATAAATCAAAATAAAATGATAAAAATTAAAATAAATGAAAACAAAATAAAACACAATTATATAAAAGAATTTAAATTAATTTTAATATAAAAAATTGCAAACAGATATTAAATATAAATAAGTCAAAATAAAAATTAAATTAAATATATAAGAAATATGCAAGTTAAATATTACAAATAAATTATAATAGATTTTTATATAAAAAAAAATTAAAAAACAAATTCAATAAAAAATATAAAAATAAAATTTAAATTTAAATTTAATTAAATATAAAAAAATGCTATGACAAGACGAGGCACACAAGTTTCTTAGCCACATTAATCTTTCAAATGTCTTTTTAAATAAATATTTATATAATATTACATAAATATATTTAAATTAATAAATCAAATTTTTTTTTTTAAATATAATAAATTTTTTATATAATATTAATAATTTTTAAATCATAATTTACAATTTTCCGGAGTTTCTTTTCATAGCTCATAATTTCCTAAGACTTGATGTGCCCAGGATTGTTTGTTAGCTCAACTATGAGCAAGCTTAAAGTAAGGTTAACTTTATTTATGGGAATTATAAAGCTACCTGTGCAGCCTTTAATCTTTGAGGAGTTAGGGTATCAACTGTTGGGAGCATACAGGAAGTCTTCTCGGCTCGGCTGGCTCGTCAACATTAACAACAAACAGCGATAACATTTTAATTGCGCTGATCTGTTCTGATCTGTACGATCTGTACGATCAGTACGATCTACCGATCTGCTGGCCAGTTTCTTGATTTCTTTTGGCAGCAGCAGCAGCGGCAACAGAGAAAAAAAAACCAAAACAAAAACAAAAACAAAACCAACAGAAGTACAAAAACAAATAAAAGGAAAGCTATCGATTGGCAATCGTGTTAAGAGGCTCTAATAAAGTTGCTCTCCTCTCGCCAATGCGGCATCAAGCTCATCATCATCATCATAATTATCATCTTCATCAGTGATATGTTGGCAAGGTTATTTATCTTTTAATATATCATGATCATCATCAAGTTATGGGCATTGGTGCTCTGATAACGAAATCAACTTGCCACTTGGCTAATCTTTGAATTTGCTGCGTTTTACTGTCAACTGTCACCCATTGATAAGAGGAGCAACATAAGAAATCGATTTAGGCCCAATCCCCAGTCCCAAAGACATATCACCTGTATCACTGGCCCCCATCTTTGGGTTACACGGAATCTTATCAACTGAGGATGCCTGCTTACATTTGAGCTTGCGGCTCAGTCAACCACATGGCAGATGCTCCCATCGATAGCCGCTGTATATAGAAGGTCCTGCAAAGTTACATATCTCACGTAGGTGAGTTGACTAATCTAGGCAAAGTATGAATCTAGATAGAAGTCCGTTCCTTTTGCTGTGTAACGTGATGTTCCCTCTTTCCGTCATACAAACACATGAGGAGCTGCAGATCTAAGATCAGTTAAAGATTCGCCAGCTTCATGTGAGTGTCATGTGCTACCTGCTGCTAGGAAACTCGCATAGCGACGTTCCAAAGTTCTCCCTAGAGACAGATAGAGAGAGAGAGAGGAAGATCAGTGAAAGATCATTTAGATATGCGATCGTTGGTGCGAGTTTTGCATAAACATTAAGTCATATTAAGACTGATGGCGCACACACATGGATACACGGTTGGACATGGACATCTGAACACTTCATTAAAAACTATTTTGGGTTTAGGTAGCATTGCGCTAACAAAGACCTGACCGGACAATAGATACCCTATACAGTATACACTACTGTATGTTGGATGATGGATCGTAGCTGATGATTTAATGATTGTGCAATGTTTGGAACGTGTAGTGCGATTGAAATTGCGATTATGTTAGATTTGCATCGAAGGCATAAACTGGACACATGTGTAGAAATATTCAAAGATCACAGATCAAGGAAGAGGAACACAATGATACACCTATACACAAATACACAGAGATACAGAGATACAGGAAGCACACGTGTGCTAATTACCAAGAAGAGAATACAAGAAGATCACAGCTGATGAATATCATGCAAAACAGTGGGCAGTAGCTGTAACGGTATTCCAGGTTGCCAGGCTTCTTTCATATAAATATTGTATATATATATATATATGCATATATATATTCTGTCGATGTGATGATCCTTAAATTATTCATATTATATGCATGCATAAAGCCAAACGCAATCAAAAATCAATTCATAATCATTTGCAAGGTGCAGACATGGACGGCAGTCAAGCAGACGTCAAGGAGTTTCAGACTCAAAGACACATCCGCGCCGTAGGAATGGGGGCCCCCACCAATGGCAATTCAATCAAATTTGTTATAAAACTGTGAAAGTCTGCGACAGCCATCGGAAACAGGACTCAAAGTCAGGATCAGCCTTGGCGGAGCAAGGCTGGCGCGAGAGAATCGAAGTAAAGGAGGGATTACCCAGAGATTTGCATGCCGGGCAACATTATGCAAAATGCCGCGATGATCGTTTTGCATACAAACTTTGTAGAAGCGGCGATCTCAACGATTCATGCATCAATATCCGATACCAATACCACTACCAATACCTACACCAATACCACTACCAATACCTACACCAATACCAATACCAATACCAATATCAGTATCAATGTCTGGCGATCAGTCGAGTGATCAAGTCGGACCGATCGACTGTCTGTCTGACCAACTCACGCACTGATCGACAGCAAGACACAATTCAATCATTTCAGTGTCTCGGTACGTAGGACGCTGACTGATCTTTAGCGCTAGATTAAACGATCATCGGAGACAGGACCAGGCTCTGGCCCAGCTCCAGCTCCAGCTCCATCTCCATCTTCATCTTCAACTACAACTTCTTGTCCAACTTCTGTCTCAGCTCTTACTGCAGCTCCAGATACAAGAGAAACTGTGTAGTTGTTGTACTCGTTTTGTTTTTGTAGTTGTTTTAGTTTTTGTTTTTGTATTTGTTGTTGTTGTTGTATTTTTTTTCTTGTTGTCGCTACTGCAATGTGTGTAGGTCGATCGCCTCCTCATCGATCGCCGACCGTTGATCTTAGGGATCGCAGAGACCAGCAAATTATTTCACTTGCGCCAGCCACAGCTCTCTGGTGGTCTCAATGTACAACTTGATTTCTGTTTCCTCTACTGCAATGGCAGTTTGATTTGTTTAAATTTAATTATGCATCAATATCAACGATTGTCGATCCTCGTTTATTCCTTGATCCTCATTGCGTAGGTAGAGCCCCCGAAAACCAAAAAAAAAACTAAAGAAAATGTACACTTATCTCTCACTCACACACGACTACAGGATACCCTCTGATCGATACATACTTCTTAACAATTTTATTCAACCCTTTGGGAGATGATTTTGAATAAAATTAGGGTATATCAAGAATCTGATACAAGCACACTCACACACACACACACACACACACACATAAGCACAGGTGAAGGCTAAAGTTATGAT
This sequence comes from Zaprionus lineosus, assembly GCA_035044505.1. Taxonomy (NCBI): domain Eukaryota; kingdom Metazoa; phylum Arthropoda; class Insecta; order Diptera; family Drosophilidae; genus Zaprionus; species Zaprionus lineosus. Next base: position 626,096 of record JAWNNX010000676.1, read on the forward strand.
CGTTGTTCCAACGAGTACAATCACAATTTCTCGATCTGTCCTGTTCTCATGGCGATGGCGATGACGATGACGATGACGATTTGGAAGCCTTTGATTTGATTATCAACATTTGTTGACGTCCCTGAGATGCGGAGATCGTCAAAAAACCGCCAAATAATGATCGATGCCAATGTTTCGGCTCTTTCCTGCATCATTTCATATACATATTTGTATTTTCTTATATATTTTCTTATGTTTTGCCATGGGCATTTACATTTTGTACTCTCCATACCTTTGGCGACGTATAAAGCGATCAATCAAAAATGCAAAGAGCACACCGAATGAAAATGAACCAAGAAAACAACAACAACAAAAATCTCTAAAAACCTTTAACCACATTTCAAAGAAGTTCCAATTTTTTGGCCCCCGTCTGACAGCAGACAAAATAGTTTATGATCGTTGTGTGATAAACCACAGATAGAGGTTATACACATAAGGCATAAGGCATAAGGCATAAGTAAAGTACAGGATGGGATATGTATGCATGTTAATCCTTATATCCTGAATCAACATCAATCGATTCACCATCCTTCTTCATACAAGCAAAACTGTCATTTAGATGATGAACAGTTTGTTAGAATTTGAATTGTGCGGGGCGCATCGTAAATTTTCGCTCTTTCTTCTTTGGGATCAAAGAACTGCAGATCGCTAAAGATCGTTATATTTAGATTAAGAAATTTTAAAGATCAATGTATTCCTTTATAACAATAAAAAAAAAAAAAAAAAAAAAATATGAACAATATTTATTTTCTATGTGAAAAGTCACTAATGATGTTTCAGCTTTCAAATGAAAGTCAAAAACTATATGTATGATAAGGAAATGTGTCTTATGATCTTGCAATTTCCGATGTGTAGATCGGTTTTTAATACTCATTGACACAGTTTGCGATAAAGTCCGTCCACGTGTCCAGCATTTCCGCAGCAATGTAAATCACTTGGTTAGGCAAATAAAATAATAGGTAAAAAAAAAAAAAATTAAAATAAAAATAAAAAAATAGAAAAAAAAAAGATAGAGAGTGTTCTATGTGGCATGGAGATAACTGAGATACGATAAATGTAAATGCCAATAGAGAGACTCGCCTTATCGCACCTACACATGGCGTACAACCCGACAAATTCACTTGAACAATCCAACAACATGGACTGGGTGCAGCACAAGGAGCGAGCGAGAGATCAAACGTGCCACTCAGAGAGCGAGAGGGAAGGGAAGAAGGATTGAGAGAGCTATATATAAATATATATAAATATATATATATATATATTAAACGATCGTTTGTTTAAGGCAGATTTTGGCGCGAGTTTCATTTTATGAGTCTCAATTGACAACAAGCGACTGATATCGCCAAATGACCCAACAATCGGAGTCCCGGCTCTTTTCAGGGGAAATATTTACACAAAAAATTTGTCGATCGGTCGCCGATTGCCCGGTTTACCGGTACGTTGGGTCGTTGGGTTCTTTATTATGTAAATATAGCATATATATATATTGCGTCGGAGCCGTTTAATGCGACGCCTTTAACTGACTTCGATGACTGCGTGGGTGTTGTGTGAACTTGCATAACTGTGTCGCGTGCTCTGACAACAAGCCAATCCGCCAGGTAACCAACACCACATACCAATAATCAACCAGGTAACTCACCAACGGACGTGTCAACATTTGCAGAGTGTGTCAAAAGCGAGTCAATCAATAAAAAAAAAACAGCAAATTTAAATCAATAAATCGGAAAAAGAAAATACATATATATATAAGCGGGAGAAAAACAACAACCACATAGTAATAATAATGATAATAATAATAATAATAATAATAATGATAATAATGATAATAATAATAATAATAATAAGCAAGTACGACCCAGATAAGACCCCTCAATTGGCTTCCTCCCATCATTGCTCGGCGGCTTACCCGCCTACAACAGCCACGGCCTCGGCACGTCATTATCATTAGGACATTGCAGTCATATATCACACACCAAGACCGGAGAAGGAGATGGAGATGGAGAAGGAGACGGAGATGGGGATGGAGATGGAGATGGAGACGGAGATGGAGGTGGAGATGACGATGGAGATGTATACGGAGATGGAGACGGGGGCTGGGCTGGTACCTGAGTTTGAAGCCAGAGCTGTCCATCAAGCATCCAACTTTGATATATAGCTCTCCCGCACCTAAATAATGGCTCGAAAGCCCCTCGAAACTGTGCAAATAGCCGCCAGCAGCTTGAGGCTATAGACAAGACAATTGCCGTGCGGGGGAGTGAACACATCCTGGACACCACCACCTTCTGAGAAGGTGTTTAGAAGCAAACGCTTCCAGTCTTCTAGAGTTCGAAGATCGAAGATCAATTGACCGATCAAACGATCGCTGCCAATGTTCGTCAGATGCCCCAATAATAGCCCCCATCCCCCATCCATATCCAACATCTAATGCCCCGGTCAGCGTTTCTCCAGGCTTGGCCCAAAAAAAAAAAAAAAATGCAGCTTGCCTTCCAAAAGTGATCGTAATTGAAATGATGATCGGTGGATAGAGGAAGATCAATTGCCATTTCACAGTGCTGCACAGTGGGGCAATTAACTATCTGCACAGTGGAGCAATGAACTATCTGTAGAGTGGAGCAATTAACTATATGATATGCAAACTCGATCGAAACTTAATTTGATCGATCAGTTGATCTTTGAAAGCTTTGATAAGCCAACTAATTTCCCCCTATAATCTGCCTGCTTGGTTAATCAATCGAATGCAGTTCTAAACATCGATCGATACGAGATAAAAAATTAATTTAATTAATCGATTATTCATCATTGACACTGCGGTGTCCCCCTAGCTCTGACTGCATTCATTGGAGTTGCAATGGTAATTCATTTGACAAGTTACACCGCAAATCAAAGTACTAAATTTAGCAACTGACTTAACATTTAGTTAGAGATATTTATCAGTAATTATCGGAAATATTTAATATTGATCAACCAACTGGTTCCCTCACTCCTAATTGCGGATCACTTTAAATTTTATGTTTTTAGTTATTACGCTTAAAGCATTAATATCCCTTATCCTCTTCTCTTCCGTATTGTGTCGTCTATTGATATCTGATGATCGATGCCTTTAGATGCAACATCGGCCCATAGAAGACACATTATAATTGCACTATTGGTTTATGCAACGACTGTGCACTTGGCACGCCCACTGTGCCGCCCATATTTGCCATATCTTTGGCTGTCTGTAAAGTATACATGGAAGTTATAATACAAACACTGAACTAAACTGAAAAGAGCTGAGCTGAGCTGAGCGGAGCTGAGCAGAGCAGAGCAGACAAGACAGTAACAGACAGAAGGATAGTCCGACTGACGGACACAGCGTGTCGTCGCCTAAAGCTAGTGCAACAGCCATTCATTTGACGTCCTGTCCTGGCCAGGCTTAGCCCTGTCCCATCCCATCCCATACTGTCCCGCCGAAACCTGTGTCCGATCGCCTTGGCTCCAAGAGATAAGTCTATCATCAGGGGCATGGGCCATGGACATGCTGCGCGCGATCAACGGCTGTGGCAACAACAGCGGCGACTTCAACCGTAGACGAAGGATCCAAACAGCAGTCAAAACTCTGTCAGACAGTTTGTAAACAGTTTTCAAAGTCGAGCACCACATCAGCGGCTACATCGCGATAAAGACGCATCACTTTTTGCTTTAAGCCTAAGACACATCGACTTAGATGGACAGATCACTGAAGATCAGTGTTCCAAGAGGAACAGAAATGAGCAGCGCTGGCCTGGTGAGGGTTCGGCAGAGGGACAGAGGGACAGAGGCTTGGGATGAGCCACGTCTGAAGCTCCATTTCAGAAACTGTGTCCGACATTTGCGCCATTATAACTTTATCGCTTTTGGACAGATTGTTGGCATAACGGCGGGGGGGTAGTCAGTTATGGTTCTCAGTCTGGAACTCAGTCACAGGCTCAGTCGCAGGCTCAATCACAGTGTCAGACACAGGCTCAGTCACAGACTAAGTCACATGTTCAGTCACAGGTTCAGCCACAGTGTCAAGCACAGTCACAAGTTCAGGCTCTGTTTCAGTCACAGTCTTAGTCTTAGGCTTTGTCTCAGTCACAGTTTCAATCTCAGTCTCCGTCTTAGTCTCAGTCTCAGTCTTTCAGGCTGAGAAGTAAGTGATGTACCTGCTCCTGATGATCATAAAGACTTAAAAGCATTAGCTGCATCCAGTTTCAACGAACACGAAGGGAGGGAGACCCCAACGGTCTTAGGAAGCATGTCAATAAAGGCTTTAGTTATTGTGCCCAAGATCAGCCTGGCTTTTTTCTTCACTTCTCATTTATGTGTTCTCTTTTTTTTTTTTTTGTATTTTGTCAGCGGTTTTCATCTACAATTTTCAATCGCTGCCAGGCTACTTGTGTTTGTTGTGAAGTTGCTGCTGTGCAGATTATTAACTTGACTCACTGGCTTTGGACCTGTACCTGATCAGTTCATCATGCGGCAGCTCTTTAAAAATCCATTTAGACTTACAAGCTTGTTAAGCTTGCCCCAAATCCATGGGGGCACCACCACCAACTCGGTGGGGGACTGCCGTTTAATGCAATTTCACGTTCAGTTTTATCGCCGGCTAAGTAGCCACTAAACTGCAGCTCTTTAATCTCAACAAGCTTCCAGTGGTCAGTTCCCAGTTGCAAGTCGCCAGTTGCCTGTTGCCAGTTGCCAGTTGCCTGTTGCCAGTCGCCAGTTGCCAGTTGCTCTCGTTAAAGAAAGGTCCATTTAGTGGGCGCTACTTAGGCGCTGGCCACTTTCTTCGACGCCTTGGGAGGGGCATGTGCAACCGCGTTGCGCCTACCTTGTTAAGCGTTAAGGACAAACTGGTCCAATGGTCCATTAGTCCATTGGTCCACAGGTCTCTACTCGTTTGAGCATCAACGTTGCAGCGGTGCGACGGTGCAACGGTGCAACGGTGGTGCGTGCTACCAATCGATCGCAGCCACAAGCTGCATCACTTGTCCAGTTTCCCAGATTCCATTGAGCTTTATTTTTAGGCTTACGCTAAATTGAACCATAGCCCCCAACCCGGTAATCACATGGATCTTGAATCTTGGATCGCAGATTGAGGATCGCGGATCGAGGATCGAGGATCGAGGATCGAGGATCGTTCGCGTCTCTTGTCTCGCGTCTGGTTAATAATTGCGGATTAAATGCATCAGCGAATCGCCGCGAATTGCGGCAAAGCAAAAATCTGATTAAGAATATTTCAATTAGCAAGGCTGCCGTTGGCTTCCAAGGCAGCTATGGATCTTCATTGGCGAAGCAACTCACCTCCTCAAAGGAGAAGAGCAAAAAATGGCAAAAAAAAAAATATATAAAAAAAAACTTTCATTATGAGCGAAGAAAGTTTTACCTCAATGAAAACTGCCCCTACTCAAGGTTTTTTTTCTGGTTTCTTTTTTTTTTTTTTTGTTTTGATTGATTTTCAATTCATTTTTCGCATGCTAATTAAGTCACTTAAGGATTTCGGAACTCAAAATGAAACAAAACTGGATCCAAATCACCATTAAATGAGTTGGAATGATTAAGTGCTTACTTTTTAGATATTCTTATATCTTTTATCGCAATCAAACAAAGAAATTATTAAGCTTTAGGCTAATTAAATTTTTGGCTTCAAACAAAATAAATTCTTAATAAAAATCACTTTTTTTTTAATATCAAAGCCCTTCTTTACATGTTGGATCAATTATCATTATTAACATAGTTCCCAGGCTTTGAAGACTTTCAGAAATAATTCCTTAAAATAATATTTAAAGTTTTTATAATCATACACCAAAGACGACCGCCGACTCTTACCCATAAATATCGTTTACTGTCGGTGTTAACATGAAATAACAATCAGAAACTTTCCCTAACTCAAAATTGTATATATATGTATATATACATGTATATATGGGGTTATATATATAAATGAATGCTTATATTTATATCCTTGAGCCGTAGGGAATACTGAGGCTTCTGTCTGGGCTACTGTTGCCCACTGGCCGCCGTCCCTTACTAATGATCCATGATGGCAAAATTATGTCATAAATGCCAAGGCAAAATAAAAGTGGCGGACATGGATAAGCCAAGAAATTGAAGTCTAAAATATATCAAGAAATGTCCATGAATACGGTTTTTGACGCTTTCAACGCGCTTTCGAGGCTGAACTCATAATATAATCGTCATCGTCATCGTCATCGTCATCGTCATCATCTTCGTAATCGTAGCCTTAATCGTCCGGTGATCTCAACTATATCATAATCCAAGTGATGGCAATCAAGCCATCAAAATCCACTCGAACCTATGGCAACAACGGAGAATAACCCAAAAAAAAAAAAAAAAAAAAAACACTTTCATTAAACTAAATTTTTATTGTGGCACCAGGAACTGGAATTGGCGAGGTGAAGTCCTAGAGGTGAAGTCCTAAGGGAACTAAAGTCGTCCCCAAGCTTAAGTAAAGATCGCTTTATATACGCATTTATGGCGGTCAACTATAAAAGTTTGACCCAATTTCATTGTCGTTACACATTTTGTTGCTTTTGAGGCTTTCAACCAAAATTGCTACAAATTACACATTTTCGGGGCGCAAAAGTGTGCCGCATCCACGCGCAATCAATGGGAGGTACGAATGGTAGCTATAAGTTCCATGGACGGGAAGGGAAAGGGTGACCAGGGGATGGAAAACTTTTACTCATTGCAATTAAGTTGCAGTGCGATGCAACAGATTAAAGTAAATATCAATAATAATAATAACAGCAGCAGCAACAACAAAAACCGAAGCAACAACAAAAACCGAAGCAACAGCAACAAAGGAGCTACAACAACATAGGAGATACAACAATAAAGGAGCCACAATAACTATAACAACAACAATAACAACAACAACAACAACAACCGAAACAGAAACAGCAGCAACAACAACCAACAGTAATTCATAAACTGTAATCACTAACACGACCGACCCCAAAAACGTGTTATCGGTTATCGAAGTGCGAAGGGAAAATAACTGGAAAAGCTCTGCAACTGAACGAATTTAAACTCTGTATCCAATCCAATTCGAGCCGCTCCTTATCGCAGTTATCCTTTTGATTTATCTCTCACTCACACGCCGCACATTGTGGCCCATAGTAATTGCGTTCATAATAAACAATTTTAACATCAAGTGAGTATAAATTAAAAATGGAGATGCCAGAGAACACAGATACCCTACACACAGACAAATAAAGCAGGAGAGCAAAAGGATAAAAGGAATGACAAAATTAAATTACTTCAAAGTATGAACAAATCTTAGTTCAAATTAATTAAAATTAAAATTAATTTAAATTAAAATTTAAATTTTAATTAATTTTATATTAAAATAAAAACATTTCCTATAATTTAATATCGGTTAAAATTAACTTAAAACTGGATACCATAAAACCAAAGTCTTAGCCATAAAGTGGAATATCATGTCCCCCCTTGGATCATCTATTAGTACAGGATATACTTTGTTACAACAACGAGACAAGCTGCCATGTTCGGCGTCGAAGAGAAGAAGCTTTACAAATTTATCGATCGCCTGCCCCCTTCCCTCCCTCCCTCCCTCTCTCCACCCTTCTTCCACCTTCCTACTTTTATCGATTGTGATGTGCTTCTTATTAGGTTTTGCCTTTGCTTTCTTTTCGTAGGCCAAATAAAAATCTTTGCTTTTTGTTGGCGGACGACTCTTCCAAGAGTTTATCTGCCCACTGAGAACTGTTAAATTGTACAAGAGAGACCGCAGCAGAATCATTCCGGTAACATTATCAGAGACTTAGGATCTGAATATGCAGACGAAGACGTACGAGTTGCGTGTTGGTTGTGTTGCTTCTTGGATGTTGGATGTTGACTCTGGGCTGTTGGTTGCTAAATCCTGAATGTTAAATGTTGGCTTGGATGCAGCATAGGATCGATCTGGGTTTGAGGTATTGTGTATTTGAAGGAAACTTTGTCGAATAGTTGCTGTGCTTATTTACATTTAATTTGCATATTTTTCAAAATACACGAGCCAACTAAAATGTCTGGAGTTCACTTTTGGGATCGGAATATTTAGCTGCCAATAAGCAAACAAATATTGAACGAGAGGTGCAACGTCCCCCTTTTATTTATCTCAAACAAAGCGATTAAAAGGGAATTTAAGCCAGTGGAAAAATGTTAGTCATAAAATTTGCGAGTCAAGAAAATACCTTATCTGACGAAGCGCCTAAGGCATCAGATAAGTTCATTTATATTTAAATATATAATAAAATTATGTTTCATTTATTTTGTTATTTTTAATAAAGTGATTGAAAGGAAATTTAAGCCAGCGGAAAAATGTTAGTCAAACATTTTATGAACTAACCAAAAAAATTTATTTTAAAATAAAAAAAGGTATATATGGGAATTAAATGATGTTTTATACTAAAAAATTAATAACTAAATTTAATTCATTTAATTATTTAAATACTTTATTTAAATTAACCTTTTCCTTTAACAGCACTTTATTAAATTTGTCACAATCAATTAAGAATCTTTGTTTTTTAAAGAAGCCTCTACTAACATTTTGGCTTGCGTGTTGCACTTTCCAACGACTGACTATGCACAACTGCAAAATTGTGGAGATGATGCCAAGCGACAAAGCCGCTATCAAGGATTTTGTTCATTTGTTGTTCGTGTAGGTTGATTGTTGGCTTTGTGTTGGTGTTTGATTGTCGCTGATCTTAGCGGCTTTTTAGTCTGTGGCACAGCGAACTTGTCCATGGCTTATCGGCAATGTGTTTCTTAAGGTGTTTTTGTAATTGCTGTTGTTGTTCCTGCTGTTGTTGTTGTTGTTGTGATGTGTGTTTAAACACACATTGATAATCATTAGTTAAGTTGTTAACTGATTTCGTTTAGAGATTTGTCATGAGGAGAAGATCTCTACAGCAAGACCAATAATGTCTGAGCCGCTTTTTGTTGTTCTGCAAATATTTTAATCTGATTTATCGACAACAACAAGAACTACAAAAACTGCAGCAATAACAACAACAGCAACAACAACAACAACGAGTTAACATCAATAAATCAAGTGCTTTGGAACTAATGAGACAGATTGCTGCGACCAAAGATCGAGATCGAAATCAAGATCCCAACTTGAGGCAGAAGCAGCAGCAAGAGCAAGAGTTAAGGTCTGAACTTAAACCTGAAGCTGAACCTCTCATCCTTGCCCATTCACTAAGGGTCATAACCAAAGCCATAAGCTGGTGGTCCAAGACTCAGTCAAGTTAAGGCCAAGTCCATGTGGCTCAATTACAACAAATGATATTTTATTGGTATTTGATGAGCGTCGAAATGTGCAATTGCTTGGCCAATAAATTTCAAGTCATCTTCAGCTCGAAGTCTCAGTTTCAGTCTCAGTTTCAGTCCCAGTCTCAGTCTCAGTCTCAGCTTCAGTCAATTGCACTTACGGATGGCCCAACGCTCATTAGAGGGCGATCGATCGTACGATGGATCATTCGGGCCCACCAACAAAGTTCACCAAGCCCCAGACTTATTTATATATTGTATAAGGCTATATACTCTTTTTTTTTTTTTTTGCAGTGTGTGTGGGAGCCAATGGTTCCTGTACACTCCCTCCCCCTCCCATCCGATGTACCCTGTATAATTCCTAATCCCGAGCATGCACAAAAAATAACATCACATAAATAATGCGTGTTTTTCCAGTTCAGAATTCAAGTTAAGAATTGACTTTTAGCAGTCCCGATACTCAGTTCTCTTCCTCTTCCTTTTTACAATAAATCACGCAAGTCGTTGCCACAACGACGGCCCAATTAAGCCAACTTTCTGCGGCGCTCTTAAGTTGCAAGAACCGAACTTCTTACTTTATTTTTCTTACCGCTTATTATTTTTTTTTTTTTTTTTTTTTACATTTTTCCAACGTTTACAGTTTCAGATGCAACTTAATCAGTCGAGTTGAGTAAAGTACCCATTGTAAAAGACCTTCAAGCAAGCCTCTCAGTCTTCAATTTCAATAACAGATCCTTCGAGTATATTTCCATTTAATTTGAAGTCTTAAGTAAATATTCAAATATGAGGAAGAGAACCTCACACTGAGATATGTAACAATAAACGATATATTAAAATTAAATATATATATAAATTAAATATTTATAAAAATTAAATAAACATGTATAAAAATTAAATTCATATATACAATTTAAGTATATATATATAAATTATTTATTTATAAAAACTAAATATATATAAATAATATATAATAATATATAAAAATATATAAAAATATATAAACATAATATTAATATAAATATATGCAAAACTAAATATAAATATATATATAATTAATTAAATGAATAAACCGACATTATATCGAAAATCTCTTCACCAGCAAAAAATTGTATTTATTTTAAAGCAGAAAAAAAAAAACACAAAAAAATAATTCATTTTTAATATTAATTTAATTACATTGCATATGGGTATCATCTGGTATTGGTTGATTAATCGAAAAAATTAATAAATCCACTCGCTATTAAAAGTCTGCCGAATTTGCCACCGAAGCAAAACCTATGCGATTTTTGCCCATATCAAACTCTGTGTAGTACTGACCCATAAACACATCTCCCAAGATCCAAAAATCTGTGCCCAAACTCGAAATACCCAAAGTGCATTGAAAGCCCGACTGCAATATGTAAGCAGAGGGGGGGATACGGAAAATGGCACCTCCTATAGAGAACTGTAGAACAGGCAATGTGTTGATCCTCGGACAGGATACGGTGCCATCGGCATTGGCACCAAGCGTATCAAAGATCACTTTGTAGGCATCCGTGGGCGCCATAATAAATGAGGTGCCCGAATCAGCGATAGCTTCACAGGAACTACACAAATTTAGGCCGTCCAGGAAGACACTTTCCATGGTGAACTGCCAGTACTTTTGCTGGGTAACCGGCACATAGACCAGGTTGCCCTTGTAAAGGGAACTATCTGATCCGCCAAAGATCAGCTGACCACCCTGCTCGGAGGAGTAGTTACGCGACAAGTAAAATGAGAAGACAGGAGCTGCCACCAAGCCACGTGAGATCATGTTATAAAAAGGCGGCACAATTTTGTCCACGGCCAACGACTGGTAACCCATACCCAAAATGCCATCAAAGCCCATGTCATTGAACTCATTGTTCACCTCCGAGGTGGCCACAGCAAATGTTTGATTATGTATAATCATTCCGTTGACATTAACCGTATCCACAGCCAGATATCCACTGAGGCCGGCGAAGACGCCAGTTGCATAGTTTATGGTTATGTTTGTTCCATTGATCGCAGAGGTGGAGGAGGCATTGTACGAATTGTGGCTCAAAAATCCGCAGGTCGTACATGATATTGAAGGCACCCATAGATTCGCAGATCCCGTATCAAAAATCACTCTGAACTTTTGAGCAGGCGTTCCAATGGTTATAAGTCCAGAGTACGCCAAATTCATTGCATTGGATAGTTGTTCTCTGTTCAAAGAACTAGCTCGTGTTGTTGTAGAGGTTGTTGTTGTTGTTTTTGTTGTTGAAGTATCCATCACTGGATCCTTTACATTGTACTTGGCCCGCAGATGTACTTTCTGAGCATCTATGATCTCACGGGTCTTCCCATGAAAATTCCCATTTTTATATAAAGGCACTCGATATAACTCGGCGTTGGCCAAAGCCAAAATCAGGCCAATTATAACAAAAGCTTTCAACATGTTAAATGATCATTTGTTAACTACAATTTCGACACTTGTTCAACGCGTTTTTATACCAAAAATACTTATAAAAAAATACTTCTTATCAACAAAGAAAATTAATAGAAAATCCCTAAAATCCACATAGATAAAATTTTTTATAATTAGAAATTCATGTCATCGAGTGACCCAAAGCGGTATCAAAACAAAAATGCAGACAGTCAATAATAAAAAAATAGAAAAAAAAAACATTTTATGAATCAGAATCTTTTTCTATATATATATATATAAAAACAATCGCAAAGCCCTTTGCATGTATTTTCATTCAGTATTTGATCTCTTCTATCATTACTTCCATTCAAAACCGAAAACTTTATTATTTATTTTAAGATTAAGCACTTGAGATAATAATATCCTTTAGATTCAGAGATTTGTGGTTTGAGACATTCAAACATAACACTTATTCAATCCATCTTCATGAATAACGGTGCTTCTTTTTATAGCCTGGATGCTCCCGATGTATAGGACAAGCCGCCAATCGAAGCAAATCCAATGCGCATGTTGGTCAAATCGAACTCCGTGTAGTATTGGCCAATGAAGACATCGCCCAAAATCCAAAAACTGGTGCCCAAGCTTGAAATGCCAAGAATGCACTCATCCTCCGCTTGAACAATGTAGGCCGATGGAGGAATTCCAAAGATGGCACCACCAATCGAGAGCTTAAGAACTGGATAAGAGTTCACCTGAGAGCAGGATATACTGCCATCGATACCAATATTGAGGGCCTCCAGGACGGTTTTGTATGCATCTAATGGTGCCATAATCAATGAGGTGCCAGTGTCTGCGACAGCCTGGCAATAGTTGCATAAGTTGTAGCCATTAAAGGAAATACTTTCGACTGTAAACTCCCAGTAGGCCTGACTGGAGACTGGTGCATAGACCATGTTGCCCAGAAAGAGGGAACTATCCGAACCTCCAAAGATGACCTCACCGCCTTGGTTGGAGGTGCCGTCACGAGCCAAATAGAAGGAAAATATAGGATTGTTAACCAGACCCTGAGTGTACATATTGTAGAAGGGAGGGATCACATTATCAGCCGCCAAACTGGTGAATCCCATACCAAAGACACCATCGAATGACATGCCAGCAAATGCATTGTTCAATTCCACTGTGGCAAGAGCAAACGTTTGATTCTGAATAACTAAACCATTTACGTTCACCGTATCGATGCCTAGATAGCCGGAAAAACTTCCCGAACCATAATGAATCTCAATACTTGTTCCATTTAGCGTATACGTTGAGGAGGCAGTGGAATTGAATGAATTATGTGTTATGAGGTTGCAGGTCATGCACAGGCTCGAAGGTACCCACAGATTGGCGGAGCCCGTGTCAAACAACACATTGAAACTCTGTGGAGGTGTACCAATTGTAATTACACCATAATATTCCATATTCAAATAGTTTGTAAGGTCCTCCTCATTGAGACCACTTGGAGTGGATGACAAACTGAAGTCTGTATCCAGAGCTGTGACCGCAACATTATATTTGGCATGAAGATGCATCACCTCAGCGTTCACATTTTTTCGAGTTTTCACAAAATTCTTTTTTTTGTGCAGAGGCACTCGAAGCACCTCTGCACTGACCAAAACAAAAAGAAGACCGAAAACGATAAATACTTTCAACATGTTGAATAATTATTTATGTACTAGACCCACGATATACGTTCAAGCGACTTTTATACGAAAACATACATTATCAGTGCAGGGAAATCAATCAAATAATTGAGCATCTGTAATAGATAAGATTGTTTTATATCTAGAACTTTAGAAGCTACCGATTACAAATTAAGCCTCCAAGCACTACGAAAGTCAACAACAAAACTTAAACAAAAAAAAAAAAAGTACCTTATGTGAAATAAAATAATATTTTAAGAGCTACACCCCAAATAGATAATATGAAAGCCCTTTGCAATGTGTGGGAAAGTCTTTTCCGACGAAAGTCCCATTTCCAATTTACATATAATAAAAATAATAATAAAAAGTAGGTCAAGTTGCCAAGAAATTTTTCCTGGCCTAAATTAGGCCTTTAAGGATTCAGCAAAGTGATACTTTGATTCCACCCCTAAGTTATACTCCAGCAATATTGATCCCGCTCAGACCCCCCAAAATTAATTGGATAAGCCATTAAAGCTTCAACTAAAGTTTTAGAGCTTGATTTCTAAGATTTATTTATTTGATTTAAGCTCTTAAGCCACTGGAGCAAAGCCAATGCGGTTGTTGCCCAAATCGAACTCGGTGTAGTACTGTCCAATGAAGACATCACCCAAGATCCAGAAGTCGGTGCCCATGTACTCGAAGCTGGACTGGCAGCCACCATCCGACTGAATGATGTACACCGAGGGGTCCAGGCTGAAGTTGGTACCTCCAATGTTAAGATTGAGCACAGGCAGAGAATCAACAATCGAGCAGTCGACCATGTTGTTCTCATCAGCGTTCAGGATCTCAACAAGAGTGTTGTAGGCATTGGCGGGTACAACAATGAGAGAGGTGCCAGTATCGGCAATAGCCTGGCAGTTGTCGCACAAGGAGTAACCATCAATGGAAGCACCAGCCATGGTGAATTGCCAGTAGCCCTGCTCAGAGATTGGTACATAGGTCAAGGAACCGCTGTACAGAGAAGGATCAGAGCCGCCGAAAATGAGTTCACCACCTTGGCTTGAGGTGCCATCGCGTGCCAGGTAGAAGGAGAAGACGGACTGGTCAACCAAACCCTGAGAGACCATGTTGTAGAATGGAGGTACAACATTATCCTGGGCCAAGGATTGGTAAGCCATACCCAGGATACCATCAAAGTTAGCGTTGTTGAAGTTGGTGCCTGGCTCATCGGTGGCTTCGGCGAAGGTTTGGCTTTCAATAGTCAGACCATTGACATCGACAGTATCGGTGGACAGGTAACCAGACAAGCTACCGGTACCATACTGAATGGAGAAGGCCTCACCATTGGAAACATAGCTGGAGGAAGCACTTGAATCATATTGATTGTGAACCTGGCAGCCATAGCTAGAGCAGGTGTTTGATGGCACCCACAAGTTGGAGGAGCCAGAATCGAAAAGAACCTTGAAGCTTTGTGGAGGAGTTCCAATGGTGATGGCACCATAGTAGGCCATGTTCATTGAATTCTCCAGTGTCTCCTCATTAACTCTGGATGTTGGGAGACCATATTTGGAGCGCAGATGCGATATTTCAGCGAGAATATTTTGACGTGTCTTCACAAAGTTCTCCTCCTTGAGCACTGGAACGCGATGGAGCTCGGCACTGACCACGGCCAGGACCACAGCCAATACTGTGATTGCTTTAAACATAGTTGATATTTGGTCTACTCAAATATTCGACTAACTTTATAAGCTTATATCGTGTGATATTTATACCCAAACCCGCTTATCAAATCACAGAAATCTGTCACTTTGATAAGATTAGAAAAAAAGCCGAAAAGCCTGAAGACGGTCAATTGGCCTATTATCTTCCAGGGATATCATTTGCCGGACATACCAAAAAAAGACTCTATGCCGACGCAGCACGCGCCACCAGCCCCGAATGTGGGGAAACTCCATTTCATAGTATACTTCTTGGATGTTAGGAATGTAATTTATCAACACTTCAGTTTTCATGTATGACGAGGACAGTAGTTAATCAGATCCGTTAGTCTAATCGTTCGTTAGCTGCTTTTGCTTAGTAAGTGGCTACAAGTTCAACTCGTGACATCTCAAATTGATTTGAGTAACACATCATCAACGTTTTTATTAATTAATTAGATTCCCAAGATTCAAAGATAAATTAAATTGACAAGCAACAAATTTTGGAATTCAATGGGAAAATTTTTGAACAACAAATAATATATATATTGGCGTATGAGACACTCTTGTGTCTAAAATAATTAGTAATAAAATAATTTTGAAATATTAAAAAATTTTATTTCCATATGAATTGAAATTTTTGAGTTAAGGAAAGCTTAAAATAAATATTATGAAAATAGTTTGTAGCTTTAAAAGTCCATAAAAAATTAAAATAAATAAATAAATAAATAAAATAAAAATTTTAAAAAAAAATATTAATTTTTGAAATTCCCAATTCTCCAAATAAATGATAATAAAATAACCTAAGCAATTCTTTCAAGTGGATGACTATGAAATTTCAAAATCGATTAACACTCAAGAATTTTAAAGAACCTCAAAACATGTCACATTCCAAATGTCAACCTTGTCAATTGAATTTCATTCAATATTCAACAAGTCAACAAAGTCAAAACAAACCCAAGTGACTCATAGAGAATCCGAAGCTCAAGTAACCCCAGAGCCAAAAGAAGCTCATTTAACAACAAAATTGCTTTCGACAATTAATTTATTTCAAAGTTCTTAAGCCACTGGAGCAAAGCCAATGCGGTTATTGCCCAAATCGAATTCGGTGTAGTACTGTCCAATGAAGACATCACCCAAGATCCAGAAGTCGGTGCCCATGTACTGGAAGCTGGACAAGCAGCCACCATCGGAGTTAACAATGTAGGCAGATGGTTCCAAGGTGAACTTGGTGCCTCCAATGTTGAGCTCGAGCACGGGCAGAGAGTCAACGGTTGCGCAATCAACAAAGCCATCCTCATCAACGTTGAGGAGGTTGTTCAAGATGTAGTAGGCATCCTCGGTGACGACCAGTAGGGAGGTGCCAGTATCAGCGATGGCCTGGCAATCCTTGCACAAGGTCTGTCCATTGATGGAGGCACCGTCCATGGTGAATTGCCAGTAGCCCTGCTGGGAGATTGGCACATAGGTCAAGTCACCCTTGTATAGAGAGGCATCGGAACCACCGAAGATGAGTTCACCACCATGAGTAGAGGTACCGTCACGGGTCAGATAGAAAGAGAAGACGGCTTCATCAACGAGACCCTGGGAAACCATGTTGTAGAAGGGGGGAGCAATATGGTCAACGGCAAGGGATTGGTAAGCCATGCCCAAGATACCATCGAATACAGCTTTGTTGAAGCTGGTGCCAGGCTCGTTGGTGGCCTCAGCGAAGGTCTGACGCTGGATCTTAAGTCCGTTAACATCGACGGTGTCGGTGGACAGGAAACCGGACATGCTGCCGGAGCCGTACTGGATGGAAAATCCCTTGCCGTTGGACTCATAGGTGGAGGAAGCATCATGATCGTATTGATTGTGGTTCATGCAAGCGACGTCAAAGAACCAGCACTTGCTGGAAGGAACCCACAAGTTGGAGGAACCAGAATCGAACAGAACCTTGAAGCTCTGTGGGGGTGTTCCAATGGTGATGGCGCCATAGTAGGACATATCAATGTAGTTCTCGAGCTCATCTTCGTTGCCAGTCTTGGCAGCTGGCAGATTGTACTTGGCACGAAGATGTGACACCTCAGCCAGGATGTTACCACGAGTCTTCACAAAGTTCTCCTGCCTGTACACCGGCACGCGGTGTAGATCGGCACTGGCCATGGCCAGGACCACGGCAAGAACTGCGATTGCTTTCAACATATTTGATGGGTGTCTACTAAAATTCGACTTGTCTAAAACCACTGCTAAAACTAGTATTTATACTAAAACTGTTATCAACAGACAGAAGATATCTACGTGTGATACGATGTTTAATATCAGACTTCAGACTGAAATATTTTAATTTTGATTATGTTCTTATCAAGTTTCTTCATTGATCAAATGGCAATAAATGTTTTAATTTAATCTGTTTTGGTTTCTTCTATTTACGTAAGCACAAACGAAACTCCTTGAAGCCAAAGTTGAAAACAGGATGCTAAAGGATTTTCTTTACGCACAGTCTAATTAAATCGTAACTTTATTTGATTTGATTTTATTTTATTTTTACTTCAGTTTCGGAAAACTTCAAAGATTTTGGTTTGCCAACACCTGAAGCTTGATTACTTTTAAGCCGAAAGATTTTCAGATACTCTGAGGTCTCCATTCAAGAAAACTTAACTCATTTAAATTTATGATTATCTTTTAATTGAAATTGTAATGGAAAAGCCTAAATGTTTACCCAAAGTTTACTTCATGTAAGTGATATCAATTTTGATTAGGAAACACATACATACACATACACACAGACACACACACAAACAGCCCATTTATTATTATGACAAAATACCTATCATTATTTTTTATCTCTTATAATTAATTAATTAATTAATTATTTTTACTTCATTATTTGTTTACACAAAACGAAAAAATACAGGGTATTTTTAGGTTGCTTTATGATTATTATTAAAATGCAAATTTGTTTTTTCAAGTCAACTTTTTCCTAATAATTTAATACCGAGCTTATCTTATATTATATACTTTCTTCTTTATATTTAAAATATGCAAAGAAATCAATTATTCAGGCAAACCTAAACTGAGTTATTTAGACCACAAAATACCCATTAATAAACTTGTTAAATATATTTCAAGAAAAGCATTTCACATTTAGTGAAAAAAAAATATAAAAAAAAAATATAAAAAAAATATATAAATTTAAATTTAAAAAAATTAAAAAAAATCCTAAAAGCACCAAAAATTTAATTAATTAAAAATATTTCAAGTTCAAGCAATGCTTTAAAAAAAAAGGCGATACCCTAAGAATCGATATATTCCAAATAAATCGCCACTTTCCAACAAATCTTAATATACCCTCTCTCTGGGCAGAGAATAGATTAAAAATAAAAAAACCTTCTTCAACTTTGATTTGTTATAAAAATTAATGCAATTTAATCATATCTTAAACAGTTTGAAATATCAGATGGGAAAACACATACCTCTTTTTATATTTTTGTCAAGTCTGGAAAAGTATATCTGGCCATGATAAGTTTTTGTTTTTTTTTTTTTTATGGCAAACAAACACAAATATTTAATTCTAATAATATAAATAAGTACTTCAGAGATATGGTACTATCGATACAGATATAGAGCTGTGAAATGTGCCAGTTTAATCCAAGGATTGGACAGACCAAACAATCAACAGAAATCAAAAAAAAATTTAATATTCAAAAATAATCCCCACAAATTTATACCCTATAAATTCTATGCCCAAACCTTAAGGCACAGAACCTTTATATCCCAGAGATTTATTCCTTTACAAAATGACAGCTTCCTTTCGAAGTATCCCTAACCCCTCTATAGCTTCCCCATAGCTGGTATCTCTTTATTCTTATGGAAATTCAGTTCTATGTGGAAGCCCGCGTTTAGTTCTGTTTCCCAAAGTTAATTAAGTTGCAACTTGGCATCACTAATGGAGTTGTCACTTGTCCTGTGGATATGGTCAGCATATAGAGAAAAAAAAAAAATTTTATTTATGGATGGCAAAGGTAGGGAAGGACCTACCAAGTGGTCAACGATACAAAGAGTTATTGTTTTTAATATATGCAACAGCCCAACTGGACACAGGACACAGGACACAGGGCACAGTGTGGGAGCGAGTGAGAGGGCAGAGCGACACGAGTGACAAGAATTAAGCGAGAAGATGCTGAGCACACAGTAGGTGAATGTGTGTCTGTGTGTGTGTGTGTGTGTGCAACTGATGTGGCATGACCTAATGTTGCACTACACACAATGGGCCATGATGAACGTCGGCGGTCCTTTGCTGCCGCTTGTGTCGCCTTTGCCGTGACAACTGAAATTCGCTGCGCTACCAGCACCGATCAATGGATAGAGTTGAAAAGAAAGAGATGGAAATGGTGGACAGGCGAACGTAGGTTGTGTGTGGGTGTCACAAACTGAGTCACACTTTGAACCCAGGCTCAAATCAAACAAATTGAAAATTTATCACCCCGAAGCGAAGATGATGACTTCTGGTGCCAAAGCAAATGCATTTTTTACACTTGCCAGTTGGCTGAATGTCACAGAAGCGGTTGGCGGTTCAATGCATTTGGTTGGCACTGGACCATTTGCAAATTGATTTCGACTGGCAATGATTAGAGAGAATCCCCGGAATCCATTCAAACTTGCCCAGCTGTGCCAAAAAAAAGACAACCAAGAAAAAAAAGAAAAACCAGAGCAGCCCAAGAGATGAGGCAGAGCCTCCTCAGTGTCTCGGCGAACCTATCAAATTTCAAAGCAAATTCACACGCAAAAGCCGACACATTCGGCATAGTGTCTGCTTTTGCTGCAAAGTCATTGGCCTGATGCACGGCTTTAGATGCCATACATACATATATATATGTATTAGTATATATATAAAAATAAATATATATATATATATACTATATATGGTAAATCGTATAAAGCGCCACAGGCTCTGCAGGTTTTTAACTTCAATTTCATTTCACGCTGATCGATTTTTGCACGCAAAGTGTGAGGGAGTCATCCAAACGATTCACCAGGCGATCCTCTGCTCTACCGCTGCTTATCCTGTAATCCTCAACAGATTTTCCAAAATCCCCTCCAAAATCCTCCCAATTCCCGTTTCTACGCTTCGTACTTAGCTATTGAATTTATTGTTCGACCCATCGCAATATTTTATTGTTTGCCTGGCAAACAAGCAAACTTCTGCACCTCCAGTTCCGAGTTCCAAGCTTCAAGCTCCACCAAGTGCTGTAAATGGATTCGGTATCGCTATAAGCTGTGTATGGCAGTACGGTGCATGGTGCATGGTGCATGGTGCATGGTACATGGTGCATGCTATACGGTGTATGGTGCTTGGTGTCGGTGTTAGTGCCGGTGTCGGTGCGTTATCAGCTCTGGTTCCACCTTCAAAGCGCCGTTGGCTACCGGCCTGGTGAGGATCGGATCGGATCGTTTTTTTTGTTATTTTTTTTTTTTTTTGTATTTTGTGTTAAAGCTTGCACACAGCTCGGGTTTCAGCAGTGAGTGGGGGGAGGGTGTGAGGGGAAACGACATGCAAAACAATAATCAATGCCGCTGCCCGCCATTCCATTTAAAACGTGTTAAAGAGGCAGCCAGCAAACGATTCAACGATTCAACGATCCAAAGATCCGACCAATAACGCTCGATCCATTCCCCACATCCTTCCTCACCCATAGTCTACATTCACCCTACACGCGCCTCCCTTTACACACGCCTCCCCTTTACACACGCCTACACTACACCGCCCTGGCTTATTTGATTTTAGACGCGTTCATTCCACGCCCAGCGGCACTTCAGGCATCGACCTCAGCTCCAGAGTTGAGCATTGGATTGGGTATGGGGTTCTCGATTGGTATTGGGATCGGGATTGGGATTTTGGTTTCTCTTCGTTATGAATTTATGATGTGATTTCGATCATTTGACATAATCTATTTAGCGTACGCGGATGAAGCGTGCACCAACACAGGGCACCATCAGGTTGCGGCTGCGGCTGCTGCTGCTGCTGCTGCTGCTGCTTGCCTTTACTTGGGGCAACTCCTCTGCCGACTTTCAACTGCAACACCGTCTTGGGCATTGCGGGCATAATTTGTAATGAGATAATTTTATTTGCTTTGTGCAATGGTTTCGCATGCCAGTTGCTCCTCCAAACAAACTGGTATTTAAGGGATTCAAGAAGTGGGCGGTAGAGGCACAGGCATCACAGTTGCGAGCTGTGTGTATGAGTGTGTGTGTGTGTGTGTGCAGTTCTTGATAGTGCATCTCGCTCAGATGATATAAGAAGTATAATAACTTTACCAGATTCAAGTTAAGTAATTCTTAGCAGACATAATTGAATCCTAGCGTTAAATGCTTCAATGGAAAAATATCCTATGCGAATATTCGATGCACTTTCCGGGTAAATTTAAAGAAGTTTTCAGTTCAATTCAAAATCAGATGATATGCAATATAATAAAAAAAAATATAATGGCAAATGACAAAGAAGGGCACAAAGGAATTTCCCTTATAAAAAATATAAAAAAAAATGTAATTTGTTTTTTTTTTTTACACATTTTTGAATAACAAAATTCAATTAACAAGATTTTTTTTAAGTTATTCAGTGAAATTTGCAAATTAAAAGGAACCAAAAATATTCATAAATAATGTTCATCATTTGTCGTTCGTCAAGTGAGGATCATAATGAAACTCTTAAGTGCAATTTTCTCACATTGTTGGCGAAGAACCCAAGAAACCTACGGCTTCTGCAGAGGCTCCTAATTTATGCCACCTAAATGGTCAACCATTAGCTTTTATTGATTCTCATGCAACATTTTTCTAATTTGCAGCCCAAAATATAAAAAAAAAAAAAAAATTATAAAAGAAACGACCAACAAAATATTAAATTAAAAGATGCAACATTTCAGGGGCAGCAACAGCAGCCGCAACAGCAGCAATCAAAGTGGTGCGAATGGTGCAATTGGTCTGCTCCACCAGTGATCCAATGGTCCACTGTTCCAGTGGTTCCATTGGTTCAGTGTGGCCGGGCAACCTTGGTGGTAAATATTGGCTGCCTGGGTGGTCCTCAAAGCAACGGACATGATGATGATGAGGATGGCGACGCCGGCGCTGAACGCTTTTTAAAAATCAACTCAAGTTTTGTGGCATGTAAAGCAAATGAGTCGCGATTTATGCAAAAACAAAACCAAAAATAAACAGAAAACTTTAAAATCTCTCTAATCAAGAGTGATCGATAGGTATATACCCTTTAGCGATAGATGATGTGCAAAGGAATCACAATATGGAAGGACTTATCTGACTGCCCTTTAGTTGATATTAAAAAAAAACTAATTTT
Organism: Zaprionus lineosus; assembly: GCA_035044505.1. NCBI lineage: Eukaryota > Metazoa > Arthropoda > Insecta > Diptera > Drosophilidae > Zaprionus > Zaprionus lineosus. The sequence continues at coordinate 648,530 of JAWNNX010000676.1, forward strand.
TAATTTTATTGTATTATTTATATTATTTTTTAAATATTATAATTATATTATTTATTTGTATATTTTTTTTATCATTTTTTTTAATTATTTGTATAAATTTTTGTTTATATTATTTTTTATATTTATATTTTTTATTAATTTTTTAATTTTTTATTAATATTTATTACAATTTATATTTATTTAATATTTTATTATTTATTAATATATTTTTTATCATTTTTTTTAAATTATTTGTAAAATTTTTTGTTTATATTATTTTTTATATTTATTTATTTTATAGATTTTTTAATTTTTTATTAATATTAATTACAATTCATATTTATTTTATATTATATTATTTATAAATATATTTTTTTTATCATTTTTTTTTTAAACTATTCGTAAAATTTATTGTTTATATTATTTTTTATAATTATGTTTTTTATAAATTATTTAATTTTTTATTAATATTTATTACAATTTATATTTATATTTAATTGTGTCTGCAATAAATTCGTTCCATAAAAATAATAGAATGAAGTCAGCATTAAAATAGGTGAATTTTTCAAATTTACAACTTTAATTATCATTGAACTTATGTCGCTTCAAATTTTAATACTTTTTTCCTGTTAAAAGGATCAAAGAATCAAAAAAATGTTCTTTTCTCTGTTTGCCTCTGTCGATGATACACACATACACGACATTTTTGGCACAGGGTATCAAAAACAAAAATTGCAGAAAGCGAGCTGCAACGATCGGCGGCCCATCAAGTGAGTTGTGATGGCTATCGATCAACATGCTCCAACTTCAGCTTCAGCTTTATCTCCATCTGCAGCAGCAGCTTCCACGTTCTGGCCACAGCAATGGCACAGAGAAAAAAACAAAAAAAAATCGAAATAAGAAAAAAAAAAAAAAAAAACTTGAAAGATTACAATCAATGCGTGCGCATAATCCTCGACCGATATTGAAGGGGATACCGTTGGCTGAGCGCCCAAAGAACGAATAAAAACAAAAACAGTTACAGAATCGACGCGCTAATAACAAACAATTAGTAACTATATCCTTCAGCACTGAAATTATGGAAGAGCCACCACAACCAACCAACCACAACTGACCCAACACTGAGGTGCACGCGTTGACCCACATTGCCAGTCTGGCTGGAAGGATCTTTGGAGCACTGGATCAATGGAGCACTGGATTCATGTGTCTTGTGTCTGTGAAGATTGGAATGGGCTGGCCAAGTCTGGTCGGGGCGTGTGGCCCATCCACAAGCGTTTCATTAGGGGCAAGATTGAGGAATTCAACAAAGTAATTTATAAATGCAATCACACAGACTCACTCAGCAAAGGAATGAGAAACAGGATATGAGCAAAGGATAACAGAGTAAAGGATAACCTCAACTTAACTAGGTGCATCTCCTTCGTCGTTTCCTAATTAACAAATACTCTTCACGAAGATTGAAATCTGAAGGTGAAGCCACCTTAACTACTCGCAGCTACTGTCTTTCCTAATCTTGAGCTACTAATTTTTAAAACCCTTGTTTATCCTTTTTCCCTTCTACTTTCCTCTCTCTCCCCTTTCCCCTTTCTCTCGTGCGTGTTGCCTATCGCTGGGTATACTAATTGAGGCCGCAAGGGTTAGCGCATTGCTCGCCTGCATCCTGCGGTAGGTGAAAGTCGTAAAAATTGTAAAAATATCAAAAAAAAAAATTAGTTATGCTCGTAAAAAATTTTGTGGTGTCAGCTCCCGACCAACACACGAAAGTTGCCAGTGCCCAACTATGTACCATTGCCATTAGACATTGTGATGCTGTTCCTATGAGATCCTAGCTGGCAGATAGGATGCATCAGCCATAGAATTGTCACGATGATAGTCCTTTAAATTGATCATGACTTATGGCCACTGGACTTTGCTTTGGGGTGGCCTTTCAGCCATTTACTCTTTCTAAGCATCCAAAGGACATGATGACTCATTGTCAAGGCACCAAAGTAACCTAAAATCCTGACTAAAAAATTCTTTAAATCACATGGTTAATAGACAAAGTTCCTGCAGAGCTTAAAGACAATTTGAAAAATTTTCAATTTGAAGATAAAAAAAAATGCAATTGAAATTTAAAAATTTTTGCTTAATTTCGCCATTTAAAATTGACGTGGCATTCAAAAATGTAAAGCGCAATGCACATTTCAATCATCATAAAAAAATTCTAAAATACAAAATTGAATTGCTGCTTGGCAGCGGAAAAATTCTAAAATTGTAAATTCAATTAAATTGACAAATTTTTATATACTTCATGCGTTCGGAGCAGCAAAGTGGCTTTGAGCCTGGCCCAGAGCTTGGACTTGGGCTTGAGCTTGGGCTTGGGCTTGGACATGGGCTTGGGCTTGGCATAAATCAGCGCACTCAAGTGAATCGCTGACAACCTCAGCAATTGTCAAAGGGCTTCCATTGAGAGCCTTAAACCCGATTTCAAGAGGACTGAGACTGGTCAGTTCCCAGTTACAAGTCCTCAGTCCAACTTCAAGTCCAAGTGCATTTCTCACCGCGTCTCAGCTCCCACTGCTCAGACGATTAAAAATGCGTATTAATTTTTATGTGCGAAACGAGCGACAACGCAGTCTCCACATAAGACCCCAACCCCATTCCCATTCCCATCCCCATCCCCATCTCGATTCCGATCTTATAGAGACGCCGATGCTCAAGCAAAAACAAAGACTTGAGAAAAAAAATTAATGAAAAAAACACAATCAAGAGCTAGTGCATTCGGGATGCATACATATATATATATATATATATATATATATATAATGATCTCAATCGAAATCTTGATAAGAAGTTAGTAAATATCGCTCTGTATTTTTACAAGCTCGAAAGACACATTTATTTAAACAAAGAAAACATTTTTAACTTCATCTATAACTGATGATAGTGCAAGTTAAGAGTAGCTGATTAAAATGATATAGTAAGTCGATTCCGCTTCACATCAAGCTACTTGCTTCCCCAGTTATGTGAATACAAGTTTAAGAATAAATAAGTTAAGATTTTTATCGCAAAAGAAACACAGCTGCCAAGATTTCAATCCTGATTACAGGACTGCACTTAACAAATTAAACGAAATTGATGCACAGCTATCTGCATTTATATTAATACCCGATCTAGACAGTCACATGATATATATTCCAAGTCACTTAAGCAAGGATTAATTTGGGGCTCAAAAGAAAAACATGTTATATATTTGTAATTGCAATCTGATGCTGATTCTTTGACCCGATTTAAATCCTTTCAACGTATAAATTAATTTTATATATAAATAAATAAATAAAAAATATATGAAAAAATAATAAATACATGCTTAATAAGAAAATAATTAATAAATACATAATAAGCAAACAAATAAATAATAAATAAAAAATAAATAAACAATGAATAAATAATAAATAAATTAAAACTAAATATATAATAAATAAAACAATAATAAAAAATAATTAATAGATAAATAATAAATAAATAAATAATAAATAAAAAATAAATAAATAATAAATAAATAATAAATAAATACTAAATAAATAATAAATAAATAATAAATAAATAATAAATAAATAATCAATAAATAAACAATTTAAAGTAATTAATAAATATTTAATAAACAAATAATAAATAAATAAATAAATATTAAATATTAAATATTAAATAAAAAAATAAATAAATAAATATTAAATATTAAATATTTAATATTAAATAAATGATAAATAAGTAACTAATAAATTAATTAATAAATAATAAATAACAAGTGAATAAAATAAAATTGTAAATTTTAGCTAAATATATAATAAATAATAAAAAACAAATAATAAAAAATGAATATAAATAAATAATTCATAAATAAGTAATAAATAATAAATAAACAAGCAATTATAAATAATTAATAAATAAATAATAAACAAATAATAAATAAACAAATAAAACAATAAATAACAATAAAAAATAAATAAATAATAAATAAATAAAAAAAAATAAATAATAAAGAAATAAAAAATAAAAAAAAAAAGCAAAATAAATTTGATATCAATATAATAATAAAATTTTTGTAAAAAGGATAATCTATTGACCCGCCGACCCTTCTTTAGGGTGGTCGATATAACTGAGTTCTGATGCTCTGGTGCCACCTTCAAAAATTCATTTATTCCCTATGCGTAGCATGGTGTATGACGAAATGAAGTAGCCTGCTGACAGGACATAACAACAAAAAAAACACCAAGCTGTAGGAATCTGTTTAAAAAAAAAAAGTCAAAGCTTTGACATTTGTCCACGGGTACAGTGGAACGAGAAATGGAAATGCATTTGATATGCAGCAGAAAAAAAAAACACCAAAGGGAAAATCCGCAGCACGCTTTGTTTAAGGATGCGAAAGGCCAAACAAAAGAGCGCAGAACAGGACAATGGACAACAATCGTAAATTACTAATTGAAAACGTATTTGGCCATAGATTCCATTGTTCGTTTTTCACACGCATCCAATGCAGGACAATGGCAAAGAATGAGATGAAAAATCGACTATGTATTCAGAAAAAAAGAATTTTCTTTAGTTTCAATTGGGAATTTATTTAGTTTTTTTTTTTTTCTTCTTTTTTCCAAGGAAACTGCGAACCCAACGCGTGTCACGGCATCGATGCAGATAGATAGGTACCAGACTTTATGGCGCAGTGAAAATGCCATAAATTCGATCAACATTTTAACTGTCAGCCCAATAATTGTCAGCTCTGACCCCCAAAAACAAAATCCAAATATTTCCGAAAAAAAAAAAAAAAAAAAATATTTTACATTGAGCCTGAGCGCCGGACATCCGTCTGAGCATTTCAGGATCCTTCAGGATTCAGGAATAAAGTTTTTGGATACAATACATAGGATGAGTGGAAGTTCACTTACCCCTAACCGAATCCAGCTGTGCGCGGAGTGCAGAGTCTGTGTGTGGGTTCCTTTTTCCTCCTTTCAGTTCATGTCCTCATCCTGATGCTCACTCAACTTTTACTTATTCTTCTCGCTGACAATTCAATTTTCGGCCACTGGCCGGAAATTGTTGGCAGACAGTGCTTCCCGCTTCCCGTCTTGGGTTTAGGTTCAAGCAACTACATTTGAGTTTGGGTCAGTGCCTGCACTTGGTCCTTGGTCCAGTCTGATTATGCATCTCTCAGTGGTCTATGTCCAGGCTCAGTTAATTGAGCTGTTGTCCAAGACTCTTTTCCGAGTTGACTTGAGTTCATTACTTTTTATGCAATTCATGGACATTGCATTGTACTCAGCTGCATCCTGTTGCCCAGGACCACACACTCCACCAGCCAATGCAGGCCAGCCTGCTGTGCCCAAAGGTGGTCGTCGTCTTTACTCTAAGCACATTCTACTTTTAGACACTAAACAAAAGCACTTTTATATTTTATATTGAAACATAAAAAAAAAAAAAAATCACATTTTAAATCACATTAAAAAAAAACCAAAAAAAATCACACTTAAAAATCTCACTAAATTACAATAAAAAAAATTCACACTAAAAAAAAAAAAAGAACAAAAATCCCATTAAATCACTTAAAAAAAAATAAATAAAAAATCAGACCTGAAATAGAAAACATAAGAAAATTATTAAATATATTTTACATATGAATAAATAAAAAATTAATTTATTAACTAAAATAATAAATAAAATGTATTATTAAATTAATATAGCTATTAAAATTTATGCCTTTGATAAATTACTTAGTTTTAGTTACTTTTAATAGATTTAATAATCAATTTACATTTATATTTGCATCTGGTTTTAAATTATTTTTTAATTTAAATTAAATTATTTTTTAAAATCAAGTCAAATTCTTAATAAATTATTTAAATTGAATTAAATAAATTTATTTTTCAAAATTAATGCATACAATAAATAAAAGGATGGATTTCCAAAAATTAATAATTGTTTTTATTGGAGTCTTCTTATTATTAAAATACTAAATATTATACTGAATAAATTACTAAATAAATAACTTAATTAATAAATTTATTAATAAATTTAAATAAATTTTCAAAATATTTTCCCATTAAAAGCGCCTTTAAAGTATGGCAATTTATGAGAAGGATTGAAAGAGGTTTTAATTTGAATGGAACAATTAATGAAACGAACATTTTTAATAAGAAATTTTATTTATCCCTCAATAAAGGCAAAGGCATTAAACTTGTTTTTAATTAATCGCATTTGTACTTTTGGCTTTAATAAAAACCTTGCTCAATCAACACATTTGTACTTTTGGTTTAGGGTTTCAAGTTCATTGATGTTGATTTTCAATGAATGATGTTTCCCTTCTATATATATATATATATATATATTATATACATATATAGAGAAGTGAATAACACGTGTTATATGTGTACGTCAAACTTAAGACTTATCTAATCTTCATGTGTCACTGGCAGCGACTTAATCAGTTCAGCTAAGCAATCGAGTTGCTAGTTAATCGGATATGTTGACAAGCCATCGATAAGTACTAACATCTTTGTATCAGATGGGCACCTAATCAATAGCTTTACAGCTCAATCCCAATCACGTCTGTCAGATGCAGCTCCCTGCTGCAGCAGATTCACATCATTCCACTCCTCTCCCCCTGACAATCCTTTTCCCTATACCATCGACAAACGACAGTCCACAGTCGAAAGTCCGCAGTCGACAGTCCATAGTCGACAGTCAACAGTCGCCAGCCGACAGTCGCCTGTCGTGCTGTGCGCGCATCAATTAAGGCCGCACCAATGTTTTCGCACCCGGTACGCAAATCGATTAATTCCGCGCCTAAATGCGATAAGCTTCCGCGCCATGGCCCAGACATCGGTACCACCACTGACACCACTCACTGATCATTGGGACCAATGGCTCCATCGGCACCAGTGGCATCAGTGCCACCACTGGCATCGCCGACAATACCGGGGCATACTGCATGTCAGCCACGCCAGGCCATGCCAGGCCAGGCCAGGCCAGGCCAGGCCAGGGTCCACACTCCATCCATTTCCATGGCCAATGCTTCCAGTGTCTTGGGATCAGCAGCCAATATTTAACTTTGAACTAATTATTTCAATGGAAAGGCAAATAAGTTGATTTTGCTGTTTGTGTTCGCCCTCTACTGCCTGGCCTTGTCCTTTGGCTCTTGCCTCTAACCCATTCAGCCTACTGTCCACCGCCCGCCCAACAGCTACTCCTGTTCTGCTGCGGCCAGTGGATCGGCTTGGCGTGTTTTTTTTAATTATAAGCAACACGCAGGCGGCCCAGAACGTTGACTGAGCATGCGCGTGGTCACATCCAACATACAACAACAACAACAACAACAACTACAACTACAACTACAACTACTGCTGCTGCTGCTACTACTACTACTACTACTACCAATGCTACTACTATAGAGGCCTGTCTTCCTTTGAGTTTGAGCTTATCCTCAGCCACATCCTTAGCCAGAGCCTCATCCATTCTCGTTCGTCGTCCTCTCATCCAATGGGGCGCAAAGTTGATGCGCGCGCGATTTTTGCCACTTAATAGCGCTTAAACACGAACATTTTGAATTCTTCTTCATGTGGAAGAAAGGAGCCAAAAGGGTATCAAAGTGCAGCGCGTAATTGCGCGGCCTGCTGCCCAACGGAAGCAAAAGCATCGGCCAAACAAACAAGCAAGCAACCAAACAAACAAACAAACAAACAGACAGACAAATAAACAAACGGACATCTCAGTAAATCCCAGCAGAAAATGTGGTGTGAACCAGTTGAAATGCCTGCGAGTTGCACCCACAACTGAACGACTAGCAGGATATCCTGGAAAACGAAAGTAACAAAATAAAGTCAATTCTAAAGTGTCGCCATCTATTGACAGCGCAAGCGAAACATACAAGACACCAGGTGGCGCCCTAACATCCGCCCTTAAATACTGAACACCGAACAAAGCAATTCTCATTGTGAAAACACCCCAGTGACCAGAGTACCTGGACACTGGGTAGAAGAAGTCCTCCTGACTGCCGTCTGAACCATCCTGCGCTCCATACATAAATTAATTTGTGCGCATAATTCGCCTTAGAATCCTGGCCAGCCTCCTCCGCATGTGCGTGGCTGCAGCGCATCCATCACCCAGCCATTCGCATTTGTTTGCTGACAATGAATTGCAGGTAGGCAGGCAGCCAAGTGGCCAAGTGGCCAAGCAGCCAAACTGGTAAACTGCCGAAGTACCCAGTGAATCTCCACCTCATCATTCCGGCCTCCCCACCCCACCCCTTTATAAACCATGGCTTATAACTTTGAGCTCAAATTAAAATGCTGCTACGTTGGAGAATAATTAAAAGTCGGGCGCTTGCTTAATGAAGTAATGCGGCATTAGACAACGACAAACGAACTACGGGCCATATATCAATTGTTCATTGACAACAACCAATAAAAAAAAAAATATAATAAAAAAAAAAAAAATTATAAAAAAAGTAAAAAAAAAAAGTAAAAAAAAAAAATTAAAACAAGAACAAAAATCAGGGCAAAAATAAAACCAGAACCAGAAGCTCGAGAAGAAGTCAACGCGCAGGCTGAGCCACGCGCATAGCTTCCCATACCCCAGGAGAATGTCTGTTTAAGATGTGCTTGGATTCTGAACTTAGGGATTTCGATACCTTTTTGTGAAAGGCGCGCTCTCTATATAATTGCCCATCATTATCGCTGATGAGTGAGCAACACCAACGGTGAGGAAGATCTCAGTTGACTTCGGTCTGAGCCCCAGAACATCAGCCACTTCCTCCTTCCAAACAAACACGTGCAACAGGCACAGGCACAGGCACAGACACAGGCACAGGCATAGGGAGCAGCCAAAGAATGAAAATCAAAATCAAATCGCGCACAAATCAAATACACTGCCTGCCTTCTCAGCTCCTGGTTTGAAGATCAGCCCAAGAAGATCTCAAGATGAAGCTTTGCGCAAAAATTGCTGCTGCAGCGCCTGGCCAAAGTTGCGGCCCAGTCCAAAATTGTGTTTAATGAGTGACTTTAGCGACTGGATGATGGCCCAGACGTGCTCCTCCTGCTGTTGATCCTTTCCATCTTTTTCTTAAGATTTAACTCCTGGCTACTACCCCAACGGTTGACTGCCCAACTGCCTGACTGGCTGACTGCCCAACTGCCTGACTGGCTGACTGCCTGGCTGGCTTCTGAAGTAACTTAGCCATTATTCAGGCTTTATTTATTTTGCTTCATCCGCGAAAATTAAAAGTTTTGTGCGCCTCAGTCGAAAGTGCAAATTTTCGCAGCACCAGCATCGAAATTATTGCCGCCGTCAACGTCCAAAGCTGCAGTCAGTTACTGGCAGCCCGCAACTGGCAACCCGCAACTGGCAGCCCGCAAACAGCAACCGGCAAACTGGCAACCCGCAGCCTGGCTGGAACAGCAGCCACATCAGACGTCATATTAGCGAATCAACTGACAAAGCATATGAATATCAACAGCGTTTGAACAAGTGGATTAAGACCAGACTGGAAACCATGGCCAGCCACAGAGCAACAGGTATCCATAATTAAAATTGGAGGCTCAAATAGAAGCTAAGCAAGTGAGTTCCCAGATGCTCTACCTATGTCCAGTCCTTAAAATCCTCTACTCTAAGCAAAACTTAGAGCAGTTCAAATCCTAAGCTACCTCGAAGCTAAACTAATTAGAGAAAAATCTTCATAGATCCCTGTACCTTAGACTTACTCCTGAATCCCAAATCCTTCGTATGAGTTACTAACTCCATCCCATAGCTGATACACACGAAGTACTAAAGTCACAAGAGTCTGTAGACAGATACAACAAATGCTGGGCTTAAATTCCAGTTCCATTTTAGACGATCACAACGACGCACTCCAGGAACCAAACGAGGAGCAGCAGCCACACTGAGGACACGCCGCGGACAACGTCGCTGACCTGCTGGCCAAATCGGGTTTCGTAACATTTCGTATCGTTTGGAGCGCACGAAGTATGGTGGGGTGAGGGGAGGGTTACAGTATATGGAATGTGGAGTGTGGTGTGTGGTGTGTGGGGCGACGCAGAGTGAGTTTCATTCATGAGACTCCTTGCTGGGCCTTAAGCCGCTTAAGTTCTCTGCGCAACTTATTATTTTTTTTGACTAATGTGCAGCTTACACTTGACTGGCGCACAATCAACACCATCAGCATCAGCATCAGCATCAAACCTTCTCCTCGTCATCGTCATCGTCATCATCATCATCATCATCAGCAGCCAGGGTAAGACCAGAAACTCCAGCCAGTTGCCTGATGCAACTCATCACCTTGCCACTTTCCACTTGCGCCACCACCAGCCATCAACCATCAGCCACCAGTCAGCAGCCACCAGCCACCAGCCACCAGCTACCAGCCATCACCTAACAGCATCAGGTTCCCAGCTCTCAATTCTCAATTCTCAGTTCTCAGCTCCAAGTTCCCAGTGGCCAATCCCGATCAGTTGCGATTACTCGTATTAAGCCAACGCGTGTTGCAACAGCGTAAAAATTCACAAATTTACTGATGCGCCCGTCGATAGGAGCGGAACGAAACGGAACTTAACTGAGGCCAAACCCATTCAGGCGCCTGATTTACTTGCTCTATACAGCAAATTTACCGTTTGTTTTATTTGACTCTGTTACGCCCCCCAGCGCCCAAACACCAAAAACCAGACATAACGCAGATCTTCAGGCTTCCAACTCGAAGGCCTAACGGCGTCCAAGATTTACCATCAAGTCTCTTTCCATGGAAAGCATCAACGGCCAGAACGACCGCCAAGCTATAAGCCACCTCCTGCCTTCTGGCCTTCTGGCCTTCGGTTGCAGCTACCGTGTGGTAAGAACAATATAAATTTGTTGCATGCATCAATATGTAATGCAGAAAACGAAATTAAATAACTTAAAAATTAATTTAAAGGGATTTTTTACAAAGGATGAAAATGAGCTGCAAGGATTTTAAGGACTTGTTCAAAATTATTAAAATTAAAGTTTGGTTTTAATTTCCGCTCTATATTAAAAATAATAAAATTATAAATAAAAATCTAGTATAATTTAATTTTCCAAAAGTAAAGGACATCGAGAAATCTGTCAAACTCTCGCATACAATTTTTCTCATGCTCAAAAGTCACTTAATTTGAAGATGAAAATGAAGTCATTTCAAATCTGAACTTCCTTTGCATGTGGAAAGAATCCTGTCGCCCTATCCTTTTGCACAGTTCCCACAAACAAAACAGAAGTTCTTAAAGCCCTCAAGTCTAATAACTGACTACTAACATTGGGGCCAAGCCCCAAAGGTAAAGCAAATACTGCAATTTTTATGCCATTAAATAAATGACACTCAATGCACAGGGGGCAGATATCAGGGAGGTATCAGCCGGGCATTCAATGCTCATTGATCATTGCATTAAATTGCCAAACGCCAGCCCAAAATTTGCAGCACGTAAATTAAAACATTATTGAAAACTGCAAAGCAAAAAAAAGCAAAAAAAAAAAAAAAAAAAATTAAAAAAAATCAAAGAACAAAAGAAATGCAACATTTAAAAAGCAAAGCCAACCAAATAAAAAAAAAAATATAACAAATGCAAATTAAGCAGAGGAGAGCCAAAAAGAGAAAAAAAAGAAAAGTCCTGAATGAAGCTAGAAGGAGGAGAAATGGCTGGAGTACTCGAAGCACTTAGTTAGTTAAATGCTCGCCCGCAGTAGCTATTTAAATGATGCCAAGGACCCAGGCAATTACCGGGCACCAGCATAAAATGCGTTCAACAGGCACTCAGCCAATGCACAGGGCACCGCCAGACACAAACTCAAACTTCCGAACTCAGAGACTGAGACAGCAGCAATGCCAGACCCAAGTATCAAGTACCAAGTACCAAGTCCCATGTCCCAAGTCCCTAGTCCCAAGTCCCAAGTCCCTAGTCCCGAGTCCCTAGCCCCAAGTCCCACCAATACCCCGGCCCGGTTGTCCAAGTCAAGAGCCAGTTCCTGAACTGAGAATGCGGCACACGACGCAACGTGGGCCGCATGCAAAGCGTCTGATGGGACTCAAGTTTTTAATTTGCTGGCAGCCAAGCAAATACGACAGCGTTGATGATCATGTTAATGAGGGGCATGGCCGCAGAGAGTGCGAAGGGGGAAACGTGGCAACGGTAGCGGTGAGCGGTGAGCGGTGAGCGTACGGGGGGGGTAGGTTAACTGATCGTGCCACAAGTCGCTGCTGGTGTTTTTCTTTTTTTTTTTTTTATAAATACTTTTTTTTTTTTTCTTTTCGTTTTTGGGTTTGGTATATGCAAAACGTCAGAGCGTTGACGCAAAATCAAAAGATCACACAGGATCAATTACAACTAATGATCTGGAGAAGAGAGAAGCGAGGCTCTTCAGAGACTGAGGTTGAGACAGAGACTGAGGCTGAAGCTGAGGCTGAGGCTGCAGCTGAGACAGAGACTGAGACAACGACTGAGGCTGAGGCTGAGGCTGGGACTGATACTGGGACTAAGACTGAGGCTGATACTGAGACGTCAGTCAGAAGCTGATCGCTGCCCGCTGTTGCTTGTGGCTTGCTGCTTGCTGTTGCCTGAGTTGGAGTCTCGGTTCGGGGCATTGAGGTTTGACTTGCAACGTCAACAGGCTGACAGTTGAGTACATCGAATGCGGGACCCGGTGCTAACAAGTTGCACAGCTAAAATTACCCAATTGATGATGCAAATGGGTAAGGGGAGGTGGCATGTAGAGTGTGGATAGTGTGGACGGTGTGGCGCAGAGTTGTGGCAGACACTCGTCGACCCAGCTGCTGCTGCTTGTTGTAAACCCGAGTCGAAGGAGAAGTCTTCATCATCACATGTCGCATCGTTGTCACCTCATGCCCGAAAATTGCGTCATGTTCTCGGCATAATTAAACTAATTGTTCTGATCCTTGGGCTTTGCTGAGTTTTCGGGGTTTTCGCTTCTTCTGTTTGATCTTCATTTGGAAAGATCGCGCGAGCGGTCAATGATCTTGATCTTGAACGTCAATTGATCAAAATCCCATGGGTCCAATTCGCCATTGGGTCCCCGGCACTTGCACTTTAAATGTAGAAATTACGTGTATGCCGAAAAAAATTTCCCCAAAGATCTGAGTTATGTCATCAATGTGGCATCCCAAAAGGCAAAAGTTAAGTAATCAAACGTTGATTGAGGCTCCTTCGATCACTCATTCGATTACTTTTTACCACCTATCACTTGCTCTTTCTTCGTATCTCTCTCATTTTCGCTTTCTTGCTTTATAAACTTTTTTACTTTTCTTTTTGTTTTGGTTTTGTTTTTGGTTTTGTTTTGGTTTTGGTTTTGTTTTTGTTTGTCATGATCAGATGTCCTTTCCCACTCACTCGCCGCATCTGTCCATCTCCCTCGCTCGCATTGATGCTTAGCCAAACGATAATAAATAAATATGCCGAAACACTAATAATACGCTTAAAGATTGCCGCAAGTTGGCGCTTCCTGTGTAGCTCATTCCTCCGATCGTCCGATCGTCCAATCGCCCGATCGTACGATCGTACGATTGTCCGGTCGTTGGTTCAGGCCAAAACTCAACTTAAATTCAAACTTGCAGCCGCGTCTTCTGCTGCTGCATCGTCGTGTGTCGGATGCGATTTAATACAATAAAATATCACAATAGTCCTCAGGTCATTTAGTTAGACTTGCAGTTTATCATACACACGCACACTCACACACACACACATTTGCAAACATGTATCAGTATATAGGCAATGGTATCCTCTTCGCGGCCCTGCACTGACTCTCTTATAACAGCAGATCTTTAAGATTGATGTTAACGGAAAACGTCGTTTCTCTCTACAGTCAAGTCGTTGTCCATGTCCACTGCTGCAATGTCGACTGTCGACTGTCTGTTTGTTGCTCTCCCCTAACCAAACAGCCGACAAATATTCACAAATCGATATCAACATGCAACAATTTTTGAATGCAACTTCCGGAATATTAAATTAAATTTAATTATTTAAATATTAAATTACATTAATTAAATAATGTATGAAATTTTTAAAAATTAAATAAATAAAATTTTTAAAAAATATTCAAAAATATTTGGAACATTTTTCCTGTTTTTTCCTGTTTCTTATCATACTTTATGCGATTATTTTCCCATTTTTCCAGGGTTTCCCCCATTTTTACCCTTATTATTCCATTATTTTTATTTCTTTCCCTCCTCAATTTATTTCCTATTTTTTCTTACTTTTTCCTATTTTCCCCTATTTTTATTAGTTTTTTATTTTTTATTTTTTTCTATTTTTTTCCTATTTTTCCATATTTGTTTCCTATATTTTTCCTATTTTTTTTTTTTGCCTTTTCCAAACACAAACTTGTCAAGTTTGTGAGGTGAACTTGTATTTTTACTATGAACAACTTGTTGCATTGTCTGTTATGTTTGTTGTTGCATTGTCTGTTATGTTTTTTGTTGCTTTTGTTCCTCTTCTCTTGGGCTGTTGCTTCTGCCATTTGCCACGTAGTTACCATAAATGCAGGGCCGTCTAGTCCACCGTTCAATTGCATTGTAATTGTTGTTGTTGTTGCTTTTATTGTTGCTGCTGTTGTTGTTGTTGCCTTTGCTGTTGCTGCAAGTGCAAATTTTATTGCATTTCAATTTGGCAAGAAGACTTCCCCTTTCTTTTGTCTGACGTATACCACTGCACCACCGCACCACCGCTCCCCGCTGATCCCCTACCTAATCCACTGTAACGGAAGGCGAGCTCATTTTTGTGATTTCCGCTCGTCATTTGGGGCAGGAAGTTTCATAACAAAGACGATGTCTTTAGCCTCCGCTGTGCTGACGTCATTGGGCAGCGCAGGCACAGGGCTTGGGGTCACATTGATTATGCAGTTAAAGTTCAACTCTCCCCATTTCTTTTATTCCTCTTCCCTTAACCCTTCCCTAATCTTCTCACCCAAGAGATTTCACACCCGCTCTCTCTTTCTCCTTCTCTCTCTCTCTCCCTGTTTCCCTCTCCCAGATGCAATCGGTCTTTCTTTCTTGTTGTATCTGATGAGTGTGTGTTTGCGTGTGTGTGAGTGTGTGTGCGCGTGTGTTTAGTGGAGTCCTGCGCACGCGCACCTGTAAGAAAGCAGCTGCTTGGTTGATAACGCAGGATGCCCGCCAAGGATTGCAACGCGTTCAAGAGACGCAGGTGCAACATTTACCGTTTGCCCCTTGGCCGCGGGCCAAACAACAGCGCAAATGTTGGTGGGGAACACGCACGAGGACCCAAACATCCCAAAAGGGATCCTCGAATATCCTTTATTCACTATGATTTCATTCTTACTTTTATCACTGATCGCTCCTTTTCAAGCCCCATAGAGCCATTAAAAACGAAAAATGGGATATGATGAGGCTCAGAAACAAAAATTAAGGAATATTCCTACGGCTTTTAAAATGACATACATTAGAAAACGACAGGATATAAAATCTATAAATATATCCATATATATACATATACATATATCATATGAGAACTTCTTCCAAGTTCAGGGTATTTGTTCGTCGTTCTTATTGAAAGTCACTGGATGGAAATATTTGTAATTTATGTTACAAAATATTTTCATTATGAAAAAGGGATTACATGACCATAAACCGAATGTCCTGCTGACAACAACAAACAAACAAAAAAAATGACAGAGTGAGAGAGTGGGAGAGTGAGAAACAAAATTGAATAAGGACCTGGACACTTGTTGGATTGGATGTAGAGTTAGTTAAATTTATGGCCCTTCCACTGATGTCGCTAGCTCCTTTCTAATTAACCCAAAAGATGTCAGTTAGAGATACTTAGGGAACCCAACTGATTCCAGGTAAATCTATCCATCCATCCATCCAACCATTCGTCCATCCTCCTGGCTACCGTATAGGGGCAGACCCTGCTACTGCCACTGCAGGTGGAAGAATTGTCAATAAAAAACACAAAACATGACATAAACATGGACAACCCGTAGGTGGCACCACTCGCGCCTCCTACCAACCAACTCACTCGGCTCGCTCACAGCTCATTCCAAAATGTACATCTCGCTCCATATTTGATTTATAAGAGCACAAGGAGTTTCCAATGATCCAGGCACAGCCATGGACAATCCATCCCATGATCATTTATCGTGGGCGTTTTATTATGTAATCAGTAGCTCAAAACAAGGGCCGTAGATTTAAATCAACGGCGACCCAGATACGATTTCACTTTCATTTATTTTGTCTGGGATTGGATTTTTTTTTTTTTTTTTTTTTGGTTCGTTTTGTTTGTGTTGTGTCATTGGCGTTGAGTTGACAATTTCCTATGAAACACGAAATTGATATGTTGACATTGATATGCCCCACCTCCCCCCATCTATAAAATTAGTTTCCACTCGCCTTGGCGACAGGGGCGTGTCCATTGCTGTCCCCCTCAGTCGACCTATCGGCCGATCGAACTACTTCAATTTCGGCACTAATTCTTTATTGTTCCTTGGGCGCACATATTTCAACTAGATTTCAATTTCTAGGGAACGCAAGGACTCTCAAAAGATTCCAACCGAAATACATTTCTTGTGTTAGCTGAACTTATAAATATTCTTCAATTTATTGTCAAATTTATGACCTTGAAAGAGTGACCTAAGAAATAAAATGGAATTCTACTTAAAAGGATAAAAAGGATAGGGAGAAGCTAGAATGCAAATTTTAAGGCAATTTTCTCATGCTTCGATTTATATATAAAATCGAAAAAAAAAATGTAACCGCATAAATAAATAAATATATACATAAATATATATAAATATATATTAAGCCCTGACCATAAAAATTCAACAAGCTTTCTTAATCGAGTCCTTTATATATTCCATTTATTATTCATACATAAAATATATTGAATGATCGGACATTACTTCCACATGTGAAATACCAGAATTTGATCAAAACTCTTAAGGCAATTTATTCCAAAAAAATAAAAATCAAAAAGTGATTACGTTCTGACCTTAGCATTGGTTTTAAAGACCGCAAAGCAAATGCTTGGACATTTTTAGCTAAAAAAAAATAAAAAAAAAATAAAACTACAGAAAAGGACATGAAGGAAAGGAATAAGTAAAAAATTCCCACACCCAGCACACCTGTAACCCGTAGCTAAATACCCTTTAAAGCTGATTAATTGAGCTGCTAAAGCGCCGCTCCGCCAATTGCCATTTGTCGGTTGTTGGCTTGTCATCATTGAGGCAAACAACTTATAAACACGCGCAAGGGTGGTCCCTAAGGATCCAGTCACCAGTAACCAGTAACCAGTGAGTAGTGAGCAGTGAGCAGTGAGCAGCGAGCAGCCAGCAGTAAAGAGTGGATAGTGGCCAAACGGCCAAATGAGCCAAGAAGTCAATTAGCCTAACAAGGCAGGCGGCCAAAATGAGCTGAGAGACAACCTTAGATCTACCTGTCAGACAAACACACACACACACTTACACACACACTCACACACACATTCACGCATTTGGCAAAGGATTGACTGTGTGCTCGCTATCAAAATAATTTCTCAATGTCTCAATGCTCAGAGAACGTTGTGTGGTCTATGCCAATCATGCACTTTACGCCCGGGCTTCATTAGTCCGATCTTTTGATCCTCTTTGTGAATAGTATCGGTCCTCCAATCCTCTCCAGACTCCAGACTAAGCTCCTGTTTATCGCCGCGTGGCGACAGATAGTGCTGTCCATCAAAAGTGAATGCATACAGAGCGGTGGAGGCTACGCCAAACGGCTACGGACTACAGACTACAGACCACAGACCACAGACTACAGACTACAGAGTACGGACTCGGAACTGCTTCCGAGCCGCCATTATAAAAGTGATTTGTGAGCGCGGAATTTATGCGGAATTTAAAAAGTGTGTCGGTGTCTAGAATGACGTCCTCCTGGTCGAGCCACAGCTCCACGACGGTAGTAACGAGCTGGCAAAATGACTTAATTAGCTGGACCAGTCGAAGCTCTCAAAATGTTTATGAGCCACATCCATGGGATACTACAACAGACTTCGATACAGAACACAAATGTAGATATAGACGGACGGACAGACAGGCAGATCGACTGAGAGACAGACAGACAGACAGAGAGACAGACCAATGTAGTAAGACTGTGGCACAGCTCTAGATATGATGCCAAAAGTATCTCTCACTCAGCATTAACAATTAAGTTTGGCTGGCGGGCGGCACAACTAAGACAAAAAATCAGCAACCTGCTGAGCTCCAGGGATGATGTGGATGACTCTGTGTCTCTTATCTAAATAGGCGCGTCCCAAAAAACAAATGGTCAAGTGGATAGATACGATTCCGATTCACGAACACTGTGAATCCCACTCCATTCCATTTCATCTCTGTTCCCCCTGTCCCCTGTCTTCTGTCTCCTGTCCCCTGCTGACCCTCGAGTCTGCAAATTGTGCTCTGAATTCAAGTTTCAACCGATGTCCAGTAAGTCGTTCAGATTGTCGTCTAATTTGTGCGATGTTGCGATGTTAAATAAACAAACATGCCAAGGATCAGGGATCAGGATGATCTTTGGCAACAACTTACATACAGACACTTGACAGGGGGCACATGCATGCAAAGGCGGCAACATCTAAAGTTCAGTTTTCACTTTTACGTACAAGCCGCCGTTTGATAAGAGAGAGCCTCAGCCTCCGGACTCAAGTGTCGCCAGTACCACGCGCCCAGCAGCCAAAAGGCTGAAGTGAAACTCAAGTAATGAGCGTTCATGATTTATAGACATTACATATATATATGTACATAAACATATATGATATATAAGGGAACATGAATTCGGAAGTGGCTGCCCAGGAGCTATTTTTCTGGGGGTAATTTCAGAGTCCTACAAAAACAATTGATATTACGAAGGACCATTAATTTTCAAGTGTAAGAGAAATGCATTCTCCTGAGGAAGCTGCTATTTTAAAGTCCTTATAGAGAACGAAAGCAGGCTCTTTGAATTTAGGCTAGGAATAAAAATAAAAATGTAAAATTTTTATTAATGATAAATTTAAAAACAAAAAATAGATTCAAATGTAAAGTAATGTCTTTTATCGTGTCCTTAATCGCCATATGTCCTATGACATACATCCTACTATCAGGACAGCTGCAATCCTTAAAAAGAAAAAATATTGTTGACTATATTGAACCCTTTAGATGTCCTTACATCAGAATTAATCCTTTCACAATTCTTGGAATTTTGCTTGCTAACAAAATTGCATAAAAAATCCAAGAGCCATAGAAAAAAAAAAAAAAAATGATACAAAATCGCAACATTGCACAAACATCACGCACAACTGAAAGGAGAATTTCCCAGAGTCCTGCTGAATAACACAAACGTGAGAGACAATCTCTAATCTCTCTCTGTTGAAGGAGACATTCCCAGAAGCTGGAACAACAGTGTTTTGTACCAATTTTGTGGTTTCTGCAAATGTGCAGGACCAACAATGGCCAGGATTGTGATATATTTTATTGACACAGCCTGCAATGGATGCACGAGAGGAAGACGAAAGACAAAGATGCGGGGCAAATATTGAAGAATGTTCTTGAATCTCCAATCCTGAATCCTGAATCCTGCATACTGCATACTGCGCTTCTCCTCTATAGCTCGCTCATATTTGCGCAATATTCTTGAGCTGCAGCTAAGAAAATGTTTTGGCTGCCTCTTATAAAGGATTAGTCCGTGGCATAACTAACGGGGGTACCATAAATACGTACGTAAACATTTTCACAGAAAACACAGAGAGAGAGAGAGAGAGAGAGAGAGAGAGAGAGAGAGGAGTGAGCGAGCGAGACAGCGAGACAGCGAGACAGCGCGAGGGCAGAAGTAAGCCAAAAAGGTTGCATACAACCTGAAGTAAAATTAGCTTAGAAAAATATGAAATAAGATTTTTTAATTTAAAACTAACAAAAATATATATAAAAAAATTTAATTTTAAGTGTTCCGATTTTTTTTCTTGTTGCTTACTTTTAATTTAGCAGGCAGCAATTTCTCAAAGGACTACAAAAATATATTCTATTAATTATACAAATTATATATTATTAATATAAATTAATATATATTATATTTTATAAATTATATTATAAATATTATAATACATATATTGTATTATTTATGCTACATTATAATATAAAATATATATTTTATTTTCATATAAGTTTTGTCTTTACTAATCAAAAACCAAGCCAATCCCTGAGATACTTTTCGTTCGATCGCAATCCTACAATCCTACAACTTAGCTAGATCCTTAATTTTTTTCTTAAAAATTAACATCGATTCTATTACATCAATGGTTAAAGTATAAAATATTTATTTATATAAAAACATAGCGTTTTCCAAGCTGCAGTTTTTAATTCAATGACATTTTTAATTATAAATCCTTGTGCACATAACAACTCTTAATAAAAAAAGTATAATATTCAATTTGGATAATAACTTAAAAAAAAATTAAATTAAATGGAAAAAAAAATAATTACTTAAAAATCCTTTAAATTATAAAATCCTTTTTAACATATACAAAACTATAATTTAACCCTAAAAAATGTTTTCATCTATTAAATTTGCAAGCTAGAAAGGTATTGAGCTCCGTTCTTAGCGTAGACTATTTTGTTCCTTTATATCCTTTAAATACATAAATAATTTTGCAACTCTTAAATAAAATAATAAAATAAAAAAATATAAATTAAATAAAAAAATATAATTAAAATAAAAAAAAAAAATACAAATAAAATAAAAAAAAATAAAAATAAAATAAAAAAAAAAATAAAAATAAAAATAAATAATAAAAAATAAAAATCAATATATTTTGGTAAATAAAAAATGTTTCCTTCCTATAATTAATAATATAATAAATGTTGAGCAACTCTTAAATAAATTAATAAAAAAAAAAATATATATAAATTAAATAAAAAAACATAATTAAAATAAAAAAATATAAATAAAATAAAAAAAAATAAAAATAAAATAAAAATAAAATAAAAAAAGATAACTAAAAATAAATAATAAAAAATAAAATTCAATATATTTTGGTAAATAAAAAATGTTTCCTTCCTACACTAGTCGGCATAATTATTTTGACAAAATATTTGCTGTGAATTTTTCATCACAACTTTTAAATGGCTTTTTATAGAATTCTTATTTATTTTTTCATTTTTGCATATATCTAGTATAAATATAAAAAACACCTTACTAATATATTTCCATGGAAGCTTAAAAAGATAGATACAACAAAATTAATAATTAATATGATTTTATGTAGTGGCATAAGTATTTTGACGAGTATTTAGTATTAAGAAAAATAAGTTTATAATCAAATAATAACAAAAAGTTATTCACGTATTAGTAATATGTGTATCCTCCTTTAGCATCAATAACTTTTTGAAGGCGTCTTGGCACTGAATCTACCAAATTTTGAAGGATCTCTGGAGATATCTCTTCCCAAAGGGAAGTGACCTCAGAAATCGTCTCCTCTCGGGTTTTGTTTAACGAAACTTTTCTCTTACGTTTTAAGAGAGACCAGACGTTCTCAATAATGTTTAAATCTGGACTTTGGGGCGGCCAGTTCAAGACAGTAACGCCCACATCCTTCAAAAAATTTTTGATCATTCGGGCTTTGTGGCAAGGAGCATTATCCTGCTGCAGAATAAATGACTCGCCAATGAGCCTATCACCGGAAGGAAAGGCATTATCGTTTAGGACCTCCAAATATTGCCCTTGATTCATTGAGAGCCGGTAATAGGAACCAAGTCACCAAGCCCATTGTATGCAACACATCCCCACAGCATGACAGAGCTTCCTCCATGGCTCACTTTTTGGCAAACGGGCCTTATTTTTTGTCTTTAAACTTTATTTTTTGATGAGTTGAACATAAAACTGCTCTCTTCTGTCCATAAAACACTTCTCCAGAACTCCTTCGGTTTGTCCAGATATTGTTTTGCAAAGACCAGCCTTTTAAGTTTATTTGCTTTTGTAATATACGGCACATCCTAGTGTCCTAAAGTCCTGTTCCTTTAAGCGTCGACGGACTGTGCGCTCACTTATTGTCTTAGAATCCTTAGCAGTAAGATTCCATTGATTTGCAGCGGTTTGAGGTTTATTTTATTATTTTTTTTAAATTCACGCAGAAGGAGTCTGTCTTCATTGAGCGTAGTTTTGCACTTAGGGCCTGTTCTGCTCAAGTTCTTTACGTCATTATGTTTTTTGAACTTATTAATTTGATAATGAACAGTTTGACGCGACACCTTGAACTCATTTGCGATTTCTTTTACTTTTATTCCAGCGTTAAACTTTGCTACCATAGAAGACCTGATAGCCAAACTTATTTCAGCCTTTTTACCCATCTTTTTAAATAAATTTTTATAAATCCCAATTTTTTAATATTTGTTAAATATCCAAAAAGTTAAATTTAATAGTTATTTTATTTTCTCGTGCTCAACAGCTTGAAAGAATTTACGCAATGATTTCGTCAAAATAATTATGCCACGTAAAAAGTCATTGTCTGCATGCATTCTTTTCAGCAGAAAGTGAACGCTAACGGTACACAAAATAAAATTTAGCATGAATAGAGCAAAAAATAGGTTCTTTGTTGTGCACATCATTTTCGCACCGTTATTTGACAATTTTAAGCAAAGCAACGTTTAAAAGTCAGAACAACGTTTCGTCAAAATAATTGTGCCGACTAGTGTAAGTCTTTAAATTTGATTAAAAAGGCAATAAATCAACGGAAAGCTTGAAGCTTGAAGAAAGCATGTTGCATTAATAGTAAAAATATTAAGATAAATATTTAAATATAATATAATATAAATATAATATAATATAAATATAATATAATATAAATATAACAAATACTAAGAAATTAGAAATTAGAAATTAGAAATTAGAATACTAAGAAATTCTTGCCATAGCAACAGCTTGAACACTACAAATATATCTATCAATCTAACTAACTTTTTATCCATCTATTCATCTCTTTATCAATTAAATAAGTGGAGAAATGGAGAAAAATATTTAAAGCATCTGTTAATGTCCTCGAAAATATATCCTGAAATGCTGATACGATTAACTAAAATATATAAAACTCCCCAAATAACTTGATCCAAATATCGTCATCTTGGTAGGACGAAGATTCACACAAATAGTTCGTGGGGCATTTCAACTGCTACAGGGCATAAAACAGTTATAAAAAATTATCGTTATCTCTACGATAGACGAGAACCCAATATAACGCAGGTTGACGATCAATTTATCAGATCAACTAAGGGACAGAAGAAGAAGAAGAAGAAGAGCATCATTTCTGCAATCATTCTTAAAACTCAGTGGACATAATAAAAAAAAAAAAAAATTCTATTACTATCGGATTTTTGTTAAATGCAATTCGAAATTTCCGTGGAAAATGCATCAAAATGCGAAGAATGAGAAGTGCCAAAAAGTAAAATCAGAATGAAGATTCTACCAAATGGGAAAATAAAATTCCCTCTGAGGAAAGGAAACAAACGCCCAGCATGTGGGCACATTGAACAATCGGAAAATCGGAAAAGGTAACCCAAAGTCACAATGAAAAAGAAAAGCAAAACTCACGCATGGCTAACAATGCAATGAAAAGTGCACCAAGAAAATGGAAAACAAAAAATTGAAAACTGAACACTGAAAATACGAAAAAAAAAAAAAAACTGGGGGCAACTTTTTTAATTGAGCAAAAATATAAACAAGTGCAAAAATGGTCAAAAGGACATGGAAAAAAATGGGAAGCAAAAGGAGAAGAATATGTAAGAACAAAAATACACGACATTGTGTGTACAAAGGATAAATAAACGGGGCGTTTGTCCTGTTGTTGGGCGAGGGCATGTTTTGGGTAAACATTGCAGCATCGTGAAAGAATAGAGCCAGGAAAGGGAACAGGGTCAGGAGTATAAACAGGACAACGGCCAGGCTAGGGAGTGAGAAGATTCATCTATTCACAGGTTCAAATTGATATGGGGCCTGATCCTGGTCAGTCGATTGTTATGGCAAAAAAAAAAAAAGTATACAATAAAAAGAGATAGGAAAGAAAAAACAAATAAATGCACAAATCATTTAATCAAACAAGGACATTTAAAAGGCTACTGTCTGTCGTCGTCAAGGCACAATGATGTAATGAAATTCCATGAAATTGGCAAGAAAAACATGAATAGACCCTAAGACAAGTTATGATTAATCATTACGGAAGAGGGACTGGAGGCGGGAGCAGGAGACGGGAGCAGAGGCGGGAGTAGAGGCGGGAGCAGGAGAAGGAGCAGGGAAGGAAGAAGATGCAGGAGTAGAGTCAGAGGCAGGAGTTAAGTTTAAAGCAGGCGCAGTTTCAGAATCAAAAAGAGGAAAAGATGCAGTCAGAAGCAGGAGCAGTAAAAGATGCAGGAGTAGCAGAAGGAGGAGGACTCTGCTCCCGCTTCGGACTTAACTCCAGGAGCAGAAGCTAAGACAGAAATAAATGCAGAAGCAGGAGCACAGTCAGAAACAGGGCAAGGCGAGGATGCAGAAGTAAAGTCAGAAGCAGGAGCGGGAAAACAAATAGGCGCAGGATAATATGCAGAACCAGAGTCAAATGCAGAACCAGTATTAGAAGCAGGATCAGGACGAGATGAAGGAGCAAAACCAGGAGTAAAAGCTAGATTCAGAAGCACAAGCCAGCAGCTGAAGCACGAGCAGGAGCAGATGTTCTGGACTAGATCAGACAACTGGAGAGTCAGAAGCAAGAAGAGAATCTAAAACAGGAGCAGGACATAAAGCAGGAGCAAACGAAAATGTAAGAAAAAAGATGTAGGAGCCGGAGAGGACATAGGTGCAGCATCAGAAGCTAAGGTAGAAAAAGATGCAGGAGTACTATTAGAAGGAGCAGCAGTATTACAAACCGGAGCAGGACAAGATGCAGGAGCGAAAACAGGAGCAGCAGCAGAAGTCAGAAGCACAAGCCACTAACAGAAGCAGGAACAGGAGCAGCTGTTCTGGACGAGATCAGACAACTGGAGACTATATCTTATCGAGAGGGCCATAATTTGTCGTGCGCAGGTTGTTAGAATGACAGGACCAAGTTAGTAGTAGGCGCAATCTTATCTATGTACAAGGCAGACAGCAAGCCGCATGCCGAAGTGCTACAACAGCGATTAAAGGTTAATTGTCAGCAGCATGTCCTTTGCTCTCCTGCCGCGCTTGTCGTCTAATTACAAGTGCCGCATGCGCGGCAGCGCTTAGCAGATAAGTCCGAAGTGCGCCCAGACTACACTCGTCTACACTCGACTACGTACTCAACACTAAGCTACATTCAACTGCAGTTGGCGTCAGAAAGTAGTCGCCAGCTCAGTCTCTGTGGCAGTCCCTGTGGCAGTCACTGTGGCAGTCACTGTGGCAGTGGCAGTGGCACTAACTGTGGCAGTCACAATTGCAGTCTTCATCTTAGTTTCAGTCCCGTCCCAGCCTCTATTCCGTTCTCCGATCCTGGTGTAGCGGCAGACTTCAGTAGCATCTAATCCTTGAGCTACAATTCACTTTTGACGCATTCAGCAGCTCAAAGATCATTGAAGCGAATATTCAAGTGCATTTAAATCCTCATCAAGGCACAGAGCGAGACACACAGTGAAGAGCACAGTCAGAGGATCTTAGTGAGAGAGAAAGAGAGAAGGCGAGAGGAGAGAGGAGAGGGGAGAAACAGGAGCTCAGTGTCTAACCGCATCGGCTAAATGCAGCGGACCGTAAATTTTTCAATCCCAAACCGAGCCTAAGGCCAAAGCAAACCTTTTGCCAATTCTCAAGGATTCAATGAAGCGTGGCTTCCTCGAAAGTATTAAAAGGAACGGGTTGCGGTAATTACGCCAAATATATATATACATATATTTTGTACAGTAAGAAAATATCATCAATTCAATCATTATCATGATCATCATGAGCATCATTAGCGAGCAGGAAACCAACGCTTGACACACAAATCACTGAATCAAAATAAATGCAAAAGGAATATCGAATTAAGGAGTGAAGAGAAAAGAGAAAAGGTAAAAGGAAACTAGATCGACCGAAAAGTAGCTAAAAAGAACAAGACGATCGTCAATAAGAAGAGCGAAGCCTTGATCCTTGAATGGTGTGCGGGTGTGTGCTACTAGAGCAGCTACTTAAAGGCAACAATACCAAGAGGAAGCATGAGTTTCGAAAGTTTTCATAATAGAAGAGTCCTCGTCCTTTCAATTGATCTTTGTGAAGTCACCCTTTGGGAAACTTCTGAAGTAGACACGGCAGAATCCTTTAAGGATCAAATCTCTTTTAATCATCGTAGTTTTCTCAGTTCGTTTTTTATTTTAAAGGCAAACTTTATAATAAAACCGTATTATCTGCTGGTAATAAGGAATTTATAATGCCATGAAGATCATTTCAAAATAAGAGAGAAATGAAGCCCATCCTAAACTTAAATAATTTTATAGAACTCTGTTGGGAATTCACGGGATGCACAACTAAACCAATCTTAAAAAGAATCAGAGATGCGTGCACTAATTAAGATCCATCAATGCAAAACCTTTTTGAATTCCCCAACTCAGTCTCAGTCCCAGCCTCAGCCTCAGCCTCAGCCTCAGCCTCAGCCTCAGCCTCAGCCTCAGCCTCAGCCTCAGCCTCAGCTCCCAGCCTCAGCCTCAGCCTCAGCCTCAGCCTCATCCTCAGCCTCATCCTCAGCCTCAGCCTCAGCCTCAGCCTCAGCCTCAGCCTCAGCTTCAGCCTCAGCCTCAGCTCCCAGCCTCAACCTCAGCCTCAGCCTCAGCCTCAGCCTCAGACTCAACCTCAGCCTCAGCCTCAGCCTCAGTCCCAGACTCAACCTCAACCTCACTCCCAGTATCAGTCACAACCTCTACCACTTGCCAGTCACCAGTCCCCCTCCTGATTTGCGTAGCTTTACCTAAGAGCCGCATGTTAAATTAAATTATGCTAAAAACGAGCCGGAGTTCAGTTCAGTTCAGTTCGGTTAAGGTTCGGTTCAGTTCAGTTTGGTTCGGGTTTTTGTGTCTCTTTATTTTTTTTTTTGTAGTGCCACCGATCTGATCCTTTAGTCCATTTATACTTGAGCGGACGATCGGCCCTGCCTGGTCCTGCATGGCTAGATGATATATAAGGCGTAAACGCAACCAGTTCATTCAACACCTGCAGCGGCGGGACTTCAAAACGCGCGTGCGCACAGTGGCTGCAACAGGACATGGCACGTCAGGGCAGGGCTAGGGGATAGGCAGCTACGGACTGTGGCCGGGGCAGCGGAAAGGTGCTAGACGATAGGGGACGGACGCAGGGACAAACGGCGGGGACACGCGGCCAAGCGGGCAGGCAAAGTCATTGATTTCATTTGTGTGTGTCCCCTCCTTCCCTCCACCATCCACCGCTCTTTCTCTCTACTTTTCCCGTTGTGCCACACGCGGCTCATTAATATGTAAACCTGGACTCTGGCACTGGCCATGGCTTCGGCTTCGGCTTTGGCTTCGACATCGACATCGACTTCCAGATCGAGTTCAACATCAACTACGACTACGACTACAACTACTGCGTCGGTTATGGCTATTACCCAGGATTCGTCGTCTCTGCAAGGTCATTTATTCTGTTCTACAAATTAAAGTGGTGGAACTCCTGTCATTTTGCATTTTTATACCCTTGCCACACAGAGTACTTAAATCTGAGTAACTGTTTCGAGCTTATAGAGTGAATATTCAAATTATTCACATTTAAAATAAAAAAAAATATATATAACTATATATATATCGGGAGTTGAATAAAAATGGCAGTTCATAAAAGGATTAAAAGTACGCAAGGAACATTTAAAATTTCTCATTCAACTTAAGCCTGTGGCACCTCCCAAATATTTCTCTTCTATCCCAATCCGTGTAAGTGTAAAAATTCGTCTACTTTTTAATTTTTATTCATCCCTTTGATTTTTTTTGAATTTTGATTTTTTATTTTTGATTGTTGCATTTCAGTTATTAAATTTCGAATTTTTAGTCCCTTATCCCTTGACCGGTCTGAAGTTTCAATTTAATTACCACCGCAGCCTTTTAATGCGATATTTGCATAATTTCCAATGCAAACTAAATCCTTTATGAAGGAGTCGTCGCGCGTGCGCAAGCCATTCACTTTATTTACCTTTCACCCCATGTCAACCCCTAATTTTGTATTCAACCCCCCCCCCACACACACACGCACACACACACACACACACAATATGTTAATGGCAATGCAGTTCGCGGCAACAAGTTTTTTGCACCCAAAAGCTTTATCCTCCATATAATCGGTTATTCAAATAGATTTTATTCCATTTCCAATTGTTCGCGCATTAATTTCACTCATTGTTCAAACTGCTCCTACTCCCTAACCCCTACACTTTCAACGCTTACAACCCCTTTTTTTATGGCTTCTCGGGCACCATCATCAGCCTCCCCCCTTCCCCTTTTGATCGCTGTTGCGCCTGCGCGCACTCACCCTTTATTCGATAAATTGCAAATAGTTGCGATTATACACACACACACACACACACACATAACTTACATCCCGGTGTGCGTGTATGTGTGTGTGTGTATCTGTGTGGGTCCGTATAGGGGTGTCTAAGAAAAAATTTGATTCAATTTACCTTAGCTTTGTTGAACGATTAATGAGCTACTATATATTATATTATATTATATTATATTATATTTAATAATTAAAATATTAAACAAACTCAAGAAATCCAAAAATAAAGGACGAAATGTTGAACTCAAATTTACAAAACAATTTAAAAATATTTTAAATTAAAAAAAAAAAAAAACTAAAATAAAACTTAAAAATATTTTAAAATATACATTTTCCATATAAAAACCATAATTTTAATTAAAACTTATATAATTGAATTATAAAGGCAACAATAATAAATTTCGATCCTTGTAGCTCTATAAACTCAATCCTATCCAATCCCAATCCAATCCCCATCAAATCCCAAGATCATCCAAAAACCATAGCCTAAACGTAGCGCACATTAAAAAAAGCTCAAAACTGTTTGACTGATCGACGCGGCGCCGCACAAAGCACCGCCAAACAAGCAACCACCAGCAATACAATTAAATGTTTATACACACACACACACACACCAACACACACAGACGCACACACATACAAATGCGAGTACGTACACATAGGCATAGGCGTAGACATAGCGTCACTAATCCTGATGGAACGTAATGTGCAGTGTAGGCAGACGGACAGGACGATGGCGCGCGCGTTCACGCACACTCCAAAAGGACCTGGTGGACATTTGTTGTTGACAAAATGCCACAGCAGCAGCAAAAGCAACAACATCAACATCAACAACAACAACAACAACAACAACAACAACAACAACAACAACAATAGCAACAGCAGCAACATAAAACTCCAATAGGGGTTGCACGTACCATTTGCTGCTTATATGATTGCCAGAAGAGTAGGAAGAGAAAGAGGAAGAGGATGGGGAAAAGGAAGAGGGAACGAGGGCGAGAATGAGGACATTGGACAAGGACTCGACAACTTTTGAGCGATTGCAGCAGGGGCAGATGTTTTTCGCGGCTGCCAATGCCAATGGCGATCAGAGCCCGGGCACGGGACATGCCAACAATGGGCATTAGTGGCAGGCAACCAAAAGGGAACCCCGGCCACTGAACCAGACCCAGACCCAGACCCAGAACCAGACCCAGAACCAAACCCAGACTCATACACGGACACGGACACGGACGCAGAGTCCCATAGCCAGAGCCCAGGGCCCAGAGCCCAGAGACCAGATCCCTGGACCCACCACTCGTAGTGGTTCTGTATTGTTGGCGTTAGTTAGTAAACCGGTCGCTTGCTCACTCGCACATTCAATCGATCGTCCTGGATTGTGTCCTTTAGCCAAATGCAATGCTTTTTGCGCCCAAAAGCCATAGATTCATTTGTTGATTTAATTCACAGATTGGGCGAGGGCGAGGGCGAGGACGATCATGAGGGGTTATTTATTACTACAGTCAAAAACTCAACCCCCAAAAAAAAAAACTATATACCAAGTCCCAATTTTATTCCCAATCCCATACAAGGACATTCCAGGTAGCGTTGATATTTAATTCCTTTGCATATAATGTATATAGAACCTGCGCACGTGCGCTCCTTCCCTAGTCCGCACCCCGCACCCCGCACCCCACACCCCATACCAAATACTGTTGAATGCGTTGGAAAATTTCAATTTCAATTTCGATTTCAATTTTGCTTTTCACTTTACGATCCTTTGTTCTGGACAAAAACTGGACGTGGACTCTTCCGCACGAACGCACACTTTCGGCGCATGCCGTTCCCTGCCCTTTGGGAAAAATAAATGATATATGCACACAGCGAAACAACAGTGAAAATATAATAATGGCTTTCCGATCTCCGATTTTCATTATCTTTGATTGATCGATAGAAAAAGATATGCCGATAAATCCGGAACGGAGTGCAAATCAAGTAAATAAAATGATCCTTTTTGGGCTTGTAACACACATCATTTAAAGCTTTGAATATCCTTTAAAGTTTTCGTTTCATTGCATTTCCCCCCCACTTGACATCCTGCAAGTATCCCACAATGGCCGAGCACTGCTTGAGGTATTTCGTTTGTCAGACACTTTTCAGGCTCAAAGATGGTGCCTTGCATGGGACTTCCGTTCAAGTTTCCTTGCGGCACTACCGAACGCTCAAAGTGTGCACTCATAAATTCATAATTCCTTTCAAAACCTCGCACCACTGTGCACACTAGGTATAATTTTGTGAAGCCCAAAAATCATATAGAAAAGTTAATTTATGTGCGCACAACTGAGCACAGATGCCAAGTACAAGGAGCAGGAGTAGAAGCAGAAGCAGGAGTAGGAGCAGGAGTAGGAGCAGGAGTAGGAGCAGAAGCAGGAGTAGGAGCAGAAGCAGAAGCAGGAGTAGGAGCAGCAGCAGTAGCTGGGCATACAAAGAGTGCACACAGCTTCCAGAATGTGAGAGCCACTTGAGTTGACGACAAGTAGCATTGAGGAAATCCTTTGGACAGGGACTACCGTGTGTGTGTATCAACAGTCAGTTGGCGACTCGATCGGATTACAAGAACTCCTCGTAAAGCTAATTTTATGAGAGAAGAAAATGGGAAAGGAAAAACAATGTCAGGGAAAGTGTTTTGAATGCGCTCAATGATTGATTTACGAGCTGCGAGTGTAAGGAACACGCATCACGCATCAAGGACAATCAAGCAAGGGAAACGATCCTCTACACTTTTTCTTTTCAGATTCCAAACAAATTAAAAAATCAAAAAAAAAAAAAATAAAATAAATTTTCCATTTTCCAAAATTTAAATTTCCACAATTTTAACCTCCATCTATATTCATATTCACATTCAAAGGTTTCACAGTTCCCATTTTCCCAGTGAAATCGATGCCCGAATGCAAATAAATTCCAATTTCGGGCCTATAGCGAGGCAAAGGGCCATGAAAATATTGTTTACAGAATTTGTTGTACTTTCTCAAGCCGCCGCAGATCAAAGTCAGATCCTGGACAGGACAGGATGTGAGCCTGAAGGCATTCACTTAAGTCTCAAAATGGGATCAGGTTCTATATTAAAATGAGAAGCATTTGGGAAAGTTGTTTGTCTTTTATTATTACTATTATTTTTTTTTTCTTTTTATAGAAAGTTTAATCAAATTTTTAGGGCTCAGAGGACACACAAGAAACTCAATGAGTTTGCCCCTTGAACGCATCACACCCTCTACCCACGAACTTCATAAGCAACATAAAATACAGAGTTTACCCTGACACCCATTTTAAAATCCTTTTTATAGAAAGTAAAAAGGGTACAAGGGAACAAAAATATAATAATAATTATAATGCTTATAATAATCGTCTAACTTGACAGATTTGCGAGCAGCGCATTAATGAGATTTCAACCCTGGCCAGGGCGTACAAGGACATAGCTAGTTGAATTTATAAGCCCCTCAAAAAGGATGGAACGAGTCGCCTGACTGATCATCCTGTAGGTTGATGCTGATCATAGCCATCTGATGGTTGAAACTTATTTTCCTATTATCATAACTTTTGATAGTGCCACGACGTCTGCTACTTGACTCAACATAAAGCACAGCGGGCAAGGATATGTACATATGTACTTATCCTTATGTATCTACAGATTTTTACTATAAAAATATGTCTGTATGTATGTGTGCATAGTTTAGGTTTCAATGCGTGTCACGGTGACGACAGAAAAGTGGGACGTAACCAAGTCAAAGCGACGTCAAGAACAAAAGCGATCAGTCACATACACACAAGCACACACACACACAAACACACACACACACACACACACACACAGACATACACACACATGAACACGTACATATACAAGACAAGCACGCAGCGGCACACAACTGTTGACTCCTTTTGAATGTGAAAAGGACCCAACAGGCAGCGGCAAACCGGTAGTCCTCATCCTTATGTTCTATAGACGTTTCCTTGAACTTTTCGAGTGAACTCAAGTTTATAAATTGTGTAGCAAGTACACACACTCACACAAAAGCGCTCGTTATTCCTGAGACTTGGTTTCAGGTCTATGTTCAACTACCTGGCATTAAAAAAAAAAAAATAATACAAAAAAAAAAAAAAACTTGTGCAACTTCACAAAAGCCCCGAAAAAATTACTGTAGTATAAGCTGAATGCCAG
Organism: Zaprionus lineosus; assembly: GCA_035044505.1. Lineage (NCBI taxonomy): Eukaryota > Metazoa > Arthropoda > Insecta > Diptera > Drosophilidae > Zaprionus > Zaprionus lineosus. Next base: position 681,220 of record JAWNNX010000676.1, read on the forward strand.
GCCCTTACCTAGCAGTTCATAAGTATATAAATACTTATATATATTAAGTAAATATATATAGATATATATACACATATATATATGCATATAGACTCCCGTACATACATATATCAAACTAGTTTCCATAACCTTTAGCTAGCCTCGACACCATCTTCAGCATTTTATTTTCCCACCAGACTAAACGATCAGGCGAGACACGACCACCCTAATTGCCCACGGCCCAAGTGCAGTTGAATCCTCAAGAAAAGGATATACGTGAAGAAGTACATACACTCGTGTATATGCATATGTATATGTGTATATAAAGAAAAGGTGTATATACATTTGCCGTTCATTGGCAAACGCTATCTTGTCAATTTTAATTAGAATTTATAGTCCATACAAATTTTTGAAAATACTTTCCCCAATATCCTTGCGCGCGCCGCACAATTCATTAACTTCTTTTTCTTCCTTTAATTAGTTTAACAATTGGCAAATGATTTCGCACAACAACAATAACGTCTGTCCAGAAGACGAATGTTCTTCTTTCGTACACACCCCTCACCGCCCCATAAGGGTAAAAATATCTTGCAGCACATCCAATAGGACACACACACAAACACACACACACGCACACACCAGAACCGGACTGAGGGTCCTTCCTTGAGGATGCCAATTTGATGACGGGAAGCATAAAAGTCCCACGGAGCTAAATCTCTGCACACAATACAAAATGCACCTAAGTGATTAAGTGGAAAAGTTACCTTAAGTTGACATCCTTGATGAGCACCAAAGAAAAAAAAAAAAAAAACCAGACCAGAAAAAAGATATTTAAACTTTGATCGATATTCCTTTTGAAGTTTCAATGGAATTGCAAATGAAAACTTAAAAGGATTTTCCTTTTGAGTGAAAGGCGCCCTTGAACAAAACTTTCCAATAAAAAGAAAAGTTTGGATAAAAAAAATCCATAATAATTAAATAAATAAAAATTTATAATTCTGATGAAATAAATTAAAAATTTTCTCTGACGGAAGGATAACTAAGTAATACAATTTGTAGCGTTTAATTTTAAAATAAAAATAATTAAAACTAAAATTTAATGAGGAGTTTTATTCCTATTATATGCTTATTTTCCAATTTTTCCCCCCTGATCTATTATTACCTTATGGATGTGATGAGCATAAGGTGATCTATATGACTGTGTGGGAATCGAGGTGCTCTGCTCTCAGGCAGCTTGTCCCTTTTCATAGATTTGTTCTATTTGCACTTTGATATCAAATATATATATAGATGGCATATGGCTGAGATCCTGACCAGGGCTGCTAGAGCTTAATATAATACTGTGTGCTGTTTATGTATACAAGGGGCGGTATATAAAAACACGACCAGTTACGGTTATGTAAAGGCGCAAACTTGGGTCGCACAAACCACCCTTATGGGTAAGAGCAGAGCACCAGGAGCAGAAGTCGAAGCCAAAGCCAAAGCCGAAGCCGAGGCCGAGGCCGAAGCAGAAGCAGGAGCAGGAGCAGGAGCAGGAGCAGAAATAAGCAGCAAAGGTGGAAGCAGGCGCAGGCGCAGGCGCTGCCGCAGCCGCAGGAGCTGTTGCGATCAGATGTTAGTTTTCCCAAAAACCAAACTGACAGACCAACTGACTGAGGTGTGTGATGATCGTGTGTGTGTATGTGTGCATGTATGTGTGTATGTATGTGAGTGTGTGAGTGCATGTTTGGGTATATGAATTGAGGGGAATGGGAACGTAGCTGTAAGTAAAGGACACCCAATACCTAGGGGATGAAAAGTCATGTGCGAGTGTGCGTGTATGCGTGTGTACGTGTGTGTGTGTGTGTGTGTGTGTATGTGTGAAATAAATTCCGTTTGTTGTTTTCATTTCATTATGTTTTACATAAGCAGCAGACGCAGTCGCTGCCGCTGCGAAGGATACCGAGCTATACTATACGAAGGATACGTTATATTTTTTGTCCATTGTATGCGCCATCAGTCAACGAAGTCATTTCCGTTGGCTGTGCAGTCAACGTCAGCGTCGACGCCACTGACGCCCCTATGACATTTTGGTCGGGCACGCGACACAGAACGCTAGCAGCTGTCCTGCCGTAAGGACCTACCAAAGCCAACGGAACACAACACAAAGTCAGATCCGCGCGCCATCTAGTCATCCAAAAAGACACCCAGTCAGTTGGGAGCGAACAGTTGCCAGGCGCACAACGTGTCACTAACTAACGTGCCACCAAGAGCCGAGAGGGCGCCGGCAAAGATAGGGTATAGAATCCTCCCAAAAGCATCATAAATGGCTGCACTGAGCTTTAGTCCATCGCCGCCGCCAACGCAAAGATCAAGTTCGGCCGGCAAGGAGAACGCCACCGCCCACAACAACAACACCAGCGGCCAAGTGCATGTGAAGGCGGCGGTAACACCACTGGGCGCCAGCAAACCCTTCTCAAAAATAACCGTCAACAATGTCCTTAGCGAGAGTGGCGCCAATGCGCTCCAGCAGCATATCAGCAATCAGAATACGATCATTAGGAAGATCAAGGATTTTGGCATGCTCGGAGCCGTGCACAGCGCTGCGGTTGCTGCAGCGGCCACTGTCACGACAACAACAACAACAACAACCACAATGCCGCGCAAGCGCCCATTGGGTGAATCAAAGTCACAAAATGAGCAGAACAAACCGCCCACCAGCACCAAACGCACCAAGTTGACCAAGAAGAGTCAGAGTCAAGGACAGGGACAGGGACAGGGACAGGGACAGGGACAGGGACAAGGACAGAGCAAAGAGAAGTCAGCTGGAAAAGCGCCAGTTGTGAAATGTCTGCCCACTGCAATTATGGAGCTGGCCAATAGGCCGGCGGGTACACCGGGACGGAAGGGTTTGCCATTACCGCAAGCGGTGGCAAGACGCAATGCGCGGGAACGCAATCGCGTCAAGCAGGTGAACAATGGATTTGCGGCACTTAGGGAGCGCATACCCGAGGAGGTGTCCGAGGCATTCGAGGCACAAGGTGCCGGACGGGGAGCCAGCAAGAAGCTATCAAAGGTGGAAACTCTACGCATGGCCGTCGAGTATATACGAAGTCTGGAACGTTTACTGGGATTCGATTTTCCACCATTCGGTTGCAATTCAAATAGCTCATCCAGTGGAGATGATAGCTTCATGTTCATCAAGGATGAATTTGATGGTCTCGATGAGCACTTTGATGATTCGCTGAGCAACTATGAGCTGGAGGAGAGTATCATTAGTTTGCAAGCGGAGCAACAACCGCAGCCACCACAACCGCCACAACCTCCACAACAACAACAACAGCAACAACAACAACAAGTACAACAGCACCAACCACAGCAGCAGCAACAACAACAACAACAACAACAACAACACCAGCAGCTGCCGCCCGAGGAGCTACTACCAAGTGTAACCACATTGAATGGCTTACAGTACGTAAGGATTCCGGGCACTAGCACCTATCAGCTGCTCACCCCGGATGTTCTCCAGGACAACTCCAGCCTGGATGAGGAGCAGTTTAATGCATTAATTGACACAAATTGCCTGAGCAACGCCAGCACCAGTCCAATTTCTGCCGCTGCAGCTGCGGCAGCTGCCCCAAGCAACGGTGAATGTGTAAAATTTGACTCAACTTTATCGCGATCGCCCGTGCCGGCAACAGCAACGACACCAACAACAACAACAACAACAACAAGAAGAACAACACCAGCCGTTGCCGGGATACCAACAACAATATGCCGAACGGGAACAACAACAGTACCGATAACCAGTCGCAGTACATCCCCAGCAACAACAACAGCAACAACAAGAATAGCAGCGGCAACAACAACAACGGGAGCAGGAGCACGAGCAGGAGCAGGAGCAGTAGCAGGAGCTGCAGCAACAACACGGGGCAGTTCATCATTGCATCAACCACCAAGCGACGCTGCAGCGGTTGCAGTTGCAGTTTCACCTGTCGCCGTTGCCGTTGCTAATGAACTCTTATTGCAGGCGTGTGCCGCACGACAACAACAACAGCTACAACAACAGCTACAGCTACAGCAACAACAACAACAACAGCAACAGCAGCAACAACAGCAACGGCAACTGATCAAACAGGAATATAGCGAGGGCGACTTTGTGCATGTCACCATCAACAACAACAACCACAACAACAACAACAACCACAACAACAACAACAACAACAACAACAACAACAACAGCTCCCCGCCAGCAATCAACATCAACAACAACTACCAACAACAACAACATATGCTGTGTTCACCCGTATTGCCCGCGTTCTATGACCACGAATCGGCATCCTTCTATGAGAATGTCGTTGTTGGTTTGCCCAGTTTCAAAAAGGAGTTCACCGATGTCCTGCAGGATCAATCGACCAACACAGCCGTCGGCTGTCTCTCCGATGAAAGTATGATCGATGCCATTGATTGGTGGGAGGCGCATACGCCAAAATCTGATGCTGGAACTGTTGGTGGGATGTAAATGTCCACCCCAACCCCAACCCCCTTCCTATCACCCTATCCCCTTCCTCCCATCGCACACCCATCGTTTTCATTGTATATAGCAACGTTTGCTAACATAGTCAATGTAGTGATATAAACCAAAACTAACCAAAACTTTGAACATGAAGGACAACGTTAAAGGATAAAGAATTAAGTTAAAACATTTTTTTAGTCTACTTTAAGAACATTTAAAAACTATTTTATATTTTTTTTTTTCATACTTTAAGTCGGATGTACATGGACATAAATATAATGATGTTGGTTGAAGTTATTAAGTGAAATATAAAATGTAAAAAACTCCATACAAAATTACAATGAATTTTATTATTTCAAAGCTACGATCACTCCACGAAGTCCTTCGAAACTTTCCCTAATTCCCTATGGCTGGGCCACAATATTTTTATAGCTATTTTTCAAAACTAACGGTTTTCCTGTCTATGTCCTTAATGACAATGAAACATGCACTGTCATTAGCATTAAAAACAACCGCGCACACACACAAGGACACGTATACATACATATATATATAAATACATACACACACACACACACACACACACACACACACACACACACGTGCAGACACACATGGAAATTAAATCAGCATATCATGTTCATTTTCATAAGCGACGATGCATGCAAGGACATGGGTCGATCTCTAAAGGTATACAGGACTCTGCTTTCATACAGACTGAATATAAAAAGCATTTGCATAAGCGAATGCATTGGTTAGGGATCGCTGAAAACTTGGGTCGAGTCGAGTAATCGGGTGGCGGGGTAGCCATCCCATCGTCCTGTCGTATTGCTGGGTAGTCGGATGGTCGGCTCTTGGCTGGGCTGCTTGGGTTGCTTGGATGGTGGCTTGGGTTGGGTTGGTCTGTTTCATGCGTCGGTAATGCACAAGGTTGAAGGCACTGCGCTTGAGCGCGTCGCTTGTTTTTTAGTTTTTTTTTTTTTTTTTTTATTATTTAAATAAGTGTCGAGTCGCCCCCCGTGTGCATGTCCTGATAAATGACAGCAGAGACCGAGCAGCGGCTGAAGGCAACGTGGGAATGGGAATTGTTGCAAGTGTTTTGGGATTTTCAGTAAACATTTTCAACTTCAAACATTCCTATGACCTGAAACAGGCCGCATATTGATGAGCTGTGGGTTAAATGGCCGAGCCATAAGAATCATCATCAGCATCAGGATCACATATAATATTATAATCCCCAGGGGAACTTTTCTAGCTTCCTTCCTTTAACATGACATTGCCAACTGAAGGATCCTTCGGGGTAAATAAAATTCTCAGAGAATTAAGATTGTAAATAAAGGATACTCTAATCCTGACCAAAAAAATCTCAAGACCTTGAATAAGTGATGAAAAATATATACAATTTTCTTATCTATTTAAGGTTTTCCCTACGAGCTTTTCATTACACAATTTCCAGAAAATTCTGGAATCGTTTTTAAGAAAATTTTCCTGGTTTTAATAGCTGCATCTTTGAAGTCAGTAAAATCTCTCGTTAATTGCATGTCGCTTCCTTATTCGAGTGTCCTTTATTATGTGACATGCGCCCGCGCAGCTGCCAAGGCCTGGCGCTCGAGATACAAGACGGAGCCCGCCAAAGCGAAGATAATGCAAAATTATTTACACACGCACACACACACACACATACACACATGCTATATATATATATATATATATATATATGTATATACACTTAAAATTAGCTGAAGAAAATGAAAAGAAAAGCAAATGAAAATAATTTACCCAAAAGTACGTAATAAAAAAAAATAAGCATGAAGAAACCAAAGGACCTCGACGGCCCGTGCGCAGAGAGGGAGACGTTGTGGCAAAACAATGCGGCAGTTGCATCTTGTACATCTGCAGCGCCCGCTCTCAGACGCTGAGTTGTGGGTAATACGAGTGCCTGATCTTGAGCCCAAACCCAAACCCAAACCCAAACCCGAGGCCGAGTCAGAGCCACAACACAAAAATCCCTGCCCCCAGACAGGATCAGTCATACCAGGTTGAGTTTAAGATTCATGTCCAGGTGTGTTTGCTTAGACCCTCACCCTAGTGGGTGCCCATAGAATCATAGATCTACGCTCCGAGCTAACGGTGCATCTCGCATCACCGTTATGAGTGAAAAATTCTGATCTATCGCCCTTAGCACCGTTATGCTTATTAATATGAGCCCAGGTAATGTGACACGCCCTAAAATCTCTCGCATGCTCTCATTGAATTACACCTTCGATTTCTCACTCTCGTATTTCAATTTTCAATGTTCGATTCCCGAGTCCTGAGTTCCCGTTGTTTGTCAAAAATCAATTTTTTTTTTTTTTTTCAATTTCAAACTCCGCTCCGTTATACGTTGAAGGGAAAGGCTTTAAGAGATGAATTCATTCTTTCCTTACGTGTGCCTCGTGGATGTGATATTTCTCCTTGTTTCAGCTTCTGGCCTCAACTCGTGCCCTCTTATTACTTAACTGCGACCTTCTGTCCTTGTATTTGGTTACAAAACGGTTTTCGCTGTTCATTTCAATGTTTTGTACAGTTATGCGCGCACCCCTTAGAGTTCCAGACTCCTTGCCCCAGGGACACGCCCACACGCGCACATGTCAACCATTGAATATTCATAAATCAATTCATGTAATAACTCATTATATTCGAGTCCTTGCTTGGCGTGTGCGCAGCGGCTGGGTATCCTCCTCTTGCTACTTCGATCTGCTCCTCTTTGATATTCCTTTTTGTACCCGCGCATTGCCCCTAGATCCTTGCTTTGCATATAACGTTACATGCCAGGTGTTTCTCATTGATTCACCAATCTTATTCTCAGTTCAACACACGCTATCGATTTGCATTTATTGAGAACCCATAAAATATTCTTAACTTGTCCCTAAGGGACTTTAAAGGACTTTCACTGCACTTGGAGTGGCACTTATAGCAGGTTAGCTTTAAGCTTTGTTTAAAAAATCGAATACTTTTTATATAAAAAAAAATATTTATTTCTTACTAAAAAAAAAAAAGTAACTATTATTTTAAGCCAGGATAAGCGTAGAGCAAGGACTTACAGTTTACCTGATCTAGTTTCACATTTTCATTCATGAATTCATGAATGTCTTTGAACTAAAATCTGGTTGGTTAATGCCAAGAGTTAAGTCTTAGTTCTTAAGGAGATTTTGGTATTGGGATTTGGCCGAGTTTTCGGTGTCAATTAAACGATTTCGAATGGCTTAAGCATTGGCCAATGCCACTAAGACGCTAAGCCAAAAAGTACTTCACCTTAAGCAGTTTTGCATCAATCCCATCGAGTGGATACACTTCAGCCAACAATAGGGCACTTAAGTGTGCGCTTTGTCCTTAAGTCCTTAAGCGCCTAACCGCAGCGTACACTCGGGTCAGCAGCAGTTTCCAGACAGGACAGGACAAGAGACAGGTTAACACTTTCAAAAACCGCTTACCTTAACATGTCTACTACGTATATCTGTGCCGTGTTTTACTGCGGTTGACCTAAGCCCCAGTGATGCTCGCATAATCAGAGTATTCATTGGAAACAATATTTTTGAGTTCATTCATAAGACATGAGCCTTATATTGTGTTCATTTGCATAAATGTACCCTCGAATGCCATGGATGCTTCCAGGACATCCACATAAGGACAACATCTGTTTTTTGTTACATATATAACTGTCTCTGCTTCTGCTAAAGATCTGCCCCAAGCCTGGATGCACATGTTCTTATAGTTTGTATACTCTGGTCTCCTACATTGACATTATTTTCTCCACGTGTGCACTGCTGCTGCTTGTTTTGACTCCTGCGCCCGGGGTGGTATGCACAGGATAGACAACATTGAGTCATCAACTGACGATTGTGTTGCTTAAATTTTGACAGTTGTTGCCAATGTCAATGCCAATGCATTCTAGTCGACTCAATGGGAAACACTCCAGGCAGCGTTTGCATTTTGCATTGATTGAGTTGTTCTCGTCCCTGTTCCTGTTGTCATTATTCGAACTGTTTTGGGACATTTAGCAATGTTCTTTTGCTTTGTAAACATTCCCCGAAGTTACTTCTATAGGCATTGTCACACAGGTCCCTGAACTCTATAGTTACTAACTTGAATTTGAAAATGCGCCAAACAAAGATTTGCCAAATATTCTCAGTGCAAAGTGTGGGGTCTTTATTTTGTGTGGAAAAGACGACAATTAGGACAAAGTATGTACACATTCATACAGAAAACATCTCAATCAAGATTCAACAGGACATAATGAAAAAACACTCAAGCAAAATACAACTATACACATGTACAAAATGTATAAAAGCATGAATTTTTTTGCTCTTGTAGTAAATGACAAAAATTCACATTGTTCTATTATCTAGCTTCCGCTTCATACATTTTAAAATATAACTCGTGTTTATGAACAAAAAATAAAATATAAAATAATATATTATTTCCATTAATTATCTATTATTAATTTGCTTTTAATAAGATTTCATATTCTAATTAAAAATTTGGCAACATCGATAAACCGATAAATTGATCTACTCCCTTTTCAAAAACTTCTTTTAAATTGGCAATCTGTAAATTAACAGTTTCTATTTCACAATAAATGTTAATGAAAACAATGACAATGGCACCAAATTTGGAGAAAAAGGTGCCAAGCGAACGAATGAACAATTTTCTACATTGGTTAAGCTTGAATTCTCCACAGGCTTTTCTACACACATGTGAATGTGTAGGTATGAGTACGCACATTGTAGGCATGAATGTAGTACGTAGATATGTAGATATGTACATAGTCCGAACTTTTTTATGCATATGCATACATGCATATACGTACATTTATACGTACGCAAAGCAGATATGTACATATGTATATAATACGATAATACGTGCAAGTGTAGATATGTATGCATGCATATGTGCAAATGAAAATATGTATGTATGTATGCATGTCTTTCCTTATCTCTAAGAGATCAGTCGATTTGAACCTTTTTTATTTATTTGCAAATGCGCTAACACTTAACTTACTTAACTTTAAATTCTTCAAATTCAAATATTTTCATTGCTCACAAAAAGTGAGAGGTTATGAAATAAAATGCCCATTATTAAAAGAGATCGCGTGGACACTTGCCCACGCACACACACACACATGCGCACATAACTATTGGAAAATAAAATGCGAAATTATAAAAATTTACTTACGCTTTGGCGTTCTGATTGCAGAGGTTATATTAGACAAGACTTTTATCACTCAATAAACACATTAAAACACAAAAACTCTTCGCGGAAGACACGCAAAAAAAAAATCAGCACGCCAAACATTTCGCGCACTTGTAAAAATTTTTCCGCTAGTGATGCAAACCAAGGTTTTATCAGTGATGGGACGATCGATACACAGATGTTAATTACATAAAGCTTTACTTCTTTGTGTCAACCTCTTTCTACGCACCTGCAATGGGGCTGCATATTTTAACATTCAATTATATCGATGTTTTGTGGGTCATGTTAATAGCATTTGTCACGTGCTGATCTATGCAAATCTCACGCGTTTATAAGTGCAGCTCCACTATGGAGTAACAGCAGCTCATTTTCTTATTTTTTTAGGTTTTTTTTTTAATGAAATAAAAATGCAGAAAACCAAACACCAATCTCTTCGAATTTGCAAGTTATTTTTTTGGTTTATGCGTTAATGCGCTGCAATCTTGAACTGATATTTATTATAATGTCAAAATATTGATGGTCTGACTAAAAAGTGTCCTTTGTCCTTGGTACCATGGCACTAGCAAACAGCCACACCGTGCTTACATGTACATGCATATATATATATATATGTATATATATGTGTGTGTGTGCGTGCACATATTTGTTAGCATTAAAGTAAGCCTGTGCTCTGGTACCTTTCACTAACTTAAGTTGACACCTCATTTAGCTTGGGGCCAGCGTTTAAGTAATGCGATTTGTTCCGTGAGGTTATCGGGGGCCGACGAATGCCGTCGATTGCTTCGATTGTGACAAATGCAAATTCCATTGTTTAAATAATGACAGCGTTTAATCAGAATGCAGGCAGTTAATGAATAGTTGGGCAGGGGTACAGGGGCAAAGGGGTAGAGGTTTTGGTTCGCAAGGCTGAATACGTGAAGTTCGCAATTGTTGCCACTCGTTACATTCCATGGCTGAAAAAGTGCTCGCAAATTATTTGATATTTAAATATAAAAAATTATTGTTTATTTAGATAAAAATAAGCATTTGGTATATAAAAAATATACTAGATTTTTGCGAAAGGAAAAATAGTTAAATTAGCAGAAAATAAGCCAAATTAAGAAAGGATATGCTGCAACCGCCTTTACTACATCCCACATGTATGTGTGTGTGTGTGTGTGTGTGTGTGTGTGTGTCGGCTTTCACTTTTAAGCCTTACGCCAGTTTTATTATCCAATTTTTCGGATTCTGTCCTGGGCATCGAATTACGAAACGGAAATCCATTCGGTTTCTTCCGCTCTTCCTTTCAACTCGATGCGATGCTAACAAGATTAATAAAGGAGCTGCAGCGGCCAAAAGGACACAGCAGGTCCTTAGACACACACACACAAACATACACGAATTCATGCACAGTCATCAAGCGCCGTCAAATATTATATACCCTTTAAAGGAAAATGGGTAAAAGGTTTCCTAAGCTACTTCCAGGTTAGTTGATGCAGGAGGCGTGGGTATCGTGGGTATCCTTGCAGTCGAGCAGACTTATGCCATCGGCTTGGCCATTGTCCTTTTTTTGCGCTAGGCAAATATCAACCAGGCGATGGCAACAGCTACCAGTCTTTTTTTTTTTTTTATTGCCATTACCTGTTCCTGCGCCCGAATTAGAAACCCGACTCCAAGGAGCCGGAAGTTTGTACATTCATTTTGGTTTTTATTGCAATTGCCGCTGCCGCTGCCACAGCGAGAGATGCAGCATGAAAGCAGCATAAACCCTTTTTCAGGATACGCTTGACATCCTTGAAGCATGACTGACCTGTCGCGTGCACAACTGCCAAAATACACTTGGATCTAATGGTCATGATGTTTACCTTTGGGTGTCCTTTGACTACCGTTTCGTTTTTTTCACTTTGATCACATCGAAATCGGCAAGGATCAATTGAAGGCGTGTGCGGGGCTTAAGCAGATGCATTCAAAGTTCCGTCAATCAATGATCGGTTCCATTTATCCTGGCAAACAAGAAAGGATTTAAGAAAAAAAATATATATACGAGTATATATCCAGTTTTAAGTCACGGATATCCTTCCCAGTAAATGTTCTCAGTATGGTTTATGTTTTTGCAGCTCCTTTGGCTGCCTTTGCTTTTGATATATATTTTTCATTATTTTTGGGTTTCATATAAACCATGTGACTTACGGAATACTAATAAAAAAAATCACAATTAATGCTAAACGAAGAAATTATATGGAACATAATAAGATACATAGATATATATATACATATATATAGGGATATATCTTGGAGTGCGTTAGATATAAGAAAACCAACCACTTATACCAAAAACAAAGGGCATGATAAATAACAAATTGAACTTCCTCTAAGATTTGCTTCTAGATATTAGGATCGCGATTAACTCACTCAAAGTTGACTCTCTGGCTGGGTGATGGGTGCGGACTTCATGTGGGGGGCAGGTTAAGGTTCAGATCGGGTTCGGTTATGGATTTGGATTCGGCTTCATCTTCGGATTGGGCTTCATCTTCGGATTCGGACTCATTTTCGGACTCGGCTTCATCTTCGGATTTAGCTTTATCTTCGGATTCGACTTCATCTTCGGAGTCGGCTTCATCTTCGGACTCGGCTTCATCTTCGGACTCAGCTTTATCTTCGGACTCAGCTTTATCTTCGGATTCCACTTCATCTTCGGAGTCGGCTTCATCTTCGGACTCGGCTTCATCTTCGGACTTAGCTTTATCTTGGGATTCGACTTCATCTTCGGAGTCGGCTTCATCTTCGGACTCAGCTTTATCTTCGGATTCGACTTCATCTTCGGAGTCGGCTTTATCTTCGGAATCAGCTTCCTCCTCAGATTTAGCTTTATCTACGAATTCGGACTCATCTTCGGGCTGGGCTTTATCTTCGGATTCAGCTTTATCTTCGGACTCGGCTTCATCTTCGGTTACGGATTCATTTTCGGCTTTGGATTCGGTTTGGGTTTCATCTTCGGCTTCGGCTAGACAGGACATCTGCTCATTTCTTGGATATATATACAGGATATATACAGATTGCAGGTGGGTTTTGGCTCGATGGGTTGACTATCGTTGGTGGCGTCTATGCGGCTGTTGGATATTTACGCTGTTCCAGCGAAATATTGAAGCCGTTCTCGAGCTTGAGAATGATGTCCGCCTGGAGCTTGAAGTCCGCCTCCGTCTCGTTGGAGTGCACGATGTAGTTGCGCACGATGGTGGAGAGGAGTACCTTCAGCTTAAGCATCGCGTATTTGCGACCGACGCAGCTGCGGGGTCCGGCGCTGAAGGGAATGAAGCTGTAGTAGTGTCGGTTGGCCATGCGTTCCGGCAGGAAGTTATCGGGATCGAATTTGGTGGGATTGGGATAGATGTCGGCACGACGATGCACACAATACTGCAGCACCACAACGGTGGTGCCCTTGGGTACAGTGTATGGACCGCTGACCAGCTTAACATCATGATCCAGACGACGGGCAATCAATGGTACTGGTGGATACAAGCGCAGAGTTTCCAGGATGACGCGCTCGAGGTACTTCATTTCCATGGTGTCGGCAAAGGTGCAATCGCGGAGCATGTTGTCGCCAAAGATGGCCTTCTGTTCGGCAAAGACGCGATCCTGGATGTCCTTGTGAATGCCCATCATGCAAAGGGCAAAGCTGGAACCAGCTGAGGTCGTGTCATGGCCCTCAAACATAATGGTGTTCACCTCATCCATGATGTCCTTCTCATTCCACTCAATGTCCGGATTCTTGGCCATCTCAACCATCGCATCGAGGAGCGCCAATCGACGCTTAGCACCCACATCATTCTCATCAATGTCATCCAAATCGTCGCGTAATCCTTCCTTCTTTGTGACTGCAGCAGTGGCACGTCCCTTGGCGGAGGTCTCCTCGACTTCGTCAATGATGCCGCGTGATTCCAACGAGAAGTTCTCCTTGCGATCCTTGACGACCTTGCGTGTCATGCCCAAAATGATGTTCATCATGCGGTCACCCTTCTCGCGCAGCTTGGTGAACTTGTAGATTGAGTCCAGGCGGTAGAGCAGCTTGATCTGGCGCTTGTGGATGATGTCGCACATGTCCACGACAGCCTGGGCATACTCGAAGCTCTTGTTGCCCTCGGGCAACTTCTTCACGCCCATGGCAGTGGAGAGGAGAATGTCGACCGTTGTCTGGGACATGTAATCGTGCACGTCAAAGAATTTGCCAGCCTCCTTGCCCATGCGGGCGGTCACGGCCTTCGAGTGATCCACAAAGGTGGGCACGAAGCTCTTCAAGATGCTCTGATGGAAGGTGGGGGCAATCATCTTGCGATGATGGCGCCAATGGTGTCCATTGCTGATGAGCAGACCATCACCGAACCAGGGCTTAAAGTAGCGATACTCCTCAGCCTTGGTCAGATGCTGGTGTCCACTCAGGATGAGCTCGATGTCATGGGGATTGGTCAGGAACACGAGGAGCACATTGCCCAGCCAAGCTTTCATGGTCTCACCATATTTGTTCAAGTAGCCCAGGCCGACGGACAGGATCTCGGCATTGCTAAGGCCGGCGGCCAAATGTGCCTGGCCAAGCAGTGGCAGTGTTGGGGGTGTCGGTATATTGGCCACCATGCGGTATTCCCGGGTGTTCCGGTGCCAGTACTCATACAGAGCCATCACCAGCATTGTACCCAGCAATCCGGTGACCAATGGACTCAACACAAAGCCACCGCCTGCCGCCTGTTGCAGCGTCTCCTGCACCGTTTCCACAGCCATCCTGGTGATTCTGTTTTCCTGTGTTTCCTGTAGGATAATCCTCTATGTGCTTCTGCTACTCACAACTGTCTCCAACTGCTGCGAGTGCTCAACTGTCTGCTGTCTGGTTGCACCTTTGGGTAATTATACTCGCCATAGGCTATGGACTATGCGCCTCCAAATGGAACCCCCCTTCCAGCCAGGGGACTGGCTGGGGCTCCAAAAGTCAAGCATATGCCAAATCCGAATCATTTGCAAACCAAATCCACAGTTAGCAGCTTTTCCTAGTAAATCATAGTCTTCCATGTCCCCGACCTCCACGTCTTCATGTCTCCGCCTTGTGGCGTCATCGCTGGCTTCTTGTGCTTCGTTGTTAGTGTTTAGATTTTAATTTTTTTTATTCGTTGCTCGTTGTTCGTTGTTCGTTGTTCGCTCTTCCCAGTTCTACGTCATCATTGGAAGCCATCGCCGGAGGTGCCGCTTGGCGATGAGTTTGAGCTGTGAGTGGCTTGACCCGAGGTAAGTGGATTGAATTAATCAATTGGTGATTAACTTTATTTTATTTTTAACAATAAATAAATAAATAAATAAATAATAATAATAAAACATTATATAATTTTCTTACCTGTAAATTATAAAAATAAATTAATAAAAAGAATTATTTTAATATAATTTTTTATCATATATTTAAAAGTAATTTAATAAAAAAAAACAACCGGAAAATTGAGTAATCTTAAAAAAATGAAATAATAAATAAATATACATTAATACAAATATTTTTATTTTTATATAATGTTTTTAAAACATGCTTAAGGGAAAATATATAAAATATGAAAATTTTAATTAATTTATAAATAAAATATAAATACTACATTTATGAATAAAAGCCTTAAATCTGAGTAGCTCTACAAAATTATCAATAAAAAACTATTTATTTTATTTATTTATTTAATATTTTGTATATATAAGAAAAATAATTGAAATGATAAAAAATACACAAAAAAAATAGAATTTTATAAATTAAAGAACTGAGATCTGAGTTACTTTAAAAAATTATCAATATATTATAAATGATTTTAATGAAAGCATTTTTTAAATATACTATAAATGCTTTTATTTCAATAATTTATAAATTAACTAAAAATATTAAAATAGATGATATACAATTATTATTTTAAAAATATTCATTTTAAAATTAAAAATTTCATGAATGAATAAAAATCTGGAATTTTATAATGATAAAAATATTATTAATGAAAACTTATTATTTCGCAAAATATATTAAAACAAATATTTATATAATATATTTAAAATTGTTTAAAAACAGATAATATATAAATATTTTAATATTGATAAAAAATATATATTTAAATAAAAGTATTTTATTAATAATATGTTATATGTTTACCTCGAAGCTATAAATTATGAAATGAAAAATTTTTTTAATAAACATATTTTTTTTTATTATTTACATTATTTTTTATAAGAAATTAAAATAATTTTTCTATTATATAATATTATTTTTAAACAAAAAATGGCTAGTATAAAAATAAAGATTAAGTGATTATAATATTGTATATATATTATGATATAATATAAAAATATTATAAAATTTATCTGAGTAATTTTAAAAATTATGAATGAAAAAAAAATAAATTTTTTTTTAGTTTAAATAAAAATTTATATAAAGTATAAAATATAAAAAATATTTTTAATAATATTTAAACTCGATTCATTAGATTTTCTGAGTAAAAAAAAAAATAATATTTTTTTGACTGACATTTTTTCGAAGTGCCAAAGCCAAAAATTTTATATATTAAAAAATTAAAATTATTTTAAAATTAAAAAAAAAAGAAACCTAAATATTAATATTAATCATAGGTAAAAATAATAATATGAGGTTGAGCCCAGTCGTCGCTCCTTTTAACCCTCTTTATAGATTCCTTTGGCAGTAATAAAATTTCGGATTGTGAGTCTCGTGTTTCGCCAAGATTTTTTGGCAAACCGTCGGTCGGTTTGGTTGGTTCGAGTTACTTCCGCAGGATGCTTCTGTGATCCTTGTACGCGTGTGTATGCAAAGTAGGAACTACCTGTGCCTCTGCTACCTGCAACGGAAGTGGGTGATATTTCTCTTTATTTTTATTTTTTCTATTCGTGTCCTTGTTGTTCTTGTTCTTATTGTTGCTGTTATTATTATTATTATTATTATTATAATGAACGTTGTTTGGCTTTCGCTTTTCATAAAATTCAATTTGAAAAAGTTTTTTTCTTTTTTTTGTATTTTTATTTATTTTCCCTTTTCTTCGTTTTGCTTTTGTTTTCAACACCTGAACGCGAATGCAAAAATCGAAACCGAGCGGAACAATAAAAAGGAAGCTGTCGCTTTTAAGGACGTGCACTCTGTCTCAATCTCCATGTCCTCATCCTCATTCTCCATCCTCCATCCTTCATCCTAGTCCTTGTTGTTGTCCTTGTCCCTGTCTCTGGCTGCGACTGTGTACCCTCTGCCCTCTGCCCCCTGCCCCCTGCCCTTGGTGTTCCTGCCCTAAGTGCTCGCTCTTCTATTCTATTTACATTTTTATTGGGATACAAATTTTTGAATTTGGATTGCACTTGGATTTCCTCTGTCATTGTTGTGCCCAAAGCGCGTGTTGTAAGCGTGTTCCAAAGCCTAAGTACATTTATAAATAGCCTGCAACTACAAGGAATAGGGAAACTCAAAATTAAGGCGATTTCTTCACTTCCTACTCTCAGCCTAGAAATATGCTCTGTATGACAGCCAAGAAAATTCTGATTAAGTCCAATTGGAGTCATAAATACTATAAGCCATTTAAAAAAAAAAAAAACCCAAGAGAAACTATGTAATTAATAATTCCAAAAAACAAAAAAAATACTTTTAATATTATTATTTAACATAATAATAATATTTTTATTTAATACAATAATAATTTTCCCATTTTCAGTTGCCTTCCAATCAGCCACCTGCAGCTTGAAGGAAATCTGAGTCACGTTTTAAGTTTTAAACTGCACATCAAGCAGTGAACTGCTTGCAACATTCAAGCAGTTGCATTCTAAAAATACCATTTTTTTAATACTAATAAAAATACCAAAATATATATATAGTTTTATAATTTTAGTTTTATTTCACAAAATGCATATTGAAAATATAAAAAAAAATTATGTACTTTGAGTTTGCTTTTTTGATTGGTGCCTTTGTGTGTGTAAATGTGTGTTTATGAGTGTGTGTGTGTGTTGTGTGTTGTGTGTAATTAAGTTTTGGGGTAAAAGGTGACTGAATCTTCTGCTCTGTAAACACTTTTTACATAATAAATTAAAAGAAAAATAAAAAAATAAATTAAAGGATGATTTTGTGATCGCTGCATTTCATATCGATTTCCATTTCGACTTTGAAGCTAATGCTAATTTATATACTATGTGCATATGCGTGTGTGTGTGTGTATGTGTGTATATGCAGATGTGTTTAGGGAATACTTATGTGTGTGTGTATATACATATATATATGTATAAATATGTATGTATATTGTATGACTTTTATCAAAATTCTTCAGCTGGACACATAAGCACACGTCTTTTATAATGTTAAAATCATAATGATTATAATTATAAAAATAATAATAATAATAATAATAATAAAAATAGTTATAATTAGAATAATAATAAAAGTTTTTAGTTCTCAGTTTTAGTTTTTATATAACGGAATCGCAATTACAAACTAACGTCTTTTTTAAATTGTTGTGTGTTTTTGGAGAGACCATCGACCACAGCAGTTGCATAAATTTTCAAAGAACACGCCAGAAACAAATCGAACAATCAATAAAGAGAGGGGTGAGTGGAGGAGGAGTGGGGAGGTGCACATTACAGACTGTCTGACAAAAATCGATTGGATAGTAATCGAAGTAGTTATATGCACATTTCAGGTGTGTGTGGGGCACAGTTGACTTTGTTACGAAGGACACAGGAGGTAGGAGGAAGTAATGGTATACATTTGAGGAAGGGCTACCCCTACACATGTATATACAATGAAAAATTATATATTAAAATAAAAAAAAAAAAAAAACAAAAAAAAACAGACAAGAAGAAAAATCGAACTGAGTGTGGAGTTGCATTAGATGTTGGGTTAGGTTCCATTCTGGGTGATTCTTTCATTTTATGTTGAGTGTCGCCTACGTTGTCTCATTTAGATGCGCACACTGTGCATCCTGCATGAGCTGTGTCAGTTTCTGCATAAACGTTGGAATGTCCTGCAAGAAAGAAAAAATCCGGATTAGACGACAGAGTCGTCAGTACTCGAATTATTTAATTCTTACAGTTGTCTGGCAGATACTCTCGAGTGCCGTATGGTTTACTGGCAGTGCGGCATTCACAAAACTATCGTGAAGCTGTCTCCTGTCCACTTGACCCATGGAATACATCGCCTGGGCAATTAAATCAAAGTGCAGTACACCTTCCCCGTTGATCAACAGATTGAGCAGCGCACTCTGAAAGGAGCTCAACAATTGCTCCTTGAACAATGCCCTCTGATATAGACGACTGCGTTCATTCACATTCTGCATGGAGATGAGCACACTCCGCACATTAGTTGGATCGGTGCCGCTGACAAGCATCTGGCCGTACGCAT
Organism: Zaprionus lineosus; assembly: GCA_035044505.1. Taxonomy (NCBI): domain Eukaryota; kingdom Metazoa; phylum Arthropoda; class Insecta; order Diptera; family Drosophilidae; genus Zaprionus; species Zaprionus lineosus. The sequence goes on from JAWNNX010000676.1 coordinate 700,296, forward strand.
TCATTATTGCCATAAAATGGTCCGGATGTAAATTGTTACTGCAATTGAAGTTGTGTGGCTGCCCATTGGTAATCCCATTGCCATGGCCATTGCTAATTTGATTCTTGTAGAAGAACTGCCACTTAAAGGTGAGCACGCTAAAAAGAAAGGAAGACATTATCAACAATAATTATTCTCTGGACTGTCAGTTAACAGGTCGCACTCACCTGTCGAACAGTGCAAAAAGCAAACTTGTTATTTCACTGTTGTCCGTGGCCGCGTTCTGTTGCTGCAGCAGAGGTAAAATCTGCTGTGTGCTAAAGGTCAAGATGCTGGGCAGTAGGCCAGATGATACACTTCCCGGCTGCTCCACAATCAGCTGAAACATTTGTAATATCTTCTCCATAACAGCCAAGCGACTCAGTGTCAGCGGCTCCCTATATAAACACACACACATCAATTAGAAAGAGAAGGAAGGATGTAGAGTTAGGGCTCTTACGGACCTGCTGCTCACGTCAATGAACAATGTGATCATCTCCTTGATGAACTGTGCGCCCAGGTGTATGGGCAATGTCCGCAACATGCTCAGGCTGAACTCCGCCACTGTAATAGCCATTGCAATGCTGCTCAGTCCATAGCTATTGAAGATTACCAGTGACTTATTTAGAATAGGCTGCGCGTAAGAGAAAGAGACAGAGACAGGAATTAGATTAAGACTAAGATAAAGTACTCCAAGCTTTGGGAATTACCTTGAATGTACTGGCTAACATGTCCTTTGCATTGGCACCCGTTGCTTTAAAATACTCAATTAGGGCTGTGAAAATGCCCAACAGACTGAGCGTTGTGGCAGCCACTTTGCTCTCACCCGTCACAGCCAAGTCAATCTCTAGGAAATTGCGTGCCAGTGCATCAATATATTCGCGGAGCATCCATGAGCGTCGCTGGTAGTCCTGTTGCACCTCAGTAACACCTTTCCAGGGCAATACCATATAACTGACCAAGCTTATGTGTACATTGATGGACACCTGGCGCGGCAACTGGGAGCCAAGACGTGGTCCCGCCTGTATCAGGCTTTGTATCTCGGGTATATCCAGCAGACACTTGGGTCGTATCACAGTAGCAATGAAGAGTAGCACCTCGCTAGCCGCCTGTTGCACAATCGGCGATGCTGCCGAAGGTGAATTGTTGCCAGAGAAAATGCTACCCATTATGGCAAAGAGTCGATGCAGCAGTTGCTCATTGTTCATCGATTCCGACAGCGGAAAAATGCTGCGTATGGCCAGCAAAACTTGAGCGTAACTACAAATATGGAAAATATGTATTTTTTTTTTTTTGTTTTTTTTAGTTCAATATAAATAAAGTTATAAAAAATTACTCACAGGTTATCCATATCAGTCTGAAAGCTTGCCTTTTCTGAATCACTTCCACCAATGCGATTGGAGGCCAGAAGATGCAATGTTTGCAGCAATCTAGACGATAAAAGCTGCAACTGGCTTTCCATCTCATCAACCACGTCACCTGTAGCCGTCGATGTGTCCATCAACGGAGCCAGACGCACCACTGCCTGGCAAACAGTCGCAAAATCTCGTAGTATTTCACCCACATTCGCCATCTTCAGCTTACGGGCCGCCTCATAGCAACGACCACTGCCATGATCTATTGCCAGCTCTAATGATATTAAATACGTTTGCGGACGTGACCAATGGGCAAATACTTGTGCAAATACTATATGAGGACCTCGCGTTGTGGCCAACAGGGCCAAACACTCGAAACACTGGTCCAAAAATTGCTGCCACTCTGTGGTGGGCGTCTAAAATGGATAAAAGTATTTACTGCAAAAATCTTAAATTTGTAATTTTTTGAATTAGATTAGATTACCTCCTCCTCCATTAGCTCATTGTCAAGAAGCTCCAGCTCGGGCTTATTTATCTCAAACTGTGTGCGTCGCATGATTTCCTCGACCAGTTTCATCATAATCTCTCCGTGAAAGGCTGTCATGTGTGTTGACTGCTCTCCAATTACCTTTATAATGGGCGTCCAAATGTCCAGTTTCTCGGTAAAGTCTAGAGCGCCATGCACTATTTCATTGAAGGATTATAAAAGGTTTCACTTTAATCGGTAATAAAAATAGAATCTAATAAAAGTACTCACATTTGGTTGTGCAACGATAAAGCTGATCCAAAAATGACTCAAGCATTTCAGGCTCCTGCATCAGCTTGCCCGCATATTTGGTACTGTAGAGTCTCAAGAGTTCGCGAAACTTATCGCTATACATTTCACTCTGGTGCTTACTATTATTGTGCTGTTCAAGCAGACCACTGACACCGCTGATCAGTGTGCCCGCATAGGGCAATGGTTTTTGCAAATACAGCAGCTCATTGAGGACAGAGAGGGCACCCAGTGAAATGAGCTCGTTTTCATGGCGCCATTGCGATAAATCGAGAATGCTCATTAGAAAATACTCAGAGATCAGTTCGGTGCTTATCCATGAAACCCAATGCTGCACGCAACTGAGCAGCTCCAGTATAGAGGAACTGCAAAGGATGTTTATAAAAGGATTACCAACAATTGTAAGCGTCAGTTTATAAGTTTCTTTTTTTTTTTTTTTTTTTGTTATAAATAAAAATATGAATAAACTGAAATATATGTGGCAGAAGGAACGGAACTGATGCAATCAATCAATTATTAATTACAGAGATTCTCATAAAACATGAATAACGACGTAGTTATTTATATAAAATACAGGTGTTTGCATACCTTAGTTGATTGTCATTTGGCAGAGCTGTAGCTAGACTGTAGTCCATTAATGTGCTGTGTAGGGTGGTCTGGATGTCTTTACCGTTGATATGACAAACAGCGATTAGTAAATATTTGGTGACCAGGTCCATAACATCGGGTACACACAAGGAAATGCTAAACACATAGACCAACAAATATAAACGAAACGTGAAGCATAGTAGGGAGCATATATGGATACAGGTAACATCCACTGGTTGAGTCACATGTAAAAATTTATTACGAATGCTTACCATGAGTGAAAGTACTGTTTCCATTCGGAGGTAAGATCACCGCGATTGCTCACCACTTCCTCAGAGGTGACACGCAGCAGATTTATACCCAATGGAAATCGTGTCTTTGTCAGATCAATGCAACGTTGCATATACTGGGTACCAATGTCGGGAAACTCGCGTTTGCCTAGCAGAACGATCAGCTGTGCTAGTGTATCGCAATGTCGTCGAGCCCCAACCGGCACATCTAAGTGAACATAACTGTTCCAGAGTGCCTCACGTAGCAACGTTCGATCTGAAGCGCTTAGGTGTGTCCACCGGCGGGTTATTGTGTGTTCGATGGTAGAAGTACTAAAGAACCAAAGGAATTGATTCTCCGTAAAGCTATTGTTAGATGTAACTATGCGTAGGCATAGCTGCCAGGCACCCGGCTGGGATTTGAATGCCAAAAGGTTCGTTTCAATTTCACGTTTCCTTGCATTGCTCGTAGCTGGCTGATAGAACTCATTTAACAGCACCTCCACCGACGTCATCGATCCGGCGTGCTGCAGATGACGCATTGCAGTTATAACTAAACATTAAGCTGCCCGTGTGGCACTATAAAAACTACGGCAAACTACGCCCCACTGTCCAAATTTTTTTTTTGGAACACTTGTGAGTGGTTGGCCTTAGACTTACCATTTTAGTTGGCGGTAAAGTGGATTATGTGCAATCGAATGTGTGTGGTGTTTGTGCTCAGTGATTATGGTGATTAGTAGGTTGCGTGCATCAGCAAATTATTACCACAAATTTCATGGTTTTATTTAAATTTTATCAATTTTCTTTGTGTATATACGACTTGCACATATCGGCAGAGTTGCCAGTGCAAGAAGATGCTGCCAGATCGTTTCAACTTTTCACCAAATAACAGAGCTGCTGTTCAAGATGGTATGCAACAAGCGCAGCAATAATGGCCGATATTTGTATGCGTAAGCACAAGTTTTGCAATCAAAATAAATTCCTACCAAATATGTAAAATTCAATGCAACTTCAAAAAATTGTTATTAAAATATTTTTACTTTAAAATTATTACAGGTATTGAAGTGAACACCTGATGTGTCCACTTTGCGATAGTCTTATAACTGTTTTTAATATTTGATAAAATATCGAAAAACGATAGACTGTATATCGATGATAGCAAACAGCTTGAATAAAGCATAACAGCTGGAAAGTCGAAGACGACAACCAGAAACGGGTGAAAACGTAGGAGCTGTAGCGACGTAGTGAACTTTTATATGTTTATCCATACGAAGAAAAATTAAGTAAAAATCGCAGTCGTAATAATAATAATTAGTAAAACGTGAAAAAATGCACAGGCCGTCGGTGCATACAACAATGTGGAGAAGTATCGATGCATGAAATCAACGGCGGCGCCAGCCACTTAACAATTTAAGCCAACCACAAAAGTAACTGCAACCTACGAATTCAATACAGACATAACGGAGAAAAAAAAAATAAAAGGTACCCCATGACCAAAAAAAAAAAACAGCCATATTTTGTTGGCCAAATGACCAATATTAACTCACAGTACAAAAAAGAGAAGGTCTCTCTAACTCAATGTCTGGTGTGTCGTGTGTGCAGTCAGAATTAAATAAAAAATAGTGTAGGTGCGACAGCAAACTTAATCATAAAACAGTTATTTTTAATTTAATCATCATTCCGCTGGAACGACAAATCATCGGTGCACTCTTTAATCATGTTATTAGTATTCTTTGAAAATTTTAATAAATTGACATTGTAAATTGTACATTCAACACTGCTCTTACGTATGCATATTGCATATATATAAATATATATACATTTATATGCATGTATGTATGCATGTACATGCAAATGCTCACTACATGCACATGCATACGCAAATATGTATATTGACATGTGATTGTGTAGCCAGCCCTTGCAGTTTTGTTTTGTCTTTTTAACTCTCTTGTCTTTCTCTTTGCTCAAATTATCTCTTATTCTAAGTATGTTGCTTGGACGAGATTGTGTTCTTTTTGTTTTTTGAAAAGTTAAAATAGCCATTCAAATGATGATAACTTTTTTTTATATGATTTGTTTTATATGTGCTTTTAAAATTTGTCATTCTCCTTTAAAGTTTGATTCTATGAGACCGTTAGATTGCGAGAGTGCGTATATGTGTATGTATTTTTACAGTGTGTGTCTGCTTATCCTTACCTATATTTTATTTGCTTGTGTTTTTCTTTTGATTTGTTTCCTGCACATTCAAAGTCGTTTCCTGTTATTATTTTCAAATATGGAGAACATTCCAATTGGCATTTTTCTTATTGTCATTTTTTCTTATTGGCGTTTTTTGCATAAATTAATATAAATATACATATCTTATTTATTTATATTTATGCTTTTAATTTGCCTACTCTGCTACTACGCACTTTGTCTTGCACGCTTATTGCGTTGTGTTTATGATTTCTTTTCGCCTCGCTTTTGCGTTTTAAATGTTATCAGCAGCAACGGAATTGTTACACATCTAAATACACATGCACAGTTGCATGTGTGTGCGTCTTGTGATTCGTTTTCTATTCTTCAGAGTTTTTGAGACACTTTCTGATAACTTTTCAAGTCATAGGCCTTCGCCCATTATCTTTCCTATTTTACTTTGTGTCTTGATGAGCAGTCAATGACCGTACCACTCAGGTGTTGGGTGGAGTTGTAAGGGAAAGGTGTTAGGGGGGGAGACACATTATAAATTAACAAATATATAGGTTCATGCGCAACTTAAGGTGACTGAGTAACGTTTACTTTAGTTCACATAGACCATGCATACATACATATGCATTTTATGTTGTGTGTATGTATGTATGTATGCATGTGTATGGGATATATAACGAAACCCATAAACAAGTACATACGTGCATTTGACCCCGTTAGGTTCAAACCTAAATCAATTCCCTTACAATTCAGCTACCAGGCTTTAACGCTGTGAGCATATAGTGTAGGAGGAGCAGATAAATAGGGGAAAGGAGAACAAGGGAATTGCTGACTTCTGCGTCATTGCAATTTAGCTCAAACCCTGGTAGTTTGCAAAATGAAGGGCATTGAAAGCTTCGCCGTTGTTCGGTTTTTTATACTTTGCTGCTTCGTTTGCTTTTATATTTGCTTGGCTGTTTGCTAGTGTGTTGCATTTAGCGTCGTGTGTGCTTTACAGCTGCTGTCCTTGATTATAGCTTTTCTTTGCTTGGCAGAATCGCGGACTGGTTGTTATTGCCTCTTCTTCTTCTTTTGCTTCTTCTGCTTCTTCTTCTTCTTCTTGTTATTCTGTTCTTTCATCTAATATTGTTTGTGTAGTTTTACTGGATATTGGCTATATTGTATTTGTTGTTAGTATTCAAGTTGTTTTGCTTTGGTTTGGTTTTGGTTTTGGCTCTCGCTTTGTTATGATTTTCTTTGTACATGTGCTTTCTGGGGGTCTCTTTTTATATCGCCTTCCCTCTGTAATACTCTCGCTCGCTCGCTCTCTTTCTCACCTCTATTTCGCAGTCGCTATCTCTCTCTTTTTATCTTCTTCTGTGAGTCTTTCTCTGTTAGCAGGTTGGCGCGCTGCATTCTCTCTCCCTCTCTCTCTTCTTCTCTCTCTCTTTTTGTCTCTCTCTCACTATTTCGCTTACTCTTTTACGCTCTCATTCTCAGGCTGTATGTTCTCTCCCTCGCAGTCGCTGTCGCTGGCTTGTGCTGCTTCTTATGCTGCCTTCAGATGTTTGTGTGCTGCTCGCTATGGGGGCTTCGAAACTTTGTTGCCAGTTAATTTTCAGTAACTAGTTGAAGTAGACAACAAAAGAGAAAAATAAAATTCAAAAATCAAATTCGACAATTATTACAACAGAGACACCAAAGCAAAGGTACGAAGAAACAGCAGAAGCAACAATAACAACAAATCAACAGAAAGAAAAGTAAAACTTAAAACAAAAATGCAAAGCATTAACAACAACAACAACAACAACAGCAACAATAACAATAACAAATATTCAGACGATAAAGCAAACACAAAATCTACACATATTAACAACAACCCAAGTGTTATCTGTTTTGATGCATGTTAATGTGTGTGCGTGTGTGTGTGTGTGTGTGTGTGTACGGTTTATTTTGTTGAAAATTTTTTTTTTTTTTAAGTTTCGTAATTTGAAAATGCAGTTTAATGGATTTCAGTCAGCTGCGTGAGTTGTTTTTGTATTTCGAGTGGCTTGAAATGAGTGGACGTGTGTGAGGAAGACATCACAAGGGAAAAGCATGCATAAAATAATAATAATAATAATAATAATAAGAATAACTGTTTTATTTTCAAATTTGCTTTTAACATTCTTTTGACCAATTCTGTTTTTCCGCCCTGAGCTATTTTCTTTGCCTCCCTGTGCCAGCGAATTATTAAATGTGTATAAATATATGTAGATATATGAATGTGTGTGACTTGTGTGTCATCAATATAAGATAATCACGGTCCCCATAACAAAACCAAAAACAAATGCAACACCAACACCAACACCAACACCAAACACCAAAATCAACACCAATATCAACAACAATAAGAAAACCAAAACCAAAACCAAACCCAAACAACAAGCGACAATAACAACAAGACAGTGTCCCTTACAAAAAAAACAAAAAAGAATTGCAACTAAGTGTCATTTGGTCAGACAACGGTGCGTTGTTGTTGTTGTTGTAGTTTGTCTGTTGATCTTCCAGTGTCAGAGAGCGTGGGCATATAATCGCACACACCTAAACAAGCAGTTCGCACATATGTATGTATGTATATAAAAATGCATACAAGCATAGGGTCCAACACACAGCTGAGAGACACCAACAACAAACAACACACAGCAAAGCAAAACGCGAATAACAAAACGTTGAAGCTTAACAACAGTTAAGCTGCTCCCCCATTTTTGAGTGCATATGTGTATGAGCTTCTGTGCATGTGTGTGCGCGTATATTTATGTGCATGTATTTTTTGAACAATTTGAACTTGCTAAACTCGCCAAAGATTGATAGAAGACACAATAAACAGACAAAGTATAAAATTTTAATCAATTTATTAAGCTTCACTGTAGCTTTACGCTGTGTATACAAACATTGAAGAGAAAGAAAGATAGACAGCCACAAAGATTGAGAGAGGGGCAATGACAAAGAGACATATACAGAGAGTTGAATTATCTCATCCAAAAGAGAGCAGGTTGACCAACAGTGTACAGTGTGTGCTCGCAGTTAAATGTTCATTTACCACAATTGTTAGCAAACTTTAAACGAACATGTGTAGATGTATATGCAATTGCACTTGGAGCACATTTTGTCAAACTTTATATTCTATATAATAGATACATATACATATATATACATATATAAGTATATATATTGTACACATATGACGACAGTGTCAATGTCAAAAGCTTTCTGTTAATATTGCTCATTTGCTTGGTGGTTCACTTAGTGAGTACAGGATACGTTAAGAAAATACGAATAAATTATATGTAAACATATATTCATAAAAATATAAACAGTGAGTTCATCAGTTGAATGTTGCTAAAAATATACAATTTAAGATTTATAATTAAATATTCCAGATTATTTATAAAATTAGGCATAAATTTTTAAATTAAATTTGGTGATGTGTAATAATGAATTTAAAAATAATTTATTTAACATTTGAAGTGTCATCGATTGTTTTCATTGTGTGTATATATATATACGGGCTTTGTTTGTAGTTGCGTGTTTAACAATGGCTGTGTCCACTGTATATTTGTTGATTTCAAATTGTCACGGGGGTTGCTGCTAATACATTTTTCTCTTTACCCCCTCTCCCTCTCTCTCTCTCTCACCGTCGCTCTATCATGCACTTGCTCTCAGTTGCCAACAGCCAATAACATTAAACAGCTGAGCTTGTTTGAAAACAACAGCCCGTCCCAGATGTGTTGAAGAGTGGAAGTTAACGGTTGGGGGGAGGGAGAAGAGTGCGTACTGTGGCATGTCTATTATCGAAAGCAGGGCATAGATAGAGAAAAAAAAATACGAAAAAAAAATAAATAGCAATCATAGCGAAACAATTTTTATTGTTACCAACAGAAGCAGCGCTGCGTAGAACAGCGTGTGAGAAAGAGATGGATGATGTCATGGTATATGCAAGAGTGTGAAGGAATGAGTAAGCACGAATAAAAGTTCTTATTTTCTTTCACATAAACATGCGCCCCGAAAGTATGCAACATCAAATTGAATTGATATGTTGAAACTGCAAACTGTCCTTGATGCCTTTGCTCTGCACAGTTACTTATGGTGCTTATGGTGCCTGCTGCCCCTCCTCTCCTCCCTCTCTCTCACTCTCTCTCTTTGTCTGGCTCTCTGTTCGACATCCTTTACTCAAGCGACAATAACGCCTAGAAAAAAATGGGTGAGAGCAGTAACAGGCGACGCAGTGGTTGTGTTTATTGACGTCACTGTTTGTTGTTGTGAATAATGCTGCGACTGGCGACGCTGACGCTGACGCTGACGCTGATGCTGATGCTGTTTCCCCACACACTCCGCCGCTGCTGCTGCTGCTGCTGCTGTTGGTGCGCTGCTGACATAGTTTCACTGATTTAGGCTGTGCGTGCGAGAAGAGAGAAGTATATAAAGTCTATCGTTTGACCTAAATATACATGCCTACTGTGTGTGTGTGTGTGTGTACTGCGTATAACTAAGATTCGGCTGCAGTGCTCATGGTCAAGCAACGTGCCTGATACTATTGATAAAGATATCAGTCATGTATACACTATAGATTTGTCCTATATATTTTCATTTGAAATGTGCATATAACCTTCACACACATATACATATATACATATACACATATATACATATAATAAAAAATGAATTTTTCAATTTGCAGGCAGACGGACAACGGCAACTGCATTGCTCGTCCAGTTTCTTATGTGCGCTGGTCAACGAGGAGTTAAGCAGTGCAGCAACAATTGAATAAAATTTGAATTTCAAATAAAATCAACAAAGCGAACAACAACAACAACAACAACAACAATCACCGCCTTAGCCTTAGCCATAGTGGATGCAACGAGTCCAGAAGACCAGAAATAAAAAATAAATCAAAAACAGTAAAACAAAAATAATAAACAAAGATTAATTAATTTAAAGACAAGATCAGCCTAGCCTGTCGGTACGTGTCATATAGTAACGGGAAATTGAGATTTTCTTAATTTCGAAATATTCATAACATTGCCAAAAACAAAAACAAAAACAAACAAACAAAAAAAAAACAAAAACAAAAACAAAAACAAATCAAAATGTCATCGCCGAGTGCTGGTAAACGACGCATGGACAATGATGTCATTAAGCTAATTGAATCCAAGCACGAAGTGACCATTTTGGGTGGACTCAATGAGTTCCATGTGAAATTCTTTGGTCCGACGGGTACACCATACGAGGGTGGCGTGTGGAAGGTGCGCGTCTACTTGCCGGATAATTATCCATTCAAATCGCCAAGCATTGGCTTCGTCAACAAGATCTATCATCCGAATATTGATGAATCATCCGGTACGGTGTGCCTGGATGTGATCAATCAGGCCTGGACCGCATTGTATGATCTATCAAATATATTTGAATCATTTCTGCCGCAGCTGCTCACATATCCAAATCCGGTTGATCCATTGAATCGTGATGCTGCCGCCCTTTACCTGCATGAGCCGGAGGAGTATCATCGCAAGGTTGCCGACTATGTGCAAAGGTATGCGACCGAGGATGCGCTGCGGGCGGCGCAACAGGAGCGCGAGAGTAGCGACAGCGAATCAAGCATGTCTGACTATAGCGAGGACGAAGCCAGAGATATGGAATTATAATATCGGTTTAATTATATAATAGCAACCATAAGAAGAACATCAGCAACAATAGCAGCAGCCTAATGCATCCTTATAATCCTTTGATTAATCCTCGATTTGATGAATGTCGACACAATCAGATCGCGCCTCATTGATGTGGCATGAAAACAGATATAAAACAAAAAAGAGCAAAACTAACAATATTATAATATTTGCATATTATAATTAACACATACACCCAAACACACACTCACACACACACATACACAAATGCATATATATATATGTATTATTATACATAAAGAACGTGATTCGATGATGTCGCATATTGCAAATTCAATGCGATATGTGTACACACACATACACACACACACAAACACATACAAACACACACACACACAAACTCACATACACAAACTCCCACACACACACACAAACTCACATACACACACAAATGCATATTATTATGTTGTATATACGTTCTATATATGAAGACGTATATATGCAAAAAGGATATGTGTACTAATTAAATTTAAGGAAAAAGCAGTTCGAAAGAAAAATTCTTAGAAATATAGAAATTAGAAGCTGATAAAACCCAAGATTATATATTGAGAGAAAATCCAAAATAGAAGTCAAACGTGTAACAAATAATATTTAATTTTTCAGTGAGAGGAAGGAGCATTAAAAACTAACGCAATTTAATTGTTCTAATAAGTACAGACAGCACACACACACACACACACACACATGCAAACACACACGCATAAACTCATGCAAGTTTACACAAATTGAAACTATATAATAGATAGTTGTATATACCCTATAGAGTATATACCTTAAACTAATGTCTTTGATTATCAGCTTATCAGCTGTTTAGTTGGTAGTACGTTTAACAGAAGCCTCAACTATGAGAATACCCTATAAATGCATAGCCGCCCCACTTGACTTGACTAAGTAGCAACTTCGTGTCCGCTACAGTGAGTAATGTCCATTTAATCAGTGACTCGGTGAATCATTTGAATTCACATGTCACACAGAGCAGCTTTTAAGACGGTAAAATACACAGTCAACACACACAGACACACCCATACACACTCACACACACACACAGACACACCCATACACAGACACACACATAGACACACACAAACAATAAGCAAAACCAAATTTGATTTCAATTTTTAATATCGATTTCAAAATATGAATACAATTCAAAAACGAAAACAAAACAAAACATAACAAAAAACAAAACAAAACTAAAAAAAAAAGATTTTCAATTAATGTTTTTTTTTCCCCTAATGACACGAGTTGAAGCTCATTTTCTTGTTATATTAATAATATAATTAAATTTAAAAAGTGTTTATTGTGTAATTTTTATGAATAGGAATCGTGTAATTTAATGCAATAATTTGTAACTTGTGCGTTAATAATATTTATTAAAAGAATCGCAGAATAAAGATTGAATTTCATTTGTGTTCAATTGTTAAACAAATAAAAAAAAAAATGTAACTACGTTAAAAAAAAAAATACAAGTTTCCTCTGTCAATTGTGCGTCTTGTTTTAAATAATTTTTTATTTTTCTTTATTTGATTTTTATTTTTTTTTATAAAGTTTTTTTTTTTTGTTATTTTTATTTTTTTATTATATTATTTTATTTATATATTTTTTTTTATTTTATTTATTTTTTATTTTATTTTTGTTCTGTGTTGCTTTAAGTTTTTGCTTTGATGGAACAGAAAAGAAATTTTATTTACCTCCTGTGCAGCACATTAATTTTATGAACTATTGATAATTAAAAAAAATAAAAAAAAAAAAAGAACTAATATTACAAATTGTTTAGAGTTGTGTATTCTTGAGAGTTAATAATAAAAATAAAAATAAACTCACGATTTTTTGTAAATACGAACGAGTCCTCATTTTAAACTCAAGCTTAAAAACGAACTTCAATTTTATTTATTTTTTAAATTAATTTGCAGCTTGATGAGTTCAATTATTTTAAATCAAATGCACACAAACGCATACACACACACACACAGGCACACACACACACACACACATACGAACAGTATATTGATATACAAAGTGTACACACATTGATTATATAGAGGATCGTATGGCAGGAAGGAGATACTGTATGAGGGGGATGGGGAGGGGAGGGGTGGGAAATATTGGGATGGTTTTTAATCGAATCAAATGCAAAAACATTTAAAAAAAATGAACGTAAGTGAACAAATACAAAAAAAAAAACCAGAAATAAAGTAAAGCAAAAAAAAAATACTTTTTAAAATATACCTTAAAAAATAAATACATATATTGTGCTAACATTAAAAATATTTAATGCTTAAGTTTAACAAGTGTTTATGAAATGAATATGTAAAAAAAAACAAAAAATATATTAAATATAATGAGTAAAATATGAACAAATCAAATGCTACATATAATGGCAAATATATAAACAAATAACCAACTTTTTTCTTAAACTTCTTTTTATATACCTGAGGGAGTTCAATGTTAATATTAAAATTAATATTAATATTGATATTTATTTTAATATTAATATTAATATTTATTTTAATATAAATATTTATATTTATTTTAATATTAATATTTATATTTTTTTAATATTAATATTAACATTTAATTTAATATTAAAATTAATATTTATTTTAATATTTATATTAATATTTATTTTAATATTAATATTCATATTAATATTTATTTTAATATTAATATTTTTATTAATATTTATTTTAATATTAATATTAATATTAATATTATTTTTGATATTTATTTCAAATATTAATTTTAATATTAATATTCGTCGACTTTTGGCTGACATTTGCGGTTAACCTCAATCAGAGTCTTGTTGACCATTACACTTGTTCCTTCGCATTTCTTGTTTTGTCAATAAAAACGCTTATAATTTTATCACCCTACACCCCGCCCCGCACCACCCCTCCCTCCCCCCTGCCTAGTTAAACCACCCAGCCATCTGCATACCTTGGCTATGCTAACGGATATTGTCGACGGTTTTGTCAACACATTTCTTCGGTTCGCCTTGGAAACTTGAGTTTGTTGATTGCTTGAAGAAGTTTTTCCTTCTGCTTCCTTTTATTAAAATTATTCTACATTTTTTTTTGCTTCAGTAGCAATTCGGAAAATTCGCTTTTCTTTTCAAGTTTCTCAACAACAACCAACAACTGCAGCAACAGGACCTACAAAAATGGGTATCAAATTTTTGCATTTAAAAAAAAAAACTGCACTCAGTTAATTGTGAGAGTTAAAAATCAAAAAAAAAAAAAAAAATAACTGTCATATATCAAAAAATTACGACAAAAAAAAAAATAAAATGAAAATTCAAATAAAAGAAATAAATTCCAAGGCAGTGATTCGGGAACTGAAAGTGAATTCTTTTCGTTTTTCAAAGTTTGTTATCCTTAAATCATCCAATTAAAGTTCAGAGTTGAAATAATCTGGAGCCAGAACTGTTAAGCCATTGACGAATCGTTACTTAGTGCTAGTAGTAGGTCCTTCAGTCTTTTCAGTCCTGCAGCGAGGACATGCAGGACAATGCGAGCTAATGCCTGTCAATCAAGCTCCGAAGCGGTATAACTATGGGACTCACTTGAGCAGACAAAAGGGTTGCTTAAGGAGATAAAATAATAGACCAAAGTGCTTTATAGGTGCTGCATATACATATGTGTATGTGTACTAGTGTGTGTGCGCGTATGTGTAGCATATATATTCCCAGATGGAGTCGCTTTGTTGTTGGGGCAACGGGAAATCAACAAATTATATGGGAATTAAGTATACGTACGAGTGGAGCATAAGTGTTGCATACTTTTGAGCGTTAGTCGAACATTTAAACACATATCCGCATATCCGTTATATGACATCCGACATCCGGAGTACTAATAAAATTATAGTACCTTCGACTTGGGCAATGTCAGTCCACTGAAACTCAAACAAAAGCCCAGATCAGGAGTTGGAGGCAACGTCTGTCTGATGGGCTCCTTTAATGGCCTATCGGCTGGGCCCTGCCTATAAAGTCGTAGAACTGTCAAATTAAAAGGATTGCATGAGTAAACAAAGCCATGCATTCGGCTGGGGTTAGCTCCTTGATAAAAAATGAAGATGGATCTTCAGTTCTTGCACTTGGAGAAAAATAAAATATTAGACATTATTTGATTTATTTTTATTTAATTAAAAGAAATGAATAAAAAATTTAAAATAATTCTCAATTAAAAAATCAAAATTACCTTAATTTATGGGACATGAGTTTTGCCATTTAAAATATTTAAATAAATTAAATTAAAAAAAAGAAATAGTAATTAAATAAAATAATAATAAAAAATAGTTTTAGGTAGTGGTTAATGGCACTTCAGGTTAAGGGACATTATTTAACTTTGCTTTTTAAATTATAAAAAGAAAAAATAAAAGAGAATAATTATTTAAAACTTAATTGTTAGATAAAAAATAATAAATAAAAAAATAGGTGATGTTTAAGAATACTTTAGGTTATTGAACATTTATTTATTTTTTTTATTTATTTATTTATTTATTTGTTTTTTTGAAGTAAAATAAATTTAAGACATAATTAAAAAACATTAATAGCTAAACAGAAAATATTAAAATAAAAAATATATAAAATTGAATGAATGGTAGTGAATAATATCAGTTAAATTAAATTTTAATTTTAAACTTTATTTATTTAATAAAAAATATAATGAGATGTTACATATAGAATTTCTGGGGGTTTTCTAATAAGAAAAAGGTAGTTAAAAAATAAATAAATAATAAATAACTTAATGTATGCATATTTTAAAGATTGTAGAATTCAATTTTTATTTTAAATTAATTTTTTTTTTTAATTTTCGTTTTTTAATTTTCTTTTTTTTTTTTTAATTTAAAAAGAGAAGTTGCACTTTGACATTTTCGTAAGGCAAATTAAATTTCCTCAAGCAATAGATTTAATTTTGTATATAAATTAATATTTATTAATAATAATAAATTAATAATAATTATAATTAATAAATTAATAAATAACTAATTTTAAAATTTTCTTAATTCCAATTTCAAAAACATTTGCTTTACACTTGTTGGCATTTTTTTTAAAGCTTACAATTTTTAAAGTTAATTTTGGGGCAATTTACAGTTTTTTATTGTTTAATGCCACATAAAAAGTTAGCAGTCATTTTTTTCATTTTCCAGATTGCAAAAAATAAATAGTTTTTTTTTGTTACTTTAGTGGAAAATTCAAAAATAAAACAGCCCATTTTAAACAGTGTAATAAAAAAAAAACTAATCATAATTTTTAAGCCGCATAAAAAATATATTAAATAAACATTAATAATAAATTATTTTTAGTTTTAAAAGAATAATTTATATTAAACATTTTTCTATATTATTAATAGTATTATATATATTTTATTTATTAATTTTTTATTCATAATATTTTTACTCTAAAGAAAGATAAAAAAATTAAATTTCTTCTTGGTGACATGAAGGGAATTTGAGTTGAGCTTATGGAAAGGATAATTAAAAAAATAAAATTTTTAAAAAATCCAAAAAACAAAGATATAATAATATAAGATATAAACATCACATAGAATTTTCTTACAGTGTATTTTGTATTTCAATCAATTTATTGGAGGAACTTCGAATTTTATTATCCATTTTGGTGGCAATTTATTTGCATATTGTCCTTTTCTTGTCACTGCACGGGTCCAAAGTGCTGCATGTTTTCTGTGTTGGCCGTGGGTAAAAAGGTGGGGGCTATTTTATAGGTTAGAGCCCTGGGCTCCATATTGTAGGTTATGGCTTGTAGGTGTAGTTGTGCAAGGAGCGCGTGTCGATGGCGTCGACTCTCGTGGATTGATTTGCCTTTGACACATAAAGAACAAAGT
Source organism: Zaprionus lineosus (assembly GCA_035044505.1). NCBI lineage: Eukaryota > Metazoa > Arthropoda > Insecta > Diptera > Drosophilidae > Zaprionus > Zaprionus lineosus. The sequence continues at coordinate 717,033 of JAWNNX010000676.1, forward strand.
GCACACAAGCAAATGAATATGAGAGCGCACACAAACACACAAACACACATACACACATACACACATACACACCATATACACATAAAAGTATCAACACTTATACTATAAAACATGTAAAGGACATAGAACACCCATGAACACTGTGCATAATGACATGTGCTGGTAAATTGTTTGGCAGGCAAGACGGGCGCCTCGAAGGGTCGTACTCCAACGCCGACACCCAAACGCGAGAATGAAGCGGGCGGAGGAGCTGGAGGTGGAGGTGGAGCTGGGGCAGCAAATGGTGCGCAGGCAACAAATGCGCCAACAACAACGACTGGCGCTGGTGGTGGTGGAAGTGGTGCCAGATCCACGCTACATGCGAATAAAACGATACTGAAAACTGTTTCCGTTTTCCTTGCCAGCGGCAAACGTAACTCGAGCAACCAGTCCAAGTCGGCAGCGGCTGCCCTGCAGAACAAGCGGCAACAGCAGCGCCAACGGAAAATGGACGAGCTAAGCGGCAAAATCAATCCCAAGCTATTGGATAATCTTCGCAAGAAAACTCGTTTTACCAAGTACGTACCTCCGTCTCCTGAAGTCCTTTATCCATTCTCTCTCTCTCTCTCTCTCGCTTATGGTTAATCACTTGCTCTTCGCAGGGATGAGCTGGACGCACTGTGCCGCATCTATCGAAAGTTGGTCTCCAATTGCCAGTATGCAGCTAAGACCCTAGCCTCGAGCTCCTCCAGTGCAGCTATTGCCAAGCCGCATGCAGCCGTCGAGGTGAGTTTAACGATTGGAGAGTTTACAAACTTTTATTCACCCCTCCCCCATTTTCCCCACTGAGCAGGGCATTGACCGCATTGTGTTCCGGGAGCTGCTGCATAGCACCTTCGATATTGTTACCGAGGAGATTCTCATGGAGCGCATCTTCTGCAGCTGGGACAAGGCACATGAAGGTCTGCCACTGCGCCTGGAGGGCTGGCTAATTGGATTGTCCACCTTCCTGCGCGGAACTCCGGCGGAACGTGCCGCCTTCTGCTTTCGGGTCTACGATCTCAACACGGACGGCTTCATTACCAAGGACGAGATGTTCACCCTGCTGCGCAATTGTCTTATCAAGCAGCCCCAGGACGAGGATCCAGATGAGGGTGTAAAGGATCTAGTGGAAATTGTCCTAAAGAAATTCGACTTGGATAAAGATGGCAAGGTTCGGATTCCTCCCTCATCTTAACATCTGTGATTTTAAGTTTCCTTGTGATTCCTTCACAGGTTTCACTGGATGACTTCATGGGCACAGTGGTGGCTGAGCCGCTGCTCATCGAGGCTTTCGGACAGTGTCTGCCCACGGACAGTGCCGTCGTTTCCTTTTTCTCAACCCTGCAGGTCTAAGAATCTACAAAGTTGTTGGCACTTCATTAAACTGAACTTAATTATTATATAAAAAATTATTTAATTTTTAAGCAACGTTTTTTATTTAAGAGTTTGTCAAAGGAGTGGCAAATCTTATTAAGTTTTGATTATTTTAATTTTTATTAATAAAAAAAATGTATATATAAATATATTATGAATTTTTTTCATTAGAAGAATTTGGCCCTTTTACTGTTTTGAAATCAGGCCTCCAAAACTTTTCAAAAACTTTTCAAAATATTTAAATTTTTTTTTTGAAATTTTTGGAATTTAAATTCGGAAGAATTTTTGGATTGTTGTTGTATTGGAATATTGAACATTTTTTTATTTAAATATATAATTACATATATTTTAAATATTTAAAAATTGCAATATTTAAGATTAAAATATTGAAATATTGAAATATTTTTCAAAATAATTAAAATTTTTTTGAAATTTTCGGACTTCAAAATCGAAAGAATTTTTAGATTTCTGATGTATTAGAATATTGGAAAATTTGTATATTATAAATTATTATATATATTATATATATTTCAAAATTGCAATATTTATGATTAAAATATTGGAATATTGAAATATTGGAATATTAATTGGTTGCAATATTGGAAATTAAGATATTGAAATATTTCAGAATTGATACATTGAAATTATGATAAAATAATGAAATTTCAGTAGATTGGAATAATAAAGTATTGGAATACATTGGAATATTAGAATATTGCATTATTTGGATATTGGAATAATGAAATTTGGAATAATTAAATAATGAAGAATGAAGAATGAAGAATGGAACATAAGAATATTGAAGTATTGAATGGTTTGGATATTGAAATATTGGAATACTAAAATATTGCAATATATAAAAATTAGAATAATGGAATAATGCAATTTAGGAAGATTTTAATACTGGAATAAAGGAATATTAGCATATTGGAATAGTGGAATTTTTGAATAGTGTAATACTGAAATATTCAAATAAAGAAATATTGGAATATTGAAATAGTGGAACAGTGAAATAATAGAATATTGGACTATTAAATATTTGAAATATAAAATTATTGTACAATTTAAAATATTAATATAAAAATTTGAATATTGAAAAACAATTATATTGGAATATCAAAAAATTGGAAACTTTTCATTTCTTTGGATTGGAATATTAGAAAATTTGTATTTTAAAGTATTTTACTATTGCATTACATAGATTATTGCATTTTGGAATACTGGAATATTGAAATATTTCTGATTGGATTGAAATATTTAAATTTTGAGTATATAATATGATTAATTGAAAATGAATTGAATTGAAATATTAAAAAGTTTGAACATTGGAAAACTGGAAGTATATATAAAACTATCTCGTTCAGCTTTAATATGAGTATGATTAATTGACAGGTTGATGGGGAAATAGAAAAAAGAGAAAATTCCATTTAAACAGGGAAAAAGAAATTTTCTATGCATCTCATGCATTGAAAATAGGAGTATCTGAAATCTGGACAGTGGACAGTGGACAGTGGACAGTGGACAGTGGACAGTGGACAGTGGACAGTGGACAGTGGACAGTGGACAGTGGACAGTGGACAGTGGACAGTGGACAGTGGACAGTGGACAGTGGACAGTGGACAGTGGACAGTGGACAGTGGACAGTGGACAGTGGACAGTGGACAGTGGACAGTGGACAGTGGACAGTGGACAGTGGACAGTGGACAGTGGACAGTGGACAGTGGACAGTGGACAGTGGACAGTGGACAGTGGACAGTGGACAGTGGACAGTGGACAGTGGACAGTGGACAGTGGACAGTGGACAGTGGACAGTGGACAGTGGACAGTGGACAGTGGACAGTGGACAGTGGACAGTGGACAGTGGACAGTGGACAGTGGACAGTGGACAGTGGACAGTGGACAGTGGACAGTGGACAGTGGAGAGTGGACAGTGGACAGTGGACTTGGACTTGGACTTGGACTTGGACTTGGACTTGGACTTGGACTTGGACTTGGGAGGTAGCTGAAGTAGATTTATCATTTATTACCTAGTATTAATTATTCTATTAATTTATTGCTGTATAATTATATGTGCTAAAATATATTATTTTATTCCGATCTATTAAAATTATATTTACATATTTTTCTCTACATCGTTTCTGCTCTCTTGTATATGTATATGTATATATATTATTATATTATATATATTATTATATATTATATATATATATTATATTATTATATGAAGTTATGTTCCTTTAGAGATCTCAATTTATCTTTAATATTTAAGGTTTATTTTTGAAGAAATCGAAAGCTGAAAATATTTATATATATGCAATATAAGTGAGTTATTAGATTGATTAATTGATCTTACGCCTTTTATATGTTTATTAAAGCCTTGCATGTCATGAGAATTTCTTCAACTTACACTATGCACCTCGGGCAACCCGTTGACCGTTAGAACCGGTAGCTGAGCATTGTCCAAATAGTTGTTATATAGCAGTAACTGACTATTAGTAGTTAGCTAAGGTCGTCAAGTTACAGATGTGTGTGCATTCTTGACCGCCAAGCGCTTAAGTAGACAGAAGTTGACTTATTGATAGAAACACGCAACACTTGCCACATTCTACGTCGCGCATATGACACGGAAATGTTGCACGCTCTCCGAACACGTATCTCGAAGACTTCATCGTCAAGTATGTAATTTATATATCCCTCAGTGTGTCTGAATTTTGCTAGGGTTTTCTTTAATTTGATACTAGTCCAGCCATAGCAAAGTATCTGCGAGGGTAGCACGAAGAGTAATCAATAATCTTCCATACCAACAATTAAGTTTCATGCCACATGAATGATGCTTCTTTATGATTAGATGATGGGATTATTGAACACTTTGGGCTGCAGGTATGGGGAACTTCTTGAGTCACCCTCGTTGTGGAATTGCGATCATCCAATATGTGTGTGCAGCTCAGCGGCAAGTAGAAACAATACAAAGCACTCAGCTAGTCAACCGATCAACCGGTCAACCGATCAACTGGTCAACTGCTCAACTGGTCCATCAAAGGCAACTTGAGCTACATTTTGTCGATTAGCTGCATCCAAAGATGAATCTCACACCGGTTTTCAGTCACTTGCACTTGAAATGCAATTGCGATTGAAATAAACTAAGGCAAGAGATGCACCTCTGGCGGACCGGAATGTGTATGAGCGCAGTATAGACAATAATGTCTAATGATACACTCGCTTACGTATACGTAATAAATATAGGTGTCCAGATCCCACACACACACACACACACAGAGACAATCAATCGTACAAGGTCGTCTAACCTTGTATGTGATTAACTGCAACTTCCAGTTTCAGTTTCAGTTTCAGTTACAGTTTCAATTTTAGTTTCAATATGAGCTTCAATTTCAGTTTCAATTTCAGTTTCAATATGAGTTTCAATTTTCGTTTCAATTTCAGTTTCAGTTACAGTTTCAATTTTAGTTTCAATTTCAGTTTCACTTACAGTTTCAATTTTTGTTTCAATTTCAGTTTCAGTTACAGTTTCAATTTAGTTTCAATTTCAGTTTTAATTTCAGTTTCAATATGAGTTTCAATTTTGGTTTCAATTTCAGTTTCAGTTTCAGTTACAGTTTCAATTTTAGTTACAATATGAGTTTCAATTTTGGTTTCAATTTCAGTTTCAGTTTCTGTTACAGTTTCAATTTCTGTTTCAATTTCAGTTTCAATTTAGTTTCAATTTAAGTTTCAATTTTAGTTTCACTAAGAGTTTCAATTTTGGTTTCAATTTCAGTTTCAGTTTCAGTTACAGTTTCAATTTCAGTTTCAGTTTCAGTTACAGTTTCAAGTTCAGTTTCAATTTCAGTTTCAATTTCAGTTTCAATTTAATTTCAGTTTAAGTTCAATTTCAGTTTCAATATGAGTTTTAATTTTGGTTTCAATTTCAGTTTCAATTTAAATTTTAGTTTCTGTTTCAATTAAGGATTTTCTTTTAATTTACATTCAATTTAAAATTCATTTTTTAATTTCAATTTTTGTTTCAATAATATTTCAATTTCAATTCAAATTTTAGATAACCGTTCAACCTATATTTTAGCTTCAATTTCAATTTAAATTTTGGATTCAATTTAAATTTATGCTTCAATTTTAATATTAACTTTAATACTCATTTTATTGCCAATTCAATTGTCAGCTTTAGTTTAAAATTAAATATTAACTTTAATTTTGTTTTTGGCTTCAATTTAAATTTAAATTTTAGTTAAATTTCAGTTTCTAATAAATTTAAGCTTGAATTTAAATTGTGCATTTCAAATTTAGTTTCTATTACAATTTTATTTTTATTTTTTATTTATGTTTAAATGAAAAATTTTTATGTTTATTATTATTTTTCAATTTTTATTCTTTTTTGAATTTAAATTTTAATTTTTTAATTTTAGTTTAAATTTTATTTTTAATTTTAATTTAATTTTTTTTTTAATTTTAACTTTTGTTTCAATTTCAATTTTATTTTCAATTTAAATTTTAGCTTTAATTTCACTTTTAGCTTCGATTTAAATTTTAGTTTCAATTACAATTTTTATTGCAGCTTCAATTACAGTTGTAAATAAAAAAAAACTCCCTTTAAATAACTCCCGTCAATTAACCTCCACCTTAACTTTTCTTACTGCCCGTTATTAGTTTTCTAATGAATGGACTGAGGAGCTGAGGCATCGCACAGTCTCTATGAGTATGGGTTGTATATAGGTAGCTAAAATATCGAAATATGTTTCAATATATATAATAAATATTTATGTATATATATAAACATATTTGTACATATATTTATGTATACATATATATATTTTATATATAATGGTTAGTCCCTGGGATCTTAACAGAATGTGGATGCACTTCAGGTGAATGGCCGCCCGGATTTTTTATTAATGATTGATCGCAAGCTGCTTATAACATATTATGGGTATACATATATATATATATACATATATATATATATATATACATATATAATATATTTAAGATTTATCATAATCATATATCATATATATATTTGTATAGTTGGTAAATAATATAAATAAAAACCGATCTATAAATACCCTCAAAGTATCCACTGGAGCTCCCTTAATCATAATTTCAGGCTTATGAGTGCCCGAGTTATCCTTTAATTATTGATCGCTGACTGTTTACATTTCAATTTAAATTTGTTATTATTTTATTTTTAAATATTTTTAAATATTTTAGAATCAATAATAATTAATTCTAGGCATTATTAAAGGTTGTAGAATTTGTACATAGGTTGCATTTATTTTCCATTGGATTTAAGTGTTTTTTTTTTTGTCATTTAAGTTGGAAATGATTTATACATTGATTTACAGTAAAAGTTACGTAATGAGTTTTTCCCCGGCCCCCCTTCTACCTTTTAACAATCCAATTTTAAGACTTTAAATATTGCGACACGCGTTGCGAGCTGTGAGAAAAAGTTTTATACCTGTGCGACTTGAAAACTAAAGTTCTATAAAAGTATACAAAAAAAATGTAAGGTAGGAGTTTTGGGATACTATGTAAAGGTGACTACTTTCATAGCCTGTTGTTCCAACTGTTGTTACGTAACTCAGGTGCACACCTGCAACACCCTCATTCACAGGGTATACCCAGAATATTTATTTTTTTTATTATCTTTTTTTGCACAAGAAACAAACAAACATTGCGATAGCGGAAAAATATCGAACATTTTCATAAGAGATATTGCATTGGAGTTCCTTATCTCGGCTCGGCATGGCGGAGTGAATACTCGAATACTCGAATACTCGAATACTCCAATACTCTAATACTTGAATACTCGAATACTCGAATACTCGAATACTCGAATACTCGAATATTCAAATGAATGAGGGGGCAGATCGAGAGATCTAATAATACACGCGAAGCAGTGAATATATAGGCCTCTATTGTTTATAAATATTACAGTTCTATGTATATGTAATAATCGGACACTGATTAACACACACACACACGCATACACACATATTGTATATGAATATATATATATAGGCGCTGACACATATTTAAACACTCACTCACACACTCACCTAAACACTCGCTGATAGAATATCTGAAATTCACTCAACACGAGTTACACTCGACTCGACTGCCGAATAGATCGGACATCGGGTGAAAAAAAAAAAAAAAAAACAAAAAAAAAAACATATGTTTAAAGCGTTTAGAACACTTGAGTGAGCGACAGTAGCGGGTGTCTGTCTCTGTGTGTGTGTGTGCGTATATGTGAGCTGTGTGAGCTGTGTGTGTGTGTGTAGTGTGTTTGTAATAAACACTCATACGACCCGGCATGTCGCAGTGTGTACTGTTTACTTTCTGTGGGAATTCAGTTCCAATTCGTTAACAGACGCTAACGGTTTAAGTTCCCCGCCTTTAAGTTCTCCGGGCAGTTCCAGATCCTGACCAGTCATGTCGAGAGCCCAACAAAGGTGAGTAAGGGATATTTATCGCTAGTTAGTGAGCCACTTAGTAAGTAAATTAGTGAGACAGTTAGTCAGTTAGTTATTGAACTAGTTAGTCAGTTAGTAAGGGAGTCAGTTAGTCAGTGAGTTAGTCAGTTAGTTAGTCAACTAATTAGTCAGTCAGTCAGTCAGTTAGTTATTCAGTTGGCTAGTCAGTTAGTTAGTTAGTTAATTAATCCGTTAGTCAGTCAGTCAGTCAGTCAGTTAGTCAGTTAGTTAGTCAGTTAGTTATTGAACTAGTAAGTCAGTTAGTAAGGGAGCCAGTTAGTCAGTTAGCTAGTCAGCTAGTTAGTCAGTTAGCTAGTCAGGCAGTCAGGCAGTCAGTCAGTGAGTTAGTCAGTTAGTTAGTCAGTGAGTTAGTTAGTTAGCTTGTCAGTTAGTTAGTCAGTTAGTTAGTCAGTTAGCTAGTCAGGCAGTCAGGCAGTCAGGCAGTCACGTATTCAGTTATTGCCTGCAAATCCCTAGTGCAATAAGTGACAAAGTCTCAATAGAAAAAAGAAAGAAAAAAACAAAAAAAAATAGAACACTTCTGGCGGCTGGCAACTGAACTGAGCTGCAGTTGAATTAAAACAAAAAAAAAAAAATTATTAAAAAAATATAATCTTATCAATTTATAATTTTTTATGTTCACATTATATGCTAAGAGTATTAGTATTATTTTTTATTATATTTTTTTTTGTTGTTGTTGTTGTTGTTGTTGTTGTTGTTGCTGTTGTTTTAATGACACGTAATGTGTGTGTTGAGCTACGATAATCATTTGGGTGCGTACTTTTTAATTGGGTATAGATAAGAGCCTTGGAGCAGCCAGAGAACTCTGACCCCCAGGAAACAGACTTGTGTATAGATTATCTTGGCTAGAGATATTATTAGATCGTTGAGCAATTCGTGGGTTATCTTAAGTTCCACCGGACAAACTGCACTTTGTTCACAAGTTTAATAAAAAAAAAATAATAAAAAAAAAAACACGTTGACTTTAAATGTAAATAATTAAATATAAAACAAATTACAATTGTAATTTTTTTTTTATGTGCTTGAGCAGGTTGACAGGTTTAGGAACCAGATCTTAAATATCATTTTATTATTGCCACGAATCTATTAAAAATTATTGTTGCACTTCCATGCGCTTTTATTACATTGTAATTGCCGCCAACCTTTGACTGCGAGTATAAAATTCTAGTACATGAATATAAAACGGACCGACTGCCCACATATCTATATCTATATACATATCTATATATAACTATATATCTATATATAACCATATATCTATATATAACCATATATCTATATATATCTATATCTATATATATATATATATGTGTGTGTGTGTGTGTGTAGCACCTGCAGCTATTATAATAAATTATAACTTAGTCGATAAACTGTGCTTGTGATTGCAAATTAATTTGTAAACTTAATTTAAGGCTTAGTTACATTGACTAAACTTAAGCTAATTGTCTTTTAAACGACGCCAAATCAGTCACTCTATGCCCCAGGACATTAGTCATGGCAATTTAACAAAGTGTTTCCACTCTAAACTATGGCGTGTCGACATCTCCGCTTCTGCCAAGTCATTCCAAATGAAAAAAAGATATTTTACTTAACGCCTGATAAGAATCGGTACTAAATATACTATAAATACTAAATATACTATACAGTATATATTTTACAAATTCGATTCGGTGTTGAGGAATTAAAAGTTAGAAAAGTTTCAGTTGTCAGATGTTTTTTAAATGTTGCTAGAAAACCTTCCTATAGATAGACCCAAGTCTGATAAGAAATCTGGTCAAATGGACTTTCAATTGGCAACTTGTCATAATTTGTTTAAGATTATGGCTATTAAGTAATGTGCTGGCCCTTGGGAGATTTGGACTACCGATCGAGTGGTCGAGTGGTCGAGCGATGGCCATTGCTTTGACCATTACCCCGTGTCTTGTAGAGGGCATTGCCAAGGTCAGTGCGATGGCCACTGTTTCTGTGCTTCTGGCATTGGGCACATTTTTTTTTTTTTGGAAAAATTTTGAATAACCAAAATTTCAAGATTTCCATGTCATTTGTATACATCAGAGCATCGAATGGAAAAATAGTAAAAATCTGAAGCTCTAAAAAATGCGAAATGCTGAGCAAAGGTGTCACCCAAGTGGCACGTCTCATTGAAAGCCAAACAATGCAGGGGGTCAATGCGACAGCTTTTAACAACAAAAACAAAAAAAAAAACAAAAAAAAAAAAACAACAATAAAAGATTGAAGATTGAAGATAAAAACCCAGATGTTCACGTGTCAGAAGTCAAGCGACAGATATAGAAATTTCAAATAGTCCAAACTTTGGCCGAGGCTCAAAGTGCACGGGTGACCTACCAGAAAAAAAAAACAAAAAAAAAAAAAAATAATTTCATTGTTCAATTTACAGTAATAATAACCGAAACGGACCCGGAGGAGTGGCCGGAAGTGGCCAGAACAATGATATCTATAACATTGTGCTGCTCATTGTGGATATTGTGACGGTGGTGGTGAAGTTCTTTTTGGCCATTGGTGAGGAGTTCATCAAGCTGTTCACAACACGCGCGGAGGAAAATGTCACTGGGCAATTTGTGTTGATCACTGGTGCTGGCCATGGTATGGGCAAGGAGATGGCATTGCAGTATGCAGCCCTGGGTGCCAAGGTCATTTGCTGGGACATCAATGAGCAGTCAAACACACAGACAGTGAAGGAGATCAAACAGGCCGGTGGTAGCGCCTTTGGCTATGTCTGCAATGTGATTAAGCGTGAGGAAGTCTTCGAAATGGCTGCCAAGATACGCAAGGAGCATGGCTTCATCCATACAATAATTAACAATGCCGGCATCATGCCCTGCCACCCACTGTTGGAGCACACTGAACAGGAGATTCGTCTCCTGTTCGAGATCAATGTTCTGGGCAATTTCTGGGTAAGATTCTATGATTCCATCCAAAAGGAGAAGGATTCTATTTTTTATATTGATCCCTTTGACACTGTAGATCATCCAAGCCCTGCTGCCCGACATGATTGAACGCAATGAGGGTAGCATCGTGGCCTTGTCCTCCGTCGCCGGTCTCTTTGGACTGCGCAATCTGGTGCCCTACTGTGGAACAAAGTTCGCTGTGCGCGGCTACATGGCTGCCCTGGCCGAGGAGATGCGCTACAAGAATCCGCAAAGCAATGTAAGTGGAGCACTCGTAGTACTCATAACTGAGTCAAGGCGTTGACTCGCACCCGCACGATAAGTGGAACTCGTGATAAGTTGATTCATTCATCTCGCTCTCCACTTGCAGATCAAATTCACAACCATTTGTCCGTATATGATTGATACGGGTCTGTGCAAGAATCCTCGTGTCCGCTTCCCCAAGCTGCTGAACCTGGTGCCCGCCAAAGTGGCTGCCGCCTCCATCATTCAGGCCCAACGCCAGGGACTTGAGGAGGCCACCGTGCCACGTCATTTCTTGGCCCTGGAGAAAGTTGGTCGCCTGTTGCCAAAGAAGGCTGCGCGCTTGGTCTATGATTTCATCGATGTTGGTGTCGAAACCGACCGCCTATAAACTCATCCGCGATTAAAAGGAAATTAAATCAAGAATTAACTCGGTAAAGGAGAACTTCCAATCTTAATTTAGGGTCTAAACAGCTTTATTGACATATGACTTCGATTTTGAATGATTTTTTTATTTTTTTTGTAACCAAATTCCGTATACGAATAAGATTATGATTACTTTTAAACTAATTATTTTGTACATGAAGTGATTAAGAGAGTCTAAGGGTTGTTACTTAATAAACAGTTATCTATTCCTAATATAAATCGATGTCTCAAGGAAAAACTTCCCAAGTGAATTCCCTTTAATCTCCAGCTAAAGGTCTTCAACCAAAATATATATAGAGTCGTCCGGCAACTGACCAAATATCAGTTAGGATCTGTCAAGTTCAGTCAAGGTCATAGTCCAAGACAGTTAGGATCAGTCAAGTTCAGTCAAATTTATAGTCCAAGTCAGTCAGGATCAGTCGAGTTCAGCTATGTTTAGTCAAGTTTAGTAAGGATCAGTCGAGTGCAGTCAGGATCACTCAGGTTTAGTTAGGGTCAGTCAAGTTCAGTCAGGATAAGTCAATATCAGTTAGGTTCAGTCAACTTTACTCAGGATCAATTAAGATCAGTCCAGTTCATTCAGGATCAGTTCAGTTAGGATCAGTCAAGTTCAGTCAAGGTCATAGTCCAAGTCAGTCAGGATCAGTCGAGTTCAGTCAAGGTCATAGTCCAAGTCAGTCGAGTTTAGTTATGTTTAGTCAAGTTTAGTAAGGATCAGTCAAGTGCAGTCAGGATCACTCAGGTTTCGTTAGGGTCAGTCAAGTTCAGTCAGGATAAGTCAATATCAGTTAGGTTCAGTCAACTTTACTCAGGATCAATTAAGATCAGTCCAGTTCATTCAGGATCAGTTCAGTTAGGATCAGTCACGTTCAGTTAGGATCAGTCACGTTCAGTTAGGATCAGTCACGTTCAGTTAGAATCAGTCACGTTCAATTAAGATCAGTTATGATCAGGTAAGATCAGGTAAGATCAGTTAAGATCAGTTAATATCAGGTAAGATCAGTTAAGATCAGGTAAGATCAGCTAAGATCAGGTAAGATCAATTAAGATCAGTTGCTTTAAGTGGGAAGTAACACGTGTGCGATCGAGTCTCCAACAAGTTCAGAGACCTGTTGGGTTACAATGAGCGCTTCGATTATATAACAGAACTTCATATGTATATATATTTAATATGTAAGAATTGGGAAATGAGGCTGCTTTACTTCTTCTTGGGAGGAACCTTGGGGCCCTTACCCTTTGCCTTGGCTGTGCGCATGTCTCTGCCCTCTTTGGAGGTTATAGATCCTCCACGCCTCTTGCGTGCCTCCTCGAGTCTGGCCTGTTCGGCAAGATTTTCAAAGTATACTTGCTCGAATTCGGTACGATCCATGACCTTCCTTTCGGCAGCACGTTTGCGATCGACTTCCTGAAGGATCTCATGGAAATTTGCCAAAGCAACGCGAAACTGTTCATCCGACTCAATCATTTTTATAAACTCTTCTGGATTATCAGGATTGAGGTCTATCTTGGATGGAACCACTTGGCTTTCTTGAGTTGTTGACTGCTCTGCCTCCATCATTGCAGTACGACGCCTCAATTTGATCTCATCGACACGAGCTTCAAGGAGCTTGCTACGTGTGATCTCGCGCTCAAACATCTAAGGTATGCAAATCGAAGGATGACAAAGAAATAAAATAAAAAATCACTTGAAAGTCAAGTGTGGATTAACTTACGGCAGCCATCAGGGCTTTCTCCTTGCTTGTGGTTTTCGTCATGACCTCGTCCAGATTCATAATATGTGTATGTCCATTGGCCAGTGACACGGCCAAATGGAAGCCACCCGGCTGAAACACCACGGAAGTTACGGTCGAACGGAAATTCACACTGAAGATCGGACTACGATGATCCAGGAGCAAGTCCCAAAAGTCCAGTACACCGTCAATGTCACCAGTGGCGAAAAGGGATGCACGACCAGTACTCCAGGCACCGCACATCAACTGGGAAGTCTTCTTGACCAGCATTGTGCTGGGACGATTTTTCACCTCCTCACACCAGATGCGAGCCTGCCAGTCGCCAACAATTAGGAAGTTCTTCACAAAGAAAGGATTGCGATGGATCGTTCGTATAGGACCCTGGAATATTTTATAGCTGCCCACAAGCATCTCAACGGCATTAAGACCCTTGCGATTGCCCACAAAAATGTAGCCCATATCACTACCAGCAATAAATCGCACTGGAATCGTATACTCAAACTCCAGGACAGTCACGCCGAGGGAGTTCTGGCGATTTTGACGCATTTGCGGTATAATCTCAAGAAATATTTCATTTGAAGGCATCTTCAGATCACGTGTATCCCAGAACTTAATAGAACCATCCAAGGAGGAGCTATAGAATTCAGTGTTTGACTTTGAGTAGACCCAACAAAGGCTTGAGGTCTTCTCACGGTGAGCTGCCTCCATTGGGCACACAACAACCGGCATTCCGCTTTCAAAGGTCTCCCAGAGACAAACCTTTCCTGATATGGTTCCTCCAGCCAAAGTTGCCTCCTCTTTTGGACATATTTTGGCAGTGGTCACACTCTCAATGTTATCATAATAATATCGTGGTTTTATTGGATTTTGAACATCCCAAACATAAAATGCGACAGTGGATCCATTGGTGCTATCCTCAGTAACCATACGTTGGGTTTCATCTTCGTTATATAGATTGGTCAATTGTGTCATGATCTGTTTATTATTGTTTGGCATCCAATTGATGCCCGTTACGAATCGCTGGGGGCGCCACATATCATGGATAATGTTTATGGTGCGAGACCTAAAGGTCATGCATATATTACGTCCAACATCATCAGGTAAGTCGTCGAAAAAATGATTATAAATGTTGATAGTGTTATTTTGGGTTGCGGTGTTCATGGTGGAGCGTATGAGCTCTTTGACTTCATTTCCCCAGCTGTCTTCACGCTCGACTTTTTTGCGATGACGCTGTGTCTGCTCCTCGTCATTCAAATTGATCTCTTTGGGCCAGCCGCCTTCAAAGTGATACATTCCATGTTCATCAAACGTAGCATTTTCTGTCTCCATTTCGCTAAAAGCCATCACGAAGGCAAGCTGTGTTGTTTGAACTTGAGGATTGCCCATAATGTACTTCAGGCGGAGACGACTGCTCGGATGTACGCTAACCATAAGCTCATTGCGATCCTCAAACATGCACTGGCGCCCAAAAAGACGGCGCTCCCGTGTGAGGACCACCTGATTTTGAAACATGCTGGTATCTGAAGTTCAATATATTGGGAATTGTCTTTTGGTGATTTTGTAGCTTCTTAAAATTAAAAATACTTGATATTTTAGTTTTTTTTATATTTTCAAATTGTCAACACACAACCATTTTGAATTGCATATGACAAGCGCAAAGTTTGAGCTCTAACAGTCAAAGCTTTCATTGCTCTGTTAACTTTAACATCAACACTTTTAACTGATACCCGTAATGTTAATTTCAATTTAAAAAGGGAATTTCAAAATGAAGTTTTTCTTTTAAATACTTATCAGCGTAATTTATTACTAACAATAATTAAATGTTCCATAAATTTTTGGAAAATTCACATGCTCATATATTTATATAATTTATATTATTTGCAAATCTTGTACGTTTTGTTTGGATGCTAAGCATTCGTATGTTAACATAGAATATGAAATATTTGAGTAACGGCGGTTTTATTATTATTGTGAATGTCAATATGTCCGCGCAATCATGTGAATGACATTCTTCACCGTGTACACAAGCGTAGCATAGGAATTTTATTTGTGCCTCCTGGCGGTAACCAGAAGTTAACCGCGAAGCGGTGGATCAACTAGTGCAAAATGTCATCCAGATATACGCACGCAATTGTCGCTAGGTAAGTTTCGCCGCACTATCACCTGTCTTGTTGTGCCGCGCTTCACACCTGCAGATGGGCATAAACATTAACATTAGCTTGGAATTAGGTCATGTTACCTCGCAAAGCTTATGAATTAAGCGTTTGTTTGGGTGCGGCTGAGGCTGGGGTGGCTGCTGTTTGTGTTGGTATTGGTGCTGGTGCTGGTGACACCCACGCATTGACCCCGTGTTGAGGCGTAAATTAATATATTCTATTCATACATTATTATTATTTGCAAAGTATTGTCGTTAATTCGTTTAATTCAAACTGCGTGCGATGCTACAATTTTTTTCTTTCCGTCTTTGATACAGAATCTCCAACACTTTGCTGGAAACGGGTAGCTTTGATGTTCAATTGGCGAAACAACAACATGAACAATATTGTGCACTATTGCGGGAACTCGGACTCGATGTTATTGAACTGCCACCGGATGATGCTCTGCCCGAGGGCGTATTCGTTGAAAGTAGCGCCGTTGTCTGCAATGGAGTCGCCCTAATTGGACGTTCAGAGAACGCAAAGCGGCGACGAGAAGCCGATAGTATGGCCATCATACTGAAAAAGGAGCTAGATATACCTGTTATTGAAATCGATGATCCTCATGCACAATTAGATGGCGGTGATGTCGTCTTTACAGGTAAATCATTTGAATTTCTATATTTCCACATCTGAGATTTAATTTAAATGTGTTTAGGACGCGAGTTTTTCGTTGGCATTTCTGCATACACGAACGAGGAAGGTGCCCGTGCTGTGGCCATGGCATATCCAGAGTATCCAGTAACCCCCATTCGGGTGCGTTAACATCAATTAAACTAATACAGCAAATACAGAACTCTCGCTTCTATACAGGTTAATGGCTCCAAGCGCTTGAAATACTATGTGACTATGGCTGGACCGGATGTTCTCTGCGTTAGCACAAGTCCAATTTGTCAAGAAATTGTGAAACGCATGGAACGAGAAGCGAGCTTCACGTATCAAAAGTTAACATTGCCCGAGGAGAGCGCTGCAAACATGTTGTACATAAATGGCACAATTGTCCATAGATCGCCAGTTGAAATTCCTGATGCTTATAAGGTTTTTATATTAAAAATTCATTTATTACATATTTATATAATAGTTATTTTTTTTTTTCTCCTTTTTTCAGACTTTAAAAGAAAAAATTGACATTCCAACTCGAAATATAAATATTAGTGAATTTAGCCAATACTCCAGTGGATTGACCTCATCGTGCATCCTGTTGCGCCGCTGGAAATCCATTCGCAGCCTCTAAGAACATAATCCTACGACTATTTTAACCATAATATTTATGTTATTTTGTATCTAAAGGAAATCAAAATATGAACGCACAGGCGCTGGAAATATTTTACGAATTGTTACTCCACGTTTGCCATCAATCCCAACAGCAATATTTAATTATATATCCAATACTTGTATTTAGTATAAAGTGTTTCAATTATTACACGTTATTTGTTAAACCCTAAGTGATAATGTTAAAATATTTATACACAACTCTTCAAAAAAAAAAAAAAAACTAAAATTACTAAAAAAAAAAAGAAATTCAACTGTGTCATTTTAAACTATTTTATTGGGCACTCAAATTTAAACGCTCTAAAATTGCATTAATTCCATCTATCGAATTCTCGACTTTTGTTTTTAAAGAGTCTCAACTATCGAATGATCTACAAATGTGTATCTACTTTACAAGTAGCTGTTAAATGTGTTCACTGTACTCGAAAAAAATAAAATATAAATAAAATTGTTTGTAATTTCTTTACAAAAATTAAAAAATTTGTTTTTTTTCCTTTTTTAATCAATCTGAAAGAATAATTGAAATTCCCTTCAAGGCCCTTAAATTATTAATAAAACAATTATTTTGGTGATTTATAAACTTTTTCATTATTTGCAACTTAAAATTGTAAATATACAAAATACACTGACCGTTAAAACTTATCCCTAACTTTAACACTTTTAAACTGATCCGAATTGAGTGATAATAATAATCGAAGGATTCTCCTTCAGATCATTTTTTGTTGAGGATATTGACGACGTACATTATAATAAATAGTACCTTAATTTCAAGATAGGTAATAGATCATGTATATATATATATATATAATTGTATCAGATCTGTTAATATTGAAGCGGGAAGTGGCCTATCCTAAATACATATATAAAATACATACACATGCATTGTATAATTATGTGTATGCTTGTGTATGCTTGTGCATGCTTGTGTATGTGTGTATGTGTGTGTGTGTAAGCATATAAAAATACAAATACAAATATACAATATATAAAGAAGTATATGGTCTCAAGCTCCATTGAGAGTAGGAGCCTTGCGCGGAGGGTAAACATGGATTCCTATAATCTCTTATAATATATTTAATCCTATAGAGTCGTCTAGTTACAGTTATTTAATAGCTAACTAGGATTGTTAGGAGTACTATGGTCGTTGTTTGCTCGCGGATCAATATAGGATATGACGCTGCTTTGGCTGCTATCATCCTCGACCGTTTCATTTAAATTATCCTGATTGTTGCTGGTGTTGCAATTGATCTTCGGTGGCTCAACACTGTCCACTGCTGGAGTCAAGAGTGTTTCAGTCTTACGTAATCTTTTCGAGCTGCTTGGCTGTGAATCCTGCAGCGTTTTACAGCCCTTCAATGGGCTGCGACGTTTGATGGCCTCGTAGAGTTCATCAATTGAATTATTCATCGCCTCATCATCATCTTCATCCTCATCATCGTCAACATCGTGTGCGCCCTCGGCTGTCGCCTCGCCACCCCCTCCACTGCCATTCCCCAGCACCGTATGTAGCGGATAATGTGATTCACCATTGGTAACTGTGGAACATGCACCGCCATATGAGACGAACTCATCGTCAAACTCATTGAGAATATCGACATCCGCATCACTGGCGTTCGAAGATTGATAGCAACGAAAATCATCGGTCAGGGTGAGATTTAAATCGTTGTCTGCCTGCGGAGCATATAGGCCATGACTCCGTATACTGATCTCTGAGTTCTGATAGTTCAAATCACTTTCGTTGGTAGGACTGGCGGAGAACAAACGGGTACTGCTCGGAAGATTGAAGTGATCGCTATGACCAACATCGCTGCTACGATTGTTGCCCTGAAGCTGCGCCAAGTTGTTGCTGGAACACGAGTACATTTGTGTGACCATCGAGTTGGCGCTGCTTCCAGCAAGTGAACCCAATCCGTTATTCTCCGCACCAGTTGCACTGTCGCCCCCATCCGCTGGACCAGTGCTGCCCGCGGCGAGCATGTCGCTTATGTTATTCAATGACTTCGATTGCTGCTGTTGGCTGAAGCGGATTAGGACACTGGGAAAGTTATCCTCCAGCCGAACACTGTTGGTCACCTGCAGTGAGTTGGATACATATATTTCATGCTTCTGCAGTAGCGGCTCCTCGGCAGCAGCAGCGTCCCCAATACAAGTCGCTCCTCCTCCCGGCTCGGGCAATCCCAAGCTGTTCATGGCCTCCAAACTGGGTTGCTTCACGGGTGTTGAGCTGATCGGCGCCGAACGTTCCTGAAATATATGTTGCGGACTGAGTCCATTTTGATTTGGCTCTGACTGCATGGTGTTGGCATAGAGTGGCGCATGCTCATCCAGCGAACTACCGTCTTCATCGTCATGCGTGGTAAGCAGCTCATCGTCATGCTCATGCAGTGTTTCGTCCAGTAATGATGGTGTCCGTGCATTTGTCCGCAATTTGATCACTTCGTGTTGTGGTGTCAGCGTTTCGGGAATATTGGTATAAATATTCGCCTGAAGGATTTTTGAGGTGGGCACAAAACGCTTGTACTGCAGCCCCTCAACCGCCGGCGGATCTGCTGCGGATTTGTAGTGCAAATTTGTATTGTTTACCTTGCTTCCGCCGGCCAGAAGCGTCATCGCATTATGATGTCTGGCATACAGCTGCTCCGAGCTGGCGTCACTCAGACTATGCTGGCTATGGAGCTGCTGCAGCTGCTGGGGCAGTGCCTGACGTTGTAGCTCAAAGTTATTACGCTTGGCAAGACGCTTTTGTTTCTTGAAAAACTTGCGGGCTACATTGATCTGATTGGGATTATAGAAGATCTCGGCACTGGGTATGCTATCGTGTCCAGGTCCAACATGAAGCAAAGCGTTTAGACTATGAACTGGCTGCTGCTGCGCTGCGGCTGTTGCTCCCGACGATTGCTGGCCATGAGTGTTGTTAATAATTGTAATACCCGAGCCTGAGGCACCACCGCCCAGCAATTGTTGTGTCGTACAGTCCATGTGTCCATTACTGCGCGTCTGACTACGCATGCTGCGCGCACTACTTGTACGCTGCTTGTTGGAGCATTGACTATTCGAACGGGAGCCAGCCGAATTGTTGGGCTCATAGAGACTGCCGGGTCCTGCCTTGTACGCTACAATCGAGTTGCTTATCATGGCAGCACCACCACCCGTGGCCTTGGCTGCTGATTCACCATTGGCTCTGGTGGTGCAGATGCTGCTGTTTTGTACATTGTTGTAGGCCACCAATCGACTGGGCTGTGACTGACGATGCTGAGACCAGGCTTGACGGGCATCATTTCGTGTCAAATTGTAAAAGAGCAGCAGGAACAGGCCCAAAGCCACACAGCTAGCCACTAGGCTAAGCACATAAATCTGCTCTTCACCATGAACATATAGGGCGGCCGACAGCCAGGCAATTACATAAAGGATTAGGAAAACGAAGTGACCGCGAAGATGCGACATATTCGATCGCTCAAAGTCGTCCACAATGCTGCTCAATGGATTGCTTAAGGTGCTGTACTGCTCCTGCATCTGCAGCTGTAACTGAAGGGCAGAATTGCTAGCTTCCTTGGTGGCACAGCCATTGGCGTCCAGCCAATCCAGATCAATGTGCTCCGTCGCCTGTGTATTATTATCGGAATACTGACGCTGTCCCAGGTTCTGTTGCTGTAAAACATTCACCGCCTGCTGGCCCAGTTGATAGTAAATGCATAGGGCCAGGATGCCACTGAAGATAAGTAGTATACCGGCGGGAACTAGGAGCGCATTCAATGTGGTGGAATTGTGTAGGAAACAGTAGTTGTAAGCGGCGTACTCGGACATGTTAACAGCACTGCTAATGCCACAAATGAGCAGGGCAATGCCCCAGCCAACCAAGTAGATACCCAATATGGGCTTTCGTTGCAGTGGCTCTTGTAGCTGTTGTTGCAGTTGCAGCGTCTGTCCAGTCAGTGGCAGTGATGTGGCAGTTGTAGACTTGGTCAGCCGCTTGTACATGCTACTCAGGCTAACGCACAGCCAGAGTAGCACACATAGACTAAGGTAGTGGAGGAGCAGCCCAAAAAGGCGACAGTACAGGACATTTGAAGTCTGGTATATACCGAGAACAAAGGCCAAGCACAATGAGGCCAGGGCCAGCCACGTGTTGACCAGCGCATGCCGTTGCACCCGATTAATGCGAATGGCACATCCAAAGACTACAAAGGTGACAATGTTGAACCAAGCGCAGGCAAAGAGCACACCGCATCCAACATAAATAGCCAGCGGAGCATGACGAAAACGAGCGCCCGCCTGCTCGCTGCGAAAATCATTTAGGTACACAGAGCGCTGCAGCAGACCAAAGTAGCCACTCCGACTACAACTGAACATTAACAGTGTGCGATGTTGATAATGTTGCTGGCAAACGCGGGTGTTCCACTGCTGCTGCTCTTCGTCCCACCAAGCAGGCATCGGTGCGCTTCGCTCATCATGGTAGGGATGTGCCCGCAGCATTATTGTAATGCGCTGTTGATAAACATCTTCCTGATCCATATCAATGCCAGGTTCGTCACCCGATGCCTCGGCTTGACTACTGGCCAAAGGCTCACCACCACTGCTATACAGTCTCGCTCCAATGATCACGGACGATAACGTCTCATTGTATTGACTATGCAGATTAGGCAATAGCTTGGCATTGCGATGTAGCGTTATCATGAGACGAAGATTGCGCTGGATGTTGCTCGAGTTGCTTCCGCTGCTGAGCTGCAGTTGATCATTGAGAACCTGGTAAGGTACTTGAATAGCTGCATCTATATCACCGTGCTCATACATGGGTATTGTGTCGTTCGAACTATTGCACTGCAGTCCACGAAAGCCACCATCCAGCCAAACGCATGACATGCTTAAGAACTGATCCAAACTGATGTTAAAAATATCCACGAAAATATTGCGTGGCGTCATTTGTCGCCGCCACTCGCTGTCAGTATCCATGCTCGCTCCACTTTTTGATAGTCTCATGGCAGATGCTTCGACAATGTACAACAATCTGTGGCCAGTACCTTGTTCCAACTGAGCAGCTTCAAACAGTTTGGTGGGTAACGTGAGAAGCTGCGACACAATGTCAATCAGCAAGTAGCAAATCTCTTGATACTGCGGCTCAAGTTGTTCCAGATACTTGAGCAGCGTTCGCGCTATGTACTCCAGATCCATTGGATCCCGTATTTTGCGCAGTTGCGTTTGTACATGCGTAAAGTTGTGTAAGCGACGGGCGATTTCAAGTGTATTTTGACCCTTAGTTAAATTCATCTTGGCGAATTGCTCAAATATACGCGTCGTTTCGCTGACATATACACAGGTATCTGTACTAAGATGTCGCCATTGACCATCGTTACCGCACTCGTGGGACACGCGTCGATGTTGTGTTGGATCACTTGATTCCTCTACACACGCTTGCAGCACCGTTTCGCCTCGCATTGTACGAGGCCAGTGGTAAGTGCCCTTGTTGGTATGAGTGACGCTCGCCTCGCAGTAAAGTGTCCCTTTGGCCACTACGTGCAGCACAATGGATTGCGAGAGATTTGCCTGCTGACTGCGCAGCGTACAATCCCACATACCAGTGTGGTTTTGGGTGAGACTGCTAATGCGGAGTATAGAATTAAGTATGCCCGAATCGGTTGGGTTACGCGTCTCAAGGTTAACATCATTGAACTCTTTGGTAGGATCCCGGTAAATAATATCATCGTTGGAGTTCTGCTGACGTATTTTATCTGACCAACCCCAGAAAACATACGCAAGTGTTGGTAAATCCTCAGACTCACGTGGAGCTCCAATGGCAACGCGTGGTGCATAACACTTTAACTGCAGCTCATCACCCTCAAATGCAATCTATTTAAAATGAAATACAAATTTAAACTTAAATAAGACTATTAAATTAAAATATACCATTAATTACCTGGTTCTGGCTTGGCACTAGCTCCAAGAGTGGCTGTAACAGCGATTCACATCGAAAGTCAATGCCTACTTTGAGCTTTTTTAGGGGCATACCACGAAAGTTAACTGGAGAATCACATTTAGGCGCCGGTTGCAGGCGAACATCACGTGCATTGGACCAAGCAATAAGCCAAATCAGTCCACAATCGCAGGCCAACGGATTGTTAGACAAATCACTGCAAAAAATAAACAAATAATTATTTTAATTAATTTACTCAATAAACTTAATGGGAATACATATATTTAGATCATATTAATTATTAATATGAATTACTTACAGTTGTTTTAGCTTGGGCATCAGCTCAAAGGTACCCTCATAGATGTGGCTGATTGAATTGTTGGCAAGCTTAAGGCGTTCTACATTACGAAGACTACTGCCGAAACTGTCCTTATCAAGTTCACTGAGATGATTTGATGATAAGTCTAAACGTTTAAGTTCCGTAAAGCTCTTGAAATCATCTTCAGTTATTTTTGTTAATAAATTTTTGCTGGCATTGCTGAAAAAGTTATTTAAATACATAAGCATAATGTATTTTATGTTAAACTATTCGGGACCTACATGTTGACAATAATATGCACATCATCACCAAAGTTCAGCTCCTTCCATGAAACAATATGCTGATCGTCGCATCTGACTTTTAATGTTTGAATATTTTCCGAGATATTTTTGCAGCTGCATTTTTTGGGGCACATTGCCTGCACAACAGTAAAGTTTGTCTGCCATAGGAGGGCGAGGAGAAGCCAGAGGCAGACCCACAACAATTGGGCGGCGCTCATTTTGGTACTTATTTATGCAGTTGCATTAGTGGCGTCCATTTAATTAACAATTGATATGCAAACAAATGCATAATAAACAAAAACAGCAAAAGTTACAACAAAAAAAATTAACCAGTATTGCTCTATCCGCTGAAGATATCTAAAGTGCTGCACAGTGACGCTTAGAAATAAATGTTGTCGATTTTTGTTATCGATAGTTGTTCCAAATATGAATTAATTTATTAATTTAAACAGAGTTTTAAGTTCTAAACAGAGGTTTAACAAAAATTTGTATTATACATTTCGTTTCAACGAGCGTTGTGTTTTAGTGTAAAAGAATACTTAAAATCTGTTAATTAAATTGAATAATAGGCTCTTAAATATAATATCTGAGAAGTCTTATTTGCCTATAATTATTTATATATTGCCTATAATTTATTTATGTTTATTATTAATTTAAGATCATATTAATATTAAAAAATATTATCTTCTGATAAATGCATTATTAAAAATGATATAAAACACAAAAATTAGCTCTTAAACTACTTATCCATATTGAGTAAATGTACGTTGACCCAGTTGGTGTGTACACACTGGTCGAGGAATTGTTTTTATAAAATTGACGTGTCAGATAAATGCAAATAAAGTGCATCAACATATTGAAGTCGTTGATTAATTTTGGAAAAGGTGGATGGAGTTCTTGAAAAGTGGAATTAAAACGGTGCTGGGCGGCACGGAGCCGGGCCAGCAACCAAGTGCAGCAGAAACCGTTGAAAAACTCGTCGATAGAGTTTATACCTCGACTTTACTTGAGGATCGGAGAGATGCATGTCGAGCGTTGAAAGCACTTTCACGTAAATATCGGATTGAAGTAGGCGCCCAGGGAATGCCGCCGCTCGTACAAGTTCTTCAAAATGATGGTCAGGATGCAGAAATAATAGGCTACGCCCTAGATACGCTATGTAACATTGTGACGAGTGATGAGTTCGATGAGGAATCCGATAATCCAGCTGTATCTGTAAATGTAGGCGAGCAGTTTACTGAAATGTTTATCAAAACTCCAGAAAATGTGTCTATTGTTATGGGTTATTTGTGTGAATACGATTTTCGTGTCCGTCGTGCAGCCATTCAATTAATAACGTCCCTGATTGCAAACAAAACGCGTGAGCTTCAAGAATTGATTCTTGTCAGCCCGATGGGCGTGTCCAAGTTGATGGATTTACTGACGGACAGCCGAGAAGTGATTAGGAATGATGTTCTGCTATTACTTATTGAGCTTACTAAAGGCAATTCCAACATACAAAAGATTGTGGCTTTTGAAAATGCTTTTGACCGACTTTTCGATATAATTCGGGAGGAAGGCTGCTCGGATGGTGGCATTGTTGTAGAGGATTGCCTTCTTTTGCTATTGAATTTGCTTCGGAATAATTCAAGCAACCAGCAGTTCTTTAAGGAGGGCTCCTACATCCAGCGCTTGGCACCCATGTTTGCCCCCGCAAATGGCAATAGCAACGGAGAAATTGATGACCTTGGCTGGACACCACAAAAGGTGTCTAACTTTCATTGCATGCTCCAAGTAGTGCGTGCTTTGGTTACCCCAAGTAATCAGCAACAAGTGGTAAGCGCCTGTCAGCGCGTTATGCAAAAGTCACAGCTGCTCCAGGCACTCTGTGACGTCCTTATGAGCAGCGGCGTCCCGGCGGATATATTGACTGAGACCATCAACACCGTAGCTGAAATAGTGCGTGGCGATCGTGAAAATCAGAACGATCTAGGCCGAGTGCTGGCACCAAGTCAGCCTCCACGACCCGCAATTGTGGTGCTTCTCATGTCTATGATCAATGAAAAGCAGCTCTTGGCGCTGCGATGTGCGGTGCTATACTGTTTTGAGTGTTTTGTCTACCGGAACGCGGATGGTCAGCGTGCCGTGGTGCAGACACTGCTACCCTCCAGAGCCACAGACGTAAGCTCGCTTTCAACAGGACAATTGCTCTGTACAGGACTTTTTTCCTCTGATACACTTGCCAATTGGTTTTCGGCTGTTGCAATTATGCACACGCTCGTAGAAAACGAAGAGCAAAAGGAGGAACTGCTACGAGTATTGTTGGCAACGCCCGGTGGTCAGAGGCCCATCACCCTGCTTGAGCAGTGCACGAATCTAATGCAACAGGAGCGCTATCGTCTACAGAGTAAAGTAGGTCTCCTAATGCTGCTCAGCATTTGGGTCGCGCACTGTCCAAGCGCTGTCAAAGTCCTACTGGAGACACAAGGCACCATGGCGTATCTTACGGCTCAGCTTTGCGCGAATGAGCAGGACGATCGCGAATACCTGGTGCAGGGCATGTGCGCCTTTTTAATGGGCCTCTGCATTCAGTTCAATGATAACTCACTGCCCAACCAACGACGTGAGGATATTAGCCAACTTGTCATTAAACGTATTGGCCAGGAGACATTCTGCAGCAAACTTACCGAAGTGTCTCGCCATGAGGCATATAGCCGTGCCTGCAAGCAAGCCCAGATACGTGCCAAAGGTGCCGGCGAGCTGCTGCTTGACTTTGAGTATTGTAAGCTTTACAAAGGGCTGGAGGCACAGATTGCTAAGCTGGTGACCGGATTGGATGTTGATGGCATTGAACTGACCGAACTTACCCTTAGTTCAGGTGCATCGGCGCTGGTATCCCAGTACAAGGGCATAATACGTGGCATGGACGCACAAATACAAACGCTACAGCAGTCCCTTAAAGAATCGGAGCAGAAAAATGACGAGTTGAAGCAGCAACTTCTTCAGGAGCAAATCCTTAAGTCTCAGCTAGCCGATCAGAACACGCTGCTCAAAGCCCAGCTCATGGCAGCTGAAAATGGTCAAAGTGAGCATACGACACAATCGCAAGGACAAGAGTTGCCAGCGAACGATGATAAACTGAATTCTGCACAGTATATGGCCAATATGTACTTTGCCAAATCCGAAGGTCTCGTCAAGGAGCTGGAGACAATGCGTCAGCAATTGGCAATGGAGAAGCAACGTGCCGATACAGCAAACGAAACGCTGCTCTCAACACAAAAGGATCAAGAGGATCTGCTCGAATTACTTGCCGACCAGGAGGCAAAATTGGCTAAATATGAGGCATAGGCTACGCCAAGGAGTAGTATTCCAGTAAAAGGAGATCCTGAACAGAGATAACTTCCAAAGCGGATGCTGTTGCTTAGGGATTGTATTGAAATAAATATATACATTGCACACATGCTTTAGAAATGTATATGTGTGTGTGTCTGCATGAGTTGTATGTATGTGCGTGTGTGTGTGTGTATGAAGCTCGACTCAACGCGAACTGCCCGTTTACATTCTTATTGTTTTATAATAATTATATATATATATAATAAAAATATTTATACACGTATTATATACAGATTTACATAAACATGTATTTATATCCATTTATATAAATATATACTTATATAAATCTGAGTTGTTTGACGATTAATCAAAACACCTCTTGCAATGTATGCGTGTTCTACACACACATACATACACGTGTTCTTCACACGGAATGAAAACAGAATTTAGGATGATGTTCGTGTTCAATTTGTAAATTAAATATAAATATATAAATTTAATATATATTTAAAATTGCAGTAGCCTGACGAATGTGCCGCAAATAATAAATTTTGTTGTTTGAAATCGATTTCATGAATGTCTTATGAATATTTTAGATATAAAAATATATCTGAATTGCTTGGAAGAGACAATGTGAATTAAAAACATGAATTTCATTGAAATAACTGTAACAACCGAACACAAATATTTTTCACAGCTCTTATACAAAAAAAAAACAAAATAAAAAATAATGCGAATGGAATTTTTTGTACTGAACGGTTGGAACTCTTCTGATCTATAATGTCAATGTCTTTATGGATTATTCAATTAACCGATTTTCATTTAACTGCTCCAAATTTAATCTTCAATATATTCACTTCATCCTTCTTCAGGATATGCATAAAAAGACACAATTCACAGAAAAAAAAAAGTATAATTTTAAAATTTAAAACTTTTTGTTTTTACCATTCACATTTATTAACAAATGGTTACTACATGTGTGTTTCTTATACGAAGTCGACCAATGCTACAAGATGTTGGCTAATTCACATTTATTTCTTGTCACTTGAGACGGAGCTCTTCGATTCACGGATCGATGCTGAGCGGCGACGCTTAGCTTCCTCACGCTTAGCCTTGGATTCCTTCTTGCGCTGTACCAAAAGCTTGGCATAGTCAGCGGCAGCCTCCTTGGAAGCTTGCTGGCGCTTCTTCTTCAGGGCAGTACGTCTGTGCTTGCGCTGCAGGACCACGGGGGTGATAAGGCGCTGAATTTTGGGTGCCTTTGAGCTGGCCTTCTTGTTTTCCTTGGCGGGCAAGGGACGACGAACAACGAATCGGCGAACATCATCTTCCTTGGTCAAGTTATACAGCTTGCGGATCTTGCTGGCACGCTTGGGGCCCAGACGACGGGGAATGGTCGTATCGGTCAGACCGGCAATATCTTGCTCACCCTTCTTGATGACAACCAAAGCGAGGACCGACATGTTGGCATCAACAATGCAGCCGCGCACAGACTTGCGCTTACGCTCACCAGTACGACGTGGGCGGTAGCAAGAGTGACCCTTCTTCAACAGCAAGCGCACACGGCCTGTTATAATAGGAAATAGATAAATATTAGTCTATTGGACAATTTTCACAAATGTCAATATGTCAAAAAGCAAAAAGGATTTGTATCTCTTCGCTGTTACTTTGCACTTTCGCCAAACTTACCGTGGGTGAGCACTCCCTGCTTCATGGGGAAACCCTGCTTGTCGTTACCACCAGCAATACGCAGCTGATATCCCTTCCATTCATCACCCAAAATATCGGCTTCCACAACTTGGCCCATACGCTTCTCGTAGAACACACGCAATTTGTGCTCATCAACAACTTCGAACAGTTTTTGGCATCCCGTCGCGGGATAGGAAACGTTGAGCTACGAATAAACAAAACATTGTTAATAACACAATTTTGTTATCTTCGAATTTAAAGTCAATCACTTAAGTTTTTGGTTCAACACTTATTGTTTTCACTACAATAGTCATTTTGCTAAATGTTATTTACAATATTTATAACTGTTCATAGCGTTTGTTATATTATTTTTCACAAAATCTTCACACACCTTCATTATGTTAGTCTTGCTGCAATCGACGCAGAAAAAAAAAGAATCGGTCCTGTCAAACACAAGCTAGGTAAGGGAAAGGAAATAGAGATGAAGAAACCATCGATAAATTAAATGTTATCGAAATCACCAATAGTTATCGATGTGTTAATAATTTTAAAGATAGTATGACATAAAATATGACTATATGCATATTTTATGTTTACTAAACGTAAATATATTTTTTTGAATCTCTAATTCAACCAATATGAGTAACGAAAAATGTAACTTATTAACAAACTTAAGATATCATTTAAAAATGTATAATCGATATGACTCAAAGTGTGTTTGCAATTAACAGCTGTCAAAAATTTGAGTTACCATGTGTTCCTAAACATCCATCGAAAATAGAGTGGCCACACTCGATAAAGAATCATAACAGCACGTGTCGTGTTTAGCTTTGTTATTCAAACAATAATAGTTTTCGATACAAAACATTAAAATGGGCAAGCCAAAGAAAGCGAATGTGGCGACAAATAAAAATGTTAATTTAGAAAAACAAATGACAGAGGGCAAAGTGTCGAAAGCGAAGAATAAGGAAAAAGTCAAACTGCGAGCTGAGGAGTCACCGGTACGTATATTGTAATGCTCTATATTTTTTTTTTAGCTTTGGCATTACCGAAAATTTAACTTTTCTCATTTAAAGAACATAGATGCAAAGAGCAGTCAAAAGATTTTGGCAGCAGCTAGGCTGCAACAGTTGGAACTGGATGAGGAAAACTTTCCAAGTTTGGCACCTAAAGCCAATTTAAAATTTAACTTGAGTATGTTACACGTTTATATTATAAAATTTAAATTTAATCATTTATTTAATATTTACCATGTAGAAGATGGTGGAGAATCCGAAGAGGAAGATGTTAATGAAACCGATTTCATGGCCGATTTGGGTATGGATGATGAGGATGTCGCTGCCTTTGAACGTTTCCAAAATCCACCCACCACGGAGGGAAAGCGCAGACTGCATTTGTCCGAAATAATTATGCAGAAGATCCAAGAAAAGGAGGCGGACATACAAACAAAAATGTCTGATGATGGCTCTTTAAAAATCGAGGAAATAGATCCGAAGGTGAAGGAGATGTACGAAGGTGTAAGGGATGTACTTAAACGTTACCGCAGTGGAAAAATACCAAAAGCTTTTAAGATCATACCCAAGCTGAGGAATTGGGAGCAAATATTATTCATAACGGAGCCCCACAACTGGAGCGCTGCTGCAATGTTCCAAGGCACTCGCATCTTCTGTTCAGTACTTTCACAAGCAATGGCACAACGTTTCTACAATCTTGTTCTTTTGCCCCGTATTCGTGATGATCTTTGTGAATACAAGAAGCTCAACATGCATCTGTACAACGCTCTAAAACGTGCACTGTTTAAGCCAGCGGCCTTCATGAAGGGTATTATTCTGCCACTCTTGGAGGGAGGTGACTGCACATTGCGTGAGGCAATCATATTCGGCAGCGTGGTAGCCCGTAGCTCCATACCTGTGCTGCACTCATCGGCATGTCTGCTAAAGATTTGTGAGATGAGTTACTCGGGTGCCAATTCGATATTTATACGGTATTTCCTGGATAAACGCTATGCTCTGCCATATCGTGTAATCGATGCAGCAGTTTTCCATTTCATTAGGTACAAATCATATATTATTTTTAAAAAAAATCCAACAACTAAGCAAATGTTCTCTTTTTCCAACGAAGATTCGAAAACGATAGACGTGAACTTCCCGTGCTATGGCATCAAAGTCTTTTGACTTTTTCACAGCGCTACAAAAATGACATCTCCTCCGAGCAAAAGGAAGCGCTTCTTCAACTCCTAAAGTAAGTCTAGCAAATCATTTATAATTAATTAAAACTAATGCTAAAAATGGATTTATCTCAATTAAATTGCAGGAAAAAATCTCATCCTAAGATTACACCAGATATTCGACGAGAGCTTCAGGCAGCTTCCTGCCGCGATGTCGAAATGATGGAATCAGAGAATGCGCTAGCTGACCAACCGATGAAAATGTATACGGATGCAGATGTGGGCTATGAAGGTTGAGCAATGCATCCGTACATCATTTAGGGCAAACTTTAGTGTAAAGTTTTTGATTAATTTAATCGTATAAACAAATTAATTGATTATATTTATGTAAATATATACATACTGATAATTATACCTGATCCTGAAAACCTATCGAGGATTAAGCAATAAACCATGTTGAGTGTATTCATTTCTAAGCCACATCCACAGGGGTTATTAACTTCCCAACTAATATATATACATATATATGTATATATAAATTCATACTTGTTTAATCGAGAACATATATAATTTGAGAAAATTTTATTTGTTCCTTTATTTGGTTCTGCTTTGTATTTCCTTCAGTTTATATATATTTTTCTTTTCTTTTTTTCTTTCAAATGAAAACTACAATAATGGATTTGAAATTTTCTTCGTTTTTTTTTTCTTTTCTTTTTTTTGTTTTAATAGAAAAAAACAAATGTGTATGTGTGTGTGTGTTTTCTTTGGATGTATGAGTTTAAATGTGTATTACTTGTTTTATACAATTTTTGTATTTTTTGTTTTTTTTTATTGTTAATGACGGCATTGACATTGACGGCCGGCATACATAAATATTTATTTATTTATTTAGTTATTAATATCAATTTTGTAGTACATAATTCTTAAATATTTCTGTAACCAAAATTCTTCTAAAAGTTTCTTCACTTTCTTTAGTCTCTAAGTATTGTTTCATTATCTCACTCCGACATTTGTTTGTATTTAAGGGCATACACCATAATAAACCAACCAGCGGTTGGGATCAATTCAATAATTTACAATAACTACTGTGGACCTTTTTCTTTTGGAAATAATTATTTTAAATTCTTATAAGATAAGATCTTGTGTACGTAAGTGTGTGCGTGTCTGTGTCAGTGGTTGTGACTGTTCTATGTCCGTTCTGTAGCTTTGGCTGTTCTGTAGCTATGTCTGTGTCTGTGCTGTTCTGTGCCTGTGTTGCATCTGTGTTTGCGTTTGTGTCAGTGCTGCGTCCGTGCCTGCATCTGTTCTGTGTCTATGGCTGTGTCTGCGTCTATGCCTGTGTCTGTGTCTGTGGCTGTGGCTATGTCGTGTCTGTGTCCGTAGAGAGTGCGTGCAGGTGTATGAGTGTGCATGTGTGTATGTAGATTAAGCTGAGCTTTAACTCTTGTAAAAATTTCTTCATTCATTTTTCAAAGTATTTATTTGCGCTTTTAGATAGTTAGACCAAATATGAAAGTGAAAAACGAATAATTTTCTAATAGCAGTTAGGCTGAAAATTTTCGAAATATAATATATGCTATAAGAAAGCGAGATATTACATACATAAGTAATCAGTATGCGGATGGTAATGGATGATCTAAGCTAAAGGAATAAGTATTACAAAAAATGTTCAGTTTACTATCATAATTAATGTATATCCCAATTAATGAATACTCTTCTTCTTCTTCTTCATCATCTTTTTCTTTTCTCCTCATCTTCTTTTTCTATTTCAAAGGGGGGGAATGGGGACAAACAGTTATGCTTCCCATTGGTCCGTTTTGTTGTTCGCTTTGGCTGAATGTTGATTTTGATTGGTACCGAATACCAAAGAGATGCTACATACCTATGCCTGTACATACGATGGTCGAATTGTCAATTGGTTCTGCAACCTAAGTAATTAATTAACGACAATTTATTTAATTTATATATATTAAATTAAAAGATATGTTTCCATTTTGAATGGCACAGTTAAACATTTTATTTCTAGGGTCCTCAGCTCCTCTTCAGCCGCCTATCCTCTATGTAAGTACTTATGATGTGGTTCTCGAATATCTCAAAGACAATGGACTGTGCAGGCTACATCAAATATTTGGAAAAATATAACCAAAATTCTGAGCAATAGATTATCTTTAACAATATATTATTTAATCTTTAAACGCATTTCTTATAAACAAAGACTTTATGGATCAGACAAAAAAAAATCATATATATTTTTATTTTTTCGTTTTCTAGGCTTTTAAAGGATGTTTAGAACTCTGATCCAATCTGATCCCAACTGATATGCCGTTTGATTTCAAGAAGCTACAACCATTAACTTTAGGTATTATTTGTACAAATACAAATACGTAAATGGGTATTATTTTTTGACTAAGATGATTTTTGATTTTAATGACTATTATCAACTTTTGATTAATCACTTCGTGGGTTTTGTTAGCACACATAAAACATGTCCTTTTTTTGTGTTTTATTTATCGTTAAATGTGAATTGTTTCTCGAAGAAAGCAAGACCACTTAACGATAAGATCCTGCCAACTCAACGATAGGATCCTGTCAGCTTAACAGTAAGATCTTGCCAATTTAACGATAAGATCCTGTCAACTTAACAATAAGATCCTGCCAACTTAACAATAAGATCCTGCCAACTTAACAATAAGATCCTGTCAACTTAACAATAAGATCCTGCCAACTTAACAATAAGATCTTGCCAACTTAACGGTAAGATCCTGTCAACTTAACAATAAGGTCCTGTCAACTTAACAATAAGGTCCTGATTACTTCACAATTAGATTCTGCCAACTTAACAATAAGATCCTGTCAACTTAACAATTAGATCCTGCCAGATCAACACAACAATATTCTCCTTTGTTAACAATAGGAACCTGCCAACTTTATGAGAAGATCCTGCCAACTGATAGGATCCTGCTCCTTCAACGATTCTGTCAATCTGTTGACCAAACTTATGTTAATGTATCTCAGTGTAATTTCTTGTGTTTAAGAACAAAATAAAAAAAAATAAATGTTAAATAAAAAAATTACATATTATAAATAAATTTTGAACTCATGGGGGGGCAGATTTGGGTTGGAGTTGCAGGGATTGTGCTTGAGCCAACAAAAACACGGCCTTCGCAGTACACGATTAGTTGTATTCACATTCAATTCGATTGCTAAATTAATTTTTATGTTATTCGTACGCCCTTTTATACGTTTTTTGTGCTTTTCATCTGCTTCCGCATCCTTCCTTCAATTTTCGTTTAATCGTTTTCTTTTTTTTATCGTTTTCTTATCGTTTTTTTATCGTTTTGCTCGTTAAACTTCGATCTGCTTTTAAATACATATTTTTTTTCTCTTAAACTTACAGTTAGTATTTATTTATGCTATGTATTTTTAAACAACCCATGATTAGAGTAAAAGTTGAAAATGCAATCCTGGACAAGATTTCTATATATTTTTTCATTTTTTTGTTTTTTTATGTTTTTTTGTTGTTTTTTTTTTTATATATATGGCTTTTTGTTCGTTTATCGTTAATCGTTAATCGTTAATCGATTTTTACTGTTTTGGCTCTTGCATTTTCCCACAATACTTTTTTCACTTTTTCCTCTAAATATATATTTAAGTTTTTGACAGCGATGCCATCCCTCAACCTTGACTCTCACATTCAGAATGTTGTCATCGCTGGAATGGCTTGACTATCGCAAATACTATAAAAAACACAACCATAGTTAGGGAGCTGGACATGAATCGAGTCCCATTCGCATGTTGCATAGCGGCTGGTTCCTCGCCTGAAAATGAGTGTCATATAAGTAATCCCGATCCACATTTATCCTTAATTTCTAGCCCAGCTTTTTTCCCCCGTATAATTTGAATTATATTTTTTTTTCTTTTTTTTTATCCACTTACCATTGAGCACATGCACCACAACAGTTTCCGTTATCTCGTTACCCAGCATACACGTATAGTTACCGGTATCCTGACGATTCGCATTGGCTATATAAAGACGGCTCAGCGCTCTACCAGGCAGCATATCCGTCTTAACGCTATACGACATTAAATTATACATGATTAGGTAGGTAATCCCTTAGAGATTCGTTTAAAGATTGGTTAAGTACCTAATGCCACCTCGACTGGTGTCATAGTTAAGTAAACGGACG
The DNA here is from genome assembly GCA_035044505.1 of Zaprionus lineosus. Lineage (NCBI taxonomy): Eukaryota > Metazoa > Arthropoda > Insecta > Diptera > Drosophilidae > Zaprionus > Zaprionus lineosus. The sequence continues at coordinate 751,572 of JAWNNX010000676.1, forward strand.
CCATGACGCCAGGTAATGTACGATGATGGATGTGGAATCTTTGAGATGACACACTGCAGCTCGATGGTGCTACCAGGCTTGTAGTATTTTTCCGGTGTGGTCGATCCTCGCTCATCGAGAATTTCCACATGAGGAACTGCAAGCCCAATTAATCTATAAGAAGTCACTACTTCCCCTTTCCATACTCACCAATTATAGTTAGGTAAACTAATAGTACCAATGGAGGATGTGATGATACTTGGCACTCATAGGGACCCTCATCCCTCTCATTGGCATATTTTATTAACAATTTCCAGTCATTGGGCTCCTCAAATTCCAGCGAGTAACGTGAATCGCCACTGTACGTGTGCTGGCCAAAAGTAATTAGGGCCAAGTCCTCTCCCTTCCGCCGCATCCATGATACCGTCTTCCCCTGCAAGTCATTCACCCGACAATGTAGATAGACATTCGATGACAGTTGGGTGCTTATATTAATCGTCGTATAGGGATCGGCGAAGAATGGGAACGGCTCGTGGGTTGTTGTTTCTGTAACCTCCAGCTCCTCATCTTCGGGTGTGTCTGTAAAGGGCGATGAGAACTCCTGCCAAAAGTTTTTCGGGAAAGTGTCAAACGGATCGCCAGCTCGGGGACGTTTTACTGTAAAGCAGACAGGGATTTTGAAAAAATGCAACTCATTTTTTAACTTTTTCAATTTTAATATTAAATTATATTTTTCTTATTTTTATCTCAGTTGCAGGATATATGAGGGGCGATGAGAAATTCTTGAATGCACTTCACTTACTTTACTTTGAAAGGACATGCATGGACAGGCATTTGTAATACATGATTTAAATTGAAACTTACGTGTCGTCGAGGTGGATCCAGAACCTATATGATGTAGTGATGAATATATAATTGCAAATATCCAAAATAATCTTGATTTCATCACTGCAATTAATCCTTCAGTTTAGATTTACGCATTCCTCATTAGGAAGTGAAAAACTCACCGCAGAATATGCACATACAGTAAATGTACTTGAGTGTACTTTATATATATATATAATTATATATAATATATATAATTAAATATTTATTTGTTTATCTAAGCAGAAGCATCATGCTATTATTATGCATTTATTGGATTTCCAATTTTTTGAATTCTTTCGATTCCTTTGATACTCTCTTTTTTTTCACGAACTTCTTCCGATGCACTGCATAGGCAAGGAATTGTTGTTATCCATTAAAGTTTGTCGCCTACCATATTGTAGGTTGTCTAAGGACATGCATATACGTTGAATATGGTTTGTTCCTTGTTTGGTAAGATTTCACTGTTTTGTAAGGATGGAAAAAAATTTGTTTATTAGCTTTCTCCGTACATTCAGCGTGTGTATTTATCGTATATTCATTTTCTCTTCTTTTTTTTTTTTTTGTTTTTCTTTTTTTTTTTTTTCTTTATTTGAGAACTACTTGGATGCTGCTTAGATGACCAATAATTGGAATGTAGGTCAGGATGCGATGTGCGCATGCCACGCTCTGTCTTTTGTTTGCCTGCCTGCCTGCCTGGCTGCCTGGCTGCCTGACTGCCTGGCTGCCTACCTACCTAACCCAAACTTCAATCACAGAGAACGCAGCAGCTTTTTATGGGCTGCGAAGATTTCATGTTGTTCATGTACCAACGCAATAAAATGTACATATTTAAGGATTAAATGCTTATGGCAGAAGTTTTATGTGTAGCTCATATAAATGAATATACATTTTGGGATTAAGCTTGCATTCAAAATTTTATGTTTCACTTGATGTTATTGTATTGTTGCTGATGACCTCATAAAATACAATTTTTGAGCTAAGTAGATACGATTAGTTTGCATAACTTTTGGGGACAACTTTAATGTATTGAAACTTGGGCTTTAAAATGCATTATTCAATTATCAACTTTGCTAACTTGTAATGATATTATGATATCTTTGTCCATTTTGAATTTGCCGGTTCCGACAACGTTGTTGGTTCTCACGCAATTGACACCAGACTGCTGGAGACAGGATGTCGATTCAGGTTCCTTTTGCCAATTAACTGTGTGCGTGTTTGTGTGTGTGTGTGTGTGCAGTTGCTCATTCTCAGTTTTCAGCATATTGTCCCCAACTTAAAGTAGGGAAAGAATTTCGTTTTATGCTCCCGTTATTCACAAGGGTTGCTATGCTCCTACTTATCGTAGAGTTGTCAAGCTTGAACTGTAGATGGCAAATGGTATTTTTGCAACGGAGGCAAGTAAAGTGTACCGATCAGTAAAACATTCTATTAGAATTTTATTGTATTTATGGAATAAGTTGAAAGAATTTTATATAATTAATAAATCGAGTAAATATTAAGCAAATATATATTATATATAAAAATGCTAATGTAAGGATTAAAATTCAACCGATTATTTCGCTAACAGCCTAAATGTATGCATCGCAAAAACGTTGTGTGGCGACATCTATTGAATATTTACTATGTACAGTAACCCTGTTGTAGGACATATTGAAATTATGATGCTATCACGTAGCCGTTAAAAAATATATGTTTCAAAATCGTTAAATTTTTCAAATTGAGCTAATAAGTTCAACAGTATATTTGTGCTTGTAAAATTTAAATTTTAAAAGTTATATTATAAGAACAATATCAAATTTGCCAGGAAAAGTATGAAATTATCGTAATCGGTCTCGCTGTGTTTCCTGCGCATGTCCATTATCGGTGAGAGAGTAATTGAGAGCTTGTAATGTATATGTATAGCTTCTATGCATGTACAATCGGCATGAGCCGAGCATATGTGCCTCCTTATCGGTTATTTATACAATTGTTATTGCTGGTGATGCTTGTGTTGGTATGGTGGTGTGTGGTGTGTGGTGTGTGGTGGTGGTGCGATATGGGCGAAAATAGTGAGAGCAAGAGAGCACACACACACACTTACACATATGTATATGGAAGTGACATAAGTGGCATGACGCTAGGCATAAACACGAACTCACACACACTCGCATATATTCACTGACAGTCGGCAAAAGCACCGTTCATTTAATTATTCGTTGCTTCTGTCATTTAATTTAGTGATTTAAAACTTCCAATTTTCATTTCAATTTCAGTACTTTTGGAGAACGACACAAATCAAAATAAAAAGTAGAAATTGTTCCTCTTTTTATATGCATAGCAGCAAATTTGGTCAACGCGTGGTATTCTGCTTTGAATATTAAACAGAGAGTCACCCAACAGAATTCAAACCTTCTGTGAATTTGTAAAATTTGAATTAACAAATTTACTCAGAGAGCACAGAGCAAGAACGCACATAGGCAAAGCCACAACCAGAGCCACAACTACAGACACAGCCACAGCTACAGGCACAGCAACTGCAACGACATTACAATCAAAAAGTTTCCAACCGGCAGGCAACCAACGGAGTTCGTAGTGTTAGCACCTCCGTCCGTAGCATAACGAAAGTTTTCTAAAAATTTCAATATTTCGAATTTAGTTTTCGTTTATTGAAATGGACAATTCGCGAGTATTTAATATTTTGGGTGGCGTTGCCATGAGCATTGTTGGCTTTCAAATATGCCGCAAGGTATTGCCATGGATCTATCTAAATGCAATGGGTCCCATGCTATGCCATGCAAAGTTGGACTTAACCAAGATCGGTGAATGGGCAGGTAAGTGTCAACTATCTTGGTCAATGAACTTTGTGCCGATCACGCTTTTTATTTCCGATAAGCGCTGATAAAGCACATTTTATCAAAATTTAAGCTTAATTTTAAAATAATTGCAGTTATCACTGGTTCTACCGATGGCATTGGAAAGGCATATGCAAAAGAGGTATGTACATGCCAGAGTTGGTATTACATGCAAAAGTTGGTGTAACCTTCGGCAGGGTTAAGGTTGTCATTAATATCAATGCTCTTGTAGGTAATATGTTTTAGGATAGACAATCAATACGACTTAATACTTAGCCCCCAAGAACATGATGATGACTTGACAATTACAAATTTAAATGCAATTAACAATCTTGGCTTAACCCACGTCCGAACATTAGAGTCAGTGATTCAATCATTCTGTGTAAACATCATTCAAGTTCACTCGCTTTCCAAACCGCTAAATGCACTTTAGTGCATTTGTCTAGGGTGTTATATATCTATTAGACAACTTTGTGCGACACCTGAAAAGTGAACTTCAATTGAGTGTATAGAAGCAGCTCATCTATAGAATTTTTCAGTTGGTAAACACAAGTGAACACAAGCTCAATTTTGGAGTCCATTTGGGTTGAGGCTCTGGTATAAACATTTAGTTGCGTGTTAAAATCGATTTAATTTTATTTACTTTACTTTTGTTTACACTTACTTAATTTTTTGTTTTTGTACCTTCTGTTCCTGAGAAGGTTCCCATAGTACATATATAAGTTTTCTAAACTTTGTAGCTTACATTTCCTATTCCATCAGGTATCCGGCGGATACCTAAACTAAGTCAAAGTCCAACTGGATGAACATTCTTTTGAGTGCAGCTCTAGTGATTAGCATTCAGTGCGCCTGGTAGAGGTTTCAATACACAGAATTTATTATGCGCAGCGACTAAATTGTAATTCTCACCTTTCCTAATTTAAAAATTCTATTCATTTAAGGTCTCCCCTCTATAAAGAGCCCCAGCTACCCACACGTTTTCATTAATGTGTGTAAAAGTAATTAAATTTTTTACTGATCATGTTATGAAGCTATTGAAACAGCTACTAGGCTTTTGCTTTTAAATTAGGAATAAACGTAATCTGTGACTAAGATGGGAACTTATTTAAACTTTTTATATTTCCACAATTATATATTCCATTTAATAATTTTACATTCTTGAGGACGCACTTGCACTTGCATTTTTTGAGAAGTTAGTTTCTTTGTCTTCCTTCGACGGAGGTTTGTTTTTATGCCTTTAATTTAATTCAGAAATATATTTTTTTTATAGATGGCACGTAAGGGACTAAAACTAGTTTTAATTAGTCGATCACTGGAAAAACTTAAGGCCGTTGCTAAGGAAATTGGTAAGTGAAGTGCATTTTGAAAATGATTGCTATAATCTAAGAGTGTGGCATACTTCCAGGGGATGAATTTTCCGTCGAGGTGCGCACAATTGATGTGGACTTTACACATGGCACAGATATCTATAAGAGAATACATAAGGAAACACTGGGTTTGGATGTAGGTGTGCTGATCAATAATGTGGGCATAAGCTACAGCTACCCGGAATACTTTCTAGATTGTCATCAAGCTAACCCATCATTTTTGGAAGACATTGTTTCCGCTAATGTACACTCGGTGACCCATATGACAGCTTTGTTTTTGCCGGGCATGGTTCGAAAAAATAAGGGAGTTATTATAAATTTATCATCCACATCGAGTGTTATACCCAATCCTTTACTAAGCGTCTATAGTGCCACCAAGGTAAGATATAGATAGACTTTAAATATTAGTTTTTTTAAATTATATTTTCTTTATTTGTTTTGTTAAACACAGGCATTTGTGAATAAGTTTAGTGATGATCTACAAACTGAGTACAAAAACCGTGGCATAATTATTCAGAGTGTACAACCTGGCTTTGTGGCTACAAATATGTCTAAGATACGTAAGCCGAGCTTATTCGCACCTTCTCCAGAAACGTATGTAAAATCCGCTTTGGCTACACTCGGCATTGCTACACAAACTGCAGGATATCTACCACACGCTTTGCTTCAACTTACCATCCATTTTGCAGAGGCAGTTTTTGGTGACGCATTTGCAAGAGGTGTGGTTCTTAAGCAAATTTTAAGCACGCGTAAACGAGCCTTGCGACGCCTAGACAAAAATCAATAGAATTAATAATACCAGAATAGCAATACCATTTCAAGACATTTAACATTTGGTTCGGGTAAGATTTTGGGTGATACGGTAGTTAAAAGACCGAAAAGTTTGGAGGCTCATAAAAATTTGCTTTAAAATGTCCGCTAGGTGTGCCATTTTTTAATTTTACAATACCAAAAATATACAAGTAATATGAAAAAATGTCTTAAATTTGTAAAATGGTATATAGTTTTGCAATCAAAATAAATGCATATTTTATTATTTAGATATAACGGAATTTTCATTTTCATGCCGAAATGTAATTGTGGTGGCACTTCGATAGATTTTATATCGAGCAAAAACTTATGATGATATGAAATCTGATGATTTCTCTAGTATCGTTATCGATATAACATCAACAAACCAAATGCTATCCAGAAAGTTGGAAATTTTGGTTTGGTGTTCAATGTGTTTTAGATTTTGATTGAAAGTGTACGTGAGTGCTGTGCCCTAAGTAATTATGTCTACGTCGCTTGACTTGCACAGAAGGTAGGGGAAACGCGCCAACTCAAATTCCAATTCGTAATCTACGCAGCAGAGGCAACAACAACAGTTGCTAACGATTTGATGAAGGCAGCGCGGCGGGCGAGGCAGAAGCTGCGCCGCTGTTATCACTTATCATCATACGCGCCGCCCCTCTTGTAGTTATCAATATCAACTTGTTGCTGATGCTGTGATCCTTGATAGTGTAAAAAAATAAAATTAAATAGTTTTAACGTTACGCGGATAAACAACACGAAGGCGCAGGGCACAGAGTATAGGGCACAGGGCGTTCGGTGTGTGTTGTGTGTAGCGTGAGGGTGGCGGAAGTGGTTGTAGAGAACTATTTTTAATAGTGTCCAAGACTCGGGTGACACGGTAAAACTTATGACAAGACGATACATATTAAGTAAAAGAAGGCCAAACAACGTTGTGTATGTCAAAAATGTACAAAGAGCATAAAATATTCAAAGCAAAACTAGCAGCAACAACAGCAACAACAACAATAACACACATTACAGAAATAATATTAACTGTAAACCATTAGTCAGCACACCGTCACACAAAGATAGATTTGTGGCACAGCTGACATGGAGCCACGCCGCCCATTGTTTCCCATTGAACCTGAGCCACCAACTACGCCCACACAGCGCTTGACACTGCTGGCAACGCGGTAAGCGGAAACTTATTATAATTTTAATTCCTTTTGTTACATTTCTCCCTTGCTGCGTATGTGCTAGTGTATCTATGTGTCCTTTAAATTTCTAAACATCCATATGTATACACCATAGTCAACTTTAGATGCTTGGTCAAAGTTTTGGGTGTTGCCGTTTAATTATAAATATGTTATACATTAAAAAAAACTTTCCTATCTCTTCCCCCTGCTAGTTTTCTGATCAATTTTTACCCGCCTTTCCCTTACTCTTCTATATATGATTATGCAAAATCTATGCGTCCCAGAACCATATTGTATCATATTGGTTTCCATATACAATTTATATTCTTTATCTTTTTATTTATTTCTTTTTTAATATTTATAAAACTTCAATTATTTTTAATTAAATTGATTTGTACACATTTTCCCAAAGCAAAATATGGAACCTTTATATATCCGTATGCTTAGTATAAATTTTATTTATTAGAATGAAAGGAAAGTTGAATAGTTTAATATTTAAATTGGAAATACATATTTATTTAATATTAAAATTAAAATAAATAATAAATTAATATATTTTGTTCCATATGAGGGAGGTACATTATTATATGCATATGGGCAGGGGTGTATCTATGGGTGTTTAAAACAGAGAATTCAAAAGTCGATATTCGTTTCTAAGATTTAATTTGATTTCCATTTAGCTCGCTACGTGCGCTGCAATTAAACTGGAAGATTATTATTTCGGGCATAACGTTAACACTTTTGGCTGTCATATGGTATTATCCAACGTTCTTCTTGTTCTTCGCATTCGTCATTTACTCTTTGGTGTTGGTTGTTGCAGGTAAGCGAAAGGTTTCAACCTTGCCCATATTATCACTTCTAGTAACCAAATCCATTCGTAGTCATCTGACTCATATATTATCAGCTTTAAAAGAAAATATAATTGAATATTGTCTATGAATATTCTTTGAATATCTTCCACAAAATTGTTAATTAAAATATTATCTATTTTATCTATTTTTTATACAGCTGTCGCTGGCACTGTCTATATACATTATATATTTACGACCAATGAACCTGCTAAACTTAATCGACTGCCCTCGAAACTACTCTACAATGCCACGAAGTAAACTCTAACCTTATATTTATTTATATATTTATTAAAAATATTGTTTTTTTTTATTATAGGAGTAGCATCTTTGATTTGCCAAACCCCATTAAGAATCCATCGAATTTACCTTTAATTTTTGGAAAAACAGTCGACCTACAACTACAGCAGATCATCGAGTATGTACTGCGTGATTTCATGGTGCCATGGCTTGGGTAAGTAGAAGGAATATAATTTATATAAACTGAGTTAAATTTTTTGTTTTTGTGTTGTGTAGATATGTTGTGACGAAGCCAAAGCTTATAAACGATGTCATACGTGAGGATCTGTGGAACGCTATACAGAAGATACATGAGCGAGCGGTTAAAATGGATCCTGCCAAAATCATAGCCGTGGATATGGTGAATCGAGTTACAGTACACCTGGAAAAGATTCGCATCTCCGAGGCACGCGCGTAAGTTTATCATTATCGATTGCTTTCAACTATATAAATGGCTTATTTTAAACAAATTCAGAGCAGAGACAAATAGCGCTCCAGTGTTTAGTACCAATTCGTACCTGGTTGATGAGGAAATGGAAATGGAGTTTCTTCGAAAATTATGCGAAATTATGGTAATTTTGCTTTTACCACGTGGTTATTCTCTACCGCCACTTAAAGTATTGCTAAGTGAGATTCTGTCATTTAAGAGTAAGTTCCACGAAAATTATTCTATTTTTGATTAATTTATAAATTAATAATTTGCATTTTCAGTTTTTTTTCCAATGATTAAACTACTGACTGCTCCGGACTATATAAACCAGAAGATAGTGCAGAACATTGAGACGCGTCTGGCAGCAGCGGCAATTAGCAAACGGAGCTATGAGTACGCAGCGAGCTTTGAAGACTTTCTGAAAATTATCAATAATTCTGGAAATCTGGAGGAGCTTTCGCTCATCCGTAAAAGCATTGTTAATGATCTGATGCACGCTACCAGTATACAAAATCTGCAACGTGCCAAAGGTCTCGATCCTGATACGGATGACCACACGCTGACTAAATCTGAGCTAACGGCTGCTGTGAGGCTAAAACGTTACGTGCAGCAATTGATGTTGGCCAAAGGACAGTGTGAAAAGAATTTAGCCAAGTTCGGTTGGAATGGAAACTACTCCAGTGACACCGTAAGTTTCAATTATAGGACGAACTGAAATTTGTATTAAGCTTTAAAATTGCAGGACTTGACCCTAATGGAAATCCTTAACACAGCCGTGGGGCGACGTTTCTTTACGTTGTTTCTTGAGCCTCTCAAGGCAAGCGCTCTAGTTGGATTTTATCTAGCTGTGGATGAGATGAAACATGCGCACAAAACAGTCACACATCAATTGGCCACTGATATTTTCTACACATATATTCGAGTGCCCAAGCCGGAAATACAAATCGACAAACACGAGCGCAAGCTGATAGAAACCTTTGTGCTGGGCGATGCTGGTCCGGATATATTTTATGATATTCAGCGCAATATATTGCGTACCCTGGAAGACAAGTATTATCCACCGTTTGTGCTAAGCGAACAGTATCGTCAGTTAAAGGAGGCGCTAGACTCAAATGAATTTAATGATCCCACCTTGCTAATGTGCCCCTCAATGCTTGACGATGTTCACGATGATGAGCATGCAAGTGTTACGGATGGACTCAATGGTGCTGGCGGCTCACATGCTGCTATCGATGTTGCGGCCCACACTTCCTATGCTCGTAAGAAGTTGGAACAGATTCAGGAGCGCATCGATAAAAAAAATCAGGCTCTAGACGCGTTAAAGTATTCAGTTAAACCAGAGTCCAAAGTTTTACAAATTCTTGAGAAAGAAATGGAATGGCTGAAGAGCGAAAAGCGTCAAACGGAGGCTCATCTGCGACGCACCGACGCTTGGACCGAGCATCTCGGCAAGTGGAAGGCTACAATTCAAAGTGTTGAGGTGCGCATAAAGGAGTAAAAGAATTGATAAAATATATAAAATTTATATTGTTTTTGTTTTTTAGGTTTCCGACGAAAAGGAGTCGTTACAGTTTATGATATTGGTGCACGTAGATGAGGATATTAATGCACCGCCTCAACCATCATCCAAAAGTGGAGATGGAAGCACCACCGGCAGAGCGCAGCGACGTCGTCCATCGGGTATATCTAGTGGCTGGGTGGTCATGCGTTCTCTAAATCAAGTTCATGTATGTCGATATATCCTCGGAAATACTGGATACTTTTTATTTTTAATACTTGTTTTTCTTTAGGAACTGCAACGTAAGCTGCGCCATGTGAGCTCCAATTTAAAATCCCTGGATTTGCCAACCAATTTTAAGTTTTTCTTTTTGAAAACCGACCGACACGCGCAGGACAAAGCCAAAGCACAGATCCAAAAGTTTTTAAACGTATGAATCTTTTTTCTTAATCATCTTTAAACTTGTTAAGTAAATCCATGTGTTTACAGTTTATATTAGAAGACGACCATTTGAATGGAAGTGAAGCAATTTATACATTTCTCAGTCCGAGCTCGGACCATTTAAAGCAGACGTTGCCATCACCAAAGAAATCCAAATTCTCTCTTTATACATTCTTCAAGAGCGATGCGGCTAAGACGCATGAGACGAACAAGGCAACAGATCCCTTCTGGGGGCTGCAACGTGATGATGAAGATATGTCGACCTATTTGGATGGCGAGACGAGCAGCGATGTGAAACTATTGGCTGATGTAGATAGCAAAGACTCGATAGCGGAGCCCATGTATGCACTTATGGGTGAAATCTTCGATATGGGCGGTGTGTTTAAGTGGCTCCGAAAGAGTATAATATCCTTTGTACAAATTACTTATGGGCGCACTATCAATCGACAAATACGTGAATCCGTGGCCTATCTATTTGAGGAGTCAATGCTGCATAATTATTTCTCAGCCATTTTAAAATCTTTTTGGCCAGGTGGTGTACTAGCATCCGCATATCCTGTGCGTTCCGACGACATGAAAGAAATGACCACAATTGCGGCAAAGGCTTTATTGACCGATCATATTCCTGAGGTTCTCTGTAATCTTGTTGGAGCACAAGCAGCCAAACGCGGCGTTCTGAAAGTTTTTGACGCACTACAGAATCCAATGTACAATAAGCAACTCTTCTATGTAAGTCTTAGTTTTAAATAACATTGAAGTAATCTAATCTTTGTGTACATTATTAGGAACTGCTCGAGATTTTAATGATTGAATTCTTTCCCGAAATACGCCAACTAAAGGTGAGTTCTTCTAATGGCAGTAAATTAAGTACAGGCAACGCTGGCGTCACAGGCGCCTCTGCCGCTGCTGCACTGGCCGCGGTCGCAGCTTTGCCACTCAACTACAATAGTCAAAATAGTCATGGAACACACCATGCCAGCTCGACGGCATCTTCAACCACAAGTGCAACTACGCATCCTAAGGAGCATTACCACCAACCGCCTCAGCACTCACCTTATCATCAGAGCTCTGGAGTACAGACACATCATCATCATCATCAAGCACACGCGCAGCATGGTGCCTCCGCGGGCTCAAAGTAAAGTCACTGATAAAAGCAGCGAGGCAAAGACTTACATTTAATTCATTTTTATTTTACTATTATTTTTATATTTTTTTATTTGCTACTTGTCTCGATCTCGCTCTGACTCGAACGCTATCTCGCTCTTAACTATGCCAAACGTTTGTCTAGCGAAATTGGAACACTTCGAATGTATCAGGTAAAAAGTAATGTGGTTCTGTAGGAAACTTGAAAACGCAGATTTTTTGTTAGAATTCCTTTGTTTTATGTGGTATTTTTTTGTTGTCAGTTGGTGTCCCACTTGTCCATACGTTTGTATAAGTTTTAATTACGTGTTTATTTGTCGTTTATTAGGAAAATTTAGTTGTTTTGTTGTTGTTTAGGCCCATACTCTTGACGTTCGGCGGAATTTAACTGAAATGCGAATACCTAAGTGATAATAATAGCAAATATTTGTTAAGCAGTTGATAAAGAGGTGCTTGGAGTATGAACCTCGTTATTTTATGTGTGTTATGTCTTTGTATTTTCTACTTAGTCTCAGTATTAAGCTGTAACCCAAAATTTTCCACTTAGACCACATTCCCATATAGTATTTCCCATTAGAAAAGCTGAAAATTTTAAAATAACAGAAAGTTATATAAAATAATAAATAAAATATATAGTTTGGTGCCGATAAAGCATTGTAAGTATCTGGAAGTCGACTTATTGTGATCTTAGCAATTAAACAGCACCAAAAATTGTAATTGTTTTTAAATTTATATAAAGATTAATCAGTTTTTAAATAATTGTATAAGACAATGTAACTTAGATAAACCTAATAGTGTATTACTATATACATGCATATATATACATATATATATATGAACATGTATATATACATATACATATATATGCATATATACATGTAATATATATAATTAACACCCCAAAGCTGCTTTCGACTGTTTCACACATGTATAGGGAGCATTAAATATATATTGGATTAATTGTTTCAAAAATGTATTATAACTATTTGTGTACTACAGTTGAATCTGTTTATGTGTGATTAATATTATTAACAGACCCAAGCGAAATAAAGATGCTATTTATGTAATTCTTTAAATGTTTTATTTATTTTATTTTATTTAGTTGCGTTTTAAAAGGCTTATTTGATTTGCTTTGGCGCTATACCAAAGGGTTCATTATTTATGTGAAAACCAACACATTCGACGCGTCGGAAATATAAATTTATTTTAAACAAGCTTTGATAGGGTTTTTTCATTAGAGGTTTATTTAAAGTCTTCAGTTACCTGCCATTTGATCTAATGTAATCTGACAGTTTAACTAACAATTGAATGGACCATAGTTAAAAATTCTCTACTGCTTGTATCGTGCAGTTTGTTTTCAGTCTTTAGTCTTTAACCAGAATTTATTTCTATTTGTTTATTTTTAAAACTCGTCCAATGAAATTCAAAAAAGTCAAACTGTTGATGCAAAAGAGATGTTAAGAATTATGGACACACTGAAAAGTAACAATCGATAACTAAAAGTGAGTACATCTTAAATTTACTCAAGTTCTAATTTATAATATATATTTAAAATGTAAAATAATAATAAATATAATATTTTATTAAGATGACTTGTTTCGTCATAAAAAAATTCTTTACCTATTTAAGATCAGCAACTCTTTGAGCGGCTTTTGCGGGTTATTGATCGATTAACCTAAACATCGAAGTTTGGTACCCAATTGTCCAATTGTCCATTATTATTGTTTACTTTTCTTCGTGCAAGTCGAAAATCAGAAATATAGATTTGGCATATTTTATAATTGTAACCTTCTGATAAACATTTGGAGCTTATTAAGGCACACATGTAGTACAGTGGACATTTTGATTAATGCTGTTTTCTGTTTAAAGAAGAATATTTATTTGTATTCGCAAAGGTACGTCCGACCAACTTTATATGTATGTAAATAAAAGTTAAATTTATTAGAAAAGTCGGAAAGAGCAAATGACAACGTTTGTGTTTATTAACATTATTATGAAAAAGCATAAATTTAAATGTGTATATGTTTTTACAACTTAACTAGTAATCAATTGAATAACATAATATAAGTACTAAGAAAACATACTAATACTTAATGTGAAAACTTAAATTAGATTTATATTCTATAATTTATATTTTCAAAAAACATTTATTTTTTGAATTAACTTTTCTAGCTGTGAAAGCTGCATGTCAACAATAATTATACCAATGGTTTTCCGAAGCGCTGAGGATTTTTTGATCAGTAGCTTAACTTTAAAATATTTTAAAAGAAAACGCCACTTGATCTGAGTTTTGCTGCGCTCCAACAAACGTTGAAATGCGTCTGCACTAAGTCCTAACAATTGCTCCGCTATAGTTCCCGTGAGACGCGTCTCAATCAATGTACCTGTGTGATCGCTTAGATGTAAGTTTATATTGAAAAAATTCTGATATCGTGGTCCACTATAGTTAAGAGAGAACTCTAGCAAGCAGCTCTCATTTTCACAGTCGCTACAGTTTCTCGGAATGGTTCTGTGGCATGACTTGCTACAAAAAAAAAACATAATCAAGTGAGTACCCAACAAGTGCTTTAAGTTATTTACCATTTCTTGCTTATACATGTAACCAGTCCATCAATATCAAATTTGGTGACCATTGCGTAGACAACTGCTGAAAAGTATTCACTGCTGAAATCCTGCAATTGCCCTTCAGCGCGCTCATAAATTTGTCGCACAGTCATTTGGGTTTGAATTTGGTCAGCTATAAAAGGCAAGGATATTAAATAATTTTAATTGACGTATTAAATAACGTGTGATGTGAAGAAACATCTAACCTGACGGTAAGTTTTCCAATTCTGTCTGAGCAAACATATCAAAGGTTTTAAGCGGCGTTGTTTTTGCAAACTGAATAAGATTTTGACAGTCAGTGTTGTGGGGCTGTGGGTTTTCAAAGATAAGAGTACAACTGGCATAGTTAAGTACCGCACACCCATAGAACGGTGAGTGTGACACTCGAACATCGATCAGATGCAAAACGGTTTTGCGCGGTTGCCAATTCTTGGCACGTCGTATCCAATCAGTATGCCACAGGCTGAAAATCATACCATCCGGGCAAGAAGGATCGATAACAACTACTTCAAGACAATACATTAAGGAGTTTCCACTACGTGGAACTTTACGTTTAAGTTCACGTACATGGCGTACTTCGCCCACCACAACTAGCAGATCAACGTACACTGCCTTGCGTTGGCATTCAGCACTCGGAGGCGTACAACGCACATCAGACAGCTTAAGCGATTTATTGAGAGGCTTGTGTGACATATTCATTAACTGTAGCATTTTCTGCACGATGTCGGTATCATCGCTTTTATGTTTCTTAAGGTGTCCATGACCTTCATTTATGATCAGCACACAGGAGAGTGTACCACGGGGATGATATCGTCTCTCATTGTTGTCAGTCATATTTGGCGGCAATGTGGCCATAACTTTTGCATCCACAATGTCCACTACATCGCCAATTTGTATAATAGAATTTAGTGCTTCTACGCAAGACTCAGTTCCCCAAAATTTGCAATTTGTTATGTGGCGGTAAGAATCGCGTAACGTGTAACTGAGAACGCCGCGCTTCTCGTTAGTCAGTTTGTTAAGAAACAAATTTGGCTCTGATTTATTAATAATCAGAGCAACAGTACAAAATTTAGTCATGGTCGGATGCATTTCTGCCAGCCGCAGTATCTTTTTTGACTTGTAACCATGTTGAGCCATTATTTTCTTGTATTTGTTGTACAAATTTACCTGCACAATCCGTTAAGTTTTAACTTTAGTTAAGTAAACACGTTTTTAAAGTGTGGACACACTGGTTTTTAGATTAACAATCGATTAATGAAAGCGCGAAATGAGAGTAACTGAAAATAAATTTGTTTTTCATTTTGTAAACATGAATTAGAAGCCAAATCTAATATGTTTATTTTTTATACTTACAGGGATACCCGCATACGGATGGATAAGTAGACGATCAGTGGATGATGAAATACGATGACGTAGATAAAATATGTTCCTCCCAGAATCTTTAAAATTTTTTGATTTCGAAACAATCAGTACTACAATCTGAAATTTTCAAATTTAAGTTCACTTTTAAAAGGAACTCTTGACATACTTTAAAAGTTTTTAAACGCCACAGTTTTCAAAACACCAAACGAACTATTTATAAACGGCTTTGATTAAACACACTCTTCCCAGGTTGGCAAAGTTTATTTCATTGCGTTCGAACGTTATTTGGCCAAGCTAAACACAATTAAATGTGTTCTATATTACCATTTTATGATTGCATAAATAATGTATATTTAACTATATATATATATTTAATTTTATATATTTAAGTTTTATTTTTAAGGAATATTACCAATAATATTAATTCTTTAGTAAAATGTATTTGTTTCTAGTTAATAAGTTATGTTATATTTTTTTACATTTAATAAGAAGTTTTTCTAAAAATATTGTTGTTTTTTTATTAGACAACATAATTTTAGACTTTGACGAGTTGCACTTGCTTTTTTTAATTTAATATATATGTTTTTATAATTAAGTCTGTCGATTTTATGCAACTTGCACGCTAAATCGAAGGTTGCAAATGAATGTTAGCCACTAATATATAATTAAAAATAAATAATAAATAATTTATAATTAAAAAACATTGTTCAATGGCCAATCTAAGCCAACTCAGTTATTAAAATTCATTAAAATATCCAAAAGTACCAGAACTGCAGTCGTTGGCGCAGTTCTAAATGAAATGCTTCTTCTTCTTCTTCTTCGATTTGCAAGTTGAAAAAATGCTCTAAAATTGGCCGCTGATCGAAATGAGGTACCAGGCGAACAGAAATATCAGAAGGCTGAAAAAAAGTGCTGCATACTTTTACAAGACAAAATTTTCGTTTGTGTATTGGAAACTCACTGGAATGCATCAAAGATAAATAAATGCAAGAAATTTGTAACTTTTTATATTTTTAATAAATTTGTGTTTATTATGAATTTCTTATGTCTACAAAAATTTAACTTATTATTTCTGTCTACAAGCAAATAAAATAATATAAAAAGAATTTATTAATTTGAAATATTATTTATTTTCATTCATTTTATATTGTTTTGCCGTTAAGCAATATTTTTATTTTTACAATTTTTACATATGTTAAACAGACATACGTATGCCCAGTTTAATCCTGTGTGCTCACAATTAGAAAATATAAAATTAAGTTTTTTATTTCCGCTGTGTTGTGTTGCATTGCTTTCGTTTTTTTGCTTTTCTCTCATACATCCATCCAAGGTACATAATATAGAACTCTTATGCTAGTTAAATTGTAAATTATTGTTAGGCAACATTTTCGGGGTTTGGAGGTCAACCAGGTAAAAGCGGTTCTACTCTCTGGCTGACAACGAAACTAGTTCTTTGCTGTTGATGGATGAGCCTCCTCTTCGGCTTTATTGTTGCCTAGAATCCAGTCCACAAGAACCATTGAAGGTGATCGCAATGCTGGCGTAGCTGTATAAATAAAACATTAATTATTTTTTTTTTTAATATATTTACAGAGGATTTTCCTAGAAATACATACATGAATCTGCATCATGATGCTGTGCAGGTGCTGCTTCTGCTGCTGGTGGTGCTAGAGCTACTGAGGTCGATGCAGATGTTGATGTTGCTGTCGCTGTCGATGCTAATGGCGACGCCGACGACTTAGTTATATCCCTTTGCAGCTGAACCATTTGGTTTAGACGTTGTGTCCGTTCGTCCACAATTGCCTTATCCTTGGAATGCTTTACTGTCTGCAGCTCAGCCAATCTACAGGACATAAATAATTTAGTGTCGTTCCCAATGAGAATAAGGATTGTCTTGATTACTTTTGACTTAAACCACTGCTGCTGGCCGCGAATGCATCGCCACCCGTATTTACAGGAACATTGAAAACAGCAGATGAGCTGGAAGAGGAGTTGACATTTTCACTGGTAGCTGTACCAAGCGCTGCAACAGCTGCTGCAATAATGGAATTATATGAATCAATACATAACCAAATCAAGGATTCTTTTACTTACGTTCATCGCCAGCGCGACTACGTTCGGCTTCTAGTTGTCGGAGAGTATCCGATAGCTTCAGCTGCAGATGATCACGTTCCTCAAGCAGTTGAACAAGTTCGACGATCATTTCCTCGACTCGCATGTCCCGCTGATGCAGCATCATTAAGGCATAGTCCAGATCGGATTTAGGAACATACTCAGACGACGGATCCTGGGCGGTAGTGGCTGCTGCATTGGGACCACTACTTGTGGCGAGTGTATTCTGCAGTCGGAAAGGATCATATTGGGAGGCAAGTCGTGCATATTCGGCAGAGCGTATAGCAAGCTGTTCCTTAAGTGCTACAATTTCCATTTCCTGAGTTTCTAGCGCCTTTTGCATTGTGGCCAGCATTTCATTAATTTCCTGCGATGCTCCTGGCTGTTGTTCCACGTTGACCGCAACTACTGGAAGCTCAACTTTGTTGGAAGATTTTAGTGCCTCTGTTTCCGCCTTTAATTCATCTATTTGCGCTTTATAATTGGCTTCGCACTGCGTCAAATGCTGTTGCCAAATGCCAGCCACCTCGCTGCACTTTTGTTCAACAAGCGCCTCCCATTGTTTCTTCTGTTCACTAAGATCCGGTAGCTGGGATGCGGCCAGTTGTTGCTGTGTCTGCGACTGTGATTGTTGCAATAATTCCTGCGATTTACGTAGCTCAGTTATTTCAATGGTCTTCATGTCCAGTTCTAGCACCAGTTGCTTCATTTTATCCTCAATCTCTAGGCTGGAGAGTACATGGTTGTTAAGTACACGCAACTCCTCCTCCATGTCATTTTTCTCCTGTTGCAGTTGACCGCACTGTTGGCGCAGTTGCTCCAGTTCAAGAGTACGTGTATTGTCCTCCTCCTCCGGCTTCACCTCGCTGCTAGCTTGTTTATCAAGCTGATCCTGTTTATCGTCCTCCAATTGTTTAACCTGCATGCGTAGCATTTGCAACTCCTGATTCTTGGTCAGTATCTCAAGTACAAGTTTCTCCGTTTGGTCTTCGCGCATTAGCTCCTCGATTCGCTGTTTCAGATGTACAATTTCGGACTCCTTCTCCTGCAGCAAATAGATATTTTCATCATTTGGAGCACTTACAGCTGACGGTAGATTCAGCTGCTTCGACTTGAGCTCTTCCAGTTGAAGTTGCAGTTGCTCCCGTTCTTCTAGTGCAACCCGTTCCCGCGCTAGCAGCTGCTCTCTGTCCTGGTCTGCTTGTGCTTGTAACTCCTGGCACTTGGTATTCAAGTCATGATTTTTCGCCTGTAGTGTATCGATTTCGTTTAGCGCTTCGGTATCGCTGGGTACAGCGGGATGCGTTACTGGTTTTGTTGTGGTCGCTCCATCCTCACCCCAACTTTCCAGTTCCTGAAGCTTATTCTGAAGTTCTCGTATACGTGTCTGATACATTTGAACATCCATGTCCTGACGCTCCTTCATTTCGGCCATTCGTTCGGTGCCTGCCGTAAGTACATCGATTCGTTTCGTGAGCTTCTCCTTTTCCTGTAGGTGCTGCTGCAATATCTCTTCGGCCTTGGACTGCCTGGATTCATGTAGCTGAATCTGATGCTTCAGTTCGTCGATTATCGCACTATCCAAATCGAAGGTGGAAGTGGAGCTCTTTACGTTTTCTTGTTGCTCCTTGTTTCTGTACTCTTTCAGGCGCTTCATAAGCTTTGCTGTCTTCGTTTGCAGTTCCGCCTTCTGTTGCTCCAGCTCCTCAATTCTGGAGTGCAGCAATGCAGTCTCCTCTGATGGTCGTTCTGCTGCTGCAGCTGCATTTGCCCAGGGATCTTCATCTACGTCAATGCCCCAGTCAATAGCCTGTGATTGATCTGGCTCCCGTTGTGGCTGGCAGAGGTATGCTTTCTTTGGTGTAATGAGTTGCTCAACAACGGGTTCCGCTTGGGTTATGCCTAGGTCCAGACTACTTGCGGTCGCTGCAGTTTCTGTTCCAAAGAACATATCAAGGGTAGGCATTGCCGCTGCGACTGGCGATGGCTCCGTTTTCGGTTCCGCTTGAATTAGCTTCTCAATGGCTGCTACCCGTTTCTGCTCTTCAGCATCGGCATGCAACTGTGCCAGTTCCCTTTCCCGCTCGACAAGCAGCGCTTCCATCCGGATGCGTTGTTCCTCATGTTCAGCTAGTGTCTTGGTACGCGCAAGTAGCTTTGTTTCTAGATCCTTGGCATGCTTCTCAAGATCGGATACATTCCTCTGTAAGTCCTCAATCGTTGGCTCCATAGACACGCCCACGCCAGCCCCCTGAACATCCATTCTTAGCGGCTGTGCAACAATCTCATCAAATGGTGATGGCGCTACTGCTGCATCGCCACCAAAGAACATGGCGGGTGCTGCAATTGGAGCATTCTAAAAAAAAAAGGAAAATTAATAAGAAAAGGATTAGAAGTGATTCAGAAGTAACTCGTCAGTTCGGGTTTTATACCTGATCGGCAGGGTTCTGGGCTGGTGGCCTTTGGTCGGGAAACATGGCAGATGCTACGCGTTGCCACGCCATCAAGTCATCAGCGGATTGCCGCATTTGCTGCTGGGATTGGAAGATAGGAGCGACTTGATCTATCTTCTGATGGTATATCTGATCCGCTTGATAGTCCAAAAGCGCCTGCATCTCGCCTAGTTCCTCCCTGAGACGATTGTTCTCAGTCTCAATGAACACTTGGTCATCGGTCTGATTCTGCCCAAGTGCTTCCAGCTCGCCAATTTGTTGCTGCAAAGCCTGCATTTCCTGATAATGATGGTCGCAAAGCTCCTCAAGTTTAGCGACTAAATGGCTCTTTTCGGTTCTTTCCTGAATGACCTGCTCGCGAAGTCCCTGCAACTCAATTGCATCCTCTTCCGCGGCACCGTGCTGCATACGCAACAATTTAGTCTCTTGGCTAAGAGCATCACGTTCGTCTTTTACATCGATAAGATCCATATTAAGTCGTTGTATCTCGTCGAGACGTTCCCGCAATTCTTCCCCAGCGCTCTTCCTGAAATTGGATAGCTCCTGCAGCAACTCTGCTGCTTTGCTGTCGTTCAGTGTTTCCAGCTTCGCAATGGCTAACTCAAAGTTTGCCTTCTCCTCTGTAAGGCGCTCATTTTGTGCTTGTGCCGCTTGCAGTTGCCTCATCAGATCTGCCCGCTGCTCCTCTTGCTGCTGCAGTTCGCTGTTCTGCGTTTCCAGGGTCCTGATATGGGATTGGTCCTCTAACAATTTGCTCTGACTGCTGTCATTTAGTGTCTGGAGTTGCGCAATGACCACCTCAAAGTTTGTCTTCTCCTCTGTAAGGCGTTCATTTTGTGCTTGTGCCGCTTGCAGTTGCCTCATCAGATCTGCCCGCTGCTCCTCTTGCTGCTGCAGTTCGCTGTTCTGCGTTTCCAGGGTCCTGATATGGGATTGGTCCTCTAACAATTTGCTCTGACTGCTGTCATTTAGTGTCTGGAGTTGCGCAATGACCACCTCAAAGTTTGTCTTCTCCTCTGTAAGGCGTTCATTTTGAGCTTGTGCCGATTGCAGTTGCCTCATCAGATCTGCCCGCTGCTCCTCTTGTTGATGCAGTTCGCTGTTCTGCGTTTCTAGGGTCTCGATATAGGATTGGTCCTGCAGCAGCTTGGCCTGAATGCCGTCATGCAGGGTCTCCAGCCGAGCAATGGCCAACTCAAAGTTTGTCTTCTCCTCAGTTAGGCGTTCATTTTGTGCTTGTGCCGCTTGCAGTTGCCTCATCAGGTCTGCCCGCTGCTCCTCTTGTTGCTGGAGCTGTTCTGCCCGTTGTTTTTCCTGTTCCTGAAGCAATTCCGTCCGTTGTAAATCCAGCTTCTGTATCTGTTCATCCTCTTCAGGCTGCTTCTCCAGCTGAGCACGCAGCTCACCCAATTCCCTCTGCAGACTCTGAATGGTAGCATTTCGACTCTTGATCACCTCCTTGGACTTGTTCAGCTTGAGTGATTTATGCTCTAGTTGAGTGCGAAGAACTTCGAAAGCGTCTGGATCTGCCATTTGCTGTTCCAATTGGAAGCTCTCCTGTCGCAGCACCGTATTCGCATGCACTGTATTTTCAAGATCCACGCGCAGGCGTTCCACTTCATTCTGTAACTTATTGAACGCTGAGAGCTTCTTTTGGTTCTTATGTATCTGATGTTGCAGCTCCCTGTTGGTTTCCGTTACGGATCTAAGCTCTGCCTGTTGATGTTTAAGGTCATCCTTAAGTCTGTCCACTAGACTGTACTCCGACTGCAGTTGATCCTCCAGTTCGGAATACTTCTTATTTGCATCCTTTAGACCTTCCAACTCGCCATTTAGTTCCCGCACTTTGGCTTGTTCCATGCGGAGTTGCTCCACAAGTTCGGCATTCTCATTGTGGGCTTCGTTAAGATTTTCTAGCTTGCCACTTAGATCTTTCACTTTGGCTTGTTCTATATGCAGTTGCTCCTCCAGTTCGGTGTTCTTTTTGAGGGCTTCTCTTAGACCTTGCAACTCGTCACTAAGTTTCGCCACTTTGGCGTGTTCCACGTCCAGTTGATCCTGCAACTCAGTTTGTCTGCTGCTGGCCACTTGTAGTTGTTGTAGCTCCTGGTTCAGCCTCTCAACCGTCGACCTCTCAACACGCAGCTGCTTCTCGAGCTCATCCTGATTACTACTTGCTTCTCGCAACCGTTGTACCTCTTCGTTAAGCTCCTCCACGGCAGCCTGTTCCTTTTGAAGCTGCTGTTCCAGGTTCTCGCGATCTTTGCTCACTTCTGCGACTTCCTCTTGCTGAAGGTTCTCCAGCGTGGCTTCAGCCGCTTTCAGTTTCCGCTCCAATTCAGTTTGGTCCGCTGCGCGCTTTTTCAGATTCGCAGCATACTTCTTCAGCTTCTCGCGCAGCTCTTTGTTACGCGATTCACTCGTCTCCAATTCCTGCTTGGATTGCTGCAGCTCCAGCATTTTCAAATTGGACTGATGTTCGTTCTCGCTGTAGCTCTCGATCAGCTGCTGCTTCTGTTCCGCGACTAGAGTTCTCATTATGTTCAGCTCACCCTCCAGTGTGTCAATGCGTAGCTCCAGCTCCCGACGCAATCGCTGCTGCTGCTCCATATGCTTTTCATGGGCCATTTCGGTGCTGTTAATCGATTGATCGTATTGCTCCGCCTGCTGATTCAACTGTTCCAGCTGAGCGTTCTGCCTTTCTATTAGCTGCACATGTTCCTGCTCAGCCGTCCGTAGCTCCCTAATCGTGGACTGCAGTTCATCCCTTGCTTCCTCGACAGCTTGAAGCTCAGCTATGGTGGATTGCAGCTGTGCTCGTTCCGCCTGCAGTTGCTGTTCTCGTTCTTCCTGTTCCTTTTGATTGGTGAGCGCCAACTGTGGTGGCTCTAGGGGATCACAGCTATCGCGTAGCTCGTTCAATTCCGTTTGAAGAGCGGCCAGCGCGGACTTAAGTTCCGCATTCTGTGCAGTCAATTGTTCGTACTCGGCTAGCGCCTTGCCATTTGGCGCTGTGACCGCAACAACTGTTTCCACAACTGTGACCGTTTCCACAGCGGTGCTTGCCTCCTTCACCTTGTGCAGCAGCTCGGTTAGTTGTGTGTGGACATTCTTGGCCTCCTTGGCGAGTTTCTTTGACACATTTAGTTTGGCATTTCGATCGTTTGCCTTGCGGTACGCCTCCAACTCGGAACTCAGCTTACATAGCGAACGTTCGCACTTGTCAAAGAGTGCGGCACCACCTTCTCCACAATCCAAGGCGGCAACCACCTCAGACGACCGCTGCATGGAGCTAAGCTCCTGCGAGAGATTCGATTTCTCACTAAGCTGAAGCGATAGTTGCTGCTTATCCCTTTGCAGTTCCTCCAACTGTGAGTGGAGCGCTGAATTCTCTGCTTGCATTTTTTCCTGCGACACCTTAAGCTCCGCCTGCAATTTGGAGTTCTCCGCCTGCAGTTGCTCCATTTTGCCAAGCACCTCACGTCGTTCGTTCGTAAAGAGTTCGATTTTCTTAAGAAGCTCATCACTTTCAGTGCGCAACTGAAGAAGACTTTCATTAACTTCCACATCGGAAGTCGCCAAATCCGTCTGAGTTAGTTCGCTTACAAAACTGGGCAGCACAGTTGTCTCAGCTGCATCCGCATCTGCATCCCCATCCTCGCTTATTGGACGCTGATTAAAGCGTCGCTCGGTGGGTCGCTCTACAATTTCAATAGACTCTGCAGAGCTGGAAGAGCTTAGTTTCTCCAGTTTGTCGAGTAATTCCATATTTTCATTTATGTAGTGCGTGAGTTTTTTGTCCAGTGTCTCTTTTTCGGATTGCAGCTTCTTCAGTTCCTCTTGCTGTTCGATGGCCTCTGATTCGAGCTGAAGGACTCGCTGCGACAGTTGCTCCTCCAATTGTACTTCACTCAGCTCCGATTCAACGCGTGCCGATTCGGTACCCAACTGAAGTGCCTTCAATGCTTGCTGCAGCTCCTCTTTTTGCTCCTCCAATAGGCGTATGGTCTCCAATTCACTGCTCTTCGTATCAGAAGCTGTCGAGCCTGCCTTCTCTTGTTTCACCGCATCGTCCTCCTCCACGTGTGCCAGCTGCCACTGACCCTTTTCATCCTCCAGCACAGTTATGCGTTCCTGCAGTTTTTCATTCTCAGCACTCAGCTCCGAAATCTGCTTCTGTGTATCCGTTTTCTGGATCTTTTGGAGCATTTTTTCGGACTGCTTAAGCTTTAGCTTCAGCTTAATATTCGTTTTATTGCACTCATCTAGCTTTTGCTTTAACTGAAGCTCGGCCTGCACATGTTCACTAGAATTAGAATCCTCGTCCAAGAAGATGGGTTTTTTTTTGGCGCTTTGCGACAATTTGTCCTCCAGCACCCGCAGATTCACATTTAGCACATTAAGTTCGGTGGTTTTTTCAGCAAGTTGCTCACTTTGGACGCTCAGCTGAGCTTCCTGTGACTTAATTTTATCCTCCAATTCGTGCAAACGAGTGGATTCGCTGCTGGAATCGTTTTCGCTTTGTGATTCCTTTTCGACATTGCTGGCTCGTAGTTCCTGTAGCTGATTTTCCAAATCCTGCAGTTGCTTGACCAACTCCACATTTACCTGAGCATCAGTGGAAGGGGCTACTGCGGCGTTGTTATTTGCCTGCTCCTCTAAAAGCTGTTCACGTGCATTCTGAAGATCCAGTCTAGTTGTTTTTAAAATTTCGGTATTGTTTTCAAGTTCTGCATTGCGATTACGCAATTCTTCAATTTCAGTGTGCATTCTAGAGAGTTTCTCGTCGGCAAGCGGGTCAAAGCATGTCGGTTGCTCCGTTTGTTGAGATAGCGTCGCCTTTAATTCTTGAACTTCCTGCTCGCGTTTTGTCAGCTCGTTGCGCATATCTATTAGTTCCTGTTGCAGTTCCTGCTCCTTACGACTCTGCTTCATTTCAACTACCTTGATTTTATTCTTGAGCAGCTTGAGACGGCTCTCGTCACACGCCTCCATTTGAGCCACTGGATTTTGCTGTAAATCAACCGCTGACCGATGCCGTGACATATTTGATTCATGCGCCAAGGCTGTTGCATGAAGATCGTTCATTGACGAGCCGAGCTCACCGCTACCTCTACTACTCATCCCACATTTAACTGAGAGCAGTGATTTCGCTATAATACGTTTACGCTGCTCGATCAGCGCACGATTCTGTTCAGTGTGCTGGTTGAGCCTTTGTAGTTTTGTGCTACCAGAGATTTCCTGTGAAAATGATGCAGATGTATCTTTCGTTGGGGTCACCATTGGCGTTGACATAAACTGCGGTCCTATGTTCGGTGAATCTGGTGTTTGTCCGCGCTCTTTTAGAATAGTTAACGGCTGTCCGAGCGGTTTTAACGATTCTATTGAATCGCTTACACTGGACTTATTTCGTGCACTATCCTCCAATTTCTTCTGCGCACGCTCTTTTAACGCCATCAAACGTTCCTATTAAAAAAAAATACATTAATTTTCGCCAATTGAAAATTATACAACGTCTTTCACCTGCTGCTTCGATAGATTTTCGCGTAGACTGTTGAGGCGTGCTTTGCCAGATGATGGTTGCTAATAAAAATTAAATTAGAATAAATAATACTGTTTACGCAAGAATGGACATGAAATCTTACCTGTCCCACCGATATATCCAAAGCGCTACCATCATCTAAGAGGCGCCACTGGCCAGACGACGTATGCTGTATGCAAATAATAAAGATTTAAATTACAAATTCAATTAAGAGATTTGCCACCTCACCTGTGTTAGTGATATATCCGTAGAGCTATAGTCATCTGCGTCCTCACTTTCATTATGTTGACTAAGAGTCGGGTCGGCTTGACCAGACATTACAAAAAATTTCACTAGCTAATTTACAATAAAGAAAACAAAACAAGGGGAAACAAACAAAAAAAAAAGAAAAAGCACTGGCTATCTCCGACACGGTATGGGTAACGGATATATCCAATGTCGTCGGCTTTGTTTCGTTGTATTCGCACTGTTAACTATCGACATTGACTGAAATTGGGAATATAAACATGTTTTCGATTAAAATTCGTTTAATATTTAATTAATTTAAAACTAAACATTTTTAAGGCACAATTCGTGGCACTGACGTGTGCAATTTTCGATGTGTGTGTGTGCAAGTGACGTGTGTGAGTTTGACAACCATGTCTGTGTTTATTAATTACACAAACGAATATAACGATGGGTATCTGTCGATATTAAAATGCTGCCAGTGCTACACAATTTATACAACAAAATTGCACAATTCTGGTCATAAAACTTATTTTACAATTATTTACCAATTATAATTCAGCAAATTTAACAACAAAAAAGTTAAGCACCAGGGCTTCCAAGTCGTTATTACTGCCATATTTTGCATTACAGGGCTGTTATTCGGATATCGATATATCGATTTGATTTCAATAGACTTTTTCATAATTATCGATTGTTAGTGTATTTTGTACCTAAGTTTTTAAAAATCTTTTAACTGTTCATATAGTTGCACATATAAAACTTTTGAAACAAACAGAACAAAAAGCTTTTAATAATATAAAATTTATTGTACTTAAAAATTATAAACACGTTTATTGCTAACAAAGAATACAACATGTTTAATAATGAAGCTTTAAGTTCGAGTTTTAGAGAATTCATAAACGTGGTTTGCATTAGGAACATATATACATAACAAGCATAATTAATTAGTCTACTTTTATGTACCTTACAAATTAATGTTCTTCACCCAGACAAATGGAAGCCACTGCTGGGTACGTTAAGTAATCTGGCTCTGATGAACGAAACCAATCATTTTGGGCGCCCTATGCTGAGGATTGCAACAGTTCCACAATGGCTGAATGGCCACCACGTGATGCATAGTCGGCGGCTGTTAGTCCAAGCATGTCTTTATGATTAAAAGTTTCTATGTGTGGCAATATGTATTGTACCAGTTCCTTGAAACCATGCAAAGCTGCAACATGCAACGCCGTGCGACCGGATGGATCTGAAAGCGAAAGATCGGCACCTGCAATTTGGTAGGACTTAATGCGTTGTAGAGATCCGCGTGCTGCGGCAGCGCACAGCTGCTCGCCAACGGCACGAGAAGAGCCTGTCAAATGTGCACCACAGTTAATAAGCAATTGGATTATTTCGTGATTATCAGTGGACACAGCTTCCTGCAGGGGTGTGCGATCATATCGATCTCGTATGTGCACCGATACCCCATTGTGGAGCAAGTGACGCACAACCTCTAAGTTACTTAGCTGACAGGCTAAATGAAGTGCAGTGCGATGATCGTGATTGGCACAAGAAAGATCAGCACCATAGGCTTTTAAGTTATTGATCTTCTTTATGTCACCCTCAGATACGGCGGCGTTTATCATCGCTGGAAATAGTGTGGCGCCTAGTTGGTCTAGCTCCTCGGGTGAGGAAAGATGCAGAGAACGTGCTACAGCGTCGACTAGATCATAATCCTCCATTTTAGGTACAATTACCGATGTCAGCTCGCCGCGAAGATTCGATTGCATCATCTGGAAAAGCTCAAAATCAATGAGCACGTGAGGTGCCAACATTTTAAAGGGATTTACTCACCTGTTTTTTCACCTCTAACGACCATTCCTGTTTACCAATTACATACGCCAGCTTGGACAAGGCCGCCTCTGGGGTCATATCGTAGCCGGGAATGACGCCAACATCAAAGAGCACTTTTCCGGTGTCGTAAATCTCGGCTACCGAGCCATTGGGACACTGTGTGCAATTAATGATGATAACACCGCGTTCCGATGCCTCCCTCAGAGCATCGATTAGATCTTGTCGATTAGATGGCATATTCCCGGAACCGAATGATTGCATCACAACGCCTTGCATTGGCGGCGCCAAAAATGCACGAAACGTTGACAAGGAAATGCTGGGAAAAATGCGCAGCAGTCCCACATTCTCGTCCAACTTAAGGTGCACCCGGAAACGCTCCACGCTGCATGAACGGAATATCAGCCTGTAGTCAACATTAACATTGATTCCAATATGCGCCAGAGGCGGTACATTTGGCGAATTGAAGGCGTCCAGCGCATTCGAGCTGATCTTTACAGTGCGATTACCACGGAACAGTTTGTTTCCAAAGAAAATGCATACTTCCGGTATGACATAGTTTCCGGCTATGATGAGTGCGGAGGTAAAATTATCTTTGCCGTCGGTACGAGTCTCAAAGATTGGTATCTGCGAGCCCGTTATAATAACGGTCTTTCCAAGATTCTCTAGCATAAAGGACAACGCCGAGGCGGTATAGGAGAGCGTATCTGTGCCGTGAAGCACGACAAATCCATCAAAGAATTCATAGGATTGCTGTAAACAGGGGATCAAAAATATAATTGATATCCGGATCTGGACATGCCTCTTGATACACTTACGTAAATATCATTTGCGATCCGCGCCCAGTCGTTCATTGTCATGTTGCTGGAGTCGAGCAGTGGAGTGTACTCTGTCACCTGGTAGAGTATACGTCGAGATTCACCCTGCACATAGGGCAGTACCAATGGTGCCATAGACGCACTGGTCCCAAACCGTTTTTGTGAGTACTCCTCGTCATGGATGTTTGGATATTTTCTTATAAGGCGAACCAGAGCATTTGGAATGGGTGCAAGTACTGCAATGTGTATGGAACGGGCTTAAGAGCAAAGCGATTTAAATGGATTTATACTCACCATTTCGCTCATTGCGCATCATGCCAATGGTGCCACCCGTGTAAATGACGCGCACTCGAGCCTCCTTCACCTCCTGGGGCATTAGATTGCCATTGCTGGTATTGCGACGCATCGCTGGAGATTGCAATGTTGGGGATTCTGGTACCATTTTTTCTAGGGAGCTGCGATCGGCATCGCGAAATGTTAGGGGCAGAGATTCTGCAGGTTGATCCTTAACGTGGACATCCAAGTGCTCAATGTTCCCGTTCCCGTTCCCGGACATGACTACTTCAAATGCGGATTCGCACTAATCGAAAAAATCAATTGATTGGTTGTTTTTCGACGAAAAGGTAAACAAAAATCTATTAACTCGTGTTGTATATGTATATGTGTGTCTGTATTTGGGTGTGTGTGTGTAAGTGTGTGTAAGTGCGAGTATTTTGCGTATATTTATGTATGAAGATGTGTCGCTTTTTTTTTATTTAATCGTTTAATTATCAAGAATTGTTTGGCACAGGTGCGGGAAGGTAGGTCCAACTGCACCTGCATTTCAATTAAGATTATTTTGCAAATTAAAAACGTTATATCTCAGGTTTTTAAATACCTCCACATTTATCTAAAGAATGATATTGCTAATACATCTAAAAAATATACACATGCTCATATCGCATACGCATATGTCATAAGACACATGCGGCAAAATGACTCACAGCTGTTTACCACAATACCACAGTCTGGCAGCATCAAAAAGGCTGCCATGTAAGTGGGCTTAACTTGGATAAAACGGTTTGTGACTTGACTATGACAATCGTGTAGAGTGAGGGCTTAACAAAGACACCGGTGTAGACTGGAATGTAGTCTGGTATACTGGATGAAGCGCATACTGTACGAAATGTAACGGTTTCCGCATTGGAATAAGTCTACAAAATACTTTGTCACACCTTCCCCACTCCTGGTGGGGGAACGGGAGGGGCTATGTAAACAGAGATAATAACGCATCCAGATGCCAACTATTGACAATCACAATGATGACCCTAAACGAACGTAATGCGAGATGCAGCCACAAATGTTACTTCAAGTGCACTTAACGGACAGTAAAAAGTCTCTGGAGGATTGATGTGATTGAAAGTATGCAGAAAGTTAATTAAATGGAGAAGTGGAAACTATAAGAATGAGTGTAGTTTTTAGGTATTTTTTTTTAGCTGTTAGTTTAATTAAAGAAACTTTTGGTCCATGGGTGAGTCAAATGGCTGGCTGCTTCCTCCCTCCCACCATTCGATGACAATGTATTTTTATATTGTATTCCCTAATTCATATGCAGCTTATAGGTAATAGGATTTTGTTTCAGTGGGTTAAGCTCAAGGGTTGCCGGAACTGTTGTCTGTGGTGGCGGCCGATAAACTTTGTTACTTTATGTTTACAGCATTTCAAAGTGCGGTGCGGTAAAATACGCTCGTTTACACCTCAAGTGGCAATCATTTGATGGCGTCTCCATCGTCGAAGGCGACGTTATCGCTGCTGCGCTCGCTAATCACCAGAAGGAACGAGCGAACCGCTTGCACCCACCAAACAGGAAGAAGTTGCTGAAGCACTTTCTTGAGGCAAAGGATATGAGGATGTGAGGATATGAGGGTGTAAATAGAGGCGCACACAGTAAAAAAATACGCTACATTGTGCTTGCTACTGTTGCTTACGATGTTGCTTATGTTGTTGATGGTGAGAAAGATGATCATAATGATAGCGATGATGATGATGATGAAGTGGCTGGCAAATGTGACAGTTAGAGTAAGAAAAACGCGATGCTAGGCGACGCCTAACGAACAACAATGGAAATATTTGTAATAATGGCGCCACTGACAATAACAATAAGAACAACAACAACAACAACAACAACAATAATAAAAACAACAACAAAGACACTGACAGTAGCATCCACCAGAAACGTCAACGTCAGCCTTTGACAATGACAAGGCAAATAACGTGCCGGCACAAGAAACTTCTGAACAGAAGCGTCGCGCTGTCTAAGCTACAGCTCGGCGTCCCAGACCCACTCCACCCCACCCCAAACCACCGCTCCTTAACCAACAACCCACCAAGGGTAGCGTTCATGCCACACAAATTTTCATAACTTCTTGCCCCACATGATTGTATCAAGCCATGTACAATTTTTTGCTCCCCCCCCTCCCTTCCTCCCTTCCCCACACACACACATACCACTTCATGCTTTCATCTTTTTACTTCCCAGTAGATTGAACTGTAATTACAAACAATGGCGTTTTGGATTTTAGTTCAGCCCCCAAAAGTGCGCAATGGAAATTTCGGGCAGCGCTTAAAAGTAGGCAACAGAAAATGTGCTTTAAGAGCCGCCATGATGAGGCCGCCTAACAAGAGTGCAAAGAAAGAGACGGATGCAGGATAGAGGATGTCCTTATACGTATGTCTATGTATGTGTGTATGCATGTGTGTATGTAATTGTGTGTATGTATGTGTGTGTGTGTCATTCTATATTTACAGCTACTAAACTGTAATCGGGCCACACACCGGAAGTTGAAATGACTTGAAAATTTATTGCATTTGTTGTTGTTGTTGTTGTTGTAGTCGCTTCTGCCTCTACATCGGCTTCTATCTTCGTCGTTGTTGTTCTCGTTGATTTTGTTGTTGTTGTGGTTAGTGTGCCGTTAGTGTGCATTCAGCAGCCAAACGCTTGGCTGCCTTTGGTGTTGGCATCGCCGACGCCATTGCCGTCGTCGACGTCGACGTCGACGTCGTCGTTGCTGTCGTTGTCGTTGTCGTCCTCGTCCTCGTCGGAAGTGGCACGGCAGTCAATTGGAGCCAGTCGCAGAGATTCGACGACGCCGGCAAGCGGCGATTGTAAAATTGAATAAGCTCACAGACCGAAGCCGAAGCTCAAATCTGTAACCCAAAACCCCAATCTCAATCTCAAGCCCAATCCCAGTCTAGTCTCAGCCCGAATAGCAATCCCAATCCCAATCCCAAGACCAAGAGCAAGACCAAGCCAAATCCCAGCGCTAGAACGACACAAATTTACGGCGATTTTGTAGTCAGGAGAAGTTACCAGGACATTTTGCCCAAAAAGCAACTGACAGGCTGAATCGCAGACACGTTGCCACGTGTTTGTATTTTGTGTACCTTGGGTGTATTGCATTCGTTTCGTTTTGTATACGTATCTATGTCCTGCCAAAATGCCTGCCAGTGGGCCAGTGCATCCTTCAAGCGTTTTACTGCTCATAAAAATCCATTAAATTATTTAAATTGCATAGCAAAAGACTTTGCCAAGACGACGAAGGCGACGCGCTTTCCGCGTCTGCCACGCCTCGACTCGCTTCGCCAAGATTTTTGGGTGTACCACCAACTCTCTACCCCCCATCCCCCATCCGACATCCCCCACCCGTCTCGTCTGTTCTCAATATAGGAGCTCCCTCTACTGATCCCTTTACCCGATGTTTGTTTGATTTTCTTCTTACTTGTGCCTTTCCCGTTCTTTTTCCTTGCACATTTTCTTTTTGTTGTTGCTTTTTTTGCGTTATATTTATTTTTTTTTATTTTTTTTTATTTTTTTTTATTTTTTCTTTTTGCTATTTTTCCGCGTTGGCTGTTAAAAATAAAAGGCAAACGGAGGCCGGCTGCCGGCATCTACCAAGCGCAGTCAGGCATGCAATAACACACACATACACACACATATATACATATATATTTATATACAGGCTCACTTAGTTACTTATACACCGACACATGCAGTACAACACACCTCACACACACACACACACACACACACACCCACACATGCCTGCATTTGAGCTCGTTGAGGCAGACGCATTGAAAAAGTGGAGAGATGCTGGCGCTGCGCTTGCCTGCGGCTTTTATTATTGCTGTGTATGGGCGGTGTATGATGGTGTAGGTAATATTGCCGGTACAGTGGGCGTGCCCACATACAAAGCGTGTGCGCGTTGTAAGTAATAAGACTTCATTATTCTATGTTAATTCTTAGCAATTGAAAATACATTCAAGTCATTTCAGCCCCCTTTCAATTTGTAATGAAAACTTTCCCCCACGAAATATAACCTATTATTTTCCAAGGATTCCTCTTGCTCGCTCCTTTAAAAGGATAGCTTCAGAAACACACGGCTTTAGGGTTTCTTCTATGCATTAAATTCAGACAATTTTCAAATGCCTCAGGTAACAAAAGATTTACCAATTTAAAGGCAAATAAATGAATACAAATTATTAAATAATTATATATAAATAAATACAGAATAAATAACTTATAAATAAAAAATAAATAATAATAAATAAATAATAATAAATAAATATATAATAAATAACTTATAAATAATAAATATATATAGAATAAATTACTTAATAATAAATAAATAAATAAATATTAAAAAATATATAGTAAATATAACAAAATTTTTTTTTATATTATTCAGAAGTAAAAAGAAATATGTTAAAATATAAATTAAATTTAAAAACTTGAATGTCCATATTCTGATATTTTTAAAAAATTTTAAAATAA
The DNA here is from genome assembly GCA_035044505.1 of Zaprionus lineosus. Classification (NCBI taxonomy): domain Eukaryota; kingdom Metazoa; phylum Arthropoda; class Insecta; order Diptera; family Drosophilidae; genus Zaprionus; species Zaprionus lineosus. Next base: position 784,981 of record JAWNNX010000676.1, read on the forward strand.
TTAATATGTTATTTAATAATCAATAATAATCTAATTATAATAATTATTAAGTTAAGGCTTATATTGAAATATTCAATATATTTTTTTATATTAATATAAATATAAATATAAATATGTAATTTATATTATATAACTATATAATATATATATTTAACCGTTAATTCATTATCTTCGATCCCTTCTGTCCCTTTCATCTCTTCTATCCCTTCTTTTTTTCTTCAGATTCAACGCAATTTAAATTTTGCATGACCTTCAAAATTCTTGAGAATTGCTTCAACATTTTTAGGCTTCTGCCACTGTCTATGTGTGTGTTTGTGCGTGTGCCATGAGGTATACTTGATATACTACACATGTATTAGTGACTAAGGTGACTATACAATTTGCAAGAAGCCTGTTGTGTGTGTATGTGTGTGTGTGTGTGGGCGACAGATCTAATTATTTGACTCACCCTAAGAGTTAGTGCGCACTGTGGCGCCCTCTATGGGCCTCTTGAAAATCTCATTATGCTCGCGCCGGAGAGAAACTTTCTCACCGAATATTAAATAATAATTTTTTGCATATAAATTTAAGTTATTCGCTGCGCTTTTTTCAGCCTTTTTATTTGCGTTTTTGTGATCAGTTTGAATTATGCAACTTTGCGAACGCATTTTCTATGTTCACATGCTTTTAGTCCGCAGATTTGCGTGCTTCTGAATGTGTGTGTGTGTGTGTGTGTGTGTAAGTGCTTATATGTGGCCGTATGGAAGATGGTGTGTGTGCGGTGTTGTTATGGGCGTTTTTTGAAGGGCGTGTCATGGCAATCAACGGCAGCTTCGTTTTGCCAGGCTTCCTTTTGCCACTTCTTTGGCAGGCGCTGCGTCGTTGGCTTCTGTCTCCTTTTTTATGCTGACTGTGGGCGTGTCTGCGCATTTGGCATAATGATAAAAACCAACAAGCGCCAAAGTGCACACACAGAGTGAAAAGCATCCAAATGAAACGAAACGAAACGAAACGAAACACAAGCCCAAATGAAAATGTTGCCCTGTAAGAAATTTTTGGCTTTTTTTGTTTTTTCTTTTTTTTTTTTGTTCTTCATGAAAAATGCAAGCCAAAAGTCATTGCGGCATACATGTTGGTATCCCAGTGAGTGGATGGAACGTGGGGGAACGTATGGAAAGGGAATGCGAGGAAAATGTGTGGGAATGGGTGTGGGAGGGGGACGAATATAAAGTGGAACTTCTTTGTTGGCTGAGGCGTGTGTGTGCTTAGAGCCAAATGAGTGCGATTATCTTGCCACGTGCATCATGCAAAAACAATGCAAAATATAAGATGGCTAAGCATGTGTGAGTGCGTGTATGTGCGTGTTAAGTGTGTGTGTGTGTGTGTGAGCTTGCCATAAAATGACCATGTTATTTTGTTGTCTGCTTTGACTGTTTTTCTTGCTGTTGTGACTTTTTCACTCTGAACACAGTCGCCATCTTTTTTTTCTCCTCATATGCGTGTTTGTCAGTGTGTGTGCGTGTGTGTGTGTGCGTGCGTGTGCCCGCTTGACAATTGAACACAATTTGCATTGATTCCAATGAAAGTTTTGCGTATCGATAACGAAAAGTTAATTTGGCAATTTATTTGCTCGTCTCACTGAGGCGATGCTGTGGTGTTTTATTAATTATTATTATTTCGAGAATTTATATATACATGTGTATGTGTGTGTGTGTGTGTAAATTGTTGACTTATTTGGATTCAGAGCGTTGTATATTGAAGTAAATGAACGCATTAATGTGCAGCGTCGCTGACATCGATGCGGCGCTTCGACGTCTTCACAGAATTTTAATTAATTTTTAATAAAGTGAAAATGAAAAATTGGATGAAGCAATTCATGGCTGAATGTAAATGAACCGAAAGTTAAAGCACTGCATGGGCTTCCGTATCGGGCGCTGCTGCCACTGCCACTGCTGCTGCTGCTGCTGTAATGGATGCTAACTTTGCAACTGCATATCAGTCTATGCCACGCATATCGATACATTTTGTTCAAAACTTCCCCCAACAGCAACCCCAACCCCCAACCCCCAACCAAAATCCCAGCCAGGCAGCCCCAAATGCCAGCCCAGACTCGTTGATGAGGAAGGAGGGGGAAGCCCAATGATGAATCACTGTAAAATGAACATGTTGTGTGCGTCGATATGAGCATCAAAGTGTGCGTGTGTGTGTGTGTGTGCGCGTGGGTGAGTGTGCCTGCATGATGGGAGTTGTCGGAGGACAGTTGCGAGTTTTAAGTAAAGTCTATCAAATAATTTCATCACGCACAAACAAAATTGTTTTCGCTCTTGGATTCTGTTGTGGACTGCATTGACATTTGATGAGCTCGCGCTTTGTGCACCCTCATCACCATCGGCTGTCAATAAAATCAACATCGGCATCGACATCGGCATCGACATCGACATCGACATCGACATCAACATCGACCATCGAAATTGCTATCGATATTGTGGCAATCAACTTTGAGTAGCTTTCAGGCATTTCATTTATACTTATCTACGGGGATGTCAATATGGCAACAATAGCAACAACAACAAAGCCAACAACAACAACAACAACAACAACAACAACAACAAAAACAACTAAAAAGTAAAAAAGCGTAACAAAAACACATTTAACCTGACAGTTGCAGGTGCTTTGAATGTTGTACCAGCAACAAAACTGAACTGTATGGGGATATGGCAAGTGGCAAGTGGCAAGTGGCAGACGAGTGGGCAGACGAGTGGGTGGCAAGTTGGAGCGGCTTTGATCGGAAAACATGATGCATGCTAACATGAACTTTAGGCTTTGCCTAGAAATTGATGATGCCAACGGCACTTTGCACCACTCCACTCCCACACACACTCACACACACACACACACAGCTGCATGCATCCTTTGGCCTATGCATTTTGTGGCAGGCAGGTAGCTGGAGTTGCACAATGTGCCACTGATTGAATTGCATGTAAATTAACTTGCTGATCCGATTAGTGTAAAGACGACAACGCCGGCAAAATAAATAACATCGGCATTCACTGCACACACACACACACACACACACACACGCACGCACACACACACATGTATACGCTCAAATATGTTGCAACAATAAATGGAAATCCTCGTTGCACGAAATCTGATATACACTGAAAAAAAGAAAAAGGAAACTGTTGACTTTTCATTGGCATCTGATTAACAATAAATAATCAAATAAAAAAGCTCTTTATGTAAAAATAAAAACAAAATTACGAAAATTAAACGAATAACTGTTATTTTCCAACTCGAAGCGCTGTTTCATTTTTCACGCCCAAAGAGAAGGACATTTAGCAGAGAGTATAAATAAAAGCTTCTATCTGTGTCTTTGCCATTAAACTTTGCTCAATATTAGTGGTTTCGTATGTGTACACAGACACACACACACACACACACACACTTTTAGAAACGCAATTTAATTTTGTTAAATTTTTCCTTACATCGCCTGCCAAGCAATTTACTTGCAGCTGGCAGACCTTCAACTCCAACTTTAAGCCTAGCCCCAAACCCAAGCCCGGACCAACACCCACACCTCAACCCAAGCCCACATCCCAGCCCAAGCCCACACCCCAACCCAAGCCCACACCCCAACTCCAACCCAAGCCCCAGCCCAAGCCTAGACCTCATCCCAGTTCACAACCCATCACCCTCAAGCCTTTTCTGCTTGCTCTTGGCTCAACTTCGTTAAGCCGAACTTCGTTCAGCTTCGTTCAGCTCTGCAGCTTAGGAGCAACTCAGGGGCGCTGAAGTCGCTCTGACCCTAAGCCACTTCACTCAACTTGAACTCGATTTGGGTTGTTGTTATTTTTTGTTGCACATTTTGCGCTTAACTTTTGCATAGTTTTGAGCAATATTTACATTACGTCAGCAAAAGACTGAACCTCTCCCTCCCCTGGCCAACAACCAACAACCAAAAACCAACAACCAACAACCATCGACCATAGACCATAGACCGTAGAACATAGACCATAGACCATCGGCCATCGGCCACCGAGCAAAGTTTTCATAAAATAGAAGCATTCAACTTATTTATTTTTATACTTACAATCTTTGGTTTTTCGAGCTCAGCCTCAGCGTTGTCCTGTGGCTAGAAAAAAGCGCGACGGGTGAGCGCATCAATTGGAAGAGTCGAAAGCGGAGACTGGAAAAAGCAGAGGAAAAATGTTGAAAATATGCTGCAAATATTTAATTAAAATTTAGAGCTGCCTTCGAATAAACGGAATGAGATACGTTTCTCTGAAACTATCCCCATGGAGACACAGGCTCTTTTATAAAGACATTTGGCAAGTGCGAGGAGTGAGGAGTGAGGAGTGAAGAGCGAGGAGTGAGGAGTGAGGAGTGAGGAGTGAGGAGTGAGGAGTGAGGAGTGTGGAGTGAAGAGTGTGGAGTACGGAGTGAGGAGTGAGGAGTGTGATGGGAGGAGAGTGACAAGTGGGGAGCCATAAGCGTTACGAACTTCCCATACATGTGATTCGATGTATACATATGTATGTGAATATATTAACATACACATACGTGGTATATATTAATGTATTAGTTATGCACATAACAATGACTTAGTTATGAAACTTGGGACAGGACATTGCTCTGAGCGCCTTTGCCCATTGACATAATCGCCAATTCATAAGCTACCAACACCAAAGAACACTGAACACACACACACACACATATGCACACACAAACCTACGCTTGTAGTGTGCGAAAAGAAATCGAAGCCTGTTACATAATGAATTCAACTCCGCTTGGACCCAAGCTGAAAACCGAGCAGAGCATCGACTTTAATGGCTCTTGGCTGCCATTGTCAACGATTTGAAGACAAATTTACGGAACTCAAAGTTCCCATCGCTATGCCAAGACGCTGGTAACAGCGAAACTTCACTGACTATGAGAGGATCAGTTATGTGGATGATATTTTAAGCATTAACAAACATTCGATTGACATTTAGATTTTCACAGTTATCGATAAGTTTTTAGGTCTTATAATGTTGGCTGTTCAAGCGACGGCGCTGCCAGATTAAATAAAGTGCACAGAGCAGCTTGAAGTATGGAGGAGTCAATACGCCGTGAGTAGAGTATTTCAAGTGTTCAATTCATTAATGTGTATGTATATGTTTGTGTATGTGTGTGTGTGTGTGTGTGTATAAGCATTTGTAACGGTGTTTTTATAGCACTGCAAAAATCGTTCTGTTTCCACTTGCTTTCTTTTTGGCTGTTCAATTCGGTGTCTGTATTGGACAGCCCGCCCGTTTGCCTGTTTGCCATATCTCCGCTCAACGTTCCCGGTTCCCTGTTCCCCGTGTTTTACCATTCACCATTCACCGTTCACTGCTCACCGTTTGCCGTTCACCACTCACCATTCACCACTCACCACTCACCGCTTGCCGTTCACTTCCCTGTCTGTTGCTCAATTATACGGATTGTAGTTGAACAGCCATAAAAGCGAGCATTGGCAACAGCAACAGCAACTGAAGAAACAAAGACTCATATAGCGGGCATCGGGCATCGGGCATTGGGAGCGTTATATAGAGAGGCAGGAGATTCCGTTCAGGACACTTGGCATAATCAGTGGCAATGCTTTTTGGAGCGGAGTTCGAAATGAAACAGGAGACAACTCATGAAATTCATGAAGAAAACTCACCGAATGAACTTCATGTTACAGACTCCTCCCCTTCCAACCATTCGCAGGTTTATACGACTTTTATACACCCTGCCGCTGCTCGTATATAAATTCATTTATAATTAATAATAATAATAAATTTGTTGACTTATTTCCCATACTTTCCCATACTTATTTGCATCCTTCAAAAACAATATTCATGACTTGGCAAATAATTAAAGTGAAGCGAATTTTCCTCCTCCTTCGAGTTTCCTCACTATTTCATTTTTGGGAAATTTTCCGAAGCAGAAAATATTAAATACATTTTCTTGGCACAACAAAATTATGCAGGCTTTTAGTGAAATTAGAAATTTGCAGGCATCAGAGCATAAATACTACTTGAACACATGAGGGAAGGTAACGAAATTCGTAAATTAACAATAAATAAATAATTGCAATTCATTTCCCAATAAACAAATTAGCAAATTACATTTATTTAATTAATAAAAATGACAAATGAATCATTTCTCTAGAATATCTTAAGGTATACACGTATTGTCATAGCTCGCCTGCTTACAGGGTATATTATAATGGCAGCCTGAGGCAAATAATGAGGAGGAAGAGAAATTATCCTTACGCTACATTTGAGTCAAGGTCGAGTGGGGGCAGGAGGTGTGTGTAGGGCGGCTTTGGCTAAGTTTCCTCAATTTAAGCTTTAAGTAAAATTTAATCCATTGTCTCAGTGCCTCAGTCTCAGTCTCAGTCTCAGTCTCAGTCTCAGTCTCAGTCTCAGTCTCAGTCTCAGTCTCAGTCTCAGTCTCAGTCTCAGTCTCAGTCTCAGTCTCAGTCTCAGTCTCAGTCTCAGTCTCAGTCTCAGTCTCAGTCTCAGTCTCAGTCTCAATCTCAATCTCAGTCTCAGTCTCAGTCTCAGTCTCAGTCTCAGTCTCAGTCTCAGTCTCAGTCTCAGTCTCAGTCTCAGTCTCAGTCTCAGTCTCAGTCTCAGTCTCAGTCTCAGTCTCAGTCTCAGTCTCAGTCTCAGTCTCAGTCTCAGTCTCAGTCTCAGTCTCAGTCTCAGTCTCAGTCTCAGTCTCAGTCTCCCTTCCCCCACTCGGGTCTTACTCCTTCATTTGTACCTTTTGATTTAGTCCTTGTTGGTCTCAGTCTCCCTTCCCCCACTCGGGTCTTACTCCTTCATTTGTACCTTTTGATTTAGTCCTTGTTGGTGTGCATTTTGTAGCTTGATTTCGTGTTTTGTAGTTAATAAATTCATAAAACGAATTTCTTTTGCATTTTGTTTTTGCATAAAACTCACACAATGACGAAAGGCAGTTGCCAGCTTCCAATGGCATGGCAGGCCCGGCCACGCCCAGAGTGCGGTGGCAACGGGGAGTCAGTCGCAGCCAGAGAGAGGTTGGAGGTGTAAATTTCCAAGCGGCTGACCGCACGAAACTTATTTGGCAGTCGGAAAGCAAATAAAAAGGATACGAACAAGGATATACCCTAACGTGTCTCTATACTCCAGAATGTCTGTGTGTGCAGAGATGCTGCAGTGTGTGAAGTGTATGTGTGTGTGTGGGTGTGTGTGCTGCCTAAAGGTAGCGAGCTTTTTATTATTCCCTGTGCAGGTTTGCACGCATGCAAATGGACTTAGAAAGTGAATTGGGTTTTTGATATTTGCATGGCATGTCCTTTAAGGATAACAAGCCAATGCGCACGGCAATCCTCCCCTGACTCCCGCAGCTGTCACCATCCACTGCAACGATGGATAACAACAAAATACCAAAAATACCACATGCTCGCGCTTGATACATGGCCAAGAATTATGCAGACTTCCGTCCAAGCCCCTCACCAATTTTTGTCTCCGCCCAAAAAGTGGTAAAACAGTTTTTCCACTTTACATATCCTTTTTTATTTATTTTTTTTATTTTTCATTTTTTTTTTATTTTTTTTTATTTTTTTCTATTTTTCTTATTTTTTATCTCTTTTTTATTTCATGTTTGGTGTTAGAAAAACTCTGATTCACACACACACACACACACACTCATACATACATACATACATACACAAATAGGCAACAGCGGTGATAATACACTCACACACACACACACACACACGCACATAGAAAAAATAATAATAAAATCTGTGCTCATGTGTTGTGGGTGGTGGTGGGGTAAGGAGGGGCGAGGAGGGGATGGGAGGGGGATGCAGTAGGTGGGGCCGTGGGGGGTGGGGAATTAGAATTTAAATAAGACACTAACTCAATATGATGGACGAATGTCTCAATGCCCTTCCCAGGGGCAGAGTCAGGCTCTAAGCCTTCAAATAGATTTAAATCAGGAATTTTCTTTAATTTTATTTTCATACTCTGGGCACACTTATTTTTTTTTTATGAAAATAAACAAAAACTTGTATTTGTATAATACGTCAAGTATTTGCAGATTTAAGACACTGTCAGCCGCAATTCCCTCACCTCACGGAGTGTGGCGCGGTGCGGTCTGCCAATATTTGTTAAGGGTATTCCCATTTCTCGCTTCGATATTAAAAATCCTCGATTTCCTTTTCTCGAGAGCAAAACAAGAAAGAAAAAAAATATAAAAAAAAATGAGAAAAAAAGGAGGCAGGCAAATAAGAAAAACCGACTAAAAAACTGTTGTCCGCCTTTGGGCGCCATATCCAGATGTCCAGATGTCCTGTTGTCCAGATGTCCAGATGTCCAGATGTCCAGATGTTCAGATGTCCAGAAGCAGAAATCATCATGTCTGCGCAATGTGTGACAGTTTTTTTTTTTTGTTTATTTTTTTTTTTTTTTTCCACTTTCATTTTTTTTGCTGTGCCCAAAATTTGACACAATTTTTGATGAATGTTGAAAGCTGAACCGTAACAAGTGGATGAATGCAATATGGAGGCGCCGCAGCTGAGCCAAAGGCGATAGATAAACAGAAACAAGCCAGAACCCCAATTTCCAGAGTCTCTGGACTCCACAGAGTCCACAGACGAGAGACACAGTCCCAGAGCCCACAGCCCACAGTCCAGAGCCCAGAGCCCAGGGCCCAGAGCCCAGAGGCTCAGGACTCAGTGGCCGTGGCCGTGGCTGGGCCCAACGCATGGAATCAGTTTGAGTCCAAAAACGGATGAGGCGGGAACAATTTGAAAATGGAGTGACATGGAATGAGAAGGATTGAAGATCCTGTAAGCTGTAGGACGTGTTGGGTGTGAGCTCGGGGGTCCCGGCAAAAGGCTGTGCGGCTGGATGGGCGCGCAGGACGAGCGGAGCTAAAACCCGCATCAACGCAAATGTCATTTGATGGATAAGTTTTGAGCCGCCTGGACGAGCAACAGGGATAACTATGTTCCATATTTAATTATTCATGAGTTCAGCGGAGAGCGGAGAGCGAAGAGCGGAGAGAGAGGAAAAGGGAAAAGCGGTGAAAAAGAGAAAAAGTGGAAGAGAGAGAAAAAGAAAGAGAGGGAGATGGAGAGAGGGACGGAAAGAGTGAGCGGTGGAATGTTGTCTCTTGGTGCTGTGGGGCACTTTGATTAATGAAGCAGCTGAGACAACATCAGCAATCAAATTAATTTTAGTTATATGAGCGGATTACACAACAACAGCAACAGCAACAACAACAACAACAACAACAACAACAACAACAACAACAACCACGGCGACAACAAGAAGACCCACAGCAGCAGCAACAATAAAAATATGCAAAAATTAACGAAGAGGACAAGAACAAATCACTTGGGCAAAAAGGAAAAACAACAATAGCAACAATAACAACAACAACAACAGCAGCAGCAGCAACAATAAGTGACAAGGACAAGCATCAACAAGCAAGGATAACGTTTTTCACAACTTAATGAACTAATTTAAAATAATTTTCAATTCTAATTTAATGAGCTGTACCAAGGCGCCGAGCCACAACATCCATGTCCGCACTCACATCCGCATACCCATCCACATTAACATCCGCATGCCCAACCACATTAACATCCGCATTAACATCCGCACTGGCATCTGCATGTACAACCACTGTGCTTATAGTAACATTCGCATCCTTAGTCATATCCGCATCCTTAGTCATATCCGCATCTGTATCTGCATCCGCATCAGGCACTGTATATGGCATCAGGATGGGACATGCAAACATGCAACATGCGACATGGGCACGCCCTCCCCCCTTACGCCCATCAACACACTCAGAAGTCAGTGCAAAAAAAAAAATCGAGCTGCAAAGTTTTTTAAGTCGCGCAAATAAACTGACCGAAGGATGCCCTTTATTTAGGGACTTGGTTATTTATTTAAAAAAAAAAAAATTAATTTTAAAAAAATATAAATAAAAAAGAGAAAATAATTTTAAAAATTTTCAATTATTAATTTAAAATTTGTAATTCAACAAAAAACACCTGGCATTTATTTAAATATTTGATATATGAAATTTATATTTTTTTCAAGACTTTCGATGCATTCGCTGGCTGCCTTTGGGTTAAAGGGTAGAAATAACGAAAAGGAGATGAATGGAGTTAGAGAAAAAATAAAAAAATATAAAAAAGAAAAATAAAAAAAAAGAAATAAAAAGCAGCCACAAGCACAAAAACTTTTTAGCACAAACATTTCGCATGACTTTGTTGTAAACCTTTTTAATTTATAGTTTTTTGTGTGCGCAAATGGAATGCAATGGCAAAACAAGTGGGACGGCTCAGGACGAGGCTACTTGACTGCAGGATACCCTTAACGGAGATGAACGCAAATTTATGGCGAACTGCATTTTGTTGACTTTTAAGCGACACACTTCTGAGAATATACTTCTAGTTAGAGATCCTGATCATGTATCCTTATGAATATGTATATACATTGTACATTATACATTATACATTACACTTTATACATTATTCATTATTCATTATTCATTATTCATTATTCATTATTCATTATTCATTATTCATTATTTATGATTCATTATTCATTATATATTATTCAAAATTCATTATTCATTACACATTATTCATTATTCATTATTCGTTATTCATTATTCATGATTCATGACTCATGATTCATTATTCATTATTCAGAATTCATTATTAATTATTAATTATTCATTATACATTATTAATTATTCATTATACATTATTCATTGTTCATTATTCATTATTCATTATTCATTATTCATAATTCATTGTTCATTATACATTTCTCATTAATAATTTTTCATTACTCATTATTCGTTATTCATTATTCACTATTCACTATTTATTACCCATTATTCATTATTTATAACTCATCATTCATTATTCACTATTCATTATTTCTTATCCGGTATTCATCATTCATTATTCACTATTCATTATTTCTTATCCGGTATTCATCATTCACTATCAGGTATTCATTTTTAGTTATCCAGTATTCATTATTCGTTCACTATTATTCATTATACGTTATTCATTTTTATAAACATTCATGATTCGATCGAAAATGTTGCCATATCCCTACAAATTTTCTATACCCTGTCGAGTGACGTTAATGGAGGCTCAGGGTAAAAACTAAAAAAGTATGAAACGAAAACAGAAAAGTGCAAGAGAGAATGAAAGAAAACAAGTTAAAATTAAAATGCATTAAGCGCTGGGCGTGGCCAGCTATCCGTTCCGCCTCCCAGCAGCAGCACCTACGTCTGCAATGCCCTCAAGTGGCAATTTTACTTGGCTAATTTGTGTGCATGAGCCGTCTAGACCGAGGAGGCTAAAGCGGCAGGAGGTGAGGAGATGAAGAGGGATGAGTGGATGAGAAGATGGGGAGGATGAGAGGGGCAAACCGTGTGGATGGCGATGCAGGGAGGGGGAGGAGAAGAGAGGAGGGGAGGTAGTGGCATTTGAAGTGTGCAGAGATGAGGCTAGCAAATGCATTGGGAATCGTGAGCGGTGAGAAGTATGCAACGCATAAATTGCAAAAGCCGCTAACGGTAATTGTCGCCAACGCCAAACCCAACATGACGTATGCGCAATATTTACCATGCTCTTAATGAGGTTCCCTCTCTTTCACTCCACTCACGTTCTTCATGTGTGTTAGAGTGTATGACTATGTTTAAATGTGTTTGCTTGCATGTGTATGAGTGTGTGAGAGTTTGAGAGTGTGTGTGCGTGTGCATGTGTTGGCTTGTGTGTGCGTGCTGGCGTGCTCAAGCGCCTGGAAAATGCCGCTAACGATGGCGCCTAAAAGCATGCAGCAGCAATTTAAATTTGCGCACATTTCAATTTGCAAAATGTCGAAAATGTGCTAAACAACGAAAAATAAGGAAAAAAAAACAAAAAAAAAAATAAAAAATAAAAAATAAAAAAAAAATAAAAGAAAAATCAGAGTACTAAATGCTTGTGTCAGAGCTAAGGGTGGCGCAGCGGTGAGCAATATAAAAGTGGAGCAAAATGGAGCATGCGATGAGGAGTGAGAAGTGAGCGACGAGGGGGGAGGGATGAGCGGTGAACGGTGAGTGGTGAGGGGCGAGCGGTGAACGATGAGTGATGAGGGGCGAGTGGTGAACGGTGAGTGGGGAATGGTAAGTGGTGAGTGGTGAGCGGTGAGTGGTGAATGGTGAGTGGTGAGTGGTGAGGGGAGAGAAAAGTCAAATATGCCGGAAACTCCAGGAGCTGCTGATACACATTGAAGTATCTGGCAGACGCTTTTAAGTGGCCTACATAGAGGACAGATCCGATTTAAAAGCGTTTGCTACAAGTGAGTGAAATTTAAATATATTAAAAATCATTTTAAATTTTAATATTTTTATTATTTGATAAAAATATTTAATAATTGTGCTGCTGCTTTAAAGAATGAAATTATTAAATGAAAAATGGCCAAAGTTGCGCTGCTTTTCATTCGGAAAAAGGAAAAAAATATCATTAAATTTAAATTATGAAATCCTGCAGCAAAATAATCCTTTATTAACATAACGCCTTATCCTTGATCTGTAACCCGAATATCGAAAGGTTTCATTATTGCGATTTCATATTGGGTATGAAGTGGGGAATGAAGCGCAGTCGGGGGGCAGGACAAAAAGCGATGCCCAAAAGGATAAATAGTAAAATGTTAAAGCCCATTAAAAGAATTGAAACGATTTCAATTATGTGAGGATAAGAGACAAGAGCCTTGAGCTCCGTGGGACGTGGGATGTGGGAGGTGGGAGGTGGGACGTGGATGGATGGCAGATGTTGGATGGGAGGTCATGTATACGAATTCTTCATGGAGACGCTCAATGGAGAAGTTCTACTTTTGCAGCACGAATGGACTTATGTTTCCGAAGTTGAGTGCATGCGACTTGCAACATCAGAGACGCCCACACAGCACACACACACACAGAGAGAGACGCACACACACACAGAGAGAGACGCACGCATACATGCACAAAAATGCTACAGTTGTTGAAAATGCAACTGACCGACCAAAAGCTGCAAGTGTTCAAGTGGAAGAGACTCATCGCTGCCATAGGAATGCGTACGATTGCAATGGCATCCATTGCATGTCCTGGCTCCCTTTTGACACGCAGCTCCTTTCCTTTGGCCCTGAGTGGGCGTGGTGTTGCGAAGACAGAAGTGCAAGTTCTACGGTATCGGGCACAAAGTTGGCAATGAGAATGGAGAGATGGGAGATGGGTGATAGGTGATGGGAGATGGGTGATAGGGGTTGGGGGTTGGTGGTTGGGGATGGGGGATGGGGGATGGGGTTTAGGGAGCTGAGCTGTTGCTGCTGCGTTGATTGAAATGTTTCGCCGGCGCGTGCCATTTAAACTTTAATGCAATGAATCGCAATGTGTGCAATAAATTGAAGAGTTGCTGGGCCGAAGGGGGCTTGAGGGTATTTGGGGGAGGGGGAGGGCAGTCAAAAGTACCAAGGGATGCTGGTGGAAATGAGTAGGAGCGCGAGTGGGCGGGGCAAAGAGCCGCTTAGAGAAACACTCGAACATTGGCACAGCATGAACATTAAAAGTTCAAATGGCATAAAAATAAAACAGCGTCAAGTGTGAAAGTTGCCAATGGCCGACGCGGAGATATCCTAGAAATCCTTACAACAAGAGTAGACAAAAAAAATATCCCAAATTAAAGCTAAATAGAATATCAGTTGAAAATATCCTGTAAGTCCTACAATCGCCTTGCTTTCAAGACACTCGTCTTTAACTAGCTCACATTGACAGGATATTTGGGAGGGGCGGGAGTTGGAAAGAAGAACAAAAACAAAAATTCCGTTAGTGTCCTGCTAAAAAGAATGTTGAGTAACTGCAGAAATGGGAATAAGCCAGCACATGGGGGTCGTCTCCACTGCAAGGGGAGCCACAATCGTAGTAACCACTCGAAATTTTCTTGTTCCCAATCCGTTTTTATGAGCTTTTTGTGCAGCTGCGCTTGCAAATTATTTTCCGAGAAAATATTTTTTAAAAAAAATCTCGCAAATTGCAAATGAGTTTATAAAACAAAAAACAAAAAAAACAACAACAAAAAAACAACAACAACAACAGCAGCTGCAACGCAATGTGGCAACCACAATGGAGGAATTAAACGGCTCCAAATCGAAGCATTCATTTAAACTCAATGTTAGTTCAGTGCAAAAAAAAAAAAAAAAACAAATAAAAAATAAAAAATAAAAAAAGAAATTAAAATAAAAATAAAAATAAAAAATAAAAAGAATGCTTAAATTGCTTTAATGCTAAAGTTAATAACAATAATAGAAATTCTGTGATTTATTTAGCTGCCCGAAAATTGGAATAAATCCATAAAAGGATTTTTAATCAAAAAATCGCATTTATTTTCAGCGATTATTTTTAAACGCAAAACTACAAAAATAGCTCAAGGTGAGTCTGAATTTAAATTGCCTGCTCTTAGATTGTTTTCCATCAATTAAATATTTTAATTAAAGTGTAGATTAAATTGCCTTAAAAAAAAATCAACTTTTAAATCAGTTGAGTTGAGCGCCCAACAAACGTTAGTTAATTTTGAAAAAAACGTCCAATGGCAATTTTATCCTTTAGGCCATTTATCCTTGCCACATTAAGAGGCACAAAAAAATGCAAGCTCTCCATTACTTTTTTTAAATTTTAAAAACTAATTTTACTTGCAAAAAGTTGAAGTGTTAAAAAAGGTAAATATTTTTTAATTTTTAAAAATTTTTCATGATAATAATAAAAAATAAAAATTAATACTAATAATAAATAATTAATAATGCATAAATAAATGTATAATGATAAATAAATAATAATAAAAATAAATAAAAATTAATACTTATATTAAATAATTAACAATATATAAATAAATAAATAAATAATAATAATAATAATAAATAAAAAAAAAATAATGATATATAAAAACTAATAATAATAAATAAATAATAATGAATAAAAAAAAATGAATAATAATAATAAATAAATACTAATGAATAAATAATAATAATAAATTAATAATAAAATAAAAATAAATAAAAATGAACACTTATTTTTAAAAATGAATAATAACAAATAAATAAAAATAAATAAAAAAATAAATACCAATAGTAAATAAAAATTCATAATTAATAATTAATTATATAAAAATAATTAAAAAGTAATAATAATAAATAAAATTAAATAATAATATATTTTATAAAAAAAATAATAATAATAATAATAAATGAAAACAAATAATAGTATTAAATAAAAAATAATTAATAAATAATAATAATAAATGAAAATTAAACTATTTATAAATAAAAATAAAGAATAATAAATAATAAACAATAATAAATGATAAGTAATAATAAATACTTGAAATAATAATAAAAAATATAAATATACATATTATATATTATATATACATATAAAATATAAATAATTAGAAATATGTAATATATAAATAATTAATATTAAATAATTTCTTTATAATTTAATAATATTTTTTTTTAATTAAAATAAAAATGTCCTTACAATATTTTTTTCCCAAACGATAAAACTTAACTGCCAGCGCACAAACCACATTCAAAGCGACTTGTGTTTAAGAGTGGAAGCCAACCAAAGGACATTTGAAGCCAGCGTAAATCCAAGCACTGTGCTGCACAGGACGTTGCATGTGCGCAAGTTTCCAGATGCAATCGGTAATCTCATGGGATTAATCCTTCATGTGGCTTGTGCATTCATTCTTTCAGTTTCGCTGGAATTTTCAGCTTGAATTTAATTATCCTTGGCAGACGCTTAGCTACTTTTAGATGACCTTCGGCAATTATGTGAGCCACTCGAGCGCGACAAAATAGTCACGCACAGGCACACACCTACACACCTATACACTCGCACCGACGCGCACACTGTGTGTGTGTGGGTTTTGTTGAGAGTGTCGTCCTGTCGAACTAATTACTTGATAAAATGCCAAACAAAGGACGAAATAACGGCAAACGGCAAACGGCAGCTGTTACAAAGGCAACAATGAATTTCTGGCATTTATCTTCGATCGCGCACTTATCACACCCTTCGCCAGGACAACAGTGGCACAGCAGTCTTGGGGGGAAGTAGGTAGTCCGGGAAAGGACATTTGGGATGCGAAGGGGGGCTGGCGTGGCAACAAAGGCGGATAAAATTAAAAGACTATTCGTCCTGTAAAAAGCCATAAAAACAAAAACAATTGACAGCCAATGGGGCGAAGGGAAAGGCTCTCAAATGTAAATATAACTATGGATGTGCGCGTGTGTGTGTGTGAGTGTGTGTGTGTGCGTGAGTGTCTAGTGGCTTCTCCCATTAATTAGTGACAATAACTATGCGGGCTAAAGGAAAGCGCATTAAATTCAGTTTTAAGCACAAAGCAAGGAGTGCGAGCGAGACAAATATAGTGCACACATATACAAAGTATATCCTGCAGGCTTTATAGGATTTATTGGAAGGACGTAGTTGAGTAGTTGATCAGTTTTCGGCTCAGCCTTCAATAGCTCATCAATTGGGCTGGTCGTAAAAAAAAAAAGAAGAAGGATATAAGGACATAAGCTTTGCCGCTTATTGCACAATCGGTATTCAAAACCCTCCCACTCTTCGAGCTGTCTACGTGGTAATAGGCCACGACCCGTGCCTCATCTCGTTTGGAGTTCCAAGCTTCGGGTTTTTCGGCACTGAAAAGTTCATTTAACAAGCGAAGTTAATACCAAGCGCAGCCTTGGAGCAGCTTTCCGGTTGCGTGTTCCATAAAAAGGCTGATAAGTTGGCCACTCCGGGCGCAGCTCTTGACGGGCTCTGGCCAGGTGCAGCTACTGTCGCCTGTGCGGGTGGGGAAGGGGGCACAGGTCAGGATCATAAACTGGAGCCAAAGCATGGAACTTGGGCGTAGAAGATTCAACGTCTTCTGCCCTTCCGGGCGTCTGCCTCATGCAGCTTAACGGCTTATTAAACAGTAAACTGCAAGTGACAGGAGGTTTGGCTTGTGGGCTTGATGGGGCGGGGGGAAGGGTGGGAGCTTGGGGGCTGGAGTGCCAAATGTTTGCTAGGGCTGGATAGGTTGAACAGGGATACAGTTCAATGGTTTTCCAGGCGAATGAAGTGACATTAAAGGTGGCCCAATGGCAGCCCAAGTGGCGCCGCAGTCGCGCCTCAATCGCGCCTCAGTCTCGCCTCAGTCGCGCCTCAGTCTCGCCTCAGTCGCGCCTCAGTCACGCCTCAGTCTCGCCTCAGTCGCGCCTCAGTCACGCCTCAGTCGCGCCTCAGTCGCGTCTCAGTCACGCCTCAGTCGCGCTTCAGTCGCGTTGCAGTCACAAGCCAAGTGAGTGTAAAGGCAACTTCCTTTTAGAGAGGCTGCATCTGCGGTTACCAAGGACTAGCAAGAGTAGCACATTTCATTGTGCTTGGCAAGCTGCTGCTGCTGCTCCTGTTGCTGTTGTGTCCTTTGTCCTTTGTCCTTATCGAAATCCGGCGTTGTCACTTACTCCTTGGGGGCACTGGGGGAGGCTTGGCGACACTTCACGGCTGCCAACGATCCCCCAGGAGTGTGTTGAACACACGCTCTGCCTGTAAGGCTTCTCTGCTCTGTGTGTGTGGCATGTGGCGTGTGGTGTGTGGCGTGTGGTGTGTGGTGTGTGGTGTGTGGCGTGTGGTGTGTGGTGTATGTGTGTATTGAATCCAGCTACGGATTCTAGTGCCGAGTCCAAGCTAGGGTCGTATTGGGGCTTATACAACCACTCAGTGACACAAATAAAAGTAAACATGATAAAACCATAGAAAACTTTTTCCATTTTCACTTTTGAGTGTGTTTGTATTTTTCCTCACCCACACATAAGCACATCGGCAGATACACACACACACACACACACACACATAGATACAAGCACACATACGTGACTCGAGTGCATCCGTGTAGAAGTTAATCTCAAGTGCAGCCGAGAGCTAAATATTTGCCATTTACCCGCCTTCCCACCCTCCTCCTCCCTCCGCCCTCTTTCCCTGTGTCTGTGTCTGTGTCCGTGTCTCTGCCTATGCCACGCCCTTATTCCATTTGAGACTCGCTGACTTCTCTGACCATCGTCCGCATTTAGCTGCGCCTTCACTTTATTGCTTATCATTGACGCTGTGGTAATCTGCCCCTCCCCACCACCCCCCCGCCACGCCCACCACCAGCAACCACCTCTCCCTCACCCTAACAACCATCAAAATGAATGCACATTCAAATCACCCACACTTTTCTTTTTGAATATCCTGTGGTCCTGCCATGCAACTGAAAAGGTATGATGAGTTACTCAAATATCCTTAAAACTGGTAAAAAAAAAAAAAAATATCCTTTTTTACTTTTCAACTGTTTTTGTCGGTTATATGAAAGTTGAGTTCGTGCGCGGAGTCACAGGATATCTTCTAGTCAAAACATCCTGGATTGCAAGAAGCCCCGTTTGAATTTCCCTTTTTTGGATTCTTTGTTAGTCCTTTACCTTCGTCCTGCCCACTTTCCACTTGTTTACACTAAACTAACAAGCAAAGCTAAAAGTTGGCAAACTGCAGCCAAGTCTCCTCTATCCTCCGTCCTCCGTCCTCCATTCTCCGTCCTCAGCTCATCAACCACCGACCCCTGTTACTATTGCCTCTCCCCCCCTCCCCTCCTCGCTCTCCTCCAACTCTCCTCACTCGAGCTGTTCCCATTGATAGAGCAGTGCTCGTTGTGCATAAATTGTTTATGTTTCTGCTGGCCTGTGGATGTCCCCCGTCGTCCTGGCTGTTTTGTCTGTGGCTGCAACTAGCCAAACCGTAACCCCAAACACGGACCCTCCGCCAAGACCAAAAGCCCCACATCGACCCCAAAGCCAACCCCAAGCCGCAATAACAAAGAGCTGAACCTGGCAAATATTTGTGTCAGTCGTTGAACTTGCTCCTCCTGACCTTTGCAGGCGTCACAGATGGGGGTAAAGGCAGGGCGGCGGGCAGGGACAGGGGCTGAGGGGGGGTTACAATGCGGAGTCTGAGAGGAGGCCATTAAAAATTTTAACTAATGGACTGGCTGCTTAGTGGCTGTTAAGGGGGGGGTGGGATCTAGGGGTATGGAATAAATTTTAAATAAATATACTAAATAAAAATATCAAACAAAAATACCAAACGAATATACTAAATAAAAATATCAAACAAAAATACCAAACGAATATACTAAATAAAAATATCAAACAAAAATACCAAACAAATATACTAAGCAAAATACCCGCTTCATTAAATTTATACAAGTTTTATGTAATTAACCAGCATCCTTTTCAAAGGAGCAACAAAAAGGATGTTTAA
Organism: Zaprionus lineosus; assembly: GCA_035044505.1. NCBI lineage: Eukaryota > Metazoa > Arthropoda > Insecta > Diptera > Drosophilidae > Zaprionus > Zaprionus lineosus. The sequence goes on from JAWNNX010000676.1 coordinate 804,337, forward strand.
GGATACACATGAGTTGGACTTATGAGTTGTGGGAATTTTGGACACAATTTTTCATAGATAATTTTGAGGATAATTAGCCACTTCCGCCGAAGGCTCATAGAATCGCTTGAATCATCGCCATCGAATATCCTTTGACTTTAATATGCGGTCCCTGTGACCTCGAAAGTGTCAGTTTTGTGGCTCGTGTCGATTTGGGGGATTGGGAGATTGGGAGATTTTGTGTCTGTCAAGTCATTGCGGGCGTCTGATTTTCGATAATGGATGCTCCATGTGGCTGCCACATGCTGTAGCAGCCGCCCCTTTACCCACCGCATATCCCGCTTCTATTGCCATCGCCCGTGCTGCCCGTGTCCTTTGACAAGGCTTAATTAAGACATCGTTACGCGCCATTTTCTGTGCTCTGCTGATGCGATGACAATTGAAGTTGTTGGCTAACACACACACACACACACACTCACACACACTTATGACATATACACACACATACAGCCACACTCATGTGTGCATAATAGTTGCCCACTCATTGCCCGAAGGTGTGGGAGTTCGGGAATGTTAAATAGAAGTTGGTAGCCAAAGCGTTTGACATGCATAATTAAAATTGCATGACAGAGCACTGAAGGGGTCCTGCATTTGTGGCAGGTGAGGCAAGTGAGGCAAGTGAGGCAGGTGATGCGAGGAGTGCTACGGTGTGACTGCTTGGGTCAGGGGTAGTTGGAGATGGGCTTGGCGTTGGCGTTGGGTGTGGAGTCTGAGGTTGAGGTTGGGGTTGGGGCTGGGGTTGGGTCTGGGTATGGAGCTGGGGCCGGAGTTCGGGCTGTGTGACAAAGGAACAAGAGGCAATAGTCGTCAGCTGTCGTTCTGCTCATAATGAGCCGCCTCGTTGGAGCGTCAAATGCGTTAAATCTTCATGAAATATTTGGAAGGATCGTCTAACGGGCGAAAGAGAAAGAGAGAGAGAGAGAGAGAGAGAGAGAGAGAGAGAGAGAGAGAGAGAGAGAGAGAGAGAGAGAGAGAGAGAGAGAGGGAGATATGCGGGGAAAAAAGAGAAACGCGAGAAATGCGAAAGAAAGGCACATTAGGAGGAGGTGCTCTATATGGTAGTAGTAGGCGGAGATGCTCAACATGGCAGTAGGCGGAGGTGCTCAACATGGTGTACATAGGCGACATCCATTGCCTTGGTTACATGCCGACTTGGTGGTTCCACATCCGCGCAGCTGGCACATCCGTCGCATCATCCGTTGCGCTGCTTCAATGTGGCGGGTTGCTGGCTACCTCCGGGTGACTAGCAGATGACGAAGGGCGGATGACGGAGGGCGGATGACGGAGGGCGGATGACGGAGGGCGTATGACGTAGGGAGGATGACGGAGGGAGGATGGCGGATGGTGGATGTCGGATGGTGGATGTCGGATGGTGCTTGGTTTCAGCCAAGCATAAGATATTGGCAACCACAATGCAAACTGCTGCGGCTGCAGAGTCTGAGCCACCGACGCTGTCCCTGCCCCCCACACAGCACCCCCCTCCCACCACGCTGTCACCTGGCACAGCATACACACACTTCATAATGCACGATAGCTGGCAATTTATTGCAATGACGACGACAAGTTTAAGCCAAGGTTAAGCACCGTTCAGACCACAAAGGATACACCGCCAGCATCTGGAGGTGAGCATTTGAAACGTTTAAAAGGCGGGGCACACACACACACACACACACACATCTAAACTGAAACTCAATGCATGTTCAACACTTAAGCCGAATTTCCAGCTCAGCCTGGCATTTCCCCAGCAAATCCTTGTGTTAGTCAAGTTGAGGTTTTGCCGCTCAACTGTCAACCCAAGGATATTACCTTAGTGAAACTTTATAAGCCTTACCCTGTCCTGCCCTGCCCCGCCCTGCCCACCTCTGCCTTGGCTTGGCTGGTGCTGCTCTCTGAAGAGGAACGAAATTTGCCTTAATAAACTGAAGTACATTTCTCGTTAATTGAACTACTAGTTCCGAGAACTAGTTATTCGAAAACTAGTTCACGTTATTTTGTTTGCTGTTTAAACTATTGAAATGTGTATCTCATATACGAAATAAGGATAAGCCCCTCCCCTCCCCACCCCCATCACTTTGATGCAGGCAAGGCAAAATGTGATGCAGCCTTGGATCGGGACTAATAACTCTCAGGCCGCAGGACATACTGTTACTGGCATTCAATGGGTCTTAAGATATTAACCGACTGCTATTCATAGTCCTTTGAATGCATCTTGAGTATCCTGGCAATTCATCCGTTAACTGCTTTGGAACAACCATAGAAGATGCGGCTTTGGGATTTCGGGATTTCGGGATTTTGGCTTTCACTTTTCGCACATTCCGCTATTAATTTCCGTTTGATTGTTTGCTATCCTCTCTCTCTCTCCCTTTCTCTTCCCATCTTCGTTTATCTGTATCCTTCTCTATCTCTGAGCTGCTGCACAAGCCACGCCTTCACCTCCTGTCGGAATTACCGCCCACTGCAGTTTAATTGCTTTGGGGCTTCTGCTGACTTTCAAGCTGTGTGTATGCCATTGCTTCCAATGGCTCAATGCATGTGTGTGTGTGTGTGTGTGTGTGCTAGTGTGTGTGTGTGTGTTAGTGTGATTTACGCGTTGCTTTGCCGCCATAAACAAAGCGCTAAACACAGTGGCATCTAATGGGGTGAGGGGGCCACAGAGTTCATTGACTGGGGGATGGCGGGAGGCGGGTGGCGGGTGGCGGGTGTCGGGTGTCGGGCGGCAAGGATTGCAGATGATGGTGGAAAGCTTAAGGCGTGGCTGCAGCTATTGCCATGTCGACAACTTCGTCCTGTGACTTTCATTTGTTCAGTTCATTTGTTGTCGGCTATAGAGGACACACACACACATTCACACACACACACACACACACACACATATATCCCGCATTTGTTCTTCGACTCCGGCAGCTCGTTCCCGGATATCCGCTCATCCGCTTCGTAGCAGTAATGTTTATTGCTTCTGCATTGTTGTCTTTGGCTAATTGCCGATGGCATTGCCAACACCAACAATACCACCAATACCAACAGCAACAACATCAGCAGCAACAACAACAATAGTAACAACAACAACAACAACAACATCAACAGTGACAACCAAGAAACAATTGTTCCCCAGGCATCAATTTTGATTCAATGTTGAAGCATTTTAAAAAATTGATTTCCAGACAATTGTTTAGCACATTTAAAAGGGGCGGCTGGGGGTTGGGGGCTGGGCGGGGCACTAAGGCGATTAGAAATTTAAGCCTAAATCAAATTACTTCTCGAATTTGTCTAAGTAATTAAAATTTAAGCCAAAGCCAAAGTCTATAAAACTCTTAGATTAAAATTTTCCATTTTTGTGTGAAGCATAAAATAAATTAAAAGATAAATAAGGAAAATAAATAAAAAAATAAATAAAAAAATAAATAAAATAAATAAATTAAAAAATAAATAATAAATAAATAATAAATAAATGATAAATAAATAATTAAAATAAATTTAAAAATAAATAGATTAAAATAATTCAATTTGTGAAGATTCAAATAAATAAAAAAAAATTAAATGAAATAAATAATTTAAAAAAATAAATAATAAATAAATAATTAAAATAAATTAAAAAAATAAATAAATAATTAAAATAAATATAAAAATATATAAAGAATAAATAATTAAAATAAATAAAATATAAATAAATAATACTAAACTAATTAAAATAAATAAAAAAATAAATCAAAAAATAAATAATAAATAAATAATTAAAATAAATCAAAAAATAAAAAATATTATTTTTTTATTTTTTGTATTTAAATAAATAATTATATAAATAAATAATTAAAATAAATCAAAAAATAAAAAATATTATTTATTTATTTTTATATATATATAAATAAATAATTAAAATAAATCAAAAAATAAAACAAAAATAAAAAATTAATAAATAAATAATTTAAATAAATAAAAAAATAAAACTTAAATAAAAATAATAAAAAATATATATATATATAATATATAATAAAAATAATGAAATAAATAAATATATAAATTATTTCTGCCTTTCACTTCACTAAATAAATTAATCAATAACTTAAGCCGATTAAAAAATACATCAAATCCTTAGTCTTTATTCCTGCAGCTCAGGAGGCTAGTGTCCTGTGTCTTGTGTCCTGTTATCCTTCGCCGGACTTGGCAGAGAAATTTATGAAGTTCAAATTCAACCTAAAGTTTTTATTTAGTTAAAATAAAGATTAAAAAAAGGGCAATTAGTTTTATCGGCCAAGGTATCGATGGGTTGCCAATGGGAAATTTGAATTCTGATTGGCAAACAAAAGGCGAAGGATGAAGCTTGCCGAGCGCTGAGCTTCACAGGATATTTCATAATTCATAAAACTTGATTAAAAATAAGTTTTTGATTATTTCCTTTAAATTTTTTAATAAATAATAAATTTACTGCCCAAATTTGGGCTTAAGCCTTGAATTTATTTATTTTCCACTTGGGGGAGTCCTTTGCGTAAACGGAAGCACCGAATTTCATCATCGGTTGAATTGCGTGGACAAGGGACAAGGTAAGAAAGGGAACAAGGGGTCAAGGGGACAAGGGACAAGGGACAAGGGACAAGGGACAAGGGACAAGGGGGCACTCATGATTTTTACTTCATAACCGGCAGCAACATTTTGTGTGGACAGTGGGATTGGTCCTTGGCTACGTTTACGTGCCGCAGTCACATTTTTCAGCTCAGGTGTAAGCACATGCACACACACATATACACACACATATACACGCAGGCAGGCACACACACGCACACGCAAATGCACGCACAGATGAGTGCGCTACCTGAGGAAAAATTGTTGACAACGTGGCGTATGCGTAATTCGGCCTTCTTCTGCTTCTGTTGGATGCCTGTTCCAGTTCCTGTTCCTGCTGTTGCTCCTCTTCCTGTTCCTGTCCCCCCTTCAACTGTTGTTATCCCTTTTGCTTCTGTTCCTCCTTCTGCTCCTGTTCTCCCTTCTGCTTCTGTTCCCGTTGCTGTTCCCGTTACTGCTCCCTTCTACCCCTGTTCCTCCTTCTGCTCCTGTTCTCCCTTCTGCTTCTGTTCCTGCCTGTTCCCGTTGCTGCTTCTCTTCCCGTTGCTGCTCCCGTACCCTCTCCCTTCTGCCCCTGTTCCTGTTTCTGCTGCCGTTGGCGTTACTGTTCCTCTTCATTTTTTTGCTCCTGTTCCTGCCTGTTCCAGTTACTGCTGCTGCTCCTTTTCTTGTTCCCTCTTCAGCTACTGTTTCCCCCCCAACTTCTGTTCTTCCTTCTGTTCCTGTTCCTGCTACTGCTCCTGTTCCTGCTACTGCTCCTGTTCCCCTTTACCGCTGCCGTACCCCCTTCTACTTCTCTTCCTGATACTATTTCTTTCTCCGCCACTGCTCCTGTTTCTGTTTCTATTCCTCAGTCCACTTCTTCCACTCCTCCCACTCCTTCTACTCCTGCCCATCCTTGGCGAGCGCACAAAATTTGTCTTGGCTTAGGCATTTCAATTGCAAATTAGCCTCGTGTCGTCCGCCCATCTTGTTCTTTTTCCATGCCCGCCATGCTGTTCATTTTGTCCGCTGTGCGCCTTCTGATTCCATATTCCCCCCCACAATATTCTCCTCCTCCTTCATCACTGCCATCATGTGCTCCCCCATTAGCTGCTCCTTGCACAGGTTTGCCACCGCTCGACCGCAGTCACAGTGTACATTTCGCTTTTTGTGGCAATTTGAATGATTTATGTTGATTGCGTATAATTGCATGTTGTGTCATTCCCGTTGCTTGTCCTTAGTCTCAGGTGCGCCTCAGACCAGGCCAGGCCAGGTCGGGCCGCCGCAGGGCACCCACCTACGTTCTATGTTCGGCCCTAACCTCAGACATTTTGTGGCGCATTGTTGCTGCCGCTGCTGCCTTTATGACGCGCCATCTGTCAACAGCTTGTTGTGACAATGCTTTTCCACCGGCTGTGGTGGGCGGGGGAGGTGTGGCATGGGCATGGTCTTGGTAGTGGTGCTCGTGGTTTTCCTGATTGCTGTGTGCGTGCGTGTGTGTGTGTGTGGGTGTGTGGGGCGGGGTGGGGGGTCGAGTTTTTTGTAGGTCTCGGCTAGACATTGTGCTGCTTATCTAATTATGCGCCCAAAAGCACGCAACACAAAAATGCCGTGTCCCCAGCCCAAAGCGCTTCCAGTTGCACACCTCACCGCACCATTACCCACCCCCTATCCCCTATCCCCTCCCGCCAACCCACGCCTCATCCATTCAGGCACCAAACAAGCACAAGTTGTCTTTTGCGGCACGACGCTTCATTTCTCTAACCAGGCAAATGGCTGGGCGGTTGGGTGATCCATGGAAGGTGGAGTGGGGGAGGGGGGCTGGGGGGCTGGGGTGGGCTAGCGACAGGGTGGCAGGTCTAATGGCGGGGCGCGCGCGCATTTATTTCGCTTGTAAACGAGCGCAATTTGCAATTTGAACGCGTCCATTTGGCGGTGCCATGTGCCACGTGCCCACATCTGCTGCCTTTGCACCCGCCCCCGCACCCGCCCGCTCACCCTCACCCACACCCACGCCCTCAACCGACCTACCTACTTTAGCTGCTGCCCCCACCCCATCCCTTCGGCTTCATTTGCAATTGAATATTTATTTCTGCCTGTGCCGCGCGGAGCCCCCCTCACCACGCCCCCTTTCAATGGGCGTGCCGCAGCAACTAAAAGTTATTACGCATAGGCAATGGCAACCTTTTCCATCTACAAAAGGCCAAATTCACACTTTGCTAATCAGGCGATGTATGCACAGTGTGACCAAATGCTTTGAAAATGGCCACCGGAAGTGCGGGCAGTGCGTGGCCTGGAAATGCAGGACATTTTTTCTACTGAATTCAAAATAAACTTTCTTCTCGCTCTGAAAGCTCATAATTAAATTTCAAATAAAATTAATTAATTAATTAAAATAAAATTAATTTTATAATTAAAATAAATTAATTATTTATAAAATAAAATTAATTAATTAAAATAAAAAAAATTAATTATTTAAAATAAAATTAGTTAATTAATTAAAATTAAATTAATTAATTATAAGAATAAAATTAATTAATTAATTAAAATTAATTTCATTTTATATTAATTTTTGAAATTATTAATTAATTTAAAAAAATTTATTTTTAATTTTTTTATTATATTTTTTTTATTTTTTTTTATTTTACTTTTATTTTTATTTTTTTATTTATTTTTGTTTTTTTTTTACTTTTTATTTTTGTACTTCAAGTCTACTACCTACTGGCACTCTGGTCACACTGTGCGGCAGCGCATCAAGCAAAGAAGAACAGAAGATTAGGAATGACAGCAGAATGCAAAAAGCAATGAAAGCACAAAACGTAGGCGAGGGAGCTGAAGAGGGTGGGGGAAGGGGGCAAAAGAAAAACGCCAGCTAATAAAATGAACTTTATGCACGAACGTGCGTGGACTTTAAACAGGAAGAGGAACACACGACGAGAAACCGGGACACAGACAAGCCAGAACTTATTGCCTGTCGCTCACTCGCTCTCTCTCTCTCTTTCGTTATCTCTCTCTCTCGCTCTTCCTTTCTGTTGTTGTGTTTGGAATACGCTCAGTTACAGTTACAGTTACAGTTACAGTTGCCTAATTATAATTTTGCAATTTTGCTGGCGCATGCAAAATTCATGAGAAAAAGCGACGTGAACGAGGGGTGAAGAGGAAACAAGGGAAGACGGAGAAAATGAGAGAATGAGAAAGAGAGAGAGGGAGAGAGAGAGAGAGAGAGATGAGTATGGCGACCGGTAAGCAATGTGACGCCATGGCCCAGCTCTCAACTTCGCTGCATCCGCTGTGCGCATCCCCTGTGCCCCCTACCCAGCGTTGTTCCCCTTCCAACTGCATGCCCCCCTCCACCCAACAGTGTCCCCCCTCCGACCAACTGTGTCCTCCTCCACCCAACAATGTCCCCCCTCCACCTAACAGTGTCCCCCTTTACCAACTGTGCCGCTTGCCAAGAGCCGTTGCCATTACTGGCGCTGATGTAAACATAAAACATGACAACTTCCGGTTGTAACCCGGAACTTGGATCAGTGTGGGTCGAGGGGTCGGTGGGGCACGGAGGTGCGGAGGTACTGTGGTGCGGAGGTACAGGGGACGCTCAGCGTCGACGTTAAGCGTTTTATGGCCAAAATGTGCGTTTCATTTGAGCTGGCACGATGCAGCGACTGGGCGCTGGTGTCGCCACCTCCCGTTGCGTTCATTTTGCGCTGATTCGAAGGACTTCCGTTTTTGTTGCCGCATTTTGTGCAAATGTTGCAAATCTTTGCGAAAAACTTGTCGTAAAAATATTTTCATCAGGCAGCCAAAGGGAAATAAAAACACAAGCGTAAGAGAGCAGTGCCCAGAAACGACCAGAAGATGGAGACAAATGGGAACGGAAGCGGGGAGAAGGTGGCGGGTATGAGATGCGGGAACGGAAGCGGGGAGCGGGTATGAGATGCGGGAACGGGCAGCAGCAGCAGCAGCAGCCGCATCTCTGAATGAAGCAATGGAAACTGGCAATAAACAAATGGCACAGCGCAGCGGAAGTTAAAGCGAAGCGTACAAAATGGCGGCCATCGCACCGGAAGACAAAGACATCAGAAGCAACCCCAATGCCACACACACACACACACACACACACACACACACACACACATTTCTGTTAAACCACCAGGCACCACTTACCACCCACTACCCACCATTTGCCATTCCTCCCCCCCCTTCCGACCTGGTGGCGGGTTGCCGCATCCTTCAACTCACTGGGCATCCGTTGAGGCGAATTTATGAAGCATAAGCTGCATAAACATTATGATTACATAAGCGTCAGGCTTGAAATCCTTGCAGGACAAAACCAGCGACGCTTGCAACATTTTAAGTGTCGATAATTTTCGGTGCGGGCATAATATCAAAATGGGCGTTATCGCCCACCACCCACCACGCCCTTCCCTACTGCACATACTGCAACCCCACGCCCACGCCCACATCCACGCCCACATCCACGCCCACGCCCAGCCAGCGTCCTACAATATAGAAAGGAGCTCATGCATATGCATGAAGCTAGGCAAAAGGACGAATGCTCAGCCAGTGAGTCAAATAGAGAGAGGAGCGATGAAGAAGGGAGCGGGAGATGGGTGAGAGGGGAAGGGGAAGGGGGATAGAGGTGACTGTGCGATAAGCAAAGCATTTAAAATTGCAGGGCACAAAATTTGCATTTTTCGGTGCCCAGAAAATTAAGCAAATGTAAATTTTGTCAGACAAAACAATGGTGGAAGTGGGAAGGGGGAAGGGGAAAGGGAAGAGGGGAAAGGGAAGGGGAAGGGGAAACAGGAAAGTTTCTTGAGCATAAAAGAATTCTTCGATAATTCAATCGGATGAATACGAATAAAGACGTTAAATTAAACAAAGGAGCAAAAGGAAGCACCAGCAGCACCGAAAGGAGTCAAATGCCCTCAGAATGTCGAAATAAAATGTGAATAACATTAGTTACAGTGCACATTTAGTCCTTCGAGTCAACTGAGTTTCAAATTTAAAAAAAAAATAAATAAAATACATAAAAATATAAAATTTAAAAAATATATATGAAATCTTGTCAGCTTTAAGCCGTGGGGGAAATCCTACGTTCATAATTCCATATATGATAATTTCTATATAAATAAATTATTTATTTTTTTATATACATATATTTATTATGTATTACTTATTATTTTTTTTTTGTATTGTTTTATTTTATTTATTATTTATTTATTTTTTGTATTTTTTTATTTTGTTTATTATTTATTTATTTTTTTATTTTTTATTTTATTTATTTTTTATATATATTTATTATATTCTTTTTATTTATTATTTCTTTATCTTTTAATACATTTATTATTTTTCTTTATTTATTAAACATTTATTTTTTTATATATTTATTATTTATTTATTTTTTATTTATTTTATTTTATTTATTATTTATTTATTTCTTATTTTTTTTATTTATTATTTATTTATCTTTTAATATATTTATTATACTTCCACATTTATTTTTTTATTATTAATGTAGTGAGAAAATGTTCTTGGTGTTTAAATACATATTTAATGAAACAGAAACCAATTAATAAAATTATGTTGCATATAATTTTCTTATAACGTTATGTTATTATTGTTTATTATAATTTTAATATGTAATACAAATGGTAATACGATAATCATAATAATAATAATCATTAAAAACATAGTAACAAATAAAAATAAACATAACAATAATTAAATAATAAATAACATTAATAATTTAAAATACATATTAAATAAAAAATTAAAAAATATAATAAAATATATATAATATATATATACTATTTTTTTAAAATTTAATCAATAAATTTTTTAATTTACATTTTAATTTATTTGTTATATTAGTGTTTTTTAAGCAAGAATAATTTAATCGTAATACAAACTCAATTAAATTATCCCAATAAGAATTAAATTAATAGTGGTCACAAGTTTAACATTTTATTATTCATTGATTATAAAATTAGTATTTTTTCCGCATATTAAGTTAATATTAAGTGTATGGCAACAGAATTGGAATATCAATAATAATAATAGTAATAATAGTAACAATAATAATAATAATAATAATATTAATAATAATAATAATATTAATAATAATAATAATATTAATAATAATAATAAAAGCAATAATATAAATATTAAATTAAAATGAAATTTAAAAAACTATTAATAATACAATTAAATTTAAATTGATTTAAATTAAAAAAAATTAAAAAGAATTAAAATAAAAATAAAAAAGAATAAAAATAAAAATTAAATTAAAATTAAAATAATATGAAATATAAAATTAAATTGAAATTAAATTTATATTAATAATACAATAAATTAAATTAATATATTATTGCAATTTAAATAATATGATAATAAAATATAAAAATAAAAATATAAAAATAAAAAATGTAATTTAATTTTAAAATAAATATTAATATTAAAATAAAAATGTAAAATAATACATATATTTTACTTCTACGAAACAAAAGGTCGCCTGTTGAAAATTTGCACACATTTTATGCAGGCTTCCCCTTAATTCATGGAGATGCAAGGATACATAAGCCTTTGGCCATATTTGGGTACCAACAAAAATCCAATAAATTTCTAGTTTTACAAGCCATTTTAATAGGGTCAAAACAACTAACACGACAAATTCTGTTATTTTGTGTGCATCATCCTATGGGTAGATGAAGTGTGGGCGGAAGGTGGCGGCGGGTGGGAAAATCAGCAAAAATGAAATAACAAAAGCAAAGCATCAGTCCTCCTCCTCTGAATGAGAAGCTATATGCTACGGGCTGGATTGCTCCGAGTGCCATTCAGGCAGCCCGGCAGCCGGGCAACCCAGCAGCCTGGCAGTCAGGCAGCCAGACATTCAGGCACCAGGCACCAGGCGTCACCGGGCATCACACTGAAGAAGGTGTGGGCGGTTAGGGAGGAGCCGCCCAGCCCAACAGTCGAAGGCAACGCCGGGCTCCTACGTGATTTGTTTGCCAAATTGTGGCAATTGTGTGGCGCATTCTCTAGCTTCGTGTATCTGTAGCATTCGCTGTATGTGTATATGTGTGTGTGTGGCAGCAACAACTCAATTAGCGGAACACACACACACATGCATAGAGTGAAGCGTGTATATGTATGCACATACACAATTCCCGGACAGCCACCCACATGGCCTTCCGCATTTGGTTTATTGAGTTTGCATGACCCTAATTTAAAGATGATTTAAAATTCCCGCAGCGAAATTAACCAAACGTCCGATCAGCTCCGGAGTGCACTCGGGCACAGGACTAAAGGATCGGGGGACTGAACGAATCGAAGGGACTGAAGGGCTGAAAGACCGGGGGACTGAAGGGCTGAAGGACCGGGGGACTGATGGGCTGAAGGACCGGGGGATTGAACGAATTGAAGGGACTGAAGGGCTAAAGAACTGAGGGACTGCAGGACTGTAGGGCTGCAGGACTGTAGGGCTAAAGGAGTCAATGGCTCAAGCTGTGACTGCGGCGTCTCTCTCCTACACCTAAGCCTGACCCCTTACCGCATTTGGATTGGTGCAGGGGAATTTATTGTTTGGACCGATGGCTCGCTAATGCGGCGCATTTATCATGCAGCTGGCGACGCGCTGGCAACCGGCAACCCAACAATGGACAGCGGGCAACGGGCAAATGGCAACTGGTAACCGGGAACGGGTGACGGGCAACGGGCAACGGGTAACGGGTAACGGGTAACGGGTAACGGGTAACGGGTAACGGGTAACGGGTAACTGGCAACCGGCAACTGGAGCGCTAATGGTCGACACTTGGACCAACATAAATTATGTTTAATCAGCAATAACACGAAACAACAACAACAACAACAACAAAAAATATACCCACAAACTGTAAATCCTTTCATCGAGTATCTCGCACAGCTAAGAATATAAACCGAGGCAGGAGTCGCATCCAAATGCACCCGTCAGATACATTAGCAGCAGGTGCCACTTACAGATACAACACACTTCGATGATTTATTTCAAAACACACACACACACACACACACACACACACACTCACACACACTCACACACACAAGCTCAATTTGATATTACTGTGTATTAAGTTTCTTATCGATTTTAAAGCAAATTTAACTTCGTTGAAAAGCAACTAAAGTTGTGTAAGTAACTTTATGGCAGTCACTGCATCCCTCAGATACTAGATACAACCTTCAAAGGAGACGTCCATGGCCGTCGATGAAAAAGAAGTCCTTTTTGATTGATACATGCACTATATTAAGTTATATTTCTTGCAAGGATATAAATTGCAAGCTTCTGGAAAATTTTCTGATTTTCAATAAATTTCGCTGCATCTGTGAAAATTTACTTGCAGTGGCAGTAGATACTTTTCGCTGCAACCAACCAGCTCGAGATACTTTAGGATATTTGAAGTTTAAGACTCACTCGCAGATGCATGAAATTTAAATTCGAGTAGCTGTACTTTGAAGCATCTGTGTACTGACCTTTAAGTAGACTGCACGAACACAAAGGCTGTGGGTCATTGGGTCATCCTTTGTGTGTATCTGATAGATACTCCAATGCAAGCTGCCAGCTGACAGCTGCAGATACAATACTAAATTCTGTTGATTTCTAACATTAATTATTGGTTTTGGAAATTAATGAATTTATATTTATGTTTAGGTAAGACACGCCCCTTTGAAAATGCTTACCACACACACACTTTGAGATACTTTATCTGAAAGATAATTTCATTGGCTGTTCGATACTTCAAGGCACATTGAATATCGTGCAGGACTGTACTTAGCAGGTTCCTTGTACATCGAGTCAAAGTAAATTACAAATGAGCCACACACACACATACTAAGGCACACACACACATACACACGGAGACACCCACACACACAGACACATTCTCAATTACTCCCGCCCTCAAATGGACCCCCTTTGGCATTCGGTTGTAAGTCATTTTCGTAAGGCAAATGTCAGGAGCAGCTTTTGCCCTTGTTACCCGCCACCCACTACACTGACTTGACTTGCCTTGCCTGGCAGCTAATTGATCGGCGACTCCAAAGAAGCATTTACGCTGCACATCCTCACGATTTAGTCCCGGGCTGTCATCATATCATGTCAATCAGGAGCACAGCGAACCACTTGCCAAGGCAGCGGGCGGAACTCATCGAGGAACATTAAACTAAGCTGGCAACGAAATGGTGAACTTAGTGGTGGACCGACCAGCCGTATACTCAGTCCCACCTAACCACCCAACCACCCAGCTACCCCTATACCCTATCCCCCTTCATTTACTCTTTGCTTTTCTCATCATTCTTAACTTGCCAGCAACGCGTTTAACTTGAGTTGAATCAAGTACGTGTTGTGGCTCAGACCCACGCACAGTTGTGTGTTCAGAGTGTGTGTGTGTGTGAGAATGTATGTGTATATGCATGTTTGTGTATGTGTTAGTGTGTGTTGACAGGCAGGCAATCTGCTCAGGCAAGCAGGCATATAACGGTACTTGCCCACTTAACGAACTGTCTAGCCGAAAGTGTTTCGCCTCCCAAACGCAAGCCACCAAATATGCAACTCCTTTCCGTCCCGAAAGCAAATTGCAGACAAGAAAAGTCAAGAGCTTTCGAGATAAGTTGAGCTTTTAAATAAAGATGAGCTTTCAACTTAAAGTGAGCTTTTGACTAAAGATAAGCTTTTGACTTAACATGAGCTTTTAACTAAAAATGACCTTTCATCTTAAAGTGAGCTTTTTACTTAAGATTAGCATTTAACTTAAGGTAGGCTTTAAGCTTAAAGTATGCTTTCAATGTTAAGTGAGCTTTTAGCTTAAAATGAGCTTAAACACCTTTTCTTGGAATTAATCGAAAAGTTTCTAAATTATAAAAAAATAAAAAATTAAATAAAATTTTGTAGGATTATTCATAGGTTAAAAGAGTTTTTTAAGCTTTCACTTATTTCTATAATAACAATTAATTAGTTGAGCTTTCCCAATGCTTTGAGTTATGCCTTTAATTTTGGTTAAGCTGTCGTGCCAAGTCACCACATTAAGCGAGCTTTGAAAACTTTCAAGAGTGGCGAGCTTTTTTTTAAGTTTTAATGTGCTTTTGAAATAAATGTTGCTCAGTCAAATTTAAAGTTTTGCTTGTAAAAATCTGTAAAACTGTCAGGTGCATTGTTTTTTTTTGTTTTGTTTTTGAGTTCCCTTGGATTATGAAATATTTAAGAGCTTTAATCAAAAGTTCATAACGACGACGACGACTAAAAGCCATCGAAGTTTTGTATTGTTCTCCCTTTCTTCACTTTCCATTCTCCGCTCCTCCGCTTCTCCGCTTCTCCACTTCTCCGCTCCTCCACTTCTCCGCTTCTCCACTTCTCCACTCTTCCCCCTCTTCATCAGCCATGCCTTCTCATACGTTTTCTCACTCTCAACACCCCTTGTATCTGGTGGAACACAATCAGCTTGTCTTCTAGTTGTCCCCGCGGGTCGCTTTCATAGCGCAATTTATGGCAACGCGTTTGGCCTTTTGGCGTTTTGCCGCTTTTTGTTTTGGCTTTTTCTAGCGTTATCTCTGCGTAGATTCCCTGCCAGGCCAGGATGGGCCAGCGAAACAAATATATGAATTTATACCATTTTTTAGTAGCTTCTGTGTGACTTTGTTGTTTCCCTTTGTTGTTGTTGTTGTCGTTCTTTTGTTGCTTTACATTTCCCTTGTATTTTGTTGTTGTTTCTCTTGTTATTGTTTTGGTTTCTGTTTTTGTTTTTGTTTTTGTTTTAGTGAGTTTTTTGGTTTTCCACTCACAAAAATTTCTGGAATACAAGGTTATTTATGGCTTGGAGTTTTGAGCCAAGTCTCCTCTTTGGGCCAAACAAAGGCTGGAGGATCCAGCTGAATGGAGGTGAAACGTAAATTCAGGACGACAGTTGAGCTTCTCACTGCGTAGATGGAATGTTGGAGCGTTGGAACTTTTCTGGACGCTTTTAATTACGTCTGATTTATTTATTGCGCATACGTCCCGTGCACAGGTGCAGCAGCAGCACCAGCAGCAGCAGTAGCAGCAGCAGCAGCAGCTGAAGGCATTGGCTAATTTACTATGGACAACCAGTCAACTCTCGCCAAGTCCAAGTCCAAGTCCAAGTCAAGCTCAGAGACACAGATACCAACACAGACACAGACACAGACACTGACACACCTGACGCCAACATTGCACTCCCTTCAAGGCGATAAATTGTCATTAAAATGAACTTAGTAAAGTGACAAAAAAAGAGTACAAACAACTGGACATTTGGACACCTGGACAGCTTATCCAGCTGGACATCCGTACGGTTGGACATCTGGACAACTGGACATCTGGTCAGGATAGACAAGTGGCACACTTGCTCTCTTTTGAGTTTGCCTGAGGCGTAATTAAAATTTCATTACGAGTGCCGCTCAATCAGTTTGTGAAAATAATAGCTATGTGAGTGGCAGACCCCTAACCGCAAGCAGCTGACCACAACCAGCAGGCAGGCAGGCAGGCAGGCAGGCAGGCAGGCAGGCAGCTGACTAAGTACCCTTGATGTTGGTCGATGATGACGATGATGACGAGATTGAGAGTAGCAAAAAGGCAAAAACAACTGCGTTTGAGTCAGCTTATCGAAAATGAGCCTACGAATTCAAAACTTTTTATTGAGCAGTTAAGTGCTTGACATTGTCGCGGCATGAGCTCGTCAAGAAGTGGTTCCGGTCTCAGTCCGAGACCAAGTGTTAGTCCGAGACCTAGTCTTAGTCCAAAGCCAAGTCTTATTCCAACATCAAGCCTAAGTCCACGGCCGAGTCTTAGTCAAAGTGCAAGTCTTAGTCAAAGTGCAAGTCTTAGTCCAAGTGCGAGTCTTAGTCCACGGCCGAGTTTTAGTCCAAGTGCAAGTTTTAGTCCAACTGCGAGTCTTAGTCCACGGCCGAATCTTAGTCCAAGTGCGATTCTAAGTCCAAGAGCGAGTCTAAGTCCAAATGCGAGTCTTAGTCCACGGCCGAGTCTTAGTCCAAGTGCGATACTTAGTCCAAGAGCAAGTCTTAGTCCAAGTGCGAGTCTTAGCTCGGTACTAATACTGCTTCCAAGGCCGAGTCCTGGTCGAAAGCCAAATCTTAGTCCAAGACCGAGTCCCAGTTCAATTTCTTGTGACAGCTTCAGTTCAGCTTCGAGTTCCAGTTTCGATTCCAGTTCCAGCTCCAATCGCGATTCCACTTCCAGCTTCAGCCGAGAGCACATTTCCGATGCCGACAAATGTGCCCACCATGCACTTGACGAGCTCCTCACAACGGAGCAGCAGTATGTGGACGACCTGGAGACCGGCATCAGACGTTATACATGCATTTTTGAAACTGAAACAAATATGCCGACGGATTTGTTGGAACGAAAAAATGTACTACTTTCAAATATTGCACAGATTGCGGCACTGCATCGGGACACGATACTCCCCATGATGCTTAAGCATCGCCAGAATATGGAACTGCTCTTTGAGCGCTGGCATGAACTCATCGAGAGCGATGCCTTCTACTGCTACGTACACTTCATAGCCAGCCAACATCCCAGCCGGCAGCTGTATGACAGGCATGAGATGTATTTTAAGGTAGGCCCCAAACCGCAAGCCATTAATCACCAAGACCCCCCCTTGGAGTGGAGTGGCAAGCCACTGCGCTACACCAGATGATGGCAATCCAATTTATGTACTGAGTTTCGTTAATTTCCTTCTCTCGACTGCCATTTGCTTTGATGGCAAGCACTGCAAGGAGGCCATAAGGACATCAGTGTGTGTGTGTGTGTGTGTGTTTGTGTGTGTGAGGGTCAGTAATGACGTCATTATTGGCCTATGAAAATACTGCTGCATTGCCGGTGGCAGCAACAAATCATACAAATTTCTTCGCATTGACATCATAAATATTTTGAGGAAGGACATAGCCCAGATGCAAATGGATGTGGTATTCGATAGTAGATGTAGGGTATCTATAAGTCGCCCATCTTCTGCAGTACCTAAACTGTGTTTCCATTCTTTTTTTCTTCATTTTTTATTCAGTGTTTGCAGCGTAAATTGAACGATCCACTGGGCATTCGGAGCTTTCTGCTGAAGCCCGTGCAACGAGTGAGCAAATATCCACTTTTGCTGGACAAGATTATCAAGACGATCTTTGAGCATCGTGAATCTATGAGAATCTCCAAGCAGATCTTTAAGCTGGCCTGCCGTCTGGAGACGCGTCTCCGGGAGTTTCTGGAACGCACCAATCAG
The DNA here is from genome assembly GCA_035044505.1 of Zaprionus lineosus. NCBI lineage: Eukaryota > Metazoa > Arthropoda > Insecta > Diptera > Drosophilidae > Zaprionus > Zaprionus lineosus. The sequence continues at coordinate 822,192 of JAWNNX010000676.1, forward strand.
GCGGATAAGCTCAATGACATCACTAACTTCGATGTGGTATTGTACACATATCCTTATTCCATATATCCTTCCATATAGTATCTCATATTTATGTATTGCTCTGCTCTCTCTCTCTCTCTCGCTCTTAATCGTTCCCAGTCAGCCGCGCTCAGTAGAACAACCTTCATCACGATGGGCGAGTTCCCCATGGCGATTACTGTGACTGGACAACCGCGTCGCCTTTACAACAGCAAACTGATTGCCTTCAAGTCCTACTTCATCTATACGAAGATCAGGGACCGAAATCAGAGCATATTGGGTTTCTTTTTGCTACCCGATGTCTGCTTTGAGTCCAAGTCAACGTCCTTCATACTGTGCGACAAGGAGCGTGAGTGCGAGTTCACCTGCACCGAGCCTGTACATGAAAAATGGCATGAGCTCTTCCATCGGCTGCTCGCACAGTATCACGAAAAGGATAGCAGTGCGATGGCGACTAAGGACTCAGTCCTGGACACCGCTGCGGCAGTCAGTGAGACCAAGAAAGTTTCATCTGCCGAGAAACCAAAAAAATCCGACTCAAAGAAAAAAAGTCGCTCCACTTGGTATATCTCCATATGATCCGTCGATTCCATCGACGTTTCCATATTTCTTACTTTATTTATTTACATTTTATTTATCGCTTTATTCACTCGCTCAAATTGTGATATATATATATATATTTATATAAAAAAAAAAAAAAAAATCAAATAAGTGAGGCGAACGGATACTGTCACAGAAAAGGGGGCGGGCGGCAAAGGCACGCAGGATCCAAATGCAATATTGAATATTTAATAAAAAGTGTAATGAAAGAAAATTAAAACGATATGTGTACTACGACGGAGCTTCCCATGGTTTTGTGCACCAAACAAAGGACCACAAAGCAAAGGATAAAAAAAAAAAAACTACCCACACACAACACACAAAGGAAACATCCCACAAGCCGCACTCTAACTACCCTTTAATTTAATAAAAAAAAATGCACACTTTTGGATCTCAAAAATATAAAAATTTCAGGATAATAAATTAAGAGCTCTCGATAGAATATTGGTTGGGGCATTATTAAAAAATATATAAATATATAATATAATTTTAAAATTAATAGTAATATAAAATATGAATATATTTGAGTCTTATTAAAATAAAACTAATAAAAAAAAATGTCTAAAAATCTTTAAATTTATCGATGGGAATGATTGGTGGTGTTTTTATTCTTATTTATTATTACTTATTTTTTATTATTTTTATTTATTTTTTATTATTTTTATTTATTTTTTATTATTTTTATTTATTTTTTATTATTTTTATTTATTTTTTATTATTTTTATTTATGTTTAATTGTTTTTATTTTTTATTATTTATTTTAAAATACTATAATTTATCATTTATTTATAATTATTTATTTATTTAAATTACATATTTAATTTTTTACTCATTAAGTAAATATTTATATAATTTTAAAATTAATAATAATATAAAATATGAATATATTTGAGTCTTATTAAAATAAAACTAATAAAAAAAATGTCTAAAAATCTTTAAGTTTATCGATGGGAATAATTGGTGGTGTTTTTATTTTTATTTATTATAATTTATTTTTATTAATTATAATTTATTTATAATTATTTTTATTTATTTTTATTTATTTTTATTTATTTTTAATTATTTTTAATTATTTTTATTTATTTTTAATTATTTTTATTTATTTATAATTATTATTTATTTTAATTATTTTTAGTTATTATTTATTTTTAATTATTTTTATATACTATTATTTATTATTTATTATTTATTATTTATTTTTAATTTTATATACTATTATACATATTTAATTTTTTATTCTTAAAATAATTATTTTAGTTGCATTATTATTTTATTAAATTATTTTAATTTAATTTAATAACAATTATTTTACTTTTATTATTTTTTTTTTTTTTTTTAATCACAAAATTGTATAATTTTTAGTGAAACATTTTTGCTTTCAGAATATTATTTACAATTTTTTTAAATCATAATTATAGAAAATTTAATATAGGAAACTAATAAAATTAATCATTTTATTATTTATGGCTGATCTTTAATAAACACAATTTAATTTGGAGCATGACTTAAGCTCTGAACAAATCTCGATTTTAAATTATTTATTAACTTTATTGATTTATCTGCTGCTGCCTAAAGCCATGTATATATATTAAATTTATTTTTATAACAAATGATTTTAAAATCCAATTAAGCCCCAAGAGTGGAATTTTTTATTATTTTTTTCTTCTTTCGAAAAAAAAAAAAACACCTTTTGTAGAGTTAAAAATTGTTATACAATGTCAATTAAGAATTCAAAATTGAACGAGTTTTGGCTAGACTTTGATTAACAGACTCAAAGAAATGCGAAATTAAATTTCAATTCAGACTCCAATTCCAATTTTGATTCCGATTCCGATTCTGATTCCGATTCTGATTCTGATAATATTCTATATACTATAGGCAAGACAATATGGAGTACAATTTTCACCTGGTCAACTCAGGTATTTAGCTATAAAACTGTTTTCAAATTCCCGTTTTCCATTTGTTGTTGTTGGTCGGCAAAATCTCAATAATTGCACCTCAGAGTCGTGCTATGCATACATACAGCTGCACACACATAAACACACACACACACACACACAGAGATACTCACATACTTATGCGACACGCCCACAAGCCCAGACGACCACCAACTACTGAGTTAACCAGTATAGCCATTTAATGGGGTGAGTGTGTGTGTGTATGAGTATGTGTGCATGAGTATGTGTGTATGAGTATGTGTATATGAGTATGCGTGCATAAGTATGTGTGTGTATGTGTGTGTGTGTGTGGGTGAGTGTGTCAGTGTGTGTGTGTGGCAGTCGATGAATTGATTTATGTGCTTGTTTGTCAGTTCACCTGCAACTTGTGCATAAATTTCAAATTGTTCCTGCCACACGTTGCGTATACGCAATGGGGTGGCCCACTAATACACATGTCCAAAGTTTGTCACCAGCAACGGAAACAACAATAGAACCACAACTTCCAAGTCAACTTGAGTCCTAACGACTGTCAAATACCATCCAAATGGCTAAATAGTCCTTGAACAGACCGGCAAACTGCCAGGGATCTCATCCTGATCAGGACTTCAGGTACAGACTTCAGCCTGAGATTGTAGGGTATTTCCTTTTAGAAGATGATGATGTGTAAGTTGTCGTTTAAGTGGTGGGAGAACGGGGAAGGTAAATGAAGGGAAGGGATGGTAAATGAAGGGAAGGGATAGCAAGGGAAGGGAAGGGATGGCAAGGGAAGGGAAGGGATGGGTAGAGAGCTAGAAATTTGCCGTCTGGCATTGCCCTCCAGATTGTTTCGACAAGTTTTCATGTCGCTACCACTAAAAACTTTTCCCGGGCATCTTCATAAATATTTTGAGTTCCTGTCTAAGGATGCGAAGCGAGAGCTCTGTCTATACAAAATGCCCCCGCCCAGGTGTAATGACAACTAAGCCAAAATAAGTAGCTATGTGTGTCGATTGTCCACACTCCACTCCACTCCACTCCACTCCACTCCACTCCACTCCACTCACAGAGCTCGACTACTCGATACCCCGCAAGCTTCTAAAATTAAACCAATGACAAAAAGCCTGAAGGTGATTCTAAGGGACTACCTGATATAAGGTAATTAGCTTCCAAGGTCTCCTATAAATGCCAACGAATGACGAACATCTCAAAGCGTTTGCTCTACTACTAAGGAGTATCCGACTACTCGATACCCTGCACCCACCTAATTTTTAAGGCTTTCCAATTGAAGGATATAAAAGGCGTTATTTAAAATGTTCAAGTCTTCAGAGTGCAGTTTTTATATGGGAGGAAAGAGTCGACTTCCCAGTCGGCTATGCCCCGCCACAGGCACTGCCCATACACCTGCAACACGTGTCGCCTTAGCCTCTTTTATGGTCTTTGGGGAATGCAACTATTTTAGACGCTTTCCTTATGATTTTTAAGCGTAGACATTTGCAGCCCCCCCCACAAAAAAAATAAATAAAAATAAAGTTTAAGTAGATTTTAAAGAAAAACAAATAAAACAACAACAACAACGGAAAACAAAAACATGTCCGTTAATTAGCAGAAAAAAAAGTTTTCCCATAAAATGTGAGATCAAAGCAAAATTTATATTAAAGTTTCGTTCAATAAAAATAAAAGTCAACTTTGTGTCATAAAATTACGTAAAAGTCCATGGAGGATACGCCGGGAGTCCGTCATGAAGGAGCTGCAGGTAAGCATTGCTATGATGATGATGATGATGATGATGATGATGATAATGATGATGAGGATGATGCTTATGATGACGATGATGATGATGATGATGATGATAATAATAATGATGATGATGATGATGCTTATGATGCTTATGATGATGATGATGATGATGATGATGATGATGACGATGATGATGCTTATGATGCTTATGATGATGATGCACGGAATAATTGAGTTGAGTCGCCAGGACATTCCATTAGAAGTTCAAGTGCACATGAAGGATAATTGCAATTTGTTGCCTTATAAAACGCTGAATCAAAGCCCAGAAATAATTTATACAAAGACATCTGAAGATGTCCTTAACACCTCAAATGGAAATAGTTGTGGTGCACCGCTAATGAGCACTAAGGTAACTTCGAGGACATGAGTATAATAAAAAAAAAAAAATAAAATCAAAGGAGTTCAACTTTGTTGCAAATTGCGTCCGGCAATTAAAAGGAAATCCAAAGAAGAAACTAACGGTAAAAAAAAGAGCCATGAAGAGCCAAAGCAAAGGAGATTTAAAGAGAAACATTTCTGAGAGAAGCATTCACATCCTTTTCACATTATATTTTAATCCGAAATTACAGGACATGATGTGCTCATATGTATATTATGAACCACGCAGTGCAGGCATCCTGATGACATCCTGATTAAACATTTTTATATTCATTTCAATTGCTCGCCTTCTCGAGCCTCTTACTGACAGGCAGCCCAGCAAAGAAGCTTCTGGATATTATCCTGCCAAAGGGGCAACTAGATAAGTACCACATGTGTAGCGTGAAGCGAAAGCAAGGTCCGACCCTTACACGATTCATATCCTGGAACATGCAACTGTAGCTCCTGCAACACTAAGCAAATTCGCCATGGCTTAAAAGTGACTTAAAAGCAATTATAATTCCTCTCAAAGGTACCTCCTACTGTAGCAAGGCGGAGATCAGTTGCCAGGACTATACATCCTTGTGGCACACGCATAGCACACAGGAAACTTTTATGTAACCTAATCGTTAGAGCAAAAGCTGGGCAACTTTGTGCGTTTCTTTGGGTCGGTACAGTGTTCAGCAGGAGCAGTTCCAGGAACAGGAAAATCCGTAAGGCTACAAAATCTAGCAAGGATATCAAAGGAGGAGCAGCTTAAACGTAGTGCACTTTTAATGCAGTCGCCGCAATTCGCAGAAATGTGCCTCAAAGAGAAGGAATTTCTGCCATAATGTGGAGCCAAGCAAAGGAAGGCTCTCGGGGCTTTAAAATCCTGACAAATACACACACATTTTCCGAAAGGACTTAAAATGAACACAATTACTAGGAGCCTACAGGAAAGGATACCAGACAAACGCTTCAGCATGTGCACTGCCTGTGCCCTAAGCTCCAGCCTAATCAAAGTTCTGAAATTGTGAATACATGAATAACACTCATGAATATGAAGAGTGTTCAACTTGGCACTGATTGACTCCCCAGATGGGAGGCATCTATGAAGCACAGGCAAGCTTCCAGGAGGTAATCCTTTGGCCCATCATCATCTCCACCCATTCACAGCTTTTGTAGTTACCGTTAGATGATTAAATTGAATGAAGCAAATGATTCGAGCATTAAATGAATTCAACAGATCAAATCCTTATCATTTATGGAGCAGCAAAGTAGCATCCCAGGAGTCAGACCAATCCCAAAAGGAGCCCCCAAGGACTCCAAAGAATCGGCGTTCGGAAAAATCGCAGTTTATTTGAAATCGTGACAAAATGCGGACTGGTGGATGGTGAATGCATGTGAATAAAACAATTGAAGTGACCATGGAGGACCGTATGAGTATGTGAGTGTATGAGTACGTGAGTGTGTGAGTGTGTGAGTGCATGAGTGTGTGTTGATTATCGAATGACTGTACTAGGGATGGTCCCGCTGTGCAAATCCGTGCTCAAAATGTTGTTTGCAGCCTGTCGATAAAACAATAACAACAAAAGGCTCGAATGGCCAATGTCTGCAGCAACAATAACAAGACGGCAACAACAACAACAACAACAACAACATGAAACACAACAAGGAGCACAACAAAGGCAACAAAAACAAGGATAAACACTCCTCGTGCCATGTACAAAATGAAAATCACACAATTTCCATTTCCATTTCGCTGTTCTGTTGTGTTTTGCATTGTTGTTGTTGTTGTAGCTACTGCTGCTGATGTTGTAGTTCTTGTTATTGTTGTTGTTGTTGTTGTTGTTGTTGTTGTTGTTGTTGTTGTTGTTGTTGCTGCAGCAGCGAATTCAAGCAACTTACAGCGACTAACAGCAGGCACCCAAAGTACCAGAAGGCACCACTCCCTGGCAAGCCTTTCTTCTCCCACAGCCCATCTACCTACCTCCCACCACCCTTCCTCTCTCTTACCTCTTCGCCTCCCCTTCTCTCTTCCCCCTTCCCCCTACACCTAAACATTCTCTATTCACTCCTGTCCACCATCATCCACACACGCAACAATGGAAAAACTTGGCGTCTCACTCAAAATAATGATGACTTTCCACTTTCGGTCAATACGATGTGTGCGTGTGCGTGTGCGTGTGAGTGTGCCTGTGTGTGTGTATGAGTATAAGTATACATGTCTGTGTATGCATATGTGAGTGTGTGTGCACAGTTGTGACACATTTGTGTTCTCAGTACATACAAAGAAGAAAAAGAAAAAAAAAGGAAGCAAACACTGGACAGTCGTAGGAGGGCGAGGATAACGAAGGCTGCAGTCAAATCTGAGCGATATTTATACGATATATATCGATAGGCAAGTACTCAAGTAATTGAATTATATTATAGCCTGTCATATGGTGTACCGTTAATTCCTGGGGATGCCATAAGGATGCAGGTCAAAAAATATACTTGAAGTAAGTAGTTTTTTTTTTTTTTTAATCTAATTTGAAAATCGATTACTTAAATTATAAAAATCTACAATCGTTAATCGTTTACAATCGATTAAAAGTTTGTCCTTGTGCTCATAAATTGTTTTGACTCTCGATCTGTTTGGGTTTTTACTTGCCTTTCCAACATGTTAATCATACGTAATAGCTCACCTTAGGGAAAACGGTCTAACATAATGTTCTACCCTCTAACGCAGCCACTCATACGCACACCCACCCACACACACACACACACACACACACACACACTCATACACTTATACACTTGTACTTACAGCCCAATCCTTTTGCCCTTGCTAACCAAGTGTAATGCACACAGAGCACAACATGCAAAAAGTTACACGAGTCCGCAAGCATAAACTTGCATCACACACACACACACACACACACATATGTATATGCACACCTACATATAGAAGCAGTTAGTTGTTCATAAGCCAACGAACAAGCGCCACCATATTCCCCCTCCCCCTCCCCCGGGCAGCACCACTTCTGTTCAGCTGTTGCAACTGAACACGGTAGATTTGCCACTTTCAAAACCAGCAACAAAACGCATAAATGTGCACACAAAAGCAACTCACACACACACACACACACATATACATATATATATATATATATATTTATATACACGCATATGCAGAGATAGACGCACGTATGTGTGCGAGTACTTTTGGCCTTGTTTGCACCCGTGGGGCCAACTTCAATTCAAAGCGAACAAACTAATTTCCTATGCAAATTGAATGGCAGTCAAGTGTGCGAAGTTCGAGATACATTTGCCAGAGTGCAGCGCCAAATGCTTTTAAAAACAACATATCTACACAGCCACAGACACACACACATACATAGACACTCACACACACACACAGTAGTAGTGTGTTTTTGTGGCCAAAAACTGTGTCAGTTTAAGGCTAAGCCTGGCAGATTCTGCCTTTTGCCTTCTGCTTGCCTCAATTCCAGTTGCTTGCCTACTGCCTTCTGGCTTGGCCAGGATGTGAAGCCAAAAACTGCAGTACACTACACTCACACACACACACACACATACACACACATACATATATATACTGAGTCAGTTGATGTTATTCTTGTTGCTGCCTTGGTTATATAATTTACTTTTCATTTTAATTACTAAGTGGTTTGTGCAAATTAATTGCCACCCGCACTTGAATCCGCATCCGCATCCGCCCCCTCCCATTTCACATTCTTAGAACTGTTGTGGGTGGTTGGGTGTTTGGGTCACTGGGGATCGCTGTAAATATTTGACTGCAAATTACAAGTACACCTGCGACTGGGCATAGAATTTTCATATTTGCATAGCCAAAATCAAACAACACGCAGCAAAATCAATGGATGCGTGGCAGGATGCGGGGCAGGATACGGCGATGGATTGTGAGGTGCTGATCCGGAGGTCGCATAGGTGTCGGTGTGATGTTGGCAGATTGGCTATTTGACTGCACATACAAAGGATATGAATAGCTGAACTGAACTGAAAAATATACCATATAGAAAAATGTCCTCTTATCCTTTATAATTTGCATGCAAATATCGCAGCAACCAACCAAAAAAAAAAAAAAAAAAATGCCTAATACTTCACCAGAAAAACACCATGTTAATTGAATCCTTAAAAAAGTCTATTTATCAGTATCAGCCTTTAACATTTTGAGTTCTAAAAAATAAAAAAATTTGAATATTTTTCAGTGTTTTTCATAAAAAATGTTATCCATTGACTTTTCACAGAATAAAAATAAATAAAAATAAACAAAAAAAAAAATAAAAAAAAAATTAAAAAAAAAATATAAAAAAATTTAAAAAAAATTTAAAAAAAAATATAAAAAAATAAAAAAAAATTTAAAAAAAAAAATAAATAAAAAATAAAATTAAAAATATGAACAAAAAATGTTATATAAATAAACAAAAAAATTCAACAAAAATAATTGACTGAAAATGCGTGTTTTGAAAGATAAAGGATAAATTTCCACATCAAAAGAAACTGTAAAACACAAAGCAGGACTCCAAAATACCCAATAAAAAGAAATTCTTGAAAAAATGGCTTTTTGGGCTAATAAAAAAATAAATACAAAAAGCCTAAAAATATATTTTCCCGCAAATAAATCTCTGCGAGATGTAAAAAATTGGAATATTTTCCGGATTTTCCGAAACTTTCATTTTATGGGATGTTCTTTATATATAATATAAGATTTACTTTAAAAAAATATATATAAATATTTTATAATTATTTCAAAATCTTGTAGGAAGTAATTCGAAAATAAAACATAGAATTTAAATTCAATTTTAAATTTAAAATTTTTCTCAATCCTGTAAAGTATGCAATGCCCCAAGGAAAAGAGGAGCCAAGAAGAACCTAAATAAAATTCTGAATGCACCTAACGAAAGGTAAAAGTGAAATGATGACTATTTAATTTTAGGCCTCATCGAGTTTCCTCATTTCGGATTAAAAGCAATTAAAAATTAAATATAAGTTTCGTTAAATAAATACATTACCTTCGCAAGGACAAAGGGTTAAGGTAAAAGTAGGCGGCAAACTTTGCCCATATGCAGAATAAATTACTCTGCCTATCCGTGCTATGATTATGTGAAAGTTATTTAATTTAAGTATTTAGTATAAGACGCGATTATAAGACTAAAGATAAAGATAAACCGAGTTTAAATAATTCCTGATGTATTCTTCTTAAACACTTATACACGTCTACAACTTTATATAAGAGAGCCAAGTATAAGACTTAGCAAATCAATGTAAAAATCAGCTTGTTATAAGACTCGTGCAGGAGTATAAGAATTTGTATATAAGCGGACTACTAATAAATAAAAACCAAAACAATATAAATGAAAGGTATAAAAGGTACATACGAGTATAAGACTATATAATTTCGTGACTTAAAGGTAAGCAAATCGAACAACAAGTTTAGGTATAAGACTATGGGATGAGCAAATCGAATGAAATTTAAATCGATGTTGATGAGAAACTGGTATAAGATAATATTAATTTTTAACTCGTGAAAAGCATAAAATATTTCATACGATATATATATAGTATAAAAGTAGAAAAATCATAGTTTAAGCCAAGTAGGCCGAATAACAAAAATTAGTTTCATGTGTATAAGACTGCATTTCAAAGGAAAGCAAGTCAAACGAGTTGCTTTAATTTATAAAGCGTTCTAGTATAAGACTTCATTAGTCTGAAATTCGAAGATGAACAAATTAAATAAAAAGTTAAGTCGTTGTCGATGACTTCCTAGTATAAGACATTATTTATATGTGATGCAATTGTATACGAATGGAATACAAAAATTCATTTAACCTTAGCAATACAATGGTATAAGACTTTATTAAGCTGTGCCTTGTAAGTCGTATAGTGAAAGTTTATTCGACGTTGATAGTATATAATTATAAGACTAGATTAGCCTGTGAAGTTGATTAGCCTGTTCGAAGTTGAATAACGAAATTTCATTTCATTTAATAACGTATACGTAATAGACTATGACCGTACCTAATTAATACGATATGGATGAGCTTCTTGTATAAGACTTTATTTATCTATGATTCAAAGGTAAGCAAATCGAATAATAATTTAATACTTTTTGGAGCACTCTCTTGTATAAGACTTTATCAATCTGTATAAGACTTGTATTAGACTTTAATAATCTGTGATTCAAAGGTAAGTGAATCAAATAACGAGCTCATTCGATTCAGACACCTTTCTGGTATAAGACTTTATGAATCTGTGATTCAAACGTAAGTAAATCGAATAACAATTTAATACTATTTGGATTACACTCTGGTATAAGACTTCATCAATCTGTGATCCGAAGGTGAGTAAATCGGATAACAAACGTTGACCTTCTTGTATAAGACTTTAATAATCTGTGATTGAAAGGTAAGCGAATCGAATAACGAGTTCATTCGATTCAGATACCTTTCTGGTATAAGACTTTTTGGAGTAATCTCTGGTATAAGATTTCATCAATCTGTGAACCGAAGTAAATCAGATAACAACGTTGACCTTCTTGTATAAGACTTTAATAATCTGTGATTCAAAGGTAAGTTAATTAAATAACGAGCTCATTCGATTCAGACACAATTCTGGTATAAGACTTCATGAATCTGTGAGTCAAAGTGAATCTAATAACAATTTAATACTATTTGGATTACTCTCTGGTATAAGACTTCATCAATCTGTGATCCGAAGGTGAGTAAATCGAATAACGAACGTTGATTTGATGTGGATTAGGAAATCGTCCGATTCGATGCTTGGATAGGGTTTTGAAAAGCGGTTCAAGTTTCCAGGGGTTTGGTTCAACTGTTGAAGAGCAGATATTAAAGCAGCGCCACGCACATACATCATAGTTGGGGGTGGGCGTATGGGGGGGGGGCGTGGCCAGTCTCCGCTGGAGGCACTTAAAAATTCCCAACAGATAAGCCCTGGCTGACAAGTAGCGTGAAGCGTGGCCAGCGTAAAAATGAAACTCATTCGTCATCTGGCACGGAACGTGGGCAGCTACTGACCCAAGCCGACGGGGCTGCTGATGTCGGAGGCGGCGTAGGTGGAAAAGGAGATGAAGGTAGAAGTGAACATAGACATGGACATGGCAGTAGATGCGCACGCGGATGTGAATGTGAATGTGAATGCGGATGCGGATGTGGATGTGGATGTGGATGCGGATATGAATGTGAAGACATAGGAAGATGCAGGAATTTAGAGAGGTATCTGGAGATGAACATAACGCACGTGCGTAGACTATAACTAGGAAACATGCATGGATTCATCGTGTTGTTGTAAATATCTCTGATGTTGTTGTTGTTGTTGGTTTGTTGTTATTATTGCTGCTGCTGCTGCTGCTGTGTGTTGTTGCAACTATGGCAGCATTTATGATGCTTTGATATATTGAAGTGGCTGACAGGCAGCCAGACAGCCAAGCGGATAGGCAAATAACAACGACGGCTCGACATGGATAAATGAATACCCTCAGACACCTTGGAAAGGTTAATGGGGTGTTCCAAGGCATTCGACAGGTATGTGAGTGCAGAAGTCCGACACAGAACGAAATAAAGGAAATAAAAAAACAAAGTTATAAGCACAACTATTTGCAGGGTATCCATAGGTGATGTGCCCTTTGGATATCCTGGAACCCAAATAGGACACTCGAATATTATCGTGCTCTAAAAAGCAGCTCTTCAAGTGAGGGAAACGGAATGAGATACCGAGGGTATCCTTAAGTGCTGCACTCCCTTTAAGTGGTTTCTTATTTGCTTTGTTGTTGCCCTGACAAACAAGCGTCATCAGTTGACAGTCATAAAATCAAACAACACACCAAATACACAATATACACGCACACACACACATACCCACATACATGCTCATACACCCACACACATCCTTGTAGACACACACACACTCGCACACACACTCACACTCACACACACGCTAATAAATGAATGGATAGCCGACACCATCTCTCCCCTCAATTCCACCCTCTGTGTCCCTCTTTTGATCCTGGCTGCAGCTGTCGCCCATATCCCAGTAACAGGACATCTGCGTTGTCGCTTATGAAGCTCAAATATTTTTGCAACAATTTCGCTCGTTTGCTGGGCAAATTTACTTTTAGTTATGCGGCCATTTGCAACAAGAAACTTTCAACAAACTGCCGCCAGGCGAATTGGCAGTTGTTCTGGACAGGAACTGGAAGTACGAGTGGACCAGCAACTGGAGCGGGAGTGGAGAGCTCAAGCTGAAGCAGGGACTGAGGCTGAAGCGGGGGCTGAAGCGGGGGCTGAAGCTGAGGCTGAAGCTGAGGCTCAGGCTGAGTATGAGGATGAAGCTAAGGCTGAAGCTGGAGCTGAATCGGAGGCTTTAGCTGGAGCCTGTTTGCTGGCGGTTGTGCGGCAAGCGCATCTAATTGATTGACAGGGCAAGAGGAGTTGAAGTTGAGGGCTGGGGGGAGGCGCCCGACTGGCTGGAAGGCTGCTGCCACTCAGGGCATAATTAAAAGCACATTTATTTCAATTTTCCACGCTAAAGTGGCCATCGACCCACTCAGCCAGCCATCCAGTCAGCCAGATCCAGGACATCGTCGCCAGGACAACAAATGAAATGCGCCTGACAATCTCAGGCTGCCTCGTGAGGCATAAAGTAATTGATGAACAACAAAGAGCGGGTAACCAGAAAATCAAACCCTACACTGGATACTCTTCCCACCCATCCAAAAAGGATTCAATTGAGTAAAGAATCCTGCCTTTGCTTTATATAAATTTGATTACATATTTTTATCAATTATTAATTTGGCAATTTCTAACCGATAGTTTCATTTCTAGGCAACTATCGCATAGTTGGTAGCTTCCAAAGGACACTAGAAATTAAATTAATTTCTTTTAACTCTCAAAGTGAAATAAAAAAAAATAAAAATCTCAAATTTTTAATTGAATTAAATTTATTTTCGGAAATATTGAAAATAAGAAATTTATTTCTTGTTATCTGAAAATAATTTAATTAATTAAAAAATCAGTTTCGGTTGAAAATCAAAAATGAAATTAAAAAAAATAAATTTTTTTCCGAAATCTTCAAGTCACAGGGAAATTATTGGCAGCTTGTAGAGTATTTAGACATTTTAATTGAAGAGCGAGACGAATTGCCATCAAGGACACTGGCAACAAACAAACTAAGTTCAAGACAAAGTCCAAATTGATAAAAGTCCTTCGCTCCTTGAGCTTTGATTCTAGGCTCTGCGAGTGTTGCCTACTTTTTGGGGCGCGCGCATTCAACCAAAATCAAAATACGCGCATATTTTGATTTCAATTACATTTATTTCATTTTAAGAGGCAACCAAAAATCCACACTTTCCCCTTTCTTCCCTTCTGCCTCCCCCCTCCCCCTTCCCCACTCTTTGGCTTATCAGACCCACAAGCTATAATTGAAGAATTTATTTAAAGAGCCTGCAAACAATTGCGCATTAATCACTGGCAAAAGGAGCCCCAAATTTGGAGGCTGCCAGAAACAAGCGAGGGCAACATTTTGATAATATCAAACGCACTCAAAATATGGGCGTGGCTGCCAAGTGGGCGGTAGTTAGAAGGCAGTTAATTACCACATCAGCCAATGAAATTAAGCTTATGTTAATAATTTAAAAAAAAAAAATTTAAGCTCAGCTGGAAAGTCGCCTGTTCCGCTTGGATTATGACTCTGACCGGGAATATTTTTCATTCTTCCTTCTTCCCTTCTTCTTCCTCCTTCCTCCTTTCTCCTCTCTTTTTTTTTTTTAATCAACAAATTTAACTTTCTCTTTGTGCAACATTCTTAAGCATAAGCCCAGAGTATACCAAGTGTTACTTGTTACTTACTTGCGAGATACTTGTATAAATTACAGCTAAGTAAATGTTAAGCGAGAGTCCTTAAAACCATCCCCCTACTTCCACCATCCACCCACTTCTGCCACGCCTACATTGCCCATTATCTTCCTCTTTCTTTCGCTCTACTCAATTATGACTAGCAAATTGTTAAACAACATTTTCGTAATTATCAGCCATGCAGCAATTGAGTGCAGGCCACAAGCTCAGTCCCCATACCCCATACCCCCTCCCCCCCCTCCCCCCCCCATTCCACTACCCCCACTCAACACATTGCAGCTCAGTGAGCAATCCCTGCAGCAATGTTGGCAACCCTAATTGAAAGATGTAAAACGTTAGCTCGTTGTTTAGACTTCGCGATGAACTGCAGAAGAAGAGGGGAGGGGAGGGGAGGGGCGAGTGTGTGGGTTGGTAATGAGCACAAGCTGTGCCAATGGAACTGTCCTGAAAGTCATGTCCTGTGCGTGCAGTTGTCTTCGCCTTCCTTCATATTTAAGCTCATTTAAGGGCATGAGCTCAAGTGCATTCCCTCACATAGTCCCTGATATGCAAAGTAATCTTGAACTGAATAGTTCAACAACTATAAAAATTGAGATCTCATTTTAGGGATATATTCATTATATTCATTATATTCATTGTATTTATTGTATTCATTGCATTCATTGCATTCATTGCATTCATTGTATTCATTGTATTCATTGTATTCATTGTATTCATTGCATTCATAACTCTATTCTGTTCAACCTGCATTGCATGTCCGATTTTACTGGGTATCCCAAGTAGGCGGCAGCAACCTTGGGAGGAGGAGACCAACTCTGAGATGGTCTCCATTTCAGCGACGCGTCCTGGAAGACGCTTTAAGTGCTTTGTGTCGCCATTGGGTGAGTGATGCTGGGCACAGGCTGAAATCGCCAGTCCAACTGGCAGCCTACGCCACCAACACCACTAGCATCATCTACACCACCCAAGATATCAACACCAACAACACCACCCACACCAACAACACCACCCACACAGGCAGCACCACCAACTGACCATTTTCTTCTTTTAGCTGAACTTTCTTTTATTATTACATTAGCTTACAGTTGTTGTAGCTGTTGTTGTTGTAGTTGTTGTAGCTGTTGTTGTTGCAGTTCTTGTTGTTGTTCATGTCGTCGATTGTATTGCTGTTGCTGTTGCTGTTGCTTTCATTGTTGTCGTTGCTGCACACCAGTTAATAGAAAAATCTGCAGCCAAGAGACTTTCAAAGTTTGCCCCCATATTTCATTATCCAACTTCACCACGAAAGTTCCTTCTGCTGCCCCATGAACTAGAATTCACCCAGGGAACGGCTATGCCGGACTTTAGAGACATTTTGTGACGAGTTGTGTCAAAAATAATACCCATTGACATAAGTTCATGTATTCATCAAATGAGAGTGTTGTTTGAATGTGTCAAATAATTTATTATTTATCAGTTTTTTTATACGAAGTAAAAATTAATCAAATCTTCAGAAAATAAAAAATTATGTATAAATATATATTTTATAATTAATTTATTTTTTATTATTTTATTTATTTATTTTAATTATTTTACTTATGTTATTTACTTTATTTATTTTACTTATTTTATTATATTTTATTTATTTTATTTATTTAATTTATTTTATTTAATTTATTTATTTTATTTATTTTATTTATTTTATTTATTTTATGAATTCTATTTATTTTAATTATTTTTTTTATTTTATTTATTTAATTTCTAATATTAATTTCTCATTTTACTTCTTTATTTTTTTAATTTTTTTTTTAAATTTATTTGTGATTTAAAAATAACATTAAAAAACTCAAGAAAATCTAATTTTTATTCAGTCTTACAGTAAAATTAAAACTTGAATTCATTTAAAATTTTAAGATCATATCGAATAATAAAGTAATAATTCAAGAGCCAAGAACCCCATTTGAACCGATTAAAAAGTATATTTTTTTTTTTTTTTTTTTTAAATAAATGAAATTGAAATATTAGGAAAATATTATGAAAGTTGTTTAGTGCCCAAAAATTTCCAATTACAGGGTATTTTTTTTATCAAGTTGAAGCCGATGACTTTTAGAGCTCCCCCGAGAACTTGCAAAATATGTGTTTAATAAACTGCAATATTTACAGGGTATTAAAAGGCCGTGTTCTTCTGCATTTTGTATAAGTTTCGAAATTGAAAGTTCGTTGAATTTTTTTTAGTGTTAATTATTTATAGTGTAAGCAATGATTCCCAAGCCATTAAATTGCTGTCAATTTTTAACCGTTTTTAAATTCACAGGATATATGTCAAATTTTTGCCTGCAGGACATATATTGCTTAATGCGGCTGAATATTTAATTGGCAATCAATTAAATTGTGTGTAAAGCCATTTATTATTTTTTTTTATATAAATAATATATTTATTTTATAAGTAAAATTATTTGATTTTATAAAGAAATTATTTGATTTTATAAAAAAAATTTTTTTTTATTTATAAAAAGTTATAATATATAAATTATTAATTATATATAAGTTAATAATAATTATTAATCATATATAAGTTATTAATAATTATTAATTTTATTATTATTATTATTATTATTAAAAATAAATAAATTAATTATTTAATAAATTTTTTATATTGTAAAAAATTATTTTATTTTTTAATTATATTTTTGCATTTTTTAAATAAATAATTTTCTTTAAAAATAAATAATTTTATTTGTAAACTGAATTTTATTTGGCTTAAATGTGAGTCGACTTTTGGCTGCTTAACGTTTGACTTTTTACAGGGTGTCTGAGAGTTGATCACGAATTTTCTAAAACATCACTCGTTCTTACTCCTTTCTAGTTGCTCTTTTTCTTGGCATCGCCTTTTACAGTTGGTGTAATTCATAATGTAGGTTGTCGCTGCGCGCAGTTTTCATTCAACTGGCACCTTCCCAGCCGTCCCATCGTCTGCCTCGCCCACCTACCGCCCCTCCACAAAGTACAACATTCACATAGTGGCTCTAACTTCTAGAAAGTCGTCCAGTTCTAGTTCAACCCCTTCCCAGCTCCCAGCAGCCCCCCTCCCTACTACTCAAACCCAAATATACCAAACTCATTACTTGGCGCACAATATTGAGTTAAGTTGAATTTCTTTTTGTTCTTTTCCGTTAGTTTTCTCTGTTCTCTTTTCTCTTTTCTGTTTTTGTTTTTATTTTCTTTGCTTTTTTTTTCTTTTTTTATTTTAGTTTTGTTTTGTTCACTTCTCTCATTTTTTTTAGTTTCCCATCTTTGGCATTCTTTTTGTGACTAGTTGGGTGGTGGAATAGCTGGCTGGGTGGGTGGATGGGTGGATGGGTGGATGGGTGGGTGGTTGGGTGCGTGTGTAACTCTGTGTGTTGCATTGTTTGTGCTTGGCGCAGCGTGAAATTGAATTAGGTCAATGCATCAAGTAAAAGTGCCAAATATAAAATGACAGCTACAATGTGCAAACAGCAACAACAACAACAGCAACAACAACAACAACAGCAGCAATAATAATAGCAGAGACAACAACAACTACTACAGCAAAGACTACAAAAGCATTTATAGCAGCAAGAGGAATCCCAGTGAAGCTCCAACAACAACAACAAACACCAAAGTGCAATAAATGAAATATGCTTTGCGCTGTCTTTTCTTACCTCCCTCCCCCCCACCTACCCGCATCCACATGCAGTCCTTCTGTGTACCCGCGCTCATGAAATTGCTTGCTGGAACACCCGTGTCTCTATTATTGTGCTGTACCTTTCATCTTCTGTTTGTCGATTATTAAACTGTGAGCATAGTTCTACTTTCAGTTCTGGTTCCAGTTCCAGTTTCAGTTTTAGTTCCAGTTCACGCTCAATGGCAAATGCAATTGAAACGGAACAAAAACGAACTGCGTGACGTCCCACTGGACTATTATGGCCACAACCTTTGAATTAAACCTTGAAACTCCTGGCATATTTCATCCTTTCATCTATGAAAGGATTCATAGTCAAGCTTTACGCTCGACAATAATACAAAAACACACCAAGTCCTTGTTAAGAATGAATGAGCTGCTATTTAAACGGAACAATGATCGTCCTTAAGCCAATTTAATCGAGTAAGGAGTTCAGCTTAACTATTTTAGAAATAAAGTCCTTACTTTTAAATATAAGACGACATAAAGCAGTTAAGAAGGACTAAAAGACGTCCTCGAACAGCAATTCAAAAGGCACACAGGTCATTTAATCAATGCTCTATTTTGTAATTGGCTCACAAACAATTCCTAATTCAACTTAATTATTTCTCAAGGACCCTGACAATGACAAAGGATATTATATGTAACCGTTATAGCTACTGTTCAAGTGAATGTCATGCAAGAGATACTTAAACTTAATTAATAGAACATCATTTGAAATATTCGGGTAATAAAAAAAAAGTAATTTAAATAAAATAATTAAATAAAAAAATTATATAATTAAAAAAAAAATTAAATAAAAAAATAAAAATATATTTAAATAAAAATAGAGCATTTTTTATATTATAAATATTAATTAAATAAAGCATTTAAATTTACCAAAAATAATACCAAGAGCATTTTTTTAAATTTTATTCACATATATTAATCGGATAAAATAATTTAAAAAATACTGAAATAATACCAAATATTTCTTATAATATAAAAAAAAATTAAAATAGTTTTAAACTAAAGCTCAACAAAAAATTCAAATAAAATAATTTCAAACTAAAACTATATGAAAAAAATAATAGTGAAACAAAACCGAAACTAATTTAGTATTTAAATAATTCCATAAATTATATAAAAAAAAAGACCCTCTATTTATTAGATAAATGAATTGTATTTAAAGCCAAATTAAAAACATAAAATTCTTGTTCAAAAGTAGTTCAGGACCTACATTTATTGAGTAATTACTTAATGTATTCCCCACGCACGTCTGTGTCCTCCCACACGCACACACACACACACACACAGAAATACATACAAAAGAATAGCAATTATAAATGAAAGTTTATAAAAAATACATTAAAAAATACCAGAGTATTACCAACGGCAATTACATTAAATGCCTAAAAGGCCAACTAAATCAAAATTATGACAGCAACTGTTGCAGTCAGTATCCCATTAACATTCCCTATAATTTAACATAATTTATTAACTCTTGTGAATCAGAAGGTCCTGTGAGCAGTGGCAAACAAAAAACAGGCTTAAAAGAAGCTCGCCAAATATACGACTTAGAGATACTCTTTCTAAAATATAAAAAATCAACTATAAATAATATCCAGACTTTGCCCTTAGGCTCTCCCTCTCTCTCTTAAGGATTCCAAGGGTAATTGCGAATCAGGATTAAATATATTTTATACTATATATTATTCTTAAGTTTATTATTTAATAAAATTGAATATTTAATTTGGTATATACAATTATATATATATAATATATAATATATATATACAATTATTAATATATATTATATATACAATTATTAAATATATTTTTTATTTATTTATTTAATTCACTTAAAAAAAAATTCAGTTTTAAATCCACATAATTTCCCTCCTCACATTTGGAGTGTGGTATATTTACAGAGTATTTTTTAATCCCAGTGCGGTTACTAATTAATTTTAACGCCCTAATAAGCCCGCATGGAGGCCAACACGTGGGCGTGACTATTGAAAAGAAAATACCTAAACTGATTACAAATCTTCCATATGAAATTATTTACAAGCCATAAAAAACTGAAAAGCTTTTTATGAATTTATTTACTGTTAATAAAAGTGCTTCAAAGGTGAGAGTAAAAAACAGATGCATAAGTGAGAAAGAGATAGAATGATAGATATGGTGAGAGCGAAGGGGGGGAAATACATCTGCATTATAATAAATAGTATTACAAGAAATACTATTAAATATATAAGCCAGAAAATAATTAAGTAACAATTCATGTTCATGTATGAACACATGAATACATTCAAATACGTGAACATGTGCGACTATCTGAATATGTGAATGTGTGAGTATGTGAATGAATAAAATAAATAGATGTTAAATTAAAATTTAAAATATATATATTCTATATATAATTAAAAGTTAAAATGTAAATACATATGAACATGTGAATAATTGAAATTTATAATATGAATATGAACATTAATGAATACATAACAGGGTTAATATATGAATATGTCATCATATGAATATGTGAAAATGTGAACAAATTTGAAGTTTTGAATATCTATATATATATATATTATTCACATATTATGAACATATAAAATTTAACATATGTGAATACTGTGAATATGTGAATATGTGAATATGGGAATAAATAAATGTGTGCATATGTGAATATATGAAAATGTACATATAAGAAGTGAGTATGCGAATACGTGAATATGTGAATATATGAATATGTACATATAAGAATATGTGAATATGTGAATATGAATATGAAAATATGCATATACGAATATGTGAATATGTAAATGTGAATATGTGAATATGTGAATATGTGCATATATAAATATGTGCATTTTTGAATACGTGAATATGTAAACTTCTGAATATTCGAATATGTGAATATCTGAATATGTGAATATGTGAATATAAGAATATATGAATATGTGAATATGTAAATATGCCAACATGTGAATATGTGAATATGTAAACATGTGAATATGTGAATATATAAATACATTTGAATACGTGTATTTGAAGTTTTGAATATGTGAAGACACTGAATATGTGAATGTGAACATAGGATATATATTTTCATATAAATAAATAAATAAATGTTCATTTAAATTCTTTAATATATTATAAATAAATATGTGAATACGTCGCTAAGTAAATATATAAAAGTGTGTATGAATAATTTGAAAAAATAATTTACATTGTGAATACTTGATCTAAATATATACAGCTATCACTACAGACATTTAATAATATAAATAAGTCCAAGTATCGGAAGGCTAGTGCCTGAATATATAAACGTGAATGTAAATAAATAGAAGTAAACATTTTTAAATGTGACAAATATAAAGATTTTTAACAAATCAATAACATTTGTTTTAAATTCTCAGTTTCAGGCTTATTTTTAAAAGTACAGAATTGCGAATGTATTTGAGTCTAGTCTTGACTGAACATCTGTCCCCTATTTTAACTGTATATTGAAGGATATATGTAATCTATGATGACAGGATTTAATATTTTGAATATAATGAATATCATGGGGATAATGAATACATAGAATATAATGAATATAATAATAAATATCATGAATAAAAAATAAAATTAATATGTACAATATATTTCATTTAATGAATATAAGGAACATAATGAATACAATGAATGTAACAAATATATTGAATAACTCGAAAATAATGAATTAGTGAATTTAAGCTCAAAAGTACATAAGAGTTTCCCTTACATGACTCATCATTTGCTTAAGTCTCGCCTGTCTTATTCCTGATATCCCTGCAGGATATGAAAAGCTCTTAAGTATTTGGGAGCTTAGTCTGGGAAAATAATTAAATTTGGGGTCAAATCAAAGTGCATTTTCGAGGAGAGTTTTCATTAGGCAATTACAGATTTGCATTTGCAACGTCAAGAGGAGATCGTATTGAAAGGACGAAATATGACAGGACGTAAATATTTTAGTTTATTAACAATTTGATTTGGTTTATGAAAATGCAAAAATAATTGAATTGCATTTTGCGGTTGCAACGCTTAAATCGATATGCGGCAGGACCTCAACTGTGGGGGAAGTGCAGATCGCGGTTACCTGACTACCGGTTGCCAGTCTGTCGTCCTGTCAGCCACTTAATTAACATTAAACCTTCGTTGGTCACTCTCCCTTAACTGTTACTCTCCCTTTCTCTTACACACTCTGTCTATCGTTCTTTCCCTGTCGTTGCCTCCTTTTAGTTACTCTTTCTCTTTACCCTCCCCTTACCCACCCCTTTCCATGATTTTCCCTTTGACACTCCAAAAGCTGCAAAATTGTTTTCATTATGCTGGCAGACAGCAAAGGAGCAGCTGCCTTTAGCATTGAGTGGTTGACGCGACAACCGCCTGTGCCACGCCTAACGCCCATATTTAAACTTACACACACACACACATACATACACAGACACATATACCATGACGCTGCAGGCCCCAACTCCTGCAGTCTGTGCTCAGCGTCTGTGCAAAGCACAGTAAATTTGCATTAACCAAACGAAGGTGCGAGTGGAAACCACAAAGTGAACGCTAAAGCGGATGCGGATGCGAGAACGGATATTTACGGATACGCGAATGCTGGATAAGAGAAAGAGGGTTACATTGCAGGTGCCAACAATACCCCAATAGCAGCAAAAACAACAACAACATAATCAGATGGGTGGACGTTGGACCGAAGGTATCGCGACCATAAACAAAAACTCATTAACCCAATTTCAATAATTTCAATATGAAATGCAATAAGAGTGCAGCGAAGTCAAAGGCAAACACACACACACACACACACACACATACAGATACAGATACAGATACAGATACAGATACAGATACAGATACAGATACAGATACAGATACAGATACAGATACAGATACAGATACAGATACAGATACAGATACAGATACAGATACAGATACAGATACAGATACAGATACAGATACAGATACAGATACAGATACAGATACAGATACAGATACAGATACAGATACAGATACAGATACAGATACAGATACAGATACAGATACAGATACAGATACAGATACAGATACAGATACAGATACAGATACAGATACAGATACAGATACAGATACAGATACAGATACAGATACAGATACAGATACAGATACAGATACAGATAGATACAGATACAGATACAGATACAGATACAGATACAGATACAGATACAGATACAGATACAGATACAGATACAGATACAGATACAGATACAGATACAGATACAGATACAGATACAGATACAGATACAGATACAGATACAGATACAGATACAGATACAGATACAGATAGGACAGATACAGAAATACAGATACAGATACAGGATACAGATACAGATACAGATACAGATACAGATACAGATACAGATACAGATACAGATACAGATACAGACATACAGATACAGATACAGATACAGATACAGATACAGATACAGATACAGATACAGATACAGATACAGATACAGATACAGATACAGATACAGATACAGATACAGATACAGATACAGATACAGATACAGATACAGATACAGATACAGATACAGATACAGATACAGATACAGATACAGATACAGATACAGATACAGATACAGATACAGATACAGATACAGATACAGATACAGATACAGATACAGATACAGATACAGATACAGATAGCAGATACAGATACAGATACAGATACAGATACAGATACAGATACAGATACAGATACAGATACAGATACAGATACAGATACAGATACAGATACAGATACAGATACAGATACAGATACAGATACAGATACAGATACAGATACAGATACAGATACAGATACAGATACAGATACAGATACAGATACAGATACAGATACAGATACAGATACAGATACAGATACAGATACAGAATACAGATACAGATACAGATACAGATACAGATACAGATACAGATACGATAAGATACAGATACAGATACAGATACAGATACAGATACAGATACAGATACAGATACAGATACAGATACAGATACAGATACAGATACAGATACAGATACAGATACAGATACAGATACAGATATACAGATACAGATACAGATACAGATACAGATACAGATACAGATACAGATACAGAATACAGATACAGATACAGATACAATACGATACGATACAGATACAGATACAGATACAGATACAGATACAGATACACAGATACAAATACAGATACAGATACAGATACAGATACAGATACAGATACAGATACAGATACAGATACAGATACGATACAGATACAGATACAGATACAGATACAGATACAGATACAGATACAGATACAGATACAGATACAATACAGATACAGATACAGATACAGATACAGATACAGATACAGATACAGATACAGATACAGATACAGATACAGATACAGATACAGATACAGATACAGATACAGATACAGATACAGATACAGATACAGATACAGATACAGATACAGATACAGATACAGATACAGATACAGATACAGATACAGATACAGATACAGATACAGATACAGATACAGATACAGATACAGATACAGATACAGATACAGATACAGATACAGATACAGATACAGATACAGATACAGATACAGATACAGATACATACGATACAGATACAGATACAGATACAGATACAGATACAGATACAGATACAGATACAGATACAGATACAGATACAGATACAGATACAGATACAGATACAGATACAGATACAGATACAGATACAGATACAGATACAGATACAGATACAGATACAAATGAAGCTGCAACAGAATCAGGCATCATCGGGCTGCAACATCAAACATCAATCGGTCATTGATGGTCAAGGATATGAGAAAGGAAAAGCTGGTGCTGGGAAGGGGAAAGGAGAAGGGAGGCAGCGGCTGGTGGCTGTTGACTGTTGGCGTAGGTGGACCTCAACCTCTGCCCTGCCATCGTTGACAATAATCACTCAAAGTGCAAGTCATTAATTTTCTGCATTTCCCGGAATATTTGTTCAATTGCTTCTACTCCTTCTTCTTATTTCCCAGGATCGCTGAGTGAATACCCTGGCGGCTATTCACATGCGGTTGTATCATATCCGAGTTCATTTCATTATAAACTTCAATCAGTGTTAATTATACAGTTAATTTGGTGATGTCTCCTTTAAGATTTTGTAAGCTGCAAGGACATCGCATGAGACAGGACTTTGAGGGCTGAGATGCAATGAAAAGCTTTGCAGGGTATTAATTAGGTTTTAAGTGGCAGGTAGGTATCGGCTTTGGGGCACCAAACTGTCAATGGGATAATTAATCATTATATCTGAAATGTCAGCAGCAGCAGCAGCAGCAGCAGCAGCAGCATTGAGGTCTATAAATGGACGCATCAATGCCGGGAGGATGCCGGCCATCCTCCAGGAGATACTCATTAATTAGACGCTGAAAATACCTTATGGCTTTTTGTCGCATCTTCCTTTCAGGCATCAAGATAAAGACTGAAATTAAAGGCGTAGGTTGGGGATTGAGACTGGGGACTGGGGACTGGGCGTCTGAGAGTTGGAGGCTGTGAGTTGTGGGTTGGGGGTATCCTGTGGGTTTCATCCTTTTGCCAGCTTCATAGCAATTTGTTTAATGCTGTTGTCGGGCCTATAGAGTCTTTCAGGTTTTTTGCCAGCAGTTGCTCTCATCGCTCCTTTCTGCCAGCACAACTAGCCGCAGGAAAAGTTTGCCAATAACTGCAAATGCAATGCATTAACCCAACACGCACACACACACACATTTACACACACATGCATCTATATACACAGCATCTCACACACAACCACATACAGACACGCTGAAAGCTTTTGGTTGCAAAACGAATATCCACTTGGCCAAAGGCACAACACACACAAACACACAAACAACCAAACACCCAAACACCCAAACACCCACACGACTCAACCATGCACCAGAGTGTACACACAAACACACACCACAGCACACACTCATACCAGCCCATCCAGGCAGTCTGACCTGGTAACGCACCTGTCGCAAAACTGACATTAAATTCACATTACAAAATTGGTTGGCTGCATTCGGCGTATCAGTTTTGAGCTAAATAATGTCGGTCCCGGCAGGAAAGGGTTCCGGGTGGGGGGGGAGGGTCAGAGGTTGGCAGTCGATGGGTGGTTGTGTGGCGGATGGTGGATGATATACACCGGTGGCTGGCCGGGGTAGAGATGCAGGCAAGTCATGAATGGAGCAACCAAAAGCCATCGATGCGCTCACCTGCCGAAAAGTTTGTTTTAATGGACAAAGTTGCCGACGCTTGACAGGATTGCGGATTGCCATGTTACGATGTTGTCCTCCAGCTGAGGTAACGGCTGTGGGTGCTCCGCAAGCAACTTATGCGATGAGGCGGTTTAACTGTGTTTTGGTGGGTGGCGAGTGGAGTGAAGTGGTTGCTGGGGGGAGGGAGAATGAAGTGGATGGTGAATGGAGAAGGGGGAGTGGTTGATGGATAAAGAGGAGGGAGTGGTTGGCGGATGGCTGGCAGCGGTCCACAGAATTTGGAACGGTAACTGAAACTCCTGAAGCAACTGCATCTGTGGCATTCTGTTTGGAGCTGGAAAAACTTTTAAGCTGTGGCCTCTGCAGCGTTGCCTTTAAACTTTTAGTC
Organism: Zaprionus lineosus; assembly: GCA_035044505.1. Taxonomy (NCBI): domain Eukaryota; kingdom Metazoa; phylum Arthropoda; class Insecta; order Diptera; family Drosophilidae; genus Zaprionus; species Zaprionus lineosus. Next base: position 849,134 of record JAWNNX010000676.1, read on the forward strand.
AACACAAATTAAATTATAAGTCGAGGGCTACCCCACCCCCACACCCACCCTCACCACCACCACCACACACCGCCATCCTATCGGCTTCGCTTACTATACTCTTTTGGTGCCGTCGATTGTGGCATAAGCCACATGATGTTGCAGTTGCATGTGATATGAGCATTTTCTCTCACCTCCGAGTGATTTTCTTGCTCGTTAAATTCTGCTGCTCCGACGAACGACAACGCCGCGTATGCGTAATCTGATATTGGAGTCAAAACTTTCAACAACAAAATAATTATACACACAGTCACACACACACACACATACTGAGAAGAAAAAGGCACACTTCCGGATATGTTTGCGATTTGCTGCCTGCCGAAACCCCAATTAATTTCATATGCGGATTTTATTTCGTTTTTCAAATAAAAAATTCATATTACTTTTCAAAATTTCAATACCCTATAAAAAGTGGCACAAGCGAAGGGTAGACTCGCCTAACTGACCAGGAATAACTTAGGAGATTTTTTCTTCCTTCCTTTTATTCCTGGCTGTCCCTCGGTCAGTTTTTAATGTCATTTGAAATTAAAAAATTAAACATGAAAAATAAATAAATAAAAAAAAAAAAATAATAATAAAAATAAATAATAATAAATAGAAAAATACAAAAAAATATAAAAATATAATAAAAAAAAAATAATAAAAAAAAAATAATAAAAAAAATGATTAAAAAATAAATAAAAATAGAAAATAATAATAATAATAAATAACAAAAAAATAAATAATAAACAAAATAAATAATATTTTTAGTAAACAATAAAAAAAATTAATAATAAAAAAATAAATAAGGAAAAAAAATAATAAAAAAAAATAAATAATAAAAAAAAATAATGAAAAAATAAATGAAAAAAAAAAATAATGAAATAAATAAATAATAAAAAAATAAGTAATAAAAAATACATAATAAAAAAAATTAAATAATAAATATAGTAAATAATAAAAAAATAAAAAAAATAAATAAGGAAGAAAAAAAATAATGAAAAAAATAAATAATAATAAAAAAAAAAAAAAAATAATAAATAATAAATATAGTAAATAATTAAAAAAAATAATAATAAAAAAATAAATAATGAAAAGAAAAAAAATAATGAAATAAATGAATAATAAAAAAAATAAATAAAAAAAAATTAAATAGGTATTTGAATTAAAAGTTTTCCAAACAAAACAAAATGTATAACATTTTAGGATTTCACTAAAAACTTTTCAAACTGAAAGCTGCAAACATTTTGTACAACATTATAAAAAAAAAAAAAAATTAAGGAGGGAAAAATGAAAAACATGAGAAACATGAAAAGCATGAAAATGATGAAAAACCTGAAAATCTGCCACTTCTAAATGGAAACTCGCTTAGGAGTCTGAAAATATTTCAATATTGCACCGTAAAGCTGTTAACAGCTTAACCCCACAGGATAATGCAAGTCTCGGGGCGCCCTTTACAGTTAATGGCTTAAAAGTGGTTATTTAATGTAAAATTTTAAGGATTTGAAGGATTTCAAAGTTTAAAGACTTTAATGGTTTTTTGTGTGCTGCTAAAAGCCAATAACTAAATTTAGTTTTAGATACTAACAAAGTCATTCATGCGCCCTGACCCTGGGATGCCTCATAAAATCGTAATCGTAGTAGTTGTTGTTGTTGTTGTTGTTGTTGCTGTGTTGCACTTAATGCTGCTGCTTATCGGAATGTTGTTGTTGCTGTTGTTGCTGGTGTTGCTGCTGTCGTTACCAAGTTACCTCCAGCAACAATTTAGTGCTGTGTTGTCGTTAAATGCTTCAGCTGTTTAATGAAGAAAATTAGCAACGCAGCGAGGAGCAGCGCAAGGATGTGGATAGTAGCCAAGTAGATGACTAGATCCAAAAGCATGTGAACAGAGTAGGGCGGGGGGGAGGGGACGTAAAGGACGTAGGACGAAGACGACAATAATGGCAACCAAGAAAATGACGAGAATCAGGACACCGCCGACGTCAACAAGGATGTGAACAAAACCAGGACGCGAACGCTTTGCAGCTAAGATGACATACGCGTACTTATAACGAAACTAAAGGAGTGACTGTATCTGACAGCAAGGAGGAATTTGCGATGGAACCAGGACCAAGAGAAGGACCAAGTTGGTAGCGGAGCCAGCAAAGTAGATTAAAGTCGTCAAAGAGCCCAGAAAGGACTACAGCGGAAGAGGGCAGCTGGGCAGATGTGCAGAAGGATTAAAACGCAAGGTGTATCAACAAGGATATTTCACAGAATGAGACTTTGGTGGGCATTCAAAAAAAACAGAATGAAAAAAAACTGAAATGAAAAAAACAGAAAAAAAAAAAAAAAAAAGTAATCCTGAAACAGTGGGTGGAACTTTCGAAATTAACTACAAAGTTCAGAAGGATAATGAAGAGGATGAAAGCAAAAAGCAATATGAGCGTTCAACAGAACGACAGGAATACACGGTTCCTAGGAAAGCAATAAGGATCTTCAAGGATAATTGTTAAAATAAAAGATTGAAAAGGTAAAAAGTAGATGCTCGATAAGGAAAGGACGAGCGTATCACTAATTTTGTCTTACAGGACATCTGAAGGCATGCAAGCCTTGACTCAAGCAAAAGCAAAATTAATAGAAAAAGGAAGAAGAAGAAGAAGGTAGGAAAAATGAACAAAAAATAGAAAAAGAGAAAAAAAAAATGAACATGACGCAGAATTACTGAAGGATAACAAAGTCAAAAAGCAGAATGATACATCCTTCTGAATAGGTATAAGGATATACGCATAGAACACAGTGTGGCCTGAAAGTTGTAAGGATTAAGCATCATTGTTCACTTTGCTGTCTACCATCTATTCTTTTTGCCTCACCATTGCGCATCCTTTGCCCAGCCATCCTGTCCGTCTGCCCATCCACCACCCAACATCCATCGAGCACACAACCATCGAGGCAGATGTCAACCGATGTGAGTCGCCTGCTGTGACGCCAGTGGAGCGTGCAAGTTATGTTTTCTTTGAAGTTCATGAGGCAAAAATGTCTTAATTACTAAAATGAGATGACGATGGGCGCCATGTTGGCAGGAGCCACGCCTCGACTTGTCTGGGTTATGCCTGCGGATGGCGACGCCTATTACAAAGGAGCTGACCCACAAGGTGTAAGGATAAAATACAGGTGACAGTGTTCGACCGAAGGATATTGAATGAAATGGGAGAGGAGGAGGCGGCGAAGGGTAAGCGGAGGACGTGACTGACAGTTGAAGAACCGCAAAAATTCGTTTTAATTAATTTGTGGGCAACGCTTGACGTGGATGCCTGGATACCGAACGAGTGTCCTGGTCACATCCTGCGGCAATAACTCACAGCACTTTATGCGCTTAAGTGATTTCTAATGCAAACCAATTTCCGAAATCAGCAAAAGCACTTGAAGCCATTTCGACTCACGCTCACTCGCTGCCTGTAAAACAGAACGAGGACCACGACCAGTGCCAGTGCCAGTGCCAGTGTCAGAGCCAGTGGCACGACCAGGACCAGGCCAAGGGCCAGGACAAGCACCAGCACCAGCACCAGCACCAGCATCAGCATCAGCATCAAGCACAAGCATCAGGACTAAGACCACGACAATCAGGAAGAGGGTTAGAACGGAACCAGAACGAGGCGCCATGCCGGCTAAAGGATATTTCGTTTATATTTTTGCCATCCCAAAGAGGAACAGCCAGTCAGCCGTAGAGTCAGACAGTCGGACGGTCAACCAGTCGACCAGGCGACTGGTCGTTCAGCCATATAGTCGTCAGGCAGGAAGTCAGCCCTGTCTATCAGGCAAATGACAGTCGCGACGGTTGCTTTACCCGTTCTCTTCCTGATTTCGTGTGTGTGCCACAAGTGTGAGTGTCGTACGTCTGTATATGTGTGTGTGTGTGTGTGTGTTGTGAGTGTGTGTCTCTACTTGTGTGCATGGTTGTTTGTCTTACTAGGCGCCGCTTGGCTTCGTTCTGATATGCTAAGGCACAAATGTGCACATGATATGCCCGCCGAGCTGTAGCACATAAAAAGGACATACACACTCATGCACACACAGCTTCATTCACACATACACTCATACAAAATACCATCTAGCAGTATAGCCAGTAAAATCATAAAGAGAAATGTTGAGTTTACTGCAAGAAATGCAAATTTTTTACACTGAAAGAACTCGAAAATAAAATAAATAAAAGAGCACATAGCAAATATATGAACCCACTTATTATATTCTCCATATGTGCGGTAAAATATAAAAGTGGCATCTTTTCTTATTAACTTTCGATCGGCAATCAATTTTCAAATATATTTTATATATATTTTATGCCCTTCAAACGTTTTTATAATCGCAACGTTTCCCCAAAGGCATCCCACACGCTTTTCAATTTTGCTTGAGTATCACAAAAAACGGTGCGAAGCTTCACTAGAAACTACTTTAACTTCAAGTCAAGACGCGAACCAATTTAAAGGTGGAAACTGATATTTTTGCATGCCACGAACCTTTACTTATCATGAGTCTTCGCCTAAGTTTAATGGTGAGTTGATTATAGGAATGAGTTGGGATCCATTTTTGGAAGTCGAGAGGTGAGAATGGTTTCTTTCTATGGGAAATGGAATTCAATGTGATTCTTTGGCTTTCTGGGAATATAAATTATGTATGCATTGATTTAAATTTATAAATTCATTAATTTATATATGTATATTTTTTAAGCGATACTCTGCAAAGCTTTGTAGCCGCCCTCGCGGTAAACGTTCGTACTGCATAATCAAACATATTGAATGCATATTGGGCAAACAGAGCCCGATGCTCGAACGTAATACAGTGGGCAATAAAAAGTAATATGGCCAAATGATAAACAAGCCAATGTACTGAAGGCTGCGGAGTAGGAGGAAGAAGTGGGGTAAAGTACTGCGGGGTAGGAGGAAGGAGTGGGGTAAAGTACTGCAGGGTGTGGGAAGAATGTTTGGCCAGGGTACAGCATGAAGAGTGAGTGAGGGGCGTTGGCGGTGGCGGGGGCGGGGGCGGGGGAGGTAGAGGGCGTACGTGTAATAAGCTGAAATGAAACGCCAGTGCGATACACTGGTAAGGATAATAAAGAACACAAAAACGGCGTCAACGTGCTCGTTCCCTCACTCCGTCTGTGTGTGTGCGTATATACAATTATATACTATAGATGTGTGTATAAGTATATATACATGTGTGTGTGTGTGTGTGTGTGTGTATGGCGATAAAATTAACAATTCAATGAAGTGAATTCAAAATCGAGAAACAAAATCAAATAACGGCAAAGCGTACAAACAACAATACACACACACACACACACACACACACACACACACACACAAATGTAGAACGCACACACACAGACACAGACACAGACACATACAAACACACACGTCCTGGCACATCGAATTCGCGTTAGCAATAAAAACAAATCGAAGAAACAAGAAAAACAGGAGAAAAAAAATGTAAAAATAAAACTGAGGACGGAGACGAAAATGAAAATGGGAAAGCGAGAACAAAACGAAACAAAATGGTGGCAATGGGAGGGGGTGTGGTGGGTGGTATGGGTGGTGTGGGGAAGCAAAGAATAGCGAACAACAAGTCAATAAAAATTAAAATAAGAAAAACAGCAGGCAAAAAAGTTTTTATTTTTATGGCCCGGACTGTAACAATTACGAGTTTAAGGAATCCCACCCATAAGAAGGAAACAATACGAAGTTCGAATAAGGATAAGGATAAATATAAGGCTTCGTACTTCGTACTTCGAAGGACCCTAAATACTATATTCATCCACTGTATAAAGTAATTGTGAGCAAATGCTAACGGTTCATTAGGCATACAGGACTCAGATTTCCATATAAATACACCTTTAATACAAGGATGAAGGATAAACTTTGGCAATCGAGCGAAGGACGATTTTAAGCCCCCCCCCCCTCCAATTTCTGCTACAGGTGGCACTCTTAATAATGCATATTAGAAATTGATTTATGGATGACAACAAATCAATTTGGGTTCAGTTACGAATGTCCTGGAAATGCAAATTGAACCCAAAATTTCAACTCAAAAGAGGAGAATTTTTTGTGAATTATTTGAAGGAGCGCAAATATTAAGTATACGTATAACTGTGGTAAATAGATAGATAGGGATGTTCGATACTCCTTATGCTTGGATGTGAGCATAAGGACCCATCGAAAAGTATTTCCATCTCAATTTTGGCCAATTTCAGTCAATTTCATTTGTATTACATAAATCGCGTTTTAAAACTGTTTTTCTTTCCATAATCTCCGCTTATCTTTTCGTTCTTAATAATTTTTCCCCCCTTTTTGCAGCCTTCGCCCATTCACCGATTCTCTGTGTGTCAAGGTCCTGTGTCTCCTCCTCGCTTAGTCGCTCGTTTGCTGTCCCCGCGCCCCCCGCCCGCCGTTTCTGTCTTTTCCCGTCTCTCATTTTAGAAATTAAGTTGAAAGCGAATTCCAAGGGCTCCAAAGATAATGATGATGATGATGACGAGAAGCTGTTCCCCACTCCACACACTCCACACTCACCACTCTCCCCCATTCACCACTCCTGATATGCATTACCATATACCATAAATCTCCCACACTCTTTGGTTTTTTTTATACACATTTTATGATCGCACAAGTTACATGGGCATAATGTGTGTATTGCGACTGACTGCGTAAGCGTATGTGTGTGTGAGTGTGGGAGCATGTGTGTGTGTGTGTATGTGTTTTGTTTGTGTTTGTGTTTGTGTCAAAAATCACAGCATATTTTTTGGGGCGAGTCGCGCACACAGAATAATCGAAAATAATTTCACATAAATGCAGAAATGATGTGCGTATGTGTGTGTGTATATGTGTGTGTATATGTGTGAGTGTGTGTGTACTTGTATGTACACGAGGGTGTGTCGTTTGCTTCTAATGAATTCATGTTGCCAACAGCCGCTGAGACGAGAAAGCAAACGACAAGCAGTGGCAGCGATTGCAACAGTGTCAGAGGCGTTGGCGAAGGCGGCGACGAAAGCAACAACAGAGACAGAAGCAGAAGCAGAAGCAGAGGCAGAAGCAGAAGCAGATGCAGAAGCAGGAGAAGAAGCAAGAGCAGAAGCAAGAGCAGAGGCAAGAGCAGAAGAAGAAGCAGAAGCATAAGCAGAGACAGTGGAAGCAGTAGAAACAGTGGCAGTGGCAGAATCAGTGGCAGCGGCAGAGTCAGTGGCAGCGGCAGAATCAGTGGCAGCGGCAGAGTCAGTGGCAGCGGCAGCGGCAGCGGCAGCGGCAGCGGCAGCGACAGAGCAAGCAGCTGCCGCGACGCTTAATGCTAAAATGTTTACATTTAGTTAAGCGCAAGCTTCTACTGCATGCGGTGTGTGTTGTATGTGTGTGTGTGTGTGTGTGTGTGTGTGTGGGAGTGAGTGCATGTGTGCGTGTATAAGCATATGTTGGCGAATGCAAATGCTGTCAAATGCAGCTTAAGTGGGCGGCACAGCGAAGGCGTGGCTTTGCAGCAAATGCAACGGTTTGAATTGTTTCATATTTTGATTAATTTTCAGTTTGTTGTTGTTGTGGGTGTTGTTGTTGCGGGTGTTGTTGTTGTGGGTGTTGTTGTTGTGGGTGTTGTTGTTGTGGGTGTTGTTGTTGCGGGTGTTGTTCTTACTGTTGTTGTTGGTGTTTGCCTGTTGAAGTAATTGCTAAATGCAGTCCATATGTGCATCTGTGTGTGTGTGTGTGTGTGTGTGTCTGTGTTTGCTCGCTTGAGTACATAATCGACACACATACACACACCACCACACACCACCACACACCACCACACACCACCACACACACACGCACAACAATTAAACAAATAAAGCGCTTAAAGGAAAAACTAAATGAATTAAACGATACAAAAGGCTGGCTTAAGGGTGGTGATGGTGGGATGGGGAGGAGGGAGGGAGGGGGGCACTGGAGGAGCTTAAAAGCCAACTGCCAACTTCCAACAGTGTGTTTGTTTCCCCCTCCCCCTCCTCATCGCGCTGCACTCTACCCCTATCCTCCTTCACTCGCCCCTCTTTCACACTAGTCCACTTGCCATTGCATCCCCGCTTACTCCAACCCCTTCCCCGCCCACCCCCATCTATCTCTAGTGCGCCTCGTGCATTGCCATAAAATATGAGATAATAAAAAGTGAATTATGTGCCCGCGGGCAGCAGCAGCACCTACGAGAAGCAAAATGGAGCACCAAGTAACGGGAGAGTGCGCTCATCAGGGCGGTCCCGACTATCAAATATCCTGCAAGTGTAATGTACGAAGGCCACCAAAGAGAGATAGTCCTCTGGGGAAGGCGACACGGATGCAACCCCTAATGATTGAGACTTCACATTTGAATATTCAATTACATTGAATCTCTGAGAACTCAATGGAAAATAATCAATATGAAAAATATAAAGGATACTTGTGCAATATTCCTTTTTAAAGGATCAAAGTGTTTTATCCCATGCGATGCGATTAATTGCAGGACAATGCATGCAGTTGCATATAGCAACCGCAAGGATGCCCTTACGCATGTTCGCATCGTATACTGCATGGGGCTGCAGCACTCGTCGATGATGCAAGGACACGTTTATAGATTTATTTTTTTTCCCACAGAAGTTACTTAACTATTTTATCGATTTAACGATGTAAAAAGGAAACACAAAGCAAGCAATTAAATTCCCGGTGAACGCTTTGAATATGAAATCACGTTTGGTTGTTACATAACACACAGGATATGCGCTACTCCCATTGAGGAGCCTTTAATGGGCGGAGGGTATAGAAACGAGAGAAAAAAAAAGGAAAAAGGAAAAATAACATTTAATTGCAATTGTTTGTTTCCCCGCTAGTTTTTATTTGCACTTTAATTATGAGAAATATGAAACGCAGCAGCGGCACCAGCAACTAATTTTAACAAGTTGCAGTTAAAGTTAACTACGTACAAGGAGCAAGGAACAAGGAACACGGAACAAGGAATAAAAAAAAAAACAAAAAAAAAGAAGAGGAAACGCTGGAAACACTGGAAACTTCATAAGTTATGGGTAACCAGAGACTGAAGCAATCAACGGTTTGCCAACTTAGGATATCTGACTAAAGGACTAAGGACTAAGGACTATGGACCGACGACTGAGCACTAAGGACCAACGACTGAGGACTAAGGACCGACGACTGAGAACTAAGAACTGACGACTGAGGACTAAGGACCGACGACTGAGGACTAAGGACTGACGACTAAGGACTAAGGACTAAGGACCAAAAACAAGAACGTGTAGATAAGCCCGATAGTTAATCGATTTGAGTGCCAAAGGACCAACTCAAATGTCCTGGGAAATGTCGCTAACGAATGGGCGACAGGAGTCGACTCGCCAACTCCTCACGATTTCATCCCGCATACAAAATTTATTACTTAATCAACTTATTTTTTCTTTTTTTTTTACCTTCATACAAAAACAAATGCCAAGAAGGATATGCAGGTTTCCAGGGATTAATATGCCACTTCGAGTTTCTTAGTCTGTAACTAAAAGTTAATCAATATTCTATTTACAGATTTAACTAAAATTTAAGTGGAAAATGAAATCGGTATTTAAATTTGCAGCTACTCAAAAATCAACTGTTCAGCCCCCCGACTGCATTTATCCTTCTTTTAAGAGTAACTGCATTTGGAGTCCTTGCTGCAGGAGTGCAGCCACAGCAAGTCAATACATTCAACTACTAATTGGAACTATTAATTCAATGAAACTCGAATCAATTCGATAGTTTGACGTGCAGCTTTAATTCAAGCATCTCGGCATCGATTCAGTCTCTGAATCAAGAGTCAAAAAATGTTCTTAAGGGTGAAATTTGATTTTGATTGACAACTGAATTTCGAAATATTTAAAATATTTGTAAAATAATTCGAAAAATCCTTATAAAAACTTATACCCTACACTTCAATCTAATCGACATCACCTTAAGGTCTAGTAATTCGCTTTTATCCTTGTCAAGAAGCAGCTTTGGGAATGAAGCTTCTACTTAATGATTCCCAATGTATGAGAGAGTGTGTGTGTGTGTATTGAGTGTGTGTGTGTGTGATGAGTGTGTGTATCGAGTGTGTGTATTCAATGTGTGTATTGAATGTGTGTATTGAATGTGTGTATTGAATGTGTGTATTGAATGTGTGTATTGAGTGTGTGTGAGTTACTTTATAACTATCAAATCTATTCGAGATTTGGGAACTCCATCGGATCCTCCGCATTGAAGGAGTCAGAAAGGCTTCCAATATCAGATTGGCTGTCAGCATCATTGAATGCATCGCTACTGAACTTGATCTCGATGTCCAGGATACGCTGGACACGTCCCAAGCGCTGCGAGTAAACGGAATTGGATGAGTCCAATCCGTTGCCATAGCCAGAGTCCGATAGATTCTTGGATGGCTTCTTCTTCTGCAGCTGGGTCATCTTCTCCCAGTCGGGCTGCTGGGGCTCACCCTCGCCAGGCTTGCGGATGTTGTAAATGGGCTTGGCGCGATCGGCCAACTTGGATTGCCATTCATCGAGGGACAAATAGTTGGTACCCTCCTCCTCCTCATCGCTATCGATGAGTATATCGTTGTTCCCCTCCAAGTAATGATTGGATGTAATGGCACGTTCCATCTCATTGATGTCATCATCTAAGTCGCTATCCGTTAGCGATGACGACGACTCTAGCAAAATATACTTCTCCTCGATGTCCTTCAGATGGGAGCCCCAGTTATGGGCACCGCCACCATTCCGCTTGACAATCGGCTTAACGCCCGTCTTCTTGGAGCCCGAACGGCGATCGAGCTTCCCCTTCACAACGCGCCTGCCACCCATGTGGCGACTCTTCTTGCATGTGTAATGAAAAATACGGGCCGGCTTCGGCTCCTCATGTTCCCGTTCGTGCCGCTCGATGATGTGTTGCAAATTGTACTGATATTCCAATTGCTGTTCCAGCTCCTCGAGGGCCAGCAGCTTGTCTTGCTCCAGTATATGTAGCTCCAACTGCAGCTGCTCGGGCGACTTTTGATTGAGCGAGAAAAATCCATTTGCGTTTTTCTCGCTCTCCGACTTAAAACCAAACAAACCCAACTTCAGATTGCCCTTCGAGCCGGACATCTTTGATCGAATCTTGCTGCGCTTCACCTTGCCACGTCCACGGCCATTGACCAGGCTGAGCTGGCCCAGGCATAGGCCGGAGGTCTCATCATCGATGTACAGCAACTGATAGCGATTATTCTTCAAAATATTCATACTTTTCGATTTTCCGAAAAAAAAAAACACACAACAAAAAAAAAAAAATTTAATTCCCTTTCCTTCCAATTTTCAACTTACTACACCGTATGAAATGAAAAAGTGAGCGAGTCCTGCCTGTGCTTCCCAACAGGTAAACTCTTGTCACAGGCAACAGGCAACTAGATGAGATTTTTGAATTTCACAATTTTTTGGGCTCGATAAAAGCTCAACTAAAGGTGAGCCACAACATCGATAAAAATTTAATATATAAAAAAAAATAAATAAATAAATTAAAACCCGTGAAACTTCATTTTATACTTTTTATCTCACGTTATTTTATATTTTTATTTTATATGTTATATATTATATTTACTTTTATTTTATATATTATATATTATATTTATTTCTACATATTTTATATATTATATATTATTATATTTATTATTTTATTTTTTATAAATATTTTATATTATATTTAGTTTTATTTTATATATTATATTTATTTCTATTTTATACATTATAAATCATATTTATTTTTATTTTATTTATTATATATTATATTTATTTCTATATATTTTATATATTATACTTCTTTCTGTTTTATATATTATATATTATATTTATTTTATTTTTTATAAATATTTTATATTATATTTAGTTTTATTTTATAAATTATATTTTTTTTATTTTATATACTATATATTATATTTATTTTTTAAATTTATTTTATATATTTACTTATTTTTTAATTTTTTTTGACTCGATTTTTTTGACGCCTTTAAAGCTTAGCTTAAAGCGAAAAAAAAAATTTAATAAAAATAAATAATTTAAATATCATTAAAACTCCATTTTATATATTTTGTATATAATATTTTTTATATTATATTTTTATGCACATATTATTTATTTAATTTTTTTTATATTTATTTTTATTTTCTTAAATTTTTTTAAATATTTATTTTTTATTATTCAATGTTTTTTATTTATTTTCTATGCATTTATTTTTAATTTATTTATTTTTAATTTATTTATTTTTAATTTATTTATATTTTTTTTATTTTTAATTTTTTTATTTATTTTATACATTGTTTTTGTTTTTCATTTTCAAGGTACACTCTTGTTGCCATTAGCGACTTTTGACTTTAAACATTTTTGGGGTTCGATTAAAGCTGAACTAACGGTGAGCCACAACATCGATAAAAATTCAATAAAATAAATAAATGAAAACTCGTGAAATTCATTAAAATTTCATTCAACATTTGGCATCCTTTTTTTTTAATTTAAATATCCTTTTCTGCAATTAACGTAACGTTCAGTGTGAACTAAAGATTAAATTGATCCCAAAACAAAAATAACCCCGTCCAAAGGATGAGGGCGGCAAAATTAGTAGCCACAAGTGAATGGAAGCAGAAAAAATATTGTAATCGAGCCTTTGATGTTGATGCCCCGGAATCCTTTCGCGGAAAATCTTAACAAGCTTTTGATATTCGAGATTTTTCAGCTCGAGTTTTTTTCCGCCTTCTGTTTTCTTTTAATTTTCCCTTTTTTTTCTTCTTTATATATTATATTTTAATTATTTATTTCTATTTATATATTATATATTAAAAAATTTTATTTTATTTGTTAATTAATTATTTTAATATATTTTTTTTTATTTTATTATTATATTATATACTATAAAATTTTATTTTATTATTATATTATATACTATAAAATTTTATTTTATTTATTAATTAATTATTTTAATATATGTATTTATTTTATTTTATTTATTTTTATTATTATTGTTAATTTTTTTAATTAAATTTATTTTTATTATTATATCAATATTCATTTATTTTTATCAATGATTTTAAATTCATTTAATATTTTTAATTTTTAATATATTATTTATTTAAATCAGTTTTCAGTTTTTTTTACTTTTTTAAATTTCAAGGCAATTTTACTTTTCTCCTCCTTTCCTTTTCATCGCATTTACTCAATGCCGCCGCAAACTTGCGAGTTTTGTTTTGTTCTTATTCTTTTTACCTCATTTATCAACTTTTCCCTTCGTTTTCTTCTCCTCCTTCTTCTTCTTTTTTAATGCTTCTACATTAAATTCAACAACTGCTGCTGCTCAACAAAAACAAAGGCGGCAACTGCAGCGCATAAAAAACAAGCTCGAAGCCCCAAGTTGGAGCAGCGTGACGGGTAGATATCCTCGCAAAGGACTCAGTTTATGAACTGCGAGCCAAAGATACTTTGTTCATGAGACAGGACATGACTAAAGACTTCAACTTTAAATGTATTGAATAAGTATATAAAAAATAAACTTTAAATCTGAGACAAACTAAGAAACTGAAAGACTGCAAAATGATGGTAAATTTAAAAATATCCTTAAACGAATTAATAGGGTAACTGGAGAAAGGTGAAGTAAGCACATTTCTATTTTAAAATTGTTTTTTCATGGACATCCTTTGAAATCCCTTCCGCCGTTACAGGGTATCAAATGTCTGCAAACTTTTTGTGCGGCCTGCAATTTTCCCTTTAATTACTACGAGTAACACACGTTCGCTGTCAGGACAAACGAAAAGGGAGCACAGGACACAGGGCACAGGACACAGTACACAGGACACAGACATGTTTTGTGTTTTGAGGGTCACGATTGCAAATTAAATGAAAAGCGAGTGAATGGAAAAATGCCACATAAAATTGTTAAATAAAATTGAAGGAAAATCCAAATGAAAGCACTTTGCTCCGGAAAATCTCTGCTCATGTCCATGTCCATGTCCATGACCAATTTCCCCTGCCCCGCACACATCCTTGGATACATAAACAAAATAAAAACTAACAACAAAAAGCAATTAGTCAACAGTTTCACAAAAATAATAATAATGAAGAAGTAGAAACAAGTTTCTAAATATGATAAATGCATCACAAGGCAACAATGATGAATATTGAGATGAAAGGGACGGACGTGGAGTTGGATGCTATGAAAAAGAGACAAAGACAAAGGCAAAGGCAAACCCAAAGACAAAGGACCAATGGACCAATGGACGGGAATGGGGAACGGGGATGGAGGCAGACAAAAAAGTCAGCTTGTTAAAATTGATTGCCTGACCAAAAACCCGGATCACACTGGGTAGCCCATGGCAACCATGGAGAAACCACTTGGTTAACAGTTACCTTTCTGGTTGAGGAGCAGAACATTGATTTATATTTGTATTGACACTTCAAGCAACTCCCCCAAAATTTGCAGCTCAGCTCAGCTCAGAAGATTCAGGCCCCGAAGCCTGTAAATAACCAAAGCAATTCCATTGTCTATACTCAGGATACAGTCCAACTGTCCAGCTGTCCTTTTGTCCTTTTGTCCTACTGTCCTACTGTCCTACTGTCCGACTGTCTGTTGTCGGGGCCAGTCCTCTGTCCGCTGTTTGTTTGCCTTGCGTACAAATTTGTCCTTGTCATTGTTTTACAAGCTCAAAAAGGACCCTCCTTACATTCACACAGAAGTGAACGAATGCCTCTTCCAGTTAAAAGGACACAATTCATCGATTAACAACAACAAAAAAACAAAGCAGAAGCAAAATTCACCTTCAAATGCGGCAAATAAAGTTCATTTCAAAAATTTGTAAAAAGGAAATACAAATATTTTTCACTCACCCACAAATTTTCAACATTTTCCCAAAGAATTTTCCTCAATTTGAATTTTTGCCGAATTTATGTTTCCGTTCACAAAGGAAACAAAGTCCTGGCAACGCTCTGTCCATCTAGGAGCAAAAAGAAAAATAAAATAAATTTCAATAAATATATCCTTGTTGAACAACATTCCTTACATATTGATAATTAATGTTTTCTCAGCTCAGTCCAGGGACAGCATAAAGATTATGGCAGCAATTGGTGAGGCGGTAAAGGAATTTTCCAAAGGATCAACATTTTATGTGCGAATATGCAATTTGAAATAAAACTTCCTTTCATATACATGTATATGTATATGGGTGTATGCATGTGTATATGTATGTGTAGGACATGGCCGGGCATTCGTCGCATAAATTGACTTCCCAAATTTTGGGCTTAAATTGTATTACAATTTACGCCTTGGCCTTTCATTTCAATTTCAATTTCAGCTTCAATTTCATTTTCATTTTCAATTTCAATTTCAATTTTATTTATAGCCTCGGCGGCTGCAATCGATTGCGTTGCCATTTGAGGGCAACGTGACAGGAGCATATAGCATATCAGGCAAGGATGTCGTCCTGCCCAAAAACACCAGGCCAATGGCACCTGATGTCGTGTGTCATTTTTTTACGTTACTGAATTTAATCCTCCCACACACACACACACACACACACACACTCGCACGCATACGCATACGCACACAGCCACACAGATGGTGCTTCATCTTCGTACGAGAGTCGGCAAATTAAATAAGGCAAAAGCCGCAACTCGCGTGTTTCCTGTCTGACTGTCTGACTGTCTGAGTGACTGCCCGTCCGAGTGCCTCCCAACTGCCGCCGGCAGTCCAACCAAACAACCCGTCCTTCCAACTGAATGCCAGCGCCTGCCAATTGTGCGTCGCCTCCTCCTCCTCGTCCTCCTCATGCTGCTCCTTCTCCTTCTCCCCCTCCTCCTCCTCCTTTGCATGTTTATCTAACGAGTAAATACAATTTTAATTAAATGTAAATCACATTGTCAACTTACGCAAGAGCAGCCTACAAAAGTGCCTCCTCACAGCCTCAGCTTTTATAGGAGCCGAAGTTGTGAGTCGCAACTGAAGCTGCTCCTGCGACTGCTCCTGCTCCTACTCCTGCAGCTGATGCTGAAACTGAAACTGAAGCTAGAGGAGTAACATCTGGCATTGGTTTCTCATGTTTGTGGCTAAAACGTAGACAGCCCGACAAGAAATCCTCTTATGTACATACAACCACACATACATGCATACATTCATGCATACATACATATATTCATGCATACATATATACATGCACGCATACATACATATTTACCCATACGCCTTTATATGTAACTGTGTGTACGACTATTGTCTTTAAAATTAAACATTGTATAGACATACATACACACATGTATGCATAGGTATGTGTGTGTGTGTGTGTTGTGTTATGGATGTATCTGGCTGCCATCCTCTCGAACCACAAGCCAGCGACAGTAAAACACACAACACCCTTGAGATTATTAATTAAAAGACAAGAAAACATAATTTCTAAATTTACGCACATGCAAACATGAAGCACATACATAACCGCTCCAGTTCCCTGTATGCATGTGTGTGTGTGTGTGTGTATGGTATGCTGTGTTTTTTGCTCGTCATTATGTCGTTTAAGTCAAAAAACGAAAAAACAAAAAACAAAAAAAATAAATAAAAAAAATAACAAAACGAAATAAGAAGCTTAACATAATGCCATGGGATTGCGTCAGCCAGTGTTGCACAATGGCGCGTTCTGTAACTAAAAGTCGCAGATGTTATGCAACACAGACAGTGACCAAAACGAAAAGTCATCAAGTTTTCTTTGGCTTGTAAAGTATTCAATTTGTGAAAAGACAAAAACGACGGGAAATGCCACCAAAACATCTGCATCCTCATCGCATCACATTTAGATTTAATGTATCAACGGAGCCTCACGTCTCGCCCAGACCCGAAGATGTGCGTATTTGTGATCAACAATCATTGTACGAATATGTGTATCAATAATTATGATTTCAATTATCCGCAGAAGGGTGCATTATTTCGAAAGGTAGTCATGTGGTTGGATAATCCAACGGAGAAGCGTATGGTTATTCAAGCTGCAATGAATTCCAGATCCGATTTGAACATATTTATCTTAGCTAGAGAAATATCCAAAGGCATGGAAGATGACGAATGGACTGATATCTCATCCTCAGAGGATGGCGAATAATTTTTTACCTAGACACATAGCCTTTTACATGTAGAAAAAGCATGCATACACACATACATACATGCATTCATTTATTCATATACACATACACACATACACACACACACACACTCAAAATAAACTGATTCCTTAAGTAACTTTTTGTACATAACCTCACTTGAGTTGGCAGCTTACTTGTTTTGCTTGTCGGCGATTGATACGCAAATCGAGCAGCTTAAAAGTCGGCGGCACCATAACCGTTAGTCATTTATATCACTGCCTGCAAGTTGGCAACATGCCATGTCCCATGCTATGCCACTCCAGGCGCATTAAAAACGACATGTAACGCCATTCCCGTTGCGACTTTGTTGTGGGCGTTCCTCTTGTGCGGCAGCCATGACAAAGAATTCTGGCGGTTGAGGCGTAGGAAGTGTAGAGGAGACAACGGCGACGATGGCACAGGCAGCAAGCAAGTACAGGCTCGGGCAAAGTTTATAAGCGCAGATTACAGCCAAAAGTAGTTGCAAAACTTGTGTACAACTGTAAGGAAGTTGTGGTTCGAGTACTACGAACTGCACAACTACAGAAAAACTATCAAATATTGTTTATATGCACGAAGGAAACCACTGCGCACTTTGATTTATAAAACACGTGTTTAACATGGTAACTGATCTGCGAAAAACATCCGATTCGTGATCGCGTTGCAAAGAGACTGATCCAAAGCTTAAATAAAGCTTTCCAATTTTTGCTCAAATCCGCATCACGTGATCCAAGCTTTTGTTAGCTAATAGAGCGACACCAAACCAAAGCTTTGTGATCACGTGATGCAGATTTATGTAAAAACTTCGACTCGTACATACATACGTATGTATGTATGTATTTGTTTTTTCTTTTATTTTTGTTTCTCCTTTCTTTTAACAGATAAGAAATTTGTAGGCAGGTCTGCAATTAAACCCACCCCCTGGCGGTAGCTTTTGGCACATGTCCGGCACGTGATTTGCTGAATTTGGCTGTTCACTTGATTGTATGTGTATGTATGCACGCGTATGTAGTATGTGTATGTAGATATGCAGATGTGTATATTATGTATGTACGCATGTGTTTAAAGGCTTGCACAAAGTACCAATTATGTTTGTGTATCCGGAACAAACAATGTCTCATGCTTGGGACCATCAATTCAATTGGAAGTGAAATTGCTTGGTACGAGCGTTGGTCATGCATGTGAATTGATGTTGCCAGTTGCCAAGAGCGATAAAAGCATCATCAAGGCTCCTTCGATTGACACGAATTTCTTGGATATATCTAAAGGAGTGTGGAGCACACAGGATGTCCCTTTGCAAGGCAACGTTTGTGACTATCTAACTGTACTGGAAACTCTAAAGCAGCATTGTCATAGTTTATGCCGTCAAAGTGAAAAGCCATGCGAGAAATTATATGTCAAAGTTTCACTTTTGATATGCAAAGGCAAATGCCTGGCTGCCTGTCGTTGGCATTGGCGTTGGCGTTGGCGTTGGCGTTGACGTTGGCTTTGGCGTTGACATCGTCTTGACAGTGGGTAGTGGGTATTAGATATTAGGGTACTTGTTACCGGCTTTCTAGTTTTCGGTATGGTATGTAGCAGTGGAATCGGCACGCTTCAGTGATATGCACACAAAGACACATTTGCAAGCAGCCCGCCGACTACAAAGAAGCTGACAACGAGAAGGGAAAGATCTACCAATTACTCGAGTTACTGGCCCAGTCCCGGGCAGGCAAACGCTCAATGCAAGTCTCGTTCGGTATGTCGTTTTGTCGCTATGTCGCTCTGTCGTTTGGTCGCCCTGTCGCTCGGTCGCTCAGTCCGGAGGATGTCATTGAAACGTATCCGGCCCTTTAGCCTTTCCTTTTTATTTCTTGTGCCGCTCTCTTTAGTTGCTTGTGCCTTCCTCTTTCTTCGCTCCTCTGTGTGCTTGTCCTTTTAGTTTTTGTCTATGAGACGACTGCTTCCTCTTTGACTGTTTCTTTTCTCTGTTGACTTTTCCTTGGGCTCACTGGCGCCGGCCTCTGCACCCGCGTCCCCCCCAGCCTTTGCTTCGTACCCGCAACGCAGCTTTCTTTTCTTTATTTTTACTCTTTCTTTATTACTTTTTTTTTTTCTTTTGTTGTCTTTCTCTTTGCCAGCATTTTCTCGCATCTTCCTGGGCATCACTCAAAGCTATGTAATCTACCCTACTTTACAGTTGGAAAACGCAAGAAGCGTTCCCACTGTCACTGACGCGCTATCTGACGGCTTTGGTTGCGGCCTTTCAACTGCATTCAATGCAGTCGACAGACAATTTGGCTTTGCCTCCACTTCACTTCTCGTCTCATACCTTCCACCCTTCCTCCGCGCGTTCCACTCTCGTGTGTTCCTCTTCATTCTGTTTGTGCGCACTTTGGTTAATTTGATTTCGTTATTACTTTGTTTCGATTGTCTCTCTCTCTCTGTGTGTGTGTATGAGTGAGTGTATGAGTGTGTGCGTGAGTGTATGAGTGTGTGCGTTAGTGTGCGTGTGTGTGAGTGAGTGCAAGTGCATATGTCCATTTCCTCCCTCTCTTCCCACTGTTGTCTGCACATATGTGTGTGTGGGCGTGGGCATGGGCGGGTGCGTGTGCATTTGGAATCAGCAACGGACAAGTTTTAAATGAATTCCCTGGTCCACGCTGAGTTTGTCCTTGTCTTCGTCCTGTGAATTGCAATAGTCTGTCAATCATGTGGCATTTTAATGCTGAAAAAACTTACAATGAAAAATGCAATCGAGAAGCGCACAAAATGTCCCATCAAGGAGCATGTGACCCACTTTCCATGTTAGGGATCAGCCGAGGAGTGCACTACATTAAACGCGTAACAGGATAAAGGATAAAAGACACACAAAAAAAAAATGATACATTGATTACTTGAAATAATGACTGCGATTATTCAAACTGTGGAAAAAAATTTGAAGATTTTATAGAATCAAAAGGCTTCACGCTGGCCAGAGGAGAGGAAGGACATTAAACTGGTGGCCGAAAGTCAAAGTAATCCCTCTTCTTTGGGCGATGCGTCCGGGCGTTGCCCAATAAACGTTGGGGCCTGTCAAGCGCCATCGTTAGACAGTCTCCAGAATTTATTGAGTCCATTAAACGCAACATTAGTTAGACTCGTCCACTCTTGCCCAGGACTCTCTGACGTGGGCAGGACTCGGATTCGGATTTCGATTCGTTGAGGGGAGGCGTTGCCTTGGCCATGCCAGGCTCCTGACATGCAATTTATTGCTTGGCGATAATTGGCACTCCGCAATCGAAAGTCCAAAGTCCATAGTCCACAGTCCACAGTCCGAAGTCCTTGTTCCTTGTTCCTTGTTGCTGTTTATTAATAAATTGTCACTTGCAACTGGCAGCATCGGCAGCGACACATATGACACACTATGTGAACGCTCCTTGGAGTCGGACAACTGCGCCTGCACTTTAGTGCCCATCGCTGACCGCTTGATAGAGGCATTATTATGGACCTTCCTTTGAACAGAATGGAGCAGGATGGAACAGGACGAGGACTACATGGCAAACATTCCCAATTAGCTGATATCATCGTTCACCCAGTCGTCAGTTGCTGTTTGTGTTGCTCCATCGTGCCCATTCCGGCTACCGCTTTCATTCCTTTTTCCGTCTCCATTCCTGCTCCCATTCTGTCCCTATGTCCTTGTCCTTGCCTAATCCCTGTTAAGCTTTATCGAAATTGTATCATTATCATATCGAGTGACGCCATTTTCGGATCCAACTGCTTAGCAAGTAACTGAAGTGGCAGCGCCTTCACCAACTCTAGGGCCAGTCTCAGCTCCAGCTGCAGGCCCAGCCCCACCTCCATTCCTGGCCTCAGCTCCACCTCCAGTCTTGGCCCTAGTCTCGGCTCAGTCTATGGCTATGGCTTCGGATCCGTGTGTATATTTTATACCTGAGGGAAATCTGCTCATCCGTATGACCATGGGACTCCACCGCCTTACCACCCCACCTCCCACTGACCCACCTCCCAGGACTGTTGCCAATCGCTTGCCATGGTCGTCGATTTGGCGGTTGTAACAAGTTTTCTTCGAGTTCTTTATTCTTGGTGCGCATCGACGCGTTTGCCTGGACTCTAGCCTAAGCTGCTTATTATCCTTTGGGAGCTCAGCGCTAACGCCATATGTACATGGCTTAAGCAGGACACACACACACACACACACACACACACACACACACACACACACACACACACACACACACACACACACACACACACACATAAATACATAAATAGATTTGAGCACGTTAATTGGATATTGAGGCACGCAGCCGGAAGCTCAGAAAACCTTAAGTATCCTTCATTTAAGATCCTTACAAAGAAACTAAAATTAGATCTCTCCTTTTGTGCAGTTTATTTTGCATGTCCTGGACAATTTCTAGGACAACTTCAATTATTATTCTAACTGTGAAGTTGACATCATTTGAGAATCAAATTCAATTTGTGATTGATGCAAAAGTTTGCGGTGTCATTAAAAGGATTGTGGGACGAAGTCCTTGGAGTCGATAAGTCCTTGTCATTTGTTTGCTGCGCAAATAAAAATCCTTTCTGCATGAATGGAAATACAAAAATAATAACGCAACTTCAGACAGAATGAATGACAATGGAATCTGAGTTGTCGTCTGGCGGGCACAGAAAGCGAATCGCAAAAGCATTATCCTTCAACAATGGGACACTTGCAAGTCTATGTCCTTTTGCCAATTGCCATACAAAGGCGGTCGCCGCCTCATCGCTTATTGTTAATTTTAATGGGGACTGGGGGATTGGAAGGTTGGGGATGGCGATGGCGATGGCGATGTTAAAAAAGCGAACATAATTCATGGTCCACTTGGACAAAGCAGAGTGCCTTAGTCCTTGCTCCCTACATCCTGTCCGGCAGCCTGGAGCTGCCCAATACAGGGTAACCAGCAACGCTAACAAGGACATTAATAATATCTTAACGGAGACGTTGAAGTGGCGCCCACCACCCATGACCAGCAGGACGCGAACTTTCGGGATGTCTGTGATGGGATCACCCAACCATCCCCGGCCCGCTCCTTGCACAGACATTGCAGGACGTGGTCGAGCACAAAATGCAGTTAATTAATCATTTGAAGCAAAAGTAGTTTGGTGCTTGATTTATTTTCGGTCATAAGAAGTTGCTGCCAGCCACGCGGCAACCACAACAAAAGTTAAAGTTTTTTATCTGCTGACAGGCAGACGACGACCGGAGGAGTAGCCGCCGCCGCCGCCGACGCCGGCGCCACTGCCTGGAGCCTAACACTGGCGCCGTTACGCAACTGAAGCAGCGGCATTCGGGCCAAGATATTAAAAAGCATCAACACAAATACAAAACCCACACACTCACACACTCACGCACATACACACACATACACACACATACACAAAACCATTCAAGCCAGTCAACCCAAAAAAACCACATCGACAGGAAGTCACTAAAAATGGGCAAAGGATGGAGGTGGGAATGGGGGTGGTGCTGGGATCGGGGCTGGAGTTGGGGTTGGGGGTGGAGCGACTGCGTCAGCTTCAACTACCAGTCGATTAATTAAACCGCAAGCGTTTAAGCGGCAAACCACAGCAGCGGTAACACCATCAGGCACATCAACACATACACACGCTCGCGTTAACATGTACAGACACGTGCAGACAACACTCCCACACACACACACACAAGCACACACACACATACTCATGCTCATATTAACAAACGCTCAGCGTGCTATCCACTCACATTCACACTCACACTTAAGAAGCGACCTACCAAACAACCACCCACACATGCACAGATACATGTATTTACCTACACACACACACACGCACACACATGCATGCAGCAGGCTGAAACACACTCTTTTTATAGGTTACATCTAGGGCCGGGCCCTTCGCGGCAGAGGCAATCAAATTTCGTATTAATTATGTGCTTAACCAAACACCCCGCCTGAGAGATACCCACACCGAAAGTCGGAGGTGAGAAGCGCCTCCTCTGCCACTGCCTCTGCCGCTGCCATTGCTTTTACTTCTGCCTGTGCCTCTGGCTTTGCCTTTGCCGTTGGCTTTGCTTCTGCTTCTGCTTCTGTTGCTGGGCAAATTGTAAACTGTAAACTGTAAACTGTAAACCGTTAGCTAGGGTCACGTTGTGTGGGATTATGCGACGATGAGGATGTTGAGCGCCGAGATGTGAGCTGCGAGAAATGAGACCGGAGAACTAGAGCTAAGGAATGGGCACGATGAGCGGCACTAAACATACACACATGCACACGCACACGCACTCACACACACACACACTCGCACACAAACAGTCTGATGGCTATGCGGGTCAGGGACAGGGCAATAATTCTTTGGTTTTCACATTTTGCAAGCTCCACTGTCGAAAATCCTTTTGCGGCTTATGTTCCATACTGGGCGACACATGTCACGGGTCAGTTGCTTTTGGGCCTGGGCTTGGGCGCCGGGGCTTACATTTGCCTCGTCGACACAATCCCGTTTATTATTGCATGAATGTTATAATACTTGATATAATTTCATAAATTCGGACTCACTCAATTTCTCAGGTTATTCACCTCGTTTACCACCTGTGGGGACTTCGCTCTTCGACAAGCAAGAAAGCAAACCTGAAAGTAAAAGCTTTTTATTAAATGTGCATTAATTTAGAAATTCGATAGATGGAATTATTTATTTATAACCGTAACTTTTTGTAATTCAATGCAATAAAAAAAAATGTATCAATTTAATTTATGTATTTTATTTTTATATTTATTTTGATCTTCAAGTCAAAGCTACGTGCGCAGGCGGCTTTGGCTTTTGCCGCCATCTTGAATTCCCATGGAAGCTCTACGCGCAGGGCTGCAAAGTATCGTGCGCTTTGACTTAGGCTTGGGCTTTGTTGCTGCCAGTGTGACCGAATGCGATTTTTGTTTTTGCCGTGTGGCAATATTTTGAAGCAAATTGAGCAACAATTAAACGAGATTTGCACAACAACAAGTGGAGAAAATGGAAAACTGACAAAAATAAATAAAAAACTATTACAACCAAAAGCGAAAAGTTATGCAGTTTTTTAAGTGAATATGATTGCATTCTAATGTCAGCCATAAATTAGCAACTCGCACGACACACAACTTCTCCATGCGCCCCACAGCTGCCATGCCATGCTCCATGCAATGCTGCTCACTTTAGCTGCAGCCGCCCACGCATCTCCGCCCCTGCCCCCGCCCACCCGCGCGTCTCGTGCATTACGTGACAGGAGTATGTGAAACTTTTTAACTTGAACGAAAATTTATACGCTGAAAAATATCGCAAGCGATTTTACAGGGCACAAAGAAAATAAAATAAATAGAAGAGTGCAAAAAAAAAAAGCGAAAAATGAAAAACGAAAAACGAGAAACGAGAAACACAAAAATAAAAAAATGAGAATGAAGGAATGTGCGAAAAATGCACAGTATAGCATTTGATCATATGAGATTGGGAATGGGTTTAGGATGGGAATCCAGAGGGGAAGTTAGAGGGGAATTCAACGGTTGAGCTGGTGGGGAATTCGACGGGTGAGTGAGTGGGGGAATGCGTTGTGCGTTGGTGGGGAATTCGACGGGTGAGCTGGAGGGGAATTCAACGGCTGAGTTGGTGGAGAATTCGAAGGCTGAGTGTGTGGGGGAATGCGTTGTGCATTGGTGGGGAATTCAGCGGGCGAGTTGAAGGGGAATTCAGTGTGGGAGTTGAGAGCTTCGCAATTCAGTGCGGTTTCACATGCCACAAGAATTTTGAACGTGTCTGGTTCCCTGCTGTGACTGCGCCAGCTGTAGCCACTAACGCAGCTGCAGCTCGATTTCTTCTATGCAGGCAGCCTCTCTTCGAATGGGAAAGGGGGATGTAGTGGTAACTTCCAACCGCACGACGCGACTGTAGATGAAAAAACTGGCGAGGATTACATGGCACCACAAAAGTTTTTCCGCTTGATTTTCATGTTGATTATAATCTTTATTTACAGAATCGTGATGAGGCTTTTCATAAGCATCTCCAGGTGTATGTGTGTGTGTGTGTGTAGCAGGAAATTTGGATGAAAGCTTTGGCAACTAGAGGTTGGCAAATTAATGACCCAATTAGGAAACGGGCCTACAAATATTATCGACCAAGGAACATATCTAAATCGATATAAACTTACAGTTATTTATCGACATAAGTCATGGCAAAATATGCCAAATATTATAGAATATCGATAACTTTTAAATAGTATGTCACACAATCGAAAATTTACACACATTCGCCCCATAATTACATAAATATTTTTTTAATATAATTTTTTTTTCATTATAAACGCAATAAAATTTATTTAGAAAAACCGTTATAATAATTTTTGAAATTCGATTTTTCGAAAACATATCAATCATTGTGGATATCACGCTTCAGTCTTCAGTCTTCAGTCTTTAGTCTTCAGTCTTCGGTCTTCGGTCTTCGGTCTTCAGTCTTCAGTCTTAAGTCTTAAGTCTTCAGTATTCAGTCTTCAGTCTTCAGTCTTAAGTCTTAAGTCTTCAGTATTCAGTCTTCAGTCTTCATTCTTCATTCTTCAGCCCTGGTAATTGGCCTGCCATAACCTCAATTTGGCTTCCGCCGTGTGACGGACAAAACGTGACTGGACTGAAGTAATTTTTTTTTTTTTTTTTTTTTTTTGTATCCGAGGAATAGCAAGAATTTTGAAGCTTGAAAAGAAAAAAAAATATATTATTAATGGTAAGTGATTTAATTATTGAAATTAATTGTATTTCTTATTAATTACTTCTTTCAGGTTTTTAAACTTCTATAGTGCTGTAAGTATGGTGAGTATCAGAGAGCTGGATGAGAGCAACGAGAAGAAGGTGCGATCACCAGTTAATAAGCGTCATCATCGTGGCGTCTACTTGGATACACAGCCAATGAATTTGGCAGCACGCCGCATCACCATTGCAATGGCCCAGAAGACTTTGGCAATTGTCCGACGGGTGAGTCCCAATCCCAAGACTTTGGTGACCGTAATCATTGGACCCACTGAGATTCCATGCGACTTGGGATTGCTTCGTTGTAGCAGCAAATATTTCAGTAATCGCAAGCCGGGAATGGCATTCGGATTGCCGCCATGCCATGTGAGTGTCGAGGCATTTGGAATTATTTACAAGTGGATGTCCGGACCCAATGAATTGGTGCCACCAAAGCAACTCATAAGTGTGTACAGGGCCGCAATGTATCTGGAAATTGACGCGCTGCTCGAACAGTTTTTAAAGGAGTTCAAGAATCCGCGCTCGACACGCGAGGAGATCGGCTTCTATATGTACTACGGCCTGAACAAGCTCAATGTCGATGTACCCTATCGGAAGGGGGGTATGAGGGTACAGAAGTTCTTTCTGACCTTGATCGGTACCATGGAGTTCCTAGAGCTTTGGCCCTACGCCCTAATAAAGCTACTCAAATCCTCGCACATCTGTGTCAACTCCGAGATGGAGGTACTTTTAGCGGCTATGATTTGGCTCCATCACAACTACGACGAGCGTTCCGCCTACACCGATGAGCTGCTCCACTGTGTACACTTTGACAATATCCCACTCGAGGCACTGCTTCAGCTGCGCCAACACAAGCCCGACAACGAACTGTTGCGGCTGTTCTATCGTCCCGAGATCGAGGCTTACCTGAAGCGTGCTCCATCTCATAACAATAATATAAGGAACTGCGGACGCCGTAAGTGGATATACGATCAGCTATCCACCTACCACCATGACGTGCACTGTCCCAGGCGTAACTTCGTAACGTTGGATCAGTTCGAGAGCTTCCAGACAACTCTGCGCCTTGCCCCCAGCCTCCACTGGTGGCATCGCCAGCAGCTTAATCCGTACGTGCACACCTGCCGCCACAGGGAGTGTCGCCGCACACGCACAGTAAAGTAGAAAGCTCAAATAATGCTATTCCGATTAACAGACTAATTAATCAATTTTATATTAAACAAATGTTTCCATTACTAACTGAATAACTGATTAATTCGGGGTTGGTTTCCCATAATTAACTTTCATTTATTGCCTTCAAATTATCCCAAAAGGAGGCTTTTATTTAAAAACATAATTATTGTATTTGAACTTGCAAAATGTACTAATTACACTAAGTGTACTAAATGCGCTAAAAAGTGTGTTTTTACTAAATATACTGATCATACTTGTTGTATTTTATGTTCTAAATTATCCTTATATACTAAACGTACTAAATACATGGGGTGCGCTTAAAATGTAAAACATGCACTAAACGACCCTTGTGTACTAAATGTATTGCGTATCCCTTAAGTACTTAATGAACTAAATACACTGGGCTTACTAAATGAACTAAATAAACTGGGTTAACTAATTGTACTAAATACACTGGGTTTACTAATCGTACTAAATACACTGGACTAAGTAAATGTACTAAAACACTAGGTTTGATAAATGTGCTAAATGCACTGAACTGAACAAATGTACTAAGCCTCTGGGTTTGGCCGATGTACTAAATACACTAGCTGTGCGGAATGTATTTAGTGCGCCAATACAAAGTAAATGTACTAAACGTCCCCACAGTACGAAATACACTAGTTGTACTAAATTTATTAAACAGACTAGGTGTACTAAATTTATAAAACACAATACTGTGTACAAATTAATATTACTAAGCGAACTAAATGTAATGAACATACTAAATGAACTTGATGGACTCAATGTATACTTTTGAAATGTACTAAATGTACTAAGCCAAGTTAATATTCTAAAAATGTTATTGTTTAAAACGACCAGTCCTTAAAGTTGGGCAGCAAGCCGACTCCTTTCACTATGTTATTTTCTGACAAGGACATCTGACCTTATTCACAGGTTACCCAACGCGGACATCGGACATCTATCGGTTCCTTCATTTGGTGCTCTAAAAATAAATTTGGTAATTATTTTATTTATCTAAAGTCATGAAAAATATTTAATTATTTAAATTTCTTGATCGTATTAGAGTTTCAAATCAGAGGACGTCACACTCTTGGTTAGGTATATTTTCAGTATATCAATTTGGTATTTTATTTTTATCTTTGCGGAAAATGTAAAATTGCTTACATATGCAACGCTCAATTGATGGTATTATCCTGGGGCATCTGCCAAATGCAGTTGTTCCCATTGTCCAACCATTTGGCGGCCGAACTCTCAGTTGGCACAGGATCTTAAATGGACTCTGGGGACAATATGACAATTGTTGGTTTTCCAAATATTCCGTATTTTTTGGATTGTTAACGAGCACTTCAGCTGCAGAATTTCCCCCAACTGCTCCGGCTCCCGGCTCCACTCACAGCACTCCTTGCACTGCCTCATATCCTTGACCGCTTCCATTTTCATTCCAATTTGATGTTGCTTCAGTGGCATCAATGGGTCAGGACGTAGATGAGGCAGCAGCAATTTTCTTCTTTTTATTTTTTTGTTTTTGGGTGCGTGCGAAGGGATTTGTCTACCAACGGTGGCGATGTGGAGCTTTAGGCGCGTCCTTTGATATTACCGAATTCCTGACTCTTGTGGGTGGGTCCTTAGCCGGGAGCGATACACATTTATTTCCATTAGCAGCCACGTGAAATATTTCCGCTAATTGCCATTTGGCATTTGGCATTTGGCTGGAGTTGAGGTCAAGTTCGTTGTGGTGATGGCAAGGCAAGGGGTACGACAAATTCCAAGGGGCGTGAGGGGAAGGTGTAGGCGGTTGGTTACGGATTCGGGGTTTCGGTTTCGGTTTCGGTTTCCCCGGGCAGCCAATTTTGTAATTAATCATTTTCTGATTTGGCATTTGAACTGTTTTTCGCTGAATCGAGGAGCCAAAAAACTGAATGGCGGCATTGTTGTTGGCTGGTGCGTATTTTCCGGGCTTTTTCTGGGCATTTTCCGGAAATTTTACGCACCGTTGAAGTTTAATCGAAAAAGTATTTTTGTGGCCAATGAAAATTCCAATAACAAAATTTCAACAACAAAACTTCTTTGGCTTTTATGTCAGTGCTGTACTAAACTTCAGGTATGCCCGCCCTGACACAGCCGAGTGTATCCTGGCAGGTCCTCAGGCAACCATTTAAGATGGTACTGCAGACTGCAGCTGACAAATACGAAAGTCTCGTTGAGGAGTCGTG
Source organism: Zaprionus lineosus (assembly GCA_035044505.1). Lineage (NCBI taxonomy): Eukaryota > Metazoa > Arthropoda > Insecta > Diptera > Drosophilidae > Zaprionus > Zaprionus lineosus. The sequence goes on from JAWNNX010000676.1 coordinate 878,449, forward strand.
GGCCAAAACGTGCAATTAACCAAAAACTTTTTAGCTGCCAAGGATATGCCATGGATATATTCTATTTTCTATATTTTCTATTTTCTATTTTCTAGTTGAGTCAAGGACGAACAGCAAAAGTTTATTATATCTGAGTACCGAAAATTTAATTTATTTCCACCTCAAAATCATTATTCTTTTCCAACGAAATATATAAAATGAATCAAGTCTTAGTAAAAGTAACAAAACAATTTCAAGTACTCATCCAACACGAGAATTTCTAATCTATATACATAATCCTGCAACCTGTAAGGGTATTGGAACATCGTGCCACGTAGACGGAAAAAAAGTGTAATGACCTCTTGGCTAGGGTATCTCTTCATTTGGGTGTCGCAACAAATTGAATTCATTGAATTGAATTGATTTTTTAATTGGTTATTTCGAGGACGAATTTGCTGTCCACGCGTCGTATGTAGCCCTTTTTGAAGGCATCATACATCAGATTGGGTGCCAGGCGACGGGCCAGCATCAAAGGACAACTCAAACGCATCGACAACTTGAACAGCAGCTCATCAAATGTTATGGGCATCCCCTCATCGACCATAATACTAAGCAATGTATTGAGTACAGTATTATTCCAGTTCTGCAGGGCGTTGGCCGAGCGGGACATCACACGACATCCTTTGATGTAGGCCGGCGGATTGATATAGTCGCGGTGTCCTGCTCCCGATTGTCCCTGGCGGCTCTTATAGTCAGAGCTATTGGACTTGCAAATTGACTTGTTGCTTGCCCCTGAATACAGGACAAGCTGCTGATGGTTTGACGAGTGCGACTGAGGCTGAGGCTGAGGCTGTAGCTGCAGTTGCAGCTGAGCCAGCGACTGCGATGGCGACTTATGCAGCGACTGCAGCTGAGGTTGAGGCAGCGACTGCAGCTGAGGTTGGGGCAGTGACTGCGACTGAGGTTGAGGCAGCGACTGCAGCTGAGGTTGAGGCAGCGACTGCAGCTGAGGTTGGGGCAGTGACTGCGACTGAGGTTGAGGCAGCGACTGTGGCCGTGGCTGAGGCAACGAGTGCGCTTGCAGCTTAGGTAGCGACTGCGGCTGTGGCAGCAACTGCGGCTGAGTCTTAGGCAGCGACTGCGGCTGAGCCTGAGGCAGCGACTGTGATTGGAGCTGAGGCAGCGACTGTGGCTTAAACTGCGACTTCAGTAGCAACTTCGGTTGCGATAACGGCTGAGGCAGCGCCTGCGACTGCGATTGTATTTGTAGCTGCATTTGCGACTGCGCCTGTGATTGTGACTGCGACTGCGACTGCGACAGATGGTTGCGATTGTAGAAAGTCGTCTTCGACTTGCCTGGCATTGGATTGGTCCAGATTCCAGTTGCTGGACCACGAGCTGATTTCCTCTGAGATGATTGCTTCCTCGGCCTTGAGTCTCCGGGATTCTTAGTTTCGGAAATTTTCAAGACGGTCATATTTCTTGGTATGGCAGCTACTGGCTCTTCCTGCATGGTCGATCCCTCCGAGGGTGTTAGCTTTTGATATTTTCTTTCTGACTTGGGCTTCGCAAATTTATTTTTCTTACCCTGGCCAAATTTTGGACGCTGACCTTGCAACTGATCGTAATTTTCGCTCTCAACAATATCCTGATTATGCTCTGGGTGAGGTTGTTCGTTCAATTCTGCGGTTGGATTCAATGCTGGACGCTGTGGATTCATTTCCCCGGGTGGATTCAATGCTTGACGCTGTGGATTCATTTCCACAGATGGATTCATTGCTTGACGCTGTAGATTCATTTCCACGGATGAATTCAATGCCTGACGCTGTGGATTCATTTCCACAGATGAATTCAATGCCTGACGCTGTAGATTCATTTCCACAGATGGATTCAATGCCTGACGCTGTAGATTAATTTCCACGGATGAATTCAATGCTGGACGCTGTGGATTCATTTCCACGGATGAATTAGATGCCTGGCGCTGTGGATTCATTTCCACGGATGGATTTAATGCTGGACGCAACGGATTCATTTCTACCGATGAATTAATTTCCACGGATCGATTAATTTCCACGGATCTATTAATTTCCACGGACCGATTCATATTCAAGGATCTATTAATTTCTACGGATCGATTCATATTCACGGATCGATTAATTTCCACGGATCGATTCATTTCCACAGATCGATTCATTTCCACAGATGAATTTATATTTACGGATGCATTCATTCCAGCGTATTGTTGGTTCATTTCTGAGGATTGCTGATACATCACAGTGAATTGTGAATTCATTCCCAGATGTTGGTTCATCTCTGGACATTGTGGAGTCATCATGGGAACATGTGAATTGTGTCTTGGATATTGACGGATTATCTCCGAACATGGTGGATGGGCCATATGATATTGTGAATTCATTCCCGAATACGAAGGGCATCTTTCGGAGCGCTGGCGATGATACATCATGGTGTATTGAGTATTCAGTCCCTGATGATGTTGGTTAATACCGGCATAATGCGAATTCATCACAGGATATTGCGAATTGATTCCCGGATATGATTGATTCATATCGTAATATTGCGGATACATCACAGGGAACTGTGGATCAATGCCCGCCAATTGAGGATTCATCTCTGGCATATAGGGATTCATTTGCATATACTGTGAATTCATTCCAGTCAATTGTGGATTTATTACGTGCATTCGTGGACTGATCGAAGGACCCTGTACATTCATCAAAGGCAATTGTGAATAATTCTGCAAATATTGTGGATGTATCTCTGGCAATTGAGGATTCATCTCTGCATATCCTGGGCTTATTTCAGCCAATTCTGAATTCATATCATGCCACTGTCCATGTTGTGGATTCATCTGCGAATACTGATGATTCACATCAATCCATTGTGGATTCACGTTCCCATATTGATCCGTAGCAAGTACATGATCATTATTCGGATTGATCTGCGAAGCCGGAAACAAGATGTATGATCCTGTTTCCGGTGAAATTGGCACCCATATCATGGGCTGCTGCGACACCGATCCCAATTGTTGGCTCCTGCCGTGCATGGGACACAAATTATCATTCGGCGGCTCCTCCTCCAGGTCATTGTCATCGTTGTTCACCGTTTCCTCTACATGTGGTATAAACACTTTCGCATACGGATTTAGCTTTGAATACTTTACAAGGCTTCCGTGCGACATATTGTGTTTTTTTTTTTTTTTTTTTTATTTTTTTAAATAATTTGTGAATCGAAAACTTTTCTCCAACAAAATTTAAAATTTCATATATTCTTCACTTAAATGTTCCGTTCACTTAATGCTCCGATTTAAGACTAAGCCTTTTCCACTTTGCCCGGCAAAGGGTAGCATTTTCAAGGCACACCCGATAGGTTCGAGTTCAGTTATTAAAATGACTCCTCCCTCTTAGGGCCCATATCCTTGTTAAGGGTACCACAATATCAGTAGTCCTTGGCTTAGGCCATTGGCAGATGGTCAAAAGCCGCAGCTTAGCAAGAAAACCACTGAATTCCCCCATAAGAGCGGTGTTTTTTTTCTTGCAATTAAAATGTAAAAAATATATAGTCCTTGATTTAAACTTCAGCCAGGGAAAAAAAAAAAAGAAATTTCTAAAAAAATGTTTAATTAAATTTTTGTTAGCAACAGAGTATATTCAGTACGAAGAGATGCCTGGAAAGGAGTCGCCATCGGCAAAACCGACAGGATTCTTCGGTCAGAAGCCAAAGACGCAGGGGCAAACGAAGTCAGTTTCATCCAAGGCGAAGAGGGGCAGCGTCCTGCGGGCCATCGAGGATATACAGCGCATGTAAGTAGTCCTGTTAGTGAGATACCTGGCCGGATGTATTGTGCCAACCATTGGTTGGTTTACTGCTTAGGCAACCAGAAGCCATTTGCCAGGAATTCGATCGTTTGATGAGCCACACAGAAAGCCATTTTAGGCGAGTGGGAAATGTTCCATGCAAGGACTTTGCGGATGCTGTAATACAATGCCTCAAGCATCATCGGAATGAGTCCTTCAAGTGTTTCGATGCCATGGAAAGGTATCGACATTGCATTGTGCTCTCCACCCAGTCACAGCTCGATACGCTGGCCGAACAGGATGATTTGATGAACAATCAGGCACATTCTATACCAATTGTACCTTCAATTCCTGTAGAGCCAGCCACCGACTCCTTAGGTTCCAAGACTCGCAGCTACTTGAGGCCATGGACCTGGTTCTATGGCAAGAAGTCCTGATACGTATCTTATATGGCATATCCTTATTCTTCAAAAATAAATGGATAGCTCCACTTGACTAACGGCTGACCATTTAATCCCCTCGCTTGTTGCCTTTTCCTTTTTCTTTTCCTTTTTATTTTCTCTTTTTTTTTTGGATGAATCCTGTCACTAATTAAACAGATGGGAGCTGGCATATCGACCCAAGCACCTGCTCCGGTCATCGGCACTCCGGCTGTTAGGGTCTAGTCGTCTGTCTGTCACGTTTGCTATTTAGCCAAAAACTTCAGAAAATATTTGTGCAGCACTCGACCGGTTGCATGCCTCATCCTGCCCAGCGGCCATTTGAAAACCAAAATGAGCCCAGTTGCTGTTCCACTGGAGCTCCTTTTACTGCTGCAATTGTTCGCTCTATTCATTTATTTGAATGTCTACATCATCATCATCATCATCATCATCATCATCATTATCATCATCACTCTTATAATCATCGTCATCATCATCATCATCAGCCATAGCATCTGTGAGTGTTTGGTCTTGGTGTTGGCGAGTGCAGGAGCCAGGACGCATCCATCCTGCGGCGATGCAATTTGCAATAAAAGTAAATCCGCTGCAGCTGCAGCTTCTACATTGCCAGTTTATCCCTCATTCTCTGTAGATTCTTGTCCTCATTCTTCATTTCTCCTACGCTCCCTCCCCTCTCCCCACTCCCCACTCCACATCCCTTCACCTCTTTACTCTCGCATCCCTAGGCATGTGCATGTGTGCGGTTTCAGGTTGAAAGCCTTTTGGCCACGGTAAGCAAACATTAGAATTTATTAAATCCAACTCCCTCCATTGCCTCAGACACCGCCCCTCAGTCATGGGTCTAGGACGGCCCAACTCCTGGATATCCTGCAAATAAAAGTCCAACACTTTTACAGCAGAGGCTGGCAGCTACCAGAGGACAAAAAACAAAGGACAAAGGACTTGCGAGTGTGAAAACTGTTGAATTGGCAATTCGTTGACTGAAGCGCTGCAAGGGCAAAGGACTCGTCCGCCGTACACAAGTGCAGGGTATGTGAAAAAGGAATTATTGCATATAAAATTCACCTGGCTAGCGAGTGAATAAAAAAGGGAGGGTGAGGGAAGTGGGGAAGGAGAAGGGGAAGGGGTAGGGGTAGGTGGACTGAGACTGAGACTGGCCGGGGAAAAGATGGAAATGATGATGACGTCGTGGGAAGGGAGAGGGACAGGGAAAGGGGGGAAGGGGGAAGCAATAAACTTTTGGAAAAAAACATTGCCATCATGTGTACCACGCCCATAGACAAGGATACGCACGCGTAGCATTCTAGAGATGTGTATTATCTTAGTACACACACACACTCACACACACATATAGACACACACACGCATACACATGCAAATATCGACACATGTGGCTATATCCCAATAATCCAACTTTGCTTTTAGCATTTTTCATCCGAAAATACGAAATACAAAAAGGAGACGACAAAATAATAAACAGAGAAAGGGCAGAGAAGAGGATAACAGCGTTTTGGGCCAGAGAGGCCAGAGGCCAAGGATAACAAAAACATAACCAACACCATTGCAGGGCTGTATCGATGTCTATTGAATGGCAAAGAATCGGAAAGGAAACAAAATTATTCCGATTATATATATATATAGGGAACTGAACTGATAGGCAGTAAGTAGCATCCTTGCTAAGGATGAGTTAAGGCATGGCAGACGCTCATTCCAATTTTTAATATCTACTACAAATCATAATTTTCTATTTCAGGATAATTGAAAGAAATATTTCATAGACTGAGCAATGGAATCGAAGGAATTTAATGTTCATCTTTCAGGCAAGAAAGGACCTCGCTTCTTGTCCTTGTATGCTGCTACATTCAGAAGGCGCTGGCTGCAACTTTGTGCCTTGCTTGTCGTTAACTTATGTGTTTACATATTTCCAATCCGTAATTTTTAAGGACCTCGCATCTAAGCCCTTCAAGCACGCCAAAATCTTCGACAAGGACAATCAGAATCTGTTTTCCTTTTTGCTGAAGGAGGTTCGTTTGGGCGCAGCCGTTGACTTAATAAATACGGGAAAAAAAACACACACAAAATAACGAAAGAGCCAACAACTCGGGCTAACAGCAACAGGAACAACAACAACAACAACAACAACAGCAACAACAACAGTAACAACAACCATAAAAGCAACAACAAATCACAGTGCACACAACGGCGCCAAACCTGTGCAGGCTCCCTAGGCCCCTAGACCGCCGGCTCCTTGCAGGGGGAAGTCGCTCATCCACAGGCTCCCAGGAAGCTGGGCTGAACCCTTGAGTTGCTTTCTGTTTGTCTTTTATTTCTCAACATTTTGTGGCTGTTTTGTTTTGCATACCCTGCAGAAAGGCAAGGACACGAGTGGCTATGCACGCTAAGAGGCGGCACATGTCCTTTGAGAGAAAATCTAAGAATCTTTCCTTGATTAAATTATAGCGAAAGGAGTGAAAAATTATTCACTTTATTTTATGATATTTATTTATTGTCTTTGGATACAGGATATTCTGCTTGCCATAGCTGCATATCCTTTCCCGCTTTTTTTTAGTTTTTTTCCCATCTCATTTTGGCGGCTCTTTTTTTAGCAGTTTTATTTGGCCCGGCGCCCTGGAACATCGTGGCATAAAGATTATTATGAAAGTATCCTTGCTAAGCTTTCGTTCGTGCTTTGCACTTGTACCGTTATTTCCCATCCACTAGATATCCAGGAACTGATTATAGGAAGCACAGTGGGTGGTGGTTGGCTGGGGGTAGCTGAAGGGGGGGGTTTTGAATGATTGTGGTGGCTGCAGGTTGGAAACTGGTGGCTGGGGTTCAGGGTTGGGGGTTGGGGTTGGGGGTTGGGGTTGGGGGTCGGGGGTTGGGGGCTGGAGTGCACAAGTACATCCGATAGTATCTGGCTATGTGTATCCAACCCTATCATGCCATTTGGCTGGCACTCCGGAGACCCTAAGTGTGCATACATTAAGCCATGTACTCCTTTTACATGTGTGCACATATACATATATACATATACGTACATACATATACATATACATATGTACATATATATATGGGAATATATGGGAATATACGAGTTAACATCCATCTAGGAGCTACGTTTAGGGATAATTTATTAGCACACTGTTTTAAAATTTGATCTCTGCTTGGACCCTTTCTCCGTACGCTACATTAAGGACGAAGTAGAAAAAGAAGAGGAAGAAGAAGAAGAAGAAGAAGAAGACCCAAACCCAATTAAATGGCGACACCACAAAAAGACAAGCAGCATCGCCTTCAACTCCCTGGAAAATTCAACTCCAGTTGCCAGAGTCTGTCAATGGTATCATTTGCAACAGATTGCAGGCAGTCAGTCATCCTGTCAGTCCAGGATTACCCAACTTCATATTCCGGGCGTCAGGTTCGCCCTCAATTCGCCAAGCTAAAAAATGCAAAGATTTCCCCAGCTGAACTCTTTAAGGGCAATCGATTTTTCTTCTTACTTAATAAATTATCTCCTTTAACTTAACTTAATAATCGGAGAGATTTGATTTAATTTATAAAATTAAATTTTAATTCATTGATTAAATTCACTGAGTATTTTACATATCTTAAAAATCCATTACTCAGGGTACTCCAGATTTCGCAAAGTCAAGGAGTGGCTCCCAAAAAATAATTGATTTAAAAAAATTATTTAAAATAATAAAAATAATTTAATAACATATTTAATATATAAAATTAATAAAGTAAATGAAACAATTAAGAAATAATAATTAAAAAATTAATTAAATAATTAAATTAAATTAAAAATAATTCAAAATTAAGTTAATCAAGCAATCGATTCAAATGAATAATAAAAATAAATATAAATAATATTAAATTATTATAATAAATAAAAATTAAAAAATAAATAAAAATAAGTCAATTAATGTATTGATTAAAATGCATAATACACATAAATAATATAAATAAAAATAATAATAATAATAATAAAATAAAAATAAAAGAAGCACTTAAAAGTTTATAAATGAAAAATTAAAGTAATTATGATAAATAAAATAAAATAAATAATGAAAATCAATATTATTATGAAAATAATAATAATTAAAAAAATTCATAATTAAAAAAAAAATAATTAAATATTTATAATGAAATTATAAATGTAAATAATTATGTTTTAATAAATAAAAAATGATTAATTATAGTAAAATTAAAGCAAGTTAATAAATTGAAAGCATCAAATGTAAAGATAATTATAAGCAAAATAAATGATAAATAATTATTAAAATATAACAAATACATTAGTTTTTATAAATTAAAAAAAAATAAATGAAACTTAACTAAAATAATAAAAATAAATAAATATACATAAATATATAAACAAGGTTTTATTTCTATGCAATAATAAATAATAATAAAAGTAAAGGAAATTTATTTATTGAATTAAATCAAGATAATAATAATTATAAATAAAAAAAAGTTATAAATAAAAAATGATTATTAATATAATAAAATATAATATAAAATTATTTAAAATTTATAAATAATATTAATAAGTAATAATTCAAAATTTTCCAACTGATATTCGGGGTACTTTAAAGTTGCGATAATCTATAAGGAAATATGTCCAGTGAAATACTTCAAAAAAAATAAAATAAAATAAAAAATATTAAAAATAAAACAAATTTCTTTATTGAATTAAATCAAGTTAATAATGAATAATAGTTATGAATAAAAAATATTATAAATATAATATAATATAATATTAAGTTATTGAAAAGCTTTAAATATAATATAGTAAAATTAAACTAAATTAAAATAATCGGAGATATATGTTAAATAAAATATTTCCAAAAAATAAAATAAAAATAAAAAATAATATAAATTGAATTAAATTTATTTAATGAATCAAATCAGGTAAATAATAAACAATAGTTATAAATAAAAAAATTTAAACAATAATTAAAAATAAAAAATTTTTTTAAAAATATTATAATATAAATTAAATTATTGAAAAGTTGTAAAAAACGGGGAAATTAAAATATTTAAAAAAAAAAATAAAATAAAAAATATTTGAACGCCTGAAACAAAATAAACGCAGATTGCAGATATGTGAAAATCTTCATTAAAGTAAACGATTCCTTTTGGGAAAGGATGAGGAGATTGGAATAACATCCATAATTTGGGTAAATTTGAAAAGAAAAGCGAGGAATAACATCTTGATGATAATGAAAAACCATCTCCATGTAGATTTCGGAAACACATCTTCTGATGCATCTGGGGGAAACTTAATTTATGCAAAACTGTTGGCTGCCTGCCATCCAGACATTGGACCAGGGTGTGTCTGGACCAGGGGGCTGGGCTCGGTTGGATTGGGTTGGATGGGGTTGGATGGGGCTGGTCTGGGCTGGGGTGGGCTTGGCGGTCCTGGGCTTGGCTTGGCTGTCCTGGACTGGGCTGGGCTGTTCTGAGCTGGGATTTGGTTTGAAGTGGTGTTGGTTTTTGGGTAGGCTAAGGGGGGTGGAGAAGGCGGAGGTACTCTGGCAGAGCTCACTCAAATTTCATAAGGCTCTCCTTTGTTTTCCTGCTGGCAGTTTCCGGCGTTGGCATATGGCGAGGAAACTATTGTAGAACAAGAAGCTCTTGAGCCAAAAAACTTGCTTGTGTTTTTCATCAAGTGAAATGAAATAATGCAAAGCTGTTGCATAAGTGCATTTGTCTGTTATCCTTTCGAGCATTTGTTTCACGCCACGCGAAGTGGCGCCTATTCAGTATAAGTCCACCCCACTCTCTCCCTCTCTCTCTCTCTCGCTCTCTCTCTCTTTCTCTCCCCCAGTCCTGCACTTGTTTTCAACGGAATCAATTTGGCGTAAGAAGTTTTTTCGCTCCCAGCGCCACTTCCTTGTCATGTGCAGCGGCAGCGGCAATGTCGGCTGTGGCTGTGGCTGCGGTAACTTCAGCTCAAGGACTCAAGGACCTTAACCTGGACGTGGCTTTGGTTTTTCGGTGTTTGGTTTTATGTTTCAGGTTTTGTGTTTTGGGCTCTGTTGTTGCTCCTCCCTCCCCGTCTCCCACTGCCACTCCCAGTCTGTCTCCCTCTACCTCTCCCTCTCTCTTTCTCTCTCTCTTAGTTCCTGAGCATGTGGCGCAATTATGCCAAGACTCAACTTCACTTTTCACTTCTCCCCTCCCTCGCCCAATGAATCCACCGAATCTTCTCATGCCGCATCCCTCGTTTCCATCCCCTGCCAAAAGCTCTATTAATCAAAAGTTATACAAAGCCAGCAAACTGCGCTACAAGATTTCTTGCTCCTTACTCCCTGCCCCACACCCACCCCTCCCCCCACCATGCTACTTGCCCCTTTCATCTGCTACACTCGCTTGCTTCTTGATGCTGCTGTTGTTGTTGTTGTTGCTTGTTTTTGTTGTTCGCAATTTAACTTTGCGAAAAGCGAAGGCTCTACATAAGTTAAAGTTGTCGTACTTATATGTCAGTCGCTGTGCCGCCCCCGCCCTTTCTCAACGCCCACCCAAAGGAAAGACATAGTATATTTTATGAGAGATTCGACTTACCCCACGGGCTGAGCTTAGAGTTTGAGCCACAAGCTTCGATCTGGAAGCTATAAATAACTGAAGCAGCCAAAGACAATCAAAAACCAATGAACCAAACCACCAGTAACCACAAATGACAGCAACGAGAGGATGTGCCCAGGACCAGATGCTGAGCCTTATCAGCTTTATCTTCATCAATGTTTCGGTCAATGGCGCTCCTAATCCTTGCCATACATACATATATATATATGTGTGTGTGTGTGTGTGTGTGTGGCCTCTTGGCATTCACTCTCCTTTATAAATAACCAAGTCAAACCCATCAAAGGGATTATACGTGCCACCCCTTCCCCCTTCCCCCCTTTGCCCTCGCTAGCCATAGAATTATAATCATTTACTCTATTCAAAGAAGTTACCTTTAAGGGCTCAGAAATCAAGATAATTTAATACATTTTAATGCCAGTTAATTGAGCTCTTAGAAGGACTTATAGTTTCCGTTACTTCCCTTTTACCCAACCCACCACCTCACCACCTCACCACCTCACCACCTCACCACCTCTCCTCCTCACTTTCTCCACTTCAGCTATTCACCTCTTCAGCCCATTGCTCCTTTGATGTTTCACTTCTTGGACTTGCACTTGGTAAATCTCTCTTATAGTCAATATTTGCTAGGATAAAGGATAAGGTCTGATAAAAAGAAATAAATTTATTAATAAGGAAAAACAAACAATTTTTTTTAAATTTTTTATTACCTTCAAATTTTCCTGCCATTTTTCCAGTGCACCGCAATTTTCCTTGCGCATTCCTTCAATTTTATTCCAGCTTAAAAAGGATATGCTGCTTAAGGCTTATCAAATAAAATTAACACTCAAAATTGTCATTTTTGTATTTCTATTATCCTTCTGCCTCGGTCTGCAGCCTCCCCCGGGTCCTTTCACCATTTTCCCTGCTCGCCTCACAAAAGTTTTCAGCTTAATTTTATTTTCAATTTTAAGCCCGTTTTATTTCCACGAATTTTGAGCTTAACTCCAGGAACAACTTTATAATTGCCAGGTGACTGATATACGACAACTTTTGTGGTTGAGTGGCTCAAAGGATGATTGCACAGGATATATGAACAAGGACTTTCTTAACTTGAAACTATATTTAGCCAAGTTATTTTTGTATTCAATCAATCATCCTTTTTTTTTTTTCTTTAAGGCCAAAGGAAAGTTATGACAGCAACAGCAAAGGATGTGTAAATATAAAATGACATCAAGTTGAAAGTATTAAAAACCAAAAAAAAAAAAATACAGTATTTTTTTTTAGTATATTTGAAGACATTTCAGGCAGCACTCATTTTTAGATAAGACTTGACTTGAGGCTAATAAAAATTATGGTAATATGCGAAAATTTTTACAGCCCAAGGAGCCAGGAACCGAATGTGAGGGCAGTTATCCGCATCGGGGATACGCTTTAAAATGTACAGTGGCTGGAAATAATTTTGAAATCAACTTAAGGACAAAAATCGGAATTTAATTTATGCAGAGATAAAAAAAAAAATCAATCCTTAATCAAAGTTTTTATATCAGATTCAAATCCGATCGACGGTCTCTATGGAAGCTTGAAGGCAGTTAAAATGCATATAAAAATAAATATATATACGTGTGTGTATATGTATATGTGTATGTGTATATGTGCATGTGAATATGTGTGTATGTGTATGTGCGTATGTGTGTATGTGCATGTATGTGAGAGCATGTAAACGTGTCCATTAATGAAGCCATTGGTCAGTGTCTTCCTAATGCCAACACTTAATGCGCGAACGTTGCTCATACGCCGCGTTGACGCGTCAGGCGTCGGGTGTGGGGCGTCGGGTGTGGGGCGTCTGTATTGGTGTCACTTTTTGAGTGACTTAAACGTTTGCACCATTTGACTTAATGAAGCTTAAAGACAATAAAATGCTTAAGCACACAGTGCCACAGTACATATACCGCCGCATGGCGCACGCCGCACGCCGCACGCCCCATGCCTCATGCCACGCCCATCACGCCCAAGACACCCACAACAGCATAAAAGAGACTTTGTGTCGAATGTTAAACATCTTCGCGGGCAACTTTGGCTGGCGCGTCATAATTTCTATGAATTTTATACACTTTGATAAGCATTCAATTGGCATGCGAGTCACGTTCGACAACAACCAAAGACCAGGACCAAGACCAGGACCAAGAACAGGACCAGGACCAGGAGCAGAACCAGGAGCAGAAACAGTAGCAGAAGCAGTGGCAGCAGCAGTGGCAGAAGCAGTGGCAGAGGCAGTGGCAGAAGCAGTGGCAGAGGCAATGGCGGAGGCAGTGACTGAGGCAGTGGCAGAGGCAGGACGAGTAGCCAGAAGGAGGGAGCAAGCAGCCAGGACTCGACCGCCCATCAAGTAAGCTCTGTTGATGCTTCTGTTGTTGTTTGTGAAGTAGACCTTGGATATCTTGGTCCATGTAAATTAGGCCTGGGACAATTAAAGGCGCCGGTCACGACACGAATGTTTAGACTAATGGATCTACAGCTGGAGGAGGGTGGTGGACAAGGAGCAGGAGCGGGAGGTGGACAAGGAGTCGGAGCTGAATAAGGAGCTGAACAAGGTGCTGGACATGGGAGGCTGGACGTGCAGCTGGACGTGAAACTGGCGCTGGTTAAGAAATCAGCAAAACTCCTTTATTTTTCGACTAGCCTCATTTCTCGATGGCCTCATTCCCAGTGCGAGTCTCAGTCCGACCGACCGACTCAGTCGGTCGACCCCCCACGGACCCAGGAGTCGGCAACACTCACCAAACATCCGTTGCCATTTCCGTTTGCTGTCGAAAAGTGTAAACAATTAAATTTTAATTAGAATGCGCATCGCTTGACATGTCAGTGGCAGAGCGAGCAAGGATTCTAAAAGGCTAAAGACTGAAAGCCTCGACTGATACTTTGGCTTGAACATGGGACTGACATGGAAGGGAAGGGGATGAGGCTGAGGCTGAGGCTGAGGCTGAGGCTGAGGCTGAGACTGAGGCTGAGGCTGAGGCTGAGGCTGGAACTGAGGCTGATGCTGAGGCTGAGGCTGAGGCTGAGGCTGAGACTGAGACTGGAACTGAGACTGAAATTGTAACTGAGGCTCTGGCTGGAGGTGGTGGCATGAGGAGCGGGAGGCACAGTCTGAGCCGCTGCCATTTGCCATTTGCCACTTGCCACTTGCCACTTCCGAGCAACCAACAGGCACAGACGGCACTCATTTCCGGCCACGTCTGCTATGTAATTTATGGAGGGAGAGCGAGAGCGGGAACTGGGAGCAGGAATGGGAGCAGGAATGGGAGCAGGAATGGGAGCAGGAATGGGAGCAGCACTGGGGATGGGCGAATGTTCCCATTGGGTTGTAAATTAAACGCGTTGGCACTTAATATAAAATACGAAAAGCCTCTCGTTTCGCACATTTGCCACATTTGGCATTTCGGCGGAGTTCGTTTAATAAACTTCCAACAGTTTGATGAATTGCCGGCTTAGTTTTAGCCACTTAACTGCCAACTTCTTATATGCCGACCACGATTTATGCCACCCAAAGTGTTGACGTCGACTACGGAACGCCTCCAGATGAGTCACACGAGGAGCCGCATGAGGAGGCACATGAGAGGCCACATGAGGTGCTACATGAGCCAAAGGTGCCACAAGAACCATAGGAGCCATAGAAGCCTTAAGAGCCAAAGGAGCCTTAGGATCCATAGGAGCCATAGGAGCCATAGGAGTCATAGAAACCAAAGAAGCCTTAGAAGTGATAGAAGACATAGAAACCAATGGAGCCACAGCAGCCTTAGGAAACGTATGAGTGATATGAGCCAAAGGAGCCTCAGGAGTCATAGGAGCCTTATGAGCCATAGGAGCTATAGGAGTCATAGAAGTCATAGGAACTAAAGGATCCATAGCCTTAGGAGCCATAGGAGCCTTAGGAACCGTATGAGTGATAGCAGCCATAGAAGCCTAAGGAGTCATAGGAACCAAAGGTGCCATAGATGCCTTAGGAACCGTAGAAGCCATAGAAGCCATAGGAGCCATAGAAGCCTTAGGAGTCATGGGAGCCTTAAGAGCCTTAGGAGTCATAGATGCCATAGGAGCCATAGGAGTCATAGGATCCATAGCAGCCTTAGGAGCCATAGAAGCCTAAAGAGTCATAGGAACCAAAGATGCCATAGATGCCTTAGGAACCGTAGAAGCCATAGAAGCCATAGGAGCCATAGGAACCGTAGGAGTCATAGGAGTCGTAGAAGCCATAGGAACGAAAGGATCCATAGCAGCCTTAGGAGCCATAGGCGCCTTAGGAACCGTATGAGTGATAGCAGCCATAGAAGCCTAAGGAGTCATAGGAACCAAAGGTGCCATAGATGCCTTAGGAACCAAAGGTGCCTTAGGAGCCGTAGGAGCCATAGGAGCCATAGAAACCGTAGAAGCCATAGAAGCCATAGGAGCCATAGGAGCCGTAGGAGTGGGAGAGGGAGAGGGAGAGGGAGAGGGAGAGGAGGGAACACTTGGAAATGTATGCCTGTTCCTTGGTATCAAGGATACGCAACTGATTTAATTTCATATTTAATTGGAGGGCGCATAAATGATGAGTCAAACGAGTCCTTGGCTCCTGTTGCCAGTCCAAAACTTTTGTTTATTAATTTGTCAATTTTTTAATATACAAAATAAAATATTTAAAATTAAAATTTATATATTTTTATATATAATTTTTATCTTTTTTTTATTCATCATTCACGGCGTTTGCTTGGCTTCACTTTGAATCCTTCCACGGAATATATTCTATGGCTTCCCCCTGCATCCGCTTTGTCTGAAAAAAATAAAAAAAAATGGAAAAAAGTCAATTTAATTAAATTTAAAAAATAATATTTTTTTTATCCTTACTTCAGTTATATTAAGAGATTTGAAATGAAGTCACCTTTAAATCAAGTTAATTGTCGGTTCGACCGAAAAAAATGCCAACTTTTGCCACAGATGATGCATAATGCATGTTGTGGGGCATGCAACAGAAGCTGTAGCAGTACTGCAGCTGCAGCTGCATGTTTCGGTTTTATAACCAATTTATGTGGATGCTATTATTATTTCAGTTGCAACATCGAAAAGATGCAACAAGAAGAAGAAGACAAAAAGCGGTCAAAGGAAAAAAATATATTAAAAGAAAAGCCCCGATGCAGTTTAACACATAAAAATAAATAATTGACCGCACACATACATTCAAAAGTGCACACGCACTGTCGCACCCAAATTCACTCACACATATGCAGTCACACAAACACACACACACACACACATACACACTTGCACTCAGTCAGTCACATATCCGCGCCAACAAAGAAAAACAACATAGAAAATCGCTCAAGTGGCAATCATCATCTGGCATCCGATGATCGTCATGTAACTGCTTTACTTCTGCCACTGCAACTGCCAATTGTTGCAACCAACCACCAGCCACCAGCCACCAGCCACCCACTCAACCACCCACACCCACCACATGGGAATGTGCAACGCCCTCATTTCGAGCACGCCCTTTTGAACGCTCAAAGCGCCGTCGAGTGCTTAAAAATACATCGCACGTTCATATTGAATTTTATAGTTGTGCTGCCCGCTGCCCGCTGCCCGCTCCCCCTTCCCCCCCACTTACCCACCGAAGCAAGAAAATCAACAGGAATTATATTCCGTGTATGAGTAAGAAAGATATGTGGTCCTTGCACTGAAAGTGATGAGAGGTTTTCATTCCATTGCAAATAATATTTTATTATTACTTATAAAATATAAAATATAAAATATAAAATATAAAATATAAAATATAAAATATAAAATATAAAATATAAAATATAAAATATAAAATATAAAATATAAAATATAAAATATAAAATATAAAATATAAAATATAAAGTATAAAATATAAAATATAAAATATAAAATATAAAATATAAAATATAAAATATAAAATATAAAATATAAAATATAAAATATAAAATATAAAATATAAAATATAAAATATAAAATATAAAATATAAAATATAAAATATAAAATATAAAATATAAAATATAAAATATAAAATATAAAATATAAAATATAAAATATAAAATATAAAATATAAAATATAAAATATAAAATATAAAATATAAAATATAAAATATAAAATATAAAATATAAAATATTAAAATATAAAATATAAAATATAAAATATAAAATATAAAATATAAAATATAAAGTATAAAGTATAAAATATAAAATATAAAATATAAAATATAAAATATAAAATATAAAATATAAAATATAAAATATAAAATATAAAATATAAAATATAAAATATAAAATATAAAATATAAAATATAAAATATAAAATATAAAATATAAAATATAAAATATAAAATATAAAATATAAAATATAAAATATAAAATATAAAATATAAAATATAAAATATAAAATATAAAATATAAAATATAAAATATAAAATATAAAATATAAAATATAAAATATAAAATATAAAATATAAAATATAAAATATAAAATATAAAATATAAAATATAAAATATAAAATATAAAATATAAAATATAAAATATAAAATATAAAATATAAAATATAAAATATAAAATATAAAATATAAAATATAAAATATAAAATATAAAATATAAAATATAAAATATAAAATATAAAATATAAAATATAAAATATAAAATATAAAATATAAAATATAAAATATAAAATATAAAATATAAAATATAAAATATAAAATATAAAATATAAAATATAAAATATAAAATATAAAATATAAAATATAAAATATAAAATATAAAATATAAAATATAAAATATAAAATATAAAATATAAAATATAAAATATAAAATATAAAATATAAAATATAAAATATAAAATATAAAATATAAAATATAAAATATAAAATATAAAATATAAAATATAAAATATAAGAATATTAATAATAAAATTAATAAAAATAAAAATATTAATAATATTAATAAAATAAAAAAATAAATAAATAATTTAATAAATAAAAAATATTAAGTAATTCTTTATCCTTCACTTCAGAAGGGATACCCATAATTTCACAATAAGTCATCGATTTTCTTTGCCCGCGAGAATTTCCGTTTTCTGATTTTCCATTTTCCACTGAAAAATTTCTATGATTTATTATTAAAAAAAAGTTTTCAAATAATTCCTCTTTTGCTTAGATTATTTTTTAGAAGATTGGAAAACATATAAAGAGCTGTAAATTCAAAGCTCAATTTTGATAAATTCCAAAGTTCAAAACTTTATAGAAAAAAAACAAATAAAAGTCCCTCCAGCTCGCAGGATTCCTATTGTGCTTTATTATGTTTGACCCTTCGTCCTTAAATGTTTGGAAAAAAATCGCAAATAAATTTTGCCATTTTTTAGGCAATTTGAAGCCTTAGATGCTTCATCGTTGAGCATGAAATTCGAAATATATATGTAAATGTATATGTATGCATATATATTTGGGGGTGTGTGTGTGTGTGTGTGTGTGTGTGTGCATAAAGAGTTTTATTGGACTGTTATCGCTGTTTGTTGGCACTGCTAGTGGATAGCCCGGAGGCTCGGGCGATGGAAAACAAATGCAATTACGGATTTACGTGGCGTGTGCGGTTTGGCAAACAATTTAATTGAGTTGCTGGCGCGATGTGAGGATGGAAGGGGGGAGGGAGGGGTAGGGGTGGGAGGTATGGATGAATTGAGTGAGTGAGCGGAACAATTCAGAATAAAAACAAGAGATGACGATACAGAAACAGACAGACACAATCGGTGGAAGAGGAGGGGGAGTGGTTGAGTGGAGAAGTCTACGGGGTGGAGGAGTCGAGGAAAGGAGGAGTGAGCCGTTTGGAGAGAAGAAACAGAAACAATAAACAAAAAATTATGGCAGAGAGTCAAGAAATTGATGCTCCTTGGGTGCGAAAGACATCAAACACTTGAAATATGTTGTGTAAACTTGAGAAATGACATGAAAGCGGGGCCAAAATAACAAAGATTCTGAATGGATGGAAGATGGGGAACGGGAACGGGAATGGGAATGGGAAAGTGATGGAAAAACGGAGGAGGAGAAGTAAGAAGTGAGGAGTTGGGAGTTGGAGGCTGGGAGTTGGGAGTAGGCAGCTGGCAGCTGGCAGTTGGGCGTCGGAAAGTAGGACTCTTCTCTTCATTCAGGGTCGACGGGCAGGCAAAGTAAGCAAAATAAAGCGAAACAAAGCAGAAGCAAAGCACAACAAAACGGAACAAAACAGAACAAAACAGAACAGAACAGAACAAAACATAACGAAACAAAAAAAAAATAAATAACGGAACAATACCAAACAAAGAACAAACAATTTGCGTAGCCCTGCGCCTGACATGTGAGTACGTGGTATGAGTTGATGGGAGGGGAACGGGGAGTGGGGAGTGGTGAGCGGTAAGTAAAGAATGGGAGGTGGGAAGTAAAGAGCGACGAGTGGGGAGTTAAGAATGAAGAGTGGGAAGTGGGGAGTTAAGAATGAAGAGCGACGAGTGGGGAGTGGTGAGTGGTGAGCGAGTAGCGGGGAGTAACAACAATGCACGGAGAGAGGAGACCAGTGATGGTGGAGTGGGGAGAGAAGAGAGGAAAAAGAGTGAAGAGTGAAGAGTGGGTTGTGGATTGCGGGTAGCGGGCAGTAAAGTGCGGACAGTGTGGAGCTTGAAGCTAAGAACTGAAGCAGCTGTGGAGCAGTCGGCATACATCTTACTTTGGCTGCTCAGCGTGTAAAGTGCTGCCTGAAAAGATGATTGATACGGTTTGCTGCTCACGCTGAGATGTGGGAGTCAGGGTGATGGGAGAGAGGAGAGGGAGGAGGGAGAAGAGGTGGCTCGTCGGGTTGCTGGGCTGCTGAGCTCCTGAGCTACTGGGCTGCTGGGCTGTTGAGCTCCTCAGCTACTGGGCTGCTGGGTAGCTGTTGGGTCGGCGGTTTGGTGGATTGGTGGTTAAGGGCGTTTTGAGTGGGTGTAGTTAGGTAATGAAGCGGAAATCGATTTGGAGCGCGGCTCAACCCGTGCCGGGAAATCGCTTGCCGGCTGCAGGCGTGCGTGAAAAGTTTAACAGAAGACGTGGTAGAGGGTGGGGGGCTGGGGCAGAGGTACAACGGCGACTGCGGCTGAGACTGAGACTCCGAGTGATGCTGGTCAGTGGCTACAGTAGGTGGCAGGGAGGAGCAAAAGGAGATGAATGGTGGCAAAGGAGCAAAAAAAAGGGGGAGGGAGGTGGCTAAGGGACGTACAAGGCGGCATAAACAGGACCAGAGCTGTGACTGAGGATGATAATCGACGGCTGTGCCATACAAGACGTAAACAAGGAAATATTAAGCAGCGCTGCGAGAGGCCAAAGCAGAGGCAGAGGCAGAGGCAGAAGGCAGAAGGCAGAAGGCAGAAGGCAGAAGGCAGAGGCAGAGACAGAAACAGAGGCTGAGGCAGAGGCAGAACAAAACAAAACAGCGAAAAGAATTGAAGAGAAGCAAATAAAGTAATGGTGGGTGGACAGAAGACGGCGCGGTGGGTGGGGCAGGGGTAGGAGGTAAGTTATAAAAACGACACGCAAAGAAAACTTTTTCCGGTTTCCTTAGGTTTCTTATTGCGGGTATATTAGTTTCTAAAAAATATATGAAAAGTCGTGAAACGAGGGAAAAACCATTGGAAAATTCAAATCATTTATCTTTTTGATTGAAAACTACTGACATTTCGAAAAAACTTCTAAGGAGCAAGTTTTCCACCAGAGGCATTCGCCCGGCAGCTGGAATGACTTCCCGTCACTAACAGGATATCAAATGGGAGGTCAACTCCTTGTGTAGGGTATTTTTCTAAGTATATTTTTTAAGTATATTTTTTAAGTATATTTATTAAGTATATTTTTTAAGCATATTTTTCAAGATCACTTTTTTTAAGTGTATTTTTTTTTTAAGTATATTTTTTTTGAAGTATTTTAAGTAAGTCTTAAGTATATTTTTAAAGTATTTTTTTCAAAATAATTTTTTTGAAGTGTATTTATTTTTAGTATATTATTTTAAAAAATTTTTTTAAGTGAATTTTTTTTAAAGAGTATTTTATATTTTTAGTGATTTTTTTTTAAAATTGTATTATTTAATTAAACTTTTTTTATGGTATATTTTTATTTAGGTTTATTTTTTAAAAGTAATTTATAATTGAAATTTATTTTTTTATGTGTATTTTTTGATTAAAATGTATTTTTTTAAGTGTTTTTTTTTATTTAAATGATTTTTTTTAAATGTATTTTTTTTTAATGTTTTTTTACTTAAATGTTTTTTTATGTTTTGTTTTTGGTTTTTGGATAAGTGTATTTTTTTGTGAGTATTTTTCTAAAGTTTATTTTTTCAAGTGTATTTTCTTTTTAAGTGTATTTAAAATTCGTTGGAATTTTTAATTTTATGATGCATTTTATTTTTGTTTTGTTTTTTTATTTTTTTGTTGTTTTGGTTGGGAGCCGGCGAAACGATTTCCGTGGCAGTTCGCTCGCCATCGCCTGTATGTGAATGTCCTTCGCTCTCTTCTGTTACTTCCTTCGACTTCCTTCCCTCATATGGCCATCTCTTTCGCTCCCCATCTGCCCTCTCACTTGCTCGTAACTTTTCACTTAGGCATTTTTGTCACGTCTGCCATTTATTTATATATGTTTGTTGTTATTGTTGTTGCTGCTTTTCCCTCGCCTTGGGTGTGCGTAACTCTCTGCGTGTATGCGGGTGTGTGAGTGAGTGCTTGTGTGCGTAAGTGTGTGTGTGGGGGTGCGTGTGTGTGGGGGTGCGTGTGTGTAGAAATACATTTTTGTAATATTTGCCCAGCGCTCTGTTGGATTTTTGCGCCGTTGTTTGTTTTTGCCGATGGGTTTCGGGTTCAACTTGTGTTTCCTTATTTTTTTTTTTTTCTTTGGGGTTTCCAAATGGCTTGTGGATGGGCAACGGGAAGAGGGGAATGGGGAAGAGGGAAAGGGAAAGGGGAATGGGCATGGGCATGGGCAGAGGTATGGGCAGAGGTATGGGCAAGGGCATGGCTATGGGCCGGGGTATGGGCAGAGGTATGGGCAGAGGTATGGGCAGAGGTATGGGCATGGCTATGGGCCGGGTTCGAGGAGCAGTTCCTTAATTTCTTTTTGTGTGTGTTGTTGGGTTGTTTGCTCTGCAGGAAAATGTAGCTTGAGAAATCATATTTTATTGTTATCGAAATTTAGTAGCTGCAAATAAACATCGATCAGCTGCATGACGGGAATACCCCAACTAATTTTATTTGGATTTTAATAGCATGGCCGGGTGTTGGCTGTGGGCTGTGTGTGTGCGGGTTGTGGGTTGTGTGTGTGTGGGCTGTGTGTGTGTGTGGGTTGTGGGTTGTGCAATAAAATTTATATGATATATTTTCACGTAGGGCGGGAATTGTATTTAATATTAAACTGCATTCCCGTGCAGGGAATCCTTGCCCAGGATTTGCCTCTTCACATGGAATCGCATCTTAAGCTCCTGTGCTTATGGGCTTAAACTAAGTAGTCACATGGCTAATCCATCAGTGTCAACAGAGTACTGCCATCATCCCCCCCCTTCCCCCGACGACCAACTAATGCCTATTGTGAGGCAGCCTGTCCACTTGCCCACTTGTCCACTTGTCCACTTGTCCGCTTGTCCACTTGTCCACTTGTCCACTTGGCCACGACGAGTGGCTGACATGAGGAAACGTGTTGCAGCTTCCACTCGACAGACAACGGATTATACTTATGGCATAGCTCTGGTCCTCGAAACTGGGTCAGGTTGGCAACAATGTCAACGCTTTTGGGTTCATCATACACGTTGAATCAGGAACTGGAGCACCAGCAACAGCAACAGGAGCAGGAGCAGGAACAGTTGCAGCAGCAGCAGTGGCAGCAGCAGCAGTGGCAGCAGCAGCAGTGGCAGCAGCAGCAGTTGCAGCAGCAGCAGTGGCAGCAGCAGCAGTGGCAGGAATAAGACCAGCAGAGGAAGCCAAGCAGGAACAGGACAAAGGTCGACCGGGTGAGTCTGAGCTTCTAATGCCACGGGCGATGGGGACATTTTGGATGAGGCAACAATAAAAGTGGAATGTTTGATTTTATAACTGCGATTTGGGTTCCGTATGCAGCATGTGGCATGTGGCAGGCAGCAGTTACCAGTTGCAACTTGAGCAATATCAGAAGGCAAGTGGCAGTTGGTAGGTGGCAGTTGGTAGGTGGCAGGTGGCAGGTGGAAGGTGGCAGGTGGTAGGTGGCAGTTGGTAGGTGCTAGGTGGCAGGTGGAAGGTGGCAGGTGGTAGGTGGCAGTTGGTAGGTGCTAGGTGGCAGGTGGAAGGTGGCAGGTGGTAGGTGGCAGTTGGTAGGTGGCAGGTGGCAGGTGGTAGGTGGTAGGTGGTAGGTGGCAGGTGGCAGGTACTAGGTGGTAGGTGGTAGGTTGTAGGTGGTAGGTGGCAGGTACTGGGTGGTAGGTGGTAGGTTGTAGGTGGTAGGTGGCAGTTGGTAGGTGGTAGGTGGTAGGTGGCAGTTGGTAGGTGGCAGGTGGCAGGTGGTAGGTGGTAGGTGGTAGGTGGTAGGTGGCAGTTGGTAGGTGGTAGGTGGTAGGTGGCAGCTAGCAGTGGCAAGTGGCAGTTGGAAGGTAGTAAGGCGGAAGGTAGTTCTAGCTTAGTGGCAGGAGAAATCAAAGGACACGTGAGGAATGGACGCACTTTTTTGATTTAATGCTGCCTTCTGTCAAGTTGAACTGTGGGGTTCGTTACCCAAAACATTCCGTGTTGCATGCACCACAAAGTGGCAGCAATATTTCAGTTGCATAAAAATCCAATTAATCCCAACCAAAAACAAAACAATTTCCTTTTTTTTTTTTACCCCCCTTCATTCCGAAGGATCAGCCAAGAGTCGATTGATGTTTTGGCATTAGTCACAGGCTTCGATAAAGCGTAGAGCATCTCAAAGGATAAGGATTCAGCTTAAGAGATTTCCAATCAGTGCTTTAAATTTCATTTTAATTTTAATTTTAATTTAAATAAATTTTATTTACATATTTTTGTATTTTATTAAATTCTAAATTCTAAATTTTTTATATTTTTTTATATTTCATTTAAATAAAAGTTTAAATTTTTTTATTTTTTTTTATTTCATTTAAATAAATTTAACAATTAAACAACGGCTTAAATTTGAATGGGATTTGAATTTAAAGCCTAATTGAAATTACAAATATTTAATAAATTTATTATGCCATCACATGACGCATCCTTCGAAGGACATTAAGCCGGCACAAGCTTAGCCTAAGCATTGAAGCTTATTAATTAAGATCTGAAGCTCCTTTAAGCTCACTTTTAGCTTACAACTTGGTTAACAGGGGACTTGGACAAACGCATGGCTGCTCCTTGATATTATCCTTGAAATATTTTCATAATTTTCACTTGCCGCTCGCATTGGCTTTAAACTTTATTCGAATATCTCAATTATCCCCTGAGTCAGAGCCTGGGCAATCCCCAGGCTTTCGTTACAATTGACTGGATTCTCATTCCTTAGACTTATACATAAATATACACACATATATATGTATGTATATGTATTTGTGTGTTTGTGTATGTATGTGTGTTTGTGTGTGTGTGTGTGTGCTTACTTGTGGCTTTCTTATAAATACTTCTACCTCTTCTCATTGAAGCAGAACTCAAGCTGAAACTTTTCATATAAATTATAACAATGCAATTTTGCTTAAGCCTCCAAAGCCTACAAACTGGTGGGCGTGGCATGCCATGGGCGGCGGTAATGTGTAGCGAATGGCTGCGTGAATGGATGGATAAGTAGCTGGGCTTAGGGACGGCTTAGGTTCCCATTGGAGCGTGCTCCATAGACGCGTTAATATTTATTTAAAACTCTCCTAGACTTAAGGCTCCACCTTGCGCCGCCCTCTGCAAGGGTTTTCAAGCCTCACAGAGCAGAGATTAAACACACACACACACACACATGTGCTTGGGGCATTCCGGGATTTTCTTTTTGATAATTTGAATGTAATTCTTTTAAAAAAAAAATTATTTACATGATTTTTTTTTAACAATCAAAATATTTGCCAGCAGAAGGTAGACTTATGCAGGAGGGGAAGGAGTGGTGGGGAGGGGGGGGGGGGTGGTGTTGTGATAAGGGGCATATACTAGATGGTGTCTCATTAGTGAACCCTACCCTACCCTAAAAAATTGAGTTGTCCAATGATATGCCAAATTTTTGCTCCTGACTCCTGACGCCAAATCCTACCGAAAATTTTTGTGCCTAATCACTGCTCGGGGAGCTGAAGCTGGGAATTGGGTAGCTTGGCAGTTTGGGTAGCTGTGAAGCTTCAGTGAAAGCTTCAGGCGTGGGAATTTTCACGAAGGACATGTACGTGTCCGGATCAGGACACAGTCACTGACAGTTCCCTGGAATCCAAGCGGAGGCAACACAAGGCAAAGAAAGGAAGAGTGAGGGAGAGAGAGAGAGAGAGAGGTGAGAGATGAAGACGTAGAAGGAGACGGCAACGTTAAAGGTGAAGGTAAGGGTGAGGGTGAGGGTGAGGGTGAGGGTGAGGGTGAGGGTGAGGGTGTGGGTAAGGCTGAGGCTGAGGATGAGGGAGGGGGCGGTAAAAGTAGCCGCAAGTAAAAGTTTTGCCCCGTCCATTTGGTCAATTTGGGCCAAAAGAAAATTTGTAGGCTATAGAAAGTTTTCTTCTCGGGAGACAAGGACAGACATAGAATGGGGGAGTGAGAGCGGAAGATGGAGGTGGGAGTGGCAGTGGGAGAGTGAGGCGGGAGGAGTGAGGAGTGAGTGGGCGGGGTTGACTGAAAAGGTAAGGAGAGATTTTGGACTATCTCTTGTTTAGTTGCCAGCGGCAGTGTTTATGGTGGAGTAAGGTGGGGGCGGTTGCGGGGGGTAGGGAGGTGGCAAAGTTTTTCGTGTGTTCGCGCCCCCAAAATAAACAGCAACAATGGCAAGTGGCAGCGGTTAAGTTGACAGCAGATGAACTCCGGAAGGGGCGGGTCGAAGGAGGATGTGATGTTGGTCGAGCGAGCGGCGAGGCTCAAGGAAGCGGTGCAGCCAGATTGCCAGCGGAAGAGGTGGCTGCGACGCCCCATGGAGCCGGGCCATAGATGATGATGCGGGTGGAGGAGGGGGGTAGGGGCACTCAGCTCAGATATAGCCAGAAAGATAAAGCGTTGAAAACTTGAAGCCAACGGCAGTCGATAAAGTCGCACAACAAAATGAAAAGCAAAGTACAAAAAATGAGAAAACAACAGCAGAGCACAGAACGCAGGACGCAGGACGCAGGACGCAGGGAGGTGGGAGGTGGGAGGGGGGATGCAGAGAAACAAAGTACACACAACAAAAATGCCAGAAAATGAAAACAAATTGTGAACTATACAAGTTTGAGCAACATCACATTAGGGGTATTCAAGCTGAAGGCTAGGGCAAAGTCTAGTCATGGCACATCAGCTACAGGATACCCTCTGAGCACAGGACATACTTAAAGGACATACTCACTACAGCGGTTACTCCTGGCACACACAGAGAGTGTACACATCCAGTGACTGAGTTACTTGCATTTCTTCGTCCCTCTGCCTTAAGTTACATACCTCCTCATTGTCCTAGCAACTCCTTCGTTTATTTTTGGAAAGGTTTCAGGATATGAGCAGCTAGGAAAGTTCTATGCAAAACTCACTCTAAATATAAACGTTCCAAACTTTGAAATCAAATCAAATTTTGACCTCAGCTCCTCTCGCCGTGAAGGATCACAGCGGTCCTGTCATATATTATAATGGCTAAAGGATCCTGAGAGTCAAATTAAAGGAAGCTTGTCTTTTTTTAGTTTTTTTTTTTTTTTTAGTTCTATATTTTCATAAGGTGAAAAGTCAAAGTCCTTGAGACTCGCAGCCTTCGAGCTGAGAGCGCGTTGTGAATACCCCTAATGCGTGTGTTTACACTCGCTACATTCGTTTAAGTGAAGCACACACAAAATTGAAATATTAAGACATACAAATCAGGCAACTTGCAGCAGTGGCAACAACAGCAACAACAACAACAACAACAACAACAACAACAACAAACATCAGTGGCAGAAACAAAAAGAAACGATAAGAGCAGCAAAAATCATTCGACACGCGCGGCATTTATCAGTGGCAGGCATCGGGCCAAGCGGAAGCGGAAACGGAAATAGACCAAAGGACTGCCAGCAGCAGCGAGGACGATGGCGGCACGCACAAAGAGATCAGAAAAAAGGATGACTGCGGAGTGGAATGGGATGGGCGCTGCAAGAGACAGACGGCGACGTGGAATAAAGGCAGAGAGAGATAAACATGAGGGGTGGGGGTAGGGGAAAGCGAGGGAGGAGTGGGGCAGCGACAAAAGAGACGCGCTTATTGACGTTGAGCAACGCTTATTGGCGTACTTAATCCTTTTGGCAAATTCCAATAAATTACCAGGACAGGCGAAAGAAGGAAAGCAAACAGCGCTAGGAAGGCGTGGCAGAGGAGTAAAGGAAAGGGGCTCAAAATCCAAAAAAAAAATATATATACATATATATATATACACATACACATACACATACATATACATAAAGGAAAGAACAACAAAAATAAAAGACAAACATCAATAGGCCATGATGAGTTTCTGATTGCAAAGCAAAAGGCAGAGCTCCACTGGACGTAATAAGAAGAAGTGGGGATTCGGTTCAGGGATTGGGAACTTGAGTTGAAGTTGGGATTGGGATTGACGTTGGGTGGGGGATAGAGACAAGGGCAGGGGCAAAGGCAGAGCCAGTGGCAGGGGAAACGGACGGGGAGAGAGGCAAAGGCAGGAGCAGGGACAGAGACAGAGGCAGGGACAGAGGCAGGGACAGAGGCGGGGACAAAGGCAGGGACAGAGGCAGGGACAGAGGCAGAGGCAGGGACAGAGGCAGAGGCAGGGACAGAGGCAGGGACAAAGGCAGGGACAGAGGCAGGGACAGAGGCAGGGACTGCGGCAGAGGTAAAGGCAGAGACAGGGACAGGGACTGGAAAGGAGTAAGAGACGGGGACAGAGGCAAGGGCAGAGGAGAAGTCAGAGACAGGGACAGAGGTAGAGGCAGAGGCAGGCACAAGGAAGGAGTCAGAGACAGGGTCAGAGGCAGAGGTAAGGGCAGAGGCAGGGACTGGGGGGGAGTAAGAGAAGGGGACAGAGGAGGAGTAAGAGACAGGGACTGAGCCAGGGACAGGGGAGGAGTCAGAGACAGGGACTGGGCCAGGAGCAGGTCATGGGCTTGGTAAAGCGCTTCCATGATGACGATGACGGTCGTGTCACATGGCATGGCCGTCTTCTCGCCTTTCCCTTTGTCTATGTGTGTGTGTGTGTGCCTGCCTTTGGGGCAAGTCATAAAATTGAACTGACATTTTTATGTAGCGGGTCGTTCCTTCAACCTGTAAGTCGAAAGTTAAATTGAAAGCCCAAATCCTTGGCATACCCACCAGGATAGGCATCTTATCTCTGCCCAATCCTCGACTCCTTCACTCGCTCCACCGTTCACCCTACCCCCTACTCTCCCCCCCCGGCAACCACTCGGAAATGTTTTTTATTGTAAATACTTTGCATATTTTTGATTGGCCTCCGAAAAACAATAAGTGACGAGAGAGCGAGGAAGAGGGAAAGGTAGGGGAGGGAGAGGAGAAAGAGAATGAGAGGGAGAGAGAGAGAGGGAGGAAGATAGAGTGTAACATTGAGATGGAGTTTAATATGGTATGTCCCGCCTCATGTCCCCATTACAACAATTGGAACTTAATCAGAATTTGCCAGCTGCTTGCCACCGTGGAACTCGACGTCGATGTGGCGACTGAAGGCCACAAGACGGGGGAATCCTTGCAATGTGACCGCCGCTTGTATCCTTGGTGAGTCCATGCTCATAATGGCCGCCACATGGCCAAACACCAGGGCATCCAGAGCGCACGTCTTGCTACCAAATAGATACTCCGGAGCGAATTGATTGGCATCGTTGGACGCCTCAAGGTTCCCCTCGAGCATCTCGCAGCATTGCTGCAGCTCCTTGGTGATTTGTATGTCCTCCATTTGATCCCATTTGTACAAGCGCAGCAAGAGCTTTGCATCCTTAAGCTTTTCCCGGCGCACCCAGGAGCTCAGGGGCCATGGATAACCGGCGCCAGTTCGGCGCTCCGTATACTCCGCATAGATCCTGGGATCCAAGAAGCATTGATTCATCTCGGCCAATGTGAAGGTATTCTCCACGTAGGACATCATGGCGCGCATATCATTGCGCTGCTCCTCGCTCAGCCATGTGGATAGACTATAGGCCGGATACTTGGTCTCCACATACTCCACAATTGGCTCGAATTCGGTCAGCAGATCCTTGCCGACATGAAGTAGCGGCATCCTGGTCAAACGTCCGCCGCTGGACATGAAATGCGAATTGACGCAGTTGCTCTCCAAATACGGCAGATGGCACATCCGCAAGTAGGTCTTCACGGAGAGGCAGCTGGCCAGCTCCGGCAGTATCATCTGCTCCTCCTCCATCGGCTGGTACAGCTCCGCATCCACCGGCCAGCTCTCGGCCTCGTTGCGGTGTCCATCCGACTGAATCTCACATGTCTTCATTATCGCAGCTGCAAGTTCCTTGGCATCCATTTTTTTTTTAGTATATTTCTACTTTTTTTTTGTATTTTTTTTGTAATTTTTATATATTTTTTTTTTATTTTTTATTTTTTGTTTGTCTTGGAAAGAGATTTATAATTAAATTCCCATCCGGCTGCCACTTTAAGTTGGCAGCTTCTGACAAAGCACATGGGATCTCTGAAGTCAGTTGGCATCTGAAGTTCGATTGTCACTTAAGCCTATCGATATTTCGATAACAATGCTGAAAGCTGAAGGCGATGATTTTAATATTTAATTCCCCAGAAGTTTTCAGCTTTTCAAGAAACTCTAAGTGTGCGTCCATCCGAATGTCAATCTATTTACTTTTTTTTCGTCCCACCCCCACCCGCTCCCCTCTGCCCTCATCCTAAAGCTTTGGTAAACGCGTGGCACCGGAGGTAAAAGTGCCCCAAGGTCAATGTTTAATTATTCCAAGTGCTGCTGATGGGTTCAATTAGTCCTTTAGTTGAGTTGAGGAGTTCTCAGGGGGTAAACTGGGGCAAGACCCGGCAAAGGACTGGAGTCGGGTTTGGTGGTTGGTGTCAGTGTCGATGTCGATGTCACTGACGATGACGGTGAAGGTGTCGAGCTCGCAGGATGAGGTAAACAGCAAGATGGCAACTTTGAGCAGCTCGAGGCAGTGACTGGAAGTAGTTGGGCCTTCGCATCTTTACACCCAACCGCCTGGCCGTACACCCGCCCACCAGTCTGCCCGCCTAACCGTCTACCCGCATAACCGTCTACCCGCCTAACCGTCTACCCGCCTAACCGTCTACCCGCCCGCCTACCCTCCTACCTTTCACCCTGCACTCTACCCGTTGCCATCCTGCCACCAGTCATCGCTTCAGTCTTTCACCCTATCTTGTTGCCACCGCGTTGCATGTCCCCGACGAGGTACGTCACATTGTCAACATCGTCGCTGTCCTGTCAGCAGGCGGCAACAAAATTTCACTTAGGCAACGCGTTGCGTTTGCGAATCCTGAAGTGCCGCCTCGCAAATCGTCTCCAAACCAAAAGCCTACTTTGATGTTCCTTTGCCCTATGGTATGGCTGTGAGGGTGCTACACCCCACGAAAGGGGAAGGGAGGTTCGGAAATTTTGTGAATGCTCCCCACCAATTTGGCAATTAATCATTAAACGCGCCACCTGCTGGCAACTTTTCCTAAAAGGTTTACCAGACACACCCCAACACTCAGACTGCCTCTCCAGGTGTGGATGTGGCTGTGGCTATGGGTATGGCTGTGGGTACGGCTATGGGTATGGCTGTGGGTGTTGGTCTTCCAGGTCTCTCTCTCTGGCTGCTCCTCCCTATGGCTGACACACACATAAAATGAACTTGAAAATGATAAATTACACCAAGAAGGAACATTATGTAATATCTGTCTTCCTCCTCGTCAGGCAAGTCCTGGAGTCCTGGAGTCCTGGAGTCCTGGAGTCCTGAAGGGAACTCGCATGTGCATGAGATGCAAGTTTTCCACTTAACGTTGATGCTTTTGACAAGCTCCGTTCCAAGGTTCATCACCTAACCACCCGCCATACCGCGCTCAAGGTCGTTAATATGAAGATATCCTTGAGGAATCTTAAAGTACGCACGCTTATCTCCGCTCCGTAAAAGTCCTGTGAAGCCCCTAAATTAATATTGATGAAGTTGAGCTAATGCCTTAAAGCCGGGCATTAATCTGCTTTAAAGGCCATGCTTATCCTTTTGGGGCTTGTTATTTATTAACTCCTTCAAATCGCCCATATATCATTTCTAGTTAAGGCCTCCCAATGTTAAGGACTCCAGCCAATTTAATGTTCAATTACGAGTTTTGGGGATTGCATATTTTTTGATTTAATAGACGATTTTCCTTTTCTCTCATTGTCCCCTCGTGTCACTTTGATTGATTTGACGCCGAGCGCCAAGGATATGCCAACGGTGGGCATAGAATTTCCTGCCCAGGATTTCGCTCAGCTCCTTGTGGGCTTCTCCCTTGCGTTGCGTTGTCAAAGTTCATTGTGTGGGGCAAATTAATTAAGCAGCCGTTGGAACCACTTGAAGGACCTCAAACTCAAATTGTGCTCCTTGTGCGTGTTGTTTTTCTTCTTTTTTTTTTTTATCCTTATTATTGTTGTTGTTGTTGTAGCCGAGCAGGTGGCGTCTTTGTCGCCTATAGGGAGTACAGGGACCAAAGCGTGTTGATGAGTGTTGCGAGGGAAGCTAGAGAAGAGAGGGAGAGTGGGCAGGGGGGAAGGGAGTGGGGTGGGGGACGTTGTCGCTGGTTGAGACGTCGCTTGCACAAAAGCCAACAAAAGGCAACAATTCTTAGCCACTAATAAAGAATAATATGACTGCCATAAAACTCAATTTATTACCAAAATGTCGACAAGCAGCGCAGTCACAAAGAATTTGTGTTCATGCCTGTGTGCGTGTGTGTGTGTGTGTGTGTGTGTGTGTGTTGGTATGCATGTGTGTGCTGCCGCTTGTATGTGCTTGTAGTTGTTTGTACGCTGCTGTGCCTGTGCTCGAATGCGAAAAAGAATTACGACCCTGCAAGTCCAGGCACCGGGCCAGCCCGTCACAGGGGCGCAGGAAGGATGTGGCACACCAATGTGTGGCAAGAACAACCAATTTTCAAAACGCTATTTTCTTCTATTTCTACCTATTCTTCGTCTTCCTCTTCTTCGTCTTCCTCTTCTTCTTCTTCTTCTTCAATTTCTATTTCCATTCAAATTCGTCATTTCACATCTCTTCTTCTTCCTGCGAGACGCATTTCAAGTCTTTGCCCTTTGGCGCCCAAAACACCTTCAATTTCTTTACTATCACGTTTGGTGTTAAGCGTCCTTTGGGCGTAGAAGTTTTCCAGGATAAAAAGAATTTTTTTTTCCAAATTTTTTAATAATTTTACAATTTTTTTTTCAAGCACTTTTTTAATTTTCATGCGCTGCTCACTTGATGCAACTCAAATTCAAACATGCGTATCGTATCAGTCACCTTTTGTCAGCAACTAAATTTTGACATTCAAAAAAAAAAATGAAAAATAAATAAAAAATAAAATAAAAAAAAATAAAAAAAAAATAAAAAAAAAATAAAAAAAATAAATAGGAAAAGAAAAGTTAAGCCTTTGGACTGAGAGGAACGGACTTCAAGGGTTTTTATCGATTGCTGTAACTTTACTCCTTGATTTCTGTGGTCTTCGTCTTGATAGTCGTCTTGCTGCTGGTCCTGCTGCTGGTCCTGGTGCTGGTCCTGGTGCTGGCCCTGGTCCTAGTCCTGGTGCCGGTCTGGTTTTATTTGCTTGCCTACGTTTTTTATCCTTGTTTTGGCATTCCATTTGGCATGTGTTGGCCTCCACTTTGTTGGCTGCCCTTACAGCCGCTGCCCGAGGAATTGTTGTTGTCCTTGGAGCTGTTGTTGTCCTTTGGTATTACTTGCCAGCTGTTGAACGCATCTGTCGGCCTGTTTTATGGCCACATTCATTGGTTGCATTTCCAGCCAAATGCTCTTAAATAACTGTTTTCGAACCTAATATCTCATTTGGAGTGGCTTAAGGGCGCTGCCGGACAGAAGCTACTTGCTATGGCACTCAAAGCAGTGAACTGACTGTCAACGGGTATAAAATGATTTTTCGAGCCGCTCGCCCAGTCTTTATAAATATGTACTTATATCCTGTGTATAGAGTGCCAGTTCAAAGGATAATAAAAAAAATAATTCGTAAAGGGTAATTTCATCAGTTCTGAAGTGTCGATAAAGGACAATTTGAAAACCGTTTGTATGCATTCTGTGCCTCAATTAAAGCCACGTATTTCAGCCTAATTGCTGGCTGTTAAAATGAATTCTCTTGGTTAATTTTTGGTTACTCGGTATGCAAATTGTTAATTTTTCAAAGGGTGGGTATGGTTGACGGGGGGAGGGGGATGGGGTGGGGGTATCTAAAAGGTTAAGAGAGGAATATTTGCCAGGCTAGGCCAATATACTTTCATGTCTGTGAGGTCCTTTTGGAGGGTCTTGTCGAACTTGTCGGTACATTGTCAGTGTTATTGCTGTCATTGTTGTCATCGTTTGTCGTTTGTCCTTTTGTTGTTGTTCCTCTCTTGTTGTTGTTCCTCTCTTCTTGTTGTTGTTACTCTCTTGTTGTTGTTGTTGTTGTTGTTGTCGCTGTTGCTGCCATTGTCTCTGGAAATTATGGTGTCCTTAATTAACATTCACAAAGTTGGCAACAAAATGATGGCAAACAACGGAAATGTGGGGGGGGGGGGGGGAGGTCCTCAAGAATGTGTGTGGCATGAAGCTTACGAGCTGATGGCCCGTCGACTCTGCCACACCAGACGAGTATATTTAACCCTCCCCCCCACCAAATCCTCCCAACCCCCACCGGTAGGTAGCCTGCAAATAGACGCGGCAAAATTGCAAAAGATGTGCGCTTATAGTCAAAAATAATGGACACTGCGAGATGCGGGGGAGAGAGAAAGAGAGAGAGAGAGGGAAGGGAAAGGTAAGAGAGAGAGAAAGAAAGAAGGAGAGCGAAAGTCTAAGAGTAAGAAAGCCAGAGCAGACTTGCCGTCAGGACACATTAGGGCCACGCAAAGAAATGCGCCAGCCACCAAAATATGTCACGAAGGACATCAGGGTTAAGAGCAGTGCCTAAACAGGCACTTACAGTGGGCAAAAGTAGCAAAAGTGGCAAAAAAAAAAAAAAAATGCAAGACAATTTTGATAGGCGTGAACAAGATTTTCCCTAGGCTAAAGTGGAATAATTTGCAACTTAAAGTAGGCGGGGCTTTTGGGAGCTGAGGTGGGCGGCACTTGAGGCTGGAATTTCAACAGTCATCGTGAAACACTCAAAAAAGCAAAATGTTTTTTGATTTTGTAATTCCATTCAATATTCTCACCTGGATGATACTCACACATCAATCCAACGGTGTGCCTGGACGTTCTGGCTCAAAGCATCCTGGCCAGGATGCCAATGCTCGAATAAACAGCACGGAGTCCAGCGCAGAGAAGGCAACTGTTTACCACATGATGACTCAGTTCGATGTCCTCTACACAATGTGCCTGCTTTATAGTTTCGCAGGACTTGTGAGTGTGGAATAATAATATTGATATCCTTTTTTATTTTAGTCCTGCCACAGATGTATCACATTGTGCATTTCGCTTGCATTTTGGCCGCAATGTGGCCAAATCCACCCATGTGGGTCACTCGGACCGTCAACTCATTGCCCGAGGATTACATAAGTCCTGCCCAAATCGCTGACAATATTTTTATGATTTTTGTCTGGGCAATGAATTTTGTTGGCATCAGTTTGGTGAGTTTCCAAAATTGTGACGAGTGTCCTGCCACCTAACATTCATCCTTTTTTCCAGGTCAACCCAGACAATCCTTATCTTTGGAAGTTGATTACTAAGTTCCTTATAACATGGAAGATCGACTATTGGGTCATTGAGTACTTTTTAATGGGCGACACAGCCGGCGGGTAGGCGAGTGGAACAGGCAGCAGTCTGCAGTCTGGTATCCTTGTATCGTATGAGAAATAATATTTCATATTTTGAAATTAAATGAATAAAAAATCTCAAATGATTGACACTTGACTCATTGGTGACTTTGTTGTTGGGTTAAAGGATAATCATATCAAATTGGATTAAGAAATCTGCTGGCAAAGATCTGGTATGCGCACTCCTTGATGAGTCCTTGGCAATCAGAAAAATTCCACGAATTATGTGAGTTCTTCGCTTTTTTTTTGCATCCTTCACAAATTCCTGACTTCATGTACAACAAATTGGCCCGCATAACTGAACGAACAGCCCTCGCATAATAAGGCATAAAGAATACCGAACTACCCACCGATGGGCATAAGGATATATGTATATGTATGTGTGTGTGTGTGTATACAAGGCGGAAGAGGCGCACACATTTGCATATTTGACTGTATCCTTTTATTTTTGGAAAATATTTGAAAAAAGTTGAAACGCGGGCGCAGGCGAAGGATATCAAAGACTGCGATAAGGAAGCAAAAGGCAGTCCCCGTAGTCCTGTGGATAATATTTTGGGACTACCGAAGAAGGTCCAAGGTTCAAGGTTAGTGTAATGCCATAAGATGGCCAACGGGTTGGTCCTTTTCGTCCTCGATTTGCTGGCCCTAATTAAAGCATAAGCCAAGATGCCGGAAAGGAGCCAAACAGCCAAAAAGCCAAGCGGCCAAGCGGCCAAGCGGCCAAAGAGGACAACAGACAACAAAAACAAAAACAAAAACAAAAAATGAAAAGATGGCAAAAAATATAGCTGGCAAAACGGCACAAGGCGCAGATAACAGCTAATGAAAATCACTTAGCCGAATTGGCCCAGAGAGTAACAGAGGACTCGGACGTCAACGTCAACTATGTGAAAAGCTGTAACGCACAACAAGGACTCTGGCAGGAGACAGGAGAGGCGTAGATGGGGATGGGAATAAGGATGGGAATGGGAGAGGGAAAGGAAGAGGGAAAGGAAGAGGGAGAGGGAGAGGTAATGGAAATAGGGATGGGAAAGGAAAAGGGAATGGGGAGGGGCGGAGGATAGGAATGTGGATAGAAATGGAAGGGGGGAGGATTGGGAATGAGAATGAGAATAAAGATGGAGGAGTGGGCGCAGGAGTCATGGGACACGCTTTTAATACAATTAGAAACGCTTAAGTTAAGTGCTTCATACCCGACATCAATGGACAGGGGCAGCTGCTCCAGCGAGAGGGAGGCAGCTTGAGGCACTGCCCCAGCTCCAAAGTGACCCAGTTGAGTTCCAGATTCCGTAGGTTTTTGCAGCGGGCGATGGGGCGTAAGTAGAAAAAGATAAAAGGATGATGAACGGAAAAGGGGAAAGGGAGGCAATGGAGGAGGAAGAATGAAGAAAGAGTGAAGGAGGGAAGGAGGGAAAGGGGAGAGGAGGAAGGGGTGTGGACCACCAATGAGATCTAAAGCTAACTGGGCAATAACAAAATGGCAAGAAAAAAGCAAAATAAAATTTAAGGAGCAAAGCAACGCGGCATTAAACCGATACGTAAATACCCTGAACAAAAAATTAAGGAGCAGCAGCAAATAGAATATCCTTAGAAAGGAATCTTTAAGGATTCCAAAATGATGGGAAATTAATTTAAAATTTTGCTTCAACTTAAAGACCGCTTAATTCGTAGTTAGCCAGAAAGTCAGCTCCATTTAATAAGCCATAACTGAGAGCCCAATATTATGATGTCCTTGGGGAGAAGGACATAAGGGTGTGAGGGTAGATTGAAGTCGGGGGCAGGTGAGTCCGAAACGAGGTGGCAAATAATGAAATGAACTGCAGCCGGAAAGGGTGTTGGGGCGGAAAGGAAGAGAGGGAAATAGAGCAGCGGATCTCTAGAGGGAGAGGTGAAATCTAGAACGGGTGGAGGGGGTAAGGCACACTGAGGGGGAGGTGGGGGCAGGCTCTGAGGAAATGAAGCAACGGCGCAGAGCAACACAAAATTGGCTGCAAATGAAAGCATTTGGTATAATAAACAAGATGTGGGGACATCAAGTGGGTGGCCTTCGTGGCTGCGCCACAGTTCGGGGGAAAGTCTCGACGAAGGGATGGACCAGTGAGAGGGGGAAGGGAGTGGGAAGCGGGAGGGGAGGAGCAGGGGAACGGGGACGTTTTGATAATTGTGCGCCTCTTGCTTATGCATTACATTTACACGCTAATGAGACGGCAGGCAAATGAGAGGCGTGGCTAAGGCCAAACCCACACTCTGCAAATACAGAAACTGCCTGCCAGTTGCCAACTTCCCCACCTTCCCCACTTCTCCACTTCCACACTTCCCCACCTCTCCACTTCTCTCACAAGTTCTCCACTTCTTCAGTTCTCCAATTACCCAGTAAACCACCCAGCCATCCCAGCCAACCCACCCAACCCTGCCATCCCTGCCATCCCACCCATCCACCCTACTCCACCCCCTCCAGCCACCACGGGCAACGTCTGCAACTGGCGTCGTGTTAATTGAAAATTAATGGCGCGATGGCAAAAACTAAACATGAAAATTCGCTGACGCTGGCACAGTAAATGGCCGACAGGTGGCGCTGCCAGCGCGTTGTTAGCCAAGGGTCGACCAGAGGTGGGCAACTGGAGTTCTGTAGCGACCCAGCGAGCTGTGGCTGTGGGTGTGGGTGTGGCTGTAGTGACCGATACAAACGCGTGTAGTGCTAAGCAAATTAACATTTTCATAATTAATTATTAAAGGTGACGAACAGGACTTACAGGATAGTAAAAAATAGCTGAGCCAACCCAGAGATGCGGAAGGTGCAGAGGGCGCAGAGGGCGCAGAAGGCGGCACTGTCTTCTGTCAGACAGGAAGAGCGAAGTGAAAAAGAATTGCAATTATTCACAATTAAATGGAACGCAGGAGGGCAGAGGCAAGCTTTGGCATATCACAGCATCCTTAAAGGGTGCTGGCATCATGCGTGGGCGTGGCTGCCACAAGCGGCCGACTCCAGTGGTAATGGGACAAGTTTAATACTTTGCCTTCCCTCGGGGCAGCAGGCAGAGCCGAGCGCAAATTAAAATAAATATGGCAAAAAGGGGTTAAGCGGGAAGAATGGCAAAGGAAGGAAGGAAAGAATGTGAAAGGGAATGAGAGAAATAGGTTAAAGGAGAAAATAGAGTCCGTAGGACATTTGTAGGTGTGCCTGCCTGTGCGTGTGCATGTGTGTGTGTGTGTGTGTGTTTGTGTGTGAGGAAATTAAGGGAAATTAAAAAAATGAAAAATTGCCAAAGCGGCGAAAAAGAAGTTAAAATAAAACAAAGAGGAAACAAAAAGAGAAAATAAATTATAAAATTATAAATAATAAATTATAAAATTATAAATAATAAATTATAAAAATTTATTAAATTAAAATTTGGCAAATTTTTCTATTTAAAAATTTTTGAGATGAGACAAATTTTCCAGAGACTCGCGAGGATCTCAAGTGACCTGAAAGATCGATGTAAATAATAAAAAGGAAGCGAAATGTAAATAAAGGACACGCAAGGATTTCACTCATTCTGCAGCATGCTTATAAAAAACCCGATTTGTCGATCCCTTGGCTCTAAATTAATGCTATCCATCTATAAGAAGGATTCAAGGACCAACTCAAGGCAAAGGAATCGAAGTGGAAAACTTGAGAACAATATCCCTGGAACTTTAAAGGACTTGCAATGGCAGAAGGACAAAATACACACAGCTAGTATAAATGTGTAAGTGTAAGTGGGTATCCGTTTAAGTGTATATATATGTGTGTGTGTGTGTGTGTGGCAGACTACTTAACACGCTGTTTACTTTGGCCAATGAGGGGCGCGTCCGGCGCTTGCAAATTGTAGTCAAGTCAAATTTGATTGTCAAATGAGGGAGGCCCAAGGAAGAAAGGACAATGAAGCCCGCAAACAATACCGTTACTTAACATTGGAGCGCACACACACACACATACACACACACACATAGAGATAGACAGAAACACTGAGCACAGGCAAAAAGGCGCCAAGAATAAGTTTTGCGAATGACTGTGTGTGTGTGTGTGTGTGTGTGTGTGTGTGTGTGTAGTTTAATGCTGGGTGTTGCATGTGCGTGCGGCAATAAATGTCTCCTGCGGCTAGTGGCAACAACAAAAAGTTGCCGCTTAAGTGATACAAAATGCAAATACGCCCAGTGACGAGGTCACACATGGAACATGGGAGATCCTGGATGCTGGTTATGGAGAGGGGGTCGGGGGGGGGCTTTGAGAATGGGAGGACACACACTGGAAGTAAAGTCACTTGACGAGCTTCCGACTTAAGTTTGTTTGTACGAATCGTCAACTCGCAGACTTGGAGACTTGACGACCCACCGAACCACCGAACCACCGGCCCGCCGACCCATCGACCTACCAACCCACCGACCTACCAGCCCGCAGAATGGCAGCAGCACATGTGATATCCACTCGTAAATTGTTGTCCTACATCCTTCACGTCCTGCCGCCACCTATTGAGCCCAGTCAACTCGTCCTTTTTCGTCCTTCTGCCTACTGCCTTCTGCCTACTGCCTTCTGCCTTCTGCCTTCTGCCTACTGCCTTCTGCCTTCTGCCACTTGCCACTTGGGGAGACTGTAAAAGTGGCGTCGATGTGACTGATATGCGGCATTGGCATTCAGTTTAAGATGAAATGTAAACACAAGCTAAATTTTCCTTTTTACCAGCCACGCCTACCAAGACGGACCGCCCCCAACGTTAACTCTAACCCCTCCCCCACTCGCACCACTCGCAAACCCACGGCGATTGTCACATTGTTAAATTATGCGCAGCAGAGGCGACAAAATTTGCTCTTTTCTTTGGTTGTTGTTGTTTTTGTCAGTTTGTTTTGTGGTTGTTGTTGCTGTTGTTGTTGTTGTTGTTGTGTTTTGTTATTGTTTGTCATAGTTTTTGTTGTTGTTGTCGTCAGTTTGTCGGGTCGTAAAACGCAGGACCTAAAAATCAAAATCTCATCTGCATGGGTGCATCATCTAAATCAACTCCCAGGACCAAGTCTAGAAGCCATCTCCTTCCCCATCCCCCTCGCCCACACATTCCCCTTGCTCTGAACACTCATCGCCCCATCAACGAAGCTCGAGTGTGTCCTTAAAGGTCCTCGTCCTGGTTCTGGTCACGTCACAGAACTCGCATTTCAACGTCATGTGCTCAAGATGCTCCTCGTATGTGTCTGACTGTATGTATGTGAGCCTGTGTGTGAGTCTGTGTGTGTGTGTGTTGGTGTTTAGTATATGTCACGCCCACTCGTAAACTGGTAGATTGACACAGTGACCGTCGATCGTGACTAAAGAGAATTTTATAGCTTCACACATTCATATCGAGTTGTGAATTTGGCAATTGACGCCAGAAAAAATATTCCTCAGCTTTGATGGACTTCAGCTTAAAGCTGCTTCCCCCTCTTCCAGGAGGAGTAGTTGGTGGGAAGAGGAGGGGGACGATTTAAGGTCCAAAGGCAGTGAGTAAAACTTTCAAGCTTTGAAAGGAAAAATGGAAAAGAAGTAATTATTCCGAAAAGGCTTTCAAATCTAATAAAAGCACATGAAAGCTCAGTGAAAATCATCGATGGAGCTTTCATGTGCTTTTATGAGCTTTTAAAGTTCAATAAAAAACTTTCAAATTAAATTATTATCACTTTTAAAGGAAAGAAGAAAGAGGATATATAAAATTTTGGAAAAAGCTTTTAAATCTTCCAATGAGCTTTCACAAGCTTACATGAACTTTTATAAGCTTTCATATGATTTCAGATTGATTTCAGACTTTCAATTAAATAAAATGAAAAATTATACCTAAATTAAAGCTTTTTAATCTTCTGTTGAGCTTTTATAAGCTTCAATGAGCTTTCAGCTTGAATTTTGACTTTAAATGTTTTTAGGAGCTGCATCTCTACATTCTAGTCAATTGCGAATGATCAATAAGTCAGACTTGTAATTTAAATTAAAAGCTTTTTTAATAAAAAAAAAAAAATAATGTTGAAAAAGCTTTTTAATCTTTTATAGAGCTTTAATGTGCTTTTGAAAGCTTTCGAAATTTTAGTTTGAATTTATATTGTGAATGTCCTTTAGAATGATTTCAGATTTTGCAATTCTTATCTTTGATAGACTTAATCTAAAAGCTGCTTTTTCATGTTCTAGTTCAGAGTCAAAGGTCAACAAGTAAAGTCACCAAATAAAATTAAAATTGAAAGGACATTAAATGTTGAGATGATATTAAAATTCTGGAGTAGCTTTAAAAACTTCCATTAAGCTTTCATGAATTTTCAAAGTCGATCACTGAATGTCCTTTAGATTGACTCAAGATTGTGTACTCCTCAGTCCTGATAGACTCAAGCTTAAAGCTGCTTTCCCACATCTCAGCAGGAGCAACCAGAAAGAGGAGAATTGGCAAGGAGTCAAATCTAAAAGATCAAAATGTAAAGCCTTAAAGGGAAATTGAAATTGGAAGGACATTGAGTGGTAAGAGGAAATAATAATTCAGGAAAAGCTTCTAAATCTTTCATTGAGCTTTCATGTGCTTTCAAAGGACATAATCGTTCAGTGAATGTCCTTTAGAATGATTTCGAATTGTGTGTATTTTCACTTTGTTGCGCCTGAGCCTTTAGGCGCCTTCAAGTGCCTGTGCCTGACTTTCAAATGAAGGGGATCCTTTTTACAGTTGAGAGCTAAATGCACGCCATTTGGCATAATGAAAGCGTTCAGACAGACAAACAACAAAAAAGTCAAAGTTACAAAAACAAAAAAAAAACAAAAAAAAACAAAAAAAAAACAAAAAAAATAACAAAAAAAAAATAAAGAAAATGAAAAAAATTTTCTTAAAGCTTTTGAGCGCTTTATAAAGTCTTATCAACACTTGGGTAGGAGTCGCATTTTGATTAACAGGACCTGCTGAAGGAAGATGTAGCATATAATTTTGGATGTGATTCCTTTTTTGTGCGATTCCCTTCATGTCATCCTCCTAACTCCTGCCACGTGGCTCCTTGCCATTCAACTGACTTTGGCATCAAATGTTCCCATGTTTCATATTATCTGAGTTGTTGTTGTTGTTGTTGCTGTTGTTGCTGCTGTTGTTGTTGTTGTTGTTGTTGCTGTTGCTGCTTTTCTGGTTGCCCGGACAACCCATTACATGGCAGCGGCTCCAAGGAAATGCTCACCCAAGCGCCAGCTCCACTCCTGCACCTTTCGGGCGCGCGTGTTATGCCCTGTACTCGCTCTGAGATGTTGACCCCGCTTCGTCATGTCTTGCGTAGTTCCCCCGCCCCACTCCTCTCCATCTTCTTTTCTTCTTCTTTACGGGCTTTGCTGCTTCTTGATGCCCCCGCCCCTCCCTCCCATTCCTTCGTCCTGCTCGTTCGCAGTCCTGTGCGTCAATTCAATACGTTTAAAAGTTCATTTGCTGTTTAGCCCGGTCATTATGTGCCCGCCCAGCACGATGTCCCACGTCTAATGCCGCACCCCCCCACTATCCAGTGTCCATTCCATTGCCTAACCTGGCCGCTTGTCAGGACTCTCAGCCTGCGCCTTTGTCGGTTTGACCATTAAATGGGCACTCAATGTGTTTGTCTAACTTGCCATTTGCGATGATAATAATGTCGTATGGCCGTTACATTGATGTTGGTTGCTTGGCTGCCTCCGTTACGGCCGAGCAAACGGACAGCCGGACAGCCAGACAGCTGGACAACCGTACAGCTGGACAGCCGGACAGCTGGACAACCGTACAGCCAGACGGACTGTTGAACAACCCAACAACAAGCGTACAACTGGACAGCGCATTGTTGTAGCTGCTACTCAGTATCATATGCCCTACCCTGAGGTCCTTTGAGCTCTTCAGGCAGGTTGCAACACTGCCATGGCAGGATATGGGCTGCTGATGTGAAAGAAGATGCTGCCATGATGTGCGAAAATAAAATTCAGGATTGATGATCAAAAAAAAAAAAAAAAAAAATAAAAAAATATATACAAAAAATGTCCTTTATAGCAATGAATAAATTTCTCGTGTGCCTGTTGAGTGTGGCACATGCGTCACTCTGTGCCGCTGGTCGCTGGTCGTTGGCCGTTCAAACAAATCATTGCAAAGGACTTCACATTTGAGGTTAATTATTGAATAATCGCTAGATAGTTTACATAGCAATTTGGCCTCTGATGTGTTCCCATTTTAACTGCAAGCGAAGGACTTTGATTGACTGCCCCGATGGTTGATACATTTTTTATGCGTATTGAAATAATTTTATATAAATGTTGGCACATTGTGTGTGGGGCTATGCATAAAGTATCTGACACTCGACTATTGGAAAAAAT
Source organism: Zaprionus lineosus (assembly GCA_035044505.1). Classification (NCBI taxonomy): domain Eukaryota; kingdom Metazoa; phylum Arthropoda; class Insecta; order Diptera; family Drosophilidae; genus Zaprionus; species Zaprionus lineosus. Next base: position 921,709 of record JAWNNX010000676.1, read on the forward strand.
CGATTTTCATTAGACTCACATATACAAACAAACACTAGCATCCTTCCCATCCAACCCATCCTTCCCATCCAACCCATCCTTCCCATCCAACAGTTCTCCCTCCCTCAACGTTTGCTCCTTTCATGCGGCGGCTTTTGCCTTGTTTTTGTTGACTGTTGTCGATGTTGTATTTTCAAATCGTTTGGCTTGGCGTTTTGATTTCGTTATCAGTTTTTATGTTTATAAGTGCGATGGACACACACACACACACACACACACACACACACACACACACAGGAACAAACACATATAAGCGCATATATAGACTCATATAGACTCATATAGACACGTTACTCTCCATACGTGCCATGCCCGTGCGTATGTGTGCGCTTGTGTGTGTGTGTGGTGTGTGTGTGTGGTGTGTGGTGTGTGGTGTGTGTGTGTGGTGTGTGTGTTGTCTGGGTTTTATTTGTGCGCTGTTTGGTCAATTGGAAAACATTTCGTAGCAGACTTTTGGGCGCCCGCCTTAAAAACGCTGCACGACGGGCAGTCGCCAGTGTGACGACCTTATGAACAGCCCCAGCTATGGGTTCCTCTTCTTCTTCTTCTTATTCTATGTTTTTGTTGTTGTTGCAGTTCTTATATTTGTTATTACTATTGTTGTTGTTATTGTCAGTTGCTCCTGCTGCTACTTCTGCTGCTGTCGGCATAATGGCGTCGTTATTATTTTGGCATTAAAAAGAATTAATACGCTTCAATGGACTCTCAACGTAAATAGATCGTTAGGCAGCCTGCCAGCAGTAGCAGAAATGTCAGCAGCAGTCATTCCCCCTCCCCACTCTCCCCTTTAAGGCACAGCCTATCTGTCGTGCCCCCCCGCCCCCGTCCCCACAGTATGTCTCTTCTTAACTTGTTTCCTCCTGTTTGTGCCCAGCTCCTTATCAATGCACACACTTTGCTAGTTTTGCTGGATATTCACTTTGCTTTGTCACGCAATCGAGTTACACATTTTTTTTTATTTTTTGGTCCTTCACATGCAAAACGGCTTTCGGCATAAAAAGAGAAGTACACACACACACACACACGCTAAGAAATAAAAGCTGATTCCCGCATTTTAAATGTGCCACCAAACACTTGACCAGCCTTTAAGCTGGGCTTGGCGTGTGGCATCACTTCAAGCCATATATAAGTCTCTCTCTCTCTCTCTCTCTCTCTCTTAACTTTCAATTTCTGTAGCCCCTTCTCCCCTCTCCCTCCTCTAGCCGCACACACCCTTCGCCTCTTGCTTCTTTATACTCAAGCAACCACTCAAATCTTTTGACATAAATTTTCTCAAGGATTCGCTCAAGCTCTGCATTTTTGAACAGCTTTAAATTAATTTTTTAAGTATTGAATAAAATTTGAAAATATATTGCATTATAATTCTTATCCTTTACAGCCTGAATTGTACTATAAAATATATATTAAGCTCTTAGTTATATATAAAGTATATATATTTATCTGCCTCACTCAACTAGTTTCTAGTTTTCGAACCTACGAAAACTTATTTCGAAATAAATTATTTATCTCAGCCTTACAGAATTTATGTTGAATAAATTACCCCCGCACATCCTGTGTGTGTGTGTGTGTCCTGGCAAATATGTAACATTGTTTTCTATTCAATATTTGTAATCGAAAGTTTCCAGCACGAAATTCATCCAAGCTTAACTTTTGCTTATGGAAACAACAATATTTTGGGTATTTCGGAATTTCGGAATTTCAGAATTTCAGAATTTCACAGTTTTTTTTAATACACCAATCACCTAATTATTCATTACAAACTATCATTGTTTGTCCTTCCATGGACCAGGCATTTACATAAAATGGAATACTCAACTCAATGCACACACACCACACACACACACACACACACACACACACACACAGAACTCTATGTCCTGCACTCTGTTTGTGTCCGGGCCTCTAAGCTATTTGACGCCCTATAAAATAATTTAAAAATCACAAAAAATCATTTTTCAAAATATTTTTAAAAATATTCTCTTAATTTTTAATAAATAATTTTTAATTTAATAAATATTTTTCATATTTTGTTTCATAATATATATTTTATATTAAATTCAAAATCACATAAAATCAATTTGTAAAATTTTTATTATTAATTTCGTAATTATTTTTTAATATTGTTAATCATTTTAATATTTTTAATATTTCAAATAATTCAATATTCAATATAATACATATATAGGAAGCAATATTGGGAGCTCTAAAATATTAGGACATTTTTATAGAGTCTCTCAACTAGAAAAATAAGTTTCCAGATTTTTACATTCTCAATTTCAATATTATATTTCGAAATTTTCAATATTTTTCAATATTTTTAACAATTTAAATATTTTCAATATATTTAACAATTTCAATATTTTTCAAAACTTTCAATATTTTTTAGTACTTTTAAAACTTTCAATTTTTTCAATAATCAATTTTATATATCTTATAGGGATACTTTTATAGCAGCTATCGAATGGAGAAAAAGATTTTATAGGAGATCTTAGATATAGGGAAATTTTTATAAAATCTCTGAATTAGAAAATTTAGTTCTCAGTTTTTTGTATTCTCGATTTCTTTATTATGTTTCAATATATTCCAATATTTTTCAATATTTTGTGATATATATTTTTTCATATTTTTCAATATACTATACTTTTATAGGAGTTCTCGAACATAGGAGTAAATGCTATAGGAGCTCTGAGGGAAACTTTAATGGAAGCACTAAGATAGGAAATTATGTTCTCAGTTTTTTAATTTTTCGAATTCGATTTTATCTCTCTCAGATAGGAAATTATGCTCTCAGTTTTTTAATTTTTCGAATTCTATATTATTTTTAAATTTTTTTTCAATATTTTTAATGTTTTCTATATTTTATGGAGTATGGAGATGATTGATCCATATTTTCAATACTTTCAGTAATAAAATAAATATTTTTAATATATCCAGTATTTTTTAAATTCTCTATACCTTCAATATTATAAATATATTCGAACATTTTTATGGGAACTTTCAGGCACAGAAAAATTTTTATAGAGCTCTCAGATAGGAAATACAATTCTCAGCTTTGACAATTTTTGTAGTATTTTTTTTTATTAAATTTTTAATGACTATCAGACAGTCGTCATTTCATTGGAAAATATAATCGCGTCATTATAGAAATTAAAATGCATGACAGGAATTTCTATATCTGTCCGATAATCGAAGCTAAGCCCCACACAAATATGCAATCAGGACATGCGGCCATTACGAAGGCCTCACAATTTGCATGCAATAAGTTGGAATTTTCGAATGAAAATAGAAATAAATAAATAAAAAAAAAATATTAAAATTAAATTCAAAATTAAAATGAAAATCATAATGAAAATTAAAGTGAAAATCATGGTGAAAATCATAATGAAAATCATAGTGAAAATCATAATGAAAATCACAGTGAAAATCATAATGAAAATCATAATGAAATTCATGATGGAATTCATAATGAAAATCGTAATGAAAATCATAATGAAAATCATAATGAAAATCATAATGAAAATCATAATGAAAATCATAATGAAAATCATATTGAAAATCATAATGAAAATCACAGTGAAAATCATAATGAAAATCATAGTGAAAATCACAGTGAAAATCATAATGAAAATCATAATGAAAATCATATTGAAAATCATAATGAAAATCATATTGAAAATCATAATGAAAATCATAGTGAAAATCATGGTGAAAATCAAATTCTAATTGGAAGTCATATGAAGGATGTATAGTAAATTTTTGATTGTTTCAAAGTCCTTTAATTGCCGTGGAATTAGGCATAAATTTTCGCAGCCTCGAATAACGATAATCATTACGATGCTGATTTTCACAAATTTCAAAACCGATTGGCCTATAATTTATTATACCCACGCAGTGGCTCGTTGGATGGTATGCGGCTGTAAAGGGGGCATGGTCAGGAGGAGGTAGGTGGATGGCAGAAGGCAGTAGGCTGAAGGCTGAAGCTGTTGTTGGGTCCGAATAATCAAATTGCAATTTGAAATTTGCCATGGTGATGGGTCAGTCGGCATTTCAATTTCAGTTGCAGTCAAATATTTGGATAATTTCATACCTACATACACACACACACACACACATACACACGCACACATATACATGCAGAGAGACTGCCACACATGTGCACAGTTAGTCCGTTATGGAGATACAATGGTATCTATAATTGCTGTCACTGTATACGTAATGGTTGCAAATCCTTTGCCACATCCCCCATCCCCTCTCCACCCACCCTCCACCCCTCTTCACCCCTCTTCACCCCTCTCTTTCTCTCTCACTAACCCTTCCCTCAATGCCACAATAATCCATTGATTTGCAACCTCAAAGCATCCATCGCATATCCAACAGGACGAGAGACTTCAGTTATTTTGTTGCTGTTGTTGTTGTTGTTGTTGCTGTTGTTGTTGTTGTTGTTGTTGTTGTTGTCGCTGCTGTTGTTTCGGGCACATTTGATGTCCTGTAATTAGTAGCAATTTCAGTTTTGGGCAATATCAAATTTTCAGAAATTACAACATCAAATTTTTCGATGCTTCAGCTTTAATATTCGCCAGATAATTGGAAACAGGATATTCTTGAAAAGTTCCTTCAAACTGAAGCTCACCCCAAATCATGCAATGGCAAGGGGGAAGGGTTATTTAATTTCAGGCTGCAATTTTAGTTCTACAATTTTGCAACCTTTGAAAATACTTGAAAATTAAATGAAAAGAAATGTGGGAAAATAATTCCCAAGCAGAGATATCCTGGCTTATCCTTGTGCACTCAGGTATAGAGTGTAGGGCGTTGTTTATTTGACAAAACTCGCTGTATCTTTTTTGAAAGAAAAACTTTTAAAAACAAAAAAAAAACAAAACAAAATAAAAAATAAATAAAATAAAAAATAAATAAAATAAAAAATACTAAAATAAAAGATAAAAAAAACCAAAATAAAAAATAAAAAAATAAAACAAAATAGAAAATAAATAAAATAAAAATTAAAAAATAAATAAAATAAAATAAATAAAAATATAAAATAAATAAAAATAAAAAATAAAAAAAAATTCAAAATAAATGAAATAAAAAATTAAACAAAAAATAGACAAAATAAAAAAATACTAAAATAAAAAATAAAAAAAAACCAAAATAAAAAATAAAACAAAACAAAAATAAAACAAAACAAAATTAAAACAAAATTAAAAATAAATAAAATAAAAAATTAAATAAAAAATAAATAAAATAAAATAAATAAATCAAAATAAAATATAAATAAAAATAAAAAATAAATAAATAAAAAATAAATAAATAAATAATAAAAAATAAAATAAAAAATAAATATAATAATTACTAAAATAAAACTAAAAAAAAAAACAGGATAAAAAATTAAAAATAAAACAAAACAAAAAATAAATAAAATAAAAAACTAAAAAATAAATAAAATAAAATAAATTAATTAAAATAAAAAATAAATAAAAATAAAAAATAAATAAATAAAAATAAAAAATTAATAAATAAAAATAAAAAATTAATAAATAAAAATAAAAAATAAAACATTAGCTTATTTACTGCTAATTAAAGTCATTGTTTTGGAACATTTTTCGATCTAGAAAATAATTGAAAAACTTTTGCCGAGGGTAGCTCGAAGCTTACTCAACTTTTTGAGGGGCTGACATTTTTGTTGCTGTTGTTCTTCTTTTGGTAGTTGTTGTTGTTGTTTGAGCTATTTTAGCTGTTGTTAGTAGTATTATATTTGTTGCTGTAGTTGTTTCTGTTGTTGTTGTTGTTGTTGTTGTTGTTGCTAGTTTTTTGTTGCTCTTGAAAAGCCATTCGATAAGCACGAACCACAGGCAGCAAGAAGTTGGTTACAATTTTTGCGCTTGTCAGCATTTTGAGTAGCAATTTGGTTGCACTGTCGCCCCACAACCACTGCCACTCCTTTTCATCTATTCGCCTTTTCCCTTTACACACACACACACACACACACACACACACCACACACACGCACAAAGAACGCCCATCATATAGATGCCTGCATGTGGCACATTTTGAGAAATGCGTTGCCTGCGCTCTGATTGCTACTCCACTTGCAGCAGTTGTTGTTGTTGTTGCAACAGTTGTTGTTGTTGTTGTTGTTGCAACAGTTGTTGTTGTTGTTGCTGCCGCTACTGCTGTTTGCTGCTTGGCATTTTGCGTGAAATGCGTTTGATGCGTTGCCCAAAAATGACGAATTGCAGCAACTGCCACTGGGGGGTGGCACAGGTTGCCTCCTCGCCCCGTTGCCTCGTCATCCCTTTGCCCCGTTGCGTTGTTGCCTCGTTGCCTGGGGCGCACGTTGTGAGTAGCAATGCTTCCAGTGATTACAATTACCCAACTGCTGTCGTCGTCATTACCACTGCTCCGGCTCCTGGTTGGGCCTTAGTTCCTGGCTCAAATCTGCCGCCTGCTTGGCAGTTGTTGCCAGGCTCCTTTTTTGAAATCATAAATTTCGTTGCAGCAGCAACAAAAAGCGCTTTGCATTTTGTTGTGGCTGTTGAAAAATGTTCAAAAGAGCCACACAGAATCCCAGCTAATGAACACTATACACACACACACCCGTACACCCGCACACCCGCACACCCGCACACTCGCACACAACCTCACGAGTTTCTACGTACATAGAGACAGACCCGCACACATTTATATAAAGGAAAGCTTAAATGTATTGTATATTTGTGTGTGTGTAGTGTGTGTGTGGTGTGTGTGTGCGTGTGGTGTGTGTATGTGTGGTGTGTGTGTGTGCTGTGTATGTATGCGTGGCAGTTTATGGCCTGTGCAGCACTCAGTGCATTTGGCAATTATGAAATGCACACACTCACAGTACAAAACAGTAGTGTGTGTGTGTGAGAGAGTGTGTGTGTGTGTGTGAATATGTATATAAATGTATTCGCTGTTGTGTATGTGAAGCAAATTTAGAACAAGCGTAAAATTTGCAATTAAATGCCAAAGTAGCATGAAAAGGCCACGCCCACTAAGCCGAGCGCAGTCCGAAGGCAGGAGAAGGAGAAGGAGAAGTGGATGCGAGTTAATGGCTGTCCGAAGCGTGGTAGGGGTGAAGTAGGGGGTAGTAGAGCACCCTATAAGTAGTAAGGGATAGCAGCGCGGTTGAGAAGGTGGGAGGGGGGGGAGGGGATGTTGTTAGGAGCAACAGCAGGGACAGCGAGTGACAGAGAGGGAAAGGATGCAACTCTATAAATGAGGTCAGTTGCTCTTCAACGTTTTGTGCGTTGTGACATTTTTGGCGTACTTAACAACAACAGCAACAACAACGAGAACAGCAACAACAATTACAACAATCACAACAATCACAACAACAACAATCACAACACAGCAACAACAAAAATGTTCAGTGACTGCAGCAACTGGAAAAAAAAAGAAAGCCAAAAAGTTGCAGCGTACATTGCGTATACGCGACGTTGGATGGGACGCAATAATGCCGTGAAATGCATTAAAACGAAGGAAAAGCAACAACCGCAACAGCAACAACAACAACAACAACAACAACATGTAGAGCAAACAGAGCGACAAGGAAATGACAGAAGGTTTCGATTATATAAAGCCAGCGAAATGGGCGGATATGGGAAAATCAGTTTGGAATTGAAGGGAGGGGGGGGATAGGAATTGGAAGGAAACTGCAGTGGCTCCACCAAAGGGAGAAAGAGTGAAAAGATATGGGTAGATGGGCAGATGGGCAGATGGGCAGATGGGCAGATGGGCAGATGGGAGGCGTGGCTGAGGTCTGTTGACTATAAAGCTGGTGCAGTGACACTGTCATTCGTTACGTTGACCCCGCCAAACGAGCAACGGACAGAAGCTGCATGAGCAGAAGAAGGGGTAGGAGGAGGAGGAGGAGGGGGAATGGGAGGACGTGAAGGAGGAAGGTTGGCGGATGTGTGGGAGTTGGTTAAAGATTCACAACATGACAAATGATAAATGGGCAAAGGATACGCATTGCGGAGACCAGAATTCAGTGACAGTGACAGAGACGGAAGCAGGAACCCAAACAGAAGCAGAGACAAGGACAGCGAAAGAATGGGAGAGAGAGAGGGGGGGAGAGGGAGCAGGCAGAGCATCAGTTCCAGATTCCACATATCAAATGTGTGCAGCTGTCAGTTGGCCAGAGGGTATAATGAATTTCATAAGCGTTTCGGTACAGGCTCCAAGGATACTCGGCATTCAAATATGATGGAAAATTCTCGAGCCTCTCCTCCAGCCGTCCATTTCATTCACTAGGATATGAAATGGCGATGGGTTACGGGGTTAACTGATGATCAAATACAGGACACGCGAAGAGTAACAGAAAAATGGGCAACCTCGATGTGTGCGAGTTGTGAAAGGATATAGGCAAACGAAATAGTTTACTTAATCCTTTCAGCAAATGTCCAAATCAAACATTTTTTTTCCATATATTGAATATTTTTTTATAATCTATTCGCTTACACATGCAGGTCTCTTGGCATTCGATGGATGTACAGAAATATGTGTTTACTTTTGCAGCTGTTTGAAATCAAAACAGAAGCCACATCAGAATCAATGCCACGCCCACAATTCACATGCCCCATGCATGGGTGGGGAAATTAATTGATTCAAACAATTCAAAAGATTTGCACATTAAAACTCCAATGACCATCAAATCAAATTGAATTGCCAATGGACGACGTTACGTTTGCTTTAGTATCCGCATTCACATCCGCATCTATGTCCGCAACGTGCATCCGCATCCGCATCCGCATCCCCATCCGCATCCCCATCCGGTCCTGTGACCATTTTCAATGAATCTCTCGGCATGAATTTAATTTTGATTTTTATTTGGCTTTTTATTCGGTTTTTAAACGTCAAACAATTTAATTGAATCGCTCGCGACCCCGAGTCCCACTCCCACTCCCACTCCCTCTCCCATTCCTCTGGTATTAAACTCACCCCATCCTCAGTCCCATTCACACCACTTCACACTCCACTCTACACTTATCAGTCCCTTTTCGGGTCCCGGTCCTAGTGAGGATGTGATTATGCAAATGGAACTCGACGCAGGGCATAGGATGTGGTGCTAATTTTAACGCTCCCCCCTTGACTCGCCCATTGACTCTCCCCTTTGCCATACTCTTGCCATTGGTCAGCAAGCAGAGGAAGGTGAATTGAGGGAGAGGGGAATTAGGGGAACGAGCATCAGTTTGCCTTCGACGTTTCTGCTGGACTTGCCTTTTCAATGTTGTGGTAAATTGAACACTGCAATATGTAAGTGTGAGAAAAGTACACACGCACACACACACACACGCACATAAATACATGCAAACATACATACATGCAATATCGGATTCAACACTTCGGTTCGACACCAATTCAAAATTCAACTTCACCTTTTTCTCATTCAGTTCCATCTCATCCTCAGCTATTTGATTACTTGCCTGTCTGTTTCTGGCATTGCGTCTTTAAGTCGTTGACCACTTGACATTTGTGAAGTGCACAATGTTGAACGCCTCTTAAGGCCCCAATTTCGAGCTCCATTTCCGGCAACATTTCTATTTCAATTTGCAGTCTCTTAAATTTCTCTGTTGATTTGCCCAATTAAAAGCGAACACTTCTGAAAGCGATCCAACAGTAAGAGACTTCCCTTTTCAATGCACACCAAAAAGGGTTCAAGTATGGCAGTGATTATAACGGGTATACCGGGTAGAACGGGTAGAACGGGTAGAACGGGTATAACGGGAAAGCAAATTCCAATGTATAAAACAAACAACAAAAGTCAATATTAAAACGTATTTAAATTTGTTATTCCAAATACTCTCATTGAAGGCAAACAAGAGAAATGGCAGAATGAACGATTTGGCAACAAAGCATCATGTTATGTACCACTCATGTATGCAAAAATAAACAGTATTACTTCCAAAGTAAGGGTCTTAGAATTGATTACATCAGCGTTAAGTTTCCTGCTCGGCTATTAGGTGGGGAAAGAGAGAGAAAGAATATAAAAAGAAATAAGCGCATAACTGCAGTTGATGCGCGTCCATGCGTTCGGTTGTGTGTTTCTGCGTGTGTGCTCCGCGATTTTTATTAAATGTGCATAAAATATTAACCATTAAGCTATCAATCGCGTCCTAGAGACAGAGTGAACTTAAATCTGTAAATGCATATAAACCCAGTAAGTTTAAATTATTTAAATTTAATCGTTTTGCTTGATAACAAGCGCTTTGCAGCATTTCATTTTATGCCGCCTTCGTTTTTTTTTTCCTGCAATTCACAATTTCATCATGCGTTACCTGCGTGATGACAACCTTTTTATTATATACATATATATGTATATATATGTGTGATATATATACATATGTGTGAATGTATTTATGATGCATGGAATTAATTATTTCAGCGATTAAGAGATATCTTAGTTAACATAACATATTACCCCACCTTTGCACAGCTTTTGCCGCTGATAAGCTGAAAATGAAATGTTTGTTCTTATCACTGCAAAAGTCGCTGACAAGAGTACAGTTCAATTTACAGTTAAATCTGCAGGTCGCCGATCGGCATGACATGGAAAAGAACAAGAAAAAGTACAGATAATTTGTTTGCTTTATTTGTTGTTGTTTTTGCACCAATGACCTCAGATAGGGCAACAACAACATGAACAACATTCTGTTACTGTTAGTTAACATAATTATTATCTTCCTTATACGCGTTGCCCTACAGCCATTTGTCAACCGAATTCTAATTATTGCTTCAGGCGCTGTAACAGATGCCACGTGGATTTTGTTAGTCTAATCCCCAGAAATGAAATTTGATAACAAAGAAACTTTTTCTGCTACCTTTGTACATATTTATAATCTGTTTCCATAGGGACAAGCACAAAATATTAATTTTTATAATGAGTTTATTCATATTTATAGAATCTGTTTCTATAGAGACAACCGAATAATGATTATTATTCACCCTCACTGGAGATGTAAATTGAAATGTTTTATTAGATTTTAGGTGATTACTTATTTATAATAAATTACGGTACATTTATAAATTCGTTCAATTACGAGGCCAACAACCTCAACAATATTCTATTTAAATTATTTAATTTCTTATTGATTATATTTACTTTTGATCTTCAGAGACACCTCATTGCACACTTAGTTGAGTGGTTGACAGAGCATTTAGCAAATGTCAACATGTTAAGTGGTAAACAGAACATAAAATCACAATAGATGGCGCTTAAACTTCAACTCTTTAATTTACCGAAATAGAAAATAATTTTTGTTGCTTTTGCATTGAATTGCATGAAAGTTGCCCAAGTTAAACTGATTAAGCTGATGATTAAATTGAAACCAAGTTTTTTGAATGAAGTGACATTTGTTAAATAATTAAAATGGCTTTATAAACAAGGTTAATTGAAGTAGCTAAACCTGCAAAATTTGAATGTGATTCATGACAGAATGGCAATGTTTGAGATCCATTACTCATGTCACTTTGATATTGAGTGGAGCAGGTTGCATGTATTTTACATAATTGATATCAATTATGCGTCATGCTGCACATTAATTGTAAAAATGTTGCCAAGCCCTGACCCAAACAATCAATCAACCAATCAATCAGTATAAAAACAATAACAATCAATATTGAAATACGTTTAAGGGTCTTTTACCCACTTGTTACTCGACAAAAAAAAAAACAAAAAAAAAAGGAAAAAAAAGGATAATTAAGTAAGGTAGGGAAAAGTCATTATATTTCTTCTTGTATAATTTTTCTATGATGAAGAGAAAATGAGCTATGGAAAAGTTATTTTTTTTTCATTCATAAAATTTGATTAGAATCCTTTATTTATTTTAGGACATACAAAAAATGTCCTTTAAATGTAATGAATTTTCTATAATTCATCCCTTACATGGGCATTTATTAGCTTTTAGCTTATTTAAATTACTAAATTAGCTTCTAATGGAGTAACGACTGAATGTCCTCTATGTAAAAGGACATTTTTGAACTAATTTTGATGGAGTTGTTGGTTTTGTTGCTGCGCAGTTCCAGCTTAATGCACATTTTGATTAATGGATAGCATTCGGTAATTGTAGCCCAAGCGGATGCCTTGGGTGAAGGCTGTGTATGGGTATGGTGTGTTGGGTGTTGGATGCTGGGTGTTGGGTGTTAGGTGTTGGGTGTGTTGGGTGTGGTGTGTTAAATGTTGGGTTGTCTAGGGGATTTTACTCATGATTGAATGCACAAATAGCTGATGCCTGACCAAATGTCAATTTATTTTCGCGGCGTGACACAAATTTGTGTCCCAAAAATGTCAACTCAAAATGCAATAGTTTTGTTCCATCCATTAGCTGAGTGTGTGTGTGAGTGTGTGTGAATGTGAGTGAGCTCTTTTACAGGTTTCGCCTGTGTGAGTTAATTTGATTTTAATTATGTAACGCAGACTCAGGATTCTGATGTTGAAGCTGCTGTTGCCACCAGCGTCGTTGTTGTTGTTGCCACCGAAGCTGCTGTTGTTGTTGCTACCGAAGCTGTTGTTGTTGTTGTTGTTGCCACCGAAGCTTTTGTTGTTATTGCCATTGCTTTAGATCGTTTGGCTGCTTGCGGTTAATCAACAGCCCGTGGCATTAATATTTTGATTGCCACTGCCCGTAGTGGGGGACCTCTAAATGTTGCAAGCAACGCCCAACCTGAGGCAGCCACAAAAATTGACAATTAAAAATAATTTTAAATGCAGACGCCAAAAGGGCGACAATAAAACGCCACGTTGTCGGCACATTTCATTAAAATTTCAAGTCAACTGACGCGTACACACACAGACACACACGCACACACACACACACACATACATTTATATTCTCAAGCACAGAGACACACTCACATATAACCCACACTTGACAATAGCCATGCCAGACCGCCCATTATCCAGACCCCACGTCAACGCGCTCCAACAGCAATTTAAAATTAGTAAAAGTTTAAAGACCAGCAATGGGTATTACCTATGGTGGGGGGGGACCCTGGGGGGTAGTGTGAAGGCGGGTGGGTAGGTGGAGAAACGGGAGGATGAGATTGTTGCTAGCAACAACTGGAAGCCGAGTTTTGGCTAAATGGGAGCAACACAAGCTGCTCTGCAATTAAAAAAGTGAACCACCCTAACGTGTGGGTGTCGCCTGTCGACTGTCGACTATCGCCCATCGCCCATCGCCCATCGCCCATCGCCCATCGCCCATCGCCCATCGCCCATTGCCTGTCGCCTGTCGCCTGTCGTCAGTGAAACTCGAAACGTGCAGCTAAACTGCTGCATTTTACGGACAACTTGCCACACTGGACACGGTCATGCCACATACCACCATGTCAGTGCCCAACCACTGCTCTTGCTAGCACGCCCCCATCCCTTCCGCGCAGTGTGCCACATTTTCAGTTGCCAAGAGTTGCTGTGTATGCTCCTGTAGCAATCATAGCTCCGTTTCCTGCTCTGCCACATCCTCTGCCTGCCACTTGCCGTTTATGGCCACATAGCCTTACCATTTCCATCTCCATTCCCATCCCCATCCCTATCCCCCATCCCCATCTCTATCCCCATTAACATCCCCATCATCATGACCATCTTTACATTTGCCTCCTCTATCTGCCACCGCCTCCAGCTCCTGGTCGACATTCCGGTCCTTCATTCTGGGTCAGCTTTATGGGCATTTCGAGCGTGCGGAACAAGCCGCTTAAGTGGACTGTTAAGGGCTTGTTAATTTTATTGATACCCACGCCGATCGAATGTTGCCTTAGCACCCGAGAGGCTGGCACCGAGTGGACCAAGAGATGCATTTCCACTCGACGTTGACATCCTTGACACATGTTGCGGCTGCTTCCTAGTCCCACCACAAGGCCCAGCTCCTAAGGATGTTTGTCTGGGTGGGTGGTTAACTGTGCATCTTTATCTAGGCATCCGCCCAGAGGACACTCTCTGGATAATACTCCAAAAGTTGGTCACTTACAAAACCGCTTAAAGTCTCCTCCGGAATCCTAGCTGAATTAAAGATATCCTTGCTAGTTTCATATTGCCCAAAAGTATGCAAGGATTTTCCAGCCTTTGTATCGTATACTTGATGTAAAATATTTCAAGCTTAGCTTTTTGTTCATGACAGAGAAATGAAGTACCTTTAGAAACATAGTTTAGTTATTTAAAGGACTCGAACGGATAAAACAGATTTGTTTTTTAGTTGATCCTTGAGGCTTGGTGATGATTTTTTTGTTAGAAATTTTCCAACATTTCCAAACTTTCAATAGGGAATTGAGCCTAGATGACAATTTTCAATATATAGAAGAAAAATGTCCTTAGTCCTTCTGACATTATATGGCAGTTACTTACATTCTGTTATCCTTTTTCAAATTTTTGGCTTTTGTAGTTTTACTTACTTTCAACTTCCAGCTAAGGAGGATCCTGTTCAAATAAGGTATTATCTAGGACTTAATTTCGTCATATTTAAAAATTATCCTTGTAAAAATATCCTACCCAGTGTCCCGCCCAGTAAGAAAAGACGTCGGATTTACTTATATTGAAATTCATTTTATTCTTTATACCAATCGTAGGGTGACATTATGTCGGTGCTCGCTTAGTAGCCTTACATAGTGACCATATTATTTTCAGCTTTTACTGTTCCATTTCACGTTTCTGTCTGTCTATCGTTTCAATCGCTTTTGGTTTTGTTTTTAAGTTTGGTTTCTGTTTCTGTTTCGCATTTCATTTCATTTTTGGCTATATCTTGGCTATATATTTTGGCATACCTTACATACACACACATATCAATAATCAGTTATCATTTATCGTTTATCGTAAATCGTTTATCGTAAATCGTTTATCGTTTATCAATAATCATTTATTTATATTTATCGATAATCGATTTTCATTTATCGATAACCAAATATCAATTATCATTTATCATTCACCATTTATAAATTATCGTTCTTCATTTCAATTATCATTTATCGATAATCAATCAATCAATAAATTATCAATGATCATTCATCGTTTATCGTTTACCGTTCATCGTTTATCAATTCTTATTAATCAATTATCAATTATTAATTTAATCATAACTTAATTTAAATAACAATCACATTTACTTATTCTGTTTATTTTCGATTTTCGATTTTCATTCATTTATTTCTTTCGCTTTGGCTTTATTCAAAAAAAAAAATTGTAATTTTATGCACTTGCCTAGATTTAGTTATATTTATGGTTAGATAATACACATATATATATATATATATATATATGTATATATATATGGATAGTGTTTTATATAAGGTATAAATTTATGCTTCTCAAGTGCCTCATAAACAAATTGTCAATAAAACAATTGAAACAATCGAAACAACATTTAGCGCTTAACGCTGTCAAAAACTTAAGGAGAACTTATATTATATAATCCTCACTTTAATTTGTGTCCTGCTGTGTCCAACCGATACACGCGATCTATATAACTTGCTATATCCTTTGAATATTGCATAGAATTTTCTACTCGTCCTTATAAAAAACACGCGCCACTTGCAGTGCGCGTATTCCTCGTCTTTGATTTCATTAAACCTTTAACCTTTTTTTTTTTCTCATTTTCAAATAATGAATTATTTTTTATTTTTTTAATTTATTATTTATTATTTTTAATTTTTTTTTTTTTTTCATACTCATCTTCCTCTTTATACTTATGTTTCGTTCTTGAAATCGTTCATTTTTAAACATACATTTATTTAGTAGTAAATATTTCACTTTACGGCTATTTATTCAAAGAATTCGCATTTTGTTTTTCTAGTATTATTTTTGTATATTTTTAAATGTAAATTTTAATTATTATTTTTTTTTTTGTTTTTTTTTCGTTCGATTTCGCGCAAATATTTGATTAATTCATTTACTAATTGTTCATTGGGTTTTCTCTGTTTACTTTTAAGTTTTTCTCTAGTTGCCAATTTTATTAAATACATCCATAAACATCTATATATATATATCTATATATATCTATATGTATCTATATATATCCGTATATATCCATATATATCCATATATATCCATATATATCCATATATATCCATATATGTTTATACAGACATATGTATATACATATAGATACAGATACTGGTTGAAAGTCCTTTTGTTTTTGCTGCTTAGTGTTTACCAAAGGAAACTATTCGCTAGTCGCTAGATTTAAAAGGTTACACAAGTAAAGTTCGTATATTGTATAAATGTTTTTTTTTTTTTTATTGTAAATTGTGTATTCATTTAGTTCATTAAGTTCGGCACATTTGATTACTTGACACAAGGAAATCCATCGATTCTGGGAAAAAATCGTATTTGTAAATTTGAAATTTCATGTCATTATAAATGCTTAAATTCTTGTGTCTACGATCGTCCCTCTACCAACATCATCAAGAGCCCGGAAATCGCGGTCGTTTCTATTAAAATAAACCATATAAAATTCTGATCCTTGAAATTTTCATTTCACCAAGTTTCTTAGTTGTTTTTTTTTTTCATCAAGTCTAGATCCTTCAGTTGACCTTTGGCTTTAGTTTCTTATACCTTAAAAGTACAGACATGTCAATGCTTGCAGTTTTCAGAGCAACTCCTGTAATGCCTTTGATGGCATTTGTTTAATCGAAGGATTACTTTGAAGAAAACTTAAGGTCCTAGAAATGTCTTATGTATGTTGCTTAGAAACGCACAATACACTCTCCACCTTTACAAAGTCGAGAGGATTTATTTCAAAGAAATCTTCTCAGCTGTCCACAAGCTTTTATCCCTCTCAGTAAAAGGTCCTGGACAAGGCTCGGTAATTGTGCCGCTCTTTGTCAGCTTCAATTCCAAGTCTGTCATTAACTATAGATTTTTATAGGACTTTTAGAGTCTGGAGTCCATTTGGATAATTATAATTACTCCAAATACTCGGTTGTATAATTGTAATTACTGCAATTATTCAATTGGTTAATTATAATTACTCCAATTACTCGATTGGTTAATTATAATTACTCCAATTACTGACTTGGAACATTGTAATTACTCCAATTACTCAATTGGTTAATTGTAATTACTCCAATTAATCAATTGGTTAGTTATAATTACTCCAATTACTCGATTGATTAATTTTAATTACTCCAATTACTGACTTGGAACATTGTAATTACTCCAATTAATCAATTGGTTCATTGTAATTATTCCAATTTCTCAATTGGTTAGTTGTAATTACTCCAATTACTCAATTCGTTTATTATAATTACTCCAATTACTGACTTGGATAATTATAATTACTTTCATTTTTCATTTCGGTGAGATGACGCAATATTTAATAATTTTTTTTTTCAAGTTTTTCCTATTTTCAAGTGTCATTCCTTCAACTGCCAAAGGTCTCAAAATCTGTCAACGATTCGTAATCTGAGATCCTGGGCCCGAAAGGGACGACCTCTTCTCCAAGGATAACTTCTATTTTGCATTAAATATTTAATTAAAATCCTTGTTGTCCCTTTTACTGGAATGATAAAACGTTACTAAGATTTCCGCTCATTGATTTCTATTGTCCTTCATGCCTTGACTTCCTTGTACTTTTAGAAGTTTGAATCAAAAAAGGACTTTAGTTCTGAGTTCACTTGGCCGATTTCAAGCTATGTTTTTTTCATTGCGACTTTCAGGATACTATAAGGATAAAAAGAGCTTCGAGAGATGTTGCTACCAAAATTTGGCAATTACTTCGTTCCACACAAAACTTGACCAAATGAGTAGTTGGCCTCGAAGGCGTAGGTCCTGCAAATGTGGCTAATGGCTAAATAGAATTTCTCTACAGTCTCTGTAAATAATTCGAATGTATTTTTAATTCTGTGTATTCTGTGTGTATTTCACTATTTGGTACTCTTTTCACTCAACATACAGGATGTCGTGGGTTGTGGGTTGTGGGCTGTGGATCGTGGCGGGGGATTGGTCTATAAATAGACATTAAAATGTTGGGCGGGTCCTGATGCATTCAACGTGTGGAGCAGCCGCAAAAAGACAAACAATTAATTCCGATTTATTTGTTGTACTCGCGTTTGAGTGCCTTTTAAATATTATTGTTAGTTTTGTGTTATTTTGTTATTTTTAATTTTTTATTTTTTTTTAATTATTTATTTTTTTATTTATTTATTAATTTTTTTTTTATTATTTTTGTGCTTTTTTTCAGTTTTTTTTTTTTTTTTTAATTTGTTTTGTGTTTATCAATAATTGGAAAATCAACAAACAGTTAAGTGGAAAATTTGAAATTCTTTTGTTTTTTTAAAATTTTTTTTTTTTTTTTATTTTTCTCATATCATTAGGATTACGAATTTTTTTTTTTTATTTTTTTTTGGGTTTTCTGTTTTTTGTTTTCTTTTTTTTTTTTGCTTGGAGAGAGTAGTTAATGCTTCCTATCGCTTAGTCTAACCTAGAAAACTGACTCTGGGGAGGATGGGCCTCCCGTGGATGCGTTTTAAAAAATCCATTGACCATTCCCTTAATATTATGTGTATGTAATCGTATCTTAAAAGTTTTTGAATCTTTCGTACCGCTTACCGATCTTAACTGCCGTTCACATCGACCGCCATTGGCTGGTTGACTGCATGGATGCCGTTGGTTAGGGTGCCGCCGCAGAGGGAGGATGTGGCCGCTGGCGAGGCGGGTGGTGATGCTGGTGGCGATGCGGGCGGCGTCAATGTCGATGGCTCCTCGCCAGCTGCCCCATTGCCATCAGCTGTGGCAGATGTTGGACCTGCTGTTGGCTGCTGGTGGAGTCCAGAGATGGAAATGTTCGACGAGACTTTGGGCAGGTTGCCCAAGTTGCCCAAGTTACCCAAGTTGCCATTCGCATTGCCATTGCCGTTGGTGTTGCCATTGACATTGCCATTGCCGTTGCCATTGCCGTTGGTGTTGGTGTTGCCGTTGCCATTGGCATTGCCTTTGCCAGGCAATAGTGCGGCGTTGGGCACCTCATTTGCATGCATTGACTGCGGCTCCTCGTCGTTGTGGTTGTAGCCATTGCCATTTGGTGCATCGGTCGGTGGTGGCGGCGGTGGCAATGAATCTAATTGATTTGATTCCATTAGCGAAAAATCGTTGAACTCTTTGATCTCCTCGGTGGAAGGTGGCGCCGGCAGGCTCATCAGGCTGTCATAGCCATTTTCTGGTTCCATGCTCAGTTGGGTTTCGGTCATGTCTAGTTCAGTAGTCTGTTTCTCCGGCTTTTGCTCCTCTGGCTTTTGCTCCTCTGGCTTTTGCTCCTGATGTTGCTCCCCATTATCCTCTTTATCAGTCTCGACTCCGGCCTGAATTTCCAACTCCTCCTTAGCCTCTGGTTTCGCATCATCAGCATCTTCGAACGCTAAAGGTGCCGGCAAAGGTGGTTGCTCCGACTCCAACTCCGACTGCTGGGCAGATTCCACCTGTGTCTCTGGTCCAGACTGTTGCTCCGTCTGCTGCTCCGACTGCTGCTCCGTCTGCTGCTCCGACTGCTGCTCCGACTGTTCCGGTTGCTGCTCTGACTGTTGCTCTGACTGTTGCTCTGACTGTTGCTCGGACTGTTGCTCTGGTTGTTTCTCAGTTTGATTCTCAGGTTGTTTCTCTGGTTGTGTTTCTTCTTGTTTCTCTTTTTGTTTCTCTTGCTGCTTTTCTGGTTGTTTCTCTGGTTCCTTTTGTGCCTGGGGTTTCATATCAAAGTCAGGTTTTATGAATTCGTCGTTGGATAGCAACTTGGAGCTTATCACCACGGGTGAGCAGCCAGCGTATCCGGGCTGTTCGATGACGTAGAGCTCCTGGTTGCCATAGGAGTAGCGCTTGTTTGAGTCGTTCGAAGATGTGGAGCTGAGGTCAGACTGGGACAGGCCAGTCTGTGAGTAAGTTGGCTCACCAGCCGCCTGTTGCAGTCCACCAATGCCAACATTCTCATCGGCCAGTTGCTCCTCCTCGATGAGGTGCAGGCCACCCGCTGGTATGGCACCTGCTGTGGTGGTACCTGCGGCGCCAGCTGGCAATACATTGGCAAAATCGCTGGGTGGTGCATGGATCTGTACCTGCTCATGGCTGGGCGGTAGACCACGTTCCTCCAGAGCAGCCTGCTGCTTGGTGCTGGTGTCAAAGGGCAGCTCCGTTATGTCAATAGTGGCTGCAGGGGAATCGGGTAACTGTTTGGAATCAACGCCACGTGCGACCTCCACTACAAAGACACCGTCCTTGTCCGTGTGCATCTTTGTCTCGCGTGCATTGCGCGAAATGTCCTGTGAGCGAAAGGATGAAATCAGAAATTTGAACGCCAGCTGGCGAGTGCAATGACTACGACTACAAATTTGGATTACGGTTACGGATTTGGCAGGCAACAAGAACAATGACACGGTAATAACAACACTTAGAGCGGGCGCCGCTGGAGTGGCTCTTGAAAACTGAAGTCGAAAAATGGGAATGGGTAAAACGGAGAGGGGAAATGGAAAAGGATAGGATGGTAGAAGGTAAGACGGAAATGGAAAAAGCTAGGACTGAAGTGAAAGGATGTGGGAAAGGACAGTGAAAGTGATAGTTGCCACAAGGAACTGAAAGACAAATTGAGTGGCTGCCATGCGGAAAGTGTAGAAATTGCATTTGTTATTTACATTCGGTATGGCACATTTACACCTAACAGATGCATATACACACACACACACACAAACACACACACACACATAAAACACATAAATACACAGACACACACACAGACAGAAAGAGGGACACACACAGGTGTATCAGTGACTAGTCAAAAACTATCCCGGGGTGTAGCTTGACAAATAGCTGACAATTGTGCTGCAGTTGAAAGGACCCCAAAGACAAAATGGTAGTCAAAATTAGGACACGAAGAGCAGCGCATGCTTTCCATATAAGTGCATGTACAGGATACACATAGAACAAGGATCGATCATAGGTGATTAGAGTAAGAGGCAAAAACATTGAACGTTCAATTGAAAGACACAACAAAATGACAAGTTAAATGGAAGACATCAAGTAATGGGGCTCATGGGGGAAATAACAGACAGCAGAAGGACTTGCGAGAGAAAGAGATGAATATAGGTGTTCGAATGTATCTAAATACCTTAGAGATAGGGACAAGCTTTAGTTCGGCTTAGAGACGAAAGGAGTAGAAGAGTTAAGCTTTTAGTTGAATGCATGAGAGAGACGACAAACTTCGAGTCTGAGTGTAGGTTAGAGCAGGCAGACAATACACAACACCAAGTATCTAGACTACGACAACAAATAACAAAAATCAGGCTTGGAAAGAGAGACTAAAAGACTACACGCCCAAAGGACTTGCACAAGGCGAACAAAATAGACGTCAAGACAAACAATTATTTTAACAGCTACAAAGGACACACTAACTAATGTCCTGTTGGCACGTTGAGTCCAAGTGAAATAGTTAACTAACTATTAATGAGCACATATTGGCATGTCCTTCATTAAGTTAACCAATTAATTAAGTTAGCTTAAACGCTCAAAGCTGGACTCAAAACTAAAGCTGAACTTAAAGTTGTTTTAAATGAAAAGTTTTAAGGACTTTGTGCGTGGTCAGACTTATGCAGTTGCAGTGCGTGACAGACAGAAAGAGAGAGAGAAAGAAGAACAGAGAGAGAGACGACATCAAGACTATAGATAGATACGAGAGATGCAAGCAAATCAGCTAGTTAACAGCTGTTAACAAACAGTGTGAAATAACTGCTGTTAAATAACAGCTGCTAACTAATATCTGTTAACTAAGAACTGCTAACTAGCATATGTTAATTTACATCTGTTAACTAACAACTGCTAACTAGCATATGTTAACTAACATATGTTAACTAACAACTGCTAACTAGCATATGTTAACTAACATATGTTAACTAGCATATGTTAACTAACATATGTTAACTAGCATATGTTAACTAACATATGTTAACTAACAGCTGTTAAATGGCAAATGTTAACTAACATCTCTTAAATGGAAACTGTTAACTGGCAGCTGTTAACTAACGACTGTTAACTAACAGCTGTTAACTATAAACTGTAAACTAACAGCTATTAACTTACAACTGCTAACTAACAGTTGCTAAGTTTTCGATGTTATCACTCTTTTCACTTACATTGCGCTCTTCGGTGACAACAATGAGATGATTATCTTTGAGCGTCATCTTTGTGACCGAACCACTGAAGGCAATGGACCCTGTAAATGTGGGCGTGGCTGTTGTGGGCGTATGTATATCGGGTCGTGCTTCAAACTGAAACTCGATACGCTGTACGCCGGTGGCCAGAGCCACGGACATGGAACGAATAAGTGTAGCATTTGGATTCAAGTTTTGATTTGAGCTTGGATTTAATTCTGATGATGGTGTCGAGGATGTAATTGAACAGACGGATGACTGTAAATAGCAATGGTTACAGGATTTAGTTGTCTACACACACACACAAAGAAACACACACACACACACACACACACATGGTCAAAGAGCTAAGTCTTGAAGCGGACATGAGAAAAATGTTCAGTGTTTGTCCCTTAAGCTATTTGATGCAATTAAACGATGGCTCTAAATGTGAAATATTTGTGCAAAATGTTTGACATTATTATGGAAGGCATTTTTGTTAAGGAGTGCAGAAGGAGTTGTAGGAAGGACTTCCAGACTGACGTCGCTGTTGAAAGTGCGGCACGGTTTATTAACAAAAGTTTCAAACTTTAGTTTAAAATTTCAATTTCATTTCGTTGTGCTCCTTCTTCCTACTTCCGGCTTCTTCATAATCAAGATTATCATCATCATCGTTATTATTTGGTTTGTTGTCCTCTTCTTCTTTATCCTCTTAAACATTCACCTAGGCACTTACCTCATGCTTAAAATCCTGACCCTGGTCCTGGCCCTGTTCGCTGTCATCGCCAGCGGTCTTTGAAGTCGTATTTTTATTCAGCAAATAACTGCAAAGAGAAGTGCAAAAAATGAAAATGTAAACAAAATGCGAGAATTGAAAGAGAAAGTTAAGATGAGCAGCTGAACAGCTGAGCTTCAGCTTCATTAAAATATCCCATGCATTTCAAATGTCCTCGAAATGCGGCAAAGATTCTCAATTCGTTGCCTACTTTTCTGCATAATTGTTGAAGCACTTGGTTCTATGAGTCGTAGGGTGGGGAGGGAGCAGGGAAGGCATATCTGTGGTCATGGTGACTACTCAAGGATATTCGATCTCTGAATTGTACAGCTATCGTTGTCTTATCGATGGAATTTGTGGGGCTGTTTATCTTTTTAATGGACTTAATATCTTCCCCGAAAACAAGGAGCAATAAATTTTCCCTTCCAGCTTTAAATAAAGTTTGTCACTCCGTAAAATAAGGATATGGAAAAGGAGCTCAAAAGATAAGAAATAGATAAATTAAATCTACATAGGAATTATACAATCGATAACAATCGATTATTCACTTGATGAGTTACTCATCAATATGGAAATTTTTTTTCTAGTTTAGTTATGTTTTTTTACTATGGGGTTAAAGGGGTTGTCTTACTTTGGGAATTGTTATGGAAGGGTTGCCATCTGTTATTTTATATATTTATATCATTTTGATTGGAGTAGCTGCCACATTTGTTATCAATTGAGAGCTGCCAACCTGCGTAAAAGTGTTAACTTTGTTCCAGACTTCAATCAAGTTTTAATGACTTGAAAAAGGATTATTAACAGAGACCAATTGAGACCAGAGAATCAATTTAAGAACTTAAAAGTACAGACAATGAGAGACATAGTTTTGGGGGCTGCCATATCATTTGAAATGATCACCCCGGGGGCTGCCCATCTACTCAAGGGTTTAACTGCTCTCGCGGGGAGCGCAATGATCACAGGGCAGAGGAGTGCGAAGAGCAATGATTTAAGTACCTCAAGCAGCAGACAAACAAATATCATGTGTGTGCGTGTGAGTGTGTGTGTGTGTGTGTGTGTGTAACGGAACGTGTGCGAGATGATGACTGCTGCTTGATTATTTCCCTTTCACCCCCAGCCCCGTACCCCTAACAGCCCTTGGAGACCTTCACATTTTACTTTTGTTGTTAATGCGTTTCACTCTTCAAACATTTGCACAAATTGTGACACAGCCGCACACACACTTACACCCACATCCACGCCCACTCCCACACCCTAATCCAAAACCACACACACACATACACACACCCATACATATACTCACAAATACGCAGAACTAATTTCTCGTCTCGACAGTTTATTGTGCAATTTCCTTTTACCTTTCTCCTGTTCTTTATCTGTGTGTGAGTCTTTGTGTGTGCCTGTGTGTGTGTGTGTGTGTGAGAACACATCTGGCATTTCATAAAAAGAAAGGCAAAAATATATTTCCGTTGCGCATTTGTCGACTTTCATTTTGGGGGTCGCCCTTGTAGCACCTTCTTTTTTTTTTGTGGTAAGTGCGCAACAAACTGGCAACGTTTGTGGTTGTCATTTGACGTTTTATGCTTCTAAGAGTGGCATGCAACACGCACTGCCTTGTTAGCTGCTGGCACAGTTTCATCTCCATCTCCAACATATACAGTGGGCATTTTATACAATTCTGCTAGTAAAAACATTGATTTTCAATATTTCAAATGTAAAGAGAAATTACAGAGCCATAAAAATTGGAGTCCTTTTTCCCTTTAGAGCCTGTATTATTTATGGTTTTAGGTTCTGAATTGTCTTCTTGTTCTTCTACTTTCTTCTTCTTCTTCTTCTTATCTATCCCTTCATCTTCTCTTTTATTTTATTCCCTTCTTAACTTTCTCTGTTCTATCTCACCTACTTTATGGCCTCAGCTCTTCTGCATTCGCTTCTTATCGCATCTTCCTTTAATTCAAATACTAAAAACTTAGAAAAACTTCTCTTTTTTATTTCATTCTTATCTTTTTCTTTCTTGATTTAACCTATCTTTTCCGTTGCTTCTCTCCTCCACTCATCTTAAATCTCTAAAAATCATCTCCGCATATCTAAGACTTTTTCTATATAATTTTATTTCTTATTTTTCTTAGGCCTTTATTTTTTTGTAATTTTTGCTTCTCTTTTATCGCTTCTCTCACTCTGTCTTTTTCCTTTCCCTCGCCCAGTAGCTTCTCTTTATTTTTTTAATTTGTTTGATTCCTTCAAATGACTCTCTCACTTCTGAGCCTGTAACCTCATTTCTTTTTGAATGTTTCTTCAATTCCGAAACTTCTTCATCGCTTCTCCCTTGAAACGTCTGGTATGGCCTCATGCATAATGTGCCTCAGCCACCGCATATCAAATTTGTTTATCAAAAGCCCACAGTTCATCGGTTATGCTTCTCGTTTGATGCTTTTTTTCTTGTTTGTGTGTGTGTGTTTGTTTTATGCTTCTCGCTTCGACTATTTGGTCTGTCGTCGTGGTGACTTCCGCTTCCGGCGCTGGCTTACGACGCGACGCGTTGATTTGTGGCGCCATTTTATTTGGGCGGCTTTCAACTTAGCGCTTCTGTTCTGTTGTACCCCCCCTCCTGCCCAGCCACATTTTCATCTTTATCCGTTGCACCGTCCCTCCATCTGTACATTGGTCCTCCCGTGTGTGTCCTTGCCTCTCATTTTGTTTGGCATTTAGTGCCCCGCATATAAAAAGCGGCGGCAACAAATTCCCATTTACGTGGCATGCTCGAGATTTATGTCTCTCGTCGTGTTCGCGTGGGGCAATGTGGAGATGTGGCGATGTGGCGATGTGGCGATGTGGCAAGCATGGGACCAATGGGGGTTGGGGTGGGAACTGTTGCCTGAAAGGATGTGCGTGCTGACATTGCGTCACAGCAACAGTACCCTCATTCTTGGCCTCTGTACCCGACTCCTATCTGTGCCGCTGCGGCACTTGGCGAGTCACAGATTTTCTGCCGCTGGCGTTGCGAAAAATAAAATGCCAGAATGAAGCTTATAAATGCGATTTGCCACGCCTCTCATACCAATAACTCCCATGTGTATTACATATTTATATCTACCTTTGTGCGTGTGCATGTCCTTACATATACACATATACATATATATATGTATATGTAAGTGCAAGTGTGTGTGTGCGTTCTTGTCGTTTTCATAT
The DNA here is from genome assembly GCA_035044505.1 of Zaprionus lineosus. Classification (NCBI taxonomy): domain Eukaryota; kingdom Metazoa; phylum Arthropoda; class Insecta; order Diptera; family Drosophilidae; genus Zaprionus; species Zaprionus lineosus. The sequence continues at coordinate 947,819 of JAWNNX010000676.1, forward strand.
CCATGTGGGGCGTGGCCAGGTAACCCTTCGGCTTTGTGTGCGGTTGCCTTTACTGGGAAATTGCTTGCAACTGATTGCACACATGCCGCAGCAGCTGTTGCTCGCTCCGTCCCCGCCCCCCTCTCAACATCGACCGCACTCGTTTGCCCTACTACTCCGTTATTAATAACAAGGGTATGTAAAGGGATTCACCTTTTTTTCACCACCCCCTTGGTCCAGGCATTGCCCAGATCCTGCCCAGCACTTACCCGCCGTGAACTCTTCTAAGGATTGTAATTGAATGACCTTAAAAACTAAAGTACCGAAACAGAAATGTCAAATAGCTTTAAGAAAGCTCCGTGGATAGTCATCGGTAAGGATAAGGGTAGGGGTAGAGGTAGGGGTAGGGGCAGGGGTAGGGGTAAGGATATCATTGGATTGGGCTAAGATAGAATGGACATTGCATTTAATGCCCTCAGACACTCGACTCGTGATGCGGCCCATGGGATCCATAATTTCCCATTTCCAACAACACTCAGCGATGTGTCGCACATTGGACTCGAGGTCGTTGAACACCATGTGGTTGGGCCAATCAAAAATGGAGTAAGGGTTCAATTGGTAAGCGGATCGGTAGTCCCAGAAAGGAGAGACTAAGGGAGAATCATGCTGTTTGGCTCAGCTTTGCCCTGTCTCCCAATGACTTCCCATCAACGATCCAATTACATCCCTCACCCAAGCTTTCACCCATCCCTTTGTACTTACCGCACGGCACAATACATCGAGGTCAGAAGTCCTGCGGGTAGAACGACAATGATGAGACCCATCGAAACGGCAAATAGATTGAAGAATCCTGCAAGGAAATGAAGCAGAAGAAAAGGAGTGTTGGAAATGGAAGCTTTTAAGGATACAATAAACTATATACTTACCATCATAGTCGGCCATTTGATCCTCTGAGAGTGCCGTTGCGTTGCCCATGCGTTCAGGCATTTGGTTACCGCCGTGCAGCAATGGCGCCATGGCGGATGCCTCACCCTCACCGCTCGAGACACTCGCATTATTCTGATGAATTGTGGGGTCAAAGATTTCCGCAGAGGGGAGTCCATTGCGATTCAGATGGCTGAAGCCATGATTGATAGGCTGATGGGATAGGCCGTGTTCGCTATTATGTCCATCCTGTTGCTGCAGTCGATGTGTGGGACTCTCAAAAGGATATGAGCCTTCCACTCCGTCGAAGCCACCGCCAGCACCGTCGTCAATTAGGTCCCCTCCATACTGAATGGAGCTCTCAATAACATCGGAATCGCTGTCCAAACTGACACTTAGACCAATGCCGTTGCTTTCAATGTCGTTCTCATAGATGCCCTGTCCTTGACCCAATAGCTCGCCGGGCATGTAATCTATCTCCTTCAGCTCAATCTGTGGGGGCAGCTCACCAATGACTGGCACGCCTATGGCAAGGTCGGGAAGTATCGCGGGCTGTATAATGATGTCCGGCTGAGCCGAGTTTAGGGGCTGTGACGTGGAGCTGGCACTTGATGGCACCGCTTGTTGGCCCACTTCAATGACCGATTCACCCACGTAGGTGACGTCCAGTGGAGCTGAATTATCAATGCCAACATTGCCACCGTTCATCGGATTTCGCAGGATCTTCAGAGCGTCTGCAGTGTTGTGTAGCGGCGATAGAATGATGTCCTCTTCGTAGCGGGGCGTGGCAACTGAGTTTTGCAGCTGCTGTTGTTGTGGTTCCATCACATAGTTCGCTGGAAAGAACTGGTTCTCCAGCTGAAGCTTACGCTGCTGCTCAAGGGATGCACTGCTTGTCGTGGGTAACGATTCGCCGACCTTAACCTCCGTATTGGAGATATAGAAAATTGTGTCCGAATCGCGATCAATGTTTGGCTTGCGTGGCATTGGTGGTGGTGGTGGTGGAGGTGGCGGACGTGGCAAGCTGCCATCGATGCTCTCCTTTGTGTCCGCCATGAAGAGTTCGTCAGTGTCCTGCAGCAGCGGTGGTCGTACGGCCGGCGGATCGGGCTGTGATATCTCCGATCTGAATGGATAATTGACCAATGGATTGAGATTCATGTGCTCGCCACTTGTGCTCGCGGAGTTCTCGGTGCTGTTGTCCCCATTGCCACTGTCGATGATCTCCACAACGAGGATCTCATCGTTCGACTTGGATGGCTTGCTTTCCACTGGGGATGGCTGGCGATAGGAGAACTCCAAGTCCTCGCTCTCATTGCCAAATGCTTCCGAGACATTGATGTGTATCTCAATAGCGGCTGGTTCCGGCTTTCCAAGGCTCTGAGCCGCAGGCTGGGTGGACACATCAGCTCGATCAATCACATACTGTGTGAAGCGTTCCTGCACTACCGGCGACATGGGTGGTTTGGTTATGCCAAGTACAGGCTCCAGGGGCAATGGGTAATATCCTTGATTGTCACGGAAATTCGTTGAGGCTACGATGGAATCCACCGTCGAATCGTAAACTTCGATTTGAATGTCCGAGATCTTCGATTCGGTGCGCGGTGGTGTCGCCAGCACCGCTGAACCGGCCACACTTATTTCGGCTGCTGCCATTGGTATGGGCTGGCGTGTGGTGCTCGACTGCAATTCTGGCACCTGAAAAACAGTTGTCGATAGCACCGCCTGAGCCTGAGCCTGAACCTGAGCCTGTGCCTGAGCCTGAACCAGAGCCAGAGCCTGAGGTGCGGCCGGAAGTGTTGTGGTTCGCGGTGTGGGTCCTTGGCTGCTGCTCTCCATATTCGATTCAAGCAGAGCTGTGGGTGCAAGTATCTCGACAATGCGTCCCTCCCGCAGTTGCGATTCAATCGTATCCTTTTCCTCGTGCTGCTGCTTGGGTGCTTGTGGTTTCTTCAAAGGATGCACCACACTGAATGTCTTTTCACCCATGAAAATGGGCCCCAAGTAACCATTGGGTATGGGCAGGAGGCTGTTGCTTGTGCTGCTGCCTGTTGTTGTTGTCGATGTTGCTGCTGTTGTTGTTGTTGATGTTGCAGCAGCTGCTGCTGTTGTTGTTGTTGTTGTTATTGGTGTTGTTGTTGGTGTTGTTGCCGCTGCTGCTGTTGTTGTTGTCGATGTTGCAGTTGTGGTTGGAATGCGTTCTACTTCCGTTTCAAATGCTGTTGTTGCTGGTGTAGTTGTTGTTTTTGTCGGTTTAGGAGCTGTTGTTGTTGTAGTTGTTGTTGTGGTTAGTGCGGCGTCTGTGGCTGCTGCCTTTGCATCAAGGACTTCTGTAAAGTGTTGCTGCTGTAGCTGCTTCTTTTTGGTTATCTTCTGACCATCATGCCCGCTGCTAATTGGCGGTGCTTCCGTCATTTCCAAGTCCAGTAAATGAAGCACCGGCACGACCGGCTGCACGCTGCTCGCTCGGAAGGTGTTGCTAGAGGAGCCTGGAGTTGTTGCTGCTGCTCGTTCTGTTGCTGTTGCCTCTGCTGCTGCTGCAGTTGTTGCTGCTGCAGTTGCTGTAGTTGTTGCTGGTATTTCTGTTGTTGTAGTTGTTGGCCCAGCATCTACGTGTAACAGAGTGGAGCCGGTGAGTCCATTTAAGTGTTGCAAGGTGGCATTGACAGCAACAATTGTTTGTTCTTTAGTTTTTGCTGCTGCTGCTCCTGCTTCCAATGCTGCTGCTGCTGCTGATGCTGCTGCCACTGGTGCTGGTGTTGCTGCTGCTTCTGCTTCTGCGGTTGTTACTGTTGAAATTGCTGATGCTTTTGGTTTTCTTGTTGCTGCTGTTATTGTTCCTGCAGTGCTTGTGGTCGGACTTGCTGTAGTTGTAGTTGTAGTTGTTGTTGTTGCCGGTGCGGTTACTTTGCTTGATTGCTCGTGCTTTGTAGTCACAATAACAGTGGGCGTGTCCCCTTCCACAACTTCAAAATGTAACTGCGGTGCAATTGCAGTTGCAGTTGTTGCTGCTCCTGCTGCTGCTGCTGCTGCTGTTGCTGTTGCTTTTGTTGTTGCTGTTGCTCTTGTTGTTGCAGTTGCTGCTGCTGTTACAGCTGTAGCTGTTGTTGCTGTTGCTGTAGCTGTTGTCGCTGCTATGTCTTTTGCTAAAGTCGTAGCTGTTTCCATTGCTGCTGCTGCTGCGGGTGTTGCAACAGTTGCCATTTTTGCTGGCGCTGCCTTCGCCTGGCCATTGCTCTGGGCCAGCAACAGCAGCAATATTAACCACAGGGCGGTGGCTGTATGGCCACGCCCCTTGTTAATATTGTTCATTGAAGCAGCTGTCATATTGTTGCTGCTACTGATGCGGTTGCAGCAGTTGCTGCTGTTGTTGTTGCTTGTTCTGCTTCTTCCTTTTGCTCTTGTTGCTGCTGCCCCTTTGAATATTTTGATTATCCTTTTACTGCTTCTCCTTTTCGGTGGATCTCGTTTGCTTTGTGTTATGTTTTTTTGTTATGTAAATTTAGTTTTGATTTTCCTTTGCCAACGTAGCAATAGTTGCCACTGTTGTGGTTGTTGTTGCTGCTGCTGCTGCTGCGGTTGTAGTTGCGGTTGCTCTTGCTATTGCTGTTGCTGTTGCTGTTGCTGTTATTGTTGTAGCTCTTCTTGTTGCCTTTGGCACTAAATTTTCCTATTCGCAGCTCGTGTTGTCGTTGCTATCGTTGTAGTTGTAGTTGCTGTTGCTGATGATGCTATTACTGTTGCTGCTGTTGCTCTTGGCACTTGGCATTGTCGTGTTGCACTTCAGGCTGCTCGGCATCATCGTCATCATCTTCATCAACATCTTCACCAATCCGCGCAGCCGTCGCAATTGTCGCCACTTTCATTCATTCACTCAGTTCCTCAATATGCTGCACGTTGCTGTTGCTGCTGTTGCTGCTGTTGCTGTTGCTGCTGTTGCTACTGTGCTTAAAGTTATTGTTGCAGTTGCTGCTGCACCGGCCATTTTTCTGCGACTGCAACGTCGCGGCAACGACTTTAGACGGTTATTTTTGCTGTTGCTGTTGCTGTTGCTGTTGTTGTTGTTGTTGCTGTTGCGGTTGCTGCTGTTGTGGTTTTTACTGCTGCTGCTGCTGCTGCTTGTTGCCGGCGGGCGTCGCTGCCTTTGTTGGCACACAAATTCAAAGATACAAATAAAAATATATATATAAAGAAATAAAAATATAAGAAAACGAGCGTTGCTGCTTTTAGCACTTAACGCAACGCGTTTCTTCGCGTCCTTTGTCCTGCCTTCAGCCTCCTGCCTCCTGCGTCCTACGTCCTGCGTCCTGCGTCCGGCGTCCTTCGCTCTGCGTTGCTCGCAGTGCGACTTCTGCCTGCGTCCTGTCGACTCCCAGCAACTGTTTCTTGAATTTATTTTCTTTTTCTCTACTTTCCTTCTCTTTCTTTTTCCTTCTTCCTTCGTTACTCGCCGCTCACCGCTCACCCTTTACCGCTCTCCTCTTTGCCCCTCCTTGGCCCTCCAATGAGTTCTGCTTGAGTGGAAATAAAATTTAAAATAACGAAATATGTTGAAAAAACAACAAAGTTGCTGTTGCTGCAATTGCTGCTGCCCCTGTCGCTGTTGTTGCTGCTGCCGCTGCCGCCTCTGTTGCTACTGTTGCCACTGTCACTGCCACTGCCTGTGTTGGTGTTGGTGTGGTGCTTGCAATGCAATAAAAAGTAATGCAACGACGCGCAAAAGTATGTAATGGAAAAAAGAACTAACAAAAACACAAAACAACAGCGACAAAGGTGGAGGAGGAGGAGGAGGATGAGGCAGAGGCGACAGCGACAAAGGAGAAGCAAGAGGAACAGGGAGCACAAAGGAAACGAAAAGAAGTTAAAATAACGACCATAAATAATGCAAGCGCTTCTCTCAACCTTTCCACTTACAATTTCTCTTCTCTCCTTAATTTCGCTTTAAGCTGCACAACAAAACTAGCCATAAATTTCGCATCGAACTTTGGCCATTTAAAGCCAGAAAAGCTGAGGGGTTCCCCTAAGGCATTAAATATGAAAGATTCACAGATCGAACGTAAAATAAAAACACAATTAATAAACAAAAATTAAATATTATTTAATTTGAATTTGGGTCACATTTTTAGGAATATATAAAAAATTAATTTTAAAATAATTATTATTTAATTATTAATTAATAAAATAGTGAAATAATAATATAAAAATTACAATTGTTTTTATTAATAATAATTAAATAAATCAATTAAATAATTAATTAATATATTTAATATAGGAATTCTTTTTATTTATTTTAAAAATTTTTATTTTTTAATTGTATATAAAATATAAAAATAATTATATTAAAATTAATATTCTTTCCTATTGCAAAATTTTTAATAATTGAATAATAAAAATAATATATCATTTTTTTATTTAAAATTTAAGATTTATATTTAATTTTTTAAATATATATAAAATATAAAAAAACAATAATATTTAAAATAATATTGTTTTTATAAATAATAAGTAAATAAATAAATAAATTAAACAATTAATTAATATAGTAAATAAAAAAATTCTGTTTATTTGAAATTTAAAATTATTTTTTTTTTTGTTTAATATATATAAATATATATAATATAATAATATTAAAATTAATATTTTTGTTTGAAAATATTTTTAATATTTTATAATATAAATATTAATATTTTTTTTTTAAATATTGTTGATATTTAATCAATTTAATTAATATAACATTTATTTTTACTTGAAGCATTTTTTTTTTTATAATTTTTTAAATTTTTATTTATAATTTAATCAATGTTAATTTTAAGTTATTTGTGAAACACGCATTTAACTATAAATAATAAGTTATTTTTATAGATTAAATATTATAAATAGTTAGTTTTTGTATTAATATAATTTTATTTTTAATTTATTTTTAATCTAAAATCTTTTCTACACAATTTTTTTTTTCTTAAACAAAAAAATTATTAAAAAATATATATTAAATTTTTTTTAAATTTATTTAAATGATAAAAGTAAAAAATTAAGATTTAAAAAAACTGAAATTAATTTTTTAATTAAAACTGACATTTTTTAAGTATCTTATGAATTTTGTCCCCAATTTTTGTATATGAAAATTTAATCGTTTTTTTTTTTAATATAGAAAATTATTAAGTGAATAAGATTTAATGTATCATCGATATGTAGAATTTATTGGAAATGCTTGTGTTTGGGGCTTTTAGGCTTGGGGCCATTAAAGGCTTAAGGACCTGTGCTTAAATCCATAATAATAATAAAATCTTTTTATGGGCGGTGCATCAATTTTTAAGTACGTTTCGAATATCGTACGATATTTACTGCCCACATTTAATATATATAAATAAATATATATATATTTCAATTTTGTCATATCGATAAAAGGAAATATATGATATTTCAATTTCTACTGAATGCGTCCTTTAATCAATGAACTGTCCATTGTGGAGCTTGTCAAAAATTGTTAGAATTGTTCGTTTCAGGGGATTATTGGGGCTTGTCTCTTTGGTCTTTGTGTCCCAAAGGCCCGAGAATGTAATGCAAATTAAATATAAAGCCCCCAAAATGATTCGATTTGAGTTTGATGCAAGACCATCAATGGGGTGAAAAAGGTTGAATGTGAAACGTCCCCCACCCCCACCCCCACCCCATCCCCCAACCCAACCCAAGCCTGCGAATCCTCCTCGAATCACCCAACAGTCATCTCTCATCTCCACCCACCCATCCCTGCCATTCCTTCCCATCCTATTTATCCGCAACAAACGGTAACCACAAGCAAAAGGTTGCGGCTTACTGTTTACGGTTCCTTTGGCCAGTTGGCCAAGTGATTCTCATGATTGCCAAATAAGTTGGCTATCAGCATCGTTATCAGTCGAGGCGGAGCTCTCGTAGCCCACAAAACCCACAGAATCAACTTCAAAGTAACAACAACAATAACAACAACAACATAACAACAACTTCAACAAACAGCAAATAATGAAAATGATGATGGGTCTGAAAATTTGGGTTCTTGATAAAAAAAATAAAAAAATGTCTTACCAACTGCGGACAAGGCTGAGTCTGAAGTTAAAGCCTCACACTGAGAGTGGAGTGAAATTTGGTTCTTCCTTTTTGTTGGTCTTCTTTGTGGCTCGCAAGGTAATCCAAGGGTCCTTGCTAAAGCCGTGACAAATCTCACGCTTCAATCACAGTCACACAATAGTTCACAATAGTTTTCGAGAGAAGAGCACTAAAACAACAACAACAACAACAAGAATAACAATAAAAAAAAAACAGATTATTTTATGGCCATTGCCTATGTTCATATAAATAAAACACACGAAGGCGGAGCACGCGACACGCCCGGCAATTGGCAACAACAGTTAAAAGGGTGGGGAAGTGAAGGGAAGTGGGAAAGTGGTGAAATTGGGAGATGGTGATGTTTGCAGAGAATTCACCCAGCATTAATTTGTTGTTGTTAATGCGGTCGACACAGCAAAACAGCGGCGACAGCACCAACAACAACAGCAACACAAACACCAACACCAACACCATCACAAACACCAACACCAACAGTAACTGTAATTGTAACTGTGACTGTAACTGTGACTGTAAATGTAAAGGTTACAACAATAGCAATAACGATAATAACAGAGCAGCAAAAAAACGCGCGCCAAATGAACAATTTTAATATTCATTGAAGTGCAAAAAGAACACAAATTGTAATTTATTTTATTTTGAAATTCATTTTTTATGTTTTTGTGGTTGAGTCGGCGATTTTTTATTTTTTTATTTTTCTATTTTTAATTTAAATTTTTATTTTTATATTTATTTTTATTATTGTTTTTTTTGCTTGTTTGTTATTAAAGTTGTTGTGGTTGTTGGGATAGTGGGTAGGGCGGCGGGGTGGGGAATATTTGAAGCTGGTTGGTAGGATGGGTAGGGAAGAGGTAGGGAGTGGAGTGGTAGGGAGTACTATCTCACGGCTGATTGGTATCCTGTGTATAGGCTGCTAATATTGCCGCTGCTGCGTCCTTTCGCTCCGAAAACCGCACGCAAACTGCGCAAATATCGTAGCATCCTTTGGTCAAAAGGACTCGTCACCGCTTTCAACTGACAATTGCCAATTTACAGCTGATGACGATTGCAGCGATAGCAACAAAGCATCGTTGACAGTTGCGCAGTTGATGTAAGGTTTGTGTCTCCACTAATCGCAGTGCTGCCACACTGGCCAATAAAGTATGTTCAACGTGTTTCCAAAGATGGAATCGTGCTCAATTTTTAATTCAAACAATATTAAAGCGCGGCACGACAGGCAAATATTAATCCAAATTTAGATCCTTAAAAACAAATATTTAAGAAATATTTAAAAATAATTAACAATTTAATATATATACTTAAAAATTAAATTAATTAATTTGAGTTATTTTCTATCTATTGAAATATAAAATATAAATAATTATTTCTCTTCAATTTAATATAAAATATTATTTACCGAACGTCATTTTAAAATATAAATTAATTTATTTAAAATAACAAGATATAATTTGACGCGCTTATATATATTTTTAAATGTCCACGATCTGGCAGCTCCAAATATTTTGTAGAGTTATAACACTGCCTTCCAGTCTCCACTTGAAAACTTTGCTAAGTGACAAGCTTGTTTGAATTTTTAAGCTCAGCATGTGCTTGCTATGGTTTGAGTCTTTGGTAGAAGAGGTGAATTGCTTGAAAGCCATAAATTAAATTGAAACTAACAGTTGGCCGTCATTTTTAGCTTTGGAGCGTAAATTGAAAAGCGACAACTTTGGAAAATAAAGAAAAATATATATAAAATAAATATAAATATAAAATTTAAAAAAAATATATAAATATAAATATAAATAAAAAATATATGTAAGTATAAATATTATACATATATAAAAAGTACTATAAATTACTATAAAATTATGAATTACTATAAAAACTGTAAAAAGACAAGCTTTTATAAAAAATTCGCTTAAATAAGAAAATACAAAAATAAAAAATAATTATAAATATATAAATATACAAATATAATATAAATAAAATATAAAAATATAAATATTTAAAATAATCATAAAAATATAAACTACTATAAAAATACTAATTACTATAAAAGCTGTAATAAGACAAGATTTTATAAAAAAATACGCTTATATAAAGAAATACAAAAATATAGAAATTAAAAATAAATATAATATAAATAAAATATAATTACATAAATAATTAATTTAAACATAAAAATAAAAATTAATATAAAAATACGAATTACTATAAAATCAGTAATAAGTCAAGTTTTCATAAAAAATACGCATAAAACTCAAGTCAATTGCAACCTCGATTATTTAATAGAAAAAAAGGCTTCTTTTATTCCATTTAATATTTTAACCTAATCTGCTTAGAATTAAGTTAGTTATATTAAATATAAAAATGAATCTAAATTTTAGATATTCATCACTTTACTTATAGTTACTGAGTGCTAGCTAATTGCGAGTATAAATAAAATTTTCTCCTCTTTAGCTTTAAATTAGAGATTTTACATGTGGAACCCGTGAGCTGGCGTAACTGTCACTGTGAGTGACACTTATGACAACATTCGACCTGTGGAATGTTGGCAATTGGCAAATTTCTTAGGTTTTCTTGGTCCTAAGTACTTTCCATTTGCTACCTCTTCTTCTTCTTCTTCGCTTTTGTGTGTTTCTCTCATTTTTTTTTCCATTGATGTCGTTCGATTTGGCATATTTCTGCCATTCATTGGAATCTGACAACTTCGATGGATTCCCAATGATTCCATTAATAGGACAATGTCTTTTACATGCCACAACTATACTGCCCTTCTTCCTCCCCCAGCCCTTCTCTACTCTATCTTTTCTATCCTCCTCTACCTTCTTTACGCTTTTCCGTCTTCATTTGCCTCGATACTCGATTCGTTTGATCCATTTGATTATCGAGCGGACACGTTAATTCCCACAATATAATTCGCCATTGATTATGTAAACTATTTTTGGGATGCCACTTCTTCTCCGCCCCTCTTCCCCTCTTCCGCCCCTTCTGTTTCTGCTTCTTCTTGTTATTTTTCACAATGGTGTCTTTTGGTGGCGAACAAGGTTTGGTTATTGTTTTTGTTGTTTGTTGACTGTTGACTGTTGGCTGTTAGTTGTTGTATTTGTTGTTGTCTACGTTGTGGAATTCGAGGCAGCCGCCTGAGGCGACACTCCCAAACACCATCAACCATCAACCCATCCACCATCAGCCATCAGCCATCAGCCATCAAGCAGCAACCCAACATCAGGCAACTGTCGACCGCCGGTGGCAACGTCTCCATCTCCAATCTTTGCCTCCGAGCCCCAGTCCCAGCCCCAGCCCCAGCCCCAGCCCCGGCCACAGCCCAGATCCGAACCATCGCTGACACCGACTCCAAACTTCATCAACGTCTCTTCACCTCGGTCTTCACCTCAGTCTACACCGTAGTCCTCACCTCAGTCCCCACCTCAGTCCCCACCTCAGTCCCCACCTCAGTCCTCACCTCAGTCCTCACCTCAGTCCCGACCGCAGTCCCCACCTCAGTTCCCACCTCAGTCCCCACCTCAGTCCCCACCTCAGTTCCCACCTCAGTCCCCACCTCAGTCCCCACCTCAGTCCCCACCTCAGTTCCCACCTCAGTCCCCACCTCAGTCCCCACCTCAGTCCCCACCTCAGTCCCCACCTCAGTCCTCACCTCAGTCTTCGTCTTGGTCTTTGCGATCGTCTCCACCTTTTTTACCATTTCTACCGCGTCTTTGGCTGTCAACTGCTGTGGATTCCTCGACTGTGGCTTACAGACATTGAGCCAGCAATTTGGCAAACGTTGCCAACGCATTTGCACCACCTCCGCACATAATCGTAAAGTTGCCAACTTAATTGAGTTTTCAGTTTTTGTTTTATTGAAATGCTTGCCACATTACACACAAAAATGCCGAATGACCTCAAAGCGATTCCATTTGATTCATTTGATATCATTTGATGGCTTTTATTTCATTTTTTTCCTTTTTCTTCTTATTATTATTTTTTTTTTTTATTATTTTTAATTCAAATTATTTTTTTTTAATTTTATGTTTAATTTCAAGTTTTTATTTCTTTTTTTTTGACTTTGGCGGAACGCTTTCTTCTACTGCTGCCCGTTAGACTCTAAAGCCACTCGCATTTATTTGGCATCATGAACAGTTCTCTGCATTCCGTTAACACACACATGCACACATACACACAAAACAAACACACACACGTACGTAAGTTCCACTATAAATTAAAACGAGGTGGTGGATAAGAAACTCATATGGAAATCGATAGGAATTAAAGGCAAGGGTCAGGAAGTAGTTAGGGGCTATAATGGAATAAGAAATAAGTGAGGAATATATTATATAAAGTATAGCATTCACTTAGATATGTGTCCTTATAATAGAAATAGTTCCCAGAATTAAACCATTGTATTTAGAAGCTGTGGAACGAAAACTATGACTGTAGTAAGAGTTCTGAGGGGCTGAGGTTTGTGTCTTGGGTGTCATGTGTCCTGAGTAACCAAAAGTCAAAGGCCTTTTTCGTACATTGAATATAATTAAGTTAAATATTATTATATTATTATATTAAATTAAATATAATTAAATTAAATATGATTAAATAAAATATTAACAAATTAAATGTAATTAAATTAACTATAATTAAGTTAAATTAAATTAAATTAAATATGATTAAAATAAATATTAATAAATTAAATTAAACTAAATATGATTAAATTAAATATAAATAAATTAAATATAATTAAATTAAATATAGTTAAATTAAATATTATTATATTACATTAAATGAAATATAAATAAATTAATTATAATTAAATAAAATATAAACAAAATAAATGTAATTAAATTAACTACAATTAAATTAAATATTAATAAAACAAACATAATATATTTATATTAAAAATATAATAATATAATAATAAATGAATTATATTATTAAATAAAATTAAATATGATTTAATTTAATATTAATAATATAAATTTATAAAAAGAAAATTAATATTAATTGAATTAAATTAAAATAATATAAATTATAATTAAAAATAAAATATGCCTACAAAATGCTAGTACTAAGTGAAAAACTAAGACTTGGACTTAAATTCAATTCTCAGGGCTCATACCGACAACATGAGATGAGACACCAGATGGAGTTTAACTTAAGATAGACAATTTATTTAAAGGGAAGGTAGATTATATCTAATTGGGTACGATGTAAGTGATGGGAAGATGGGAAGTTCATCAAACTATTTAGGGAGTGCAGCTGACATATGACACAGGTTGACGTCGCTAAGTCGCACTGAAGACAGAAGATAGAAGTAAGAACCATGAGTGAAGGCAGAAAATGTGACTGAAGGCAGAAAATGTGGCTGAAGGCAGAAAATGCGGCTTAAGTTGAAGTTGAAGTTGAAGCCAGAGATGAATTTGTAGCTTTGGTAAAATGCATACAGTTTGGCTTTGCGCGACGTTAATCACTCCACTTTGATTACTGACCACTGGGCAGTTATAGCGGTTGCCCACCACCACCACCACCACCACCACCAGCAGTCAGACGATCGATCCAATGATCCGTCGTCGATCTCCACACTCGATCAACATTTGCCGTTGACAGCGGTAATCTAACGGCTTATTTTAATTTCAGCTATGCGCCATACACTTGACTCTGAGCTTGGCTCAGCTCCAGGTTGTAATCATCCTTACTCTGGCTTCGCGCAAGACCAATTGCCAACTCCCCAGCCTTCCTGCCTCCTCCCTTCCTTACTACTACTCAACATCTCCCCCTCTCTATCCCTCTCTCTCCCTCTCCCTCTCTCCCTCTCTCTCTCCCTCTCTCTCTGTCTTTCAATCTCTCTTTCTGTTTTGCTTGAGACGTGGCCAAACCCATCAGCGCATGCCTCTTGGTATGTAAAGCCACACAATTGGCTGATGGGAAGTTGACAACTGGCGTCGATTTATGCGCAAAGATTTTCCATGAGTTTTTCCAATGCGTTTTCCCGACTGCGCGTGCCTGACATGCCAACAGGAAAAACCGAATCCGTTTTGGCCAAATTCTCCATTCTCCATTCTCCATTCTTCATTTACCATTTGCCATTTGCCATTCCACCAATTGCCAATCGAAACCGAAACGGTAAACATGGCCCCAAGTGCCTGTCGATCGATGAGCCAAAGCCGAAGTTATAGCCAAACTCGATGCCCCGATGCCTTTGTTGTTGTTGTTGTTGTTGTTGCGGTTTCAGCTGTGACTGTGACTCTGCTTGGCTTGCCGGTTGTCAAGGCTCATCCATCAGCATGTGTTCAGGCCATGACATAAAGCCGAGTCAACCCAACTTCACGTTTAGACCATTGGCAAGTTGCCAATCGAGCAACGGGTCAGGCGTCTAGTCGACCAAGCGGAGCCTCTGGCCATGGCTTCGCTTTTTCGGCTATAACAAAGATGAGCAGTTATCCTCTCCCGACTCCCGACACCCGACTCCCTACACCCGACACCCGACACCCGACTCCCGACTCCCGACACCCGACACCCGACTCCCGACTCCCGACTAGGTCATCTAACTGAATCTAGGAACTGGGACTATGGACAAACGGTCATATCCAAGACCTGACATTAGTCCGTGACTCGATGCCAAAGATACAAGTTTCTGCTGGTTTTACCAGCAAAATAAAACCAAATGGGAAGTGGCTACGTTTCTGGTCTTCGATTCAGCTTCCTCATGAGAAATGTTCCACATAAAGATGAATAATAACTTAACTTGGCTTGAAGCCTAAGCCTCGCTCTGTACGGTTCTTCGCATTCATCACTCGAGCGGAGGAACACCTGCAGAGGAGGCCTCCGATATGATCTTCATATTTCATGGTCACACGCCACAGGATTTGTGTCTTTATTAGTTTTTATTTGACTCTTAAATTATAGCCATAAAACTGCAATTAGTTGAGTCCTTTGTAGGTAGATCCTTTCTTCTTTCTCTCCACTTAAAATCTGCATCGCAATCCTATTATTTTCCTATTATTTATTCAGCTTTTTGTTTGTGTCTCTTATAAGTTTTTTAGCTTGAATTTTACTTTTAAAATATAGCTATAAAATTGCAATTAGTTGAGTCCTTTGTAGGTTGATCCTTTCTTCTTTCTCTCCACTTAATATCTGCATCCCAATCCTTTTATTATTATTTGTTCTGCTTTTTGCTTGTGTCTTTTTTAGCTTTTTAGCTTTATTTTTAATTTGAAATAATAGCTTTAAAATGGTAAATTAATTGAGTCCTTTGTAGGTTGATCCTTTCTTCTTTCTCTCTACTTAAAATCTGCATTTCATTCCTATTATTTTTCTATTATTTGTTCAGCTTTTTGATTGTGTCTTTTTTAGCTTTTTTAGCTTGATTTTTGTTTTTATATTATAGCTATAAAATGACAAACTAATAGAGTCCTTTATGGGACAATCCTTTCTTCTTCAGCTCCACTTAAGTCTGTATCTCATACTATATTTTTTCCTTTTAATTTTTACATTTATTGTTTTCTATTCTTATCCTTCTTATCCTTCATTTCCTTCACTGCTTTCTCTTTTATTTTATTCCTTTTTGTGTCCTTTCCTTCATTTCCCTTCCCCAAATATATCACACTTTGTGCATTTATGTTCTTCCCATAAAAAAAAAAACTCCATCTTATTTTATGTTTATCCAAGTGTCTTTTTTTTTCTAAAAACAAAAAATACTGAAAAGCTTACACTCCGCTCCCCCCTTTATGTTGCACAACCCCCACCACTTTTTAAGAAACGTGTGAAAATTCGATTCGAGGCATTTTTGATTTTGATGCGTTTAATTTTATGGCACATTTATGGATGAGAGAAGAGATGGAGATAAATTTATGCCATGCGATAAGAAACTTTCGCATTTTATGTTGTTGTTTTTTCGAAGAGCGACAGCTGAGACAAATGTTGTTGTTGTTGTTGTTATTGCTGTTGTTGTTGCTGTTGTTGTTGTTGTTGTTGTTGTTGCTGTTGTTATTGATATGAATTGTTTTTTGGTTGCCGTTTAATAAAGTTTATGGCTAAGCTTTGGAGTTGCCGATAGTTTCAAGCCAAGTCTCGATGACAGGAGCGATCTCCCCCTTTTCGAACAAGGCGTGGCACGCAGGTTGCTGCTATTGTTGTTGTTGTTGTTGCTGCTGTCTGTTGATTGAATCATCGGTTAACATTTCACTTTCATTTCTCCGTCGGCTGCTGTTGGTGCTGGGGCTGGTGCTGCGGCTGGTGCTTCATATCTTCGTCATGGGCATGTGTGCCACGCCTATCGTTTCACTTTCTTTTGACTCATCCTCTGTCCGTCTACATGGCTTGATTTACGTGGGTGACGAAGATTGCAACATCTCCGTTAAATGGGAAGGCGGGAAGGGGTGGCAGGGGGGGAATGGGGGAAGGCCCCATAAGACAATGCCAATGCTCTATGCAACTTTTAGTCCATTTCGTCATCCGCCGTTGTTGTTATGACTGTGCCTCTGCCCCCTCTACCCCCTCCCCCCACCCTAGACCACATTAACTGTGGCAGTGCCCCACTCGCTGCCGTTCATCATAGACAATTAATGTGCATTATTGTCACCAGAGACCCCAAAACTGGAGAAGAGGCAGTAACATTAAGAGAAATGCGGAGAAACGAGACAGAAATGAAGTGAGGGAAAAATATTTGTTACAGTAGAAATTGTTGAGCAAATATTTTGCTGCCCGAATATTGAAAGAAAGGAAAAATACAACAACAAAAACACAACTAAAACACAACAATAACAACAACTGAAACCTACAAGATACAAAAACCTGTCGTGAAATTGAGAAAATTGTTTTTTTTTACGTTTATTTTTGGGCTCTGTGTTTATATTTGCACAAATGTTGTTGTTGTTGTTGTTGTTGTTGTTATTATTGTTATTTTTATTGTTGCTGTTGTTGTTAGTGAGCAATGTTTTCGTTTTCATTTTGGTCTGCGCTCGCATTGCCAGCACATGACTCAAAGCCCCAGCCAAAAAGGAAAAGAATGGAAGTTCACATCCAAAACTCAACTCTGAAATACCCCGTATTTTTTTTATACTTATCACATATGATCCATGGGTATGCTTCCGTCAAGTCTAATACTGCTTTTCCAGGATTTTCACAGGGTATGTTCATGGTTTCCCAGGGTATGCCCAATATCCGTTCCTGTTTATATCTTAACTTAAAGTCAAATAGTTCAAGATTTTTTTCATTTAATCAAAAAAATATAAAAAAAGTTATTTTTAAAGAGCAACAATTTTTTTTTTTTTTTTTTATTTTAAGCTTAAATTATTTTCTAAAATTAAAATTAAAAAATATATTTTAATTAATATTATTTAAATTTTTTTTTATTTAGATACTTTTCTGTATAGATGAACTAAGTTTGGAGGGTGTAATTCATTACCCTTCGATAAGCTTCAGGTATTTTTTTAATCAATAATTTTTTAATACAATTTTTTAATACACAATTTTATTTTTAATATTTCATATATTATATTCTATATAATTTGTAGTATATATTCTATGACCAAACACTTTCTGTGATTATGTAAAAAAAAACAAACTGAAAATTTGTTGAAACTGAATTATGTTTTAAAGATGAAAGAAAAACTATATTTTTTTAAGTTTATTAATAATTATTTTTCATCGAATATTGAATTTAAATTTTACATTTTAAATTTAAAAAAATAGGAAATAAATATATATTGAGTTCCTCCCTCCACGCACTCCTCAGTCTGTCACTGCTCATTTCCTGGAGGCATCGGGTACAGGGTATAAGCAATACAAAAGGTTGGCTACTTTTGCCCATTCATTGGATGCAAAAACAGTGAGCAAAAAAAAAAAAAATAAACAAAAAAAAAAGTGATATTAAAAAAGAAAAAACTTTCTTTCATCCGTGGGCCCAATTCTGGCGACAGTCACGTTCCTGCGGCTGCCCTGAATTGTTCCGCGGGTTCAATCGCCGCATTACTTGCTTGTGCCTGTTGTAGTTGTAGCTGTGGTTGTTGCTGTTATTGTTGTTGCTGTTGCTGTTGTTGTTGCTGTTATTGCCGCTGTTGCCTGACTGGCAAGTGGTCAAGTGGTCAAGCCGCCGCGGTATTGGGCCGAATGCCTGTCTACAGAAATCATAATTTGCTAATAAATTTTCATTTCCATGTCGTGTCTTTCGTCGTTGTCGTCATTGTTCACATTTTTGTGAAGTGAAAGTTACCCCCCTGATACCTCGCCCCTTGTCCTTAACCATAATCGACGGTGCCAAAACGTTGTGTATTAAAGGTGGTGTCCAAAGCGTTTCTGATCTTTGGTCATACCCTGAAAACTTTTCCTACGGCCTTCTTGGGGGTCCCCATCGAAGTAGCCGACAGGTCAGCAAATGACTTAGGACACAAACTTGTTATTGCTATTGGAATTTTTTGATAGTTTTTTTTTTATTTATGCGATGTTTATTGAAGTATTGATTGCATGTGGCTAGAATACAGCCAACAGGTGGTTACTTATGTCTAGATGTGAATTATTCTGGAACATAAACGATTTCTTGAATCAAACCATGCTGGTTTTGGAGACTTAAGACGATACAAGACAAGCCTGTGCCTGGGGCAAAGGTAAGGCTTGCGCCTTAAACTATATTCTAATTTAAGACTTTTAATTATGGCACATATTTGTGAATATTTAATAATAATAAATAATATAAATTAAAAATTATATATAAATATATATACATATATACATGTATATTATATATTATTATTATATTATTAAATAATAAAATAAAATAAATATTAAATATTAATAATAATAAATAATAAAAATAAAAATAATAAATAAAAAAATTAAAAAATAATAATAAATAAAACTGAGTAATAATAAATAATGAATAAAAATAATTAATATAAATAATAAATAATAATAAATAATAATAAATAATAATAAATAATAATAAATAATAATAAATAACAATAAATAACAATAAATAATAATAAATAGCAATAAATAATAATAATTATTAAACAAATAAAAACGTATAATAATAGATAATAATTTATAAAAATAAATAATCATAAATAATATAAAATTATAAATTATAATAAATAGCAATAAATAGTAATATATATTAAACAAATAGAAATTTGAAATAATAAATATTAATTTATAAAAATAAATAGTCATAAATAATATAAAATAATAAATTATATTAAATAATAAAAAAAAAATAGTAAAATAATTTAAATAATAATTTGAGCTCTTAAAGCCTAGGATTAGCTTCCGCATAGGCATTTTCCTCCAGAGAATAGGTTCACATTTAAAGCTGGTTTTTTTTTTGTGAAGAAAGAAAGAAACGACTTCCTAGGAGCGTAATACATATTGTCAAAAATTTCACTCTCGATTTCTGTTTAGAAAACTTGATGAAAGAGCTGAAAAGAGTCGAATCGACGGTAAACAAGTTTCTTGTCTTCTCTGACAGTTAGTTTCACTTTTATTAAGTAATTTCAAAGACGGTAAACGGCGAACCGCAACTGACACTTGTCAATTATGGATACTCAGATGCAGAGATACTCGGATACTCCGATACTCGGATACTCGGATACTCTGGTACGCGGATACGGTATGCTGCTGCCAAAGATAAAATAATAACAACAACAACAACAACAACAAAGGCTGATGAGGAAAAGCATGCGGCAAATGGCAAATGGTAAATGGCAAATGGAACAATTAAATGGCCGCCACACATTAAAGAGGCAGCTTTGAATGCTTTGGCATTCATTACGGGAACATAATAGAGGGAAATGAGGGGGTGTGTGTGAGTGTGTGTGTAGATGCATGTGTGTTGATAGTCATAAGAACGTACAATTCATGGCTGCACATTTGGCACACAAAATGCCATAGCAATAACCGCGGTGAATTCATTGAATCAGAGCAAAAAACAACAGCCAGAGGATGAGAGTAAAGGTAGCTGATGTTGGGCATTGGTAGAAGGGGTAAGGGAGAAGTGGCAGAAGATGGTAGGGAGGCGGGGTGAAGAGTTGGAGGCAAGGTCTACTGCCATTAAACGTACGAACGTTTCTTGATAAAAATCACAGCATAAATTGACTCAATTTCAGGCCAGAGTAAGTTTCTATGTCTCTGCATGTCTCCGCCCCACTTGCTGGCTGCCCCCCTGCCCCTAGTCCCCCAACTCCCCTAGTCGCCCTCCTTCACCTTCTTATCGGCACTTGCCCGCACTTCTCTGGCTGCTCTTTGCCCCCTTTGTGCGCAAGATTCTGTACTACTTTGAACCACTCATTGCCGTGACGACTCTCGCTTTCCAGCACTTTCTTCTGCGCCGCACATCATCATCATCATCATCATCATCGTGATCATCATCATTATCATCGTGATTATCATCATCATAGCCCAGCGAATCTTAACTCTTCGATCAGCACTATTTTTGTGGGTTCTAAGCGAAAGTTTTTTGTTTTCACTAACTTCCCCTTTCATGCCACATGCCACTTGCCCTATGCCATATGCCACTTGCCGCATGCCATATGCCACTTGCCACACATCATAAACTTTGCAATCTGAACTTTTCGATTAAATTTTTCAAATCTCCAAATTTTATGCCAAATCTCACACCTTAAGTGACCTCCACTGGCCTCTGCTTGCCTCTAGTTGCCTCCACTGGCCTCTGCTTGCCTCTAGTTGCCTCCACTGGCCGCTACTTGCCTCTAGTGGCCTCCACTTGCCTCCACTTGCCTCCACTTGCCTCCACCTGCCTTTAAATTAGTTTCAACTCGAAAATCTCTTACACGCACTCCCATAAGCAGCCTTTCCTTTTCATTTTCAGCAGCTTTCCTTTTTCTTCGCCTCTTCCCTGTTTATTTATTGCCTTTGGGCTGCGCGTAGAACGAATAAAAAATCTTTTTCTCACGCATTTGTCACTTTGAGATTTTTTATTTCTGTTTCTTCTCCCGCTTTTGCAGCTATTCAGTATTTTAGCTTTTCATTAACTCAATTTTTCATTTTTTCATTTTTTCATTTATTCAGTTTTTAAGTTTTTTAGTTTTTCAGTTTTTCAGTTTTTCAGTTTTTGTTTCACTTTTAATGAGGGGTCATCACGGCGACGTTTTGGCCATATCGTAAATTATATTTACTGCAATTCGCGCAGAGACAACAGCAGAGTCTCTCACACACACACAGGCACACATATACATACATAGACATATAGACATACATAAATAGACACACAGACACACCCGCTCTCCATCAATTGTCACTTGCACAATGTTTTCATTTTCATTTTCATTTTCATTTTCATTTTCGCGTTAGTTTTCATTTTTCACATGTGTGGATTTTGCGGCATATCTCAGCTTTTGTTTATTGCCCCTCGGCTAAAATAGCTGCAATTCCCTTCAAGCGGCCATCCCCATTGCTCCACTCATGTCGAAACATGCCTAGGATATTTTGACAGAGTATCTCATCTTTTCATATTTTTAGTTGTCTTCCAAGAACTGAGAAGACAGACCAGAAGATTTGAGGCCTCAGAAAGAGACAAAGTAAATTATAATTTTTCTTTTAATATTTTTTAACAGAATTTTTAAAATTTCTTTTGGCTCGGATTGCACCAAAACACAAAAAATATAAATTTATTTGTTTTTAAACTTAATAATAAATATTAAGACTTTTTATTAATTTATTTTATTTTTTTAAATTATTTTTAAGTTTGTTTATTTTTTTATATTTATTTAAAACTTATTTAGGGTAAAAAAATCAAAAATAAAATATTTTAAAAATATTTTTATAAAATTTGCATCTTTCATTATTTATAGTTTATTTATTTAAAATCTATTTAGGCATAAAAACAATATAAAATCAATTTATATAATAATATATATAATAATATAATAATTTTTTATTCTTCATCTTTTATTATTTACATATTATTATTATATTTTTTTTTTATTTAAAATCTATAAAGGAAAAAGAACTGAAAATGCATGTTAAAAATTTTCCAATTTTTATTATTATAATTGTTATAATTTTTATTATAATTATTTTTATTTTTTATTATAATTATTATTATTTTGAATTATTTAAAATTTATTAAGGAAGAAACTAAAAATGTTTTTTTTTTAATTTTTTAATCTTTATTATTATAATTATAATTTATATCATTTTTATTATAATTATTATTATTTTTCGTTATTTAAAATTTATTAAGGAAAAAAAACGTAAAATGTTTTTTTTTATAATTAATTTTTTTTTATTCTTTATATAAAATCCCAATGAGCTATTATATACATACTTATAGCTATTCCAATTAAAATCATCACCCAAAGTGTCTACCCTCCGATTTTTGTAGGGTATTTGGATGCGTCTCTGCCTCGTCAGGTTTCCACGGGGCCCTCCATTTGGAGCTCCATTTTGGATATCATTGATATTTCAGTGATAAGCGACGCTGCTACTTAGTGCAATTGCCGCTGTTGTCGTACTTATTGTGGCCACTGTTGTTGTTGTTGTTGTTGTTGCCACTGTTGTTGTTGATGTTGCCACTGTTGCTACTGTTGCCGCATTGTCGACGATGTTTGTTGTTGTTTCCCAGCGTTTACAGTCGCTTCAAAGTTGGAGCGCAATGACAGAGGTGCGATTGCAGCCAGTGGAGTGGGGACTGTGGACTGAAGATGGGGAGTGGGGGTGGGGATTGAGATGGGGACTGGCGGTAGGGATGGGGTTAAGATGGAGTAACGGATGGGATCAGGGAGAGGGTTAGGGATGGTGTTAGGGATGGGGTTAGGGATGGGGTTAGGGATGGGGTTAGGGATGGGGTTAGGGATGGGGTTAGGGATGGGGTTAGGGATGGGGTTAGGGATGGGGTTAAGGATGGGGTTAGGGATGGGGTTAGGGATGGTGTTAGGGAGGGGGTTAGGAATGGGGTTAGGGATGGGGTTATTGATTGGGTTAGGGATGGGATTGAGGATGGGGTTAGGGATGGGTTTAGGAATGGAATTAAGGATGGGGTTACGGGTGGGGCAGAGGAGGCGGACTCAATGGGCGGGTTGCGATTGGAGCAGCGGCTTTTCCACTTGAAGACTTAAAGATTGACCTGGCGACCCGTCAAAGCACAGGTGCAGCTTTCGCGGCAGTCAACGCGTTGCAGAAATGTGGCACTTGTTGTTGTTGTTTTTGTTGCTGTTGCTGTTGTTGCTGTTGTTCCCGTTGCGCTCCTTCAAGTGGCTGCACTTCCAGGCCATTCGTCACACGTCTCGATTCAACGACAACAATGCAATCCTCGCAGCAGCAGCAGCAGCGACAACAGAGGCAATATCAACCGCAGTATGAAAAATATTAACAACAACAACAACCATAAAAACAACAATAATAATAACAATAAAAACAACCATAATAATAACAATAATAACAACAACAACAACAACAACAACAGAAACGAATCATAATTTTAGCAAATTTAGCAACAAGCGACAAGTGTTGTTCCTTTATGCTGTGGTTCTTGTTGTTGTTGCTATTATTATTATTATTAATTTTGTTGTTATTGTTGTTGCTGTTGTTGTTGCTGTTGTTCTTATACAGTGACTTTCTCCCGACCTCGTTTAGTTCGAAGCGATTCCGATTCCGATTCCTAAAATAAATTATTGACACACAAATTGTTGTCGCTATTGTTGTTGTTGCTGCCATTGCTGTTGTTGTTGCTATTGATGTTGTTGTTGTTGTTGTTGTTTTTTGATATTGTTGTTGTCGCTTGACGTGCGTCTATTGACCCGCAGCAGCAACACCAACAGCTCCCCCAAAAACAGTTTTTAGAAACTCTTTGCCATCTGCTGTTGATATAAATGTTGTTGTTGTTGTTGTTGTTATTTGTTGTTGCTGTTATTATTGTTGCTGTTGCTGTTGTTGTTGTTGTGGCCATTCCATAATCATAAGGCCCAAGTAGGAATCGGGCAACTCAAAGACTCGACACACAAATTTATTTGCATATTTTTTTTTTTTCTCTTTATTTTCGGTTCTTCTTTCACGCGTAGGGGGAAAATGGAGATGAGTGAGGGGAGAAGGTGACAGGGAGGGCCACATCGGGTCACTGAGCAATGCGTGGAGTGCGTTTATTGCCTGAACCCCAGAAGCCCCAGAGCACAATAAACACACAGTTAGGCCTTAAATCTGGGCGCTCATCAGGTGTTGGCAGGCCAATAATTCACTTAGGAACCTAACGAACCATCAATTCTAGCTAAGCACACACACACACGCACACACACACAGGCAGAAGGGCAACGAAAGTGCTTGAAAAATATTGGCAGAAATGAAAATAAAATTTCTAAATGAAAATTTTTTATATTTTTTTTTATGCGTTTTTTGCTTCCATATTCAATTATCGAAATGAAAGTTTTCAGTCCCGAATACCGTAAAGGGTGGAGTGGGGGAGGGGTGTGGGGTAGTTTCAATTGTTCATTGATCACGTCGAAGGCGTCAATAAAATTGTCAAATTGGCAAACTGCACACACACACACACACACACATACACGCATATACAGCACTTACAGTCGCCCTCACTCACGAATGCGGAGGCTTAGTCAAGTTTTGGGGCGTGGCGCACGTGCTTAAAATAATAATCAATAGCCGAAGGCGCACAACTTGATTTCTGTCTGCTTCGTCTTACTCTTCTTCTTCTTCTTCTACGTCTTCGGGTTTTGTGGCATCGATGGGTGCAGCTTTACAGAAGCAAAGGTATAAACAAAAGACTTAGGCAACAAACCTGATTAGAACTTTGTACTTGACCGTAGACCAAGATGAAGGTGACTTGTCGATCGGCTTACCATGATAATCATAATGTTAATGATGATGACGATGACGATGACGATGACGATGGCGGTGACGATGACGATAACGATGACGGTGGGCGAAAAGTAAAGGCAAATCAGGTGTAAGAGGAAAAACGGAAAATGCTTCATGGGTGAAGTTCAAGAGACTTTATCGGCCATTAGATAGGCAATAAAAAAGCTCTTTGAGATAATCGATATTAATATTAAATATGCTCATGTATTTACTGTAATTTTATTATTTGCATTTTTTTTTACATTTATCTAGATCTTCGGCCATGTAATGGGGGAATGGAAAGAAGACTTTCAGATCAAAGACTAATTGATGGCTATAATCGGGAGTAATGATATAATGATAGATAAGATAAGATAAAAGATTCCAAAGATTGAAAAAACAGTCACTAGAATTGCTAGTGGAATATTATCGATAGTAGCAGCGATAATGTTATCGATAGTTATTGCAGATTTAAGAAGAAAGAAAGGAAGAAAAATATTGGAAAGAAAAATAAAATATTTCAGCTTTAAATTTTTTCCTTTTTTAAAAAGAAAGAAAAGAATTTTCCTATAAATGAGGCTGGCAGCTAAAGCTTTGCCATCTGATCAGATATCAGATAATTCTATATAATTTCTTGGATTCCCTTTGGGAAAATGTACACAAGGGACCAAACAGGGGAAAAAAAAAAATCAAATGAAACTAAAACAAAACTGTCAACTCTTTTTTTATGACTGAGTTGTTGTTACAGTTACCTAGTCCATTATTAACTATGACACAATCAACAGCAGCAACAACAACAGCAACAACAGCAACAACAGCAACAACAGCAACAACAACAACAATAGCTGCCACAATAATAACAATAACAATAACAACTGAAAACCAAGTCAATCTTTGAGATTCCAACGCAACTGCCGCTGGAGCTCCATTTTGGAGCTGGAACTTAGGTTGAAGCCAAGCAAAGATTTGTCCAAGTGGCCAGCTGGTTTGGTGGTGCGTCTGCGTCTGCGTCTGCGTCTCCATTTGCTTCATTGTCTGTCCACTCGATGGTTTTTAATGCTTTTTGCAATGTTTATTGTTGTCGCTGTCACAGAGATGTTGCTGTTGTTGCTGTTGCTGCTGTTGTTGTTGTTGTTGCTGTTGTTGCTGTTGCTGCTGTTGTTGTTGTTGTTGTTGCCAACATTGTTGAATTCTTCTCTGGGGCTGGCATTTCACTTAGGTTGTTGTTATGTTGTTCCCAGTTGTACGCAGTTGTTCGTTGTTGTTCGCCGCTGTTGCAGTCATCGTCATTAGTGTCCGACATGAAATGATTGCGAATATCCGCACCTGAGCTCCATCTGTATATGTTATGTGAATATGTTATCAAAGGCAGCTGCAGCTTGTTACCAATATTGTTTTTAAGCTTGTGGTTGTTGTTGGGGTTGTTGTTGTGGCTGTTGTTGTTGTGGTTGTTGGTGTTGTTGTTGTTGTGGTTGTTGGTGTTGTCATTGTTGCTGATGTTTAGGGCTTAGGACTCAAATATTGCAACATTTGGCCAAAACAAAAGCAAAAATTCCAAAAAGAAATGAAATGAAATCCAAAACAGATTTTACTTTCGTTTCACTCCCATTTCACTTCACTTTTTGCACACTTAAAGCTGTGCAAGTGTGTGTATATAAATGTGTATATACATGTGTGTATGAATGTATGCATGTGTGTGTGTGTGTTAGGGTGGTAATCAGTGCTCAAAATATGAACTCTTAAACTATCCCCAGCCTCCAAGTTGGTTGCGTTTTTCACTGAAGTGCAGTCACTTTTGATACCCTGTAAAAACCTGAAAAGTGGGTCGAATGGACTAGCTGACATTAAGATATATATATATAGTTAATATAGGGATTTTTCAGATCTTAAATATATGTAGAGTATTTTTTGGGAATGGGGGAAAAAAATAGCTGTAGTTGTACTTAAACAGGGTTAAAACCCAGGGTATTCCCCTGGACCAAAATTGTCAGTTGGCGTTGATCCATTTTCAGAGCTGTTTTTCATAATGTGTAAGTAATAACCACATTGAGTTAACTTCACTTACGAGCTCCAACGGGGAAGCTGAAGCTGAATTTGAATTTGGTAACCCACAACAACCACAATTCCAGCCCAGGCCAATGGAGCCAATGGAGCCACTGGAGCCACTGGAGCCACTGGAGTCTTTGATGTTGCACAATGCACAGTGGGTCAAATCATGCACTTGACTACTGAATTGGAGCAGTGATCATTTGGATTGTCTTTGAGCACTTAAAATCAATTCATGATCCACAAATGGTTGGACACATGGATGGACACATGGATGGACACATGGATGGACACATTCCATCAAGAATAATGTTCATTTCCCTTGAAAGCTTTAATTTTCATGATTAATGACCGAAAGGCTTCAACTAATGAATGCGCTCGGACGTTGGAGTAATGAAAATCATGAATTCAGAACAAAAGCTTTTATTTATTTATTTTTTTTTTGTTTTTTTTTTTTCGAAACACGAACGACCCTTAGCCCGGGGAAAATTAAATAACTCAAAGAAAATTTCCTTCCACTTTAAAAGTTCGCTTGGGGAGGATTTCAAAAGCCACTGGCATTGCTTTTAATTGAATCTTGAATTAAACTAAAAATCTCGTAGCATTCAGCAAATGTCATTGAACAAGAGATGAGCAGAAATTGTGTGTTCGCCTGTCGGCAAGTTTGGATATTCACTTGATATTTCAGTGGATCGTCTAATGAGTGGTTTATACCCTCCGAGAACGGAGAGAGGAATGAGAAGAATCATTGGACTCCGCTTTGAGATTCTTTCTCAGTGCCTAATCCCAACTGGAGCAGATATTGTTAACCCATTATCAAGGCATTGGCTCGTGGCAATTTCAGTGGCAGAGGCAGAGGCAGAAGTGGTGGCAGAGGCAGAAGTGGTGGCAGAGGCAGGGGTAGAAGTAAAGGTAAAAGTAGAGGCAAGGCAGAGGCAGAGGTAGAGGCAGAGAGCAGAGACGGAGGCAGAAACGAAGGCAGAGGCAGAGGCATGAGTAGAGGCAGGGGCAGAGACAGAGGCAAGAGTAGAGGCAGGGGCAGAGGAAGTGGTACAGGCAGAGAGCAGAGACGGAGGCAGAAACGAAGGCAGAGGCAGAGGCATGAGTAGAGGCAGGGGCAGAGACAGAGGCAAGAGTAGAGGCAGGGGCTGAAGTAAAGGCAGAGTTGGAGGCAAAGTTGGAGGCAAAGTTGGAGGCAGAGGCAGGAGTAGAGGCTGCAGCAGAGGCAGATTTAGAATCAGAGACAGAAACAGAATCAGGGGCAGGAACTGAGGCAACGACACTTGGGCGGTGGGCTGGCTACAGGGCAACTGTTGCAACTGGAGAGCTGCAAGAGTTGCTGGGAGGCAAAATAAGCAGCAGCAGAAGTGGAAGCAACAGCTGCCGCTGCCACTGCCTTTGCTGCTGCCTCTGCCGCTGCTGCTGCTGTTTGCTAGAAGGCAGCGACTCAGAACATTAATCTTAAGACTTTGCTGGAAATTAAAAATAATAAAGCACTAAATAGAAAATGAAGCGCGCAACTGGGAGAGGGTGGTGGGGGGTTGGGGGAGGGCAGTGGGACATGAACTGGGACTGAACGAAGTGGGATTGCGATTGGTGGGGGAGGGGGGGAAAGCTGAGGGAGCTGAGGCTCACTCTTAATTGAGCATCGTGAACGCAAATGCTGCAATTCGTTGTGCTTCGCCGGCTGTGGCACGTTGAACGTTCTTCAGGGGGCAAGGTGAGGAAGAGACAGAGAAAGAGAGAGGGGAGAGAGAGATAGAGCAAGAGAAAGAGACTGAGATAGTGAGCTGCGGAAAGGGAACTAAGTACGAGTTGAAAGGGTGAAGAGCGGGGTATGAGGTGGCTCGCTGTTAAGTTTGGGTGTAGGGAAGTCTTAGAATTCTTGGCCAAAAGATGTTGCGTGCGCTTCACTTGATTTCCTTGTTGGCCATTTCTGTAGGCGTCGGTGGCGCACGTGGCGATGCATCAAGCACTGACCACTGGCGCACCAAGCGTAACAATTGGGCGGGAGCACAGCCACGACTACGTCCACAGCTCAAGTAGGTCCATCGGATAGTAGCCCATAATGCCGCCCCATCAAGACCAAGACCAAGACCAAGACCTAGACCCATACCCAGACCCAAACCCATGCCTATGCCCATGCCCCTGCCCATGCCCCTGCCCATGCCCCTGCCCATGCCCCTGCCCATGCCCCTGCCCATGCCCCTGCCCATGCCCCTGCCCATGCCCCTGCCCATGCCCATGCCCGTGCCCGGCTCGTGCCCGTGCCAAAAGCCCGTTTCCTCAATGTCTAATTAAATGTTTCTGCAGTCATAGACACAATTTGATTAGTTAACTGTAAACTGGGTCTTCACAGAGTGTCTGAGTGGCCGAGTGTCTTAGCCCAGCAGCTGGCCAGCCATGGCCAGACCGGACCTCAGGCTGAGATTGGCAAGTGGCGCCTGCCATGAAAATGAACCAAGGATTTACTGGGGAACAATAGATGATGGGAGCCTAAGTGGAGCAGCGACAGCATCCAGTTCTCTCTTTGGTGGCATTGGACACTGACATGATGATGGCTCTGCCTTCTGGCTAACTGAAAAATGTTGCAATCAATGTTGTGGCTCTTGTTGTTGCTCTCGTGTCGTCATCACTCGCGGCGACGTTGTCATTGTTTTTGCCGCTGCAACAACAGTTGAAACTGGGTTAAAAGCACAAACAACACGCAAAAATGTGACGACAATTCGCCAAAGCGATTCCCCCC
Organism: Zaprionus lineosus; assembly: GCA_035044505.1. NCBI lineage: Eukaryota > Metazoa > Arthropoda > Insecta > Diptera > Drosophilidae > Zaprionus > Zaprionus lineosus. The sequence goes on from JAWNNX010000676.1 coordinate 977,388, forward strand.
AGAGATGTCAGTAAAGCACCTCCAAAAGCAATAACAACAACAACAGCAACAACAACAGCAACAGCAACAACAACAACAACAACAACAACAGCAGCAACAACAACAACAACAACAACAACAACTGAAATACAGCAAAACAACGAGAAAAGTCATTTACTTGACTCAAATGACTGTAACGAAATGATCATCGCGATGATCATAACGATATTCATCGTCAAGTCTAAAGTGAAGTAAAATTAAGTTAATCCGAGCAAAGAAAGTACTTGGGGGAATAACTCAATCAAATGGAATGGTGGATAATTTAGTATCTGGCATTGTTTAAATCCGATTGCCAATTGTCGATTAAATATAAATTTGCAGATATTAAAAGGAGGCCCCCCTCCCCTAGGCTAGAGGCAGGGCTGGGGGGTGGACCGCCCACTAAGTTGAGTTGAGTTGCTCAGGGATAAAAGTCAAGTGGTTGGAAGGCATAAATCGATTTAAAATGGGGTATTTATTTTCGGGGACTTTAGAAAAAAAAATTATTATGGGAGGCATTGGTATGGAAAAGTCTAAAGTCGCCTTTAGCGAAGTTCAGAACCCACGCAATTTGATTGAGAGTTGAACGCAGAAAGATAAAAAAAACTCCTAATAAAGTGATCCTTCATACGAAGGAATAAAACATATAAAAAAAATTAAATTATAAAAAATAAATTCCCCTAAAATATTATTGTCAATTAATTATTAAAAAAAATAAAAAATTAAATTAAAATTAAATAAAATAAAAAAATTTAAAAAAAAATAATATTAAATAAAAATAATATTTTAATTTTAAATTAAACTCTTAATGAGCAACTTCAGAGTTGAAGGAGCTCATGGCGAATATAAATTTAAAATTGAACAATTTATTAATTAATAATAATTTATATTATTATTATTATTATTATTATTATTATTATTATTATTATTATTTACATATAACATAATATTATATATGAGGGTATATATTATATTATAATCAAAACAAATTAAATAATTTATTGAATTAGAAATTTTGATTTTTTGATAAATTATTCTTTTTATTATATTTAATTTTTTAATTTAATATAAAAATTAATAATAAATGAAAAAAAAAATAATTTAATAATTTATTGATATCATTGATTTTTTGATAAATTATTTTTTTTTTTTTTTATTATATATTAAATTTTTTAATTTAATAATAATTAAGTAAATTAAAAAGATTGTTTAATAATTTATTGAAATATAAATTTTGATTTTTTTATAAAATTTTTTTTTATTATATTTAATCTTTTTATTTTAATAAAAAATATTAATAATTAAATAAATAAAAAAAATAAATAAATAAATAAATGTTTCATAATAAAAATCAAAAAAAATTCCCCCAATGTCAGGCAAAGCTATCGATCATCGATAATCCTTGTAACTGTAAAGAGCATCAAGGTCCCAGCTGTCAGTGACCCAAAAGGCAGTACAAGGATTAGAATTAACTTCTAACCACTCATATTTGTTGAGCGTTAGCCGCAAAAGGAAGTCGTGTCACTAGAATGCCACATTCGCCCATACTTGCGGCACTGGAAGCCGGCGTGGTGCTTGTCTTGTCTTGTCTTGCTCTGGGAACGTGATCCCCACTGGCGACTTCAAATCCCAGATGTCTCGGATGCCATTAGCATATGATTTTGGGGCATTCGCTTTGCATTTGGCCCACATGTGTCACACAAATTGTGCGTCGCTTGGCCAAAAAAATAAAAAAAAAAAAAATAAAAAATATTTAGAGCCAAAAAAAAAAAAGAAAAATAAGAACAGAATCCAACGGAGCCGCACTGAGTCGGGATTCCGGCTGCTGTGGTTGCGTCTGTAGCTGTGATTATGACTGTGACTGTGACTGTGACTGTGACTGTGACTGTGGTTACGGCTGCTCCAAATGTTGGCATCGACGGGTGCTCCAATTTGCTGACCATTTGGCTTACTTAAAGTTGTTGTTGGAGCTGTTGTGGCATGCAAATACTTGTGCAACGGCATCGTTGTTAGTGGCAATGAATGTCCAAGGTGCAAGCTGTGATCAGCATGCGGCAAGACCCAAGTCCAGCATAAGCATCGCCAGCATCGTCAGCATCGCATCGGCATCGGCATCGCATCGTCAACATCGCATCGCATCGGCATCGCAATGAAAAATTATTTGTGCTGCGGCTGCAATTTGGCGCTGTGGCAAGCGCTTAGCCAGCAGTTGTCACAGTTACATAACCTGTATTAGTTGTTATTACCGTTTTGTAGCATCCACAATGTTGTGCCGAGTGCAGCTTTCTTTTTGCCGCATTTCCAATTGCCAGCGAATCGAGCAACTATTTGCCATTAATCGATAGACAAACGCATCGATAGCCCTAAGCTCCAAGTTAAGAGCTTTGGCACTTGCCAAAAGCGCAGCAAGTGGCATTGGTAACGACAGCAGTCGAAGCAGCAGCAGCCTCAACAGCAGCAGCAACGTCAGCTGCGACAATGGCAGCGACCGCGACAGCAAGTACACGCGTGCATTTGCTGCAAAACGTCGACTCTGCGCCGCTTACAGCTTACAAGACGCACAAGGCGACGGCGCAAACTTTCAGTTGCTTTCGAGCTGCACAGCACAACGGTTGGTTTTAGGTCCCACAGCTGCTGCAGCTGCCAAAGAAAATATAGAGAGCGGGAGAGTGAGCCAGCGAAAGAAAGAACGCGAGAGAGAGAGTGTGGGGGGGAGAGCTAGAGCAAGTGAATGAATGAGAGAGATCGTGCGCGTACGATACGTGAAAAGTGAAAGAAACGTCTTGAGCTTGCGCATGCGTCGCCTCGCGTGTCGTCGCGTCGCGTCACTTCGTCTTGTGTCGTGTCGTGTCGTGTCGTGTCCGTATTGCTTTTAAGAGAGCCGACGTCGCCTCAAGCTCGTCTTGGGGAGCAACTTTGAATTCAGTTGTTGTGCTGATCGCGAGGCGAACAGAGCTGTGCGTATTGTGCGGCGTGTCTGGCGTCTTCTTTGTTTTCTTTCATTTTCTACCACTTGATATTCGAACTCGACTTTATAACGGATAACGGTTAACGGTACGCGCATTGTGCTCGGCAAATTGTGTAAACGTTAAAGCACACTTCACATTATCATCATTACGATTTTTCCGATTTTCGATTCGTTATTGAATGTTAAAAAATTAAATTTTTTTGTATTTATGTTTTGTTTTTGTTGTATTTTTTTTTTTTTTTGTTTCTTTTGATCTAAGTGCATTTTGTAAGGATACGTAAAGTCATAGTTGCTCTGACACACTTTCCGGCACACCTGATGTTTGTACTAATAATCTTTTGTCTCTTTTCGCAACAGAGTTGTTGGCATGTTGAAACTCAGCCACAATAAACAAGCAACATTCATAACTTTTGCTCATTAAAAACGTGCAAAGTAGCAAAGAAAACAAGCAAGAAAATAAAATAAAACACAAAAAATAAATAAGAATAATATAAGAGTCGTAATAGAAATAAAAGTGTGAAAAACAAATTGCAAATTCTAAGAAAAACCAAATAAGCCAAATAACAACAAAGAACAAACAAAAAAAAAACAAAAAAACACAGAAAAAGAAAAAGAAAAGAAAAAAAAAAAACAAAATTAAGCCAAGTGAAGATCACAGAGGAACGACGCTTCGAGTGAGCGACAGAATGCAACGCACGCAGTCGCCGCTGTCGGCGAGAACGACGTCGCTGCTGCTGCTGCTGCTGCCATTGGTGCTGCTGCAGTTGGCGTTGGCGCAGGCTCAGGCGCAGAATATAGGTGAGTGTGTCAAGCGAAAGACGAAGACGAAAGACAAAAAAAAAAAAAAATAAGAAAATAAAAATCAAAAAAACAAAAAAAAAACAGCAAACAAATTTTCTCTCGTTTCTGTTGCTTTTGGGGCTGCTGCCCGCTGCCTGCTGACTATTAACTTTTTTTTTTATTTTTTTTATTTTGTTTATTTTTCATCACCAATTTTATTTTTATTTTATTTTTTATTTTTTATTTTTGTTTTCGGGGCAGCGCACCTCAAAAAAATTTTTGCATACATTTTAGTCGCTGGCTTTTGATTTCCGGTTCTCTTTAAAACAAAAGCAACACGAAACTTGTGCACTTTTCCCACGTTTATAAAGCGGCGACACCAACAACCGACAACCAACAACCAACAACCAACAACCAACAAGCAACAACAAGAAGCACAGTTTATGTCCAGCTTCGAGTCAAGTGCCGGTAACTGGTCAGCTCTTTGTTTTAGTGGTTGTTGTTGTTGTTGTTGTTGTGCACTCGCCGCTATATCGGTCAGCTTTTGTACTCGTTAATAGTTTCATGGGGTACGCGCGACAAATGAACGAAGGAACAAAACGGGTCATGAAATGCCCAAAAGCCTCTGTTCATATAATAATACGGTAAAGCCTCGACGGGTGCGCAACGGAAATTCATGTTTTCGTAATGCTTTTGAAATGTGGGAAACTCGCTGCTAGGAAACTACAAATTATTTTCATACAGTTTTAAAAACTATTAGAAAAATTCGTAAATTAATAATTAATTATTTCTTTAATTAATGTCCTTGCATTAATTATTTATATATTAATATCAATACGCCTTTTATTTTTTTTTATAATTATTCAAAAATTAAAAATTCTAAAATTCTTAATCAAATCACTTTGATTAATAATTAATAATTAATTATTTTTAATTAATATCCTTGCATTAATTATTTATATATTAATATCAATACAGGCCTCTTATTTTTTTATAATTATTTAAAAACTTAAAATTCTAGAATTCTTGGTCAAATCTTTTTGATTAATAATCATTAATTAATAATGAATTATTTTTATTTTATTTATAAACCATAAATAAATTCGTAAAGTAATAATTAATTATTTTTAATCACTGTCCTTGCATTAATTATTTATATATTAATACCAATACAGGCCTCTAATTTTTTTTATAATTATTCAAAAATTTAAAATTCTAAAATTCTGGGTTAAATCTTTTTGATTAATAATTAATAAATTATTTTTAATTACTGTCCTTGCATTAATTATTTATTTATTAATATCAATTCGAGCCTTCTATTTTTTTTTATAATTATTTAAAATTATAAACTAAATATTTTTCAAATTCTAAAATTCTTCTCTAAGCCTTTTAATTTTTTTTTATTATTTAATTTTCCAATCGGGCATATTTTTCTCTTTTATATCCTTGAGACTCTAATTGCGCCTCAACTATAAATTGGGGCATGCCACTCCTTTGTGAGTTGAACTACTTAATCGTGCGTTCACTTTAGCGTGCTTTAACTGTACTCGTGCTCATGTACATGGGCTGTCCAATTGGTAGGTGTGTCCGCAAATGTTGACCGCAGGAAACGGATGTTTGTTTGGGTCAGCAAACAAAATGGCAAAACGGCAACAACGTCAGCAGCGGCAAATGTGTCACACGCAACACATGCAAAACGAATGACTTAGGCAACGAACTTGCTGCTGATGTTAGTGCCACCGTTGCTGTCACTGCTGTTACTGCTGTTATTGCTGCACGTGGCACCTTCACCTGCTCTGACAACCAAAGCAACCTGTTGTGCCTGTTGTTCTTGTCTCCGATTACCAAACCGACTTGTTGCACGTGGCACCGTATTGGGTTACCAAAGCGCTTAAGCGCAGCCATACGTAGCGTGGCCTAAACGTAGTGGGGAGTGGGGAGTGGGGAGCGGGCAGCGGGGAGCGGGGCCACTGCAATAATAAAGTCTTGAACTTGAGAACAAAAACACAAAAAGAACTTCGCTCGGTGGGGCAGGTGCAGGTGCAGGTGGGACATACATAAAGTCAGCAATTTGTTTCACTCACTTTTACTGTTAGTCGTCGCTTTGTTCTGAACGCTTGTGGTTCCAATTCAATGGCTGGATCAATGGCTGGGAAAAACAAAGAAAATTCTTGAGAAGCGACACAAATCAATTCCTTGGTCCAATGTGTCGCCTGAGCTCACAAAATGCGCTTTTATCACCTTAGACATCACATCAACCGTTAGACAGACTCTGACTGATAAAAGGAAGAAAAAGAAGAGGAGGAGAAGAAGAAGAAGAAATAAATAGTGTGGGAATTGCGTCTGGGGGAAATTAATTTAAATTACAAATAAAATACAAGACAAGAAAAACCAAAAACCTGAAAGGCTGAAAAGCTGAAAACCCAATGAAAAATGTTGCTCTTGATGGCATTTTAAAAGAGGAGCCTAGGCCTAAAGCAGAGGAGAGAGAGAGAGAGAGAGAGAGAGAGAGAGAGAGGGAGAGAGGGAGAAATAGCTGCTTGTGTCTAAGAAATTAAAATAAAATTTACGAGCAAGTTAAAAATTTCACGACAACATCGAAAACACAAAAAAAAAAATAGGTAAAAAAAGTAAAAAAAAAAAATAAATAAAAATCAGTAAGAAAAAAAAGTAAAAAAATATAAGTAAAAAAAATAAAAGTAAAAAAAATTAAGAAAAAAATAAATAAAAAAAAAATGTTGCCTGCTTTGGCTCGACAAATGGGAAAGTTTTTTAATATATTTTTCACAATTGTATTTCATATTGTTGACAATAAGAAAAGTAAAAGTGCAATGCAAACAACAACAACAACAACAACAACAACAGCTCAGAGGAGAAATGGCAACAGAGTTGAAAATAAGGAAAGAAATGAAAGAAGGAAAAAAAAAATAAATAAAGTAGGAGGCAAATTGTGGGCCAGCAGCAGCAGCAGCAGTTCTCATCGTGATGATGATGATGGGCATTACGTCTTTGAGTACAGTAATAGCAGCAGTAGCAACAACAACAACAACAACAACAACAACAACAACAACAACAACAATTGCAGTTCTCGCCAGGTACTGTCATGTGTGGCTATGATGATCATTGGGCGTAATCTAATTTAATGGCGGCACGCGTGCACTTCAATTGCAGGCCCTGCAACGATGCACATCATCATCATCATGTTCATCATTATCATCATCATCATTATCATGTTCATCATCATCATTATAATCGGCATGAAGATCATCTGATGGTCGATTGCATCGCGGAAGCTAAGCGTTTAATTGCGATGCGAAAAATCAAGCATAACTTTGCCCAGATGCTCGTCTCTACGAGATGCTATATAACTTTCGACTTGTATCTGCAACAAATGTTGTTGCATATGTTGTTGCAAGTGTTGTAGCAATTGTTGTTGCAATTGTTGTTGTTGTTGTTGCAATTGTTGTTGTTGCTGCTGCTGCTGTTATTATGATGCCTTTGCCTTTGCCTTTGCCTGCCTTTGGCTGCCTTTTGGTTGGCTTGGCTTGACTTGGCTCATTTGTGCAGCCACAGTAAACCCCACACAATGGCCAACAGGCACAAGGAGGCGTTTGTTGTTGTTGCCAACCATAAGGCGTGGCACATTGTGCGCGCGCATGCGTGCAAACAATATTTTTTCTTTATAGTTTTTTATTTTCTCGTTTGCGGTTTGTTGCATTGAGTAAATCCCGAATCGCCGCAGCCACCGCCCTTACATAATAGAAACACATACCTAGCCACAGTCACAATCACAGACACAACCACAGTAACAGACACACGCACACACACACACACACACACACACACACACGCACACGGACGCACAGCCACAACAAGGAAGTCCACGTCAAGGAAGCCGCAACAGTTGCTTGCAGTAGGCGGGAGCCACGCCACGCACTTTAAAAACAAGACATGATTTGCGACCTGTGATAACACACACAGATACACACACGCGCACACACGCACACACATCGCTATATGAAATATACAAATTACTTTTATTTGAGATAAAAAATACTTTCTGAGTAACACTTGAGAGAAAATAATTTTCAATTTCCCATTAAATTTCCCTGGATCTGCGGAAGTCTGCGCAGACCTAATATTAAATTCAGATAAACCTGAATCATACACACACACAGACACACACACACACACTTGGCGTCTATCTGCATACAACTCCATCTATCACAGTCTCCGAGTTCAATGGGTACCAAGTTGCCACCTGCTGTTTCCTACATGCATTTGCACAACTTTTTAATGATCGGATTTTTGTTGGTTTCGTTTTTAACTATTATTTTTTTTTCTATTTTTTTTTATTTTTTCTATTTTTTTTTCTATTTTTTTGAATTGTTTTTCTATTTTTTTTTTTGAATTTTCCTATTTTTTATATATGGTTTTTACTGCTTTTTTGGCTGGAGGCCAAACGCAATGCATTGCGGCATTTGTGGGGATAAAAAGCGTTAAATGAATTTGATTTTTGTTTGCGGGCTTGTCGCTTTTTACGGCGGATAATGATCAAGAGCTGTGAGTGTGACAATTATCGGGCCAAAAGTCACAGTGGCAGCCAAAAGTTTTGCGCAACTGTCGCGCACTTGTGCCCCAAAAATACCCCCTAAATTATTTTTGGCCTTACAAATTTACGCAATTGAAATAAACGCTAGGTGCAATCTCCGTCAAGTGGCGTCGCCGCCTTGGCACGTAGGAGTGCAACGTGTGCCTGTGTGCCTGTGTGTGTGTGTGTGTGTCTTTGTGGGGAAAGTGAGGAAGTATGGGGGTGTGCATGTAAAGTGGCAACTGCGGAGCCACCGAGCAAACAACTTGCGCAAGTCGCCAAATGGCCTTGTCGAAAAATCACAGAAAGTTTGAAGCTATGGGGGTATCGGTTTGATGGGGAAGGGGGGACTTGGGGCTTGGCTGGCAATTGATTGGGAATCGGTTTTCGTTCGATGATGGATACAAATTAACTCACAGCAAGAGTGTGGCAAAAATATAGGGGCTCAGATTTGTACACAGATTGAGACATTTGAGACATTAGAGCAAAGAAAGTGGAGCAGCGCAACGCGTAGGATGGATTGTCAGTTCAGAAAGCGACTCAGAGGCCTCAAGACACACGCCTAAAAAAATAAAAAATATTTTATAAATATTTTATATATATTTTTTAGTAATTTTAAATATATATATATTTAGGGAAAAATTTATAAACAATATAAAAAAAATATTTTAGAGATGAGTTGAGTTTGATGATGATCTGTACCTTTAAATATTATATATATATTTATATATATGTTGATTCTGAGCTCAGGCCTATTATAACTATTAGTGAAGATGATTCCATAGTCATTACAATGACTTGTGATCTTGTCGCCTCACCTCTTCCCTGCCCAATACCGAAAAGACATTGAGTTGCATACTGATTGTTGGCTTGAAGTCATCAAAGCTGAACGAAGCGACTTTTCCAATGCATATGCCATATATATCTTATATATATGTAATTTTATTTTTGGGGTGCAGCTCATTTGTATGGGATTCTCATCATTGGAATTGGAATTGAAATGGGTATAAATGTCAGCTGCAGTTGAATATTTATAATATATGAGAAATGGAGAAAAACAGAAAGAAAAAAAAAAACAAAAAAAATAAATATAAAAATATTTTTTTGTTTTGGCTTGTAACTTTCGCGTTCGTTGCCTAAGTCTTTTGATTGGCACTGCCATCTGTGTGTGCGTGAAATTTTTGCTGTCGTCGTTGTCAGCGCAGTGAAATGCACAAAAAGTGAAACTAACATCTAATAAATAAATGAAATTATTTGCTATTAGTAGCGCATTTAAATGACAACCAACAACAAGCAACAGCAGGCAGCAACAACAACAACAGGCAACATGCGAGGGGCCACCATGAAAGTTGAAAGGAAAAAGGGGTTGCCAGTGTTGGACGACAGAATTTATGCGCTTTTTAATTTAATTAATTTTAATGAATGTTCATCGCATATTTATTGTTATTGTTGTTGTTGTTGCTGCCGCTTACTCACCTGCTTGCCACTTGATGTGCTTAAACGAGTGGCAACAATTGACTGGCACCTGATTCATGACTCGTTTTGTTGCCATCAATGCCACAGCGAACGCCATCGAAATTGTTATAAATAATTGCCTTTTGTTAATAACTTTAATCGTTGCTTGTGCGTGCCATACATGTGTGTTTCTGTCTGTCTGTATCTGTGTCTGTGTGTGTGTGTGTGTCTGTGTGAATTTCGTCACTGGCCCAGTAACAAAATCGCTGTTGCAATTTCCAACATATAAACAACTTTGATCGCCTGCCAAATGCGATCCAAGATAATTTTATTTAAGCTAATTGCATGTATACAAACGGATCGACCGAAATGCCGATCTATATAATCCCATGATATATATACACACATACATATACAAATATATCGATTATATTAAAAGTGAGTCGATCGAGACGACAACTTCAGCTTCTCAGCTGACTTTATATATATATATCTCTTGATATCCCCTAATTTATAGTCAGTAGCATTTGAAATCGCTAGTGGCAGCTTGTGGCTTATCTTAATACATATACTAAGTTTTAGTTTATGCCCTGAATGGGCTGCAAGTCTATATCTTTATAGCCCCGCATCGTGCGCCTCGGATATCGAGCATTTAAGATCTTTTGGTAGCCTAGAAAATAAATTCCGAGTGTAATGGCAATCGAATTGCTTCTTATAATGGCGCCCACATACCAATACATATAAATACACACACACACACACACACACACACTCATGCACACACATGTACGCATAGTCACATATGTTGCTTGAAAGAATGTTGGATAGCACTTTTCATGTGGGTGAAAGCCAAACCCATTTTACAGTGACTACCACGCACGTACGCACACACACACACACACACATACATATATACAAATATACACACTTATATACATACACATATATATATATATTTACGAAGCGCGGAACCTATAACTTAACTGCTAGTCGAACAGATTTTGTTCCACTGTGCAGCTGCCTCTGCCACTGGCCCAGCTTCTGCCGCTGCCTCTGCCACTGGCACTGCCTCTGCCGCTGCCTCTGCCACTGGCACTGCTTCTGCCACATAAAGAACCATTTGCAATAACAATAACAATAACAATTGCAATAGATTAAGGCGCCTGCCTGCCTAGGACGTTGCCTCATGGGTCCTATGTGGCCTATGGAGTTGACTGGGGGCCCAGCTAATTGCGGACATGGACTTGCACTTGGTACCTGGATACCTGGATACCTGGACTATGGAGTGTGACTGTGTATGTGTGTGTGTGTGTGTGTGTGTGTATGTGTACCTATGTATCTGTTACTATGGGAATCTGTATCTAAATCGATATATGTATCTGTATCTGTATCTGTATCTGTTACTCCATATGTATCTGTATCTGTATCTTTGGCTCTTAAGGTGTCTGTTTCTGTATCTCTGTCTCTATATGTATCTGTGTGTGTCTTTATCTATATTTGTATCTGTGTATCTGTGGCTGCATCTGTATGTGTGCACCCGTTGCAAGCAAAGTATGGATAAAATTTGCGAAGCGGTTGCTGCCGTTGCCTTTGTGTGGCAGCAACATTGGCGCCGCCGCCATCATTATCATGCTCATTGTTGTGGTCATCATGCGCCTGGCAATGATCCCCACAACCACCATCATCATCATCATCACCATCATCATCATCATCATCATCATCATTTGCATGGCACAAGTTCAATGGCCGTCTGGCTGCTTGGCTTATCCCCAACAATCGGAAGTAACGATGACGCTGCGTTTTCAGTGCGCCGATGCAGCCAATCAATAAACGCAACAACATAATCAGCAACAGTAACAGCAGCAACAGCAACAGCAACAACAGCAAGAAGAACAATAACAACAGCAACAGGAGTAACAACAACAACAACAACACTTAACACGCATGGCAATCGTTGTTGTTGCTGTCATTTTTATTGGGCGTTTATGTTGCCAGTTGCCAGTTATCTCTTGTCTCTTGTCTCTTGTCTCTTGTCTCTTGTCTCTTGTCTCTTGTCTCTTGTCTGTTGTCTGCTGCCCACCTGTGCGTCCAACTTTGGGCTGCCCATCGCAGCTCCAATTGTTGTTCATCTTTTGAACAGATGATTTGGAAATGTTTGTTGCTGCTGTTGTTACCGCCTGCGGCAAGTGTCTAGCGGTAAATATCGAGCAATTGGAATGCCAGCAACAAAATTTGACAACGACAACAACAACAACAACAACAACAACAACAAGGGGAGGAACAAGAGCCACAGGCATTTCATTTGATAATCAAGGCACGCCAGCAGCAACTGCCAATAGCCAGCAGTCAGCAGCAACAATTGACCACAACAACAACAACAATATTAACAGTAACAACAATAGTGACAACAACAACAATAGTAACAACAATAGCAACAACAACAACAACAACAACAACAACGACAACCCTAACAAAGTGAAATTTTCATAATAAAAACTCTGCCCACTGACTGCTAAACGGCTTCTAATTTTCTCTCCAAGCGCAGGTTGTTCATGTTGTTGCTCTGCCCTGTCAGCTATTATTGTTGTTGCTGTTGTTGTTGTTGTTCTTGTTGTAGTAGCTGTGGCAGTGGTTTTTGTTGGGCCATTCATTTGCATAGTGTGACAATACGAAGCGACGACAAAAAAAAAATGTTTGTGAACTTTGCTTAAGAGAAAGGCCAAAAGCAGCAACAACACCAACAGCACCAGCAACTATTCCAACAACAGCAACATCAGCAACTATTCCAACAACAGCAACACCAGCAACTACAACAACAACAACAAGCTTTGATTTATTTGTTTTACAAGACTCAAAACCAAAAATTCTTTTCTCCTTTGATTATTTTAAATGTCTGCCTTTTGTCTCAGTTCCTTTGGTCGCTTCATATTTTTGCTTTGTTCACTTTTGGCTCAAAGCTAAGAAGAAATTCATTAAAAGCCATTTTAAGAAGAATAATAGCAGCAACAACAATACAACAGCAGCAACAACAACACAACAACAACAACTGCAATAAAAGAGCACAAAATTCACCTCAAGTTTTAGAGGCGGCAGCGGCGACGGCGGCGGCGGCTGCCAAACAAATTTCCACGACGCATCGCACACCACAAAAATGCCATAAAAAATAGCAGCAGCAACAACAACAATAGCAGCAACAGCAGCAACAACAACAACAACAAAACTTATCACTGAAATTGTTCGCAACAAAGTCTAGAAAAATCTTTGCAACGTGTGCAACAAATTAGGCACAAACCAAAAATAAATGCAAAAAAAAATGAAGGCAGAAGAAGAGGAGAGAAAAATGGCAACAACAATCCATAAAAAATTGCCAGCCAGCCAGCCGACAGCAGCAACTGCAACGGCAGCAACTGCAACGGCAGCAATGCAACTGCAACGGCGGCAGCAGCGGCAATGCAGCACATAAAATTAGCAACTGCAACGAGAACGCTTCTCAACTGCGCACAGCAGCAAGTCACACACACACACATATACATATATATATATAGATGCACACACACACATACACACACTTACGCACACACATTGAGGCTGCGAGCTGCACATGCGCACGACTGTCGACGCGTGCCCCTCGTGCCTCATGTTCTTTCTGGCTGTCGGTTGCTGCTGCTGCTGCTGTTGCAGGTGTTTTCGCAGCTGCTGTCATACACACACACGCACACACACACACACACACATACAGGCAGGCATACACACAATTGCTGTTAGAGCTGCATTTGGGCCCGTCTTGACCCAGTTTGTGCCCACACACAGGCAGAGAAGGACGACAACAACAGCAGCAGTTGCTACAACAACAACAACAACAACAACAATTGCAGTAGTTGTTGCTGCTGCTGCTGCTACGACAGCAACACCTTTCTTTCTACGCTTGCGCATTGATTTGCTGGCTTGTCTTGGAATGCGGTCAACTGGCAAACGACAACACAGCAACAACAAGAACAACAACAGCAACAGCAACAACAACAGCAGCAGCAGCAGCATCAGAAGCAGCATCCACAACAACAACAGCAACAGGAACAGCAGCAGCATCGCTTGGTCAATGTCGTTGCCTGACAATTGCCGATTGCCGATTGCTGCTGGCGAGCTTAGTGGCTGTTGTTGTTGTTGCTGTTGTTGTTGTTGTTGCTAGTTGCTGGTTGCTGGTTGCTGTTGCCGTTGCTTGGCCTTGCTTCGCTTTAGCAGCAATCAAGCGTTTCCTAGCGCACAAATGTGCCGCTAAATTCGCATCGGACCTGTTATAAGCGTCTCTCGATCGCCGCCGACTCTCTAAATCTGAGAATTCTCCATTGGCTCCACTTTCTGAGAGACCTTGTCAAGAGTTGAGCCCAAAAAGACTGGGCGCAGGTGAAAGATGTTGCTGTTGTTGTTAGTTGCTGGTTGCTGTTGCTGTTGGTGGTTGCTGTTGCTGGTTGCTGCTGCTGACTTACTGTTGTTTCTGGTTTCTGATGCTGTCATTGTCTCTGTATATGATTATTGTTGTTGGTTCTTGTCATCATTTTATGTAACTGTTTAAGCTTGAAAATTTATTGTTTTCTTTATGTCTGTGTATTCATCTTCGCCTCTGTCTGTCTGCCTGTCCGCCTGTCTATCTGTCTGTCCATTTGTCCGCCTCTAAGTCTGTTTGCCTGTGATTCTTTTGCTGCCTCTGCCTCTTCCTCTGCCTCTTCCTCTGCCTCTTCCTCTGCCTCTTTCTCTGCTTCTCCCTCTACCCCTGCCTCTTCCTCTGCCCCTGCTGCCTCTGCCTCTGCCGCTGCGTTGCGTACCGTTACATAAAACGCCAAGTCAAGAAAAGTCAGCGCATGTTCATTTAATAAGCTTAGAGGCTTTCAGCTGGCCAGCGGCTTATAGACACATTCTCTGATGTCTCATTTAAGGCGAATGATGAGCAATTTTGCAAAAGCGCCGACAGCGACAACAGCAACAGCAACAACATCAGCAAGACACAAGAAACAACAACTACAACGACAGCAACACAAACGGCAACAATACTGAGCTTAAGCGGAAGTACAAATCAAAAGACTTAGGCAACAAACTTGCAATAAGGCGCATCAATTGCACACGATAAAAAAACACAAAGAAAACCAAAAATAAAACCAAAAAAAAAACAAAAAGAACAAAACGAATTGAAAATAAAACAACAACAACAACAAAAACGAATTGAAAAACAAATACAAATACAGAAAATGTACGAAAAAAACTTGCGTAATGCCTTTTAACGAGCAGCCTCTAATTTTGCCCACCAACAAGAACTTAAGCTTCGGCAGCAACAGCAACCAGAACACCAACAGCAACAGCAACAGCAACAACAACAACAGCAATGGCAGCCAGAACTACAACGGCCACAACAACAACAACAACACAAAAGCAACTTCTAACTAGGTCAGGCAGCGTCTGCCTGAAGAAGCTGCCTCCAACTCTGCCTCGGCCTCTGCTTCTACCTCCACCTCTGCCTCTGAGGCAGTGGCAGCGGCAGCGGCAGCCTTTTTAATGAAATTCTCAAAAACCGGCCAAGTGAAGCAACGCGCCAATTTATGTAAATTCAAAACCAATCAGCCTCAAACGGCAGCAACAACAGCAACAGCAACCACAGTAACCACAACAACAACAACAACAACAGCCTCAGCTACAGCCTCATCATTATTATGATCATTATGAGCGCTGATAGTCTAACGGTTTTAACCGTTTCTTATTTGACAGCCAGTGTGTGCGAGAGAGAAAGATATATGGGAAGAGCAAAGCTAGAAAATCATCTTTAAAATACCCTGTATTAATTAGCAACTAGTTGTTTATTAAAAGGTATAATGAGGATATAAGATCCTTCGATCGGAACAAGCCTCAAGTGAGGGAAAGTCTGCGGAGCTCAGAGCTCAAATATTTTACATATATAAAGATGCACTTAAGGACTAACCGAGTGGGTCTTGACTTAAGACTTATAGCTAGAAAATGATATATATATATACCCTATATAAACTATATATATATATATGTGTGTGTGTGTGTGTATATAAAATTACTCCAATATCTCAATCAACTTCAGTTTCAGTTTTCCATATAAAATATGGCCTCAGTCTTCTTCCCGCCTCCCGCCTCCTTCATACTTCAAGTCAAGTCCTTTGAAGTTAAGCCTGTGAATAAATATTAGATTCCTTTTTATGTTTGTGTGTGTGACATTTTTACAGGGTATAAAAAAATACGAAATAAAAAAAACTTTACCTACACACCTCATGGGTAGAAGAAAAGCCGCCAAGTCTTGCGCCGACTTGGATCCACCAGGGGGGAGGGCATAAAAAAGCATATGGAATGTGTTGACTGTGGATCTGCCTTTTACAGGGTATCCACTGGCCAAGCTGCAGCCTCGGCCGCTAATCAACTTGTTTCTTTTATGTGCGCCTGTTTGCCGCTACGCGCAGCACGAAACTCCAAAATTTAGTTGCCCCATGAATCATTGCGGCTTTGGACCAGACCCCTGGTCCGATTGCTCCCTTTCTTTCTCTTCCCCTCTCCCCCTCTCTCTCCTGCTCTTTGCTTCTTAACTCTTGTTGTCTGCTTGGCCGAAATCAAGAAAAGCAGAGAAAGAAAAGGGAAAACCTTTGTAATGGGCGCATCTGTTGAACGCGCTGCGCTTTTCACTAGCCGCGCCGTCATCGTCGTCGTCGTCGTCGCCGTCGCCGTCGTTGCTCGAACTATCGCATTTGGGTCATCAGCCAAGGCAAATGATGTTTGCTTTCCTTTGGGCCGCACTTGCACTTTTCAATTTCGTAATTGAAGCGCCAAAGGAGGAGCACACAAAGAGTCGTATAAATAAAAATAAAGTAGACGAGGGTGAGGAGGAGGAGGAGGAGGAGGAGGAGGGAGTAGAGGAAGAAGAAGAGCAGTGAACTGAGAACTGAGAACTGAACAGTTGCCGGAGCGTGGGCGTTGAGCAATCAGCGCATGACGCGGCTTACTGCAAATCGCAGCCACTGCTACCGCCCTCAAGCAGCAGCTGAACCCCCCTCCCTCCACAAACAGCAGCTGAACCCCTCTCCCTCCCCAAACAGCAGCTGACCCTCCTTCCTGCCCAAGCAGCAGCTGCCCCCCGCCCCATTTGTAATCTTAAATCTTCTAACTTCCAAGCAGCCAACTTTTTAATCTTCCATCTTCAGCCCCAACGTCTTGACTATCTAATTAGCTTCTGAGTGTGTGTTAGAGGGAGGTGGGGAGGGGGGCGTGGCTAAAAGTGTCTTTCCAACGATCAGACAAATTCACAAGAGACTTTGGGGCATTTGCAGCTCATGTACAAGGTCCAAAAGTGGCACTTGTCGCTGCCCTCCAATTTACTTGTTACCTCCCCCCCCCCCCCCCCCCTCCCCATCCACCCCTTGGGTAATTAGCCTGCATTTCTCCAACTGTTGTTGTTATTATTATGTCTGTTGTTGTTGCTGTTGTTGCTGGCTGCACTTGCCATGCATTTAAAATGATATTAACCGCCATACGCCGTACGCCGTACGCCGTACGCAAATCTTTGTCGCCGCGTGGAATGCGAATTGTTTCTCGCGAAGTGCTTTTTAACTTGCCACAACTTGTGTCTTGTTTTCTTGTAGAAAGTTCACTGCAACGTGCAATCAGTTAAATTCAATGTTGCGGCAAAGGGGGCTCTCGGGGGGAGGGGGCCATTAAAGGGGAAAGGTAGCGACGGTAGCTGCAATCGACTTGACAGGGGGAAACACCCAGCTACTAAATCCCAGCTAAAAGTCCGGAGACCGGAGTCCGGGGTCCGCAGTCCGGACTGAATCTTCACTGTGGGGAGTAGTTTTTATGAGCCGGCAATATTTACACTGCTTCGAGCTAAGCTTTTGAACTACTGAACTAGTTCGTAATTAGTGTTTTTTTTTTTTTTTTTTCTGGCCAAGTCTGACATCTGTCGCAGCACCTGCCTTAAGCTGCATTCCATGCCTCTGGACTAGTTCATTAGGTTCACTTTTTCTGTTCAATAGGTTGGTCATCAGTCGCTTGGTTTTCTCATATTATAACTCAGCTAATGAACTAAGGCGATTACTAACTCCGCTTGGGGCTTAGTTCCTTGAACTAGCCTACAAAATATGAACTAAATAAGCTTCCAATTGGGTTACCGGTTCACATTTTGAACTCCGTTAAAAAGACATCACAAGTGATGCCTCAATCGATTCAAATTGCCTACCAAAGATTCAAATCTTTTATTTTTAAAGTTCACTTATGGAACTAGTTCATTTTGAACCACAGGAACCTCATTCAAATTCGGAAAATTCCCTTTTTTTTGGAAGCTGCCAAAAGTTCCAGGTTGCATTTTGCATAGTTGGAGTTTTATTCCGGGAACTAGTTCAGTTTGTGTTTTTAGCGCTCCGTTAAGCTTCCAGTGCCTTGAACTAGTTCAAAAGACACTAATTGAACGTGCAGCAACAGTGACTGCATTTGGTTCACCAAATGAGATTTGTGTTTAGGGTTTCTGCTGGAGCTAGTGCCGAAGTTCACACCGCTCAGTTCATAGTTCATTGAACCACTTGCACAGACACTAATTGCCCGATGAACGTCCATTGAATTCACATGCAATTAACATTTCACCTGCGTTTGCCAAAAGTCAGACAAAAACCAAGGGAGTGGAGGAGGGGGTGGGGTAGAGGGGGGATGGGAAGGTATAGGAATTTATTGCATACCCTTTCGCTGTCATCCACCTGATCTCACGTCTCTCCCTTCCCCGTTATCTGTCAACACATTTCGATCTTTGCCCTTTTGCCCCCCTCCCCGCTCCTCCGCCCTCGCTCATTGCCCATGAATGTCCCATCACACCCATTGTTTGGCCTTGTTGACCCGCCGGAATGGGCAAAGCTTTCGCTTTTTGCAGCTATGAATGCCTTTTATCTTTTTCCATTGTTGTACCCCACCATCACCCCCTCCCCCTCTGCCACCGCCCCTCTGTCATCCATCATCACCTCCATCCATCTTTGCCGTTCGATATATCGAATTCTATACAAATCATAATTATGGACAAGGCGTTGATGGGCAATTTGTTAACAACAAGAAGAAATACATCAACAACAGCAACAACAACAATAAGAAGGGACACAATAACAACAACAACAACAACTGAGCAGAAAGCGAAGCAACAAGTTGTGAATTACAAGTTTTATTATGATTTATATATCATATCTATATATCTTTTATGGCCCGTAGCTCATTACTATTATTATCATTATTATTATAATAATAATTACGATTATTTATTATCACTTATTATTTATTATTTATTATTGGTTTTTTGTTGTTATTATATGATTTTTTGGGGCTTTAAAGAGAAGCGTGAAGAAATTTCCAAAAAACTTTTTTTATTTATTTCATTTTCTTTTGCTGTGATTGTCACTCGACATGTGTGCTGTGAGTGTGTGTGTGTGTGAATGTATATCTGTGTGTGTGTGTGTGCTGAGTATCACTTTCACTAAGTTCGCGCACGTAGAAAGCAAATGAAAGCAAAGCAAACAAAAACCTCACAACAAAACGTTGCACGCCACACCAAGCGGCAGGTAACAAACAACACACATGCCGCCTTATACCCTATAGGTAACCCAACCAAAGCTCAGTCCCAGCTGTAACTGGAACTCGAGCTGTAATCTGGGAACTGACAACTCCGAACTGGGAACTGGGAACTGGGAACTGCGAACTACAAGGTCTGAGCGACCCGCAAAAATAATTTCCATGGTTCGTCGCATTTTTTTTTTTTTTCTACTTTTTTTTTGAGTCTCTCGAGGTGCTTGGACCTCATCTGGTTGTCTCTTGGCGGGGCTAAGACTCTCTTTCGCCTGCTTCGTCTCAGCGCACAGCGTGGGAGTTACCGTCCATCTTCACCCTGCACCACCCCTCCCTCCGCCCAACCTCTGACATGATACAATTTGTAACTGAAACCGAAATTGAAAATTTTCATGAACTTCACTTCTTAATTTGGATGATATTTTTTTTTTTATTTTTTTTTACTTTTCGTGGCGTTACAAATGTCTCAGTTTTATGGTTTTCCTTGATCTCTGTCCGTCATGATATATATATGTATATGTATATGTATGTGTATATGTATTTTGTTGGCTGTGATGATTTTAAATTTGGCTGAACTAATTTGATTTGTGCCGCGGCAGCAATTTGTTTATAAGGCTTCGGAGCAATGCCAGGCCATGACGGCAACAACAACAACAACAACAACAACTCAAAACGGGCAACTGGCAACGGGCAACTGGCAACGGGCAAGTGGCAACTGGCAACTGGCAACGGGCAACTGGCAAGTGGCAACTGGCAACTGGCAACGGGCAACTGGCAACTGGCAACTGGCAACGGGCAAGTGGCAAGTGGCAACTGGTAACTGGCGACTGGCAGGGGGCAACTGGGAACCGTTATGATGAAATTGCTCGACATTGATTGTATAAGCAGCGACTGTCTGCCACTTGCAACTGCCCATAACAAACAAGAGCAACAACTGCAACAACTGCAACAATTGCAACAACAGCAGCGGCACTTGGTGTTGCAGCTGCAACTGCAACTGTTGGCATTGCTGCTTAGAAAAAGAGTTGGAAAGTTGCAATGATCAAATGATGCTGCAGTTATTTGAACATTTATGGCATGACTGACTCTCTGAGTGCCCCAATGATGATGTACAACCCGCCACTTGCAGCGCGACTTTGCAACGCGACTTTGCAGCGCGACTTGCAACTCGCCTGGCAACTCCAGGCAGTCCATAAAGCCAACGATTCCTAATAACCTGCTGGCTGTGCAACATGTGCAATATACATATAGTATATATGCAACATGTGCAACATATGCAACATGTGCAACATGTGCAACATGTGCAACAATGACAAAGAGCAGTAAACAAACAATACATGAACTTGCGCTCATGTTAATGTCTCAGCTCGGAATGTGCAACTGCAACACACACACACACACTTATACACACACATACATGACTTTTGATGTGGAGCAAGAAACAACACTGACCACTGGCCAGCAGTGGGGATAAGCCACACGAAAGGCAATGATGATGGGGTTCAGCTGTTTGTTGGCTGTCGAGGCTCGTGATATGCAAATTTGCCTGGGAACTGAGTAAATTGAAATTGTAATCAATGGCAACAGCATTGAATCTTGCCTAGGATCCGTGTCTGTCTCATAGATATGCATAGATAGATATTAAGATACACACACACACAGATAGGTTGCATGCCACATGCGTCAGTCGTGTGATATGCACGACATGACAAATCAAAAGCAACTCAATCCATTGAACCCTCCCCCCGAATGCCCTGGCAGCAATACGTGAGCTGCCATCGTGCCATCAACTGTGGCCAGAAGCCGGACTGGCAGATACCGCGTTTCCCTTAGCCATAGACAAGAACTCATCAATAGCCCCAGCCGAGACTCAAACCTCTGTCCCATCTCTGAGGTATCACATTTTTATTGATTGACGTCGACTCAACTCATTTTGAAGTCTGTCCAGAGAATTTGAGATTTTTTTAGGGTCAACTCTGCACATCCCTGCACCCAGCACCCAGCACTCCCCAACATCTCGGGGGGATCGCGGATGTGCGATGAGAGTTTCCATCCATTAAAATCACATATTACATAAGAGATTGGCTGTACTCGAGGCGGTGGGTAAAGGGTACAAAGTTGCCAGCTAAATTGATGTTGTTGCTTGACAGTAGTTGCTGTTGTTGTAGTTGTTGTAGTTGTTGCTGCTGCTGGCCATTTTCTCACGCTTTGCATTCACAACAACAACAACAACAACAACAACAGCAACAACAACGGAGCTGAGAACATTTTGCAATGCTGAATAGTTGGCATTTTTGAGGCGTTTTGTTGACGCCATCAACGAAATGGCCAACACCAATGGCCAACAATAAGCTACCAACAAGCAGCAGTAACTATAACAACAACAACAACAGCAGCAGCAGTAGCAGTAGCAGTAGCAATGGTAACTACAGCAACAACAACAACAGCAACCACTAAACGTCCAGTCAACGATACAAACTGGAACGGAACTTGCTTAATTGCCAGTCCAAAGGCATTGGCCACTTAGTCAGTTACTTAGTTAGTCAGTCAGTTACTTAGTTAGTCAGGCAGTCAGTCAGTCAGTCAGTCAGTCAGTCAGATAGTCAGGCAGTCAGTCAGTCAGTGCGTCAGACAGTCAGGCAGTCAGTCAGTTAGGCAGTCAGTCAGTCAGTCAGTCGGTTGACCAGTAGTCAGTTACTTAGTCAGTCCGTCAGTTACTCAGTCCGTCAGTTACTCATTCAGTCAGCTACTCAGTTGGGCAGTTAGTCACTTGGCCAGTTGCTTGGCTTGGGAATTTGACAGGTTGTTGGCCGGCAAATGTCTGCATAGCCGCCAACTGCAATGCCGTAGCCAAGGATCGGCTGCAGCCCATGAAAATTTGGCTGCCTTTTGCCTTAAATATCCCTTCAGCTGTGACTCCTGACTGAAGGATATTTAAAGCGCTCCCTAAGTGCACTTAAGAAGCGCTTAGACCCAAGAGCCAAAATGAAGCCATCAATAAAAAGGTTTCCACATTTTCCAATCGAAACTCGACGAAAGAAAAACTCCAAGTGACTTAAAGCCAAGGCTTAAATTAATTACCTTAATAATAATTCTTTAACTTGATATTTATTTTAAATTAAAATTGAAGTTTTTTTTTTTTAAATTAAGAAAATAATTCCAGGCTTCCCGCTGCTCATTCAATCGGCGAAAAAGAGAAGAAACTTTTGAATGAAAGTTAAAACTCAATTTATCGATATTTCAGTTAAAACAAAAAAAAAATTGACATTCCCGGAAGAATTTCACTCATCACATCAATCGAGGGGCTTTAAGGCGAATTAAGAAATCAATCAAAAAATTAACCAACAGCGCAGCTTCTCATTTAGAACCTTAAAATTTTATTGATGATCTTTTAATGCGCCGTCGCCTCGTGTAGCCCAAGAGCTGAGGCAGAGACGAATAAATGAATCTTTAATTTAATGAAATTTCTCCAAAACTATTTCTTAGTAAATACCAAAAAAAATGCTTAACTAATCATCTTCTTCACCCTCTCTCTCTCCCCCTCTCTCTCTCTCTCTCTCTCTCATATATAGATGGAGTTTGCAGTTTCCCGGGCTCGCCAGCGCACAGCAGCGTCGTCTTCTCGAGTGCGAACCTGACGCAAGGTACCGTTGCTTCCTACAGCTGTGAGCGGGGCTTCGAGCTGCTCGGACCGGCCAGACGTGTATGCGACAAGGGGCAGTGGGTGCCGGAGGGTATACCATTCTGTGGTAAGTACAAAAATAATGAAAAGAACAAACTTCAAAGCTAAAGTAAAGGGAATGATGGTCATTGAATTCAATGATATATCAAATCTGCCCATCCAAACCGACTCACTATATACCCTATATATATACCAAACCCTATATCTATACTATATTTAAGGAGTCTTAAATAACCCAAGTAAAAAGTTCGACCGCCTTAAAGTCCTTAGTTAAACCCACAGCAGTTTTAAGATATATCAGAAAAGAAATCTTAAGATCGGCTCAGAATAAAGACAGATATGGGTGGCATTATATTCCATATATCTTTCAAATATATATATATATATATATATTCAATACGATCGAAATAAGAGTTAATTATCGGCGTATAGCGAATTCAGCCTCATAAATAAATTTATATTATGAGTAAACAAATGACTTAAGACACAAACTTGACGCGACCATTCAACAATTTCGAGCAATGGACTGCGATTTGCGCTGTCAATTATCACCTTCAGCCGCCGGGGGAAACTGCTGAAAGGCCAGAAATGTGTCTGTCGAAATGTGCCCAAGACACACACACACACACACAAACACGGACACAAAAAACTTTCACCGACAATAACAACAATTGAACGTTCTCAACGATACACGCGCCAACAGAATTCCAATTCCAATTCCGATTCCAATTCCAGATCCAACTCCAAATATCAAGTCCAATTCCAAGTCAAGTCCAAGACAAGTTCAATTTCAAGTCAAATCCCATTCCAAGTCAAGTCCAAGTCCAAGTCAAGTCCAATTCCAAGTCAAGTCCAAGCCAAGTCAAGTCCAAGTTGAGACCCGAAAAATAACCAAATGGGGAATATCAAATCCCAAAAGCAATTCCAAATGCAAAGTTGAATCGTGTTTAAGCTTCCCGAGTGAAACATGATTAACACGCCGCACAAATTGGGCTAAACGTTGTGTCAGCTAATATATGTGTGTGTATGTATTGACACACACACACACACACACACACACACACACACACACACAACAAACCGATCGACAGCCGACAAAAATGCGAGCCGAGAATTTAACGAAAAGAATTGACCCACATTTTTTTAGTGGATCGTTTGTTGGCTTTGGGGCTCGGATCAGGCACCAAAGCCAACAATAACAACAACAACAAAAATACCAAACAGAGAAAAAAAAGTATATTCTAAGCATGTGTGTGTGTGGTTTTTCTTTTTCGCTTGACACAAACTTCCGCCCGAGCGGAATTGATTGACAGAAAGAAGCGTTTCACGAAAATTGAATTGAGTTCAAATTGAATTGAATCGAAGTTGAATGAGAATTGAAGTCGAGAATTGAGATTGAAATATGAGAAAAATAGTCGAGAGAATCCCCTGAATTTATGATTGATGACAGCCTTGACCCGGTTCCTCTGCATGTGTTGGGGAAGGTTGGGGGGGAGCAGTAGCCAAGAGGAAGGAAAAGAAATTTTAAGAAATTAATCGAAATTTTTAATTGAGGCGATTCAATTGAATTTTAACTCCGGAACTGATTCCAAAGACGGAGTGAAAAGAGGTTTACTTGCGCGCTCTTTAAATGATTCATTGGATAATCTTTCATTCATAAGGCATTCATTGCCAGCACCCAGCAGTTCCAGGACATCAAATACTCTGGAATGAAAAGATTTAAAAACAATTTTTTTTCAATTTTTTTTTTCCCCTGGGAGGTCTCAGTCAAGAGGAGCTTAAAATTGATTAGGACTCTTTAGGATCTTGAAATGGAGAATGAATTGTTGTTAGGAATAATTTAGTTTTATTAAGGATCTTTGAAGATCATAGGGGAAAATTAAGGATTCATGTGGAGCACTGACAATTTTAAATTGTCTCCTTCAAGACTTTTATATTCAAAGTGAGATGCCTGAATATAATTTTTTTGATATATTTAAATAAATAGACTCGTCATGGAATACCCTTTATTTTTTATCATTTATCGCTTATCCTTAAGCCTTAATCATTTATCCTTTATCCCAGTACTAGCCTAAATGAGACCAGCTCTTAGACTCCCTCAGCTGCAAAGCAAACAAAATAAATCCTTGATTTTCGATGATTTTTCAGTTCAAAGCCCACAAAAAGTAAAACATCCAAAGTACCGTTAATCGTGGTAAATCATTAAGTAGTTAGTGACTAAAGTACTAAAATATGAAACCAGCAAATACCCTGTAATCCCAGGAAACTCCCTACCGCTGCACCAACCTCACATCCACTCGCTGGGAAAAACCCTTAGAAGATCTGCTTGAAGTTCAGTTTTAGTTAGGCGCTTTAATTAAATATATAGTTAGTAACTAGGCAGCTGATATGCCCAACCAACTGAGCAGCACTCAGCACTCAGCACTCGAGTGTGGTGAAATTTGGGAAGCATGTGCAGCTCTTGGGGCTGATGAGGAAGCAGTAGGCGCCCAGCAGCGGGGGGTGGGTGAGGGGTGGGGGGTCTGAGCCACGCAATTCCCCACTTTATGTGATTTTTACCTTCTCCAATTGAAGAGATGAATGGATCCAGAGTTATGTTAGGGTACTTAAGCATTGACTAAAAACGATTGTCAATTTTTTACTCCATTGTTGTTGTTGTTGTTGTTGTCGTTGTTGTGTTCCCAGCACTTTTAGTGTTGGTATAAAATGTTTAACGGGTTTCTGTGTAGTATTTGTGGTTTACGGTTGTCGTTCATTTTCGACTGGTAAATTGCGCCCTGGGGCTACTACCTACCTATTGACCATTCGGGCCATTCCGGCCAGTCCGGCCATTCCGGCCATTTCGGCCATTCGGACCATTCGGGCTCGATGGGCAGTTGCCAGCAGACAAATTGCCGCTTGGCTGGTAACCCACAGACGGCAGAGTTCCCATTGATTAATTGAACAATGGAGGGATTGAATGAGCGTAGCGCGAAATTGAATGTGCCGATGATTAGGCCAACATGACGCAGCAGGCGGCAATACGAAAGCAGCAACAGTAAAAGCAGCTAAAACAACAACAACACATGAAATAGCAACAACAACAACAAAATGTGTTAAGAGCTAAGATTAGTTGGAAAATTGAAATTAAATTAGGGGGGCAATTAAAAGGATTTGTCACACGGCAATCAAGAGATCGAAAGTGCGAGCTGATGGAATTTTAGCTCGGCTCGGAACTGACACTGGAACTGGAACTAGAAATGGAACTGGAACTGGAACTGGAACTGTGACTGGAACTGGAACTGGAACTGGAATTTGAACTGGAACTGAAACTGGAGCTGGAACTGGAATTTGTAGTGAAACTGGCACTGGAACTGTGACTGGAACTGGAACTAGAATTTGTAGTGGAACTCATACTGGAACTGGCACTGGAACAAACATTGGAACTGAAACTGGAACTGTCATTAGAATTTGTATCGAATCTGATGCTGTAAATGATACTGAAGCGGGCGCTGAAACTGGAACTGGAACTGGAACTAGCACTGAAACTAGCACTGGAACTAGCATTCGAATTCGTAGCGGAACTGGTACTAAAACTGGCACTGGGATTGGTATTGAATCTGGCGCTGGAACTGAAAGATCTAAGGTGCTAGCTGATGGAATTTTAGCTCAAATCGGAACTGACACTGGAAGTGGAACTAGCACTGGAATTTAAAGTGAGACAGAGACTGGAACTGGTAGTGGAAATTGTAGTGGAACTGGAACTAGCAATGGAACACTAAGAGGCACTGCCACTGGAACTAACACTGTAACTGTCACTGGAACTAACACTGGAACTGTCACTGGAACTAACACTGGAACTGTCACTGGAACTAACACTAGAACTGTCACTGGAACTGGTATTGGAACTGACTCTGGAACGGTCACTGAAATCTGTCGTGGAACTAGCGCTGGAACTGGTATCGGTTCCAGTGCAGGAACTGAGACTAATGCCAAGACTTGCGCACCTGCTGGCCAATTCTTTTCTAGAAAGTCAGTCGAAAACAAAAAAAAAAAAAGTAAAATTAAGAAAATAATTTTTTTTTTTTTTGGCTTTTTTTTTACAACTTTTTTTACGACGCGATCTGCGAGGCGCGTCATGAGCCGCCGCCCGGCAAGTCGAGTGCCTGAGTGCCTTTATCCGACAGATGCATCTGATTAATGAATCTCGGATCTCAATGCTGCCACACAAATGCGTAGCAATGTAATTAAGCCCAAGCATCAACAACAACACCAACAACAACAACAACAACAACAACAATTGTTGCTGGCTGCTTGGGCAAGTTGAAAGAAAAAGTTGGAATAACGTATAAAAAAAATTTCACTTTTTCTCAGTTTGTTGATTTTTTTTTTCTCTTTTTATTTATTTTTATTTATTTTTTTTTTTTGCAACCGCAACTATCAACAATTTGTTAAGGCCTTGTAAACCACCACTTACCGCCCTCTGCCCAACCAAATATCTGTCTCTCCCTCTCCCTCTCCCTCTCTCACTCTTCCTCGCTGGCACCTCCTCTCTCGCTATGGACGAACAATGGGCGGCGAGAAGGTCGCTCAGTCGGTCGCATCGACTTGACAAATTTGCAGTCGAAGAGAACCTTTGGGGTTTTGTTTTGTTTTTGTTTTGGTTTTGGTTTGATTCGATTCTCTCTCAGTGGTCCGAGAAGCGTGTCAGGGCTAGAGACTTATGCGGCTGACTTCTATGCCATAGACCTGGCCAGGCAAATTGGCCAGACCTTGTGTCTTGGCCTGGGAAAAAGCCATAGACAATGAGACAAAAGCCCAAGACAGCAGCTCAATGGAGAGTTTAGCATCTTAAATCTCCCAAATCCTAAATCTCTATATGTATATTTTTTTATATAAATTTTATCAACTTGAAATCTTTAATCTTTAATTTGAAAATTTTATTCTTATGGCTGTTTTTTTTCATTTTCTATTCTTCATTCATTTCAGTGCTCAATGTGGCTGCCGGCAAGGCCCCAATGCAAATATCCACGGATGGCGCCGGCGCCCCACAGAAGGCCATCGATGGCTCCACCTCGGCCTTCTTCACCCCAGAGACCTGCTCACTGACCAAGCCGGAACGATCACCTTGGTGGTATGTCAACCTCCTAGAGCCCTACATGGTTCAGCTGGTGCGTCTGGACTTTGGCAAGTCTTGTTGCGGTAAGTGTCCAAAAACCAAAGCCCAAACATCAAACGAATGACAGACGCACTACATCCGAACTTTTGATGGGAGACTTATATATATATAGAAAATGATTCAATTATAAAGAGGACTCTTCTGGAATACCCAGACTTTAGCCATGGACTTGATTTAAGCCAAAATGCGCTTTAAATTTACTTGGCCAAACAAAGAAAAGCATCTCAGGCAACAGTCAACGGCTAAGTCGTTGGGAGGAGAGAGTGAATGGTGGAGTGGCGGGGGGATGGGTGGAGAGGGGGGAACTGGGTAATAGTTGCACATTTTTCAATCTTGAGAATTAAATTGAACCGCTTGTTCAAATTGGAAAATTGAATGAAAAGTTTGCAGCTCGCCTGCCCCCAAAATGTAAAAGGCAATTTCAGATGTCAATGTACTATGGGCGCTCATTGTTAAAATGCATGGCAAAACTCAAAGAAGAAGATGGAAAACAATGGTCATTGAGGAAGGTTTTGAATAGCGACCGCGAATTAAGAAAACATTCAAAAGCATTTATGATAATCATTGGGTATTAAGAGGCATGTCATGTTATTCAATTGTCTGCCTTAAGCCGAGTCACATTGTCCCACTGTGCGAGGCTGGCCAAATTGCAGGCGCTGCACAGAGTCACCTGACGGGCTTGAGGTTCAAAGCAGCGCAGAGTCAGAGTCAGAGTCAGAGTCAGACTAGGCAAAGGGTAGCCAAAGCGACGGCAAAGGCAAACAACTGTCAAACGGACAGACGGACGGACGAAGATCAGTAAACAGACGAAAATACAGAGCGAGAGAGAGAGAGAGAGAGAGAGGCAGGAGAGAAGGAGAAGTTCGGTTAGTCAGCCAATTGAGTTTTTCCCAAATGCTTTCACTCGGCAGCCCACAAATGGAGGCGATGGCAAATGTTATGTGATTTGAAGCCGCGGAGCAGCTTAGTGACTCAGTAGCTCAGTGGCGGCAGGTATTGAGGGATAGAAATCCGAGAGAGAGAGAGAGGGAGCGAGAGAGAGAAGTAGTGGTGGACAGACCTGTAGAAAGATCAAGAAAGATAGAGAAAGAAAGGCGTTAGGTGTGGGTAGGGGCGGGGAGGGAGAGTTACATAGAGCAACCGAAAATTTATGATTACTTTCACTGCGCGGCGCAGGCTTGAACTTTGTTGACCCGCTGACAGCTATGGTACAACATGCAACATGCGACTTGCCACATGCAACAAGCAGCAAACAAGAAGCAACAGTCAACTCATTGTTTACGTTTTATATATCTGTGTGTGTGTGTGTGTGTGTGTGTTTATTTACAGGTAATAAGCCAGCCACAATTGTTGTCCGCGTGGGTAACAATCGCCCAGATCTGGGCACCAATCCGATCTGTAACCGCTTCACTGGTCTGCTGGAAGCCGGACAGCCTCTATTCCTGCCCTGCAATCCGCCCATGCCGGGCGCCTTTGTCAGTGTCCACTTGGAGAACAGCACCCCCAATCCCCTGTCCATCTGCGAGGCATTCGTCTACACGGATCAAGCGCTGCCCATCGAACGTTGTCCCACATTCAGGGATCAGCCACCCGGCGCATTGGCCTCCTACAATGGAAAGTGCTACATCTTCTACAATCGCCAGCCCTTGAACTTCCTGGACGCTCTGTCCTTCTGCCGCTCACGTGGAGGCACCCTCATAAGTGAAAGCAATCCCGCACTGCAAGGATTCATCAGTTGGGAGCTGTGGCGTCGCCATCGCAGCGATGTCAGCTCCCAGTATTGGATGGGAGCCGTGCGCGATGGCAGTGATCGCAGCAGCTGGAAGTGGGTCAATGGCGAGGAGCTGACTGTCTCCTTCTGGAATCATCCTGGCGGCGATGAAGACTGTGCCCGCTTCGATGGCTCCAAGGGATGGCTCTGGAGCGACACCAACTGCAACACTCTGCTCAACTTCATCTGCCAGCATCAGCCAAAGACCTGTGGTCGCCCCGAGCAGCCACCCAACTCCACGATGATTGCCCTCAATGGTTACGAGGTGGGCGCCCAGATCAAGTACAGCTGCGATGCCAATCACCTGCTCGTCGGACCCGCGACTCGCACCTGTCTGGAGACAGGATTCTATAACGAATTCCCGCCCGTCTGCAAGTGTAAGTTTACCTCCTGAGAGAATCCTCGAGCTCAGCTGAAAGTAATCCATCCTTCCCTCCAAATCTCCTATAGACATTGAATGCGGTCTGCCCGCCAGCATCGCTCATGGCTCCTATGCCCTGCTCAATGGCACCGTGGGATACCTCAGCCTGGTCAAGTATGGCTGCGAAGAAGGCTACGAGATGATTGGACGTGCGCTTCTCACTTGCGATTTCGATGAACGCTGGAACGGACCTCCACCCCGCTGCGAGAGTAAGTCCAGCCGCCGGAAGGAATCTTATTCGAGGTCCTTATATCTCCTCCTTTTCGCTTTCAGTTGTGGAGTGCGACACGCTTCCGGGCAACTACTACAGTACCATCATCAGTGCTCCCAATGGCACCTACTTTGGTTCCAAGGCTGAGATCAGCTGTCCTCCCGGATACCGTATGGAAGGACCTCGTCTGCTCACCTGCTTGGCCAGTGGTCAATGGAGCAGCGCCCTGCCGCGTTGCATCAAACTGGAGCCTCCAACCATCGTCACACCTGCTGCATCCCCACTGCCACCCTCAACAGCTGCAACGCCTGCGGTACCGCCATACAGACCCAAGGTCACGGCAAGCACCAGTCGCACACCCGCCTATCGTCCAGTCAGCAGTAGTCCCAGTGGAACGCCCAGCACTGCGGCCACCTATCCTCAGTCCAGCACCCCTCAGGTGGAAATCAACGGTGAAAGTAAGTAGCAACCTCCCCCAGCACCCAATTTGGCCAAGAACTGAACAGACCTTAACCCATCCTTAGGTGAGTCGGACGAGGAGAGTATCAATGTACCCGTACCTGGCACTGTGCGCGAGGAGTTCCCACCACGCCGCACCGTGCGACCTGTGCTCATACCCAAGAAACCAAGCAGTACACCAGCGACCAGCAGCAGCACTACCAGCACCACACAGTACGCTCCGGCGCCAGTGTCCACCTATGCACCGACACCACCGCGAACACGTCCAACGCTGGAGACGACGACACGGAACACACAGCAGATTATCCTTAACTCACATCCGCAGGATAATGAGATCGCTGATAGCGTCAACTTCAGGCACAACCATGCACCCAACGCAAATGTGCCCTTCGCCGTCGATAGTCCCGACCGCAAGGAGACCAAGGAGGCCAAGCTCAATCTGGGCGCCATTGTGGCACTTGGAGCCTTTGGTGGCTTCGTTTTTCTTGCTGCTGTCATTACCACAATTGTTATCCTGGTTAGAAGGTAAGTTCCGTCTATCCTATTCCACTCGAGTGAGAGATATTAAAAGTATCGATGTATCGAGATATCGATACAACCAGTGATTAATCGATAACCGATAGAAACTTATTCAAAATTTTTGAAACCAATCGAAATTCTATTCAACTTAAATCAGAACTTAGGTCCATGTGCCATAAAGTTTATGGGAGCTCAGTTTGAAAATTGTAGACTTTATGGACATGCAAGGATAACGTTGGGTAGTTGAAGGATTATCTTATCCCCCGTACTACCATATATATATACATATATATATATGCTCCGCTGTACCATCTGCTAATCCCCTCTTAAATCTACTTGTGACTTGTTGTTGGTGTTATTGTTCCTCCTGTTGCTGTTCCTCTCTTTGGTGTTGTTCTTTCCGCCACTCTGATCCTGGCCCTCAACTCATCTCTATCCCCCCCACCGCCCACCAGCCCGGACTCTAGATCGCTCTCATTTATCTCAGCATCCCCCTTCCCACCCCCCACAGATCATGTCCATCACTGTACATACACGACAAGCGGAGTCTCTCAGCCCCTTCCAGCCGCCCTTTACACATACACACACACACACACATGCATACCTATACATACCTATACATAACTATACACACCTATACACACCTATACATACCTATACATACATACATATCTTTACATACACACACATACAGACACATACTGACCATACACATGCAGTCACACACATAGACCGAATTACACACGTACTTCCAAAATCTTACACATACACATATACAGAGACACTCACACACACACGCAGACATTGTATACATGAAACGCTTTCTCTTTCTTGTTGTACAACTCTCTTTTTTCGTTTTCGTTTTCGTTCTCTCTCTGTTCGGCATATCATTCGTCAGCACCCCGAACAGCAAACGGCGGCACCTTGCAAAACATTTTACCAATTACCATCATCATCATCACCAGCAGCCTCCGCAGCAGAAGCGGCACCACCAGCAACAACAACAACAACCACAACAACAACAACAACAGCAGAAGCAGAAGCAGCAGCAGCAACAGCAACAGCAACAACAACAGCAGCGGCAACGTCAGCACCAGAAGCGGCAACAGCAACAACGCTATAGCCATGGAGCGGCGCCACCGCCACCGCCGCCACCAGCGCGACTGCCAAGCTATGCAACAGCAACGGCGACAAGTGCCACCAGCTATGCCTCCACCGCGCAACTAACCCGCTGCAGTGACAAGTGCAGCATTAAGGGAGGCGGCGGCAGCTGTGCCGGTGGCTATCACATGCGTCTCTTTGGCGACGGCTACGGCAGCCTCAGCTCCAGCACACGCTGCGAGGCGCCACCGTCGCTATGGTACAGTGTCCTGGCGCTGCCCTTCGATGATCAAAAGCTGGCTAGGCGGGATCTGAGCACCTATGGGCGTGGCTACCGATCGCGAGCGGGTCTCTTCAGTAGTACTCACATTTGACACAGACAGGACGAGAGAGAGCGAATGTACTAGAAAGAGAAAGCGAAGGAGTGAGAGAAAAAGTGAGGAGAAAAACGGAGAGAAAGAAAGAAATCGAGAATCGGAGAATTGGAGAATTGGAGAAGAAGAGAAAAGGAGAGAATTTGTTATGTAGAAAGAACGAGCAATTGATTGAAGCTCATGCCAAAGATAAGATGAAATCGATAAATTGAAACGAAAACGAAAACGGAAACGAAACGGAATGGAATAAAACGATATAAAGTGAAACGAATGGAAGTGAAACCAAAACCGAAAACTACCTGCGAATTAAATGTGAACTTGTGCCAAAGATGTTCTACAATATCAACTATAAATCTCTTCATATTCATTGATCAATCAAGCGCTCAATAAAGCAATCAAACAGTCAATCAATCATTCAATCAATCAAATCATTCAAAATAACTGTGCCTTCAATCAGACCGCACAGTGGCCATAGATACAAATACAAATGTAAGCAGCCATAAATACTACCAATATAAATTCGTTATATTACAACAAAATACAACACAAATCAAACACCAACAACACACGCTCAATCAACAAGCAAAACCCAAATACAAAAATGAATCCATCAGTCAATCAGTCAATCAGCCAATCAACACAAACAACACAATCAACTCCGGAACTTGACTGGCGATATGACGACTTTATAAGCTGAATGCTGTGGGGCTGTCCCTTTGCTGTTACACTGCATCAATCACTCAATTAATCAATCAGTCAATCATACACACACACACACACACACACACACACACTTATACAGACATATTCATTCACAGAACATTTTCCGGCGTCTTGAAATCGCTCTCTTTCATACACTGCACGCTTTTGTCCCTCTTCCATCTATATTTCCTCCTCGTCACGTGCTCTTCAGCTCTCTCTCTCTCTCTCTCTTTCTCTTTCTCTCTCTTTCTCATGTCTGGTTATCCTTTCATTATATGTCATCTCTTTCATTTCATCTTTGTTATGTTTTGTCTCTAATACTTGGAACTCTGTGATTTTTTGCGTATTATGTAACTAACACGCCCCACGTTTTTATTCTTGTTGCGAATTTCCGTTGATATTTTGAAATGAACTAATAAAATGATTACTTTCTTTCTTTCTTTCTTCCCTCTGTTTCTCTTTCTCTTTCTCTCTCCCGCTTTCGATCTTCTTGCTATTTCTTTCTCATACATAGAAACCGAACAACGCAACATTACCGACATCGCGCCTCGCCCGACTGCAACACCGTCGCAAGCTTTGACAGCTCCACCTCGGGCTCTCGGAATGGCCTTAACAGGTTTGTGTCTTGGCTAAATTTACTCATTGTGGTGTATTGACATATTTACGCCCGTTGATCGTTTTTACAGATACTATCGCCAGGCATGGGAGAACCTGCATGAGTCTGCCTCAAAGAACAGCTCCCACAATGCGCTGCGTCGCAAGGAGACGCTTGACCCCCCCAGCATGACACGCTCCCGTGACAATCTGCGCGACAACATGCAACGATCCCGTGAGAACCTGGACAGGTGAGTGCAAATGCTCTAAAGATACCTTAGGGTTATATATTTATTCTATTTTTATTTTATTTTTCACAGATGCGGTCGGGATAATTACGGTATGCGGGACAACTCAGAAATGGTCGTGTCGGATGTGTGCCTGAAGGGCGAGAAGAAGCGGCATCATCATCACCATCACAAGAGTAGTTCACGCAATGGCGACTATCGCGATCGGGATCAGTCCTCTGGACGGCGTGATCATCATCGGCACAGCGGCAGCGGCGGTGGCGGCGGCGGCGGTGGTGCTGGTGGCGGCGGACATTATTGACCAACCATGATCATCACCATCAGCGTGGAGCAATAGAAGCAACAACGCAGCCTGGAAAACGCACAACGAAAACTTTTTTGTTTAAACCTAAGCATGTTTTTTTTTAAATATGAGCAGCGCTTTAGTTGTAGTTAATCTGTCCAACTGTTCATAGCGATAGAAACGAAAGCAAAACAAATGCTCGACAATGAATATGAGATCAAGAAGAAGTCGAAGAAATAGAAGAAGTAAAAGAAGTAGAGGGGAAGATGACGAAGAAGCAGTTAGAAGGTTAGAAATTCCTTAATCTTTTGAAAGTCAATAGCAGCGCTACATAGCTATATCGTATATTTATATATATACAATACTTGCATTATGCTTACATAATCTTATATAGTTTTCATTTATAGTATCCCTAAACCCTATGTCTCGTCTATTTATTGCAAAAAGATATTTTTTCAAATTTTTTTTAGTAACAATTCTTTTAATTAGTTGATATGTAAAATTTAAAAAAAAAAAAACTAAAACAAAAAGAAAAACAAAAAAAGAAAATTTAAAGTAATAATAACTATTAAATCAAAGTGTGGGAAAGGCGAGCGAGTGTAGGCGTCTCGGTTTATCAGTTAGTTATAGGTTGAAGCAGTTAAAGAGAGAAAATGCACAGACGACCCACATACTATATACATATATTTACTACTCAAAATTTATCATAATCCAAGGCAAATCCTTCAGCAAACATTATGTGCCACTTGGTTTGGCTTGAGGCGAACAGGCTATGTTTTTGCAGCTTAAGCCAAATCGACTTGCACATAATCGCAATTTAGTTACGTAACGTTAAAATCCCCCAATCCAGCAGAACCCAAAAATAGAAATCACAAAATTATCAACAGGAATAAAAATTTATAAATAATATTGTAGTACGCGTGCCATTAACGGCAACAGTTGCAATAAAAAAGGGGAACAAATTTAAGAGAAATCAACAAGAATTAAGAATTTTAAATTTTCTCTGCACGTAAATTAATTATATTCATCATTCACTACACAATTCGGTTCCATTATATTGTATTTCTTTCTTATAAACATAGTTACTTTTATATTTTTAAAGTGTTTGTTTTGAGTGTGTAAAGAAAAAAATTTAATGAGGCATTCGCTTTTTTATGCAAAAGCCACTTAGTATGCAATATTATTTGTATTTAATGCATTACTTCCAATGTAAATAATAATAATTTATTTCATAAATAAAACATTGATTATTTTAACTAAAAAATGTATTGCTTATTTCAAAGGTGAAACATAAATTTAAATATAGCGGGCTTATTATCCACCTATCGGATCAATATGGAACCTAGTTCAGTTGAAGTTGGCTGCACGTTAAAATTTGGTAACATGAAGTTGGCCTCGCGTGAGGTTGGCAGCACTTAAACATTAGTCACGATAAGCTGGCTGCGTACTAAATTATCGATAGTTTTTATAAATTGTACGTAGTCGGTGCAACCATGCTAGCACGCCATATTTGACAGCTGCTGTCAAATTGAATTTCGATTGCGGGACCTCTCTTTCGCTCTTTCTTCTACGAGCGTTCGCCATACAAGATGGTGCGTTAACAAATTTATCCACGCTCAAGTTAAAATAAAATCGCCAATTTATAATAACATCCGCGACTTAATTTTTTTGAAAATCTATTGCATTTATTGCAAGTGCTTTAATAGAAGTGTAATTGCTTAAATTGTGCGAAAAGAAACAATTATTTACTGTGTAAATGATTTTTTTTGTCGGCATAAAAACATAAACAAGTTGGCGATTTTCTTGAGTTGCAAACAGTTTCAGTGTTTCATAATTAACTAAAATATAATATTTTTACAGACGAAGGGTACCTCGAGCTTTGGTAAACGCCACAATAAGACGCACACTTTGTGCCGTCGCTGTGGCCGTTCCTCCTACCACATTCAAAAGTCGACCTGTGCTCAGTGCGGCTATCCTGCTGCCAAGTTGCGTTCATGTAAGTAACTATTAAATCAATTATTTATATATATATATTATATGCTTATCTATTTTTTATTCTTTATAATTAGACAACTGGTCTGTTAAGGCCAAGAGGAGGAAGACCACTGGAACTGGTCGTATGAGCTACTTGAAGGTGGTGCGCCGCCGCTTCCGCAACGGATTCCGTGAGGGTACCCAAGCTAAATCCAAGAAGCCTATAGCCTACAAATAAACATTTCGTTTTGTGGTTTAATATCAACAGCAAGCGCTGCAGCTGCAGTAAAAGCTCCAAATTAACAAGTTTTTGCACTTGGCAAGAGTTAATAAATCAACTTTTTTTTCCATTAAGTGAATATTTGTGCTCTTTTTTTTTATTTTTTTTGTTATATACCTTGTGGAATTGTGTTAAATGTGCTTGGTACAAAAGTGCCGCAACAACATAAAGTGAATTTTACATTTACAAACAGTAATAACAATTGCTTTATATTTGTTATATTTTTTTTTTTTTTGCGTAAGAAATGAAGTGTTCAAAAATCACGCGTTTGCAAGTCGCAAGTAATTTATTTCTGTTGTTGCGCCACTTTATGCCAAACGCATTTACAATGCAAAACATCCTACAATTTCCGGGCACAATCACAGCAGTCACTTTGGGGATGCGGATCTTAAACGGTGGATATTTTAGGTACCCATGCGTGGCCGCATTTTCAGAAACAGTGGCAATTCTACTTTTAGGTTACAAACACATCGTGCCTACACCGCTTACGGATATGGACTATGGCGCTTTATTGGAATATCATCTCACACCAGGAAGCCTTGTTCTTTGGTGTACATAAACCGCTACAGGGGTGCAATGTGTTGGGGTTGCTATTAGGATATTCCTACAATACTTTCCACCACATGCGCATTCCCTGGCTTAACTAGATAGTTACGGACGTATAGGCTAAACTCTATTGCCAGAAGGATAGACTCAGTAGCCTTCACCCGTATTGGTATCGTCTTATTGCATACCTGTTTATAGTTTTTCTATTTAATGCCATTCGCATAAGTGTAAACTATTGTTATCTCAGTGTTAGTAATTTGTCTATTGTTATTAATTTGCTATGCAGAACTGCATTAAGTTGTTTATTATTGAAAACGTTGCTATTAATTTTTTGTTTATGTTATGATAATGATATGCAGATTTGATCAAGATTTATGCAGAAACAATAATTAATTAATGCGAGATAACGATATTTACGAACTTTAGAAACTATTTCATACATAAAAAACTATAAGCAAATATGCAGACAGATAGAAGTACTTCACTGGGCAGGCCAAGCTTTGTCTGCTTAGTACTATAAAATTAATAATAAAATGTAATTTTATTATTAATTATAGCCCTATTTAAAACCAATATCATTCAAATAAATAACATATAATAAACATTTAAAGCCTACGAAAATAAAGTTCTAAAACCAAGCCAAGAGTTGTTTTATTTCAAATATTTTAGCAGATTTTTTATTTTGACGTCTGAAAGTATGCTACATTTAAATTTGCCCGCGCGAAAATTTTTGGTGTGGGTATGCAGCATTTTTTTTTCTACATCCGGTGCAACAACCATCTGCCATTTCTGTTCGCCTGGTACCTCAGCTCGGACAACAGCCAATTTTTGACGTCTTTTCAAAAACTGAAGTGGAAGAAGAAGAACATTTGCTTAGCGCTGCACCAAAATCGATTTGTTTTGGTTGTTTTTGATATTTTAATGAAATTTAAAAACTGTGATGATTAAGATAATCATGTGAACAATGTTTTTAGCTGTAGATTGCATATTTTTTAATTGTATTTATTTTTAATTATATATTTGTAGCTAATTTTGAGCTTTCAGCTTTTGATTTGGCGCGCCAATTGCATAAAATCAACAGTTCACGTCAGGTATTGATATGTATTTAATCTAAAAAAAATAAAAGCAGCTTGTTGAAATTAACAAATTAAGTTGCCTTATTAATTATTTAAATATATAATTTGTAATGAATATTTTTTTTATAATTTTAATGTTATACAAGCTAATTTATGATATTACAAAATATATTAAATAATTTTAAAAGAGAAAATACATTTTTCCAAGGTTTTTTTTTATATATATATTAAATATTGATTTTTATTAATTTATATTGTAAACAATTATTATTTTAATTAATTATTTAACAATAAATAATTTTTTTTTTTGTATAATTAAAAAGAGTTGCTTGCGGGCAGTCGATTACAGTCAGTCGCTTCTTATGATGGCTTCTCAGTGCCGGGTGTCCAAATGCAACGTTGAGCTCTACAGGGACTAAGGACATTCCCCCATTCTTTGATCCCCTACGCCCAAATAAAACAAAGCTTGGCATTTACCTTGAAAATGTTACCCATGAGTTATGAGCTCTTTGTATGTGCGATGTTTTTATTAAATTATGACAGAAGACAGCAATCGATCTCTTTTAAAAATAAGTTATATATAGTATATATAGTAGTATATATATATATACATGATATATTTGTGTATATATAGCAAGCAAGAGATTATGATAATATCGTACAATAAGCAGTGGTTGGGTTGTTAAAGACTACGGAATGCGTTTAACTGTGCGTATCCATCGCTCGATTGACTAAGAATTAATTAATTTACAATTTATAAAGCGTTTCACTATAACTAAGGAGTCTTGGGATAGAAATGGTACAAGGAATGGAGGAATGGAGGAATGGGGAAGGGAGAATGAGGAAGGGAGAATGGGGAATGGAGGGTTAAGACGTTGGCAGGTGAATTAAATACATTGCCACTAAATGCTAAAACGAATTTACAAGTAAAAACTAAAAAAAATTTGTGCTTAAGCTCCAGACTAATCGGCGTGCGGATGCGGTTGCACTTGCGGTTGCAGCTGCAGCTGGGGCTCTGGCTGATGGGGGGAGGCAGTGGTGGGTATCGTTGAGGCCGCCTCTGACGCAACTGGCAGCGTCTTGGGCTTTGCTGCGGCTGAGCTGGAGGGCCGCTTGATGAACAACTTCTTGAGGTTCTGGAATGGTGCATCGAAGAGCACCGTTAGGGCCACGGAAGCCAGGAAGATCGAAATAAATTCGTTGGTGTCAAGCTGTGCGGATGACAAAGGATGCCAAAGGATGAGCATATAGTAAGGTAGCTGTGTGATGTGTTGCACTTACGATAATGGAGACAAAGTTGTAGTAATGATGCACATGACGTCGTCGACCGACGTTGAAGAAGAACACAGGGAACTGTGTGAGGTAAATGGCATAGGACAGTTTGGTGGACACCTGGAAGCCGCGCCAGGCGAACATCTGCGTCAGTTTGTCTGGAACAGGAAACCAAGAATATGTTAAGGATCATCGTAGTGGGGGAATTCACGGAGATGGAACTCACTCTTGTAGCCGTTGTGGGAGACGAACACAATCCACGAGAAGAAGAGGCACCATGCGATGGGGGCAAATGCTGCATAGATGGCCGCATGCGTCGAGTTGTACACATAATTGATGTCACCCATGGGCGCCGGACCCAGGAGTGAGGCGAGGACACAAACAATGGCCGCCAGCCAACCCAAGCGCAACTGCAGGCGACTCAGCTGAATGCCTTGATACTTACGCAGGACATAGCCCAGGAGTATGCCCATTATGTATACCGTGGATCGGTGTGGTGGGAAGGAGTACATGTAGTCGGCGGTGCGGAACAAGCGCTGGATGCTGCAATCGAATGGAGGGCAGTGAGTGTGTGAGGACACTTGGATCTCACGATTATCCTTGCAGACTGGAACTTACTTGGTGCCAAAGTAAATGTAGTTCGAAAGTTGATTCACAATTGTCGTGTAGTAGCGGGCGGCGGTGC
Organism: Zaprionus lineosus; assembly: GCA_035044505.1. Taxonomy (NCBI): domain Eukaryota; kingdom Metazoa; phylum Arthropoda; class Insecta; order Diptera; family Drosophilidae; genus Zaprionus; species Zaprionus lineosus. Next base: position 1,018,153 of record JAWNNX010000676.1, read on the forward strand.
CGATGGTGCAGAGGAGCAACAGGGTGAAGAGTCCACGACGGGGCCAGCGCCAGAGGGCCAGGATGAAGAGTGGCGCCACGGCAAACAGTTCCGTGTCAATGCCCAGATGATGCGTGTGGGTAAGGCACATCTCGCTGAATCCAAAGTAGTTGTGGATGAAGAGGAGATTGCGCCACCAGTGCTGCTTGCAAATGTCGGCATGATGACCCACAACCAGATTCCACTGCGGCCCAGAGCCCCACAGGGGCAGGACAAAGGTACAGAAGAGGATAAGCGCGGCCAAAGGAGGCACAATTCTGTGGAGGAAGGGAGACTATGCACTACCACTCAGTTGATGCCAAGGATGGGACTTACCGCATCAGTCGACTGATGTACTCATTCTTGAGGCGAATGGGCTGCTGCTTTATGAGGCGCCCGAAGAGGGAGTAGGAGGTTAGCATCCCGCTGAATAGTAGAAATGGATCCGTGTAGAGGGACGCAGCGCGTCCAATTACCGTCCATGGCTGACCAAGGCTCTCGGACATGGCCGTCCGATTGTTGTAGGGATTAAAGAACATGGCCATTGACTTGTGGGAGAAGATCAACATGACGGCGTTCAGGAAACGAATGCCATGCACTGTCTCGATGTCTCCCGGTGCGCTGCTCGTGCTGAACAACCAGCGTAGATTCTTGTCCAGGGAGAAGGATGTGCACCAGTCATCTGTGGGCGGACGCATAAACATAGCACTCATCATGTCACGGACTCCATCAGAGGAGGTGTCTACTTACTCTGCTTCTGCTGCTGCTTGGTGCAACGGTCGTAGATGGTGGAGAGGATCGCGATGCAGAGGACGAGCACAAAGAAGCGGACTGCCCATGTGGTGTTCCGATCCCAGGGCTGTTGGTCTCGCACCTGACACATTTGCGGCTCGACGCGGACATTGAAGGTGATGCCCGTTGAGGCTGTCTGATTGCGCAGGTACTCGGCCACAGTGTACTCCACATCCCGATGGCTGCAGCCCGAGGGCACGCAGATGCCCCAATTGACCAGCGAGTAACGCGGCACGCGATGTCCCGGCTGTAGGGGAGAGCGCGTAGAAGGGGCGTTGGGTTAGTTAGTGTTTCATTAAATTGCATAATTTAATATAGAAATAAGTAAGAGTAATTAAAAAAATAAAACATTTCAATTTCCACTCGATGTTCACAGATGGAACGAATCAAAGATCAAAAAATCGTCGCAACTTTCCTAAAGTTCCGCCGTTGGGGTTCAACGAACTCCTTCCATTTAGATGAGCCAATGATTAGCATATCGTTGGTATTTGCCAGCATCGGCGGTGGAAACGAAATCAAAATAATCCAAGTCAAGAGTAGAAGCAAAAACAAAGTCAAAATAAAAAACAAAAACTAAAAAACAAAATCATAATAAATAGTTTTGTGGCTATCAAAACGAAGTTTTCGTTTTGTTCGCGATCTTCGTGAAGTTCAATGTCGAGCTGCGTGCCGTGCCCCCCACCCCACTCCTCCTTCACCACCGTCACTTCTACGTTCACCTCTACCTCTACCTTCACCTCGACCTCTTCATCTTTCACAGTCAGTCAACTCGCAGTTTGTGGGCCTCAACCGTTGGATTTGCTGTGTTTTTATAAGTAAATTTAATTAATTTAATGGTAATAAATTAATTTAATAATTCAATAATTTTATTTATTTTATTATTTTATTATTTATCTAGTTTTATTATTTTTTTTATTTAATTTATTTTTGAAATTCTATTTAACTTCCATATTTTATTTATTTATGTATTTTATTTATTTATTTATGTATTTTATGTATTTTATTTATTTTTTCATTTTTATTGTTTGATTTATTTTATTTCTTTTTTATTTTATTTATTCTATTTATTTTATTTAGTTTTATTATTTTATTTGTTATATTTATTTTTAATATTTTATTTGTTTTTATTATTTTATTTATTTTTTTATTTTATTTATTTAATATATTTTTGATATTCTATTTATTTTTAATTATTTTTTTTTATATTTTTTATTTATTAAATTTATTTTATTTATTTTACTTATTTTTTATTTCATTTATTTTTTTATTTTATCTTTTTATTATTTTTATTTATGCAATCGTTTATTTTTTTACTAATATATTTTTTATTTTTTTATGAATATACTCGTTTATTTATTCATTACTCATTTACTTATTTACTCATTTAATTTTTTTAATTTATTTTTTATTTATTCTGTTTATTTTATTTTATTTTTTTTTATTTTTATTTTTTATTTATTCTGTTTATTTTTTTCTATTTTTTATACTATTTATACAGTTGTTTTTTATGTATTTATTTTTTATTTGTTTATATAATTGATTATTTATTCATTTAATTTTTTTTATTTATTTATGTACTCATTTTATTTATTATATATTTATTTATTTATGTATGAATCTAAAAAATGAATGAAACTTTTCCAAAAATTAATCAGAACTAAAAATAAAGAATTCAGATTTTATTCAGGTGGCGCTTCCCTCTGTTTCTCTGTTTCTCTCAAATTTCGCGATAGTTTTTTGAAGTGTCAGCTCTTTTAAGCTGTGATAATGTCTGTGTGTGTGTGTGTGTGAGTGTGCATGTGGTATTTACGTATACGTAATTATTGCTACATGTGCATGCTTTGATCTTGTTGCCCCCGTCGTACGATCACGTACGAAGAGAAGAAGAAGCCATTAAGTCTTCATTGAGAGCAACCATTGACATGGTCAACGAACTGAAGAACAAAGCGAACTTGGAGGCTTAACGAAACGCAAAACGAATCAAAGAACAAAGAGACGTAGGGGTAAAAACACTGAAGAGGTAAAATGCAACCAAATGTCTCGTTACTCACATCGTTGAATTCGCTCTTGAAGGGTCCGTGGGACTGGAGGAGCTTGAAGAAGCTCTGCAGGCGCTTCGATTTGTGTGGCAGCACTGGCTGCGCGTAGGCCAAACAGTATTGACCACGGAGCATGGTGTCTGTGTCATCGTCGGTGGTGCTGGTGACGTCATCACTCGGCTGCTGTATCCCGATGCACTGATCAAAGTCGCCCGGCTGATTTATGTTGCCATTGAGAATGCCTGAGTTTATTTTACCGCTAGCATCGTGCACTGCAACGAGAGGGAAAGAGAGAGAGAAAGAGAGAGAGAGAGAGAGAGAGAGAGAGAGAGAGAGAGAGAGTGGCAAAGCCAAGGATTACAATGTGAGTTGCATGCCGCATGCACAAGATATCGTGCATGTCAGTGCATAGACGACAGCAACAACAACAACAACAACAACAAGAACAACTCCGAGGCGACCTTGACTGTGATTTCAGCGGTCGTCGTTAAAGGTGGAACCCGTTTGGGCCCGCTTGTGCGTTCTGATTCTGAGCTCTCGGCGCAGCTGGCTGCTAATTTTGTGCCAAGTTCGCATACAGCTTTGTTGTTGATGTTGCAGTTGTTGTTGTGGTTGTTGTTGCTGCTGCTGTGGTTGTTGTTGCTGCTGCTCTTGGTGCCACTACTGCAGTTGGCTTAAAGCACTCAGTATTGCGTTTGGCATTGTGACGAGTTGTGTCGTCTCTGCTGATGATGATGTTGTTGTTGTTGTTGTTGTATATGTTGTTTATGTTGTTATTGTTGTATATGTTGTTTATGTTGTTGTTATTGTTGTTGTGGCTGTTGCCGTTGCCATTGCTATGGCTGTTGCTGTTGCTGTTTCTGTTGTGGCTACTGCCAAGCAAATGTGGGTAAAGTTCGACGCTTGACCTTCACTTTAGCCGCACATGACACATGCACTCACTCACACACACTCACACACTCACACACACTCACATACACACACACACACACACTCACTCGCACACTTATGAAAATACATATGTTTGATTCCAATTTGAGAACTTGATTATTTGATTCATTTGACTTTGTACTCTTACAATTCATGTCGTCGCGTCTGGCGGTCAGAATGCGGCTTTCGGTTCTGACTTTGGCATCGACTTGCACTTGCCCAGTTGGCAATGACTCGAATTTTGAGACGCGTTCTAACAACTGACAGCAGCAGCAGCAGCACCACCCATGTGCTTCAACCAAACGGATACTTACTTTTCAAGGCCCAGAAGTCAAAGTTATTCAATGCATTCAAATAGCGACGCATCTGCGATCGACACAGCGGGGAGGCCTCTGGATTGCGTGCGGCATCGAATGGCTGCGAGATGGCCAAGAAGCGTTTGCCAATGTTGTACATATAAACTGCAAGTAAACAGCAAATAAACAATTTAATTAATAACTCTCATCTCAGATGTCAAGCAACATCAAACTTGTAATCAGCTTCAATCAACTTGCAACAACTGCCACCCAAAACGCCTGAGCGTCGCTTCTTTGACCTAAGCCATAATTAATGCAACTTATCGTCCATCGATTGCTATAAATATTTTTGCAGCTGTCGATCGCCGTCACTGGCCGCGCACGTGCCCGCAAACAGGAAGGCAATTGATGTCAGCAGAAGCGCTGTCCGAGATCCGCTGCAAACCATCCACATGTTGCATAGAAATGGACCCTAATGAAGGCGCCCCAAACAGCAGACGACAAAGCCAAAAAAAACAAAAAACAGCACTCAATGAGCTGCAGTTGCGATGACACTTGAATCTAAGTATTCGCATTCGCATACTCATTTGAATACATATTCATATTCACATACATTTTCATATTTATATTCACATACATTTTCACATTTATATTAACATTTATATTCATATTCACATCCACATTCACACATTTTTATATACATATTCATACTCACATTCATACTCACACTCACACTCACACTTACACTCACATTCACATTCACATTCATACTTACACTCACATACATTTTTATATACATATTCATACTCACATTCATACTCACACTCCCACTCACATTCACACTCACACTCACATTCACACTCACACTCACATTTACACTCACATTCACCCTCATACTCACACTTACATTCACACTCACATTCACATTCACATTTTTATATACATATTTATATATATATATATATGCACACTCACATTCATACTCACAGTCACATTCATATTTATATACATATTCACTCTTACACCCACATTCACACTCACACTCACACTCACAATTACATTCACATTTTTATATACATATTCACATACATATTTATATATATATATTCACACTCACATTCACACTCACACTCACACTCACACTCACACTCACACTCACACTCACATTCGCATTCATATCCACATTCGCCTTCGGCTTCTGTGATTTCTATGGCTGGGCGTGCGTTCCAATCGCAAACATGGGCCAAATCGGGAGTCCAATTCTCGTGCCAACATCAAAATGCGGAGCACAATTGTTCCCCAGTCTTTGTTGTAGTTGTTGTAGTAGTAGTTGTTGTAGTTGTTGTTGTTGTTGTTAGTTTGTTCTTATTAACATTATCATTATCATTATCATTGTTGGACTGTCGCCTGCGGCCGCCTCTCTCTTTATGCTAGGCGAATCTTCGCCTCATTTGGAATTCTAAGCGCGTCGCCTCGTCTAATGGACGGACGGGGGACTGACTGGTGGCTAGTTACGCCTTCAGTAATGCCTGCATCCGTCTTGAGGCTGTCGATGTTGCTTGTGAGGGCGTGTGAGGGGGCGGGCGGGTGGTTGCCTGGGCAGTCCCAAAGTGTTAAAATGCGTCAGAGATCGACGGCGAGCGACAAGCGACGACTTCGGAATGTGGCCCCTGCCGTCATGTTCTATATATACTGTACGAGACGGACCGGACCGGACCGAACCGAACGAACCGAGAAGCGGCATCACCATATGGGAAAATTACTATTAGTCTTACGTCGACAAGGAAGAATTGAAAATTCTAGAATCGCCAAGCCAATGTTGGCAGTTATAAATCTTCAGTTTGGGCTCGAACCGAGCGATGTGCCTCGCATGGTGAATGCGCCCCGGCAATGGCAAAGGCGTCACTCCTCGCCAGCCTCATCTTGCCAAGGAATACCAACTACCAAGTTGGATAACTTGGGTAGCTCTCAAATCGATTATACAGATTATACAGATTATACAGATTATATATACACGAGCTCAAATCGTGATGGCAAAACTGAAGTGCCTAGAAGATAGTTAATCCATCTAAGCGCATATAATTTATTTTTGATCACAATTAATTAATTAACTGATTTATTGATTGCGTTAAATTAAAACGACATTCCCCATGAAGGCTTTCGTCTATGGAGTTTAGTTCTTGGCAAGGAAGAGGTAGCAGCTATTGCGGCCTGGCCTTGACTTTGCACTAAGCAATCGGTTAATAAAAATTAAATGATTTTATAGCAACTTGGGTTTAATTTTAAAAATAAATAAGTAAAACCCACACAAATCGTTCTTAAAAATAATAAATAAATAAATCTAAGAAAAAAACTAAAACAATCCAAAAATGCAAAAAAAAAGAAAGTTTGCAAAATAAAAAAAATTCGCCAAGTTTATGGATTTGGTCAAAACGAGAAATCGCCAAATAAAAAAAAAAGAAGGCCAAAAAGAAACTCGGGTATTCTTTAGCTATTAAATATACAAATATATAAAAATAAAAATTTATAAATATGTAAAAAAAAAATAAATATAAATTAAAAAAAATATATCTATAAAAATTATATATATAATTTAAAAATGAAGAGAGAGAAGAGTTTGTCTATATGTGGGCTATGAGTAAACTAGCCATTAATTTTGGAGCTACGTTGCTCGACTTACAGGTGGATAGAGAGAGAAGAAGAGAGGAAGAGAGAGTGAGAGAGAAAGAGGGAGTAAGAGAGATGGATAGATAGAGACGGTAACCCGGATGACTTAACCCAACTGGAATATCCAGCTACGGGGCTCAGACTCAGCCATTCACCAATTGATTAATAAATAAAGATGACTTCAATTTCAATTGCAGTTTAATTAATGAGATCAATACGATTCGCTACAGAAAGGGAAGCATGGAGAGGGGGGAGAGAGGGGTAGCCGGAGGCAGAGGTGTTTCGGTCATTGAACGTTTGAAGCTGTAACTTAGGAATTGTCAATTTAATTGATGATCTGATTGCCTTCTTATTGTTATTATTATTATCACTGCTTTGTTGTTGTTGTTGTTGTAATGGTTGTTGTTATTTATACTTATTGTTATGGTTATTATTATTGTATTATTGTAAAAAAACAAATGCCATAACATTTATCAATCTAATGCCGACAATTGTCATTCATAATGCCGATTCCAGCTTATCAACGGGAGATTATTTGCAGTCGTTAATTAAGCTCGGAACGTTAAACAGTCAACATCATCCTAAACACTTGTAGTCCCAGACTTAAATACGATATATCGTATACGATATTTGCATAGACACACACACACACAGATAGAAATAATATTTGCATAGCGAGTTTACAGAGCGTCTGAGTCGATGCTGTGGCTTCTGTTGTGGCATGTAGCTCGGAGAAGGGTTGGGAAGGGGAAGGGAGGGGTATGCACACTTCAATTTTTGTAAAAACACAAACTTCAAATATGAAACTCTGAAATTTCCATAAAATATCTTCATTGGAGATTCCATAATTTTGGCAACTCCTAAGTGCAGTCCCACTTGCAGTGGGGAGAAGCGTGTATCTTCATTCTGCGCGTATCTTAATGTTTGGCAATTTGCATCTTCATTCTGCTTGTATCTAAATATTTGCCAATTTTGGGCATTAAGTAACATAATCGAAAAACCTTTTAGCTCAATAATGACTTTTTGGCAAATCATCGAACATTATCATAGCCATAGAGTCAATCATTGGCAAAGTACTTCAATTTACGGCCCGGCTTCGAACGGGTTTGGTGAATGGTTCCCGAGTCATGATGCACTTTGTTGGCCAAAAGGGGGAGGAGCTGACGTTTGAAGGGGGAGGTTAAGTGTTGGTAAACGACACATTGACTTATGTTCTTTAAGGTGATGGAGAAATTCTGTCATTTCGGGATTAGATCATCTGCCAATATACAATCCATTTGCATTCATGGGCTACGTGAGGCCTTCTGCCTAGGACTCAGTTGCTCGACTAAGGAATACCCTAGGTGGCAAGCAATCTCGAAGCTTGTCTGGGAATCTATAGAATCCAAAACTGAATTCCATAAATTAATTTATTTATTTATCAACAAATCAAAATTTCTTTTCTTATTCACTTTTATTCACGGATTCATGGAGCCCCCTGAATTGTGAGCCTCTTGGCTGCAGGGTATAAAATACTTAGCAAGTATTTAAAATAATTCTACCCGCAAGGTTAAACCATTTAGCAAGAATAAGTAGACAACAATTGTAACTGCCAGTCAGGGGCTGAAGGGAGGGGCTGCGGCGGGGCAGACACATAGAAAAAGGAAGAGTGTGAAAAATGGAGACGACTTCAATAAAAAAAATAAATAATAAATAAATAAAAATAAACAACCTTCAGAAACAAAAAAAAAAAAAAATAAATAAGTAAATATTGGTAGGGAGGGTGGGAGGGGGAGGGGGAAGTCCCAACCGGAAGAGGCTCCAACAATTAGAAGCAACCACGATTGGAGTTCCAAAGGCGTACAACTCATTACAAGCGAAGCCCTTAAAATGAATAAAATGAATGTAAATAAAATTATTTGAATAAAATGATTGTAAATAAAATGATTCGAATAAAATGATTGTAAATAAAATTATTGAAATTTATTTACTTTGTTCATACTTCAGATACTTCAGATCAGAAATAGGCATAGGAAAAATAATAAAAAAAAAAAAAATAAATACCCTGTATAAAAAAGAACGTAAATATATAGAGTGGGGTATGTCGTGCGGCGTATAGACTAAGTTTGAATAAATTATTCAATTCATGAATAAAATTCCATTCACTCATTTGGAATTCAACTCACAAACTGAGGGAATTACCCAAAGGTCTCAGCTATGGCCATTTACAGGGTATAGTCCAGTCGCGTGGTGGGCAAAAGTGATGCGAATTGCCTGTTCTTTGTTTACTGGAGTCTGGCCAGTGGGCGGCTTCAGCCCAAGGGTCTGGCCCGATCACGTATGCCCGCGTTGGCTGGAGGTCTTTGTTACCATTAAAATTTTGGCTGTGAACGTGGCTCAAAGACACGGCCAATGGCCAAGCTTATTGTGTACAGGTGGACAGGTGGGCAGGTGGGCAGGTTGGCAGGTGGAAAGGTGGATAGATGGACAGGTGGACAAGAAGACAGACAGATAAATAAACTGGTGGACAAATGGAGATATGAACAGATGGATGGAGGGAGGAATGGAGGTGGACAGGTGGACAGAGGGACAGGTGGGCATATGGACAGATGGACAGTTGGACAGATGGACAGTTGGACAGATGGACAGTGGGACAGATGGACAGTTGGACAGGTGGACAGAGGGACAGGTGGACAGAGGGACAGAGGGACAGGTGGACAGAGGGACAGGTGGACAATTGGACATCTGGACAGTTAGACAGTTGGACAGTTGGACAGTTGGACAGTTGGACAGTTGGACAGCTGGAAAGTTGCACAGTTGGACAGTTGGACAGCTGGATAGATGGATAGGTCTGGTCTCTACCATACGTCATGGTATCATGGTACACGAACAGATGCTATAATCCGGCAATTGATTTTATTTAACACACGCGCGGATTATGTAATTTTTTTTATAATTTTTGCTTTTATTTATTTTTTTGGTATTTTTGATTTTTTTTAATTTGTTTTGTTGTTGTTTGGTCGTAATTGTTGCATGAGTTGTGCAAAAGTACGCAAAGGGGAACTCTTTGCTGGGTGGAAGCTGCCGGCGGCGGTGGGGAGTGGGCGGTGTGAGTGTGTAAAAGGTTTACAGCTATAAATGACAATTGGAATTGAAATTAAAATAAAATTGAAATTGAATTTGAAATTGAATTTGAATTTGACGTTGAAGTTGAAGTTGAACAAATGAAAACAATGACACGGCGCCTGAGGCCGTTGCGTGGGTGGCGTGAGAAAGTCTACAATTGAAATGTTTTTGATTTCTCAATCAGAAATTTGAAATCAAATATGGAAGGTACTTCCCAATGGGAGGGAGGCACTCAGATTAGCCTCTTATTATTTGCAACTATAAATTATAATTATTTTATTTTTTAAGAGTAGAAAAATAGTTGTATTCATTTTATGGCCATTTATTTATCATGGGTGGAACTGAGAGTCAAATCGGCTGAAGCTATGTCCTTCTTTATGGGATTACTGATAAGTCGGGATTTTCAAATTTACAGCCATTCGAAAATCCGTTTAAGCTCCCCAGGCACTTACCTCGTTCGTCATCCTCCACCTGATCGTCGTCGTCTTTGTTGTTGTTGTGGTTGTCATCTTTGTTGTTGTCGTTGTCGTTGTCGTTGGACAACTTGTGGCTCAGCTGTTGCAGCGTAAAGTTGGTGGTGGCCGTGGTGTGCAGCTCGGTGAGATTACCCACATCATGTAACACCTCCAGCACAGTTGTCGTTGCGGCTGCTGCGTCATCCGCGAAGAGCTTCAGACTGTAGTTGACCTTATCCTCGAAGATGGATGCAATGTGGTTTTCCAGTTTGTTGCTAGTGGCCTCTGCACCATCGGCTGCCCCACCGCCACCAGTGACTGCCAGAAGATTCTCGCCAAGATTGCAATTATCCTTCAGGCTACATGTGGGATTTACTACAGCGGCCGCAGCGCCACTCAGGGCCCAGCTGCTGGGCAGATGCCCACAGGCGAGCAACAACAACAACGCCACGCAGTGCATCTCGACTGCTGCTCCAATTGGATACAGATTTATATATATATATATATATATTTATATATATATATTTAATGCTCGAGCTGGATTAATCAGCTCTCAGCTGGCACATAATCACCGGTCAGAACTCTACTCTTCTCACACTCAACTCGACTGGCGCGAACACCCAAAAAAAAAAAGTAAAATATTTAAGGATCGTGGAGAGGATGAACCACTGGTACCACGTGAACGTGCCCGACCGCTGGCCAAGTGAAATGAATTTATTTTCGCAATGAATTCTTCAACTTGGGGAATTCTTTGAGAATTAAATATGAAATATTTCGGGAGGTTCTTAGGCAAAACGCGGAGTATCGGATTGTCGGGAGGGGGAGCACTGCGAGTCTCTACTTAAACGACCCGCCAAGACGAAAGATTGAACGTCAACTGATTGTCCAAGTGCCGCCAAGCGTACGAAGACCGCTCTGACGGCGGCTTTTTGACGGCGTCTCCGACGGCTCCAACGGCTCCGACGGTTCCGATGGTTCCGACGGTTACGACGGTTCGGCGGTGCGCGCAGCTCAGCGACTCGGCTTAAGCTTAAAGTTTGAGCGTGTTGTGTGTGTGTATTGATGTGGTTGTATGTAGCGTGTGGTATGTGGTATATTTTTATGTGTGCGTGTGTGTGTGTGTGAGTGTGTGTGTGAGTTTAGTATGTGCGTTTGGTCTTTTTCTGCCGCTAACCGAAATTTCAAAACCAAATGCAAAGCGAATATTGAGCGGCTGCCACAACTTTTCAGCTGTTGCGGCGGCTGCTGGTGGTGCTGCGGCTGCTGGTGGTGCTGCGGCTGCGGCTGCTGGTGGTGCGGCTGCTGGTGGTGCTGCGGCTGCTGGCGGTGCGGCTGGTCGGGCTAGTGGTGATATTTGTGGTGCAGCACATCTCGCCAAGAATCAACAATTGCATTGGGACTCGTGGCCCGCATATCGAGTTGGCCCAATTCCATAATTTACTCGATACACGATACTCGATACTCGATACTAGCCACAACGTCCGATTCAATTATAAAGTAAAAACTTCCCAATCCACTTAAATTTGATTGATTGATCTATGGGCGATCGCTGGCAATTAATTTTGTCTCTCTCGCAATTCTCACAATTGAAGCGCGTTGTATTATTCATAATACGTCTATGGAACTACCAATTTTTCCCCATATACACATATACACACATATACACACATATGTATATATGTATTTATATATATATATACATTCATGCACACAATCATGAGAGTTTTTATAACCCATTAGCAGGCGATCGAGATCTAAGCACAGAAACATCTTCCCAAAGGCGCTTCAATTTTTCCTATAAAAAAATATAGAAATTAATTAAAAAAAAATTTAACTAATTATATATGAATTTAAAGAAGGTATAAAAATTGAAAGTGATTGGCTAAGTGCTGCCCTGAGCTCTGAGAAATATTCTATATACATCGATTCATATGAGGAATTCCAGAAATGAGCAGAGGAGAAGCTTTCAAAAAATTCTTAGAGGAATACCCAAAACTTCCACTCACTTTTAAAAGAAACCATAGAAAGGATGAGGGGGGGGGGGGGGGGATTCCTGATTTAAAACAGTTAAGAGCTCAATAAACTTTGGGCAGAGGAGAGGCTAGTCAAGTGGCAAGAATTTCACAAATTTTTTTTTAATTTCATTTACATATTAAGTCGATAATAAAAAAACTCTTGTTTGTTGACAAAAAAAAAAAAAAAATTAAAAAAAAAAACTTCGTTGATTGTTTTTAGCACATGATTTCGAAATTTGATGTTTTTTTATTTTTTATTTGATTTTTTTTGCTCAATCAGAGAATAAATAGATTGTCATCGTATATATTAAATGTGGAAGCAAAAAGTGGGTCGGCGAAAGATGTTTTGTATTTGAATGGAATATGACGACCCTCGGAGGTGAACCAGAACTGGGTTACCACTAGACATTGGAGATCACCAATGACCAATGGCCAATGGCCAATGGCCAATGGTCATTGGTCAATCATCAGTTGGTCAATCGTCAATTGTCAATCGTCAATTGTCAATTGTCAATTGTCAGTTCTTAGTCATCGACAATGGACAATTGTGAATCGCCGTGAAGTGGAGCTCCGGATCAGTTGAGCTCCAAGTCGGCCAAGTTTCGATTGTCGACTCCGAGCTGCCTGATAAGCGATTTTGCAACTGACCAAAGTTTTAGCCCGATTGAGAGAGACTAGCAAAAAGTCTACAAATAATTATAGCCAAGGTATTAGCTAACAACAATCCAACAACAACTAGTTTTTTTTAATGTTTTTTTCTCGCAAGACAAGCGCCTATAAACAACAACAACAACAACAACAACAGCAACTAAAAAAAAATCGCACAAATCTCTGGGGTTCCATGGGGCCAAAACGCCAAAACGCCAAGCGCCAAACGCCGAACGAGAAACAAGAAACTCAAAAGAACAATTTTTTGTTTGTTTATTTTTGTGTGGCTTATGTGTTAAACCGAAGGTTAAATACACTCACAATTTAAATATTTCAATTTAAAATCTTAATAGTCAGTTGGCTAATTGGTTAATGACATATAGAAGCTTGATTCATATCGAGTCAATCCTCAGATACCCCACACATGTTCCTTGCCCAAAAAATTCGTGTTTTTTGTTTTCAATCCTCGAGTTCATGCCTCCGGGAAGTATTTATTTTATGGTCTACTTTAATTAAACAGTAATTAAAACTAACCATAAATAATTTAATTTAATTATTAAGAATGAATTTTGAACTTAAAAAAGGATTTTAAATAATTTTGAAGTGAAACCTCTAGGTGATAAAAGCTAATATTAACACCCAAATTAAACCTAAAATTAATACTACAAAAAATACTAAAATTAAAATCATTATTAAAACTAACTATAAATAAGCTAATTTAATTATTAAGAATAAATTTTAAATTTCAGAAAGATTTTTAAATATTTTTAAAACTAAATCTCAAAGTGATTAAAGCTTATATAACTACTTAAATAAATACTAAAATTAAAACTACAATTAATACTAAAATTAATACTAAAATTAAAACCAAAACTAAAATGAACAATAAATAATTTAATTTAATTATTAGGAATGAATTTTAAATTTTAAAAACAATTTTAATTATTTTCTAAAGGGAACCTCGAAGTGATTAAAGCTTTTATATCTACTTAAATTAATACTCATATCAATACTAAAATAAATACTTAAATTAAAACTAAAATTAATACTAAAATTAATACTTAAATTAAAACCAAAATTAAAATGAACAATAAATAATTTAATTTAATTGTTAAGAATGAATTTTAAATTTGAAAAAGAATTTTAATTATTTTTTAAAGGGAACCTCAAAGTGATTTAAGCCTATATTACTACTTCAATTAATACTAAAATTAAAACTAAAATTAAAACTAAAATTAAAACTAAAATTAAAACTAAAATTAAAACTAAAATGAGTACTAAAATTAATGCTAAAATTAAAACCAAAATTAAATTAAGCAATAAGTAATTTAATTTGATAATTAAGAATGAATTTCGAATTGAAGAAAGAACTTTAAATATTTCCCAAGTGAAACCCCAAAATTTGAATTACCTTTTGAAGCCAATTTCCAAGGTGTCGAAGAAGATCGCTTGTAACTTATACCCCAAACTGCCCACTCATAGGCATTACGAGCTGAATGACAAGCTAATGATACCCTGCACTAGGGTGCATTAGGAAAAAAAAGTGAGCCGCTCGGTGTTTTTTTGTTGACGAAGATGACGTGGAGGATTGAGTGGTCAATTAGGTTCAAGCTTAGGGTAAATGGCTCCATGGAGGTCTTTAGGAAGACGAAGAATGTGTGGCTGCTGGCTACCGTCTGCAGCTCGCTACTTGGCTCCATTCAACTGGATGGCGGCAAGTGGATCGACAGCTGTGATCTATGGGCTCCAGCCAGAGACTCAGTCGGAGAATCGAAGAATCAGAGAGTCGGAGAGACGGAGACTTGTAGCGTATGCGCAATAAGCAGAAACTGACGCAAATTCGTTGAAAGTGAGTCTCTGGTTGCCAATATCAAATTACCCAAGCGCCTACTTCCAACAATTTACAGCGCGCTTAGCCATATAACTTGGCCAATGTCCGACTGTCCAGCTGTCCGGCAGCTAGAGCGATCGACCGGGCGACCAGGCAACCGGACGGACCGAGTGACGGAAAGAGCCAGAAACTAGAAGGAGACGGCCGGTTTAGGCCTGGTCTAAAAGCTGCGAGGTCTGTTTTGATTCGATTCTTGCAGCCAGTGAATTGCAAACGGAACCAAGACAAACATTCTCTTTCAGCCCGATGCCGGCTACCAGTTGCTGGCTGTTGGCTGGTGGCTGGTGGCTGGTGGCTGGTAGCTGGTGGCTTGTGGCTGGTGGTTGGTGGCAGTTCGTATTTGGTGGCAGCAGCAATTATTTTGCGACCGGTGGCCAAGAAGGAATGTGGCAATTGTGGCTCGAGTGCAGCCTTTGGCAAGCTGAACGAGTTTGGTTCCGCGGAACCAACGACAAACAGTATCTTATTAGCCGATTGGTTGGTCGGAGGGGAGGGGAGGGGAGAGGGACACGCCCGAGAGGGGCGGGTGCGTTGCGTTGTTGTGTACAATTTTCAAGTGGCAAGCAGCAACAGCCAATGTACAGTGAATGCAACAGCAACGGCAAAACAGTACCTGCAACTGCAACTGCAACTTCAGCTGCAACTCCGACTGCAACTTCACCAGCAACTGAGACAGCCACTGAGACAGCCACTGAGACAGCAACTGAGACAAGCAACGGCGACTGAGACGTCAACTGCACAAGTGTTGAGTGACTTGATTTAGTTGCATGCACTTCTTGCCACGCTGTTGCATCGTTCCCTGCCCGCAGCCGTTGCCCGTTTCTCAGTTGGGTAAGTTACCGTGGCCAATTGAAATGATGACTGACTTTTTGGCATTTTGTGTGAAAATTCATTTTTCCAGACTCTGATGAAACCGGAGAGATGAGTGACAGCTAGCCTGATACCCTGTAAACGATCGTCTGCCATCTGTTGCAAGTTCTAAACACTCGCCCTGCACTCGCACTTGGGCAAAGAATCAAGCGATGAGTTGCCTAGTGATGCAATGGAATGACTTTTCTATGGACTTGCCAAGTATTTGCCACATTTCACAATACGCACTTCACTTGCCAAATAAAAAGGCCAACAAAGCGCAACGCCTTAACTTGGCAACTCTTATGCAAAAGGGGAGGGCGTTGGGGGGTGGGGGGAGGAGGCACTTAAAAGCCGTGCTCCATTGATGATGTATTCTTGTTTGCACAACAAGCAAACTTAACACACAAAACACAAAACCCAAAACAGAAAACAGAAAACAGAAAACGCGTCGGCGACAGGTCATGTCGCAGATGTCGGCAATGGCCAAAAGACAAGACCAACTTAACTGACTGGAAACTATGCAAATGTTAGTAGTGGGCAGGGGGAGGGGGCTCCCCCATTTTCCGGCCACAAAACAAAAGGCGCATTCAATGGATGCAAATGCCCAGCCATGGAGAGTGTATCGAGTGTATCAAAAATGTATCAAGGTTTTAGAGACTCGAACAATTTAAACTAATTTTTTTAGCTGCCATAAACCACATTTCAATTTCCCCACACAAACTTCGAAAAATTGGGAAATTTTTAAAAAAAAACAAAAATAAAACTCAATTTGGAAATTCTTAAATTCCTGAGCTCAACTTCAATTTGGACGCAGCGCGAAAACCGTTTATGTTTATAGCTAGACTTTGCCACGCCCCAACTTGACGTGGGCGTTCTCAAAGCTGCATAATGAATGGTTATACAAAACGAGTATTTGGCAACTCCCCCCCTCCCTCTCCCGCCTTCCCATCCTCCTCACCACTAGATAAGAAACAAAGTGAGTTGCCAAACTGATTGATCCGCTGCGGTGAAGTGCATTAAAAATGCATCCAAAGAGTTGATCAAAGCTTTCGACACTCCCATTTAAAGAT
The DNA here is from genome assembly GCA_035044505.1 of Zaprionus lineosus. Classification (NCBI taxonomy): domain Eukaryota; kingdom Metazoa; phylum Arthropoda; class Insecta; order Diptera; family Drosophilidae; genus Zaprionus; species Zaprionus lineosus. The sequence continues at coordinate 1,034,931 of JAWNNX010000676.1, forward strand.
GCATTCAACGTGGATGATATTTATGCCCAGTTGGGCATCATGTTTGATGCCGTGGGAAATTGTTGATGGGCCGTGTAATCAATATAATGATGCGCCGCCACCCAATGGACTTCAAGTTTACTTCATCGCATTCAAGTTGCTCGCCTAAGTCTTTTGTTTCTGGACGCTGCATGCCATCGATTAGAGATCGTGTCGTGACACGAAAATGCACGACTAGATATAACGATATTTTATTATATATTCCAAAAGTTCAAAATATTTATTTCCTATAGCCTATCCAGCTGGAAGGTCAAGAGGCCTGAGGCCGGATTGGAATCCAATTGGAACTTTTTAGTTCCTACTGAACGATGATTCTGCGTTATTTTTTTTTTTTTTTTTGGTCAATAACAGTTCTAAAAATAGATTCAAGCCCCTCACGTACTTCTAGCTTCTGAAGCGGACAGGTCGTGCGTGTCGTGTCACGTCTGGTTTTCCATCTCGAGTGCTCGTCTGCCTGCAACATCTTTCTATTTGCTGCTGTTTTGTTAGAGCTTCAGCTTTTTTTCTTTTTGACTTTTTTTTATTTGATTTTTTTTTTTTTGTTTTTGGCTTTTAGCTTCATTGCATTGAACGCTTTCGTTTGCAGTGACCTTGGCAATTGTTAACCCATTTTCAGCTGTTGCGCTGCAACGATTCGTATCTGGAATTTTAAACAGTTTTCAATTGTTGATTTGCTTATGGCTGCCGCCCGCTCCCCAATCCCCGCCCCCAGCTGCCTTCTGCTGGCTGCTTTCTGGTTGCTTTCTGTTTACTGCTTGTTGGTTGTTCGTTTGTGGCTTGGCTGCTGCTTGTCGATTGTTGGCTGATTGTTGATTGCCAGTGCCTTGTTTTGGTTTTGAATCCATGGCAGACGCATGTAAACACATGCATGGGGCAGGGGGTATGGCCGCTGCTTAGATGGGCGATAATCCAAAATCCACAGCCAAAACTGTCAGTTCTTTGAAGGGCATTGACGCTGGCCTAAGCCCAAATCAAAGCCGTCAAGTCGACGTCATGATTAGTCATTGTTTTAATTGAAAATTTTATTTTTTTATTTTATTGCTTATTTCAATTAACAATTCCCTATAATAATACTAATTCACGGCACTTCAAATCTAAATTACGACAAGCAATTATCCTCCCACCCCCCCTCAAAAAAAAAAACAAAAATAAATAAAAAACAAATAAAATAAATTCAAAAAAACAAATAAAAAAAATTCAAAAAACAAATAAAGAACTTGAAAAACAATTAAAAGAATTTATCAGAATTTTAAATTTTATTGCTCTTTTCCTTGATTTAATTTTTAATTATTTTTTTATTTGTATTTTATTTCATTTAAATTGCGCACTTCAAAAGGGCATTCAATTAATTTATAATATAATATGTAATATATAATTTATATATAATATATATAAAATATATATAACAAATATATTAAGTATTCCATCAGGGGAATTCCCCAGTCTCGAAAAGGCATTATAGCTCGATCTTATGGCAAATAAATTAGCTGCCAAAAACTCTCGTATATATATTTCGATATCTGATATATCAAGATGTTGCATTTTTAAGGACTATATTATAATTGGATAAATCAGATTGGATATCTATATTTCATTCACAATTTTTATGAGCAGCTCAATTTAAACTTAAACAAATAAAAAAAGATTTTAAGCCTGACTCTGGAGGCTGCTTAAGCCGCGGCTAAAAGATACATTGATCGGCCTTAAGTATCGGGAGGATTGCGGAGTCAAAAGAAAAGACCCAAACAGAGTGTAAGAAATGAATGATTGAATTGGAATGGAATGTACAGTTATTTGGGCTTTGGTCGAGCAGTCAATCAGTCGCCTCAGGTGATGCAGGTGATTCAGTTAGTTAGTTAGTTAGTTAGTTGGTCAGTTAGTCAGTTAGTCAGTTAGTCAGTTAGTCAGTTAGTCAGTTAGTCAGTTAGTCAGTTAGTCAGTTAGTCAGCTAGTCAGTTAGTCAGTTAGTCAGTTAGTCAGTTAGTTAGCTAGTCAGTTAGTCAGTTAGTCAGTTAGTCAGTTAGTCAGTTAGTCAGTTAGTCAGTTAGTCAGTTAGTCAGTTAGTCAGCTAGTCAGTTAGTCAGTTAGTCAGTTAGTCAGTTAGTCAGTTAGTCAGTTAGTCAGTTAGTCAGTTAGTCAGTTAGTCAGTTAGTCAGTTAGTCAGTTAGTCAGTTAGTCAGTTAGTCAGTTAGTCAGTTAGTCAGTTAGTCAGTTAGTCAGTTAGTCAGTTAGTCAGTTAGTCAGTTAGTCAGTTAGTCAGTTAGTCAGTTAGTCAGTTAGTCAGTTAGTCAGTTAGTCAGTTAGTCAGTTAGTCAGTTAGTCAGTTAGTCAGTTAGTCAGTTAGTCAGTTAGTCAGTTAGTCAGTTAGTCAGTTAGTCAGTTAGTCAGTTAGTCAGTTAGTCAGTTAGTCAGTTAGTCAGTTAGTCAGTTAGTCAGTTAGTCAGTTAGTCAGTTAGTCAGTTAGTCAGTTAGTCAGTTAGTCAGTTAGTCAGTTAGTCAGTTAGTCAGTTAGTCAGTTAGTCAGTTAGTCAGTTAGTCAGTTAGTCAGTTAGTCAGTTAGTCAGTTAGTCAGTTAGTCAGTTAGTCAGTTAGTCAGTTAGTCAGTTAGTCAGTTAGTCAGTTAGTCAGTTGGGCAATTGGTCTGTCAGTCATGCGAGGTATCTAAATCTTAATGACACGCCAGCCAAGAGCCAACGCCCAGTATTTGAGTGAAGCCCCGCGCCGGCCCCTTCCAAAGCGAACTCAAGTTGAGTGAAGGATGTGAGTCACAGACTGCACTTAGCTACTTCTTCTGTGCTTATAGAGAGACCCTGAGGGGAAAAAGAGAATTACAGATACAGAGATAACAGAGACAAAGAAAGACTAGAAGACACATAAAAAAGATGTCAAGTCTATAAAAGAAGCGATTCTCAGCTTTGGGTTGGGGTTACGAATTGGAGATACTCTATAGCATGATCGGGGGTACTTGAGGAGTGGGAGAATATTTATACATATCTAAATCAGGATTAAAGGATACAGTAATTACTTCCGTTTTTCAAGTTTTTCTTTGTTTCTTCCCTCCTCTCTTTCATTCTACCTTCTGAGACTCTGCAAGTATTGAAATTAATCGCAAGTCATTTACGGGATGGCTTTCAGTCATGCCCAACACAAGTTATATTACATTTTATGATGGTCTCCATCTGGAATGAGTTATCCCAACTCGGTTCTTGTGACTTCGTCTGTTGGCAACCAAAAACCTGTTCAATTAACGGACAACATTGTCACCTCTTGGTAATGCCAGTTGTACACTCAAAGCGCTTTTGGCTGTTGTTCTTCTTGTTGTTGTCTTTTTTTGTTGTTGGCTATAATTGAAGACACTTTAAGAATAAGGAAACAAAAACACAAGAGATGGAGTAGGGAACGGAAAGAGAGAGAGAGAGTGAGAGAGAGGGGAAGGGGGAGAGACTCTTAGAAGGAGAGGTGGGTAAATAGCCAGTGGTCATCCATTTAGCAAGCTCGCCAAACCAGACTTGAGGCAATAAATCTCAAATATGCGATATACGTAGAATCTTCAAAAGCATAACAACAACAACAATAACAGCAATAACAACAAAATTAACAACCACAACAACAACATCCATAACAGCTACAACAACCACAACACAATTAACTAAAATTGTCGACATCAACTTAGACGCTATAAAAGCGATTTATTTGCGCGTATTTAACGCCTCATAGACACACACACACACAGGCTCGTACACACACACACACACATGCAAAGACATACTTAAGCCTGCACTGATATATGATTTGTACTGAACAACTCATATACGTCCCCTCATATATGTCCCCCCATATATGTCCCCTCATATATGTCCCCTCCCATATGTGTCCCCTTCATATGTGACCCCCCTCATATGTGACTCCTCGTTCTTCTTCTTGCCCCCTCAAGTTCAAGGTATTATCAAAAAGTAAAAACAGAGACTAAAATTCGCTAGGCAATGCCAACTAAAATAAAAACTATAAAAACAATCAAAAAGAAAAAGACATGAATAAAATATTACCATAAATATAAAAAAAAAAAATATAAAAAAAAATTTCAAGTAGTTTTTTTTTATAGCCCGATCCCTCGATGGATTGGGTGAAAAGGGTATATTAAACGGGTTTACAGTAAGTCTTCGATTGTGGCAGTTGATACCCTACAAAGCAAATGGAGGAGAAACCTTTGATTGGAAATCAACAAAAGATTGGATCAATCGATTATTTAGATAAAAAGATAGACGAGCCATAGATCAGGTTTGTGACGATCCCGAGATCTCGAGATCTCCAGATCCCAAAGAACTCTCTGCTCTCTGAAGGGGTATAAAATATGTAAAGAATTTGGTAAGAAGAACTTAAAGAATAAAAAAAATATTTTAAAAGATAACTAAATTTAAGTTAAATTTTAAAAATTAAAATTGTTTAAATAATATATAAATAATTTATTATTAAATAGTTTTTAAGTTTAAAAAATAAAAATAAATAAATATAAATATAATTTTAATTTATATAAAGAAAGAAAAATCGTCTTTTAATATAAAAAAAAAAATTATTAAAAAAAAATAGCCGCTTTATGAAAGTCAAATATTTCACTATAAAATATAAATAAAAATCTGGAAATATTAAATTAAATTAAACTTAAATGTAGAGTATCCGCAGGTCGACCAAGTCCCATTTCTTATCATCAAATTCGATTTCTATTTCTTTTGCTTACATCAGAGGTTCTCGAACTTTGGAGACTCTGTGGACACGCACGTTTGGGGCTCGAGTGACCTTTGAGTCGTTCATTGAGCTTTAATGGCTCCACAGTTGAAGCTTCTTGGGGGTCCGGGAACTTCTTGAGCCCCCAATTAACCATTATTATATGACTGCCATAGAGTTATGCTATTTTGAAAGTTGTGCGACTTGCCGAGAGCCTTAATAGACATAGATGCTTAATTGAATCTATGAACTGATCATTGTCTTATTTGGCTAAACTCGTTGTTGTTGTTGTTGTTGTTGTTGTTTATTAAAATGATTTACATAACTTTAATGATCATCGGTCTATTATTATAGCTAACTATTGTGTGTATGTACTCTGTATAGGAACTGCACCCTTTTCATCTGGACGAATCGTGTGAAATTTTGATCGCACCGCAAACAAAAAAGGCCTCAAAATTCAAGATTCAATCTCATGGGTCAAACATCATGTAGATGAAATCGATAGACCTAAAAACAAAAAATAAATAAAAATTAAAAAAAATAATAATAAAATCGGCCCCAACGATGAGTTGGCTGTATTTGCAAATCTGTAAAGCCTTGAGACTCCAAATATTTGACTTTATTAATGGGCAAGGGGAATGCGCAAAAAAAAAAAGCCCATGTCTATCACTTTGCCCGGAACTAGACAGCGCACTGAGGCGTGTCCCCAGTCTCAGTGGAGCAATTTATTCCTATTTCCCGATAGTATCGAACTTTGGACCAACTCGATCTGAAATGTTTTTAGATGATATATCAGACTATTTCAAATGTGAATGATTCGGTCAAATTAACCGCAATGAAGCTTGACTGAACCGCCCAGCCCCAAAGGTTTCAACTCATCTACACGCATTCCCAGGCGCCTAAACAGATATTTGCCAGCGACCCAACGGAAGTCGTCATGTCTCCACTGTCCAACAAATCCAACAATCCAAGCATCCAAATATTTACTTTACCTCTGTTTATCCAACGATTGATGAGCTGTCATTTTCGATGGCTGAAGTAGCTCCGTAGCTGCGTAGCTGGTAGCACGGGTGCCTCAGTGGCAGCTCCTCCTCGGAAAACTAAAGAACAGCTCATAAATAAATAAATAAATAAATATGGAAATCTATGGCGGACAAAGACATAGATAATTAGAGAATATAATTAGTTAATGCAATCAGAATTTTAAGTATTTAAGTATATATATATATATATATATATATATATATATATATATGTATATGTATATGTATGTATGTATATATATATCTACATACATATATATATCAGTATGTAAGGGCTTTGCATATTTTCCAAAAATGTTAACGATTTTTTTAATTTTTCAGCGCATCATTTCCAATGATGAATGAAGCCCTTAAGACTTAAAATAAAAAAAGACAAGTTAAATACAGTTCATAATTTGAAAAAAAAATTTTATATAAATTAATTAATTTGTTAATATTTTTTATAGTAAGAATAATAAAAAATAATAAGCGAAAATTAAATATGCATAGAAACGATGATTCAGGCAACAAACTTGTATGGGAATAGAAGCAGGATGAATAAAATAAAAAAAATAAATATAAAATAAAAAAATAAATATAATATATAGATAAAAATATCCGAAATTGGGAATCTTATGAAAATTAATTTGTTATTATATTTTTATAAAAATTTTTTAAAGGAATAATAAAGCTAATAATAAGAGAAAATTAAATGTGCATAGAAATAGGAACAATGACTTAGGCAACGAACTTGTATGGGAATAGAAGCAGAATGTATAAAATAAATAAATAATAATAAAATAAATGAAATAAAATTAATATAATATATATATAAATTGATCGGAAATTGGTAATCTTAAGAAAAATGATTTTAAAAAAATAGTAGTATTAATAAAGCTTATAATAAGAGAAAATAAGTTTTGGCTGGGAGTCAAAGGATGACCAAAACGATGACTTAGGCAACAAACTTATGTAGGAGTAAAAGAAAAATAAATTAAAAATTAAATATAAAAATTGTAATATCTAAATGTATAAACGTTAATAAAGTTTTTTTATTTTAAAGAAAAGCAAAACTACAGACTGAAAAATAAATACAACAACAAATGATCGTAAATAATAAAAATAAATTTAAAATCAAATATAAAATAGCTAAATAAATTAAAAAAAAAAAAATAAACAATAAAAACATTTTTCAAGCATTCCAGCAACAATAGAATCCAATTCAAAATATTACAACATACCGTTTCTTAACTCAAATCAATCAATTAAGCAACGAACTCAAATATCATCCAAGCTTGGATGCAGTTTCAAAGGCACACAAATTGTTGCATCCAAATTGTTATTAATTTTATTAGTCAACGCTTCGATCGAGTCATGAATAGACCGGCTAATAAACTGCACTCCAGTGGAAAGCCCCCACAGAGTAATCTTTTGAATGGACCAACCCCTGATCATGGTATGGATACTGGATACTGGAACTGGTTCTGCAACATCGAGAGATGAATGACTTGGATGTCGTAGGTGAGATGTAACAATCGATTGGATTGGATTACCCTCCTCCCAGTATGTAGACAAAACTGTCAGCGTCTAAATTTCATATAACAGCCCATAGATAGAGTCCCATTAGCGACTCTGCCCGATGCTCGTAGAAGCTCCCCCCGGGCTCCTCCGGGCAGGCAAAAGCTGCACTTTTTTTTTCAAAACGTGCGTTTTAGACATTTTCGGTATGCAAAGGTCAAGATTCGATGCGATGATTTGTGTTAATGATGATTTACATTGAAAATTCCAATTTAAACACGCACACACACACACACAGAAATGGAAGGGGTTAAGCGCAGTTCTGGTTCAAGGTCGTTTTCCGGACACAACCTTCTCGTCGTAAACATTAAATATATTAAAAAGCCCAAAAAATTATGTTTAACAAAAAAAAATTTGTCAGTTGCTGCGCTCAGCGAATTGATGCACATTTCCACGTTGGATGGGTGAAGAACGGGGGAGGGGTTGAATTTGGCGAGTCTATGGGTTGTGGGAAAATACTTTAAAGTGCATGTTTTACGAGCCATTTGGCAAAGTTATACAAATAAACATAAATAATATATGATCGTAAAGACACATATTTATTGATGCTTGGCATTGCTTTTAATTATGAAAAATAATCACAAAAAATACTAATTTAATATATTTTAATTCTCGCGACCCTGTGAGCAACTGATGTACACCTCTCAACTACGTTCATCACAGAAACTAATAAAAAATAAATCTATTAAGTATAAGTATATAAGTATTTAATTTATTTTTATTTAAGTTTTATTTTAATTTAATTTTATTATTTTTTTTGTTATTTTATTTATTTTTTAATTTGTGTTTTATTTTAATTTTATATATTTATTTTATTTTTTTATTTTATTTTATTTTAATTTTATTTTAAAGTTTTATTTTTATTTTTATTTTAATAACATTAATTAATATATATAATATTTCATTTCATTTTTTCATTTTTATTTTATTTCATTTTTTTATTTTTAAATTATTTTTATTCGTATTTTTTTTTTATTTTATAAAATTTTATTTTTGTTTTATTTTATTATTTTTTTTTTAAATTTATTTTGCTAGATTTTATTTAAATTTAAATATTTGTTCTATTTATTTTTTCATTCAATTAATTTTTATTTTATTTCATTTTTATTTAGTTTAATTTTAATTTTATTTAATTTTTATTTTGTATTTGTATTTTATTTAATTTTTACCTTATTTTATCTTTATTTAATTGAAATTGTATTTCTTTTATTTTTGTCTTATTTAATTTAATTATAATTTTATTTTATTTTAATTTTATAATTTTTAGTTTATAATTTCTTTTTAGTTTACTTAATTTTGTATTTCATTAAATTTATTTTTTTAATTTATTATATGCTCTTCAATTGACTCTAGGGCATTTGCTGTTGTTGTTGTTGTTGTTGTTGTTGCTTTATTCAAATCTTGACCATTCCCCACATATGGGCAATCGCATGTCAAGTGCAGAAAATTTGTTTCCATTATTCCAAAAAAAAAAATGTCGACTCTAGACTCCAAAGGTAAACACGTCCAAGCGAAACGTCCAACCGAACACGTCCAAGTGCGTAATAATCGCACGATCATTGAGCTTAAGACGCCATTGGGGGACATTGGGCAACGAGCCATCGACTAACATCAACTATCGACCATGTGTTTGTGTGTGTGTGAGTGTGTACGTGTGTATGGACAGGTGGGGCTGTCTGCTTACAAGACACGTGTAGTGCCAAATCAGGTCCCTCAAGCCCCAAGCCTCAAGCCACAAGACACAAGTCAAAAGCAGAAAACCCGAACTCGACCTTGACACAGCGGCGGCATGTGAAGAATGTGAGAGTCTTAATGGTTGGTGGGAGGGGGGTTCTATTGGGCATTGCTACTATTAAATTGGCCCCACGTTCCTTCTTTGGCTATTATAATTATTCTTTGTTTGGGGGGAAACTGGTTCCTAATTATTATTTTATATTTTCTGGCCACTTGTCAAGTGAAAAAGACTTCCTCGAAAATATAAAAGATTCTCTACGCGTACTTTAACATCTCATATGATATGTGTTTTTTTTTTATTATTATTATTTTTCTATTTTTATTTTGTTGTTTTTAAATCGGTTAGACATTGCTCTTGAACCGGTCTTTAAGTATCAGTATCACTGTCTACCTTACACTGGCTCCCACATTAAATATGATGTGTGCGCCTAGAAAATTCTCCCTTGGGAAAGGCATCGAAGCGTGAATAAAAAAAATTACAATAACTTGAAAATTATTGCCAAATTATATGACAGATTAAAAGTTATGTTCCATGGAAATTAAAAATATTATCTGAAAGCCATATATATACCACATATATCAGATATGAATGCCCATCAGAACATAAATCACCTGTGGCCCGCAACATGCCACCTGCCAGCAGCTCAGCCAGAGGTAAACCCCTGATGCTATATGAGACTCGCGCCTACGAAGATCGCTATTCGTGGCTCAGTCTCTTGGCTAAAAGTAAAGCGCCAAAAAGTATTCCAGCGTTTAGGCCACAAATAATTGGCTTAAAGGCGAGTGTGGTAAGCATAAATAATAAAGGGTGGAGCGAATATTATACATATTTATATTATATTATATATGGATATTAGCTGATATTTTGCAGTAATTAAAAAATATATATAATCTATAGACTCTGATTAATTATAAGGACATAAGTTATCCTTGCTCTTTACCAGAGTCTATAGATTATATTATTTATAAGTTTACTTATTTAGTTGAGAGACTTAATTCAATTTTCAAGGTATTAAAAGATTATGTACATTTTTACTATATTTATTTTCATGTATTCAAAAATACCAAAAATATATAAAAATATTTTTTATTTAAATAAATATTTATTTAGAAATATTCTGTAAATATTTGATACAAATATATATTATTTTTTTGTTTTTTTTTTTTATAAATAAAAACCTTACCTGTTATTATAGAGACGCGTTAGCTTTTGGACTTTCGGCTAGTAAATTTATATTTATTTTTTATATTATATTAAATTATTATTATTATTATTATTATTATTATTATAGTATTATATTATTATATTATTATATTATATTATATTATATTATATATTATATTATTATATTATTATTTAGTTTTATTTATTAATATCAGCACATAAAATCTTAAATCAAAACAAATTAAATATTATAATATTCTTCTGAGAGCTACATGAATATATTTATTTTTTTTAAATGTTTCTAGAACTTTGACTAAATATGATATTTAAGTATATAATAATAATAACAATAATTAATAAAAAATCAAAAAATATTAGGAAAAATAAAATATTTAATATTTGTATTTTATATTGTTCCAGAGAGTAACCAAAAGTCATGTAAACCCAAAAGCTTGACATTAAATAAATATAAATAAAAATAAATACTAAAAATATGCTTATACGTATACGTTATATATACACATTCGATCTGTAGTCTTGAAATAAATGCACTTCAACTATAAATATAATATAGATTATATTTAATAGTCACATCTATATTATATATAATTATAATCAGTTGATCGGGTGCAATGCAAAACGCAGTGACAGATGCTAATGGGCATCCATATCAAGGTATCTACACATATGAATTGTGATCGTCGCCGGTCGCCAGTCGCCAAAGTCTAGCTATCAGGTCTACAAGTAATATATATATATATATATATATTCATACATATATATACTTATATTCATATTCATAGAATCTTCATACGTACTTGTAATATTTTTGTAGTACAGTATATACCGCTTATATGCAAACCCTATAATGCAGACAACATTTTGCATATACGCGATATTTCCTTTTAAGCAATTAAAATTAATAATTATTATTTTATAATGATGTTTAAAAATAAAATAATTTTGCGTTTAAGCAATATTTGCATATAAGCAGTTTGCATATAGCCGATATATACTGTATATTTCTATGGTACAATTGAAAAACATAAAAAAAGCAAAAAAAAAAAAAAACAAATAACAAATCTATGAAATGAACTTTGGATCTGGTTCCAAGTGAGGAAATTCAAAAACAAACAAGCCAATTTTTTTATTATAAACTTTTTTAGATTGTCATGCAAAAAGAAAATAAAAAAACAAGATCATAAATGTTTACAAAAATTATCCGCAAGTTGTTTTTTACCTCTAAGCCGAAACATCTTTTAGTTTACATACATATACTTATACATATAGTATATACTAGCACAACTAGTATATGCTATTAATATTAGTATATACTATATACTTACTCAGTTATTTATATAGTTAGAAGCTCTTCAGCTTATAACTATTTGTAGCTTACATTGGCCTCCAGCATTCGCGTCGCGATTTCTATGTGGGTCACCCCCGAGGCTTATTAAGAACTCGTTTCCCCTTGCAATTCATTCGTGTTCATCGTAAATTCTACGCTACTACGCGTTACGCTCGGCGTTGCTTCCCCCCCTTTGTTTCAACTCCCTTGCCCAGGCATTGACCATGCAACGCCTTCTGAGAGCGAATGGCAAAGATTGACAGGTTGTTGTTTAACTGAGTTATAACTACGATCAACGGGCATTTGCGAATAACTGTTATCCACATGTAACTATCTTTAGGTAGTCATTTATTTATTTAATATAATATAATAATTTTAATATTAAGCTCATTAACTATTATTTATTATTATTTTAATTTAAAATTAATTTATATTTTTATTAATTAATATTAGGTGAAAGTTTTAATATGTTTTTAATTTATTTATTTATGTTCTGGAATTATTTAACTAAGAGTGATTAAAATTTATTTTATTTTATTTAATTTTTTTATTTTTTATTTCTACTTATAATTATTTATTGTATATATGTATATTATTTTATAATTTAATTTTATTTAATTTAATATACATATCAGGAAAAGTCAGGTCATAGTTAAGAGATTTTTTTACTGGCTTAATATTTTATATGATACTTTTTTATTATTACACAAAAAACCTGCTATTTAATTTATTTACAAATTTAAGGATTACAATTATTTTATTTTTTTTTTATTTTTAATTATTTATTTATTTTTAATCATTTTATTCCAATAGCCTTCAGCTCATCTCTAGTCATACTGATCTCAAAATTAGATCTTATTTATGTTTTATTTTTTTAGACAAACACTTTAATTATTTTTATATCAGTAAAAAAATAAATATATAAATTTTAATTTTTAAATTTTATTATTCCACTTTTATAGAGTATCTGAAAAAGATCTCGATTCGCTTGCGAATTTTTTTTTTTCAAAACTTACACGATCGCCACTAAAGTCGGTCGTTCGTCAAACCCGACGATTGCTTGGCGAATTTAGTTGATTTAGTTCATTTAGTGTCAGAGAAGCGAGCGGTTGTTTTGAACGCGCTCCAAAACAAAAAAAAACAACTATAAATTAATCAAAACTATTATTTAAACTTGAAAAGAAAAAAATTAAATTTTTTTTAATATTGAGCCCAACGAATCAAAAGCCACCTTAGCGTGTATTGAGTTTCGAAAATTAAAATCGGATTCAAAAATATATTTCCAAGAAAGATAAACTAGTATCTATTATTATATATATACTAATACACATATACATATACATATACAAATACACTCACACTCACACATTCACCATGAACACCTTGGCACTATTCGCCTTTGCCTTGTGGGCGATATTTTTGCGGTATTTGCCGCAGATTCTGAACTTCATTAAGCTGCAGCGATTCGCAAAGACGTTGCCAGGACCCACAGTGGGTGAGCTCATAGCCAATGTGAAGAAAGGAGGTAAGCAAAAGGAGCGGCAATAATCAAGTGCACAACAAAAATAAAATATCCTTATGTTTCTCGCAGAGATCCTCAATTGGCTGAAGGAGTTGCGGCTGCGTCATGGACCTGTGTTCCGAATTTGGTTTGGCAAGGACCTTATGGTGTTCTTCACCTCGCCGGAGGACATCAAGCAGCTGCTGGGCAACAATTCGCTGATTTACAAGTCACGAAACTATGAGCTGGTGGAGCCTTGGCTGGGCAAAGGACTCCTCACCAATGGCGGCGAGTCCTGGCATCGTCGACGTAAGTTGTTGACTCCTGGCTTCCACTTTCGCATACTCAGCGAGTTCAAGGAGCCCATGGAGGAGAACTGCAGGATATTAGTGAGCAGATTGCGTGAGCACGCCGATGGCAAACCCTTCGACATTTATCCTTACATAACGCTATTCGCCCTGGACGCCATCTGTGAGACTGCGATGGGCATTAAGAAGCACGCCCAGATGCAGAGTGACTCGGAGTACGTGCGCGCGGTGCAAACGTAAGTGTCAAGATCCGGTTGAAGGTCCTAGATATCCTTTATGTGATCCTTTTATAAATGTTCTTTCTAGTATTTGCCGCATCCTGCACAAACAGAGCTTCTCCTTTTGGCAGCGTTTCAATCTTCTGTTCAGACTCTCGTCTGCGGGTCGAATGCGAAATGCGGCACTGCGTGTGCTCCACGATGAGACCAATCGGGTGATTCATCTCCGGCGTAAGCTGTTGCAGCAATCTCAGGCTGAGCAACAGAGTAAGGAGCAACAGGACAACGATGTGGGCACTAAGCGGCGCCTGGCCTTCCTGGACATGCTGCTTCTATCACAGCTTGAGGGCACAGCGGATCTCACAGACGTGGAAATACGCGAGGAGGTGGACACATTTATGTTCGAAGGACATGACACGACAAGCTCCGCCATAGCCTTTGCCATCAGCTTGATATCCAAGCATCCGGAGGTTCAGCAACGCGTCTTCGAGGAGGCGACCGAACTGGAGGGTCGCGAGAAAGAGTCCATGCCCTACCTGGAGGCAGTGATCAAGGAAACCCTGCGGCTATACCCTTCTGTGCCCTTCTTCTCACGCAAAGTTGTGGAGGATTTGCAGGTGGGCAACATAACGGTACCCAAAGGTGCATCCATTAGCAATCTGGTCTATATGCTGCATCGCGATCCGGACAGCTTTCCCGATCCCGAACGCTTTGATCCCGATCGCTTTTACCTCAACGAGAGTCAAATGCATCCCTTCGCCTTTGCCGCCTTCAGTGCAGGACCTCGAAATTGCATAGGTTCGTAGCCCTTGGTGAATCTTCTCCAAAATCCTATATTTGATTACCTCACTTTGATTTACAGGTCAAAAGTTCGCCATGCTCGAACTCAAGTGCTCCCTGTCGATGCTCCTGCGCAGCTACGAGTTCCTGGCCGTTGACGATCATGTACCCAATCCCCTGGCCGAGTTGGTCATGAAGAGCGGCAATGGCATTATGGTACGCATACGGCCACGCCCCAACGCCCATTAAGTATCACCTGATCCGGCGAATCCTCACTAGTTATTCCGAAAATGAGGCGTGTCATAAAATTCCCTTTTTTTTTTGGACTATCAAAAATCATGTCAAATTTCATTCTTGTTTACGCTTCATGCTCATAGGTTAATAGGTTGATAAATAAAAATAAGTATTTTTCCAATAATAAACGCATTATTTTGGTAAACAACAGATTTACAGAGTGTTCATTGATAAACGAAACTCTTTGAAAGCCCAAAGTCATCATTAGTGGGCATTACCTAAGTCAATCCTAAGATTCGCACACGCACATGACTTAAGGTGTGCCCTACACCAAAAGGAGCATATCAGCTATGAGGGTTAATTTGTTATATGCACACATATGATTTATATTATATACTTACACATATCTTAAGATTATATACCACTGTATATATATATATTTTTGTATACTTACCCAAACATCAGCTACATATATAAAGGGTATTATCTTGATCGTCAAAGCCCATCATAAAATTGATAGTTTCTGTTCGTTTATGATACGAAAACAAAAACTATAATATAAAAGTAGTGAAAGAGTAGGCTTAAAAGGAAGGATGTGCTCGACTATACCATACCCTTTAAGTAAGTATCTTCACATACAAAGAGAGCAGAGAGAAAATTCCTGATGATGTTTTATAGGAGTGTTATAAAGGGATTGTGAACCGCCTTATATAGTAGACATTTTTTATAGTGAATATGCAACTAGAAATACCCTGTATTAAATGGAAGACATATTAAACTTAAGACTAAAAATGATAATCCTTGTTAAAGAGGCTCATTCTTTCTCAGTTATTTTTATTAATTTTAAATAAATTTTATTTTAATTTAATTTATTATAATGTTAAATAAATTTTGTTTCAATTTATTATAATTTAATATAATTTAATTTAATTTAATTTAATATAATTTTATATTATTATAATTAATTTTAATATAATTTTAATTTAATATAATTTGAATTATATATAAATATAATTTTAATTTAATATAATTTTAATTTAATGTAATTATAATTTTATATAATTTTAATTTAATACAATTTTAATTTAATTTAATTTTTATTTAATATAATTTTAATTTAATATAAATTTAATTTAATACAATTTTTAATTAATTTAATCTTAATTTGATATAATTTTAAATTAGTTTAATTAAGTCTTCATTTTTGGCCTCGGAGCTATAGGAACAAAATTCGGAGTGTGGAGTATACCCCATTTGCCGTCGCATGGTCATGGGTACCACCCATTGAGTTCGAAATCGTGCCGATAAGCAAATCGGACCACAAGCCCAGAGGATGTTATCTCTGCGGTCCACTGATAACGATGACGATGACGCATTTGGAGTGGAGGGCGAATGTGTGTGGGGTCCAAAGGGATTGAAAGTAGGGCAAACTCGTAGAGCACGCCGAATGCTATCAGGCAATGACAGTGGAACTTGAACCACCCTGATTAACAGTGTTTGAACTTAGAGTCCAAGCCAATTGTTCATTTAAATGTTTAATAACAATAGAAAAACAATGAAAGGAAACACAAGGTACAGTAATAAATTTGTTAATTGGTTTATTTTACGCACTTCTCAACTTCGGAAATAAAATGTACATATGCATAAATATATATATATTATATATGATATATATATTTATTTATTTATTCATTTATTTATTTATTCATTTATTTATTCATTCATTTATTTATTTGTTTGTTTAGTTTTAATTTATTTTATAGCGAAATATTGTTCTCACATTAACATCTAAAGCCAACAGTTGTTTCAACAGCATAAATATAGTTTTATTATTGTTTATGTATATGTATATGTATATATACATATGTATATACACACATATACATATGTATATACACATATATATGTACGTACCTCTGTGTACATTGAAGCTTGAATAGTTCGAGATATAGATACATAGATACAGAGATACAGATACAGTTATAGGCATAGGAATAGGTATAGTTATATACTTAATCTGAACTCTGCTAGATCCATTAAATATAACGATACACATACATACAAACATATTGCTAACCAACGGGTCGTTGGCTGTGGTGTGTTCCCTGACAATTCCTTAAGCTAAATATCCTTTGCGAGCCCATATATCATATATTATAATACAAACATATATATATATATATATATATATATATATATATATATATATATATATATATATTATGTATATATATATACATATTTATATATTTATATACTTTATATATATTCGTAATAATCGTAATGTGTTTGTATTTGTAGTCCTCATAAGTATCCTGTTAACAACTATATAAATTCCTTTACAATAAGTTAACCGTTTGTTGAATGCTGTTTATGGTTTAAGGTTTATGGCTTCCTGAATTGGAATTTAAATATTTGGTATTTAATATATTTTGTTTGCTATTTGGTATTTACTATTTTGTATTTACCGTTTGGTATTTTCTATTTGGTATATTCTATTTAATATATTCAATTTAATATTTGCTATTTGTTATAAGGTATATTGTGTTTGGTATTTTTTATTTGGTATTTTTTGTGTTTGCTATATTATATTAAGTATTTTAGTATCTGGTATGTTACATATTCCCTATCTAGATTGCCTTCAATTTCCTTAGTGTTGTTGTTGTTGTTGCTTATGTTTTGCTTTGTGCCCACTTTCGATCTCTACGTATTACCCATTAATCTAATCATTAATCCTTCGATTTATAAACATTATCTATAAAATATACAAGCTTCGTAAGTATTTGCATAGCTTTGCATTTGTATTCGTCGGGTAAGCCAAATGAGAACTAATGATATGATGCGACTAGCATTGGGAGGATCTAGAAATATCGTAGAATTCTATATATATATATATATTTTATCATTAATTCATTAACTGTTATTTTTTTTTAATTATTTGTTAATCGTTAATCATGAATAACTGTACTTAAGGTCTGTTCCCATATCCTTGCAGTAGGATAGATTGTAAAACTGAGAATTTATCGATAAACTATGCCATTTATAGGAACAAGCACGCGAGGTTTTTTTCTACGCAACGGAACGGACGATCCTAAGTAGGAACAACGGAATTGAATTTAAAAAGGATATGCGATAAAGCTGCTATAGGAACCATTGCTAAATGTTAACTCAACTTGTCTGTAAAACTATTGATGTCTGCAAGGATATTCAAGTTTCGATCTGAAGTCGATTAATATATATATATATATAATGGTTGGAACTTTGGGGCCCCTCAAGGGGCTGTTTATAGCCAAGGTATACAAATGGTGCGACAGACTTCACGTCTGTGGGGCTGGGGATGCGGTTCCTCGCCAGTGGGACCACCTCCACCTCCACCGCCACCTCCGCCGCCACCGAACTTAAAGAAGGAACTCCTTCGTCAGTGCTTGCGATGGGCCTGAGGCGAGTGGCCAGTTGCGGTGCCAATGCTGGAACTGTGTCCAGTGCTGGCGACGGGGCCGACACTGCCCTCAGGCATCGATTGCATGGGAGCGGCGACGCTGCCGTAGCTGGCACGCTGCTGCGCATACAATTGCTGCTGTTGATGAAGTGGTGGTGGCTGGTGATGATGCGAGCTGCCAGCTGGCGCTGCCGTCAACGTTGAGGCACGTGCCAGCCGCTTGGGTATGACAAATGGTGGCGGCGGCTGTGGTGTGTATTGCGGCGGTGTCGAATTGGCAGAAGCTTGACGCACAAAGGATCGCGTTGGCTGCACCTGCACAGATCCACTGCGGGCAATGGCGCCCGTGCGTGGCGGTATCGCCGGTGGCGGGCCAGGCGGTGGGCCACGCAGCTTCGGCGGCGGCGAGGTGATGCTCACCAAGCTCTCCGTCGACGTCTGCGAGGGCACACGCGGCGGCAACTGTGGCAAGTGTCCATGTGCTGACGCCGCAGCAGAGGGCAGCTTGGCGTGCGGCTGCACCGTTGACATTGTAATCGTGGGCTTCTGCATGGGCACAGTATGACGTATGGTGATGTTACCGACCTGAGGCTTCACCCCGGCGCTGTGGCCGCTCATCCCTGTAGTGGTGGCAGTCGTAACGGTAACAGTGGCAACGTTACTGCTCTGAGCAGAACGCATCGACTGTGTGTGGGCGGGTGATTGCCCTGGGGCATGTGACGGAGCTGCTGCTGCTGTTGGTGGTGGTGCGGATGCTGCAGTCGGTGCTGTCGATTTTTGCTGGTGCTTCTGTTTCTGCTGGGCGTGTATATCCTGAATTTGGGGCGTGATGACCACCGGATTCCTCTTTTGGTCCTGTCCAGCGGCGACATAGCTGAAGACGCACAGCACGGAGTAGCAGATCTGATCGGACTGCATGGCAGATCACCAAGGCAAGTTTTAGTTAGTGTGGCAATAGATGAGACGATGACTGAGGTGGATTCGTACTGGCAGCGGTGTGGTGGGTATTCACAACAAGTAACAAACTAACGAACGAACGAACGAACGATCGAATGAACGGACGAGCGAACGAGCGAACAAACGAACGAACGAAGGAACGAACGAACGAGCGAACTGACCAAACGAACAAACAAAATGAAAATGAAACTCAAAAAGAACAACATGCAGTGGAACAATGGGTTGGAACAACAATAGAAAATTAAAAAAACCAAAAATCAAATTTATAACTATTCATAAATAATTAAAAAAAAAAACAAAAAATACGATTTTTCTATCAATGCATCTTAATGAGTGTCTTGGTATTTTGTTACGAATGTTGTTGTTGATGTGTTTAATTTGTGTTGTGATTAAAAGTACGCACACACATACACACACATTAAAAATGTTACTTTTATTTACAGGATAAACTTATTGGTTTCTCTTTTGTATTTTCTCTTGATTTTGATTTGTCATTTATCTATGTATATGTATATATAGATATATTATGTAGATATATTTTGGTATATTTTTGGTATATTTGTATATTTAATGCACATTTTCAATCGCAGCGTTAGTGTTTGAGGCTGATTGTTTAAAGCTTTGTTCCATTTCCATAAGTTCCAATTCATTGCCAGCTTTCCATTTGCGAGCTAAAGTCTTGTCCTTCCCATTGAGATGGCAAATGTAAGCGAAACGCACCGAAGTCACACGATGAAAGCTCAGCACAATTTCGGAGGCCTTTTTCCAATTTAAAGTTTAGATAGTTTTTTGTTTCAATTTCACGTTTCATTCACGGAATTTGACATTTTTTTTTTAGGGTGTAGTTTTTTGTTGTTGTGATATGTTTTGGTTGATAGATTGATTGGTGGATTGTTTGATTGATTGGTGGATTGTTTGATTGATTGGTGGATGGTTTAATTGAATGGTGGATTGATAAATAAGTGAATTGTTTGATTGATTGGATTGATTGATTGATTGGTGGATTGTTTGATTTATGTGTATGAGTATTTGTATAAGATGGTGGTGTTAGTTTGTAGGTGATGTTGATGGCAGACATGATGTTGTTGTTGTTGTTGTTATTGTTGTTGTCGTATACATAGAAATGTTGACAAGGTAACAAACGAAAGTGGCAGCAAAGAACGAAACGAAACAAAAGAAAAGGATAGGCAAATCAAACATATTTTATATATAATATTGATATTTATATATGTATGTATAAACTGTAAAAATATTATTATAATTTAATTAATATAATATATATATTAAATAACTTGAGTGCATTTTATGTGCTTTATATGTACACTATACAGTCGGTATGTACAAAAACACCCATATAATGCACATAGGAGTGAACACTGCTTTTAATGTGATTGTTTGGTGCAAGAGGGGGGTGGGGTTGGGGGGCATTTTTATTAATGGACAATTCGTACAGTTAATTGCAAATGTCTGATTAAATTTGATAAAAAAAAATTGTGATGTAGCTTGAAACAAGTGAACAAGAAGGTGTATCTGATCAATTAAGGAACTTACCATACTTGACTGATATTTACGCTGTATAAGGTTACGTGTCTTGGGATCTGCAAGGAGATAATAAAAAAACAGACGACGCTAATTGATTAAAAAAAAAAAAAATATTAAGGATATACTTCGAAGTACTTACTGTACTCTTCCAATACGAAAATGCCGCCTTTTTGTGTAAAGCATTTGCGTATGTGATCCAAACGCACAAAAAACTGAAATAATGTATGTAGAGGTAGGTATATAATTAGCTTGACAGGATTCAATTTGTGGGTGGTAGGAAGAGGGGTGGGGAAGAGTGATTGGTAGTTCCGTGACTAACAGTACGGCACAGAACGTAAAAGTCATTGGAACGTAACGTAATGCAAATGAAAAGAGGCATTTAACTAAGGATCTTTACACAGAAATCTTTGGATATTGAGTTTATGCGTGGATAGAACCTAATACTAATTGTATTTATGTATGTATGTATGTATGTATATATAATATATATATATTTAATATTGGTATACATACATATACATATTGAATCTAGACATAATTGATTTTTATTCATATTTGTTTTGTGTGTACGTGGTGTGTGGCTGTTTGCATGGCAGAGTGTGGCTGGACCTAGTGTCACAAAACGGAACATGGAACGAAACTGCAACGGAACGAAACACGAACGAAAACGAAAAACGATAACAAACACAAAAGCTCAAAACTCAATGCAGCGCAATGCAGGGCAATGCATTGAATGGCAAGACAAGACAAACAAAAGCTAAATGCTACACAAGCGCACAAGCAAGCGCACAGCAAGCAGGCAAGGCAGTCAGGCAAGGCAAGGCAGTCGGGCAAGGCAGTCGGGCAAGGCAGTCAGGCAGGCGGCATGCAAGCTAAAAGGTGAAAAGCAGTTTCGTAGCAGCGAGCTAGCAACAGACGCCGATCGTTTTTAATTATTTTACATACATTTACACAAAGACAAAAGGCTAAAGTACTAAATGGAAGAAGAAGTTGAAGGTGAAAGGGCAACAGATCAAAACAAAGCAAAGTGAACATAAAATCATAATAATAAAAACGTACAAATATAATATTAAAAAAAAAAAGAAGTTCACTTTTTTGTTTGCCTGGATAAAAAAGAAAAAATGTATTAAGAAAACCAAAATTTAGAAATGAAGTCGGAAAATGCAGCAAACTTAAATGTAATTTTCTTAAACTTTTTTTTTTCTATTTTTTTTTTTTTTAATTAGTTTAGTTGACAGTTTTATTACTCTATATATATTTTTTTGTATTTTGTTTTTTCTTGATTTTTTTTTTTTTTTTTTGATTTTTTTCTTGGGTAAGTTTATCGATGGAATCGATTTGCTCAGTTTTATGTTCTAATTAGCACTTGTGAGATGGTCGTTTATAAATTAGCTTGGATTGGGTACAAAGGCGGTATATAGATGGTATTGTCTTGGTATTTTGTTTGGTTGGTAGTACATTTGCTATAAGGTGGGTAGAGAACTATTTCAATCGAAAAACTCTTAACTCTTAATATTGCACTAAATACAAAAAACAACTATGCATTGTACTTTTAGGCTTTGTGAATTGTATGAGTGTGTGTATGAATGTATATGTGAGTGTGTGTATAAGTGAATGAATGATTGTATTTATTTGAATGAATGAGTGTATATATGACTGTGTATATAAGTGTATGAATGAGTGTATGAATGAGTGTATGAATAAGTGTATGAATGTATGTATGAATGAGTGTATGACTAAGTGTATGATTAAGTGTATAATTGATTGTATGAATAAGTGTAAGAATAAGTGTATGAATGAGTGTATAAAAGAATGTAGGAATGAGTGTATGAATGAGTGTATGAATGAATGCATGAATGAGTGTATGAAAAAGTGTATGAATAAGTGTATGAATAAGTGTATGAATGATTGTATGAATGAATGCATGCATGATTGTACGCGTAATTGATTGTATGAATGTTTGTGAGTGTGAATGTGTATGACTAGAAGGTAGCTGGAGTTTGAGTGTGGGTGTGAGTGTCAGTGTGAATGTAAACGTGAATATGAGAGTGAGTATTAGCTTAAGATTCAGTGTAAGTCTAAGTTTAAGAGTGAATGTAAGTGTAAATGTGAGTGTAACAGTGAGTATAACTGTGAGTGTGTGTGTGTGTGTATCTGTGAGTGTGTGTGTGTGTGTATCTGTGTGTGTTTGAGTGTTAATAAATAAAAGACTTTCTTAAAATATATATTATCAATATTCGATGAGGGAAGAAATTAAATAACTGAATAAAACAGAACCGACTTTATGCGCGTTGTGGGTCTTGGCGGATGAATCAGTTTTGGGGGTTCGTTTATGGCTATGGGGGAAGGTGCTGTGAAAGCGCCCAATAAACGGCAGGGAGTAGCAGGTGTTAGAAGAGGAACGAGCTGTGGGTAGAGGGGGTGGGGACATAACATGCCAAAGTCGGCAGACATAGCTGTATATATATAGAGGTTATGTTTATATATATATATAGATATATACACACACGGAAGAAATAATAGTAGTGAAACATTAAAGAAAAGAAAAGCCTTTGTTTCCGATACTTCCAGTCGCACAATTTTAACAAAACTTTACAATTATTTAGAATAAAATGTCTGGAAGAGAATAACAAAAAATTTCCGTTAGATTTCCATCCCTATAATTTGTTATTGACGATCTTTGACCAGTGAAACCAAATTTCGCATAGGAAAAAAATTAGTAGTGCTGCACTTATTTTTAGGAAAACAGCTCGTTGGAAAAAATTTAGCAAGTAATTTATATAAAACAAAGCATTTTCAGTAAGTTTAATTTATTATTCAATATTTTCATAAATTTTATTAGTTGAATTCGCAACATAATTTGAGTTTTAGTGGGTAGAGGAAAGCATTGCTTCGCAGGAAAAAGAGAACTGATATTAAGACCCAGAAAGTAGAGAAAACATACAAAGAAATCGAAAAACTTATTGGATGTTGACCTACCATGATATTTAATGCCATTAATATTAAAATTAAGCCAGAATCTCGTGGCAGGAAGCGCAAAAGGACCTCTTTAGAAGACAGACGTATCGCGCACAATAGGCAAATTAACCCGTTAGTCTCGTCTAAATCTAATAAGACTGAATTAAATTTATCAGTCAGTAAAGGGACTGCTTGTCGTTGACTGTTGAAACAAAACATAAATGCCAAAGTCCTCGAAAGGTACCGCTGGTGACCAAGAAGCACCTGGAAGCACGGCTCATATTTGCAAAATTTTTAAGAGAAGTTGCCCATAGAGAATGAATTAGACAGATGAAAGCAAAATTTATTTTTTTTTAGTTTTTTTTGGTGGCAGTGGGTCTAGGTAGTATGTACGACGCCCCCAAAATTCTGAACTCCAACCCAGGTACACAACAAAGATAGTTAAGTATGGTGGTATGAGCATCATGGTTTGGGCATGTTTTTCATATTCTGACGTAGGCCCAATACATATGATGGAAGGTATCATGGACCGAAATGTCTATGTTGACATGTTGACAAACTCAATGTTGCCATATGCCAGTTGGAATATGCCATCAACCTGGACATTTCAACAGGATAATGACCCAAAACATACTATTAAGCTGGCTAAAGATTGGTAGGCATCAGAAAAGATTGACGTGATGCAATGGCCAGTTTAGTACCCGGACCTTAATTTCGATAAAAAATTTATGGGGATATGTATAATGAGTTGTGGCAGCCACTAACCCTGCAGCCAAGCCCCAACTTTGGCGTGTAGTCCAGGAGGCATGGTCAAATATCCCTATAAAGCGTGGCCAGTACCTTATAGACTCCATGCCACGCCCCTGTAGTGCAGTCATAGAAAATATTGGCTTTACAACTAAAAATAAGATCCATATAAACATATAGAGTAAAAAAATTAATCGAAAATAAAGTTATAGATTATTTTTTTTACCGTTATAAAAGTCACTACTATTATTTTTGGATGCAAATTTTTGATATACTCTTATAT
The DNA here is from genome assembly GCA_035044505.1 of Zaprionus lineosus. Classification (NCBI taxonomy): domain Eukaryota; kingdom Metazoa; phylum Arthropoda; class Insecta; order Diptera; family Drosophilidae; genus Zaprionus; species Zaprionus lineosus. The sequence goes on from JAWNNX010000676.1 coordinate 1,059,506, forward strand.
TTTCGTCCTTGGAGGGTAACTAATCAAGCAATTTAAAAAAAAAATAATATGAATTATAAAACAAATATGTATAATAAAATTTTGAATTAAAAATTTTTGCATATATGCTTTCTGTCTATAAGTTTTCTTAAGCAACATTTTGAACTGAAAAGCACTACTATTATTTCTTCCGTGTGTGTATATATATATATATATGATGGAGATTTATGCTATAGCTTTACGTATCCTTCAAACCTCCATCGCTGTGCATTTTTGATGAGTTTTTGGGTATTTTTTTTTTTTGTTTGTTTTTATTTGTGGTGGGTTTCTAATTAGGCGGCACATATGGTAACAGTAACGGGCATGCGATCGCTATAACAGATTCTCTATTATTTTAATAATCAGTTTCAAATATGTTTATATTTACTTGGAACCAAAAAGTAAAGTTAATGGAGCGGTTGGTTGGGATTGGGGAGCAGAAGAGAGTCTAGCATTGGCATCAATAATTGTGAAAGATTTCTACATACTAACAAATAAAAAATAAACAATAATTAATTCATTTTTTGTACTCTCTAATCAAAATGGAAATTTTCTAACGCGAAAACGAAGAACAAAGAACGTAGAACGAAGAACGAAGAACGAAGAACGAAGAACGTAGAACGTAGAACGTAGAACGTAGAACGTAGAACGAAGAACGAAGAACGAAGATAGTAGAAAGTAGAATGTAGAATGTAGAACGTATTTAAGAACTTATAGTTAAAAAGGTAGTTAAAAAAAGTTAGAGTGGAAAGTACAGTTAAGGATAGAGTTAGCAAGAGCGAGAACAGGAACAAGAACAAGAGCGAGAGAGACAGAAACAGAGACAGAGAAAATAAATGTAAGAATCAAAGCACAAACGAGTTTTTTTTTTCTTCACTAAAAAATTGACAGAAAAAATAAAAGGAAAATAAAATATTATTTTTTTTTTTTTCGTTTTAAGGACAGAAGTTCTCAGTCATTAAGTTTAACTACATGAACAATTTTGCATTTAACTCTTTGCTAGGCAAAACAACTACACAAGCAAAAAAAAAAAAATAAATAAAAATCATTGAATTTTAATTTTTAACTTTTGGTTTTTTTTTTTTTGTTCTTTGCCCAGTGATTGTTTGCGTTTTTAGGATTAATTTTAAGGATGAAAATAAGGGAAAATATTTTTATTTCAGACTTTGATATAAAAACCAAAAATCCGCAAACAATCTTTGTTCAATCTTTAAATAGTTCGGCAAGCCGATCCCAGGACTATATTTAAAAGTAAGGCTCCTCGAATCCTGCGGTACCCTTCATAGCGTTGCTCTTCGTGGGTCCCAACTAATTTGGGTTATAGAACAGCTACGGCTACAGCTACAGCTACGGCTACAGCTACGGCTACAGCTACGGCTACGTCTAAATTCTAAATTCTAAATTCTAAATTCTAAATTCTAAATTCTAAATTCAATATTCTATATTCTATTTATATATATTGTATACAATTTAGAAATCGTGAGCAAATCTTTGGTATATATTTATATTGGTAGGCGGATGGCTGTGTGTGTTTTTTGTGGGCGTATTGAACATCCAAAGAACTTGCTAATTTAACGAGTGCCAACAAAATCAAAAGCAACTCAAAAGGTGTTTAAGTCATGGCTGAGTTGTGTCTGTGTAAGTGAGTGTATGTGTGTGAGCGAGTGTTTGTGTTCGTGTTAATGTGTATGCCTGTGTGTAGGTGTGTGTGTGTGTGTGTATGTGTTAAGGTGTCTGTTGAGGGCAAGTAACAACCAGGGAGAACATGCGCAGGACTTTGAAAGACTGACAAATATGCAACAATCAGAGGTTGATCCCTAGAAACTTAGTTCTAGAAACCGGTCAAAGCTTGCACGAGCTCCCAGTGAACTTATCGCTATCAATAATCGTTTATCGAATTATTGCATTGGTGCAGCGCATGCTCAGGCCCGAATATCTGGTTGAGTGGCCTCCCATCAAAAAATAATATATATATGTATATATATTGGGTACGTGTATTTTGAGTATATTGAGTATTTTGTATTTAGTATTTAGTATTTGGTATTTTATGTCTTCGGGTGTAGATTGAACTCAAAACTGAACAACACACAAGAACAAAATATCTAGTTAGGTAGTAGTAGAAACAGTATTAGAAATAGTAGTATTAGTGGGAATAGTAATAGTAGTAATGGTAGCTGTAGTAGTAGTGGCAGTTGTAGTAGTAAAAGTGATGGTAGTAGTGGATGTTGTAGAAGTAGTAGTAGTAGTGGTTTTAGTAGTAACAGAAATGGTAGTAGCTCTAGTAGTAAAGGTGGTAGTAGTAGTAGTAGTAGTAGTAGTAGTAGTAGCAGTAGTATAAGTTGTAGTAGTAGCAGCTTTAATAGTAGTAGCAGTGGGAGTAGTAGCAGCTTAATTAGTAGTAGCTGTAGTAGTAGTAGTAGTAGTAAGTAGTAGTGATGACAATAGTAACAGAAATAGTAGTAGAAGTTATAGTATAAGTAGCAGAAGTTATAATAGCTTTAGTACTTTTAGAAGTAGTAGAAGTAGTATAGCATTAGTTGTAGTAGTAGTAATAGTAGTAGTAGTAGTAGTAGTAGTAGTAGTAGTAGTAGTAGTAGTAATAGTAGTAGTAGTAGTAGTAGTAGTAGTAGTAGTAGTAGTAGTAATAGTAGTACTATTAGTGTCAGTAGCAGCAGTAAATGCTTCAAGCGTTCCACAAGTAGTATTTAAATTAAAATCGAAACGGAAACATCAGAATGTAAAGAAATAACTTTGTGGAACGCAGAATTGAAACAAAAAAAATACCGAGCTCAGTTAGTAAATTTGGAAAACATCAACTACTTTTATGGCTTCGTTTCTTTGCATAAAAAATAAATCAATTTCCCAATCAAAAATTCCAAAAATTAAATTAATAAAATTAAAAACTTTCATAAAAAAAATTAATTCATTTTTATTGTAATTAATTTTATTCTTATTTTTTAATTAAAGTCTTCTAATTGAATAAGTAACAGCTACTAGAGAACGATTCTTGTTGTTGTTTTTGTCATCTTTAAAGTTTGTTATGTTTTTTGTTTCTGTTTTGTTTTTATGTTTTTATGTTTTTTTTTGTTTTGTTTAATTTCTTTTTTTTTAAATTCTGTTTTCTGTTTTTGTTTTTTGTTTGTTTTTTTGTTCGTGGGTGAATAAAAAATTAGGTGTTTTTGAAACATAAAATGTGAAGGTTAAATGATTTTTGGATTAAAGTAACGCAAATTTGTTGGGAACAGGGCTTAAAGAACAATAGTTGCTTATAAATTTAAGTTCATATATAACAAGAAATTTGTTCATTGCAATACCTCGAAATCCTTCATTGTTTAAGTCAGACACATACGTTATATAGAGATTGTATGTTTATCGGATCGTTATGTGAGTATGTTCGATATTGTTATCGTTTCGATAATTCGATAATTTCATTTATTTATTCATTTATATGTATATTCAGTTTTTCGTTGTTGTTGTTGTTGTTGATTTTTGATTTTTGATATTAATATTAATTTTGATTTGATATTAATTTGGTATTAATTTAATTTATTTGAATTTTTTTTTTGGTATTTTATTTAGTTTTTTTTTTTTTTTTGAGTTTTTTGGTTTGAGAGAGGTAGACCAATCATTGGAATTATTCGATTCGATTCGATTCGTAGGGAACGTTTTTAAATCAGAGTCCACAAATGGGAGAGCAACGGAGCAGCGTTCCACGTACGACAAAAAACATTAAACAAACAACAAAGAAAATTATAAAAAGAAAGTAGAAAAACGCTTTTTGGTTTAATTTTTTTTTTTTTTTTTGATTTTTGTTTTAGTTCTTAAATATTTTTTTTTTTTGTTTTTTTTTTCAGTTTTAATTTAATTTCAAATATTTTGTGGAATTTCTAGCGAATTTTGTATTTTGTATTTTTTTGTTCTAATAAGAAACGAATGAAATGTGGTTGTTGTTTTGTTGTGTTCAGAGTCGTAATTCTATATATATATATGTATATATAAATATATATATATATATAAATCTAGAAATTTATATATACATATATATGTATATACATACTCAATATTTATTTCTGGGGTGGGATATTATTTGAGGTGGGCTCTTAGCTTTAATGAGGAGGAAAGCTACATCTTAGTTAATTGTTGTTTTGTTGTATTTTTTGTTGTTGTGGTTTATTATTAATACTGAAGAAGATTGAGAGAGAAATGAACCAGAAGAAAGACCAAAACACAACTCATTACGTTGAGAAGAAGAAATAAGACGAAGAAGAAAAAAAAGAAGAAGGAAAAAAGAAAGAAAGAAAAAAGGAAAAATATAATAAGAAAATTCGTAAAGAAAATTTTTTGGAATGGAAATTGAAAAAAAATTGTAGGCCGTCAAAAAGCTAAAAGCTAAGAAGAGAGCGAGAAGAAAGATAGAGACAGAAAAATAACGTTAAGGATACGAGAATGTATACCGAATTAGTTATTAAAATGAAAGGAAGGCAAAAGCAAAATGTAGACAAAGGATATGTATAAGGAAAAAAATATATATATTGTATAAGAACAAGTAAAGTAAAGAGCACAAGAGATAAACAAAATCTGCAAATATACACAAGGACCATCTCAAAAGTTACCATTTTAGAATTTACACAATTTTCAAGAAATTTTCTTTTTAATTTTCACATTCAAATATTTATTTTTTTTTTTTGTTTTTTCCAGTTTTCAAATACCCTAGAATTTTGCCAAAACGTTTTTCTTTATAGCGAGTTGCCTGCTGGATTAAGGAAACCAAAACAATTTGTGAATTATACAACGGAAACGGTAATGGCAACGGTAATGGCAACGGTAACGGTAACGGTAATGGTAACGGTTATGGTAACGGTTATGGTAACGGTTATGTTAACGGTTATGGTAACGGTTATGGTAACGGTAAAGGTGACACTAATGGCAACGGTTAATGGTAACGGTTAAGGTAAAGGTAACGGTAACGGTAAAGACAATGGCAACATTAATGGGATTCAGACCTCGAGACACCGATATCTCGCTCTCTTCTCTCAATCAAAAGTGAGAGCTAAGCCATTGCCTGTACAGGATCTTAGCTCGTAAGTATCTTAGTTTTATGTACAATTTAATTCAAAAATTATTCGATTCAAACATTAGTAATAGAAAAAAAAAAAAAAAAAATTAAAAAATATTTTTTATTTTTATTTTTTGATTGATTCGCAATTTCATTCAATCTTTGCTTTTTTTTGTGGGTCTACGTAAAAACCGACTTATGGACGAAAAAAAAAAAAAAAATTGCGGTCCTAATTATTTAAAATATTTATTAGTTATATTAATTTTTTTTTTTTTTTAATTTTATTGAAAAAGGGCACATTACAAAAATAGCGAAAAAATATTTAATTATGTCAATGATGAAGTTGTCTAAATCTCTTAGTATCGATACTATATAATACGAGTACTAAACAAGGTGTTCGAGTAAAAGAGAATTTGAATTTGGGTGGTAAGAATGGCAAAAGAAATGAGGAATAAAAGAAACAATACTACAAAGGAAGTTAAGTTAAAAACGTAAAGCCCAGATAATCATATATAATCAGATATAATCAGATAATCGGATATAATCAGATAATCAATTAAGCAGATTATCAGATACGATCAGATATTCAGATATGTCAGATAATCCATTAATCAGATATATTCAGATAATCAGATATAGTCAATTAATCAGATATAAACAGATAATCAGATATATTCAGATATTCAGATATAATCAGATAGTCAATTATTCAGATAATCCGATATAGTCAGATAATCAGATATAGTCAGATAATCAGTTATAATCTGATATATTCAGATAATCAGATATAGTCAATTAATCAGATATAAACAGATAATCAGATATATTCAGATATTCAGATATAATCAGATAGTCAATTATTCAGATAATCCGATATAGTCAGATAATCAGATATAGTCAGATAATCAGTTATAATCTGATATATTCAGATAATCAGATATAGTCAATTAATCAGATATAAACAGATAATCAGATATATTCAGATATTCAGATATAATCAGATAGTCAATTATTCAGATAATCCGATATAGTCAGATAATCAGATATAGTCAGATAATCAGTTATAATCTGATATATTCAGATAATCAGATATAGTCAATTAATCAGATATAAACAGATAATCAGATATATTCAGATATTCAGATATAATCAGATAGTCAATTATTCAGATAATCAAATATAGTCAGATAATCAGATATATTCAGATAATCAGATATAGTCAGATAATCAGTTATAATCTGATATATTCAGATAATCAGAAATAGTCAGATAATCAAATATTTCAGATAATCAGATATAGTTAGATAGTCAGTTATAATCTGATATATTCAGATTATCAGATATAATAAGATAATCAAATATAATCAGATAATCAATTAATCAATTAACCAAATAATCAATCAATCAGATAAACGCGTAATCGTTAATCATAAGATGGTAAAAGAGAGAGAGAGAGAGAGAGAGAGAGAGAGAGAGAGAGAGTGACAGAGAGAGAAATGTGTTTATTTGGTTAGAATAAATAAATAAAGGAGAGAGTATAATGAATATAGCATTCAGTACATTCACTAGCACAATATATGAGTATGATATGTGGAATTCATTGTGGGTTCGTAATTATTTTCGATAAGATTGGTCGAGGGATTGATAGGGGTTAATAAAATATTCTCTTTATAATCGCAACAAATGTTATTGTATGAGTTATTATATATTGATGGCTAATGAGGGTGGGGAATTACAAACAAAACGCGGCAGGTGGGGAGGTTTGGGGTGGAAACAAAAGAAAATTAAACACTAAATCAAAGCCAAAAGACAGGTAAGGTGAGAATATGTTATATGTTAAGTAACGGTTATATTAACTGTCGATGGATCTTATTTATCTTATTTGATTTGAGGTTAGGTTTGAACAAATAGACAAAATGATACACTCAAAATATACGATACGATACGATACGATACTTCATATTGAGCCTGAGATTTATTATATATATAATTAATTTATTTTTTATATGATTATATGTATGCAGGGGATTGATAGGTGGAAATTAAAAATATTGTGTTCAAAATGGCGACCGCTTGAATAGCAAGGACTCTACCGAAACGGTTTTAAGTCCTCGGCATTGGTAAAATTCTTCCTGAGATTTGCTTATTTATATATATATATATTCAATTCAAGGTCAAAGGTTAAATAAGGGTACAAAAAAAAAAACAGAAATTTTTAGGCATCTACCATTTCTTAATCCTTTATTATGTACCGGTTAAAAAATCCATGAAATTATAATGGAAAGTATTGAGAAGATCCTTGTATGTATTAAACAATTTAACAATTTTAACAATTTATAAATTATGAATGAGAAATTAATTTGCATATGGCACAGTCTTTGCTTTGCGACGATACACAAAGTGAACGAAACTTTTGACGAACTCAAAAATGAAATGAAAGTGAACTCAAATTAAATTCCACTCAAAGTTAAATCAATTAAATTATGAAAAGAGAACAACAAGAAATCAAAGAGTACAGAAAAATATGCGCCCAATAATTGTGAGTACAAGTATTTAGTATATGTATATCCTTAATATTTAGTTTTTACTGTACTTTTCACGTATGTTCCGAATAAGAAAATCATAATACTTGAATATTTTGAATAATTTGAATAGTTTGAATAGTTTGAATAGTTTGAATTATTTGAATATTTTAATATTTGAGTATTTAAAAATTTTGAATATAGGAATATTGGAATATTTGAATACTTTGAATACTTTGAATAATTTAAATATTTGAATACTTTGAATATTTTTTTTGAATATTTTGAATATACATATATGTATATGGATATAGACGCACATAAGGAACATTGTTTGCATTGGGAATATTACGACTGGACTTTCACTTTGACCCTGGCTGCTGGTGGACGTCGAGCTGATCCCCAACATCACCAATTACCATTTTCGATCTGATTTATAATGGGTGTATATATATAATATATATATATATTATATAATAAATATATATAAATATATATATTATATACATATATATATATATATAATAATGTCTGTATTGAATGTGGGAGGATTTGTGACTGAAGATATCGAGAGAGCGAGAGAGAGTTTTGTATGAATGGATTTGCGGAATTTACTCTTCGGATTTGTCGGGATTATGTGTCCTTTTTTTTTTTAGGGGTACGGATCGATTATCCGAAGTTACATTTTTGGTATACTGATGCGTATGTTAATGGCTTTTATATAGATGCAGAGAGTTTACACAAAACGAGTATTTTAGAGAGCGGCGAGATGTGTATGTATGTGTGTGTGTGTGTGTGTGTATTTGAGTGTGCGTGTGTGTATGCAGGTGTATATCTGTAAGTACTTGTATATAATTGTAAATACGTGTGTGTGTGTGTGTATGTATGCGTATGTGTTTTGTACGTGTGGGAAGAGGAGCGGACAACACTTACCTTGCTATTGGAGAACAACAAACCGACACCCTCGAGACAGACCTGCAGCAGTCCACCCTCGCCCGTGTTCATATCCTGTACGGGAAACTCACCGCCCAGTTCAGGTACATTTGTGGGCGTGCCACCGCGCTCCATTGCCTCCTTTATACAGTTATAAAGTTCCTTACACTATCAGATATACGAAAAGATAAGTGCCTGATCCTTTCCAGAAATCGTTCAGTCAACTTACCTTCCTGGTGTAGTATTTATGAAGCTGAGTCTGTCCCCCATTACGTCGCCACAGACAGAGGAGCTTTGTCTTCGGCGAGTACGTCATGTTTACCAATCGCTCGTACCACCAGCGCTCCACAATTGTGCCATCCACTGAGCGCAGTACCAGACCGTCATCACGCACCTCCATGAAGCGCAGCGGCCCATTGACGTCAATGCCTTGGTGTACGGTGAAGCTTTGGCGATGCAATAGACGGGATCCCAGTGGCTTTAGGTCAATATCGTTGCCATTCTGCGAGAGACGATGTCGAAGTTTACAGATTGACAACAAATCCCAATCGTAGACTTGAATCAAAACTTACCAAATTATTTATTTGATCGACGACGTTGTGCACCTCCTGTGAGTAGACGAGTCCAATGTGACTCTTGCCCAGCAGTCGACGGATCTTACGTCGTATCTCGTCCTTCGTCACATTCAACATGACCAATATAGCCGTCAGATTGTAGAGCATTGTGCTTAGCAGACGATCCTCGTCGTGCTCCAAGCGCTTACGTTCCGATTCACTTAACGACTTGTACCGCTCCATCATCTCAATGGGACCCTAGAATCACGACATTTAAAAATTTCCCTAAGGGATTAGATTTGATGTGATAAACTTACTTGATCCATGCCAATCATATCGCGTTCCTGACTAACAGCATCCAGAAAGGCATCCTCCCAGAACTGCATTTGGTTCCAAAGATTGAGGCGATCCTTGCCAAGGAGACCCTCAAACAGATAAACCCGCGGACTGTCTGGTGATGGTGAGGATGAGGTATTGATCAGATGACCACCCGTATATCGAAATCCGGCACTTAGTGTCGATTTTCCTGACCACAAATTTCCACTGCTCTTTTTTGAATCTCTGGATGTGGTGGTCTGAAAGATCAGCAGCAAATCGAGTATTTAAATGTTCGTTTAGATCAGAAGCAATATCGATTTCCTAAGGGACTTGGTTGTCGGGTACTCATGATCAGATCTGATCTTGAATGGTAACCGTAATGAGTTTGAAAAATAGTCGCCATATAATTTGGGCGGATTCTTCGTATCGGGAACGTCGAAGGTAAAAGATGGCATCGATATGTACTTACATTTTCGTACTCGGTGTCTGAGACTGTGGACCGACAGCTGGAGGGCATACGCACGCTCAGACTGCCCGCTGGGAGCAGATCACTGACAACGGAAAGCGCTCCCGTGGAGCCAGCAGCCTATGAATTACAATACATATGATATATACGATATATACTTATGTATTTAGATGCATACGATAATACGATATTAAGGGCACGGTAGGTCGATAAACCACATGGAGTGAAGGTTGCTGGTACCGATAATACGATATACGGTATACAATATACGATATGCGATATGCGGTATACGATATACATTATTCGTTAAACGATATTCGATATTCGATATACGTTATAGGATACACGATATATAATATACGATATACGATATAAGATATACGATATACGATAATATTGAATAATTTGCTACTAAGCGCATTCTACTTATATTCAATAGATACATTTATAATTATATATATATATATATAAATATATATATAGATATGTATATATACACAACGATTACGATTACGATTACAGTTAAGATAGCGATGCACGATGTTTCAATACAATACAAGCTCTGAATCTGCGTATACTCTATATGATGATGGACGTGGACATGGACATGGGCTTGGGCTTAAGCATGGGCGTGGGCGTGGTAGCTATGATTATAAGAGTACTCAATTAACTTCACTTACATCTGAATCGAACGAGGTAAGCATGTTTTTCAAGGCACTTCTCTTCTGCGACAACATGTCCTTGAATATTTCCGTTGTCGACTGACCATCCTGACTGTCCGCCGATGACAGCCGCCGTGTGGCTGCCGCGTGCCCTGTTGTCGAAAGAGCGGCATGTGTTGAGCTCTTACGTGACTCCTGAGGCGAGGCCCACTCACTGCCCAAACCAGAGTGGGAGCCGTTCGGACTGCTTGGGGAACGTAGATTCTCACGGCTGCCCATGGGACTAGCCGCATGGCTGGAAAGCAAACTGGAGGACATATCACTGCCTTCGTTTATTTCCTTACTCCAGTAGTGTGTGTGGGCAACTTCCATTAGCTGGAACACAGATGCCATGCCACCAAGTCCAAAGTTGCTAAAGGTGGCATCTAGACCCGTGGCAATGCCTTGCACACACTTCAGCATACCCTTCCACACCGGCTTGCTGACACACTATTAAACGAAATCGAAATGATATCGATATTTTATAATCGATAAATTCTGATATAAAGTGACTTTCACTTACCACATCATCGATGTGATCATCGGGTGCAATCTTCTTATCCAGTGTCTTGTTGAGCTTGCTGAGCACGAGGGTCCGATAGGATTCGTCCTCCATCAGTTTCCTAAACCGATTGAGCTTCAGCCAGCCAACCCCCTCGCCGGCCAGCACTTGGGTGGTTACATCCTTGAGGAACGCTTGGTTCTCAGCATTGCTGTGTGAACGTTCCTGATTCTGTTGACGTGTGAGCTCTTCCTGTGTTTGCTTCGGTCCTGCATGTTTTATGAGGGGTGTTCGTTCCACAAGACCCTTTCGACTGGGAAACGGATCGAAATTGATGCCCGATCTATTTTTACCGGCTGACATAACCTGTTGCTTCTGCGGCATATGCGTTTGCTTCTGCTGATTCTCTGTAGAATAATTAAAAGGATGATAAATATATGCCGTTAGGCTGAAATGAATGTGCGACTTACTCTTGCCAAACATGCCAGAGAACATTGTCGTCGTGGAGGAGGCCAGCCCATTGAAGTCGCTTCCAATTGATGAGAAGAAGTTGTTTCCACCCCCTCCACTCTGCTGCACCTGTTTCTGAGTAGCCAGCTGTGAGTTTGGCATGGGTGCCGCATTGCCTGGCTCACCAGGACCATGTTCTTCAATCTTTATGATGCCCTTCTTGGTCGCCGCCTCCTTGGCTGTCTTTGTTAGGTCGCCAAGCGTCGACTTGCCAACATAGGTGAGATCCTCAAAGGTGTTCTTGCTGACACCAGCCGCTTGCTTTGAGACCTCCAGCGCCTGCTTCGAAGCCTCCCCAGCCGCCTTCTTGGCATGCAGCGTAAACTGTGAATATTAAAGTGAAGGATTATAATCTTTCCTCTACATCTTCTGGCATCTCTTTAAAATAATAAGATCAAAACATATTCAACTACTACAATAAAAAGCGATAAGTGCAGTGTAAGGCAATAAATCACGAATAATCGCTGAAATACTCAATAGACGATTACCAACTACGATGACAGTTGTTATGACAAGGACATCTAAAGGTCAACTAATGGTGCGGTGATGGATGTGATCGTGTCCTCGACGAGTCTATAGTCTAAGGCGCTGATTTTTTGTTCAAGGATAAGAAATAAAATCTTTCAATCCAAATTTTCCTCACCACACCATAAAAAACATAACTTCTACTCAAAGTGCTTAAGGCGTGGGCTTTGGCGGTGTCAAGCTCTCTAATGGTATGTTACGTGTGTGTGATCCTAAAAGGATGTCTTCTGTGTGTGCATGTCTCTTTGTGTGTGTGTGTGTGTGTGTGGGTGTGTGTGTGTATCTCAGTGTACCAACCTTTTCAAACGTGTGACGCATTTTGTCGTCAAGATCTTCGTCCAGTGCATGCTATACTTAGTTATACATTCGATTTATAAGTAATAGACACATAGAACGTGCGGTTTCATTTGTAGTGTTTGATTTGGTTTTGATATCGGTTTAAATTGGAGAATCACATCAAATGCATTTCCCAAATATATAACAATAAAATAAAACAACATTGATCTTCGGTATTCCGAAGCTTTAATACCCTTGCAGATATCTAAACTTGAAATTTCTCTATTTTTTCATCTCAGCTGTGTACTTTTCCTCGCAAAGTGCCGACCTAAAACTCTCGGTCTTAACCACCTAGTCCTAAACACTCTGCAAGGGTAGAAGGTCATCAACAGCAAGAGCACAACAACCCATGGATGCATAATTCATATTTGGTAGTTGGCCACAGACTTACTTTATCCACGTGGGCCAGAAGACCCTCCTGGCTGCTCTGTCGTGTGGTCTCACGCACCAGCTCCTTGGCATGCGAGGCAAAGTTCTCAAAGAGCGAACTCTGTGAGCTCTGTCGTCCTGGACTGCTTGAGCTGGAGCCTGAGCTACCGGTACGAGCGAGAATATTTGTCACACTTGGTTGCTTAACCGGAGGCGTTAGTGGAGGCTGCAAGATTGATATTACTACAATTGTAAGTCCTTGGTAATTTGATCTAACTTACCGGAATCTTCTTTTCGGGTCGCTCTAGGTCGCTAGTATTGCGCTGCAACTTGTTGCTAGGTACACTCTTTCCAGTGACAGTGTCGGGTTCAACTTCAAGGCTGGCCATTTTAATAGTTGCCTCTAGGCGCATGGCTAGAGGAGTTGCCAACTCGAAGGGCGCCTGCGTTGACTGTTTACCTGACTTTGGCTGAAAATCAAACTCAGAGTCACGATTAAAGCTGGGAGAGCTTAGGTCAGAGCGGCTAGATGAAGACGATACTGGAGAATCGGCACGTTCCTCGTCCTCCTTGTTGACGGAGGGACCAGCCAGTCCCTCGGGATACTGAAGCTTACTAGGTGGATGGTAGACAAGCGCCGGGTCCAAGTTAGAGGACAGCGTCTGCGGAACAACATGCGGACGATTGTAGGAGCCAAAGACGTCGTGTATACTTGGCGAAAGATCTGAAGAGGCCATCTCCGAGACAAAGTCACTTAGGGAACTGTAAGATGAGCTGCTGCTATCTGCACCCTCTGAGTCCGAGCCACTCTCATCAGTGGGCTGACACTCGAGCTGCTTGAGTGAACGTAGGGCCCCGTTCAAGGAACTGCCGTCATCCCATACGGAGAAACGTATGGGGGTAAGGGAGTGGGCGAACCATTTGGGCTTATCCCCCACTTGCATAGGATCCATGACTCCCGTCTGTACGCGCAGATAGGCAACATTTGTTGGTGTCAGCGACCATTCTGCCAGGAACTCAACCGCTTGGGTCCGTGCAAACTGATTTAGGAAAGATGATGCACGTGGTCGGGAGCGGAGGAAACTGTTGATTTGAAAGGCAACCACAGGACGTGGATAAAGTCTCAGGGTGCGTGTGTGTTCCGCAAAATTGGCCAAGGTGTTTTGCGCATTGAAGAAACGAACCATAGCCACACGTGTGGCCACGTCCACCGAGTCCACATCCGTGCCGTAGACAAATGGATTCAATCCTGGCGAGTTCATTGGACTAGGCTGTCGTGACATAAGAGTACCTTGAGCAGACACTGAGTTCCTTTGGCTTGCCTGCGCAGAATGTGGCGGTGTTTGTAACGGAAGACGGACTTGAGAGACACTAAATATTAAAGGGGATAACATTAGAAAAAAATTTCTTTATATGCAACATCCTAGGCACTTACCCCAACAGTGGTGGCTCCTGGAGGCTATCCCGCACCGAAGGTAACAACTGCTGCGAGGAGACGGCTTGATTGGAAGCCGTCATTGAGGTTAGAGCCTGTGTGAAAAGTCGAAGGATATCGTTAAGAAGGTCATTTGGGGAATGCACTAAAGGCTAAGCTGTAACGTTAACAGGGCTAACTATGAGAAAGGGAGAGCAGGAGGAAGACGTTATTGTTAAAGAAATCAGGGACTTAAAGAGAGTTTAACTAGTTCAACTCGAAACAGTCTATGTCTAGGAACGTCTATGAGACTCTTAGATGAAATTATAAAACATGAAACAGTTATTACTGACATGGCATGCAGACCGAAGAGTATACTTAAGAGGGAGACGACATACTTAAGAGAGAGAAATGGCGATAGAAGAAAGCAGTAAAGAGAGCTGTTTACATTCTACAAGAAGATGACAGTAACTAAAGGACTTCTAAGTTGATCATAGAAATAAATGAGCACAGAGATGTACAGCTTGACTTGTGGCTGAAGTTGAATCTCAACACTTAAGAGAAATGAAGAGATGTGAAAAGAAAAGAAGAGAAGAGAAGTGAAGAGAAGTCATCAATAAGAAGTAACTTATTCGCATTGATAATTTTTGCGAGTAAAGAGAAGCGAACAACTTCAGATTCTATCTACTTAAAACAAGAGATCTTTGGGAATTAGTAAAAAGCTCTCTTAGAGCAGGAATAAGGCTAAACTTCTCATTAGTCATTATATTAGGTACTTAAGGCAACGCCTTGAGAATAAGGAGCGAAGGAGAAAGAATCTATAGTTAATCTTCTTGGTACCAAGGATTATAATTGAATTTTAGCTTCTCGCTTTGAGTTCGCTATGGAAAGGCTCAGTTGATAACAGTTGATAAAACAGCTTAACATTTATAGAGTATAACAGTAACTGTTTTGGTTATATGTTAATTATATGTTAACTATGACTGTATGCATGCGGTTAATATGGATAATACGTTTATAGATATGTTATGTATTCGGGTATTTAGAGGTTTCCGTATCCGTATACCTAATCGCATACTGGAGACTTCAACTTATGTACAAAAACGTTTCAAACTCAAAATGTAATAAATAAAATATGTTATTTGAATGTTATTTAACATTTTAATGAACGATATTTACACCAAGTCCAGCTTCATCCATAAGTAGCATAGCCTGCAGATTGTAGTGGTTGTTGTAGTAGTAGTAGTAGTAGTAGTAGTTATTGTTGTAATAGAATTTGTTGTTGTAATTGTTGTTGTTGTTGTTTTTAAATGTTGTAATTGTTGTAGTTGATGTTATCGAGTTTAAAAGATAATGCATGAGTGTTAAAAGTATTAAAAGTAATAGAGGCATTAGCGAAGTAAGAGACACAGATATAAAGATTATAAGGAAAGAGAGAGAGAGAGAGAGAGAGAGAGAGAGAGAGGGAAAGAGAGATAGATGGATAGATAGAGAAATACAAATATGTATATCAAAGGATTTTAAAAGAACAACAAAAAACCATTTACAAAACGGATGAAGGTAAATTCACAGCTCTGTGAGTGTCGTTCCAATGCGTTACACATATTCATTATAGGCATTAAGTATGGTACAGTCAAATAAGAAAATTTTGGACAAGAGTCCTACAACAATTGCTAACGGCTTGGGCCGTTAATCAAGGAATATATGTCCTTTAACAAGCTCAGTCAAAATCTATACCCTGCATACTTGAAGTACATCGAGTGATGATTCATTTGAACTCTTATTGGACATATACCGAAATTGAAAATCTTTTCATTTTTTATAGTTGACTTTAAAAGCGGTATTAAAAATATACACATACACATAGAAACATCCAATATCGCATCTTATGAGTTGACTTATAAAATAAGGGGATTTTTATTTCCAGCCGGCAGTTACCGGCTAGAGTACACCCTGTACCTTGTGACTTATATTATGATTTACACCAAAAGCGGATATTTATATGGCTATATAAGGGTCAACATCAAAAACCATTATTTCTATAACTATTTGAAAATTTACAGTAAAAGCTATTACTTTAATATCCACTCTAAAAACCGTTATTTTTATAGATAATAGAGGATTTACCATAAAAATGACTAGTTTTCTAGATTATTGTGAACTTACTTTAAATATTATTATTCTTATATATATTTGACGATTCACTCAAAATACCATTATTTCTGTAGATATCTAAGGATTCACCCTACAAAATAGGATTTTTATAGATGATTGAAAATCTTTCCCAAAGACCATTATTTTTAAAGATATTTAAGAACTATCCGAGCTTCATTTAAATGGATTCTAATTTATGGGAAGCCCGGAATTATTACGGACCAATTTTCTAGTTTCTGTTAAGGTAGAGATTTCTATCATATAAAATACCGTTCGGTTATAATAACTGCTTTAAGTTGGCAGTATTTTATAAATACCATATTAAAGCTTTTAGGTACAGAATGCAATGTGAAAATTTCTGAAAATTGTATCGTATAAAACTACATAAATTTACATAGCTGACAATTTGAACCCAGAAAAAAGTCTAGTTCATGGGGTAAGTCGAAGCTTGAGGATTTCCATTTGACTTTTTTGTCAGATGTAGTCTATTTTCTAGTGACGAGTGTTTTATTTCGTTATTTCGTTTCGTAAAATAGAGTTCGTTTTTAGTAATTGGATTATAAAATGAAAAAGAAGGAATCCCAAGGAGGCTCCGTAACATGACAAAATATTGAGAATAACTCAAGCAGTATAATTGCAACCACACCCACCATGGATCCTAGGATCGATCAGCTGGTGGTCTATAGCTCTCTACTAGAGCATTTGATGCAAGAAAAGATCCGGTATGAACGGGAATGCGATGTAGAGGTTTCACGTCTGCAGCGCTTTAAAAGAGAAAGAGCCAACAAGAAGCGCATTGAGACTCAGGTCCAAGTGGTCAAGAAATCACAGAGCATACTCCCGGACATAATATTCAAGATGCGCAACGAGTACGCAAAATTGGAGCGGTTCCTTATAATAGAACAAGACCTGAAGAGCATTGACAATCGATTGTATAGCAAAGGTTGGCAGCTACTGGATGCCTGTAGGGCGAATCTCGATAAGACATGATCAATGCCCTACCACCCACTTTCAATGAAGCTATAATCTATCGTAGTTCAAAAATTAAAAAGTGTCTTTATAGTAAATTAGCCATAAAAATAGGTGTTTTCTTTAAAGTCCTGGTGACTCACGACCCCACCACTACCCAACCCTCCCCCCTATCGCCCTTGTAGAGGTGACTTACCTGCTTCAGATGATTCTTAAGTATTGTGCCCTCAGGCTCGGGCAAGGGAGGAATCTCATCGTAGCCGCCAGTGGGCGGAGTCAGCTTTGTCGAGTCCAGATCCACTACCCAGATGTCATCAGGTAGCCTGCAAATAAGAGCACACCTAGGTCTTGGAATTGCTCTCCGGGCTGTGCATCATTCTGGTCACATACCTGAAGTTCTTTTTGTAAATGAGGAACGAGGCGGGCACACCAATGACAAAGGGCGTGGGGGCCAATAGAAGCTGCTCGGCACAACTGAGACATGTGGGAAGCAAGGGTATCACCGGGAACATGTACTCCAAGGGATACAACATGGTCACAAATGCCATCACTGACATGGACAGTGCGTTGTAGTCGCGGGACTGAAAGAGCACCTTGTTCTCCAGTATGATCAGCGTCCAGACCTTCAGGCATGTCTCCACGCCGAGCAGCTCTAACGGCAGATGCAGAGGGAAGTCAACCAAGGAGAACCGCGTGTGATCCGGCAGAGCGAACAACAGCGGCTCATGCACAGTAGGCGACAGAACCTCCACCTTAGAGAATTGGAAACAATTTTATAGCTTCCCTCCTGCTTTCAGAGCTCTTGTCCTTGGGGAAGGGGGCTTACCTCGACACGCGTGGAGCCTGGCACTGGCACCGGAGTGGAGAGAAGGCGCAGGATCCATGTCTCAATCTCACGCACATCGTGCAACACAATGGAGGGCGTTGAGTCACTGGCGTGACCCGTCAACACCGTCCACACGTTGTCCCGGTTGATTTTCTGTGAGGCACCAACACGCTTGGGGGAGGATGATTCGTTGCAGGCATCGATTAGCTTCTTCAGTATAAAGAGGCACTCGCGGAAGGTGGTGAAGAACGGATGATGGGATATAATGCACAACGAAGTGAGGGACTGATTGCGGAGTTTGGTACGTTTGCGGGATGCACGCGGCGACGGTGAGTGACTGCCGCCCGACTCCGAGTCCGCCGAGGGAGCCATTAGTCCGACCTTGGGCACTGAAGTGGCTGACTGCTGGGATTGTGGATGATGCGAGTGGAGACGCTGCTGGTCAGAGTCCCGACGCGAGGTCAATTCACGATCCGAATCGCTGGGTGCGACGTTACTTCTGTAGTCGCTAGAAGTAGTTAAGAGGCCGTAACTATTATGGAAATGGGTTTGAAATCTTGTTAGACCAAAAGCCAAAAGCGAGTTGCCAGTTGTTGTGTCGTGTGGCTGGAGGATGACTCCACTATACACCAAGCGTAAGCTGCATACAACACTTGCCTGCTAAATGCCGAGTCCGAGCTCCTTTCCATGCTCTTGCGCCAGGACTCGCGACGAAAGGCGGAGGAACGCCGACCGCGAACTCCCCCGCTCCCAAGCGTATGTCCACCCGCCGTCCCATTGCCCGTCAGGCCTCCGCGTTCACCTGCACCCGCACCGGCGGAAGAGCTTGGTCTTTCGATGGGCCTATAGAAGTTAACGCAGATGCCATAACGTGTCTTGCCCGAATCCTTGTCCGTCAGTGCAAATACAAAGGACGTCATGTCACGTATGGCAGACCCAGTGCGTCGGGGACCCACACTGGTGCATCCCTCCGGCTGGCAGAAGTACACCATGTCCAGTGGCAGCGGAAAGTCCGCATGGTCCGATGGCGGGTAGCGACGCAGCAATTCCGGCGACTGCCAACCATTCGTCATCATTAATATTCAAGGATTCCAAATATTTCACACACACACACATATCCTTTCATCCACTCACCTGAACGGGGGGCGCCTTGTTACCCTGCATCCCTTTGGGCATGGGCGGCATTGTGTGGGCGCCCACAATGGCCATGTAGTCGACCAAGCGGGGGCATAACGAGGCGCGCTGTTGGTCCGACATTCTGAGGATGCTCTCACTATGCCTATCCTTGCACAGGACCTTGCTGCGGGCAAATAAAAGAAAGGTTGCATTCGTACATGTTAATCAAGTTGAACTTTGCACAAGGATGTTCGTTATAAGGATGTAGCATCGCATTAACATGCCCAAGGATCAGAGTCCTTAGCTCTTGGCTAAGCTTACACATTAGCCTTGAGTTTTTACGCAGTAAAAAGTAACTCTTTGTTGTAGCATATCCTTTAAAAACCACAAGCTTATCCTAGCTCAGAATTACCAACCACTGAAGGACAACGTTTATTCAACAGAATTTTTTCTATTTTAAAAGTCCTTCTTTATGCTCTAATAAGAGCATTTCAAACCTTAAGTCCTAAATCCTATTTTCTGAGTCCTGAAGTCCTGTCAAGCTTTGCAAATCCATAAATATTTCTACCACAAACTCAATCTAAGAGAAAAGCTCTCAAATAATAGGATCAATTGTGTTAGGGTGAAATGACAAGATGGGGGAAGAAGAAGGGGAGGAAGACGAATAAAAAATTAAATTTTCCGTTTTTATTATCCTTCGAAATGATGAATGCTGATTTCACGTCCTTGCTAATCCAATTTGCAGCCGAAGCCCCCGAGCAAATCCTTATTGAAATACCTAAAGAATACGGACTTCTACTCCATGTCAAAGGTCATGTCGGCTCCTTGGGTCTGTGTGCAGCCGCGAGGTCATGAAAAATGCACATTCAGTGCGTCCTTGTTTAATGCTTAGAGCATCAGGGAGTCCTCTGGTGGAGCAATAAATCAAGTACCAGCAGCAAGCCAATCATTCCCAAAGGAACAGTAAAATCCAGTCACTGGCCTGCTAATGACCTTGTCAGGACAATGGCCAACGGCGGCCAGGATAACTGGTGGAACAATGCGGAGGACTTGCGAGGGAGCACGGCAAGGAGCTTAACACAGAAAATGTTTTAAAGCGCAAACCTGCAAATTGCCAATTGCATTGACGTCACTCCACGATTGAAGATTGAAGATTGAGGACGTTGAGGGAAAGGACATATGAAAAATACAAGAATGCCGCAGGAAGAAGGGGAGTAAAAGAAAAGAGAATAAAGTGAAAAATTCCAAGCTAAATGGAATGCAAATGCCGCGACTGAACTGAGTTATGTGGCTATGAGAATGATTCTCATGAGGACATGCCAGGCACATCATTTGGCACGTTGGAATTGTCAATGACGGGGGCAGGGGGAGATGGCAGGGATATGGCAGTGGATGGAATGGGTTGGGATGGGATGACGTGGGAACATGGAACCTGCGGATGACGCTTGACAAGTCACGGGGACTGCTTTTGGTAAGAGTCATAGCGCCTTCTACAAGGTCGAAAGGCGAACTCAAAGCTCTAACAAAAATTAGTTATACGAACTCTGGGCGGGCCGTGGAGTGGGCGGCACCGTACAACTGAGTGGGAGTGGCAGATGTTAGAGTAGTTTTTTATGCTCTTGCACAAGGCCAAAGTAATAGTTGGCCCTGTGGGTGTTCCGTTGAGTGCTAACTTAAACACAAGCGTGGCACATGTCCTGGCTAATCATGTCAAGGCTGAAAGCCATCCACCCAACATCCCACCTACCCACGGAGGACTTTCCGCTGCAGTTGAGTTGAGGGATTGCATCTGCAACGTTGGATCAACAATTTTCCTCGCCACTCAGTCGTCAATTTCATTTAATGTCCTGAAACTATCCAAAGCTTTACCCCCGCCGCTGCTGTCAATTCCGCTGAGCATTGGGCCACAGCCAACGCCGGCCGTCTTTGGACTTCAGAAGCTATGACATCAGAGGCAGCCACCACTCCTGCCTATGGATGTCGCCTGCCACGCAATTCAATTGTCTCTCAGACGTTAAAAATAGCCAACAAGCCGCGCTGAACTGTCATTAACAGAGGGGGACAATAACCAAAAACGTGGCTATAAATGTCTTCACGGGCCATGAAACTCAATACAAGGAGCACAGCTTCACATCCTTCGCATCCTTTACATCCTCCGCATCGCACGACTGCCAAAGAAAGGAGTAATCGATATCCCATTGATAGTATGCGAATGGAGTGGGTGTTGCGTATGGAAAGCCATTAGATACTTGTGCCCTGTGATTATCCTTGAAAACTCAGATATGTGAGAAAAGTTTATCCTGTATCTCGTTTCAGCTGATGGACATGGAGAACATTTCAGAAGCCCAAGAAAAGTTAACTTTTTGGATTCAAGCGCTCAGAAATAAATATTTTCTCGAATTTTCCTGCATCTAGGATTCAAGTTGCATAAGCCAGAAAAGAAAACACGATGGGAGGAGGCGAAAGAAAGGATTTATCAACAATAACCACAATCTGAGAAAAACTTATTTTTCCTGGTTGTGGAAAAGCATGCTGAGAATGAAAATATGTCACAATAAGCATAACAATAAAACTCAAATGCAAGCAACTGCGCATTGAGGATTCAGGCGAAGAATGCGACAAGTGCGATGACAGGCGGAGGACTTCCGACCCATGCAATTAACAACGATTGCCAAATACCCTTACCTCCACGGAGGACCACTCACACAGACCAATAAATGGAATTACAACCAAATGAAGCTCATTCCGGGAGCCGGTTATATGTCTCTTCATATATAAAAAAAAATACCCTAGACTCTGGAAGTCACACTCCGAGTTCTTGGGAGATTTTGAATGTTATTTTTTCTAAATACTAAAAAGGACATTTATACAAGGTTCTTTAGAAACTTTAGAATAAAAAAAAAGTGTGTACCTTTTGTACCTTTTATACCTTTTCTACCCTCGCGCTCCGCGTTCCTTTATTACCGCGCCTTAAGTGGAGCACAAAAGTATGCAACGTTAAATGAACTGAACGTCAACTGCTCCTGGAGTCGGAGGGGGAAGGAAAGAGGAATGAGGAGGGAGCCGACTTACTGGAGTGAGACGCTGGGGGGCCACTTATGAGCTCGAGTGTTGAGGCAACGTGTCTCTGGGGCGTTGCGTTCTTTCAATTAATTTGACGCCATAGAGTGTGTACGACGTAAGAATGAATGACAGTGTGTGAGTGTGTAAGTGTGTGTGCGGGTGTGTGTATGAGTATAGATACAAAAGCATATGCACAAACAAATGCATACATATGGATATATGCATATACATCCAGATATACATCTGTGTATAAGCTGCCCGGCCACGTGAAGCCGACGACTCCCTCCAATGTAACGTGAGTGGCCTGACTTGATGTGTGTAATGAATGAAAGAATATCCTACATATCCTATGTGAATACAAATGCAAACTGCTTGCGACTCTATTCATATACCCATCACACTGACAATCATTGCCAATGACCATATCAAGGTAGCTCTATCATTTGACTGATTATCTTGTCTGCACAAATGAATGAGAAAGAGACGGAAGAGCATATTTGCCCTTCGGTCAAACTCGCCTTAAGCATTTTTATTGTTCATGCTTTTGTTTTAGACCCACACGTGCCCCTCCAGTGGCTGTTGGAGCAGAAAATCGATAAAAGGCTCGGCAATTGCAATGCGTTATGTTTCATGATGGCCAGAAGGCCCATGTAGGGGAATGAACACGAGATAGCAATGAGTGTGACTGTGAGTGCGACAGAGATAGAGAACATCAAAAACAAGCAGCTGCAAAGCCAACGGTGAAGCCACATCATCAAGGCCACAAAATGTTGCCTTGCTTTTGGCTCTTGACAGTAAACCCTACACTGTAACGCTGTTGCTTATCCTTACCCCTTGTTCCCCTTTGCAAGAAAATCATTTGGTGAATGATGATATCTTGGTAAAATAAAATCAAAAATTCACCCAAAAAGCTCCTCAAGCAATAATTACGAAATATTTAAACAAAAAGTATGTAAACTCTCCTAATTTGTTATGTGAACAGAGACGAGGCACAAAAATAGCGCGAATTGTGAAAAGGGAAGTCGAGTGGGGAAGAGGACGCATCAAACACAAAACACACAACGTTAAAAATTCATTGGAAGTTTGAAAAAGCAAAAGCATGTAAATACACTGGAGCAAAGCCCGCATAAATGTGCTACGTAAATGAAAAGTAAGAGCGGCGGGTGAGAAAGAGAAAGAGAGAGAGAGAAGTAAAGGAATTCGAACGGCAATGCGCCGCTCGACAGCTGGGACTTCCAAGTCAACCAGCCGAAATTACACGACGCAGGTGAGGTGGGTTGCGCTGAGGTGGGTTGACGAGGCAAAGCAGCAGCACGAATACGAACAGCAATGGTAGGGAGAACAGTGTCAGCCACAGAAAAGTTACAATGACACTCATACACACACACACACACACATGAAGAGGAACGCAAACGCAAACGCAAACAGGCAAGCGTACAACTTATTTATACATACACACAGACATACGCAGCGGACACCCGCGTACGCAACAAGGTCACTGGAAAAATCGTTAAGCAGCAGCAAAGACAGCAATAACTACAATAACAGCTATGAATCTCTCGATACTGAAGCTTTTGTTGTTATTGTCTTTGCTGTAGTATACACACACGTACGCACACAAACGCACACAAAATGGAGGCCCCAGTGTGTATGCGTACAATTATATGATTGGAATATACTTTATAAATACAAAACGAAATGTATATATATATATATATACATATATATACATGTATACATAAGTATAACATAATCTTATACACGATATTACTTACCAATTCGTAACACAATTTCTGTCACTTTGTTTTTAGTGTTATTGTTGGCTTCAGTACGTAAACATTTTTACTACAATTGTTGCGCTGCATAGGCGCAAAGGGTGCATAGTGAAATATAAAGAGCACTAAACACGCAACGCACAGAAAAGAACTTGATTACATTTAAAAAAAATAAACGAAAAGCTCATTTTTTACTTATTATACATGTAGGCACAGGCACAATAACAACAAATATATCGTTGCAAACAACGGTAATTTAATGTCTTCTATTTGACTTTCTGTGTCCCTTCACGGGCAGCGTTTAGCTCATATGCAGCTCAACTCCAACTAAAAGATAAGACCAAGCGCTAGCAACGTCTTTGCTGCGCGCTGTCCGTGGTAAAACTGCCGACTGTGACTAATGAACATCCAGGACGCGGGCCCCAACATCGTACGCAGCTCGTGGTGATATGTGTTAGCTTGTGGTGGGCTGTGTTGATTTTCTCTGCCGCATGTTGAAATTCCTGTACTACGGCATGCAATGGTCGTTGCCAAGCTGGAAGTGCCGTATTTGCCAGTCGGCCACTTGGCGCCTTTGCTTTAATATTCCAATATCCATTTTCATGCCGCACTTGTTGGATTCTGCTTCCAGTCATTGCGCATGACAGCTGCCAGCCACGTGCGTTCCAGTGCACACACTTGTACACATTGCTTATACACATACTACATATATACATACATATTTCCCTGAATGTGCGTCTAAGCTTGTATTCTATGTTCCTTGTGTGAAGGATCCGTATTCAATTAAATGCTAATAAAATGGGTATATGAACGATGCCCCAGCAATCCTAATGGACGATAGATGGAGGCATGAATAGGATAATGATTTCTGTGAGTAAGTGTAGGGGAGGAGAACTATTTAAGCCACTGGATGTTTATTGAACAGCCGTTTACAACACGAGTACATAAAATATATATTTAAAATATTTAAATATACAAAAATATTACAGTTTGACTGTAAAAAGATTTAAATGCTAAACAAAATTGATTTAAATTTCGATTCTAAATTCCCTTTAAAGAGAGTAGAAAAAAAAATAAAGAGAAGAGGATATGGAAAATACGTGGCCGGCCATGTGCGCCAAGCTTAAAGCTAAGAAGGGGCAAGCAGGAGCAGCCTCTACTATAAATGCATGTTCTGGACGAGATGGGGTTTGGGGGAGAAACGCGTCACATGCCAACCACAGATAAAATATATTTTTTTTAGTTATTGTTGTTGTTGTTGTTGTAAATAAATGCAAGAGAACAGCCTTAACCGTTGAACATTGAACACGACGACATCATTTTTAATGGAGCAGGAAAAGTGCTGGCTGCTCCAAATGCTGTTTCCAGACATTGGAAAAATTGGCCATGGTAACACCATCGATGACACGATGATCGGCCGACCAGCTCACACTCATGATATGAGCCTTAATGACTTCGTCCTTTTCATTAAAGCGTGGCACAATCTTGGTACGTCCCATTGCACCAATGGCTACCTGGGGCGCCATGATGCACGGATGTGTGTATGTGCCACCCACCTGTGAGTAGACGCACAAAAGACATAAGCACGTGTTAAGCACAGATTAACACCCATTGATGACTTACCATGCCGATGTTGGACAAAGAGAAGGTTCCATCTGTGAAATCCGATGGAGTCAGGGTGTTTGTGCGTCCACGTTCGACCAGTGCATTCAGATCCTTGGCAATCTGAATGATGCTCTTCGCCTGACAGTTCTTGATGTTGGGCACCACCAGACCCTGTGGAGTGTCAATGGCCACGCTGATATTATGAACTCCCTTATAGATGACGGACTCACTGGCCACGTCCAGGGAGCTATTGATAATGGGATACTTCGCCAGCGCAATGCTGGCCGCCTTAATGCAGAATGGCATGAAAGTGAGTTTGGGCACGCCCTCGTGCTGTGCAGCCGGCTGCAGTTGAGCACGGAACTTAACCAGGTTGGACATGTCGATCTCATCGCTGTAGGCGAAGTGAGGAATTTTCTATAGGATGGAGGGGGCAGGGCATCAATTTGTTAAATAACAAAAAAAACCTCATATCCTGTCGGAATTTGCATAAAACTCACCAGCGACTCAGTCATCGATTTTAACATAGCCTTTCGTATACCCTTAAGAGCCTCAACACGATCCGCTGGTGCGGGAACTGGAGGAGCTTGAGTGCTTGCAGCGTCCTTTTTCGCCACAATGGTTGGATGTGGGACATTTGTGCCTGGCGGCACTTGACCCAAATATTCCAAGACATCACCCTTCAGAACGCGTCCGTTTTTACCCGTTGGTGGCACCAGTGCCAGGTCCACTTTGTTTTCCTTGGCCAGACGGCGCACAGCAGGCGTCGCGGGTGTTATATGGCGGCCAGCATTAGCTGCATCGGGTACTGTTGGCGCTGCCGCCGCTGCACTCGTTGGCTCAGCCTCGCTTTCGCTGTCGGAGCTGCTGTCGTCCTCAGCATCCTCCACTTCAAATTCCAGCAAAGGCTTGCCCACCAATGCGAGCTCATCAATGCTATGAAAGATCTTAGTTATTTTACCGTCATAGCGACTGGTAATTGTTACGGATGCCTTGTCCGACTGCACTTCGCACAAATTGTCGAACTGCTCCACGGTGTCGCCAACTTTGACGAACCACTCCTTGACGGTCACCTCGCGAATGCCTTCCCCTATGTCGCTCAGATTAAAGGCAACTTTTTTGTCTAGACAGGGAGTTAAATGCAAACAACGCGCCAACTGTAATTAAAATTTTTCAATTTTTAAATTTGAAGACTGGCAAATTGAAGTCAAAAACATGCGCCCAATTCCAGAATTGAAGCAACAAAACAGACAGCAACAAAAACAAATGGCAAGCAATTGTGCGTACTCTTTCGCACCTACGGGCCGAACATTAGGTGCCAGCTCACTCACACATATGCAACAGCTGCTATCGTTCCCACTTGTTGTTCTGTGAACTCGATTACATAATGCTATATCGTAAAATGATTTACTTAAAAGATGTGCATGTTTTGCAAGGACTTTGGAATAAATGAAAATCGAAACGTCTTTTTGATTTGCTACTTACAGCAAGTGGATTTGAGCGACGACAGTTTTTAAGCAACCACAATGTGCTGCCATTTCTAAGCAAATGTGTTGCCATTGCGGTATTTCGTCAAATAAAGTGATTGTAAAACCTAAAATCACACCAATTAAACATTTTCAAATATTTTGAACAAAATGTGTTACTTTAAATACCTTAAAACGCTCAAAACTTTCTAAGCCACTGCTTTAGAAACCACTTCAAGAGCCCAAACGATCGACCCTTATCAAGCAAAATTTGGACCGCGTTTGTTTTGCATTTACCAGCTGTTTGCCAGGTGGAACTGATCGCAGTTTTAGCGCCATCTGCGGACTAGAATACGAACTATGCATACATCGATATAAAATCGACATTATTTATGATCATATAATACCCAGAAAGCATAGATCACATTAAAATATATTCAATACATTTTATTAATGTAAATGCTTAATAATAATCTTAGCGTTGCCAAAAATGCATCATAGGTTTTTACAAATTAAACTTAAAATCTGCTTAACATCTACAAGCGACATCTATCGTTAATTTTGTGTGTAGAAAGGCATTTTAAGGTTGTCTATCGATAACACGCATATGTTCAAAACAAAAACAACGTGGTCACCAAAATGGTATGTTCAAAAAGAAATATATTTAAATGTTTTAAGTAGTTTTTTACCAACTATAATCACTCATTCTTTTCTAGACAAACTTACGCAAAGCGCTAGAGAAATGTAAACATCCCAACAGCCGGAAAACTAAGGCTTTGGGCAAGAAAGCACGACGACAGAATAACAAACACAAGTCTCGAATGGGTCATGCCATCAAAAGTAATATTATGGGTGAGAAACTGACTTGGTTCTTAGACCACATTGAAGAGGGGCGCACAGCCCCACTCAGCCCACAGGAATTTGAAGACTTGATAAAACTTTATTTGCAACGTTTCGATGAAGAACTAGAGCAAATAGCGCTTAAACAATCCATTGGCAAGAATCGCGCTAATCAACATGCTGCTCGTAAGGATGTTATAAACATAACTCTGGAAAGGGAACGAAATGAATATAAATCTGGCGGAATGGGTATGTAAAATGAATTTATGAAAGAAATAAATTAACATTTTTTGTTTTTGTAGAGCTGCTTAATCTCTGTAATCCAGAAAAATTAAAGATGCTTTTTGATTGGGATGGTAGTGCGTTGAACGTGCAGCATCTTAAGCTGGACATAGTTTCACATAATATGCTTCAGCGTCTGAAGAAAAGTGCATCAGAATCTGACACAATAGCACCTACAAACAGTACAACAGAAGCCGCAGACAGCATGGACACAGCGTAAAGACAATTCTAGAAATGGTTTATAATTGATTAAGTTAAGTTGCTATTTTATTTAGCAAATATTCAATTATTTGTTTACTGCTTATTAACATTGGTATAAGCTTTGTTTAGATATATAAACAAATGATCGTATATCGATATTAAATTAAAATAGTCTATCGATGAACAAATCAACAGCTGTTTTACATTTTGATAAGCCTTGTTATAGAGATGCGCACTTTAGCTCACTATTAGATACAAGTTCAGTCGTTCTTTTATTTGAGCGTGTGGGATTTTCATTGACATTCAAAATGTCATGTGAACTAAAATTCAAGAACTTAGTTCCTTTAAAAATCGATAAAGTAGTTCATAAGAACGATTGTACAATACTGATTCGATACACTGAATTGTGGTGAAATATTAATCATATAGTTTAAAAATTGTTAAGTTTCATTACATAAACAAACTTTTGCATAGGCATAATCAATTATTATTGAATATTTAGCGTAGAACACAACAAATATAGTAAAACAATGGGCAGCAATTCATCAAAAGGAATCGTGGAGACAGCCGCAGCGACCGCGCCGAAAACCGCAGAAACATCAGCTGCCGGCGAGAAGCCCAAGTGCAAGGCATGCTGCGCCTGTCCCGAGACAAAGCGTGCACGTGATGCATGGTAAGCATTACACCTGAAAAAAGGGCCAACACATAAAATATACTTTAAATTAAAACAATTTGTACACTTTCAGCATTGTTGAGAACGGCGAAGAGAACTGCTCCAAACTGATTGAGGCGCATAAGCAATGTATGCGCGATGCTGGCTTCAAGATCTAAGAGACGCATAGCTGCCACTCGGCGTTGTCTCAGTACTTAGAACATAATTGTTGGGAAGCACACAGCGTGTGCTCAGACTACGTTAGGCTTTGCGCCAAAGCTAATTTTATTTAAAAAAAAAAAAGAAGAAAATATTAAGATATTTCTCAACATTATCTTTTGTTTTTGTTGTATCTCAAATCAATGATGCTTAATGTTAGTACCATTAAAAACATAAACCAAAACTGTTAAACAAAATACAAGCAATGTCTTTTGTTTATTTAAAAGTAGTAAAAATAGTTAAAAATACAAAAAGTGCAACAACATCGATTGTTATAACTTGAAACCCTTGTGCAAAGTGTAATTATAAATGTATTATTATTTTTTTTTTTAAATGCTTTGATTGTTTTGTTCTCGTGGCTAAGCACGATGTTACTTAAGTGCTACTTAAAGTGTTAGATAAAACTAAGTGTTTCCAAGGCCACAACGGCGGCCATGTAAAAGGTAATGATCATCATCGTGCCAAAAGCTATGATGCGGGATGGCTGCGGAACTGGATAGACGGCATAGACGAGCGTATGCACAATACGCGCTACGCCAGCCACGCGGAACAGATTGCAGGCAATCGATGGATTGGGGTTCGTGCACAGGTAGATTAGGGCCATGATGAAATACGGCAAGATGTTCTCCATGTCATTGCGATGGGCTCTGCGAAAAATTAGGATGTGAAATTAAAAAGAAAAAAGTGAGTTTCATTTTGTGTCTCTTCTCCTTCACCCTTAACCAAGTTCCTTTGACTTCAAGGACCTACCTGCGCACACGTTCCACATGTGGATCATTGAACTGAACCTCCAGATTCTTAAAGAAGAGGTCTTCCTCGTTGGGAAATATCTACCAAACAGAAGAATTTTTTAAATTTATTATTGGCACACATTTTTGGATGAAATCATAAATGGAATAGAGTTGATTGGTGGTTCACCTTGCGCCTCAGCCCCAATGGAATCAGACCCAACAACTGTGAAATTGTATGAGGGAATGAGCAAGTGCAGTTTATGAACTGAGAGTTTCTTACCTTGTACCGGAAACGTTGGATAGCCGTGAGGAGAGACATAAGCAACATTTTGGCCACCAGGACTGTAGCCCAGAAAAGATAGCAACAGAAGACGGGATTTTCCAGCGTTAGCAAATCCTTTGACGACATGGTGCTATTATTCATTTGACTAGAAATGGTCATGATCGACGATGCGCGTGTGTCTATAAGCTAAAAGCAACTGAGACGACGTTTAAAAAACAACCAAATTTTTGAGAAAAAAAAACAAAGCATATATGTATATAACTGGCCAAACTGGTTTCATTGGCATTAGCTATGAGGCTGGTAGATGCTAGTTAATGGGTTGAATTTAAAGCGTAATACAAATCGTTAAATCGGACCCGGCCGGGCCCCCTCTATATGTACTTGATGGTGCACACGATCAAATAAACTGCCTCAAACAGCACAATGCCAAAGGTGATCGAAAAGAAAATCGCGCGCGTTGGCTGTGGCAAGGGTAACACCACATAGAAAATTGTATGCAGCACCCGGGATATGGCCCCGATGCGTATAAGCAATGTGGCAGTCAGCGGGTGAGGACCAGTGGCCACATAGGCTAGTGACATCAGTAGAAACGGCAGAACATTCTCTAAGTCATTACGATGGCCGCTGCAAGCAGAATGAGCGAGATAGATAATATGATAATGAAAGAGAGTGATGAGAGATTAAAGTGCAGCTGCATATTTGTGTCGCTTGTACCACACACGTTTTAAGATTTTTACCAATTTGCATAGACCACATGAATCAAAGGCTAAACAGAAGACATCTTTAACCAATTTGTCGTTTGGTGTGTAACGTGTGTGGGACACCAAAGCAAAAATTTGCCAAATCATCACCAAAGCGTGACAGAAAACTTATTAAGTACACGCTCGCACATACAAATGCACACACGAACAGATTTTTTCATTTATTTAAAAAAAAAAAAACAGAAGACATACCACACACACAAACACACACACACACATATATATATACAATATAGAACTGTGTAATGCACTTACCGCCGTATACGTTCGACATTGGGATCGTTGAAGCGCACCTCTGAGCCTTTTCTGAGACGCAAATCTTCATGATTGGCAAAGGTTTTGGTTTTAAATCGTTGGCGTCCCGTTAGCACCGTCATAAGCAACATCTTGATTACAAGGATACTGCTCCAAAACAAGTAGCAACAAAAAACAGGATTCGCAATCGTCAGCATTGCAGTTGGTGCTAAATCCGTGGCGTTGCTCATGGCTTCAAATTCTGAATATGACTAATTTTAATTATTTTATTATTGTGGACATTTGATTGTGTCAGCTGCAAAGATTCTCAAGTCCTAACTGTCTAGTCCTGCAGTGGTCGTGTCTCTGACCTGGATTACTATCGTATTGATTACCAGTAATTGACTACATAATTCATAGGACCAGACAATGTGAATCTATTGTCACCCAATTGATGAATATTTATTTCCATAACCAAAATCGATTGAAAAATTAAAAATTTATATCAAATTAT
The DNA here is from genome assembly GCA_035044505.1 of Zaprionus lineosus. Taxonomy (NCBI): domain Eukaryota; kingdom Metazoa; phylum Arthropoda; class Insecta; order Diptera; family Drosophilidae; genus Zaprionus; species Zaprionus lineosus. The sequence goes on from JAWNNX010000676.1 coordinate 1,091,421, forward strand.
GAAATTAAATATTCTTTATTTTGTAAGAACTGCTGTGAAGTCTTATAGCTACAAATGAATATATAAATAAAATAAATAATTCCAAATTAAACTCATAAAAGTCAGCAAATAAATTAATTGCTTTTCCTTTAGTTCCACAACTGATATCAAATTTAGGTTGTTAGTGCAAAAAAAAAAAAAAAAACATTTATAAATACTTTTAAAATTCAGAACTCGCATTGTCAGGAAAATAAATAAAAATAAGAGATCAAGGCTAAGTTCTACCAGAACAGAAAAAGATAAAGAAAAAGAAAACAACAAATTCAAAACAAGTATGCGAAAAGTGTTTTATACGAAAATGTACACAAATACATATAAACATTTATAAAAAATAACTTGCAATATTATAATAAACGGAATTTAGAATTCAAAAGGCAGCGGAAGCAGTCAGAGAAATAACAAAAACACGAAACAGCATTAAAAAAACTCTGAATCTCAAAGTTCAAAACTTTTGCGTGTGCCTGAGTGTTTTTGCATATGTTTATATAAAAATATATACATACGTACATACATATGTATGTACATATACGGATGTATACATGCATAAATGTGTGTTACTATCACTATGTGCCTTATTTAAGTTTTGTTTTAAAACTGTTTTTGTAAGTCACCGAAAGCTCACTTAAAAACGAAAGCAACTATAAAACGCTGTTTAATTTGACAGCCTACATGTATATACATACATATGCATATGTGTGTGGATGAATGTATGTGTGTATCGCATGTTTATATTCGCAAGTGCATTTGCACTCGTCTATTTGCCGCTTAATTCTTGAAACAAGATGTAGAGCAAGACTGGTGAAGCACTTTAAAATGTGCTGCCATAGTAGAAACACACATGCACACAACACTCACACATACAAGCTTATGTATAAGCATAAACCCCATACACACATAATTTGAGTGTGCAAAATGACGTATGCCAAAAGTTGGTCTTTGCTCGGTCACCACAAAAACAGAGAAAAAAAAAAAAAGAAACAAAAATGTCTAAATTTAGTTAAGAGCAAAGAGTTTGGACGTTTAGCTACCTGCCTGCCGTTTGGAACTTGCGTGCCGCTCATCGAATTTTCTCAAAGCTTCACAAAAGTAGCAGCGCGGCGCCGTCGTTGCTAAAGCATTAGCCACGCAGACGACAGCGACAGCGACGACGTCGGCAGCGACACGTAGAGCGGTCAAAGTCCATGTGTCTGGCTGTTTTAGTTGTTTAATTCTCTCTTGTGGTCTTCTTTATGACGAATTCTGTTTAACATTTCAACAGAAAGAAGAAATAAGAAATGGAGAGTGAGTGTGAGTGAAAGAGAGAGAAGGAGTTATACAGGCAGATGCAATACAAAATATCGAAGCAGATTAATGGATCTTCATAAGGTTTCTAGCAATTACTGTTTTACATTGAAATTAAACCTTTTGAAAATTAAGTTCAACAGGTGCATTTTTAGGTAGAGTGTCTGCTGACCGAAGCATAGCATGCAAAAATTAAATGAGTTCAAAATAAGCACTCAAGTTAATTGAGTTCTGGACAACACATTTTATTCATATTGCATGTGCTCCATATTTGGTTAACTCGATCCCATTTACTATAACAGTTGTACATAGTCAATAAGCTGGCAAGTGGACGAGTGGACTTAATGCCTAATAACCAACGTCGATCCCATCGAATTTATTTATTTTACTTGCTTATCTGAACAATCAAAATAGGCTTACTGAGTATATTTTGGTTCGATAAAGTCTAGACGATAATAAAACAAAATGAACACAAAGGAAAATACGACTCATCCAACTTACGCATGAATTCCGGTAATGAATGTCGTACCCTTCGGTGCGAAGTCCATATTTATCATCTTTTCTGTTTTGGAATCGCTTGGTTAACTTTGAGTACATTTTGCACTGGACCCAGGCCTCCCAAATAAATGTACACACACATACCAAAAAACACATACACATAGGCATGCATAAGCACACGTACACCATTCAGCAACTAACTGTTTGGTTCACACACTTGCAAACATATATGCATGTATAGAGTAATTGTAGGGTATTTATGGGAACACACACACACACGCACACACGATGATGTTAAGTTGACGCAATAAGAGTAAAGTCTGAATTTTAAATATAATATTATTTCGTACACGATAAGAAGTGAGTGTCAATAACCGACAAGGTGATGTTTAGTTAAAATCTTAATTTTAGATACACGAAGACTTATTCTAAGAAATTAAAACATATTTAATATACCTATTAAAATATGATATCTACATCGAAAATATGTATTGTTATATCTAAATTATTTTATTATGGGAATTATACAAATTTAGAGGCGTTTTTTGTGTGCCGTGCCATTAACAGATCATTAAGCCGCAATGTGCTAGGTGCTGCCTAGACGTGCCTAGAAACAGGCAAGTGACTGTGTGATTAATAAATATTACTAAATATTGATTATAAACTTTATACTAGAGGTCTTTTTTTTTCTTTTTTTTTTTAAATTTTTTAAGTAAGTTACGCTATCATAAACATGTATAACGGGACTTTGCTATCGAAGCGTATGTAGTTAGGCTGTAACTGTGATTACACCGGCGCAAAGTCGAAGATTTTAACAACCATATGACAAACACTCATAAAGGTGATAGAATGTTGATATTGATTAATTGGTGATAAGTCCGTAATAAAATGATTGGCACTTTAACTTGGTTACAACATATTCTGAGAATGACGAAAACGCAGAAAATCAGTTGAACTTTGGATTAATCATAAATATATGGTAAAACCACAAGAAATCAAAATCTGTAATGCTACCGAAAGAATTGGGCCACGAACTAGACGGCTGATTGGTAGCAATTGCTACATGTGTCTTCCAAAGGCTTATCAATCAAAAATTACTAAGCTGTGTCTAGTATATGGAGGGGGAGACACGAGATATGAGGCGCAGTCACTATTTAAATCATCATCATCATCATCATCGTGTTTACATTGATTAACTTAAAACCCGTTTACGAACTTTGGAACTGGGCTGAAATTGAAAATGAAATAATCTAGCATGGTATGTAAGGCATGGCGCCATCAACAGCTCTGATGATAATATGATCCTGAGCCAAGCGAATGCACTACGTCTTATCGATGGGGGCTAGAGCTGGGCATTCTCTTAGGGTCAAAGGTTTGCACGCATACAAGTAAAAAAAAAAATTGATAATAAATTTCATTCGAAATTTCTATGGCTGTGGTGGGCGTTGGGGGAAAGATGGTTGGCTGTGTATGTGTATGTGTAATCTAGTTGTCAAGCATGGTTTGCGTTGCGCGTTTTTACTCTCGCTCTCGCACTCACTTGCACTCTGCCCCTCCCCTTTCAATCTATCACTCTCTCTCTCTTCAAAGATCCATCTATTTTACTCTCTTTTTGATCGCCCGCTCTTTGATCCACCGACCAACTTTTTCTGGTTCGAATTCGCATATTCCCGTTTCATGTTCCAATTATGCAAATGTCAATTGGTATTGCATGCTTCATTTGAAAACTGTATACTTGTCCCTGGTCCGCCCCAACGTTGACTAAGTAGTGAGTAAATTGAAAATGCAAATAAACATTTAATTTGATTACTGCAATTTGGAAACGTCATATTCACATGTTGAAATTCAATTCAAGTCCAAAGTAACAATACGACACTTACCAACACCGCGAGTATGAAACATTTGTTACAGTGCTTGTAAAAAGTATTCAACGATTGATCGTTACAAAAATCAATATCTGTTCACATACACACAAATCCCAAATTGTAAAAAATAATTGAATATTATTTCTGCGAACATTTTGTTAGTTTAATATATTTAATTAACATTTAAGTAAATGTTCTAAAAATATTGTCTTTTATCTAGATAAAGATATTACACTTAAATTGTAAAGTGTGCACTTAAGTAGATATATACACGTTATGTATAACTATAAATTAAAATTATAAACCATTTCTTATATGTAACATTGTTACATATTTACACATCAATTGATAAGTCTCTTACACGTACCTTGCGTTGCTACAGTTGCGTACTTTTTATTCGCACTATTGTTGAAGTGCAGCATTGCAGCGAATAGAGTCAGCGGCAATCGTGTGCCCGTAAAGTCCAAAACTCAATTGCGAGCAAAGAGAACGTCAATCTGTCTCTCTCTTGCGCTCGTTCGGTGACTTCGTGTGTTGCCGTCGTCTTCTGGAGGAGAGGCCCTCATAATAAACCAGCCGCGCAGCTTGCAAATCAGTCAGAAACGCGTTGAGTGCGACATCGAGCAGACGTGCCTAGTGCCCAAGAGAAACTATAAAATTTTTCACTTCAGGCCCATCCCCCGCAAAGCCCCTTTATTAAGTTCTTTAGCCCGTGGAAGCAATACTACACAGATTATCGTCTGCTTATTTTTTTTCTTTGGTGCCCCAAAAGAAAAGAGAAAAAGTGCGGTGCAAAGCAAAAGCATAAAATAAAAGTGAAAACTTAGCAAAGAAGAAAGAAACAAAATTATAAAGATAGAAACATGGCAAGTGCAGAGCAAAAAAATGTAACTGGCAATGGCACAACCAAACAAGCAGAAACTTTTGATCCGCCAAAGGATGCAAAGGACCTATTGCCACATCTTGAATCGTTGGAACGTATTATCAAATTACCCGTGGTAAATGCCGCGTGGGATAAATCACAAGATGTCTATGGCAAAGTGAAGGGTAAGTCATTATTCCCCCGTTTTTGAGTTAGCCAAGCTCGTGTCAAAAACTTTGAGCTCGGGCGCCATTTGTCGCCAGTCACCGGTTGAGTTGAGTGCATTGAACTTAAAATGTTGGTGGGCCAACTAACGGCAATCCAATTGCAGTACTCAAAGTGGGAAATCAAAAACTCAAACGTAATAGAAACCAAAGCGTGAGCAAAAGCTAAACCGTTGCTTAGCGCTCTGCTTGAGATCGATCCGAGTGTGGCTTTGGTCGCGACTGCGACTGCGACTGTGGCTGCGACTTCGGCTGAGACTGCGACTGCGGCTGCAGTGGCAACGGCAAAGGCAAAGGCAAAGCTAAACGCAACGTTGACTTCGGCGCGGTGACTCTCGTGAGTGCAAAGTTCGCCATTTTGAGTGCAAATTGATCTGACAGACGAATTCGCCGCAAAACTCGAACTCGAAACTTTAATTGAACCGGCAATTGCAATTGGTTATTGCCAAATTGATGCCAATTAAAGTCAATTCACGGTTCACTCAATAAAACAGAACACACATAGGTCTTCACGATTGTAATAAAAATAGCAACAAAACAACAACAAAAACAACAAACATGACCTGTAGAAAGTCTTTTACATATTTCATGTCTTCCTACCCATTAGCGTCTGTGACGCGGCAATCAGTACAAAGTTCAGAAATCAAGAAATTTACATAACTTCAAAATCGACCAGCGAATATGTATACTGAACGTTTCTTTTTTGTTGTTTTTTTTTTTTCTGTTTAACCCAATAAACATATGTACACACTTATGAATAATGTGCCCCTACGCCTTGTATATTCACATATGTGTGTATGCATGTGTGTGTGTGTATGTGTTTGTATACACACATTGCTATGAATAACTCAAAAAAACGTAAGTTTCAGTGGCGTGACAAACGGGGGCGCCAGCGTTAAGAATTGCGAATTGTCATTATAAAGAATCTTAGACTGGCTCCCTCTTTGTTTAAATGTTTAAATGAATATGAATCAACGACGAGCACGAACACCGAATACAAACGGTACCTAATCGTTTATGCATTTACATACATGCACACACACATGCATGCATACATATGTACATACTATATAGTTGGACTTTCAACTTGTTTGTGATATTTTTTGTGCACAAATGATGTTGACGTTCATTAGCATTAATATTAACAATAATGATAATGATTATGATAATGACAATGATGATAATGACGGTGATGAAACTGATGATGATGATGATGATGATGATGAGATGATAATGACGATGACGATAGCTAAACGGGCACAAACTATCAAAGTCTAACTTGTCGCAAACTTAGAAACTAATGACTAAAAATATTCTACTACCACAAGTACAACGACATTTTGTGTCGCTGATAGTGGTGAATTGCTTGGTAGTAGTGGTGGATTCTATATAAAGTGGCTTCGACTCGGTCTGAGAATTGGCGAAGCAACTGCGTAGTTTGTTATCACAGAGTCAACGCCAAGTACCGCGATAAGTGAGCCCGCAGCCCAGTTTGTTTGTAGGGAAAGATGTAGGGATGGAGAGTGGGGGGGTGCCTTTAGCTTATCACTTGCTGGTGTTGCGCTCGTGAGCCAAAGCTAAATTGTATCTGTATAATTTTATAATTTTTTTTCTGGAAATTTCATCTTTCTTATTTGCCCTTTTTCACTTATTCATTCTCTTCTTCTACTTCTTCTTCTCCCCTTTTTGTTTAGGCAAGAACCGTGTCTTTAATTGGGCCCTTAACGCAGCCGAAGATTGTGTCGCCAGAGCTGTGACCACAGCGGCGCCAATTGTGAATCGCTTGGATCGCCCGATCGCCTATGTGGACCAGACCCTGGTCAAGGGCATTGACAAGCTGGAGGTGAAGGCACCCATTATCAAGGACACACCACAAGAGATCTACACACAGGCCAAGAACAAGGTCATCGATGTTGTCCAGCCTCATCTGGAGCGTGTGGTAAAATTCAAGGCAGCAGGACAACAAAAGGCAGCCTCCCTCAAGGATTTGGCCTGGCAGAAGGCCAACGAGGTACTTGCCACCCAATATGGCAGCCTTGCAGTCAATGGCGTGGACACGACCACAGCCCTAGCCGAGCGCCTCCTAGAGTACTACTTCCCCAAGTGCGATTCCGATGTGGAGGAGGATAATGGTGAGTAAATGTGACGCTCACACACACTCATACCATATGCCAGACAGACTGCCAAATGCCAGACAGACTGCCAAATGCCAGACAGACTGCCATATGCCAGACAGACTGCCTCATGTCAGACAGACTGATAGCTCCTGTTTCCGCTTCCGCACCCGCTCCAACCCCTACCTTCCACAAGTCGTTTATGTGAACTAAATAAAAACGTAAATATTTTTAATTCTCAGATAATAAACAAAATGCTGTCGTCCGAAATGGCAAAAATGCTGAAACTGACAGTAAGTTTTGTTGTTAACTTTTCTCGTCTCGTTCTTCTAACAACAACAAAGCATGAGATTACTAACAATGAAACCTAACCTCAAACCTAACCAATTTACGATCGTAAATCAAAAAAAAAATAGTACATAAATAGAAAACCAATATTTAAAAATTCAGTCAGTCGAAAAACTTCCCATTTGAAAGTCTCCTCCCCCCTCAACGAGTGTGTCCCATAAATTGTTGAAAAAAAAAACCCCACACAAAGAAAACCAAAAATGTGCATGAAAAGCGTTGACTAATTTTTAAAAACAATTTTCTATCTCTCTCTTTCTCTTCCGTCTGCTTTTCTCTGTCTTTCTCTCTGTCTCTCTACTTGTAGTTGTTATTGTTGGGGAGCCCGACTATGACCATGAGATTGACACTAGATTCTTAGTAGCCGCCTCCACGGTGTTTCTGTCCATGTCGTTGAAAATCATAACCGAAATTGTTGATTATGTTAGAAGAAATCCAGAGATCGTAGGGATTATCGATAGGGAAATCAACAAGCTGATGGTAAGCAAGTGTATTAACTATATACTAACCCTTAACTCAGTACTGACTACAGATCATAACACGATTATCACAAGATCATCGCTAGATCATCCAAAGATCATTAAGAGATCATCCAAAGATCATTTAAAGATCATCTAAAGATCATTAAAAGATTATCTATAGATCATCTTAAGATCATTTAAAGATCATCTATTGACTTAGATCATATTTAGATCACCTTTAGATCACCTTTGGATCATCTTGAAATTATGTAAAGATTATCTGAAGCTTATTTATAGCTTCGGATCATCTTTAGTTCATCTTTTGATCATCTTTAGATCATTGAACACTAAAATCAAACTAATCATAAAATTTTGCCTCGTGCCATTTGTATTTGCAGTGCCAGTTCCCGCCAGCGAGGACCCAGTACTACACACAGTACAGACTGTCGGACGCCTATCCCACAAGATCTCGCGTCGCGTCTATAGAAATGTCTCCCGACAGATCAAGCAGGTCCAACAGGGTAACCTCAACGACTATCTAAGCGCCTTGATAGCTGCCCTCAAGCTGCATCAGTACATCAATTTCATTAACTCATCGATGGGCACCAATGTGGAGCAGTCGACGCTTGGCGGTGACAACTGTACACCCTATGGCAACAACAAATCCCACACCAACTCCTCCTCATCCACCATCAACAGCAACAGCAACAGCAACAGCAACACCACCACAACCACTGCCACCACTGGTAACACAATCGTGGCCAATAATATCAAACGCAAGTCAACAACGGCAGCAGCGCCAACGGTGGCGACTGTCCAGTAGATGAGCCAAGGGATGACACAGAGGGGAGACATGCGTGGAGGCTACCGAGTCCACACCCACCCATCCCCCCACCATAGGGCCTAAGGTTTTCTTATCATTTATTTTCTTTAGAACTCTTTTTTTTTGGCTCCACCTTTTTTTCTTTTAAAACTTCTGTAAAGAAAATAAGATAAGAAAAATACAAAAGAGAGAGAGAGAGAGAGAGAGAACGAGAGAGAAAGAGGAAAAGAAGAAAGAGAGAGAGAGAGAGAGAGAGAGAAGGAGAAGGAGGCAAACTCTCGGCAACTCACATCTTTGCCCTTTGTAAATATTTATTTGAACTAATCTACACACAAACACACACACACACACACACACACACAATACACAATACACACAACACATACAAACACAAAAACACAACACACACACATATATATACAAATACATATATTGATTTAAGTTGTAGTTGTAGTCACCTTTCAATTGTCTAAAATTCGAAATCTTTAGCTGTGCTAAAAACTGAATATGGAGAACAATCCCTTTACCTATATATAAACAAATTATATATAACTGTAAAATCAGAAAATTGAATCCTTAATACGTAAACACACACACCACCAACACACGTATACAAATACACACATACATACATACATAATTATACATAATACATTAAATGTATATATGCTTGTCCCTAAAACTATTTAATATGAACATTATATTATATTATATAGATAGAGCAGGAAATATAGAAAGAAGAAGATAAAGATGAAGAAGAAGAAGAAGCAGCAGAAGTAAGAGATCCTTGCTTATCCTTAAATATAACAATAATCTACCTATGCTTAAAATATTCTAATTTAAATGATAACAATGTTGAATTATGCCTTATATGAAAAATATATCTTTAACATTTGCTCTTAAACCTAAAGAACAATAAAAAGATTACAATAAAAAAAAAACATTAATGAAACAAAACGTAAAACAAATGAAATTCATTTAACAACAAATTAAAAATAATTAAAAAAAAAAGAAACGAATCTAAATTTTCTGTCAGTTCATTTTCATTATCTGTAGATAATGAACGTGGCTTAAAAAGTCGTCAGCCACTCGAGAGTTTTGGCCCATTTTTTTTAATGAGTCGTCGTCGTCGCCGCCGTCGTTCGACGCACTCGTTTCCTATTCCAAAGTTCCATTTGGCACCCTCGACGTTCACTTTTAACCACAGGCGATAAGACCGGGAAAACCATAAAGTAATACCCATTGTAAGTAGAGGCACTCAAGGGACTTGATAAACCCACACAGACTTTTTATATACCCTAAGCCCAGTGCAAAGTTCGCTTCCAAAGATCGAAAGCTGACACATATACATTCAGGGGCAGCAGCAAGAGTTTCGCCGATTTAACCTGAAACTAACAACTTAAGAGCTTTGTTTTGACTGACTAAGTGTTATACGACAGTGTAGTTGGAAGACAGTATCCCAGTTTGTGGGAGGAACTCCTTCGAGTGAAAGTTCATTTTTAAAAGCCAATAAAGGCTATATGATCGCATAATTAAAAGTGTTATACTGTATATCAGTCATACGGAGGTTTCCTTTCGACTTATCTAGAGTTTATCTTCAATAGGCTATAAGATTGAAAAAAATGTGTTATACGATCGCATAATTAAAAGTGTTATACTGTACTATATTACTAGTCTTACGAAGGTTTCCTTTCGACATATCTAGAGTTTATCCTTACTAGGTTATAGGATTGCAAAAAGTGTTATACGATCGCACAATTTAAAGTGTTATACTGTATGCCAGTCATAAGGTGGTTTCCCTTTGACTTATCTAAAGTTCATCCTTAATAGGCTATGACGTGGCAAAAAGTGTTATACAAGCGCATAATAGAAACTGTTATACTGTATGCCAGTTTTGCGGAAATTTCCTTTTGACTTGCCTACAAGTTTCTCCATAGTTTGCAATAACTGTTATATGCTTAATAAAATCAAAAGTGTTATACTGCAAAACTCATACCCTTTTGATTTAAAGTGTTATACTGTATTCTAGTTATAGGGAAATACCTTCCCATTTTGGTCACAAGTTCAGCATTAGCAAGTTCTTCAAAGGCATCAAGTGTTATACGATCCAACAACCAAAGAAAGACAAAGACTTTCCTGCGGCTTGCTTACAAAATCATTCCTAATAGACAACAATTGCTATAAAATCGTATAACAAAAGTATTATACTGTTATACCGATTTTCCTCTTGATTTACTCATAAGTTTATCCTTGATAGGGAGACTCCTGTTATTATCTCAATTTATCGAATTTCCGTTTTCAAAGTGACATACCTAGTGTATAACACAGTTATAACAGTACGTCCGTTATAAAAGATTTATATCGAGGTTTTATAGCTCGGAGCTTATCATTAATGGAGGTGCTTATTTAGTAAGATTTGTGGAACTTTCGTAATGCCGCTTTTGGTGGTCGCCCACTAAAGTAATTTACAAATCTCTGTATGGATATAAATTTTATAAGATATAGGCCTTTTATAATGGAAAACTAGGGATTTCATATATATACGAAATGTATAGATATATATGAGTTGGTATAGGTATGTGATTCCTTATAACCCGAAGCTTCCACTAGCTTCGATCTTTATTATTGAGAAATGTAAAGTTTCTCAGACGTTTTTTATAGCCTGACCTTTAAATTGTTACATAAGAGCTTTCATAATCTTAGAGATCATTACAGGAATGACTATATATATATAAATATATATATATATATACATATATATATATATGTATTAAAGCTGCCATTAAGAAACGTTATTTCAGCGTTTAGCGACCTTCAAACAATGATGTTTCCTCAATCTTGTTTCAACTTTGCTTGGGGCTGGGGTCTATCCCGATATATATAGATATAGACAGATATATATAGATATAGATAAAGATAAAAATATAGATGCTCTAAATATATATTCTGGAACAATAAAAATCCGACTTTAGGTATATCCAAGGTACTCCACGCAGAAGTCACGTTTCGGAATCAGCAGCTGATGTCATGGGTATCAGTTATATAGAAGCTATATCTATGGATATGTATGTATGTGTATATCTGAGCAGTCAGATTATAGAAGGCACATTCGTATAGGATTGTCATCTCTATAATTAATAAATATCATTGTTTCGATTATCGATCACATGGTACCGTCAATCTAATCAATCAAAGGTGAGGATTTGAGGGAATGGAATGCGATTGGAGTTCTGAAGGAATTGGGGAACAGATGATATGAAACATTTAATCAGATCTCAATGGAAATTATTTATATATTTTATAAAAAATAATAATAATAATCATATTTATTAATGGTTGTTATAATTATAATATTTATTAATGGATTTTATAATATTTATTTATGTCTTCAGCAACTATCGACTCCATCGAAGGTCTGCCACTCATATCGGTACGTAATCATGACTATGAGGACTATGATATATGAGGCTCTTAATTTTGGGTAGTTTTTCGTGTATTTTTTTTCGTGTATTTTTTTTCGTGTATTTTTTTTTCGTATATTTTTTTTTTTTTTTTGGTATTTTATGGGATACCGCTCTGAGTTATTGGATGACGCGCAATTGATTGGCTCTTGAACGGATCCGGTTGTTGTTTGCTCGTGATTAAAGTTGCACGGTTACGGTTATGGTTACGGTTACGCTTACGGCTCAACCTCTTATCAACTTATCACCTGCAACCGCCGACGGAGTGGCAATTCAATTGAAGTTCAGCAGTTGCGCCCGACGCTTAGGGCCTATTTATAGAGCGGGGCCTTAGATAAGGGCGCGTAAAATCTAAAGAATGTACAATGTCTCATATATGCAAGCGTGTATGTGTGTGTGTGTGTGTGTGTGCGTGTGTGGATGTGCGTGTTACTGCTGCTGCTGATGCTGATGCCTGGTCGATAATGATGGCGTTAATGGCAGGTAAAAAGTAATTACAGTTTCCTTTTCATTCGGCTCTCGCTCATTTGTATGCCCGACAGCGTTCGGGGCACCGACAAGTTTGGGTTTAGAGTCGATCCTGGACAGGGAGCCTGGCATACCTCGGATGCTTTGTGACCAGACGGAGACGCTATGGAACGCATTTAAGGATGGTAAATATTTTATGTATGAGGAACGACAACTGCCCAAAAACGACTACAAGGGTATCAGATACCTTCTATATACATGTGTGTGTGTGTGTGTATGTGTGTTTGTGTGTGCGTAAGTACTTCCCACATTTTTCCTCTCCTCTTTAACTCTTTTTTTTTTCTGTTACTTCAGTTTTGACTTTGCCTTTGGTTGTGCCTTTGGCTTTGCCTTTGTCTTTGTCTTTGGTTTTGCTTTTGCCTTTGGTTCTTGTACTGGTAAATCGAGTTTTTGATGCGTCTTTCATGTTCCTACTCAAAGATTGTTAATGATGATGATGCTGATAATTATGATGGTCATGATGATGATCACAGGCTTACCTTTGTTCTGACCGCAAGATTTATACACACGCACACACATAAGTTTACATGCTCAAAGGTGAGGTGAGTTAAGAACATGGACTTTGCCCCTCGCCCAACCCATGATGCGGTTGATCTTTATAACTTTAAACGACTACGTCAGCATCTCCATGGTCTCCTCTATCCCAATCAGACTGGCTGAACAGCAAAGGGGGTCTCTATCTCTGCCTACTACCTCTCACTCATCCTCCATCTCCTCTATAGCGCCCACTCATTCTCTCTAAATAGAAAACGTTTGCGACGTGAGACTCTTATCAAAATTCTCAAGCCACGAATGGTATAATTTTTTTTCTTTTCATTTATGTATAAGGTTATGTGGACAGTGAAGGGCGGGAGGAAACAAGAGAGCGAGAGTGTAAGAGCTGCAATCTTAGGAGACGCTGCGGAAGGAGGCGTGACCACTGACAATCAACAGCAGACGACGATCAACGAGGCTCATCAAGTGCCAAAGTACAGAAAGTGGCGTGATTATTATTATTCTCTTTATGATTATTATGTTTGCACAGTCTGTACGTGTATGTGCTTTTGTATATGTGTGTTTATGTGTTTATGTAACTGTATGCATGTGTGTTTGTATATTCCCAGATCTGATCTGCTTTACATACCCTAACAATATTTAGAGCTGGCGGGGTATATTAGTGTATAAAATTTACAAGAATATTCCTAATAGTTTTAGGTACTATTTTGTATACAGACCTATAGGTCTTTGGAAATGTTTATTATTCACCAAGTCAAGGGCATCCTCTAGTCATGCATACCTTCAGCTTTTGGGTTTTGTAATTGTTGCCTTAGCTTAGCTTTGGGTGATAAGACAGTCGCGTTCCATACAGATTTCTAGATCAAATTGGCTGGCGACTTGACTGGGGACTTGACTAGGGAACAGACGTTATCAGTGGTGTTTGCGCACTCTATCGTTCTCTTTCACTCGCTCTGTTGCAAGATTGGAGGCCGACACGACTTGGGAATACCGTGTAAAGCCTCTAAATTCAACACTTGCTAAGATGATGAAATGAGATAGCGAAAAGTTGAAAATGACGTAGGGCGCAGGAACGCAGCGTGACACGTGAAACACACCACAGCTTCAGCTTAGGCAAGTCATCAAGAAACGAACTTGTGTTTGACGGACAGTTTGTTGTTTGTGGTATTTTATTTTTAAATAACTTAACTTTTTCTTGGGATAAATTCAAAGTACATTTTCATTGTGTTTCTTTGAACAAGTTCTTAAATGAATGAAAACGAGCTTTGTTTATGAAAAATAAACTTTGACGGCTTAAAAGCATGTCTTTATTTTTATTTCATTTGTTTTATTTTTTTTAGTTTATTATGATTTTTAAATTACTACTCAATTATTATTTTATTATTAATATTCAATTATTACCAATTATTATATTGTTTTTATTATTCATTAAATTTATTTAATTTGTTTACTGATTAATTATTTTTTACCAATAAATTGTGTGTTAACTTTTATTAAATTTTTATAATTTATTTCTTATTTATTTATTTTTATAATTTATTTTTATTATGAATATTTTATTATTATTTTTAAATTATCAGCTGATTATTATTTAAATATTAAGTTCTGGTAATTTATTTAGTTTATTTTTATTATAATTATATTAATTTAATCTTTTTAATTATTTTTAAATTATTACTTGAATATTATTTAACTATTATTATTTAACTAATATTATTTAACTATTATAATTTCGAAATAATTAATTAATTTTAAAAATTCGTAAAACTTGCAAAGCCCAAGGAACAAGTTCGTGGTGGATAAAGCCGTCTTCATGGTGAGAGCCTCATGCCGATAAGTACAACGACCCAGTTTCGAGATGATTTTATCAGAAGTTCTTATCGTAGGAGCGCAGCTCTTCAAATCAGCGGAGTCCTCGAGTGGGCCTCGCGTGCTCGACGACAAGAGTTATCATCGAATTTATCCAAAGCTCAATTACCTCAATCGAGATCGTGATATCGGAATGTGTTTTTATCAGGAATTATGATGACTTTGCGGTGTAATTACCTTCGATAAATCTTCATTATGGGCCATAGGGTAATAATTATAAAGAAAAAAATAAAAAAAAAATTGAAAAAAAAAACATAAAATTAAAATTAATAATAAAAAATAAAAATAAATTATATAAAGATATAAAACGCTCTAACTTTCAACTCTTGTCTCCTTTTGCGATTACTGAACTCGGGGAAAAAGGTGAATTAATTAAAAAAGCGAAAAAGGAGAAAATTTATTTAAATTGTAATTTTTATTAACGTAATTCGCGTCTCAAAAAGTTGAACGCATTTTGTAAATAAGTAAATGATCTAATATTTAGCACATCATAAGATCAAATTTCTAATAAGTAGAACCATCAACTAAATTCAGTTAGGATATATATCAATATTCGTAAATGTATATGTTTATGTATGTATATGTATATACGCTTATAAGTGTTTATGTGTGTGTGTGTGTGTGTGTGTGTGTGTGTCTGTTTGTTTGTTAGCTTCTGTTTGTTTGTTGTAAATATTGTTTTAAACTTAGATTAAATACAGTTATTTTATTAGAGATTTTCAAATAGTTTTTTAAGTTTTTAATTTTCGACGTTCCGCAGTTGCCAGTGGAAGGTGAGTTGGTGGTTGGTGGTTGGTGGATGGTGGGTGGAGAGAGAGAGAGAGAGCGGGGAAGATCTGGAGAGGATTACGTGACCTTTCGGACTTGATTGGGTGTACACATAGCTTCGTCCTTGAAATATATACATATAACATATATGGTTTTTCTCTTTCCTTTCTCTGCATTCCTACAGATAAATATTTATATATATTTCATTCATCTTGATCCTTCGTTCCTTCTGTCCATTGGTTTCTCCATTCTGAATCATGTTAGTTTTTTCTTTTTCATTTACTACTTTCCTACACTTTCTTCAATTTCTCTTATCACAGACACCCAACACATCCGCAAAAGATCCGCAATGTGTGGGTTATGATCGGGATTATCACTTTTGGTTGGTGCACCGAATTTTCTATATCTCCCATTTTCTTTTTCCTATTTTTCTTTAATTTCATTTTTGGTGCTTTTTGGCATTGCACTGATTTGAGTTTTGTGGTTATCGGAATCCCGCAGAGAGCCAGATAAAACATAACATTTAAATATATCGAATGCTCGACACTTCAGCAGTGGCCATGGTGCATTCGTCTCTAATATCTCACAACTCAATATCTAGACCGTTGCACCACTTTCTGACGCTTCCATGGCGTGGGTCAATCCCGATGCGAGTCCACCGTCAGTCACCTCGGAGACGGGCTCGAGGTTGGGGCGTCGCTTGCTGCTTAGCAGTTGCATAAAGTAATGTCCAAAAACGGCATGATTGTAGCCGACGAGACGTCGGAACGAGGCTATAAATGCGACCATCTCCTCACCGAAGTCAGTGAAGCCAGCGGGAGGCGGTGGGATGTTCCCATTGGAGCGCAGAGCCACGCGCACAAAGCCATCCAAACGGTTAACTACAAGTAATTGGATTAGCTATCACTTCTCGCAGCCACAACTCAGCCAGCGGCAACTTACTCATAAGAGAGCGCACAGGGGAAGTCCTGTTGGTCAGTTGCATCACTTGGCTCTTCAGCTGCAACTCCTGGGCCTCAGTCAAGGGCGGCAGATTCTCAGTGGTCAGTGAATTGTTAATAAAGGCTCGAATCTGCTCAGAGCAGTTTTCAATGGCAGCATTAATTTGACTGGAAGAAGAAAAGGAAGCAAGCACGAATAAGGACCCAATCCTGTTGGGGATAGCTGCATGGACTTACTCGTGTTGCTTGACGTGCTGCATCAGTATTTCCAACTGTTGGGCCAACTTGATGCGATTGTCACGTCTTTGCGAGATGACGGGCACGCTCTGTGCAATCGATATAAGCGAAGCGCAAAGGACAAGTCGCTGTGCCCGCCAGCTGAGACCCTCAAAGCGCTCCCTATCGATGCGCAAAAGTTCCGGATACTCCTTCTCGGTCGGATAGTCCAGGAGCTGCATGTATGCATTATAGATTACGTCATCGTTGCTGTTACATCCCACAAGATGTCTCTGCAGCCAATCCTCGGTGGCAGGGAACCCAGCTGAAAGCATATAAATATCTTGATTATATCTGTTCCTTGCTAACTTGGAATCGCCTCCTCCCTTCTTCATCAACTCACCATTGCCAGCAAATTTATGCAAATATGTGCTAAACTTTTGCTTCTCGTACTCGACGGAGTTGGCCGCAATGTCGTTACGGGCAACGGATAACAGGAAGTTGGCCATGTCCAGTTTCATTAGGTTCATGGTCTCCAGAATGCTACGAAATGTGTCCACCACATCCTCGATCTCGCGCAGCTTGGCCACAGCCTCATCCCGTGCCGGCGAGCACAAGCTGGCCAGCAAATCGATAACATAATTGGCATAGGACTTGAAGTCCAGGACTCCGCGCTCCGCCTGCTGCCGGATGAGTGCCTCATCCAATGCGGCATTGATGCGCGTTATAGCAGCCTTATTTTTTAGGGACAGCAACTGCGGAAAGTCCTCCTTGATCTCGCTCAACAGGCGTATGGCCTGATCGTACGATGGCGGATCCCGCTGCAGCTGCTCGCGTAATAAGTCCCAGAACGCCTTGTGTACCATTGCCTTGATGCGACCCTCCAAACTGCAAGATTTTAAGGATTAACACGAAAGTTATAAGAAGGATGTCTGTGTATTACCTGTCCATGGGTGGCTCAAACGGCTGCAGCTTGAAATCCGGATTGAGTGCTATCTCATGGGCTAGCTCCATGTTCTGAAGATTCTTGAACATGCTGGCCACCTCCTCCATGGTGACCAACTTGGGTGGACTACCGTCCACGCCAGGCAGCAAAAATCGCGTTATACTATCCGTGGAGCTCTCGCTGTCTGTGCGCAGACGCAGATCGTTCGTTGGAATCTTTTTCGGTTGTTGGTCATTATTTTCCTTGGCGTCCATTTTGTTTTTTTTTTTTTAAGTTCACTTTTTATTTATTCACTGGGTTTTTTATTTTCTTGCGCTTTTCTTATACCAAAGCTTTCAATTTTTCCTTCTCTTCTTTGTCGTGCAGCTGGCTTTCTACAACAAAAAAAAAAGAAAAAAAATTTTTTTTTTATGGTAGGATAAAACTAGTTTTAGCCTGTTTTGGCTCAATTGCGTCTTGTTTCCGCGTTTACAGGAAAACTTCATTGCTTTGAGCTTTTCGAAGCTTAGTACACTTCAGGGTCAGCTTTGTGAGGGGCTAACAAAATGCGCCGTTAAAAAAGAATGTAAGCTAACCATTACATTCATATACATATTCATGTAGATGTGTATTGGTGTGCTTGTGCTTGTGTGTGTCTGTGCTGTGTGCAAGACAACAAAGAAACTGCAGCAACAAAGGCAGCCAACCACCTTGTTTGAACACATGAAATTCCGTTAAAAGGGGTGGGGGGTGAAATAATACGAAATATCTTAAGATGATGAAATTTGGTATTTGCATTCGAGGTGCTGACACAGTTTCCAAAATTAACGCGGAAAATCGTAGCAAAATTGCACAATGGCAACGCAACGAAGTGTCGACATAAACAGAGACACTGTAGTAAAGCAGCCAATGAAAACAGAATCGAAGAAAATAATTATCTATTGCGCAGCAGCAGCACAGCTTTCCATACTGCGTCTGCATGTAGTGTACGCGCGTATAGATTGAAAAATGGATACAAGGACGGTCCGAATGGGTGGTTGGGGGTGACACAATTTTGGTTTATATTTGAAACACAGCATACATTTTGAAATGTCAATTGATAAAACACTTACCACTAAAAAGGAACTCTTGTTAAGTTTTTCAAAATTTTGATCGAAATTACTTGTACATTAAATTTAATCTATTTGAAACACGTTTTTACAATTTTATAACATTTTTGTTAGCGTTAAACGCTCTTCGCACAAGCGACTTCCAAATTATACTGTGACTAATAATCAAATAAATGTGTAATTCCAATTGGAACACAGGCCACCTTTGTTTGTTGTGCTTTGCTTTCTGTTGTGTTGTGATGTTCGCGTTTTTTCGACAACATTCGAGAACATGAGTTTGGTACGCAGCTCAAAAACATTGCAAACATTGTGTAGTCAAGCAAGATATATGTGTATGTGAGATATATAGTTAAATATTAAAAAATATGCAAATAATCTAATAATCATACTTGATCATATTTATTTTATAGGATTAATCTATATTATAAAAATTCGATTTTAAATCAGCGTACCCAAATTCAAAGCACTGCCACACTGTCCATAAAATAAAAGTTCTGGCAGCGCTGATTAATGCCAGGTGGCAACGCTACAATCTTAACTAAACTCGCCAGACAGATAAAGTAGTATAGAAGAATTTTTATTTTATTTGCAAACTGCACTTGTTTTTAATAATAAAAACATATGCAAAAAGTTAAAGTCACAAGCACCTAAAACTAACTTCCTAAGGTATTCGGTTTTGAGTTCGTTGTTAATGCAAATCGATGTAGAAGTCATAGTACTGTTTTGCCCCACACACACCTTCTCAATTGCAGGAATATGGAAAGTGAGAAGATTTTGATGGCCGCAGGAGTGACAGTCGCTGCTGTGGTTGGTGCTTTCGTTTTTTGGGGTCCAACTGGTGAGTGCCTTGTTTCAAGAGTGTTTCATAACATTGTTTACATACCCATACAATCTATATTTAAGGTTCTCGTCTACGTCAACGTCGTGGACAGATCGCTGGCCTCCATAATTTTGGACGGACATGTTATCTAAATACACTACTGCAGGCCCTTGCGGCATGCCCACAATTTATTGCCTGGCTGCAGCTGTATAATGGCGTCACACCAGATCGCAAGAGTCTTATTAGCTCAATGCTCAGCACCCTAGAGGTGGTTAATGGAACGCATGCCACATTGCGTGGAGATCCACATTCCCCAGGTGCAGTATTGCGAGCACTCAACCATTTAGGCTGGGTCATACCACAGCAAGATCATGATGCCCATGAACTGTTTCATGTACTGCTCTCATCGTTGGAAGAGGAAGCAACACGACCCAAGCAAGTGGGCTGCTTGTCACATGCTCTGTTGCCCGGAGGATCAGAAGCGGGACCAGAAAACGTAATTGATTTTGATATTGGTGATGGCATTAATGGTGGTCAAGATGGTACAATGAGTGTGGGAAATCGTGCATGCAGCGCCATCGGTTTCAACCAACGCATTGGAGATCAACCAAACCGGCCCTCCAGCGCCATGTTGACAGATTTTTTGAACATGGAGTATGATGAGTCGACCAGCTTACAGCGTCTGGTGCGCTCCGAGGCACATACTCCAGATTCACCAGCTTCGGTTTGCGAGCGTGAAACAGCCGATGTTTTAACCCCAGGTGCCAACTCTTCGTTTATGGTTAATTCACCCTTCGGCTACCAATCGACTATGGCCGCTTTGGACTTCATTAATCCGCAGCCGTTAAACCCTTCGCCGCAAACTACGGAGCGTTTGTCACGTTCGCGCCAGCCACAACAACAAAACAGTGACAACCTAAGCCGCCGGGTTTCAAGCTCTTGTCGATCATTGGAACGACTCAATCATGGACCTGGACGCGTATCAATCTGGGCCAATATGATGCCCAGTCAGGTGGCGCATCCCTTCCAAGGTGCCATGGGTGCGCAAATTGTTTGCAACGGCTGCGGCTCCAAGTCAGCGGTGCGATATGATAAGTTCGATAGCGTCACCCTCAATCTACCGACGCAACGTCGTTCCGGTCTCAGTATTGGTCACTTGCTTAGTGAGTATATAACTTCGGAAGATCTCACTGATGTGAAATGCGACTCCTGCAACGAGACAACTATGCACACCAAGTCGGTGACTTTCGCCAAACTCCCGGCATGCCTCTGCATTCATATTGGTCGCACAATTTGGCTGCCCATGGGACAGGTTTGCAAGCGTCAGGATTATGTACACTTTCCCGAGAGTCTCTCAATGGCACCATACAGCTTTGTGCAGCCCCATCTCAATAGCCAGGTTGGTCATATTGATTGGAATTGGAGATCTAAATATTATTACAACTAATCTTTAATCTAATCAAAAGGTTAATACTCCTTGGGGATCGACCATGTCACTATATTCCTCTAGCCTGCCCATGAATTGTATAACCGCTGGCGGTGAAGGATTTGGTGCAATGTTTCCCAAAAACCTATACCGTCTCTTGGCGGTTGTTGTGCATTCCGGTGAGGCAAACTGCGGACATTTCGTCACCTACCGACGGGGCTCCCTGCGAAATGCGCACCGGTAAGTGGCCCGATTTAATATATATATATATATACAGATGAATATATAACTAATTAAATGTATTATTATTTTGCTTATAGTTGGTTTTACACTTCTGATACTGTCGTTCGAGAGGTATCCATTGATGAGGTACTCAGTGTGCCAGCATATTTACTATTCTATGATCGTGGACAGCAGCGGCATCTACAAATGCGTTGAGCTCCCGTAAATAATTATAAATATAGAGAAAGAAAGTAGAGAGTTCGTCGGCCTAGTCATTTTCTTAACGTTGTGATTGCAAATCCAAAAATATATATATGTATATATATATATATATATATGTATATATATAAACATATACTACCATATAATAGAGACGGTGGCCATAGGATTCGCATCTCCATACACACAACAAGCGATTTTAGATCAAGGGTCTCAAGAAGCACCAAAAAATACACATTGTGAACTCCTGTGACACTCATAAGGACAGGACTTTAGTACAGATTTACAGTAATTTAGAAAATTTCTCTAAATGACGTTTATCTAAATTAATGTTGTTTTTGTTTAATTAATTGCATTTAAATATTTTTTTCAATATGTCTGTATTTAGTAATAGTCAATATTGAAAGCTTAAGCTAAATTCACAGACAAATCTCGATATAAGAAACTTGTTTGTTGTTTAATTTTTAATATACATATTGTATTACATAATGTCATTTTTCGATCTTTTGCTTAGGGGCTTCTTATATCTATAGTGTAAAGACACAATGCTAACAACTTTGATCGAGTGCATTTATCGATTATCTCATTTATATTTTTAAACTTTTGCTAAATTATTCCTTCAGCCGCCGTAGACATGAAATGCCCCTAAGCACATATTAAGTAAATTCCACCTATAGTAATTACAAACTTTGAACAAAACAAAAAACAAAATTGCCCAAAAACAATAATATTGTTAAATAAATATAAAGCATGTTTAAATATAGATGTTTCAGTAATAAACTTTTTCATTTAATGTCTCTTGATGGCAACACATTCCTTACAAAGGATTATTCAATAAATCGAACTGTTTGGTTATTCATATGATACTAATAAAACTGAAAAGAAGATATTTGGTGTGTTTTTAAATTTTTAAATACTGCATTTTATAATATTTCTTTATTAAAAATATTAATAATTTTTAAATTACTAACTACTTATCTTTATTTAAGTTTAACTCCTGCAAAAAGTAAAAAACAAACTTTCGAGAGAATTAATTTTTGAATTTGAGAGCTAGTGCGAACAGTGTGTACACACTTCTTTATGTGAAGGGAACAGTGTGCACCCAAACGCTTTCAAATAATTTCTAGCTACCGCGCAACTTAACGAACAAAGAAATTTCATTGCGATATTTCCTATAGTTTAACCAATTTTATTATGTTGAATATAGTCATAGTAATTATAAATTGTATAAATACATTATACTTGCTAATTAATGATAATTTTGATTTATTCCGTAATGCAATAACATCGTTGCCATTAACTTTATTAGGGCAATATGCTTAGATTTGAAACCTTATGTTAAATTTGCCAATTTATTTATCAAATAACCAACTTTCGGTTTTACTTTTCATTTAGACTTAGAAAAGATGCTAAGAGTTTTTTAAAATAATTGCAATTAAGAACCTCAGTTTTATTTCACATTAAAAATTTCACATTTAACATTTGAAATCAACCTTTGGGGATGTATGTATTTATTTTCATGTTTAATTTTTCTTTTTCTTATTTCTTTGGCAATTTTAGGACATTTTTAAAGCTATACAAATAACGAAGGAAATGTTTAAACTAATTATATAGTATAAAAATAAAATTTACGTTTGTTTAGAAAAGAAAACGCAATTAATATTGTTCTGTTAAATCAGTTATATCGATATTATATGTGAAGTATATCGTTTTTAATTCAAAAAAATCAATGAAATACTTTTTTAATATAAAAAACTATCAATAAAATATATTCAAATAATATAATGGAAATCTCTGTTGCCAAAAAATAGATCGATCGCAAGATAAGCAAAATAACAAAATTAAGCTTAAATAAAAACTGTTAAAATACAAATAAGTGTATTTCTTATTGCATATTAATATAATTCTTTACACTAGCGTCTTATTTAAAATACTAAATTTATATCAGTGTTTTACACTTCGATTATTGAAATGTTATCTAAAATGATATACACGATATGAACATTTTTAGTCATGTGTATCGATATACACGATATATTGATAACATTAACCATCCCTGAGTCTGTGTTATATATCAACTTTTAGAACCAAACCAAAAAAGTCTTGATTACATTAAGTCGGTCTTGTCCCTAGCGGGATATAAAACGGTTACGTTAAGAAAAAATCAGCTGAAAATTTGTTATTTAGTGCGTTGCAGTCTGCGGCAAAGAAAACAGAGTAATACTCGGAGTGGCTCGGAGTGTGTATGTTTTTTATCTTATATTTATCGAGTGCATTAAAATGTAAAATGGGGAAAGCAAAACAGAAAAAGTGACGTAAAAATCAATAAATAGAGCTTATTCAAAATACCAAGTAAGGTAGGCAGTTGCAACATAAAGAAAAAGCCAGCGGCCAAATCAAATACATGCACATATGCATACAATTGTATGTACATTCATAAATGCATGTGTTCTTATCCATATATACATATTTACGTATGTGTATAGGTAAATTTTTGCATTGCATTCGCAAAAAGATAAATGAAAACGCACGTAAATGAAGGCTATAAGGTTGCATTTATACAAATGAGATAAAGGCGCATCGCAAATAACAACACAAGCTTCTTCTCGAGTTTAGGACTGCTTATCTAACTTGATTCCTTTTTTTTTTTTTTTTTAAATCAGCAGTTTAGCTCATCGGTATACCGGCTGCATACTGAATTACATATGTATGTATGCATGCAGATGTGTCGTGTATAGGTGTTTATGTATGTATGTGTATGTAAATAATTTAGTTTGAGCTGTCATGGATAATTTAACAGATAAGATTCATTGTACTTACATATATGTGCAAGCATCTCATAGAGCGTTAAAATACTATGCACATACACTTCATGTATAAGCTACTCTACTACTACTACTACTACTATTTACATATATACATATAAATATGAATGTAGTCTTAAATATGTATATCGATGTATGTATTATTTATGTTGTTGTTCAATTATTATGTTAATATAAGTAACAACATTCATGAAATGTGCTGCCCAATTGTTTCTCGGACATGTAATTAGTTGGTGTAAAGAGAGCTCAATACATGCATAAATACATACATGCATACATATTTGTGTATGTAATGCGTGCATATCTATCGACCTGCTTGCGTCGACGTTCACTAATATATTTAACGGAGGCTTCCGCATTTTTAGCAGCACGAGCACGGCTGCCGCAATTAGTGAAAAAGGTACCAAAATTGGTACTTTTATGCTTTGTTGGTACTTTTCGTCAGGCATAAAGGTACCCACTTTTATTTCGTTAAATATTAAAGACGTGTTTCAAGTCTTCTTAAAAAAGGTACTTTTTGTGAGTTTGTTTGTGTTTTTTTTTTTTTTTTATATTTTTTTTATATTTTTTGTACCAAATAATTTTATCAAGTGGCAACCGTGATTTGATGCTGTGTTACCACTTTGTCGTTCTCCGTGTACGTTCATGAAAGTGAGAGAGAGGAAGTGTGTGAGAGAGGGTGATGGTGATGGTGAGGGTAAGGATGAGGGAGTGAGAAAGAGGCAAATGCAAAATCCTGCTCTCATGCTTATGCTACCCCAACCCTTGGAAGTTTTCAGTCCACTTGGAGTTACGTATAAATGCATGTATATATATATATATATATATATGTATGTATGTATTTTTTTGTGTCCGTACGTATATGTATATGTGTTGTGTATGCGTGTGTGTATACAACAGCTTGATCTCATGCCGTTTAATTGCAAAACAATTTAAATTATCTCGCACTGTGATTAAAATAACTTTATTTCAATTGCAATAATCAAAGATCACACACGATTTTTAAGACATTTGACCATTTTATCATCTGGCACCTGAACCCCCCCCAAAGCAAAACAACAAAAAAAAAAAATAAATAAAAAATAACAAATTAAGTCAATTCCACGTACATACATATACACACATATATATATATATATGTTTATATGTGTGTATATTTATCGTGGGAATGTACGCTTTTTTCATGCGTTTATACGGCAAAATTACTTTATTAAATTTGTTCACGGCAAAGAGGATTCAAGCGAGGCGTGAAAATCATTAATTTTAAATATACCATGAAGCTTTTTCGACCATTTCCTTAAGCTCGTGAAAAGTTTATGAAGTTGGCCCATCATTTGAAATGCATGCAAAGGATACGCAGCAATTACCAAGAAAATGAATAAATGAAAATGAATGAGAATTTAAATTGAAATTATAAAAAATTCACAAAAAAAAAAAAAGCAAAATAAAAAAAAACAACAAATCAAATGAATAATATAAAAATATAAAAAATGTAAAAAATTGGAAATATGCATGAAGTTACTTCATCGTGAAATGTGGACTTAGTTTATTCATAGCATTGGGCATTTTACAAGCGTTCATACAATACAAATGCATTTGTACGTACACACACACACACACACATACATACATACATATATGCATATGTACATACGTGTAAAATACAAAATAAAAATTACAAAAAAAAAATATAAAAAAAAAATTAAAAAAAAATTCATGCACCATTAAAACATATAAATAGCTAAGATACGGAATTGCATTTTGAGATTTTGCCTTATTAAAGAAACACATACACTTAATTAATTTTAAATATCTGAACTTTTAGTTTATGTTTCAATTTAGTAGAATCTTAGCACTTATACCCCTATATACCTGATTTGGGATTTATTATATACACACATATACGTATATGTATGTATGCATATATAAGTATATGTTTGTATATAGACCTACGATCGAGGGCCGTTGCCCTTTTTTGCAAAAAACCAAAAAAAAAAAATAAAAAAAAATATATATATAAAAATTATACATATAAAATAGTTAAACGATATACAATATTTTCAAAGTAAAGTGAGTCGCTTTTAATCAAATTTCTTATTTAAAAATATAATAGATATAACAATTTATAAAGTACGTGAAATTTCAATTGGAAAAATCATGCTAAACCGTGCCAATAACAATTTGCAGCATGTAAGTAGACACAAGGCGTCATTGGACGTTATTTATTTATTTTTATTGAAATCAAAAAAAAAAAAAAAAAAAATTGAAATTAAAAAAAATCTACTACGTTTATGCTATGAATGATTTTGTAATTATATTAATCATGATCTTAATTATGAATGCGCTCTTATTATCACTTACTATTATTATATTATAATTATTTTCGGCTCCTGGCATAAACGTCGTATTTTGCCTAGATGTAAAATTTATGTATTTATAATATTTGGAATGCCAAGTTGCATGTGTATTTAATTAATATATATACATATTAAAATATAAATATTTTTTTAATTATTTAATTTTTTTTAAATTTTATTATTATTTACTTTCTATTTTTGTTATTATTTATATTTTAAATTTATATTTATTTATTTTTTATTAATTTTTTCTTATTAATTTTTTAAATTAATTTTTTTTAAATAATTTATTTTTTTATTTATTTATTTAATTATTTATTTCTTATCCATGTATTTCTTTACTTATTTATTAATTTATTTCTTACATTTTTTTTTTTTGTTTATATTTTTTATTTATTTCTTACATTTTTTTCATTTTCTTTTTATTTTTTATTTATTTTTTATTTTATTACCAATACATTTTTAATATTTTTTTATTTTTAAAGTTTCTATTTAAAACTATTTTGGAAACTATGTAAAATATACATTTTGATTGCGTTTTCTATACGTAGAACTCTTGGAAATTAGATTTTCATATCGTTTGCTTTCGAACACTAAATAAATACTAAAAATTTCTAGTATTTTGTATAGAGTGAATATTCTGAATGTCATTACAATAATTCATCTATAGTTCATTTAAGTCTCTAGATAGTTTTAAACGTCTGAAGGATCTCATGCAAATAATGTGCATTAATATATAATTTGCGTTCTTTATCGATCGGAAAATTATTAGAATTTTTTTTTTTTTTTTCTCTCTCGCTGAGCTGCCAACAGGAAGGGAAAATCTGAATGAAAGAAAAATACTAGTCTTTGGTTTTAAGATAATTTACGAAAATCTTGCCAAAAGAGAAATAAATATATGTACATATATATGTATGTATATGTATATGTATATGTGTGGGTATTTCTTGGGATTGTTTTGCAAATATTTGCAGCTTGTTTAACATTCTTATTGGAATGTGTTTCTTATAAGATTTTGTAATTGGCCTTAAATAGAAAATTATACTGGGTATTCCATGTAAGTCGCTGTTGGAATTTAATATTCCAATGCAGTTGCCATTACATTTGCATATCGCCATAAAGTCCTGTGTTCTGTGTCCTGTATCCTGCGTGTAAGCGTTGAATGAATTGCTATAACTGACATTTGTATGCATATGTAGTCTGTATATCTGAGCCTTATGTTACACACACACACGCGAACACAGATATACATCCGTTATAAATGTGTGTTAAAAAGTTTGAATTTTTCTCTAACAACCTCACCGATTCCAACCCACCCACTCCCCGCCCCAACCACCCAACCACCCATTAGCCTTAGCGCCACCGACCTCACATCAAACCCCTTTAACCTGACGGACCCCACGTAGCCATACGTTCGAACCTTCGTACGTCCCACTCCCCCCTGACCGACCCCTCCCCCGCACACGTTCCATCCGACCCATTAAAAATACCATTGAAGTGTCACCGGGCCAAATGCAGAGAGAAACCACAAAAGATTCTCTCGCATTCAACGGTTGGCTGCCCGGTTGGCTGGTAAGGCACTTCAACTGCCAGTTGGGTAACATTTTAGAAGCACTATTGATTTGGGCATCATGCCAAATTCTAGATGGACGCATTCACCGAGCACTAAGACAAAAGAAGGAACACAATGTTTACACAGTGGCTTGAGCATGATTAAGAAAAAAGGAAAAGAAATAAAGAAGCAGAGAAAAAATAGGCAATAAAATAGGAAATAAAATAGAAGAGTAGTTTGAAAATATAAAAAACTTTAGTATAAGAAAATGGAAAGAACAATAGAGGAAAAGTAGAAAACAATAAGAAATATAAAATTAAAATAAATAAAATAATAATATAATAATATAAGCACCAATAAATTAAAATAAATAAAATAATAATATAATAATATGAGCAATAATAAATTAAAATAAATAAAATAATAATATAAGCAAAATTAAAAAAAAAAAAATAAATGAAATGAAAAATATATAAATAAAATAAAAAATATATAAATAAAATAAAAAAATATAAATAAAAAAATGATTGTATAAATAAATAATAAAACAATAATAAAATAAAAAATATAAACAATATAAAAATAAAAGTAAAAACTAGAAATAGAATAAAAAAAAAAATTATTAATGAAAAAAAAAGATGGCATTAAATTATTTGCGAACTAAAATTAAAAATAGAAAATAACTAAAGTAATAATAATAGATCGAAAAAACAAATAAATTAAAAAAAAAATATAAATGAAATAAAAAATAACTAAATTTGAAATATAATAAAATTAAATAATTTGCAAAAATAATAAGTAAATAAAAAATAAAAAATTAAAGTAGAAATAAAAAATAAATTAAATAAAAAAGAAAAAATAAAAAAAATATAGAATTGTGAACTTATGGCCGAAAGGACTTTTATATTTATATGTTTTACAATTTCCTAAAATGTTCCTTTTGTTAAAGCAAATAGTAATTTGAAGTCCTTTAAGGATTGCAGATGTTTTCACAATTTAGAAGTCCTTCAAGGATTGCAGATGTTTTCACAAGGCAACACATAGAATATTTTACACTTTTTCTTTTTTATTTCTTGACTTTATAAATTGATAAATAATTTTCGCGTGTGTAAATTCTGAGTGAGAACTCATAGTATTTATTTATTTAATTAAAAAAAAATTATTTTTTTTTAATTTAATTTTTTATTTATTTATATTTAATTTTTTTATTAATTTATTTTTGTTATATATTTTTTATTAATTTTTTGTTAATTTTTTATATTTTTTATTAATTTTTTTTATTTTCCTTATTTTTAAAAACTCTCTTTTTTTATTTATTTAATTTTTGTAATTATAGAAATGTGTAAAGTGTTGTTTGATTTTAATGAATCATCATTTATTATTTATCGATTCACAAATTTGAGACTCGTGCGATTTTCAGCACCTGCTCTACGTCATTTTTGAACCCTTATCTTTGATACGTATCACGTATTCCCCATATGTATTCCCATATCCTTTCGTTTCTATGTTAACTGCTCCTTGTTTGGCAATCGTCGAAAATTGAGTTTCTGTCAAACCGTTGTTATTTTCACTTCCTTTCGGAGTCCCCAACGCCGAGCACAGTTCATCAGTCAAGTAATCGCAATACCCGAAACCCGAATTTGGCAGCTGCCCGTAGACAGTAGCCCGTAGACCGTAGACCGTAGACCATAGCCCGTAGGCCGTAGGCCGCAGCTCGTTACCCGTAACCGGCAGTTTTGTTAAAGAGTGTAGTTCATTTTAAATAAATACAATTTTTTATTGATCGACTGCGTCGGCCCTCCCACCTCCCCGGGGCATTCTATGTACGTAAGTATGTGGACTTTAAAACGCACTAAATTAACACATAATTTATTCTATCATTTCTTTTAATCGCCTTCTATCGACTCGCGTCTTGTCCGTCTCGTGGCCACCTCTTCCATCCATCTATTCTCCGTCACTTCTCCGTGTCTTGGTTAACTTTTGGTCTACCCGTGGTTCACCTTTGGTTTGTCTGAGGTCCATCTTAAGTCTACCTCTTGTGCACCTCTGAGCCACCTCTGTTCAGTCTCTAATCTGTCTCTGGTCTGTCTCTGGGGCTTCTCTGGTCAGTCTCTTATTAGTCTCTTGTCAGTCTCTGGTCCGTCTCTGGTCAGTCTCTTGTTAGTCTCTGGTTAGTCTCTGGTCAGTCTCTGGTCAGTCTCTGGTCCGTCTCTGGTCTGTCTCTTGTTAGTCTCTCCTCTGTCTCTAGTCTGTCTCTGCTCTGTCTCTAGTCTGTTTCTGGTCTGTCTCTGGTCTGTCTCTGGGGCGTCTCTGGGGCGTCTCTGGTCTGTCTCTGGTCAGTCTCTGGTCTATCTCTGGTCCGTCTCTGGTCCGTCTCTGGTCCGTCTCTGGTCCGTCTCTGGTCCGCCTCTGGTCCGTCTCTGGTCCGTCTCTGGTCCGTCTCTGGTCAGTCTCTGGTCTATCTCTGGTCCGTCTCTGGTCCGTCTCTGGTCAATCTCTTGTTAGTCTCTCCTCTGTCTCTAGTCTGTCTCTGCTCTGTCTCTAGTCAGTCTCTTGCCTGTCTCTGGTCCGTCTCTAGTCTGTCCCTTGTCAGTCTCTGGTCAGTCTCTAGTCTGTCTCTGGTCTGTCTCTGGTCAGTCTCTGGTCTGTCTCTGGTCTGTCCCTAGTCTGTCTCTGGTCTGTCTCTGGTCTGTCTCTGGTTAGTCTCTGGTCAGTCTCTGGTCAGTCTCTGGTCTGTCTCTGGTCAGTCTCTTGTCTGTCTCTGCTCCGTCTCTTACCCATTTCTTTGCCATCTCTTAGCCATTTCTTTTCTGTCTCCTTTCCTTCTCTTTCCCAGCTCTGGTCCTCTCTATTGTCTATTGTCCTCCATTTGTCCCTCTCTAGTCCACCTCTTCGATTAGTACCATGACTTCATTAGCTCAGTAACTATCACAATGTAAATTGATTAAGATACAGTGAAGCTTCCCCTGGGATACGGACCAGAAGTTTATCCTTGCTTGGCTTGAAAAGTTTAAGATTAGTTTCTGATTGCGTTTGGTTGGTTTGTTTTAAAGTTGCCACCGAATTCTGAACTCGATACAAAAATTGTTTGGCAAACAATTGCAAAGTTCGCAAAGTTTGAAAAGTTTCCACACTCGATGGGTGTTCGATGGATGAGGCAGGGAGGGGATGGGGGATATGATAAAAGTGATATACCATATACGTTCACCTATACCCTGATTAACGGTACAATTTTAAAGTTGAGTCCTGTTTTTGTTTGCCTCAAGTTTTCATTGATTTAATATATCGTTTCGGTATCAACATCCTTGCTTTCTCATATATCCTTTAAAGGGACAATTGCAAAATTGCTGTGTTTAAAGCGCTTCCGCCGCCGCATGAAACGTACTACTTGAAGGAATAAATAAATACCTGATGTGATATTAAATTTAAGATTTTTTCAAGGATATTTTATCCTTGACAAGGATTTTTCAGCGTTGACAAGGATGCTTCATTCCTTGACAAGTATTTTATATCCTTGGGGCTCGAGTGGCTAAGACTTTAAATGTATTTTTATTTCATTATGAAAAGAAAACTTGAAGTTTTTTCTTCACTTCAATAATTGAGGGGGACTTTTTTTCAATTATGAGGGAAAAATTAATTAGAGTTTTGATAAGAATGGAAAAATATTTTTTTAATTCAATCTTCCTCTTAATTCAGTTTTCATCTTTTAGATTGAAAGAAAATTAAAATCATATACGCAAAATAAAGTTTTTTTTTATAAGGCTAATTTAAAATCAAGCCCAAGTCTAAGCAGAATTTATGATGATTATCGATAATTTAATTAAATGTATTGTTTTTTTCTTTTCTCTCTATTAACTTGTCAATCAGACTTGAAATAATTGCCCTGCCTTGACTTTAAAATCGAAAGACATAAATTATAAATCAATGTACAAAAACAAAAATTGATTTCTGAACAATCAAAAAAAATGTACGAAGTTTTTTTTCAGTAGTTATCGAAAATGTCAGGCGTTGCGATAACAGCGACAATAATTGATCGATATATGTTTTGTGGCGAAGAGATGAGCACACACTGATACACAATGTACAGAGTATCGGTGAGTCAGTCAGTGGGAGGCATGGCATGGCAAGGCAACGCAAGGCGAGGCGAGGCGTGGCGTAACGTGGCGTGGCGTGGCGTTGCTTTTCTTTGCTTTGCTTTTAAAAATTCTCATAATTGATTCAAAACAATGTTGGGTGACACTCGTGCGGTGCCTGCCCTTTGCAATAGACGAGAGAGGGACAGCTGCTGTCGCATTTACCGTTTGTTTTGTATTTTGTATGCTGTTGTTTGTGCCTGTGTGCAATATACAGTGTATCTGTATCTGTGTACGTGTAGTGTTTTTGTTGTCTAATTTAGTATAAACTCATTGTTAAGTCACTCGGACGAAAATGAGGGATCATGGGCTGGGGAGGGGGAGGGGGAGGGGGGGCTTGAAAAGGAGGGAAATAGACAAGGAGATGGCTGTCCTGTCGCTCGGCTGGCAGCTGACACTTGGCGTACAGGTGCACCGATGTGCAGTTGAAAAGCATCGCACCATAACGGCAAATTAAATGCGAATTTACAGTTGCCTTTGCACCCGAAAGCGTCGGGCCCTTTTTTTTTTTTTTTTTTTGTATCTCGTCTCTATACTCTATGGTCTACACACGTAATACACAGTCTTAAGTCTTTAGACGTCAGCTGTTCAACAATTCGATTGTCTTCTTTTGCCATGGGATTTCACATTCGAGCTCTTAAATAAGTATTCCCATTTATGTGTCCTCTACCCTCTACCCTCTACCCTTTGGCTGGGGAGCATAAAAAAAAAAAAAAGATTTCTTCTTCTTGGAAAAAATAGTTTACAGATTGTATATATATTTATGTATATATAAACATCTAGATATATATAAATTTATATATTTATATATACTGCCCCGACCAACTTTGCAGAAGAGACCTCAAAAAAAAAAAAAAATTTAAGGCAGATCAAATAAATTGCAAATTGATAAAATTGTTTACAATTAAAAAGATTCAAATCTTTGGCACACATCTATTTACTCTTAATTATGATCTTGAAATATTTTTATGATCGTTAGCAAATAATTAAAAATCTTGTGTTTTCTCTGCCACAAACCGGCACAGGCACAGAGGCACAGGGTATCTTGCGGCTGTGAAGCTCCTCATTGTCTGTGGCTCCCCACTGAGTGAACTGAGGACTGAGTTTAAATTCAGTTCAAGTTTTTTTTTTTTTTTTCTATGCAATTTAAAAGGAATTTAAAGGATAATTTTTTTAAATGAGCAATGCACACGCACAGTTGAAATATGTAAGAGTTTTTTAAGCTGATGAATTCATTTAATTGGCTAATTTGATAGCCCATTTGGCAGGTCTTCAAAAGGTGCAAAAATTAAATCTACATTTAATTAATTTATTTTTTTTTGCATTTAAATTAAATTTTAGTTTTAAACATTAAAACCGACGGAAATCCTTAGTTAAAGCTTGGATATGGCATTTTATTGGCATATTAAATTCTTCAAATCCTTTTATTTGGTTTTAATAATAATTCAAAATTAATTATCGATAATTTATAAATAATAATTAATAAATAATAATTAATAAATAATAATTAATAAATAATAATTAATAAATAATAATTAATAAATAATAATTAATAAGTAATAATTAATAAATAATTATTTTATTTTGAAGCTCTTAAAGATTGGGTTTCTCTTTGAATTAAAGAATTCTCATTGCAGGTAGCTTATAGTTTTCTAGGCTTGAAATTATTTTAACATGTCCTTAGTTAGGGACTAGGTAACAATATCCTTGAAATTAATATTCCACTAAAATTGCTGGAAGTCCTTGTAGGTAATTCCTAGCCAGAAATTCCTTTCAGATAATTTATCATAAATGATTTTTTAAAACTATCAGAAAAGGATATTTATAAATATGTCCTGTCTACTTAAAATATTCACAGATGTATCCTTTCTCGTTAATTTTCTGAAAATGCCTGAAGTTGAACAAGGAGCATTTAAAGGATGCGCCTGACAAATTGTCTTTGTAATTAGTTTTGGGAATTGCGTGAATAAATAATTTGTCATTTACTGCGAATGTTTGAATCATTGAATGCAACATCCTTTTAGCTTGAGAATTTTCCCAAGGAACTTATCCTTTGCCGTATTTTAAAATTTAAATTAACCATTAATTTCTCTGCAAATAAATAATAGTAAACTTATAAATCATTTTTTGAAAAATTTATAAAGGACATGCAGAGTGAATGAATATAAAGATGAATAAATAGATAGATGGATAAATGGATAATAGATAGGAAGCAATAAATTATAGAGAAATAATTGAAATTTTGGTGTCAAAAGTAATCGAGTTTTAAATTTAGATTAATAAATCATTTTTGAGAACAAAAAAGTTTTTAAGATTCAGGAATTTAAATAAAGATTTTTCAAAAAATAAAAATTAGGAATTAGGTTTTAGGAATTGATATGTAATGTGTGGAAGAAGCAATTTGGAATTTAGATTAGAAACTCGAATAAAAAAGCGGAAAGTACGGAATTTAGATTTCAAATGAAGAAGTTTTCTTCATAATATAAAAATTCGGAATAAGGATTTAGAAATTGAAATGTAATGTATAGAAATTAGGAATTGAGTTTAGAAATTCAAATAAATAAGGTTTTTTTTTGATAAAGGAAAGTTGATAGGAAAAATTCTTTTTTAAGTATAGAAATTAGGAATTAGGGTGTAGGAATTGAAGTTTAATGTGTAGAAGTTTGGATTTTTAATAAAGAAGTTTTTTCTATGAAATAAAAATTCAGAATTAGGGTTTAAGAATTAAAATGTTATGTATAGAAATTCGGAATTGAATTTAGGAAATCAAATTAATAAGTTTTTTTTTGATAAAGGAATAAGGAGCTCGGATTTAGGAGTTGAAAGGAAAATTAGAAATTAGGAATTTTAATCAAGAAGTTTTTTTCTACGATATAAAATTCGGAGTTAGAATTTAGGAATTAAAATGAAAAATTTTTTTTGTTACGTATGAAAACTTTCGGAATAAAATGTTCGTTTCTTTAAAACCAGTTATTAATGATATATAGGGTATATATATAAGGATAAATAAGGATATATAAGGATATATATAAAATATGATTATTATTTATATATCTGAAATATATTGAGATTCGATCTGTAGACTTTCTACGTGTGGGTGTCCGACAGTTCGGTTGTCTCTCCGTCTGACAGTCTGACTGTCTGACTGTCTGACATTCTGTGTCTGCTAGAATATGGATATCTGGGAACCATTCATTAGCTTTCATATTTTTTGGTTGGTCTTTCCAATGTTTTATCAACGGCGCAGCATCGGGCGTTTGCGTTAGGGCCCAGAGATTTTGAAGTGCATTTAAAAGCAAATGGGCTGACGGCAGACGCCACAGTTGAGGGATCCTAATATACGGCTAACTGCATATATTTGTATGTATGTGCTCTGTGTGTGTATGTGTATGTGTGTATGTGTGTGTGTGTATGTGTGTTTGTGTAATAAAAATGCTACATACATATACATACACATACTTCGCATATAAATTTTTGGTACATTTTCAATTAATTCTCGTCAGTTGAATTTTCGCACTTAGACGAATAACACGCGCTTCACTTTTTCCGCGTTTTCCCCAATTGACGTGAAAAACGAATTTCGTTGGTTTTTATTGTTGTTGGTTATTATTTTTTTTTATTTGTTGAAGCGGGGCTTTTCATAACTACGGTGTTTTTTTTATTTTGTGTCTCGTATTTATTTTATTGGTTGGTTTTTTGGTCTCGCGAACTTTGAGTATTGAGTGTTTATTGAATATTGTATTGAATATAAAAGATGTATCCGGCATATTGTAATGGAAGGCGTATGTGCTATAAATCACATTATCATCTATCTAGATCGGCGATTTTCTATCAACGGCATCAGCTCTACGCCGATTCCTACTCAATGGCTAAGAAACATCGTGGTTTTCTTAAGCGTCGGATCGTATTACCATTCTCTTCATATAATGTGAGTTTGGATATGATATCCATTTACTAATATTCCCTATAAATAAATAAATAAATAAAAATATATATGAATATAAATATATATCAATATTCCTGTAAAACTCTGATAAATCCTTTGTCCTTAGTGTCCTTAATTTCTATGCACTCATATCATTTTATAATTAACGTATTCTTTTATTTTCTATCATTTTCATTTTTCCCAATCTACAACCTACATTTTTAAATAATAATATATTTATATATATATATATGTATATATTATATACATATATATATATATTTTATACCAATATATCATTTTGAGCCTCATCAACTCTCATAAACATCGAGAAAGTGTACCACAAATTTATTTTTACATAGATGTGCTAATGGACTTAACGCTTTATTGCCAGTCTAAAATAATCTTGTGTCAGAGAAGTATTTTGGATCGCCCCGATAGAGATTAATCTATATAGTCGGGGAATCACGGGGTTGCAGGACAAGAATATGATTTCCGCGTAGATACCCTCGACGGAGGGCGCATACGGCCAAAACGAAAACTAATGAAAGAGTTAACATAGATTTCAGTATATTTTAGTATTTTTAGTATATTTATTTTAATGATCTTGATAAGGTTTGATTTGAAAAAGCAGAGGAAA
Organism: Zaprionus lineosus; assembly: GCA_035044505.1. Classification (NCBI taxonomy): domain Eukaryota; kingdom Metazoa; phylum Arthropoda; class Insecta; order Diptera; family Drosophilidae; genus Zaprionus; species Zaprionus lineosus. The sequence goes on from JAWNNX010000676.1 coordinate 1,128,364, forward strand.
GCCTAAGATAAACATAGAATATGATTTAACATGGGACATTTATAACAGTAACATAACATAACATAACAGTAACATAGAACTTAACATAAAATAACATAGCATAGGCTCTCTCAGCATTTTTTATTATAATCTAAAGACACGGAATTATTACAGGCAATTATTATTAATATTTTTTTTTAATATAATTTATTAATTTATTTATTATCTAGTTTAATATTCAAAATACTAAGGACAATTTTTTCTGGGATGTTAAGCTTTTCCAGGTATAACTTTTGAGCTTTAAGCCGCGCCTCGCGTCTAATATATATTTTTTTATTTAATTTGAAAGTTAAAAATAAAAAAAAAGGAAATTTTTTTTTAAGATCTTATATCTTCTTAGGAAGCACTCAAATCTTTCATTTAAAATTTATTAGCTAAAATATCTCTTACATCCACTGTGCATAGTCCTGGTCTGTAGGACCAGAGATAGAATTTTTTTTTATATAAAAACTGTATCCATTACAGTAAAGGTATCAGAGATGTTTTTATATCTCGACCTTTGCAATGACCTTAAGCCATAGTTAGCAGTATATGTCCTGGAAGGTGTAGAAAGTAAAGTGATAAAAGATAAAGATAAAAAAAGAAAAAGAAAACATTAATTTATCAAGTCTTTTTCCCCATGTGTAACTTCATTTGTAGCTTTTTACTTTTCATTTGTATATGTGTATATGTATATGTATACATATATATATGTATGTGTATATATATTTTTATGTTCTCTTTCATTCTGCATGCCATCTAAATGTTCCCCTAATTTTCCCCTAATCACAATGATCAGTCGATTAAGCGTCTATCGTAAAGATCCACGAATTCAGAAAAGCAGCTGCACTTCTTCTTCTATGTAAAACCCGTCTACTATTTGGGGGTAAATGGGGGTGATTTCTGTAACTGATACATAGAAAATTGTCTATTGTGTGTGTCTGTAAGGGTGTGTTACTTAATGTCTGTCTGCGTGTGTGTGTGTGTGTGTAAATAATATTTTCTATATGATATACGTTGATAAACTCTATATGATGTCTATGTTGTAATGTAATGCTTTGTGTTGCTCTAAACGTTAAATACTCACTAAATATATAAAAAACTATCAAAATATCTAGAAGTCAACGTGTTCTTGTGTATCTGTATCTGTATGTGTATGTGTATGTGTATAACTGTTGTGTATGTGTATATAATATATAAGTATATCTATGTGTATTTGCTTAATCTAGTCTAATAAATTATAATCTTTATATCTAATCTAATTTTTATCAATCAATGTTCAGCCGGTGAACTCACAGCCGGTGAATGAATCATCAAAGGATAAAATGAACGGCTACAATCGAAAATCACCTCAAAAGCGTCGCTATGACATGCCAAAGTATGGAGGTAAGTCGATAGAAAAATGCAATCGCAGCTTTTGACTCTTAGATCTGCTTATGATTTTTATCACTCTGTCTCCCGCTCTTCCTTTTATTTTCACCCCTTTTTTGTCCATATCCTGACTCTGTGCTTTAATCCTCCTTTGCCATAAATCGCATTATCTTTACTTTTTCAGTTCCACCCAAAAAGAAGGCCGGCAAAGAGCGTGTCCCCCAACCAAAGAATACAGTTGCGATGCTTAATGAATTGCGGCATGGACTGATATATAAATTAGAGTCACAGACTGGCCCGGTGCATGCACCGTTATTTACGATCTCCGTTGAGGTGAGTGCGAGTTTTCTTATCTCTAGCCGAATGTATGCAAACCATGAGAGGGAAGGAGAAGAGGAAGATGAAGAAGAAGCTTTAACTCGTCATGCTATGCATTACCCTTAGCCCCCTTAGCCCATTGAATGCTCTTATCTCTCTTTTACATGCATATGTATATACATGTATGGGTGTATGTGTGTATGTGTGTATGTACACTTTTGATCAGCTGAGAATAGGCAACCAATAGGAGATAAGGGCGAAAGTTTTACACATTCGGATTCTGGATGTTATGAAACTCCTTCCAAATCGAAGACAAATTGAATAGTTACTATTTATAGGAGAAGGAACGTAATATTATTTATGGGTCTTTTATGTCCATAGATACAAATGCCGTTAGGTATACAAGTTTTGGTAATATCCTTTGTTGGATATAAAACAAATCAGGCTTTCATAGTCCCCAACTTTGTTGCGGCAAGAAAGTAATTTACTATTTCCAGGCACACAGATTGTGTTCAAGAAATAATCTTACTTTAGTTTTCCTTCTATCGATATTACATATTTCATGACGTGGTGGTTACCCGCATATAGATATATCCCCATGATTGGTAAAAAAAAGGAAAAACGAAAGAAACCCGTATTAGACAAAAAAAGAAAGAAATGGTAGAAAACCAAAAAACTAGAAAGTAAAGAAAGAAAAGGGAAACTCATGGAAGGCACGCGAAGTCAAGAGGATTGTAATGAAAGTGTTTGCTCCTTGCAACGCGTTGGCTTCTAGGTGGTTGTGGGGTGGGGTGGGTGTGGCGGTAAATAAAATATCGTGATAGGTAAATATTAACCTGGCAAATAATGTATACAAAAAACGACATGCTCATGATATTGGGAATTGAAAGCAAATACCATAAAATGTCTTTATTACCATGTGGTTACTTTCAAAGACCACATACGACGACAACGATGAGTACGATGAGTATTACGAGTACTACGAGTACTCCGATTACTAGGGATATCTAGATATGTCGAATTTTCGCTGATGGGGATTGGCGAGGGGGATGGTATAAACAGATGTAAATATCGTATGTTAAATTTTGAAGTATCATGCAAGGAACTGCACCACCACGATTTCTCCTCCTTCCTTCCCTCAAACAACCGCCATGGCCAGCCATGGCCTGTAGCTTATTTCCGTGCCTTTCGTTATTCTATTTCTCAATGCGCCGCTCCACTTACCCTTAAAAAAAAAGAAAAAAAGAAAAGAAAAACAAAAAAAAAAAATTTGTTACTTTGAATGACTGGCGACCGCCAACCCTCCCCCTGCCACCACGTGTCAAGAATTCTAATTGAGCGCCTTTTTGCGTTCTGAATCTCTCATCCCACAAATCAATCATCGTGAAATCACTTTTAATACTGTGACAATGCAATTTCTGATATATAATATATACACGTGTTTAATACACACACACACATAGATATATATATACATCTATATATATATTTATATATGACGTGCCTGATCCAATGATAGATTTGAGCTTTCACTTTCAGGACTTGCAGATTTTTCAATTATATTACGAAATTTCATTTAACTGCCAGCGTTTATTACCGATCGATTGCTTGATATTTATGTTATTAGCTAATGGCTAATGGGCAGTAAAGTAATTTACTCTTTTATTGATGAATCTTAATTATAGTATTTTCCTTGCGGGTTTCCCTAATCGCATTTTCCAAGCACTACTCCTAATGTCCTTTCCTTTCCTTTGCGTTTGCTTTGTATCCAACGCAAAATCTGCCGCTGAGTTGGCATAAAAATTGGCTGGTAGACGTTTAGGGGGTTTTTTCCATGTTCAGCGTGACTAGTTATCAAAAATCGATAAATGTACATAAAAGTACATGCTTATATCAATAAATATGAGTGTATATTATTTTCATTTTTAAAGCAATATTTAGCAGTTTTTAAATTATTTAATGATAAAGACGAATTTTTTTTATTAAAGCGATAATTTGTAGTCGATAAATAAGTTCCTGACACTAACGTAAAATTATCGATAAATGCCGACAAAAATATATAATTTAAAATAATATCGAATGAAAGTGCCTTAAATTATAAAAAATGGGAGCTTCCATTGGGGCTTTCCATATAACAAGAAAATCGATAATTATTGTTATTTTGACAAATACTTCAAATTATCGATATATTCTAAAAATACTATTTAAAGCTTCTAGTATTCCTTTTGCTTGAATAAAATACCGTTTACAATTTTTGTTTAAAATAATATATTTAAGAATAACACTCACATTAAGTTATCGATAACATTGAGAATTATCGGTTGGCTTAAGTATCGAACTGGCAAAAACTAAATTCGATACATTTTTGAAATAATGTTTTATATTCCCTTTTTTTTGAACTCATCTCACGTTTTGAATATTTGAGATCTGAAGTAATCCATAGAACACCCCCTTCCCTTCCAGGTGGATGGACAGAAGTACATGGGACAAGGTCGCAGTAAAAAGGTAGCGCGCATCGAGGCAGCAGCCAAAGCGTTACGCAGCTTCATTCAATTCAAAGATGGAGCCGTTCTATCGCCCCTCAAGCCAGCCGGAAACCTGGACTTTACCAGTGACGAGCATCTAGAAAATGGTATTAAAAACCACCTATCCCATGATGCGTTTGTCGATATGATTAATTCGCTCATTTAGCTCAAAGATTCAATTCCACCCCCATCAAAGTTGCACAGCAAGTACTATAATTTAATTTCCCTTTTTGGTTTTTAATAACTCATTTATTCATCATTTTTTTGGTTTTTTTGTCACTTAACGCATTCTATTATTTTTTTGTTATTGTCCTTCATGTCACGTATCCTTTATGTATATGGGGAACATATGGTGTATGCGATTATTTGTTGTATGTCGTTCACTTTTCGTTTTTTCCATGACTTGACTCGAATTGAATTATTAAATAATATATTCAAATTAAGCGACTATTATTTACTTTTGAGTTTTGAATATATTCAAAAAATATTCATGAATAACATAATATTCATTCTTAGACAGACTAGAGGTTCGAAGCCCTTTTAATAATAGCAATAGAAAATTAATACAAATATTTTTAATATTTTTTTTAAAAAAAAATACAAATATTTTAAATACTTAATTTTTTTTTAATTATTTTAATTATTTAACTTTCCCAAACACATTTCATATTATTAAAAAAACCAAACACATTTGAGGTTATCTTAGAAAAAAGGATATAGGAAGCTCTCAGATTTTTAATGGCACATCAACCACAATTAATAAATTTAAATTAATATTAAGTTTTATTCACGTTTTTTAAGTTAATTTATTTTCAATCAAGTGCATTAAATTATCCACCAGGTGAGCTATCAAAATGATATTAAAATTTAAGTTGATTCTTAAAATGAAGTAGAAATTTGAAAGCCCAAAGGAATTTTTTTTTGGTTAAATGAATTTTAATTTTATATTTTTTCTTTTTTATTTTGCTTTCGGCTTTATAGATGGGTCCAAGAATGCAATTGCCGCTGATGGTCAGAAGAAGGTTCCAGACAAAGGTCCTGTGATGCTCCTGTATGAGCTTTTCAACGATGTCAACTTTGAGTGCATGAACATCGAAGGAGCCCAAAACAATTGTCGTTTTAAAATGACTGTCACCATCAATGAGAAGAAGTTCGATGGTACAGGTGCGTAAAGGACTAATCAATGAAATTCTCGTAAAATTTTTAAATTGAGTCCTAATTTGATTTTACTGAAGGTCCTTCTAAGAAGCTTGCAAAGAATGCAGCCGCCAAGGCCGCCCTTGCCTCCCTATGCAATATCTCATATAGCCCGATGATGGCGCCGCAGAAGAACGCACCGCTGCCCATTGATGACAAGTCCTCGTCAATGGAGTTACCGCAGATACATGCCGATACTATCGGACGTCTGGTGTTGGAAAAGTTCATGGAGGTTATCAAGGGTCAGGAGACGTATTCGCGTCGCAAGGTACTCGCTGGCATCGTCATGACCGAGAATATGAATTTTTTTGAAGCCAAAGTGAGTAGAGACCAATGAGAAGAAGACAAGGCAATTTCATAATGATACATATTTGTTTTTGCTTTGCCCATCGATAACAATATTAAATGATTGATAATCGATGAATATGATGCGATTCATTTACAGGTCATTTCAGTATCAACGGGCACCAAGTGTGTCAGCGGTGAACACATGAGCGTCAATGGGGCTGTCCTCAATGATTCTCACGCGGAGATAGTGTCCCGGCGTTGCCTTCTTAATTATTTGTATGCCCAACTTGTGCTCCAGTGTAATCAGGGTATGGATTTTAATTATGTAACCTCTGTAAACTACGTTCTATTATGTTTATGTTTATGTTTAAATATCTATATCCTAATTAGTCATTTGTTGTGTAGTAGACGGCTTCTATTTGAATATTGTGTATTATCCTAGCATGTTGTTTCGACGTATGTAGTAGTTGCTCGTATTTTGTTGCTCTTCTTCAGTTTTAAATTACATTAAAAATTACAAATTGTTTCAAACTTATGTAAAATTATCTATCTGCATACGTACTACATACATTAATGTTATTCATACAGTATTTATTACATACAGTTAAAAACAAAAACAAAACCAAAACCAAAACCAAAACTAAAAAAAGAAAAAAACAAAGCCAATTTAATATCAGTACAAAGAAATTTGACATCTTTAAAAAACAACACAAGTTGCTTGAAAGAAAAGCCTAAAAATGAGAAATACGAAAAAAAAAATCGAAAAAACCAAAATCGAAAAAATCAAAAAATATTCAACAAATTTCAAAATTTCTAAAAATTGAATATTTTTGCGTCAAAAATGCTCAAAACTTTCTCTGTCTCTATTTATGATTCTCTGTGCCAAAGCTCTAGCTGATCCTTAAGTTAATATTTAAATTTACAAAGAAAACAAAAAAAAAAAAAAAAACACGAATTTATTTAAGCTCAGGACTATGAATAAATTGATCTCTTGATCTCCAGTAATGTGAATAAAAATAAATAATAATTAACTTCTTTGCATTATCTCAGCATAATCATACCCAAAGAACTCCCAGTCCCAAGAAAGAGGATTCATTGCAGCACTTTTAAGGCTCTGATAGAGGCTCTCTTGTCAGTCTTGTCAATGTCAATGTTAGCATTCCATTTGTTAAGTGTTTACTGTACTGTTGAGTTATTTTTTGCTTGACAATTTATTTTTTTTTTCTACAACTCTTTTACACTTTTAATCTCTCTGTTATTATCCTTTTTTTTTTTTGTTTAACTTCACTGAATGCCTACGAAGTGTTAACATATTTTTGTTGTTACGGTTACGGATGCTGCTCCTAGAATCCGGAACTGCAACCAATTCAAAGCAGAAAAAAAAAAAAAATCATAAATTAATGAAATACCAAAAAAAAAAAAAAATTTTTTTAAACAAAAAAAAAGTAACATTTTATAATAAAAAAAATTTTATTTGTTTTTTGCTTAAAAACCTTTAGGATTTTGTCATGCGTTTGGCATCCCACGATTTTTTTCCAATAAATTCTTTAGTTTCCTTTTTAATATATATTCTTTCCTCTAAACGCATCGAAAGCTTTTCGGGATCATACGAACAGTCCTTCTCATTGACTGCAACCCAGGGAAGAAAGTCATTAGCTTGTGGAGATCAGTTTTTTTCCAAAAAAAAAAAAAAATAAAAAAAAAATATGATCCGCATTTGCATTTAGCTATCCTTTTCGATTGTAGCTCATATTTTTAATAATATCACGTTAAGCTTTTAAAAAGCAAATTTATACATTTTGAAGAACAAATCCAAAAAAAAAAAAAAATTCCAAAAAAAAAAACAAATTAATAAATTCAATAATCAATTTACATAACATTAGTAGAAACGCTTTCTTGAACAATTTACACGATTTTACATAAACATTTTGTTTGATGCTGGTCTTCCTTTGAAAGCACATAATAAGCATATACATATACACATAAGCAAACAGATATATATACATATATATATATATAAATTCATATACATATATATATTTATATATATATAAATATGTATTCACAAGCAACTATTCATATACATATATATATATGTATATGTACACGGATATATATGTATATGGAATCAAAGCAATTTTATCGGTTCTCAGTCCTTAAGATCTTCACATATATTTAAATATACATATACATATATATTTATATATAAAGATGTATGTTGATTTAAATATATATATACAATATCCTATATATATATGTATATATATTTGTTTGTATATATATTTTATTTTGTTTGTTTTTAATCATTTATCCAAACATTTCCGTTACCCTCAGCGAAGTTTGTTTTTGTTTCGTTTCGTAAGTGAGAACAGCATCAAACTAAACCCTACAGAAAATCCAAAAAAAAACCTAACTTTTATTTACATATATTTGATTACTCTTGTTTACTTTTTTTCTGAATTATAGCAACAGCATATCAGTCGATTTTCGTGAGGAATACAGACGGGCAATACCCTTATAAACTAAAATCCGGGGTACATTTCCATTTGTATATAAATACAGCACCATGTGGGGATGCACGGATATTTAGTCCTCACGAAAACGACACTGGTGTTGATAAGCATCCAAATAGGTTGGTACAACAAATTTATAAATAACTACTACTACTAAAAAACAAAAACAAAAAACAAAAACCAAAACCAAAACCAAAAACAAAAACCAAAAACATAAACAAAAAACATAAGCCAAAAAGAACCAAAACTTTAAACAAAACCAAAACTTAAACTGAAACCGATACCAAAACCAAAACTAAAACTGAAACCGATACCAAAAGCAGAACCAAAGCCAAAACAAAACCAAAACAAAAACCAAAACCAAAACCAAAACCAAAACTTAAACCGACACTAAACCCAAAGGAAAACAAAAAGAACCCTTAAACTAAATTAGACATAAACAATAAACAACGATAAAAACCCAAACTAAGCAAAAAAAAAAAGAAACAAAAACAAAGCGAAAAACAAAGACAAAAAACCAAGACTAAAATCAAAGACAAAAACAAAGACAAAAAACAAATACCAAAGACAAAATCAAAAATGAAAACAAAAAACCGTTATGTTTAGCGCTCGATTAGCATCAGGCCTCGAGGTGCCATTTGACCTCGAGGACATTTAGGGCATCTTCAGTTTAAGGACATGAATATCCGGGGCTCTTTCTTAATAATAAAATTTAATTCTTTTTCATATTTTGTTGTTGTCTTCCTTTGAATTTGAATTTGAAACAATTTCACATCTACTCCTAAAATACATTGCCTCTTTCCGTTCTCTCTATGATTGTGCATTGTGTACTGGTATTAAATGTGAACCACTTAAATGTTAAATATCGCTCTTAAGTTTCGAATAGTTTTAGTCTTTGACTTTTGAAGAAAAAATCTAAATATCTAATTCTTTTTTCAAAATGAAAGGCTAAAACGGGTAATTGTTTTTTTTTCTCTCTTTTTTTATTTAAATTTTTTTTTTTTTTTTATACCTTTATTTATATTTTTTTATTTTTAATTTTTTTGTTTTATTTATTTTTATTTTTTATTTATTTTATTTTTTATTTATTTTATTTTTTTATTTTAAAATTTTTGGGGCTTAATTATTATTATACTCGATCTCTTAAATAATTGTACCTTAACAGTTGGTCGGGTAATTAACTGCCTTCTGAAGGGTTTGTGTCTAAATAATATTTTTTCGGAGATTTTCCAATGTTTTACCTTTAAAATTTGAGTTTCCTAAAAAAGTAATGCTCGGCACTCACTCCTAAAATTTGCTACACTTCGCTGAATGAATCCGAAGAATGTGTGGATTTTGGATTGGGTGTGAGTGTGTGTGAGTGCATGCGTATATGACTGTAAGTGTGTGTGTGTGTGTGTGTTTGTCTGGGTGGGTGGGTAGGTGTTTTTGTTCGTATGGTTGGGTACATAAAAACCAAAAAACAGACTTTGCTTGATTTATTTTTAAATTTTTTTTTAATTATTTCTATGAAGTATTTTTTTTGAAATATTTTTTTAATATTTTTTTTTTATTTTTGTTGTTTTTTTTTTTTTTTTTGTGGGGGGCTGGCATCTTTAATTGAGATGACGATCGATCAGGTTAAATTTATAATTATAATTTACCCTTTTTCATTTCTCGTCTTGCCAATAAAAAACATGCAACTAACTGCTTTTGGATTTTCACATAAACGTTGTACATGTTGCTATACTGAATTTTTTGGCTCCCGTGTTTTAATCCATTAACTGGGCGCACAACAAATTTATCACTACTAACGTATAGAAAAGCACGTGGCCAATTGCGAACCAAGATCGAATCCGGCGAAGGTACAATTCCTGTGAAGAGCAGCGATGGCATTCAAACCTGGGATGGCGTACTGCAAGTAAGTGCTTTACCTATGATATGATGTTATGAGAGAGAGAGAGAAAGATAGTGAAAGAAAGAGAGATTTAGAGAAAAGATTAAAATGGAGTTGAAGTTGGAGTTAATGGAGATAATGAGGAAGAGATAAGAAGATAATGAATATCGAGGTTCTCATGTATATCCATCATATTATAGGGTCAGCGCCTGCTCACAATGTCATGTTCGGATAAGATTGCACGCTGGAATATAGTGGGTATTCAGGGTTCGCTATTGTCTTCCATTATCGAGCCAGTGTACCTGCATTCCATTGTCCTGGGCAGTTTGCTGCATCCGGAGCACATGTATCGAGCTGTGTGCGGACGTATTGAGAAATCAATACAGGGTCTGCCACCTCCGTATCATTTAAATAAGCCGCGTCTGGCATTGGTCACATCATCGGAGCCCCGCAATCAGGCAAAGGCGCCAAATTTTGGTATTAACTGGACCATTGGGGACACGGAACTGGAGGTGGTTAACTCTCTAACTGGCCGGACAATTGGTGGTCAGGTGTCGCGCATAACCAAGCAGGCTTTCTTTGATAAATACGGGTTTCTTATGAAAAATCTGCCGGGTCTGTCCAATCATAAGGTGACCAAGGATTACGGTGAGGCTAAAGCGGATGTCAAGGACTATCAGGTATGTGGGCGGTAAAAAAAACCCATGATATTATCATCGTTTCTCTTTGCTATCTATTAGACTTTTATATTTTTCTTATTATAATTAACTACTTCTTCTTCTCCTGCCCCACCCCCTTTTTCAACCTGTGTCACTTCTTCTTGTAGACGGCAAAACAAGAACTTTTCGCAGCATTCAAACGCGAGGATCTTGGCAGTTGGCTTAAGAAACCAATCGAACAAGATCAGTTCGGTCTTGGCGAATGACTGCATTCAACGTGCATAACGTCAATCGGAAGCAGCAGCAGCAATTTAAGAGGCAGCAGCAACAGCAGCAGCGGCAGCGGCGTCAACAGCAGCGTCGGCGTCAGCAGCAGCAGCAACACCAACACCAACAACAACAACAACAAAAGCAACAAAAGCAACCACAATAACAAAGTAATTTTTTTAAAAGACAGCAAAAATGGCAAGCAATTAATAGATATAGAGGAAATAGCTTTTAATAATAATAATTATAATAATATAAATAATAATAATGATAATAATAATATTACAAATAATAATAATTATATTAAAAATAATAATAATAAAATTAACAAAAATATAAATAATAATAATAACAATATAATAAATAATAATAATAATATAATAAATAATAATAATAACATAATAAATAATAATAATAATATAAATAATAATAATAATAATAAAATGAATAAAAATTGCAGCTTAGACTGCAATTTTAGTTTGGCTCGTCAATCAATTGGAAAGCGATTCCATCTGATTGATGGCCATTTGCCGATGCAGCATCGGAGCCACAACGACAGACATAGAAATATATATATATATATAAATCTGGGTTCAAATACGAATACAATGACATTTTTCAATAGAATATTTTTAGAATAGAGTGTAGTCTTTATGCTGGAACTAAGTAATCAAGTATTATGGCGTTTTACTTAAATATTAACTCATTTGATATTCACTAATAATTGTACCTATTAACGACGCGGATCAGGCACGTGCGAGGGTTCTTTAAAGAGTTGTCGGCTATCAGAAGCTAAAAGAATAGGCCAAACAGTAAAAAATTGTATATAATTAATATATATAAATATACTTATATCTATATATACATATATCTATATATTTATATAGATATTTAAAAAATATATATAATTATAGCTTTTGAAACAGACGCGCTTATAATTAAAGTTTGAGATATTCAATTTTAAATTCAATTTTATTTTAAATTCAATTTTATTTTAAATTCAATTTTATTTTAAATTCAATTTTATTTTAAATTCAATTTTATTTTAAATTCAATTTTATTTTGAATTTAAAATGGAATTCTATTTGTTTCATGTATTTGTGGTGCATGTAGCTTGTGTTGTTCAAAATATTTATGAAACTTTTTCTAAACGTCAGCTATAATATATATATTAAATTATATCTTTTATTGCAGTCATAATTTGAAATTTTTAAATATTTTGAAAATTTTTTTAAATGTTCTACTTCGTAGCGTCTGGTATGAATGAATTTTAATGAAACTTTTTCTTAACATCTTTTACACAATGAAAAGAAATTCTTCCCGATACTCTAGTCAAATACTTTTCAAAGAACCCTCGCATTTGCCCTGATAAGAAGTTCTTTCAAATTACAATTTTAGGGCAAATTCATAGATTTTTTTTCGCATTTCATTTTTTTCCCTCATCTCTTTGTACGCCCCTTTGCACTGTCCCCTATAAATTCTCTATATCTGTCTCATTCACTCTCTTGCTCACACATACACACTCTCCGCGAGTCCTTCTGGATGTATGTTTTATCTATAATCTTTAAACTATAATCTATATGTATGTATGTATATTCATAGGAAAACAAAAGGAATACAACAAAGCAAACAAATTAAAATGTACCTAGGAATATAGTCAATAAGTAGGTACATCCAATACAGAGGTATGTGTACACACACACACACACACACACACACATATATATATATTGAAAAGATTTCCTTACTTGTGAGTAGCTTATAGTTTGTCATAGAAGGTAGACCAATTTTTGATAGAATCGTTCCAAAGAGATGTCCTATATATGTTAATTATAATTATTATTATTTATTATTATTATTTATTTATTTATTTATTTATTTAAAATTTGTTCTTAGGTTAATGTTATTGTTTATTGTAATTACAAATAAAACATAAGATCACAACCTCATAAAATGTACAAACGAATCTTAAGTTTCAAACGTAAATGCGTGTATAATTATAATTCTATTATAATTTTATAATTTATTTATAATTTTATTTTTATTTTATTTATTTTTTAATTTTGTAAATGACCAAAACAAAAAACAAAAGAATCACAAATATGTTATATGTTTATTTTAAGAATTCTACGATCCTTAATTCTTAAATCCTGAATTCAACGGCCACACCTTTCAATACTTTTCCCTTCGTGAGCAACAAATTTTATTAATTTTTTATTTTCAAAATTATTTGTATATTTCCAATATAATTTTTAAATCTAACTTCGTACTAAGAACTTTCGATATAAATCCTTGGGTACAAAAATGATAGTTATTTAATTGCTTTTGGTACAATCAGTTAATTTGGTACAATCGTGTAAATTGGTACCCAGTTTTAGGGGCTTAGACACCTGAAGAGTTTCAATAAACATTTCAATTAATTTATAAACTTTATCATTCTTAGTATATAAAACGATTAGATTGGAAAAGTACATTTAGAGTTTGGGATTAAAAAAAAAAACTTCTCATTATGTTGCCGTAGTGAATTTAAAAAAAAAAAAAATAAAACGAAAATAAGCAAATAAAAAAATGAATAAATTTAATTAAAAGTAACAACTAATTTTTGGTTGCCTTAACCTCGTTACGCATTAACTAAAACTGCCGTTAGCTGACCTTGTATTTAGTATATGTCTCCAATAATCTTCCAATTCAGTGCCATCTTGTTATAGAGCGATTGGTAGGCCACTTGAAATCTCGTTGAATAGTGTTTCAAAAATAAGTTTATTGTAATTTTATTAGAATTACATCAAATGGCATATTAAATAAATAAAAGCTTCCAAATATAAACAATTTTCCATCAGGGAACTTAGAAACTTAGATATCTTTTAGTAGATTAGTTCGCAATTTAAATAATAATTATCCTATTTTATTTAAACTTTTATTTTTTATTTATTTAATTTTTTTATTTATTTTATTTTTATTTTTGTAAATGTATATTATTTATTTCGCAATCAATTTTAGCCAAACACAAAACACACGGGCCTTAGTCAATTGAAAATTAGAGACTTGAAATGAACAAAATTAAAAAAAAAAAAATCATAAATATATTGTTAAATTCATTTCATTATTGATCTTACATAAAATAAGATTGTAAAAATTTGTATTATTTTTAATAAACGAATGTGGCCGAGCGTCAACTTTTAATTTGTATACAACCTGCATTTGATTTCCCTTTCGTCTTTTATCTCTCCTTCCACCTTACATGTTACTTTTTCAACTATTCCATTGAATAACATGAACTTTTTTATTTCAGACACTTCTTACTTCAGATTCATATCTCACTTGCACACATAGCACACATGTAAACGTATGCACATACAGACAGTTATACTTGAGCTTTGAACATTGTAGGCAGTGTCAATGATGAGTTCGTGAATTATTTTATTTTATTTTATATTGCTTGCATTTTCATGTAAGTAAATTATTTTATTACATTATTTTATTAAATAACGAAACGCATCTGAAAACTTTTTGTAATGCTGTAAATAATTTGAAACACGAATTAAAAACGTATTGCATGATGTTTTTAATAGTTTGCAAGCACAGATTCGAAGAGAGAAAATGCGCACTTGTTGAAGTCTTCCTTCTCGTTCACTCATTGCTGAATTGAAATGCTTCACGCTTCTGATTGTTAAAGCTTAGTGCGTTATCTGTCGCACTTACGTTCGAGGCATATGTGCATTTCCAAAGTTAAACATATTAAGTCAAACTTATGCGCGCTTGTAAATGAATGTGTGTGTGTGTGAGTGTGTGTGTGTGTACGTGTGTCTTGCGATGCGTTTGAATGGGTGTTTGTTTTTGCACAAGTTCTTGTGCATAATTTTCTGCTTTGATGAACCGTGGCCAAGCTTATGGTCAGTGTCTTAAAGGGGGACAAATAGATAACAATCATGACTTCCAACTATCACATCTGCTCATCCTTTTATTTGCCTTTCCACTTTGTTTCCTCTGTTTTTTCGTCACTTGGCGTTTGAATTTACACAAATTACATTAATAATGTAGTCGACTTAAAATACACATTATTCAAGCTGAACGCATCGAATCATTTTATTTTGGCTTGTTTAAATAAGTATTTAATTATTTGATAGAATATAAGCGATGAAGATTGTTGGTCAATTTAAGTAAATTGAAAATAATTCAATGTTTTAAGACAATTTTGTGAGAAGAAAAAATGTTAAGCTCAGTAAGAGAATTTAATGACGTATCATTGCAGCTGTGAGCGATATAAGCACTTAGAAACGAAACTGTTAACATGGAGAAGAAATGAGAAGGTTGAGCTCAAGTTTGGTCAAAGTGCAACCTTTTGCTATTTTTTGGCAATGCAATTTACCGTTGTACTTTATCTTTAGTCTTCTTAAATAGGTGAAAGCTTTGAAGGGCGTTACATATCGGACGCTGTGGGAAGTGCAAGTGTGTCTTCCAATACATTGAATACGAATGTTATACATTGTTTTATAAAATGTATTAACTGGCATATAAAAAATTCTTATGTTATTCCACAAGTTTGTCAATTTAGTTTTCTCACATTCAATGAATATATATAAATACATATATATATAATCTTTGCTTCGAATGTTATTAAAATACCCAATTTCCTGACTTGCAGTATAAAGTTAACCAATGCCTAGAGAAGAATGAATAAATGAATGAATACAATGAATACATACAATACATAGACTATTCACAATGTTATTTATACAATTTAGAAAACTTTAAGGTCACTTAAATCAATATCCAAGGGATTCTTTAACTTCAAACTACATATACACGTATTATGATATATATATATATATATATATATATATGTATATGTATATATATGTATACTCAATTTATGATAGATCAGTTCGTACCAAAATGGAAAATGAAGATTGTGCATAACTAAAGCTTTGAAATATCTAGAGATCAATTATTCATACGAATAGGTGCTGTTGAACAACAACAATATATATATGTATATGTATATAGTATATATACGTAATATTGTAGTGATTGGTATAAACTTTATGTACCTCCTTAAACACTTTAAGTCTACAAAATGTTGTACGTTTAACTTTTACGACTTTAACTTTGTATTTCTCAGGTTTTATTTGATGTAAAATGAACACACGACTGAAGGTATTCCTTTTGCTAGGATTCAAGTGGCGACTTGTACTTGTTTGTAGTCATAAGTGAGGTTCCGTAGTAGTTGTACACATTTAAAAAAAAATACCAAAAAAAAGAAATAGCGATTATAATACATACATTTATAGAGGAAAGTTTGTAATCTTTCACGATTATACGGATTATACGAGAACATAAAGAAAATCACATTAAGTGCTTAAGCAAATCGAAGGCTTCGCTGCAATAAAACTCATTATATGTTTCAAATTATATATATGAATATATATATATAATACACACACACACACACATACATAAATATATGTGTATATATATTTATGTACGATAATTGAATATATAGAGTTAACAGTAATAAGCGAATCAATACAATCTCCCAATGAATTGTTTCAGTCAATATAGAAAAAAAAAAATTAAAAAGAAAAAAAAAACAATTAATCGAACTTTGAACTTCGATCTTTAGGCTCGTGCAATATTTCCCCTCATTTGATTTGCCTTGAAATTGAAATACATACATATATCCATATCCAAAAGAAAACAAAAAACAATAATTAAAAGTCATAATAAAATAAATAATGAAAATGGCGATGATGAATATGAATGAATTGTAACGAATGAATAAATTTAAATGAATAATAATTAATTAACATACATATAACACAAAATTTGACCTTATACAAAATACTGTGATACTAAATTTTACTAGTACTTCCAGCATAGCTGCATTTTATCCATTCTAAAATATTCTAAGTTTAAAGATACGAAAAACTGGAGCAACTAATTAAATAGTAGGTCGTCGAGCAGCAAACAAAATTATACCAATTATATAATTAGTACAATAATTGGTAATATGTACTTAGTTTTCAAATTAGGGTTTTTGGCATTAATTAGGATGATAATGATAAAGGCAGGAGTCATGGTAATGATTATGATTATAATGATTGTGAAAAACGAATAATGAATAATGAATAATGAATAATGAATAATGAATAATGAACAATGAATAATAAATAATAAATAATGAATAATAAATAATGAACAATGAATAATGAAACATGAATAATGAATCATGAATAATGAAAACTAAATAATAAATATTAAATTATGAATAATGAATTATGAATAATTAATAATGAATAATGAATAATGACTAATTATAACGAATAAAATATAATAAATTATAAATAAATAATAAAAAAATTAATAATAAAATATGAATAATTAATTATAAATAAAATAAAAAATTAAAAATAAAAAAATAAAAAATAAAAAATAAAAAATAAAAAATGAACAATGAATAATGAATAATAAATAATGAATAATGACAAATGAATAATGAAACATAAATAGTCAATAGTAAATAATGAGTAATTATTTATTAAAATTATATTGATATTTATAATGATAATGATAGTGATGATGACAATGATGGTGATGATGATGAATCTGATAATGATGTTGATGTCGATGATAATTATAATGATGATTATTATGATGACGATGATGATGCATTAGCACATTTCGGGTTCTCTGATTATTTCTTTATTTGGCATCAATTTTGAAAATTGGTAGTCGTGGTATTAGGAACGTAATTAAATATATGTATCTATATTATTTAATGAATACCCAAAGCAATCCTTGAAAGATTCGATACAAAGAAATATGAATCAAGCAACAACAAATATAAAAATAAAAAAAAAACAGCAATTAAACAAATCAAACACTTTGTTGAATTTAGAGATTCACACCTGATTTACGAAGGGCTGAAATGTTATATAGACTATATACATATATATGTATATATATATATATATATATATATATATATAAATAATTAAAAAATTAATAATTAATAAGAATTAAGAGACGATTGTATAAAACGCATAAAAGTTCTTTAAACAAACGAATATTTAATTATATACAAACGAATGAATTAACTATTTCTAATGAGAATCAGAAGCTATAGCCGATGTTTGATCAATATCGAAAGCTCGATACAAGATACCTTATGTGACTCGTTAGCCGATAACTTATCGATAATATTTAAATCTTACCCATCATAAGCTATCCCGTAGTCCATTTCATCTCTATGCACTTAGGTTTTCTCCTCCTCTAAATTAGTCCTGGATTCTACGTAGTTTGGTTGGTTTTCAACTTCAATGATATAGATGCAAATTTTAGAAAAATTTAAAATTTACACACACACACACACACACACACACACACACATACACATACAAAACATACTCTTAATATTTGGAATATAGAGATATATAAAATTTAAAAATTACTTCCATATAATTAATAATTTTCGCAAATCGAGTTTTCCGTTCGATTAACAATTTATACGCAATACAAAAAAATAGTGAAAAACTAATTAAAAAAAAAATAAAAAATAAATATATAAATATTTTTTCAATACACACATATACACTCACATACACACACACACACACGCACACAAGCAAATTCGGGGTAATTAGCCACGTCTGTCGGTTTTTAAAATTCAATATTCCAGTTTTCCAATGGAAAAGCCCCTGGAAATAATCTTTAAATTAATCTCTAATGACATTTTATAGTCGGCCGATAAATAATCGTACGAGGAACGTAAGGACACTCAGTTTTTAATGCCATATTCTATAGAACTTTCACTACTATGCAGGCCATATATATACATACACTCGATCTATATATATATATAGTATATACATATATATCACACGAAACCGGCCAATCAAATGTGACAGACCTGAGCGAAGGCCCAAAAACTCAGTTGACGTGCAAAGAGTCACGCATTGACTTCCAGAGAAAATATATATAACATATATATATGTATATATGTATATATACATATACATATATATATATATGTATAATTATTGAACACTTAAACCGTTATAAGCCGCAGAATATTTATAAAACGAAATCAAATAAAAACTTCATTTAGTAATGCAAATTTACGATTTATATAGCTGCATATAAAAAATTCTATTTCAATTCGTTTAGAACAAACTTAAAGCTAACAATGAAGTAACTAAATCGATTTAAAACAAAAAAAAAACCAAAAACAAAATCAAAAATCAATTAATAATTATTGAAATAAAAAATTTCAAATTTAACTTAAATCAATCCTAAGCCCCCCAAAGGCCCCCACATGTAAGCAACCACTTATATAAATAAATATCTATTCTAATCGAAATTTTATTAAAATGTCTTACAAAAGATGCAGATATACAATAATAATAATAATAATAATAATAATAATAATAACAATAATAATACTGATATATTTATATGTGTGTGTGTATATACACATATACATATGCATATACATATACATATACATATTTATATAAAGTTTGTTGCACTTTGTTATAAGGGTTTTGGCCGAGGTCAATCCACATATTACTCAATGCATAATATGCCTATTATATAGGTGCTTTTTTGTATTAAGAAGAGAAAGAGAAAGACGATGAAAAAGAAAAAGAAGAAGAAGAAGAAGAAGAAGAAGACGAACATAAGAAGAAGAGGAAACAAATTATAGAAGAAGAACTGTGTATGAGGCAGAGTTGAAGGTAGGAATTTTTTAAAGCGAGATCTCAAGTATTGCAGCAGGAAAAGAAAGCGAAAGATTAAGAGAAAGGGAATGAGAAAAAAAGAAATAGAAAAAGAGATAGGAAAATCGAGAGAAATCGAGAGAGATAGAAAAAGAGAAAGTTAAATATTGTTATAATTTGTACTGAGTCTTCAAATCTCGTATCGATCCTATGATTTCTTAGTGAGTTTTAGAAACTCTGCAGCTAAAAGTCCAATGTCAGCCAACAAAATATAAATCCAACTTCATATTAAGTCAATTTCTCACAAAAAAAAAATCGAACTAAATCGTTCTTAAGGCGAACGGCACATAGAATTATAGAAAGGACCTTTCCACTAGCCTATGATTGATATTATGTTACAGTAAGCAACACATACACACACGAGCATACACCTATACACCCATACACCTTTACACAAATGCATTCAAACACTCATTCATTCATATACTCAAACACTCATACAGTCATAAACTTATTCACTCATACACTCGCACACCTATACACTCGTACACTAATCCTTTAATCACTAATACATTTTTTCACCCATTCACTCATACACTCATACTCATAGTATTTATACTTATACACTTACACATTCATAAATTCAAAAATTCATTAATTCATATATTCATAAATTCATGCATTCATACATTCATTCATTCATACATTCATTCATTTATTCATTCATTCATTCATACATTCATTCATTCATAAATTAATAAATTCATAAATTCATACATTCACTTATTCATACATTCATTCATTCATAAATTAATAAATTCATAAATTCATACATTCATTTATTCATACATTCATACATTCACACATTCATACATTCATACATTCCTTCACTCATATACTCATTCTCATATACATCCAATCAACCACTCATATCTCCATCCACTCATACACTCATATATATAAGAGGAGAAACTGATTCATTCGTTTTAAATTATAATCGTTACAACTACGTAAAGACCTTTGTATTATAACAATTTGAAGAAAGTAACTAACTAAACACAAGTATTTCTTATGAGACTCATGTCCAGGATCTGCTCGGGACTCGGGTTCGGTCTCGGTATTCGGGTGGGCATTCGGATTTGGGTCCCCTGGATGGGTTGTTTTGGTAACCGTTGCAAGGAAATATCTCAATATACGAACATATATATCGGAATACTTATAGTTCAATTATGATTTACACACACACACACACATACTTACACACACACATACTTACACACACACACATACACATACAATTTTAAACGCTAAACTAATAATTCATTTATCCTATATAATGAACTTTTGAAACAACGTAATAGTTAATCTAATAGCAGAGACAAATCCAGAAATACAACAAATACAAAAAAATACTAAAAATTAAAAAAAAAATACTAAAAAATACAAAAAATACATACAAGATGAACAAATTATAAATAAACCAACAAAAATTGTGGTATTGTTATTAAACATTTTCAAGCTCTTTGGTAAAAAGCAAACAAATTTTTGTACAGTCAGCGATGTGAAACAAAAGTCAAGGCATAATTTACTATAATGTAAACTTTAAATGATGTACACGATAGAGAATCAAATGTTTCGGACTTAAGAGATGTACGCATTACAACAACAAGAACAACAACAACAACAACAACAGCAACAACAACAACAAACACAGCAGCAACAACAACAAACATAGAACAAATAAAAACAACAACAACAACAAAGAAAAATATGATGAAAAGTATAATAATAAATTTTACTATAGATCAAAATTGAAAGAGAAGTATAATTTTGTTTAAAGTCTCTGAATGATTCAATGATTACTTACTAAATAAACCGAATGAACCAGAACAAAATTTGGCCTCTTTTATTTTGTGTCCTTAAATGTCTTGCAGGATATGTGTCTCTCCTGTGAAGACCCCACGATTGTTTTCATCCGTTTAGATTAGATTTTCCTTATTCATTTCTTCATTTCTTAGATAGCAGTTAGATCGACGAACGAGGAATGAACTGGAATAAAACATCATTTATCCTAAAGGATGTCCCTTTTTTTAATTATGGGAAACTATTAACTGTATAGCAAATGTTAGTATTTTTTACAGCTGTGGAAATCAACTGGTAATCTAATAAATAAAAACGTAAAAATATTTTCCTCTCATTATGGAAACTCTTCAAACTTCAAAGTAATATATTTAAAATATTAAAAATAAAAAAATAAAATCATTATTATATTTAAATATTTATTTATAGATCAATTTTTAATTATACAGTATATACCGCTTATATGCAAAACCTATAATGCAGACAAAATATTACATAGATGCCATATTTCCTTTAAAGCAATTAAAATTAATAATTATGATGTTATGATGATGTTTCAAAATAAAATTATTTTGCATTTAAGCAATATTTGCATATAAGCAGTTTACATATAACCGATATATACTCTATAAGATAATAGACTTTCTATTATAAAAAAGGAAATTAATAAAAATTGGATTACATAAATCAAACCATGACTTAAAATGGATTAATTTATAGATTATAAAATAAATTATTTTTAGAATCTCTTACCTTAAATCAACAAACAACGACCAATCAAACACCCTATTAAAGGCCCCCCTTAAAGGCCCGATGATCTATCGGCAATTATGGCACAATTGAGAATTGAAGAAAAATATTCTATAACTAATGATAACTTCTATCTGCCTCCTAAGCTGCCTTTTTGATCATCTTTTGATGGCAATAGATTTAGAAAATAAATAAATATTTTAATTAATAATTGTCATCTACTATTGATTTAATGATGATTTAGTTATTTTTTTATTGAAATTGAAAAATAGTTGTGATTTTTCAGCCACAAAACGCCCTTCCTCATAAATGCACAACCCTACGAACGACTTAAGCCGCGATCCGCCATTCCAAACGGCTGCGCAGCCTACGCAGTCGAAGCTTAAAGCTTAAGCAACTAAGCTTCACTTAGCTCGAATATCCAAAAAGCTTAACGTGTCCCACCATTTTCTGCTGCTGCGCCGCTGCCTACGCTGACGTTTGCACTGCAGCTGCCAATGCAGTGAGCTTTGTGTTTGTTTGGGAAGAGAAGGAGAAGTCAGTCTTAAAAATGCTATCAACTTAAATGGTGCTTAGTTTTTTCGCGTTCGGCTTTTTATCTTTAAAAAGTAACTGTAAGTAGATTGACTGATAGGCAAGTTGTGCGTTTGTCTTGTTGTTTACAACTGTAAAAAGCGTGTAATTTATGGCCTTAAAAGCATTTCTTTGCGAAGGGTGAATTAAATTTTTGTTTTTGTTTTAGTTACTAAACTTGTATTTTCCCCTCATCTACGATTTGAAGTAAGGCAAATTTGTATCTTAAATTTTATTCATAAATATTAGCTAAGCATTTAACTAAACAATAGTCACAAATTAAGTGCTAACAGTAATTAAATTAATCGAAAAAAAATATTTATGGAGTATAGGTTTTTTTGTTTCGTTTTGTTGCTCCTTTAGGTAATTATTTAATGCGCCTTGGCTTTGTATGTAATTTTCCAGACTTCGAATAGGCAGATCGTCGAGTGGAAGCGATAGAAAATCGCCAGAGGCATGGATATGTGGGTTATGATCGTCCATCCCCAAATGCCAAAGAACTCTAGGTGTGATTCCCGGAATACTGCCCGCCCCTTGATCAGGGTATTCACAAACCAAATGGCGATATTGGCGACCAGGAGGAATGTTATAATCTCACGTCCGGGCTTACGGCGTACCTGCTTGGAGCCCTTGCAGCGCCGGTGACTGGCGTGGAGTATGAACATGGTTTGCAGGGACGTCTGTGTGACACCAAACACCTCGGCGATAATCCCCTCGACACGATCCGGCACGGTATCCCATTTGGCGAAGTAGCTGCCAAGGATGCTGAACATGCCGTACAGATAGACGCCTGTCTGGGCTACGACCAACAGCAGGTTGTCCAGGTCCATTGAGTGATGCTCATCGCTGGTGTCCTTGATGTATCTCAGATCCCGCATAAGGATCATGCCTGCCATCAAAAGAATCACATCATGTTACAAACGAGCTTCAAACTATTCCCGGAATAATTCAATATTTACCCGTAATTATGGCGGCTCCACACATAAAGTACATGACGGTCTCCCAGAGAGTCACCTCTTGGGTGGCGATCAGCTCGTATCCTGGCTGGGTATACAGCACAAAGTACATGATCATCGAGATGATGGTCATAACAATGATCAGTATGCCGAAGAACAGTCCCTTATGCGACTGGGAACAGTCCACGGAGAAGTGATGTGCCGGCTTCTGGGCAACGGGCTTGACGGAATTCTTGCGGGTCTTGTCAATGTCCGGAATTGACTTCACGGTCTTCCACATCTCAAAGAGTATGACAGCACAGATCAGGGAGTACTCAATGGTGCAAGGGAACAGAAATGGCGACAGCTGCTGGACCAATGCACCCATGATTGTGGTTCTGGAGCAGCCACTGAATGGCGGCTGCGTGGGTGTAGCCATTGTCGTCAGGTTGCCCATGGATGTGGTCATATTTACCAGGATGTTATGAACTGAATGATTTTGGGCATTCAGCATGGCGTGGCTAGCGGCGTGATGTTCCAGAGTCTTATTGAAGGTCGCCCAGTCAGGACCGCCGTGTGCGCCGCCATGCAATACGGGATCATGAGCAGGATCCACATCGTGGTGACTTATATGAAAGATTTCGTGCTTTGTTTCCTCTACCAGGACATACAACCACTCACACAGATTGGTCGCCACCATGTGCATCAGACCAAAACGTGAGGTTACCTTATGCTTAGCCATGTCCATGTACGTGGTGTTCAGAAAGATGAACTGCACCTGAGCAATGCACAGGACCATCCGGCAAATCGGAGTGATGGCCACAAACACATCATGGCATCCCGGGTGTCCATTCAACTCAAAGAACTGACCGAACTCCAGACCCGAATAAACCATTGTTCCAATGGCAAAGGCGATCGCTCCAACCCGCAGGTAAAAACTCCCGAAGTGAGTCACCTTGTGCTTGAGGTGGACGTTGCTGTTCTTCTCATCTGCAGAAGGTGAAGGTGAGTTTATTTAAAAAATCTATTAAATTATTTATTTTTGAATTTTTAAAAAAACATTTTAAAATTAAGAATATATTAAAAATATTATATTTTAAGATTAACAATTAAATTTCACTTCTAGAAGTGATAAAGGGGTAAAAGATATTGTATCTTTGAGATTCAAATTTAATGCTCAGACTTGGGATTATCTTGGGTATTCAAGGGTTAAATGAGAAGATGAAATTATTGTGAATTATTTATGATTTTTATTTTAAATTTCATAAATGTTGATAATATTTATTTAATATAAAAAAAGTTAGTTTATTTAATTATTTTTATTTATTTAGTATATAAAATCAGCTACATATAAAATATCTCAGAATTCATGTTGGACTCGAATTCGAGTGAATAATTTTGAGAATGAGTATTCAAATTTTTCTTGGAATTTGAATATGAATAATTTATAAATTAATTTGAAGTATTTTAATTTAATTAAATAATTTATTTATATTATATATAGGGATAAAGGTATCCCTTAATTAGTTACTTACGAAAATCCTTGAGTGCATTGAAAAGTGATCGGTTCCGGAATGCGGTTATATATAGAAATATAACGAATATAATGCTGCCAGCATAAAGATAGACGTAGAATCCTTGGTAGACGTAGGTCGGTATTTGGTCGGATATGACTTCGGTTATGGGCAGACAGACGCCTAGCAGGACGAGCAGCTTGCAGTATGTGGCAGATAAGGCGGCGCTGATTGCATCACTGGGAAAAAATTACAAAGGATAATTAAACTTGGATTCAGGATTAAATTTTGCCTTCCATTTCGACTTAAATTTTAACAAAGGCATCAGAATCAGAAGTTGTCTCAGACGTAGACTCAATGTTAGATTCGGAATCAGATTCAGAGTCAGATTAAGAGTTAGATTCAGGGTCAGATTCAAAGTCAGATTCAAAGTCAGATTCGGAGTCAGATTCAGAGTCAGATTCAGAGTCAGATTTAGGGTCAGATTCAAAATCAGATTCAGGTCAGATTCGGAGTCAGATTCAGAGTCAGGTTTGGACTTCATGTTTAACTGAAGTTTCCAATTCAGACTAAAATTCCGAATTAGTAACATTCAGGCTTCAAGTCAGACTCCGGCTTTAACTTTTATTTAGTTTTCAACTTATATTCCGATTCGACCTGAGACTATGACTCAGATTTACATTGAGATTCAGATTCAGGCTTAGTCTCATAATCTATGACTTAGAGTCCAACCACAATCCAGACTCGATGCCAGAAGGAGACTCCATCTTTAACTCAGAGAGTCAGACTCCGACTCCACTCCGACTCCGAATCCAAACACATCCCCGACTTAGTCTCTTACTCGACCTCAGATTAAAAGTCGAACTCCGATTTTATCTCCGAGTCAGAATCTCAATAAGACCTCGATTCAGAATCCGAGTCGAACACAGATTAAGAGTCAGACTCCGACTCAGACTACGATTCAGACTCCGATTCAGACTTCGATTCAGACTCCGATTCAGACTCCGATTCAGACTCCGATTCAGACTCCGAATCAAACTCAGACTCCGAATCAGACTCAGACTCTAACTCAGACTCTAACTCAGATTCAGACTTCGAATCAAACTCAGACTCCGAATCAGACTCAGACTCCGACTCAGACTGAGACTTCGACTTCAATTTCGACTCCGAATTCAAATCCTCTTAGACTTAGACTCGACTTCAGACAAAGAGTCAGTCTCTGACTTCGACCCAGTATCCAAATCAGACTTAAATTCTGATTCAAACTAAATCTCAGTCTTAAAGTTAGACTTCGACTGTAAGTCCGACTCCGACTTCGACTCAGATTTCCGTTTCCGAATCAGATGAATATATGGAATAAAATAAGGAATATTTATTGTATAATTTAATGCTCTTACTTGCCCGTCCGCCGATTCTTCTCCTTCTGCTGCTTGGCCTGGAAGCTCTTGGCTCCGCTGTCGAAGTATGTGCTGGATCCATTGCGGGTGCCGCTCTGAAAGTTGATGGTCGCCGTGCTGCCGCAGGCTGTGCCATTTAAATTTCTGAAATGAAGAGTCGAGAGGGGGAACATTTATATAAGTAAAGTCTTTAAAAAGGGGAGCGCGAAAAGCTTGAGGGGATCATTTTATACCCTGCTTGTTTTGAGTTGCGTGGATGCAGGAAGTTGTTGTGATCCTTGCGTCCTACTCCAGGCGGTCGCTGGGTGAGGATCTCCTGAAGTAATATGGATGGGCGTCGAGAAACTTGCAGCGTACACGCAGAGTCGTCGCGATGTATCCCGATGCTCGGCAGGGGTAACAGTGCCTGACGATTGCCACTGTGCTCCACTAGCTCCAGATTCGTCTGGGACTTGGCCAATGGTGATATCGGATGTGACATAATCGGTATATTATGATGGCCGCAATGATCACATGAGGTACGGGCGTAACGGATCACAGAGCTTGAGGTGGCGGCAATTGAGGAGCTGCCGTTATGCGGCGGTGTGCCCGGTGTGGGCGGGGTCGATGCGGGCGGTAGGCGTGAAAAGGATATTGATTTTTTCGGTTGCTTTATTGTTATGTACTCGCAGCTGTCGCTCAGCTCTTCTTTTCTGACAGTGAGAAATTCGTTTACCGATTAATAAAGGAATTAATCCTAAATCTCAACTTTTGACCCAATACAATTGTTCACACACACACACACACAAACACACGCGCGCGTTTGATCCTTGACTTTTGGCCACTCAAAAACGATCCATTGTTCTGGTCAGTTTAAGGTTCTTACAAGAACTGACAGTCCCAGAGGCACCTTTCCGCCTGTGGTCAACTTTTTGTCAAGATCGATGTCACTTCCATCCAGTCGATCATATATATATATATATATATATATATATATATATAAAAATATATATATATATATTTTTTTATTTTCTGATCGATTTTTGATTGATTTTCTTACTGCATTCAATTAACGGGCTTTGCGCCCTCCCAAGCACCCGTAATTAGCCATTTTACACGTTGCCCCCTGGCGGTGAACTCTATGGCCAGTTATCAGGCATTGATAAGGGCGCAAATTTTTGACTTTGTATCAATCAAAAGTCATGGACATGTGCATTTCATTGTTGATCAAATGGAAAATTGTTTCATTTAATTTTATTATAATTTTTGCTATCATGTCTTGCGCACCTGAAAAATTGAAAATTTTGCTTGTTTTTTCAATGAACGGATTTCTGATTCTTAGGCAAATTTTGGGCTGGGGATTGGGGAATGCTTTGTAGCCCTTAGAAATCTTTGAGTATTCCGAATTGTGATTTATTTTGAGAATAATTATCATTGCAAGGATGCACCTGATTGGATGTGTGGTAAAACAGAAGAAGGACTTGCCCACAAATCCACTATATTATACACTGTCAAGGGGCTTAATTTTTGTGTACTCACAATTACTGGACCCTTCAAAGGTTAAATACTTTATTTTAAGTGATACTAAGAAGCCTTGTTTTTTCTATCTAGTCTATGTCCTTACAATTACTAAAATTTAGGGAGACTACAAAATTTCTAAAAAGTGACACAATATGATAGTTGCGTATAGAACTTTATCCTCTTTATAAAAAGCCAAAGATACTTATCGAGGTTTCAAAAATTTTTCAAATTATTTAAATCATTACTAATTATTAGGAATAATTAATTAGTATTATTAAACCATTTTTTTATTTATTATTTATTAATAATTATTAATTATTAATTATTATTTATTATGTTCAATTACTTTTAATTGTTTTTAATTATTATTATTTATTAATAATTATTATTTATTACTATTTTTTATATTTAATTATTATTAATTATTATTGAATATTATTAATTATTTTTAATTATTATTAATTTTTATTAATTATTGTTAATTATTAATAATTATTATTAATAATTATTTTTTATATTTAAATATTATTTATTATTATTGAATATTATTAATCATTTTTAATTATATTTTATTATTATTAATTATTGTTAAGTTTAATTTTTTATTTTTATTTATTAATAATTTTTATTAGTTATTAATTTTTATATTTTATCATTATTAAGTATTTCCATTTATTATTAATAATTTAGTTATTAAATTAATTTATTTATTCTAGCTAAAAATTAAACACTCTTTTAATATTTAAAACATTTGTGACTTTTAAATTTTAAAATTTTTTTTTAAAAATATCTTTCCGATCCCGATGGTAGAATTCTATTAGCTAGACTCGTTATATTGAAGATGGCAAAACGTGTCTAATTTATTGGCGATGTGATAATTTAGCCAAGTTTTCATTAACGGCGAGCTAAGTGCAATGCCAAATAAGCGACGAACTTATAAAACAGTTAAATATTCCCAAAGATTTTTAAGAAAAAATTAACTTAAATATTCACAGAGCTACAAAAAAAATTGTAATTAATTATTAATATACAGGCAAAATTTTAATTATTAATTTATAAACATTTAAAATAAATAAAAATTATTAATAGTAATATTACATAGATATTAGAAAAAATTTAGATATTTTTAATAATTTTTATTATAAGATAAAAAAAGGTCCACAAATTTATAATTTTAAAATAATATTTAACATTAAAAAAAAATGGAAGTAAAATTTTGTAAGAACTTTTTATTGGTATGGCAACACTTGTTATTGAAGTGGCAGCACTTTTAATTGGTATGGCAATATATAAAATTTTAAGAGTTAAGTTGGCAGAGCTGTTCATAGAATTGGCAGGACTTTTTGAGAATTTGAAAGGACTAGTCACACATTTAATGCACATAATGTAATAAACTGATATGCGTCTATATAAAAATGGGTATATAAATCGTTGATCAAATATCGATAATTATTTTTCTTCTTTTATTGACTTGATAAATAAGTGAATCTAACGTTTTTTATATTTATATTAACGTGTTCATCAAGGCTCTAGTTTAGCACCTCTTTTATTGAGCTTTTATTGTCTGAATATTTATATATACATAAAAAAATATTATATATAAAAAGTGTATAAATATATATAAATATTTATGTATATATATCCATTCAAAAAAATATAAATATATTATATATTTTTTAATACTAACGGTACTATATTTCACATAAGCTTCAAAGATGATAGAATTTTGTTTTGTTATTTTTAAATTTAATATTATGAAATTGATTTATGAAACTTTTTTATTTACTTAAGGCATAATTCAAAAATCTTTAATAAATTTAATTTTAAAAAAATGTTTATATTTAATATAATAATTTGTATACACAGCAGCTTAGTAAATAAATATATTATTGCATGGATAATTTAATAAACTTTTAAATATTTTATTACGCCATAATAGTAAATTGTTTATAATTTTTATTTATTATTATTATTTTTTTAATTCATTTTTTTTAATAAATATTCTTTTTTATTATCTTTTCATTTATTTTTTGTTTATTTTATGTTTATTTTTTGGTTTTTTTTTTTGGTTTATTTTTTGTTTATTTTTTGTATTTTTTTGTTTATCTTTTGTTTTATTTTTTGGTTAATTTTTTGATTATTTTTTAGTTTATTTTTAA
The DNA here is from genome assembly GCA_035044505.1 of Zaprionus lineosus. Classification (NCBI taxonomy): domain Eukaryota; kingdom Metazoa; phylum Arthropoda; class Insecta; order Diptera; family Drosophilidae; genus Zaprionus; species Zaprionus lineosus. The sequence goes on from JAWNNX010000676.1 coordinate 1,158,801, forward strand.
ATAAAAATTTATTTAAATAATTGCAAATTTTATAAATTAACAGCAACTCTTTAGATGTAGATTAAGATTTATTCACTAATAAAGTTAATTTGATTTATTTATTTATTATTTACATTAAATTATTCATCTTTATTTATTTATGTTTATTATTTATTATTACTATACTTGAACTCATTTCTTAATTAAGTATATAATAAAGAATTTTATTATCACCATCTTCAAATAACTAAGAACATTTTTTTTTTGCGATAGTTCTCACAGGCGATAGTATCGAAAACGCCATAGAATGCTTTATTTTTATATAAAATATATAAAAATTTTTTTTGTTAAGATTAAGCAAATTTTTTATAAATTTGTTATCTATAAATTTTTCAAAAATACAAAAAAGTCTCTTGATCAACTTGAATTCGCAGCACCAACACACACAACACATTTACACACACACACACACAATACACACTCAATACACACAGTCTCTTCTTATTGTTTAGTTTGATATTGCTTTATGTTTTTCCGATTAATCGAGTTTTGTGTGCAACTGTTTGGGCCAAAAAGTGAGAATTGAAAATTGAAAATGATGAATTTGCGGGAAAATCACCAACTTTTTGGTACGCGCCAAGACATCATCGCGGTAATGGACCCGTTGGTTTTTCTTCCACAAAGTGATCGGCTCCTCCTCGTAGTACCCGTTGGCGTTTAGATTATTAAGTGACATAATGTAAAAACCAGTCTAAGCGTTTAATTCACAATTTTCGAATGAGATTGAGAACTTTCATTGAGAACTTTGAGCAACGAGCAAGTAAAAAAATAATAATAATAATAATAAAAATAATAAAAATTATAACTAATAAAAAATTAACACTCGAAGCACTTCACGTGAAACAAATAATTAAATTTTATATAAATTCTTTTTATTTTTTTTCTGTATTTTCCGATCGCAGAGATAAAGCATCGGCTGTATCAACACTATGTTGTACCAGAGACTGAACGTATATCGAGAGCTTGTACCAGGTACTACCCCAGATACTACGCTCCGCGTCCGAGAGGCACCTGTCTCCCGTCGCCCCCCGTCGCTCGTCGCTCGTCGCTAGTCGCTGGCTGGTTGGGAGTCAGCGTTTGAGTAGTTGATTAGCGATCTTATTGGCTTTCTCTTTGGAATACACTGTGCAACATGGTTGGGCTGCTGACAGGTGAGTGAGACACGCATAATTCGTAGAATTGATTGACAGATTATTTATTTAATTTATTTGCTGCAAATTTCTATGATAATTCGATTAATTTGGAGTATTTCGAAAGGAGTTCGATTGGGTCGAGGGAGAGGGACCTGGGATTTGGATTATGTGTATCACTTGTATAAGAGTTTTGTATAAGAGTTGAGTAACACATATCATTTGATTGGTTATGCGATGAAGTGTGTCTATTAAGGAGTTCATTTTGGAAATACAATTTTTTTTAACTAAGTTTTTTTTCACTATTTTTTTTTTTTTTTTTTAAATTGAGTTGTTGGTTGTTTGTTTTCTAATTTTTTCAATTTTTGTCCCCTGTTTATATAGTTATTATATTAAAAGGTCTTGACACCTCTGAGTCAGTTGAAACTTTTGGTCAAAATAATATTACCAGTTTTTTTTTTTTTTTCTTAGCCAAGTGCTATCATTGGCGCAATTCAATTAACATGTCTGGAAGGTTATTTGCTCATCGGTAAACGGGGAACAGCTGTTTTTTTTTTTTTTTTTTTTTATAAATTGTTGCTACTTTTATTTTGTTGTTATTTGCTCAGTTATTAATAAATTTTTTCTTGTTATAGTTTCGACAAATTCGTCATTTGTTGAATGAATATTTAAATAGATTCAAAGAGACGTATACGTAACTCGCGGCTAAAATGAAGCCCCCCGAATTTATGGAAAACAAGTTGAATTTTTTTTTTTTTTAAACTCGCATTACGATTATTTATTAAATTGAAAATTTTTAAAAATTAATTTAACACTTTGTTTTAGTAACTAAAATGCACTTAGTAGGAACTAAAGTCTTGAGTTTTCTTACCTAAAGGTAACCGTTGGCATTCGTTCGTATTTTATTTCACTGTTTCGCTCCAGTTTTAAAAAATGCACAAATTTTAATTTTAATTTTTTACTTTTTGGAAAATGTGAAAAATATTTAAATTTTGAATAATTTTTATTATTATGAATAGTTTACAATTTTGCTGCAATTGCGAGCGCTGAGGCGAGAAAACTAAAACATAATTGCTGGAAATTTATTCTTATCGCTAGTGACCACCGATAGTACCCATAGTTCCTCCAAGACTCGTCATTGAATATTTTTGTAGGTAACGTCGCTTAGTATTTGTAATTTGTTTTTAACTTAAGCCCAGGCATTAACTTCCGAGTATCACAGGTTGTGGCATTGATAGATGACTCGACAGATATACCTATGCATATATAGACATAGATACAGACATAGATATAGGCATAGATATAGGCATAGATATAGACATAGATATAGATATTATATTATGTACATTATGTATATATGGACAGCTGTGTGAGGTAAATATCTTTGTAGGTTATTAGTACACAGGACTTTGGTATTAAAAATATACTCTACATACTAGCTAGGTATCGGAAAAGAGATGAATCAAATACAGTACATACCGCTTATATGCAAAACCTATAATGCAGACAAAATTTTGCATTTAAGCGATATTTCCTTTTAAGCAATTAAAATTAATAATTATGATGTTATGATGATGTTTAAAAATATAATTATTTTGCAATAAAGCAATATTTGCATATAAGCCATAATTGCATATAAGCAGTTTGCATATAGCCGATATATACTGTACCAAAATTTTATTTCCTTTGGATTCACAGTTTCTTGGGTTGGCAAGGATTTCATAGGTGATCTCTTCCAAACTTTATATTGAGTGTCTATTTATTTTTATTTAAATATAAATATTATGTTTATATGCTCATTTTAAAATTATATTATTATTAATTTTAATATTTATATAATAATTCATTATTATTATTGGAATTATCATAATAACTTTTATTATTATTAGTATTATTTTTAATATTTTTTATTATATTTATTTTTATTATTGGAAACATCATAATTATTATTATTATTATTATTTTTAATTTTAATCTTTTTATAATAATTTATTTTAATTATTGGAATTATCATAATTACTTTTATTATTATTATTGTTATTATTATATTTAATAGTTACATTATATTTATTTTTACCATTGGAACCATCATAATTATTTTTTTTATCATTATGATTGTCTTCAATATTATTTTTATTATTTCATAATTATTTTTTTGTAATTGTTATAAAAATAATTATTATATTATTTATTACTATAAATAATAAATGTATATTATATACATAGGATATCTTTTAAAATACTCTCTCCAGCAAATCATTTTGCATTTTACAAAATTTTAGAAATTTGCCTTATTTTTTTTTTGGTTTTAGTTTTATGTTAAATAGTGTAGCTTTTGAGATCTATAGAATTGCAGGTTCGAAACTGGATTCCAATCATATATTTGGGGCTTCTAAAATATCGATTTGAAGTTGAGTAAATAATTAGCCATGGGAAATATCGGTTGATCTCTCTCGCTCTTAATTCCCTTAACTATAGGCATGTTTTTGATGATCTTTACAGGGTATCGCATAAGCTCAAACATCTAAAGCCAATCAATTGGGGAAAAAGTTTAGCTCTCAAATAAATAAAAACTTTTCCTTTTGTTTGATTAAAAGTTTTCAATTAATAAAAAAGGCATGCAATATAAATTATTATCTGATACAAAGATTAGATTAAAGTGGAAGATAAAATGCTATAGATCATATGTCTGACAAATCTCTTGAATTAAAGAGTTCACCGCGATGCGATAAGAATCGAATTTATATATAACACAAATAACTCTTTATATCAATTTTTAATTTTTACCTAAATTATTTACCTTGATAGGAGGACGTGAGTATCTTTCGGCCAGATATCTCCGAGTGAATAGATAACGTCCACTTCATACAAATGTCATATATGTGTGCATATATATTTGTATATATATATATATGTGTGTGTGTGTGTTTAGGTGTGTATATCTACCTGTTCGCATTGAAGTGGAATTGTAACAATCGAAAAACATTTTTCAATTGCTGTCTTTTGTTAATAATTGTTTATTTACCCAATGACGCTATAAAAAACAATGTATATATATAAAAAATGATCTGGCTATGATATCATACCTTGGGGATAGCCTCTGCCAGCCATAGCCTTGGTTACCAAAGCCCAGACGTCTTTTAAAGATATCCAAGTCGAGGTGCCTTATCATTAGTTGCTCGCAATTCCTGCGTCTTAGCTGAAAAATCAAAGTAAACGAAGGTGGGACCAATACTTCTGAGGGCTGGACTGTAAAATACCCTGTAAATTATTTTTTTGCTACTTAGCTATAATAATATTATTATTATTTTTTTTTTTATTTCAATATTAAATATTATATGTCCTGATTTAAAAAGAGTTTAAAAGTTGTAATGAAATTTATGGCATTTTTTTTAATCGTGCGGCCTTTGAGGTGCGGCCCTTGAGGTCTTTTGTCATTTAAAAATTCTGTAACATTAATATATTAAAATTATAATTAAAAATATTACTTCATCATTTAAAATTATCTGTAGATGATAATTTAATTTACTAAAAATATATATTCACCATATATCTAAATTTAAATCGGATATTAATTATACTTAATTTTTTTTTTGAATATTTAATTTTAAAAAGATTTTTGTCAAATTAAGTTAATAATTTATCTAAATAAAAATTATTTTATTTTTTTAATAAAAAAAATATACATATTTTGTAAACTAATGTAGATTTTCAATAAATATAAATGTCTCGATTTTCGAAGTCCTTTCAACCTTTGATACACCCTCTGTGTGCGCATTTAAATGGGTGGCTGCTGAATGTAATTTGAGATTTTATTTGAAATGTGCTCTTTGCCTCAGGAGTAACGCCCCTTAAACTGAAATTTCTTTATATTATGTAAATCCAAAATAAAAACAAATACATTTTCCTTTTTGTTTACCGTTATTTTTTGCTTAACTTCGATTCAGCATAGTCTTTGAATATCCTGTACATATTGTAAACGGTTGATGGGGCGTATTAGTGATATTTTTGAGGAGCTGCAAAACGCATAGATCGTCATGTGAGTATATAAGCTTATATATTCTCGATTCTGGGATTTAATTTTGGATTTTGATTTTGGGATTTCACTTAGCCATTGGACTTAAGTTCATCGTGGGGATTTGATTTATGTAATTTCTGTGGCCTATTTTTTTCTTTCTTTATCCTTTTTCCTTTATTCTTAATTTTTCATAATTTTTTCTATTTATTAATACTAAATATTTATTTATTTTTGATTTTATTTTATGTCCTTCCTTTGGTTTCTATTTGAGTAAATTGTAGGCTTGGTCCTCGTCTTACTCTGAAATTGTTTATCCTTTATCCTTCCTTTTAACTTTTTATTTTATTAATTATTTTTATTTTGATTTTCCTTAATTTTTGTTTTATCCTTAATTTTTATATTAAGTTCATTTCATGCTTCTGCTTTTAGGATTTAAAAAATTTTCCATTTTCTATTGAATCAACGCAGGATTTACCTTTTTCTTTAGGTTTGTCCTTAGACGATTTTCGTTTTTCAATCTTTGTTGCTAATTTTTATCCGGCTTATCCGTTTTATCCGCGTTCTTTCTGTTCTGATTTCTGCTTGTCCTTTTCACTTGTTCTTAAGCAGTTCCTTCTTACTCATTAAGTTTTTGTCAGGACATTATTTTTCTCTCTTTTTGTTGTCCTAGGGTATCTTATAGTTGCTCACACTTGACTTTATTTTGTCACTGGTTTTTTGTGCTATTTTTTAGTTTTACCGTAGACCGTGCTCAGGTGTATCAGTGTCGCCACTTCTCTCCGGCGTCTCCACATGTTACTCAGATTTATTTGCACTTCTTATGAGCGTCTAATGCATAATGTAAATTCACCGTTAAGCTCAACGATAGACGACATGCATGTGGTGAGTTGGTGGGCCATAGAGCTGGAGAGCTGGTGAGCTGCTGATGTGGTGGGCCTGTGGACTGGTGAGCTGATGTGAGGAGGGGCTTTGGTTGGAGGGGGAGGGAGAATGTATTAAATTTTCTACATACTTTTGCCCACCACTGTCCCAGCTGTGTCCCGCCTTAAGCTATCCGTGTAAGTGCAAAAGAAAGTTTCCTCCACACACATTGGGATAGACACACAAAATACTGAATTATATTTGTGTGTATGCAATAATATCTAGTTAACCTTGGGTTTAGTTAGTGGTTGTGCTTAAAGCGGATGTCACGAGGCGTTTGCTGTATGGCAAAAGGCAGGGAGGATGGGCATCCGGAGTGTGGGTGAAGTTATTTGATACTTTAATTACTTACACGGACGTAAGTGTGTGAGCGTGTAATCTGTGTGTAAAGATATAATTTACATACAACATGCCCCCAAAACCAGAGATGAGCAGGAGGTAGTCTTATGGCACTCATGCTTCTTCTCACTGACATCATGATTGTGTCGAGCTCCCCAGATTTTCTTTAAAGTTGCTTAGGTTGAATCTCAAATGCCTCTTTCAATTCTGAGAAACTATGGCTAATTTATGAATTACATACAAATGAATATAAATGAATAACTCATGAATAATAAAATGAAAATAAATAAACTTTAACAAATTATTGGATAAAGATAGAAGGAAATGATTGATCCTTAAGTGAAGTTCCCATTTAAGTTTCTTTTGATTCTGAGAATCTCGGGATATCTATGACATATAAATGAATAAATTATAAATAAATAAAATTGAATAAGATATAAATGAATATATTTTGTTAAATGAACCTAAACAATTCAATGAATATTTTGTTTCCTTGAAAGAAGCTTCCATTCCATATAAAATCTGTGGCATATAAATGAATATAAATGAATCAATTACAAATAAGTATAAATAAATAACATAAATGAATAACATGAAAATGATTGAATTTTTGGTTCTTAAAAAGAAGTGTCCATTCAACAAGTCTCATCAATTCTGAGAAGGTATAAATAAATCTGTAGTTTTTAATTAAATATAAATGAATAAACTATAAATGAATATAAATAAATCCCACATAAGTGAATAACGAAAGACAAAAACTTGAATCGACAATTCAACAAATTTACTTTTAAAGATAGGAATTCAAGTTAGATCCTTGAAAGAAGTTCGCATATATCAAGTGCTTAAATATTTAATCGCCTCATTGGCCCTGTCAACTTGTCGCTATGGAGCTGCCAATTCATCGAAACAAAACAGAAAAGAGTAGGAAGAAGCAATTGAGTCAAAGTCTTAATGGAAGTCCCACAGTTCTGGAATTGTAGCCAATTAGGACTCGGTTTGTTTGGGTTACTTAGAAAGGATATAAGTAGAAGTAATACGATGATTGTATGCACAAAGGGAGAAAGAGTAACCTTTGAACTATTCGAAAATTAAAAGGGGATTTTATTCAGTTTCCAAATGCTGTACATATTCACATTTATGTCCACATCTGTGCAAATCTGTCTGTGGCTAAGTGAGTCTGCTTCTGGGACTGTCCAACTGAGATGTACTACGGACTGAACTCCGGCCAGGCCAATAGCATAAACGACAGCAAGGATTCAACGATGTTATTACGGCTTTTGCACTTTCCAATTTCTGTAACCGGATATGAACTTCCGTAATAAACATTTTGCGTGCTCGCATGTTTTGTAACTCTGTGTGCAGCTTGGATAGGTGTATAGGTGTGTAGGTGTGTAATTGTGTAGGTGTATAGGTGTGGAGCTATGTCAATGTGCATGTGTTTGCCGGAAAATACTTGTGACTCTTCATTTTCGTCTCGGTTGACTCTTGGCACTTAAACTGAAAATTGAGTACAAAATGCTATTTGCGCAGGGACAAGAGTACTGCATCCGCCGCAACAGCGGTGAGGGAAGGGGGTTGGGCGGACGGGACCCATTGGGATGGACAAAACACAGAGTAAACTTGGGTCCGGGATCGACTCGGTAGCGGGAAAACTGGCAACGGAGTCTGGCACTGGATACAAGCGGCGGTTGTGGGTGCTCGAGCACGAGCCCTTGTCCAATGAGTGTGAAAATGTTTAAGTGTGCATGTGTTCCCCTCTCTAGTTCAAGGAAAGGCGAAACATTGTACATCCTTTGTACACTTGAAGTTATTTCGGAGTTTAACTGCAAGTCAAATGCAATGTGAAAGATGTCTGAAAAAGGATATCAAGTTAATTATATTCGATTCATAGAAATTATCTCAAGAGTAAACGCGCAGTAATAATTGAAATATTTTCTAACCATTTTACAATTTATTTATCTATCGATTATTTCAATAATTTATCGATAGTTAATATTCCGGCAATGGATATCAAACTAATTAGATTCGACTCATAGCAATTACCTCATATGTACTTCAAATCCAAAACTTGAAGCACTTAATTTTATATAATTAAGCTATTTATCGATCATAAAAATCATTTATCGATAGTCAACATTTCGATTAGAAACGAGTGAGGAATCTCAAATTAGTTAGATTCGATTTAAATTTACCTCTTGAGTATTTCTTATACAATATCTGAAATATTTGGATTCATAGAAAATGTAATTATTTATCGATTTAAAAAATTACTTATCGATAGCTAGATGAGAGGAAAGGATACCAAATTAAATAGATTCGACTCATAAATACTTCCTTATAAATGCTTCTTATCCGATAGTTGAAATACTTTATATTTAAACATTTTGACTATTTATCGAGTATATAAATAATTTATCGATGCTTAAGATTTTGATTTGTTTCCTTCTTTTATCGAAGATATTATTCCATCGGGTTATCTCGGACATTTTCTTACCATTCGCCAAGGTTTGTTCTCCCTTCCACTTGACTACATTTTTCCTTCCAACCGCACACAAATTTCTCGCTGTGTACGACTGTTGACCATATGCCAACCTATCGTTGGGTGTTATCGTTGCCAGAAGTGCATGTGGTTGGTTGCCCGTGACTGCAATTTGTCGGATTGTAAGCGGCGAAATGTTTAGTTTGCAAAGTTTGGGAAAATAATAATAGCAACTTTTTCGATAACTTTATCGATTTGTGCCTTAGGTTCACTTAGTTCACTTTTAGTTTGATGTTCACACACTTAACACATAATTAAAACTCTTGAATTGATGTCTCTCCACACAGTATGCAGGTTTCGTCGACAACGAACTCGTTTTTATTGCTTATTGCTTACAGCCCGCTGCTGACGATACCCGATTTCAGTGTGGGTTATCGATAGTTTTCACTTATTAAAAATTCAATTATTTATATATCTGATATATAAACTTTAACACTATAAACTTGTTAATTATCGAAAGGAGTCACTGGAAAATGAGGGTAGATTATTTATCGATATTATTATCGATTTTTGAAAGGATAATTTAGTTGACTTCGATTTAAGTAATAATGATAGTAAATATTGTAGGTTTTGGCACGATTTCATATTAAAATGGGATTATACAGATATTTCATTCGATAAGTTATCGATTGACTTTTACTTACTACTTGCTTCCAGATACCCCATGCACTTATTTGTTGGGTATTTTGTAGTCTGTTTGGGGTTGAATTTCCTCTTATTTTCACTTGGCTTTGTTTGGTTCTTTTAGTTGTTAGTACTTTGTCTCGGCTTCCGGTTGTACATCCGCTTTCATTTCCAGTTCCTTGCGCTGCCAGAAGCTTGGGTTTTGCGAGGACCTCATCGCGTTTTGTCATCCACATTCGACTCTGGTCACTTTTATGGCCTGAAACAAAATATTCATATCATATAATTTTCCTGCTGTGTTTTTTATATTAAAAACTTTTTGAATTCACTGCGTAAATCACGTCAAACGCTAAACTTTTGACACTTTACGGGAAGGCAGTTAAATTACCCCCAAAACTTTGTTCCTCCATCCACTCCGTATCCTTAGCCCCTTCGCTGTTTATGTTTGTGTTGCTTCTCTTTGTTCGCGGCACTAAAAACAAATTGAAATATTCATGACAAGAAGCATTCAAGAAAATTTTTTAAATAGCAGATGTGCGATAAAAAAATAATGGAGTGTTTATCAAAAAAATATATCGAATGTCCTTTAGTTGATAGAAAAGTGAAAGTAAGAAAATATTTACGACAATTTTTTGTAACTAAAATTTACTTTTACTATCATTTTGCGGCTTGGCAAATTTTATTCAATTTAGCGTGTTTAATATTTATCGATTTTTTTTAATCGAATTTAAAGACTATAAAACTTTTTAATATCTTTGATTGAGTACAATGACTTTAGTTTAAGGCTCTTGTCCTTATTAGTTTAAGGGATTGGCATTTAAATATATTTTAGTATAGCTTCAATCGATTAATAAAATATCGATAACACGCTTTTAGTTGATGTCGATTTATTTGTGCTTTAAAGTGCAAAGACTTTGGTTTTTATTTTCTATTTTTTCTGCCTGAAATAAATCATCCTTTTTTTGGCACGTTTTGTATATCGTTTATCGATGTTAGGATAATCTATGAATTGCGGGAATTCGCTGTTAACTTTCGGCTTAGTTTCGCACTTGCATTTCGATTACTCGCTTTTTCTTTCGGGATCATCCCAAGCAAGTCAGAAGTCTAAATCAGTGAACGTTGCGGTTGGCAGCACTTGAAAACTAATTTTCAAATTGGCAATTTTCTGCACTACACGTTGATACACCGAAAAGGAGTAAGCCAAGTCAAGTCAAAATAAAAAAAAAAAGCGAAGGATAAGAGAAAAGTAACAGAACCTCACATGCCACACACACCCCCACACACACTGTCAAACTAAGCTGTTGACGCTCTTCGAAGTTGCGGAAAAATTTTCAAGTTGTCTGTCAACTTACGCTCAATTTCGTTGGCCAGGACCAAGACCAAGACCAAGACCAAGACCAAGATGAAGATGAAGATGAAGATGAAGATGAAGAAGAAGATGTAGATGTAGATGTAGATGTAGATGTAGATGTAGATGTAGATGTAGATGTAGATGTAGATGTAGATGTAGATGTAGATGTAGATGTAGATGTAGATGTAGATGTAGATGTAGATGTAGATGTAGATGAAGATGAAGATGAAGAGGTAGATGTAGGTGTAGATGTAGATGTAGATGTAGATGAAGATGAAGATGAAGAGGTAGATGTAGGTGTAGATGTAGATGTAGATGTAGACCAAGTTGGAGACCTTGATGAAAGCTGAGACGAAGACGGGCAACAAGTCCTAGATAAGATGTGGCACTAAAATTGCTACTGAAAAAGTTGTAAACTTCAAACTCAAGTTGATTGTACATTTAAAGAGGAAGCGGAAGGGGGCGGCTGGGGGCGGATGTCTATCCTAGTCAAAGTGAATTGTTAGTAAGGATCCGTACTCCTCAATATGCATACTATTAAATACCCTGCGTGAATAATCAAAAGGGTGTATCTGTTTGGATATCCTTTAAAGTGACATTTCAAGGAAGTGAAACTCTAAAGAAGGTCCTTTATTATTTAACAGTGGATGCAGGGAACGGGCTATTTTTTTTTACTATCCTTCCATTCAAAAATAGAAATCAATTTTAACTGGATGATCTCTTACTAAGGATTTGTTATCCTGCAAGTCTGCAAGTTTCACTTAATTGATAGTTGATTATTTAATTGTAAGGACGAAAATAAGCAACTCTTCCATTCGATATTTGTCTCCTTTTAAGGTAATACTTATATCTCATCTATTCGATTTCCCATTCTACTCATAGTTTTGATTAAGAGCGTTTTTTATATGGAAATTTATTCAGTGAAGCGTCAAGGATAATATCTAGAATTTGTTCCTAGATATCTAGAGTCCTTAACAGTCAAAAATGTTAATAGAAAAAACATTCAAGTTTCCAACTCTCTCAAACGCAGATCAAATGAATACTTAAATCATTTCTGAGTGCCCCTCAAAGTCACTTTAAATATGCTTTGATCCTTTGAGCAGAAATTTTAAAATCAGTTCTAGGATCAGAGACAACATTAACCCAATCGAAGGACCAAAACATATCTTCTTCTAGTCGGGCATACCCAAGGAAAGTACTTCAAACTTCGATTTAACTAATCCCACGCTTCAAACTGTCGTTTATGCTTTTATTTTTTCGGTGTCCTTTAAAAAGTTGGAGCCTCGATGAGGATTCCCTTTAAGAAGCTGTCAAATATTTGCCAGATTTTCTATAGTTTCGATTGCGGCACGATTGCAAGAGGAAGAAAACTCCTTCATATATGTTTGATGATGGGCTGTCATTTTGCTTAAGCATCGAAGTCCTTAGCTTGTATAATTTTTAAGCTTCATTGAAGATCCTAGACCCTCCTGCGGGAGCTCAGCTTTCGATAACCATAACCATATAAAGTTCCCACAGATTGCGTGCCCGGAACTCAGTGGCTCGCTTCAAGGAGCAGAAAATATTATAAGCGGAAAACAAAGCGTCAACCAAAAGCTGCTTATACTTAGATATAAATCTCAATAATCGTCTATCATGACAACGGTTGTTCGTATCCTCCGCCTCAGTCCTCGTCCTGGCCTTTGCCTCAGTCCCAGTCTCAGTGCTGGCCTCTGCCTCAGTCCCAGTCTCAGTCTCAGTGCTGGCCTCTGCCTCAGTCCCAGTCTCAGTCTCAGTGCTGGCCTCTGCCTCAGTCCCAGTCTCAGTCTCAGTCTTGGCCCCTGCCTCAGTCCCAGCCCCAGTCTCCGGCCTCAGCTTCAGTCTTCGTCTCAGAGTTGGCCCCCAGCCTCCGTCTACGTCTTGGTCTCTGCTTCAGTTGCAGTCTCAGTCTCAGTCTCAGTCTCAGTCTTCGTCCCATTGCCCCGTCTTCGTTTTGTTATGCACCTCGACTTCACCTCACGCTTTGTTTTCATTCTCTCGTCCTGCAACGTCTTACGGTCTTTTCAACCTTCTTCGGGGCGCAGCAGGTAAAAGGAAAAGGGTAAAAGTCGTTGGAAAATTTGTATGCACGTTTGCATTTCAAGTAGAAGGAAGAAAAGTGTCGTTGTCTTTTTTTCTTCTCTCTTCTCTCTTCTTTCATTTTTCTTCTTTTTTTTTCCTTTATTATTCACGAGACAGTTAGATTTTTCTTTATGGTTTTTTTTTTTCATTTTTTTTTGTTGCCTTCTTAGTTTTGGTTTTCCTTTTCGTTATTCTATTGCTTCTTCGGTTTTCATTTTTCGTTCTATTTTTTTTTTGTGTTTCTTTGTTTTTTTTTTATTTTAATTTTTTCTCAGTTTCCTTGCATCGCACTGCTCGAGGAGTTTGTAGTTTGTGTTGTTGGTTTTATTCCTTTTCGTCGCTTTTAAGCTCAAGCAAAACATTTGCCAATGCCAATGTCGTTGACAGGACACCCGAAGGATTCTGTCTTGCAATCGTCTACCCAGCATGTGGACATCCTTACTGTTCGCTTGTCGTTTGCCAGCGACGACGTTGTTCTTCCCCGTCGACTTCTTTGTGTTGTGATTGTCCTGGCAACGTTTAAGGAATAATCAAGATGAATTTGTTGGTTGTCAATTTTACGCTTTAATGAAGGTAAACACACCCACACTTATACACTTATACACCCATATACCCATACACTCACACACTCATACACTCATGCACTCATATGTGTTCCTATACAAATATTTACTTTCCTAGCGAAACGATTTGCTCTTGGCATTGATTGTGGTAATCAAGTATAAATTTAAAACATATAAAATATCATTTTGAATGTTTGAATAGGTGAATGCGTGAATGGGTGAATGCGTGAATGGGTGAATGGGTGAATGCGTGAATCGGTGAATGGGTGAATGTTTGAATGTTTGCTTGGATTGGGACCAAAATCAAAGGGTATACCTCAGGTGGTTGCCATGAATTGTGGGTTGGAGGGAAGCCAAAGGATATTTAAGGGATATTATGAATCACTGAATCACAACCCCCAAACTCTGAATACTTCAAATTGCATCGGTCAAGAAACCAAAAATCATTCATGCTGAAATGTAATTTTGTTTCAAAGGATATTCGAACTTACCAGAGAAGCGATTTGTCTTTTAAAGCCTACAAATCCTGGGCTACGAGGCCTGATTGACAGGCAAATCAGATGTAATTCAATTTGTATAGAGGAAAAACAATTTTTGAAATAATATAAAAAATTGTATTTAATTGAAAGGAAAACTTCAAAATGGGAAAAGCAAAAATTCAGAGGTAAGCAAATATTTCATCGAGTTTATATCAAAGCAGGACTCGTACCCAAAACTTAATTTGGACTCTTCAATTGTATCGGCTTAAAGGAAAGGATATATGTATGTAACATTTGAATAGCCATATGAATGTATGAATATGTCACTGAATGAATATGTGAATTTAAAAACGATTGAATCTGTAGACTGTCTAAATATGCAACTAAATGAATATAAGCCTGTGCCTTATTGAATATGTGAATGAATACTATGAATGAGTATATGACTATATGAAAATGTCACTGAATGAATATGTGACTGTACAAATATATAACTAATAAAATCTGAAGACTGTCTAAATATGTAAATGAATATAGTCCTGCGACTTATTGAATATGTGTATGAATAGTATGAGTATATGACTATATGAATATGTGACTGAATGAATTCTTAACTCTATGAATATGTAATTGAAATAATTCTTGACTACATAGATCGATTACGAAGCATGAATATGTGACTATATGAATGTGAAACTTAATGAATGAATGAGTGAATTTACTGAAATGTGTTTGAATGTGTGATAAAATAAATAAGAACGTTTGCCTACTTTAGTATGTGGCTGTACAAAAGTAGTTATATAAATGAATCTGCGACTATATGAATCTGTCACTATGTACGAATGAGTGACTGAATAAATATGAATCTCTGCTTATTGAAGTATTGGTTTCATAGTTTAAGTATGTGACTATATACGTCTGTGACTGTATGAATCTGTGACTGACGGAAATGATGAATATGATGAGTATGTAGCAGAATGAATAAGTAACTATTTAAATATGCAACTGAATGAATATAAAACTGTTACTTTTAGATCTATGACTAAATGAATCTGTAACTAATTGAATCTTTGACTTTATGAATCTATATATGAATCATTGACTGTGAATATGAATCTGTAACTATTTAACTGTGAATTCATTGACTGTGAAAATGAATCTGTAACTATTTGAATATGAATACTTGTTTAATGTGCGATCATGATGAATATGTGACTGAATGAATACATCATGCTGTGACTATGATGAATGTGTAAGGGAATGAGTATAGATTTTATTGATGTTATGTGGAAGTGAATATATTGCGTGTATTCACAATTTAATATTTGAAATTCTGCTCCTGGGAGCAACAATATATTTGCGATGTGGGAGCAAGCAAGTTTTGCGGTCCATTGCCGCATAAACGCTGACCATCTTGGCCAAGGGAAGAAGAAGAAGACATAAAATATCAAAATGTTGACTGGTAAAAACGCCAACAAACAAGCAAGTAAATAATTCACTTAAAATCAAATAAAATTTAATTTACTTTCAACAGAAATGTGCACTGAACGCCGGGTGGCACTTTAGCTGGAAGTCTATTGCCATTGCTACCGTTATCCTTGGAGAATGCAGACCCAGCGACAGCGGGGGTATCAGGTCAGGGATAGGGACAGGGGAGTGAGGAAAGGAGTGGAAGAGGGGGATAGGGGCAGGGACAGGGAAAGGTACAGGGACAGGGAAAGGTACAGGGATAGAGCGAGGGACAGAGACATTGACATGGTGGGAGGGATAATAGAATAGAAAAGGTGGGTGGACGGTAGAGAGGGAGGGCGGGATGAATCGAGCAACACTGTGCAACAAAAACGCAGTGTAAGTCACAAAGATAAAGTAGCAAAAATAGTAAAATAGAAGAAAGCGAGAAAGTGAGAAAGTGAACACTAATTGGCTCAGCTCGACTACAATATACCCTGCCAGGATATTCAAAGCAACCATCGCTAAGCCTGCAACTCCTGTCCTTCACCGCGTCATAGCCCTTGGTCGGGGGGTTTAATGGGTATGCGGTATAAATAAAATAGTATTTGGCAATGAGAGGGGCGGACACAATTTATTGCCAACCTGAAGTAGATGAGTTGTAGCCTGCTAAACGCTTTCCCTCCCCTCTCAATCTCTCTCCCTCTCTCTCTATGCAGCTATGTCCTTTGCCCCGCCCCGTGTCGACCGCCTGTGATGTTGTTTGAAAAAAAAAATAGAAAATAAAAATAAAAAAAAGAAAAAGAAAAACGCAACACAAATACAAATACCAAAATTTTCTGGTTTTGCTTTTGGCGACACTGACGGCTACTGACCACAAGTAGCCAGTGTCGTCTTATTTTCCCGCCCCTCCTCACTGCTCTCCTGCCCTCGCGGGCGTCATCATGCGGCATCATCGTCCTTCGTCGACCATCGCCTAACAGATACTCCGAATCCATGGAAAATGAATTTATCCAATTTAAGTTACGTATTCAAGCTTGACATTTTATTATAATATGCATGGGATTACCTGGAATTGGTTCGGTTGAAGGATCTGTGTGGAGGTCCTTCGACGGACTGACTGACAACAATCCATTACACCTCGAACTGCAAGAAAACAATTAAATATTTAATAGAATTTATTTTCAACTATCGAAATGTTTCTATATATATACCGTTATAACGACAGATATATGGTCACACATAAATTAGCTCATAGCTCAAATTGAAGGGTATTTCCAAGTGTGTTGTTATCGAAGGACAAAGGCAAATCAATATCCTAATAAAATAGTGCAATAAAAGCTACACTTCACTACAAGTTTACGATATTGTGTGGCTTAATTTATGAGATCGTCAGTACATAAAACGTGCACAGGAACAGGACTCAGTTTTCATAGGTAATAAAAGGACCTGATAAGGCTACATATATCTAAATATATAACGGTTTCTCCTTGATCATGATTGTCAGCTCTTAAATGTCATCCACTCGGGTGTAAAAATATATTCCTTAAATTTGTTAACAACTTTAATTTTTAAAAATCCAAAAAAAAAAATAAAAATAAAAAAAAATAAGAGTTTTTTTTTTTTTTTTTGACGTTTTACCGCACTGCAAGCCAGTGTTAATTTGTGTGAGTCGTTGGGAAGTTTCGGTAAAAAAATCTAAAAAAAAAAATAATTTTTTTTTGCTTTCGAATTGTTTTTTTTTTTTTTTCTTATTTTAAACAAAGAAACATGTGGATGCAAATGTAAGTGACTCACGATATATACATAAATATATAAGATACACCTAATGTCCTGCAGGAGTCGTGGACTTTTCGGGGAAAGAAGTTCCAATGTGGACGAGAACTCCAAGGACATGAGCTACTCTCGTTTCCTCTTGGGCACCAACCACCAAGCAATGTGTGTATAAGGAATCTAACAATCACATTAATTAAAAAAAAAAAATCCTTCCATAGAACTAGTACTCCAAAGAAGGCAGTTGGAAAATCGTCCTTTCACACTAATTTGGGTCTAATACAGAAAAAGGAGCACACTTTGGGGAGCCTCCGTCAAAGATTGAACTTCGAGGGCATCAAAGCCACAAACATGAATATGAAAGGACAACAGTTCTATGTCGATATGGAACAGCTGCTGCAGTTTGAGATCCTGAATAAGAAGGAAATGAAGGCATTCACTCATTCTCACATACATCGCACTCCTTACGGCAATCCCAACATGGGCATCAAGGATAATTGTGAGATTTGCTTGGATTTGGAGAGCGCCATCCTTTCAACTGTTGCAAAGGCCAAACATTTTGTTATCAGTGCTGTTCATTTTTCGAATGTCTCGTCCGATACTGTCAACTGTCGTCCTTTCTTTTCCTTTCTTCCGGCAAAGGACTTCATGTCCACCATTGCATCTGCTACCACAAGCTTCTTTCGCGCTTTGTCTTTCCACAAAAATTTGACGATTAACATCATAAATTTATCGCACTTGCTGTTTGTCATAGCCTCATTGCATGGGCTGATCTAAAGGATCTGGACAAGGACCTTGGGCTGTTAATTGTGCGATGTCTGGACTATCTATTCTTTTAAACGATGCGATTAGCTGTGGATTTGTTTGACATGATTAAAAAACTGTTGAATATGTATGCCAAGGACTTGACTGTTTTTCTTACAGGATATTTTATGAAAGTCTATTATTTGGGGTATGGAAATGCCTAGGAGTATGGAGAGTTGAGGGTGAGGAGCCAGGGATATATATATCATCATCATAGATTGCGGCTACAGAAAATAAAGGATATTTTAAGTAAAGCAGAAGAGGAGAGAGAAGAGAGGAATAATTTTTTTTTTTTTTTGGGCTTTAGAGTTGCAAAGGATCAAATGGACAATAGGAATAAATTAGCATGTTTGTATTGAAGAGTGTGTGAAATTTAAGTGGCAGGATATTCGACTTAAAAGTCAGTTTAAGTTACATAAGTATCGATCACTACGAGTCCTTTGAACATACTTGCCCGGACGTCAAAATTCTTTGGGTGTATTTTTTTGTATAATTATCATTTAAGTCCTTCGACAGCAAGTCCTTTAATTCTGTGATTTTAACAGCATTTTGGGTATCACTTAAGACCTTCAAGCAGGTCGCTCATAAAAGGAGATTCGAGAATGGCCCTGGGCTAGTCCTGGCTTCAATTTGGTAGCCACCTTGGATATAATATCTCATCATGCGGCCGTGTCCTTAATGGGAGTTACGGAAATTGATTTCAGGTATGAGTTTTAGGGTTTTTTGGGCTTGGAAAATTTTTTGATAATGAGCGTTAAAAACATTTCATGCGAATTGCCTAAGGGATATCAACAGCAGCGGCAGCAGCAGCAGCAGCAGCAGCAACAGGAACAGCAGCAACAACAACAACAACAACAACAACAACAACAACAACAACAACAACAACAACAACCAGAACCACAAAATATCAAGAGGAACAACAAGGAAGACCGCAACGCATATCAGGAGGAAATGAAAATCAAATATGCCAACATTTTCAGCACTGAATGAGAAGCCGCCAGAGATTCCCAAACAGCCATCATCTCTGGCAAAAGGCAGCGAGGCGTATGGCAGGCTGGAAGCCAAGAAACTTAATAGAGGAGTGAGGAGAGTGGCGGCGGGAGTTGACTGGATGTTGGTGGTTGGCAGGAGGAAGGACATACGCACACACACACACACACCCACACACACACACACACACAAATACAGCAAGAACAACAAAGTTAAGGTCTAGAAATGCTGTTAACAGCCTTCCAAAGGCAGACCGAAGGGAAAAACCAAACCAAACCGAAATCGCCGTATGCCGAAGGATGTGCGGCGAGGATATACTATGTTTGCGGATGAGAGAAGGGTATGCCTTTGGCAGTAGTAGGAAGAGGTGCAATGGTTGGAGGGTTGGAGGTTCGGAGGGTTGGAGGGTTGGAGGGTTTGAGGGTTAGAGGGTTAGAGGGTTGGGGCTTGGGGCTTGGGGGACGGGGCTTGGGACTTGGAGTTGGGGTACAAGTGGTTTTTGTACTGACACAAGATTTTGGTTTCGGGGTATTTGTCTTTCCACTTTCTTGAGCGTCGACATCAGAGGTGCAAAAGCCACTCTTAACTATAAGCGAAATTGTAAGGGGCTTATTTTCCATAAAGAGTTTCCCAGCCGCAAGGATGTGAGACAGACGCCCTTCTCATATATACATATATACCTGCTTATATGCTGCCATATATACATACATATATCCTGTTCCGGATTAGGACGTGCTAATGACTAATTTTGTAAAGTGATAATATTTTATTACACACCCCTGCGTATCCTTCGGGGGCGTTGGACAAATATTTGAATGCTCACTGGAAATTTCCGGGCAGTGTTTATAATAAAAATAGCATAATGATTAAAATTAAAATAAGAAGAAGAGTTTTCAAATCCTTTTTGTTTGTTTACTCATTTTTTTTATTTTGAATTTTTTTTTCTTTTGACATCAGAGCGCACAGGTCCTTTTTGGCCAAGTTGAGTTAAAGCAAAAAAAAAAAATATTTTTAAAATTTTAAAAATGTTAAAAATGTTATAAATTTTATAAATTTTGAAAATCTAATAAATTTAATAATTTTTAAAATTTTATAAATTTCATCAATTTTTAAAATTTTAAAAATTCTAAATTTTTTTTAAATTTTAAAACTTTTGAAAATATTGAAATTTTATTGATTATTCATATTGACATTAAAAACTTTCCCCTTTGTTATTAGAAGCGAAAGGAAATAAAAAATCATCATCTTCTGAAAGGCGGCCAAAACAAAGTCCTGCGACTTTTCACAAATTCAATCGACTTCCTTCAACTTTGCACTTCATTTTGATGCCTCGGTCGTGGTACCTAATTGGAAATGCGTTAAGGACCTTACAAAATATTTATATTCGGGCAAAGTTCTTAAGATTTTTCGGGGGCAATCCAATTTGTTATCGCTTTTGGGGGCGTTACCATCAACCTGAGGGACTTTAATGTCTTATTTGTTTAGAAGCCCGCAGGCGGCAAGGACTACGGCACTACCCAGAAATGGGGGACGCAGATGAGCAGAGGATTTTTAGGGGTTGGGCATGAGGATATGCAATGGATATACCGGGGTGGCGGACTGGCTGGCTGGCTGGGGGGTGGGGGAGGATGATTACATTTGGATAGCACCCCATTTACACTAGGTAAATAGGTCCTTGAATTTAATTTAAACGTTTCGCCTGCCAGGACCTCATCATTATCTGTCATAAAGCGTGATATTATAATTACGTTTGAAAATGATATTTCATTTACATTTATTTAGCTGCCTGTGTGTTGGTGTACGAACGGAAGCATGTCCTGGAAATCGTCTCAGCTTCTGGTTCTTCGAGGACTTCAACTTTTAAAGTACTTGCTGTACAATTGACCAAATGTGACCAGAGCGCTGCTTGAAGTGGCCGCAGTTTACTGCTTGAAACTTTTGCGTTTGGGGTACTCCATTCATGTCCTTACATCATGTATTACATGGCACAAAGTCAGCCCCCACTTTTTTTTATATGCGAACTCTTTGGGAGCTGAAGAAGCCATTCGTTTGGGTATTTACACAGAGTCGAATGAATTGCGGCATTGAATGGCATAGGGCTTATTAGATAACATTGCCAACTCTCTCTCCTTCTCTCCCTCTCTCTCTTTCTTTTTCTTTATTTCTCTTTCCTGGCTTCGCTCCCCCCTCTGTCTGACAGTCCTTTTCACTTGAAAGGTAACAAAAGTTGTCGGTTATTTTGTTATTTGACGTGCTGCCAATGGATGTAAGCCCCATTCTTACAATTTAATTTAAATGGAGATTTCAAAAACGTGAGGGCAAAGCCGGAATAAATATTACGAATCACCCCGGATGAGAATGTAATATACGCACACACACACACACACACACATGTGTATGTATATCCTTTTTTTTCCTTTACTCTAAATAAATTCCAACATATCTCACATATAAATTCCATATTATGTTGCCTTGATAGATGATTTCTGATGGATACACATAAGCACATACACATACACACATATACACATACACATATACACATACACATATACACATATACACATATACACATATACACATATACATACAGTCTTATATACATTTACATATGTATTCATCACATTCACCAAATCCAAGGAGATGACATCAAGTGCATTTTATTACCTTAGACTAAATAATAGAGTTTACAGCTAACCAATTTATAGGCTAACGCAGTTAGAGTCCTTCTCCTGCCAGAAGTCCTTCTGCTGCCTGGAAGTCCCACTGCTGCCAGGAGACGGGCTGCCATTGATTGAGTTCCCGCTGCCTGGTGAAAGCCTCACATCAATTTAATTATATTTTTTTTTATTTAACACAAAGTCTGCGATGATAAAAAACAACAACATTTTAATTGTGACATTCCCCGAGAACTCCACTTAGTTTTAGATTTTGCTAAGCAAATTGATACCCTGTAATTGCTACCCCCCTCATATGGGGTATACACACTCTCTATCTCTCTCTTTCTCTCTCTCTCTCGCAGTTGTTGGTAACTTCCTCTGTAAGAAATGATATTTTATTCACATCTTAATTAATTTTACTTTCCTTATGAACTTTCATTGGCTTATTACCATTTAAGGATATAGATACCCTGTAATTCAGCTGAAGGGAATATGCAGCTGCTTGTCTGCTCGTTCGCTCCAAAGAAAATGACAATATTATTTCCACTTCTTGACTGACACTGAGATTTTCTAAGTGTCCCTTTTAATTGTGTCTGTTTTAACATATTGATACCCTGTACATTCTGCCAGTTGGGTATTTGTGTTGTCTTGCATATATGGTCTAAGTAAAAAGATACCCTCTAAACCCACTAAAAAGAGTGCAAGCATTATCTCTGTGTATGTTTCAGGGAAATTGTTATTTTACCTATGTTTTTTTGGCTCTGTCATTTTTCGGTTGGTTCTTTGGTTATGTCTTTCATAACATATTGATACCCTGTACTTTCTGCCAGTGGGGTGTAAGCATTTCCAGAAGCTCTATAATTTAAGTGGAGAGATATCCTCTTCAAAACTGTCTTTTTTTATGCGCACTTAAAAGGAACTGCCATTTCGTTAAAGTTTTTTGCCTCTCAGAGATTTTCTGAGCGGTCCTTTGGCTGTGTCTCTTTCACATATTGATACCCTGTACATTCGGCAGGTTGGGTATATTTGCTGGCTTGGAAGTTTATAAAAATGTATTCTTTGGCTCAATAATATTTATAAAAATTATTAAAATTGTAAGTAGATTCTTGTTTTTGGTACTTTTAAAATAATCATGGTCCTTATACCCTATAATTTGTGGGTGCTTGGGTATATTACTTCTGGTAGTAGTTAAGATCTGACATATTGTATCTGCGCTATTGTAGTTACTTCATTAGCATGTCTTTGATAATTTTAATTTTATTGTGGTGTGAATGTCTGGGAAAATTTACATATTTCCGATTCCCACAATTCTGAATTTTTATATCCCCTACTCTCCATGTAATGGGGAGTATCTGTTGTTTGTGCAGCTTGCCTTAAAGTGTGAGTAGGGTATATTTCATATTCTATAGCCTTCACTTATGGACTGTGCTGTTTTTAATTATGGAATTTTTTTGCAATTCTCTGATTAATGATTTGATTAACAAATTGATTTATCAGAATTCCTTTTATTATGAAGTCCTTTCACTTTTTGAGTCTGTTTGTGTATGGAAGTTCTTGGATGTGGAAGGGAATTTCTAAGGGTTTATTTATATAAAATTTTGGAATTATTTTGTATGTATTCAAAATATTCAGGAGTTAATAAGATTCCTTAAGTTCCTCAGTTAGAAGTCAAAGTGCATCAAAGTCAATAGAAAATCACTTTGTATCTTTATATAAAAATAAGATAAATTTAAAAAATTTAAAAAATTCATAATTAATTATTAAAAAATAATTAATAATAAATTAATTATTACAAATAAGATATATTTAAGTATGAATTTTTAAAATTCTCTGCTTTATACATTTTTCATTTATTTGAGTTGCATTTTTTTTCTTAGAGTCCCTCACTTTGAGGCAGGGTATTCGATATTCGTGGCAGCAGCGGAAAGTTTTTCCTATTGTCATTCCTGTTATGCGACACGTTGTGAAACACATGGAGACTATGAAATAATGCAATTTACATCGCATAATTACATTAAAAATGATTCAAAGGCAGATCCATGACATTTACATGGGTCGTCCATTGCCTTCTGCCTCATCGCCATCGTGTGGGTCATTTGGCTTAAGGAGAACTTTTAATTAAATATGAGCTGAGAAACACTCAGGATAATGCATTTATGTGCCGTCTTTGAGATACATTCTTCGTCTTGGCGAACAATGGATTTGTTTGGCTTTTCTTAATGAAACTTTTGAGATACTTCAAACTCGATATCAATTCTGAATTATGAAATTCCTCAAATTCCCTGAGATGCAGAGCTTAGCATGAAATGCGGCGAGTGCTGAGGGCGAAACTATTTCAAGCTCATCCACTGTTAGTTGAGCTGAGCTATGTGGGAAATTTGCAGTCTCAGTAATTGTTGGATGATGAAGCATTGTAATTCGATATTTATCGATTAAAGTGGAACAATAAATTATTAAGCGCGTGCTCCTGAGCTTCAATAGAATAAAATGTTTATTATGAACCAGAATTACAGCTTAAGATACATAAAGTATGACATAATTAAAAATTTTAAATATATCGATAGCTAGCGATTTATTTATCGATAATTTTTCTTTCATTTTAAAATGAGCATCGCTGGAAAAAGTCTTAAATAATTTTAGTTTTTAACAAGAGCTTTGTAACTTAACTTAATTTTATCGATAACTCATATCGATAAGTACCTAGGATGATGGGAAGAAATGTATTTACTCAGTTTTTTAGTTCAATGAAAATGCAGTTTATAGGATAAACACACTTATGTATAAGTCTGTGTATATATCCATATAACCGATAACATATCGATGCTTGTGGCAACTGTACACCCGAGATGCGTCTAAAAGTAATATTAATAAAGTATAAAATCCATAGGTTTATTCTACTTCATTTACTAAAATTGCGACAGTTACGAGCAGCAATCGCACACAGTGCGGATGTGACAGCGGATGCCGTGAAACCCTTTGTTGTGGCCAAGTACTTACGAATGCACACCCATACACGCCCGGACACACACCCAGCAAACAGACCAATACAAGCGCATACACATCACTGACATACAAGTGCATGCACATGCTTGCATCTTTCAGGCACCCACAAACATGACAACACTGACACACACACGCACGCACACACACACACACACACGCACACACCCATATATACATGTGATACAGAGCACATAGCAAAAAACGGAAGTAGGCAAACTGTGTACCCAACAGCCACTAGTTGAGTCAGTCAGTAGTTGGGCGTGTGTGTATATCTTCACTCTCCATCTCTCCCTCTCTCTCTCCCTCTCTCTTTTCCTCTCTTTCTGCTTCGCCGTGTTTATTGTAACGCACACATTTCCGCCGATTCCGACTGTCTGGCGCATTCAGAAGCAGTTTTATCAGTTGTATCAATGGCCAAGTTTGTCGTTCGCCTGACAGTCAAAAACGTCTATCATAACTTTTGTTTATGTGCCACTTTTGTCTCCTGGCAGCCAACAGCCAACAGCCAACAGCCAACAGCCAACAGCCAACAGCCAACAGCCAACAGGCTACAGGCTGCAGGCTTCGGGCTGCAGGCTATCACCATAAGACGGTTATCAATTTACTTGGCTATTCATATAGAGCATTTGCGATTGACGAATGTCGGCAACTTCTTCTTCTTCTTTCCGAGTGCATAAGACACATGCCATATGCAAATTTCTCCTCCTTTCATCCTGTTTTATCAGCTTCTTTACACTTTCGAATTTTCTTATTTGGCTTTTAATAATTTATTTCTTATTATTTTGCTTTTTAAAAATTTATTTATTTTTTAATATTTTCTATTAGATTTTTTTAATATTTGATTTAATTTTTATTTTTTTTTTTTTTTTGGCTGTATAATAATTTTTTTTTTATTATTCTCAAAGCAAAAGCTTTGTATTAATTTTTGTTTTATTAATTTATACTTTGATTTTTAATAATTTATTTTTTATTTTTCTTTAAGTAATTTATTTTTTTTTATTTTGTATTTTCTTTATAATAATTTATTTTTATTTTTTTCTATTTTTAATAGTAATTTATTTTTTTATTTTATTCTATTTTCTATTTTGCTTTTCAATAATTTATTTTTTATTATTTTATACTTTGAAATTTAAAAATTTATTTTTTTTATTTTTTTTTCTTGCTTTTTTAATAATTTATTTTCTTTTCACTTTTCTTTATAATACTATATAATTTTTATTTTTTATGATTTACAGCTTTTTTTATTTTAGTTTTTAATAATTTATTTGTCTATTTTTATAACTTTATACTTGATACTTCATTATTTTATTTATTTTTTAGTTTATAATTTTTATAATTAACGTTTTGTTTATTTTTATATTTTATATTTATCATGTCATCATATTTTTCTATTTTATTATTTTACCATTTCTACAATGTTTTTTGTCGGAACTCTCATAATTTAAATATTTGTATTTTATTTTTTATTTCCTATAGTTTTTAGTTTAAATATACTTTCATTTTATTTATCCTTTTAAATATATACATATTTGCAAATAATAATATTTTATTTTTTATTTTTTTTATATTTTATTATTCTACTATTACTGCATAATATTTCCTTACAAGGACTTTTGGTGCCTGCTCCACTGACAATTAAGGGATCTGAATATCGACAGAACATTCGAGTAACTTCTCAAGGAAAGGTGTATCAACTATAATTTGTCACATATAAAAAATATGTATTTATTTAATAAGAATAATTTCCGATTTTTTAAAAATTTTATTATTTATTGATCGTAATTGGAGACTTCGGAAGAAATAGTTAGAGTCAAGCTCGCAAAAAAGAAGAACCCAACTTTAGTTTTCAGCTTATAATCCTAAGTAATCAAGATCAATGCCTGATTATCTAACTGTTTATTTGTTGCAGTTAAAAAAAAAACAAAATTTCTCCAATATTCATAATTAAATTTCTATTTTAATACCAAAGTGTCGATTTTTTAAAATTGGTTTCATTTTAGACCTTTAAATGGCGTCCAGAAAAATCGTAAGTTATTATCTTTTAATTTCTAAAAATCTAAAAAAAACAATTTCTACATTTTCTTGGCATTTTTTAAACATTTTTTAATAATATATTAATAATTAGTTATTGATAAATTATTCCTCAAGTAGATTTTGTGACTTTTAAAATTAAAATCGATTGAAATCAAGCTACCTGCAAATTTCTAATAAATTTCTGGAAGGACTCAAGTCAATGAATATGGGAAATATTTCCTTCAGATTTATACATTTTTTATTAGCTTTTAATTTTAAATTTAGATTATAAATTAAATATTTAATTTATTTATTTATTTTTAATCATTTTGAAGCCTCGATGCTTAAAGCTCATTTAATATGTCGAAGTATCTAACTACTATTATATAACTTTCCTTTCTCAGTACTAAAAGGATAATTGGATATGTATTTTTTTAATTATATTTTTTAGATTTATATTAAATATATTTTAATTTGTTAACCTGCCCCAAAGACAACCTCTTTTAAACTCCCTAAACCTTTGCTTTTCAGGAAAAGTTAGCCGTGAATAGGAAAATCGTGTAAAATTCATGCAGTTGCAGCAAAACTGCTGCCAGATCATCGTCAGATTCAATTACCATGTGCCATATGGTGCTTTGCCAGGGATTACCATATGGCACTCGATAATTGAATCTGCCAATGATCTGGCAGCATTGGGAAACTTTTTTGCTGCTGCTGCGAATCTAATGTGATTTTCCCAACGGTTGTCAACTTTTCTTTTAGTTGGCATTTCGATCAGAGTGAGAAATTAAAATTCCATTATTTAAGCTCTAAATTAATTATCAAATTTCATTGAATAGATTAACTAGTGTTTAAATCGGTGTGATTAACTAGCGAATATAAACTAGGTAATTTTCTACTAAACTAAAGTCTCTGGAACAGACCATATGTTGGCTTTTTCAACGTATGAAGAGTAAAAGAAGTTGCGGGTGTCAATTTGTGGGCTGTGTAAGGTTGATGTCTTGGCTTAAGAAGATGGTTGAAGTCTTGGATTGTATTTTATTATAAAAGATGTGACTATAAATTTGGTTCCTTAAACTCTTTACTTGGTATGGGTTTAGTCTATCACACACACATACATCTATGCACCTATACACATATGCACCTATACACCTATACACCTATACACACACTCTCACACACACAGTCATAGCTTCAGCCTGAGTTGCTGCCTGTCAGCTGAGTTCATGACTGTCATTGGGAATACATCGTCCGTGGCGTTGATGCCACAGGTGATGTTTGGCCTGTCCTAGAGATAAAAGAGTTGTGGGGCCCCGCGAGGAGATCAACTTTAGGGCGACTACAATTACAGCTGTGTATATATGTATGTGTGTGTGTGTGTGTGTGTGTGTGTGTGCTTGCGCTTTCGGGTGTATTAACTGTTGGTCATGCGTATATCTATGCCTATAGCTAAAGCATTGGAATTTAAATACCCTCCAAGTGAATTTGGCTGGCAATAGACCATGACTGTGTACAGCGAGTCGGCCTGTTGGCCGGATGGCAGACTAACGGTCGTTACGTTGTTATGTCGTTACGTCGTTACGTCGTTACGTCGTACTGTTGTTTTGTCGCTGCGTCTCTTTGGCGCTCTATCAGTCTGCAACTGCGGCTGTCTGTCTATCTGTCTGGTTAGCTGTTTGTCTGTTTGTCTGCCTGTCTGTCTGACACAGTGATTGTCTGTCTGTTTGTCCGTTTGTCTGTCTGTCTATCTGCCTGTCTGTCTATCTGCTTATAGCTGACTCTGTCCGTTTGTATCTGTCCATATGTCCGCCCATATATCTGCCTATATGTCTCTCTGCATATCTGTCCATATGTCCGCCAATATATCTGTCTATATGTCCGTCTATATGTCTGACTGGTTGGCTGGCCAAATGCGGTTTAATTGTGCATCAATAAACAGAAAGAATGAGTCCACAAAAGCCAAGTGAGGCAACATTCAAGCACGAGTTGCCAGAACGAGTGTGAGTGTGAGTATCAGTATGAGTGTGAGTATCTGTATGAGTGTGAGTGTGAGTGTGAGTATCAGTGTAAGTATCAGTGTGAGTATCAATGTGAGTATCAGTGTGAGTGTGAGTATCAGTGTGAGTATCAGTATGAGTGTGAGTGTCAGTGTGAGTGTCAGTGTGAGTGTGAGTATGAGTGTGAGTGCGAGTATCGAGCTTGACGATTGTGCAACATACAACATACAACAACACAGCCTCGGCTGACTGACTTGCTGAGTGACTGAGTGATTTTGGGTCGTTTTTACCGCGCTTCGTCGACCGAATGATCCCCATTTCCTCTGGCAGCAGCGGCGCTTTGGCATTCGATTCGGAATTGAGACAAAACTGAAGTCATTTAACAATTTGTATTTGGAATCCGCCCACTTAACTGACAATTAAACAAAAGCGTCCGCTGCACTTTTTTTTTGATGGGCGCAGCAGCAGCAGTGCTGATTTTATCGATATCGATATTCTGATCGATAACAGGTAAGATGTAAGTCGAAGTGGCGGATCATAAATCGAGCGTCCCCAAGTGTTAATTAAGCGCAAATGTGGATTCGGAAAATGTTCATGCTTCGATACGCTTTTGAGTTCAAATTAATGAAAATTTTGAAAATTGTGAAAACTTCAATTTTTTTGTATCATTTTTTCAAATTTTAGCTGTGATTTTTTATCTCACTTTTATTATCTATAATGTTGGGCAGGCTGGCTATTTTCCTAGTTTTTCCTATTTTCCAATAATTCTATTTTTTTCTATTTTCTTAAATTTTCCCATTTTTATTATTTTTCTAACATTTCCCATTTTCATTATTTTCCTTATTTTACCTACTTACATTATTTTCCTAATTTTTCCTATTTTCCAATGTTTCTAAATTGCTTTATTTTCTTAAATTTTCCCCATTAATTATTTTTCTAATTTTTCTCATTTTCATTATTTTCCCAATATTTTCTATTTTCCCATTTTCCTATATTCCTAATTTTTCTTTTTTTCATTATTTTCCTCATTTTTCCTATATTCTTAATTTTTGTAATTGCCTTATTTTTCACTATTTTCCTAATTTTACCTACTTACATTATTTTCTTTATTTTTTCTATTTTTACTATTTTCCTAAATTTACCTATTTTCATTATTTTTCTCATTTTTCCTATTTTTTCTAATTTCTTAATTTTTGCTATTGCCATTTTTTTCCTATTTTCCTATTTTTTTCTATTTTCAATATTTTCTCTATTTTTGCTATTTTCACTATTTTCCTATTTTTTTCTATTTTAATTATATTCCTAATAATATTTTTCCTATTTCTACTATTTTTTCTATTTTTACTATTTTCCCTATTGTCACAATTTTTCCTCTTTTTACTATATTCACTATTTTCCCCATTTTCCCCATTTTCCCTAATTTTATACTCAGCTTAAAACATCGATTGGTCTCCTTCTATGGGGATAACTCAAGGCATTGGATCCCATCAGTCGTTGGGTTCCCGTGGCAATACTTAAACATTTGCTTAGGGATTAACATAAGTGGGCAATTTGCATTTAACTCTTCACATGGAAGGAATGTCCGATACACACACACACACACACACACACATTTGACACAGACACAGACGAAGACACACACAGACAAATGATTATGTATATTTTGTTGTTGTAAAGGAGTCAAGTCACATTCCGAAGGTTCCCTGTGTCTCTGGTGCTCTGGGGCTTTCGCGGGGCCACTTTATGGGCCACTTTAGGGATTTGGGAGACAACAAATGTGATTGGACCCCGATCAATGGAGCTGCGCACAGCTTCAGCAGCAGCAACAGCTTCAGGTCAATGCTCGTAATACCCACATCGAATGTCCAACATTTTTTCTTTTTTTGATTTTATTTTTATTTTTTTTTTTGAAAATTTTTTCAACTTTTGTTTTTGGGCTTCCTCAATCAAAGGGGCCCGAAAAATATTCAATCAGATTTTTGGCAAACCACAATCAGAATTTCTAAGTGGACACCTGTTAACGCCCATCGCCCATCGCCCATCGCCCATCAAGGTGAGCTTCGAATTTGCGTTACTTTATTTATTTATTTAATTTTTATGTGGATTTTATTTTATTTTTTATTATTATTATTTTTATTTTGATTTTTATTTTTATTTTGTATTTTATTTTTGATTTCAATAATATTGACACTTACCCGTCCATCTGAGTTTGGCGGCGAGAATTGTTTGTGTTTTTGAAACAAGATTTAAGGATATTTCTGACAGCATATGTGAGTCTCTCGTCCTTATAAATAGTTTGTCCACTTGAATGGTTGTTGTTTAAACTTGTTTATTATTTCAGTATTTTTGTTTAATGAACACAAATTTTTTGATATTTATTTGAATTTTTTTTTTTTTTTATCAACACTTGAACAAAAATTGATGTGTTTTTAAAAAAAAAAAGAATAGAAGTGCCTTAAGTGAAGGTGATTAAAATGCACCGTTCGCTCTGAACGCGGACACGTATTCGGAGAGCGACGCTGGCAACAAAAGCTACACAGAGTACAAATTCCCAAGCCAAGAGCTTCTAAGCATTTGGCGTGTACTTCCGCCTTGAACGTCACGAATCGAATGAACGAACAACTGATTTTCATTTATAATGAAAACTCTTTACTGGCCAACAACAACAAAAAATAAACCAACACTCACACACACACACACACACAAATACCAACAAAAATACACTGAATCAACAACAACAGCAACAACAACAACAGTAACAGCAGAGGCAGCGGCAACAGCAACGGCAACGGCAACAACAAATGCCCAACACGACGGCGAGCCTAACGGGCAACGACAACGACGTCGTTGTGTGTCGCGTCGTCGTTGTCGTCGTCGTCGTCGTCGCTTTTCCAACCCTCACACGAGCGTTCAAACCGAAACAGAACACGAGCAAGGGCGAGTCGCGTAAGCTGTGGGTGTTACTTTCTGCGCTTTTGTGTTCGTGTGTGTGTGTGCATGTGTGTGTGTGTTTTTTAAATTGTGTTTGTGAGAGCAGGAGAAGTCCCTAGCGCATCGCCAGTGCCAACACCAGTACCAATACCAACACCAAAGCCATCGCCATAGCCATAGCCATAGTCATCGCAGTCGCAGCTGCCTTCGTGCCCTCCCTGCCGAAGTGCGTCTCAGCCCGCGCTCAAACCAACACTTATGCTCGGCTCGGCTAAATCAGTGTCACGAGCCGCACCTCGTGCCGGCGGGGAAAATATGCAATGTCTACCTCAACCTTTACACTCTGCTCCATTGCGCTGGGGCATGACGATGACGATGACGTCGACAGCGCTGCTCGTGCTGCTCACCTTTTCAACTGTTGCTGCTGATGGTGGTGGTGCTGCTTCTGCTGCTGCTGCTGCTGCCACTGGTGCTGCTGTTGCTGCTGTTGGTGCTGTTGGTGCTGTTGGTGCTGCTGTCAGTGCCATTGACTGGACATAACGAAAGCCAGCAAGGCAAGAGCAGCAGCCAGTACTTCACGAAGCGTGAAAGTATGGAAATTCATCATTTTTATTTTTATTTTTATTTTTATTTTCGTTTTCATTTTGGCTCTATTTTTTTTGCTTTTCTTCTTTCAGTTTTCCATTTCTTCTTTTTGTTCATCTCTTTTTTTTTTCTTATTTTTCTGTTTTTTTTTTCGTTTTCTTGCACTTTTTCCTTTACTTTTTTTTTCGGCGTATTTCGCAGACAAACTGCCTCCCGAATGAATATAGAACCAGCGGGAGAAAACGCTGCGCAGACGACATAAATCTCAGCTCACTGTAACCTTTATTCAATGTGTGTCTGCACTAGTGTGTGCCCTTGTGGTGTGTGTGCGTGTGTGTGTGCGTGTGTGTGTGTGCGTGTGTGTGTGTGCGTGTGTGTGTGTGCGCGCGTGCTTGCGTGTGCTTATGTGTGATTGTAGGCGTCTTAGTTTACCACAGATGGACAGCGGTCGATACGCTTTATGCTTTGATCTGCTTTACTTCAAAACCGATTTTATAAAACACAAATCATTTTCCACTGAAAGCATAATTGCAACTCCCTAATTTTGAATATCCTGAAAGACTCCGAATTTATTTTTTTAAGGATAAAGGCTTACTACATTTTATAGAGCAGGAAATTGTTATGCTTCTCAAAGCGCAGTTGCTTAACGCGCGAAAAAGTTGATTAAAAATTAAAATTGATATTTATTTTTCTTAGCTCAAATTAAGTAAATTAAATAAATTAATTAGTTAAATTAACTATCTTTAATGTAAATATATCTAAGTAAATATATATTTAAATAAATCCTTAAAAAATTCTTAAATCGATTGGATATTCTCTGGGAATAATTTTTTTATTTAAAAAAATATCGCCTACCCACGGCAATTCATATTTCGCTCTAAGTTTAAATTTAGATTAAAAAAAAAATGCGCTTGGAAAGAAAATTTGTTTTCATACATTTCAAAGGATATTCCTGGAAATGCCAAGATGCAGTTGCAAGGCGATAGATACACAAAGTCCTGGAATTTGAGTGAAAATTGCAATCTCAGTTCTGAAAATTGTTTCTAAGTTTGTTCAAAGAAGAGTTTTTAAAATCCTTAGAATAACCGCTTGAGTGCTACAGGATATAGTATATGGGATACAGGTTGAAGGATACAGTTTACAGGATACACTTTACAGAATACAGTTTACGGGATAAAGGTTATAGGATACAGTTTACGGGATACAAGTTACAGGATACAGGCTACAGAATACAGTTTACGGGATACAGGTTACAAGATACAGGTTACAGGATACAGGTTACAGGACACAGGCTACTAAGTGCAGCTGCAATATTACCGCTAACCGCTCGCACAAAGAATATCCTCTTCCCTCGCAGGATCGCACCTAATTAATTGATTGTATTTAGTGGCAATGACGAAATGCGTCGGAGTCCTTTTCTCTCTTCGTGGACGTTGGACCACAAAATTAATTATGATTTGACTTTTGTTAGTTAAGCAAATGTATATATATATAAATGTGTGTGTGTGTGTGTGTGTGTGTGTGTGTGTGTATGTGTTGGGTAGAAGCAGACTGACTAATGGCCTCGTGGTCTCGGGTCGAAGGCGTTGGACCGACATATTGTCGGCACATTCTACGTGGTTTTTAATTTGCCTTATCTATGCGGCGTGTCCTGCGCTCGGGATCCTTAGCTCATGTACTTAATTTACACCCTGGCCAGGTAACAAATCAAGTAAATTATTTTAGTCACTTTCAAATTGAAATTACACCTCGAGTTAAGGAAAATGCTCAAGAGACCGTTTTTCGCGTTAATCAATTTGAGTTTTCAATAAGAAGTTACTAAATAAAGGATATTTTTGAGCTCCTTCCTTGTCCTTTAAATATGGTTAATTAGTTACTTAAGATTAGATACATCAATTAAATTTTTATTTGAATTTTTCTGTGTTTTTCTTAAGTGCGTAAGTCCTTGTATATTGAATGCCTCTTGTATTGCAACAGAACTTGGCAAAGACTGTTAACAGTTTAACAGTGCGTTAACAGAGTTGAATATCATTTTTCAATGACTCCTGTTTTCACAGACATTTTTTAACTTATTTATTAATATTTTATTTATTATTCTAAACTATATTTATTTTATTTGAGAATTTTATTATTCCCTCTTCTAACTTTGTGACTCGTAACAGAAAATGTTATTTTCTTAGCTAAAAAATGTTAAATAAATTATTTTTAATTTTCTAAGAACAAGTCTCAGGTTTGAGAAACTCCAGATTATATTTATTATATAATCTTAAAAAACCTTAAACATTTATTTATTTGTTAGTTTAGAGAGAAAATAATTTCTATTTATTTCTCTGTTAAAGAAAATGTTAAATGTCTTCACATAGAATGTTAATAAAGTTAACATAAAGTAAGCTCTTTTTATTTTCTAACGAGATTCAGAAAATTTCTATTTAGATTTTAATTAAATGTGCATTTTTCATTAGACATTCACTAAATGAAATCAAGGATATGCTTTGACCGCATCAAAGGTGCAATAAACAAGGAACAAAGGATGTGAAAATATTTAGTTTATTAATATTTTCAGAAATACTTGGAGCTCCTGGGCACCTTTAATTAACTTTCATTTCAAAAAACATCAGTAGTTTTTGTTTTAGTTTTTGTTTTAGTTTTTGTTTTTGTTTTTTCTTTTGTCAGACTACAAACTCATCAAGCCGAAGGCTCAGTCCGACAGGATTTGTATATCCCGTCGGCTGGTGATATTTTTTTTCACCTTTAAGTGCTCCATCTAAGGTGTTAAAACAAACAATGAAGCACACCTACACACTCAAAATTACACACACCCACACCCACACCCAATCAGAGACTCTCTCACACACACACACACACACACATACACCCATCGCTTGGGTGACAATAGAACAATTGGTTATTGGGCTGGAAGTGCCTTGGACAAGGAAGACATTCACATATCTATCTGTGTTTTTCTATAGGTATGTGTGTGTGTGTGTGTGTGTGTGTGTGTAGGTGCTTGTAAACGAATGTCTCTACTCCTTGGCAGCTCCCTCCCAGGCCCAGCACAGCAATCGTATGTACAGCATGGCAATCAGTCTGTGCCAAAGTTAGAGGAAGCCTTGCAGATCCTTTGATGGTGTTTACATAAAAAGAGTGAAGGGCGGTAAGGGGCGGTCGCTGTTCCTGTTGCCGGCTGCCTGTTGCCTGTTGCCTGTTGCCGGTTGGACAACAATTTTCCACAGGATTAATGTTGTCCTATAGGCGCAATAATGCCATGTCAAACATGAAAAAATATCCAACTTAAATATGCCCGACTGGGCAATACCCTGAGCCGAGGGCCGAGATTGCGAGCCCAAGGCTGGGATGTCGTTTGAAAGGATTTTTTAGAGCAAGTGCAAGGATATAAATGCACACTAAGCATACCCTGAGGGACCTTTATAAATATGACTAAGTAGCGAGCAATCTCTGGGTGTTTTGTTGTTAGAGCTTAAGGATATTCAAAACCGCTTAAAAATAACTCAGTTGATCCTTATCAGATTTGAAGGATAATTATCGCTAAGCAGCATTGCTTCGGAAAGCATCGCTTTTACATTTTTATATGCAACTCTTCCGTCATGCATATTTGTATAAACAATATGGCATAAAGGACACTTCACACCTGTAACACACTCAGGGTCTAGGACTCTCGATTGAAGGACACTTGTAGTGTTGCCATAAAGGATATAATTGTGCCCGTACTGTGATTGCTTGGAGTGCCGATTTTTCAGTTGAATAATTGGTTATATCACATATAAAAATATATATATATACAGGTAGGGGTATGTGTGTGTGTGTGTGTGTGTGTCTGTGTGTGTGTGTGTAGGTGTAATTGCATCTGGTTAATCGGGGAATAAACTTTGGCAAAAAGGTTTCTAATGAGTTGGAAATTTAAGGTATTTACAAAGTAAATTTAGAAAACATAATCAATGCAGCGCCCCCTTACCCCTTCTCGCCCCACCCCTCGCACTCCCTTCCCCCTTTCCCACACCTCCATCTGTCATTGTTCGCTTCCTGCTCACTATCGCCCACACGGCCGCATATATGTGGATGTAATTCGGATGAAAGGATAGAGTGGCATGTCCTTCATTTTTTGGTTGGAAGGGGGCAAAGTGGGCGAGGCGAGGCGAGGGTGGGGTGGGGTGGGTTGGGTTGGTGTAAGCACGGATTGTCAGAAAATGAGCTGCTGCCACTTCACCCGTTAAGTGCGCACTCACACACATGAATTGTTTTTAGGGGTCGGGGGTTGGTGCTGGGCATGAAAGTTGGACTGGATTTTCCACCACGGAACAGGCCAGAGAGGACGAACTGTACGGACTGATGGCCACTGCTAGGACCCTTTTTCAAAGCTTGTTTACTAAATTAGTTCCAGTTTATCGCGCTTGCTTATTATGCTCCTGGCTGCGTCCGACCAAAGGCGGATGCATGGGCAGAGACAGGAGCAGAGGCACAGGAAGAGGCAGAGGCAGAGGTACAGGCAGAGGCACAGGAAGGGGCAGAGGCACAGGAAGAGACAGAGGCACAGGCAGAGGCACAGGCACAGTCAGAGGCAAAGGCAGAGGCAGGGGCAGTGGCAAGGGGAAGGACCGCCGGAACCATTTGCATAAAATTAACAAATCCAAAATCTCAAATAGCTATCATTAGCAAGGATATAGCGTGCTGATAGATGCGATAATAGATTCGGAAGTGAAATTAGTTGGAACGAAAAATATTGTATAACTCATTAAAGTGAATTAAGAGCCAGGCTCTAATGCTATTATCCTTGGGATAAGTACTAGACCATCGAGAGTTTTGTGATATTGACAGCACCTAGACGAGTCCTGTACACTTTCCTCGGACTAAGACAAGTGTGGGGTGGGGGTAGGGATCTATAAACCACTGTCCTTTCTTCTCAGGTATTGCCCTACCCTCTCCTCCCACTCAATTAGTGCTTGCGGCACTTTCTTCTAGGATATTTTCTAACATGCCAAAATATCCTTTTTTTTTAGATTTTTGGGATTTTATAGAGTATCGATAGTCGATGCTTTTCTTTAAGTAAAGTTTCAAATATTGAGTATCCTTGGGGCTACAATTGTTATTAGGTTGCGGGTGCGGGTGCGAGTGCTCCTTGAAAGGATTTCTAATTTGTCCCAAATTAGACCAGGGAGAAAATTGCACGTGTTCGTCCTTGCAATTGGATTTTTATAGTGTGCTTATAGTCGGTGATATTTAATAGCCTCAGTCATGGCTGTGGCTGTGGCAGCTGCTGCTGCTGCTGTTGTTGTTGTTGTTGTTGTTGCTGGTGCTGCTGGCGTCTTATCTCCCACGCATATTAATAATGGTTTCGTCATTAAGCAACGCAGGTGCAGACAGCAGACAGGTAAAAACCGTCAGGCGGCAACAGTTGACGCTGCCAACTGAACAAAAAGTCAAGACAAACTGTTGAAAGGAGTTGGCAGGACGATGATAGGTGGTTTTGCGGGTGGGCAAGGTGATGGTAATGGGCAGAAACAGAGACTGGGAATGGGAATGGGGGTGGGGGGTGGGGGGTGGAGGGTGAAGGATGGGGATTTTGTGGAACGTGCAAGAAACTAAAACGCCAACCAAGCAGCCAACGGGCAGAGATTCCATTTTAACATCTCATTAACTTGAGCAGACGACGTGTCTGGGGGGTTTGAGGGATGGGGGATGAGGGGATGGGGATGGGGATGCATGCAGATGCCCGGCAACCCGCGCTATAAGTTGCAATAATTTAGCAATTCCGCCCGCTTAATTACCTGCCACATTTCATTTTAGTAACAGGAGCGGCACTGCGACGCCTAACTGTAAATGCAGCCCACATTGAAATTAAAGAACATTCTGCTCCAGCTTCTGGTCCTGGTCCTGGTCCTGATCCTGATCCGGTTCCTGGTCCTGGTCCTGACCCCTGTTTCTGCACCCGTTTCAGCTTTTGCTTCTGGTTCAACTTCCGCTCTTAATTCTCCACCCGTTGCTCTGCTCTGACTTGAGTCTGCAGTCGAAGGATATATCCTTCCAGTTGAACCGCAAGCCAGCGGAATAATAGCTTCGGCTTTGTCGCCTCTTTGTTTTGTCCCATCCAATGGCCAAAGTGTGCCCAGGCTCTGCCAGAGCAGCCAAGTAGCCAACCAGTCAACCAACTAACCCAACAACCAAACAAGCAGCCATCCAAGCAGCCAGCCAAGCAGCCAGCAGCCAAGCAGCCAAGCAGCCATTCAACCAAGCAACTAGTCATCCAAGCGCCCCCCACCTGCCCACCTGCCCAGCTGAGTACCTGCCACGTTGGATGACTGCCGCCTGCTGCCTGCTGCTTGCCGCCCTCCACCTGCCGCCTTGGCAATGATGCCATTGAAGAGGCAAGCACCTGCTTTCAGATTCGGGCAGACACTTGGAACCCATAAAAAAAAAGTCCCCATCGGTGTAATTGGCTGTGCACGTAACGCGATTATAGCTACAATGCAGCCTTTTTATACAGCCATTCGATTATTGGCTAAGAATGTGATATAAGTTCTCATATAGAAAAGGACAAAAGGTGGCAGGGATCCTAATTCTTATAATTGTTGAGATAAAATAAGGAAGCTAAGGATGCAAGGATATTTCAAGAGTGAATCACAAACTGATACCTCTCTCTCTCTTAGTGTTTATAATTAAATATTTTTTATAATCTGTATCCTTATGTCCTTTACTCAAGCCATTTTCAGGAGAAGTAGCTACATGGATTGCCCGGCAGGCTCTTCATCCTGATGCCATGCCACTTAATCAATAATCAGTGTTTAGTTGCAGAGCGCGCAAATCGTTAACTTATGCCATTAAATATTAAAAACCCCCCTCGCCCGCAACCCACCGCGCACTAAGGTATTTAAGTTGTATTAAAAATTAACAGAGTTTAAACATCTTGTGTAGATCCGAAAACCAGAACACGATACACCTGCAAAGCTCACACGCTGAACACGCTGAACACACTTATTAACATCAAAAACTACAGTGAGGAGCAGAGCAGCAGTGGGAGGAGCGCAACGCTTAAGGGGGCACAGGGAACGCAAAACGGAGAACACCGAACGGCGAATGGCGAACGGAGCAAAGAGTAAAGAGTAAAGAGTGCGGAGTACGGAGTTCGGTGCATGGAGGTTTTTTGGTTTTTCCCTGTTTTACTTTAGCTTCAAGCAGCTTAAAAGTGTGCAGACATGTTTGACGAAATTTTCGAGGTGATTAAAAAGTTTTGAAGTGGAGTTTATTAAAATGAGATTAATATAAAACCACAAATATACAGGATAACGGCACTGATTTAACTATGTACGCAGCTACACACACACAAATGTATACAAACTGCAACATATACATATATAAATGCATAGTAATTTATTATCTCAATTGCTAAGAAGCTCAATTTAAACACACATCCATTGAAATAGATATTTGTATTAATTGTAATAGCCAGTTATTGCAAGAAACAAAAGCAAATTATTTGTCACTGCAAATAAAAAGAAAATACATTTTCGATTTGTCTAATAGGATTAAGTAATGCCTTGGTAAGGAGAAAACGCACTAGAAATAAATGGAAATAAATTTACATTGTGGAAGGTGCACAATTTGAAGATAAATTCAAACTAATTTCTATTGTATTTACATGTGTGTATGTGGTTGAGTAAATAAATCAGTTATTGAATATTTATTGAGGCATATGATCAATAATCTCCTATAAAGCGCAAGAAATAGCCAATCAGAAGGTGATAGTGCGCATTTATTTTTGGCCATGAAGACCTTTGCAATAGAAGCTGTGACGTCATAAGATTGCATTTAGAGCATTAGGCGGAGGTCTTGGGCTGAGAGGGCAGCGCTGACAACTGCACGAATTTGAAGAAATGGAGTATGCAGAAAATTACTCAATTCGCTTCAGTTGAAGTGCCGATCTCATTGAAAGCGCGTGTGTTGTGAAATTCTTAATATTAAACCTTGCAAAGTTTTGTATATTTATTAAAAATTGTGTCTCTGCGTTCGGTAACACGTTGATAATTAGTAAAATAAGTGAAATCAAAAGAGTTCGCCATTATTAGCGACTTTCGTGCATAATTTGGTAAGTGCAAAATCAACGTGTGTGAGTTTTTTCATTTGCATTTAAATACATGCACACATATATGTATGTACACATGCATGCATGCATTCAATGTATGTGCACGTAGGCAGCGAAGTTGCCAGAGGCACCTACGCACTGCTCACACATACACACATGCTTAAAGCCGAACCTCTGGGCAGCTTTTAAGCTCTGCCTTTATATGAATGAATGAGCGTACGAAGCGGATCAACGGCGCTGCTCGTTACGTTTTTCTTAATAGAAAGAGAAATTTTAAGTGCTTGCTGAATGAAAGAGATTAGCACAGTTGAAAAGCCCAGCGAAATTCTTTTAATGAGGGTGAACTTTTTTTTCTTGTTATTAAAATCTCTTTGGTCAAACGCTGCTAACAACAAGCATTATTTTTCCCCCACACATTTTTACCAGAGGCTTAAAAGAGTTCAGTTTATATATGCATATATTTTATTTATTAGTTTATGTTAATGGTGCCTTCACACAGGTGAAGTATAAGTATAAGTGAACTTATAAAAAAGAGATTATTAATTTTAACAACAGCAAGAAAACTTTTAATTAGTGTTAACTGAAAGCAACCAAAGAGAACTCTCGTATAAATATATTTTATTAAATATCATTGCCAACGATTTAATTAAAAGTGCAGTTGGCAGCAAAGTAATAAATCACTTTTTTGATGTCCTTCACATTTCATTGATTGTATTGTATGTGACATGCCCAAACTCTAATTTGACATATGTGAAAAATCATATGTCTACACATAAAAAAAAAAAATAAGATAGAGAAATATTTATATGTTTTTTTTTTTTATTTTTTTAATATGTTTATATCTACTTGGGGCTTAGGGCGGAGTTTCTTAGCGCTCCCCTTCGACAGAGTGGAAACCGTTATGCGGTTTGGTTACCAAAATGCATTTTAAAAATGTTATTATCACCCCATTATGTCACTTCCAGATGCTTATTATGATCAGGATACAGATTCAACCTTCACCTTCGCCCGCAAAGCGTTGGGCGGCCAGGAGCACAAAAAGCACAGGTAAGTGTTAGCTAAGCTTAGGACTCGTTTTAATGGATACCCTATAAGAGTTAAGGATAATCATAAGACTTCTTAAGACTTAAGATTCTGAGTAGAGACTGAAGTCTGAGAGGTGAATATTATATTTTAATTCAACTCGTGGTTAATGGTATTTGATTGACTGAAAAATGATAAGTTGATCTGAAATTAATATAAATATATTTAAATTAATATTAAAAATTCAAAAATTCAAAATTTGAAAAATTTAATTTTAATTGAAATTTAAAAATAATTAAAATATTAACTTTACTTATTAGTAAAGTTAATTAGGGATAAAGGATTGAGTCCACATTTTTATAAGACCAAACAAATTTTAGTTGTAGATTTAGTTTTTGGAGTCGAATGGCCTCTTCGGCTTTTATGATTTTACAGGGTATTTATATGAAAATAAAATCAAAAAAGATGATGGCAATAAAAGCGTACTTTCGGGAGAAGCACCCACGTTTATGTGTGCATATGTATGTGTGAGTGTGAGAGGTGGGAATGTGGTGGATATGCATGTGATGGGTGTGCATGTTGGGATGTGCTTGGTTTTTTTTGTGTGTGTGCTTATACCAACACAAACACACACACACACACATTTGGACATACACATCCACACATCCACACATACATATGTATCATGGTGTAGACCGTCAGTGTTTCACACAAAGCATCATGCAAATTGCATGAGCTCCTCTTTGCACTTCTCATGCTGTTCACTTGGCTTGCATTTGAATTGCCAGCACATGACAATTGAGAATGTCATAAATATATTTTCATTTCGTTTATAATCGTGAAAATGTGATTTTTGTGTTGCGTGTCGAAAAATAAAAGATTTCATCTTAATTTTCTAACACTTCTCGTTATCAAAACGAAGTTATCAAATCTTGAAATCTATTTTCGAGAATAACAAGGAGAAATCTGTCATCTGTCTCGTTCCTGTCTGCATTTCTTATTGGCTTCTCACTTTTAATTTTATTCTTTATTAATTTTAAATATTTTTTTTATTATTATTTATTATTTTTATTAATTTTTATTTATTTTTATTTATTTTAATTTATTTTTATTTTTAATCATTTATCAAACCTTGAAATCAATTTTTGAGAAACAGACAAGTTCAAGTAAGGATAAGCGAAGCATCATCGGTCTCGCTCACTCCCTCTGTTATTGGTTTTTCACTTCTGTAACTCACTTTTAATTTCATTCTGATTCTTAATTAAAAAGGTTTAATTATTTATTTTCATCTCCCTTGTTTTAATCTCATAACTTCCATTAGTCTAACAACTTGATT
This sequence comes from Zaprionus lineosus, assembly GCA_035044505.1. Taxonomy (NCBI): domain Eukaryota; kingdom Metazoa; phylum Arthropoda; class Insecta; order Diptera; family Drosophilidae; genus Zaprionus; species Zaprionus lineosus. The sequence continues at coordinate 1,201,563 of JAWNNX010000676.1, forward strand.
CGAAATTAAAATATTTTCCTTCACTCTGCTTGCTTCTCTCTCCCTCCCTCCCCTCGCTCGTTCTCTGTCTCTCTGTCCCTTTCTTGCCCTTTAAGCTCTCTAAATAAAATGCATAGAAGTAAAAATTTTAAAAATGCCGCTCCAGCTATAAGGAAATTTTCATTTTTTCAAACCATATCCTTTTTTACTGTCGCTTTTTCTTTTTTTTTTTGTGATAGGATCAAGAGGTTAAATTATAGACTTGCGCTTTTATTTCAATGGCTTGAAAAACTACAAATTTAATACATGTGCACGGGAATGTGTGTGTGAGTGAGTGTATGTGTGTGCTTGTATGTGAGTGAGTGTGTATGGATGTGTCTGTGTATGTGTGTCTCGAAATTTGAACGATGTCTACAACATCGACGCTCATTTCCCTTAGACACCAGTGACTCCTCCTACCTTATCCTACCCCACCCCCCCATCCACCCATCCGCCCATCCACCCACAACATTCCCTGGTCAACCCTTGAATGCTAAAGCGCAAACGGATATGAATTGTGAACGCGGAAAATGAACAGAAATTAAGTGACTTCCGTTACAAAGTCTCGCCGTCTGGGCGAGTGAAAGTGTGTGATTTGCCGATGATGATGACAACAAAATGTGAGAGATTTTCTCGAGTGCGATTGGGAGTGGGAGTGGGAGTGGATGGGGTGTGGGGTGTGAGGGTGGTAGGGCTGGGAGGGTAGCTGGAAATTAGTATATAAAGTACTCGTTGCCAGAAAATGCCAATCAGAAAACACGCCAATTGAAAATAATTGAACTTCCATTAACTGCCAAATAAATATTTTAAATAACATCCTCAATTGTAAGGATTTATCTGAAAATTGCCTGTGGTACTTTTTAGGGGAAGCTATTATTTTTTTATTTTTATTTCTATTTCTATTATTTATTTTTTCACTTTTTTTATTTATTTTATTTTTTAAGTCAAAGATATTTTGTGGAAAAATTGGCCATATTGAAATGAATGCCAAGCCGCGAATAATTTAAGATATTTTTTAAAAGTAAAGAAAGTCCCCTTTTCATTAACTGTTTTACTACTATTTCTACTACTATTTCTACTTCTATTTTTACTACTATTTTTACTACTCTTAGTACTAAGTTTACTACTTCTTTTACTACTACTTTTACTTAAGATTTAATTTCTCTTCACTAACAGTTACTATGCTCAAAGTTTTTCTAACTAAAGTATGAAAGTATCAATATGCTACTATTTTTTGTTCTACTAATTAGTAGTAATGTTATCCTGTTTAACCAATGTTTTTAACTAATTTTAAATCTCTCGTACTTAATATTGCTAAGTTCTTTGGCACCCTCTTATACTACTACTACTGCTACTACTACTACTACTACTACTACTACTACTACTACTACTATATTACTACTATTCTACTACCATCTCACTACTATTTTCCCACTATCTTACTACTGCTTTCTCTTTCTATTTATTTGTTATATTATACTTTTTTTATTATTATTATTGTACTATTATTCTATCCCACAATTTTCCTGTTTTCATTTTACTACTATTTCAATTACTGTCTACTACTTTTCTACCACTATTCTAATACTTTTTTAATACTCTTCTAGTACTTTACAATGCCACTTTTAATATTTACCTACTATTTTACTACTTATCTACTACTTATCTACTGCCTATCTTCTACTTATCTCCTACTTATCTACTACTTATCTACTGCTTAAATTCTACTTATCTACTACTTATCTACTACTTTTCTATCACTATATTAATGCTAGCCATAAATTTACTACTATTCTACTACTTTATTGTACTATGCGTGCCGTTTTGTTGTAATTCTACTACTATTTCGTATGCATACTGCTACTAACTACTACTACTACTATTTCACTACTCTTCTACTACCATACCTTAGCATATTCTATGGCTTACTTTTCATGTTTTCACAAATCTACTACCAAAATATATTACCACTTTTTACTACTATTCTGTCACATCACATCTTCAATACCGCAAAAAAACCATCTGTCATCCAGAAATCTAGAAGAAACTGTATTTTATTCAAGGAAAAAAGTGCATGCAGGACGCTTGAATGTGCACAGGATCGATGTCAGACGTTTTGGGATTATTAAAAATAATGCCATAAGTGGTTGGATGTGAAATTGAGAAGTAAAATACCATCCATTGTGCGCAATGGTCTTGCCTTCCATTTAGTAGTTCAATTTGTCCTCATAAAAATATAAAAGAATTCATGATTTTATTTTGTAATCTGCAACGCACGTGAGTTCAATGAAATTGGGTGGGAATGGATGTGATTTCCTGCCATCCTTTTCGTTATTTTTCTTTATTCAAAGGACCGACTGTGTGCACACAGTCAGCCAGCCAAACACACACACACACACAAACACAAACACAACACAAACACAAACACAAATATATAAATATATATATATATATATATATATATATTTCTATTTATATATCTGTGTGTGTGTGTGTGTGTGTGTGTGTGTGTGTTGTAGACGCCATAACAGCACGAGGACATTAAAAGGTAAGGACATCGTTGATACGCGTGAGGGCAGAGGTGACTAACACACCTTTCACACTACTCGTCACAAATTGAAAGCGAAAAGATATCAAAAGTTGAACATCATAAATGTCTAGGGGGCGGTTGGGCGGTCGGTGGGCGGGTACTCTACGCGGGTCTACTTATTTGCGTGTAAATGCAAGATACACCATATAAGGCAATGTGTTATGTAAATGCTTAAAGTGAGTCGGAGAACCGCGAATTATCCGTTGCACGAAATTTGAATACCCTGAATATCCTTTTATCCTTGCCAATAGATGCATTTAGCGAGGGTTAAACTTCGGAGCGACTGACAGTACTTTAAGTAATATTTTTAGGGATTATAAAAAAGGGGTTGAAAGGATGTCATGGGTTGCTCTTATATGGAAAATCAGTTTAGATATTATTATTAAAATAATTAAATTCAATTAAAATAAAAATAAATAAAAGTAATAATATAATAATAATAAATAAAATAAATAAATAATATGATTATAAAATTTTTATTTATTTGAAGTGCCACGGACATCCTTATGTACATAGGTATTTATATGGACTAAATGATCCAAGCTGGATTAATTTTTCTAAAATTTTTAATTTATAAAATTTAAATTTAGATTCACATATAATGTTTAAATAGGCGGAGAACATGAAGACATATATTAAATAAAGATTATTTTAAAGATTGCACATTTCAACCCAAATTCAGGATCAACTTGGAAACAGCTAAGATCCTGCCTAAGTTTGCAATATTTAAAAAGCCTCAATAAATGTTTAAAAAAATATAACAAATATTTTTAAAAAGTAACAAAAATATAAAAATTATTTTAAATTATATTTTTAAAATATAAAATTTGAATTTTTATAAATTCCATTTAATACTCCTTTAAACGTTGTCAGGCTTTAATAAAAAAGGATGGTACCCGCAGTCAGGGTATAAGGAAAATAGGAGAACAAGTATGTCTACATATGAATATAAATTGAATTCACAACCGGAGTGAAAATCATATTTATATTCATTGACCATGAAAGTAGATACACACGGAGTTCTATATGACAAAGAGCTGTTTGTCATATCCTGTACTCATCCTTCGACGTTGTCCTTTGCCCTGAAACTAGGCAACTGCACGTTCTCAAAGTCAAACTGTTAAATCGCTTGGAAGTTCAATGATCTACTTTTTGTTTTCTTCTGCTTTTGAGAGATTCGACATTAAGAAATGACCAGAAAATTTGAAAAAAAAATTAAAAATAATAAAATAATAAATTTCTATAAAATTTATTGAAAATTTTAAATTTCTCTGCAATTGACACCTTTTTGTGAATATAAAAAAAAAAACAAGTAACTAATTTTTAATTAAATCCTTTGACATCAAAGAAAACCCATGGTAAGGCACAATGCTCGTTACTTTCTATATGCGAAGTTGGTTTAAAGTCCTTAAAATTATTTAAAATCTCTATTCAAATAAAGTAAAATATTAATTGAATTATTGAAGCATAGGGAGTACCCCTAATATGTGGTGCGCATGTGGTGGAATGGAAGGATTATTGGTATATTTTATTTTATTTATTTAGTTATTTATTTATTATTTATTTAATTATTTATTTTTTATTTATTTATTTATATATTTTAATTTTTATTTACTACGTTATTAATTTTTTTTATTTATTTATTTATATATTAATCGAATTTTTAACTATATTTTCATAGCATGTATAAATGAAGTCGAATAAAGTAGCTAAATAATCATATATCAGGTATAAAATTAAAGATTAATTTTAAAAGCATTTTTTATAATTTTTTAATTTTATTGGAAATTTTTTTTTTAAATTTTATCAGCTTGAAAATGTTTTCTGATTATTTAAAAAATATGAGGTGTGATTTGGAGGAATATTTTTAGATATATAATTCTTTTATTTGTTGTATGTTTAATAAAAGATTTTAGATTCTTTTTTTTTAATGTTTTATAATGTATAATAATATATATATTTTGTCATTAATATCGTATATGTATATAAATTATTATATCTGATTTTAAGGAATAATTTTTATATCGATTCTTAATTTCGATTTTAAGTAAAAGTGGAAGCTACCCATAAAAATATAACAGATGCTTGAATTAACTTCAAGCAGTGCATCGGCAGCGCTGCGTCTGAAAATTGTTATTTTCTTCGATAATTTAAATTTTAATATTTTTAATAAACATGTATATATATATATATAAATATATTTATTATTTAATTATAAAATATAAATTGAACTAAAAGCAAAGAGAAGACAAGACGTTGGTTTCGTTGAAGGCAGTGCAGCGGCAGCGCTGCTTTTGTCTGACTAAGGTAAATTATTTCTATATATGTCTATGGATGGGATTTATTTTAACAATTTTTGTATCTTAAGATTTACTCTAAAAACATTTGCATCATGCAGTGCACCAAGCAGTGCACCAAGCGGTGCATCGAGCAGTGCAGCAGCAGCGCAGCAGCAGCGCTGCTGTCAACAACTCTGCATATCAGAGATGCCTGAGTTACTTTGACATTAATTAGGCAATTGTCAATTTGTGCTGAAACCTACTGGAAGTCAAGCGATCCCCGCACTCCCTCTTCCTGTCCATTGCAGTTCCCTTCCATTCCCTTGGCCAATCTCCTTGCCATCGCAAGGATGTAAAATAAGTTTGGACAAGCTAATAACCGATATGACCGCAAGTATTTAGCTTCGCTCCTTGCCTTTGACTAAGTTTACATCAAGGCTGGGGATGTAACTTATTTAAGTTGTCACTAGAGAACAACTCGAGGGAATTTTAGGGGGTGGATTGAGGAGGAGGTACGTGACTTTGGCTGCACTGGCTGGGGGGGTGGGGGTTGTTGGTGGGGTGTTGGTTTAAGGTGTTTGGGTTAACCAAGTAAACTTGGAAACATTTATTAGACGTAAGCCCAAAAACCGAAATTAGAATTCAATTAAATTATATTCGAAGGACAAACAGAGTTACATATGCTCGTGTGTGTGTGTGTGTGTGTGTGTGCGGGGTGGGGGGAAGCGGTGAGGTGGAAGGAAAGCGTACGTGCTTATAAATTGAATTTCATGTCAGTTGTCCAAGAACTTGGCCAACATGATTTATGTAGATTTTATGGTTTTTCTTAGCTTTTTGCCTGGACCACCCCGCCCGCCGCACCCCGCATCCCACATCCTCCAAACCATACCGAGCACCCCCTTCTGGGTTTCAACTAAATGGACACCTGGTCTGTCTTGGACTTTGAAAGCAGACACCTTTTCCAAAATCCTTGACTCCTTGTTCAACTGTTGTCTGTTGTGGTCGTTGTGGTTTAATGTGTGTACGTGTGTGCGTGTCTGTTTTTGCAACGTGTATGTTTGTGACTGTATGTATTTGTGTGTGTGTGTGTGTGTGTGTGTGAGAAGTGGTGTTGTGTGTGTGTGACAGACTTTTGAGTAGCCGTAGCCATAGCCAAGAAATCTGTCACGTTTATTAGCAAAGTCTGGCTTGTTGGTCTGGTCAGGTCAAGCGTTTTGATTCACTTTGCTCACTTGTGCGGTGGCTTTCGTTAAGATCAAGAAAATCTCAGCTGCCCAATAGACACACACACATACAAGCACACATATCCCGTCACACACACACACTGCCGTTACATAACCTAAAATCTATTCTAATTGCTACTAAGACTTGAACTTAATTTAAAATCATGTTTGACATCCCTAAACTGCAACTTGGTATCTCCTTGGCGTATATGTGTGTGTGTGTGTGTGTGTCCTTTTTGCTGTGAAGAGGAAATCCTTAATTTACAATTTTCCAAATATTTGTTATTTATTTGTAAACTCAAATTGCTCACTTCCACCAATAAATTGAGAGTCCATAAAAGGATTTTTTCCTCTCATCTCATATTTTAGTCTCAATTTACAAGCAACTCTGCATTATTTTCAATGTCTTAGCTTTTAAGCACATTTTTGATACAAAACCAAAGTTTGTTAAATAAGTGAAAAACTGAGAAACGAGAAAAACTGAGAAAGAATAACGAAGAAAAGGAAGTTGAGTAAGAAAAGGAAGGAAAATCAAATAAAACTAGATTTTCAATTTCATTTACCACCTGCGACATAGTCGACTCTTCTGGCTGATGGCCAAAGTTGCTGCAAATGAAACGAGAGCCGGGGAAAAAGAAATGAATAAATCTAGGAGACGGATACGAGTCCCCACGAATCTTGAATACCTTAAAGGACATGACAACAACTGCGGTATTCAAATCTGAGTGGAGTCCTTAAGGTTTTATTTACTGTAATATCTTCGAAGGTTTTAAATCTCCCATCTAAATAAAAATATTGCATTTCATTTTTATAATTTTTAAGCCTCATAAAATTGCTCTTTAAATTTTTTTATGTTTGCTTATTTATTTTTTATTTATTTAATTATTATTATTTTATTTTATAATTAATTTATTCTTTAAAGTGATATATGAGATTCAGTTTTCCACTTAAAACTTTATTTTAATGGTTGGAAATAATAAAATATTATCAGTAGTCAATTTTTATAATTTTTAAATTTAAAAATTAAACTATATAATTTTTAACTATAAATAATATAACAACTATTAAATATTTTTTTTCGTTTTATATATAAAGTTTTAAGCTTGAAATATTTATTAATAAAAATATTTTTGAATTCTTTCTGAAACATATTTAACATAATTGCTGTTATTTTATTACTGTTTTTTGTTATATTTAAATAATTAATATTAATAATAATAATAAAAAATCTAAGCAATTTATGTGATTTTAAAGATTTAAAAATTGAGGACTCGACATTAAAAAAAATTATGCCAAGCCCAACAAAATGATTATTGATTTATTTATTACTTGAATTAAAAAATATCTAGTTAAAAAAAAAAAATATTGTAGAAGAAATTTTTAAAATTTTAAAATCTTAATTTTTATATTAAAGTTAAATTGATATTACAATAATGTTGTTATTAATGTTCAAAAAGTGAGAGCTTAGAGTTTGAATGTTCATTTTTCAATACATCGAACATAAAATAAATATTTTAAGAAATATTTTTAAAGGATTTTAAATGTCATTTATGAATATTGACAATAAAAATATCTATTAAAATACCTGCATCAAATAAAAAAATAATAAAATATACCAAAATTCTTAAGTTCAGATCTATAAATAAATTAAGTAAAAAAAATTTATTTTTAATTTCCAATTATTATAATTTAAGTTTTGTGTCTTTTTAATGTCTAACAGATTTTATTTTTTTTATTGTATGTTTATTAATTTATTGACTGTTATCCTTTGGGATAACATTGTAGCAGTTATCCTTTAGGCTTTAAATAATGATTGTTGCTCAAGGAATAAAAAATTATAATTTAGATAAATTTTTTAAGGAGAAATAAAAACTTTTTTTTAAACACTTAAGAAGGGTTAAGGAATATGAAAGTTTAATTTTATTTTTGTAACCATTTGAAATGTGTTTAAAAATATATAAATAAAAAATATTTAAATTTATTTTATATTTAATTAAAAATGCTTTCAAGTCTCTATTTTTTAACCTAAGGCTGCAGTAAATCAAATGTCGAGTGCCTCGATTTGTTGGCCACTTCAGAGCTTCTGTTTTCATAAATAAATAAATAAATATTTAAAAATATTTATAAATAATATAAAAAAATATAAATAAATAAATTTAAATAATTATAAAAAAACTTAAATAAATATAAAGAGATATATATAAATAAATATATATATAAAAAACTACTTAGATTGAAGCCTGAATTTTCACAGCTCTTTTTGTGGTCAACTCTGAGAGTCCTGGGTCGAGCCTTTGGGCAAAGGATAATATTATCTTATTGAAAGTGTATACAACATTTGTTTGTCCTGCTTTTTTGTTGTTGTTGTGTGTTTTGTTTTTTTTAAGGATAAATAAGTAAGTGGAAATGTTGTTTATTTGAAGCTTTAAGTCTAAGTGTGCGTCCAAGTAACTTTAGTACAAGAAAAGCAACAACAATAACAACAACAATAACAACAATGCAACAACAACAACAACAGCAATAAAAACAACAAAAACAACGACAAACTTTCAACTTTTGTGTGTAGATTAAGCCAACAGTTGCTGCTGTTCCACTTGTTGTTGTTGTTGCTGTTGTTGCTGTTGGCAAAAATGAAGCGTATCCTTTTTCAACTGTTGCCGCGATGCCAGGACGTCATTCATATTGCGACTGCGTTGGTGTCAGAGTGAAACGGTAAATAATAAACAATACTACGCAATGGCGTTCAGTGTGCATTGCAATTCCTTTTCTTCCTTTTTTATTTTTTCCTGTTGTCTTTATTCCTTTTTTATCCACTGCCACATTCAGTGTCTCTTCACTTCTATCTCTAACTGTATCTGTATCTGTTTTCAGTATCCTGTATCCCTTAGCCCGTAGCCCGCAGCCCGTAGACCGTCACCCGCAACCCATAGCCCGCATACTGTAGCCCCTATACCATTGCCCGTATCCCGTTGCCCGTATCCCGTTGCCCGTATCCCGTTGCCTGAGTCCCGTATCCTGTCCCTGTTTCCTGCTGCCTCTGCACGCATCTTACAGCAGGTGCTTCCATCCACCTAAACCAAACGAAACGAAACGCAGCGCAACGCAACGCAACACAACAAAACGGAGCAAAAAATGTCTTACAACTTTTAATTAGTTTTTGCTTAAAACCTACTCACTGACTAACAGGACCTGCATGCGAGGACATCGTCTAGAGATCCCGGCGCTAAGCGCATAAATTGAATAGATTGGATGGGCGACCATTTTCAGTGTCCCAAAAACGCAGATAAAACAAAATTCCCATTCTCCGTCCTTCGTCCTCCATCCTCCGCACTTCTCACTCCTCGCTCCTCGCTCCTTCGTCCTGCCTCTTCTCTCTGTAATTGTGGGCCACATTGTTTGTTCTTGTATTCCTTCTTTTTTTTTTTTTTGTGTGTGGAAGGATATAGTTCTGCGTGGCTCTGATAAATAATAACAATAATAACTTATCCTTAAAGGGAAGGGATGTCGATTTCCCCTCTCATAAAGGAAAACCCAGACGCTCGACATTTGAGAAATACTCCTTTTGAGAATTACTCTCATTTTTGAATTATTTTTAAGCTGCTCAATAATTTTAAAATTAAAATATAAATAATTTATTTTATAAATATAAATTTTAAAAATAATTAAAAAAATATGTTAAGTTTTTTTTAAGTATCTTCAAATTTTAACTCAAGATTTAAAAATTAATCAATTAATTAAGTTAAAGAATTTTATAAGTGGAAAAAATCTAAATTTTTATTTTAAATTTAAACATAATTAATATATTACAAGTAATTAATTTTTTTCGATTTTTGAAGTGATTTGAAATTAATTTAATTTAAATAAAAATATTTATTTTTTTAAGCCTTTGATTAAGATAAAACTTTATCCTAATTTCTTCCTTCCCTTTAAAAAGTAAAAACAAAAAAAAAACTGATAGAGATTTTTAAACTTTAAATGAATTTCTGGGTTTGATATCATTTCGAGGAACAAATATGATGGAAGGTCCTTTACTGGGCAAGGCAGTTGCTACAGCAATTTCTAAATTGTCAGATCTTATCAAATTTTAATTAATCAAAATGTAATAATCTACATTTGGGGTATGCACAACTTTCAGATACGCCTTAAATATTAAAAATAAGGATTACTCCAATCCGTGTTCCCTAAAATGTGACTAAATTTTTAGTTTATGTTTTAAGCATAACTTTAATAATTGAAGCCTTAATGAGTATTGGGTATATCCCTCTCTTGGGGTTCAGGTTCCAGGGTATCGCTGACTTTGTGGGGAGAAAAACAAAATTACTATTATAACTGTCGCTATCAGCAGAAACAGAAAAGCTACGACTCCTCACCTTTAACTTTAACTTAATTTGGACAAGAACGTTAAATGGGCGGACGGGCGGATGGGCGGGCGGGTGGTTGGTGCGGTGGGTGGCGAACGACTCAGCGGGAGTTTTCCCAGTCAGAGCGCTGGAAAATGTTAATTACTTTTAATGCTATGACGGAATGTCAACAGAGGTTTTGGCGTTCATTTAAGAATATATCTACACTGCACACCCACACACACACACACACACACACACACATACATATTTTGATATTTATATGTATATTTAAATATATACACGCACCTTTGCAACCTCTGAAGCAGCCAATTCTAAGAGAGCGACTAGAAACTAAAACAACAACAACAACAGCAGCAGGAAACAGGCAACAAGCAACAGGCTGTGGGTCAGGGGTCACGGGTTACGGGGTAACGGTTAACGGTGAAAGCAAGGACCGCTGCTCAGACTAACGGTACGCCCAACGTCATGACTTTATCATAGTTTCAATTGGCGCCAGTCCTACGCGGCCCTATGCCAATTTTGATATCATACTCGGTTGGACTCGCCCTCCGTCCTCCGCCCACCGCCCACCACCCACAGCTCTCACGCCCAGCCCTTTCAGCCCACACTTCAACCCCCTCATCCTATGCTCAGATGAGTTAATTTTAAATTGTTGCTTCAACGTCTACGAGTGGTTGGAAAGGGAGGACTAAAGGGAAGAAAATGTTGGACAAGGGAAAAAAAGGGATGGGAAGGGAAGGGAAGGGAAGGGATAGTTATGAAAAGGTAACGGCAAAATTCTTAGTCCTTAGCTATTTACATTTTTTACTGCAATTCCTTGCAGTTACGTATTTTATGGCGTGTTTGGTATTTATGGAAATTATTCATTTTCCTTAAATGAAAATGTTTACAGTTATTTTTGATCACAAGGATTTCTGTAAATAGGAGATAAATTTATATAAAAAATAAAAAAAATTATATATATAAATTTACTTCCTCTTATTTTATTACAATATTTTAAACATTTCAATGAAAACTCATATTTTATATATATTATATTTTCCTTACTTCAGATCCTTGCCCAAAATTGATAAAAAACATTTAAAATTTAATTAATAAAAAAAAATTATTTATTTAATTGTTATTTAATTTTTAATAATTTAACATAAATAATAATCATTGCTTAAAATTGAATATAAATACATATTTTACCCTCCTTCCAATCGCGCCCCTCATCCCTCACCCGCAGATGGAGTTCGATTTGGGTTAAGGACCCTTCTCCTTCCCACTTCACTATAATTCGTTTGCATACCCTGTAAGCCATTGAATAATGAGTATCTGGAAGCACGTGGCAGCTACGTTCTCTGTCCTGATTTCCTGAATATCCTTCGTGTTTACGATTCCTTCGTTATGAAATCAACCAGGACGCTCTATCGCATTATTAGGATTGTTAAATTCGTTGCTGGGAAGATATTGATTTATGCAGATAAGCGCTATTATGCCAAAGTGTCACTGAGTTAACCCTGCACACACCTCCCAGCCACCCAGCCACCCAGCCACCCAGTCACCCAGCCACCCAGCCACCCAGCCACCCAGCCACCCAGCCACCCAGCCACCCACACACACCCACACACCTACAAACCATTCATGAATTCATCCTTTCCACATCACAATAAGGCCCGCCAGTAAGGCAAAATTGTCTCATGTCCATGTCCTGGGTCTAAGTGTGGCTGTGGGTGTGGGTTTTGGATCTGAGTTCTGGGTTTTGGGTTCTGGGTTTGGGTTCTGGGCTCTGAGCTTATCTCTTCCCTTTCAGTGGGGGGGTGGCGGTGACGCAGCCACTGCCATTACCACTGCTGCTGTTGCTGCCACTGCCACAGTCACTGCTGCCACTGCCACTGCTACTGCTGCTGCTGCTGCTGCTGCTACTTCTTGTTATTATACAACATCTTGAGTATCCTGTCTTTTGTCTCGCATCTGAGCTAAGGCCAAGGTAATGTTGTTTTCGGCACACCGCCGACTCCGTCTGGGTGTGGGTTCCTATGTCTGAGACGGCACTCGGGATGGGGTCCAGAACGGGGTCAGGGAGTAGTTTTGGGAAGGGGTCTGGGACGGGGTCTGGGACGGGATCTGGGACGGGGTCTGGGACGGGGTCTGAGACGGGGTCTAGGACGAGATCTGGGAAGGGGTCTGGGACGGGGTCTGGGACGGGGCTGGGACGGGGTCTGGGACGGGATCTGGGACGGGGTCTGGGACGGGGTGTGGGAAGGAGTCTGTGACGGGGTCTGAGTCTGAGTCAGAGTCTGCGTCAGAGTCTGGGTTATGTTATTAGGGCGCACCCAATCAATTTGCAGCCGATTGGGGCATCCACATGGCTGTCTCAAGGGCTGCAGGGTTTAGTTAGCATATTTTTTTCTCTTATTATTATTTACGTTTTGTTTGTTTTGTTCTCTTGTATATAAAAATTTGTTTTTTATTTTTGATTATATATATATAAATAAATTTTTTTTTCCCGCTGCTTATTGACATGTCAATTCCACTTCCTTTCCCCTCCCCAGTGACAGGCTAATGGCGGCACTTATTACGCGCTTAGCACGCACGTGTCCCGGTCAAATGAGTCTCATTTGTTAAGTTCTATTGAAAATCAATAGCTCCCAACAAAAGGATCAAATTAATTGAATTTCAGAAATTATCAATTATTGATTGTATACGTGTCTCAACTGTCCAACTGCTGTCAAACGCCTGTAAAAAGCCAGGCACTTATTGCCAGCTACGAACTTAATTAAGATATTAATTTCTATGTTAGATTCTGAGTAGGATTTCAGGACTTTGAAGTGACTTAAAGTTTAATTAAGAAAAAACTAAATTTATCTATTAAAACGCTACATATTTAATAACGGTATTTGTATAAATATAATTATTATTTTATAATTAAATATAATTATTATTTTATAATTATTAACGTATATATATTTTTATATTTTTTATTTTTATATTAATTATTAATATATTTTTTATTTTTATAATTGTTATTTAATATATATAAATTATGTGTATTAATTTTTAATATATTTATTAAAAAAAATCTTTATTTATATATATTTATATTTATTATTTTATATATTATTTATTTATATTTTATGTATTTATTATATCCACTTGCAGGTAAATTGGGATTCTGATATTTGCCTTATGCTTCGATCAAAGTGAGTTTTTTGTTTTTATTCCATAATTATTAATTTAAATATTTATTTACTTGAATATGAGCTGATATATATTTTTAAAAATAATTATTAATTTGATTGAAATTAATTAATTAATTAATTTGCCTTAAAAAGAATGAAAGTTTTAAAATTTTGCCATTTGCCTTTAATATATTTAAAAATTAATATATTTTGTAATAATTGATCGATTTTAAAATTAAAAAAAAAAAGTTTATTGCATAACTTAAAAACAAATTATAAAGTTTCAAAATAGAATTAGGAAAGACTGAAAATTTATATAGGAAAATAATCACAGTTGTCCTTAAATAATGAATTTGGAAGTCCTTAAAATAATATCTTTAATTAATAATTTTATATCCAAATTTCTATGTTAATATCTATTAATATAATAATTTTAAATATTTTATTATATATATTTAATGAGTTTCCCATATTGTTAAATTATAAAATTAATTAAAATTTTAATTTATTTAATTTATTAATTTCAATAAAAAAAAAAATTATTTTTTTCCCAAATTTCAATGGGAATTATCAACATATCAACAGTTTCTAGACTCAAAATTATTCATTTTTTGTAGGTTATCTGATAAATCGATAAAAAATCTATCGGAAGAGTCTAATTTTATTTCTTATTTATAAATAAAATTTTTTATTTATATTTTATTTATATATTTTTGCATCTTTCGATTTCTGAGATTTTGGCTTAGAACAAACCGTAGACATAAAACCACTTTTATCGATAACTGTTTAATCAATCGAAATAAATCTTTAAGCATTTTGCCTTATCTATGTAATACGCAATTTGTTATTTTAACGGGACCCTTAAAAAAAGGAAGAGAAAAAGACAGAAGGACAACCCAACCGTAGCGCTGTCTTGACTTGATGTGTTTATTTGAGTGTATAAACACAATCCGGTAAACAATTGAAAAAATCGGAAGACGAAACGACAGGTGAGAAGAGAGAGAGAGGGAGAAAAGATGGAGACAGAGAAGGACAGATGCTTGATAAATATCGAATGACCAATGGACGTTTCAGTGTCCTGGAATGTGCGACCAAGTGGAATACGTAGGCAAATATTTTTACAACTTCTCCTCCTGCATTCATTCCGCAACTGACGACTGGTGTGTAGAGTAACAGTAACAGACAGAGGGATGTGTGCGGGTAAGGGGAAGGGAATGGGAATGGGAATGGAAGCACTTAAGGTCCTTGCAACGTGGGGTAGTAGCAGTTTGCGTTGCCACGCCGTAATTAGCTGTTGCGCAGTCAAATTAGTTAAATGAAGTTGCAAAAGATGATTCTCAGCAATTTTAATGAACTTCAAAGAACCTATCCAAAGGATTATTATAACTGCCGTCGCGTTCGCCGTCGCTGTCGTCGCTGTCGACGTCACTGCTTATGCTTACCTTGGCTTTTAAACTATGTTAAGTGTCCTTATTATCTAATCGTTATGTTTTCGAGAGTTGATTCCACTTTGGCCCCAAACTTTAAAACTTTAAACTAGTTGCCAACAATTTTAAACTTCTCCTCTCCCTCTTCCACTGCCACTCCCTCTCTGAGTCCTTTGCTCTCGTATTTATGGATAGTGTATTTTCCCTCCCCCCACATACGAGTCTCAGATTGACTTTGAAATTTATCACAAAGCATTTCCAACCCATTTTCCAGCGTTTTATAAATTCAGTGCAAAAATTTGCATAATTAAACTTTACGTGTGCAAAAAAAATACAATTAAATGTGAGGTCCTTTATACGACTTGGGAATACCCTGCATTTTGGTGGAATCTTTCAGATAGATCACATTTTTCCCTTCTAAAATTTATACGACATTTGTAATTTATACGAATATAATTATATTTCATATGCTGCATATGTTTATATATGTTCATATGCAGTCATATACAGTCATATATATGACCATATATTGTCTCTTATACAAGTGGGTCTCCACTCACGTCTGCTCTCTATGCGTGCATAGCCATAGCACGGAATATGTAACAGAATATGAACACATACATTTAGTCACATACACAAACACACATATATGAACAGAGTCATACATAGATATACACATACACACACATACGCACACATACATGCCCATACGTAATCCCATAAATCTTAAAAGCTTTCTGAAAGTAGCTCAACGCTAGGAAAATGCAACACATGTAAAGCATGTAATACATTTACACACGCCCATACGCCCATGTGCCCATGTGCCCATATGCCCATACATGTATGTGTTATATGACGTGCAATCCTATAAAAGTAAAGTTTCTTCTCCTTAAAGAAAGTCACTTAAAAATCGATCGAAATTGACACATCAAATATATGCTTATATCTGAAGTTGAATTTCAATTGGTTACATATCCTTGCACCCATTTAAAATGTCCTTCCATCCGCTGCTAATGAACTTAGGGTATACAAAGCACCTCAAAAGCACAAGGAGTAAAGAAAATATCCGCCAGAATTAAAACAAGGGGTGACAAAGTGTCATATACCCTTTTAAGATATGAAACCCAAAAGGGTATTTCAGACCGAATTCAAGGAGTCAGAAGTGAAGTTTAGATATTTCGAAGTTAATTTATCAGTTTGACTACTAAAAAGGATATTCGCAGGATATGTTAAATTATATTGAATTTTAATGACTGATAAATGATAAATGAGAACTGATTGCCGATAAATGATATATGATAACTGAAATATAATAAACGATAAACGATAAACGATAGTTTTTATATAATAACCGATAACTGATAAATGATAAATATTGCCTAACAATAATAAATGATATCTGATAACTGATAACTGATAATCGATAACTCATTGATGGTATATAATAGCCGATAACTGATAAATGGTGACTGATAAATTAAAATTAAAATTCGATAAGTGATAACCGATAAATTATATTTGATATTTGATAACTGAGAAATAAAAATTTATAATCGATAGTTTATATATAATAAGCGATTACTGATAAATGGTGACTGATAAGTCATAGTTGATAGCCGATAAGTGATTACCGATAACTGATAAATAATACCTGACATATGATAGCTGATAAATTCCAACTAAAAATCATAGGCTGGAATTTCTTTAGTTCATCCTAGATTCCAATGCCTTCAGGACTGTTAATCGAATGCTGTGCATTTTCCGAAACAAGGACCTCTTCATTTATAGGGTATATAACAGTTGAAGCGTGAGAAAAGAGAAAAAGAGAGAGAGAGCAAAGCTTTTCTAGGCGTTGATGCAAAAGAAAAGCGCAGCAATGTGCGTCCAGTTCCAGGATTCGACTTCGTATTCCTATGGCAAATGAATAAATCCATTTAAATTGCAACATTCATGACTTGCGGGGCCATTCATCCTTAAGTGCGATGTGACGGCAACAACGGCGACGACTATGACCAAGAACCAGGACTAGGACCAGAAGCAGGACCAGGAGCTGAAGCAGGACCAGGAGCAGAGGCAGGACCAGGAGCAGAATCAGGACCAGGAGCAGAAGCAGGACCAGGAGCAGAAGCGGGACCAGGAGCAGAAGCAGGACCAGGAGTAGAAGCGGGACCAGGAGCAGAAGCAGGACCGGGACCAGAAGCGGGAACAGAACGATGCGGTGGCACTAGGAGGACAAGGAGGATGACTAGAAGCACGACGATGACTGCCGCTGCCACAACGGCAATGACTTTGACTCCGACAGGAGCAAACGGAAAAGGCAATGAAAATGTATTTCGTATACATTTTCTTGTATTTTTTGCGATTCGTTACTATTTTTCCAGGGCACATGCTGGCCCCATGGCTTTGGTCCGCGATTTTCCGGCGGGCGGCCAAGCCAAGCGCCCAACTCAAAAAGGACAATCAGAATGGTTGAGGCTGCGAAATATGTATAAGAGTGTGTACACATTGTTTATACACTGAGAGAAAAAAATGTGCAAGGGATGCAAGAAAACAAGTCAATTTCAGTCAAAGCACTTCGCCAACTTGACAGGACTTTAGCAAATGGAGTGTCCTTGCGGTAAGGCACTTGAAAAAAGCTTGAAAATATTTTATAGAGTATTTTCTAGTCTAACAGTTAGTCCTTCGCTACTTGCGGTTGCTCTCCTTTAGTTCAGTCTTTGAGCTTCTTTTACTGTTCAAATATCCTATTTATCAAGGATCAAACAAACACTTCGAAAAGGATATTTTTAAATGGAAAAAATTGACTAGAAATTTGAAGTTTTGGAATCTGTGAATATTACTTAAAATTCGGATTTTAAATAATCCTTTTAAGGCTCTTCTGAGATCTGCTTCTTATCCATATATCCTTTTAGTCTGCTTAGAAGCTTCTGTGCATATCAGAGGATGTTTAAATAAGCGCCGACAGGCATCGATTATTTAAATGAAATAAAATCTTGCGAGCAAGGATTTTCTTTGATTAGCAACTCGGAAAATTATCCTTAAAGGAATCAGTGCGGGATTCCATGATGGTCGCAACATCTTCTACTTTTTTAGTGTATGCAACTGATGCATCGTAGTGTTTGTGTTTGTAGTTGGGTGTGTGTGTGTGTGCCTAGTTGGGTGTGCGTGAGTGTGTGTGTGTGTGTGTGTGTGTACGCGGTGTATAGTGCGATAAGGCAAGACGCAAAAATTGCTAAAAACCAAAAAGAATGCTAAATCATGGATGAAGTAGATGGCAAACGAGGAACGCAGCTTGCGAGGCTCGCGTATAATTGCATTGAACGCAGCCGATGGCAAGAAGGATTTGGGGGTGTGGCTGGGTACAAAAATAAAAAAAAAAAAAGGACAGTCAATGGGGCTATGCGGAGAAGGAGCTGGAACAGTACCAGCGGCCCAAGCAGCATCAGCAGCTCTAGCAGGCACTAGGACTAGGACGAGGACCACGACCAGGACCTGAACCTGGACCTGAACCTAGAAGTGAACCTGAAGCCTGGCAGCGGGAGGTCACTGCTCAGCGTCATATGGTGCGAATGATCGTTGCCATATTGTGTAAATGGCTGGTCAGGATGAGGATGGGGCTGAGGATGAGGATGAGGACTGGGCAGTGCCAGTGCCAGTGCCAGTGGCAGAGAGTAAGCCAGTGACTGAGCAGAGGATGTGGAAGTAAACTGCAGCCTCTGGCAGTTAACCGCCGCTTGGCCATTCTCCGCTGGACTCTCGGCCCGTACTGTTCGTTCAATGTATTTAACTGCAGACATACAGATATATATATATATATATATATGTATGTATATATATGTATGTATATATATATATGCATATATATATGTGTGTGCGTGTGTGTGTGTCTGTGTCGCGGCGCTAAAAGGAAATTGTGATTGCTGCATAAAATGCTTTTAGAATTGTTGCCAATCGATTTGGGCACGGATTGCTAATAGCAGCAGAAGCAGTGGCAGTGGCAGTGGCAGTGGCAGAAGCAGAAGCAGTGGCAGAAACACTGGCACTGGCAGAGGCAGAAACAGTGGCAGAAACAGAGGCAGCAGCAGCAGCAGCAGCAGCAGCAGCAGAGTCAGAGGCTGGGGCAACCACTGGGCACAAACCATAAGCGACATGGCAATGGGAAGACCCGCGTCCCAACTCTAATGTGCCCCATGCAACATGCGATTTAAAATTCATTGTGAAACATTTGCACAGAATTGTGCTTCGTATTTTTGTCGCTCTCTCCGCTTTGTTCGTCCTTAACAATGTTGTGCTTGTTGTTTTGTTATACCGTTATTCTGTTGTACGGTTGTACCGTTGTACCGTTGTACGGTTGTACCGTTGTACCGTTCTACCGTCGATGTCCTGTTGCCAGGCGGTATAACAACAAAAACAACAACAAATATAAAATGGTGGAAAAGCACATACAAAAACAGAAACAATAACAACACAGACGTAACCAAAATTGTGTGGCTTGAAGCAGCAGCAGCAGCAATGCCAGTGCCAGTGCCAGTGGCAGCAACAGCAACAGCATCAACAGAGGCAGCAGCAAAGGCAGCAGCAGTAACAAGAACCACAGCAACAACAATCACATCAACAATGTCGAAAAGCAACAACATGTTGCTCCTGTTGGTATCAATTGGCTTAACAAATTTAGTACGAGAATCGAGATAATGCCACAGCCCGAAGAGTCAACAGTTCGAGCGAAGTTGGGCGGCCTTTGTCGGCGGGCGGTTGCTGGGAGTGGCATTGGAGGGCGCAGAGACAGCTAATCGAAACACAAATACATTTGAATTTGTATACAGCATTTCAATAGATGGACGAGTATTACCTGTTACCCTCCCACCCACACACACACACACAAACACACACATATATAAACTGACAGTCACCCATTTGATGGCTTCTCCGAAAAATAAATAAAAATAGAATAATAAAAAATCAAAAAAAAAAAAAAAATAAAAAAATTAAAAATAAAATAAATAACAAATAAAAAAAAAAATAAATAAAAAAATAATAAATAAAATAATACAAATAAAATAAAAAAAGAAATAAAAAAAATAAAAAATAAAATAAAAAAAATAAAATAAATAGAAATAAAAATAAAATAAAATATAACACATAAAATATCACAATGTAAAATATATAAGCAAAAATAAATAAAACAATAAAAAATGAAATAAATAAAAATATAGAATTTAAAAATAAATAAATATAAAAATTGAATAATAATAAAAAATAAATAAAATAATTGAATAACAATAACTGCTGCATGTAGTAGGAATTATATGAAGACATATGGATACACACACAGTACGTGTTTATATGTGTGCATAGAATTCATATGTGTTTATATATGTGGTCATAGAATTCAAATGTGTTCATATGTGTTCATATGTGCTCATATGTGTTCATATGTGTACATATGTGTTCATATGAGTACATATTTGTACATATGAATATGAAGGACACTCTTTATACTAGTCAATTTTTCCTGGTATTTTGCTGTGACGCTGCAGCTAAATGCAAAATAATTGCGCATCGCTCTTCATAGTTTCCAGGAAAATAGCACATCCTGAAGGGGATGCTAAACATTGTCCTCGCTGGCAAATAAAATGCAGAGTGTGCGTTTTAATGACTTTAAGTCGTCATTAAAATGTAAAATAATATATTTTGTCGCATTTTACAAGGAAAAGTTTTGAAAATTTATTGCAAGCTTTTATAGCAAATCTTCTACTAATGATACAAAGCGGTTTAGTCAGAGTTGTGAACTAATGCATTTATTTCTGTCTTCTAATCCTTCTCGAAGGACAATTTTTTATTTTTTTTCACATAAGCTCAAGTCCATCGAAGCTCATAATTTGAATGAAAATGTTATATGAAGACTTCCATCAATATTTTTTGGCATTTAAAAGGCGTGCATAGAAAAATCCTTACTTGTATGGCCAACTATGATTTATAATTATTAATTTTTATTTTTTTTATAAATTATATGTATTTATACATATTATAATATAAACTATATTTATAGAATTTCATTATTATATTTTTTATTTTTCCTATTTTATAAACAATTTTTATTTATCGACCTTAAATGGAATATTGCGGTTTCTATCAAGGATCCTTTACACATATATAAAATCTATGTGTATTTGTGTTAAGTAACACCCACAGCTTGTTGCCTGTTTATCCGAGTGAAGTGAAGTGCTAAATTAATTAATCATTGATATTAAACTAATTTGAGCTTTTGGCATATTTAAAAACATTTTTATAATTGGCTTAAAGCTAGGGGGGTTCAACAGAACTATTAACGTTTATCAATAGTTAATTATTAATTTGTATTTAATAAAAAATAAATAATTTATTACAAATTAAATTAGACTGAACAATTAATAATTAATAAGTAATTGTATTTAATTATTTAATTATCAGAATTATTTTTTAGCTCAACACATCATTTGAGCAATAGATTTGCTTTACTCTTTTTTTATTAATTTTATTTAGTTTTTATTTAATTTAAAAATAATTTTTTTTTTTTTTTAATTTAAAGAAGGTGCTTAAATATTTATTATTTCATTTTTTCATATTTTTTATATATATATTTTGATATAAAATATTTTGAGATAATTTGAAAAAAATAAATTAATTGTATATAAATATTATTTTTTGACATGAATTAAATTTGAATTGATAATAATGAAAAATTTGATAAAATTAAAAAAATTAAAATTAAAATTAAAATAAAATTGATTAATTTAGTGCTTATGAGAAGAGTTTCTCTCAGTGTGGGGAAAATAGGTTTATCCCTATGATAACCGCTTCCGGGGAAGCTTATTTAAAAGCCATTTGAATGGATAGAAAGATGGAAAGATGGAAAGTTGGGAGACCCAAAAATTAATTGGATTGCTTATTAAAGCTTTGGTCATGCGAGTCGCACTTTTAAAATGAAAGAGGATGAAGGGAGCGGAAGGAAGTGGAATGGGAAACGGGCGGACGCGACAAGGACAAGGCAGAAATGCGTGTAAGTCTAGAAATAAATCGGGAAAGCAGCACAAAAAGGATTTAAATTGGTGACGAAAAGCCAAACTCAAAAGGGCAACAGGATAAGCAACCTAGCAGGCAGCTTGCCTGCCGCAGGATAACAGTCAGTTGGTTGACTAAGGGGGCAGCTGGTAGGGTGTCATATGGCAGGTACACACGTTGCAACAATAACAACAAGGGCGGTGGCGGCAACAGGGATTATATTTTGGCTCAGACACAGTCGCCGCCCATAAAGTTGCTGCACGTTCCACCCAACGTCGACCTCTACACCTCTACATCTCTGCTCCTCCATTTGCCTTTTCTCTTCCCCCATCCGATCACCCGTTCTCTTAAACCCGCAACCTCAGAACCTGTGAACTCTCCAGCCCCCACCCCTCTGCCCACAGCCCCCAGTCTTTCACAAAGAAGCCCACGCACACGCATATACAAATGATACTGCTTATAAAAAATAACAATTGAAATAAATGAACACGGGTTTGTCGTGGAGGATGGTTCCGTATATGTGCATATAGCATGGAATCCATAAAAAGCGGGCAGAGACACACACAGGATAATAAAACTGTACAAACGTATGTAACAGTTGTCTGTGAGCCTATAAAGTATATACATAAGTGGGGTTAGCTCTGCTCCAGGCGCAACGATTTCAAGGACAGCTGTAAGGATATAACATACGCAATAATCAGCGTTTATGCTTAAGCGAAAGAGGATAATACTCAGAGCTTTTAAAGACGATTATTTATGCGATATTTTTTAAAAACGAAACTATCAAATGGGCATCAGTTTATTATTGAAAGGAAAGTATCAAATCGCAGCGATATTTAATTATATTATATTATTAATATATAATCAAAAGGGCTCAAGGGCTTTTTCTCTGTATTTTTAAAAATATATTTATTAATCGGGTAAAACTATCGAATGTTAATTTTATTATATTCTGTATGAAACTATTGAAAGAAAGCCATCATCTTTATTGCAATGAAACTATCGAAAAATAATTTTATTATTTTCTGAGAAAAAGGAAACCCTATAGTTAATAGTTGAAACTATCGAAGCGATGTCGTATTGTTTTCTAAGATAAACTATCGACAGGAGGGCTTTTTATTATCTGTATTTTTTGGGGTATAGAAAAGGAGTCACGACTAAATAAATATCACTAAACGTAACAAACCAT
The DNA here is from genome assembly GCA_035044505.1 of Zaprionus lineosus. NCBI lineage: Eukaryota > Metazoa > Arthropoda > Insecta > Diptera > Drosophilidae > Zaprionus > Zaprionus lineosus. Next base: position 1,224,858 of record JAWNNX010000676.1, read on the forward strand.
GTTTTATATATATATTTATTTAGTTGAAAGACATGAATTCCCATAGCATCGCATTTTAATCATGATATATTAAATAGGTATACATAAATTATATATATAAACGATAGTTTTTCCATTAACCAGTTTATAAGATTCTATAAGAAAATCTTAGCTAAAGGACAATATTTCGATGCTTACCGAAGGTAAAAGAGAAGCTTATATCAAAGATGTTACTTTATGATACTAAGCCAAGTCCTTCGCTTAATTAAATTAAGAATTTAAAGTAATTTAATGGATACCTAAAACTATCGAATCTATTGAATACTCGAATTACAATTTATTTCTTTTCTTCGAGTTCGCTGAGACAACTCGTTGTTGACTTATTTCTCTGTTCTTTTAATTTTATTTATTTAAAAAAAAAATGTCTGTTTATTGTATTAATTTTTTAATTACAAAAATTAATTTTTTAGCTAACTGAATTTCTATTTTCTTAGAGAACAACTTGTCGAGTAACAAGTGAAGATGTAGAGTTCTAAATAAGATATTTTTGAATGGAAAAATAGGATTTTTGAATAAATGGGATATTTTTCTATAGATAAAAAAAATTCTTATTTATACGAAAAGTCTGTAAGTTTAAAATGAAAAATAAAAGCAAAAAGAATGAAGATGGGAAAATAGAAAAGTTTTCATGGTCTGTTTTTGGAATCGTAATGAATCAAAACAGTTTTCATATTTTTCCTAATTAATCTTCCTTACTTCTTGGATGATGGCTGATGGCTGATGGCGAAGCTTTTTCTGCAAACGTTGCAAAAGTGAAAATATAAAAAAAAAAATAAAAATAGAAAAAAAAAACAAGAAAAAAAATAATAATGGAAGGCGGGGGGGAAAAAATGAAGCGAAAAGTGAGTAAAATGCGCGTTAAATCAGAAGGACTCTTGGGCAGGACTCTTTCTGTGTCCGCAAAGTAAATTAGCTAAAAAGAAATGTTACTTAGCTGCTGGGAGAGGCTACAAGGAGAAGAAGATGAATGTTTGGTCAAAGTTGTGCGAAGGCGGCGACGGAGTCCTTCCAATGGGTGAACAACCCGCTAAACACAAAAACAAAGGATGAAAATAAGGAAATAAAAAATGAAAAATAAAATTATCCAATGGCTTCAAATTAAAGCATTTCTCCAGCAGGATGCTCCAGCCGACGGGCTGGGGTTGGGGTTGGGGCTGATCAGGTGAAGGACAAAACTTTGGGCACTCAACCAAGAAAGTTATTGAAAAAAAATTGTATATCCCACACACACACACACACACACACACACACACACACACACACACACAAGCAGACGACGAGCTACAAACTGACGACACTCCCTCTGAGTTATCCTGTCGCAGTCGTTAAAATTTTTCATTCTTTATCTAGGAAAAAGTAATTTTTAAATCCGATCTGATAGAGCAAGGAAAATGTACCATATTTTAGCCCCAAAAGGGTGGACCTTTGCCAGGGGAGATGTTATTGAAAGTTTCTAACCATAATTTGGGTTCAAAGGTCGGAGAGTCAAGCGGCCTGCTTATCCATAGTTGTGCATCTATTGACCTTTTGTGTTGCGCTGTCGTAATTACCCGAGGAACTAGTCAAGGACCTTCAATTAGGATATCAAATTAGGATGAAAAATGAGTTAATTTCAATCGATAAACGATGAGGCATTGAATCTTGAGCTTAGCCTGTGGAATAACAAAGGAAAATCTACCGATTGACTTTTAATCGCAATTCTATTGCTTCCTCAAGGAGTGAAATCCAAGGATTCACTGGGCAAGAGCTAAGAGTGGTTTTCATTGGTATTCCCCTCTGCAATACAAGGTCATTTATCCTGTAATTAATCATGATTACAAGGCATCCAAATAACAGTTTGGTCCTTGCACGTTAACAGGTCTTGTTTTTTATTTCGCATTCTGCGCATCCTTATTCATTTTTATCCTGGCTGCTCTTTGGCCTGATACTTTCATTCACTTAGTCGCCTCTTTTTCACTTAGTTTCCGTTTGTCTCTATGACACTTTTTCTTAAGGACATGCACCAGTTGCATGTCCTGCTCCTGTTGCTGCCATAGGGTGCTAAGAGCGCTTTCAACGCATTTCCTTTTTTTGTCCATGTCGCTTCTTGGCCATCAAAAGTGACTTCCGTCTCTTGACCACTTTGTAAGCAACTTATTTTTCGTGTAAGGCTATTTGGCTTAAATGCAAAGGGGCGTGTTTTAAGTTTGGGATCAACAAGTCACTTCCATTTATAAAGGAATTTAGTTGCACTTAAAGAAAACTAATAGAAAAAACGATAGTTTTAAATTAAGATGATGCTGAAGACTGCCGATAGTTACGAAGGAATGCGAGTCATTTCTGGTATGTGCAGAACTTTAAGGACTAAAGGTTATTCTTTCAAAATATGTAGATATAAATTAACGAAGAGATATACGATATTTGGGAAGGACTCTGAGCTAAGTGAGCTTAGTCAGCCTTAGAGATGGCAGAGATAACACAGTTGTTGTTAGAAATCTGGAAACATCGATGACAAGCTATCGATTGTAAAAAGGAATTATAATCGGCATAAGGGTAAACAAATTTAAAGATACTTGTACTTAAAAGGATATGTTCCTCCTAAGAACATATTTGGGAGGGTAAATTCTTAATAGGATCAGAACAACGGTTGTTAATATTTCTTCAACCAATCTTTATTAACGATAAGTTATCGATGCCATAAGCGATTTAGTAACATTTCGCATAATTGAAAACTCTTTGAATTTAAAGTGGATATTTAGATCAGATAGGGTACTTTCAACATCAGACCTTCTCCCAGGGATTATCATTTGGGGGTCAACCTATTGAAAACTTATTAAATGTACCATTAAATGATCTTTTTTAAAAAAAGCTAAAGAAGTGAGTGAAAGAAACGCAGCTTATAAGCGATACTATCAGTATCAATTCCTAAGAAGGGATAACCTTTAAGGATCAATATATTGGTACAAGTTTATTGTACCATACTTGGAAAGAGGAGTCAAAGGACACAAAGAAGATTTAAGTTTAAATAAGTTGAAAATTCTTTCTTCTAAAAGTGAAACTAGAAATGTGAGCTATAGAAATGCAGCTCAGAAGCGATACTATCGATATCAGATTACCATTTAGGAATCAATATGTTTGTGCAAGTTTATTGTACCATCTTTGGAGAGATAGTCAAAGGATGCAGAGAAAATTCGATCTTAAATAACTTTAAGATTCTCCAAGCTTAAAGCGTGTCTAGAGGTGGAAGAAGTTCAGTTATTTAACGATAGTATCGATATTCATTCTTAAGAAGAAATAACCAATTAGGAGTCAATATATTGGTACAAGTTCATTGTATCATTTTTGGAGGAATAGTCAAAGGATTCAAAAAAGATTCTATCTTAAGTAAGTTCAAGATTCTCCAAGCTTAAAGTGTGTCCAGAGACGTAGAAGAACTACCGTTGATCAACGATAGTATCGATATTCGATCTTAGGAATAAATTACCATGAAGGAATCAATATATTGGTACAAATTTTTGTATCATCTTTGAAAATAGCAGAGTCAAAGGATTTAGATAAAATTTGATCTTAAATAACTTTAAGATTCTCCAAGCTTAAAGCGTGTCTAGAGGTGGAAGAAGTTCAGTTATTTAACGATAGTATCGATATTCATTCTTAAGAAGAAATAACCAATTAGGAGTCAATATATTGGTACAAGTTCATTGTACCATTTTTGGCAGAATAGTCAAAGGATTCAAAAAAGATTCTATCTTAAGTAAGTTAAAGACTCTCCAAGCTTAAAGCGTGTCCAGAGACGTAGAAGAACAACCGTTGATCAACGAAAGTATCGATATTCGATATTAGGAATAAATAACCATGAAGGAGTCAATATATCGGTACAAGTTTATTGTACCATCTTTGGAAAGAGAATAGTCAAAGGATGCGGAGGAGGCGGGAACTGAGTTCGACATGTTGATTAACGATTGTAAAGCGTTGCTCACATGTTGCTTGCGCTTAAACACAAAAACATGACTGTAAATGTAAGTTATGTACATGCCAGGATGCGCACACATGTGCGTGCGTGTGTGTGTGTGTGTGTGTGCGTGTGCATATGTGCTTACAAGCGCTGTTAGCTTAATGCCAACAAAATGTAACCAAACATTAATATTACAGGACGTCAACAAACCAAAGCACGAACACATTCAAGGATAATCGACCTGATTTCCTTTCTAGAACAAAACAAACTTTAACTTTAAAGGAGAAGGAAAAAAAAAAAAACAGGAGCAGTCTTAGAAGTTGGAAGTAAGTTATGTAAGCAATAACAGCTCCCTATCAAGAAGTTATAGTGTGCATGTTTATGGCACATTTATAGCATATTTATAGCATATTTATAGCATATATGTATATCTGCCACAGTGCGTGTGTGCGGATGCCAGAGCCTAAATCCAAAGCTCACACATGGCTGCCGTTCGTACACAAATGCAAGTACCTGGAAGTCGGGATACATCGATAGTTTCTATATATAAAATACATATATTATATATAACATATGGGCTAGCCTCTATTTAACTCAAGCAGAGCTCATTTAATTATGTTAATCCACATAATTAATAATTTATTCAAATTGATTATATTATCTCTTTTTTACTCTCAATTCTTACAGTAGCTCGAATAATTATTCGATAAGTATTTTCAATTGATTAGATTACAGTTTCTAGTCATCGATTAATTTAATTTTCATCTGAATGTCCTTGATTCAGACTTTCGACATATTAAATACATATATGTGTGTGTGTGTATTGTAAGTCTTGTAATAATATATGTAATTATTATACAAGAATAATATTTATTATAAAAATGATTAAAATATTTATAGCAATAATATTTATAATAATGATGTTATAATAATCATTTTAAAGTAATATATATAATATTTATATTTATTTATTTTTTTTTTAATAATTTATTTATTATGTTTGTATGTGGTTGCCCATGCATAAAGAAAGTAAAGCAGCAGCTGGCACATTTTGCTATAAAGATCAAAGGGTGCAGTGGGATTAACTTTTGAAGGAGACTGTAATGCGGACACAGCCGCTTGGAGAGTCTCTCAATTGGCTTATCGATTGATTTGACTTGAGTGATTGAAACACAGCAACAAAATTAAAAAAATATATATATATATATATATATATATATGTTAAATTATTTAGATACAAATATAAAATTAAAGAACTTTAATATTTCGATTTTCAAGCAGTAAATAAAACCAAATTTATAACCCAATTTTAATTGAGCTTCGTTTAAGGCTCTAAGATTTAATTTAAGATTTGGATTGGTCACATAATGAAACAGATTTTTATCTGAAAATTCTAGTGATTCTGAGATTTTTTTTAGTATTAAATTTTAATATAAAAACTATATTTATATGTATGTGTATATATGTTTTAAACTGAAGCTGAATTGATATAACTTTCTACGATTCATATATATATATATGTATATGTATATATAATTTATTCTATGTATATTTACCTGATAGCTTTGGGGTACAGCCCATAGCAGTTATTTGGTCTTTTTAACTGTTATTTATGTATATTGAGTTTTTTTGTTTTTTAAGTTGCATTTATGCGCTTCACTTCACAAACAAAAAAAAAACTATATGGAAACATCGGCTGGACTGGATACTCGTTTCTAAATATGTGCACATTTATTTTATTGTGATAAGTTGGACTCTCACACACACACACACACACACATGCATGCATGCAGACACACACACAGAAGCACACATACACACATACACTCATACATTCATATAGTCATACCCACACCCACACACTCACACATACTCACACATACTCACATACTCATACAATCACAAACTCACACACTCACACTCTCATACACTGATATGTTATATATTGTGCAATATTGGCCAGTAACTCTTAATGCAGTAGCGCCTATGCCCATAAGGCGGTCCTCGTCTTTGAAAGTTCGTTGGGTGCGCGCTAAACTGCCTTGGGACGCGGCAGTAAAACGACTGAACCTTGCAAGCTGCAACTTTGGATACGCAGAGTCATCGCCGGCTGGCGCGTTGTTCGTTTCCTCAGTTCAATTTAAAATACACATATATACAAATGTATAGAAAATATATATATATATATATATATGTATGTATATATCTATATCTATGTCTATATATGAATTGGTATGCATGTATGTGCATGTTAGTATATATATTAGCGGCCAAATCGGGCTGAACTGAGCGCGGCGCAACAGGCAGACGCAATGGCAGCGCCAATGTTGGAGCCATAGTCGAGCCACAATGTTGAAGGTGTGATTGGGACCAGAAGTGAGGAGCCTGTGTGCAATGAGGGAGGGGGTGGCGGTGAGTTGATGGGGCGTGCGAACAGTTAGAATAAAAAACAAAAGTTACTTTTTAAAAACTGCGCACAACTACGAAGATGTTGCACAGACACACCCACACACACTTACAGCTTAAAATGCAGGCAGACAGACAGACCGACAGACAGGCAGACGGGCATACAGACAGACAGACAGACAGACAGACAGACAAAAATTGTTGACTTTAATTTTGTTGAGAAGCTCCAATGAAATCTAAATACTTGTAAAAGTGTGTGCATCTATGTGTCTAATTATGTTGGTGTGTGTGTGCGTGTGTGTGTGTGTGTGAATGCATTGGTATATGAAGATTCCATGTATGCATTGTATTGACTAGAAAGACACACGTCGACGCTGACATCGGCATCAGCATCGGCATCGGCATCGGCATCGGCATTGCCATTGCCATCATCGTCGGCTTTTGCATCGGCAATGGCATCAGTGTACGACATCGGCTTTGTCATGGGCTTCGGCAATGCCATCGCCGTCTACACTGGCGTCAACATTGGCGTTGGCGTTGGCGTTGGCGTCGGCATCGGCGTTAGCGTTGGCGTTGACGTTGGCGTTGGCATTCGTGCTGGCATCGGCACTGGCGGTGGAACCCACGTCATTGTGCCTTGTCCAGCCTGTTGCGCCCTTATGTCAGTTACACCACCCACATTCAACAGGCAGGAAGTGTTGCAGGAATACACGAAATGTTTCTACATACTTCCATACATACCGATGGCTTGCTCTCTCTCTGCGTGTGTGTGTGTGTGTGTGTGTGTGCAAGTGTGCAAGTGTGAGCTTTGCTCTTGTATGCATGCATGTATGCGCCACATGACACATCCGTTTCCGCAACAGTCGGGCTTTATTTTCCCTGCGTGTATGTGTGTGTTTGTGTGGGTGTGTGTGTGTAGAGGTGTGTGGGTGTCAAGGCGTAAACGCTGCCCGCCCAGTCCCGAATTGAGGCATGAAAAGAGCTGCGCATTCTTTGACTTTTCAAGCTTTCCAAAATTTCAAAGAAAGAAGAAATTAAAAATATTATAAATAAATATATATTTTTAATTATAATTTTAAAATTTTTAATTTTTAGTATCGATAAACTTATCGATTTATCAAAAACTATCGACTGTTAGGATTTATGCATATATTCTCTTACTTCATTGTCGTTAAGACCTGATGCTGTAGGACTTCTTCTAGTTTTTTTACTTCTCCCATAAAATATAAAAAATTTAATATTTATTAATTATTAATTTTATTACCCTTCTATCTAGTTTCACTCGGACATTTTTTAATTATGTTTGTTACTTACACTAAATTGAAACACTTATCCAAAGCTTCGAAATAATTAATTAATTATCTTCGATTCTTCAGGTGTCAGGTGATCGAAAAAAAGTTGTCATAATTATAAACGTGCTCCATCTGTTCGTGAAATTTGATACCGTGTGCTCCTTGTGCAGGACTAAGTTCCAACAGGGTCGTCCATGATGGAGCACACACGCACACACTCGCATACACACACATAAGCCATTTAGTTGTTGTCCCATGCCAAGAACTGATTCTCGGTGGTCGCGTTGCGTTACGTTGCGTTCTATTGCGACGCTTCGATGCTGTCTCTGCCAACGTCGCTGTAAGCGTCGCCGTCGCCATCGCCGTCGTCCTTACCATCGTTGTCGCTGTCGTTGTCGCTGTTGCTGTCGTTGCTGCTGCCGCAAACGACAATACGAACTTCTCGTTTTCTCTGTTCCGAATTCTGCTGCAGGCCTGGTGACGATAAATTCTCATTGTTTTTGTTTTTGTTTTTGTTGTTGTTGTTGTGGTTGCCGTGTGGTTTTTGTTGTTTCCTTTATTGTTGCTGTTGTTGTTCGTGGTCGCATTGTTGTTGGTGGTTCTGATGCGCCTTCGGCTTTGGGCCTACATTAGGGGAAAGTGGTCATGGAGCAAGCACTAATACTCACGAGCTATGTTACCGTGGTGCGAAAGTGATTTGCATGTCATTCATTTTTATTTGTATATATTCAATAATTTGGAGATTATGAAGATAAATAAATTTAAGAATTTATAATATAAATATATTTATTTTATTATTATTATTTTTGTAAAAGATATAATAATTTAGAGATAAAAAATGTTGGGTAAGGATTATTATTATGATTAAATAAATAAATGAAAAAATATATATATTTAAATAATTTTAAATATTTAAATAATTTATACTATTAATAATATTTATTTTTTTTATTATTATTTTTGTGAAAGATAATTTGGAGATAGAAAATATTGTAATATTAAGTAATATTATATTTAAACAAGTATACATACATATACATATACATTTAAATAATTAATGAAGTTTAAATAATTTTTTATATAAATATATTTATTTTATTTATTATTATTTTTGTCGAAGATATTTTGATCTGTGGTAGAACTGGACTAGTAGAGGAAATTTCATAAATATTTTAATGAATTTTTTTTTATTTTATAAAAAATTAGGGTGGACATTTAATTGTCAAATTTTATATAAATTGTGGAAAATTCTTAATCAATTATTGAATATATTTTCTCTATTGGAATGTTCAATACAATTTAAAGTCGAGAGAAATAAAGTATAGTTTATAAAAGGATCTTTTATTACATGAAATGTAACAAAAGTCATTATAAGGCTAATAAGTGAAGTCAAAGGATTTCATGCTAAGAAAAAGAGGTAGCTACTTCTTTGATAGAAAAATGCTTGCAAATATTTTTGAGTTGCAGACGAGTGGGTCTTGCACCACTGTGTCGCATTCAGTGAAGTAACGCCTGTTGCCGACGCCTGTTGCCGGCGCAGCCTGTTGCTGCATCTCACTGCGATGTTTCCGAACTGCGCAACTCACGAACACACCATGGGATACACATTGCTCAGCTCTAAACTGTTGCTCACTCTTTAGCAACAGGTAAACAGGCAAAAAGCCAAGTGCCTTAGTCCCGAGGAGACATGGACGAGGACGACGATGGTATCGAGGTCGCAGCGGAAGCGACCACAATGACCCCTCCACGAAGAGCCTAGACATGCGCACACCTATCCACCGACGAGGAGAGTGTGAGCGAGAGAGAGACAGAGAGAGGGAGATAGAGAGAGAGCGAGAGTTTGAAAGTGTCAAGTCTTTAGTTTTCACTGGTGGGGCCTCCGTCGGCGACGATGTCTCTTTTCGCAAAATTTCCCCAGCTGCCGATGTGGGATGATTGCAATTCATCCGAGTGTTCGCACACTTCGTTGCACCTATCAGGACACACTGGAGAAATGTGTGCATGGGTATCTCTAAAAAGGGATCCAAACTGCTCTCCGGTAATTCCGGCCTTGAATCCCTTATGCTGTGCGCCACTGCCACTGCCACTGCCCTCCCACCTGTTCCTTGCCCATTTCATTCGTCGTAGGTGAATGCGATTTTATTATCGCCGTGTCATTACATGCGGCCGTGCGAGAAAAAACTGCACAAAATACTCGGAATCTTAACTTGTTTAATTCTGAAGCGATTCTTTTTAGTGAAGCTTATTGCAGGTCTCCCATCCCAACACTTACCCCTCCTAGTGTTCCCTTATCCCAGCAATTATGCTACTTCATCCGTGTGTGTAGGTAGATCCATTTATACTTCTGCATCTCGATTGGCGCTGGGCTCATGTTACTCGCTTGATGTGTGTCCCCTTGAAATACTTTCAAGCGCTTGATGATCCACTCACAAGGAGTCAAGGAGTCTTCCCCTTGCAAAAATGGGTTATTCATCTTAATCGATAAGCTGTCAAGGGTCTAATAACTTAAGGACAAATAGATGGAAGTCTGGTGACAAAGGATACTCTATACTGTTTGTTGTTGATGTGCTTAAATATAAAAGACGAGGCAGGGACATTGATATCAAGGCTTTCCTTGTTTAGTAGACATTGATCTAAAATTGACATATTCTAATATTTTAGGAAGAAGAAGACTCTGGCAAAGGACTTGTATTAAGTCCATACTTGGAAGGAAGAAGATAAATAGATGAAATAATTAGAAAAATTTTTTTCATTTAGCTGAACTCTTATTCCTTTTCCACTTAACATTCAAGATTGTAATCTAAAAATAAGAAATGTACCAAAACTATCGGTAAGCTGTAGGCTCAGGAATTGGGCTTGAAATCTTTGAAGGCTCAAAGATTTTAGTCGAAAATTGCATTTTTTGAAAATTAAATATATATTTTATAATTTGGGTACCGCTATGGTAAAAAAGAAGGTCAGCTACCGGATTTTAGATCGTGATCTAAAAAATGCCTTAAAGATAATTTTTCATAAATAAATAACAACCTTTGTGACTTCAAATTTTGATTGACGGAAAATACAAATTGGGGCTTTGATTACTTTCGTGATTAATTAAATGTAGATCAAAAGAAAAACTGAAATTGCGTTTTACAAAATGAAAGAAAAAGAATATGAAAAAGTGTCCTTTTTCTTAATTTTTGAATTTAATGGAAAAGTGTAGAAATAAAATGCCAGCTAAATAATTTTAATATTTTAATTTAATTTAATTTAATTTTTCATTTAATTCTAAAATGGAATTTAGAAATGTTATTTATTTCTTTAATTTTCAAAATATTAGAACAATTTTTGAAAATTAATTCTAGCCATTAAATCGATTGACCGATATTTCATTGTATCCTTTTTTTTAAAAATTTTAAATGCCCTTTGGTACTTGCAATTTTCATCGATATTTGCCATGAAAATTCCTCCACATTTTATATAAATATTGCAAATTCGTTCGCCTGCGATGAAATCGACTAAGTTGATTATTGGGAATATTGATAACAATATTTTAGACCACGTGCAGTAGAAGCGAGTAAATAATTAGATTGATTTGCGCTAAAAACCTTTTATGAAAGGACACTCTGAAGCGCTGCAATCGAAGTGCATGCGACGAGGTACGTGCTTTATTACTGAAATAACCACAACAATAACAAAAGTAACAGTAAAGGAACCACAATAACAGCAACAGCAGAGAAACAATAACAACAACAATAACAACAACAACAACAGCAGCAACAACACTAACAACACCAACAACATGACAATTAAGTGGGTTAGACATTTAAATTATTGTTGAACAAAAAGACGGCTAATCAAGGACTCAATACAGCAGGGGCCTGACTTTTTGTGGTCCATTTTGGACGACGGGTATTGGTCATATCGCCATTGATGACTCTTTATTGAATTGCTGCCAATATTGATGTACCCGCTGCAGTTACTTTTGTCGTCTGACTGCGGAAGTGCATCCGGTAACATACAGGGAAAATGACACCTATCCACCCGACGACCATCCGACCATCCGACCATCCGATCACCCAGCCATCCAGGCAGCCAAACGCTCAGCCATCCAACCATCCAGCCATACGACCATCCGACCATCCGACCATCCGACCATCCGACCATCCGACCATCAGACCATCCAACAAGCCAACCAGTCAACCAGGCAACGAGCCCACAACAACAGCAACAACAACAACAACAACAACAACAACAACAACATCTACACACAACGTTTTATAGATGTCAGTGGGTGCAGTGGGTGTAGCGGGTGTGACGGTAGGTGTAGTGGCTGTTGTTGTGCTTGTAGTTGCCGCTGCTGCTACATTGGAGAGGACAGCAGGCTCAGCCAATCAGTTGGTAAAGGCTTCGGATACTTGGTGGGCCATGGAATTGGATGCAACACACTCAAACCTGGAGAGCCTGGCGCCGCAGTGGCTACTGTGACGCATCATCAACAACATGAGGACGAACACGAACAAACACGACGCGTTTGACAAAAGTTGCATAAATTAACGTTAAAAGCAATGGCCTTGGTTGTTGTTGTTGTTGTTGTTGTCCTTGCTGTTGTCCTCGTTGTTGTTGTTGTTGTTCGGTTTGCTGTTACTTTGTTAGTGGTGCGGCCCCAGTAACAGCAACAGCAACAATAACAGCAACAGAAACTTCAGCAGCACAAATAACAGCAACAGCAACAACAATAACAATCAACAAAAGCAACAACAGCAACAACAACAACAACAACAACAACAACAACAACAACAGCAGCAAAGAACAATGACAAAAATAACAACAACAACTACAACAATAACAGCATCATGAGCAACATGCAATAAAGTCATCAAATGATGCCTCTGCACGTTCGATGCCTGTCGCCTTTGTTGATGGCACCAACAACGTCCTTCTTCGTCCTTCGTCCTCCTTCGTAAAGCAACCACAAAATGCATCATTGCATTTGCTGTCAATATTTTACAGTTGCAACTTTTTGCAAGTTTGATTATGCGGCGAAATTAAATTGCCTTGCTTTTTGCCGCTGAGTGATTTCTACTTTTTTCTCTTCCCTTCCACAGTGTCCTGCAAAGGACCTTCGATTAGTGGAGAAAGTACAGTAAGCGTGTCAGTATGTGTGAGCTCTACTTCCTAGCATATGGGACTCATAATATTTACACATAAGCATCGATAACAATGAGACAATGAGATGCTTTATGTAACAAAAACTATCGATAGTCAAAGTTAATTAGAATTTGGTCGAAATTCGGTAGTGAGTTATCGAAGTTGATTATAAATGTAAAGCAAAGCTATCGATAGTGTGGGTAGTCGGATCTTAATCGCAATCTAAAGGGAATTGAGAAAAAATTCTTTTAAATCTGTTGACCGATAGGGATGGAAGCGCTGTTGCTTTGGGTAACATATAATCGATAACAGAACTGATGATAATATTATCGAAATGATGTTTGAAAGACAAGTGATGCGAATCGAGGATAAGAAACTGCTTACCATATATATAATATGTACATTTCTTTGGCGATTAATACTGAACTATATGGAAATTTATTTAGAATCGATTATAATAGAAAAATTATCGTTTTAAAAAGGAGTCTGCTACGTGAATACTTATCGGTTTTTTTTATTACTCAGCTTAAAATCGATATAAGGTTTATCAAATTCATGAGTTTAGATAGTCAGTTTCAAAGTAAAATTGGTTTTTTGAGCGAGGAACTATAATCGATAACAAATGATGCGATAGTTTCCTATGATATAAAAACTATATAACGCCATTTTTCGTACTAAGCATCGGGTATGTTGAATTTCTAGCTTTATATTATAAAAATGTTTTAAAGAAAAAAAAAATATCGAAATAGATTTCTCTGCCTTTATGAGTTATCGATAACAATCGTTATACCGCTCACCCTTTAAATACTTCTTGAAAAGTTTAGAATTAGAATAAAGCGCTTATCCTTTCAATCCATTAAATTTCTTGCAATGAAATCCTTTTACTAGTCATAAAAATCATTAAGATCGAAGGATTGCATAAGTTATTCGATTTTCATGAATATCCTTCGGAAAGGAAATTTAAATTTTCATTCCGATTAGACGAACATTTGCCATGGAGATAATTTTAAATGTTTCCTTTCCTCAAATGAGTGCACGGTAATAGCCTGTGACCCCAAATACTCACGTGTGTGGAAGGACATCACCCGCTGTGACCATGTGAATAAGCACGGATAGCAGCATAAACGAACCGATGACCGGGCGGGCGAAAGGACGTTACGTTGGACCGTTGGACCGTTGGACGGACGTGTGCACAAATCTAAATATAGGAATTAATGAATTATGAGTAAAAGGATTTGGTTCACTCTCGTGCATTGAAGCGGCGATTCCATCATTGGTCCTTGTGCACTTGAGTGTAGAGATACAGGAGACACATGGCTACTCTAAAAGGATACATAGAGCAGCAACTCAACTCAACTCAACTCAACTCAAAGCAGGGCCAGGCAAACACCTACAAACAAATTGATGTGTGCATTTTAAAACACTTTGATCTTCATTTTCCCGTTTGGTAATTAATTAAGCGAAAGCTTGCCCGGTTTTTCACGTTCTTCCTGCTGCCTTTGGTCTTACCTAATATCCGACGTCCTACCCCAGAAGCAACCCATACACTCCACACTTTGCCACCTATCAATATGTTGTGTATAATGAGAACATCCGTTTTCCCAATGAGCCAAGAGCCTTTCAATCAATTAGTACAACATTTTTCGAAGTACACGCACTCATGTGGTTTTTTGAAACCAGTTCTGACTTTGGTCTTCAGTTTTCAAATATTTTTGAGCCTAATGAGTTCATCTGAAGGACACCCTACGCGAGCATCGCTGTCACCCAACTGCAACCCAGCGCGTGCCGCATAAAACCTGTTCTTTAATCCTTTCCCTACCCTCCCGAAGAGTTTAAAGCAAATAGTGATTAAAACATCCTTGGGCTTAAGGCAGGACTGGGACTTATATTTTGTTAGGTTTCTTCCTTTAAATTAAAGCAATCTCTTATATATCAAAGTAGGGGAAGCTACTGAAGGACCTACTTTCATTGGTGAAGCTGAAGGTGTTTAAGGGAGAGGTCATTTCAGCCGCCATCAGTGAATCGAACTAAAAGATGAAGTTATACTTAAGCTTTATATCTCTCATATTTAATACTCTATATATTTTGAAGTCTGATTTTTTATAGCTGTTCGTCTCTATATAGATATAAGCTTCAATTGTATTAAAGACTTTGTAAGGACTTTTTAATTTGTCTCAATTTTAATAATTATTATTTACTTTTTTTTTTTTCAATTTTATTTCTCGGAGGTCTGAAAGATAGAAATGTATTGTAGACGTGGCTATCAAGTAAACAGATTTTAAGAGGCTAAGTTTTAATAAGGGAATTTAGTATTTTGCATTTTAAGGATTCGATTATGGATAACATATCTTTTACATGATCTAAATATGTACTAAAAGATCACTGTTTGGCTACCAAGCGTTTTTGGCACCGAGTAAAAATACAAATATTTATTTTTTATTCCAGTTTATTAGTCATAGACTACAAGCTATGTTATGACAGTATACAGGTGATAGCTCTCGAGGTTTCAGTTAAAATTAATAAGGCCTGAGATTGGCTTAGTATTAAAAAATATGCATAATTAAAAGGTAAATTACAATGGCCAAAGGCACAGGAATGTTTTGTTGTTATGTTTTATTAGTTGAATTAGTTGCATAATGACATACATATGATTAATGTTTTAATATTACCGAGCCCATCTCGAGGCTGTATTTTTAACATTGACATTTCTCTGTTAAGCTATCGCCCCTTTTGTATTTTGTACTCCTTGATCAAAGCGATGCTACCTACACCGGGTTAATCTCAAAAAAAAAAGTAGAGTAATTGGACTAAATTATGACTCATATATATACTACATATATGTACACAGGCAGAAGGCGTAGGTACATACACCAAGAGCCATAGAAAGTACACTCTTTAGTACATTTCATATATGTCTTAATCTGAGTACAAGTTCGTTGAGAACTTTGGGCAGTCTCTAAAGATGCCTGACCAAAAATCATGAAAGCAAAGTTTAAATATTACATAATTCATATATTTGTGTTTAGATAAAATCCTAAGTTTAAATATAAAATGATTTGAGGTTTCTCTTAATGACTTATGACTTATTTACTAATTAACAAAAATGATTATATATAATATAATGACTATACATAATATAATGATGACTTAAGAGTTTTAAAATAATGGGCACTGAAAGCTTAAAAATGTTTTATATGAAGCGAAATCTTTCATTAAACGCTTTGAGTATTGAGATTTTATTTTATTTGAAATATTATAAATATTTTTAATACATCTGGTGCCAAATAAAAATCGTGTAATATTAAATTAGTGCATATTAAATATAAATAATAATAAATAATATACAAAATAAAAATAATGCTTTATTTAATTTATCTTAAGTTTAGTAATCAAGGATCTTTTAAATAAAATTAAATTAAATATGCCTTAAGCATTTCTTAAAACTAATAAGTTCTAAGAGCGGTAATTTTTATAAAGAACATAATTCAAAAAAAAATTATTATTATAATTTAAATAATTAAAAATTGTTCCTTAAAATTAAAAAGGTTTTGCATAAAATAATTAAATATAATTTATAAGTAATTTTTATTTAAAGTTAAGTAGTCAAAGATCTCCGAAATAAATATGCCTTAAGCGTTGATCTCATACAATTAATGAAAAAGTTCTAGGAGCGACAATCTTTATAAAGGACATAATTCAAAAAACACTTATTATTCAAATTTAACTAATTAAAAATTTTTTCTATAAATTAAAAAGGGTTGCACATAATATAAATATTTAAATTAGACGAAATTTGGCTGATAAAATAGAAAATTTCTATTTAAATATCTCAAGGGGTAGAAACTTAAATTATTTCATTTAATTATCTAATTGTGAAGTAGAAGTCCTTACTAAGTTTAACAGGATATTGTGAAAGTCCAATACTCAGTTGGGAAAATCCAATCAAAGTGCGATTACAGGACACACACGTACCCATTGGGGGGAGGGGGAGGGGGCAACCTTTGAAACTTGTTAATCCAAAGTCATGAACGAGCATTGGACATGAAAAGTTTGTAAGATTTTAAATGGAGGCTTGGAGAGTTTTATACATTTTTTCCGCATTTTCCGATGTTTTGCAATGCTTTCCGACATTTTCCTTTGCTTTCCAGGCACTTTTCGCTCCGTTGTCCCTACGCGTTTTTGTTTTTTAACGTTGCTCAGGGTCTGTTTTCAGTTTTTCGTTTTCAGTATTCAGTTTTTCGTTTTCAGTTTTCCGTTTTCAGTTTTCAGTTTTCCGTTTTCAGTTTTCAGTTTTCCATTGCTGTGGTTCTTTTATTGGCTCCATTAGGATCACGGTACTGTTTGGCACACTGCTCGTCAGTGGCATTGAGTCAACAATGGGCGGACACCTATGTGTTATCATGACATTGCATTGAGGGTGTTGTTTAATTAAATTTCTGAAATTAAAATGTTTTGTTTATATAAATTGAAAAACGCGCAGACCAACTACATAAACCTCGGCGCACCAGAAGGACAAAAATGGCGCACACAGAAAAGGAGCCAACGGGACGGATGGTCGGGCCGACAATTTAATGCTCTGTCCCATAGAAAAGACTCGATTTATTTATTCAGGATATTTTAGTTTATATAAAGTTTCATTGATGACCTAAGGACGTTTAAAAAATGTCCTTTAGGTGCGAATATTTGAAATGAGTAGTGAGAAATAAACCATAAGTAGTTTCGGTCCTTGAATCTAAGGATTAAAGCAAATTATTGTTGAAATGAGAAGTTCTGCTTTGGTTCAAACTGTTATCGATAACTCTTTCAGGGGTAC
This sequence comes from Zaprionus lineosus, assembly GCA_035044505.1. Lineage (NCBI taxonomy): Eukaryota > Metazoa > Arthropoda > Insecta > Diptera > Drosophilidae > Zaprionus > Zaprionus lineosus. Next base: position 1,242,472 of record JAWNNX010000676.1, read on the forward strand.
AGTCAGCACCAAAGCATTGTTTTACTTCCTTTGTTTAAGGCTCTCGAACTGAAAGTCACATCAGATCAAAGGCCTCGCTGCAGGTACAAATCGTTATAAGTACCGATTAGGTACTGTAATGGCCTTCAGCTAATGGGGGTACAGTCATTACAAAACATCAGCTCGTTCTATGGCACCCAAGCGTTCGCATAGTCGTTGCGTCCTGCAGCTTTGACAGGTAGTTCCCTGCTTGGCAGTTAGCGCTATTGTTTTCAGCTCAAATCGGTGCGATGCGACATATTCCATCGACTGGGGGCGTGTGTAAAATGGGTGGGGCGGGGCGGGATGGGATGGGATGGGAAGGAAATGGAAAGGGAACTTCCTCGGTTTAACAGGCTGCAAGTCAGTCACTCGATGATTGGGCGTCATCAATGTTTTCAGACTTTGAATGCCTGCCGTGTGCAAAAGAATGTGAGTGTGTGTGTGTGTGTCATATCAGTAAATGTGTGTTGGTGTGTGTGTTGGTGTGTGTGTGTGGGTGTGGGTGTGCATGTGCATATACAACAACAAATACAATAACAGCTGGCTTTTCAATTTGATTCCTTTCAATTCAATTCAGATGTCTTTGTGCCTCACTGGTGTTTCCATTAATTGAAGCTCAACGCGTTCATAAATTCAGTTAGCATTCCAGGATCAAATCAGGACAATAATTGAGCTCTCGAACGAAGGAGTCTAATATTGCTAAGAGTGCCTACTAATTTCAACAATCATCAAAGTCATCAAAGTCATCAAAGTCATCAAAGCATCAAAGCGCCAACCGCAAATTAATTTGCTCCTTGTACATGATGCATGGCCTCAGTATTTGATTGGTCCTTTTGGTTTAGTCATTGGTTATCCTGAAAATCGGACATGTATTGGGCTTGGTTGTAATTTTAAAGCCCTAAAATATATATATATTAAATCAATGCATAGAAGTTGATCCTACAAAGACAATAGAACGAAGTGGTTGATGGGGAAGGGGGGGATGGGAGATGGCTGATGGGAGAGGGGAGAGGATAAGGGTTTGGGTTTGGGGGTGGAGTCCTGTAACCAGAGTCTTTTCAGAAAACCCATTGAATTTATGGCCTCATAAATCAAATTCAATATTGTCACATTTTGTTCCTTCCTGGCCAACAATCAGGGAGCAGCGAAGGAGGCAGAGAGAATGTGGCACATCCTTGGATTACCTACCTTAAAAGTGGGCAGGACGAAGGCAATGATGGGACGGAGGCGGGACGGGTCAGAAGCAGAGGCGGGTCGGAGGCGGAGGCGGATTGGAGGCGGAGTGGGGTCTGGGGCGGAGTCGGGTCTGAGGCGGAGTCGGTCCGAAGGCGGAGTCGGGTCCGAAGGCGGAGGAAAGGGTTCCTTATGCACGTGCTGACAAAATATTGCATAGTTTGAAGAGAGAAAAGGACACAATCTGAGCAAAAGTCACTTGATTTAAATCTCGAATAATTTTCATTTTTTTTTTTTATCGATTTCAATTTTATAATCTTTCAATTAAAATTGAAATTTATTTCCTCTCATCGTTTGTGGCACAATTGTAATGCAATCAAGGACCAAATTAAATCTAAATAATTCTTCAATAAATCCTTATGAACTTTTAATTTGATGAACGACGCATTCTTCAGCTCATCGATTCATCGACTCAAACAAAGGACAAAGGATAAGAAAGGAATTGTGTTTCATCTTTTCCTGTTTGCCTCAATTGCTTATAAGTGTCACACATTTGGTGGCAATTGTTTTTTAATTGATTGGAAAATTAGAAAATTAGTACAGATGAAAGTCCATTGAGTTCTGCAAGGACATACAGCAGGTTTCCAGGCACATTTGACACTTGAGTGAACCCAAACGTTCATTTACAAGCAAATAACCGGGAGTTCATATTACAAAAAAGACAAGTTAGAGCAGAGTTTGATAGACTTCGGTATATCCTGTGGGGTATCTAGTCCAAAGACATATATCCTTTTCATATGTCCTTTTTGATATTGGAAAATATTTTAAATAATATCTTAATTAATCAAACTACAATCCATATCTTAATTGGGTTGTCACAATCGAAGGCTCAGATCAACTGATGTAAAATATATGCCTATGGCGCAGGACATGGTTTGGCTGCAGTGTAATATATACCCTGACACTCGTCCTGCCTGGACTAGGGTATGGCATATACATGGATAAATGCATTCTGGAAATTCAATTAATCACAACTGGTTTATCCTTTTGATCGTTGAGCTGACCAGTCGCTGGTTCAGTGGCCACTAAAGTTGGAGACTCGTTAAGCTCTGGAAGGAGCTTAATAGATATATGTATATGATTCCCATATCCTTGGCTCGCACATTTATTGTTATGTTAAATTCCTGCGAATGTGGAATATAAAATTTGATTTGTGAAAATTTAATTAAGTTGCATTTCATGAGCTTCACTCAAATCGCTCCAATTCAGATCTTGATCCGCTTGGACCACATTCTGGCCAGGACCAGGATAGTTGAGCATCCGGAGAGGCTGTCCAAATGTTTGTATGTCAACACGAAATGAGCAAACAATGTTATTGTCCTGGCAGATGGAGTGGAAGGAGTTGTGGCTTGTGACAGGAGTTGGGCGAATTTGTATCCTTGTCAGTCATTAGCTTCCGCCGCTTGTGGGTCGAGTGTTTAATTCCCCTTCATACATTTCGATTAGATTCTTTCAGCCTTAATAAAGGACATCGATTTGACATTTGCAGTATTTTTCCAGCTGACACGTGGGTGTTGATTGAATGAAATTTTGTTTAGTTTTGTTGATTAGTGTAATGTGTGCCGACATTTGACTATGCATTTTGTGTGCCCAAATCCTTCAACACATCACATTACATGGCGGAAGGTTGTTCGGTTTGACATGAATGAGGATAATGAAGATGAAGCTGTGTTCAATTGACGGGAAACCCTTTTGATTTTCATTTCATTTGCTGTCCAAATGCGTACACTGAGAGATGAGATGAGTTCCAATAGCCTCAATCACACACAAGTGGATCGAAGCGGCTTTAATTCGTCATTTAAATATCTGAATTGAAATTCACTTTAAACACCTTTAGTTATGCGAAATGCGTCACTCTTCTGGGTATCCGCATTTTCGCTCAGTGTACACTCAAAGTTGAGCTGTCGATGCCGCTTATCAGCCTTAACACAAATGTTACTAATAAAATGGTCAGCAGCCTCGCAGCCAATGTTTCACATTTCACCCACATGCCAACACATATTCTCCCACGCACACACACACCCACACACACACTCACACACACACACACTTATACACACACCGAATACTGGCATGGGTGGGGGGTAGAACTCACATAATGAATATATCAAGAAGTATGTCAAACTTTCATTCTGCTCTACAGGACAAAGGAACAGCCTCCCATATGGGTTGGCGATGGGGAGGGGGAAGGGGGTGGGGATGGGGAAGGGGATGGTAGAAGGCAGAGCCTGCGTATCTGAGGCAAAAATTGCAGATTGCTATACAAATCAAATTATGCGACAGACGCTTCACTTAATGTATGACTCACTTTGGATCCTGTTGCATATTCATCACAGCAATGTCGCTGCGAGTCCTGCTGGCGAGTCCTGCCAGCGAGTCCCGGTGAAGAGCCCAATGCACGTCAACACCCACGTCAATCAGTGTGACATTCACAACGGCATTAAGCAAGATATCCGCCTGACAGCCCAACTGTCGTTCAATTCTATAAAAACGAGTGTACGGGCATTTTTTTTGCTCCTTCGACTTCGATTATATTTATCGATAACTTTTAATTCATTTGTTTTTAAAATGCTCGAATTTAAAACTAGCTAAATGGAAGCACTTTTTTGGTTGACCTGTAGAAATTTCAAATGTGATAAATGACGTCCTTCGTGAGTGGAAAAATCTTTAACTTGGTCCAAGTCTGGCGATTTCCCATGTTCGTATTTTAGTATCGCTTGAGGATAAAAAATATTAAAATTTTTTAACTTAAAATAAATAAAATAAATATAAGAATTTAAATTATTTATTTTAATTATTTTTTTTACTAATACTTTACGAATTTCACAAAAATCCTGACTATGTCAGTCTAAGCTCTTGCTGAGAACGAGCCCCAAAAAGTATGCTATGAGAGGACAATTATTGGCTAACTTATTGCTAGTGCGATAATCAATATAAGCCCAAATATAAATAAAGTGATCGAACTTAAAAAATGTTGGTCCTTTGTCCATTCAAGTCACATGTTTAAGTAAATTTGATTTAGGCCAAGTTTACATTTTTAATCTTCTACTTTATTGTTTTTTCCATAGGTAGAATTTTATTTTATTTAAATATTGTAATTTTTACTATTTATTAATATTATTTTTTTTATTGTTATTATTATTTATTATTATTAAATATTATTATTTTATTTTATTTTATTTTTTATTTATATTTTATGTTATTTTAATTTTTTTTCCTGCTTAAAGCGAACCCAAAAATTGATTTAACTCTCGGGCAAACCTTTTTTGGACAGGACTATCGTATCCGATATGCCTACAATGATCTCTTAGTATCCTTTTATCTTTTAATGTCGAAAATTATGTAGTTTAGATTTCCTGAGAATTTTGTTTTATTTAATATCAAAGATTCTATTATTATTTTAATCTGTTATTTATAGCTTCCCTCGAAAAATCGAATTTTTCAACCAGAAATAACAGATCCTTTTTTGACCAATTTATTTTTTTAGCTTTGGAGGGACTTGAAAAATAAACTTCAGCTTGAAAATTTGAAATTTTTTAAATTAAATTATTATTGAATATTAAAATTGATTTAAATATTATTAAATATTTTAATTATTGTTATATATTTATATATATTATATTATATGAAGTTGTCCTTAAATTTATTACCATCCGAAAGGAGAGACAGGAAGTTCAAAGTGGTCAGTCTTGTTTTAAAATTTATAGCTCTCGACTTCTGTTAATTTTTAGATTTTTAACAAATATATAATTTATATATACACATGATTTTATATATATGCTGATCGTATATAATTTTGGGTTAAAATCTGTTTTATCCTTTCAATAATGAGTCCTTCACTTTGGGTCAAATTATTTCTCCAATTTCTTCAACTTAAAATTTAATCATCTTGCAATGAACGAGAATATATAGCTTTGGGTATGTGGAGCTCTAATAGCGAAGACCCAGTAACTCATATAACGGTATCTCGTTTTCATCCTCCTCATCGTTCTCGGAATGGAAGTCTCCACTCTTCTGCAGGTACATGGGGCGTGCCAGCTTAGGGTTGCTGATGTAGAAGTCGACGAGGGCCGAGGTGCTACGTAGATGAGTGATGCCCTTGAATATCTTCTCACGGGTGAGCAGTTCGCGGGGGTAAACTGTCTCGATGACCGATACGCCGGAGCGCTTGACCCATGGACGCTCCTTAAGTGGGACAGTGCGACCGAAGGCGCTTAGCAGAGGCTTCTCAACGACGCGATTCGCATGATCATTGATGTGCCTCTCGTACTTCAGTTCGATTGCCATCTGAAAGGATGTAGATAAATCGATAGATCGATTAATCGATAGGCATTAATAGTTGATTACAAAAACTATCTCACATGTGGCTTATTCCATTTGTTAGCCACTGTCTGGGCTATGGCATTCACTTCCTTGGGATCGGTTTTGACCGACGCCAGCAGCGTGCGATCTCCTTTGATGGAGAACAGGTTTTTCACCTTCTCCGGTGTCAGGGTTGTGTCGATGGAGCCAATCGAGTTCAGCCACAGGATGAAGCGCTCAGCAGACTATTTAAATGTACCAGGAGACATAGGGAAAGTTAAGGATTATGGGTACATTTAATAAGCTCACCGCATCCATGAGATTCTCCGCCTGCTCATCGAGCGTGTGCACGTGTTCGCCCTTGGAACGATCCACATGTGACTCCCAGGTGACGCGTTCGTCACGTGGCGCGCACAGGAACTTGGCAAGCCAAGATTTCTTATCGATAATTTGATGGGTGTGACCCACGGGCTCGTCCAGCCGCAAATCAAACTTGTCAAACTCCTGATCCATGCGCACAATGTCCGAGTGTTGACTTTCAAAGAATTGCTCCTCGACCTTCTTTCGCTCGAAGATCTGGAGAGAATCAGAGTGATTTATGGTGCAGGTGCAGTCCAATGCTTCAATCGCTCACACTTACACTAGCAACTTTCTTGTCCTCCTCGCTGTCCTCGCTGACTATCTGATAGTTGCGTGGACGCATCTCGTTCATCTCCTCGCGTATATAGACCTCATCGTCGGACATGGCGAAGTCATAATGTTGAATTCTGTCCACGCGCTTCCTCAAGCTCGGGGGCAGCACCACTGAGTAATCGAGCACTGGTAGGCGTGGCTTGATGCCACAGTGCACATTGAACTCCACCTCGCTAATGACGTCCATCCAGTAGTCCTTGCCCTGCAGATTGCCCCGAGGACGAAGATGTGCATTCTCGCTCATAACACTTGAAGACTCAACGGCCTCCGACTTGGATTCATCGGTCCATTTGTCCATTGACCATTTACTGCCCTGCCTGCTTCTTTCGGCCACTGCTTCGTTGTCATCCTTAGGGCTTGATGTGGTGGATAGTTCTATGCTGCTTTTGATACTTGATTTCGTGGTTAAACGAGCGGAGGGTCTTGCAGGATTTACAGACATCTCTGCTGCCAGAATATACGCCTTATCCTTCAGTAACTGTAAGGATATATTAATGATTCGTCTACTTAAAAGTGTGTTACTATGTGTTTCTCTCTGTAAATGTTTGTTCGATAGTCGATGCTATCAAAGTCTTGATTTGAATTTCAAAGCTCACCTAGGAAGCACAGGACCTGCCCCTTGGTTTGAGTATCGAATGAACTTGCTATGGAGTCCTGTGCTTTAGCACTTTGGTTGTTGAACACAAATAATGAAAGCTTTAAAACTTGAGAGCTTTTATTTATCATATGCACAAAAGGACTGTGCTTAAGGCCACAGGACACAACTCTCGCGAGGGCTGATCGACAAGTCCTTTGTATGGGGCTCCACTTTCAACTGTTGGGAGTTTAACAGTTACATAAATATTAAATTTTAAATCATATTTTATTTTTATGGATTTAAAAAAGTCTTACTTTAATTTTCTTACTGCTTTAGAAGTCAAGAAGTGTATTTAATTTTCACACTTTGCTTTACTTTGTAAACAGCCCTCGCTCATGTGACGCATGCGCCGGGCTTAAGAAATATTTGTGCATTTACCTAAATGAAAAGCTTTTTCCGAGTTTCCTGCCTAAAACCGGAGCTTTGAACGGATATTTTCAAAGATTTGTTTAAATAAATAAATTTATTCTGAATTTATTTAAATTATTAATTATTAAGATCATTTTATTTATTTCTTCATTATTATTAAATATTTTATTTAATAATAAAATAATTTTAATTTTAAAATAATTATTTAATTATTATTATTATTTAATTAAATTATATTTATTATTTATATATTAATGGTTGATTTAAAATTATAGATCGAGGTACTATTTTTATATTAATTTTTTAATTAATAAATAATAAATAATAATCATAATCATAATCATAATAAATCAATTAAAAAGGATTCTCTGGTATTTTCACTTAAGCTGTCTTCATATCGAAATATAGTGGCTGGAATTTAATATTTAAATTTAACTGCATTTCTTTTATTATTTTACTTATGCTTAAAATGTTTCATAATTTATTTAAATTGTTTTAAATATTAATTTTTAAATATTAATATTGTCATTTTAACTTATACTATATTAAATTATATATTTAATATATTAATATTATTTTGGCACATTTAAATAATTCTCAGTTATATTATTTATTTAAAATTTAACAATTTAATTTAATTTTAATATTTAAAATTAAACAAGTTATTTATAAATATGAAAAAAAATATATTTAAGATTTAATTAATTTGTATATTTAAAATAAATTTTTCATATTATTTGCACATTTATAAATAAAAAATGTTTATTTTTTTGTTTTTAATTAACTAAATGAAATTATGCTTAAGTCTAAACATTTAAGAATTTATTTAATTTTTAATTTTTTAAAGGCAGTAAACAATTATTTTATTTTATTTATTTATTTAATATTTTAATTTATACTTTAACTAACTAAATTGCTGATTTTTTTTTTGTTTTTTTAAACAATTAACTATAAATGTTTTAAAAACTTGAGCTCTATAATATTAAAATAATTATAAAATTTAAAAATTTGAAGTAAGAAATGTTTTTTTTAAATTGTTGGAAATACATTTTACAAATAAAATTTTAATAAATTTGTAAATAATTAATTAATTTGTTATTAATAATTATTATGGTTCAAATATTTAAAATAAATTTCAAATTAATAAAATCACATTTTTAATTTAAATCCTAAGCAACTCACTAATCCCTTGACTATTTAAACGCAAAGAATATTTATTTATTTTTGTTGAGAAGTTCTAAAAAAATAATTAAAATAATTTTTTAATTTTAAGATTGTCAATTTTTGGAATTAAGAAGAATTTGACTTTTGTGAAAGTTGCACGAAGTGAAGACAACGTCAGTTACAGCGTGCAGTCTACTGCCCCAAAGAATTCAATAACTTGTAATCTAAAGAGGAGGGTGCCTGGGGGCGCTTCAGTGGGCGGGGCAAGGATAGAAGGGCTCAAGGATAGCCTCAAGTACATAAGTGACAGAGACAACTTTGCAAAAATTGTGCGCATATTAAAATTCTTGGGAAAAGCTTTTGACATAAATTAAAACTTTTTATAAACGAACGTATGACACACACACACACACACACACGCACACACACACACACAAAGTTTCAAATATAATGAAAAGCTGTTTCCATATATAAAACATACGTAGGTTGCAAAGTTGGGACACCTTTTGTTTCACCAAGACGTGTATCCTGTTAACGTGAGTTTGACTTTCAAGCAAAATGCACTTAGGTTCGATAATTAGATGCAAATAATCGAAATATTGAAACTTTATCGATTAATCGAAAAGAAGGAAGTTTCTTGGGCTTGAAAAATATAAATAAAATATAAAAATTTATATACAAGGAAGGATATTTTTAAATATAAATTTATCGATTAACTTAACTATCGAAAATTGAATATTCTCTTCTTTTAAAACTATCGATGGGCTGCTTTAAAAACAATCTCCGATTACAACTCATCAATGATTGACGTGTGCCGCTAACTAGCCTATTAATTGAAAAGAAATGGCATCCTTAGACACGCCGGATATTCGGATATCCTTGAAGGCGAGCAGCCACTACGCTGAAGCAACGCCCATTCAAGTCCTTTGTATGGCGCGCTGACATATTCGAAGGCTGATTAAAAACTTTTTTAATTAATTTCCATGCCAAAAATAACTGGCACATCTATGGGAGGTGTGGAGCAAGGGGAGAAATGGATAGGTGGCAGGGGGAGCGAGAGAGAAGTGAGAGGGGGAGGAGCCTGTGGGTGGGTACTGCCTGCGAACAACCCACAAAAGGCTACATTGGCCTCAGCGTCAAATCAATTGAACGAAAAGTTTGCCGAGGCTGCGTGTCTAGCCCCGCGGATTCAGAGGCTATACAATGTCTATGAGTGTGTGTGTGTGTGTGTGTGTGTGTGTGGGGGTGTGTGTGTGTGTAAGATTGGCATCGACTCTAATCTATAAGGTACAAGAGACCGAATGAATGTATAGAGTGAAACATTGATATCACTTGGAGCGCCGTCAAGCGGCACATGATTGCCTTACGAAGGACATCAAAAATTAATTTTACTCCATTGCCAATCGTTTTTGTGGGCGGGGCAGATGAAGGTGGAAGGCGGCAGGCAGAAGGCGGAAGCTGGAAGGCTCAGTGTCAAAAATTGTTGGGTAAAAATTATTTATAAGCTTACGTAGAGCGCGACTCAGAAGTCGAGGGGGGTGTGGGTACGAGATAGATGAATAGAGAGAGAGAGAGAGAGAGAGAGGAAGAGATAGATGAAGGGGAGGAGAGATTGACAAGGGAGGGGGAAGCGTTACTATGAAACTGCCTTTGAAACTGTCACCTACGTGATTGTTGGGAGAAGCGCGTGATTTTTGTGCCTCCGACAAAACTTTTTCAATAATATATAAATCAAAACGTCATAAAGTCACGGGCGAAGCATCCGAAATTGCTTCGTCCTTTGCTTTTATTAAAGCAACAATTCCCTGAACGCACACACACACACAACCAGACACACACATAGCAAGACACACACATCACCAGATACAAACAGAGACAGATTTTTAGACAATTTAAGTCGCTATTACTTAACACTGATGTGCATTTAATACATACACACATACACATACACATGCATACACACATACACATACACATATACATATATTGATAAATGTGTGTGTGCGTACACCTGAGCACACTCACCCACACAGACTGCAGAGATAAGGTTACGCCCACACCTGCCAAGCTGTTACCTGTCTGAAGTCTTCCTTCGCGTTTGCCAGAATCTCTGCAATGTCCTTCCTTTCATTTTTTTTTTTTGCCTCTCCTTTCGTTCACCTTCCTTTTTTCACATTCAGGGAAATATGTCACAAAATTTATTGCAAAATAATTTTGCTTCTTCCTAATGTCCAGGACATTGTAGTCCATGTGAAAGACAAACACTCACCCGTCACTTTAGCTATTTAAGGAGCATATCGTCCTCCTCCATCCTCCCCCCTCCCCCCTTCCCACTCTCCCTCTACCTACCCCATCCCTTCCTATTCCATTTTTGCTGCCTTTTATTTTTTAACTTCGTTTTTGTTTTCGTTGTCACGCTCCTTGTGTGTCCTTTCCCCCTTCTGTTGCTGTTGTTGTTGTTTTTGTTGTACGCACATTAAAATATTAAAAATTCCTTTAGAATCTGAAGAATGTTCCTGCTCGAAGGAGCTCGCCAAAGTTTTTCTGCGAATACTCGTAAATATTTTTTCATCATCGTCTCAACCGCAAAACCGCTTCGAGTCTCCTGCGCGTCTCCTGTGAGCCAAGAATAAAAATCGCCTTTGATGCGCTCCTTTTGCGCCTTTGACATCGAAATTGCGCTCAATTCGAATTATGAATTTTTCATAACACAAATTCTGCTGCCTTCAGACCTACGAATGGCCAGTTAAGTCTCCAGATTCTTCGTTCCAATGAGGGCGCAATTAGACCCCAAGAGTATCTCCAGACTCAAAAAAGATACATTTTTAGATTTCATATCTGAATGAAGGGGCTAAGATTGGGGAGAATTGGGGAGCTGCTGGTCTGGATTTAAATATTTTTTTTATTTGTATTTGAACTTAATTTTTTTTGTGTTTAATTCCAATCTTAAGAGCTTCAAGTTTTTTAATAGGTTTTATTTTTTAGATTTATTTTCAAAAATTTTATAATATTTATATTAATTGAATAAATAATTATATAATTATTATTTTATTTAATTATTTAATATTAATTAAACAAATAATTATATTATAATTTTTTTATTTTATTTTTTTATATTAATTATTAAAATAATTATATTATAATTAATTATATTATAATTAATTATATATATTATTTCATTATTTTTTAAATTATCAAAAAAAAAGGCATCAAATACATTTTAAACGTGCATTGCACAGGATCATACAGGCTATGATACGAAAGGGTCTACTTATTGTTGTTCTGACTTCCATATTTAAGTAATTATAAAAATAAAATTAAACTTAAACTTAAGATCTTAAATCTTCATAATATAAGGAGGAAACTTACTCTGTTGATATTCCAACCAAAATGTGTTCATTTTAGGTATAAGGACTCGAAGCAAGAAGATTATCTAACTTAAGTCGGTACACATTATTATCTTTACCTCAAATCACAAGTCATTAAAAAATTAAATTAATACAATTTTAAAATTTAAAAATATTACATTTTTTTATTATTTATAAATGTAATTTTGAAGATGGGAACTTGAGTTGGGAAGAAGCTTACACCTTACAATGATGTCTCCATCAAAGAAAGGATAATTTAACTCGAGCAATAAATCTGCAAATAAAGATAGCTTATAATTTAGTCCATAATAATTTTAATTTAAAAAAAAAAAATAAAAAAAATAATAAAAAAAAGTTTTTCCATTTTTTAAGCTCTTAAAACGGAATTCCGTTCCTTCAACCAAATTCTTTCATAAGCAAAGTTCTTGAGAAGGAACAGTTATATTGAGTAGATCCTTACGTTTATCAATTTATCAATTCTCAAGGATAAAGAATATAGATTTTTGTTGGGCAGTTACAGCATTATATAATTTTTTCCTGATTTTTGATTATTTGTGGAAATTATTAATTATCATTTCAAAAACTTTCCAAAAATCCTTTAAAATAAGTTTTTTTTTTCGGGATCCTTTATATAAAGAATTTTTTAATCTATGCTTAAATCTAATATTTTTTATATATTAATGAAAAATTAATTTTATAATAAAATTAGATTTAATAAAAACTTAAAATTATTATTCCTTAATTATTAATTAATGTGAAAGGGAGTAAAATTCGCAGTGGAAATGCGTCCTTTTGGATCCCTTGGACTTAAAGCTGAGATGAAGATTTCGGTCTTTAAAATTGAAAATACTTTGATTTTTTTTTTTTTTTTATAGTTTTTATTGATATCAAGCTGAGTACTAGATAAGACGTTTAACAGTTAAATATTTGGCCAGTTGGCAACTTTGAGGACTTTGTATTTTAGGCCGCTTTTGGCGGCTTTGGGTGCATTTTTTGGGTGAAATTAAAAGCGAGCGAATGAAAGGAAGGATACGCTGCAATTTGGTGGCTCGTGAAACGCAACATGCGAGAGTCCGAATGTGGGAAATACAAAATAGCATTGAAAGGATACGATACATCGAATGCAATTTTGCCATTGGAAAAGCCGTACGCACGCAGCACGGCCCGGGAAATCCCAGGCACCAAAATTAAATGAAACGAACGCAAAGAAAACGAACGCAAATGTTTGTTGTTGGGCGCTTCAATCGTTTGAATGTGAAATATTTTCACAAATATTTTCAAAAATTCACTCAAAAGCGGTCCTGTGTAATCGTCTGGATATACACATACATATATATATGTGTATATATGTATGTATATGGCGGGCAGGATCTGTATGATCTCTGTGCGAATTTTTATCAACAAATGTAAATCAACGCCGACAGACACTCATCGAGACTGGATAAAGGAGTTAAAGGAGTTAAGAGGGGAGGGGGGATGGGGGATGGGGGATGGGGGATGGGGGATGGGAGGGGTAAGAGTTGGAAGATGGGAGTTGGCAGCTCGGAAGTGAGAAGTGGGAAAAAGAAGCTTGGGCATTGGTAAGAAATGATGGAGGGATGGGAGATGGATGGATGGATGGATAGGTAGAGCGATGGACGGGTGGATGGATGGATAGGTAGAGGGATGGATGGAAGGATGGATGATGAGTGATGAGTGATGAGCGATGAGCGATAAAGTGGTTATGGCTTTTTCCGTATCAAACAAGCCAAACACACAGCTCGATGTCCGAGCTGCGTTTGGGCCCTCCGATTGAAGCGATTGCCTGGTCACCGCATTTTTATTTGTAAATTATTTTTAATTGAAATCGATTGCTAACAGCTTCGCATTCTATTAAAACGAGCCCAGAGCATCGATTAAAATACTCAATTAAATACTTGTTTTTACACCGCGGCTCGACTTTCGTGCAATGCAGTTAATTAAATAAATACATTTTTGACATCGATTATAAAAATAAAAATATATGTGTGTAATAAATATAATATTTATTATTTATATAAAAAAATTGTAAAAAAAATATATTTAATATTTTTGACAGGATGTTAGTTTAAAGAAAAAGCACAAGGACTGCTGCTCACAGAAAACAATGTGTGGGCTTCAAGGAATTCAAAGATAGTTTAAATAATAAATTTTTTTTTAAAATAAAAATTTATTTTTTTTTATTTTAATTCTGCTATTAAATTGAAAGTTCTACCGATGCACTTGACTTACAGGATATATCTCTGTGGGTTGACCAGTTGCTTCGGCCTCTCTTTGAATTTGAAGTTTTCATTCGCTATTATAAAATCTCATATTAAACTTAGTTTCTAATCTAAAACAGATTTTAAAAAATTATTTTAAAATTTATCTTTATTTATAAAAAAATAATATACATTTTTTTACATCAATTATAATACTCAAGACATAAGGCGATGCATTTTCCCTTGTACGAAGGATAGGGATGGCATTTGGGGGGCCTGTTGTGAGGTGAGTTTAAAGCGTCTGCTTGTACGCAGTGTTCCAGGATATTTAGCAGCAATTAATAAGAGCAACTCGTCCTTTAAGCAATAGATATTTATTTCAGTTATTATCTTCAAGGATCTTCTAACCATAGATTTCAAACTCAAGGCTTTAATGCATAGAAAAAGATTATTAAATAAATCACTTATAATATCTCGATTAAATATCCTTTAAGCTTTCAAATCAAGAATTGACCAATAAGTGGATTAAGTCACGTTTAAGGCTTAAATAGTAACCGCTGAAGGGATCTAATTTGTTTGGGATACTCAGGATATATGCACTTTTTTGGGGCTCTAACGTGGCTGGTCTAAGGCAGGCTGGGACGGAGGGTGGGTGGAGGAAGGGGGTATTTTGTGATTTATTAACTAATTTAGCTGGAATATTATTTATGCCAGTATTAGCACCAAAAAAAAAGAAGAAGAAGCGAAGGGTTACACAGACAAGTCGATTTTTGGAATCGTTGGAGGGAGTCGGGAGAGAAAAAGGGATGGGGATGAGGCTGAGGCTGAGGGTGGCCACTTTGTACGGAGGTGGCTAACAGGAACGGCAGCTGCCTGCCACAAGCTGCCTCTGAGGGACAGTAAAGCGGAACATTGAACTTTCACTGCAACAAATAACTCGAGGCTGCAACAACAATGCACAAGTTTGTAAACTTCAAGAAATTTACACCATCAGCGAAAACAGAAAGAGTTTGGGGGACGTACTGCAGCGGGGTGAGGACATGGGGAGGGGTAAAAGGAGTCGGAGTCGGAGTCGGAGTCGAATAGGCGGGGAGGTGCAAGTACTGCTGCTTCCAGATCAGAGACTGTCCAAGGGACCAGCTGGGGAGGTGGGCGCATAGGAAGGAGTAGTACTTAGGTGCATCAAAAGGAGTAGGATGTTTGTGGGTGGTGGATGGTGGGTGGTGGGTGGCTGAAACGAACGCTGCAGGAAGTTCAAACAGCTAAAGAAAATTTGCAGGACTCGGCAGTTTTTCGTTTCCCGCCTCCGTCGCCCTTCTGTTTGCAGCAAACAATCTGTTTCTCGGTATCAACTATGCTTGAAAAATTGAAACAAGCTGAGCAATGGTAGTCAACTTGAACAGTAGAGCATTAGTAACGCCCCAATGGCAGTTAGTACACTGCCCCAAACTGGGTGCTCAGTTTGGGATTCCCCTACAACATTTTCAAGTTGGCCACAACAGGACGACTTGTCGAGAATTGATCTCTACTTGAAGGACTCCCTTAATGTCTTTTGTATGAGAGGTAACTCAGAGGAAGTGACTCACCTGCGATCCCATTCATAGTGATAAAATTGCTAATAAATTTAAAACAAGCTGAAGACTCAAAAAAAATTAAATAAATTACAAATTTTATTCTTCAAGGATAATCGCATATATTTTATGAGATTTTCATTTTAGGTGAAGTTTTTTGAATATAAAAATTAATTTTCCAAGAGAATCGCATCGAGCGATTTTTTTAACTTTCTGTTTATGTCTTTCGAAATAAAATATTTAAAGATATTAAAAAATAAATTTATATTATTAAATATTTTTTTTTAATACAAAATATTTTAAATATTAATGTAGTAAATCGCTTCAAAAATACCCTCAAAAAATCCTTTAAAATTAATTAAGATAAAGACGAAACCCAAAAAAATATATATTATTTTTTGAATTAAAATTTTAGAAATTAAAATATTAAAAATACAAATAAAAAATAGAATTATTTTTATTAAATTATTATTACTATTATTATTATTATTATTATTATTATTATTTTTATTAAAATTAATTTTATAAAAAAAAAAAAAGTATGCCAAAGCTTAGCCCCAATCAATTATTTTTACTTGTATTAATTGATTGCTGTTTTATAATTAAAATTATATTAATTATTTGGAAAATATATTTTTTTAAATATGTTAAATTTAATATATAAATTACATATTTAAATATGATAAGAAATTAAAAGCATTAATGACTTAAACGAACTTTACAAATATCTAAGTGGATTTTATGATCCTTTAGAAATATTTGAATAAATGAATTAAATTTATTTATTTAAAATTTTAATTTTAATTATTAATTTGAATATATTTTTTTTAAATAATTTAAGTAACATAATATTAAATGCAGGTCCTCATATTTACACTGACTATAAAATATTTTCGTTTCACTTGCTCACAACTTCGATTAATAGAGTTTCACTTAAAATATTTAATTAATAAAATTTATGTTTAAATATTATCAAAATATTTTAAAATAATTAAAGCAATTTTTAAACCAAAAAAATAATTATTCTCAGATTGATCTATAAACCTCCTGTAATAAACCCCACTTAACAATCACTTCTCCTGTGGGTAGCCCCCTTGACATTTCTCGGTCGACTGTTTCTCTCAGTGTTGGCAACGCCTTGGCGCCTTGGCACTGCACTGGCAACTCCAAAGTCCAAGTCCAACTCCAACGGCGGCGCGGCGTGTATCATATTTAGACATGAGAAAGACAGATATATACTTATAAACATATAAAGGCCAGGCATAAAAATCGCCCGGGCCGCCCCGCCACCCCCCCCTTTGGTCGTCGTCCTCTATAAAAACAGTTGTAAGCAGGCAGCACCCGAAACCATATTTGGCAACTGAGCGCCAGTTGAAAGGTCTTTGGGCGCCGCATCAGATGAGTTATGGGCAAAGTTATCGGCTTTTGCCTCAGCTCCTCGCAGTGCAATATTTAGTTGCACTCGGGTGTATGTCCTGCAAGGAATGAGGGTAGGGTGGGGGTAGAAGGAAGGAGGCAGTAGGTAGGGTGTAAGATGATGGCGGGCACTACATAAACTGCGTGCTAGATACTGATAATGTGATACACACTTGGACAGCCAGAGAGTGAGGGATCGGGGATGGGGATGGGGAGTGGAAGTGGGGAAGGGGAAGGTCGCTCGTCTGCAGGATGTGAACAATTTGCGAAATAACAAGTTGTGCCCTGCCGGCGACTAGTGAGAGGCGCACAAAATAGAAATTCAACTTAAATAAGTTTAATTGTGGAAAACGGAAACAAAACTTTACTGTTTGACTTTAGTTTTTCTTTTATTTTCATTTTCAGTTTTCAGTTTTTCAGTTTTTCAGTTTTTCAGTTTTCATTTTCATTCATTTGTCTCGTTATCCTGCTTCCTGCTTCATTCTTTGCCTCCTCTTTATCCTTCGACAATAATAAGCCAAAAGTCAACAAATAAAAAAAAATCAAGAAACACAAAAACTTTTCATTTTTCTTGTTTTTCCGACTCTTCCCCGAAGGTAGTTACTATTTTTTTTTTAATTATCCTATTACGATTATTTATCCTTTGATTTCACAGCTTACAGCAGATTCTAAGGATGCCTTATATATGTGTATGATATGTGTGTGTGTGTGTATGGGCTTATGCCTTAATATGAGTTTAATTCTTGGAAATTTAGAAATTGCAGCTGCAAAGTAAACTCTGTTTTTAAGGACATTTTAGATCCTTACTTACATTAACAGGACATTAATTGTTTAATTGAAATATTAAATTAAATATAATTAATTTCATTTTGAGTTATTGGAAGGACTTCCCCTTTGAATATGGTTTAGGCAGACTTGCCGAGAGAAACTCCCTTTGAGCCGCTGGCACAGGGTGTTTCGGGTTAGTTTGGAGGCGGCCTCCACCCTACAAAGGGCCCTACAATGGGGAAGGGAAAGGTGTGGAGTGGGGGCAAAGGTATCTATGTGCAAATTGGATAGCTCACTAATAATCTTTGCAAATTTGTAATAGCGCGAGAAATGGAGCGGACACAAACCTCGCCACGGCACGGAGGTTAAATGAAAGGACGCACAGTCAAGCTCGGAGTGCATCAAGTGCAGTATAGCGAGCCGATTTGGAATGACAGCCACCCGATGATTGCCGTCAATTGGAGGCAAATTGTTTTTGTACCCTGTAATCAAATATGTCTGCGGGGGGATCCTTTGACTGCCGCGAAGTTAACCGGAAGCAGCGAAGTGGCTAAACTCAAGGATCATCAAGAGACTGCGAGTCATCGACTTGCACTTGTAGCTCTCAACTCGGCAGGGAACTTGGGAAGAGAAAAATAAGGAGTAAGCAAAAGGATATTTATTTTTTATATATTATATTTTCGTTACTTCAATCTGTGTCCTTAGACAGGGTATTTGGTTAGTTGTTCATTTTAGACGTCCCTTCTGTTACTTGCATTGGTCGTGTTTTTGTATTTGTAGACGCTTTTCCTCCCGCTTCTCCCCCCGCTTCTCCTCTCGCTTCTTCTCTCGCTTTTCCTCCCTCTTCTCCACCCGTTTTACCTCTTATTTTCCCCATTTTTTTTTTCTTTGTTTTTCATTTTTTGGGTCCATTGGCCGCTGCCTTTCTGTGTGAGTGGAATCCAATGATTTTTTACCAGATCAAGTCGCTGAAGGCTGTTTTTCATTTCCAGTGGCCGTTCCCAGCTTAGCAGCGGCATTTTCAATTCAACTCTCGGTGTTCGCTCTTGCCCAGAATGTCTGTCGTTGTGTGTGTGTGTGTGCGATGTGTGTGTGCGGTGTGTGTGTGTGTGCGGTGTGTGTGTATGTGTTTCGGTGTGTTTTGGTGCCTGTATCAGTGGCCATGGCTGCATCTGTGTTTGGTCCCTAGTAACTCTGCCAGTACTACGGCAACTGGCAACTGGCATCTGGCAACTGGTAACTGGCAACTGGCAAATGGCAACTGGCAACTGGCATCTGGTAACTGGCATCTGGCAAGTGGTAACTGGTAACTTGTAACTGGCATCTGGCAACTGGCATCTGGCATCTAGTAACTGGGAACTGGGAGCTAGCAACTGGCATCGGGCAACTGGCAACTGGCAACTGGTAACTGGTAACTGGCAACTGGCAACTGGCGTCTGGCAACTGGGAGCTGTGCTTGGACCTGTGTAACCACTGGACTGAATTGTCAAAAAACGATTTCACTGTAACACCGAAAATGGAAAGCAATTTCACAATCTTTACTGTCCATGATTGGCGCTCAACGTTGGTGTTTCTATTTTGTTCAATTGTTTTCTCCTCTTACCCCTCTGAGCACTCCGTCCCCTACACCTCCTCTCTTCTTCTTCCATTTTTCTAAATGTTATGTGCACAGGTAGCATCCAGTTGCTTATTAACATCACACGCCTCTGCCCCAATCTGCGTAAAGGAAGGATTGGCCGTGGGGATGAAGCGAAGACCAAGTGTTGGCCCAGCATTGGCCTCCATTAAAGGACAATGGCAATTGGCCAAAAAATGCATCGATTTAAAAAGGTTGCAAAGTTTTCGGATGCCAACTTCCCACATTTATTTTACTTTCCACCCCCACATCCCCTTCCCAACACCCGCACACAGGTGCACTAAGAAATGCAATCAAATGCACGTGGAGTTACCTATTTGGCCATTCACCAATCAATTGTCCTGCGATTCCAAAGGATTGAGTAACTTTTGAATACTAATGATGCAGTCGCATTTTTCATTCCTTCTGGCAACTCGCCCGAACACATGGCCGGAACTATGCTAATCCCTACATAATACTCTTGCCGACCTCAATAAATGGGCTGGTCGGGGAACGGGGATGGGCAGGGGTAGGGGTGGGGGAAGGCAAGGCATTAGCATTCAAGGCCCTACCTAATATGTATTTGGATTACGCGATCAAGTCTGAAAAAAGTTGCGAACTTATCTAAAGTTTCTTTCCTCGTTCGAAATAATGGCTTACTTTTATAAAATGCTCTTTACTTCTTCTTCCACTTTTTTTCTTTTTCTTCTTCGTCTTTATTTATATTTCCTAATTTATATTAAAGTAAATAATTATCTTAACTTATCCTTCGCTTCTCTCTTCGTCTGTTATATTGGGCTTGGCGCAAAGCTGAAGTTTCTGTCCTATAAAAAATTCAATCCATTTTTTACTTATCCCAAGCTTCTTCTTTCATTTTAAATAAAGTGAAGAATTATCTTAACTTATCTAAAGTTTCTTTCATCGTTTGATTCATTCATGTTGCATAACAGAAATACAAACTAATTTTTTTTAACTTATCTTATTTTTTTTTTCTATATTTACAATTAAATGAAAAATTATCTTAACTTATCTTTCGCTCCTTCCTTCATCTGTTAAAATGCACTTGGGGCAAACTCCCAATTCCTGTCCAATAAAAATATCGATATTCTTTTTACTTATCCCAAGCTTCTTCCTTCACTTAAAATGAAGTTAAGAATTATCTTAACTTATCTAAAGTTTCTTTCATCTTGCATCTTAACTTATCTCAAGTTTCTTTCTTTATTTAAAATTATATTAAGAATTATCTTAACTTATCTTAAGCTTCTTTCTTTGTTTGTTAGAATGGGTTTTCGATTAATTTCTATTTCAAATCTATAACAAAAAAAAAAAAATTTCTTTATAGAAAAATCTCTTTACTTAACTCGAGCTTCTTTCTTCAAATAAATTCAAATAAAATGAATAATTAACTTTACTTATCTTAAGATTCTTCCTCTAAATATATGAATATCCACGAACTTTTATGAAGAGTCCTTTTTAGATATATTCCAAAACGTCATAGAACTTGAACTTCTGTTTTGCTTCAATAATGTGGATCTTAGCTTCTCTCTTAGACAGAAAGAATAAGGAGAAATTTCTCATTTAAAGTTAACTTTTTAAGAAATCAGGACTTTCCGATAGCTTCCCTGAGAACGTGTTCTTCTGAGGGTTAAGATCTGCAGAAGTTCAACTTAAGGCGTATCATATTTTAAAAATGGGTTTTTTAAAATATATATAATTTTAAAAATTATAAAATTTTTGAAAATTTGAGAATAGTTCACTTGTTCACCCAAAGACAGTCCTCGATATACGCAGGACATTCCCTAGGATAGTTGACTCAAAAATGTCAAAGTGAAGTGTGCGGTGAAGTTTCGTCTCAAGTGCGTTAAGGACAGCGCAGTGTTGTGTGTGTGTGTGTGAGTGGAGTGTAACGGTAGCACTGAAAAGGGAAATTGTACTAGGAAATTTGCCGGAAATTAAAACTTGTGCAAAATAAATCGCCAATCCTTGAACTGACACAGACACATAGGCACAGGCACGGGCACGGGAAGATACACTGAAAGATCGATGCACTCACTCACCCACGTACACACACACATATATATTAATATATATGTATGTATGTGTATGCACAAAATATATATAAACAGACAAATGCACCCACACACACACAAACACACAAACACACATACAGATACACGCACAAACACTCGAACGGGTATTTGGCATAAATGGCGGCCAAGTAGAAGCAAAGCTTCTACATATTGCCACAAACCCCAGAATCAGCTCAAAATTTAAAGCGGCTAACACCACCGACACCTCGTCTGACTGGGGCCAGGAAATGGCTGGTGCTCCCCGTTGTCCTGTGTGCCGTCCACACCCACATCCCCCCCACACACACACACGCAACGGACAAGTGCTGACAAGTGCGATATGAAGCCTTATATGTAGGCAAAAAAGCCAAATAAATAGCTAGAAATTACATGAATTCACAGATATCAAATGTGACATATACATACATATATATATGTATATATGATAGGTGTGTATGTGTGTGTATGTGTAGGTTTAGTTAATTAAAAATCGACTGTATTCCGTATTTAATATATGTATAAAATCAGTGCCCGAACTTTTAAGCGGCAAAAGATTTTTCACTAGAAGCTTTAATCAATAAACACTTGTTATCGATATGTATTAAAATAACGATACTAAGTCATTTTAATTAAAGCTTCAATAAATCAATCTAATTGATGGCATTAAAAACGGCCTTCAAATAAAATCAATCAATTAAAATTTGGTGAGAAAAAGGCCAACGACGCAGCACTGTTACCACTTCCCTCCCCAGCCCGCTGAACACTCGGTCCGTGGCTTCGTAGGAAAACAAGTGCCGGAGCGTTTGCTCATTCCGTCGGATTTGGCGCTAATGGAGTGACAGTTGGCAAAGAATTATTAGATTTCCTCATGCATGGCGCATTTTAAATGAACTGCAGCGTCGAATAATGCAAGACGTGATTGTCCGAAAAATGAAGCAGCCCCCCACCCTCCACCCTCTACCATACCCCCATCGTCCACCTAACATCATCGCATCAAAGTTGAATCACAGTTAATTTCCTTAAATGACCAACAATTACATGATGTTTACCCCATGCCCCATGTCCCCAGTCCCATATCCCATTTCCCATGACCCATGCCCGATGCCCGATGTCCGATGGCCGATGTCTGATGTCCGTTGGCCGATGACCAATGCCAAACCTCAATGCCTGATGCTCTGCCCGATGGCTGATGGCTGAGGATGGTCCCAGCTCGGACATTGGATTTGGTCTCGTTTGGATTAACTGCCAAATTTGAGATGCCCACCAATTGGGAGATGCTCAACGATCATGAAATTTAATTTCCTTCATTTGGGAGAAACAAAAACATCGCTACTCAATGGCCCCCACCCCCCGCCTGGCAAGTGACTGTGGGTCCTGCCAATTGATTGAGTAGACACCAACATGCGATGCCCAGCTCAATGAGTACTTTGTGTGAATGACTCCCATTCATTCACTTGTTGCTCACATGTGGTGTGACTTGTATAATGAAGTATTCCCAGGATAATACGATAGTTAAGTACTGTTATCGATATGTGCGGGTAGTTGATGGATTATAGGTATAGATGTGATTATCGATAACTTTACAATCAACATCGAATTAAGTTCTCTTATTTTTGCCACTCACACTCAAGATATTCATTCAATGAATCATTAGATGAATTTGATTCATTTCAAAATATTCATTTAATGAATCATTAGATGAATTTGATTTATTTCAAAATATTCATTCAATGAAGCATTAAATGAATTTGATTCATTTCAAAATATTCATCCGATGAATCATTAGATGAGTTCGATTCATTTTAAAATATTCACTCATTAAATCATTAGATGAATTTGATTCATTTTGTGAGTTGACTGAAAATCATCGCTTATAGCTTCAAGGTCTCAGATTAGCCTTGATGTTGCTGCTGTATCAATAAGTCGTATTTAACTGCCTTCACTCACAATTAAATTTGCGAATCCTTTTCTAATTGTCCTTAATATTTCCTTTCAACCTAATTGTTCGAGCTTCGAGGTTTAATTTCATGAAGCCACAAACTGCTTAAGGAGCTATCAGAGTCGTTGGGGCTTTACTGGGAAGGAGACTGTGGCTGAGACTGAGGCTGAGACTGAGACTGAGGCTGAGGCTGAAGTTGGGCGGACGTGTGCTTGAGTGCCTGGGAAGTGGCTAAAGGAGCAGAGGAGTGGCCAGGGTAACGCCCAAGTCACAGATGCTGAAAGTGTCTAACGTCTGTCTGGTCGTATTTAGTTTGTAAGTGACCAGAAATTACACTTCAAACAGCAAAATCCCGAATTATTCTCGTTTATTTTTCCTGCTCTGTCCTGTCCTGCCTTGTCCTGCCTGGTTCTGCCCTGTCCTGCCTGGTTCTGCCTTGTCCTGCCCTGTCCTGCCTGGTTCTGCCCTGTCCTGCCTTGTCCTGCCCTGTCCTGTCCTGTTCTGCCCTGGGAGTTGGATGAGACTGCTCTGGGGATACTTGGGGCCAATTGTTGCCGTCAAGGACCAAAGCTGAGTCCTCCTCTTTAGTCCGCCCCATGCGACATTACTCTAACTTATCTGCGGCTCAAGCTCCGGCGAAATGACTCTCATTTCAAAATTGTTATTGAATCTTTGGTGAAGTAAATAATCCTCGTTGAAATGAGCGCGAAAGCCCGTTGTGGCCGCAAAGTGGCAGCCAGCGTAAAAATGAGGGAGCAAAATCGTTATTCCTGTTCCCCCCCTTTAATCTTCCTCCCCGCACCCCTTTTGCCTACCAAATGTCCTTTAGCCTTCACTAAATGCGTCCAAATTATACGCAATCATTTAGAGCTTAACCAAAGTGCGCCATGTCGACGGCCTAAATGGTGTGGGTGGGGTAGGGGGGATGGATGGGGGTGGTTGAAGTGAAGACAGTGTTGCCCTCCTCGCAGTGGCTATCCATCCCAAGCCCCCCCGCCCCGCCCACTCGAATATACGATGACAATGTGTCATCGTAAATTGTTTAACTGCACAAAACGGCTACGAATTTTCCGGGGGTATCTTCAAATTTATAACTCAATATTAAACCGTCCCCATTGCATTTTCAGTTACCAGTCATACGTACACGGACCTCACTTTCAATAGGTAGCACCACACTCACACTCCTCCGAACCCAACCCACCCCCCCGCCCATCATTCCTGCGGACCTCCGTTCGGGAATCACCTCAAGCTTCTGCTCGTAGCTCTCCGGTCGCCAAGTCACGTTTTTAATGAAATTCGGAAGGTGGTTTGCTTTTGTTACATGCCTCGACGTGGCACGGGAAATGTCAACTACATAGTCTAATGTATTCATACACACACACACACACACACACAAACACACATATATATACATATATATGCATTTATCTATACATGTATATATCAAGTATATCATTTAAATGGAATCTGCTTGATCTGCGAATTCAAATGGAGAAAGGATAATCCAGTCCTTAAGTCCCTTGAACTTTAACTCTGAGTTTCCTTTCTTCTTCTTCTTTTTACTATTTTTAATTTTATTTTTATTATTATTTTTATTATTATTTTTATTATTATTTTTGATTTAATTGGTTAATCAAATCGAAAATTAATTAAATTTAAGCTTAATTCCTGCAACTTGAATTACTTACGCTTAAGCCATAACCTCGAATCATCTTTGACTCTACCCTATAGTTGACATGTCCTTAGAAAATGTCTACTTAGAATGTCCCTTAAAACTCAACCACTTCCTTCCTTCACTTCCTTCAATATTTACACCTAAAATTGATTCCTTTTTCCTGGGTCAACATTTACTTGCAATAAAAGCTTTCACTTTAAATGACTGAACAAGCAACTCAATGCATCCAAAATAAAAATAAAAATAAAAATAATAAAAAATCATTTTTTTTTTTTAAAGAAAAAAATCTTAAAATTTCAGTATTATTTTCAATTTTAATAATTAGCTTAAAGTTTTGACTGTCTTTGATGGAAGGTTGTACCAAAAACTGATTCCAATCCTAAGCCGCACTTAAATAAAATACACTGAAAAATATTGGGGGTAGGCTAAGTAAAATAGAAAGTGAAATAAGTTTTAAGAAGAATGCAATTAATTTTGTATTTTTTTATTTCACATCGAATTTAAAATTAAGATTAAATAAGTAACTGCTATTAATGTGAAGCCTTCGGTATGGGACTTGCCATGTATTTAGAAGGGATTTAATTGGCTTAAAGGATGAAAAAGGATACCACATCAAATCAAAATATATACTGCACACATCTAAGTTTTTTCTAGAGGTTTAAAATTCTTTTAGTGTATAATTAAATTAATTATTTTAATTAAAGGAAAATATTAAGATTTATTTTTAATTCCATCTCAATTTTTGGGTTTCAGGCAAAATATGAGAATTACTTGAAACGTCCTGTCAACTCTGCTCATTCTGTGAGTTGTAACTGTGTTGGTATTTCCTTTTTAAGGACTTTAATTGAGAGATTATTTTGAAGATTTTTTTGAGATTAATTTCGTCCTTTCTTAATACACTTTTCAACACTGTTTTGGTAGCATTCGAGTAGCAGTTTAATATATGGGAATTTCAATATGAGAGTTTCAGTTCCCAAGCAGCTGTGAGTCTCAAGTCTCGTCTTGAGGGAGGATTCTGTTATGCCCTCTTATCCTTCTGAATGTCATATGCATAATTTGAGCACTTATAGAGATTTTCTCTATTTCTCTAAGTGTATTCACGCTCCCAGATAATGGCTTGTCGGCGTGAATTTCGGTCTATTGGTTGGTTGAAGTGCGCAGTCAGATTCTCAGTTGCCGGAAATGAAAGTAAAAACAAACAGCGCTCAATTTGCTGTGCAAATAGGAAAATGTTTAAAAAGTAAAAAAATAGATTCGAGGAGCGAACATTATGAGAGGATGTCCTAAAAGCCCAACCGCCAGGACGTTCATTGGAACCGTAGGGTTGGGGCAGGGGGGAGGGCAGCGCCTTCAACGGGCAGTCGTCCGTTGGTGACGAATGCGTGTGCAATGTGTGAACAGCGAAGGCGGCAAAGTGTCGTCAGCTGCAGCAGTGGCAGAGGCAGTGACGATGGCAGTGGCGGTGGCAGAGACAGTGGCAGTGGCCGTGGCAGTGGCAGTGGCAGTGGCAGAGGCAGTGCCAGCAACAGTGGCAGCAGCAGTAGTACAATTTATGACAACTTAATTGATTTACTTTTCGTACGTGACCAGAAAAATGAAAATTGCATTACGTTGGGATTTTCTTTGGGTGGTGTTCCGCTTCATCTTCTCTCTCTGAGTGTGTGTGTGTGTGTGTGTGTGTGTTCTTTTTTTGTCCTGCTGCTATAGCCGGAAATTCTATTTCAATGCTGGCTCCTATTGTCCTAGCCTAGTCCTAGTCTCGCTCGCATCTCCCCCCCCCCCTTCTCTGCTCCAACTCAGCCCCAACTCAGCCCCCGCATTAATAGCGCTTTTCTCCGCTGGCAGAGCCAGAGGCGAAAAAACACAGCGAGTGGCACTTCATATAATTTATGTATAAACATTTATACATTTGTACTTTCGGGATGAACAATATCTGTAATTTCTGTTACGAGCTGGCGGTAAGGACGTGTCCCGCGGTGTGTACATCAATTTGCCCGCTTTTGTTGCGCTTTAAGGGGATTTCTTCACTCCAAAAATACGAGTATCTGTTTTGGGGGGATGACACGTATCCTTCAAGCCTACAGAATTGAATTTTGTTAATTGAGGTTTGATTTTTATATTTATTATAAAAACTATCGGCCAAATATCGTTCATCGCTTGTAAGCAAGGCTTCAAGGCTTTCTTTAATAATCCTTCTTATATTGAAGGAGGACTCATTTTAGAACTGAAAATATGCAGTTAAAAAATAGTCTTATAAATATTTAATTAGTTTTATTTTCTTGGTATCGAAGCTGTTATCGATAACTTTTAATTTACCAAGGTTGAAGTAAAACAAATTTAAATCCTTCGAGTCGCATTGTGAACGAATATTTAAACTTATCTATGAAATGGCCCGAATCCTGGACCTGAACTGCTTATGGGTGTGGGTGTGGGAGTGGGTGTGGGTGTGGGCATGGTCCTGAGCCTGGGCCTAGATTATGGACTGGGCGCCTGTGTCGACAGCCTGGCAACAGCTGCTGGGAACATAATCGCTCAACGACATCCCCGTGGCAGACACAAACAAATGCTCGATTCGAGTGTTGCTCGCCTCCGACTTTTGTAACTTCATCTTGAACTTATTTCCGTTTGGTGTGTGTGTGAGTGTGGGTGTGTGTGGGTGTGCGGGAGGAACCACCAAACTTTAAGCGAATACCATTTGAGTTACTTAAGCATAGCCAGTTTATCCCATCTAAGTTCTTTTGACCTTTTCCTTGGTCCTTTTTTCTCAGTTTTACTTCTGTGTGTGAGTTTGTTTCTTTATGAGCAAATGTGTGTGTGTGTGTGTGTGTGTGTGTTGTGTGTGTGTGTGTGTGTGTGTGTGTGTGTGTGTGTGTGTGTGTGTGTGAGTGTGCTGGTTGTGTTGCAACTTTGCATGGGTCGCGGCGGCTGACTTAACTTTCATATTATTTGCTTCTTACGACTTAGCTTGCAAATTGCGCCTGCCGCACGGCCACCCAATCTCCCCTTCCCCCCGGATGTAACCTGCCCTGCAAATCGCCCCCCTTAAACCCCCCTCCCGCCCAGAACGCTCCGCCTTCTTCTTTAGTTATTCTCTTGCTGTCTCCTTCTGCTTTCCACAGCATTCAGAAAAGTTTTCGAAAAACGCTTCATCAATTCACTTTGACTGGCTTCGTGGAGCTGCACTTCTCCCTTCCCCTTCCCCCTTCACTCCTCTCCCCACTCCCTTCTACTTGACTTATTTGTGTTAACTGCACGCAGGGAAATTCACATTAAGACACACACACACATATATACATATATCACACGCACACACACACACACACACGGGCATGCACACACTGACTGAGCCTTTCTTGCGGCTACTTTGACTTAATCGCATATTAGCGGCAAGTTTTTTCTATACTTAAGAAACCACTTAAGAAGTCGTTAAATAATCAATGAAAGAGATTTTTACGACTGACTTTTTCCGAGTTGCTCCTTTAACAAATTCATTCTATTCCCTTGCCAAAGGATTCCCACCCTGCCTCCCTTCCAGCATCTCATACATATGACATGCAATGCCAAGCAACTGAAGTGCCGTACCATCTACCCTCGACCCTCTATGGTGTACCCTCTGACGGCTTACCTCCTATGGTCTACCTTCTACTCTCTACCCTCCGACGGCTAACCCTCACGGGTCTACCTTCTACCCTCACCCTGTCTACCCTCTCTGGTCTACCCTCTCCGGTCTACCCTCTCCGGTCTACCATCTCCCCGTCTACCCTCTCCGGTCTACCCTCTCCAGTCTACCCTCTCCCCGTCTACCCTCTCCGGTCTACCCTCTTCGGTCTACCCTCTGCGGTCTATGAATTTGGTACGTGTACAAATCAACAGCATCAAAATGCTATCCACAGCCCTCAGAGCGATCAATTTGCAATCAGATGTCCAGCGGTGACTTCATCTGTGGCAAAGGCAGAAACCGAAGTAGAGGCTGAGGTTGAGGTAGAAGCAGAGGCTGAGGCTGGGGCTGGGGCTGAGTAATAAATGATAGAACTATGAACAGCTATGATTCAGTGTCCGATTTCGTATGATGATGATTATGGAATGCCCTCAAGCGCTCAGTTCATTCAAGTCTAGTCCTAGACACGCACTGAGAATAATTTTGGGTTAATTATTGGGCAATTATGTCACTCATCCTATTATTATCCTGTCTGAGCATGTCCTGATATATGTTGTATGAAATACATGTCTGACAGACTCTATGGATGCTCAAACTAATCAGTATATAAAAATCGCAGAGTGTCCTTAAAAATTATGAGTTCATTTTCAAAGAAAGCCACAAAGCCAAAGGATTCAATTTGAAGTGTATAATAAATCAGATTGTCCTTCAGGTGCATAATCAAACACAATCTCAATCAGACATAAAGCGACAATTATCAATGTTGGAAAGGATTAGTTTCGAGTTTGGAGTTCGGAGTCCTCGTATCGATGCTCTGTCGCCGAGACTGAAATTTGTCGTGGCTAATCAAATTTATTGCCAGGGAAAAGGATTCGTCGAAGGATTGGAATGTTTGCAGTAATTAAGAAGTAAAATATTCCCCTTTTCTAAATTGAGGTTTACCCAGTTTATGGATTTAATTTTTTTTTTTTTATTAATCCCTTTCAAATTGTACTCTGCACTGACATTGGCAAATGACAAACAAATGCCAAAGGACGAGCGAGCACCTTTCCTTTATATTTCGAACAACGTTGGGTAATTGAGTGGAAACTTGAATCGATTTTATAATTTACATACAAACATATATACATGCCACACACACACACACACACACACACACAGGCACGCACATATAGAGATGTACCCTTTTCCGCCAGGACAAAAGGTATTTGCGGGAATCAAAACGGGACTTGTAATAAAAAGTCGAAAAGGATGCGAGAAGGAGGCAGCTTCTGTTTCTGACTAAAAACTGAGAATAAATAAAAGTCGCTTTGCTCCGAATGCAGTTAAATGATTGGAAAATCGGTGATGTGTGCGTGTGTGTGTGTGTGTGTATGGGTGGCGTGTGTGTGGGGGGGGTGGTGTGTGGGTGGTCTGAGTTGTTGGTGCTTAGGCAGGGGATGGGGTATGCCGGTAAATTTGAAGCTGTCATAATGTGGCTAGGATTATGATGATGATGAGGATAATGATGTAGGGGTAATTATGATGATGATGATGATGATGATGATGATGATGATGAAGCTTGATAAGCGCCACAATTAAGAGTCTTAATTCGTTTACACAATTAAGAGTGAATTTTAATCAAGTTGTGTGTATTGAATTGCAAAGTTCTTGGTATCCTTTTGTAAACAGTTTACCGTTATATTGTTTTTGGCATCCTTCGACTGCCATTTCATATTTGCCTCTTTATTTTTCCTGTTTTGAACTTTAACGCTGACTTTTATTGCATTTGATTGCTCCTTTCTACCCAATACGTCATTGACTTTGATTTTACTTTCGGTATTGGTTTTGTGGTCCTTGCCAGGCAACTTTCCAACTGCCAAATACCGCAATCCAACACACACACACACACGCACACACACACATATCGATACACGATAGAGAGATGGCAGCCCAGTGAGTCAGTGAGTCAGAGGGTCGGACAGTCATTTGTATTTCCACGGAATTTTCTTTCAGGCAGTTTGATGGTTGCGAGTCCTTTGTTTGAGGATTTCATACAAATGGTTTGGAAGAATTGCTTTAAGTAATTGTTTTTCCATCTCCTCTTTGAACATTTTGTGATATTTCTTCTCCACATCTTCCTTTTCTCTCTACATCTTCTTTTTCTCTCTTTTTTTTTGACTTTTCTTTTACGAGTACTTCCGGTTTATCCTTGGCTTCCTGCAGCTGCTCGTCCGTGGCATTGGCTTCACTTTTTGCAATTGCCAAAATTCTAAAACTCAGCCAATTTATTCCTTTCAGCCTGTTTTATGGTCCAAAATTGCAAAGTCCTTAGAATCCTAATTTTTTTTTTTCCATTTCTTTCTTTCTTCTAATGTCAATAATGTTTCTTTAAGGTGCAAATGATATGTTACATTGCAGGAGGAGGAGATCAATTTGGTCCTGGGCAGGGACATTAGAAGCAATAGAAAATGGAAAGGACAAAAAGAACTTGAAATATTCAGAAAGATGTTTATCGTCCTTTTTTTTAAATGATTTAAATTCCTTCCTAATCAAAATTCGTGTTTTGATTTAGACGGACACAATTTTATTTCTTCTAATAAAATTCTTGTAGTTAAAATAAAATTATATTTAATTTAATTCAAAATTAAAAATATTTCCAAATTCCTAAAATATATCATCATTTGACCACAAAGGATAATTGGATATAAGAGAAAGGATAGAGACATTATTTGTACTCCTCTGTTTTCTATGCATCAGAATTAATTGATTTTTACTTTGATGCAGGCAAAGCGCGGAATAAATAAATTTCAGAAAAGGATTTTTTTTTTAAGATTTAAAATATTATTTTTTTGATTTAAAATATTTTTTGGAATTTCGAATTTTTGATTTATAAAGCTATCAATATTTTACACTTGGAAATCTGAATAGCCTATGAGAAGGAAGGACCTCTGTTTAGCTTTGATAACCTGCAATATTATAGGTATTTAATTCCCACAAAGAAATTATTTTAATCGTTATCGATTATTTTTATAGTTAAAAAAAATTGTAACGAATTAAAAACTAAATTTCCAATATTTGAATTTTAAAATTATGCCACTTGACTATCAAATTTGAAGAGCATTAAAAATGCTCAAGGAAATATTTGGATGAATATTTCTCAGCTTTCGGCTATGTCCTCAATTACAAACAATCACCAATCGATTGTTCGTATTTTCCGATAACATCGATAGCTACATTGATATCGAGCCAAGTGCAAGCAAGGATAACGAAAAATGCAATACTCGATCCTCAGAATCAGTTAATACGTAAGGCCAGAAATTGAAAATAACCTTTATGGAAACGCATTGTATGTGTGTGTGTGTGTGTGTGTGTGTGTGAGTGTGTGCCGCTTGTTTGCGGGGGAGTGTGAAAGGTGAAAGGTGGCAACTGCTGGAGTTGGGGGAGCAGGGACTGATGGAGGGGGGGTGGTGGGCAGCACGTGTGGCAACTTTAATCAGACTCTGACGAGCTCGGCCCCAGCAGTCGATGCCCTTGCGGCTCTGCCTGGAAAGGTGGCCGATTTAACGCTTTCGAGCCAAACGCTACTTTTTGCAGTTTTCATTTTACATATTGCCCTCGGAGTTGTGTATATATTTTTGCTGCTGTTGTTGGAGTTTTATTTTGCATTTTTGTTTGTTGTTGTAGTTGCTGTTGTTGCTGTTGCTGTTGCTGTTGTTGTTGCTGTTGCTTTTTTGTTTGTTGTGCTTTTGTATTTTTGCCAGCTTCCTCGCCTGGCAGGCTCTCAATGTTGCTCTAAGAGCGCGTCAGTGTCTATGTGCTTACAGCTGATGGGGAACTGGATGGTGAATGGGTGGAGTGGGGGTGGGTGGTGGCATATGACGGGGGGAGTAAGAGAAAGGGGAGGCAGCAGCAGGAGAAGGACGAGCTCATCTCTGGGCTGGCGGGCTAAAAGGCAGGCTGTGAGGTGGTAGTCAGATAGTCAGATAGTCAGGTAGTCAGGTAGTCAGGTCGTCGGGTCGCCGGGTCGTCAGGTCGCCGCCTATCTGTTTGCGCAAACTGCCTGCATTCCTCTCTCTATTTTGCACCTTTTGTACGTTTTTAATTTTCCTGTTTTATTTCCGGTTTTACGATTCCGATCTCAAATCTAGATTGCAATGGCTGAGCGTCACGGCTGCCGTTGGTCTGTCGACCAGCTGCCAGTCAGTCTGCCGCATCGCAACTCCAACTAGCCTGACTTCAATGCAACACATACCCCCCCTTCCCACCATCACTCATACACCCTCTTGTGCCCCATCCACGAAGCATTCCCCCCCCCCCCGCCACCCCCAAACACCTCAACGCCTCCACCAACGTTGGCCAAAGCCAACACATTGCGACGCTTTGCATCGCATAATATTTTCACTTTAATATGGGGTGTCCCTTTAAAAGCCGGCATAAAGCTCAGTTCCCATCAAACCACTTAAACATTTGGGTCCTGGCAACTCCTGCAGGCTCTCCAGCGGGCGCCGTTCAAAGATAAGAGACGAGCAACATTGCGTCGCATGGGCTGCCTCCAGTTGCCTTCAGTTGCCTTCAGTTGCCTCCAGTTGCCTTCAGTTGCCTTCAGTTGCCTCCAGTTGCCTTCAGTTGCCTTCAGTTGCCTTCAGTTGCCTCCAGTTACTTCGAGACTTCAACTAAAGGACTCAACGTTGGCGGATGGACGGCGGACAGGGGGGTGGCCGGGCAGGCGGAGGGATGAACATTTATGTGCTTAGCCACCTTTGTAAAAATATTTGCATAAAAAGGTCAGTAGCACCTTTCATAGCCCACTGAAAATATGCTTGTGTTGGAGTATTTACACCCACACACACACACACACACACACACACACACACACGCACATATACACACACTCTTGCACACCCATCGCAACACATATGCCTGTCATTAGGGAAGCAGCGTCTATTGTCGAGGAGAGCCCTATTGATATTGAATGGGACACGTTAAGGAGCTTTACCTTGACCACGTCAACAACATTTGCCAGGCGTTGCCTCCTCCTTGCATTATCCTTCAGGACATATGATTGCCATACAATCGTCCATTTTGTCAAATATTTGTATGGAACCCGCAAATGATATGAGACCCAAGTCATATTTACTTCATAAAGAAAGTTTACTGTCAACATATTTTTCCAGCTTGACATCGAGTTGTTAGCAGTTGCCACATGCAACACACGCACACACACACACACACACACACACACACACACACACACACACACGTCCCTCCACGGACAGTTACAGCGAAATTCAATCGCCATGGGAAAGAGTATGACGGGATGTTTAGTTTTGGGGGACACCAGCGACAGGATATGGCCGAGTGATGATACCTTGAATCCTGGCAAATGTTCGCATAAGCAAATTGAATAAGCAAACTGATGAACTAAAATTAGTTAGTTATTAATTCTAAAATTCGGCTCTAATTAAATATAAAATGCCCGCTAGTTTCCCAGTCCCTCGCTTACAGGATATAAAAACCAGTTAAGCAAAACTGACGGTTGATGGACAGTTAACAAAAGGACCAGCGGAAGTCGAGAGCCAGAAATACTATCTGCATGAAAAGAGAGCGAAGGGAGGAGCCGGGAAAGGAGAGAGAGAGAAAGAGAGAGAGAGAGAGAGAGAGAGAGAGTGAGGGGAAGAAATGAAATCTGTGTAAATGTCAGAGAGAGAGCGTAAGAACAAAGGATATAAAGGGTATTGTTAACAGGAGTGCCCGCTAACCCGCTAACCTGACTACAGCCAACCACTCGTCCAACCTTCACCTGCCACCCACACCACCCCCACCAGTCCCAGCAGTACCCCAGGCACACCCTCTTCCCCGCAATGTTGGCCGCTACTCAACGCCAGCTGCTGGCCTCAAGCTGCCAAAACAAATAAGTTTACTGTTCGGGCTACGCTCCGTACGGAGCTACACGATTATCCGGTTACTGGTAGCTCAGCTCCAGTTCGCTCCCCTCCCCTCCCCTCCCCCCAACAGCTCCACCAGTCCTGGCAGATTTGTTGATAAAAAGATTGACAGCTCTGATAGCCGAAATAATTAATTGAATGAAAATGCTACAACAAATGCCTTTAATTAGTGTCGGGTTGCCGCTTACCCAGGACAACGCTGGCTTCTGGCTGCCAGGACATGGGGGGGTGCGGGTGGTGTATTGTCTCAACGTCTGTCCGCCTGTCTAACTGGCTGCCTGCTTGTCTGCCTGTCTAACTGTTGGCACTGATTGGCCATATGTTTTCCTGTTGCTGGTAATCTGTATGCGAGTCCTGAATCAACGAGTGGCAGTTGGGGCCATAATTGCGGTGATTAAATTTGGGGAATTGTAAAAGGATAAACCTCAAGTTGTGTGACTTAAGCTTTGTGCTTCCTAATCGAAAGTCGTTATCCTTTTTAAGGATGCCAACAGACCACTAGCCTCTCAATATTTGTTTAATGTTGGATATTCCATGGGTCCATCAGCTCAACTCCACACAGGTTTCCCCTAGGTTTTTCCTAGGCTTTCCCTAGGCTTTCCCTAGTTTTTCTTTTTTTTTTTTAGTTTTTCGCCATTTACGGCTGTTCATTGGAAGGTGAAAGGAGAAAACAAAAAATCAGAGGGCTTCGTGTGACTAGTCAACATCCTGGAAGCCGCCAACAAGTCCAAGCTTTTAATAGACGCATCAAGGATGAGAGGCATGGGAACTGTGCCGGGGCTGGCGTGTTAGCAACATCCTATACAGGATGGTTACTAAGGGTGCTGTACCACGTCGCGATTTTCCATGAAAATTATTCAAGCTGAAGGATATATGATAATTTCCGACGGAAGTGTAATCAAAAATCGCTTAGACAACTGAACGCAAGTGTTTGCCTTTTCATGCTTCATGTGCGACGCGTGAAAGGTGGAAGCCCCAAAAGGAATACAGCCATGTGAGCATGTGTGTGTGTGTGAGTGTGTGTGTGTGTGTGTATAAGTTTGTTAGTGCTTAAATGCATGATTTAAATGCTTTCATATGTAAACAATTGCGTGAATCTAAAGTGATACGCGAATTACTTGGCAAAACCCTAAGCAGAATGTCCTTAATGTCTGATTGTGAGTGGGAAGCATGTGAAGTGAGGGCTTTGCATCCTTTGATTTTACAAATATAAGAGATAAGAGATAGATAGATGTATACCACATATCCTTTGAATTGCCTATTTAAGTTGTTTTTATATTAATGTCCTTTACATTAATAAGTCCCTTTGAATTATTAGCAAGGATCTAGTGATTTGTATTTTAGATTAGGGATATTTTTTTGGACTTACTTTCTTTTGATTCACATCAAAAGGATAATTTTCTGGTCTCATTTTTTGCAACATTTCCCGACCAATAGAAGTTCCTTCAGCTGACATTTGGCAGCTTTTAACGTCTTTTTGTGGATGCCCCAGAATGCATCCTGTACACCTGACATTTCGGTCATCGGGAAAATTTACGGTTGACTTAACTACATGCACGAACACATGTTCGAGAATTAAGGACTCTTATAGGGATATCGGCACGACTAGAATATATCCTGTATCTGTTGCAAGTGCAGGCCATGTTATTGGGACCTTTGAATTTAAAATATAATAAATTTAAATAAATTATTTAATAAATAAAATAAAATATTTAAAAAAAATATAATATATAATATTAAAAATATTAAAAATTAAATAAATTAAATTAATTATAATTATATATAATTAATTATAATTATAATTTATTACTTTTAAAAAATTAAGTTAAATTCAATTAAATAAAAATTAAATTAAAAATAATTTATATTAAATAAATATATGAATAATAAATTAATAAAATTAATTAAAATTAAATAAATTGTATTAATTTTTTATAGACATTAAATAAAATTTAATGAAAATAATTAATATTGAATAAATAAAAAAAGAAAGATAATAAAATTAAATAGAATAAAATAAACTTATATCCAATTAAATTAAATTAAAAAAAAAAAAAAATAAAAATTAAATTAAATTAAAAAAATTTTAATTAAAAATTAAATTAATTAAAATATATCTTAAATTATTTTTTAATCAGGACTCTGAAACGTCTTTGGCAGCTGTCGACCATGCCCGACGTTTAATTTCTCAGATACAGAGTATTGAATGTGGGGAACAATTGGATATTTCGCTTTTACCGTTAAGTACTGTCCTTTATTTTCAATAATCCACTTTTCCATTGCCTTCTGATCCTAGTCTGCTTTTGTGAAAATCAGACGGCAACAGCCACTGAATTGGCATAAATAAAATATAAATAGTATTCGATATATGCCTCAATATATACATACATATAGATATACATATATATATATATGTGTGTGTGTGCTATTATTAGTATTCACTCTGAGCTTTTTTTGGACCTTAATTCCGGACAAAAAACAAACGATTTAATGCCATAAATTCATATTTCCATCATTCAATTTACAAATGGCTCGGCCGGTCGCATGTGGTCAGTAGATTTGTGCTGCATTTCAACTGAATAATTGATAAAATTTGGCACACACAAGTTTATTTAAGTGCATCATCGCACAACTACAACAACAACAACAATAAGAGTTGTAATAACAACAACAACAACAACAATCGAAATCAAACATAATGTGAGAAGCACCGATTACTGGGCGGACATTACGAGATGCGTGATGCGTGATGAGCGATGAGCGACGAGGAGAGAGCCGAGAATTATTGTTGATTAAAGCGCTCATTGCTGGGGCATTGGCACATTTTGCCGTCAGCTTCAACCTCAATCTGAAGCTCAACTCATCCTCAGCTTTACACCTTTCGAAGGGGATTGAACGTAAGCATGGGTTCGGTCTATGGCCAGGGGGAAGGAGTGGGGAGTGGTAGTCGTATGAGTGTATGGGAGTGTACTCTGTATGGAAGGGGTGGTTGATGGGTGGTGGGAGTTGGGGGCTGGGTAAAAGAGCAAACGTTATCAAAGCCAATTGCTTTCGTCTGTCATTGACGCTGACGCCGTGATGTATGCAACAGAAAAATGAAATATACAAAGTGGAATTGAAGTGGAATTATTCATGGGATTCCCTCGCTCCCTCTCCCTCTCTCTCTCTCTCTCTCTCTCTCTCTCTCTCTCTCTCTCTCTCTCTCTTTCTGTTTCATACACGCCATCTCTCCTTCTTCTCTCCTGGCTACTGTGAGCTCTGTGCTGGGCCTGTGAGTGAGTTGCTCGGAGTTGTAGATGGCGGCTTTGCCTCTGCCTCTGCCTCTGCCTCTGTCCTTTCCGACACTCGAGGCCGGAGACAGCTCACACATGGCACTCATCTATACATCGGAATGGTGATCGGTAGTTTTGTTATTCGTCCTGTTAGGTTTTTGGTGCACTTCATTTTTATTTTGCTTCTGCTCTTGGCCAGCAACAGCAACAGCAACAACAACAACAACAATCTCGAACAATTCTATGCAGGATGACATCGTTGATGCTTTTTCTGTAATTCCTTCTGTCCTTTAGTCCTTCTGCTGTTGCTGCTACTGTCGGTGGGCCGATGCAGCCATCAGCAACAACGACTGGGAATAGTAAAAGCAAGTGTACGTCCTTCAGTCGGCTATGCCCGACTGATGTATACCCTACATTTGAGCTGAGAATAAAAACTTTATTTAAAAAATAAAAATAATTTTATTTTAATAAGTGGAAAAATTTACCAAGTGGAAAATATATTTCTATATTTTCCATTTGTAAATGAGTGTCCTTATTCATGAATTATTCATTTATAAATATCTATGTATTTATATCAATCACTATTTTTTATTTAGTTTTAAATAAAAAACTGAAATATTTTGGATGCAGGACTAAGGTAAAAAAATCTTGGCCATTTTCAAATTTAAGCTAAAAATATAAATATATTTTTTAATTTGTATTTGTTTAATTTAATTTATATTTTATTTTATTCTTTATTATTTTATTTTTATTGATTCATCCTTTTGTCATTGAGGTCGAAGGATTCATCTTGTTTCAGGTTTAAATTTTAAATTAACTGCAGGGTATAACAAAAATCGAAGGACTGCAAGTCGAACAATGGAACAAATGATGGGAGGACTAAGGGAGTAACGGACTGAATGATTGACTGACTGACTGAGTGACTGACTGAATGAATGACTGACTGAGTAACTGACTGAGTGACTGACTGAGTGACTGACTGACTGACTGACTGACTGACTGACTGACTGACTGACTGACTGACTGACTGAGTAACTGTTTGACTGACTGAGTGATAGACTGTCTGACTGATATAATGGCTGCTGAGTGACTGAGTAAACTGAGTCATTGACTGACTGACTGTCCGACTGGCTGAGTAACTGACTGAGTGACTCAGTGACTGACTGACTGACTGACTGAATGGCTGACTAACTGATTGAGTAATGACTGACTGAATAATTGATTGAATAACAGACTGATTGATTGAATGGTTTACTGATTGAATACCAAATGACTAACTGACTGACTGACTGACTAACTGAATGACTTAATGGCTGACTGACTGACTCACTGACTCACTGAATCACTGAATCACTGACTTACTGACTCAATGACTGACTGGCTGACTGACTGACTAACTGATTGAGTAATGACTGGCTGAATGATTGATTGATTAACAGACTGTTTGATTGAATGGTTTACTGATTGAATGCCAAATGACTGACTGACTGATTGAGTAATTGAATGAATGACTGTATAACTGACTACCTGATTGAATGACTGTCTGCTTCACTGATTGAATGACCGACTGCTTGACTGATGGAATAAGTGGTTGTCTGATTGATGGAATGACTGACCGCCGTCGGTCTGGCAACTGAAATAACTGTCCATCTCTCGATATCCTTCCTCGCTTTATGATGTCTGTTTTCGTATATTGACGTTTGTTGTTTGCCGTTGACAGTTCCCAACTTAGCTTGGCCGAACCCCGACTTGCAGGTCCATCAAGGCACACACACACCTATAAAATTCTATATATATATATATATAAATATGTATATGTATGTGTGTTTATATGTATGTGTAGCGTCTGGACTTTTGGCTGCCAGAGGTCAGTACGGGACAATCGAAGGCTGCATGTTCACTCGCCATTTGTATATCCTGGCAACTGTATATATCTGCGTATGCATGTATGTGTGTGTGTGTGTGTGTGTGTGTTTGTGTGTGTGTTTATAACTGTATTTCTGCGAGCAATCAATTTGCAGTCATCAACAGAACACGCAATATTCATTCTGTTAATAGTTAGGCCACAAAGATAAATGCTCACAGTGGTCAAACATGATTGGGGCCCAATAGGATGAAGGGCTTAATGCAAATACACACACACACACACACACACACGCACACACACAACTTAAAGTTGTAATTTCGATGGATTTTTGTACCCTTTTTTTTGTGGCCTCATCGCCATTGCCCAGCAATAAAATTGTTGTGAATATTAATTGTCATATTTATGGCTTTATGTGCGAAGGACTCATTCGCCTGGTGAGTGGGAGTTCTTTGAAGCGGTCTGTTTTTATTTTATAAAGGATACCGTTTTGTGTTTGTAGATGCTTACAGCATGTGGGCCATGACGCAGGTGCAAACCACGAGGGTTAACCGGGCAGTTACCACTATTAAAACAAAGTTGACCTAAAGAAATTTTGGTCTATGAATCTAGGATATTTAAGGATCAGTTTTTTCAATTTTATTATCCTTAAATAAGCAGGTTCCCTTATATTCTTATTTCTAGTTGTCTTTATCTATTAAAGGAGTAAATTAATGTAGTTTATTTATTTCCGTATAAGCCTTGAATTTATATATAAAAAAGAAACTGAAAAATTTGAATTTATCCATCCTTTGGAGCCTGCCAAACAAATATGTCTATTAACTTAAAAAATATTATTATACTTTAAAAATATTATATATTATTTATTTTTTATCTTTGACTTGTTTTTAGCATTTTTCGTCTTAGCCTCAGTCGAGTTTTTGAAACTCTTCGTGCAACCCTCGTACGCACATATTTGCTTACCTTTCCGTATAATTAAATCCATACGCAAACTTAGATGTCAGAAGTGTTTACCTATTTAAAATTCAATTGCTATGAAAATGTTGTTAATGATTGTCAAATAGTTTTTATGTCACATCCTGCGTAGGATCCAGGATCCGATGTCAGACTCTGTATGTGTGGAGCTGACTATATGTCGTCCTGAATCATGTTAGTTTCGTTTGTATTAAAGTGTCATATTGTTTTAACCGATGTGTCAACAGCTGTGTACCAACAGAATACAAAAAAAGCCCACAGGACATTGGAGTCCTGGGCTTGGTTTTGCACAAGTCGGAAAAATGTCGAGTGGTTTTGCCCATTTGATGTGTCACCATAAAAATAAATGCATCTGAAAGGTATTTCTAATTGGAAAGGACAGTGAAAATGTTAATGTCATTATTTATAAATGCGGTTTCCTTACATTGCGGTTTTTCTTAGAATCCTTGCCAGCTTATCCTTGCATAAACTAACATCAACTGACCGCAAGACAACATAAACAGATTTTCTTTTCTAAAAAGGAATGACGCATGCAAGTGCCACCCTCTACACTTTCCGTTCTTCAAAAAAAAAAAAAAAAAATAATAATAAAATACTGCACTACAGGACTTTAGATGTCATAAGCATGTCCTTTCACTGCAATCATAAACCAAAACCTAGTTAACAGGATGTGTTGCTGAGCGTGACATCAAAACTATTTCTTTGTGCAGTACGAAGGTGGCGACAGGATACTTAAAGCCACAGGATACTCTAGCCTTTCCAGCATGGGGTTAAATGAACTATTCCTAAGTCCTTCTTCATGGGAAGGACCTTTTCAAAACATTTTAATTATCCTTCTTGTGATGTTAGGTCAAGTTGTAAAAATCCTTCCTTTTTTATAAACTGCAGGATTCTGGCAATTGGAAATGAGCTCTGCAATGTATCCTTTGGCCTTAATGTATATAAATATATAGATTGATTATGTATCGAATGAAGGATTCTGCCAGAGTTAAACATATCCTGTTTTCAGAGCATGCCAAAAGTCCCTCCAACTATCGCCTCGTCTAACTCGTCCGGGTGCCTTTTGATGTCCTTCGACTATGAGCTGCATCTGTGGTAATTATATTCTATTTTTACAGGGTATTTATCCCGTCGACTTCTGCCTGCTTGTTT
Organism: Zaprionus lineosus; assembly: GCA_035044505.1. Taxonomy (NCBI): domain Eukaryota; kingdom Metazoa; phylum Arthropoda; class Insecta; order Diptera; family Drosophilidae; genus Zaprionus; species Zaprionus lineosus. Next base: position 1,284,379 of record JAWNNX010000676.1, read on the forward strand.
GTCCAATGCATAAAGAATGAGCTCATTATTTTTCGAGTAAACGCGTCCTGTCAAATTCAAGGAGCAAATCCAGTTGAAAACAAGTTTTAAAATTACAAATTATATATGCATAAAATCCACAATGTCGAGGACACCAACTGTGCTCCATAAGTTGACTCCTTGGCTCGGGAGGACAATTAACGTGTGTACATATACATGTCTCTCTGCATGTATGTGTGTATGTGTGTATGTGTCTATGCATGTATGTGTGTATGTGTGTGTGAATAAATTTTAAAGTGGTATAGGGATGGCACAATTAAAAGGGTTTTTCCTTGATATGTAGTTCCGCAAAGCCTTTGGGCAGATAGACCACGCCTACCCCCACACATGTCCATGAGCGAGTGTGCGTGTGTGTTTGTGTGTGTGTGTGTGTGTGAGGCCAAAACGTGGTCGCAGCTCTTAACAATAGGCAAAGATAAGTAGCGGAACGGCTGCTCACAACTTTTTGTGTAGATCTAAAGTTTTTGAGACCATATTATTGTTGGGCTGCCCCCAACCCCAACCCCAACCCATCGAGCCCCACCCAACAGAGCCTCCACCTCCTCGCTTAGCCCTTACCACATGTATAAAGTATCTCCGCTGCACCTGCAACCGTCTGTTGCGGCAACGCCCCCGAGCATCATTTTGGTTAGAACAATTAGAGGGTCCCATATGTGTGTGTGTGTGTGTGTGTGGGTGTGTGTGTGTGTGGCGACAACGCCTGCTCTAGGGGTCTTAATGAAAGGCGCAAAAATTATGAACTTTGGCCAAAGATGAAAACGCTTTTAATTTGCAAACACAGTCAAAAGGACGAAGAGTATAACCCACATAAGAAACTACCCAGGGCCCTTCCCGGTTTCCAGCCTTTTGTCCAATTTTGGGCAAAGCCTCTGTTTCAGACACTCAAAAATCCATGAAGAATAAACACAAGCACACACTCACACACACCCACACACACTCACACACACTTGCAGATGACAACAATGACAAAAAATAAATGAATTTAATTTTTATAAAAATTTTCATTTTTCGTTGAGTTCCTTGAAATTTTCTAATGCAAAGTCTGTTCCGGGCTAGAATTTCCTTTCGCAGGATGGGAATTATTTTTAGTTCATTTGCAAAATTACAAGGACATTCCAAGCATATTGAAACAAAGTAATATTCCTAAAGATGATTGACGTAAATAAAATAATTGAAAGGATTTCTTTGAGTTCCTTCGAATTTCAGTTTGATTTTTTTGGTTGGTGAATCGAAAAAAAGGATTTTAGTTTGAGGTTTGGTTATAAATTGAGAATAGTCCTTAAATGATCGACAGTGTTACACACTGATCTGCTGATACTACTGTTGAATATCCTTTTTATAATTATATATGTATATATTGTCCTGTATGTATATTATGTACATATATCCCATCATATAAATAAGTTGAAGCCTTTTTTTCTTTAACTTCAAATTTAATTTTATTTACCGTTAAGTCTCTGTAATATCTTTAGATCGGTTGTATATATAGGCATATATAAGTATATATAAGAATATATAAATATATATAGCCATACATAAATATACATATATATTTTACTGTATACAAAAAGAGAAGTTGGCTGTCATAGATTCTTTCCCCCATATCAAGAATACCAAATGAATCCTTTATGTAGATCTTTTTTTATTATTTAAATTAATATTTTCATCGTATGAACTTTGAAGTCGATGCTTGATTTGCCATCCAATGATATTCCTTTTAGATCCCATTTAGATTCCTTTTAGAATTTAGGCAGTTTTCCATCTTGAGACTGAGCTGTCTTTGAGTCGAGGGCTCAGTGGAAGGCGCGAAGCAGTCGGATGCCTGAAGAGCGATTGGCGTGTCACTGGCCGCTGATTTGCTGGAGTAAACAAAAGGTGAAGTTGGGGAGCGTCGGCAGAACCACGTGTTGAATGCGCTGAAATGTAAACAAACGAACAGAGTGGTGAGCCGAGCAGAGCCGAAGCAGGGTCGGAGCTTCGGTTGCTGTGATGGCTGTGTGGTGGCTGTGCGCTCGTGCCCGACGACGTTTGCCAGTGCGAGTGATGCGAGTGATGTGCGACTCGACGCGACGTTTGAGTGAAACTTTTGGCTGGCGTTCGGCAAAAGCTTCAACGAGCCGAATGCACCGTTACAGTCCCCGTAGCTGTCCCAACACCAGCACCAGTTCCCACGGCCAGTGCCGATTTCCACTGGCTGCCGGCGCAGCGGCCACGGAATGTGTTGATGTTCCGTCGCAGCGGAATGTGCCGTCAGTTTGTTTGCGAACGTTGACGGCATCGGTACACGGGAGCGGCGACCGCAGTTCCAACAGCCAAAATATTGTCCAAGTCCCACAAGTCGCATCATCCGACCACAAATCGGACAATATCTTCAACCCACTTATATATATATATATATTTATATAAATATATATATTATTTTTTTTTGGCCCCATTTGTGATAGATAATTGAAATCTGAAAGATACATCTCTCTCCGATTCCATGGACTGTGACGAATAATTAATTGAAAGTGTCGTCGCCCACGCGGCTTGTCGTTTATGCGGTGCGTGAAATTAGGCAAAATATATTCATAGATACTTCGGGCATATAAATCTGTCATCCTTTGCCTTGCCATATTGACACATTTAGGGCACTAGTAGAATTTTATGTTGCGACTGCTCGTAAAGAGGCGAACGTGTGAACGGTTTGTGAACGTGAAGATCGCCGCCTTCGAAGTACGTCATCAGTGATATCATCCGCCATCTGACTCGCTGACTCTCTGACTCTCTGACTCTCTGACATTTCCAATCAAAAATCGCAGTTTCTGTGAAAGTCACGATAAACTCAAATTCTCAATTGAATTGAGAAAACTCATTGAAAAGCGTTTCTGACATTAAGACGCACGGTAAGTGATTTATTATCGTTGGAAATCAAAAGATCAGAAATCAAAAATCAAAAGATTTCAGAATTTTAATGTCAAAAAAAATGTTCAAAAGTTAAAATTTAATTAAGTTTTTGGAATAGAAAAAATTGAGAAAAGTTAATCATGATTATCCCTATTCCTTTTATTGCGGTAGATTGTCAATTCAAGTATTTAAATTTTAGAGGGGAGAACCGCACATAAAGAGTGTCGATTTGAGGTAAACTTCATGGCATAAACTTCGTATGATTCTAAGTAATTTGAGAGTTTATTGTCCCAACGCGTGATTTGAATAAAAATGTTTAGCAATAAGAATAAAACGAGCGACTGACTACTAGCAACTGGCAACTGGCAACTGGCAACTGGCAACTGGTAACTGGTAACTGGTAACTGGCAAGCAGCCATTGTCCTTTGTCCACTGTCCTGTCGTAATACACGAGTACGATACAATTAAGCAACTACAACACCTTTAAAAAGGCGTGTGTGTAGGAGCCCCGAACAAAATATGAAATTGCTCTGGAGTGTCCAGAGTGGCCAGAATAAGGGCCCTGCCATTTATCGCAAGGACATGGGGCGGGGGAGGGGCGAAAAGTCCGTAGACACCGCAACGAATACGTGTCCGACCCACATGAACTGCTGCGTACATGTGTGTTTGCTGTTGTTGATAACTTAATAGCAGGACAATGCAATACTTTCCATTTACGTATAAATGGCCAAGTGTCTGCCAGGCATCCTGCCAGGGATCCTCCGCCCATCCTGTGGCCCCTCGTCGTCTGCCCCTAAGCGTGTTTCCCGTCTAGTTATTGCTAGAAATAAGCCCACTTCGCTTAAAATTACCCATTGTCAAGGACTTTTGAACAACTTCATATAAGTTTCCGTTTCCGAAAGTGAACATACACTCACACACACACACACACACACACGCACACGCACACGCATACAAGTGCAGTCTCACACACACGGGCAGACACACTGCCGCACGCAGAGAATCAGCAACCTCAACACTTAGGCATTCAGGCACACACACTCACACACTCACACACACACACTCACACACACACATACATATAGACAAAGCGGTGTTCACATTTGCATTAATGTTTGTAGAGTTTTCCAATAAACGTTAATTTATGTCCCGGAAATTATCGTAGTATCAAAGTGTTTCAAAATTTTCGAGCTACCAGAAAATAGGGACGATTGGCGACAGGAGCTGAAGGATCTGCTCCTGCAACTCAAATATATTAGATTATTATAGGATTCAGATTCAAAACAGAAGCTGAAGTATTATGGAACTCTTCCTGCAGCTCTGGGCTATATAGAATCCTTGGAAAGTTGGAATAAAAGTTGCGAAGGATTACTTTCGATTATCCTTTTTGGAGGCGCGTGTAAAATTTGCATAATTACAGTGTACAAAGGCTGTCGACATCGTCAGGATCAGCCTGTTTTAGGTATGAACGCACAGAATGAGATTTGTGACTCGGTCTATGGGTTAAGGGGCAAGGCCAGGGGGCATAAGGCATGAGGCATGCAGCATGAGACATGCGGCATGAGGCATGAACCATGAGGTATAAGGTATGTGGTATAAGGCATGACGCACGAGGCACAAGGCATGAGGCATGAAGAATAGAGCAAGAGACATGCGGCATGGGGAATGAGGCATAAGGCATGAGGCACGAGGCATGAGGCATGTGGCTCATGGCACATGGCACATGGGACACTTGTGGTGACCCATGTCGTGTGCAAACATATGTACGTTTTACAGTAATTTTCTATGACTATCGCTCGCAAATAGCACCTACGACTGGTGGAAGGACTGCAGCCGAAAAACTTGCAGCATATGTTGCATATGTGGCAATAAAAACGTGTGACACACAGCAGCAACAGCAACAACAACGAGAACGTGCAACATTAACTAAGCGCCAACTTCTGAGTATATCTCTAACTTAACTAAAACTGGGCGTACGTGCCAGATGCCGTCTGTCGTCTGGATGCCCTCTGTTATCCTCGCCCCCGTCACAGCACCCGTTCCAGGACCCGCCTCAGCACCCGCTTCAGCACCCGTTCCAGGATCCGTTCCCGTATCCGTAACAGTTACCGTTACTGTTACCGTTCCCTCAGCCGTTCCCTGAACCGTTCCCTCAGCCGTTCCCTAAACCGTTCCCCGTGCCGTTCCCTCAAACCGCTTCCCCCCTCCCCCTCCACCCGTAGACCAGAGACCGAGTGCAACTAAATAGTTGCCGTCCTTATTTCCGGACAGTAAACCTTTTGCCATCCCGCCATTCGAGTGCGTGTAATAACCGGCTGTCTGCAGATACTAAATCAACTCGTTGGGTATTTGCATTCCGGCTCTCGACTTGGTTGGACCCTCCCCACCTACCCGACTATCCGACTACCCGACCACCCTACCCCCCTAGACTCTAGAGCTAACGGGACACGTTTCCCAAGCGCCATTACGGCAGTCTGGCAGCTTGTCCGAGTACTTTTTTGAGATTATGGGAATGTAGTACTTATAATGGAAACGTTTGCGCTTCTCTCCAATCCTCGACTCTACGAATGCTTATTATCCTGTCACACCCGAATAAACACACACGCACACACACACACACTCATCCACAGTCATCCACCCACCACACACGCATTCACAAAGTCTGTTAACTCTTTATATCCCAGTGACCTACCCAATGAGTCCTTCGTCCAACTTTTGATATTTACAATTTTTTTCCATTTACCCAAGTCCAATTCACTTTCGGAAAATCTAAGAAGAAGGCAGCGCGATTTTAATTAAAGCTCTGACTGCGGACTCTGACTGTGCCTTCGATTGGTTAACCCAGGGTGCAGTGCAGAGCAAAGGATATTTCAAGGATAAAATAGATTCCATTAATTAAAAACCAAAAATTGTGTACTTTTCATTAAAGAAAATCCCAGCCATTGGAATAAAAACGCGATTCTATGAATTAAAGACTGTAATCAAAATATGTTTCCTTTATATTCTTGTCCTTTGAGTCCGAAAAAAGGAATTCGAGTCTGATTACATTTTTCAGTTTTATTCAAAATTGACTGTTCTTTGAGTTTGATTTACTAATAAAAAAAATCATAATTAAAATTCGATTCTCTTTGATTAATATCCTTTGACAAGCTGCTCTTTATTAATAAATAATTAATTAGCTAATTAATTAATTAATAAATTAAATGTTGAAACACTTAAGTTTCGTCCTAAATATCGAAATTCAGTTGATGTTCTGCATTACCTAAATTAAAATTAAACTTATAATAATTAATTTTTTAATTGATATTATAAAAAAAATTCAATTCCAGGACCTCCCTTTTATTCCTGTTTTCCCTTGGCTTCAAGCTCTGAGAAATTAATTTCTGAGCGTCAAATGAAAATCATATTTATTCCCGATAATTTTATATAGTTTTATTATATATGTATGTAAGGAATTGCAGGTGTGCTCAAAATATCCTTTTTTTGAATTTGTACTTTCCTGTTAGAATCTTCGATTTGCTGTAACATTTACACGTCCTTTTTGTCCCTGGGGGAAATGGAAAAATGTTAGCGATTAAAAATAAACCCATTCGATTGAAGGAAACAAGTCAAATTCATTAAAAATCTCTCTTTCATCTCGTCCACGTCGGACACATGTGGCAGCGGACGCAGGACGCTGCACGAAGGACGACAGTACGAGAAACCCCAAAAATGTTCATTTGCGAGATTCTTTGTTTGGTATTGTAATTTAATTTATTTGATTTGACTGCCGATTTTATCGACCAGACACATGTATATATATATATATATATATATGTATATGTATATGTGATATCTGTGTATATATGTATGTATGTGTATGTGTGATATGCGATATATGCGTTGGCGTGCAAGTTGCTAAACCTCTTTAAAATCCTTTCCCAGTGGCATTTTTTATTCGATTTGAAAGTAATACTTAAACCGAAGGATAAAAAAAAATTTTAAATATTGAATTTAAATTAAACTGAGTACTGAATTTTTTAAGAATTCAATCATTTCTTGTAATTCGAGGAATGGCTTAATTATGCGATAAAAGGATATCATTTTATAGCAGTAATAATTATAAAACTCTTGTGGGAAACATTGGTTTGATTGTGGGGATATCCTTTGACTTAAAGAAATAAATTTATTTATTTATTAAATTAATGAATTTAAATTTCTTAATTTCCCTTCCTTTTTTATTCCCTGGAGCTTCTTTGCTTGCTGTAGGGTATCCACAAGTCGGATCTAAATTTATTTCCCTGAACGATTTTAAATCTTGTTTATGGTTAAGCGAAAAGTGTTTCTTGATCGGTCATCAATTAGTGTCAGAGTAATGGTTCGTTCATCAGAAAAATCACTTATCCTTCATCAGGAATTGATTCATCAATCGCAGATCTTTGGGTCCTCCGATCATTCATTATATCCACGCAATTTCTTCCGCCCGCAACCGAGGAACTTCAAAGGGAATCAAACTTGAGCATAAGTTTTCATTTGACATGTTTATAAAAATACTCGATGCTACAGATATATATTATATATATATATATATATCGATATATTTCCCAATTTTATACACTTGCGAGTTTTGTAAACATTTTATTTTTTTTATTGCTAAGCACCGCCAAATTGGCATAAACAAGGAGATGATCGGGCGACTATAATAATTAGCCAAGTGCCATAATCCCAATATTATGAATCCTCTGTACGTAAGTTGATTCGAAGTGCATACACCCACGACTTGGTGGGTACACCTATATATACATATATATATATATGTATATGTAGTTAATGACCTTCACACATCCAGAGGCATAAATCTCAGAAAAACGCCTCGTACTTACGAAATAAATAAAAATAAGTTCTTAAAACCAAAGCCGAAACCAAAAGCAAAACAAAAAGAAAATCAGCAATGAAAAGAAAATACTAAAAGTAAACTAAATAGGAAAAAAAACAAACATAACAAAAAAAATCAAAAAAAGAAAATAAACTAAAGCACATAATGGAAAATGGAAAATGGAAAACTGAAAATTGAAAATTGAAAAATAAAGCAACAAAAGTTAATTCCACATTTTTATTGAGCACACGAAAAGTGTTTTTCTTTGCTCCGCTTTTCTCGCCAGTGAATGGCCATGAGAAGCCGCATGAAAGAAAAACTTATGCACAAACTACACACTACAATTTTGTATATATTTAGTTCATATTTATTCACCTCACCTCACCTCTAGTTTATTTTTATACCCTGCATCCAATCGACACTCAGCCACGGGGTATGATGGCAAGCCAAAAACTGAGCACCGCCTGACTCACCGCCTGACTCACTATCAAATTGGACGCACCTTCAGCCTATGACTTTTTTCGATATATTTATTTTATTTTTTATATATACCCTGTATACCCTGTATACCCTGTATACCCTGTTATTTATTTAAGTCCAACAGTTATCTCATACAAACCTTCGATTTATAAAAAAAGTCTTGTTACTCTAAGGATTTCATTGCTCTCCGGACTGAACTTCCCTGCCTCTTATATACCCTGTACTTCCGGAAAGTGTGTCATACCGATCTGTAGAGCTCTTAAATTTTCCATACAACAACCCGAGCAGATCCCATTGCCTATAAAGAACATCTCCTATGATGCAACATCAAGCAACGAGTGCCAAGAATCATGTGATTCACACAACGTGGCTGGAACCGAACTCGGATGTGGATTATATTTTGATCTGGATTCGAAAATCCTTTCTATATTATTTAAGAAAGATCCTTTTAAGTCCTGCCTTATTGTATCCTCTCTCCCAAAACTCTCTCTTTGTTTTGTCAGCCGAAGCAACGGCAGGATCTTCAGCCTTATTGGGGAATTCCTCAAGAGGCAGCCACTTGAGTGGAGTGTCCTTATTTGTTGATGAACTCTACTTGCAGTATAATATCGGGACTATATTATCAAGGAGCTGGGAGTGATGGGGTGGGGGGAGGAGTGGAGAGCGGTCTTTGATTCGATTATTTGTCATTTTGTATGCAGTTTGAAGGGTAAAAAAATAATTTACCTGATGCTCTTTAATTATTTATTTATTTATGGGCCTACAACAACAATCAAAACAATAACAACAATAAGAAGAAGAAGAAGAAGAGCAAGAAGAAGAAGAGGAGGAAGAGTAAGGGAAAAAAAGTGTGCGTCCATAATTTATTCATTTATGACATTTTATTTTATTCATCATGATTTCTTTTGACAGTCAACTTAATGAATGCACAGAATTTGTACTTGACGGCGACGCTGGGGCAGCCCATGCAAGTGAATGCATCAGATTGCATATCCATAGCTATCTCCCTCTCTCTCTACCACTCTCTCCTATACTCCCATACTCCCCCCTTCTCTTATTCTCGGCGTACCTGTGTGTGCGCTGTGGATGCCAATTTACATATGCATTTATGCATAATTTAACAATTGCACGTGTGAAGTCGCCATCGCCAACAACTGATGCCACTAAAGCCATCAACAGATGCAACTGCAACTGCCACTGCAACTGCTACTGTTGCTGCAACTGCAACTGCAAGTGGAAGTGCAACAAAGCTGAAGGTACAGCAGGGGGCAGCAGGCGGCGGCAGGGGGCAGCCAATGGTGTTGATAGGTTGGGGGATTCTGCTCATCTATCTGTCAGTATGCCATTCATTTAATACGCACACACACTCACACTTACGCCCACACTTACACTTACATTTACACTCACGCACTCACTCACTCACACACTCACACACTCATACAAATGAATATGTAAATACAATGTTCAAGTGCAAAAGATGGGCATTGCTTAAGAGAAGGTCTTCCTCTGAGCACACAACTTGGCTATGAATGTGTTTATATATATAAATTATATGTATATATATATATATGTATATTATATATATAAATACATATACATATATATATATCTATATATGTAGAGGTGGGTCTAAAGACCGGAGCAACTTTTGAGCAGATATTTTTACACCTTTCAAAAGATATTTAAAGTCTTGTCTTGACATGTGTTACACGTCAAATGAGACACACATCTGAGTAAAAAAACATATACAAGAATATGACAGATATATCAGGGAATATATATCTATATATATTTATAAACATTTTATATGTAAGAAATAATATAAATATATTTTTTAAGCAGCGCTGCAAATTCTCACTTCAATATGAGTTTCTGGGTTTTTTTTTTAGTCCTACAAAAAAATAAACAAAATAAATAAATAATTAAATAAAATGCATATTTATTATTATATTAAATAAATAATAATTTGCCCCTATTTTAATATTAATACAAATATTAATTTTTTAAATAATAAATAATGAATTTATTCAAATAAATATTGAATTAATATATATATAATATATCACGTATACGCGCTGTGCACTCACAGAATATAGAAAATACACGTAAAAGGGAAAAAGGAATTATTCAAAATTTTATTTAAAAAATGCACTCAAATTGTTATTTATTTTTTTATCTTTAATTTTAATATTTCCATTATCTACTTATAACCGCAAAAGTGGAGCTAATCAACTTACGCGCTGCATTCGCATAATATTTAAGCACGGGATAAAAGTAAATACTTTCGCATACTGAAAATATACCAAGTAATGGCGAACTGTAAATGGAAAAAGTAAAAAAAAAAAGTAAAAAAAAAAAAATAAAAAAAAATAAAATAAAAACAGCAAATCTCTTGAATTAAAACTTTTTCTTCGTTGTTACTAAATCAGAAGCCATTACCTGCACGCAAAGGAACTCTGAAACTGTTAAAAGCTTCTGAATTAAAACAAAAAAAAAAAAAAACATGAAAAAAAACGCAACGTGCGTAGATATAAATAATGAATCCGTAGATCTCGGACGTTTTTCATATTTGAATAATTAAAGTATTAAAAAAAGTTGAAAACGTAAGCTAAAAATCAGGACGAAACTCTGAACAGATTTGGGAGCAATTATTTTGTATGTAACTTTTGGGTGTCGGAATTCCTCTCAGACATAAAACTAAAATACTAAAAAAAATACTAAAATATACTTACTATAAATCAAAATATACAATTTCAGATCGATTTCCGGACTTGGCCTAAATCCAGCGGGGATTCCCAAACAGAACATCGGATTGCCGCAGATCAAGAAGAAGAAGAGTCAGAAACTGAAAGAGTTTAATGTTTTGAGGAGGGAAAAATCAGCGTAGATCTTGAGAAGCTATGATAGCTGGAGTAGTGCGACAGATGGGGGATCGATCGTAAAAGGAAGTCCTGTGAAAGTTATTAACATTGCGTCGGAGGCTGTAAAGGATAATTGAAAGCGATGCTTGCCGGTGGCAGTGCAGAGGGCGGAGTTTGTCGGGCAACTACAGCGACATTGCCGGCGGTGTCGGGACACCAGCACCAGCAACAACACAAGCAACACCACACACACCACCACCATCACCAGCAGCAACAACAGCAACAACATTTGGGAACCACACCCAAACAGATGCGCAAAAGTAAAACCAATCAATCGGCCCTCTTGGCGCGCAACAACAACGGTGGTGCAGGCGGTGCAGCTGGTGGCAGCAGTAGCGGTGGTGCCGGCAGCGGAAGCAGTGGCATTGCCAAAACTGCCACCATAATGACAACAAAGACCGGTGGCGAGAGAGGCGGCAGCCGCAGCGTCATCACCGCCGCCAAAGGATCATCCTCTGTGACGACCGCCAATGCCCATGAAAATGTCAACGGCTTCGTCGACGGAATCGAGATATATCTCGGTCTAATCGGCTGGCGGAAGAAGTGCCTATATACCTTGCTGTTAATGTTAATGCTTTTAATTATCACTAATTTGGTGCTGACACTGTGGATCCTAAAGGTGATGGAGTTCTCTACAGTAAGTACACACACACACACACACACACACTTCCAGTTCCTATGCTATGCTCATCCTTACATTACAGGAGGGCATGGGTCAGCTTAAAATTCTACCCGGCGGCATCCAATTGACCGGCCAGGCAGTAATTATGGACATGCTGCGTGCTTCCACCATCCGCTCCAGACACGGACAACCCATATCCATAGGTAAGTGCATCGATTACTGATTTTAATACATCCTTAACGGCGTTGCCATATCGTCGGCTATTCGCCTTAATGGATCCTTAAGTTTTATGCCCAGCTTCGGTCTAGCATCAACTTAAAAATGTTGCTTCAAACTCGATTGCGGGTATTAAATTTGATGTTCGATTTTAGAGGTGAGAAAGGCATATCAAATATTTAAGGATGTACATTGAATGTCCTTGCATTGCCATCCGACAAATCGCAAATAATTTGCGGCTCACAATTTGCCTCCCCTCCCCTCTCTGCCACTTAATCAGCGGGGGAATCTTTAAAGATTAATTTCAATCCTTCACTCCTTCTTCTGCTGCTCCTTTTGGGCTGAAATCCTGGCAACTCTGAGTAATCTTTAAAGTGTCAAGTTGACAGCTGACGATAGCAATGACCTCAGCTGGTGGCCAAAACTCTTTGTGCATTGCTTTCTGTCATGAATGGCAATTTAGTAGCTGAGGTCCTTTGCTCATAACCTGCGTCATTTGACGCCATTTTTAAAAATCAGCACCAGTCCAGCCAGTCAACCCACCCCCCCTCTCTCTCTCACCCACTCTCTCTCTCTCCATTTCTATCCACCAAACTGCGAACTGCGCCAGGACTCAGCCTGGCCACGACAAATGTGTGCCGTTGTCACCGGAGCCATAAATCAGGAGATGCAAAGAGATAGCCACCAGGCGTTGAGTGTGCCAAAGCCCAAGACGTCGACTGTTGAGGCTTACTTACACCCATGTCTGCGTGTGCACATGAGTGTGTGTGTACATGTGTATGTGTGTGTAGGAACAAGAAATATATATATGCTTATATACTTAGCACCTGTGTGGCGATGGTTGCTATCGGAGATCGGAGCTCCCAAGAGATACACAATTAAAGATATGTGAGATCCATCCGTCCACTGCCCCCGCAGACGGATGAGAGCCTAAGCTCAGAGTCCTGACAAGGTGTGATAAGTGTTATTAAAAACCCTACTTTGGTTACGGCCTACGACTGACATGTCCCTAGCAATAATCTCCATATCATCGAATCCGTGGAAATGTATGCTTATTTCTTGGCCAGCTTCAAGCTTAAAACTCCTTAAAGGCTCCTCAATTCTTGCTGCTCCTTTTTGGATTTTTAGCTGAAACTTTAATCTTTAATGAACCAAAAACATCATTAAAAAATCATATATCAAAACTTATTTCTTATATCTGTCTATTTTGTGTCTCTTCTCCAAACCATTTCCCGGCAATCGTCCATCAACCATCGACCACCGACTATCGCCCATCGCCCATCGCCCATCGACCATCGCCCATCGCCCATCGACCATCGACCATCGACGTAAACATCAACAGAATCGTCACGTAATTTTTCAATCAATACTCGGGACCCGAACGGAATGCTGGAGAATCATTTATTCTTGGGTCACGATAAGTTCGAGTGTCTGTCGGCTGGATTTCGCATCAACGATACAACCGGACGGAATTTATTTTCCGTAAATCGAAATGAAGTAACAATCGGCGCGCACGCGTTGCGTATAGACGGCGAGGGTGGCGCCATCTTCCGGGAGTCCATACAAACGCCCCATGTCCGTGCCGAGCCCGGACGTGAGCTCAGGTAAGTTGTCCGCAGTTAATGATAAACCTCAAAGATTTAATTATGGTCACAGATCATTAATGGCCCAATGTGGTTGCCATTGATGAAATGGAAACGCTCCTTCTCCTCCTTCCCTCCCTCACCACCCACTCTCTTCAGGGCATCCCTCAATAGGCATCATTTAAAGATCATTATAATAATTAATTGCTCCTAAATGCACCTATGAATTATTAATGCTCCACAAGCCTCACTGCATGTGCGTGCAACCAACTGAGCTGCCCATCTGAATAGGATCAGATTTAACATCCTTTAAAGGACTCCAAAAGTGTTAGGTATTTTTAATCTATTGATTTAAATAATTCTATAATTAAGTAGGACTCCAACCTATCAATGCCTGGGAAAGGGTTGATTATTTACTCACCTTTACAATCAAAGCCAGGAGGAAGGATATTTGGGAAATAGCTAAGATAGGATCCTAAAGAGTAGGATCCACCAGGACTTTACTTTCAATGCCTACTCTGAGCTCTTTCTCTCTCACTCTTTCTCTCAGTCTCTCTCACTCTCAGTCTCTCTCACTCTCAGTCTCTCTTTCAAAGAGCTATCAGAGGACTGCCAAGCGCTTGTCCTGGCTTCGACCGCATCTATTTAGCTGACCAGGAGTGTAGCTTTACCGATTGGCCGTGTCCTGGTATGCAGACAGGGCCAATTAGCAGGGTAAATGAAACAAAAACCACAATGGAAGGCAATGGAAGGCCGCAGGAAAAACTTGTTGGCAGTGTTGAAATTCAACAGGAGTAATAAATTTTGTGGAACTCATAACACACATAACTGGCATATCGCACATATCCTGGACATCCTGCATGCTCTACATATCACACATATCGCACACATATCGCACATATCGCATATACTATATATCGTATGTATCGTCATATGCCTGTGTGCACTCACACACACACACACACACACACACACACACACACACACACACACACACACACACACACATCAAACACATTAGTCGAGCATGGAAAATCTGTGAAATAAAAAATTAAAAACAAACACCTAACACCTTTCACCCGGGCCACACTGCCACTCTGCCTTCCTGCTTCCCACGTTCCACCACCTGCCTCCTTCGTCCTTTCTCCTTCCTGCCTGGTCCCACTTCTTCGTCCTACCTTCTTGCTCGTTGCTCCTCCACACGTTGGTGCTCAATGTTGTATGTCAACGTTGCCATCACCTTTGCGGCAACAACAACAACAACAACAACAACAACAGCTACAACAACAAATACTGCTACAACAACAGCAGTTAAAACAACAACAACAACAAAACAAACACAAAACGACGTCACTCGTGAGGTGTTGGCAGGCACCTTGTGCCTGAGAGTAAAAATATTTGCACACGCTCGCACGTCCATATGTACATACATACATATAAATATATGCATACATATGTGTACATATGTGTGCGGTATGTATGTGTATGTGCATATGTGCATTCGCATACACATCTGCATATGTATATGCACACAAACAGCCATCGGCGGTGCCTGAAAGAGGGGATCTCCCCCCATCATCAGCCCCGTTGAAATCGGCATCAGTTGCGACGAGTGAATTGAAAAGCGCTCCCGGGCGGTTGAGGCTTTTCCCATATTTTTATTTTCAGCTGGAAAATCATTGGCACTACATGGGAACGCTATGACGATAGACAGTGATGACGGACTCGACGGAAAAAACATAACTAACCACCACTTTACTTGAGCCAAAAAAAAAGCTAAAATATTTATTTATTATAATTTAAATTAATTTACTGATTAATTAATTTCTTGCTTAATTTTTTTTATTTTATTCTGCTTGTTGAATACCTCAATTTCATAATTTAATAATTATTAATTTATTAATAATATTTGGCATACATACAGCACACATTTATCGATAACTATTTGATTAAATTAAAGCCCTTATTAACTCCAAATTTTATTTTGCTTAAAGAATTTTCCCTTTATACGATTTTCCAGGGGAAAATATACACATCTTCTCGCTGTAATTCAAATCGTGATGTGTTTTTCAACTTTTACAAGAATTCAAAAATTCCGATATTCCGATATCGATAACCATTGAGTAAAAAGCCATATTTCTGGCCTTTTATACGCTGAACATGCCTCCAATTAGGTTAGAAAACATCAGAAGGCAGCAAAATTCGAAAAAAAAAACAAAAACGCGAAACTCCAAAGTTCTGGCACAATGAAAGAGAGCAAAAAAAAAGAAAGAAAATGAAAAAATAGGAAAAAATGAAAGATGGAAAAATGGAAAAATCGAAAATGGCAAACTTTGTCGGGAAAAGCGAAATTGGCAGCTCTAATGATAACGCGGCTTATTCAATGAATGGTTCAGTGTTTGTCCGCAGGTTGGGTGGCTGTGAGGATGTGCCTTGGGTTTTGCGGGAGGGGGGATTGAATGGGCTTTGTGGTGTGTGTGATATGTTGGGTGTATCTGTATCTGTGTCTGTGTGTGTGTGCGAGTGAGTGTACGGACCATTAACAGCACCGCGATGCTTGTAATAACGTTTACATTGACAAATTTGCTGATGGTCGGTTTGTTTTTTCATGAAAATTAACAAATTGTTGGGTGACAGTGGCGACAGTGCGGACAGCATTTGGCAGCTGGGCGACAGGATCAAAAAGTCCATTTGTATGGGGGAAAATTATTTCCGTTTAGCTGGATTTATACCCGCGATAGTTTGACTCGATGGGTACACAATTATATTTGATCCTAACACTGACACACATCTCTAAGCACCTTCCAATCGAGTTACTCGATACCCGCAACTCAGTCTCTGGGCTTAATTGACTTTTCACCTATGCGATTCGTGTCCTTGTATCAATTGCACATGTGATTAGCCTAACTCTGTCAACTAACTATTTAATTTGTAATTTTTTTAACATTTTTTTTTCGTTTAGGCTTGAATCACCAACACGTCAATTAGAAATAACAGCAGCGAAGGATATTAACTTGCAGTCGCGCGCAGGAGGCATCGAGCTAATGGCCCTGGAGGATGTCAAGCTACGAGCACTTGATGGCAGCGTAAGTACCTAGAGTTAATTACAAACTAATTTACACTTTTTTATACGGTACTTAATCGATATATAAGAACTGCAACTCCATCAACATTACTAAACTTATCGACCGCTTAATAGGATATCGGTTAAGTTGATTTTCTTCTTCTTTTTAACTTATCGCGTTTTCATCGCCAAAAAAAAAAATATAAATTAAAAGCTTAATTTTTAATTTTTATTTATGTGTTCAGTTTGTATAAAGTTATTTGAAAGTTTGTGTTTACTAAACAAATCGAAAAGGAGGCACGCTTATCGATACTCAGCTCATATCGTCACATCCTTCGGTAGCAATATATCTAAAAACGCAATCATTTATTTAATTTACACGCACCATTAATTAACTACATAAATCATGATAAATAATAAGAAATTAAAAAAATATGCAAAATAAAAAGCATCGTTCATATAGCACTCAATGTATATCGATACTAATATCGATAACGGAATATCATCAACATTTAAGAGCAGCGGATAATCAATCAATGAAATGCAATTTTCGTTTCTTTTCTCCTCAAATTTGCCACGCCCACAAAAGTTGCGCCTGGAGTCGTCGAAGATACTGATGCCCAATCTGCGAACAGCCCAGCCCCCGATAATGGGCTCTGCGCAGAGTCGGGATCACATGCACCGAGTCTTCCAGCTGTGCGCCTGCTTCAACGGGAAACTCTTCTTGGCTGCTCCGCATTCGATATGCGCTGGCGATGATTCAACGGTTTGCAGATGATTGGCTAAGCTCTTCATGCGGTACCGAGTGTAAGAATGAGACGGAAAGGAAAAGACGAATGGAGGTGTGAGGGAGAGAAAGGTAGGACGCTGTCAGTGAAGGATTCTAAAGAAACAGCCACTGGAATAGCTACTCGCATATATGAACATATGAATATATGAATACATGAATATATGAACATATGAATACATGAATACATGAATACATGAATACATGAATATATGAACATATGAATATATGAATACATGAATATATGAACATATGAATATATGAATATATGAATATATGAATATATGAATATATGAATATATGAATATATGAATATATGAATATATGAATATATGAATATATGAATATATGAATATATGAATATATGAATATATGAATATATGAATATATGAATATATGAATATATGAATATATGAATATATGAATATATGAATATATGAATATATAAATATATGAATATATGAATATATGAATATATGAATATATGAATATATGAATATATGAATATATGAATATATGGATATATGAATATATGAATATATGGATATATGAATATATGAACATGAATATATGATTATATGAATATATGAATATCTGAATATATGAATATATGAATATGTGGACATAAATACGGAATAATCTTCTATATAACCATGAACATACAGATATGCAAACATAATTATAGCTACAATATACGATATGACACATAAACAAGAGAATACAAATATTGTATAACTGATGTCCATATGATTTGTATAACACACACACATCACACTCACAGACGCATATACACAAGGACGCGCACATACAGCCACATAAATTGCACTGTACATACATTGGTTATAAATAACAAATTTATATGAATATATTTATATATATATATATAGATATATATATATGTATAGGTAAATATATATCTCGGCATATATAACCACATTCGCGAGGATATCTGTTTGGCAAACAAACTGAAATAAAGGATAATTTGCGACAAATAGTTTACATTTAATTACAACTACAACTACAACTGCAGCCACACGGACACGGATACGGATACACAAGCACACACAGAGACACACAGAGACACAGACAGCCATTGATTTGTATTAAATATTATTATCATTGAGGCTTGTAATAATTTTTTAAGTTAAGGGCGACGCGAAGTACATGTAGTATGCGCTTATATATAGATATATATATATATGTATATCTACATATATATATGTATATATGTCTGGCAGATACACAAATACAAATCAAATCAATATACATAATCAAATACACACATACACATATAAACTCTATATGGTAGATCGCAGCTCCAAGGAGTGTGGAGCAGCGATGATGTTGAAGTTACGAAGTTACGCATAGCGATTAATGTTATAATATTAATCGGTTAGGAAATCGATAACTGAATCTGATCTGACGCCCATTAGAATATCCAAACTCATATCCATATTCATATCCATATTCATGCTCATGTTCATGTGAATCACCCTATGATACAGATACTCTTAACGACCTTAAAGAAATGTATGAACGAATACCGAACTCGACGAACAAAATCAAGAGCTTCTTAGACACTTGCACGTTGTGTATATGCAGATTAGAGAGAACTTAAGCCAACTCTACGGATAAGAATTAAAGCTAAGATATATCCATACATATAAATAAATATATATATATATAAACATATACACACATACATACATACATAGAGTGATGATGAATGAGGAGAAGATCGCATAGAAAGTAGAACGAAAATCGATTCAATACTTAAAACAGGACCAGAATTAAAGAGTTTCCTTTTCTGATATCGACGATGTGCGATTATAGTTCAATTCAACCGATTCCCATCGTACGAGAGTATTTATAGCAATAGTCATATATATACATATATATATATATATATATATATATATCGCTTTCTTCCTCTGATTTCTCATCTACTCAGTTCTGAAAGCCAAAGCCATGGATCCTCTTCTGCGGCTCTGGCTTTGGACTCGTCCTGCGTAATAAACAAAAATGATAATATATATATGGTATATGTGTGTTTGTTCAAATCATAAACGAAGCTTATGTATATAGTATTTAGTATATAGATTAAAGTATATAGTGTTTATATATAGTACATAGTTTAGTCATAGACATGAGCATTGGTCGAAGATCTGATAAATGCATTTAAAATATGACATAAAAAAAAAAAAAAAGGAAAAAAAAATGAAACTTGTAGCAATTGTTTATATGCTAGAAAAACTACAAACACCAATACACAGACACACTCACACATACTTACACAAACAGAAACAGTAAAATAAATATATAAAAAAAATGAAAATTAATGAAAAACTAATATTAATCACAATACGAAGACAATGAAATATCATCCAATGAATTATAAGAGCTATTTATGTAGGACTTTGACTATGGATAGGATGTTGAAATATTGACGTTAAATATATAAACACAGATGCACACATACACACATACACAGATAGACAGACAGATAGACAGACAGACAGACAGACAGACAGACAGACAGACAGACAGACAGACAGACAGACAGACAGACAGTAGATATACAGACAGATAAGTAGGCAGACAGATAGACAGGTACAGTTTTAGGTAGAGGAGACAGACAGATATTCCTATTGTCAAAAGAGTCAGACGGAGGATACACCAGATAGACTGACAGACCGGCAGACAGAAGCGTCAGACAAGCAAATAGGCAGGCGGAAGACTCAGACAGAGAAGTCAGACAGAAAAGTCAGACAAACAGTTAGATATACATATATATTGGGATATACAGATAGACAGATATACAGATGGGCAGATATACAGATAGACAGAGGTGAATACAGTCATACAAACATACAGACAGATAGTCAGACAAATAGACAGATATATGAAACACAGAAATTCAGATATATGAACGTGAGACAGACAGAAGAGTCAGACAGACAGAATACTCAAACAGACAGAAGAGATAAACTGCAAAGACAGATAGACAGATAGGCATACAGACAGACAGACAGAGATATATATGAAACACAAAGAGTCAGACAGTCAGAAGACTCAGACAAACAGAACAGTCAGACAGACAGAAGAGTCAGACAGACAGAAGACTCAGATAGACAGAAGAGTCAGACAGACAGAAGATTCAGACAGACAAAAGATTTAGACAGACAGAAGATTAAAACAGACAGAAGAGTCAGACAGACAGAAGACTCAGACTAACAGAATAGTCAGTCAGACAGTAGACTCAGACAGACAGAAGAGTAGGACAGACAGACAGAAGCAAACAGACAGAAGACTCAGACAGACAGAAGACATAGACAGATAGAAGACTCAGATAAACAGAAGACTCAGAGAAACAGAAGAGTCAGACAGGCAATAGACTCAGACAGACAGAAGAGTCAGACAGACAGTAGACTCAGACAGACAAAAGATTCAGACAGACAGAAGAGTCAGACAGACAGACATGCATACTCATATATATATATATATATAGATAACTGCGTACATGTGTATCATATTAGAAGTAAAATAGAACATTTTAGAGAGATAAAGAAAGGGAAAGAAAGAGCCTGAGAGCGAGAGAGGGAGAAGAAACGCTTTTAATGGGAGTTACGAGTAAATTTGTACACTTTGTTAATCGAATAGAAAATATCGAAATAATTTTTTGTGAGAGTTGATTGTTTTTTTTTGGCACGATAAGTTTATATGCACACCGTACGGTGTGGTATGCCGTGTGTGTGCACAGTATCAGCAATATCATACAGGCATATATATGCGTATATTTACAGCTATATGTATATAAATATACACCCACACACACACACACACACATATATATATAAATATATATAACTATGATGATAAAGAGAAAGCAGAAAATAAATGCATAGCAATGAAATAAATTATGTACTTAAATAAAAAATAAAAATATATATATAAAAAAGTGATATATAAATTAGAAAGGAATGAGTGGAGGAATGAAGAAATGAAGGAATGAAGGAATGGAGGAATGAAGAAATGGAGGAATAAAGAAATGAAGGAATGGAGGAGCGAAGGAATGGAGGAGTGCAGGTCCTTGCTGGCAGTCTGTCTTCTGCAATTGGCTGAACGTTCAGTTTTTTTATTCGACGACAAGGATTTTGCGCACTTTTTACAGCAAAGCACTCAAAAGAGCTGCAAGGACCGAGGCGGCCAGGACTCAAGCCGAGCGTTCGTTGGTTAACGCCTTCTAGCACCACTTCAATTGAATTCAATGGCATTTGAAGTGCTTTGTGGGTGCGTCTAAGCGAGACCAGCGAGCAACGACGACAGGACACACACCCACACTCACTCACACACACACACACACACACACACACTCACACACACACACACACACACGCAGGGGACACACTATTCATAGCAAGGTTCGTCGTCATGTTTTGTGGGAGTTGCCGAGTCGAGGAGCCGAGGAGCCGAGAAGCCGAAGGCGCCAACACACAAGGACACAAACACACAATCAAATCAGCAAACGCGAAGGACATTCGTTATGCCGGCTTCCAAGCTCGTAAACGTTTCGTGAACACAAATTGAGTTATTTTTTGAGCCAATTCGCCGGCGTTCATGACATTTGAGCCAAAGTCTAGTTCCGAAAAGCTCCTCTACATATGCGATCCTGAAAGTGAAAGTAATCCTGTCCATCGCCTCCATGTCAGATATTTATATTTCTTTCTTATTTTTGTTCCCTGTCCCCCCCGCTCTCTAACTCATCCTCATCTGAGGCAGTTCGAAGTTTTCCACGCTTTTCCCCAAAGGCTTTAGATTCCCCCAGTGACATTCACATCAATTAAGTTCGGAGTTTAAAAATTTATGATTCCTATCAAAGTGCAGATTTTTGATTAACGCAAGGAGGAAACTTCGCTTTGTTCGTTGTCCGAGCCAGGGGTGGAGGAGGTGGAGGAGGGGGCAGGTAAAGGTAAAGGCAAAGAAGCGGCGGTAGGTGAAGGGTAGTGGGAAGGGAGTAGGTCTAGTCTCAGACCCTTTGCCTTTAAAATGTTTTATAACATGCAACAGATCGTCAAGTACGTAAGTATATATTATACTTAAGCGAGGGCTGCTCGATAAGTTTGTAAGTAAGTCACAGCCCAGAAAAGGTACACAAAACTTGTTCTATAATTTTTCTGCTACTTTTGTAGGTATAAATAATAATAAAGAATATTCAATATTTTTTAAATATATATTAAGAGATTTTTAATTTTAAATATATATATAATTTTTTTTTTAATTTTAATTGTTATAATTGTTATTATTGTTGATTATGACACATACTTAATCATTTACATATACTCATACTCATATATATCGTATATAAGTAACCTTTACACTCTGTGAATATAGAAAAATAATTCTTCTGATTTCATTTAAATTACTTTTAATATGGACCTTAAGCATTCATTATTTTGTGCCTGCCGTTCTCACAAAGCTATCGAACACCCCTCGGCCTTGCATACACAGAAGCGAAAACTTCGGCGTGTTGGGCACTTTGCACGTTATGTGTATTTAGTATTCCATTAATATTCTAAAAGCCGCTTTCGTACTTTAGTTCGCATCATTGGCGCAGTTGCATGCTGTGCCTTTTTTAATACACACATGCGAGGGTGTGTGTCTCTCCCTCTGTGTGTGTGTGTGTGTGTGTGCTTCTGCATATGCTTGCATCTGTGTGTGTGTGTGTGTGTTGCCTAAAATGTTAAACAAGCAAGTAGTAATCACATAAAATTTTCTAATTACCTTACCAACACACATACGCATTCACCCACACACACAAATACACATACACACACAAATACTTATACACGCGCACATATACAGTCATACACGCAACAAACGAAGCTTTAGAGCTATGAAAAGTTTCCCATTGTGATGCTGCCCGTTAGTTCGGCCCCAGGGCTTCTATTGTGGGGACCACTTCTAATTCTCAACTACCACCCACCACCCATCACCCACCACCCATCACCCACCACCCACCACCCACCACCCATCTGCCTATCAGCCACCTAACCAACCTTTTGACTGCTGCCTCCTCCTGCCACTATTGTTACTCCTTGCCGCGACGCGGCGACCTGTGCGTGTGTGTGCACACACATGGATATCAAGTAGTTAAAATTTCAACGCATAACTCAGCTGTAAGTGGCGCCTGTGTTAAAATTTAAATGAAAACACCTCACGGCGCCACATGCCAAGGGCCATAAATTTTTTAAGCAGCAGCCCAGGAGCATCCGCCCGGGCAGTTAACAACGAAAGTCATCCTAGAGAACACCCATACCCATACCCATACCCATACCCCTAACCCCCATACGACCACCCCCATCCTTGCAGCTCTCACTCCCCATCCAATCGTTAACTATGCTGTGTGTGTGTGTGTGTGTGTGTGCTTGGATGAATACATGAGTGTCTAAGTCTCCGTATGTGTGTGTGTGTGTGTGTGTGTGTGTGTGTCTAAGTAAGTAGTGAGTGGGTGGGGGCTGCTTTGGCGCAACAGTTAGCTAACGGATTCTACAATGGCTCTAAACTTGCAACAACCTGACAAATTAAGTATGCATGAAGAGGGAGAATGGGAGAATGGGAGAATGAGAGAGTGGGAAAGTGGGAAAGTGGAAAAGCAAGGAAAAGCGGCGAAAAACGGGGAAAAGCCAGCACAAGTGGCTGGGAGACACCGTTGCAGTTAATAGGATTTGGCTGGGAGCATGGAATCAAATTAATTGTTTCATTTGTTTACAAAATACCCGTGTCATTCTTGTTGTTGTTGTTGTTGTTGTTGCTGCTGTTTTTGCTGTTGTTGTAGTTGTTGTTGTTGTCATCATTGTCATTGTTGCTGTTGTTGCTGGCATTGTTAACTACATGCACACAACTCACGCGCAGGTAGCCCCTTAAGTCAACTGCACAGTGGAGCAAATTGGCACATTAAGTGGAAACTAATGAGTGGCTTAAGTGTTGAAAATAACACCCAATTTTTCAAATTAAAAAAAAATATATTTAAATTTCAAAATTTGATTTATTTGAATTCAATGCTCATTGCAATTATATAAATGATTCAAAGGTCAAGTCAGGCACTCATCATAAGCCTTAGACCATTTTATGGCCTAGAGATTTCCGTGCTATATTTTGGTATACATTTAATGCGGTATAAAGTTTATAATTATTTTTTATTTAGTTTAAAGTTTATTCAAGTGATCATCGTGTAAATATAAATATTATGTTTGCATTTTAAATGCCTCGATGTTTCGCTTTAAATTAAACACAAATCATAGAGGACATCTTGGCAGAGCCTCTTTACAGTCTACTATTTATTTATTAATTTGTTTTATAAAATATTAAGTTTAAAATAAAAAATATAATTTAAATATTAAAATTTTTGAAAATCGAAATAAATGTGCATATGTGTTGAAAACCACTCAGGGATGTTTTCATATGGCCCACTGTGCCGTTCAAAGATATCCGCATGTGTGTTCAAGCGTGCGTGTTTTTGTGTATGTGTGTGTGTGTGTGTGTGTGTGTGAGGGAGTGTGTCTTTACTGTCTTTTGAGTGGGCAATTACGCAAAACTGTTTTATGTTGTCAACCTCTCGGAGAACGCGAGACTTAAACCGATTCCAATTTCTAAGTCTCCGTCTCCCACTTGAAGTGACGTGGAAAATTCTAAAAGTCATCTCAAACTTAAATACCCTGCCCCTTGGCAATTAAACGGAGAGGAGACATAGGTTAAATATACATAAAAAAATACTAAATTTATTAAATACTGAAATCTGAAAGCAAGATTAATATTAATATTAAGCAGGGAAATTAACTTAAATAAATCATGTCCTTCGATGTGTTTCCCAGTTTTCCACTCAATAATATTTCCAACTTTTATTCTTGCCTCAATCCTGTTTCACTTCTATCTGGATGTCCTTTAATTGATTTGTAGAGAATTTGAAAGTCGATGTCCCATTTGGGAATGACTGAAGTCACTTCCTTGTGGGACTTGACTTCATAAATGATTGATTACCAAATGAGTCTAATAACTAGTTTAACCTTTGAGCACATCGATTCAAAGACAAAGTTATGAACAGTTGGGCAAAAGTAGGGAAGGGGATATATGGAGGGGATATAGTCCTGATCTATATCACTATAGAAAACATATTCGGCATATAAAAGGAATGTATGTGTTTAAGTAGCAAAAGTAACGGTGATATAAGAGAGGCATTTGAATTAATCGAAGTAATCAATTGAGTGGAAGCTGACGAAGGCTTGAATGAAGTGAAAGTGGCTGAAAGTAACTGTTGTAGTGTCTATGAAAAGTAGTAGTTGAGATAATAGTAGTAGAAGTAGTAGAAACTACTAATAAATGTAGAAGTATAAGTAGAAGTAGAAGTAGAAGTAGAAGTAGAAGCGGGACTGGAGAAAGAACAAAATGAAGAAGCTAAGGTTCAACTTAGAATAGAAATAGAAGTAGAAGTAGAAGCTACCTTAGAATATAAGTAGTGTTAGAAGAAATACTAATAGTCGTAGAAATAGTAGTTGATTGAATGGAAAGTAGTAGTAGTAGAAGTAGTAGTAGTAGTAGTAGTAATAGTAGTAGTAGTAGTAGTAGTAACAGCAATAGTAGTCGGAGAAGTAGTAGTAGAAGTAACAGTAGTTGAGTAGACTAGTTGAGTAGTAATAGTAGTAGTAGTAGTAGAAGTATTAGTATTAGTAGCAGTAGTAGTAGTAGAAGTAGAAGTAGTGGCAGTAGCAGTAGAAGTAATAGTAGTAGAAGTAGTAGTAGTAGAAGTAGTAAGAGTGGTAGTAATTGCAGTAGTAGTACTAGAGTAGTAGTAGAAATGACAGTAATAGTAGTCGGAGTAGTTGCAGTAGTAATAATAGTAATTGAGTAGTAGTAATAGTAGTAGTATTAGTAGTAGTAATAGTAGTAGTAATAGTAGTTTACAGAAGGTAAAATAAAAAAAAATTAATTAAATATGAAAGAAGAAGCACCTAAGGTAGTCGTAGCTTTAGCTTTAGTAGTTCTACTAGTGACAGTACTTGACGTAGTCGTACTGAAAAGGTAGTAGAACAGTAAAACGGTAGTTGCAGTAGTAGCAGTAACAATAATTTTAGTAGTAGTGATAATAACGGTAAATGTATCATTTGAACTTTGAACTCGATCATTCGGGTTGCCTTGCCGATTGAATCGATACTCGATAATTTGAGAAGAGAAAGGGAATTATTATTTATTATAATTTCTGTATTTATTGAGCCCTTGTCCTTTTTGTGCATCTTTAATGCGCTTGCCTTCATTTCACTCCTTTAAAAAGTGACAATCGAAGAGCGGGCCAAATCAGGACATATTTAAAACTCGTCCAATTTATTTTCATGTCTTTTAAATCCGATTTGACATTTAATGTGCTTCAGCAGGGACCCATTAGAGATTCGATTGGCAATGGAAGGATATGGAATTGTTTAGTGAGTTATTAAATGTTGCACTTTACATTTTTGAATTTAATTACTGATTTTCCATGAACTCGGAAAAATGAAGCCCCACTGAATGAGTTGAAGTATTGGAGTATTGAAGTATTGATATATAGGGGACAAGTAGGTGCTGGCAGGTGTCAGGCAACCTGATGGGACAACTTGTTTGTCATCGTTCATTGTTGTACTGTATCTTCGATCGATCGAGCTTCTAGTCCCAAAGAAATATCGGCAGGGTTGCCAGAGGGCGTAATTATTGCCAGTTGTTGTGTAATCGCAACTCAACGTAACCATAAATAACCATGAAAGTGCTCTTTGTCTGTCTGTCTGTATGCATGTGTGTGTGTGTGTGTGTGTGTGTGTGTATATGTGAGTTGCTGTGTGTGTGTGTGCGTGTTAAGTACTGCTTGCACACTATTGAGTATTCATACACACACACACACACATACACATTCATTCTGCGGCTGGCCGCTTTCATATTTCTTGCTGCCCACATGCCAGCCAACGGGTCGTATGAGTTATGGGAGGGCCGAGTGTAAAATGCATTTATTAAGTTATTAAATTGCACATACGCTTGTATCGCAAGTATCACATTGCAGCTGCCAGCTAAGCGGCTGAGAAGCGCTCTGCCTGTGTATGTGTGCCTCAGTGCCTCTGTCTCTGTCTGTGCCTGTGTCTGTGTCTTTGTCTGTGTGTGTATCGGTGTATCCCTCTGTGTACTTGTGGGTATTTTAGCTGCTTTCGGTCATGGCTCTGGCTGTAAAGCGCGCGTCTACACTTACGGGGCTTTAATTTATTTGCATGCAAACAGACAATGTTGTATATAAGTAGTTGTCCCGTTTCGATGGAATACTAAAGTAACACACACACACACACACACATACATGCATACATACGTCCAGGCTCATAAACACACTCATACACATCTATACGTATGCAGTTTCGTACACGAATCAAGTGTAAGTTTCTCACTTCGAGCAACGCCTTGGCGTATGCAACACTTTTGCGTTATGCGTGCAGCAGTTGCAACAACGCAAACAGAAACGCAACTCAAGGACTCAAAGGACTATGAGATACCACTTAAATGGCCTAAAATAAATTCACAAGATTCTTATAAATAATTTGTATACTTTTTATTGTAATGAAACATAAAACTAGCAGTTTTTATAACCACTTTGTTTCTCATCTCTACTCCTCTTTCTACTACTATTTTTAATCCCATTTCTACTGCTGTAAAAGTGTATTTTTCGTACTTCTACCAACATTTTTTAAATATTTTTTTTTTAATTTTTTAATTTAAATGGTAACTGTTTTACAGTCGCTACTTTTTATTTAACATAGAAAATACCTTAACTTTGAAGATGCTTCATTTGTTGTTTTAAAACATGTTTACATATTGTAAACAGGACATATTCCTTAATTACTCTTATATCCTTATTCCTTAACTTCCATTCCTTTAAATACCCCTTAATATATTTTCCACTTTACAGGGTACAACGAAAGCCACAAATTTCCGTTGAGTAAGTAGGCGCTGTCTTAGATGTGTTCCCTGTGTGTGTGTGTGTGTGGCTGTGTGTGACTGTGTATGTGTGTGTGTGTTTGTGTGTTGCTCAAAGCAACGTCTTATCGGCAGAGGTCCTGCCGGCACTAGTGCCGTGCCAGCCCAACGTCTGGATGTGTGGGCGCCCAGGAACTAAACGAATTTATGTCCTAATGAATGTCGGTTGCCGCATATCACGACTCCTATCAGAGGTTTATGCCCAACCATCGGCACTTCTTTCACCGGCAGTTCGACGGTCTCTCCAGATGGGCGGCTGAGTGTCTTCCGCTGTCTGATTAAAGTCAGTCGGTGGTTTTTCACCATTTTCTATTTTTCCACAATTTCCAAAAATTCGAATAGTTGCTCAAAATACTTTTTTTTTGGCAGCGAAGCGGGGCGGGGAAGGGCGGTGCAGGGCAGGATGGGGCAGGGTAGGGCGGACCTGATAAAAGTGGAGCGCAGTATTTGTAATTTTTCTGGTCTGCTCTGTGAATGTTCTTATCGGTTGCAAGCAGAGTTTAAAAAACTTCCCCGTGACCCATTCCCCATTCCCCTCCACCTCCTCACCCTTCTCCAAGCCATCCACCCACCCACTGCACACACTAAACAAGCCCCTGGCGCGCCCATGGGTATCCTACAATTTGCTGTTTAAATTACGAGCTGTTCATTTTGTGAGTGCCGCGCTTAACTGTTTCCTCTTGTTTTAACTCATTGCGCTGTCGCTGTCATTGTCCTTGCCCCTTTCCCATCACCCAATCCCAATCCAAGTTCCAGTCCCTTTCTCTCGCCCCTCGTCCCTCGCCCACCTGCCACCTCACTGCCAGTTTTTGTGCGCTTTTTACGAGCTGTTGCCGGTGCCCGCTGTGCGCGAGTGCGTGTTAACAGGCAATTAAATCCGAATTACATTTTTGCTCCTTTCTGCATGCCACTTGCTTCATGTATCCTCCTTTTCCACCCTCCCCTCCCCTCCCCCACCCCCTTCCCCCACCCACCACTTACCTGTGCTGTCCCCTTGCTCCATCTTGCAGCACATCCATCTGTTTATACATACGTTCGTATGTACGTGTTTGTGTGTGTGTGTGTGTGTGTGTGTGTGTGTGTGTGTGTTCGGCTTGCCTTTCAAAAAGTCAAATGGCAGGTGTGCCGAGTGCCACGCCGCATTGCACGATTTGTTCCCAAATGGCAGCGATAAGACGTGCAAAAGTTCAAGAAGTCAAGCTTGCCACAGGACCCTATCTCACCGTAACCGTACTCCGTACTCCGTACCCCGTATCCTGTACCCCGTGCCCCCTACCCCGTACCCGGTATCCCATATTCCGCACCCCGTTTCCCGTTCATCGCACTCCCCTACATCCGCATTACACCAACCCCATCCCCCATCCCTCGCCCCCCGTTCCATCATCATCGTGGCACCCCATGTCCTGCGACCTTTTGCACGTGCTAATTAAAGATAATTTTTAATTGCCGCCACCAAATGAAGATTTATGTGCCGAGTGTTAACTAATCGAATCGACGTCCATTAGTCGACTATCGACTTTAATTGAATTGCACCGCAGAAAGGACGCCAATTGGGAACGGTTTGGCAAGGCGTCGTCCCAATTACGGGGTCAAACCTTCAACCCTTCGGCTTCATTGCCTGCATCGGAATGTCAAAGGCAAAAGGACACCGACCACCAAAAGTTAATCCAATTGCTCCCAGCCGTAAAACTAACTTTGAGCACAAATAAAAATTATAATTTCTCATTTTCTGTGCGCACATAATTACACTGAGAGAAAAGATCGAGCTACTCAGTTGAAAGCATCGATTTCCTATACCAAATATTAATCGATTTCTTATCGATATATCAAGCAGTTCAAATCATCAAAGGGATTAACATTAAAAGATCAATTTATGTTCTGGCTACTGGCTTTTAGCTCCAGAGTTTATACCCAAGATAATGTCCTTGACCTGCATTCCCTTCCAAATTGAGGTATAATATCGATATTCACAAGGATACAAGAATCTTTCTAGGTCATGAATTTCATATTAATATATATTACTTTTAAAAAGTTTCCTCATTATTTAAAAGTCTTGCTGCGACTTTAGAAACTTCTTCTGAGGAATTTTTCTCAAGCAATCGATAATTTTTTTAATTACATTTATTTTATTTTAAATTAATTAATTAATTTAATTAATTAAATTAAAAATCAACTGTTTTCTATATAAACACTAAAATTTTAAACAAATATAAAATTAATGCTTTCGATAACTAAAGAACATATAACATATAGTATTGGTATCGATAGCTTTGACTATCGCATATCCTTTCTTAAGTAATCTTTGCTTCTACTTCCTTTAATCGATCTGTTTACAAGCTGTTCCATATTCAGATATATTTACTATATAGTTCACAAATCGGTTAGGAAAATGTATTTAAATATTTTGGAAATATTTTACGAAAAATAATTTATCGATAAATTTTGACTGCATTTTCTACTGATCTTATCGATTCTCCCCATTGCTAGGGATTCCTTTACCGAACACCATAAGAGGCCTATAAATGCAGATCAAGTCATTTAAAATTGGAAATAGGATAAAAAATATTTAAAGTAATGATTCCTATCGATTTTTTTGTCAAGTGTTTTTATAGCCAAAAAATATCCGTTATGTCCTTTTCCTTTTCTTTAGGTCCGAACAGTCAAGTGCTTCATATAATTCGATTTACACTGCGAACGTTTGCCTCTGATGTATGCAGGGTGGAAAATCAATGTAGGGAACTATATACATTTTAAGTAGGTATCAAATAATATATACATCCGTGTGTGTGTGTGTGTGAGTGAGTGTGTGTGTGAGTGGCATGTTAGTGAAATGCATTTGTCGCCTGCCGCGACATAAAGTCAGTCCGGTTCCAAGGTTCCAAGTCATTACTAAACGCAAATGAAGCCATTCCACAAAAAACTCACACACACTATACGCACACTCACACACACACGCACACACACATGCACACGCACACAAACGTACACCCATCGAATGTAGAATGAGAATTGAAAAAGTGAAGGACTGCGTGGAGTGGGAAGACCCTTAACTTAATCCTTTTGTGAACAAACATACGCTCCTAGGTGTGAGTCGGTCCTCATCCCAGAGCCAACAGTCAAGAGGCAGCAGGCAGGAGGAGGCAAAACTTGTACGTGTGTGTGTGTGTGTGTAGTGCGAAAAATAGTGGGGTAAACGGAAATCAAATGGAAAACTCATGCATCGCACCAAAAAACACTTTTCCGAACGCATTTCTATTGTCAGCGGTTCTGTCGTGGCTTTTTGTGGGTAGGAAACTTTGCTCTGTGACAGTGTGACCGTATTGCGGATACGCGCCTTTTGTTTGTTTGCCATTGTGTGCATAGTTTTTGTCATGCTTCCAGCGAAGGGAGTCCTTTCATTTTTTTTCTTTCTTTTATTTTTTTTCCCTTTTTTTTTTTATATTTATTTTTATTTTTTTTTATTTCATTATTTTTATTTGTTTATTTTTATTTGTTTATTTTTATTTGTTTGTTTGTATTTGTGTTTGTGTTTGTATTTACAGTTTTATTTATATGTCTGTTGGGGTGTGTGTGTGTGTGTGTGTGCGCTTACTTTATATTTGAGCTGAGGCCAAAGCTAAAGAAGCGACTGAAGCTGCAGCTGAAGCTGAAGCCGAGGCTGAAGCTGAGGCTGAGGCTGACTCTGACTCTGAGCCAGAGCCTGCAAAGCCGTTCACTTCATTTGCCTACATTGAAGAGTCAAGAAGTCCTTCACATTGCCGGTGGCGGCTGCCATTGTTACTGCTCCTGCTGCTGCTGCTCCTTCTGCTCCTGCTGCTGCTCCTTCTGCTGCCCCCGCCGCTGCTCCTTCTGCTGCCCCTGCCGCTGCTCCTTCTGCTGCTCCTTCTGCTGCTGCTGGTGCTGTGGCTACGGCGGTTGCTACTGCTGATGCTTCTACAGTTACTGCCATTACTGTTGTTGCTGTTGTTGTTTTTGTTGCTGCTGTTGCTGCTGCTGCTGCTGCTGCTGCTGCTCTTGGCAGCAGTGAAAGGACCAACTTTTGTCGCTTGGTAATGATGGCATTTTAGCATTGTTGTTATTTCTGTTGACGTTGTTTTTATTCCTGTTGTTGCTGCTGCTGCTGTTGTTATTGTTGTTGATGTTGTTGTTGCTTCTGTTGCTGTTGCTGTTGTTGTTAAAGTTTTGCACACAAGTTTAAACAAAGCAGCCGCCAGCCACATAAACAGTCGACAGGCGCTGCGTTGTTAGGTCAAACAACAGTAAGAGCAGCTGCAGGAGCATCCCCCACTGTGCGGCCCAGCCCCCATCCCATCCCATCCCATTCACCGAATCCTTTCAGGCCGACCCCAATGTTGGCACCCACAAAAATAGCGACGCCTGTCAAACCCAGTTATGGCCGAGCAACACCAGCGCCTGGTCCAGTCGCTTGTCAAATAATTAATTTTTTCTATTTTCCTCTCATTTTTTTCATGGCAAAATTAGCTATTCTCATGGTGAATGCACACACACACACACACACACACATACATATATATGTAGTCGGGCATGTATGGCTTTTATACATCATAAACTCAAGGACAAACCTGTCAAAGCTGCTCCTTTGCCAGGGCTTTCCTCGTATAAACTGGGAGCAATTTGTAGGTAAGTTGAGGTCCTGTGTTGGATCATTTTAGATACTCCTTTGCCAGGATTTTACTCACAATATGTAAGTAAATTGAGGTCCTGTTTTGGACCATATGAGCTACTTCTTTGTCAAGAATTTACTCGTATAAACTGAGAGCAATTTGTAGGTAAACTAAGGTCCTTTTTTGGATCATTTTAGACAGTTCTTTTCCAGGACACTACTCACAATATGTAGGTAGTTGAGGTCCTGTTTTGGATCATTTGAGCTGTTAATTTGCCCGGATTTTACTCGATAAGCTGGGAGCAATTTCTAGGTAAGTTGAGGTCCTGTTTTGGATAGCATAATTATCCTTGACAGCTGCTATTCTAATTTTACAGTGTGCCTTATAAATACGAAGTTACACTGAAGGTCCTTTAAGGTACAGAAACTCAACTTGCCAACGTATGAATACATGCTTTAAGTTTTTATACCAACCAATTTGGGTCTCCTACGTCGACTCCCCGTACGGAATGGGACTCAACTTTGATTACGTCCGTTAGTGATATTGCTTAATTGAGAGCATTGCATTAGGGTCAATTAACTTGGCAGCCTCATTAAATGCGGGCTCTGTTTCACACGATTCACATCTTTTTGCCTTCTAATCAGCTTACGATGTCTTCACAATTTTTGTCGCACATGCGGTCCGCGCTGGGAGCGCCAGTCGTGGCTGGGCAGAAGCATTTGCTGGAGGAAGGAGTATGGGAAGTGGACAAGGGAGATTCCAAATAGCAAACAATTTGCCACGCAAACATTAACTTTGCCCAGCCCCACCCTCCCCCACCCCCTAACACATTCCACATACACCGCCCTCTAAGCTGCCGCTTGATGCAAAACGTTATCAGCATCCAAAGGCGGCTATAAGCTCGGATTGCATGCTTCACTGCGTCCGCACCAAAGGACGTTGCCTACACACACACATATATAAACATAACGTAACATATTATATGAAGCGACGGATCTGCCAGGACTACAGCGTCGTTGTGGCACACTTTATAATACCCGCTCATCCAAGGATTATACATTTGAAAGCACTTCCAGGTGGCAAGCGAGGAAACAGAGAAAGGTTTATAAAGGAATATCCTGATTTTAAAAGCGTGAAGAACTCACAAGTTAACTGACAGCTTATCTAAAATGTTATCCTCGAAGTATACACTAAGATCCAGTAACAAATTTATAAATTAAATTCATTTGTAAGCTTATTTAAATTGATTAATAAATGCAAATTAAAAAATTCTGCGTTTCCTTAAGAAAAAAATGCAGCGCCTGAAAGTATGCTACATTTTTATTTGGCAGCAACTCCCAGCGTGGGTCGAACTTGCAGCTAAAAGTATGCAACAATATTTTTATTGTCCAGCCCACAGTAATAGGAAAAACAACAATCCTACAACAACAACAACTTGAAAAAGGACTCAACTGAAAGCAACAACACATACAACAGCTCCTCCATCAAAAGAGCAACAAAAATAAATAAATTACAAAAAAAAAAAACACTTAGGAAAAAAAAATTTTAGTACTGCAAAATTTTGCAAGGGGGAGGCATGCAAAATGTGTCCTGAAATTAGAAAATTGTCCGTTTCTCAATCATTTGAAGGACGATTCGGATGTTCTTTGGCACACAATTAGACGTCGTCCTTCTGCTTCGAAATATATAGCTATAAGGACAAATGTCCTTGCAACAACGGAGTTATAAGGACTTTTGTGTAAAGACAAAAACCTGCATAATTCGGCTGTATCCTTGTGTATCCTGAAAAATCCTTCACCACTCAAATTCTTTTAGAAAGGACTTTATTTTGACCAAAGGATATCAAAATCGTCCTTGTAGTTTTCGAGATATTGAACATTTTGCATATTCTGTCAAATTTTTATGTGATTTTTATCAACCAACAACAACACGGAGAAAACCAACAACAACAACAACAACAAAGTGACAGCAGCTATCAGAAACAACAACAAGTACAACACACATAAGAAACACAACATAAACAACAACAACAACAACAACAACAACAACAACAATAACAACAACAACTACAACAACAACAAAAACAACAACAGCTAGAAAAACTACAACAACAACAGCAGCAACAACAAATAGTACAACAACAACAACAACAGCTACTACTACAAGAACAACAACAACAACAACA
Organism: Zaprionus lineosus; assembly: GCA_035044505.1. Classification (NCBI taxonomy): domain Eukaryota; kingdom Metazoa; phylum Arthropoda; class Insecta; order Diptera; family Drosophilidae; genus Zaprionus; species Zaprionus lineosus. The sequence continues at coordinate 1,319,679 of JAWNNX010000676.1, forward strand.
ACAATTACAACGACAAGAACAGCTACAACAACATTTGCATGAATTACAACAACAACAATAAGAGGTACAATAACAACAACAACAACAACAACAATAATAATAATTAAAAAATACCAATTGAAACACAAATAACAACAACAACTAGAAGAGTTACAACAACATCAGCATTAGCTGCAATAACAACAACAAAAATAAATGAATTACAACAAAAAAAACACTTGGAAAATTTTTTTCTGTGATGAAAAATTTTGCAAGGGGGAGGCATGCAAAATGTGTCCTGAAACTGAAAAATTGTCCGTATCTCAGTCATTTAAAGGACGATTCGGATGTCCTTTGGCACACATATAGTTATTGCTTGTCTTCTTCTTTGAATATAATTGCAAGGACGAAAGTCCTTAAAACAACGAAGATATAAGGACTTCTTTGTATAGACAAAAACCTGCATAACTCGGCCGTATCCTTACGTATCCTGAAAATTCTTTTAATTCTCCATTTAATTTTGAAAGGCCTTCACGCTTGCCGAAGGATATCAAAATCGTCCTCGCAGTTTCCGAGCTATCGTACATATTGCATATTTCATTCGATTTTTAAGTAATTTTTGATGGCAACAACAACACAGAGTAAAACAACAACACAACAACAACCGCAAAAACAACAACAAATTAATAATAATAATAATGACAACAACAACAAAAATAATAGAAAACACAACAACAACAAAAACGACGCAACAACAACAACTTCAAATAAATATAAGAAAACAACAACAATACAAAAATTTACAACAACAACAAACAGAAACAACATCAACAAAAAATTAAAAATTAAATAAAAAAAATCAAACATTTTTGTAATTTTTATTTTTATTATTTTATTTATTTTTTTTTTTTTTTTAACTTTTTTAATTTTTCACTTATTTATTTTTTTATCATTTTTTTAATAAGATGAAGTCCTTAAAACTATATGACTAGTCCTTCCAAAATTAGATTCCTTAGAGTCCAAAGATGTCCTGCTATTTTGAAAATGAAGCCACAAGAACGCTGCAGGATCTATCCGGATCAAGGATCAAAGCGGAACTATAAAAAAAAATAAAAATAATAAAATAAACAAATTAATTTTTTGTACTCATTTAAATAATCTTAGTTTTTTAATGGAAATGTATATCCCAATGGAAGGATACATGTTAAAGGACAAAAGGACATTCTTATTACTACCTAGCTTTTGCTTCAAAGTTGAGACTTTAAAGAGAATTTACGCTATGCTGACCATAAAGTAGATGGATACCAAGAAAGGAGTGGGGAGAGAGAGAGAGAGAGAGACAGAGAGAGTGTCCTTAAAGTGGATTCAATTAGTTCTGAAATAATTTCATCATGGCGCATACATTTGATTTCCCTCCTCCGATGGCAGCTATTGACAATAATAGTCGTTATCATCGTCCTGGCGGAGTACATTTGGTCGTCTTATGAACTCCTTCGCATGACAAGGACGTGTTGGGTTGAAGACAAGTCAACTTTACTGCCAAGCTTAATTACTGCTCCCGTTCTCACTCCCCCACCCACACTTACCTACACTCATCCTTACAGCTCACAGCTTCGCTCTCACTCCTTGTAGCCATTCTTATCCTTATTATACACCCCCCCATCCACTCCCTGCTACCCGGCAATTCCCCAATCCCATGTCCCTGCCCTCGCAAGAAGCCCGAACTGACGGCCAGAGACGTCGTCGTGCCGTGACGTCATTAAGCTTCAATTAAAATAGCTAAGGTTTGCATGAGGATTTTTAATTAAATTTCACTTTGTAAATTATGCGTTAAAGGATTTGCTCAGTGCGTGGAAATGTGTGTTGCTGCTCTTATTGATGTTATTGCTAAGGAGCTGAGGAGCTGAGAAGTTGACGAGCGGAGCAGCTGAGGAGCAGCAGCAGATCCTCAAGAATTCCAATTGCCCTTCACCGGCCCTGGGCACGCAAGCAAAGGACACATCAATAACTGCCTCCAATTCAATATTATTTTATTCAATGCCCTCATCCAATATGCCGTATCCTTGTAAGCGAAGGACCTACCTTGAACTGATGCCATAATAAGAGCCCCCTTCTCCTTAGTACATGCTTCCGACTAAGGACTTGGATAAAGGCTAAAGATTTATCCTATTGTTAGTCGAAAGTTTCTGGAATCACGCATTGTCTTTATCTTCAAGGATAACTAAGGAAATCCAGATGATAACTACAGTTTTCAAAAATATTCAATGGACAAATGGAATCCTTTAGTACTGAAATCTAATTGGTCTGGCTTTAAGGTTTGATATCATTTTAGACCCAAATCAGTGAGGTCCTTTGACCTCATATATAAGTTGAGGTTACGCCACAAGCTTGAGAGAATCTATAAAAAAAAAAAATCCAAAATTTTAAGTGCGTTTGGTCCTTGTCTAGGTTACTCCTTGTTAATGGGAAATTATCCCTCTCCAATTTAAGGTCTAATCTAATCTGAATAATTCTTTCGGGAAACTCATCTCTAGCTCAGAAAATTCTGTAATCCTGCCCGAGAGATGTGTAAATTTCCAATCGGTCTAACCCCAGAAATCTTTTATCCTTACTTAGCGAAGGTCCTTTCTTTTAATCAACTCCAAACAGCGAAAATACTTAGTCTTATAAAAATCCTTGATCGAGTAAGTTTCTTAAATCGATCTTACACTAGACTAGCTCGTTAATGTTCCATAGCCTTTTAGGTAGAACCATTGATCCTTAAAGGACTAAGGAGAAAGTTCTTCTGGAATACAAACTACACAAAATTATAACACACTGCAACTCAAAGGACTTACGCATCTATTTCCTTTACCATCGACAAGCTATTCTATCTTCGAAAGGCAACTATTTACTTAAGGTAATCCTAAGTCCTTGACACGCCGAGAGATAAATGCGTCGATCCTTGTTGGACATTTGCTTAAAAGTGCGCAAATAAATAGATTTGTTTTCCCTGAATTGATATGTAAACACTTGACCCCGAGAGAAGCGAATGGAATTCAATCCAAAATCCATGCTTATAACGAACATTCGCACTGACCTCAACACAGGATAACCATCTCTCGATGGGATACGTTGCGGCCGGGCACAAGGCAGGACGTGTGCGCGGCGTGTCGGACAACCTCGACAGGTTCGACATTCAACAAACATGTTATATTCATTGACAGCGAATAAAAATGTCAGTGGAATTTCCAGGCAAATACTCAGAGACTCGGAGACCCGGAGACTCGGAGACCCGGAGACTCAGAGACTCGGGGCAAATAAATAAACCGAATGTGGGCAAACATTTGAGTGTCCATTTTTTACGAGGCCGCAAATAAAACTACACGCAAGGAAAAACATGGCCAGGACAAACAAAACTTAAGGCAATCCGAGCCGAACAACACGAGCACGAACCGCACACTTGACAGGACGCCAAGGAATATAAGGAATATAAGGAATATAATGAAAGGACACGTACTGAGCAAGAGAGAGAGAGAGAGAGAGAGAGAGAACATCGAGGAGCTGGAGCTAAGGTCCTGCTCCGGGTACATGGGGAAACGGAAACATTAAGTGGGGACCTGCAAATCGAACGGCTGAAGGTTGAACAAGAAATTGAAGCCAGTTATGCGTGGGATGTGTTCGACTTGGTTGTAAGGATGGGTGTGGGGGTGTGGGGGTGTGCGGGTATCAGGGTGTGGGGTGTCAGGGTGTGGCAAGGGTAGATGGACAGATAGACGAATGGACGGATGGATGATTGGGTGGCTGGGTGACTAGAGGGATGGGTGGCTAGAGGGATGGGTGACTAGAGGGATGGGTGGCTGGGTGACCGGAGGGATGGGTGACTGGGTGTGTGTGTCTGTGTGTGTTGGTGTGTAAACGCATATTGAATCGTATGAGCACATTATCTACGTGTTTACAGCCCAATTTGATTCCCCAACGATTGCCCTACGCTTGGCACTCCCCCGCTCCCGCTTTCTACCCTCACCCAGGCAAGTGAAGCGTAGGGTATGTTTAGGCGGAAGGAGGGTCAACAGTTTGTCTAATTGAGTTCTGTGCAGTACGCAGGATATGAGAGGCGTTGGGATGGATATAATTTGACTCGTGTCAGGCCACCAAGGGAAGTCCTTAAGGGGCTCATATTGTTGGGAGTTGCCCCAGCACGCAAAGGAAGGGTATTTTGAAATCGTGCTTATCCTGCTTACGACATTCGTCCTTGTTTCTTGGCTTGTGTTTTGTTTGGCTTTGAAAGATTTGTTAGCTATTTCTTTAGCGGGTTCACAGCTCGACGCCAATTGACGTTGATGTCGATGTCGATGTCGAAGCGAAAGGCAAGGAAGCAAGGAAGCAAGGAGGCAGGGAGGCAAGAAGGACACCCACGCAGAGTTTGTCATTGGGCGACTTCGATATCCGCTTGAGTCTGCTTCTCTACGTAAGTCTAAACGAACTTATATCCTGTGTGTATCCTGTGAGCTTAGTCTCTTAGTGCCATACCCAGGAACATGCATAGTAACCCCCACACCCAACCCCCAACCCCCAATCCCAAACACCAAAGCCCAAGCCCTAAACACCAGGACCCTAAACCGCTGCCAATGCCAATGTCTGCATTGCGTTTTAATGTTATGTTTACTGACTTTCTTACGACTTCCGAGGTAGCCCTAATAACTGATGATTGTGCGATTTACCCCCCCAACCATCCCCAACCTCAGACTTAACCTCACACCAGTCCAGCCCAGCCCGGTCGTGCCTTGTCCTACCCCGTCCTGTCCCCTCCCATCCGAACTCCGACCTGTTCAATACAGACCATTCCCAAATCGACATGTTGTGTGGGCTGCCCGTCAGTGGCAGGTCTCGTGCCACACTCCGCCACCCCTCCCCCCTCTTACGGCACACACCTCCCATTCCCTCCGCCCCACCGGCCATGGCTGTCAGCGTTTCTGTTGGCATTGACCCCCCAGGGACCTTTCGTACACTCATAAATGTCTTTCAATCATAATGTTTCAATAAGTCAAAATCGATTACGAACTTCATATGAAATTTATTGCACTTTCGCAAATATGACATTGCCCGCCTTCGAACAGCACAGGGGGGCGTGGCACAAGCCTGGATGCGGGGCTGCCCATGCGAGTGCGAGTGCCGCGTGCACAGAGAGAAAACCCGAACTAAACTCTTTTGGCAGCTGTGACAGGGATGCTTTGCACTTGCTGCCATCCTTGCCAGGATATGACAGCACACTTGAGTTTTAGTCATTCCAGATATGTATCCTTTGATGCCATTCAGTCCAGTCCTGAAATTTCTCTCAGTGCACTTCGAATGCTTAACCCGCAATTGCTGTTTGCTTGGCCGCGTGTGAACCACATTTTTTGGATAGTTTATCAGATGGAGCTCCGTGGCTTCGCAGCACCCAGAGGCTTGCCCGGTTGACGGCCTGTCGACTTGTCGGCCTGTGGTGAGTGGTGGGGGGCGGGGTGGGGGGAGGGGGTGCCTGTATGAAGGACACGTGCACACAAATTAAATAACCAAAGGGCAAAGTTCTTAAATATTTCAGTGCAAATGATTGACAGGGCAGTGATCAACAGTGTTTCACCTTTACTTACACTGACACCACACAACACAAGCGAAAGGGGAAAGAGTCCTGCAAGGACTAAGGGTAAACATTTAAGTGTATCCTGTATAAGGCATAAGGTAAAAAATCGTGTCTCTAGCAACGAAACTTGCATCGATTGAAGCGGACATCAGCTTTCCTTTCCTTTAAGACTCGGACTACCCTGCCCCCATCTGTTCCCCTCTGTAGCCACTGCTACCCCCCACATCTTGCAGCTTAGATCAACCAATCTGCAGATCAAGGATAACACAAATATAAAATACAATCCAAAGGATGTGCTGACGTAATTTCAATTAAGCCAGCGATTTGCTTACGCTCCGTTGGATTATCTCACGCATGTCGCTTGTGGCTCAATAGTAAAATATTCAACCACCACACACACACACACACACACACACGCACACACACACCCAGAGGCAGTGACCGACAAAACGGTATTTCATAGAGTTGATTAGCGCCTTACGCGGTGAAGCGTGCAATCGTTGGATGTGCGCCCGCAAAAATGCGGAGGCAATGACCAAATAATTTGGTCAACCTCAGGACCAGCTCAAAGTAATCCTCCAAGCATGGATAATGTACGCAATGCGAGCATAGCTCCTGGAGGTCGTTACGGGTATCGATACCCCCCGCTGCATCGATACTGCCACTGCCAACACTCGGATGTGATTGGCCGCGATTATTTGCAATGCGAATGGAAACGAAATATTTATATTAAATACATGTTATCCTTTGCGGCCAAAGGACAACTCGTATTAATAGGATGTCCTTTCGAAGGATTCATTCGAATATCTGAAATTTCGCCTTTTCTTTTTGCTACTTCTAAAATTAAATCTGATCACAAGAAGAAGGACATTCATGGCTTCTAAGCTATCATTCATTTTCAGGATTCGTCATTAGTCAGTTAACGGTTCATGATTCTGTTTATCAGGATATTTTAAAGGACTCGCTCTCTTTTTTAACGTTTTGAATTTTAATTAAGAATCCGCAATTGTTTCGAACAATAAGCAACGCTTTGCTTCTCGTGCCACACACCTGATTTTAGGTACACACAAAGTACATCCTGTATAAGGACACACACCAACACACACACAGGCTCTGGCTTGTGTGTGGCTTGTTATTTTGCATTTTAAATAAACAATCGCTCGGAGCACTGGTTCCAGTTTCGGAGATCGAGGGGAGCCAAAGGATCCGCGCAGGTTGCTCTTTGGCACTTTTCATTTCGTTTCTTTGGAGCAGCGCTTGGGGTCGGATGGGGCATGGAAGTTGGCAACTGGCAACTGGGAACTGGGAACTGGGAACTGAGAGCTGGGCGAGAAGTGGGCGCTCACCTTTAGTTTACTTCACTTTGGTTGGGTTTGCGTAAACAGGCGGCGCTTAATCAAAATCACACGCGACGCTGCATCACAATGCGCAAACAGCAACAATGGGCCATAAAGTGGAGCACAGAGCGGCCAAGGTGGCTAAGCCCGAGCCAAGAAAAGGAGAAGCTCAAACCAGAGTCACATTTAGATTCTGATTCTGATTCAGATTCAGGGCCTTTACCAAAAGCAGCACCAGGCACCAAGCACCAAGCACCAAGCACCGAGCAGCAGGCTGCAGGCAGCGGGCGGCAGGCGGCAGGCAGCGGGCAGCAGGTGGCAGGCGGCAGGCGGCAGGCAGCGGGCGGCAGGCGGCAGGCAGCGGGCGGCAGGCGGCAGGCAGCGGGCATCAGGCACTCATTATTTTGAAATTTTCAGCGCGCATTCCAGCGACTTCCGTTTCCGGTGGCAGTAGCAGTGGGAGCACCTCCACCCATAAGAGAATTAAATGCAAAGAAATACTAGACTAAGGCTGCAAAATGCCCGCTGGCTGTTATAAATTATAATTTGGCGACGTCACCTGCGCCTCTCCCCAGCCGCAGGTGCGTATCACCTGCTGTTCCCCCTAATGAATGCGACAATCCTTGCGATGCTCCTGCCCACTCACAGTAGCAGTCAGCCAGTCAACCAGCCACACAGTCACACAGTCACACAGTCAGACAGTCAGACAGGCAGGCTGGCATCAGGTTTTAGCTCCGGTTTAAGTGCTAATCAGGTGAAGAGCCCCAAAGAGCTCTATCAGCATAAAAGGCAATAGTCGCGAACAGGACAACAACCGGGTAAGTGAAAGGAATTTCTTCGCGTGTTTTATCCTTTCCATCAGTTTCAGTTCCTCACTGCGGCACAATTAAACGCTACTTTCTGACTCCTAATACATTTTTGAATACTCTGCCCGAGCTCCCTGAGACTCAGGCGGCATTTTGTAGTCTACTTTTCAGGGCTTTGAAGGGAACAGACTACATGATGATGATGAGTATCGTTAGGTCGCGTTGCAGTTCAGGCAACTACCGGTATGTATTTCAAATTTTTATATTTTAATAATTTTTATATATTTTTTATTATTATTAATTTCCAAACTCTACACCCCAAAGGAGACTTCTGAATTCTGAAATAATTTGGAGAAAATAAAAAAGCAACCATCTTCTTTTTTGTTTTAATTTGTAGCTAAATCTGAATATTTATAATTCATTCATATCAGTTTGAATATTTATATTTGCATGTATGTATGTATATGTATATGTATGCATATGCATCCTTTACATCCTTAAAATATACACATGTATATGAGCAATTTAATGTCATGGCATTTTCAAACGTTTCCTTTTAAAGTCGTGGGTTATTCATAAATTATTCGTGCAAATGAATGTGAATACTATGTGAATATATTCGCTATACTCTTTACATAAAAAGAGTGTTCAGATTTCGGCTTAGCCTTTTCCTTATCCATTCATTAATTAATTTCCATCAAGCAATAGGCAACTCCTCATCGTCCTCGTTGGACTTAATCCTAGGCCCAGTAAGCGAAAGGTGGGAAAATTTATGCAATTTATGAAATCCTTATTAACTGCAACTATTCACCAAAGTCAGCAGGACGAAACGCTTACCTAATCGTTTGGTAACAACAACAGGCAAACTTTCTACCAACCTCACCTGCAACCCCCAAGGACACCCGTCGTTTCTCTTGGTCAGCAGTCGCTCAAAGTTTTGATGTAAAAATCATTACATTTTATTGGCCGCGAGGTGACCGCCGGAACAGGTGGGGGAGGAGAAGAAGGAAGAAGGAGGAGGCGAGGGATAAGCATGAAGGGTTGTGCTGTATGGTCATGAGCCCGATGCGGACCACCCACAGTGGGAGATTAATGCTAATGAGTCGGAGGACAAGTCAACAGTGGAAATGATTACAATTTCACGCTGTGCGTGCCTCTGCATTGACTGCCAGTGAGTGGACCAGCGACCGCCACGTTTTTGACATTTCTGAACGAACCGCTAAGTTTCAAGTGACCCACTCAACCAACCCAATCACCCAACCACCCAACCACCCACCCACAAACACACTCAACCCTCCAAGCATACATAAACACCCGCCTGCAGCAGTCACTACACTCACTTATGCAGATGCACCTGTTCCAAATCTATTCATTAATGCGCACCGAAGCCCAAACTTTGCCAATCACCTGCCCCTTCCGGTTGTCCGACTGTCCAGTTGTCCGACTGTCCAGCTGCCCAGCTGTCCAGCTGTCCGGCTGCACAGCACATTACGTGGCAATGCAGATGGGGCTGAAATTATATGTTCCTGATAAAAGGCCGTTCGGAGCATGGAAACAACACATGATAGTTGGTTATGAGAATAACAACGGAAAAACCAGAAAATGAAAGTTAGTCCTGCGAGTCCTGCGAGTCCTGAGCAGCAAAGCCAAATTTTCATTTTAATTAATGCTCAAACATTACTCGGCGCATTGGAATTGAATGAAATTGAAAGTTGCATTAAATATGAAAGGTGAATGAAGTAAAAAGAACTTAAGATGTTAAAACAGATATGAACACACAACGTAAGTCATAAAATCGATATATTTATCGAAATTTATAAAAAGTTAAAAAAAGAGTTCCAAAAAATGCAGGAAGTAAAATCTTAAGTTCGAAGTATTAACTGCAGGAATATCGGAAGCCCACAAAAGACAAAACACAGACAGGCTTTCCCTTGGCAGCAATAATCGATAATTTATTATCGATAATAACGTACATAAGAAAACCTTATTTTGTAGAGAAATATTAATTGTGTTTGAAAAAATTAATACATTATTTGAAAAAACATATTATGTATATTCTTGAGTTCATATGAACTACTTGTTTAAAAAAATCGATATATAAATGAACGATTATTTTTAATAAGGTAATAAAATACCTGCAGCTCGAAGCTTCTCTCACTAAGAAATTATATTATGGAAATTAAATATGAAAAATGTGCAAAAAAATGTAAATGATATTTAATAAAATAATTCATATAAAAAATCGATAAATAAATGAACGATTATTTTTATAGGCTAATAATATGTCTTCAGCTTGAAGCTCCTCTCACTAAGAAAATTAATAGATCACGAAAAACTTAATAAAAAAAATGTATAAATAAAATAGAAGTTATATTAAATAAAAAAATGTATATGAAAATATCGATAAATCAAGAACGATTATTTTTAATAGGCTGATAAAATATCTTTAGTCACTAAGAAAATATATTATGGAAACTAATAAAATAAAATTGAATAAAAAAATTAAAATAATATGATAATTTATATATAAAAATCGATAAACTGTGCTATTAGAATCGATTATGAACATATCGAATCCCAAAGAGGTACACTTAAGAGTAAAGAGACAGCAGAAACGTTTGTAATTCATTCATTGAAGAAATAAAAAACTGCTTGGACCTGAAGAGTCCAAGGACCAATAGTAATTTTCAAACCAAAAACTTGACCCGCTGTTCTCTAAGCACCCAAAAGAAGTGGCTGTGCGAGAGCTGAAGGACATTTGGGGATGTGAAGGTTCTGTTTGCATAGTTAACTCGTCAGTGGACATCGAATTACGTAATTTGTGGCCTGGCGACGAATGTGGCAGCCACAATGAGCAGCAACTGCCAAGAGGCACAAACAGATGAAGTCCATGGAGCTGCTTTGGCTCGGGTGTTGGCTTTCCTTTTGGCTTTTGGTTTGGGTTTAGCTCTGGCGTTGGCTTTGGCTTTGGCTTTGGCTTTGGCTTCGGCTTTGGCTCTAGTGTTGGCTCTGGGTCTGGGGCTGGCCTCAGCCTCGGCTTTGGCAGGTGCCAGTGGAAAGCAGGTGCAAAAAAAGAAAAGTATTTAAATGTATAGAAGGACTAACAATGAAGGCAAAATGAGCTGAGCGTAAATTGCCACAACAACGAGAACAACAATAACGAGAACAACAACAACAACAACAACGACGACAACAACAACTATAACAATAACAAGTGGAACGGCAATAACAGCAATAACAAGAAAAAGAAGAGCAGCTGCCATTGGGGTCAGGGGTCACACGTTACTGACTGTTGCACTGGCCGCCACGTCTATGGAAATGCTGCTTAGCCACACAAACAAATGCAATCACATATATACGTATACATCAATGTGAATCTGTGTATGTGTGTGTGTGTGTGTGTGTAAGTTGGCCGCTTGCATGGCGACTGGCTTCCGTTTCCTGTTTCGTTGCGCTTTCAACTCAACTCGAATCCTGTTTGCCGTTTAATTAGAGACACGCACACAACAGAAGAGCAGCCTCCTTCCGTTACGTGCACTTATCTATGTGTCTGTGACCGTCTCTGTATGTGTGCGTGTGTATGTAGTATGAGTATCCGTATAGATTGTGATTGTGAGCGTATAACGATGTGGTAGGTAATCAGAAACTGCTTTTAATTATTCAAGGTTCCATTCTGATGAATGAAGACAACAACAACGATAACGGCGGCAGCGCCAAACTGCGCAATAAAAGCAACAACAGTCGCATCCCGTTAAAGAAGCTGCCTGCCATCGTTTGTGCTTGGCAACAACAACAACAACAACAATAATAACAACAACAACATGACGTTGAGCCAAAAGGGATTAAAATTCACTGCTAACAACAACGCAATGAAAACCCAGCATGGATATCGGCCGACCAGTCTTCTACACATATACACATACATATAAATATAAACATACATATATATAATACATACACACAAATACACACACACACACACGCACATATACCCATATATATACACACGCACATACCGAAAGACATACAGTCACAGAAATAATGACGATTGAAGCACAAACTGTTTGTGGTTTTTATCATTAAAACGATTGAACGATTGACATAAAGACAAAATAGAAAACTATCGATAACACAATCGATATTATAATTGGACAAAATATTACAAAAAAACTATATATTTTAAAACTTTCATTTCAATTAAAGGCTATCATCTATCAATCTTGATCTCAATACTAAAATTAATATTTACAAAAATCTATCGATAACACAACCAATTTATAATTTATAATTTATAATTTAAATAAATATAAGCTTAAAAATTCTTATAATCAATCTATTGATTTTATTCCATATTTATTGAAATAAATTAAAAAATCGATATCGAAATCGATAAAAATATTAATAATATATTTGGCGATAGTTATCGCTGTTTAGAGGACGAACTCAATTTTTCGCACTCGAGACCTTGCATGATATTTTGATATAAGAGTTTTCTTTTAAATAAAGTAAACACTGTTTAAGAAGAGTTCATACAACAAATAAAATTATAAATCGATATATAATCGATATTAAACAACAATCGATAAATTGTTCCATTAATACCCAAGCAAAGTATTTCAAATTGACTTCATTCATTGTTAAGCTGTGCAATGGAATATAACGGAAATTCGATTAAGTTTCGCTTTGCAGATGTTTATCGATACTACAACTATCGATATATTTGGCTATTAAAATATGAAATATGAAATAAGATATTAAAGTAATTTCCTCCCTTAAACCAAATCAATCAGTTTTTCTTCAAGTGTTCACAACTTCACAACAATCACCTCCTTCTCTCTCTCCCTCCCCCGCTCCTCCTCCTGCTTCATTTACCTCTTTCTCTCCCTTTCTCTTTCCCTCTTTAACTCGTTCGCTCTCGGTCTCGCCCTCAGTCCCTTGTGCTATTATGCGTCAGTGGCACACTCACACACATGTGTGTGCACATGCAGCCAGCAGCAGAAATAAGTACGATTTTTAAAATTTAAGCATTGGTGGCAACAAAAGCGGCACTGACCACAACATCGCTGCCAAAAGTCCATCGTCCAGGACAACAAACGACCAATAAGAAGCAATACAAATACAATTAATCCACCTGCAGGATCCACACAGAGTGCCCAATGGTTTGGCCATTCCCGAAAGCCCCACAAATGTATAGACCCAATGACTGCTATACGATCTCGAGCAGGACTTCTGATTTGGCAGTCAACGAGCAGGATTCCTCGGACACTAGACTTAGTTGCTGGGCTGTGCAGGGCCAGTCGAAGGACTTAGTTGCTGGGCTGTGCAGGACCAGTCGAAGGACTTAGCTGCTGGGCTGTGCAGGACCAGTCGAAGAACAACGCATTTAAGTTTTAATAAAAAGGAACGAAATACTTTAAAGTAATTATACAAAAGTACACAGAGAGAAAATATATGGCAGGTAATGCAACACGTTTACCCATGGATGGAAAGGGGGTCGGGGGTGTGGCTGGGTGGGTGGTACGTCTGGTTTTCTGGCTTTCGGCGGGGGCGACCTTTAATAAACGAAAGGTAAATAAAAGCAACCAAAGTCTGCGGAGTGTAAACCGCTGAACGTCTGGTCGCCAGAAAGGTAGCAACTGTGCGCTTCGAGGCTGATCGACTGGCAGATACCCTGGACAGACCAAGAAAGCAAATAGTTCGAAGAATTAATTAAATTATTTAAATTAAATAATTTAAGGTGACATTTGATTTATACTTGCAGCGTACACGGAAGGTCCTTTCAAAACTATCAACTTTCCTTACTTCTCTCAGAATTTATGGGCTTATTAATTTTTAGCCAATTTTCACATTTTTTTAAATTTATTTTAAATTTTTTGTTTTTGATTTTTTAGCCAATTTACATATTTTTTTTAAATTTTTTATTATTGTTTCCATTTTAATATTTTATTTATTTATTTTAAATTTATTTTTTAATTTTTATATTTTTTACTTACTTTTTTACTTTTTAATTCATTTATATTTTTTTATACTAATTTTTTGATTGTTTTTATTTCTATTTTTTAAACATATTTTAATTTTTTTTTTAATTTTCTTATATTTATTTTATTTTTTTTTTATTTGCTTATATTTATACTTATTTAATTTTTCCATTTTATTTATTTCTTTTTATATGTATTTTTTTTTTTTTATTTATATTTTTTTGTACATATACAATTTTAATTTATTTTTTATTTTTAATCATAATTTTATTTTCTATTTTATTTTCTGATTTTTTATTTATATATTTTTTATTCCTTAAAGTCTGACCTCCGAGTCAAGGATATTTCGTACACTCATCCACTGTATGTAGCCCACACCGGACCTAAAAGGACGCAGGGTATGAATTAAAAAAAAACAAGAGAAAAAAGTATTTTGTCAGAGTCGTTAAAGAAGTGAATATTGTGTTTTAGTCCTTGTTGACGTACTCACATCCTTCAGCGCATCCATTGGCACATTTGGCCAGTTTGTGGCCAGTTAATAAGCAAAAGGACAAACGCGGCAGCCCTGGCTCTGCTCTTGAAGTGCGCACTTCGCGAGGTCCGACTGTACCGGTGGACGTTTTAAAGGCACACAGGCTTGTCAGCTTTTGTTGTTAATTCTATTTACTTAAAGTGCCCAACTCTTCTTGGCGGCGTTTGGCCGGGCAAATATTTGCCGTATTAATGAATGCACGGGTAAATGTGTTTACCTTGAGTTGGGACCAGCCCGCGGGCGAGTCATCGCATTACCGATGACGATGACGATGGCGATGACGATGACGATGACGATACCGATGACGCCGCTGGTCAAGGCGATGACGATGGCGATGACATTGGCCACATTGGGAAAACAAAGAGTGTATCAAGAGTAACGATTTTTTTTGAGAATCGATAAATTGGCATTTAATGGCAGTCGATGGAACAATGGGAGGGCAAGGGGATTGCCGAAGGACATGCAGGGGAGTCAGGAATTCCGTCTGGTCAAGTGTAAGTGAAATAATAATATTAATTTAAACAATAATAATAAAAGGAGGACGAGGCAGACAAGATGAAAGGGAACGCAGCTGGAAGTGTGAGTGGGAGTGGGAGTGGGAGTGGGAGTGGCTATGGCTGTGGGAGGGGAGAGATGAAGATGAGAAGCAGCTGCGTATATGAATAACTTTTGCACAGAGCTCATTGACCGTAAATTACTGGCGCAAATTTTTGTACACATGAATTTCCACTTAAATCCAATGAAAATGTTAAAACAAATGGCGGCCAAAGGCGGGCATAAAGGCGGGGATAAAGGAGGGGATAAAGGAGTAGAAAGCACAGCAAACTGTTTTAAAATGTAAATTTCGTTTGCAAGCCGGCATTAAGGCCAATAAACAGCGTAAATGTGCGCCATTTTATACGAGTAAATGCGCAGCGTTGCTCTGCAAAGCGAAAGAAGCAACAACAGCAGCAGCAACAACAACAACAACAACAACAGCAGCAGCAGCAGCAGCAGCAGCTGAAGCAACAACAACAATAAAAGTCTCTTTGCAACAAGATGATGCATGAAGTAAGTATGTGTATGACCATTGGGGCAGGGGGCAGTCAATGATGAATGAGAAGAGGGAGAGGCAGAGGCAGAGGCAGTGGCAGAGGCAGGGGCAGAAGCAGAGGAAGAGGGAAGTACAGAGCGAAGAGTGAGAGAGAGAAAAGCACAAGTAAAAGCAGAAGCAGAAGCAGAAGCAAAAGCACAAGCACAAACACAAGGACAAGCAGAAGCAGAAGCAGAAGCAGAAGGAGAGGCAGAGGCAGAGGCAGAAGGACACAAACGCTTGCCGGGAGCAGCAGACGAAGCCGAGGGCAAAGTCGCCACTGGAGCCGCTGGCAGTCATTTTATTCAAGACATTAACTTAAATTGAATTAAAAACAAATTAATTAGATCCCTCATAAAAATTGTGCCAAATGTGGGAAAAAGACTCGTGGCAAATTATGAAAATTCCTCCTTATGCCAGGCAATTTTATTTCAAATGGCCCTGTCAAGGATCCACCCACCCACCAACCCACCAACCCACCCACCCGCAGTTAAGTGAATCTCTAATGCATTTTCATTTATCTCACTTACAACATTTTCTGGACAAACCATACGTCTCATATATTTCACATTTTATTCTAATTAGCCAAGTGAATTTCGAGGCTCTGGGAGCACCTGTCTTCCACCCACACACACGCACACCCCCTCCCCCCACAATCCACTGGGCAGCCGTGAGAAGTTAAGGGCATCGATCACAAGGCACAAGACGCTCTAGGAGCGGCCACTGTGATGTTTATGCCATGAAAGCTCAGAGCCGAGACAGACACTTCCCTAGTCACTTTAACTAAGCTCCTAATTATGCTTTAATAAAACAGGACTCGAATTCCTGAGAGCTGAACAAGTGGAAGGATTTCCCACGTAGCGGAATTTAAAATCAAGAATTTCATTGTGTAAACCTGCCTAATGAAAAACGAAACACAGCAGACATACTACTCCCATACTTATACACACATATACATATGTTCACACACTTACACACACACAAACACGCACAGCCACACACACACGCAGACGCCTGTACATACGTTAAGAAACTCAATTAGATTCGTTCAGGGGATAAGACAGACGTCCATCCAGGGCGGTCGGAAGTTCATAAGCTGTCCGAAGGCATCACAGGCAGGATGCACACAATACGTATAATCCAAAAGTAATTCCACTAATAGGATTCATAAAAAGGATAACACGCAATAAATAATGGCAAGAAAATTTTCATTATTGAAAATGCTCGGCACGTACGTATTCAATTACTTGTTGAACTTACCGCTCAGAGCATTCCCATTCCCATTCCCATTCCCATTCCCATTCCGTTCCCATTCCCATTCCCGTTCCCGTTCCCGTTCCCATTTGGAAGCTGGCAAGTTTCCCATACGTAGCCCATTCCCATTCCCATACCCGTATCCATATCCATATCCATATACTCCCCATCCTTCCATCTTTCCATCTCCCCATCCTTCCATCACCGCATTCCCATTCCATTCCCAGGCCGCATTCACATCCGCATCCGCATATATCTGTTGCTGTATCTGTATGTGTATATGTATATGGATGTGTATATGTTATATGCAGGTCTGGCCCATCGTTGGCGGCGGCCATGGCCCCGCCGCTTCAGATTGTGATTGCGAACGAAAAATCATATTTTCTGTTATTGTGGCAAAATGAGATTATTAAATGGGTTTTGGGTAAAACCCAATAAGACGCCGCACGCGGCAGGCGGCAAGCGGCAAGCGGCAAGCGGCAGGCGGCAGGGCAGAGCCCAACAGACGGCAAAAAGTAAACATTGCCACTGAGACAACTGTCTCGATGTCCGCCTCTGCCACTATCTCTATCTCCATCTATCCTTATCGCCATCCCTCTTCCCATATTCCCCACCCCGCACTCCGCACTCCCCACTTCCCATGCCGCCCACTCCCCTCTTCTTCTTCCACTCCACCCGCCTTCTTTTCCACACTCTGAGTGCGTCTCCCTGTGCTCCTTTGGCTTTGTGTGTGAAAATGTAATGGGTTGTAGCTGCGGTGTGGGTCCCGTACGTGATGTGTATACATTGGTCTGGTACATGCCAACCTCCAGTCAACGAGACAGTCGGTCTACGGTCTACGGTCGACGGTCGACGGTTGACGGTCGATGGTTGACGGTTGACGCTCGACTGTCGCCGGGTCCAACTCTCTATCAATGATGACTTTTCAAGGTTCATTTGCGAGCTACACTTTTGTCCTGGCGGCAACCCATCGAAAACCTAGCCCAATGAAAGCTACACTCAAAGAAACGCAAAGTAAGACGAAACATGAGTCCAGGATGAGAGACACTTCCAGAGGCTTCCACTGTTATTCAAGGGAAGCTTCGATGTGGTCGTTCCTTCAATAAAAAGATTGAACTGCTTGCAGTTGGGAAAACTGCTTGCATTTTGTGAGTACTACTTGACAAATGTCCTACTGCAAACTCGCTGAATTTCTCTCAGTGCATAAATGGCAACAGTTGTCGAGCTTCTGTCTAAGCCCGACGTCTGCAGCAATTTGTAGACATTTGCTGATGCCTCCAGCTCACATGCTGCGTATCTGGCAAACTGCAGCTGTATCTGTTGCTCCTTCAGATCTCGGCTATCTGTAGCTATTCTAAAAAAAAAAAAAACTATAAAAAAAAAGGAGCAAAAGCAAAACCTATATAAAGCGCATCCAGCACGTGTTGTTTGTCTTCTCAATTGTGCCATGATTATGTCTGACGAGGAATGGTCATGCGTTAGCCAGGAGCTGGGACCACTGGCAGCACTTTGTCGACTCGACGCTGTGCCCATACACACGTACACACGTACACCCGTGCACACACACACACACACACACATACAACACATATCTCTGGCGACACATTCAATAAATATTTAAGTCATAGTCATGGGAGGTTTAAGCCTTGCCACTATTGACCTCACTGTGGACGACATATGTTGGCCATGTGTCAACCGTCAGCCGTCAACCGTCGCCGGGCAAGTGCAGTGGCTGAACGCCAAAATTGCTCGAATAAAGGATATCCCGCAATTAGTAGCTAATCCCTAATTAGCTTTAAAAAATCCTCAAATTATTAATATTTTGATCCTTAAGTTCTCATGCACATGATATATGATAGATCCTTAAGGACTTGAATTTCAGGTAATCCTTTCTATTATTTAAAAGTTGGCACTCTCAGAACAGCCAGGATATTCTTTTAAGATACACCTCTTTGACTTTGCACTGGGAACAGATTAAAAAATCCACTGGAGAAAATTGAAATTTGAAAAACCTAGATCTATGTTTTCCAAGGACCTCCGCCACCCACTTGGGTCCTGGGTCTCTCGTTCACTTACGACTTGACTTCTGTTCTTTGCACTCGTGCATTGATTAGAATCCGATAACAAGATCAAATAACTGTGATTGTATCCTGACAGCAATTGCTCGAACTAGCCCCAAGCCCCTTCCCCTCTACCTGTCCCTGTCCCTGTCCTTGTCCCTGCTGCGGCTGGTAATTGCGTAGCCCATTGGGGCAGAAGAATTCTCAGCGTCGAAGCCGAAGGAAACTTACAAATTACACTTCAATTGTTGGGCGACAAACAAACAAATAGAAAAAGATTTTCAAACAGACGGAAAGGAGCAGAAGTCCATGGAGAAGGGGGATGGGAGAGAGTAAGCGAAAAGTGCAACTTGTGACAGGAACTGGATTGGGGAATAAACACAAGCCCAAGGAACACCCCCGACCCTCCACTGAGCGGGGGCAAAGGTTATGCAAATTATTTTGCAATGAGAGCAGAGCCAACGAACATGGCTTTGAGTACGCAAACTGCGAGATGGGAAATAGAAGCTGTTGCAGCCGCCGCTGCCGTCGCCACCAACGCCGATGCCAGTACCGCCAATGACGTCGCCGCGCGTAGTACCGCCATACAATGGGAATAAACTTACAAGAGTTCGATAAAAAAAATAATAAATAATAAATAATAAATAATAAATAATAAATAATAAATAATAAATAATAAATAATAAATAATAAATAATAAATAATAAATAATAAATAATAAATAATAAATAATAAATAATAAATAATAAATAATAAATAATAAATAATAAATAATAAATAATAAATAATAAATAATAAATAATAAATAATAAATAATAAATAATAAATAATAAATAATAAATAATAAATAATAAATAATAAATAATAAATAATAAATAATAAATAATAAATAATAAATAATAAATAATAAATAATTAATAATAAATAATAAATAATAAATAATAAATAATAAATAATAAATAATAAATAATAAATAATAAATAATAAATAATAAATAATAAATAATAAATAATAAATAATAAATAATAAATAATAAATAATAAATAATAAATAATAAATAATAAATAATAAATAATAAATAATAAATAATAAATAATAAATAATAAATAATAAATAATAAATAATAAATAATAAATAATAAATAATAAATAATAAATAATAAATAATAAATAATAACAGGTTTAACATAACATTTTGACATATAAATTGGGATTAAGGCCCACTGTGCGCCGATAGCTTCGCAATTGCAACGTAAGTTGGTGGCGCTGAAAATTAAAATTCAAACAACGACAACGTGGCGTATGGGCAACATTTGCATTTTCAAGCTTCACCTTTGCAGTGACTTTTGTCACACCTGCGGTGTGTGGTCGTGGTCGTTGTGGTGGATGATGGGTTGTGATGGCGGGTGGTTGATAGTGGGTGGCTGGTGGGCTGTAACGCGTAGCCGGCTACAACAAATACAAACTGCTGATTACAAACGAAAATTGAAAATCTTAAGCACTCGCTTCCTTATTGAAATGACTGGCAGCGGCAGCCTGAGCTGAACGCCTCAAGGACTGAGGGGGGGAAATGCGGCCAGGAAGGGAGCAAGGCACTTCAATCAGCGGGGGTGGGGGAGGGGGAGGGGGAGAAAACTTTATTTTCAGCAGCTGTTCAGATTGTTTAGAGACTCTGCTCAGACTATGCAGACTGTGCAGACTGTTCCGACTGCTCGGATTGTTCCGATTGTTCGGTTTGTTCAGTTTGTTGTTGCGGTGATGCCATGAGCCACGTGTGTTTTCATTTGAGATTCCAACTGGAAATGTTTTATTTTGTTTTTGTCGCTATGCCGCCCTCTCAACCGCCAACTGTCAGCCACCACATCTCAGCCCAAGCTCAACCCATAGCCCGCAGTCCACCATCCGCCATCCGCCGTTAGGCAACGATTGAAGTTGTTGTCCTTACGACTGAGAAAGGCACATTTCCTGGCGCCTTCTCTCCACTGGTCTCTCCCTCTCTATCTGTCCTTGTCTGGCCGCAGATAAAGTCTAAATTATCTAAGCCCAAACTGATTCCGGTGCCGCGCATATTAATGAGACGCCAAGGAGATCAAAAGCCACCGACACGACTGCACCGAGACCCAAGCGAAAAGTAATAAAGTTGCGGTTAAATTAAATTGTGCAAATGTATCGATAAAGCTTTATGCACCCGACCAGACACGACCACAATGGGTGGCACTGGGGGCTACCTGAATGTGCTCCAGCTAAGATAGGGGTTGGCGCTGAGACTGTGGCTGGGGGTGGGGTGGGGGTGCGTTGCCTTCAAATTTGGCCTTGACGCCGTAACATCTTGCGGCTTATGAAACTTCGACGAGTGCCAAACCGAAGACACAATTCAAGGTGTAATTAGGAATACTTTATGGGCCGGGTAATAGCTCCTAATGATAGGGATAATCCCCAATATCTGTGTTCAGATTTAAAATCCCTAAATTATTTCCCTGCACGTCGATCCTTGTCAACTTTTGAAAATAGAATCAGTTGCGGTTTGAGCTCGGAGTTGAATGCCTTTCGAGGTAAAAATGGCCTAATTATTGCCAGGAAATATTTAAATTTTTTTAGGTTTATAATTATAAATAATTTTAATTTTATAAATAATAATTAATAATAATTAAAATATATAAAATATAATTTAAAATAATAATATGAAACACATGAACTTCACTTCTAAGGTGAAGCTTTTGGCGTATCTTTTAAAGGACCTCCGTATGCAATGGCATTTGTATGAATATTAATCACACTCCTACTTAAGTGTCCTTTCGAGGATTTAAGTGAAAACATTTAATTGAGATTTTATAATTTAAAAAAAATACTATTCCTGAGCTTGTCTTTTAACCTTTTAAGCCTTTATTATTAATAAAAAAAATAAGCACGGGCTTAGCGAATACAAAAACAGCTTTGAAGTTTTGTTCGCGTCTTAATTTTAAATTAAAATTAAATTTAAAAAAAAATACTGGAACTAAAAATTTTGATTGCATTTTCAAAATTGCATCTGATTGAAAATTCTTTTCGAGTGATATTTAAACACACTTGGAGAAGGTCCTTTAACTTCCCTCAACAATTTGAAAATTGCGACTAACATTTCTCTCGAGATCTCGAGTTAAGGAATAAGCATAATAGAATAAAATTGTAGTTTGTCCTGTTTCCGGGACATCAGGTGTGGATAGGATTTCGTAATTAAAATCTGAGCTTAACTGCAAAGGATATACGCAGTCATGTGAATTCCGGAGGATACATAACTGTCGTCCACCTGATGGAAGCGGAGCACCAAAGCAACAGACAGACGACTATTCATACTCACACTCACACTCACACTCACACTCACACCTACACTCACACTCGCACTCAGACTCACACCTACACTCATACGCATATTCGCATTCACATTCGCATCCGCATCCGCATTCGTTTCCTACATAACTGATTAAAATGTTGGCCGCAAAACGTATTAACATGTCGGCAACAGGAGCTCTGCTTGAGAGAGCGTTTAGCACCGGGCAACAGTCGACAGGACAGCGGACAGCACGGACAGCGGAAAGCGGACAGCGGACAGTGAGCGGTGGACAGAGGAACAGAGGAATAGAGGAACATAGGGACAGACGGCATTGAAAAGGACAAATGCTAAAATAAGGCAATGAGAAAATCATGAAAAAGAAAACAGCCGCAGCGAAACAAACAGACAGCCAGAGAGACAGACGGACAGACAGACAGACAGAAAGACAAAACAAATAAGCCAAGCATAAAAGTTTATATTGCGGTCGATGATTCACTTCTACACAGTCAGTGGCACGGACAAGGACCTGCAAGCGAGTGATGGTGAGAAGAAGGGGAAGGACGATGAGGAGAAGAAGAAGGGGAAGGGGAAGAAAAAGGAGAAGGGGTGATGAAAAGAGAAACTGGGGTGCAGGCATTGTGGTTGCCACCGGCTCGACCTCATAGTGATGCTGACTGTAACATATACCGGGGTAAGGACTAAAAAGTAAGGAGCAAGAAGTAGCGAGTGAAGTGGGGACTGAGAAGAGTAAGGAACAAGGACCAAGAAGCAGGATGCTACTGCAAGGGTATGGGACGCTGGGGCTCGGTTATGGCACAGCTGCAGCAGCGCAATTCAAAATTTTTGACATTTTGCGCTACCGCACGGCATGAAAGGTCCTGTGCTTGTGTCCTGTGTCCTGTGTCCTGCGTCCTGTGTCCTGTGTCCTGTGTCCGTGTGGCTAGGCTCTGTCTGCGACGGCTCCTGATGTTGATGCGTGTTTACACAGACCACAGTAAACGCACCACCTTGGGTGGCAATGACGTCGACGTTGACATCAACAGTGGTTGTGGCTGTGGCTGTGGCTGTGGCTGTGGCTGTGGCTCTGGCTGCGGCTGCGGCTCCATCCTGAGATGTAGTACCTTTACCCATCCCATCCCATCCACCCCCACCCTCTCAGCATCTCGCCCCTCTCTGTAGATTTTTCGAAACCCATTTAGTTAATGGATATAATAAATTTTTCTACAAATTGAAACTCGTAATTTCCATTGTTCTCGCGCGCTGCTGTGCATCGTCTACGTCTTCAACGTTGTCTCCGTCTCCTTATGCGAGGGCATACACAGCGTACAACAGGATACTTTGGGTTACTTTCGGGCTGCTGTCTTGGGTTGCCAGACTTGCGCTGCCCTGGGACCCGCTGCCTTCAGCGGCGTCTGATGAGACTTTTGCCAAAATGTTGGTCGGCTCGAGGCCAGGGTCGTCCTTGGCATCACGAGACAAGCCGTAAAACTAGTTTTAATTACGTTAAGCATTTTGCCACAATGCACCAAACACCTTACTCACTCACACACACACACACACACACACACACACATTCAGACACCCACCCAGAGTCACAGCCACAGCCGCACGTGTGTTGTTTAAGCAGGTGAATTAGCATCTCGCTGTCAAAATTCTTGGCATAAAAAGCCTATTTAGGCAGCTTTAGACACTTGTTAAAGTAAATCGCAACTAAAGCGATAACAATTATCGATAAATTTTAAGTTACTCATATCTTAAAGAGCAATATTTGAAAATGCGTGTTGGAAGTTTTCAATCGTTTAAATTCATTTGATTAAAGGCAAAATTTATTTCGATAGAAAAAGTTGAGATATCGATATATTTCTATTTATCGGAGACAACAATTTTAATGTAACAAATCTTTTAAATACAATCTAGGTAAAATAAACAACTTAATTATCATATTTAATTTTAAAGTTGAGATGAGTAAAAAACTTGTATTCAGATCAAGGAGTTGTCCTTTCTCGTCCTGTCATATCGATAAATCAAATTAAATTTATTAAAGCTCAACCTTTAAGTTCAGAACAAGCGTTACACTGGTGGAGGCTTTGTAACTATAAGCTACATTTGATCGTTTTATCGATGTATCGAATTATCGATTTGTCGAATTATTGATTTATCGATTTATCGAGAAAAACATGGCTTACCAATCGAAGCTTATAGATTCGATTTTTACTAAGTAAGCTTGACTTATGGCCTGAGACAAGTCTTAATATTTAAAGGATATCCTTATATTTTGTGCGGCATGTAAATTGTGTACATGTGTGAGTGTATGTGTGTATGTGTGTGTAAAGAAAAGAAGAAAATTCATTGTTGGGAACGCGCTGGAAAATTTGTTTGTGTCCCAGTTGCCAGTCGCCAGTTGCCAGTTGCCAGTCGGCAGTCAACGCTCGGTAGTTGCCAGTTGCCAGTTACCAGTCATTGGTTCTCAGGTTACAGAGGCCTTCGAGTCTTTGGAGGCTTCGGAGGCATCAGAGGCTTCGGAGGCTTCGAAGGCAGCTCTTGACTTAATGTCTGCTATCATAAATTTCATGCTGGTGATGTTTAATTTGGCAACTGTAACTCATGTCGACTTAGACCCTAGGTTCGGGTATGGCTCCTCCCTTGATGGCCAGTACGTACGTACATATACATAAGAATAAATATTTTTACTTTGGCCCTCAAAAACAAGACCAACAACAGCAACAGCAACAGCAACAGCAACAGCAACAGCAACAACAACAATAATAGTAACAACAACAGGAGCAACAAGAACGACAAGGACACGTACCACTGGTAGACAAAAGATGGATTGTTATCGCTTAAGATAACAGCACACAGAGGCTTTCCCTCCCGTAGGGGAGGGAGGTAGAGGGGATGTGAGTTAGCATAGGGTGCACCTTCCATACCTGGGCCAGTGGAGCTGAGCCGTAATTTCATTAGTGTCTAAACTGGGATAATATGAGGGCAGCAAGCCGGCGGCTGAAGGAATGGCTAAAACTTTGCCGTTTGTCCTAAGTACGTGCAAATTTTTCGTCAGAAAATTAAGAAAACGACAAGAAGGTAGGCCAGACCCGGGCCCAGGACTAGGCATACGGCATAAGGACAGAGACGGAAAGGAGAAGGAGAAGGACAACGACGAAGACGAAGACGAGGACAAGAAGTAGGACGAAGGAAGGTGGATGAAGCCTAGTGCTGGCCAGGACCAGCAAAGCAGACATCAACCCCGACTCACAGTCCAAGCCCCTCCCATCCTCCCTCCCCCTCCGGATCAAAGCCCACTTAACATGTTTTAGCCCCACTCATTCGTCTTGTGGACGGTAAACCAAAGTTGAAGATAATTTTCCTGTTTGTACCATCGCAAGCGCCAATTTCACAGCTGCCCCTGGCCCGCAAGGCCCTTCCCCATCCCCTTACCAAGTAACCAGGAATCACATGGCTCACACCGCTTGAGCCCTAACTGACTTACATTAACATTACACTGGGGATCACGCCTTAAATGGCTAAGCATTTCAGGCAATTTAAGTGCATTGCCCAAAAATTAAGAAAAACCCATAAGTAGGAAAAACAATAGCAAGCAGTTGGTTAGATGAAGGAAAATGAGTGTAGGGTCAACCTTAAGTCAGATCTCTCATTTTATAGATAATTAAATATATTATTATATACATATCAAATACTTTAATTATAATAAATAATTAATAATAAATAAATTAATAAAATTGCATTTTTAATTGTGTAGAAATGCCCTTAAAATAATAAAACGAGGCAAGGTCAACAGATCTGCTTAACCAACACAGCCAAGAAGAGGAAGCCAGTGGCATTTCTTTCTTCTCTTGTGCGTTGATCTCGTTCGATTTGTGCGTCGCATTGATAGAAAAAATATTGAAACGTTCAGGTTGTAAATTCTTTAAATGAAATTGATATATTATAATGTTTTTCATATTTTTATTTATTTATTTTTTTTTTTTTATTCTCTCTTGCATATATTAAAATTTATGAGTCATTTAATAAATGATTATTTACATACTTATGCAGTTATGTAAATGCAGATGTATATTCAAGAATCGTCCATTGTAAACTTACAAAACACACTTGTGCATATGATACAGAGATGCACAGGCACGCACACACACACACACACAGATAATTCACGCACATACATGCAAAGTGTAGATACGCATTTAATCCTGAAAACCTGATAGTGAAAGTCGGAAATGCTGGACTATGGAGCAAACAAAGGACATAATAATCATTATAAACATTATTTACGCACTGAAGGGATACATATACATATATATACATACTATATGTCTCGCTATCTGACATATCTGGTGACACACAATTGTTAAATGCACAAAATGAAATGATTTAATTATTACAGACAATAAAACAGTGGAATAATTGCAGTCACCGAGTTGCAGGGCCTGTCGTTAATTTTAATGCGGTCATAGCACACTTTTGGTCCTTATATTAAAACACCAAATATGCCAACACGCGGACAGATCACCGGACAATCAAAATACCCAGACTTATGGGCAGCAAAAAACCGCATTAACTTCGTCCCATTGCCAAATACCCTGTAACAAGTTATCCTCTATCAAAGCTCTACGAACAGAACTGAAAACACTACTTCCAGCCAGCTATACCCATCGGGGACGCCACTGTAAATAGTGTACACCAAAATGTAAGTCACAGTTAAATCAAGCAGTGCAGTGGCTGGAAATAGATAAGAGCCTCGCAGCGGAAAGCAGCTAATCCGTAGATCTAAATTTTGTTTTGCGCATTAAACAAAAAAATTGTAAATTAAATTTTAAAATTTAAAAAAAAAAAAATTTAATCGAAATTCTGATAGCTAAGGCCTAAGCATTATAAATAATAATTTAAAGGTCATTTCTTCATTTTTTGAAAAACAAAAATAATAATATTAGATTTATGATAGGCTTAAAAATGCTATAATATATTTACTGTATAAATTACATTTTTACTACTGTATATAAAAAATAAAATTATGATTGTAAGATTAATAAAATTAACATTAATAAATTTTAAATCAAAATTTATTTGGCGTTACTTTGCTATAAATGCAATAGACTTTCCCTCACAGTCGCTATACGTGTGCAGGGTATAAAAAAAAAAAAAAAAAATTTAAAATAAAAATAAAAAATAAAAAATTAAAAAAAACAAAAAACAGACAGACACAAATACATAACAATTGCAATTAAAATGAGCTCACAAAAATAACAAATGCAGTGGGAAACAAAAACTGTAACAACTCTGAATGCCATTGTATTCACAGGCAAATGAATGTATTCGTGAATACATACATTAATATATATCTATGAATGTACTTTTATATTTATACGACTGAAGTGCGTCGATGTGTGTGTGTGTGTGTGTGTGTGTGTGTGTGTGTGTGTGAGTGTGTGAGTGTGTGAGTGTGTGAGTGTGTGTGCGAGTTCATAGGATGGCAGCCAATAAAACGAATGCCCAGGAATGGAAATAATTCACGCGAACGTCAGCCGACAAAAACAACATTGGCAATAACAAGCTGTAAACTGTTGAACAATTGATTAACAACAATTAGCCGCTTATTAAGTTATAATAACAACAACGCTACTAACAATATGCCATAAAATAAATCTTTGCTGTGACAAAAAGCCAAATCCGACGCCAACGCAATTCGACGCCAATGCACAGTGGCATCAACAGCCAAAAAAGTCCAAATATTTTAAAATAAATTAATAAATTAAATTAAATTAATTTAAAATACATTTTTTGATTTTAAATTTAAATTAAATGTTGCATGATTGAATATCTGTGCTCTCGGAAATTTGCAGAAAAAATATACACAATTTACCTGTGGCGATATTTAAATTTGAGAAACTCAAATAAATAAAATAGAAGAAACTCAAATCATATTTATATTTATTATGAAAAAATAATCTCAACTTCGGGACAGTCCAGTATGGATTGTTTATGTAACATAAATAAAAACAAAATTAAAGTTTTAACTATTACAAAAAAAAAAAAAAAAAAATATCAATAAAATAAAATTTATAACATAAAAATTACCCTTGGATTTTGCGTTCAAAAAATTAAAAAAAAATAATTATATATATATTAAAAAATATAATTATATATATTAATTAATTAAATATTATAAATATAAAGAAAAAAAATCGATAGATCTTAAGCTTGTTTTGAATAGGTCAAGTTGTCGCAAATAGTATTCCAGTCTTTCTCCTTGTGTGGCCCACTGTGCAAGGACGCTTTGTGGCATAGGCACAGTGATGCTGGCGTCACGAACGTCGCAGCCCCTTGGCCAGTCTATCGGTTAGAATGTATCACGCATAAATTACTCACATGCATACATAGATAATAACACACACACACACAAACGCACACATAAACACACATACACACTAACACTCGCTCATATGGCCCAATGCTCTGCTGCCCACAAGCACACGTATACGTGAACACCAACACGCAGACAACAGTGGTGCATATTGAGTCAAAAACATACGAATTTTTGATGAAGCATTTCGGGGGGCATGGGGCAGATTTTGTGGCATTAACAATTTAAATTATCGCCGTCTGCCGTAGCCAATTATTCACGCATTGTGCGTAGCCTTTTTTGCAGCTAATGACACTCTTATACACCAAAGCACACGCCCACACACACACACACACGCGTACTTCCGCACACATCCGCAGTCTCACCCACACACGCACAGACATATTTCAAATCGATGTATCCCGCTGCGCACCCCCCGCATAGCCGCCCCATGTACTCCCCTCCCCGTATAGCTGAAAATATCGAAACACTCAATGGCTTAGCCAATTTTGGGTCGTACACGCCCCGGAAGTTTACACTCAATCAGCGCACAAATAGGACCAGACACGAATACAGATGTGGAAGCGATAACGTACGTAACGTTGCCCGCCGTTGCCGGACCGAGGGTAGATCGATAAGTCACTGACCTCCCAAATGTGTGCAGAAGTTGTCTCTCATGCCTATGAAATCCTAGACACTCGATCACTCAATCAAACAAAAAAGGATAATGAGATACTCTTTTAAAAAAATCAAACTATCGATAAAAAAAATTTTAAAAAATCGATGATTCATTTCCCTTCGATATTTTAGTACATCCATTCAGAAGTCGTTACTCTTAGTGTTTCATGGTTACAAGTTTGATTTGTTTTAACTTAACTTAACCTAATTAAGAGTTTCAGTTAGAAAGTTTTTAAAATTTTAAATAAAATTTTTAAATTAAAAATCTGTTCTTGCATTTAAAAAAATTAAATATAAATTATAGTAGAGAAATTGAAAATGGAAGCCCCAGGCCTTTGGAACTCTTTTTAACATCCGCAAAAATCTTAATATTTATAAAAAAACAAACTCTATATTTAATAAAATAAAAATATTATATAATATAGTATTAAATAATATTTTATATCGATAATAAAAAATTAAAGCAACGTTTGTCCTGTCAATCATAAATGATTGATAGTTATGTATTATAACCCAAGTTTGAGTATTAAAAGCAAAACCTTCCTTTCTTCCTTGTATAAAGAATTTTTAATTCCCAAACAAAAGGCTTTACTCACTCGGTGTTCGCAATAAAATTGAAGCAATATCCTTTGAATGTCATCGGCATATCCTGTGTATAAAAGGAAAGACCTCAAAACATTATCGATAGTTGAACAATAAGTCAAACAATTTTCCGATTAAACATTTGATCCTGCAATATTATTTAAAAAAAAAATAATAAATGAATTCGACTGACTCATTTAAAGCTTAAGCATAAAAAAGAAATAAAAGTAAATAAATTTTTTGTTTTTAAAAAATAAATTAACAGATAAGTAGTACAAAGTATTTAAATTTACAAAGTATTTACAAAAATGTAAATTAAAATATACCCTATATTATTATAAATTTGGGTATAAATTGGTAGCTACGATTAATTAAATATTTTAAAAAATAAATAATAATAATAATAATAATAATAATAATAATAAAATAAATAAAATAAATTATTAAAAAACGTAGGCAATAGCCAATAGACAACTAAATCGATTAACAAGAATGTAAAAATATCGATAAATGAATGAAAGGATACATAAATAAATTCGAACTTAAAATACATCGATGCTCGGTAATATCCTTGAAACATGAATAAGCATTGAATAAAATCCAGTTGTTAAAATGTAAATAATACCCTTTAAAATTGACAAAAAAATAAACAAATAGATAAAAGTAGTGATTTTTAAAAAATTCAATTTAAATTAAATAAATAAATTCCAACAGATTTTAACACTTAAAATCCAATTAAAAATATATAGAAATAATATCAGCGATATGCAAATAAATAAATAAAATAATAAATACATAAATATAATATAATATATTATGTAATAATAAATAAAATATTTAAGTAAATAAATTAAATAAATAATATATAATAATTAAATTAATAAATAAATAACATATAATAAATTTATTAATAATATATATTAAATAATAATAAAAAAAAATAAAAAATAGATTAACAAATTCCAATTTATTTGAAAGGACTACCCCGTAAAATTATTATAAATTATTAGAAAGACATAAATAAGATGAACTCAGACTTTTTGAAAATTAAAGTTTAAATTTAAATATTTTATATAAAATAAAACAATAAATATTTATATAAGCAACACCCTGTAAAATGATCAAAGAGTGACTAAAAAAGCATTTCAGATCGTCCCATCAATAATCCAAGGATCTAATCGGGGATCATATATCGAGCTGGTACAGGGTATGTGGAAGTCGATCATTGCCTGACCCCAAGTGCAACTCCCTGTGGCTGTGCCTGCACATGGACTGCTTTAAGCAGTGCGGAGGACTTTTTGTGAAAATAATCTATAAGTATATGGAATACTTATCGGCTTACCTGATTATTCAAATTCGGCAGAGCTACAATATTATTCGAGTGTAAGAGCATTGGTATGCAAATTCGGGAAAAACATTGGCTGTGTGTGTGTGTGTGTGTGTGTGTGTGTGTGTGTGTGTGTGTGTGTGTGTGTGTGTGGGGAGGAGGGAAATTATAATAAAGGAGCAACTGTAATGGAAGGGGGACCATCCCAATGAAAGGGAGAGCTGGAATTGTGAGTTGGGAGGTGGCGGGACGACAGGACGACAGGACGAGTGGAAAAAGTTAAGGAGCAGCTAAACTAAAAGTTGCCACTGCCCAACCGCAAACTGGCCGACAAATGTGAAAAGTTTTTGCTGCAATTTCCGGGCACATTTGAAACAAGTTAGTTGAAGGTGTAGCCAATCGGAGCGATCAATAATGTAGACCCTCCGCAACACGCCATCATCTAAATAGTGAAAGGACAATGGAGGGAGAGGGAAGGGGGTCCGAACAGCTGACGAGCCCCCCAAACCCATTGACACCCATTAAAGTTGACCTTCTCAAGAGTAATTAAAACTGACCCTCGGGTCTAATGTTTGGTAATATCTCAAAGAAGATTGCGTATACGCACATATGCCAACACTTGCAGAGGGTCCTTTTGACCTGCCGCCTAGAAAAGGAAATGTCCTGGAAAAGGATTAATCGTTAGACAGGAAAAAAAAAGAAACATTAGAAATATGTCAAATGCAACCTTAGGTCTTGATGACAATAAGCGAATGTCCTTTGAATTCATATTTTCTCTCCTGCTGCTTGGCAAGGCATTAAATGATATGCCCGATGTGAACCGGAATATATATACTATATATATAAATATATAAATATATGATAGACTCTTTCAAGTCGCTTGAAGTTCCCTCCCATTCCCCTCTCATCTAATCCTGGCCTGATTGATCCCATCATTTGCCCTTTGATTGAGGTTTTGTTCACATCTTTGCCAAATCAAATGGGTCCTTTCTTCGTGTATCCCCCCCTACCGCTTAATTACTTACAGGGTATTTAAGGAGCTTGTAAGCAATGCGGATGCATCAGGATGTGTAAGCAGCGTATCTACAAATTACGCGCAACGATTCAAGGATATACATTGACACACACTCAGGCAGTCATGTGTGTGCGTATGTGTGAGGGTATACACGAGTATGTGTGTGTGTGTGTGTGTGTGTGTGTGTGTGCAGATGGCAGCAAACATTTTGGTTAACGAGACTTTTAATCTGTCCAAAGGTATTTAAACTTGGCTAAGCCTCAACACTGAGTGACATTTATGGTTTTAAAGCAAGTGTCAAAATGTTTGTTGACGACGATGGCCAGGACACCCATACACCCATACACACACACACACACACACATACTTATATAAATATATATGTATATATAAAGTCCGAGCATCATTCACCCCTCGCAGCAAGGGGTGTGGTAATTTATTTTGCCTTACCAACGTCTGTGTTGGCCAACAACTTGTAAGGGGAGGCCAGTCCAGTGGCCAAAACACAAAGGGCAACAAAAACAGGAGACTCCTGGATGACCGGCCCCGGCTCCGGGTCCGGGTCCGGCTCTGCCTCCGGCTTCGGAGCGGAACACTGCTATATTACCCCTCACACTCTTCCTTGCAGTCAACAGAATATAAAACTCATGCACACACACACACACACGCACACAGCCAGATGCACACGTGTGGAGGTTGATACACGTAGAAGGCCGAGCTCTCTGGACAATTCCACATTAGGCGCTGATTTTGTTAGTGTGTCGCCTGCCACTGACAAGAATCGCCACCCAAAAATGCTAAGCAACAAAAACAACAACAACAACAACAACAACAACCTTAAGAACAATAACAACAACCACAGTACAGTAGCAACAACAAAAACAACAACAACAAGTAGAACTTTCCCTTCCCAGAAGTCAGATGCCAGCAGATCCAATTCAGCCGTATCCCTGTCCGTTCGTCCTTAGCAGAAGGCTGTGCGAAAATATGTGAAATTTTTTTTCTTTTTTTTTTTTTGTTTTTCACTTTTCTGGCTGTGCTTTTTTTTTTTGGTATTTTTTTTTTTGTTTGGTAGCCAAGCAGGCATGAGATTTAATTGACCAAGGGATCATAAAGTTTTGCGCAACGATGCTGAAAACATTTGACCCTGATTTCATGAGTCAGCATCGGCTTTCTAACGACCCCCGGACCTCTACACCCCTGTTCCCCAGACCCCAGACCCCAGACCCCAGACTGCCGACCTGCAGACCCCCCCCTGACCAGCGACCGCCGACCACGACCAACGCTTGTGCTCCGAACGCCGTTCAAGGGGTTTCCCAAGTCCTGGGTGCTAATCAGTGGTGGGAACGTGTTAAAAGGATATGCTAAGCGCAGGACTCGCATTCACATTCACAGCTAATTGTAAAAAGTGTCACCTAACGTGACGAACAGATTTATACGATACAAAGAGATGCATTAAATTAATTTTACTTGATTTCTTTCGAAGCGATGGTATTTAATAATCTGATAGACAGATTTGTACTTCTAAATTGAAGGACACACTGAATTTTAAAAATAGTAAAATTAAAAAAAAAAAACAGAATAAGCTGTACAAGTATTTGGGCACATAATTTAAAATATTTCATTTATAATAATAATAATAATAAATATTAATAAAAGCCGCATAGAAAAATGTACTCTAAAAATCATTTATGGATTTTCTTAAATTAATAAATTAAATAATTTAATTAATTATTTTCATGAATATTATTGTTATATTTTAAATGAAATTTTTTTTTAAATCTACTACCACTAATTTTTATTTTTATTTTTTTCTTTGTGTAATTTAAAAAATAAATAAAATGATAAAAAAAAAAAGTTTATATAATTTTTGGGAAAAATTTTGTAAAAAATAAATTTTAAAAAAACCATCATTTTTTGTTATGAAAAAATACAAAAGCAGAATAAAAAGGAAATATTAAATATATTAAAATTTTCAAAGCAATTTGGAAAGAAAAAATCTTGGCTGATCCTTTAGGATGTAAACACTTTTACGACTATTTTAAACTCAAAGCTCTTAATTTATAAATAAAATTTGAGCTGCATTAATGGCGAAATATTGAGTAAGTAAGATTTAATCTAAAAATAAATATTAAGTAAAAAATATTTATTTTTATATTTATATTTAAATTTATATTTATATTTATATTTATGTTTATATTTTTATTTATATTTATATTTATATTATTATTAATATTATATTTATGAGCTGCGAACGCAAAAAAAAAATTCGTGGAAAGTTGAGACTAATTTAAATGTAAATTTAAATTTATAAAATGTTAATTTAGAATTAAATTCATAATTTCATATTTTGTTTATATAATTTAAATTTATAAAGTAAAATAAAATATATATTTTATTTGGCTATTAAATTATTTAAAGTGAGTCCGTGATTTGTACGCCTGTGATTTATGTACATGCGGCAGTCTGAAGTGTGGAGCGGGGAGTGTGGAGGGTAGAGTGGGGAGGGTGGAGCCGGGGAACTATATAAGTTGATTTTGAGGTTAATTCAAAACGTGTGAGAGGCGAGTGTGCATAGGAGAGCGTCGGGAGTCGCGCGTGTCCTTGATGTATCACTTCCGCTGTCTGTTAACTTGCGCCATAAATACGCACAGCGGGCAACAGCACACGCGTCAAGGCAGAGCCATGGTCTGGCCTGGAGCCTGGAGCCTGGAGCCTGGAGTATAGAGTCTGGAAACGGGAGTCTAGAGTCTGGAGTCTGTAGTTGGGAGCCAGAAGTTGGAAGTCGGTAGTCTGCAGTCTGCAGTCTGTTGGCAAAAGCCTGAAGCCTGGTTTTTGGGCGCCCGGCCGGTGGGTCGGTGGGCCGGTGGGCAGGGGTGACCAACTGACGTGGCAGTGGCCGCCATTGAAACCATTTGATGGCAACACGTCTTTCTGGTATTTTCACACGCTTGAGCATCACATTGGATTCAACATCACGTTTTAGTGAGCCCCGCGCTTGCATAGCGGGACCGCCTAATATGCTTATGCTCGATGGACGGATGGATGGATGGATGGGTGGATGGATGGGTGGATGGATGGGAGGTTGGATGGGTAGATAGATGTGTGGATGGTTGGGTGGATAGTTGGGCGGCTGGATGGGTGGATGGAGTGTGGGTCTGTCTAGTATGTGGAATGGGTGCGAATGGGTTTGCTTTGGCTTGGCTGGGAGAGGGAGCGGTGGAGCGGGGGAAGCGGGGGACGGGGGAAAGACAGACAGACGCGGTATCAAATTGAACCCTTTTTCACTTGTCGCTTACAGTCACACACACATACTTTAAACCGATATTTACTGTAACATACAGTCACACACACACAGCCACACACACACACACACACACACACACACACATATGCATACATATATAAATGTATTTGTATCAGTGTGTCTGCTGTTTTCCAATTCCACTGACTCCACACAGTCACGTCAATGTTTATATTTAAACTACAATATTATTTTTACCTCCCTCTCTCCCCCTCTCCACCCAGCGCTCTCTCTTCATCTCTCTTTGTCTCTCTCACTCCCCTTTCACTCTCTTTCAGTCTGGCTTTTTCATTCACTCTTTCCCAAAGTGTGTTAGACATGCGGGTGGCCAATCTGCAGAGCCAAGTTTATTTAGGAAATTATTATAAGCCACTGTGCGGCACCTAATACACTAATACAGTCGCACACCAACACACTGGCACACCAACAGACTGGCACACCAACACACTGACGTGGTAGTGTGGGTAGCAAAAGTTAGCACCTAAATGACATATACAATGTGTATAAAACAATAAAATAAAAGGCTTCCTACATATTATTTTGGCATTTGTTTGCCCGATTTGCATATCTCTTAACTTTTTGGCCGCACTCGCAAATATTTTAGTTGCCAACTTTTGTTTTGTTTATATACGAATCCTGGATATCCTGTAACGGATGCCCACATTTGGCTAAACAAAGGAATCGCCCATTGATATCAATGGCAGATGGCAGCCCATCGATTTATGTGATAATTCAGATTTCTCCCTCTTAATCTGAAGATACAAAAAGTTGGGGAATTAAAAGGACTGCAGCCTCAATATAAATAATCCTTTTTGGTTAATTCCTTTTTAAGAGTTTTAGATTTTTATTTATTTGGGGCGTTTAACTTTCAAAATATGTAAATTTTAATCACTGTGATATAACAAACTTAATTAATAAAAAATATAATTAAATTAAAATTTAATTTAAAAAAAAAATAATTTAATTAAATTAAATTAAAAATTAATAACAAGTTTAATTAATTAAATAAAATTAAATATTAATTAATAAAAAAAAGGATTATTAAAAAATTTGTTAATTTGTATGCCAAGACTTCAAATTCCAAAATGATTATTAAGGATATCAACAAATAAATAATTACTAAATATAAACAAGCTGTTAAGAGTAATTATCCTTTTTAGGAAACTCCTGTGGCATATAAAACTGAGAAGAGCTTCATTAAACTTTAAATACACATGAAAGCCAAATAAAGTTTTTAAAAAAATATATTTTTTTAAATTAAGTTAAATACAACATTTCAAAAATAAAATAAAAAAAAAGTTATTTTATTAATTAAAAACTAATTTAAATACAACATTTAAAAAATAAAAAAAAAATAATTTAATAATATTATTGAAAAATTTAATTAAATGAAACAATAAAAATAAAAAAATAAAGTAAAATAAAAAAAATAATATTATTAAAAAAAAGAAATAAACAAAAAAATAAAACAAAAAAAAAAAAAAAAATAATAATAATAATAATAAATAAAATAATAAAAAAATAAATAAATAAAATAAAAAAATATAAAAATAATAGTCGGCCAATAATATAATTTTATTGATTGTATTTAAATTGTGAACGAATTAAGATGATCCTGTAGATGATCCTACATACTTCTGAATGCCGAAGAGCTGAGGGACTTGTTTCTCCTTCATTTCCACCACCCAACAACTTGCACACCAACACGTTTATCTTTAATCAGAACAAGTTTAGTCCTTAGGTTGTATTTTTTATACCAGCCAAATATATATAAAAAAAAAAAATTATTAAAAATTAATATAAATAATTTTTAAACTAACAAGAAAGTGAAATTAAATAGCAACGAAATTAAAAGTTCTATTTTTTATATTTTTCAATGCGGCTTACTTTATTTTTTTTTTTATTTATTTTTTATTATTTTATTTATTTATTTAAAGTCCGATCTGATGCCGCCTGGCTTACCTTTGGTGAGCGACGGGGACTTTAGCTTTTGCAGTTGCGGTCATGTGACAGGAGGAGATATGACAACTGAAGTTAATGAGATAAGTCCCAGGACTAAGGGACTAAAGTAATTTGTACGGTTCGGTAAGGACACTGAGCTGTGCAAACGGGACCAAGTCAAGTGTAGCCGACAGGCAACCAAAACTCAATCAGACGTGTAAAGTTCTTCCAGCAAGTGGATCTATGCGAGTGCAAGGATATATCAAAAGTGCTGAGAGGTCGGTAGGTAGGGGGAGGGGAGTAGGGGAGTAGGGGAGGAGGGGAAGTAATGAGAAAAATATAATTAGAGCAATGCAGTTGTGAGACGAACCAAAACTATATATATATCTGTATATATATAAATATAGTATATATTTATGTACATGTGTACAAGTGTGTGCAGAGATTGTTGCATGCCCCGCAATGTTGCAAAGAAACCGCCGGTAAGACACAATAATTAGTATTATGCCAATTGAAGTGATTTCCTCAAGTGGAAAACTAATTAGCGACAAACAAAGAAAATTCTACAAGAAGAACACTTTGTGACACACACAAAATGGAAAGCAGACAAGGACCTCAATGCCCGAAACGAACAAGAAGTGCGGAGTGTGTAACAGGAGGCTCTTCATGGAATAATCCTTCGCAGGCTCCACAAATTTAATAAGTCGAAGGAAGTGAAGGGAAGGGAAATTTATGTTGAATGGAAAAACCGCATTTATCAATATTAGAGAAAAAATTATTAGAGACTTGGAAAAAACTCAGAGGACTCAAAAGGGATACTCCCTTTGGGATGAGCTGCATTCAGTAAAGGAGAGCAACAACAATTGTCCCAAAAAAGGACATCACTACAATTCCAATTAAAGTATCGTTTTGCACACCATCGACACTCAAAGCAAATGAGGCATCGATACTTCTGCTCACAAGGCGATAGTTTGTACTTAAAGGTTTGATAGTTTAAAGCCTTGCATGAAACAAGGATTCAACAAAGGATTCAAGCTGAATTCGAAATTAAAATCGAAATTCTTAACTTCACGATGTACGCGGTATCCATTTAAATGTCTGTACAACTTTTATAATAAATTTGAAAAACTCGCAATAATACACGGCGAAGGCGAGTGGATAATATGAATATATTACACGGCGCACCCTGTGCACACCCTATGCACACCCCTATTAACGGTTCAATAACACCCACAGCCACACTCACACAGACAATGAACTTAAGCAGGACGAAACAATATACAGTAATTTAAATTTTTGCCGCCTTTGTTGCGTTTGCAGGAAGTTCTAACGCTTTGGCCAATCAGCCGCTTGGCAGCAGCCCCAACGACCCAATAAAGGCTCGATCCTGGCCACAAAACATGGAAAAAACAAATGCAAGAAAATAGGAAAAACAGAAATGCCATTTTCCTCCCGCGGGACAAATAATTTCAATTTTTCTGAGATTTTTAGTAAAACGCTTTTCCTTTTTCGTCGCTCGCCGTGCACCTCCCACCTCCCACCTCCAACCTCTCACCTCTCACTTTTCACCTTTCACCTTCTATTTGGGTTTTGGTCAGGCTTAAGATTCGAGGAGCCCCTCCCCGCACACTTGCAAGTCCTTTCAGTGCAAAAATGTGTCCCACACTTAAAAGTTTGTCCTGTGCAAAAATGTGCGAGAGCTTAAGCAGTGTTTATGCCTCCGAAATGCGACTCAGCCGAAGGACTGGGATATTATCCTTATTGTGCTTTGATAGCTTCAACTGCTCGTTAAATAAATTTCCTCGATATGTGTGTGTGTGTGTGTGTGTGTGTGAATATGTGGGTGGGTGCGAGTGTGATGGTAGGTGTGAAAGTGTGTGGGTGCCTTTGTGAGTATGTGAGTGTGTGTGAGTGTGTGTGAGTGTGTGTGAGTGTGTGTAAGTGTGTATGAGTGTGTGTGAGTGAGTGTGAGTGTAGGTGTTGACGGGGTTGGCTGTGCCTGTGGTAGCCTGTGGGCAATTAGCAGTCGGCCTGCACTTGGTTGAAATCAAAAGTGTCATCACATGCTGTCGCACCTGCTGCTCCTACAGCTCCTGCTGCTCCTGCTGCTGATCCTGCTGCTGGCCAAAATATATCCCCTATTGAGGCTGATGTCGTATGAATAGTTAATGACTTGTACACAAGTCTGCCATGCCCTTAACCGTTCAACGCCGCCCACACATATTCTGCAATTGCTTTCAGCTTAAGTTCATGACTGCTTTTGTTTATCGACTGGACCCGAGACCGAGGTCCACCCTGTCCTTTTCGCCCTTCTTCGCTCTTCCCGTTATGCTTTCGTTCTAGGTCTCAGTCTCGGTCTCAGTCTCGGATTCGGTCTCGTTCTCGTTCTCGTTTTTGTTCCCGGTTTGCGTCTCGGACTTGTTCTGGTGCACGTGCTCGCTCGTCCTGGCACCATACGCTGATGGCAAAAGGTAGTCATGGCTGAGCGTTCACAGGATGCAACTTGCTTAAGAAGAATGCATAGTCGCATTTGGGAGTGAGCGAGACAGAACAACGGAGTTGCAAAGGAGCAGGAGGGACAGAGAGGGCAAGAAAGCTACAGAGAAATGGAGGATAGCCAAAGGGCTCTCATAGGTTCAGTCATAAACATTAACAATGCAGGACATCCAGGAGCCCGAAGCTCTCCTGTAAAATTTCGCACTGAGCAGTTTATGCAAAGTTGCTGATAGCAATTTGCAAATTTAATGGCGTGAACAAATTCAATCAATGTATGCAAACAATGACACCGACTTCGACGATGCCAACATTGGCCTAACTCCTTCTGTCCTTCTGTCGTCCTGTTCCCCTGTCCACTAGTCCCCCAGTCCCCTCGCCATTCTCTCTGTCCACTAGTCCTTGCAATCGCATAGGCAGTTCTCCACTGTCTGTCCCAGGATCAGGGTCGGACAACTCCTCACCAGAGCTGAAGCGAGCGGTTCAAATTAGTTCCATTTACTGATTCACTTTTCTCAATGAACGAACTGTCATCCAATT
Organism: Zaprionus lineosus; assembly: GCA_035044505.1. Classification (NCBI taxonomy): domain Eukaryota; kingdom Metazoa; phylum Arthropoda; class Insecta; order Diptera; family Drosophilidae; genus Zaprionus; species Zaprionus lineosus. The sequence continues at coordinate 1,359,846 of JAWNNX010000676.1, forward strand.
CACCGTTTAATAAACCTATGTAATTTTTTTTTTCTCTTGCATCAATGTTATGGCTTTAGATAATCTTGTGTTTTATACGATTCAAATAAATAATTATTTTCCTTTATATATTAACTCGTTTCTTCATCAAGCAATCAACGAGAAGTAATCCTCAACGGGTAAAAAAATAGGAAGAGAAACAAGCGAGAGTTGAAGCAAGAAATGTTTCAAATTCTGAATAAGTAAAGCCAACGAGTAAAATCGACGAGTAAAACCAACGAGTAAAACCAACGAGTAAAATCAATAAGTAACACCAACGAGTAAAACCAGAGAGTAAAATCAACGAGTAAAACCAACGAGTAAGCTCAACGAGTAAAATCAACGAGTAAAACCAACGAGTAAAAGAGACGAATAATGGAATTAAAGAAAGTTCAATCTACTCGCTGGTTTTTCATATGCATTGCAATTGAACTAAATCCATAGTTCCATTAAACTTCGAGCCGCAACTCTGACTGTTGCCTGTGGAGTAGCTGCTTGCTGGTAAGCCGCTTGCTTGTCTGTTCGTCCTGCCTGTTGTTCGTCTATCCGCCGCCTTGCTAGTCGGACGGACTGACAGACCGACAAACTGACAGCTTTGCTGTTGGCTGTTGCCTGTTGGCAGTTGGCAGTAAATGCATTTTAGTTAAAACTGCAAAAGGCAACAATAATCAATGTTTTGGCATCGTCTATTGCCGATAAGTAATATGTCTGCCGTCCCCCCCCATCTGCCATCCACCGTCTCCCCCCGTCAGCCTGCCGCCGTCTACTGTCTGCTATCTCGAGGCAGCCACCTGCATGCAGTCAGTCAGTCTGTGTGTTGGCCAGTGTGTTGCCATAATTGTTTACCTTTGCCAGGTGACGATGATTATGAAGACGACGATAACAATGATGATGATGTTTATAATAATGATGATGATAATGATGATGATGATGATGACGATCATATATAGTTATGCGGGAAATTTTACAGATGTGTGTTTGGTTTTGCCTGACCGCATGTGCCACTGGCCTTCGGTATGAGTATTTTTGGTAGTGGTGCACCCTGTACATGTCTATGTGTTGGTATATACTGCCACTGGTATTTTCTTTTGGAATGAACGTGTGTGTATACTGTTAATTGTTTCAGGCATATTTATGCATATTTTACAAGAGTTAAACAAAATTTACATGCTGGAAAATTCATTGAAGGAACTGTCAACAGCTCGGAATTAATCAAAGATGTCACAGGGAATTTTCCTTAAATCAATGCTCAACTGAAAATCAGGACGAACTCCAGAGCCAGACCTTTAACTCGAATCTTGCCGATGCCTAAAATATTCTATCAACGAATTTATTTAAGATTTTTATGAATGCATTAATGTATCTTTATTGCATGTCTTTTGTATCTATTTTTTTGTAACTGTATTTATTTTTTTTTATCTATTTTTTTTACAACTTTTATGTAATTGCATCCAGTTTCTTTTCATTTTTTCAGAAATGTCGCTCATTTCACTTGAAAATATAAAATATGTGCAGGCAATTTGTTTGTGTTGGGTGCTCGCAGTGCGGGCCATACAAAAATTTGTCTTTATAAGCGGACATAATGACAACTCAACCTAAAAACTTGGCCAAGAAAAGCCCAAAAACTACCAAGAAGAACGTGAAGAAAATCCTTTGTAAATTATTACGAAAAGCAGGCTGCAAATTAATGATAACGACAGTGGCTCACAGACACACGAGTGGCACACACAAACTCATAAGTCAGAGCACACACACACACACACACACACACACATAAGCACACGTGTCTTGAAAAACACACCACAAGAGAATAAAATCAAAAATAAAAATAGAAATAAAAATAAAAATAAAAATAAAATATAAAATATAAAATATAAAATATAAAATATAAAATATAAAATATAAAATATAAAATATAAAATATAAAATATAAAATATAAAATATAAAATATAAAATATAAAATATAAAATATAAAATATAAAATATAAAATATAAAATATAAAATATAAAATATAAAATATAAAATATAAAATATAAAATATAAAATATAAAATATAAAATATAAAATATAAAATATAAAATATAAAATATAAAATATAAAATATAAAATATAAAATATAAAATATAAAATATAAAATATAAAATATAAAATATAAAATATAAAATATAAAATATAAAATATAAAATATAAAATATAAAATATAAAATATAAAATATAAAATATAAAATATAAAATATAAAATATAAAATATAAAATATAAAATATAAAATATAAAATATAAAATATAAAATATAAAATATAAAATATAAAATATAAAATATAAAATATAAAATATAAAATATAAAATATAAAAAATATAAAATATAAAATATAAAATATAAAATATAAAATATAAAATATAAAATATAAAATATAAAATATAAAATATAAAATATAAAATATAAAATATAAAATATAAAATATAAAATATAAAATATAAAATATAAAATATAAAATATAAAATATAAAATATAAAATATAAAATATAAAATATAAAATATAAAATATAAAATATAAAATATAAAATATAAAATATAAAATATAAAATATAAAATATAAAATATAAAATATAAAATATAAAATATAAAATATAAAATATAAAATATAAAATATAAAATATAAAATATAAAATATAAAATATAAAATATAAAATATAAAATATAAAATATAAAATATAAAATATAAAATATAAAATATAAAATATAAAATATAAAATATAAAATATAAAATATAAAATATAAAATATAAAATATAAAATATAAAATATAAAATATAAAATATAAAATATAAAATATAAAATATAAAATATAAAATATAAAATATAAAATACAAAATATAAATAAATATGGTCAAATATGTTTTGCGAATCTTTTCAAAAAAACTTTTTAATAAAAACATGAATTTTTCGAAATTAATAATTTATTTTTTAGTTGTAGTCATTAGAGTTGAACGTTTGGTCCTAAGTGAGAATCAGAACAACACAACGACCTTTTCGCCTATGAAGCCATTGTCAAACTCAAGTGAACCTGCGGTCACGAAAAATGCAACTAAAAGTGATAAACGGAAAAATAAAAGCGACGATGATTACTTTGAATATCTCGTTACCAATGGCTATCGACCCAAAAATGATGAGCTGGTCAAGTACGTGGCTTCCATTCAATACAAGCTATTCAAATTCTTTGGCGATAATCACGTGTGTGGAGGCTCAGTGATATCAAAGAGAGCCATCTTGTCGGCTGCACATTGCATGGTCAGGTACTGGTGATCCCCAATGTTAATACTGGACGAACATATCCACTAATTTACCTGTCTTTTCTCCACCCCCTCCCCCTCTCCCTCCCCATCCACCTCACCCATACCCCTCCCCATACCTCACCCGTAGCAAATCGAATGGAAAACCTGTGCTCAGTCATCTTATAAATGTCGTTGTCGGCACGCCGCGTCGCCTAAAAAAGACTAAGGACACACAGCAGTCAAGGGTCGAAAAAGTCATCCCGCACGCCAAATTCTCCTACTCCACATTGAAGAACGACATTGGCATTCTAAGACTCTCAAAGGATCTTCAGATTGGTGAGCCGGTCAGCATTATACCCCTCGCCGATCATAAACCAATGCCAGGAGCAAAGTGCACAGTCGTGGGATGGGGTCACATTATAGAGGTAAGACGATAAAGCAATCTCTTATTCTCCTCCTTTCCATTTATCCAGCCCAACCCCCTCCCACCGAAAACACAGAGTGGTCCCATACCCGACGAAGCAGTACACGGCAATGTTATATTACAGGAAGAGAAAATATGCAAGCGAATGGAACCATACGATGAAGGCCAAATCTGCGCAACAAACCCCTCCTCCCCCGGCACGGATTCATGCCAAGGTGACTCCGGCGGACCACTGTTCAGCGATAGCAAAGTCATAGGCATCGTCTCGTATGGTTACGGCTGTGGCAGCATATATTATCCCGGCGTATATACAGACGTTTACTTTTACCGCAGTTGGATTGAAGAAAATGCAGCCTCGCGACTCGTCCCTAAGTTCTTTTCCTTAAAAAATCCGTTGACTCTAATCCTTGAATATTTCGTTATTAAATTATTAGTGTGCGAAAATAAATCGTTATCCTTTTTTTAAAAGGTGTATGAACTTAAAAAACAATTAACATTCTATTATCATACAACAATCGATCAACAGGTCGGATCATCTATCTATCTGAGTTAGTCCCCTGATCCTTCGCCTAATGATCCGAAGTCTTTGAATTGGAGCTGAGTGGATTCAAAATAGGATCAACTTGTTTCTTTTTTAAGCTGCAGGACGAGCTTATAGTTTTGGGAATTCTGCAACTCAGTTTGTCTGCAAAGGATCTTCAACTCCCTTTCCTTCATCACATCACCGCCCTTCGATATCGTCTATATCCTTTTGGACATGCATCCACCTATCATATATTCATGAAGAGGTCCTCGCTGAGATTCAAGCTATCTCTTAGGCATTCGGATTACTCCTTAAGGGACACTAAAGTCTAGGTGACTTGAGGTGCAGTTTAATGTTATGACTGGGGAAGGATCGTAATCTGTTATCCTTGGTCTGTGGTGGTTCTTGCTTCCACATATCAAGGGAACAGAAGCGTTTGATGATCGGTTGAAGTTGTTCTTCCCATTGATATTTCAGGATCAAAAATAAATATACCCCGTTTAACTATTTTCAGCACGGCTATACATCTGCGTATGTGTGTGTGTGCGTGTGTGCATATGGCTATGTGTATGTGGCTTGTGACAGCTTCCTGCAAATGACAAACCAAAATTGAGTGAAACCATGACGCTAAAGTCTTCTGCACATACAAAACCAGCGACAAAATGCGGTGACCAATACCAACGCAACAGACACGTGCATACACACACACACACACACTGACATAGGCACACACCTGATGAGACACACTCGCACACTTATTTTGAGCACCAGCGTTTGGTTAATGCAGCTGCCAACACCACCCACAACCCACCACCCACAACCCACCACCCACCACCCACATCCCCGCCATCACCAGCCCCCTCCTATCAGAGTCACCCGTTCGTTACTGTTCGTGACAGCAATTATCATTATCACGCACCCCAACGAACAACGGTGCAGCGTTGCCATATTTCTGATATATTCAAATTTATTATCCGCAGACTTCGACCGGCGGTAACGGAAAATGCAACAAATGGCAAACAGTTTATTGAGCCCCAGGACAAATTGAAGCCCACAAACGAGCTACTCAAGAAGAATCCGTATAAGGATAATATATATGTAAGAATTAGCAGAGCCTTACAAAGGTGGCAGCCCACTTTTCAGTTTTCGTCGGTTTGGAAGAGTCCTGGACAGTCGCAGCAGCAGAAGTGGTCAAGGAGTGGCAGCTGCAGAGGAGCAGCCCAGGATAATTGCCAGGCATTATTATTAGCCACACATAAGCCTACGCATCACCTTCCATATATTATCTATATCGGCTATATATAGCTAATATATATCCATATAGTTCATATAGTCCTTAGGCTTGGATTTTGATTTCAGAAAGAAAAAGGATTCCCGAACCAAGAAATCTTTTCAAAAAATTCAGTTGTGATTTGAGCTTTTATTCAGGACTTGTAGCCTAATATTATTTAATTAAATCTTAGATAAGGGAGTCATCCTCCATCTCACCCCTCACCCTAGTTATATTTCCATATATCCTTAAATCTCAGACAGTGTCTGCACTTCAAAGACTCGAATGCTGAGCTCAGCCTTTGGCTTAGTTCGTGACCTCAGTTAAGGTGAAGTCTGAAGCTAAGCTCCTAGACTCAAACTAAAGGACCCATCCTCCATCTCAGACCTCATCCTAGTTATATTTCCATATATCCTTAAATCTTAGACAGTGCCTGAACTTCAAAGACCCGAATGCTTAGTTCGTGTCCCCAGTTAAGGTGAGGTCTGGGGCTAAGCTCCGAATTCTAACAAACTAATCCAAGGTTGTAATATCGAAAGTTATTAATTAATGTAATTTCGTCCTTACATTAAATTTTGACTAATATCCTCGTCCAAGCATATCTCACATCCTTTTTTAGTGAAAGTTTAAGCTTTAAAGGAAGCCTCAACTTTCATATAAATTGTTTTCCCATTTTCTACTTTAATTATCCTTTCACTTGTGTTCCCTTGCCCCTTTAAAATTACTGTATAGAGTTTCGTTCGACTCGTCGACAGGACCTTGAACTGAACCTTCGTCCTTATGATCCGCTGAAAATAATTGGCATTCAACATTGTCAACAAATTTGTGTCTGTTTGCAGTCGCTTCGTCGGGATCTACAGTCAATGGAGGGCCAAATGAATTGTTCCTAACAATGCAATTGATGATGAGAAGCGACTACACTTCACCATCAACCAGGACATCGGTGGTTCCAGCCATAGGTTGGATTAAGGATCAACTATTTTGTTGTTGCCAGCCAAAGCGTTGAGATTGAGATGGAAACTGGGACTCAGGAAGTTGGGCTCTTCCACAAAAGCTGCGAAAGTCATTGCGGAAACATGTTGATTGAATATCTGAAATCCAATTAGTAACCACACACACACACACACACACACACACACAGATATACACACACTCGCACAGACTCACACACTGACATGCAATCACAAACACAATTAGAAAGGGCAACAATAACAAGAACTGAAAGCTTTTGCTTTATACAAGTCACGCACACACACACGAGCACACACACATTCTCACGTAGGACTCCAGAGGGACATTCACACAACCAATCACACACAGTCACACACAATCAGTTTGTCATTTCATATACGCATTGTCTGCTGTTCAAGTGCTCATAATGAATTTAATCGCGTATGTTTATTGCTCACTTTTATATGGGTGGGCCACAAGTGGTGTGCGATGTACACACACACGCACACACACACACTCATACAGGCACATATAAGGGACAGACACAAGCCATACCTCCCTCCCCATCATCACATAAAGAACACACATACATCAAATTCTCACGCGCGCACGTACAAACGTAAGTATATACGATACGTCAGAAATGCCAGGCTAGCCTTTTTATGGCCAAAATCTAGCTATTTAATTAATTGCTTTAAATATTGCAATAAATTTACCAGTTATCTAAAACATTAACTATTGCAGTTAATGTGTTGCACTTCTTGTGACCTATCGATAACTCATTTATCGATATATTTAAAAACTCTCCCAAAGACTCGATTATTTAATGGAAAGCAATGGTTTTTTTTGTATATACAATTTTAGGGCTAAAATTAAAGTACTTTTTATAATTACCCAAAATTGTTTACAAAAAAAAAAAAAAATTTAAATAAACATTTATAAAAATTATTCAATCGAAGGGAATGAATGTAAAAATAGTCCTTTACTTAGTTTTAAGCTTAGAGTCCTTGAAGCTCCGTAAATTTATTCTTTGTTTCCGTTTAAATTAAATGCCTTTGGCTTGCTGACTGTCATCACTGATTTACTCGTATGTGTTTCTGTGTGTTTGTATGTGTGTGTGTGTGTGTGTGTGTGTGTGTGTAATATGTGTGCTCCTTAGAAAACATTCCCACAAGTTGTTTTGCTGCGGACATCATCGGCGCCACACAGCAGAGTCAAAGTCTAGAGATACTTTATCATTTTGGCACGCTTCTTGTTAGCCAAGTGTTCGCTCGTCAGTGTTCCCTTTTGCATATTGATTTATCATTTACCGTTATTGTTGTTGTTGTCACTGCCAAGGATGAATGTATGGACTAGGTCCTGTGCTGCCACCTTCCCTGTAACTGTTTGCATACGTAAGACACATGCCTCAAATTGCATTTGAAATGAACTTCCATTTGGAAATAATTGCAGTTTAACTTTATTGTCCTTGCTGCTATTTGGGCCAAATTGTTGATCCCTGCCAATAAAAAGCGAAATGTGAGAATGCCAAAAGGTGACATAGCCAATTGTTTTAATTGCTCAATTTGAGCTTCTCGGAAAACTCTGCCCGATAAAGTGGAAAAATGGAAGATGCAAGGAGCAGATTTTGTTTTAAATTCAACAGCCCAAAGGAAAGAAGGGAAAAGGAAGCCACGTGATTTATAAATCTTATAATTAATTACAAAAACAAAAAAAATTAACAAACAATTCACTCATCTTTTTTAATCCTTCATGGCATAAACAGGAGCAAGAGCAGAGCCTCTGGTGGCCAGTCAAAGCTACGTCCTGTGGCATCACCCGTGACTTGTTTGTAGCGAACAATTCAGACGAAAAGTGTCAGCAACAAATGCCCAAGGACTCGACTTCCCAAGGGACCCAAAAGGGCCCACTCACGCTCTGAGCCGGCTTTATCCCGCCGTGTGGTAGTATTACAGCCAATTAGCCAGAAGCCGAGCGATGGCAATAAGCAGACTGCGAAGTTAACCAAGTGGAGGTGTCAGCCACGAAGGACTAAGCACCAGTTAAAAAGCGTGTTAAGTACTAGAATTACATTTCATATACCGCAGGATGTATGGCAATATGCAGGATTGGATGGTGGAAACAGTGCAAAGCGGACGGTGGCGGGGCGGGGGCGGGGGCGGAGGCTGTTGCTGAGACTGGGGCTGAGGCTGAGGCTTAGGCTGAGGAAGGTGAATGTATGGGCAAGGGCAAGGCTAGCGTCACGTGAGTTCTGACGGTAACAACGCATTTCCGATATGTAAATTGCATTCGTCACAAGCACACACACTCACACACACACACACACACGCACACACAAATACAAACACACACGCACATACTCATAGACACACTAATTTCGAAACTTGCAGTTTTGGGTATTCGCACCTTACCCCAAACCCCAAAAAGGATAACCAACTCATGTCCTCCGCTGTCAATGTCGACCCTAACCCGTTTGTCAGGCAACAACCATAGACACGGCAGCTCATAGAATCAACCCAACATCCCAGCCATCCCAGCATCCCATCATCCCAGCATCCCGACAATCCAGCCAAATCACCAGCTAAGCTCTAACTTCAACACATCGCGGACACAGGAGCCAATCCTGGGAGCCAACCAGATCCAGAGCCAGAGCCAGACCAAAATCGCTATCAATTTGCGTTTGTAAATACATTTTAATGGCATTTCAAAGTAAAACTGAGTTGACTCCGGGCAAGCCTCACCATTACGGCTCTGCTCTCATCTAGACTCATACCCGGAAAGCCAACAAGCCGGCAACCAGCAACCAGCAACCAGCAACCAGCAACCAGCAACTAACAACCGGCAACCGGCAAGCAACACCCACAATCTAAAGCACTAACCGTGTGCCTGGCATACAACCTGGCACAACCAGCCCACCATTCACCCCATCCACCCCCTGCCACCCTTACCCTTTTATATCCTTACCCTTACCCTTCCAAGCCTCCTCCTTTCATGCGATCCGCAACGTGTCCCGTAATCAATTTGAAAATTTGAACGTGGTCGCTCCTCCTGGTTGAAAGTGTAGTTTGGCTTTGGCGCGTCGTATTTGGCCGAGCGGTGGGATCGATGGGGAGGTTTGGATTGGCGGTGGGATTGGGCTTTTTTGGGCTAGTGTTGGGGCCGGAGTGACACCGGAAATTCAAACTACTTCCTGTTTGTAGCTGGTATTCGTTAGCCGCGTTTCATTTGAACTCGAGTTTGGTTTGACTTGATGGATGGCTTCGAAGCCGATTTGATTTGTTTTCATTGTAACGAGCCTTTTATTAGCCTCACAACACACACACACACACACAGACACACAGACACTTACAAAACAGACACGCGCACGCACGTAGGCAGACAGACACACACACACACACACACATAGGCCTATCTAAATTCCAGCTGCAAACTGCCTAACACGACACTAACGCTTACCAGTCTCTGGCCACCCCCACCACCCCCTTCCCACAACCCAACGAGCTCGCCCATTAATGGCCCCGGCGCGGAATGTGCGGCAGGCACGCTTGTTATTGCCCTTATTGTTGCTGCTGCGTCGCTGTGGCGTTGTTCGTTAAATGCAAACACTAAAAAAGGGTTTTTCACAAAAAAAAAAAAAAAAAAAAAAAACACTGAAAAAAAAACACACTGAAAAAACAACAACATAGCAAAAAAAAAAGCAGACAACAACAACAGCTGAGCTGCAAAAGAAGGAGTACCAATGGCAGCGGCTACAGTCACCTACCCCGCCGTCCAGTTAGTGACCGACCGAGGCAGCAACAACTATAACGTTAGCCACCCTTTAACTCATCACTTGCCACTTGCCACTTGCCACTTGCCACTTGCCACTTGCCACTTACCACTTGCCACTTGCCACTTGCTACTTGCCACTCACCACTCGCCACTCGCCATGGGGCAGGACGGCGGACGGAGCATACGGCGTGGCGACCCAACGCACAGCCAGGGGCATCAGCGGCACCGACCAGAGCCACCGCCAACGGCAGAAGCAACCCGTTTTCGATTCTGTTTGTTCAGCGCTGCTACTGAGTACAGTGCGGGTCATTTAATTAAAGCCAGTTCAAAAATCCTTCAATTAGTGTGAAAAACAATTTCAAGTTATGCAAGAAAATTACCCATAAATTTTTCAATTTTCAATTATTCAATTAAAAAAAAATCATTTTTGGAAACTATCAAAATTTAAAAAAAAAAAATAATTTAATTAATTAAGAGTTATAATATTTTATATCTAAAATATATTTAAATGTTGTAGGTCAATTTCAAGACTTGAAATGTGAAATTTAAGAAATTTATTTTTTAATTTCAAATCAATATCAAGGATATAGACAACCATATTTAAAATTTATAAAATTTTAATTTTGATTTAAAAATATTATATTTCGAAACTTAAGGAATATATTATAATAAAAAAAATAAATATTATAACAAAAATTATAGAAAAAAATATTATAGAAAAAAAAATTATAGAAAAATAAAAATTATAGAAAAAAAATAAATATGTTATAAAAAAAATATAAGAAAAAAACAAAAAAAAATATTTATAAAACAAGTTCATTAATGTTAGTATCATAAAAAAAAAAATATAAAAAAAAAATTAAAAAAAGTATATAAAAAAATATAAAAAATATATTAAAAATATATAAAAAAAAACAAAAAAATATATATATAAAACAAGTATGTAAATAGAGCAAACAGACTTCGAGTTCTCTTAAGCTATAAATCCTTACAAATAAAAGATATTTTTTCAAATTATAATATTTATATTTATATATATATATATATATATATATATATATTTTATATTTATTTGTTATAAAGCTTTTAACTAATTTATTTTAGTTAAACAAAAATGAAATAAAATGTATTTGATAAATAAATAAGCAGAAAAATAATTATAGTTAGTAAAATTAATTGGAGTTAATATTAAAATTAAATTTGATTTTGTAAATTAAAAATTAAAAAATTGTTTAAGCGTATTTACGTTAATTTTAAATTAAAAATATGATGGCTATAAAAATTGTAAAATTGATTTGATTTATGACTGTGATTTCTTCAAAACTCCTTCTGTGGGCTTTTGGCATCCTTTTACAGATTTCACTTCAGTTGACACAAATTTTTATTTTATTTATTTAAAATTAGTAAACATTTATATTTTTTATTTATTTTCGAAACTTAAAATAAATAAAAAAAAAATAAAATAAATAAATAAAAATGAATAAATTTAATTCAGCATTTCTTCCATTTGTTTCCGCCTGTCATTTAACTTCATTTCCTTACCCCTAATATTCTACTTAAAGTCTCATCCTTTTCTTTGCTTTCGAGCGATAATTTCCTTGGGTGTTTCTATTGTGATGCCCCGGGCTGTATCATTTTTTAATTGCCAGATATTGTGCGTGTGAGTGTGCGTGTTTATTTGTGCTTCTGTGTTGTTTGTATGTCGAGTGTGTGTGTGTGTGTGTGTATCTGAGTGTGGCTGTATATTCCGTCTCCCTATGTGTGTGTATGTGTGTATGTGTGTGTGTGTGTGTGTATGTTATTGTCAGTCTGTAGCAAAGCGATTTGCATACAAATTTGGCACGAAGTGTAAATATTTAAGCAGATACAAAGTGTGAGTATTAAATTTTTGATACTAATTAATTATGCATGTGTAAATTTTGCTATGAAAATTATTATAACGCCATATTTTGGCTTACCATTTGTATGGCACACACACCCATACAGACACCCATGCACACACACATATGGAGCTGTGCAACAGATTCGGCAATTCAAATTAGAACGCACACAAATAAATTCAGAGCAGTTAAACAAGCGGAAGTTACAGCGCAAAAATCGAATCCTTGCAATCGAAGGGGAAGCCATTCGATAGTTTTGTGGGCAGATGGGCGGATGGGCGGATGGGTGGATGGGTATGGGAGCTTTATTTGTGTTCAGCAGTTGTATTTAACGAGAGTTTACTTTATTGGATGTACTTTCGCTAATTGCGTAATTGAAATGCCCACACACACACGCACACACAATTATGATGGCTGCAAGGGGGGAGGTGGCAACAGGATGCATTTGTTACAAGTGAAGTGAATTGTATTTGTGGACACACACACTCACACACACACACACACACACACACGCATTGTCAATACACTATATTCATTTACCTAAGCCTTGGCAATTAAAAAACCATTAAGTCCAAGGCAGGCGCTGCTGAGACGAGGCACAGGAAGTGGGAAGGATATTTAAAGGAGTTTACGAGCTGCAGCCAAATACAATGCGGGAATAATAATATCCATTGAGAAGGAAATTCTATTAAAACTTTTTTGCTCAACGCCTTTTTTAAAAAGTGAGTATGTGCGTGTGTGTGTGTGTGTGGGTGTGTGTGTGTGTGTGTGTGTGTGTGTGGGTCGTCCAGCTAGCACGCCTCCTGTTCCTGCCGAGCAACTGTTGGTTCAATTCAAAAGCCAAAAATTCCAATAAATAATTTATATACGAACGCAGTTGTTCCTATCGAAGTGTGTGTGTGTGTGTGTGAGTGTGTGAGTGTGTATGTGTGTGTGTTACCTACACTCAGAGAAAAACCGGAGGAAAAAAAATGAAGATGGGCAAACAGTTTGTTGGGTTCAAAAATCTATGGATTTTCGGACTTTTGTTACTTCCACGCATGAATTGTGATTTTACACTGAGCGAAAAACAGGAGTTGGTTTTAAACTTGGCTAATTTTGTAGAACTATCAACGGATATAACGCATATATATATAATATTATAACTGTTCATAAATCGTGTGAATAAAAAGTGAGTAAAATTAAAGTGAAGTTCAGGCATTTTTTTATATTTCTCTCAGTGTACGCCTACGACTGTGAGTGTGTTACTGTGTGTGAGTGTGTGCGAGTGTGTGTGAATGTGTGTGCGGTGTTTGAAAGTTAAGTGTATAGTGGCGAGGCTTCCCAAAGTCTTAAAGCGTATTAGCCAGCTTTGAACTAGCCGCTCAAATGGCGCCCTCAGAAGCCACCGCCGAGTCGAGTGGATGAGATATTGAGTAGCTCCTTGGACCAAATAATAACAAAAACACAAAAACACAAAAAAAAAAAGCAGGCAAGAGAAAAAAATAAAACGGAGAAGGGAGAAAGCCAAGGCCCGCAAGGATACAATAGTCCAAGTGGCAGGCTGGCTGCCTGGGTGGCAGGACAAGTCCTGGCCGCCAAGTGCGAAACTGTCTACAAAAGTGTAATCTATGGCCTAGACCACTGCAGACTATTTGTATTAATTTGTTGTTGCTGCTGTTGTTGTTACTTTTATTGTTGTTGTTGTTGTTGTAGTTCTTGTTGTTGTTGTTGTTGCTGTGGAAAGCGACTATTGAATATGAAAACTGCGAGACGATGCACCATCTAAAAATTCCAAGGAATTTGTCTTTGCATTACTTTTACCTCCCCTTCAACGCCACGCCCTCTTCATTCACACACCACACACAGGCAGATCCTTTTGGGTTACTTTAAGCGACCAACGTCCTGGCAATATTGATGGCAGTGCTCAGAATGAAAGCAGACAACAGGATTGCGTTCCAATAATGTTGCTCAAGTCGTTATCGCGCAGGAGACGGAGAGAGAGAGGGAGATGGGAGAGGAGCAATAGAGAAAGGGGAAAAAGAGAGAGATGGGTGAAGAGCGAAAGAGAGAGAGAGGAGAAGAAAGAAGAAGAGCGGACAAGCAGAATTAACAAAAGGCATTGAAAAGATGGGAAGACGCTGTAAAATAATCTCCTTTAATAAGGCCAATATTTTAGCTCTATCGATAAATATCGATAACAATCGATAGTCAAAATTTATTATCCCCTTTAAATCAATTACTTTAATTTTGAATTAAATCCGTCCCAGTTTCAGAGACTCAAATAAATCGATTAATTGCCTGACCATTCGATTGTTTAGGCACTTGTGCTTCCATTGCAACTATCAAGGACTAATCAATTAATCGTTTAAGAGATTCAATAAAAATACGCCGAGGATTAAATTGCCTAATCAAAGCCAGGATTTATTTTCGGCTTTTACTAATCTGAGTTTCCATTCAAATCCTTGGCACTTTCTAAACCAAATTGTCGCCTAATGACGGGCAATTCCAAGTCTCCCTCCACTGCACCGCGAGCAGCGGCAAGGAACGAGGAGGGAGCCCAGGCCAGGCCAGGCCAGGATATACCATTAAATAAGGACTTTAATTCAGAATTCAGATGCCGCGAAGCATATCCGATGCAAAACTTGCAAAACGTTTTATCCAATTAGAAAAGTGTTGTTTTATTGTTAATTGCTTCGGCGGGCACTGTTCGTGGAAGGATGGGCTGGATGGGGGTAGGGAGTTAGTAAAGGAATAAAGGAAATGACATGGACAAGAGAAGGGAAGTGGAGTGAAGAGAGAGAGTGGAGAAGATGAAGGAAGTAGATGTTGATGCAAATGCAAAATCGGCCGACTCGTTGATGCCAAGGATTCTTCTATCGCAACTTTTCTCTTTGTCCTGCCCAAGCAACTACCAACTACCAGTCTCCCCTTTCCCCTCCCCCTCCTCCCCACACTATAACCAACCATTCATCTCTTATTTATCCCCTCCTCGAATAGCCAATGAGCCGTAATTAACTTTATCCGAAAATCTTTGCCGCAACAGCAGCCGCCGTCGAGTGGCAGCGAATTGGTCGTTCCTCGACTCAAGAGCTCCGAGAAGTCCTGAGCCTCAGAGGCTCGTCGCTGTGCATTGCTGGGGACTCGGCAAGGAAGTGCCTGGCACATAGTGTCACTTTCCATGTTGGCGTTTTTATTAAGTTAAGCAGCTGAAATTGTGTAAAGATGCTTTAATTTATTATCGGTGGGCGTTGACACTGGACGTTGCCTGATAAGTGGGTGGTTGGGTAATGAGTGGGTGGCTGGGTAGGTGGGTCGATGGGTAGGTGGGTGGGTGGTTCACATGCGACGCGTTGCCACTGGATGTGCGATGAAGATTCGTGCCTGGTCACTTTGGTGCGTGTGCAGCCGCTGACTCCAAGTGACCAAGGCAAACACTCGGAACACGGCACCGTCTGCTTGTACCCTGCACCCATCAAGGACAACAGTAGATATATATATATACATATAGACATATATGATCCGGCTCAACGTCAGGGGACTGATTGGTTTCCGAAACTTTGACTTGAACTTAAAATTCGACAGCTTTTGGCTTAATCAAAAGGAAGTGGACTTGAGTGTCCTCTAGGGTATTCCATAGCTGTGAGTACTTCTACTTCTACCCACTTCTTTTCTTTCCTCCCAGCACACACTTCTCCCCTCTCCTCTCTCACTCTCTTACCCTCTTTCTCTCCTTCCTTCCTCTCTGTTCATCTTTGTTTCGTGCTTGTTTTCCTTTCGGACATTTCCTCGACTCTTGTACTGGCGCCTTGTTTTCCTTGGAGTCGTTATCGTTGGCTTCTCGCCGTCCGCTGTCCGCTGTCCTTTGTCTGTTGTTGTAAGTGTTGTAGTTGTTGTTTCTTCCTGATTATTTTTGTAATTGTTGTTTAAGTTGTTGTGGTTACATCAGTCGTCGCATTTGCCTTTATGTAGCGTCTAAGCTTCTGTTTTCGGGCGTGATTTAATTGAAATCAATTAACGGTAATGAGTGGTCATTAAGCTTGCTTACTGCTTAGCCAGCCCCCCAGTTCTGCCCACCAAACATCGTGCCATATCCTCCACACTCCCAGACTCTTCTCCCCCCTCTCTCTCTCTCGCTCTCTCAGCCGCCTTTGCTACTCCCAGACGCGACTTCATTTCAGTTGAAATGCGGCGGTAATTACACAACTTGATTTACCCTTGAGTAAATATAATTACACTGAACGAAAGTAGCACAAACTTTGCAAAACTTAACGAAGACTTTAAGTTAACTGCCTTACCTAAAGGAGACCACACATACAACCAATATGCCTGTTGTATCCTTAGACTTATGACAAATATTGCTGCAACTTGTGTTTTTCCTAGGGACAATTGAATTTCTCTCAGTGTAGCCGTAACTTACACGTAGCATCAGCTCAAAGTGCACATGGGACCCAAAAAATTGATACATTCACACATTCCCATAGACGGCACACACATTTGAAGGCATAGAAAGATGAGAACATAAAATTTTATGTACATTGAACGAAAACTTCATAAATATTTTTCAATTAGCTGCTGGAAGTAGTTAAAGAGGCAGCAGCAAGGCAGGGCGGGGCTGGAGAGGACACCGAGGACATACGAAGGCCAATGGTGAAAAAAAAAAAGAAAAGTAAGAGAAAAACACAGAAGTTGCCTGTGAAAGTCTCGCTAACAATAACAAATTAACTGCGCCAAATGCAAAAAACTTGTGGCCCTTTGTCCCTCAGTCCCTTCGGTTTGCAGTAACCGAGTCCCCAGCCTCCAGTGCCACGCCCTCAGACTCCAAAGACCACACACTAAATAGAGGCATAACATTTTCTTTAACAGCAAACAAACTCAACCAAAAGTATTTCACCAGCAAAAAAGTTACCCCATACAAATTGCCAGATGGACATTGGGTCGCTCCTTCCCAAGGCGCGAGGCGCAAGGGGCAAGGCGCGAGGTGCGATGCGCGAGGAGCAAGGATTCGGGCTTGGAAATGCAACTCGAGAGGCGAAATACACTTACTTACACTTATTAAAAAAGTGTTACTCCTTGAGAATAGAATTTTTAAAGGAAACAAGCTTGAGCAGTCCTATCGATATTTTCTATCGATAACTTTATGTTCATGTTTATTTAATGAATCTTAAATCGGTTTCAGGATCGACAAACGAAAGTTGTAAGATTCTCCTTTAATCAAGAAGAATTGTATCTTTGTATCAGTAGATAGATAGATATTTAAGCTAATATCGAAATTATCGATTGTTTCGATTACATCACCCAATAATTTGTAGATAAAATTTTAATATACTTAAAAGTTAATAATTGCATGTAAAGTCTTATTCTTAGACAGACCTCTTCTTCGGGCTGTTACATAACAGAAAAACTATCGATAAAGTAACAATCGATAAATATCGATAAATTAATAGAAAGAGTACTGTATTAGCTCCTGTCACTTTCTTCAAAGGAAGACATAAATTATTGAGTCTAACATCAATTTCCCTTCAGTCATTTGTGAGTTCAGATGTAACTCAACAATCCTTCTACCACACATCCTTCAACAAGTGTAGGGTATGTGGTGTAGCCTGCCATGTTTAAATTTCAATTTTACATTGACCACGCAGCGTGGCTGGTCGCCTGGGAGCAGAGCGCTAAGGACTCGCAGCTGAGAGCTGAGATTTGAGAACTAAGGTTCATGGGACAGAGAACTAAAAAAGTGAACATAAGGGCGAGTGCGGAGCAAGGACTAAAAAGCGACAAAGAGGAGGGGTAAGGAGTGGGGAGTGGGGAGTGAAAGGGGAAGGGGAAGGGGAAGACTAGTCGGTGTTGGTCCACTTGGCAAAACGTTACATCCTTTGCTTTGTTGTCGTTGGTAGCTCGTTTTTTAAATTGTTTTGCTGTTTATTGCAAAATTACACAAAAACAATGCACGTTGATGAAGACGGCAATGTTGACGACGTCGATGCCGAAGTCAGCGTCAGCATCAGCGTCGGCGTCGATGTCGACGTTGACGTCGTTGTTGTCGTTCTTCTTGTCGTTAAAAAGGCAAAGGCAAAGGCAATGCGCAAAAACAAAGGAGATAACGGCCATGTGGCGGTGATATTAGAACCTGCGTGTATTTGTGTGTGTGTGTGTGTGTGTGTGTGTGTGTGTGTATGTGTGTGTATCTTTGAACAAGTGTATGCGTATAGAAGCTGAGGGTATATGTGTGTGTGTGTGTGTGTGTGCAAGTGTATGAGTGCAGCAACTGCACCAGAAACGCCACAAAACAACAAACTTTTCAAAATGGGAAAACTTTTTTCTTCAGCGAGGACAACAAGGACACTAACAACAACAGCCCAGCGCCAGGCTCAGGCACCACCTCTTACCCAGTCCCAGTCCCAGTCCCAGTCTTAGTCTCGGTCCCAGTCCCAGTCTCAGTCTCCTTTTCCTTCTCATTCTCATTCTTGTTTCCAATCCCCCTGTTCCCCATCCTCCATCCCCCATCCCCCTTCCACTCCCTTCCACTCCCATCCCACCCCCCTTCCCCCTCTACCCCGGCCCCTGCCAGGCCTCAGTAACGAGCCAAGTTGAAAAATCTTTATTGTGTATCAAACCATTTGTATTAATTAGGAGCAGCAGCAAAATAATTACAAACAGTACAAAAATGAAGAAACAAACTGAAAACCAAATGCTTTGTGCACTTTTTATGTCCTTTTCCGTTATAGGCAAGGACGAGCAGTGAGGAGTCCAAAAGTCGCAAAGTTCCCATTTTACATTTCCCGCACCAAAATCTATTTAATTTAAAAGTTAAATATCCCTCGGTAAATATTCAACAATGCAGCAGTCGCTATAAGGGAAACTTTCTCAGCGATGAGTTTGTAAAACTATCGATAACAATGACGATGTTCCTTTTTTTATCGAACAGCCAATAAATGTCCTTAGGAATTAAAACAGGAACAGGAAATGACAAATTTAGTAAGGGGAACTCAACGATCGTTTTATTTACTGCTACATTTAATGATAATGCGCAAAGAAAATAAAAAGTAAATAAATTAAAAAATTAAAAAAAAAATAAAATAAAATATAAAAATTAAATTAAAATATAAAATCTATCGATTAAATATCCTTACGTTTAGCTTTAAAATTTGAAAATTGAAAGAATCCCTAAGACTAAGTGTAATTATTTAAGTGGCTTGTAAGTGTAATAAAGCTTTTGCAAAAAAAAAAAATAAAAATAAATATATAAAATATAAAAAAAAATTAAACAAAAAAAAATAAATTAATTAATAAGAATATAAAAACTGTCTGCATTTATAAGCTGTTATTATTAAAATTAATCTGAGCGCCTGAGGGAAAAATCTTAAACACTTAAAAAATCATAATTTGATTTTAAACTTTAATAATAATAATATTCATAGAAAAAAAATAAAAAAAAATTAAATTAGAAATAATATAAAAAAAATTAAAATAATTAAATTAGAAATAGTAAAAAAAAAATATAAATAAATAAAATTATAAAAATTATCGTATTTTTTATCCTCATGTCTTGAACTGCGTGCGGGAAAATGTCGAAGAAGAAAGAGTCTTTAACTTATTAATTGGCTTTATAGTTAAACAATTATTTTGAACCAAAAAAAAAAAAAAGTAAATAAGTAAATAAGTAAATAGATATAAAATTAAATATATTAAAAATATAGAACTATTGTTAATTTTATACCACAGACTGAAGAACTAAAGAAGAGGAACGTCCCTCAAACACTTAATTTGGCTTTAAAATGTTAAATTGATTTATATAGAAAATAAAAATAAATAAAAAATTAGAAATAATTAAAGATAAAAAAAAAATAAAATAAATAAATAAAAATATAAAAATTACCGTTTTATTTTATAATATTTGGTTTTTTGGTTTGGAGAGAAGCACTTAACTATTCATAGCTTGGCCTTAAGATTTGACGATTATTTGCACAGATTTACGAGTCCTTGAAGGAAGTCTGTAAATCTATTGACTGACTATCGATTCTGTTATTCCCTCAGAAGAGGTCTCAATTACCGCTAGATATTGATTAAGATTAGCCGCTGCTTTGATTAATTAAAAATAATATAATTTGTTATAAACCCATTTTTAGTTTCCGATTATTAATTAAAGGAACTCCTTTCCAATGCGAGTTTAAAGCGTAACTTGGGAACAAGTTTTAAGCCACCAATCGGCAAAAGTTCGAGTTTCGGGCTATTCAAAAAATTTAAAAAAAAAAAAAGAAAAAAAACAAAACAAAATCAAATCACATTTAAATACAGTGACCGGCAAACAAAACAATAAGTGAGATAAATAAATAAATGCCAAAGTTTTTAGATGCCAAAACAAACTAAATACAAATACAAACACAAATATTTACAAGTGTGTGTGAGTACATATATATACAGTGGTGGAAGAAATAATCGTAGTGCAACATTAAAGAAAAGAAAAGCCTTTGTTTCCGATACTTGCAGTGGCACAATTTTAACAAAATTTTACAATTATTTAAAAAAGAATGTCTGGAAGAGAATAACAAAAAATTTCTGTTAGATTTTCATCCCTATAATTTGTTATTGACGATCTTTGACAAGTGCAACCAAATTTCGCATAGGAAAAAAATAGTAGTGCTGCACTTATGGTTAGGAAAACAGCTCGTTGGAAAAAATTTAGCAAGTAATTTATATAAAACAAAGCTTTATCAGTAAGTTTAATTTATTATTCAATATTTTCATAAATTTTATTGGTTGAATTCGCAACATAATTTGAGTTTTAGTGGGTAGAGGAAATCCATGCTCGGCAGGAAAAAGAGAACTGATATTAAGACTCAGAAAAGGGGGAAAACATATAAAGAAATAGAAAAACTTATTGGATGTACACCTATCATAATATTCAATGCCATTAATATTAAAATTAAGCCAGAATCTTGTGGCGGGAAGCGCATAACTACCGCTTTAGAAGACAGACGCATCGCGCGCATTAGCAAAATTAACCCGTTTGCCTCTTCTAAATCTATTAAAACTGAATTATATTTATCAGTCAGTAATGTCACGGCTTGTCGTCGACTATTAGAACAAAAATTAAGTGCCAAAGTCCTCGAAAGGTACCGCTGGTGACCAAGAAGCACCTGGAAGCACGGCTCACATTTGCAAAATTTCATTTGACGTGGCCCGTAGAGAAATGGCGTAACATACTTTGGTCAGATGAAAGTAAAATTTCTTTATATGGTAGCAGTGGGTCTAGGCAGTATGTACGACGCCCCCAAAATTCTGAACTCCAACCCAGGTACACAAGAAAGACAGTTAAGTATGGTGGTATGGTATGGTATGGTTTGGGCATGTTTTTCATAGTCCTGACGTAGGCCCATTACATATGATAGAAGGTATCATGGACCGAAATGTCTATGTTGACAAATTGAAAAACTCAATGTTGCCATATGCCAGTTGGGATATGCCATCAACCTGGACATTTCAACAGGATAATGACCCAAAACATACTAGTAAGGTGGCTAAAGATTGGTAGGCATCAGCAAAGATTGACGTGATGCCATGGCCAGCTTAGTCCCCGGACCTCAATTCGATAGAGAATTTATGGGGATATGTATAACGAGTTGTGGCAGCCACTAACCCTGCAGCCAAAGCCCCAACTTTGGCGTGTAGTCCAGGAGGCATGGTCAAATATCCCCATAAAGCGTGGCCAGGACCTTATAGACTCCATGCCACGCCCCTGTAGTGCAGTCATAGAAAATATTGGCTTTACAACTAAATATAAGATCCATATAAACATATAGAGTAAAAAAATTAATCGAAAATAAAGTTATAGATTATTTTTTTTACCGTTATAAAAGTCACTACTATTATTTTTGGATGATGCAAATTTTTGATATATTCTTATATTTTCGTCCTTGGAGGGTAACTAATCAAGCAATTAAAAAAAAAAATAATATGAATTATAAAACAAATATGTATAATAAAATTTTGAATTGAAAATTTTTGCATATATGGTTTCTGTCTATAAGTTTTCTGAAGCAACATTTTGAACTGAAAAGCACTACTATTATTTCTTCCACCACTGTATATAATAAATATATGTATGTATATATATGTTATATACAAATGCCAGCCACTCATCGAGGGACTGCAAAAAGGGGGAGTCTGTGAGGCGATAATAAACTTATTTATTGCATAGTTTATGCGCCCGAGATATCACTCATACGACGTGTTGTCGCACATATAACATGCACCCTTGTGTAAAAGGCGATACGACGAGGATACAAGTGCTTCCACAACTGGCAAAGCTGGCACCCAAAATCCAAGCACACACTCCCACACACATACCAGACTACACACCCACACACCCACACACACACACACACACACACAGAGGCATATTCATAGCCACATCATATGCACGTTCGTATGGCTTGTATCGAATAGACGACGAGTGAAATATCTACAAAAATATAAGTACCTACAAGTATAATGCGATCGTAAAAAGTCTTTTCATTGCGTGCATAAAGTATTAAGCTACTTTGCAGCATCTTTGCATGCATTACCAAGGATAATAAACAAATATACAAATACACACACACACACACACACACCCATGCAGTGAGCCTTATGCGTACATGACACACAAATATATTTGGGCAGAGGCTAACAGTGGGTCAAGAGTGCGAGTAGTTTATCAGAAGATGTCTAGGAATTTAATTGATAGCAGATATCGATATTAACTATATTTATATTGAATTACCTATCGATAGTTACAGAATTTTATTAAGAATTTACTATCGATGTTTACAGAATATTTCTTAGAATTTACTACCGATAGTTATAACGCTTTACTTTAAATTGACTATTGATAGCTACCGAAAATTATTTCAAATTTACCGTCAAGGGTTTGAAAATACTAATTAAATGTACTATCGATTGCTATTAAATATAACATAAAATTTTCTATCGATAGTTACAAAATAAACAACCAATAATTAGAAAATTTTGAATAATTTAGGTCTTTTAATTGATGGAAGAATTAATCAATATTTATATAGTCTTTAACTTAAATATTTATATATATCGATAACACCATATATATCGATATGAAAACCAACAGCTCATAATGATTTTCAATATTGATTTTCTATGCAAGACAGAAAGTCCTTTAAGCAATAAGAAACTAAAAGTTAAGCTATCGATAGCTGTTAATTATATTCATTTTCAAACTATCGATATCAATCGATACCATTTTCCATGCTTTTTAATTGATATTTACTAAACTGCCTGGAGTTTCAAGGTGAAGGGTTCTTTTTGTTTCTTAAAAAACTTTTTCATCGCTTTTCTTTAATCTTAGTTGTGGTTTTTGAGTTCCACCGATAAATTGTGTTTATTGTTAATAGTTTTATACCACTGTTACGAGGACACACACATACACACGCACACACGCACATCCACATGCTCACACTCATGAAAATGGCATCTTTCATGTTATTTTGCCTTTAAGTTTCTTATCCGCGTTTCAAAGGACTTCTGATTCGCCGCCTGGCACATGGCAGGAAGAAAGCCTTTTAGTTTTTGGTATATGTAAATTCCATGTCCTGCCTAAAGTTCCTATTTGCAATTCTTTCTCTTCTTTTAATCCTTCGCATTTATTTTATTTATTATTTTTTTGATTTTATGCCATCAACGCAAATTCATAAAAAGGCAGATAATCCCCAACGATCGATATAAAACTAAGTATCAGGGAACATAATTGAAATCCTGAGAGTTTATATAAAAAAAATATAATATTTAAGACATATTTCTTTAAAAATAGTTAATTAATTAATTAAATAAATGAAGACATTAAATCGCTTATTAATTATAAATTTAATATTTTTCCATAATTAAAAATAAAATATTTCATAATTAACTATTCAATAATAAATTCATTTAGTATTTTATACTGCAAAGATCAATCAGATCTCACTTTAATCATAGTTAAATACTTATCGATAAATAAAACATTTTTATGGTACAAAAATATAAAAATTTTTAAAATAAAAAATCATAGAAATCAAAAAAAAAATGTATTTAGAAAATAATTAATTATTCAATAATAAATTAATTAAATCAATTAAAAATCGTTTTATCAATTTAAATAATTATCGATAAATAAAACATTATTTAAGGTACAAAAAAAATGAAAAACTTTATTCCAATAAGAAGTCATAAAAGTGAAAAAAAAATTTAGAAAACGATGAAATAAATCATTCAAAAAAAGCCTTAATTAAAAGGATCTTCCGTCCTTAACCAAAATAAATCAAAAGTATAAACAAATCGGGTTTTTTATCGATAAATCGCCGAGCACTTAAAAGTGAATTTTATGAAATTGAAAAATGGATGGGTGAAACGTTTGAGATGAAGTGCTTAAATTGCCTCTAACAAGGGTTTACATACATGTATATATGCCCAAAGGGATGCGTAAGGATGTGTATGCCTCATGCTATGGCGGCAGCCGCCGAAGGCGACAATTGCCAGTCTCAATGATGAGCCAAGGATGAGCACACATTTATAAACTGTCCTAATGCCGGTTTTATGTTATGTTTACTGTTCGTAAATATATAAATAAAATGCGTAATCGCTTAAGTGTGTGTGCGTTCGCGGGTGCGTGTGTGTGAGTGTGCGTGAGTGTGGGTGTGTGTGTGTGTGTGTGTGGGAGTCTATGTACACTGTATTCATCCGCAATGTCGATAGCTTGCCAAAAAGGATTAAGTTAAGAAAATACGCGAAATTGAATTTCCTGTCGTCTTTGCCACTCCGACCATACCCTATTTTCCCACACACACACACACACGCACACACACACATGTATATATATATATATGCACTCACACACATGCTTGATAACTTGTTGAAGGAAATGAAATTGCTATAAAGTTTGGCTACGAGTGAGTAAAAAATCGAAAGAGCACAAAAAAAAGGAGCACTGCATAAAAAATATCCTGTAAAAACGCAAACAATGAGACGCTTCATTTTGTACTCTCACAAATTGCGAGGTATTCGCCTAGGACATCATCGAGTGGAGCAACAGTCGAAGGGCAAAAGATTGAATTCATAAGCCTTTACAATGGTTGGTACAATGTTTTATTGGCAGGAGGTTCGTCCTTTGCCTTGGGGTCACTTCGACTTTGTCTCTCGCTCCCAATATTTATAGAAAATCTGAAAAACAACATTTCTATATTTAAGTCCCTGTACTTAGTGCCAGTGGCGCATCCTGGAAGGGACCCCAAGTGAAGGATACTTTCGCAATGAGCTTTAAAATAGAAATTTTCAGCTGAGATCAAGATAATTTGAGACGACAACAACTTGGGTCAGTGAACTGTAGGTTGACAATCCAAGACACTGAAAAGGATAAGCCAACTAAATAAATAATAACTATTTTAATTAATTAAATATATAAAAAAAATAATAATAAAATTCATCTGGGAAAATAATCAAGAAATTTGTGAATTAAATAAAAAAAATATAAAAAATCATTGAAATTTTGGCGTAGCTCATAAATGATTAAATATGTAAAAATAAAAAAATAAATAATATTCAAAATTAAAAAAAAAATTAAAAATAAAAAAAAATTAATTTCCTAATTTTAAATATTACATATTTAAATCTTGGCATAGAATATGAGGTGATTTCTGAATTCATGGCATAAACGATAAAGGCAAAGCTCCAGTTTTAGGATTTTAATATTTTAAGGACTAGGGCAAAACTCGAATTTTGAAAGTTTAGTCATTCAAGGACTAAGACAAAACTTGAATTTAAATTTTATTAATTTAAGGACCAAGAAAAAACTTAAATTTTAAAATTTAGTCATTAAAACTCAAGTTTTTAAATTTTTTTTTAATTTTAGCACCGAGACAAAACTCAAATTTTTAAATGTTATTAATTTAAGGACTATGAAAAAACTTCAATTTTAGGATTTTAATAATTTAAGGACTCAGGAAAGGAAATCAATACATTTAAAAGGAATATAAAGCTTACCTTAAATGTTCAGAAACAAAAAAACTTTAATGGCATAAACATGCACTAAAAATTAAAGTGAATCCGAAGGACATTCAGCGATCACGCAGTGCGTAAGTTAAGCAACTTCATAGCCAAGTTAATCAAAGGACAAACTCATCAAATGCCACCCAATGAGCACAACACAATATCCTTTGGCTTTCATAACTGACTACGCACCTGCGTATCCCCTCCCCTCCCCCCACCCAAACGTGTGACGAAGTATCCTTAAGTGTTATTAGACGTACACATAGGAAACGATGAGCCGCTGCTCAGTTCTGATTTCAGTTGCTCGTGGAACCAAACAGATCGCTTTCATTTTCATTTTTCGTCCACTGCCGTGAAACATATGTACATGTGAACGCAGAGAGAGAGGGTGAGGGAGGGAGAGAGAGAAGGGAAAGGAATGAGGGAGGATGTAGTAAGGAGGAGGCTGCTGAGGCAGTCGGTCGGCGACATTTCGTTTTGGCATTTCGCATGCAATTTGCGGTTCATTGGTTCGGAAGTTTTCCCATTTAACTTAAGCCTCTTTAACAATTCTATTGACGCAAATTTCTACTTACCGTTGCCGGGCACTTGCCGCATTCCGCTTGCCACATGCCGCATGCCGCTTGCCTCATGCCGCTTGCCTCATGCCGCTTGCCTCATGTCGCTTGCCACATGCCGCTTGCCTCATGCCGCTTGTCACATGCCGCTTTGGTCATGTCGCTTGCCGCCTGCCGCATGCCACTTGCTGCTTCCCGTTGCAAGTGCAGGTGCAGATGAAGGTGCAGGTTCAGGTTCAGGTTCAGGGAAAAGGTGCGCACAACAACCCCCACCCCCCTCCCACCCCATCCCCACCATCTCCTTATCACCGTCCATTTGTCGTCATCAATCGTGTCTCCATCTGCTCCTTGCCTGGACAGCAATGGCATCAGTTTCAGATGCCACACCCCCAAATCAGCAATACAAATACATGGCATACACAACGGCAAGGACATCCAAGCATCCATTGAGCCGGTTGCCCATATCGATATCATATATAAATATGTTTTTATTATTTTCCGGGATTTAGCTCGGAAAACCTATTGATAAACACAAATTACTCTATATGAATAGCTGATACTTGGACTCAGCTGCAAACTCCTCTAAGAAACACACACAGGTACATTTAATTGAAATACCTTAAGAGCCTTTTTAGAACATTATTTTCGTAATTCAGTATTGTTATTTGCATGCATTTTGTGGGTAAATACAAATTGAGCTAAATGAAGGACTTTAATAAATAAATAGTAACAAAATGTCTAAGGACTGCTCAGTATTGAGTTTATGTACCATTGGTACATTTTTAATACACAAGTTTATGAATAAATTATCAATAATTGTAGTAGCTTTTTTACTAAAAAAAATACTAATTTTAGATCGTAATTTTAGATAATTACAGAAAATGATTCAATTTTGTCCCTAAAATATGCACAAAAAAAAAACAATCTATGCTACATTTAGTACAGTTTTACTCTTAATTCAAGTGTTAAAATCATTTGAAAAAAAATCACAAAAGGATGAAAAGGAATTTTAGTACATTTTTAGACCACTTATTTATTTCATTTATCTTTTTTATAACCACAATTCAAATTTAAAATTTATATAAAATGTGTATAGTAAATTTTTAAAAAATCATTTGAACAATTTTTAGATCAAACGAAGAAGGCGCTTAGAACATATTTAGAACATTAATTTTAAAATGAATATTCAGCTTACGATTAGTTTTAATTCAAATGAATTTAAATGAAAAATAAAAGAAATCCTTTGACTGATGAATTACATTATTTATATGGACAACTTTATATTTTTAAATTTCAGGATATCCTGTACCAAACTCTTTAATCCGTTAACCTAGAAAACTTTAAGGATTTTCACCAGGGGATCTACTCTATTTACTCGCAGTTGCCTTGATAAGGTCAAATGAGAGTCCCAATGGCCTCAACATACGCTGGTGACCGCCAAAAAAAAAAAAAGGATCCTTTCAAGTTAAACGGTTACATCAAGCGGTCGCACACAGAAACCATAACGAGTGACTATTTGATGGTCAAAGGAACCCAACCAGCAGATACCCTACAACCCCCAAAAAAATACTACTTTTACTCTAAATTAAATTTTAAATTTTATTTCTTTATGGCAGATACGATAGTTTTTTACGATAGTTCTGAAAGCATTTAAATTATTACTTAAATTTAAGCTATGTTTTAATTAAAATCTAATAAAAAATATGACTTCAGCTAAGTGATACTTCATTCCGCCAAAAAGATAAAATAATAGATAGATAAAAATAGATAAAAAAAATGAAAGATAAATTTTAATTTAAAAAGAAAATCTGAAATTGAATCATAGATAAATCATCGCCGGAAAGGTATCTCCTCCATGGGGCATACCCCCAGCTCCGGTTATGAATAGCGAATGAATAGATTTTTTTAAGGCGCCAAGCGGCCCAATGGCAGTGGCAGCCTCAGTTGGAAGCATCTATGACGAGTGCCGGCATTTGACAGACTAGGAAATACCCTATGATATGAGTAGAAGTGATCTAAAGATATGAGTTATTTTAGACCAGAAGCGGAACCCAAAAAATACATTTTTCAATAATAAATTTTGACTTGAACTTAGGACTGAATATAAATATTAATAATTACTTTTAATTATATGTAATTATTTTTTAATTATTTAATTATTATTTATTTATTTTTTATAAATTTTTGGTTAATTTTTTAAAATTATTTTAATTAATTAATTAACTTTAATCGATTAACTCAGAAGATAAAGTTCAAATGGATTCAGCTATTATCCTCGATTGGGTAAAGGGTAACAGCAACTGTAACAGCAACAAGGACATGTCAGAGAATTACCCTAAAGCAGCAGCCACACACACACACACACACACACACACACACACACGAACTCAGAAATGCACACACTTTGAGCCACGTACACAAAAGCCAAGCAGACTGAAGCCGTAAACCAAAATGCTGTCCAAAAGGACAGGTGCAATGTGCAATCTTTTGGTATTTTGTTGGCTTTGCACATTTGGCGTAATGCCAAAAATATAAAAAAAAAAAAAGGAAAAAAAACTGAAAGGAGTTGGCAAATGAAGAGAGGAGGAAAACAAAAATAGACGAAATGTGGAAGAAGAAAAGAAAGAAGAAGAAAGCAAAGCAAAACAAGTGCGGCAAGAGCAAAGACAAGTACAATGAAAATTCAACACCTGAAAAATGCAAACACTTAAAAGACGCGCCCCGCAAAAGGACGTCAAGACGATGCAGCAGACTGGCAGCAGTGTGGATGGCAGGGATAAAGGATGAAACAAGGACGAAGGTAATATCGATGTGCCGGCACTTCACCGCTGATGAGGGCGATGACGACGACAACGACAACGACGAGAACAACGACGAGGACAACGACGAGGACAACGACAAGGACGTAACATTGGTGAGCCAGAAACGAGGTGAGACGCTGTTGAGCCTTTGGCCTGAGCTCCGCATCGCAAGGACGTGCATTCATTCAAATCGACTCCAACTCGAGCCTCACCGTTTCGAAGCACAACGCATACAAAAGAAATTCATTTTAATGCAGAGACGGACGAGGGCCAGGACGAGGACCAGGCCCGGGACCGTCTGAAGGCAGGAAACCATTGCCAGCGGCTTTTGCAGTGGCGCGGGCGTTGGATTTGGATTGAGCTTTGGGTATGGGTATGGGTACAGTTACGGGAACAGGAACAGGAATGGGTTCCGGAGGTTGGTCTCAGTCTCAGTCTCGTTCTCGGGGTCGAAGTCGGAGTCGGAGTCGGAGTCGGAGTCAGAGCCGTAGTCGGAGTCAAAGTCGGTGTCGGTGTCGGCGTCGGTGCGCCTAAATGCGGCAAATGGTTCATTCTCCGCGCTTCTTGAATTTAAGCGGCGGCCAAAGCGCATAGCTGCGTCTTTGCCAGGACCTGCAGTTGGAGACTGTGGGCGGCCAAGTGGCAAGTCAAGCCAAGTTGAGTCTATAATTTTTGTTGTGGTTCCTGTCTATTGTCTTTACACTCCTCGCACGCCCCCTTCACCCTTCGCCCCTCACCCGCACCCGTACCCGTATCTATCCTTTCTCCGGTCCTTTCCCTCTTATTCAGTTCTTCCTGCCCCTGCCTCCCCCTTGTGGGCGGCCGGCTGCACACTGCTCCGAGTCCTTTGCCAGCAATATTTAAAGTAGACATTAGCTCTTCCTTTCCAGCGCAAGTCTGGCTAACAGATTTCAATTCAAGGGATACCAAAAGGAGCACCTCCTGAGTCTCTCCTTCGGCGAGGGTTTATTTTTGATTGTTGGTTTCAAGTTATAGATCATCACTTCCCAATTACTTAACTATCACTGATCTGTGACTTGACGTGATTAAGAAGTTAAGTATTTTCAAGGCTTTAAACGTATCCTTAATAATTGGGAACTTTTCATAGAAGGATTGAAATTAAAAAGATAAAAATAGAAAAAGTTAAAATTACGCATTCGACTTTGGAGTTCTCTAAGTCCTAGAGTCTTGGACACATGTGCATATAGATGTGTATACATATACGCATACACACACATAAATTCACATATATATTATAGATAAAATAAATGTAATTATTTTTATTATATCCTTTTCCAGGTGTCCAATGGTGTCCAATGGTGTCCAATGGGATGTAAACTACCAAGAGGTTAACCAAAAGATGACTTAAGACTCATATTTAGGTAAATAATAAATAAATAAAGATTAAAATAAATAAATATAAAAATAAAAAAAAAAAAAATGAATAATAATAAAATATATATATAAAAATAATATAAATAATAAAAAAATTATAAATATAAAAATAACAGAGTTTGTAAACCACCAAAAAAATTAAATCATGGGAATAAAAATTGATAGATTATCAAGAAAAAACTATCCAAGAATAAATGACAAATATCCAAACTCAGATCTAATCAAGATTAAAATAAAAATCATTGAAATAATTTTTATTTAATTAAATGTATATGTATATTTTATATATATATGTATATAATTTATATAATAGAAAACATTTTCAGAAAAGTATCTCAAAGATACTTTAAAAACTCTTATATATCAATCCAAATAGCTCCCTAAGTATATCGAGAAATATAAAATTTTAATATAGATAAAAAATATAATATAATAAAAATAAAAAATACATAATTATAAAAAATTTAACATTAATAGAAATATTAAAATAACATAATAATAATAAAATAAATAATAATTTATGTATATATAGAAAATATATGTGAATTAAAAACATAAAAAATTAATATATAAAAAAAAGTATATAAAAAAAATAAATATATAAAAAATAAATATATATAAAAAAAATATATATAAAATAGATATATAAAAAATAAATTTATAATAAATAAGTATATATAAAAGAAATATATATAAAATAAATATAAACAACATAAATATATACAAAATAAATATAAACAACATAAATATATACAAAATAAATATATACAAAATAAATATGTACAAAATAAATATATACAAAATTAATTTATGCAAAATAAATACAAACAATTTAAATATTTAAAACAAATGCACATATCGACATCCTAAAAACAGAGAACTTAAAAATAATATTTAGAAGCGACGAACTGAATATCAAATGCCGGCAAGTAGCGGGCCACTCGGCCGACTGACCTTTGGTAAGAACTTGTTGAAGTCGCAGTGGAGTGAAAGCTGTAGTCGTATTGAGAGAAAGCTTCTTCAGAGTCACTCAAAATGTATACGCCTGCGCTGAGCTATGTAAACCAGCAACAACAATTTCGTACGACTGAGTGAAATTTGATGTAAACATTTCCAAGTTTGTGGGTGGCGCCAAATTCTGCTCAATCTTTTTTTTTCTTCGTATCAACTTACTTCGTGTTTGCGTTCGTGTCCATAGATTTTCTTTGATGTTTGTTGTTCTTGTAACTTCAAAGTGACTGACTTCAGTCACAAACTCGAAGACAATGTGCACCACGAGGCGAAATCATGAAACAAAAGACTTGCATGTACTTCCAGACTGACGGTGGCACAAAGAACCAAATTCTTCATATTTTAATTATTATATTTGATCACTATAATTATTTATTTATTTATTTATTATAAATAATTATTATTTTTATAATTATTAATTCTTTTTTTATAATTATTAATTACTATTTTTATCTTAATTAAAATATATTTTTTCTTCAAATTTCAAATTTAAAAATGTACACACAACTGTTAACCATTTTAACATAATTCTGTTAAATTTAAACGAACTTAACATATTAACATTGCGCGCCCTGTTAAAGCAACAGCTGTCTAGCCGAGTCAACAACCAGTGCGCACGGTTGTACGCCAATTGGAATACTTAAAATCTTTTTCTAAGGCCTATCGATAACACAGACATCGATGCATTTTTTTACATCCCTACGCCAAAATAAACACCACGAAAAAAATCCAACAAAAACAAAACGCAACACAAACTAAATGCGAACGTAAACCATAAGAAAAGGGAAGAACATAAATATTTGTATTGAGCCCGAAAATGATTGGCAAAACAATGGAGAACGTCTAGGATATAAACGCGTGCGGTGCGAAACAATTTTTGTGGGGTAGACACAATTATGCAAGTTGCAACAGCCTCAATATCAAACTGTACTTGGTGATAGTGCTGGTGGTTGCACCCCTTCTGGATTGTCATGACGAGGTCGTGAAGCACTTCCACGAAGAGTTTAATGAAAGAACAAATCATCAGCAGTGAGTAGAGCCGATGAAAAGCATTGGCCGCCAAACGTTGAACAGATCGATGTTAACTATACAAATTTTATTCGCATTTGCAGCAATGAATACCAAACATTCCGAACCATTCTATATATCATCCAGCTTGTTTGACAATAGACGCCTAAAGAGGCGTCTTTGCAAATGGATAGAGCGCCTGCGCGAACCACGGCCACAGATTCGTATGGCGCCCACTTCAAAGACTGAACGTGGCAAGCGCCGTTGCCATCTAACGTTATCTCGAAGACATGTGGCTGCTACACTACCTGCGGACATAACTATCGATCTACTGTCGGACGATGACGATAACGATAAGAAGTTGCAACCACAGCCACAGGCACAGCTGCAGTCGCAGCCGCAGCCGCAACCCCTACCACAACCGCAGCCAAAGCTACAGCCAGTGACCAATGCCGCCGGCCTCTATGTGCACACGCCCGGCAGTTTGCAGTTGTCGACAGTCCCAAATATCACGCTGGTGCCGGTGGAGCTGGCACCGGCGCACAACTCGACGATGCTGCTAATGCCAGTGAGCAGGGCGAACAACATTAACTGCAACAGAATATTGACTCCTAGTCCGCGAAAACGTTATGGAGTTGTCACATCCACGACGACAAACACAACACCCACTGATAGCATTGTGCTCACCAGTGACGAGGAGGATGGAAAGCTGAACTATGGGAGGCGACAAATAATGCGCTCACCGCCACCACTGGCGCCGCTCACATTTTCCGATACCGTTGAGGAGGTAACTGTATCCCTGGTGCCCCGTAACTCCACCACTGCCAACTGTCAGGCGCGCCAACGACGTAGACAACCGCGGGAGAACGTGCTCTTCCACAGTTGCAGTACGCCGACAACGACAACGTCGCCAAAAAGCAACTTCGATGGTTTCCTAAAGGTCGATGTCGGCAACGATGTGACGGCCTCGCTTCCCGATGAAACGACGGTGCACACGGTAATCGCGAATCGCATTTATGAGCTATCGCTGAGTAAGTTACGCGAAGGTCTTGCCTCCAGCGGAGTGCCCGAATACGCACACGATCTTCTGCCAGAGCAGCTTCAGAAGCTCTCGCCAGCGATGCGTGCTAAGGTGGCACCCATGGTGGCGCCATCGCCACCTGCGCCCATATCGCTTAAGCTCTCCAGCGATCTAAGCATATCATTGATCTCAGACGACGACGATTGCGAAAGCGGAAATGCGCTCAGCGGCAAGAGCAACGATCTGCTACATCCTGTGGTGGCGGCAGAAGCACATGCCGCCGCCAAGCTTCTCAAACAGCAGCAGCCACAATTATCCGTGGTGCAGCACCTACAGTATCCGGGCCATGGCACACCCGTGGCCCTGCCAGTGATGGCCCTAGCGGCGACACCTCCGGCCTTGACGGCAACTTCCACAAGACGCCGGAAACTGGGCTGAAACTCGTCAAACGCCACAGATTCATTCCCCGTTCCCGACCTCGACACACACACACACACATGTTTTCTTCCTGCTGCGTTTATACGTTAAGATTTATGATTTTCGCGCTCCTTAAGATTGTCAACCAGTACCTCAGCACCCTCAGGACTTGACTTCTTAATCAGTGCGCTGCCCACACTGTAGATAAATTTGTTTCTCTCCTGAACCTCTAGATAATTTTTATTTTTCTCCTGAACTTCCATTAATTTTTTTCTCTCCTGAACTCCCAGTAATTTTTTTTTCTCTTCTGAACCTCTGGTAATTTTTTTTTCTCTCCTGAACCTCCATATAATTTTTTTTTTCTCTCCTGAACCTCTAGTTATTTTTTTTTCTCTCCTGACCCTCCATATAATTTTTTCTCTTCTGAGCATCTAGTATTTTTTTCTCTCCTGAACTTCTAGAAATTTTTTCTCTCCTGAACTCCAAGTAATTTTTTTTCCCCTCCTGAACCTTTAGATAATTTTGTTTCCTCTTCTGAGCCTCTAGATAATTTTTTTTCTTACCTGAACCTCTAGTAATTTTATTTTTCTCTCCTGAACCTCTAGATAATTTTTTTCTCTCCTGAACTCCTACTAAATTTTGTTTCTCTCCTAAACCTCCAGATAATTATTTTTCTCTCCTGAAACTCCAGATAATTTTTATTTTTTCTCCTCTAGATAATTTTTTTCTCTCCAAAACATCTAGTAATTTTTTTTTTCTCCTGCGCCCCTAGCAATTTTTTTGACTTTTCCCAGTGCCAAAACTTACAAAGTGTTTTTTTTTCTAGCGAATCAATTTTTTTTTTTTATAGGAATATCTTTTATTGTAAGTGTAACTTTAGAAGTGCAAATACCTCTCTATTTAGTGTCTAAACGTTTCTTTAATTTTTTTTAGTTTCTATTTTTTTTTTTTGCAATATTTTTTGAAATTTATTTTTTAGCTAATTAAACGCAGCAGGGAAAATCCATGTGGGGGTCGCGACTTTTCCATCTATTAGTTTATGATTTTGACGATTTCTTGATATTTGGTACAAAAGCCATAAGCAAAATTCTTAAAATTCTGTGTAGGGATTATTTTCAAAATTCAAAAATTGTACATTTTTTGTTTTTTTTTTTAATTTCTGATCCTGTAATTTAGAAGTTAAGTTGGCTGTGCCACAAGAATTCATGGATTGGCTCAAAAACAAATTCACGATGTGATTTCGCAATATTTCTTTATGGCATAAACGCAGTATTTTTGTCCCTTTCGCACCTACGTATATATGTATTTATATACTGTATACTATATACCATATATTATATATTATATATACTATATATTATATATTTTACATGTATATTTTATTTTCGTAAGACTTTCCTGTAATTCCTTCTTCTTCTCTCATATTGTAAGTCTTTAAAAGAAAGAAATGCGTAACGTACAAAGAAAAGCAGAAAACATCTGCAAAATATGCAAACATTTAAAAAATCAAATAAAACAAATAGTTTATAATAATAAAAAACTAAAAAAAAAAAAAAAAACAAAACAAAAGCGACAGCAAAAGGAAGAGAAATTATAATATAAAAAAAAAAATATAAATTGTATTTAAATGAGCGACACACACAAAGAGAGCTCTGAATATTTATAAAATATATATAATAATAAACAACACACACACATATACACTCGCACACACACACAAACACACATTCATAATTATATTTCTATGTGAAACATTTAAAACATCTGTTATCTATACAAAAAAAAAAAGAAATGATTTGTTTGGATATTTTTATGTATATAATATATATATATATATATACATATACATACATACATATATATAAATATATATATATATATATCAATAGAAACCTATCGCTTGTTGTTGTCCTTTTTGGTTGATGTCAAGGCAGGAGAAAGTATTTATATTTTTGAATAAATGATTCCCAAACGAGCTGTCAGTCCTTCAATCTATGCCAATAAAAAAAGCTTTACATTTAAAGCTGCAGAGGATCATTCACATATCCTTGCCATGAAGGAACTCTTCTGCAGGCATGAAAAAAAATAAAATCATATTTAAAAAATCCTTAAACTCAGCTAGAAGTGAACTCTTCCACTGACTCAACTTGTCCATAAATAATTAATAGTTATTGATCCTTTGGAAAGTGCAAACATTCGATTAGTTGGAAAAGAAAGAAGAAGAAAAAAATGAAGGATTGCAGCTCAAGGAAACTCCCTGAGGAGCCTCATTTAATATTCGCATATTTAATTTAATCGATTCCATTTAAAATAATGAGCAGCTCCTCTGCAGTGGAATTTGAGATCCGATGTTGAAGCAGAATATATATGCCATATATGGGAAATGGAAACTGAATGGAAAAGTGGAGGGGGGAAAAAAAAAAAAAGTTAGAAAAATGAAAACTTGAAATTTTCACATTTAAATTTTTGTACATTGGTAACTTTGCGGTAGGGAGCCCAAGAAAAATGGGCAGCACCGCTGGAGCATTGCCCACGCATGCGCCGTGCGGGTCATACGGTGTACCTTTTAGGGCGGAAACGCTTTCTGATATACCAGAAATAATTTTGCTGTTGAGTGTTAAAACGTATCGAACGGGTTTTTAAAGCGGTCAATTGCAATTGCAGAGGCTGCGACAAGCGCGAGATGAGTTAAAAGGTCCTTCAAACTGAAGTGCATCCAAAGTCAAGTGCATTGAGTTGTCTATAGATAAAGTAACAAACACAGAACCGGTCATGGTAGTGCTCCAACAGTTTCCCATTTTTCCGCATTCATCCATTCCCACATAGGCCACTGCACACCACACATATCTCGGTGCATCCGCATCTGTGCCTCTGCCTGTGCCTGTTCCCCCCCCTTAACATTGCCCCCATTCAGGGGGACTCCAATTGGAGTCACATCGGAATCGGAGTGCTTTAGGTACTATCCATAGCTATACGTGTCCAGGTACAACAATCCCCTCTCGCTTTAATGTGGGTACATACCTATACACACGCATACACACACACACACACACCCGCATACGCATAAATACAGCTGTCAACTCTTTTGAAATTCCAAAACAGTTCAAATTCGGAATACATAACAAAACATAAGAAATTTACCAATATTATTTTTATTTTTATTATTATTATTATTATTATTATTACTAGGATCCACTAGGATCCATGAACTGGGCTCAAAATAGGCGTCAATCTATGTAAGTGGGTATATACATAAATATGTATATATTTATAATGTATGTAAGTATGTACTTACATACATTTAAGTGTGTGTGTGTGTGTGTGTGTGTGTGTGTGTGTGTGTGTGTGTGTGTGAGTGTAGCTCCCGAAGGAACCACAGTGTTCGCACCCATTCGGCGTCCATCGATGCTCACTGAACACATTTTTCACCACACCCACGAGAACGTATAACCCATTTGTATATACGCATACACATGTACATATACATATGCATATATGTATGCATGTATATATGTATTTATGCATATGCAATGCAAATATCTATGTATTTGTTTGTATGCTGTGTTTGCATGCATGGCCGCTTCTTGCCATTTAAGAGCAAGTCTTCAAAGTTTACATATGACACACTTAAAAAAAAAATATAAAACACTCACTTTTTCATGTATCCCAAATTTCACAAAAAAAAAAAAAAAATCACATTTAAAAAAATAACTGTAAATGTCCAAATTTTAAACATTTTTTGACCCCTAAGCAAGCCCCCATCGCCGGTGCATAATGTAAACAAAAAATAAATAAAATAAATAAATAAAATAAAGTTGTTGAAAATTAAGTGAAAATCAAAATTAATAAATTATTTGATAATTAAATCAAAATAACAATAAAAAAATTATTAATAAAATTATAATCAATTTAACAATAAAATGTAATTATTATTTTAAAGTGAAATACATAGGAAATATAAATTTATAAATTTATAAATTCTGTCCCAAACAAAGCCAAAATTTAAATATCGGCAAAATTCAAAAATTAAGCTTAATTTATAAATTGAAAAGAGAGAAAAAAAATTAATCAAAAGAAAACCTCACTTCTAATCAAAAGATTTGAAAGAAAACAATTCCAAAACAATTTTTTTTCTTAATTCAAGCAGCGCTGCATGCAGAATTTGGCATTGACTTTGTATGTGTGTATGTGTGTTGTGTGTGTGTATATATGTATGCAAAACTGTCATTAAGTGGGTGCTTTTGAAACCTTACGATGATGAGAATCCTGTCGACTAAGGACATTCTTTCCTCACATATCAAAGATCAAAATCTGTAGATATGAACGTAAACACACACACATGCATATATGCGTGTGTGTGTGTGTGTGTGCGAGTGCGCGCGTTAAGCCCAAGTGTAAACACTTAAGCAATGTTATTAATTTTGGGTATTTACATATTACAGAACAAGCAGACTGTGTCTGGTCGTTTATACTAAAAAGAAGCGAAGAACAATTTAAATCCGCACACTGAGCCCCAAAAGCAAACAAAAATGTTGATACGTTGGAAGAGTAAAGATAAAAGTGCATCAACAAATCAGAGCAGCGGTGGAGGCAGCAGCTCATCATCGAAGAAGAAACGAAAAGGACGAGAAGGAGGTAAACATCCTGTTATCTCCCATGCCTGTAGTACATATATACCCAATGCATGCCCCCCCAAATTACAATAATAAAGCTATCAAAACATTGGAGCCCCTGGTGCTTGTAATTTACAGTTAGGAACTGGAAGCAGCTAGAATATTGGCATGATTGATAAGTACTTACACTTTGAGACTGATCAACGCTTTTCACCGATCTTCATAATTAACAACACACACACACACACTAACACACACGCAAACACATTAAATATAAACACAATTTAATGAAACATACGCACTG
Source organism: Zaprionus lineosus (assembly GCA_035044505.1). Lineage (NCBI taxonomy): Eukaryota > Metazoa > Arthropoda > Insecta > Diptera > Drosophilidae > Zaprionus > Zaprionus lineosus. The sequence continues at coordinate 1,399,095 of JAWNNX010000676.1, forward strand.
CAATTCTTTTTAAACAAAGTCCGCACTATCATTTCCAAAAAAACACTAAAATTAGTACTGGCACAATCCGAGCTTCAAACCTATCGATATCCAAGATCGTGCTTAACTTGGCTCCCCTTAAGCTTTGCTGTGACTATCGATATGCGGCCAGAGCCATCGATAAAAGAAGCTCCTATTTGGTTCCTTTTGCAACCGACATTTTCACGCGGTTTTTGTATTTCTACTAAATTTCCCTAATTGCTTATACTTTTTTAAACTTATATTAATTAAATATATTGACCACGGCAATTGAAGCCGCTTTTGATTTTTTATATCGATGAGTAAAAAATCAATAATAAAGCGCTTTCGAAATTGGTTTTCAGATGAAGACTGGCAAAATGAAAATAAACCGGGACGAATGCCGCCCAATGAGCAAGGTTAGAAATATTAAATGAATAAAATATTAAATATATAATTAATTTTATTATTATTTAATTATGCATCAGCAGGTGGCGATGATCGAAGACGCAACATGCGCCGTGACGATCCGCGCCGCCATACGCTTGGCGGGGACATTTTGGTATATGGCGGCTCACAGCATCCACACGCACATCAGATGCCCCAGCAGCAACGAGCCATGGACTTGGAGGTATGCAGTGTACTTAATGAGTAAGCAACTAAAATTAAATATAATCCATCGCTCGTAGATGAGCACCCGAGCGCAGAAGAACAAAAAAAATCAGCCAATGCGCGGTTATGCACCTGTCAATCAGGGGCCACTCTTCGACGATGATCCTGGCATTATGTCCGAAGTGGAGACAGCAAGTACTGGATTTCGTCGTGGTGGCAAACAGCGCTCATCCCTGCCCGTGGTGCGGACACCTTCAAAAACACTTGAACGTCCCCTTGGCCTAGTGTTTCTCCAATATCGATCAGAAACAAAACGAGCCCTGCTCCCCAATGAGATTACATCAATAGATACAGTGCGTGCTCTGTTTGTGCGCTCGTTTCCTCGCCAGTTGACCATGTCGTACCTGGAGGGACCGAATGTTAAAATATACATTCACGATGCCAGCAAAGACATGTTCTACGAGCTGGAGGATGTGCGTTCGCATTTGCGTGAAATACGTGATCGTTCCGTTCTGCGGCTCTTCGAGTCAACAGAGGTGGCAGCTCCGCCACAGATACTGCCCGGTGGTCCTGGCATACCACAGCCACTGCCTCAAGCACAATCCAACTGGGATCAGGATCAGAGCTACTTCAGCGAACCGGAATTCGATTCCGATTTCAAGCACCAACACATACACAAATCGAAGGTAAGCGACTTTTTCAGAGCCCATAAATTACACATTCCCAAGCTGCCCTTTTTTTGGGAGATTTGCCCATCCAATTCTCGAGATCTCCAATTTTACTTTTCACCATGTTCCCCGTTACCCTTGCCCAAGAAAAGAGAATCAGTTTCATATTCACGTATTAATATAAAGTTATGTACATATATACATATAATTCTGTGCGTTGGTGAGGGGCTTGTTATTTGGCTGGACGCCCAGCGTTAATACATACATGTCTGCTTTATCATCTAGAAGATATTATACCTATGTACATCTAACTCTCGCATATGGATCATATCCGAGGGCATTCAATAAGCAATAAAGTAAAAAAAATATCCCTAATAATTAAAATTTCTTTGACCCTGATAGAACCTGATTGTCAGCTGTTAGAAGTTACCGCAGGTGCCCACACTGAGGCCTTTGAGCGAGTTGTTCATCTGGTCCCGCACATCCTTCCAGGCGAACACAATCGCACCCTGGAACGGCTCTGGATCACAGCTGCTGCATAATGCCATCACCGCCTTGACCTCCTCCTCGGCTGGCTCACGATCGTGTGAGCTAATCTCCTCCTCGAGTGTCATTTTCAATGTCAGATCCTGTTTGAATTGCTGACCCCCAAAATCGGCCAGTCCATTGTACTTGCTGAGCACGTCGCCCCCACCGCCAAGTCCATCATCCACCACCGACCCATCGTCGAGCAGCACCAAGCCGCGTTTCCTTAACTTTTTGTCATCGTTCGCATCTCTTCGCTCCTTCGGCGCATGCCGTTTAAATTGTATATGCGTCTCTGTCTCATCGATGAACTGTACGTTCGCCGAGTTGCTCAGCATGTGGAAGCGTCCAGCCTCATTTATGGGTGCACCCGTCGCTGGCAGCGTGGGCACAGGGCGACCTTGTGGTATAGGCTTAATGCCCAAAAGCTGCTGAGCCACCAATCGAGAACCAGTATTTATTTGTCCATTGACAAAATTCGTGTTCACTGTGAATTGTTGTTGTTGCTGTTGTTGTTGTGGCTGTGGCTGTGGCGGCGTTTGTGCCACTCCATCAGCACCAACAACTGGTGGACCCTGGGCCGGCTGCGCTCCCGCCAAATTAATACGCACTCTGGTGGGTATTTGGCCACTGGCGAGCAGCGAGTGCATGGGCTGTGGTCGATTGATCTGCCAAAAAAAAAAAAAGAAAAAAAATTCGTAAAGAATTTTTAATTACGAAATTTGAAGCTGGTTTTGAGTTACGAATTTCGAATTGCAGAAATTTTGATTTTTGAATATTTAATTGATTTTTTTTGATTTTTGTAGTTTGGTTATTGATTTTCGATTTTTAAATTTTGTTTTTTTAGTTTATCACTTTTAATTTTGCGATTTTTGAGTATGAATTTTTATTTTGATTTTTAATTTTTTTTTTTTGGATTTTTGATTTTTAATTTTTGATTTTTAATTTTCGATTTTTGATTTTTGATTTTTGATTTTCGATTTTTGATAATTGAATTTAATTAATTGACCAATGATTCTAAGCTCTAGTTGGTAAATACTTTACCGTTGGTGGTGTGCGTGGTGTGCTGGATACTTCTTGGCCCTCATGGTCGAAGTGGTGCACATGGTGGTGCTTGTGGTCTCGATGTGCCTTTCCCGCGCTCAAAGCCACACGATAAATTTGCACAAGGGTCACCTCAAAGTGAAGGCCGTGGCTCACTTCTCCAGTCACCGAGCTGCCGCCCGAGCGCAATTTTCCTTTAGCCGGTATTTTGTGGCCCACTAACTGAAATTGTGATACGGCAATAGTTGATTACACTCCATTCAATGATGATTACGAAACTGCTAAGCATTTATACTGATCGCTGAACGCTTTGACTTTACTTCACTTTCATTTGTCACTTCGATGTAATTACATAAAATTGATCTATGGGTGCAGTTCGAAGCTGTTAAAAGCCGCTTTAAAGTGTTTCACGGAGAAAAGCAATTACTTTTCAATCCCAAAGGCGTTATTTTGGCCCATTCAACACAATCTGACAAATACCCCCAAATACCCTATATCACATATATCATATATCATATATCATATATCATATATATACATTATATGTACCCATAAAAGTCAACTGCTCATTTGATGCTCTTACGTTTGACCCATTTTCCTATGTGCAATGTTTTATGTCTTGCTTGGGTCACCCGCCCGCCCGATAACTCCTATACATATATATATGTATATATATCCGTGTACATATATCCATTTATAAATATATGGCTAATTATGTGTACGTTTGTCTGTTTATGAATTAGCCAATTTAATAACGTAATTTTTCCCTGAACCAGTTTCTAACTGTAACTCTGTCTCTGAGTGTATCTGGCTGTGTGTGTGTGTGTGTGTGTGTGTGTGTGTGTCGTTTGTAACTGTCGTTAAGTGACTTATGCGCTGTTTCCGTCGCTCCGGATCGAGCGCGTAATTAGAGTAAATCGTCAGATACATCTTAGCACATTACTCACTGAATTGTGGAAGCCACGCCCAATACGTTCTGCCTTCAGCCAGACCTGCCATTCGCCGGTCTTTCCATTCCACGAGCTGCACATGTGATGCCATTGCCGCATACGCAGCGGATAGTTTAATCTGCGTCAATGAAAGTGATAGAATAATTTATGATTGTACAAATAAATATATATATATCTGTATATATATATATATATATGATATATAGATATATAGATTTCTATTTAGATCGATGCAGATGCCCGTTACGTACCTGTACATTTGCTGACCTTTTATGGCCATCGATAGGAAACTGGAATTCTGCGCATTGGCGACCCAGATTTGTATCTCTCTGGGTTCCTTTTCGGCTGTGGAAGTGAGTTAAGAGTTAATTCGTGAAACGTTGAAATGCCATTGATGGTTACGATTATGAAATCAGAGTAAATTGCCCGATGCCCATGCCTAAGCTGCCCGCATTGCACTGGCCAACGGAGCTGCAGCGTTGACTCGCCGCTTGCCAAAGGGTTAGATGACATAGAAGGCAATTGGCCGGCCTAATGATAATGATGACCAAATTCTTAAAATCGTACCCAATCGAGTGATTCTAATTAAAGTGTGGAAAATCGTGTTTCCCACGTACCCAATCGTTTGATCAATCTTCCGACAACTTCAAAATGGCCCCAAAGAGATAGAAGATAAAACTATCTTTTATCTATTGGCATCGAAATCGTACCGGAAACTTTTAGCCATGTCGATCGAATGTATGTCATTAAAATCAAATTAGCCTCTACAATCCTTAGCCCAGTTCAAAAAAAAAAAAAAACAAATAAATAAAAAATGCAAAAAAAAAATGCAAAAAAAAAAATGCAAAAAAAAAATGCAAAAAAAAACATGGAAGTGTCGTCGCAGCAGCGGCAGCGGCAGCAGTCGTCCGGCTGTGACGTCAACAGTAATGACGGGAAGTAGACCAAAATCCTGTTAGCATAATCGGCGTATGTGTAATGTCTTAGAGGGAAACAGCCATGTGATGTGTACCTGTTTTGTGTATTGAGTTGGGGGCTGTTCAGGTCAGGTTTACCGCCATCGTCATCGGCATCGGCGTCGGCATCAGTTGGGTATATGGAAAATATAATTTTCCATGGCAATGAGACTGCGGGTTTTTTTTTTTTGGTACGAGGCGTTGCTCCGGGTCATGACAGCATCTGTCAGGTTCCGGAAGCTTTTGTACGCCGTTTGAATTGCATATTTAAAATAATCTCAAAAGACTTTAAAAATAACAAAGCTACGGCTGCCACTGCCGCCGCCGCTGCCGCCGCTGCGGCAACTACGGTTTGCCTTTAGCTTCAAACTGGTAAATTTAAAGATTATGCAACACGCGGCCATTTAATGGGGGCTCAGATGAAAATTGCTGAAGATGACGATTAAAGTTAATGCAGAAGAAATGAAAAGAAGAGGATAAACATAAAGCATCTCTAAGCTACTTAGTACAATGGGGACATTCATAGGTCCAATCGAAACGAGCCTCATTCATTCATTGACACTACCATCATCATCATCATCGTCTCCATCATCATCATTGTCTCTATCATCATTATCGTCTTTACAATCATATCTTTACATATGATCATTATGATCTTTGTGATCATCGTCTCTATCATCGTCATAGTCTCTGTCATCCTCATCGTCTCTATCATCATCATCGTCTCTATCGTCCTCATCGTCTTTACAATCATCACTTTTAATATGATCATCATCATCTCTATAAACAACAGCTCTTTAATAATCATCTCTATGATCATCATATCTATCATCATCATCATTTCTATCATTATCATCGTCTATCGTCCTCATCGTCTTTAGAAGCATCATTTTTATGATCATCATCATCATCATCCCTATCAACATCGTCTGTATCATAATCTTCTTTATAATAATCATCCTTATGATCGTCATAATCATCTCTATTATCATCATCTCTATCATCATCATCTTTATAATCATTAAGATCATTTATACCATCCTCATTTCTATCTTGTCATATATATCACTATCATGTCCATCATCATCATCATTATATTATCATCATCTCGATCATCATTATATTATCATCATCTCGATCGTCATTATATTATCATCATCTCGATCATCATTATTTTAATAAACCCCATCATCGCGTTCGTTGCTGTTGACCATCAAAAACCTTGTTAGACTCCCCAGAGTCACACGTTGATCTGTCAAATTAACTTCACTTCAACAAGATCAAACATTCATCATCATCACCTCGGGCTTGCATCAGGAAGTTACACTCCTTTCACTTTTTTTCTGTTTTTGTTTTTGTTGTTGTTTTTGTTGTTGTTTTTTTTTTCTTTACATTTTCATCCAGGTTCAAGCCACTGAAGCATGGCCCACAAACGGTTTTGTTGGCCACGGGTCTTATGGCCGAAGGTCTCTTTCTGTTGACTCACTGCTGGGGGGCACCACAACAATTGACGCTCTTCACGCTTATATAACAGCTCCATGTCCATTGTTACTGTTGTTGTTGTTGTTGTTGTTGTTGTTGTTGTTGTTGTTTTAAGAAAGTAAAACCTCATAGGGCCAACACATCATACAGACCTTCCCATAATTAAAATTATTATCTTATATAATCAAATTTCATACCCAATTCAAAAAATGAGCTACACTCAATTTCGGATGATCTATGCGTGAGGAGGAGCTGCCCTGCCCAAGGGGGGATGGAGGAGGTCTAGACTTCTTCTTAATCACTCAGGACACTTCCACTTAGAACAATTTATGCTTAGCTTAGGTACAGGACTCACCTTCGTAGGTGAACATGACGTGATCGCCACTGTGATTGGTGAATCTCATCCAGAAGCAAACGGTGAATTGGTCCAGTTCTGGGAGCTCGTTGTTATAGTCCACAACTCCGTCCTGATTGAAGGCAAACTTCTTGACACTGCAGCGATCGGAGACAAAGTGTGGAGCTCTCGAGAAGCTGAGGGCAGGCTCCTTGATAATATCATCCGATAGATTATACGAATCATATTGATCGTCCTGCTCGTCGCTCAATGTGATCGGATGTGTGAGGGTGGCCGAGCCTGCTGAGGGTGCACTGACAACGCCAGGCTCAACGGCATTGAGAACAGCGGCATGCGGCAGAAGGAGATCATCCTCATCCTTATCACCATTAAACTGTGAATAGCTGGTGGCCAGCTCATGGCTGCTGCTCGCCTCGCCAGGATGCGATTGCTTGAGGCTGTATGAGGTTATGGGGCTGCTGCCCCCCGTGGCGATTGGCTTCCACGCGCATCCAATCCTCAGATCGACAAGTGTAATCAATAGCACCAATGCGGCACCGCAGCCTTTTTGCACGCCGATCATTTTACCGGGCTTTACCGACAATGGAGAGTTTCGCTTTAACCGTTTTTTACGTCTGTTTGCGCCGATGTCTCGCACTTTACTAGTCGTCTACGCATGCGCGGCGCTTAACTTGAGTGAAGCCGAAAAAAAAAAAATAAAAAAAAAATTAAAAGAGTTATAAGAAAAATAGGAAAAAAAATAAAATGGAGAAAAAAAAACACGAAGAAAAATAACAAAAAACGACGAACAACAAATACACAAACCGCATACACCGAATGCCCAGCTGGCCTCCCCCCCAACGCCTGCCCACCTGCCCACCTTGCCACCTGCTCCCCCCGCCGTGGACCCCACCGTTGCCTGACGTTGGGGTACGTCTCTCTCTCAGTTGTAACAAATTGTAAAATTGTATTGAAATTGAAACTGAAACTGGTTGAGGTTTTGTTTTTGTGCGGTGCTTTTTCTTCCAATGCAGCGATTGAACCTCTCACCACTCGCCACTCGCCGCCACTCACCTCCACTCGCCACTCGCCACTCTCGACTCTTCACTCACCACCATTGCTACTTGCCACTTGCCACTCTCCACCAACATGAAGACAGATATGCATAGATATACCATGGATAGAGATGTGTGTAGGGTAGCCGAGTCTTCCCCCTCCCCACACACCTCCCCCCACTGTCTACTCTTCCTCCTGTCTCCTTGTCAACGAGAGACACAGCGTCACTCGAACGCGCACCGATTTCAATATATATGCGGTTATTCGATTTGCCGTGCAACGGAGAACAATTTATGATCGCACATTGCGAATTGAATGATATTAGGAAATCCAAAGTTGCCATATTTGGATTCGGATTGCTGTCTACCTTTGTCAACACATTGGGAGCTGTGAACTCGATCCGAAAGCCAATAAATTTAACATCTCTCTTTCTCGAGGAAGTTTTTTCTTGTGATGCCGAAGAATTTGGCAGATAAAATGATCCCTCCATTCGAATGGCTCTTAATTGAGCCGCCATTAAAAACCCTAATTAAATTGCTTAATGAGTCTTAACTAACTAAATACCAAATACAGATTAGCTTAGGCTGAGTAACTAATATAAATACTCTTAGACTTGGGCTTATAATTTATTTACTTGCGCTTGGCACTTGTACCTAAAAATATTCTTAGAGGGAAGGAGTTTAATTTTGGCTGGGATAAGATTTAATTAATTATTTAGTATTTTATAATTATTTAGATTTTTACTTTAATTTAAAAAATATCCTGAACTCAGCTTTGAAAACAGATAGAAGATATTTTTTTAATTTAAAATTATTTTCAGCTGCCTCAAAATTCTTAAAACTTCCCATAAATTGATTAAGTTTTTAAATTTAAATTTTAACTATAAACTATTTTAATTAATTTTATTATTAAGTGTGGAGAAATAAAATTATATAAACCCCTGCCACTGGTCACTCGACTTGGACATCTCATTAAATGCGTAGAAAATTGATGGCAAATAAATTAAAAAATGACGTCATTATGTAATTTCGTGCTCGTACATCAAAATGATGACTGATTATGTAATGAAAACATCTTCCTTAAATTTCATAAACAAGTTTCCAAATTTATAAGACACGAACACGAAAGTAAAGTAACAGTTTTTTGGCTCCTTCCTCTTTGAATTGCAATTTAATACCAACAGCTTTGAAATTAAATACCAAACTCTGAGTCTACTACAAATTTTAATACCAACATCTGCACTAGAACCTTAAATCTGAGTTTTTCAATATATACATAGCTAACTATTTGAATACCAATTATAGGAAAGATACTTGCCATGTTGGGCATTGAACATGCCAAAGCAGTATGCACCTAAAATACCAAACACTCATGAGATTCACGTGTGAGATTAAACATAAATAATTTATATAAATTTCTACCACAAATCGTATAGCTCATATCAAAAGATTATTTGGTATATATTCCAAATTACTTACTATTGATTTCAGTTTCGCACAGGAGATATTAAAAATATACTGCACTTATTCTCGCTTTTCCAGTTGAAGCAACTCGTTTAATCGTTGTACCGAAATACCGAAACAAATCCCTCAAATACTTCTTGGGGCTTATTATTTATAGAAGTTGGGCCCGGACGAGGGAAAGCTTTTATGCCAAACATTGACAGTCATCGAAACTGAGCAGACGCCTCAATAATTGGCAAGGTGTTCGATGTGTTGGGTGTGTTCCTCGCACAACATGTCGGGGCTTGTAGTTAGTTGTTCATTGGCCCTGGGCACTGGAATTTCCAATCAATGCTGTCTATAACTGTGTATCACAATTAATTTAAACATTTCAATTGAAATTAAAGTGAAACTTATTAACATTTCGCTATGGGAACGAAGGTCGGGTCGATTCGCATTATTGAAATGCCAAGGCTGTAAGATCTTCATTATTTATGAAACACCGGTTTGTAATTCACTTAATTGTTAGCACAAGCAACTAAACTCGATTCGTACTATAATATGATTTAAATGAGGCGAATAAATTTAGTTTATGTTTTAGCTTGAAACTAGCTATAGGTTGCCGCTGCTTGGGAACTTTCTAATTGTACCCAAAGCATTGGTACGCCTTTGATGTATACACAATTTTTTCTATTTATTTTTTCTATATCTTAATATTTTGAACAATCAATAATTTCTGTTTTTTTAATTAATCTTTCAGATTGGGAAGCAACCAGCACCCTACTACGTGGGTTCCTCGCAGACACTACCGCGCGGCATGTACGCCTCGGAGCGTACCAAAGTCTCGATGGGTACGTAATAAGTTCTAGAATTCTTAGAGATAGAAAATTTTTACAAATTTTGATTTTTGGTAGTATTATTTTTATGATTATTAGTGACTAAAACCTTTAGTTGAAAACCTATAAAAATTGAGCCCGCAGTACCGTGTCTTCGATGTGTTATATGTAGACAAAGCAGAAATGTACCCAACTAGTATTCATGGTACATTTGCATGTACCTTGAATTGGATCACTTGAATATATAAATATTTATATATATATATATATAAATTTATGTATCTGAACTATATGTTTACCTGATATTCCATATCAAGGCAATGGTACATATTTGCGATCCTCCTTGCTGTATTTTTTTTTTAAATCGATTTAAAACTTACGCTAGATCCGTTGCGTTTTTTAGTATTAATTTTCGAAATGATTTTATTGAAATTAAAAATCTTTTGCGTTAACTTTACACTTTCGATTTGTATATATAGTCTATGTACATAAAAAAAAAAAAATGTTTATAAAATTGTTGAAAATCCATGCATAAATCCATATTATGTATAATTTATGAAAACGAAAACGAAAACGAACAAAAATACCGAATACCGAATATCGAATACCAAAACCAAATACCAATATAAAAATATATAATAATGTATAAAAGGAGCGCCTGTGAAACCATTCAGATCGCTTAATCGAAGGGGTAGCATGGAACCCCTGTTTCCATATTCCTCGGATCAATTATACAGTATACCAGGTACACGAATATATACCTTCCTTTACTTATGATAAGATCGTATGTCTGATTTCCATATACACATATGTATGAATATCGTTCTGTATATATATTTTTATATATATGATATAAGTTCATGTACAAATCATTGGTAGCGCTTGTTTTATGCTTTCAAAAATTGAGCGTGACAATTAGTGAGAATTTTTAGATATGATTTCGTATTAGTTTGTCCTTTCGTTTGACGAACATCATGTAACCTCTTCAGATATACTTTAGTTACTTAACTTAACTAATTCAAAAAAAAAAAAAAAAAAATATATAACGATGCTTTACGATACTTCTAAGTAATATCCAGTAAATCTATCGAAAATGGATCACTTAACACTAAGTCCAACTTACAGACGGATACACCAGCTCCCCAGAGCGCAGCACACGCAATTACGAGGAACCCTATTATAGCCAGTACGGTACTCGAGGATCTGTTGTAGCGCCCATCATTGACGAGGAGCAAGGGTGGGCTAAAAATAATCGTTATCGTTATCGCTTATCGCTTATTAACCTATGTCTTTTATCTTCATCTTCAAGCAGCGATGTCACTCTAACCGAAGATCAGTACTCCTTATATGGAATCAAAGTGGGTCCCAATCGTATAGCTCATCGCGGCAATCAGATCTACGATCCAACCAGGTAAGAATCGCCCATCCGGTACTTCCTCATAGCCTTTTTATAGGTTATGTAGTCGGACATAAGTAACTTTCGAATAGCATCGGCATCGTAACTGCGCTTGCCACGCCTATAGACTTTCACATTTCCATTCACACCCGCTCCCGTCCCTGTGCCCATCGGTTGATAGTAGGTCGAACTCTTGCTTTCGATGGCCTGGACAATGAGGCACAATAAGTATCCTCCGAAGGACAAAAATGCCAGGCCCGTAATGCTTATCTGGAGCAGAGTCTGTAACTTGGTGGGTTTTTCGTCATCCCATGAGGTCGTCGCGTGTTGGTCATGATTCCAGGAGTGCGAAGGACCCGATGATCCATCTCTGTAAAGGATATGCGTTAGATTCAATGTGCAAACAATTTAATGCATATTTACCTTTTCTCAGCTCTTAGTGCCATTTTCTGGGGTCCTTTGGGATCTTGAGTTGTGCTCACGTCATCACTTCGACACTGAGTCGTATCCTTCTCTGAAGGCTGGTCGTGCAACTCTTTCATCCTTTCTACTTGTTTCGTAAGGATCAGTAGATCCTCATAGGGAAATCTTGCTAGACAGTCCTGGAAGTGTTTCGCCGAACCGCCCACTGTATTTAATGGAAAGCACAGAATTTAGTTAAAGCTTTTAATTTACACTAGTCAACACAATTTATGTTCTTGAGGCTCGCGAAGAGAATGAACCGAAACTTAAACACTTTTCAGTTGTTGGTGTGATTTTAAAAAATGGTGTAGATTTTTTACTTTTGTGTTGTGTTGACTAGTGTAAAGTCCTAACCGCATACCACAAGACTCCATGGTAGCTGCTGTTTTTTTTTTGGTAACGTTCAAACCGGCAGCCAACTGGCAACTGGTCGTAGAACCATTGGAACTCACCTTGAAGGCATCCAAGTGGGAGGCTTCGTAACGCCTGCGTGGCTTAAGTGCTTAAGCTTTCGAATCGAGTGATGGATACGGGGTCGATCTTTAGGCTTGGCTGCACAATTAGATCCCTGCGACAAGAACATGAGATGCAATTAATTAAATATTGTCACTGTCACTGAGAGAAACTTCTACTATATTATATTATATTATATATTATATTATATATATTTTTTTTTTTTGTTTTCCCACAGACCCGAAGACTTGCATCGCATACGCGTGGAGCACATGGAACGCCAGTTGGCGAACTTGACTGGACTAGTGCAGAAGGCATTAGTGAATCAGAATCCACAGATCGCACCCATGGCTGTGCCCACACTGGACTCCAACTATCTAGTTGTGCCGACCCAGATCCAAGGTATGACCGTCCACTGAACACCCCCCCAACAACAGCCATGCCTATGAACTATAAGAACTCAGCTTTTAATCCAATTATCACATATAACTTATATATCACCGCTTACTATGCTTCCTAGAGTGTAGCAATGATCCACCCATCTATCCGTTCGTCAAGGGCGCCTTCAACTATCTCCCTCTCCCTCTGTCTATCTCTGTCTCGCTCTCTGTCCCTCTCTCTCTCTCTATATCTATATCTCTCTCTATATATATATCTCTCTCTATATCTATTGCTCCCCAATGCGTTAAGCCCCCACCACCCTCTCAATCATAGACTATTCGTATGTGTATGTGTGTGTTTGTGTGTGTGTGTCTGTGTTTCTGAACAAAATCTATTATTTTTTTATGTTTCTCGACTTTAGCCAACGGTTCAGCGGATGAGCTTTACGTTAGAGAAAAGGCGCCTAAGTTGGGCAAGAACTCATGTCGTAAGTGTGCATCCCAATTGTCATACCCAAAACCGAATGTCCCAGAAAAGTACTGTTGTTTTCAGAGAAATCCGTGTCCTTTGAGAAATCAGTTTCCTTTAGCGACGATATACAGGGAATACCCAAATCTCATAGTCCCCTACATGCCGGTAAATAAAACCAAAACAAAATTCTTGATTTCAGAACTTTTTTTTTTTTTTTTCCTTTGATATTTTAGTTTTTTTTTATTTCCACTGTACACAATTTTCCCCCAAATTTGAATGGGGGGGTAAATTGAGTGCAGGAAATGTTTTGTTGATTTTTGTTTAAGTCTAAGTCTTTGAGTCGACTGGGAGACAAATGTCCCCCATTGAGTAGAACGAATCTTAAACTGCCTTTATATTCCACACTCATTCCCATTTTTGAACCGAACAATTGTACCACTGCACCGGGGACCTAAAGCTGATACGAAACCTACAAAGCCGGCAATCAAGTCGTCTACCTTGCCACGTACATCGTCACAAGGTAAGAGCCCTAAACGAAAATGCGTAGGGTATCATCACTTCTCAGTACACAGGATAATTAATCACGCATGCATTCAAAGCAAATCACGCAATACCTATGTCCTTAGATGTTGATAATCGAATTGATTTTCCATAAATTAATACTATTATAACTATCCCCTCACCCCTCACCAACACGTCCACCTTATCACCTTATAGAGCGCGATCGCCTAAAGCCACCTCCACCACCAAAGCCCATTGTTCTGGCTCAGACCTCCCATCCCAGCTATCGGGCGGACATTGCCCTCGCACCTGAGGTGTACAACCATCTGCGGGGTCTGCAGAAGAAGGCCAAGGACCTGCGCATGGAAGTTCGCACTCTGAGGCGATTATCCCAGGCCCAATCAGTTGCCGTGCGTGAGGACATCAAGAGTACCTTTATGCGCATACGGGCCACGCTCTTGGCTAGCAGTGGCAGCTTCTGGGGTCAGAGCGATCAGGACACCACGCGAATCTCACGGGAAGAGGAGCTGTACAAGCAGGAGGTTGTGCGACTGGAGAAGGACCTGAGCGACTTGGAGGCCTCTGTGGAGAACTTGCGCGGTGAGGTTATCAATCGAAGGACGCGCGTCAATATGACGGCTGTGGAGGACATGGCGTTGGTATTGAGTCGGGCAAGGTGTGTGTTCATATCGTAGATGTCGCATATTGAGAATTGGGCGTGGCATGATACTTGTCCTCCCAAGCTCGAGATCTATACGTTTGGTCTGTAACTCCTTGAGACTATATCAAGTCGAAGGATTACTCGGAAGGATCTCATCAATTGATTTCTTTCTCTCTCTCTCTTTTATTGCATTGCCAGCAAAACGGTGGCCGAGCTGAAGCTCAAGTTTCCAACGCTATCAAATGGCCTAAGGTGCATACTATCCAATGAAATGGAGAGAGTGGTGCGCGAAGAAAAGTTCCTAAAAGAAGAGCCCGACCGCTTGGAGTCCGCGCTGCGCCGCTGCAAGAAGCTGACGGGCACCCTGGTGACCCTTAAACGGTTTGTAAAACACATCAAGTCCAAAGATCCCAGTTAACATTTGATTTCAAACTCTTCTTTCCCCGAGCAGCCTGGCCAGCGTACAGGAACAACGCCTACCGCCCAATGAACCACCAATCACTGAGGAATCCTTACGCTCCGCCGATATGTCGGTTGCAGACAAGGTAAGTCCCCGATTTGCTGATTATTCAAAAGTTGTCAAGGACGACTACTTCTAATATCACTACACTGAGCTAATATTGAAAAAACCAAAAATACCAAAAAAAAACAAAAATACCAAAAACAAAAATACATAAAAAACAGATATACAAAATACCAAAAAATACAAAAATACAAAAATTAATAATAAAAAAAAAAACATCCACCTAGGGCAGTATTGCCAATGCTATTTATATGCATTAAACACCGTTCCATACCGTGCCATACATAATTATATATATATGAAACCATTCAAAACTATTCTTTGTATTATTTTGATGACCAAATTAGTTGCTTTTGACCGAACGAAGTATTGCATTGGATACGTTTCATTTGAAAAGATTTTGCACTCTAGTAACCCTGCTAATTATACGTATGTACAGATCTTAACTAGAGTTCTTACCAGGTAATTTGTATTGTTTTCAAAATTTCAACGCTATTTCGAAAAGTGTCACTAGAGCAAAGAGATTCATTTCAATAAATGTTAACTTACAGCTCCTATAACATTCAATTTTCAAATATTCGCCAAATTTCGCTCAAAATTCATTCAACACCAACCTAAAGCCTTCATCTACAGAAGCTGCACTTCAATCACTTCTACACATTCCAGAATTTCATAAGAATTAAGCTTTCCTTAAGAGAAAATACTTTTTTTCACTTATAAATCTCAGTTTAAAGTATTAACAGACTTTTAACAGCGAGTTAACAGTTCTGAGGCTTTCAACTCTGTTAAGGCTCTCCTTAACCTCAACTTTGCAGTACAGTTTCCGATTAAAAGAGATTTTCAAAATTATGATTTTCAATCAATGAATTAAAGAGTAAGAATATCCTTGCAGTTATCCTGCGAATCCTTGCTTCGTCTCGATTGGTGAAAAAATTGTGACTGACATTGAAACTGAAATTGAATTTGAAAACTACAAAATTATTGTATATGCAAGGGTTTGATATGCAAGCCATCATTTAGAACTATCAAGTGAATCGATCCTAAGTATTATTATTATTGAATAATGTCCTTCGTTTTGTACGCTTCGTTTTACTTTTGTGCAGTTTCCTTATGAACAAGTTGCAATTGGCTGTTATGACATAGTTTATTTATTTCCATTCTCCTCAGTTCGATACTCAATTTTTCTGTTGTAATTGCGTTTCCTTCACTATATATATTTTACTTCAACAAATAGTTATAAAAAAAAAAAAAAATTCCAAAAAAAAAAAAATAATTACTCCAATCTTAAGACAATTTTTTGAAGGGCGAAGCACCGCCAAAGCGAAGCTTCACCGATATCTTTTCGCAGACAAGAATCCAAAACAAAAAAAAAAAAAAAATAAACACAAATTCAAAAAAAAAAAAAAAGCATTCTATATATATATAAAATATATATAGTAATTCGTAAAAAATACTAAAAAAAAAAACACAATTTAAATAAAAATAATAATAAAAGACACGTTATTCATTTTCATATGATGAGAAAATTAACACCCACCAATCAAGAATAAATAAATTTATAAAACAAAAAATTACAAAAATCAACAAGTTTTATGAAATGAGGTTTACCTAGTGATTTCATTTTCTTCTTCTTGCCTTTTTTGGAACTAACAATTTTGATATCGTATACAACAACAACAACAACCACATAGTTTAACTGGCGATGGAGTTCTAACTTCAAAGAGGCAATTACTGAGTAATGACTGAAAATACAAATATATAAAATACAAAAACCAAAATACCAAAACAAAAAAAAAAAACCAAACAAATCAATAAACAAAAAAAAATATATATACCAAAAAAATACCAAATACAAATTCATACAAAACTTTACTAAAAAATCCTTTTTTGAAAACCGATGATCTCATCAAACTATGTCAATTTTGTTTTTTTTTTTAGCTAAACATTATTTGCTCCGCATTAAACATAAACTAGTTTATATTTTTATCTACTACCTACTACCTACTACCTACTACTACTACCTTCATTACCAACTACTACTTCTACTACCAACTGCTACTGCTACTACTTCCACTACCAACTGCTACTACTACCAAAAAGTACTTCTACTGCAACCTACGCTATGAACTTCTCCACATCTCAAGTATATATCCATATAACTGTTATATCATATACACACACACTCACACACACACACACATGCACAAATGGGGCTACACACACACACACACATTGGGTACACATACAATGCGATCATCTCCCTCTCTTTCCAACCAAAACCAAAACTAAAACTGAAACTGAAAAACAAAAAAAAAAAAAAAAAATTAATAAATGGATTAAAAAATGACAAAATAACAGATCAAAATTCTTAAGAACGGAAACGGATCAAAGCACTCGTACTTATGTATAAAATATATATTTGTAGATCGCCAGTCCTGTAACACTAGTAACACTCAAAAACTCAAAAACTCAAAAACTCGAAAACTCAAAAATCTCAAAACAACTCAAAAACTCAAAAAACCAAAAATTAAAAAGCAAAAATCGAAAAGCAAAAAACCATCAAAAAAAAAATGATTAAAAAAAAATGCAAAAAAATTCAAAACTTAAAAAAAAACAAACAAAATTGAAAAATTTTAAAATTCTAAAACCAAAAAAAAAAACAATCTCACAATCAATGAATGTAGACAATGACAGACCAAATGAAAGGTAAATAGAATTGACCACATTTATAATTCTACATGTTTTCAAAGACTCTAATAACTGCAGCTCTCTCTGTAGTGAATAAAACCAACATCCTTTTTTTTATCCTCGTACCTGCAATTAAAAGTGAATACAAAATAAACATTTAAACATTTAAATACTAACTCCCAAATGTTGATTATATTGCTTTTTGTTTTTTTTTTTTGTTTTTGGTTTCTTCTTCTCTCTTAAATATATTTGAAAATATTTACAAATTCATAAAGAATGCGCTACACCCCCCCCTCACCACACCACCCCCAGTGTAACCACAAATGTACGTCTTTTCATTGCGTCTGTATGTGGTCTCTCCATGTACTCCACCGCTCCACAGTCACACACACACACACACACAAGCACACGCACACATACACTAACACAAACACAAACACATGATAACACCATGTCTCCCTTTTCCTTTCTCGCTCTCTCTCTCTCTCTCTCTCTCTCTATTTCTCGCTGTCTGTCTCTCTCTCGCTCTGTCTCTTGTACTCACTCTTTCGCTCTCTTTCTCACTCTCCTCTTGCTCTTAAAATTTATATTGGCTTGAACTGTAAAATAAACAGAGGAAACATTTAAATGAAACGCATACATATGTACGTGCAATTAAAAAAATTCCAATTAAATTATTAAATTAAAAAAAATTCGAATTAAAATCGGCTAAAAATAAGCTGAAAATCAGCTATAAATCAGAACAAAATCAGCTAGAAAAAGTAAGAAATTATTTCTATACTTTTCGAGTGCTGAGCACCTAAAATCGATGGCTGGATACAAAATTTTGAAATTTTAAAAATAAATTCTCTTAATTTTATTTGTGTTTAAAATTTATATTAAATTTTAATTTATATTTTAAGTTTATTTAATGCTTAATTTAAAACTATAAAAAGTAATATGTTTTTTTATAGCTTTCAAAATATTTTATTTTTTGATTGACTGTAGAAAATTGAGAAATTTCGGTATTGGGCGCTTTTATATTTATTTAGTAAAATTAAAATAATATTTAAAGTTTTTTTTTTAACGGGTAATTTAAATATTAAAATTAGTTTTAAATAAATTAAAAGAAATTTAAATATCTTAAACAGTTTTTCGGAAAATGTATGCAAATTTATATTAAAAATTTTTTTTTATTTTTATTTATTTTTTTTTTGACAGCTTGCGAACATTAATAGACGATTTTTTTTTGATGAATGAAAGAAACCTCTTTCGTAAGAAGTTAAAACTAAAAAAAAATTAAAAAAAAAAAATGCCCGATTGCCACTCAGATGTTTGCATGTGTGTGTGTATGTACATATGTGAGGCACTGGCCAGTGTTGAGTTTCTGGGAAGCTTTTGTCAAAATTCGAACTCATTTCTTCATGTCAACGCACACACACACACACATACACACAACACATGCACACACACACACGCATCACACACACACACACACATTCACAAGAGAAAAGAATAAAACTGTTAATTGGAATCCCCATGGGACTTTCGACGTACTTGCCATTTGAGGACTGTGACTGAACCTTCTTAGATTTTTCCCGTTTCCGTTGGACGAGGGATCCAAGGATGCTTTCCCGATTTGACAAACGATTTGAACAACTTTTGGAAAGAGTCTAAGCTTCGGAGATCCGAAGACTTTAAAGATATGCATACATGTTTATAGAATGTTTCATTTGTCTTTTTATTCATTTGCTTCGTTTTTGTGTTTTGTGTTGTTTTGTGTTCTTCTATGTTTAAGCTGTTTAAATAAATAGACGAAAAAAAGTATAAATTCAAGTAAAAAATAAAAAAAAAAAATTAAAGAAATACCAAAAATATATATATCAAAAACAAAGCAGCCAAAAAAAATAAAATAAATAAACAAAAAAAGGAAATGAACTAGTTAAATTAAAAAAAAAAATAATAATAATTAAATAAAGAAAATTATATATTTTTGTATTAATGTTGTAGTTGAAAAGCGTATGTATATATAAATACCGATTATTAAAAAAAAAAAAAAAAACAAATCATAATAATAAATAATGTAAATGTACCCTTGATTTTTATGTACACACACGAAAAATATTATTGTTGCTTTTTATTTCATTATCTTTTCCTTTCTAAATGTCCAGCCAAAAAATAAAACAAAACAAAAAAAATATCAAAAAAAAACCAATAATTAAAATAATCGAAATTTATACAATTAAGCGGCCAAGTGTTTAAAAATTAATGTTTGCCAACAGTCAGTCACTTAAGTTCTCACTCATCGATTGTTGTCTTTGAAGTTTCAACCATCTATTTACCCATCATAAATCAACCATATGAAAACAACGAACATTTATTAATCATAATCAAACATGCATATAAAGCCATATGTAAGCATAAACACATACACACACATATACATATACATATACATATACATATATATATATATATATCTCTTCACCAAATTGCTATCCATTGAAATGCCAAATTAATCAATCAATCTATAAACTCCAAGTCAATCAAAATACATTAAGTCTACTTAATAATTATAATTAACAAATACACATACAGTTCTGTATGTGTGTGTGTACCTAATTGATCCTGTACTTACCCAGACATTTAATCGGTGAAGACTTCATTTGGAGCTATGTTATTTCATTATTTTATATTTTATGCTTATCAATCTTTTTTTTTTGTTTTTAAATATTTTTTTATTTATATTTTTTTCTTATTTTAATTTTTAGTTTTGCTTATTTATTTTTTTCATTTTTGATTTTTAATGTTCTTAAAGTCTCGTAATTGCGATTGATTTGAATATTGAGTAAAGATCTTTCCAAAGTTTCGATAATCAAGTGTAAAGAGTCTCTTATTTTTTTATTTTAAATGTACTTAAAGAAAAAAAGAAAAAAAAAAGAAAAACTATAAACTAGTTTAACTACCGCTTTCTATCGCCTTCTCTTTGATTTACGAATCTCGAATGTTATTCAAACCACTCACTTCTCTCGGTGTAAACATGCATGTCCTTAAAAAAAAACTGAAGAATCCAAAAAAGCAAAATATAAAAATAATTGAAATTCGAATTATTGCCGCTTATTTATCTATGTATTCATATATTAATATATCTGTATATTTATATATATGTTTATTCATATATCTGTTTATTCATATATATCCGTTTATTCATATACCCGTATATATCCTTGTGCACAGCATGACTTTTACTTCTGCATTCCTTTTTTTTTTCCATTGACGCACCTTAAGGCCGATCCTTGTTTTCTTAGCCACGTTCTTGATGGGTATTACTTTTGACCAGTTGTCAAATTGTATAAATGTAATTATTTATTCAAGGTTGCCATGAATACATTCATGAGTAACTCCAAAACGTACTTACTTATTCATAACTATAAAATTTATATATAATAACTAAATTAATGTATAAATGTGCCATGTTATTTAATCTATTTGTTTATTTACTTCATGGGATATTCCCAGAACTAAAAAAAAAAGAAAAAAGAAAAAAAAAATTATTAAAAAAAAAAACTGGAACAGCGATTTTGAAAATTGTTTTCAATTTTATCGAATTTTATGTTGTTTTGTAGCCAATCCCAACACCCAGGATGGGGTCGTTCACTCTCGGCGGGGGACTCGCACCCGAAAACGCACTCGATGCTCTGCTAGATGAGCTTAAGACATTCTCGAAGCCAATTGCCCAGCAACAAATGCAACAGCAACAACAACAGCAACAACAACAACAACAACAGCAACAACAACAACAGCAGCAGCAACAACAACAACTAATGCAATCATATGAGGTACGTCTCTGAATCAAGTAAAAAGAAACAAACTGTTCCCACTGGGAACAGTTTGCAAGTCACTTTGGTATTTTAACCATTTCATCCCACAGGCTCGTCCCGAAGACTCAGCATCCGATGAGAGCGCCCAGGCTGCTGTCCAAAGTACCGTTACCACACAAATCTCCCAGGCCCGCCTCTTCACAGAGGCGAACATCAACATGCAACAGGCGACCACCAACAGCATGGTCATAGCTGTGGCAACTGGCAGTGGGCCACCGCATGCACGTGGCCCACTAATCCATCAGCAGTCCCAACAGCAGCTGATGGTGCACACAAACATGGGAAGTCTGCGTCGTCTGCATTCCTTTCCCAGTGAATCGGACAACGAATTACCATCGAACGGAACGCGTCCTGGAGATGGGGGAGTACTTGCCAATGGAGGTGGTGTCGGTGGTGGTGGTGGTGGTATCAACAACAGCAGCATCATCAAACCACCAGTACCCGAACGCAATGCTGATTTAATAACAAAGGTGGGGCATAAACGCATACCGCCACCACCGCCGCCGCGTACCAGCTCACGCAGTCCGCTGGCCAGTCCGACGAGCCCGAATGTGCCACAAAATGCAGCAGCAGCAGCAGCAGCAGCCGCCGCAGCCGCAGCCGCAGCTGGCGCCAACATTGCTGACAATAATCTCATTAGTATTGAATCGGTGGTTATCGGTGGCGGTGGCGACACCTCCAGCGGTGACAATTCCAGTGGCAATGAATCTGGCAACGATCATGCGCAACGTCAAGTTGCGCTTGAGATGCGCCACCAGGAGCTGCTGAAGAAGCAAAAAATGTTGCAGGAGCAATACCAGCGCCTGCAGCAAATGAGTAAAATACCGTCTGTTGATATATCCTGCTCACCGCAGGATATGGCCGCAACCGGTGCTGGTGTCAAACAGATTGCCACCGAGACCAGCCAGACCATACAGCAAAAAATTGCTGCCCTCAATTTGGCCTGTGAGTCCAGTTGTGGTGGTGGTGGTGGTGGCACCGCTGCTGCTGCTGCTGCTGCTGCTGCTGCTGCTGAAATACCAGCGGGTACCAATGGCGTACTGATCAGCGATGCTACGGGTGGTATGGTCGGCGGTGCTGTTGGTGGTGGTGTTGTTCTGGGTACGGCTGGTACTGTCGCTGCTGTCCAAACAACCACAATGACCACAAAGCAGGTCTACGAAACGGAAATCCTTTAACACAACTGGAAATTGGCGTGGAGCGAAACCAAAATTGATATTTAACTATGTGTACAGCATCCATTGGGCTGTACCATTCAATATCTTCGATCTCCACTAACTCCTCCGTCACTTGCACGAATTTCAGCTCTCACACTGTAATCACACACACACACACACTCACAAAACTATCGAAACGAACTATCGAAAACACTTAAAGGAAACACATATAAGACTTCGAGGTCCTTGGCTCACTAGATTTAATTTTAACTCACTCTCACTCTCACTCTCTATCACATTCACTCTCTCGCTCTCTCTCTCTCTCTCTCCCTCTCTCTCACTCTTAAACACTATCTCTCTCTCTCCCTCTATCTATCTACCTAACTATCGAATATCGTAAAACTATCGATTAAGATTGTTCAGATTTAAGAAACTCAACAGTATTTACATACATATATATATAAATTGCATATATTACGTGTTAAATCTAAATGTCGTACACATATACAAGTGCATTGCACGCACACACACACCTGTGCACCAGCCTGCACATATACATATATATACATATATGTATGTGTGTGTGAGTGTGTGCATGTATGTACAAGGTTTGCCAAATGAAAAGCATTCAACACATGCACATCACACAAATACACACTCTCACACACACACACACTCACATACACACACATGTCATATGAGCACACATTCACACACACAAACACAGCTACAGCAATATGTATATATGTATGTGCTTGCCTAAGGATATCCACATATGGATCTATATGTTTGTATGTGCCAAGCTGTTCTTGTCGTTGTTCCCGTAATTATTTTAAAAGCATGACTAGAACCTTAAGGATCTCCCCTCGCGCCGACGCATGAGCGAATGCATGATCTCCACCCAAGATAAAACCAAGATAAATTAATGTTAATTGACTGTGCGACATCTGGAAACTCGGTCTGATCCTTGATCGTACAGATGAGCAGACCTCAACGGACATTACATATATTCAAGTAAAAAACAACAGCAACAGAAATAAAAAGATAAAGATAAAGATAAAGATAAAAATAAAAATAAAAATTTAAATTTAAATTAAAATGTAGATGAAGCTAAAAATGAAGTTAAAGAAGATAAAGACGAAGATGAGGACAAAGATGATGAGGAAAAAAAAAATGAAGATGAAAAGAAAATGACGATTAAAATAAAGCCGAAGATAATACAAAGGGTAAGATAGAGATCAAGATAAAGATGAGAATAAACATGAAGATAAATATGTAGTAATAATAAAGATAAAGATGAAGATAAAACTAAAGATGAAAATGAAGATAACGTTGAAGAAAAATTTTAAGACGTTGATGAAGTGAAGATAATATTAAGATAAAGATAAAAATAAAATCAAAATGAAAATAAGGATGAAGATGATGATGGAAGTGAAGACGCATTCGAGGATGAAGATGAAGTAAAATCAAGATCAAGATAAAGACGAATTTGAAGATAAAGTTGAAGATGAAGATAAAAAGAAAATGACGATGAAAATAAAATGAAGATAAAAAAGAAAGATAAATTTAAAGATAAAGATGAAGTAAAGACGAATTTTAAGAAGAAGATAAAAAGAATATGATGAAAATAAAACTGACGACGAAAATGAATAGAAAACAAAGAGTAAGAACGATCAATGAAGATGAAAATGAGCAAAATGTGAAAATGAAGATGAAATAAGGAGCAAGATAAAGATGAGAATGAAAACGAGAATAATTATGTCGGAAAAATGAAGATGAAGCAGAAAATAAAGATGAAAAAAAGAAAAAGATGAAGACGAAGATAAGACGAATATGAAGATAAAGTAAAGATAAAAAGAAAAATGAAGATAAAGACAGAGACAAAGACGAAAACAAAGACGAAGACAAAGACAAGACTGGGACGAAGACGAAGACGAAGAGAAGATAAAGATAAAACTGAAGATAATGATGAAAATGGAAATGAGTATGACGATGAATATGAAGTGAAAATGATAATGAAAATGAAGCAGAATATGAAAATGAAGATGAAGATGAAGAGGAAGTCAACATGAAGATAAAAAAAAGGAATAAGACGAAGACGAAAACGAAAACAAAAACGAAAGACTAGGACGAAGTCGAACATAAAGGTAAAGGTGACGATGAAACAGAGGATAAAGATAAAGAAGAAAATTAAGAAGTAAGAAAAAGATGAAGATGAAGATGGAGAAGATGGATAAAGACGAAGATAAAGATGAAGATAAAAACGAAAATAAAGACGAACACGAAAACGAAGACGAAGACGACGACGAACACGAAAAAGACGAAGAGAATAAAAAGATAAAGAGAAAAACGAAGACGAACACGAACACAAAGACTTAGACGAAGACGAAGAAATGATGAATATTAAAATGAATATGAAATGAAGATGAAGATGAAGATGAATATGAAGATGAAGACGAAGATGAAGATGAAGATGAAGATGAAGACGAGATGAAGACGAAGATGAAGATGAAGATGAAGATGAAGATAAAGATGAAGATGAAGACGAAGATGAAGATGAAGATGAAGATGAAGATGAAGACGAAGATGAAGATGAAGACGAAGATGAAGATGATATACCATTTACTATTTACATATTTACGTTAACATATTTCATAGTATTTTGGTATAGGACGTGAGACTGATAGTTCTATATATGTAGGTCGTCAATGAAAACAAATAGAGACAAATGCATACAAATGAAAATAAACGAATAAATACTTAAATAATTATTAAGTACGTTTATTCTTGTTAAAAAGGAAAAAATGCATAACCCTACAAAAACAAAACAAAACAAAAGACAAAGAAACAAAAATAACAATAAAACTAGCTAATTTTTAATCCCGGACACGGTCTCCGGCACTTTCCAACTTTTCAACCATAACAAATGTTCTCATTGTGTGTCTTTGTTCGTGTTTTGTTATTTATTAAATAAATTTTTAATTAAAAAATAATAATAATAAATTACAAAAAAAAAAAAAAAAATTAAAATCTAATTATCAAAGTTATGGAAAGTGTCGCATTATTCGGATTACCGAAACTATTAATTGTTGCTTTTACCGTACCACCCATTAAATGGGTTGAAAACACACACACACACACACACACACACAAACACACATATACGAAAGGATGCATGTCCTAGACGGTCGGACTTACTTGCTGCAAGTCCTTTGAAGTCACAATTATCATGATTTCGTTATCGATTACGAGTTCGATTTTCGATTATCGATTTCAATTTTTTTTCTCCGATTTGTATATATTATATATATATGTATTTATTATTAGAGTCTTATATAGTTTATAGTCGAAATGTATTCGCAATCTTTCATAGTTGATCATTTTTGAATATACAAAAATATATATGTATATGTGTATACATATATACATACATATATGTATATATACATATATATGTATATATATATAGGTAAAGGTTTTTACATGTTTTAGCAAATCAAAATACATTTTATTTATTAAAAATCATGAGAAAATGTACTTAGTATGAATTATGAACGGTTTATGAATTATGCGTACATACATACACACACACACACACACACACGCACACACACACATATATACGAACGTCTGGGCAAGTTTTAGCTACACATTCTGCATTATTCACCATATATATATATATATATATGTATATATATATATATATATATATATACATATTATACATATATAAATATATATATATGTATATATATATACATATATATATTTAAGAGTATTTGAATGTACATAAATACTTATATACAATCACAAATTTGTTGCACTTTTACCAGATTTTTATATGAATTTAAAATGCATTTTCCCCCCAAATAACAAAAATCAAAATCAAACACAAAAAAAAAAAAACAAAAAAATATAAAATTAACAAAAAAAAAACACAAAAAAAAACAATAATAAAAATAATAATAATAATAATAATATGAAATTTTTGACGTAATTTTACGTAAATACATATGCCTTTGTATATGTGTATACCACGGCGGTTATATAACAAGCCCCAAACGTACTCTCTAGTCCGATGACCCTGCCAATTGCCAATACACTTTTCAGAACCTAAGGTTACACACACACACACACACACACACACACGTGTTACTGCAAACCATAAGCTCATGTATACACCCATATGCATCTTCTTACAAGTGTGTGTGTGTGTGTGTGTGTGTGTGTGTGCGTGCACATATACATATAGATCAGACAGTCATAAGTCCGTCGATTTTGACGTAGCGCTCGAATTACAACAAAAGGAAAACTCTCTTCAAAAACCTAACCCAAGGATCTATTGTATCAAATGGAAAATTTATATATAAGATATATATATAAATGATATTTTGAATATCGTTGACAATTGTATAACACATCCCCCAAGACATATATATATATATATTATATATATATACATGTATAACTGAACGATCACATTTTAAACTCACACAAATTCATAAATTTAACAAAAGATGCGCGCAAATTATTAGTACACATTCTCACCCACACACCCTCACACCCACATACCCACACACACACACTCACACACACTCATGCAGTAATAAAAGCACTTTATTTTTTTTACTCAGTTACTCAGATCACATTGGACAATTATATAATGTATAGCATACATTTAGAAGTCACGCAACGAACGTAATTGATTACAGCGATAAGAAGTACGAACTACATAAGTGAAAGTATTTGAAAACTAATAAAAAAAAAAAATTAAAAATTATAAAAATAATAATAATGATAATAATACAAGTTATTAAACTAATAAATACAAATGAAAACGAAATCGAAATGAAAAAATCAAAAAATATATATTTATATATAAATATATATATATATATGAATATATAAAAAAAATCAATGGTATTGGATGTATGTATGTATGTGTACGTAAATGTTTTTCTTATAAGGCACACCCATTCACAGAAACTCACACACACATTCACACACACACACACACACACACCTAGTAAAATGGCATATTGTAGATGTTAATGCGATTAATGCAAACTGATTAAAAATAATAAACACAGTCACACACACATCACACACACACACATTCACACACACACTCACACTCATCATTCACACTCACACCCAACATTCACACTCACACAATCAGAAATCATCATGCATAGATGTAAACATAAATGGATAAAAAAGACAAAGAAAAAGAAAAGAAACAAAAATGCGCATTATTTTTTTCCTTAAAAGTATTATTATAATATTTAAATTTAAACAAGAAACCATAACAATAAATATCATACGCAAAGTAGACAACTATTTTAATTTCAATAGTCCTTTGCGGGCGTTGCCCCTCCTACCAGCTATCGACTAAGTAACAAAGTCTCTCTGTTAAAGGATATTCCACTTGATCCGCACATCAATACATCTAGGATATATATTATATATTATATAGCAATATATGTCTGAACATTACAATTAGTTTCTCTTTACATACAGTTATATATATATATATATCTATATATATACTGACATGGATATATAGATATATATATCTTTATATATTGTATATAGATTAATATAAAGTCACATCAAAATTACAATTGTCACAATCAAGAAGTATGCACATAAAATACGTGTACATAACGGTAAAATAGGATACTATATATAGTTACACATATATATATATATATATATATATATATATATATATAGAAGGCACATTGAAATGATGATATCCTGTCGAGCGTTACAATGGGATATGTTGTATTACAGCTTAGTTTACGATTCGCACAGCCAGTCGCAGGGCAGCTTTGGCATCTTGCTCGCCGGCCATGGCAGGTAGCCCGCAGTCTTGAAGACCCAGTAGTCATAGGATACCTTTGCGATGAGTGCTACAAGGAGTATAACCTCGGCAGCAATCAGATAGTATATATAGTCGGTCCAGTCGGGCGGTGATTGGCATAACTTTGTCTCTTGCAGCTCAATGACACTTTGGGGCAGATTCCGACAACGTATGTCCATATAGTCGGGTATATCGGTGCTTCGCTCCTTTAACCAATTTTGTAACGTCTTCGCCGAGTTGCAGTCACATTGAAGGCGATTTTCTGCTAGGTAAATACGACGTCCGATGTCGGTGTCCATTAGGGCGTTGTTTAGGAAATATTCAGGAATCTAAAATGTGAAAATGCGCAATGTGAAAAGGATGCAAAATGCAAACTGAAGTCCTTTCCCATTCGAATTCATAGCACGCACTCATCTCTTAGATACGCCATCCTTTTCTTACCTTACTCAGCGAATTGTTGCGCATGTAGAGACGCTGGAAGTGCTCAATGAACTTCGTGCCCTCAAACTCGTAGATGGAGGATATGTGATTGTTGTCAGCCGCCAGCTTAACGATGTTGTAGTAGGTGGGATTCGTATGGAAGTGATCACCCAGGCTGCTGATGTTGTTGTTGCTGATGTTCAGGGTGAACGTGTTCTCCGGCAACACGGGTGGCAGCTCCACCAGACCAAGGTTTGAGCAGTCAACCTTGCAGCCGGTCCTCGACTGATTATCCTGTATTATCATTATGCTGTATATGTTGCAGGAGCAGTTGCCATAATTTTGTATACTCGGGCACTTCGTGCTGCATTTCCTGATGCTCTCCAGTTGCTTCACGGAGACGACGTTCGTCGAATTGAACCACTGATGTGTGGCATTGTACACACAGAACGATTGCTCGGGATTAACGAACTTGAAGGAGTCATTGAAGATTATTTCATTCAGCGGATCGCAAAGCATACGTTTGTTTCCACTTAAAGGATAAAAACAAAAATAAGGACTTTTAGCTATTGACTTAAAGCAGCTTCTGTGTCAAGCTTACCTGATGTCCAGTGCCACATTTTTATTTTGGTTCCGGTTCGGCACTCGGGACAGCAGATTATTGGATATGCCAAGAAACTCAAGTTGGGGTAAATCCTTGACCGCACGAGGTGCAATCTCCCAAATGTTGTTGTTCGAGATGTTCAGACACTTGAGCTTCGAGTGGCGGGGGAATGCGCTGCTCAACGTCGTTATTTGCCCATCCGTGACCGCGAGCGAGAGCAGCGATCGAAATATGAAGCTGGACAGATCCATGTCCGGAACGGTTAGATTGCGTACATGAAGATTGACCCATTTCGATATGTTGGTGCAACTTGAGATCATCGACAAGTTCGATATGTTGCAACAGTACCAGGAGTTCGCCCGCGTTGGATGCTCGCGGCACTGGCAGCTGTTCGTGTCCCGGTCGCGAATTTGTACTGGAACAAAGCTATCATTTTGGGCATTTAACGTGGTTAGATTTTCGGCAGCATGGAGTGGATGAGCATCGCCCACCTCCACATTTTCCGCCCGCTCGGACCCGTTCAGCCCATCACCGGAAAAGTTATGCAGGTGCCAATTGAAGCACAGCTCCTCATCCGCATAGAAACAATTTCTCAGATACTCTGGCTCCTCGGGAGCAGCAGCGACTGTGGGCGTTGCCAGCGTTGTAGTCGCTGCTGGTGTAATGGCCGATTGCAGTTCATCCCTTTCCACCTCATCCTGTGGTGGCTGTTGTACCGGTACCTTAACCGTTTGTGTGGGCGGCGTTGCAATTGCTGCCTCTATTGATTGTGTTACCACCGTCGGCGTCTCTTCCGACGTCTCAGTCACCGCCAAACCCTGTGGTGGCTGCGTTCCAAGCTCCTCCAGTTCTGCGCATGCGTGGGCCAGCCATACCAATACCAAGAACTGCAAGGAAAAAAGCAACAATTATATTTTTATTTTCCCTCATATCGTTTACCCACAAAGAAGAAGAAAAATTGTAGTTATTTTTATGCCCAGCAATTTTCACGTCCATTGGGTATATAGATGAAAGAAAATTCCCCAAACAAAATCAATTATATATATATATTTTCGATCGACTATATATTAGCTATGCCTTTGGTCTATTTCAAAAATCATTTAACTAGTCATGGAGTCATTGGTAGCGCGTAGTATCCATTAGTTTGGTTCCCACATCTGGAGCGTTCCGACTTGTTGTCTGTGCAAATATTTGCGCTTATGCCGCATTCTGTGTACCCAATTAATTAGCGTTCCAGTAATTCGATAAGAGGGTGAGGTTTCCCTTCGATTGTGGCAATTAAGTTAAGTGCTCGAACTTATGTTGGACGGTCGATGATTGATGTCGATGGCCGTCTAGGTGGAGCCGCGCCTTTCAATGTCCTGCGCGCATATTTATGACTAACAACATTTTGAAGGACACGCCCACAGATATATCCCTTCAGAGTCCAGGGACTTATGTATATGAAAATATTCTTTAAGTTACAGAAATGTGACAATAGATCTAATATATATGTGTATATAAAATATATATCTTATCAATCTTATTAAATTATTAAATTAACTTATAATTCACAATGATATCGAAAATTGAGTGAATTACTTTTCATTTCACTTTTAATAGCAGCAGTTCGCTAATTAATCAAATAATTAACGAATCTGCGGCACTAAATTGAATATTATCAGTTTGTTGTTATTAGACAAACACTGTTAATTATATTATATAAATCTGTGTGTAAACTTATTATACATAGTTTTATGTTTAGGCAAACGTTTGCCCATTGATAAGGGAGATAAGAAATTGCATTTATCAGGCTGATACGCTTGAGTTAATTAAACAACAATAAAGTAAAATAATTTTATTACATTCTTTGTTAATAACAAACAAGATCTCATTGCGATGTTGCTATGCATACACACGCACACACACAAACACATATGTATATAAATGTACACAACTTTGTCTATGTGTTTTGATCATATGTAGAAGACATTGTCTTGCTTCTTTCACAAAAGTACCCAATGATCAAGGCTTTGAGAATTTTGAAACAAAATACAACTAAATATTTGGATTGGATATTTAAATAATCATATTTGTATATATGTATATATATATGCATATGTATGTACCTAGTTAAACCACCTACGCAATACGCGAATAAAATTACACATACTTATACACAATTTGAAACATGAATGTATGCACAGCTGACGACATGTATGTAATTATGCGCGTATGCGCGTTTGACTTACAACTTTATAAATATTCATTGCACTTTTAGTGTTGAACGAGATAAACAGCAATTAAGCTTTGATTAAACTGAGTTAATTTTATTCACTACACAAGTTGATCACATTTTAAAATATATTTATTAAAATATAATGATTATAAACGGTTCCACTAGTGCGACACCATAAATATTTTATTCCGGTTATTTGCACAGCTTTCATAAGTTGGCAATTGTAATGGAAATCATAATATATTTTTGCTTATAAATAAATATATAAACAAAAAAAAGGCTCGGTCAAACAAAAAAAAAACAAATTATTGTTTAAAAACAAGAAATGGTAGTGTTATCAACAACAACGCACACGGTATAGTATTTTTGGATTGACAGCAAGCAATAAGCGCGGCATTCATATCGCAAGTTAAATACTAAATAATGTACTAAAAATTGACGAAATTGAACTTGATTTCGGTATTTCTGTGTATAGATCTGTTCTCTTCTCTCAAAAGAAAATTGTAGCTTAGCAAGTAGCTGTATCTCTTTCTTAAGATCGCAAAGAAAACAGATAAAAAACTGTTCTTTGAACAATGACAAAGAGTACTATAAATGCATTGAACGTCTATAAATTTGTTTTTAAAATTAGTTTAACGTAACACGAAGGGGTTGCAAATTATTCAATATGCCTGTTGATACCCGAGAGCTTATGGAAGCTATTGCCATTGTTGCAGATGAACAAAATGTACGTGTTACCGTAAAACAGACTGGAAAGGGGACAGCGGTGTGCGCTGCCTGCTGTTTTGCTGGTGGCCTATTGCTGGGCCCCGTTGGCTTAGCAGTTGGTGGAGCCGCCGGCGGAATAGCTGCATACAAGATGACCAGTGGCAAGTATCTCATGTTATTTCGTGTTTGCTATGAATCATATCAATATTTCTAAATGTCAAACGTACCAATTTTGAAATTGACATAAACGCGCACTAAGTTGGGATATTTATGTGTTTACATAGCAAAATCGCCTTTAATCCATTAATACTTGAAATAACTAATACCGTTTTCAATATATCTTATCAACAGGAAGCTTTAGACCACTGGGAGAAATTTTACTCAACGATATAACGGATGATCAGCGGGAACGACTGGTGCAACACGTGACCAAAGCAGTTTCTGATGTCCGTCCAATAGATTTAGTAGCGCTCCTGCCTCTAATAGCTCAAAATGCGTCAATACAACAAGTTGTCCTTAATACAGTTTTATCCTTCGTAACCAACGAGCTGCGAATGCAAATTGCTGAGTGATGAACTAATGTTTCTAGCATTACGTTTATGTATGATATTTGTGATTTTTATTGTCCTTATCCAAATAAATATATAGAATTTTAAAAACTATAATAAACTAATTATATGTTCAATAACTTGACTTTGTATGTAGCCTTTCATTGAGGCAAAGGATGACGCAAAAAAAACACCAAAGTCGGAAATAAAAGTGAAACGTCGACTTTTACAAAAAGTGTGACCAGCCACAAAAGATTTAAATTGCGCTTTCCAAAATTTGCAAGCTTCATGAGGCTCCGTCAGGCCGTCTCCATAGTTCAAGTCGAACGAAGTACTGCAAGTAGAGGGAAATCACATTTTTTGAATTTGCAGGTTTACATCGCGAATATCTTCAATTAGTCATTTTCTTATCTATGAGAGGTGGATTTTGCGACTAGGAATAATATTGGTTGTGTAACACGTGGAAAGGGGTTTCAATCATGTCCAACAGATATGTTATAAATGCGTTAAAGTATTATATAAATTTAATAATTAAATAGGTACATATATTTAAATAGATACACATATATACAAATGTACGTTGTTAAAGCTCCGTTAGCTATTCCCATTCGACGTTGACTTGATCCCAATCGTCAACAAAAGGCTGGTCAATAGTCTCAATTAGTAGGCCACAGTAAAGACAATCTCCCGCAATAATTTTTTCAATCTCCCGCTTGAGCACATGACGCCTTTTCAATTGATCTGAAGACGGATTTTCGGATGCAATCGCTTGGGTCATTAGAGCCTCCATTTCCTGCTTTAGCGTGGTCAGTTTTCGTCCATTATCCTTACTTAACATTGGAACAATATGCTTTTCGAGGCAGTCACTATGCACCTTGTGTCCACAAATGAAAACGAAAAATGGCTTCACCAGTAAAATGAGATCACAAAGATCGCACACGTCGTGTGGCTCCAAGCGGATGCTGTGTTTCTCCAGCTGCCGCAGCTCCTTGGCAACTCGATTGGATTGTACACTAGTTTCAGCCATTTCCCGATGCAGTTCTTGAATTCGCTGGTTGTAGTCCTGTAGAAAAATATAACAAGTCAGACATGAAAGGACTGAATCCTTAAGCCTTACGGATAGATAACTCACCTTGAGGGCATCGCATATGGCTTCCTTGAAATTATCAATCTTCTCAAAGTCGGAAAAGAACGGCAGGAGATCTTCTATCCGCAATAAGTCACATTCTTTCAGCAGACTCAAAGCCTTCTTAACGTCATCTGTGCCTTTTATATCATGGTACGCTACAGGATATAAATAATGAATTAATTAAGGTCTTCCCGCACACATAATAAGGAAATATATTTACCAATACGAAGCCAAAGCTTACGTCGGGTCGCACTGTCCTTCGGCTTGGATGCAGTTTCTTTCGCCAGCTTCATATCGAACTGAAGAGCCAAGTCAACAGCCATGGGCCACATGCAAAGCAGGCACTGGAGAAAGACACAAGCTGGCTTAACATCCAGATCCGTGCAAATCTTCAATGCAAAATAAATGTCATAGTGCACCAAGGTTTCGTCCCGACCCTGAATCTCCAGGTACTTCATCAGAAGCTTGGGCTCGTATCGCGCATATAAATGCAGTATATAGTTATGGATGTCCTGGTTCGTAGTGTTCAGTTTGTATATAGCGAACTCGAGATAGCGTATGGTATGCTCCCGATGCTCTGGCGAATCCCCAACAACAATTGTGGGTACCACCTGACTTATCTCTAATTTTGATCCCTGAGCTATCAGTGCATCGACTGTTGCTTTTGGTAAGTGTTTCATTAGGCTGGGTGCAAATTTGTAGTAGAGTGTAATGTCGGTCTGCTTAATTAGGGTTTGCAATGCTTCTGGATACTGTTTGGCCGCCAGCTGTTGTTTAATCACTTCCTCGTAGTCATTTATGGAAATTGCAAATTGTGCCATATTATGGGGATCCGCATGATCCTCAATTAGTTGTCTCACTTCGGTTCGGTTCTCACTCGTACAGGATAATACTGATGGATCGCTCATAAACTCGTCATACTCCTTCTGCCACGTTTGTCGCCATGGCTCCTTTTTACCAGGTGCATTGATTTGAGTTAAATAGAGATCCACTAACCAGATAACTAGAGCCTTAATGGCAATTGTTTGATTCTCCTCGTTGGTGTCCATAGTCATTGTCATTTTATGTAAGCGTTTCTTTACGTAATTTATTATAGGGCGTTTATCGGGTAACACCATGAACTTCAGGCACACCGTTTCAAACGGTTCGTTCGTTTCCGCATAATAGTTTGCCGCTGTTTCGAAGGCACCCTCCTTGAAGGCTCTCTCAGCACGATGGGCCTGCACCAGCCTTAGATGTTCAGGATCTGACGCTGCATGTGCCGTCGCAAGCTCGTACTGGCCTCT
Organism: Zaprionus lineosus; assembly: GCA_035044505.1. NCBI lineage: Eukaryota > Metazoa > Arthropoda > Insecta > Diptera > Drosophilidae > Zaprionus > Zaprionus lineosus. The sequence continues at coordinate 1,434,329 of JAWNNX010000676.1, forward strand.
TTTCAAATAAATCTGCCAGATATTACGCTCTTCGTGAGTTATTTTAAGAGTGAATACGGCTTTATCAGTATAAACATATATGGAGCCAATGACAGGGTCTCTCTCAATGCTCAAGAGTCGTCCAACTCGAGATTCCTCAAATGCTTCATAGTAGACTTGCTCCTGGTTCAGCAAACAGATCGCCTCTACATGATCCGCGTAGAGCAGTACAGCATGATACTCCGTCAGTACGAATGATTTTGGAATGTTGATACGTCGTTCCTCGTAGGACATTTGTTTTCCCTTCTGAAAGTCTAAGCTGATTAACGTATCACCCAGCAGTGTGGCACTGCTCATCGCTTCGATTGAAAGCTGAAAATATAACAAAAAAATGTATCCTTTATTCTGAGGCACGTTCAGGGACATCGACATGAAACTTACCTCTCCAATGCGCAGTCCAGTTCCGCATAGCCATGCCCATTGTTTTGGATACTTGCTTTTAGGTGGGGCAAAGAACCGCAGTAACGAATAGCTTAAATCCGTCTTTTGCTTCTCTATATGCGGTACACGCTCTCCGTTAACATAACTCGTGAAAATCGGCTGTAATGATCGTTCCTCCGGTTTTAGAGTCTCCTCGAAAGCATATAGGCAGTCCGGGGCAGCAGCCAAAATAATCCATCGGTTACTATTGGGCACCCGTAGAACCTCTAGGCTGTTAATAGGATATTTACTCAATCCTAAGCCGAGGTCATAAAGCTGCTTTCTTTGCGTATCACCGCCCAATCCGAATTCAGTCTCAAAGATGAGACCACGACTAGTGCCCAGAAGTATAGAGCCAGTCATTGTTTCATTTCCATTATACATATTGAAGGCAACTGAGGTTATTTCATGTTCTTTAAACTTTTCGATCCGACGTGTTTTTAAAGTTTGTGCTTGCGGCGTCTCAGAGCAATTTATGTAGAGGAAATCGGCTGAGACTCCAGTAGATCTTGGTACCAAGGAAATTATTAAGTGATGGCCCGTTGGGTCAAGGAACATGTTTGTGATTTTATAGCCAGCGATATATTTCCCCAAGTCGATCTCTTTTAATGAATATTAGACATATTTCAGACATTATATCAATTAAGCCGATAACAATTATGTTCAACTTACGACCGGGTGGTATTGCGCGAGGCTGAAAGAACCTCAACAGTGTCATACGCTCCTGTGCAGATAGTACACAAAACAACCAATTTCGCGATACAGTCAAATTAACAAAGTTTCCAGCGCAATTAGCTGGTACATTAAGTGTTATTTTACGTTTACTAAATATCTCATCTTCATCTGTTTCAAAGGGATTGCCACTGGCGGTGGCAACGTATGTGTTTGAATTCACCGTGCCAATGCCTTCAATTGATGGCAGAAATTTGGGTTGCGGCGTGTTTCCTTCTGCCATTTTGGCGCTATTGAAGCTAGGGATAAATTTTTGTTGCTAATTTAACTGGCCAAAACCACAAAGTTCTTATCCGCAAATTTTTCTTACTTATTTTCCAATAAACGCCCTAAGCAGTGTGACCATTAAGCTTAAACCGCAAAATACCAACAATGTAGAAATAAATTACCATACAATTTTAAATTTGAGATAAACCTTTCAATTTATCTACTATTACTTAGGTTGTGTTATCTTTTAAACAATATGGAATATATTTTTATATAAATAAACCAAGACTGTGTTATTTCTTATTTTAATACTATTGGTAATTCTGTTCAGAACTTTAACTTTATTTGACACATTTGTAAGCTTAAAGCATATTTTTAAAGAATCTACAAGATTTGTTTTAACATAAATAATAATAATATCTTATTTCTATTCTTACATTTTACTAATCAGCCTTTTGGTGTTTCGTGTTTTACCCAGAGAACAATCCGTTTCTGTTAACCAGATTCGCTCATTTATTAAATGAGAATGCTTCTGTCCCAGTACAGGACTCAATTCAAAGCGACGCTTTGACCGACGATATCCTAGCTCGTTGGTTATAACAAACTGCAGTAGAGTACGTAGATATATAAGATATATACATACATATAGGAATATAGAAATAAGCAATAAAAATATTTTGTATACATTACAGCCACATTGTGTTTTGCCAATATATTTCGAATATAATCATGAAGCTCCATCAGAAGTGCCGTACGTTCGGCGACGTTTTCCAACATACGTATGGTAAATGATAACGAGTCAACTATAATTAATTTAATCTGCAATACGAAGTTATAATTACAAACATCTTGACACATTACTATAGATTTGCCTACATTTGGCTGTCGAGAAAGGTATTGGTGGCAATTCAAGATGCTGGCTACCAATTGGGCAGCGCTTGGACAGTCCACATAATGTACATTTTTTAACATGTCATGTGCTTTAATATTAGGAGCTCTATGTAAAAGGCGTTCCTCTAGATCCATTGCCAATTCTTTCATGAAAATTAAATAAGCTAATAAATTTAACTACAAAGCTCAAAATAATACAACACAACTAACCTTGTAGTCTTGCCGGGTTAAAATCCTTTCGGGTATCCAAATACAAAGCGTTGCCCTCTACGCCACCAGCATTTTTGGGTATTTGCACATTTAGACAGAGCCTTAAACTAAAATATTATTTTTTTATTATTATTAATTTTCTCGGTTCAAACTTTTCTAATAAGTAGAAGTTGTTTGTTACATGCCACATTTGTGTCTTTCCAGCTCCCGGCTGGCCTACAAATTCTGTTAATTGTCGTAATGCAATGCCACCTCGTAAACATATATCAAGTGATTTTATGTCGGTAGGAATTTTTTGAGTTTCATTTGAAAGAAACAATTCTCTTGCACTTTTAAATTTCATTTTAATTTGTGCTCAATACATTTGACTCTGTTAATTCTTATCGTTATCGATATATTGGCGTATTTATCAGGGCTGCATAACAGCATTTGAGAACCGGACTGCTGTTAAGTAGCTTAAAACCAGCTACAGAATGTTAAAATACAAGAGACAACGAAGCAACAACAAAATGTTATGACATTCGTCGAGTTTGGGCGATGAACGTAACGACGTCAAAAAAGGAAAAACATATATTCCTTTCCTACTCGCACGCAGGCAGTGACACACACAACTAATGTAACTTTTACATCGTAGAAGTTAGCAATGCCGAAAAATGATTTGAAGAAAACTGAACGAACAAAGCTTTGCTTTGTGGCAGTTTTGAACAACCGCACGATCGTAGCATACCCTAGGAAGAAAGCATTGCATGCATACTATTAAATGAACGCTGCCTGTGGCATACGTATGCTCTCGTCTATAATGTCTCTTGACCTTCACCTTATTTGATTTTGCTGATATCTTTACCGAGCTATTCACCAGGCTAATTATTTTAAACAGAAAGCTTGCGCGCTATTGCGAGCTTTCTGACTTGAGGTATGAATGAAAAACAGTTGGGTTTAAGATTTTTTGAACTTTTATTTATAATTTGTGTTTTCTCTGTATACATGTAATTGTAGTAATATTATATATTTATATACATGGATGTATATATGTATATGTATATATACACATATATAAATATGCATATATACACATATTCATTTTTGCGCTTTTGTTGCTCATTTAGGTTTTTTGTTTTTGTTTTTTTCAATAATTTCAAATGTGGTTAGTATACTTCAACATACATAATTTGTCTGTGTATTTGCTTATAGTATTTCCAACACACATACACTTACTCATACTTATCGAGCTCAATCGCCTCGCTTGTAGCTTTATCGCATATGCAGATTACTACATATCGTCACAGTTTTGATTTCGCAATATTTCGGCTCTGCTTTTCATACCCGCCATGCAGACCGCATTTGTGGAGCGTCTGACTATCTTTTCTTTCTTTCTTTCCTTAATTCTTTCTTTCTTGCATTCTCCATTACATATATTGATAATAAAAAAATGTACAATTAATTATATATGAATGTATGTATGTATGTATTCATGTATGTATGTATGCATGTATGTATGTATGTATGTATGCATGTATGCATGCATGTATCCATGTAATGTTAGCTGTTGTTTTTTATTGGTTTCGTATGTATGTAATGTGTGTGGCTGTATGCAATTTATTTGCTAATTGGTTTTTTTTTTCTTTTTTTCTTTCTTTTTTGTAATGCATCATATTTTGTTTTGTTTTCCTTTTAAGTGTTTATATCTTTTTGTTTTACTATAAATTCGGACTTTTGAAGTGTTCGAAATTACAGTTTAATTATTCTAGTAAAATCTAAAAAAAAATTATATATATATATATATATATATATTTATACATATATATATATATGTATATATGTATATTTGCATTTACAACTAATTTTCAGTAAGTAAAATATATATTGCGGGTCATGCGCTGAAGATATAAAGATCTATGGATAAATACGAAAGGATAGAGAACCAAACGAAAGGACATTTCATTGATTTTGTTTAATTGTGTTTGTTATTATTGAAGGGAAGCCAAAAGTCTTGAAATGCAACTGCATAAAAAAAAACAACATACAACATATACAAATACATATATGTGCATATGTATGGGTGTACATATGTATGCTCATTACTTATACAATTTATATTTAATTTTAGGTAAAATCCAAAGGAGTTCGTGACAGATTTGATTTATATAATTTGTATTATTTTTGTGTTTGTCGCTAATCGCCATATTCATATTATTATTATTATATATGTTTTATTTTTTGTTTTGTTTTGTTTTGTTTTGGTTTTCTCATTGTTTTCTTGTGCTATACATTTAATTTTTTTAAAATTTAAATTTTGTAGGTAATCACAGATTTTTGTTTTTAAATACCGAAAAGTTAAATTTAAATCAATGAACAGCATAGTTTCAAATTTATTTGGTTTTCTTTTGTTTTGTTTTTGTTTTTTGTTTTTTTTGTTTTTTTTTTTCTTTTTATGTATAATAATATGTATATATAATTTTGACTAATAATTTTCAATTATCTAAATGTTGTCTCATTTTTTGTAATTTTTTTTTTGTATTTTAATTTTTTTTTTTTTTTATTATTTTTGTTTCTTTTGATATGCGTTGCATTTTCAATATTCATTTTACAGATTTCTGAAATTTTGAAAAACTTGCAATATACATTTATTTACTTTCGATTGTTTAAATAAAATAAAAATCAATTTCTTTTTATAAAAAGCAGATAGAACATGGAGCGCACACCCTCAAGGACTTTTCTTCTTCTTTATTTTTTTTGGGGGGGTTTGGGAAATGGCTGAATTTTTTTTTTTTTTTTTTGGGTTTACGGAACTTTTCATTTTCTTAATGGTTTTTCATTTCATTTTCATTTTCTTACTTTTTCTTTTTATTTTTTTATTATTCCCTTTCCTTATTATTTTTCTTTTCTTAAGGTTCTTAAGGTTCGTTGACTAAGTATTCAGTATTTATTTATGGCCCCAAGTCAAGCCCTTCTGATATATGGGCTATGCCTTCGATAAATACATATGTATGTATGTATGTATGTATATATATGTGTGTATGTGTGAGTGTCTGTGTGTCCTTGTGACTCTATTCTAAGGATGTGTAAATGTGTTATCTATAAACTACATTAATATGGTAGATCCCCATTTTCAATGCCCGGATTACTTGTACATCCTTTGGCTATGCTTTCCAGGTCTACATCCTTTTGGCATTATTTGTAAGCCGGACTTGTGATTCCTGATATCTGAATCCTGATATCTGAATCCTGATAACTGATAGCTGATATCTGATATCTGATTTCTGATTATTAATTTCTGACTCCTAATATCTGATTCCTGATTTCGGATTCTTTATTCCTAAAATCTGATTTCTGATTTCTGGTTCCTGATTTCTGATTCCTGATTTCTGATTTCTGATTCCATATTTATTGAATCCTGATTCCTGATTTTTATTGCGTTGAGTGCATTCATCTGTGTCTACACTGGGATCGATGCTACAAATATATATTTTATATAGAAATATTCTAAATTGGCACGTTTCCTATATATATGATATATATATATATATTTTTTGAGCGGTCGGTCGTGTGAGCAGATTTATGAAATAAATGATAATTATAATTTCTTTTTTTTTTTATCAAAAGTGTGAATTTAAAAAAAGTAAATTTTTTTTTTTGATTTATGTGTTAGAAATATTTTATCGGTGTGAGAAAATATTTAATTTGTTTTTTTTTCTTTTTTGTTTATTCTTAACATATTCCAAACATTATAATTTTGAATAACTTTAGATTATAATAATAATAATAATAATAATAATAATAGTAGTAATAATATATAAACAATTGAATCGTGTATATCTATGTGTATACAAATGTAGTTGGAAAAATTCACAAAAAATAATACAAAAGTTTTCTCTTTGCATTCACAGTTAGAAAATATACCTAAACAGAAATTTTGCATAGTAAATTAAATAAAATTTGTGTGTTCCTCTTTTTTTATTGTTTTTTTAAATTTTTGATTAAATACATAAAATTAAAATTATTATTAAAATATCCAAAACAATCAATTTTGTACAAAGAAAACAAAAAATGTTCACTTTTCACTTCACACAAAGATTTTTTTTTGTAGATCACAGTTTGTTTATAATTTTTGCTTTTCTCATTTGCATTATTTTTCGTTTCGTATTTTCAAGTTCAAAGATCGCAAAACTATATATATATAGATATATATATATATATTTAGGGGTTATTAAAAAAAAAAACATACATATATTAATTTAAAATTATAAGGAAATCGATGTTTCAAATGATCAGAATAAAAATATTTTTATTATTATTATAATTTTATATTTTATATATTTTATAATTTATATTTAATATTTTAAAATTTATATTTTATATTTTATATTTTTTTAACGCTTAAAACAATTTAAAATAAATGTTTTTCTATTTTCAACTTAAAAACGCGTCGAAAGTACCAAACAAATTCTTATCTCTTTTGCATGAGAGAGAAAGAGATAGATATAGAGTTAGAGAGTGTGTTGCGTGTTTAAACAAAAGAGAGAGAAAGAGAGAGAGAGAGAGGAGGGGGTAGTCATCTACCTTGTGTACCTGAACATCTGAATGTGTGAATATGTGAATAACTGAATAACTGAATAAGTGAATAATTATGCTCCAAATATGATCTTGTTGCTCCTGCGGACTCTGCGACAAAATTGTTAAGATTCAATAAATTATTTAAAATCTATGTATACGTAACTGTATATGCTGAGTGTGTGTGTGTGTGGGGGAGTGCATAAATATTGTATGCACTGGCTATATATGTATGTATGTATGTATGTGTGTTTAAACCGCTCACACCAGAGGTAGTATATGGTTTTTCTTGGCATTTTCCCTGGACACAGACGACCCTTTGCATTGGCGTATATGGCATGTACTTCCCTATAGACAACATATATATATGTATATATATCTGTACGTATATCTGAATATTCGGGCTACACTTATGTATATCAACATGGATGGAATATTCACTGTGAATGCTACCTAAAACCTTTGCCAATGGAGCTTCGTTTCGTTTTGCTGGCAGCTCCGTTAAGGAAGGGAACAAGTATCCTAATACATATATTGTAGAATTGTGATATATATATATATATATATATATTTTTTTTATTGATGTACGATCGATCCGGGGTTTAATCCGTACTGACAGACTAAAGACCTGGCACAGAGAACACTCCATAAGCCGGACATTAATTAAGTTCTAAATACCTGAAGATCTGCTAAAATTTTTTCAGATTTCTCTTTGCTTTAAAAACATATATATATATATATATATATATATTGTTTTTATATATATATATATATATATATGTATTTTGGTAGAACTATGTTCCTACGTGTATCTATATTTTGAGCTTACAATATTGTTATTTGTTTTTGTTTTTAAAAATACTTTTTTTATGCTTTTATGTAAGAAATTCCTGAGACAATTTACGGATATGTGCGAATAATATTTTCAACAATTTTTGTACAAAGTTTTTTAACGTAATTTTTTTTTTTTCTTTTTACTTTAATCATTTGCATTTATGTTTTTTTTCTTGTAAGTTTTCTTTTATTTAAATATATATATATTTATTTTGCTGGCAGTTCTTAAAAATCGCCTGTCGCCTTACAATTTTGTAGCTACTGTGCCATTGGTTTAGCTTTACTTTCGTCCTTTGTTCTGTCCTGGATTTTTATGGGTAGTACATAGATATTTCTTTAAGATGGTAAAGTGCTCAATTATATATACACATACACTTATATATATATATATATATATATATATATATGTGTATAGGCATATTTATTTTAAGCAAATTTACTTTACTTTTCTTTTTTTTCTGGCCGATCAAACAAAAACTTCGCCCTGTTGTTGTTTTTAACAAACTATTTTTTGTTTTTATTTTTTTCTTTAAAAAATTTATGTTGGCTTTAGATTTTTTAATTTTAATTTAAATTTTCATTTTTTGTTTTTTAATTTCTGAATATTTGTACTTCACTGGTAGAAAATCACTGAGTTACTTTGCGGTTTTTGTTTATGTTTTTTTTTGTTTTTTTGTTTTTGTCTGCGGCTTGTATCGTGTCAATATATATATATATATATACAGATTTAGATATATATATATATATATATATATATACTTGAGTTTTTACTTTATATATACATACATATATCTCGAATGCTCTGGTACCTTCATACGCGCTCCTCATTCCACGCACATCTGATGCATCTGTGTATGTATGTATGTATATATGTATGTATGCATGCATGTGTGTGTGTGAGCAACATTATGGGGATTACATACTTATGTTGTTTAAAAAACTTTTACCATTTCTGATGCTTTATTTGTCTTAAATGTATGTGTAAAAAAAAAAGTCCTTAAAATCTATATACTTGATATTTTATCCCTGATAACGTTTTACTTTGTGTTTGTTACATCGTTTTTCTCTCTACTACTTACAACATTTCCTGTGTGTTAGTGTTAAATGTGTGTGTGTGTTCACTAGAATTTAATTTATCCTTTTTAATACATTTACTTGCTTGTGTCCTTATAAATAACTTGAAATATGTTTTATATATGTATTTAAAAAAAATGCATTTTTCGCTGCTGCGCGTCATATGGTTGTTCTTGGTTTTGTTTTTGTTTTTGTTGTTGTTGTTGTTGTTGTTGTTGTTTTTGTGATTTTGGAATATGACTTTTTAGAGAATTTTTCTTCGAAACTAAGTGCAACGTTTAAAACTAAATAAAAGCTAAATACGAAAAAAAAAATTATAGATAAAACAACAAGAAATTTTCCAATGCAGCTTTAGGCGAGCAGCCGAAGGGCATACAAAATTCTACGGACTTCAGGAGCGCATTCAAAATTTAATTTTCTTTTCTTTTTTTTTTTTTTATTATTTTTTTTTGGATTATTTGATTTTAAAAATGGTGCTTAAATTTGCTTAAAAAATGCATATTTTATATATTAAAATTCATATTTTGATTTTCTTTCTTTTCGATTTTGTTTTTGTTTCATTTCTTTTGTTGGGAGTACGTTGCGTATACGCATTTGATATGTGCCGTTAATTGTTGTTACGCTTCAGGCGTGACGTGACACGCTCCTGAATAGCATCCTTTTGTCCTGGCAGCTGCTTGCCCAGATCTTAGCTCATGGTTTTAGTCCTTCACTCTCTACCCTTTTTTGTATATTTTTGTTGTTGTGAAAACGACTTGTAATTTTAGGGTTTAAGTTAAAGTTAAAGTTAAAGTTAAAGTTAAAGTTAAATGTAAATGTAAATGTAAATGTAAATTTAAATTTAAATTTAAATTGTAATATTTAAATATAAAGTTAATTCATATCGATTACAAATTAATTCTAAATCTAATAAGTGTTGTTGTTTTTTGAATTTCATTTACTTTCTGAAACCCCGAGGAGTTTGCAATTTTTAGAAGCATTTTCCGCTTTCCTATGTAAAACATATGATTAATTTTTATATAATTCTTTTTGAGGTATTGCACATGAGGCATCGATAACTATCGATATATACATATATATCTATATATATATAGCGATCGCATCGATGCCTCAACTACTAAGTAGACGGTATTTAAATGATATAATAGCAAATTATTTTATGCCGAGAATTTCAATTTTCATTCAAATTCCTAAACAATTAATTTTACAATTAATTAAAACAATCGAATAATTAATACATAAAAAAAAAAAATTTATAGAGCACGAATCAAATATTTAAAAAAAAAATTAATTCAACCTAAGAACTAAACACTAACGGTGCAAAAAACTAGAGACCGGCGGCAAGTGTTGAAATTATTTCGCCGGCCGTATCTATGTATGCGTTGCGTATACATATACATAAAATATACATACATATAAACTATAAATAAAATCCATTGGCAAAGTGTGTGTAGCTGGTCTCTACGGCGTTTGCCAAAGAAATTCTCTAAAAAATTGCATTCCAACGCAGATCCTATTGGATGCCCGGTGGTGGCTGTCCCAGCTCGCCCTTCATGTCAAATAGATTGGTGCGGGCATAGGATAGATGGTGGGGATGCGCATGATGGCCGGCGACAAGGCCGTGCTTGATGGCCGTTGTCTTGAGCAGACGCTTCAGCATACCGCTGGAGCCCCGATGCTGGAGACTCTTGTGCGTTGTCAGTGAATTCTTGGTGCGATATCTTCGATGGCAGAACTCGCACACATACAGCGTATCGGACTGTTCGTGTTTGTCCTGGAAATGACGTTTCAGCGAATAGTAGCAGGAGAATGTGCGCCGACAGTATGGGCACTCCTGGGGCTCATTGATGCCACCACTGGTGGGCGGTGGCATGCGCAACGGTAGCTGTGGCACGGGCACAACCCCAACACCGGCACCCGATTGTGGGGTTGATCCTGCGGCGATCGAGCTCGCCAAACTGACATTGGCATATGAGTTGGCTGGGCTGCTGCTGTTGCTGGTACCGTTCGCGGATATGGAGCATAGATTGCTGGCCCCGCCCCCGCCCACGCCACCACCGCCGCTGCTGCCAACGCTTCCGGGACGCGGTGGCGACGTGTGCAGGTTATAAACGGCGGCCACCAAGCTCCCATTCAACGAGCTGGTAGGCGAGGTCATCGCGGTGGGCGGTGACGGCGGCGATGAGGTAGAACTGGTTGGCGAGGTAGCTGCAGAGCGTATATTATTGAGCGGTCCTTTATGAGGAGAGAAATGGAATATGTTAGTTTTGTTTATAGCTCGGGAATTCATTTCATTATAATTTATATAAATATTATATATTTTTTTTTTTCTTTCATTTAGCGAAATGTCTTATTTTTTTTTAATTCTTTTTTTTTTTGCGGTTTGTTAAGAAAATGAAACTAAAAGTGCAAAGTTAAAAGGTGAAAATACGAGGTGTTTGGTTTCATTGGGGATAGGAAAATGTTTTAAATATAATATATATATTTATATAGGTAAATATATTTTTTTTTATTTATATATATATATTTTTTTTTATTATAATTATTATTTTTTTTTTTTTTTTGTGAATTTTTAATATTTATTGTATATATATATTTATGATTCCTAAAGTTGATTTTAAATTGCTAGCAGAGAGATAGGTAAAGCGTTATAAAAGTAGTTTGCTATTTATAAAGAATTTTAAGGATTTTAAGGATCTTAAGAATTTGTAGAATTTGAAGAATTAAAGAAATGCAATCAGCGAAAATTGTTTTACATACTGGAAATACCGAAATAGAAGGAGGGGCTACTCTCCACCCCCTTCTGGCTGATTTTTTACTGCAGCTCGATAGGAAGACTTGAGCTTGGATTATCGTTTATCGATATAGAACGTATATATGTATATATGTATATAACTTTATACAATAGATTCCTAAGCATAGCCTTTAGATGAATGTAGAATAAGTTTTTATGCATGAACTTTTTTTCGCTAGGAAATTTTTGAATCGCTAAAATACGTACTTATATATCGTTTGTGTCTAGATAAAAAATAAATAAAGAGGATACTAGAGTGGGGTATGAACTAGGATATCCACTGCCACACATCCAGGATGTGAAGGAGGGTGGGCCAGGGTCAAAGCGTGAAAAGCCTTTATAGTTTACAGGATATTAGAAAGCGTGCAATTTGACTCTGGCCCCCTACGTGGGGCAATGGCCTCTCATCTGGTAAATATATATTTTCCAACTTTTATTTCTTCTTCTTTCTAATTTTGATCTCTTCTTCATTTAGTGGCTTATATACACTGTACATATATATATACATATATATAAAATATATATATATATATATATATATATGTAAGTATGTATGTATGTATGCGACTAATGTTCGTATACGAAAGTGAAATAAGGCTGGTTTAAAAATGATATCATGTATAAATATTATAGGCAAGTATAAGTATAAGTACAAGTATAAGTACGAGTATAAGTACAGGTATAAGTACAGGTGTAAGTACAGGTATAAGTACAGGGGACTTACGATTAACAAACATGCAGACATTTAGAACAAAAGCGCCAAACCAAAAATGTTAATGAAAGCAAACCATAAGTTACTCGTTACATGCTATTCGTTACAAACTACTCGTTACAAACTACTCGCTATGTCATAGAACTTATTATTTACACACTTATTTACAACATGCAGCCGTAGATAGAACAGAAGCGACGTGCACATGCCTCACATATGTACACATATATGTGCATATATGTACATATATATATGTACATCAGTTAAAAGATAGTTGGGCAGCAAAGTCGTTGATAAGCAAAAGCAAAAAGCAGGGTATCAAAAGTAAAGCAATGAACGTAACTTTGAAGCTATTTTCATGTGTGTCTCGTTGCGAGTTTTTAGTAATGGAAAAGAAAAAGTACAGAAATGAGAAATGAAGAGTATATTCATATATACATATATATATGTATATATATGTATATATGTATAATTTGAACTGCTGGATGATTATGGAAGAGCTTAGTGAGTTTTAAGTATAAGAGACTGAGAGAAAATGCTTTAGGAGCTGCTAAGCAGCTTTGCCCGATTGGAGATATGAAACTATAGTAAGTATATTTTGGGTGTAGGTATAAGCACAAGTTTAGTTTGAGTATTTATCAGTTAATTTCAGTATTTTTTTTTTTTTTTTTATATATATTTTGTGTATTTTTTTTTTCTTAGTTTTAATGACGCAAACTTACCAAAAAGAAAAATGAAGTATACAAGCAGTTAAGTAATTTGTTATAGAACTTTACGCTTTCGGCATTTATAATATGATGTTATAGTTATATATAGTTATCGATTGTTATAGTAGGCTTATATTTGTACAGTTGACTCAAAGCGGGAGCATTAGGCGATGAGAGAGTAGAAATACAACAATACAAGTACTGGAAACGATGTTGAAAGTTCAACGCTGAGAGAGCTGTTCAGAGGTGTCAAGTGGTGCATAGGTAATAGTTGTAAATGGACGGGTAAGATCCCAGTTTGGGGGTACAACGCGCAGACAGCAACGAGTAATGGGAAACGAGAAACGAGAAGCTAGAAACTAGAAACTAGAAACTAGAAACTAGAAACGAGAATCGAGAAACAAGAAATCAGTTACAAGATACGAGTTGCAAAATACAAGTATCGAGTAGAGGTACAGAACTAGCGAGTAGAGTGTAGAAAGTGAACGAGTACTTACACACACAGCTGAAGAAACGCTGATATTGTGAAGGTAGTAAAGAGTGGAGAGAATAGCGAGTGAGATAGAGTATTTTTTTTTTTTTTAATTTTAATATTTATTTTTACTTTTTAGAACTTCTCATCAAACAAAAAGTATTAAAAGTTTTTATATTACAGGCGAGTGCTTGGCACTTGGTGGGACTCGTTATTAGTTATATAGATGAAGCTATTATTTTGGCCTCAATCTTTTATGTGTATTTATAGTATTCTCCATATGCAGGTATGTATGTATGTATGTATGTATGTATGTATGAAACGTTAGTGATAGATGAACGAAATATACATATGTACATACTCATTAACGAGTTCAACGGTAAGGCACTGAAGTATTTTACTCGTTAGTTTGTGCTCGCTACAAAGTATTAGAAAAACTACATTGTGTGTTTGTACATTATCTATGATAGTTATTGCTTATATATATATATGATTTCTTTTTATATATATAATTATATTTGATATGATTTATGAAGTGTGTATGTAGCGAGAATGTTGTACAGATGTGGAGTGTGTATTGAATCGACCAGAGGAAGCGATTTGTGTAGCTCGAGGGGAGAATAGATTGAGAAAAGCTGAGATAGGTCATTATTAGAGGATAGAGAGTTCGTATTGCAGAAGTAACCACAGAATGAGCATATTAGCGTTAGCCATAGATCTGATATCATGTCATAGGTTACAGGATTACAGTATAAAGTGTTGAAAGTGGTGAGTAGATGTGTGTCTGTTTGTGGGAAGAGTGACTCTATGGAGAGAGTGCTTAGGTTGTGAAGAGACTGACTTCCTAGACGAAATCGGTGTATTACTTTACAGGTCCAATAAGTTTTCTTTTTACATGAAAGTTTTTTAAAGCTACAGCAGTGGCAATAGGGGGGAGACGACAGAGACACAGAGAGAAAGAAAGAGGGCGAGAGAAAGAGAGAGAGAAAGAAAGAAAGAGAGAAAGATAGAAAGAGAGAGAGAAGCGCGTGAGAGCAAGCAAAGGATACGAGATTGTATTTATGCGCGACTGATGAGAGAGAGAAGGAGAGACAGAGATATAGATAGAGAGAAAGAAAGAAAATATAGTGAAGATAGACCGAAAGAGGAAGAGAGAAAGAGAGAGCGAGAGAGTGAGAGAGGAGTGTTTGCCAACAAGCTTCATAAATCGAATATTTACTCTAATTTTATAAACACTTTTTACAGTACCGAAAAATCGAACTAAACTCGTTCGATGAATTATCTCTACATAGATATGTAAGAGTATTTATAGGCGACTATATCAAAACTTGTATAGATAATGTGATAAATGTCGTGTTTAGAATGACTGAAATATACAAGGAGAGACAGAGGAAGAGAGAGAGAGAGAAAGCGGAGGGAAGGGCAAGAGAGAGAGAGAAAGTAGTGAGTTTGAGTACACTCTTTGTTAAGATTAGATCTTTAAGGTAGGCAGAGAGTACAAGATGTATATATATAGAGAAAGAGAAAGAGAAAGAGCGGGAGACAGAGAGAGAAAGAGTCAGATAGAGAGAGAAAGAAAGAAATATAGAAAGACGGAGAGAGCGAGAGAGAGAGAGATCGAGGTAGAGGTAGAGCATGTTTTGTGACAAGAACAGTAGCATGAGAGTCAAGAGATACAGATCGGGAGAGAGAGAGAGAGTGAGAGACAGAGCGATAGAGAGAGAGAGTGGGGAGGGAGCGAGAGAATGCATTTAAGCGAGTTCATGAGAGACAGAGCATGTTGTAATATATACTAACTACGTATCTTCTCATAAAATGTTTTTCTTATACAAATTGTTTTAAGTATTTTTTTTTTAAATTTTTTTTTGCTACCAATGAATTTGTAAGATTTTGTGCTAACCTTTAGCAAGCGCGTGAACTTGTACATTGTACTGACTAACGGGTACCGGTAGCGGGTAGCGGGTAGCGGGTAGCCGGTAGCGACTAGCGGCTAGCGAGTAGCGGCTATCGGCTAGCGGGTATCGAGTAGCGGGTAGCGGGTGTACCGGTTAGCGGGTAGCAGCAGATAGTAGCAGATATCAACTAGCAGCTATCAGTTGGGATTGCCATTGTGGTTTGTGTACCCGCTAACGGTTATTGAGCACACCGAGTTGAAGTCGTAGGTGGAATCGTTGTGAGACGCATTCATTGTTGGCATTGAAGTCAAATCAAGTGAAGAACTCGGCTCAGATCTCTCCTTAAATGGGTATTACTGGGGGTATTTGTATCGCTTGCTCCAAACTGATGGAAATTGTGGCTGTGTTGTTGTTCTTGTTGTTGTTGTTGTTGTTCTTGTTGTTGATTGTTGTTGTTATATTTGTTCTTGTTCTTGTTCTTGTTCTTGATGTCGCTTGTCGACTGCTTTTGGGCAACATTTATAACTCTAAGCACAAGTTGACCGGCAATTGGCAATAATTTTTATATCATTTTATATTACATTAATTGAATTCTCTCTTTTATATATATAAATATATAATAATATATATATTTATATTTATTTTTATTTTTTTATATTTTTATTTATATTATTTTTAATTATTTATTTTATATGTGTTTTATATTAGTGTTTTTTTTTTTTGTCTTTTAAGTTTACTTTTGTCTTCTATATTTATAAATATCGATTATCTATATTTAACTATATGTCTAAGAGTTGAATGCATGTTTTTTGTTTTTAGTTTTTAGTTTTTTGTTTTTAATTTTTAGTTTTTTTTTTTTTGTTCTTCTGTGTAAAAGTCAAAGTCGTTGAGAGAAATTACGAGTTAGTATTTAGAAAGGCAACTTGTGCAACGAGAAGGCATTTGCCTTCCGTCGTTTAATATATTTTCTATTTAATAATTTCATTTTGGAATGGAAATTGAAACAGTTAGAAAAATTGACAAAAAAAAAAATAAAAATAAAAATTACAAAAATAAAAAACAAACAAACAAACATTGAACATTGTAAAATTGACTACAAGTACGTTGTATGAGGTATAAAGAAGGCCACAGAGTATAAACAGTTGTATATACGATACGATCTGGTATCGAATATGAATATATATATTTATATATATGTATGTATATATATGTATATATATGGTATGGTCCATAGGCATATGAGTTGTCTAAAATTTGTCAGCAAGTCAGCGTTGGGGTCAACTTTGATGTAAAAAGAGTTCTAAAGTGTAACCTTAGTTTCTAATGTCATTTATCCTTCGTTCAATATATCAATATATATATATATATATATGTATATAGTATATAGTGTATAGTATAGTATGTATATAGGTTTATATACACTTGCGGAAGAAATAATAGTAGTGCTTTTCAGTTCAAAATGTTGCTTAAGAAAACTTATAGACAGAAACCATATATGCAAAAATTTTTAATTCAAAATTTTATTATACATATTTGTTTTATAGTTCATATTATTTTTTTTTTAAATTGCTTGATTAGTTACCCTCCAAGGACGAAAATATAAGAGTATATCAAAAATTTGCATCCAAAAATAATAGTAGTGACTTTTATAACGGTAAAAAAAATAATCTATAACTTTATTTTGGATTAATTTTTTTACTCTATATGTTTATATGGATCTTATATTTAGTTGTAAAGCCAATATTTTCTATGACTGCACTACAGGGGCGTGGCATGGAGTCTATAAGGTCCTGGCCACGCTTTATGGGTATATTTGACCATGCCTCCTGGACTACACGCCAAAGTTGGGGCTTGGCTGCAGGGTTAGTGGCTGCCACAACTCGTTATACATATCCCCATAAATTCTCTATTGAATTGAGGTCCGGGGACTGAGCTGGCCATCGCATCACGTCAGTCTTTTCTGATGCCTACCAATCTTTAGCCAGCTTACTAGTATGTTTTGGGTCATTATCCTGTTGAAATCTCCAGGTTGATGGCATATCCCAACTGGCATATGGCAACATTGAGTTTTTCAATTTGTCAACATAGACATTTCGGTCCATGATACCTTCTATCATATGTAATGGGCCTACGTCAGACTATGAAAAACATGCCCAAACCATGATGCTCATACCACCATACTTAACTGTCTTTCTTGTGTACCTGGGTTGGAGTTCAGAATTTTGGGGGCGTCGTACATACTGCCTAGACCCACTGCTACCATATAAAAAAATTTTACTTTCATCTGATCAAAGTATGTTACGCCATTTCTCTACGGGCCACGTCAAATGAAATTTTGCAAATATGAGCCGTGCTTCCAGGTGCTTCTTGGTCAACAGCGGTACCTTTCGAGGACTTTGGCACTTAATTTTTGTTCCAATAGTCGACGACAAGCAGTGACTTTACTGACTGATAAATTTATTTCAGTTTTTATGGTTTTAGAAGAGGCTAACGGGTTAATTTTGCTAATGCGCGCGATGCGTCTGTCTTCAAAAGCGGTAGTTATGCGCTTCCCGCCACAAGATTCTGGCTTTATTTTAATATTTAATGACCTTGAATATTATGATAGGTGTACATCCAATAGGTTTTTCTATTTCATTATATGTTTTCCCTCTTTTCTGAGTCTCAATATCAGTTCTCTTTTTCCTGCAAGGCATGGATTTCCTCTACCCACTAAAACTCAAATTATGTTGCGAATTCAACTAATAAAATTTATGAAAATATTGAATAATAAATCAAACTTACTGAAAATGCTTTGTTTTATATAAATTACTTGCTAAATTTTTTCCAACGAGCTGTTTTCCTAACAATAAGTGCAGCACTACTATTTTTTTCCTATGCGAAATTTGGTTGCACTTGTCAAAGATCGTCAATAACAAATTATAAGGATGAAAATCTAACGGAAATTTTTTGTTATTCTCTTCCAGACATTCTTTTCTAAATAATTGTAAAGTTTTGTTAAAATTGTGCGACTGGAAGTATCGGAAACAAAGGCTTTTCTTTTCTTTAATTTTGCACTACTATTATTTCTTCCGCGTGTGTATATATATATATATATATGGTAAGTATGTAAACCATTGGTTCTCCTAATATTCGTTTGTTCTTTTGTAAATTTATGTATCACTACAGAATGGCATTGCTTTAAGTTTAGTTTAAGGTAGGCTTTAAGTTTAGTTTAAAAGTTAAGTTAAGTTCTCGAGTCGTCTAACGGTTAACTAGTTAACTATTTAATTAGTTAATTAATTAATTAGTTAATCATTTAATCATTTAATCATTTAATCATTTAATTTATTTAATTAATTAGTTAATAAGTCATTAAGGTAGTTTGTTGTCTATATAGCTTGTATGTGTGTGTGTGTGTGTATATGGGTCTAGTTGCTAGTCGTCTTAACCGTAGAAGAGGTGTTCGTCACCTGACGCTGTTGTTGTATATAGTAATCATATAGATTCATGATCTGTCGATCTTGTAAAAAGTATGGATATGCTGAGTGTTGTTCGTTTGGCATCTTATGATGCATATGTAACGTCGATGGCAAGTAATCATCGGTATTTATGTGTAGATCATCGATATTTATATGATTATTATTCATATGATTATTATGATTATTATTATTACTATTATTATTATTATTGTTGTTGTTATTATTATTATTATAGTTATTGTGATCGCTGTTTTGAGTTTTATAATTAATTGTCATTTGATTTAGATTCGATTTCTGATTATACGATGATTGCTGATATTTAATTTGATTTTTCATCGCAAACGCCTTTGTCTTCGCTGTCTGAACCACACTCAACCCAGACACGGGCGTTAAGTCTCAGATTGACGAATTAAATTGATTAAATAGCTTAATATCTTTCATTTCCAATTCACCGGGTCGAGACTTATGATAGGTATAAATGTGCGTCATTAAAGAGTTACGAGAACAATATACCCGCTCACAGATGGCACAACGGTATTCCTCTTGGCGTACGGCATGTTTATCGGCAATGTGTCGCTTAAGTGAGGCTTTCGAGCAGAGGAGCTTACCACAGAGTTGGCATGAGAAGACTTTCTTGGGTGAATTTCCTGTAAATTGGTTTTGGATTTTGATGGTTGGTATTTTTTATAGTAATTATAAATTTTGTTGCTAGGTTTTTTGTTTTTGTTTTTGTTTTTTTTTTTTTTTTCTATATACTTGAAATTATTGTTTTTGTTTTTGTTTTTGTTTTTGCTTGATATTTCATTTAGGTACTTATTTGCGTTTCATTTTGTGGGTTGGGGGGGATAGGGGGCGGCATTTACTTTACTTTCTTCAAAGTTTTTAAAACGTTTCTTATGAGTTTTTGGCTTAGAATATAAAGATTTGTATGTATGTGTGTCTGTGTGTGAGTGTGTGTGTGTGTGGGTGGGTGGGCAAATGAGTGTATTTAAATGGCATGTATGCTATGCATGAGCGCCATACACACATACATATGCAGCCTATGCATGTATATGTGTATAAGCATATCCTTTTATTTATGGCTTAAATTGCATAGGAAAAAAAAAACATTGAGATTAAAAAGAAAACAAAAACAAATAAATAATAATATAAATAATAATAATAATTATTTTAACTGTAACTGTAATTGTAAATATGTTATTGTAATTGTATTTGTAAAATGTAATTGTAAAAGTAATTGTAAATGTAATTGAAAATGTTTTGGTATTTTGTATTTTGTATTTGGTATTTTGTAATTATAGCTTCAAAATTGTGGATTAAAGGTAATAACGGTAAAAATAAATGGCGCAGATAACAGATAACAAATTAAAATATAAGAAAAAACTTTGATTATAACAGTTTTTTTTTTTTTTTTTTATAGTATAACAGTCATTGTACCTCAATGATGATTTGGCCGGCAGCAATGCGTTAAGAACTCAACTGGCACAGTTAACCTTTCGATAATCTATCGATTATTATGCAAACTATCGATAAGCAGGCGCGCTGTGCCCGTGTGTATGTGTGTGTATGCATATGAGCGCATGTGTGTGTGTGTGTGTGTATATAGATTGTATAACTATAGTTTATGCGTGTTAAATGAATAACGGGTTAAAGATCGATGGTTGAAAAAGTAGTACGAGTTTTAGATTGATTTTCCTTTTTTTTTTTTTTTTTTCTTTTTATACGATCAATGAACCAGAAACAGAATGAAAGGTTTTAGGCAATTTGCTTGGAGGGGGGAGTCCTTCAGGGACGCACAGGTGTATGACCCTTTGATACCCTGGCAATGCAAACATATGGCGGCGATAACCGATAACAAATAACATATTAGTTTCGATAAATATATAGGCAACTCTTTTTAGATATACATTATATATATACGAGTATATATATAATTGTTCAGATACAAAGACAGAAACACAAACATATGAAGAGCAAGCGCGTAATCCTTACCCTAAGTGCATATATATAAATATACCTATAGACCATTTTGGGTAGGGGTATTCAGTTTTCAAACACACACACAATGGCACAACTCTGAGAGAGACCTGAGAAAGTAAAGATCGAGTCAAGATGAAGGGGCGGGCCAAGAGCTTGGGTCGGGATCACGGGTCAAGGGTAAAAGAGGGTCTGAGATTGTGAGGGTCTGAGGGTCAGAGGTTCTAAGGATCAGCGAGTGTGAGGGTCAAGCGGGTCAAGGTACCAGAGAGACAGAGCGGGACAGTGGATCCAGACTCTTAGCCTAGACAGTGTTGAACCCCAAGGACATTCAAAGACCGCAGAGAATTTCATTTGAAAGGCAGAGCGAAGTCCTTGCAGTGGCGTTGGAATAAAGTAAAATCAGTTCTTAGCACGAATAACATCTTGATTTATGTACATACAATAGTTTTATTTAAATAATAACACAATATTTGTTGTTTTCTTTTATTATTTATGAAAATATTTCCTATTCCTTTTTATGATTTATGAATGCTTCGTGTGTTCGTTTTTTTTTTCTGTGTTCATCATTTTTCCATCAATTATAAACTTGTTTTTTTTTTTAATTTTTGTCTTGATTTACGATTTTATGAAATAAAGGATTTTCTTTCATTTTTTTTTTTTTGCTTTTCTAATTTTTAGTTAGGTTTTCTTTATGTGTTTTTTTTTTTGGCTTTTTTGCAATTTCCTGTTTTTTTTTTGCTTGTTGTTTATTTATTTATTTTTAATTTAAAGTTTTGCTTAAGTTTGTCTAGTTGACATTTACATGAAATCGGTTTATATTTCTTATGGGAAATACGAATATCCTTGATCGTAGATTACGACTCTTCATTTACTAAACACTTTCTGTATTTTTATTTTTTTGTTTTTATTTCATTTTTTACTCCTTTTTATATACACGTAGAAGTGACAATTAAAAAACACAAATAAGACAACAAAAAACAATTATTTTTTTAAACAACATTTCTATTTTTTTTTTTATTTTTTTTTTTTTTTGTTTAAAGCGAATTTAATAGACGAAAAACAATTAGAAAACAATTAATGAGTTTCTATTGTTGCTTCGGTTATTTTTGTTATTGTTGTTGTTGTAGTTGTTGTTGTTGTTGCAGTTGCAGTTGCAGTTGTTGCAGCTTAAGGATGATACATGTTGCAAGTATCTTTAAGAAACTTATTATTGTTATTTGTTTGTTAATAATTTGTTTATAACTATGTGATACATTTAAATGTAGCAATGGATATCCTTCGGTCCAGCAATTGAACAGATGTACGGTCACATATGGACAGATATGAACAGATATGAGCAGATATGAACATATATAGACACATAAACAGATATGCACATATATAGACACATATGAACATATATGAACACATATGAACAGATATGGACACATATGGACATCTATGACCCCGTACGGACACATATGGAAATGTATGACCACGTATGGGCACATATGAACAGTTATGCACATATATAGACACATGTGAATAGATAAGAACAGACATATAGACACATTTGAACATATATGAAGATATATAGACACATATGGATACATATGGACACATATGAATAAATATGAGCAGATATGGGCACGTATGACCACGTATGGACACATATGAACAGATTTAAACATATATAGAGACATCTGAAGAGATATGCACATATATAGACACATATGCACATATATAGACACATATGAACACATATGAAGAGATATGAACACATACGAAGCTATGTGTGAAAGTTGAGAATCGGATTCAATGTGGCATCAGAATTGAGTGTTGGCTTGGAACTGAATGTGTACAGTGAAACCTGCATAAGTGAAACGAAAGAAACGAATTTCTTTGGCTTACTTTTTCTTGGGATTTGGAATTTCTTTTTGAAGTTGCTATTTCAGAGGTTTCACTGTACGAATTATGCTCACTCGATTGCTGCTTAATGGAGTTATCTTTTTACTATTAACGGTATGTAATTGTGTCTGCGTGTGTGCGTGTGTGTGTGTGTGTGTGTGTATGTATTTAGTAGTAGTTGTAGTAGTTAAGATATTTTTTGTTGTTTTTGTCAGTTTTGGCTTAGTTCATACATCCATGTTAAGTTAGTCACTATACAGTTACCTTTACTGTTACTGTAACTGTTACTGTTATGGTTACGGTTACGGTTACTGTTACTGTTACTGTTTATGTTACTATTACTGTTGCTGTTACTGTCACTGTTACGGCTTATGTTTCTTTTACAGTAACTGTTACTGTCATTTTAACAATTATTATTACTGTTACTTTTACTGTTACTGTTACTGTTTCTATTACTGTTACTGTTACTGTTACTGTTACTATTACTGTTACTGCAGTTTCATTTAATTGGTTTTTCTCTTTTTTTGTTCATTTTCTTATTGGAGTTTCTTATTGGATTCTCTTATTGGATGTACTGTTATTGTTATATTAATATTGTAAGCAATATGGTAGAGTGTGGCTTGGAGCTAATGTTTCATTGAATAATACATATATGTACTTATACTTCATCGTCTTCATCATTAATTAGGACATTGGAAAGCGGTTTTCGTTACAAGTATTTACGTATTTGCATAGTAGTTAAAAAAAAAACACATAGATACTCATTGTATGTAAAGAACAGTTAACAGTTAATGTTACTTCACAACTGTTACTGTTAAGGTTACAGTTACTGTTATTGTTACTATTGTGGTTGCTGTTATGGTTGTTGTTTTGGTTGCTGTTACTGTTGTTGTTGCGTTTGTTGCTTAATGTTGACTGTAACTGTTACTGTTACAGTTACAGGCACTCTTATGGTTTATGTTACTGTTACTATTTCTGCTATGGTTTCTGTTTCAGGTTTATTGTTTCTATTTGCTGTTTTTGTTACTGTTACTGTTACTGTTACTGTTACTGTTACTATTTCTGTTATGGTTTCTGTTTCAGGTTTATTGTTTCTATTTCTGCCTCTGGTACTGTTAATGTTGTGCTGCTGTTACTATAACGGTTCCTGTTATGTTATCGCTGCTATGAGTATTTACTATGTTCTTCTTATTATTTGCTTAGTTGCGTTCGGTGCACTATGGTTTTTCTCTATGTTCTGGGATTAGCTCGATATTGTATATTATATATATAAGTATTATTATTCATTCTCTTTCTCGGGGTATAACCTGGTAAATGTTGAGTTGCTGTTCTTGCTGATGTTTCTTCGAACATAAATGGTACAATCAATAATAATAATAATTATAATTTAATTAAGATCTTTTAATTTAATCCACTTACTGCTTCTGCACTCTTCTAGTTGCCCTTTCGAAGAAGAATTATCATCATCTTCCGAACAACATTTGAAGTGAAGAGTTTTTTATTTACTTCAATTTACTTTAATATTTGTTTTTTATTTTTCTTTATCTTTTTTGTGTTTTTTGTATTGTTTTTCATATTGGTTTTTAATAAAATTTCTATTTATTTTCATTTTTTTTTTAAATAGTTTTCTTTTTGTTTTTTGTTGAGCTTTATTTTTATTTTTAATATATAAACTTGCTTTCCATTTAAACTTTTTCATGTATTGTTTGTGTTTTTTTTTCTTATGTATAAATCTATTAAGTATTTACAATATTGAGTTTTTCATTTTGTAATTTCTGTGTATTGGTGTAAGTGTTTGTATGTGTGTGTGTGTGTGTGTGTGCGTGTGTGTGCGTATCGCATTTGCTATGAAAAATTAACAATAATGTCTTCACTGACTGAAGTATACACAAGTTTGTAATTAAGTTCGTTATATATGTATATGTAGGGGTATATGACACAATAATCAAAAGTTTTGGGGTGAAAGTAACGCCCAATAGAGGGAAATAAATTGTATGTATAATAGTAATAAACATTGAACATGAAATATAATCATCAGATGAGGCTATGTATATATATATATATGCTATATATATATATATATATATAAATGAGCCATCAGTCATCAATCTATTCGCGAATTGCTGTGCAATCGATTATCGATTATCGACTATCGATTATCGTATATCGAATGTCGCATACCGAGTAACGAATATTGAATATTTTATGAAGTAATGTGTGAATGTGGATATTCGATGAATTCTTTACACATTGTATACATAACTCTAAGCATTATCCTTTAAGTCTAAAAAAAAACACACATAGTTTACTTTTCCTTTGCTTTTCTGTTTTTTCAGTTTTCAGTTTTTTCGTTTTCTTTTTTTTTTTCTGTTTTTTGTTTTTTGTTTATAATCGAAAATTTGGTATCAAAAGAAAATATAATAATATTTCTTCTTCCATTCAGTTACAGGATATACATAAATTAAATAGATTTCTCAGACTTTTCGTTGTGCCAAAAAAAAATAATAATAATAATAATAAAAAATAAAAAATTAATTATATATATATAATTACAGATATATATATAAATATATATGTATATGTATAATTGGGGGTACATTGAAAAAAATAAAATTCGACTACACTCGACTGCACGTTTCAGTCCCAAAAAAACGTCACTTAACTAGACATAATGATGTACACATATACATATACAATACATCGTATATACATATACGTTGGTCGTCGATTAATTCAAAAAATTGCACGCTTATCGATAATAATGCCCTTCAATTGCCCTTCACATTCACATTTTCAGTTCCGTCGCATTAAATTAGTTTCAATTTCTCTTCCCTTCATTTCCATTTACAATTTTCCTTCATAATTTCAGAATTTTGTTGTATTTTCCTTCATTTTTTTCATTTTTTTTTTTTTGTGTTTTTTGTGGATACTTCAAAAGTTCAGTCTTGAAAATTAATGTAATGCAAATGCAAATGCAAAAATTATATCTTAAATACTGCGCTTAGTCCAAAATTTTGATTATACGTTGCAAAAGTTCCGATCTCGTCAAATAATTGGCGCCTTAACGAGTGCCATGGGCAGCGGGGGGGCATGTAGTGAGTCGTTTTACAAACTGCCCACCGATGCCCCACCACCACCGAAGATCCAAGCACTCGGAAATAACTAATAGGAAACAAGAATAAATATGAAAAATTGTTTGAAAAACAAAAACTTTGCGACGATTAGTCAATTTTCAAATATCATTTTCAAATTTTCCAGTTTTCCAAATTTCAAAATATTGAATTTTTCCAAAATTTCAGTTATTTAAACTTTTTCAATATTTTTATAAATTTTGAAATTTTTATAAGTTTTCAAATTTTTTTTTTCTAGATTTTAAATTTTCATATTTTTTTTTCAATATTTTCAATTTTCAAATTTTTTTTCCAATATTTTGAACTTTCAAATTGTTTTCCAATATTTTAAATTTTTAAATTTTTTCAAAATTTCGATTTTGAATTTTTTTAAAATTTTCAGTTTTTAATTTTTTTAAAATTTCGAATTTTTAATTTTCGCCTAAAATCTATCAGTCCTTGTCCTTTTTGTTGCGTGTTCCTTCCTTCTCTTTAAAACAGAAAAAAGTGTTGTAAAATTTGTAAAATAATTTTCCATTTCCTTTTTGTTTTTGTTTTAGTTTTTGTTCTTGGTTTCTTTGCTTTGACATTATCTTTCAATGGCTATCAATTTTTGGGGTCTTTGCTGGGGGGGTGGTAGGTTACAGGGGGGTGAGGAGGAGGTTACAATTTATACACTTATAATTTTATAATCGCAAATAGTTTTCTTTCTTACACTTTTCCGACTGTACAAATGTACAGAGTTTTTCCTTTTTACAAATCTTTCATTTTTTTCCCCCGATCTTGTACAATTTTTTATTTTGATATATATTTAGTATTTTTTTGTTTTGTTTTGTTTTAGGATTACAATTAGAGTTTGAGAGTAAATTCTGTTGCTTTGGGATATATGTATATACCAAAACTTGATGTTTTCATTACGATGTGTATATGCATGTATATAGTAGTATCTACACATACAAAGTATATATATATGTATGTATGCGTGTATGTATATAGTACTTATTCTAGCCTAAAAAAAAAAAGAGACCCTCTCATACGCACTCCTTGGCGCATGTCCAATCTTAAGCCTAGGCCTATTCCTTCTACAAACATAGACTTACAGTCTATATGTGTATATGTATGCGTTTACTTCCGCTTCATAAAAAAAAACCCACATATATATATTTATATATGTATACGGATATATATGTACACATATGTATGTGTATGTGTGTGTGTGTGTGTGTGTGTGTGTATGCGTATATCGTAGTTAAGTTTTAAAAAAAAATATCGTAGAAAAAAAGTTTAAAATATATGTATATAACAGCGGGCATTCGCATTGGGTAGTTGTACATTGAATGTAAGTTAATGTTGCATGTCGCATGTCGCATGTCACATGTAGCATGTCAACTGTCACATGTAGCATGTCAACTGTCACATGTCGCATGTGACATGTTGCATCCGGCGGATGCGCCGGCCAACTAGCAGTATTGTCAAACGGAAAGTGTTAAAGTAGGTTAAGTATTGTAAAAGGCTAATATGTGAGTGTATGTGTGTGTGTATGTGTGTGTGTGTACGTATGTGTGATGAGTGTGTATTGGCTTAGTATTCGTAAATACAAATCGTTGCGTATTGCACAATCATCCATATTCAGTATATTCGGTATAGTTCAGTATAATTCAGTATTTAATTCTTATTATCTGTAGTTATCGGTTATCGGTTATCGGGTATCGGTAATCGTTTATCGATCTCTTTTCTTTTTAAATCTCGTATCTTTGCAATGAGAAACTGTCCATCGGATGTCCGGCTTTATATGTATGGGTAATACTCAGAGGGTAATTATTGAAAGTATGCGGTTTTATCTGTGTATGTATGCGTATGTACGTGTGTGTGTGTGTGCGCGCGTTTCTTTTGGATAACAGTCTTCTATGATTTGCTCTTACGATGCTTCGCTCGGTTGGGTCTAATTTTCACAGGTTTTTCCGCATTTTCTTGGCTTTGCCGATTTTCTTATTTTTTTCTCCATTTCATTTTGAAAATAAAAAAAATTATTCAAGCCCTTGATCTACATACATTTTGCATGTATTTGTGTGTGTGTGCGTGTGTGTTGGTGTGTGTGTCTGTGTCTGTGTTTCATCATCATAAAAGGTTTTCAATTTCATATCTCGATTTCCTTATTCTTATGTATTTTTTAGATTTCTTTTTCATTTTATAATCAAGTTTGTAAAAAATCACAGTTTTTCTTTTCATTTGCCTAAAGTTTTCATTTTTTTCATTTTTGTTTTTTTTTTTTTGTTTTCCTCCATCTTCATATAAATTTTAATTTCCTTTATTTTATTTCTTTATTCCATTTCTCATTTTTTTTTTTTTTGTATCTTAATTTCATTTCTTTTTTTTTCATTTTGTTTGTCCAAAACAAATTTTTTGATGATTTTGTTTTTCCTTTCTAGTTTGAGATCCAAAGTGCTTACGAATATGTACGTGTGTGTGTGTGTGTGTCTTTGTGTGTGTGGAAAGCAATTAGGAAAAATCGTCCTGTTGATCCTTTGCTTTTGCATTTCAAGTTTTTATAAGTTTCTGGGCGCTTCTTTCAAACGCATTTTATATGTACATTTTTATAAGTGAATGTCGATCGGTTCGGTTCATCAATTAATGTGTATGTATGTATGTGTGTGTGTGTGTGTGTGTGTGTGTACGTGTATATTAATGTCTACAAATATATCAGAGATCGAACGCTAGGATCGTCCTTCGCTTATCTCCCATACGGTGCCCAATCAAAGATTGCAATAAATTCTAATTGGAAGCGGGAAATGCGATAAATGTGGAAAACCTGCGAATCGGTTAAAAATATTAACGGGAAATTCCCGTTACGCGCTCGTCTCTAATAAGAAATATACTCGTAGAATATATTGTGCGGGAGATCGGTCAGAGTTAAAATTTTTATAGCATACTTTTCAGCGATCAGCTTATTGGTCTAATAAATTCATACGTTCATAGGGATGATGGTGGGGGTGGGGGGGTGGATGTGGATGGCCGTGCCCGTGCCCATGACTATGGGCATGGCCATGTCCCGTTAAGTGAGACAAATGATGGCCATGATGTTGCTGCTGCTGTTGTTGCTGCTGCTGCTGCTGTTGCTGCTGCTGTTGTTGCTGCTGCTGCTGCTGCTGATGTAGATGCAACGCACGCAACTCGGCCACGCCCTCAGCTGCTGCCGCTGCCGCCGCCGCAGCATACACACCGCCACCCTGATCCATTTGTGTGAGATCAACTGTCGGTGTGCCGCCTCCCACTGTCCCACCATAGTCAACGGGCCCGGGCCCGGGGACAGCTGCGGGAGACGTTGCAGCCGCTGCTGCTGCTGCCGAGTTGTTAAGTGCAACATGGAACAGCTGCTGCAATAGTTGATGCTGATCTTATAAGAAGTCAATGCACGGCTTGACAATGTTCGGTGAGGATTGCTGCTGCTGCTGCTGGTGCGCCGCAGCCAACTGCAGCGTAGAGCTCGCCGTGCCACCGGCGACGGCTGCGGCGCCAACAATGGGTGAAAGCAAAAGTTCAGCAGCAGCGGCAGCGGCTGCTGCAGCCGCTGCAACCGCATTGCCACCAGCACCACCACCCGTTACGCTATTGTTGACCGCCGCGGCGGCGGTCAAGGAGCTAAGCGACTGATGCAAACGGCTGCCAGGACTGCCCGCCTGACCGACGCCGCTGCCATGATGGAAATACGAGTGGTGATTCTTCTGGCGGCGATGGTAGATGCTCTTGTGGTTGTTCAATGAGTTCAGGGTGCGGAATACCTTGTGGCACAGATTGCAGACGGCATTGTTCAGTGGCTGCAAGTGTTGCTGCTCCTTGTGCCGCTTAAGGGTCAGTTTGGTGCTAAGCAACTTGCCGCACACATCGCAGCGATGACACGCGTTGAGGGGCAGCGGCAAGAGCAGGCGATTCGCCTGTGCCACATCGCTGGCTCGTGCCGATGATAGGAGGCTACTGGCCGCATTGCCAGCACCACCCCGACCGCCGCCTCCGTTGCCAGAGCCGTTCGGTGACAATGAGGCGCGTCGGTGGTGCTGATGCAACAAGTGATGGCGCTCCAATGGCGAGGCGGCACGTGCCAGCGCATGCGCATGATGTGCAGCTGCCACCGACGAGAGTTCGTGATGCGAGTGCAATTGATGCGGATGCTGGTGGTGGGAGGTTAGCATCGACAGTGGATGCTGACCGAAGTGCGGTGGTGGGGCATGATGTGGCGGCGGTGGTGGTGGCGATGCTCCAGGCGTTGTTTGTTGCACCTCCAATTCTCGGTCTCTTTCCCGTTCCCGTTCCCGTTCCCGTTCCCTTTCACGTTCTCGCTCCCGTTCCCTTTCTCGTTCTCGTTCTCGTTCACGCTCTCGTTCCCGTTCACGCTTATGGTATGCCGCTGTTGCACTCGCTGTTGGCGACGGCGAGGGCGTGGCACTGGGCATGCCATCGCCACCGCATTGCGAGGAGCGCGACAAACTTCGCTCGCTGCTGCTGTGTAGATCGTTGGGCTTTGTGGCGATGCTGCCGCTGCTGCTCCGCTCTCTCTCCCTTTCTCGTTCTCTCTCCCGTTCTCGTTCTCGTTCTCGTTGTTCTCGTTCTCGTTCTCGTTCACGTTCACGTTCTCGTTCTCGTTCTTGGTGCAGTTGTTGTGGGTTATGTTGTGTGGAATGATGTTGTTGTTGTTGAATTTGGAGTTGGTGTTGTGATGTTGGCTGTTGTTGTTGTTCTACTTGTTGTTGACTGTTGTTGTTGTTGTTGTTGCTACTACTATTACTAGGGTTGTCACTACCACCGGGCACTATGACGCCGCTGAGTAGGCTGGTGCTGCCACCTATACGTCATATAGGAAGAGAAGAAAAAAAGAGACAATAGTGACTTTTCTGTATATTTGACTTTGTTGTTGTTGTTGCTGTTGTTTTTGTTGTTGTTTTTGTTGTTGTTTTTGTTGTTGTTGATCTTGTTTTGTTTTGTTTGTTGTTACTGTTGAAATTGTTGCATTTGTTGTAATGTTGCTTATTGTCATGTACGTTCTGTATGTAGCTTGAGTTGAGACTCAAAAGTTGTCCATGGAAGGTCGTGACACGAAAGTCGTACCATGAAAGCCGTGATTTGAAAGTCGTGACTTGGAAGTCGTGACTCGGAAGTCGTGACCTAAAAGTCGTGACTCGGAAGTCGTCTTGTAAAATTCGTGACTTGGAAGTCGTGACATGAAAACCGTGTCTCGGAAATCGTGTCTGAAAAGTCGTGACTCGTGAGAAGTAACTCGATAGTAACAGCTCGAAAACTGTGACTGGAGAGTCATGAGTCGAAAGTCCTGACTTGAAGGTCGTGACTTGAGAGTCGAGACTTAAGAGTCATGACTTGAGAGTCGTGACTCATAAATTGCGACTTGTGAGTCGTGACTCGTGAATTGCGACTTGTGAGTTATGACTTGTGAGTCGTGACTCGTGAATTGCGACTTGTGAGTCCAGATTTGAAAGTTGGGACTCGTGATTCGAGATTTTTAAGCCATATCCTGTGAGTCGTAACAAGTGACTCACAGCTCGTAAGTCGTGACTCTTGAGTCTCGACTTGTGTGTGTCTGTGGCTTGTCTTTAGTTTTGTCTTTAGTTTTGTCTTTGATTTGTCTTTGTTTTGTCTTTGTTTTGTCTTTGTTTTTTTGTGTTTTAGTTTTGCTGTTTCTTTGTTTGTTTGCTGTTTGTTTGTATGTTTGTTTGTTTGTTTGTTTGTTTGTATTCGTTTGGTATTGTTTACTTTACATTATTACACTAACAAATCCAGGCTCAAAACAAATTTAAAATTTCGCTATTTTTTTTTAATTATTATTTTTTTTTTTTTTTGCTAATTTTCGAATATAGTTTTATTTTTTAATTTTTGAATTTCTGTTATATTATTTTTTTTTAATTTTTTTTTCTGGTTCTGTTTCATTTGCATTTTGAATAAAAATCATCATCAAAATATATTAAAACGCATTTTGTGTTGTCTGACAATTTGGCAAATTTTGCAATCGTTTCTCTCAGTGTAGCGTTTCGCAAAAACATATATCACAAATAAAATGTTAATAAAAACTGTTCTGTTTTTTTTTTTTGTTTTCTGTTTGTTAAATTGAAAATTTCGATTTCGATTTCGCTGAAGTGTTGAGTAACGTATTTTTGGTATTTTTTTTTATCGAAAAATTTGTCTCATTTACTCGAAAATATTTTTGGTGTTGAAATGAATAAAATTTTACTTTTCTGGTATTTTTGGTATTTTTTTTTTTTTTTTTTGTGTTAACTCTTTTTCTTGTCGCTGTGCGTTTTGGACGGCAGGTACAGTCGCGACTGCGCTGCGACAGGGTGACTCGGGTGGAGATCACCAGAAACGTGTGCATAGAGAGTGTGGAAGATGTTCTGTGGAGATCATTTTTGGCAGTTCTTTTTTCAAATTGTGGGATATACCAATTCTTGTGATCGTTTTGCACAAAAAAATTTATTTGTTGTCAAGTGTTGTATATTATTTTTGTTTTTTTTAAGTTTTTGTTTTCAGCTTTAAAACCAATTTTTGTTTTTCGATAATTTTTCGATTTTTTTTTTTTATTTTTTTTTTTTAGCAAAATTTTGAAACATGTTTGGCCTGATTGATTTGTTGTATATAAAAATGTTTTTAGTGTTAATTTTTTTGTTATTTCTCCTAGTATTTTTTTTTTGTGTGGATCTCTTGAAAAATATTTCAAGCTCCGACTAAATGTATTTTTTTTTATTTGATTCTCTTTGTTTCCTATTGTCACTAGTGTCTCTTTTTTTCAACCTCAAACGCAGCACCTTTGCCTGTGTGTTGCGGTTGATTGAATGTTTGGTTGATTGATTGATTGATTGATTGATTGATTGATTTGGTTGATTTTGTTGGTTGTTTGTTTGGTTGATTTGGTTTTCAATGGTTAAAAAAAGGAAACCAAATTTACCATTTAAGAGCGTGCACTTGAAGGCGGGGCATGTCAGGCTGTGGGCGGGGCATTTGGGGCAGGGATCTATGATAAGCACACATAAACACACACATAGGCAGATACACTTGTTCACACACATACACACACACACACACACACACACACACATACCATACAAATAATACAACAAGGTCACAGGTAAGGACAAGGGGGAAGCAATTCCATTTGGGGGGGATCGGGTGCGTGTGTGTGTGTGTGTGTGTATGTTTTGGGATGTGTGTGAGTGGAGCCATTCGATTGGATACTTAACATTTTGCAGGCATTGGGGGGGCCATTTGATGGTGTTGGTGGTGGTTGGTGGATCGGGCACGGGAACATCTGGTTAGCTGTTGGTTACTTGGTTACTTGTTCGATGCAGGATACTGGATACAGGACACTTGGGAGGGTTTAAATTATATTTTTCTTTTTGGTGGGAGGGAGAGGATTGTGGGCGTTGGTGATTGGGGGTTTGGTTTTAATATAAGTTTTAGTATTTGTTGCTCAATTGATCGACGAGAGGAATACTTATGGTAAAAAAAATTAGGTATATTGATGCGCATATTGACTCGATCCTCGAAATGTGTTGGTTATAAGTATTAAGTATTATGTAGGATGTGTTCTCGGGCAGCCCTTCAGCTCAACACAAGCAAAAACTTTCATTTCTGCACACAAAACAATTAAATTACACCTTAAAAATTGCGATATATAATTTTTGTTTTTTTTTGTTTTTGTTTTTGTTTCAATTTTTGGTAGGAACACAAAAAGAGAGAAGAGGAGGAAGATGTTTAAAGCATAAAGGGAAATTAAGAGAAACACCACAAATAAATAAATATATAAATGAGGTAATAACTCGGAAAATGTTTTGTGTGACAAGAGCTCAAAGTTTTCCTTCATCGACACAAAAATGAAAAAAATAAAGTGAAAGCCTTTCACTTTCACTTGAATTAATGTTAAATTTGTTTATATATTTGTCCGGCATGTTAGATATTGGAGGTAATGAGAGCGAGAGCGAGATAGAGAGTGTGTGAGAGAGAGAGAGAAAGAGAGAGAGAGAGGAGAGAGAAAGAGATAAGTGTGTGGGTGTATGTGTGTGTGTGTATTGATATGTGTGTGCGTGTGTGTGTGAGTGAGAGTAGAATGAAATGATGATCTCTAACTGATGATAAGATGCTAAATAGACAGTTTGATTAATTGACTGATTGATTGGCTGACTGATTGACTGACTGATTGATTGGTTGGTTGATTGACTGATTGATTGATTGACAAACTGACTGATTGACTCATTGATTGCTTAATTGACTGGCTCGCTTAGCTACGAGCATGCAATATATCAAATATAAATATCATATACACATATACACATATACACATGCATATGCTGCCAGATATATATGGGTATCTGGCCATAATAGATCTTACATATGTAATACAAGTGTTAAAATGAAATATTCGCGTTTTATGAATAGATTTTTATTATTATAATTATAATTATTGATATCATTATTATTAATAATGTTTGTTATAATCAAAAGTACTTCAATAACTACTGCAACTACAGTAGTTACTCGCTCGTGTTTATCTGTGTGTGTGTGTGTGTGTGTGGGTGTGTGTGAATGTACTTATCGTAGTCACTATATAATATCTAACGAACACAGGTGCACTCATAAAGTATCCGGTTAACATTTCTCATGTATACATATATAATAATATCGATATCAATATCGATATCGATATCGATCGATAGTCAACTATCGATGGTCGTGTTTCCTTAAGACTATTACGTGAATATTTAGAAAAAAAAAAAACAAGCACAGGATAAAACTAGTTGTTAACAAATGTTTACAATAGATTTTCTTCTTCTCTTTATGATTATGTATCCTTTTTATCCTTTTCATCCTTTTTATCCTTTTCATCGATTTCATATATAATTTCTCTCTTAATTAATCAATTATAAAATATATATATAGATTTTTAGGTGTGTGAATGTGCGTGTATGAGTGTGTGAGTCAGTGGGTGTGTGTGCGTGTGTGTGTGTGTGTGTGTGTGTATGTGTGTATTCAAACTCTTAGAATTATGCTTAGTTATTAATTAATTAATTCAAACTCCATATAAATACTACATAACTTCGAAATTGGTCGGTCGTTCGGTCGGTCGCTCCCCTCCTTAAAAAATTTTGATTTATTTTCAACTTGAACTTCTCCTAAAGTTCCTGAACTTCTCCTAAAGTTTCTTGAACTTCTCCTTAAGTTCCTGAACTTCTCCTCAAGTTTCTCCTCTTTCAAATTGTATTCAAAAGCTTCTGCTTATACCCTACACTATGTGTATGTACATATGTACCCATACTATAATATATATAAAAATGTGTATATATATAATTTTATTTTTTATTATATATTGATTTAAATTTGAAAAAACAAAAAAAAATATATACCGTATCTGAATCTTAGGTCTATATAAAAAAGCTTTAAAGGCTACAATTTGCACAACTGATCAACTCGTGCTTCCTAACGGATTCCTAACTATCTAAATATTCAATTAGTTAATTAATTAAATATTTAATTATTTAATTAGTTGTTTGTTTATTTGTTTTTTTTTTTTGTTTTGTTTTGTTTTGTTTTGTTTTGTTTTATCTGAATATCATATTAAATTTTATTTTATTAAAGCCATTTGAAGAATTCACTATCGGCACCTTTGCAGTTTTATTTGTTTATCATTTTCTTCTCTCTTTCCTTTCCCTTCTTCTTCCATCATTTCTGATTAATTATAATACAAATACAGTATAAAAAAAAAAAGTACAAAAAAAATTGAACAGACTTTTTTTTCGGAATTTAAAAAAAAAAAAAAAATCAACGAAGTTCTAGATCTGAAAACCTTTTCTACGCTAAGAATCGATATAAAAATCGATTGGAGCATCGATTGAGCAGAAGCTAAGGACGATAATACGATAGATACAGTAGATGATATAAGGGTATAAGTATGTGTGTGTGTGAGTGTGTATGTGCATAGCTGTACAGTCAAGCTGCCCTATAACGCACGTATTTTATACCAAGTCGAACAAAGCTTCCAAACTCAGGCACAGTTCTGATAACGAATGCTTCTTCTTCTACCTATTATTCTTCTTCTCTTCTCCCCCTCTTCTTCCTCTTCTTCTTCTTCTTCTGTGTTCCCCAGTTACGTTTTAGTCTTCTTTCGATCTAATTTAGTCAGTTGCTTGGGCTCTTATATTAAGGAACATTCATCGATTAAATCTATCTAAAATTCTTCATGGCTTCACTTTGCCCCTTTCGTCATAGGCAGTCTTGACTGTACACTGAGCTATGGCATAGCTTGAACTTCGCTTCTGTATTTTATAAACTGTTTTATTTTTAATGTATATATTTTTTTTTGTTGTTTTGTTTTTTTCTCTTAATCACTTAAACTAGAAAAGGCAACTAAGTGTTACTAGCCTAGGGTTTAATATTCCTGCTCTACGTATCAATGGATGATCCATGGATCGATAATCGATCGATACAAAAGCCACGTTGTCGTAATTCTCTCCGTTTTGTATACGTTTGTATATATGTATATATATATATATATATATGTGTGTGTATGTGTGTGTGCGTGTGTGTGTGGGTGATTGGATGTGAGCAAATGCATTGAAATGAAGTTTATGCCATGAAGAGTTTAAAGAGTTACCACCTAATAGCCACTTTCTCAGC
Organism: Zaprionus lineosus; assembly: GCA_035044505.1. Classification (NCBI taxonomy): domain Eukaryota; kingdom Metazoa; phylum Arthropoda; class Insecta; order Diptera; family Drosophilidae; genus Zaprionus; species Zaprionus lineosus. The sequence goes on from JAWNNX010000676.1 coordinate 1,470,973, forward strand.
AGAGTTGCCCCACATTTGGCCCTGCGTTAAGTTGGCTGTGGCTTGCATTTCGAGTCGTGTTAAGTTGGCTGCGTCTTAGCGTGCAAAAGCAGCAACGTTAAGTTGGCAGCACCCCAAAACAACGATTGTCATGGCATAAACGTAGCTTTCACTTTGCTCTGCGCTGAGTTTATGTGCGTGGTGCGTGTGTATGTGGGCATGTGTGTGTGTGTGGGTGTGTGTGAGTGTATTTGTTGTGCTATACCTGATAAATAACATACATATATGCGTATAGCTACAATATAACTGTAACTTATGTCAAAGGATATCGATTAATATTACGATTACTCGTTCAACTGACAAACTTAACAAAGGTTTCATCTTTAGCGGATTTACTATATATCGATATATCGCCAGTTCCAGTTGCTGGGGCTGCATGTGCGGCATTTGTTGCATGTGCGGCATGTGTTGCATATTCTGCTGGTGCTGCTAGTGGTGCAGTTGTTGCTGGTGGTGCTGATGCAGTAACGGGACTTTCATTCTGAACTGTTGCCACAATTTTTATTTGACGGGGACGATGGCCTGGGGGATGGGGGATTAAGTGGGAGATTGGTGTTGGCGGGGTGAAAGGGTGAAAGGTGTAAGGGGCAGGGAGGAGCTTTAAAAATTCACATTGGCCAAATGATGATGATAGTCAAAGTACATGAATCCCTATGAGGACGAATGATGGTTCAGCTGCTGATGGTAATAGCTGTTGGCCGCCTGTGGGGCATTCGGCTCCTGCTTGGGCTGCTTCAGGTTCCGATGGTAGATGCTCTTATGATTGCGCAGACTGTTCAGGGAGCTGTAGACGCGCTTGCAGATGTTGCAGACTGGCTCCTTGGTGGGGCGCATGTGAACGTTCTGTATGTGCCGCTTGAGGCGTGTCAATGAGCTGAGGTTCTTGTTGCATGGATTGCAACGGAAATCATCACCGCCACTGGAAGCGTTCAGGCTGCCACCGGATGTATTCAGTGTGGAGTTGTTTAGGGAGCTGTTGGCGCTGCCGCTGGTCGAGGCGGTGGCATTGGCCATGGGCAAGGCGGCCATATTGGCCATAACTGCGGCGATCATTTGTTGTTGTGCCGTTGTGGGCGTGTTCGATGTGGGCGGACTGCATCCAAGGATGCCATTGGAGCCGCTTTGTGAGTGTTGCTGCTGTTGTTGTTGTTGTTGTTGTTGCTGCTGCTGTTGTTGCTGCTGTTGCTGTTGTTGCTGTTGGTGCTGCTGTTGTTGTTGCTGCTGGTGCTGTTGATGTTGGTGTTGTTGCTGCTGCTGCTGTAGCTGTTGCTGTGGCATTATGGAGATGCCACCGTTGCTGCCGTTGTTGTTGCTGCTGTTGCACGCGCTGATATTGTTGTTGCAATTGGCTGCGAATGTTGAAAGGTTAAGCCCACAGATGCTTGAGGCGTTTGTGATGGCTGTTGTTGGGTTGTTGTTGTTGTTGTTGTTTGTTGAATTTGTTGTTGTTGTTGATGTTTGGTTTGTTGTTGTTGTTGTTGATGTGGTTGTTGTTGTGGTTGAGTTGTTGTTGTTGTTGTTTATTTGTTCAGAGTATGACAGGTAGAAGTTGTTGTTGTTGTTGTTGTTGTTTTTATACATGTTGCATTTATGGTTGTTGTTGTTGTTTGTTGTTGTAGAAGTTGTTGCATTTGTCGTCAGTTGACCTGACGACAAAGTGGGGAAAAAAGTCAGAAAACGTCGCATTAGCCCAAGGACAACGAGTTTTATTTTTATTTTTTTTTTCTTATTATTTGAATTTCTTTTGTTTCGAATTTTGAATTTTGTTTGAATTTTCGATATCATCATTTTTTTATCGGTGGAAATTTATCGGAAAAATATCGTTAATATTTCGCAAGCATTTTTTGCATCAAATAAAATATTTGTATTTATTTTGAAATTTTATTAAATTTTAATTTTTATATAATTTTAATTTTTATTTATATTTATATTTATATTTAATTTTTTTTTTTATATTAATTTTTATTATTAAAAAATATAATGCAAATCTTAAGTGTTTTTTTTATTATCGATTTCTGTTTTTTTTTTTTTTTTTTTTGGATTTTCATATTTTAACTTTTAATTTAACTTTGGACTTATTTAATTTTGTGTTCGAATTACAATTTAAGAAGTGCCCTGCGTACATAAGAATAAGTCTACTTTGAGTGGAAGGCTCTGAGGATACCCCGACGTGGGGAGAACAAGAGATTTTGGAAAAAGAAAAATAATTTTGTTATCGTTTGTTGTTTTTTTGTTTTTTTTTATTTAATTTGGAAATTTGTAATTTGCAAGTGAAAAAAATTGATTTCTTTTTTGATTGTTCGATCGTCGCGTCGACATTTCAATAGCTTCGATCTCATCGATCCCTGGATTCCCAGCGATCGCCGCGATCTCATTTATCGATTTCTGGAACCTCATCAATTGCCGCGATCTCATCGATCTCTTTGATCTTCTCTGATCTTCTCTGATCTCAACTGATCTGATCTAATGTGATCTAAGGCTGGCTGCAGCTCGAGGCTGTGTGTGTGTGTGTATAAGTGTGTGTGCGGGTCGGATAAGGGCGTTGGGGACGAGGACGAGGTGGTGGTTGGTGGTTGGTGGTTGGTGCGGTATTCGAACTGCAGTCACAGTCACCGTCAATCACATGTGTGTGCGTGTGTGTGAGTGTGTAAGTTAATACGACCCTGGAAACTATCGATGCTCATCGTGGAAAGAAAAGTTATTCGCAATTTTGGAAATTCTGAAAATTGTATTTTCTTTTTTTTCGTTTTTCGTTTTTTGTATTTTCATTCATTGAATTTGAATTTAAATTTGAATTTGAATTTAAATTGAGTTTTTTTTGTTTTTACTTTTTTGTTTTTTAATTTATTGTTGCTGTGGTTGTTGTTGTTTTTTGGTTTTGTTGTTGTTGTTGTTGTTATTATTATTGTTGTAATTTTAGCTGTTTGTTGTTTGTTGTTTTGTTTTTGTAGTTGGTTTTGTTTTTGTTGTTGTTGTTGTTGTTATAGGTTGCACGCGTTACCGTTGTGAGCGGAGTGTGTGGCAATTTACAAAGAGGAATAGGAAATCAAAACGTAAAAGGTACAGAGCCGTGTGTGTGCGGATGTGTGTGTGTGCGTGTGGGTGTGTGTGCCTGTGTGCCTGTGTCCTGTGTGCCTTGGGCTCAATCACTTGTTGTGTCTTGTGCGTGTTTGTATCTATATACGTGTGATTCTATGCGTGTGTATGTGTGTGTGTCTGTGTGTTAAACACCATCACCATAAAATTTCTTAGCATCGATCATTTTTGTTGTTGTTGTTGTTGTAGCGTTCATCATATATTCATTTGTTGTTGTTGTTGTTGCTGTTGTTGTATTGATGTGTGGAACTACTACTGTGTGTGTATTCGCTGGGCGCTTGTGTGTATACTTGTGTGTACGTGTGTGTGCGGGGGTGTGTCACTTAAATAAAGGACTAAAAATAAACCATTTCCAAATTTTCCATTTCTCAATAATTAATTAATCATTTTCATTATGTCCACCATTTTCTTTATCATCATCATCATCATCATCATCATCATCCTTATCACCATTATCTTCATCTTCATCTTCATCATTATCTTTATTATATACTCCATCATCATCATCATAATCATCATCATCATTATCATCAACATTTTATCAGTTCCTACGGCGAAGACCTTTCAATTCTGAAGTTCGTATTTTACAATCTGAAGGTTTATATTTTTTTTTGTTTTATATTTTGAGTGATTTTTTGTAGGTTTTTTAATTGATATTAGTTTTTGGATTTTTTAGGGGATTTCTGTTATTGTTGCTGTGGTTCTCATTGGGAGTATTATAATATTTAGTATTAAGTTCAAATGGGTTCCAACTTTACAAAAAGATCATACAAATGGAGGCTTCCTGATCAAAACAATTGCACAGCGAAATTAAAATTGAAAACCAAAATTGAAATTGAAAGTTGAAATTGAAAGTTGAAATTGAAAATTGAAATTGAAAGTTGAAATTGAAAATTAAAATTGAAAAAAAATTGAAAGTTGAGAATTAAAATTTAAATTCAAAATTCGAAATTGAAACAAAAAATTGAAACAAAAAATTAATACAAAATATTGAAGCAAAAAGTTGAATCAAAAAATTGAAACTAAATATTACAATTGAAAATTGTAGATTGAAATTGAAAATCAAAATTAAAAATTGAAACTGAATATTAAAATTGAAACTAAAAATTGAAATTGAATTAAAAATTGAAAATTAAAATGAATAATTTTATATTTTAAATTCAATTGAAGAAAGTAGTATAATTAACTCAAAATTAATCAATAGGTTAGCCTATCGACTGTCGAATCGATTGCACTTCAATTGAGGAGAGCAAAGAAATAATCGAAAAGCAAAAATAGTCACAGAAGGGAATGTCAAATGTATTTATGGTTAATCGATAGGATCAAAGGATTGCTGGATGTATCGACAGCTATCGATTGCATATTTATTCGGATGGGAGAATGTGTTATCGATTGTTTGGTGCTGTGCAAATTGTTTTTGTTTATTTTTTAATTCTCTGATTGTGGATACAGTCAATTATTGAAGTCAATTATTTGAGTCAATTATAAATTCGATTAATCGCATATTCGATTGCCAATATCGTGGGGGAGGGTTGGGAGAACAAGGTGCTTAATAACTAAACTTTGTTTTTGTTATTGTTGTTTTTTATATAAATATATATAATTATATATAGGATATTTGTAATTTACATAATCGCTTAAGACTTTACCAATTCATAAACTTAAAATTAGTCAATTTTGTCGTGTTTCCAATAAAATTTTAATTAAATGCTAAGCTGCTGTGATTAGATGTATATGTGTATGTATATGTATATGTAAATGTATGGCTATTGATGTATGCATGTGTGTGCGTGTGTGTATATGTTGTGTGTACTGGCGTATGCGTATGTGTTATCGATTAGAAAAAACATAGCAACAAATATACATATATAAAGAGCGGAGTTTAAAGCGTTTCGATCATCGATTTTTTTTTTGTTTTATACGTGAATGTGTTTTCCGTTCAGCCAATGTAAATTGTAATTTGTAATTAATTAATTTGTAATTTGTAATTTGTAATTTGTAATTTGTAATTAATTAATTTGTAATTTGTAGTTTGTAATTAATTAATTTGTAATTTATAATTATAAATAATAACTAAGAGCTTTTCTGTGTGTACTTTCCTCCAATGTGTGGGGAGCAAACGTTAAGTAAAGCACGAGACTTGCAATTTTAAATTTAATTTTAATTATAATTTTAATTATAATTATAATTATAATTGTAATTTTAATTTTAATTATAATTGTATTTGTATTTGTATTATGTAATTGTATATGTATTTTGTATTTTTGTATTTGTTTTTTTTGTGTGTTTGTTTTGTATTTGTTTTTGTATTTGCTTTTTTTTGTGTTTGTTTTTGTATTTGTTTTTGTATTTGTATTTGTATTTGTTATTGTATTTGTTTTGTGTTTGATCATCTTTGATTTTAAGGCTAGATTTTCTGATGCTGCTTGTACCTCTCTTAGACTATATAGAGCTATATATTCAGTCGTTTATCGGTTGGAATACTATATAGCTATATATCTGTGTGATAATGGGGGAGTTCTCAGTGAGATCGGTTAGTATTATTGGAAAGTAGATACATTTAAAGGCATTAGTAATTTTTGAAGTTAGTTTTTCATTTTCTTTTTCATTTGCAGTTAGAGATTTTTGAATGCGTGTATGTGAGAGTGTGTGTATGTGTGTTGCTGTGTATGTGTATGATAGATTGTGGGCTGTAATAATTAGTATTGAGCTTGAGCGCCTTTATCTCTGTATGTGTGTGTGTGTGTGTGAAGTTCTTAGGGACTTTTTGGAAATTTTTGCTAATTTCTAATTAAAGGCACAACCCACTGGGTGTGTATCTTTGTTGTGTGCTTGTGTGTGAGTGCGCTGAAGTTTTCTAACTTAAAAAGAGGCGGAACCAGGACCATTGTGTATGGGTGTGTGGTTGTAGTGTGCGTGTGTTTTCGCCTTAAAATTATGCACCCTTTATGCGTTTTTCTTTCAGTGTAAAAATGTGCGTTTCTTTTTATATCTATAGATATATGTGTGTGTGTGTTTGTGTGTGTGTGTGTGGGAGAGAGAGTGAAAGAGTGTAAAGGTGTGTGTTTCATGTGAAACATATGTAAACAAATGCCAATTGTTGATGTTTTTTTTTTGAAGTTCAAATCTTTGTATTGATTTTCACATTTCTGTTTCCGCATTCGCGATTCGCAATAATCATTAAGTTGCTAATTTTGTTATTATTATCATTGTTGTTGTTGTTGTTGTTGTTTTTTTTTATTGCCAATTTATGAGTTTACCAATTAGCCAATAAGCCAACCCAATTGGCCCTAAGGCTCGAAACTCGAGCGTTGCTGCTGCTGCTCTTCCCAAAGGTTTGCCTTTGAGGACAATCGAAAGGGGGGGCACGAGGTCGCTGCTAATACAGAGGGGTGGGAGGTTTTTGGGGGGGGTTTCACAAGATCGCGCTTAGTTATCGTATATATATGTATATCGGGGTGTAATTGTATATATCATCAGGATTCTTATGATGAAATGTTTAAGAGGAATTTCGGAACATTTTCCTTCACACATATGCATAACTGTGTGTGTGCGTGTGTGAGTGTGTGTGAAAAGAGATGTGTATAGAAAACAAAATTCATGAGATGCACTTAAGTTTTCCTTCCCATTTGAGGACATTTTCTCAATAATTTTGAAGCCATATTTTTGAAAATAAAAATTTTTTTAAATCGAAATAAAAAGTGAAAAAATTGAATAAAATTTTTTGTTAATATTTTAAGGATTTTAAGCAATTAAAAATAAAGGACACATTAAAAATGTTGCAATTTATATATTTTTGAAATTGATTTTGGTATTTGTATTTTTGTTTTTTTTTTTTTTGGTATTTTTAAAGTATAAATTTAGTATTGGGTATTTTTTAATGCAAAACACATTTATACGTATACGTAAAGCTTTTCTTTTGCTTTTGCTGTTTATGACAATTTTTGTGGGCAGGGGGGAAGAATGAACGGATGTGGATGAAGGGTGGATGGTGAAGGGTGGAGGGAGGGCGTGGCATTTTCGTAGACTGAGAGGAAGGAAAATGTAATGAATGGATACTTTTGCTTGGAGAATTTTGTAATTTATTGATGGGTATTTTTTTTGATATTTTTTTTTGGGTATATTTTTGGGTATGTTTTTGGGGTATGTTTTTTGGTATATACTTAGTTTTAGACACAAGCACGACGACGTACAAAATAGTAAATAAAAAATTCAGTACATAATTTATATATAAGGATATATTCGATCGATCTTATAATGCGTTGCATTTTACACAAAAATAACGAAAGAAATTGTACACCAAAAAAATTGGGGGTTCCTTTGCAAAAGTGTAAGTAATGTTGTTGTTGTTGGAAATGTGAAATTTAATAAAATAATTACAAATTTTAAAATTTTAATTTAAAGAATTTTGAAATTAAAAAATTTTTGATATATCAAAAAATTGAGTAAAAACAAAAGTCAACAACAAATCAAAAATGTAAGCTACAAAAGTTTTCGTAAGGCTTCAAAGGGAATTGCGAGGCGTTACGTAACGTTAAGTCGCATTACGTAAGAGAAGGCGCAAGGCATGGATTAATCGATTCTCTTTATATCAAAATATTATCGTGCTATCGACTCATCGAAATGGCAATCGCTTTCCTTTTGTCGTGCCTTTCAAATGAATGCAGAAAAAAAGACATAAAGAAAACGATAAAAAATTTACATCAAAGACGAAATCACAAATTGGACAAGAAACAGAAACGCAAACAAAGAAACAAATAATAAGTTATTTAAAATGTTTACATATATCGATATATACATATATATCGATAGATATCGATAAATACATATTTTGGTATATATGAGTGTATAATAAGTTGATAATTGGAGGCATTTGATAATTGGCATGGCATGTGTAATTACGTGTGTGTGTCTGTGTGTGTTTATATGAGTGTAGGTGTGTGTGTGTGTGTAGCTGGTAATTGGTTGCACATTTGCTGATGGTAAGTTGATTATTGCTTTTGAATACGAATACAAAATTAGCACACAAATAACGAATAAAACGAAACTAAAACGAACAAAATGGACGGCGATAACTGAGTAATTAAAACAGAAAAAAAAACAAAAAAAAATTATTAATTAACGTGTACGAAACAAATAACGGAAAATATATATTTTCATTTGTTTAACTCTTCTTCATCTTTTTATCTATATCTTTATCTATTTGCTATAAATGAAAGACTAGCTATAAATTCGGATTCTTGATTCGAATTCTGATTCGAGATCAGGCTCAATATCGAATATCGAATATCGTATATTGAATATCGTATATTGAATATCGTATATTGAATATCGTTTTTCGAATATCGTATATTGAATACGTATATTGAAAACGATTCCTTCATCTATCTTCATATGTTGGTTTATTTGTTTAGCGGTTCGTGTATGAGATAGACAAAGACGGAGAGTGACATAGATAGATAGAGAGAGAAAAAGAGAAATAGAGAGAGAGCGAGATAGAGAGATTGTGTGTGACATATTGAGAGAGCGAAATAGTGGCAAAGAGATATTGAGAGTTTGAGAGAGATAGAGAGAGCGAGCGAGAGCGAGAATCGAATGTGGCATTTGTGATATATTAGGTATATATATCGCTGATTCTGATTAACATGTGTGGACATGAAGTAAGCCAAATGAACTCGAAGACTTTATTAAAAAAAACAAAAAAAAAAAAAAAATTTGGAACTAAATCAAAAAAAAAAAAAAAGAAAAAAAAAACATCTAATAAAAATAAATAACACACAAAAACACACACCCTGTGGCAAGTGCCACAGGCAACGAGCACTGAACCAACTGAATTTCTAGTCGGAATTCCTATTGGGAGCATAATTAGGCCGCTAATAGAGCGGACATCCAATCCCAGCGAATCTGTGGCAGAGATGAGCTGCGGCTGGTTGGGAGGAGGAGGGATGACTGGTCGCCATAGTGAGGCTAAACTTTAATTGAAATTTTTGCCGGCTTCTAATCGCAGAGCCTGGAAGTGTTTTAATGCTTGCCACATTTTCAGTTCGTAAATCACGTGCTACGCGCGCGAACTCATGTTCGCGGTGACAATGAAGAGTCGCATAATTAACGCTCATCTCGATGGAAACCACCAAATGTTGGGGCATGCCACAAAGCCGCAAAGCTTTTACAAACTGCTTTTTAGTGTATAAAATCACACACACATACACACACTCACACACACACACATACGCGCACGCACAATGTGCGGAAAATTCGTGCGGAGTGGGGCGGAAATTGTTGCGGACGAACCGCAAAATAACAGCGCGTCAATTAAAATGTACGCCACATATTCAAAGGGTTGCCTCACAGTACACACACATACACACATGCACGCACACGCACACGCACACACAGAGAGGGGAAAGTTTGTGCTTTGCTAAACATTTTGCGGCCAAGCAGCCACACTGTGAATGCGTGTAAGTGTGACCATAGTTAATTAGTTTTGCGGCCTACGTACACAAGGATTTGTTGGGTTCAGTGTTCGCTGCGCTTGGGGCTAGGCTAGCTTGCCTTAAGGTTCGTGTCTCGGCTAAAATTGATCATTTTTATTTCGATCGCTAATTAATTATTATTTTTTTTTTAACACGATCGCGAGTTCATTATCGGCGTCTCTATGATCATTCTCATCTTTTTCTTCATTATCATCGTCTTTATCATCATCTTCATCATTATCATCTTCATCTTCATCATCAGCTGGCGGTTTGTTATACATATGATTTTAACGGCTTACTAAAAATATGGCCTAAACTCGTTCTTCACTTTAACTGTGTTTTTCTTTTTTTTTAAGCTATTGCATAATTTTTATTGTATTATTATATTTATTGTTTTTTTTTTTTTTTGTGTGTGACGGAAATAAATGAAAACATTTACCATCGAAACAATCAAACAAGAAAGAAATTTATACACTTTTGTTAGACGACTTGAAGATGCAATGCAAACAAATAAAAAAAAAAAAATAATTATTTATTGCATAAAAAAATGAAGAAATTTCTATATAAAAATCATAATTTATATTTTTACTTAAATTTTTTTTTTCTGTATTTTTGGGTTTTAGTATTTTCTTTTTCTTTTTCTTTGTGTGTGTGTGTTTTTGCAATTCTAATGGGGTGGGGGAAGGATGGGCGGGTCTAAGGCTAAGGGAGTCCAGAGCTTGAAATAGGCTAAGATCTAGTATATATCTGGTATATAAATTACTAATACTATATATGGGTATATATGCATTAGTTTCAAATATCAGTATATATACCATATAACTGGCTGTGCTGGACCCACTTTGGCCATAGACTCTGGTATTTTTTGTATGTACTTTCTTGGATTTACTTCTCTTTTCAAATCAAAAACTAAAGTTAAATGACAGAAATAATCAGAATGAAATAATCATATATATATTTATATGAGATATATGTATATTTGTGTGGATAATAAATAAACCAAAAGTTAAATCAAAGTCAAAATAACACACATATATAGCCGATCTATATGCGTGTACGCATTTTACTTATGTGGGGGATGTTTTCAAGTAAAACAAATGATACAGACACATTTCTTGAACGTTCAAATATTATTTCGATTTCTATATTCTTTTCGTATTTGGTATTTGGTATTATTTTTGGTAGTTTTTTACTTTGGTTGGGGTAATTGTTCTGGTTTCTTTTTATTATTGATAAATTCATATAAATTTTTTTTCTCTATATTTTTTCTTATTTTTTTCTTATTTTTTTTTTTTGGTATTTTTTTTTTTTTTGGTATTTGCATTTGATGTAAAAAATGTAATAATGAGCTTTTGAGCGCAAATAGAGCGAAACAATAGAGTAAATAGAGAAATGCTTGGACTCACCTTGGGGAGAGACTGCCAGTTCGCCAGGTTGTTGCAATTGTGTGTTGAGACCTGTTGTTGTTTGTGTTTTTGTTTTTGTTGTTGTTGTTGTTGTTGTTGATTTTGGATTTGATTTTGATTTTAATTTAGATTTTAATTTTGATTGAAATTTAGATATTGATTTTGTTATTTGATATTGATATTGGTTTTGGTTTGTTGTTGGTTTATTGTTGATTTTGGTTGAATTATTTGATTGGGTGTTTGTTTGGTATTTTATTTATTGTTTTGGTTTTTGGAAGGATCGCAGGGGAGAGCAAGAAATGTTTTGTTTTGGTATTTATTTTTATTTTTTTTTGGATAGAGAAGAAGAAGAGAATTATGCCGATATATATCGTTAGTTAGTACAAGAGAATTAAACAATGATTTTATTTCAGTGAATGGAAACGTAAAAAAAATAAAAAAAGGAAAAAATATACTAATTACGTATACGCACCAAGCAAGGCCGGATGATCGAGATTGCTCATCGGAAAGTTGAATGCGGCACCTGGAAACAACTTGCTATCGGCCGGTGACATTATGAACGATTGGGCGATATGGTGGGAGGCTAGATTATCGCCCATCTCATCATCATTACCCGAGCTGCAATACACACACAAACACATACACATTAGTATAGACTTTCGATGAATCGATAATTTGAACTTACCTCAAGGAGCCTTTACCGCCATCACCGCTGCTGGAGCGATTGGCATCGTGTTCGCCGGTCGAATCGTTGCTGTGCTCATCATTGGCATTGGCATTGGCATTGGCATTGTTATTGGAGCAGACGAGCTCCATGGGCTCTGACTTGACATCATCGACGCCGCGTGCCAATGGCGAAGGTGTTAGGCTGCCGAGTTTATCACTGATGGAAATGCCATTGCCGTTGCCATTGGTGTTGCCGTTGCCAGAGTTGCCAGCGTTTCCGTTGCCAGTGGGTCCATTGCCTAAGCGGTAAAATAATTAATTAATTTTATAAATATAATTTAAATATTTAACTCATTATTAGAATTATTATGTTTTGTACATTATTTAAATGAACACGGAATAAACACGAAATGAACAAGGAATGAACATGGAATGAACAAGGAATGAACAAGGAAAGAACAAGGAATGAATAAGGAATGAACATAGGATGAATTAGAAATGAACAAATAATGAACAAGGCATGAACCATGACTAAGCAGTGTAACAGGCAAGGAATAAACAGAAAATAAGCCGGGAATGAAAAAATGAACAACGAATGAATTACAAATTGAATAAATGAATATATTCAGTGATTCATCTAATGAACAATGAATATATCCTGCCTAGGCTACCACCTGGAGACACTTACGTTTCTCCTCCTTGAGGGGCGGTGTGTTGTTGTTGTTATGGTGTTTGATCGTACTGAAATCAGCTGGGGTCTGTTGGGGCGAGGCGCTGCGGGCGTGTAGCTGCAAGTCCGGACTGTTGTTGTTACTGTTGGGAAGGCCATTGTCAACGCTGCGCAAACGCTTTAGAGCATTGGACGTCTCCTCGACGGCGGCGCTGCTGCGCAACATAGCCATACGCTTGAGCAGATGATGTGACACCTGGGGCACCTGTGGGGGCTGTGGTGGCGGCGAACCAGCGCCCTGGCGATTACCAAACAATGTACCAGCTCCATCATCATGCAATGAGCCATGATGTGGATGTGAATTGTGAGGCGGGCGAATGCCAGCATTTGCCAAGTTCTGTATCTGTGCCAAGTGCTACAAGTATTTAAATGAGAGTTAATCAAATTAAGTATAATTGAAGGCTTCACTGTACTTACGCTGTGCGTATCCTCGGCCTGTTGCTGTGTTAGACCAGAGACGCGCAGCACCTCAGCGGTCTTCAAAAAGGACTGCAAAGACTTCTGATGCACATTGACTTCTCCGTGATAAATGAATTCGACCAGCGAGTGCAAATCCATGAAATTGACATCTTGCAGTAATATGACGGGATGTTTGCAGGGTGTGCTCTATAAAAAGAAATTCAGGATTAATTTACAAGCAGTCATAAAATAAAATAAGGATATAAAAAGTGTCAACTGTACTTTACTGGCATCCGAATGCTGATCATGATAAACGCAGTCAACTTAAAGGTAACTCATAAAAAGAGAGCGGATTTTTCTATTGATAGATTCTTCGTTTCAAATGAGCCCTAAAGTATTTCTCACGAAACTGTACCTTATTGTCTGATCATGAATTGTGCGCCGCTGATCACGAAAAGCCCCAGTGCGGCCAACTTAATTGCCCACTGTTCAAAGATCATCATCAATTCAATGTCATAGGCGTCAGTTTGTTCTTTGCAAACATTTGACGCATGTCCCCCTTCAGTCATGTTTGTGTGTTACACACACACACACACACACGCATAGTACACACACTCTTATGGCTGACCCCATTTTATTGCTTATCCTAACCAGTCACATTTTTGCAGTCTGCAGTCTGCAGTCTTCAGTCTACAGTCTACAGTCTACAGTCTACAGTCTACAGTCTTGTGTCTTTAGTTTGCAGTCTCCGGTTTTATGGTGAGACGTGTGTGTATATGACTGTGTATCTGTGTGCGTGTGTGTGTGTGTATAAATTTCACTTTATCATCAAGTGGCAATTCAACAAAGGGCGCGCTTCGCTCGTAGAAATTGGGTCAAGTCTCAGAGTCTTTGTTATTATTTCGATTTTCAAGCGAATGCATCCCCAGCCTCAGCTTCATGCACATGGATTTCATATCCCCAGGCAGGCAACCATGTGTGTGAATGCAAGTGTATGCATGCGTGTGTGTGTGTGTGTGTGTGTGTGTGTATGCATCGATGAACAGACAAATATACAGTTTACTTGTCACTTTGCCTTATTTACTTGCGTTTGCAATTTATTTGCACATTTGCAGATGCGTTTTAATATGTACACACACACACACACACACGCACACACACACACGCACACATACACACACACATGTATGTATACTTGTATGCGTGTGCGTGCAAAGGCAGCGGCAGATTGTGAAATTGAGGTCAAGAAGGTGATCAGTCGGTGATCAACTGAACGAAGAGCAGCAGCAACAAAATAACTTGATTGCCCAATCAACGGCAAAGGGAGAGCAACACAAAGGAGAGAGAGAAAGAAAGAGAGGGAGAGAGAGAGAGAGAGAAGGAATTGAGTGAAATAGAGTGCAGCAGAGAGGAATGAAGAATAAAGAAGGAGGGCAGCAACAGAGATAAAGATTTTTCAAAAGGGTCTCTTCGTCGCTTTCTCTAAGCACTCACAATTGCAACGGCGCAACGGCGTCAAATTTGAGCTTTGCTGCGTAAACTGTACCTGCAAAGCTATCGATAATTATCGATGGCGAAACTAAGAGACTTAAAAGTGAATTAATCATTGTTTAATAATTGAAATGCAAAGTCAAAATCTAACTAAATCTTTTCTGGGTTCCTTGCAAGTTTTTACTTTTCGCCCATCTCTAGACTGGAAAGCTCTTCCCATCTCTAGTCTGCAGCCGCCCTTCCCATCTCTAGTCAGCAGCCGCTCTTCCCATCTCTAGTTGCCTTCTTTTGCAGCTGTCGAAATGTTGGCAACTCTGTTTTGGATGCAAATTGCGAATTGTGAATGCAAATGAAGCTGATGATGGAAATCAGGCAACAAAATGTTGCATCTACTCAAGGACTAAGTAGGCGTTACGCTTGTAGCGGCCAGTTTTTAGTTTTGGTAACAGTTACAGTTACAGTTACAGCTGCACCTATACTCTGACAGTTGTAGTTACAGTTACAGTTACATTGACAGTTACCGTTACATTAATAGCTACAGTTTGCAGTCACAGCTACAGTCACATTCACAGTCACAGTCACAGTCACAGTCAGAGTCACAGTCGCAGCTGTGAATGCAAGTTGAATGAAAGCCAAAATGCTTTTAGGAGCGCTTAACGCCTTTTTTTTGTTCGCAGATGTTTTATTTTTTTACTGCTGTTGTTGTTGTTTTTTACTGCTGCTGTTGTTGTTGTTTTTTTACTGCTGCTGTTGTTGTTGCTGCTGCTGTTTGAAAGGACTCTTTGCAGTTTTACACCTAATTAAAATAATGCGCTGCAGTTAATTAAATATTAATGCATAGGCACAAGGCACAAGGCACAAGGCGTACATAAAAACAGAATCGCAGCCAAAGTGTCGCCAAAAGCGGAGCGGAGCTGCCCCACCCTTCGACCCAATGCCCCCCCCCCCCTCCCCCACCCCACAGAGACGTAATCGTTGTAGCCGGACTTTTGGGTTGCATGTCTGTTTGTATTGTTATTGTTGTTGTTATTATTCCAGTTGTTGTTGTTATTCCAGTTGTTGTTGCTGTTGCTGTTGCTGTTGCTGTTGCTGTTGCTGTTGTTGTTGTTGTTGTTCCTGTTGTATGTATTTCAAATTGAATTTACAAACTTTCTGCCGACTCGTATTGTTGCACTGCCAACAAAGTTTTTTGTATCCTCGTACTAATTTCTTGGTATATAATTATTTTAGCATTCTTCCTCTTCTTCTTCTTCTTCTACTGCTCTCTTTTTTGTGCTTTCTCCTTGTCGTGTCTTCTTCACCCCACGCCCCACTCCCCCTCTCTGGCCAACCGTTCACATTGTTGCATTTGCAGTTTTTTGTCCGCTTTGCATTTAGTTGGCCTTTTTAACAAATTAAATGCCGACTTTCTGTTGTTCGCAATTTTGTTTGGGTCTTCATTATCATAGCGCACCCCGCACCCCACACTACCACCCCTTGACTGCCTGGCACGCCCCCTCTGCCATTACATTTGGGCAAAAGTTTGCAATTTATTGGCCGGACAGCTTGTAAACTGACGCACAACTTGCCCTGTAGGTGGTGCCCGGTGTCCTGTACGCAATCTGAGCGGTGGCGGGGCAGGGTTGATGGGTGAACGGGGGATGGGTGTTTGGTAATGGAGGAGGTACTTCATCTACTCATTTTCTATGTTACGAACGCAAGTTCCAAGTATGGCAAACCATTAGAAGCGCATTGGCAAAGGCTTCCCACTCGTCCTACCTTCATCTTCGCCCTCTTTCCCTCTTTCCCTCTCTCCTCCCTCTCCCTCTCCCACTCCCTTTCTATTTTTCGCTACTTCCTCTATTGTCCATCTTTTTCTTTTTATTTCCGCTCTCATAACAATTTCTGCATTACTTTTCCAAAGAAAATTATGAAATTCCCATCGATGCGCACTTTTCCTTGACGTCGCGGCTATCGATGTCCTTTTTACTTTATAGAAGCTCTCCTTCTGTTTATCTAATATAACGGTTTTTCTATTCTACAGAACAATGACTTTTCAATATATATATATATATAGATATATAGAGAGAGATACGAATGGCAGCCAGAAGGCAACTTTGGAAAAATATTAAGGTTTTTCTTCTCCTTTGGCTTTCAAAAGTTTCCCGCATTGAGTTTTTCTTTTTGTTGTTGCTTTTTGCGTCTATAATTTACAAGGAAAATGAAACGAAGTTTTCTATCATGTTAACAAATCACGTCGAGAGAAAATATTTACAGCCACAGCCATACACACACACACACACACACACACACACTGACACTCAAAGCATTGCAAATAAAACTAAGAACTGAGAAGTTTGTAATTTATATAATTTCTGCTGCAATGGCAACGGCAATGCCAAAGGTAGCGGTAACTGTAATGGTAATTGTAACGTTAACGGTAACTGTAACTGTAACTATAAATGTAACTATAACGGCAACTATAAGTGTAACGGTAAAAAGGCACACCACTAACCCAAACCCCTAACTGCAACCACTAATCAATCCACTAACGAAGCCACTAACCAACTATCCCAAGACTGCTCCAACCCCCCCACCCCCATTCTCTCCACTAACCATAACCCTTACCTCTTAGCTCTTACCTTCATTCTACTTTCAGCCAGCACTCCAACCCCTCACCAACCCGCGCCAACCCAGCAACTGACGCCAATGACAGCTCAAACAATGCAAATGCCAAAGTTTCGGGCGGCTGGTGTGGACTTTGGGATGGGGCCAGGATGGAAGGGGTAGAAGACGCAAGGAGGGGCTGTTGGTCTGGGGAGGGGCTGGGAAGAATTGGCCACGTCTCGAGGCACTGCTAAAAACCGCAATTGCGTGCAAATATTTTCAATGCAGTCACAAGTTTTAGCGGGCACCGAGACTCCCATAATTTTAATGTCATAATAAATATGAAAAATAAAAAATAAAAAATATAAAAAAAATCAAAAAACTATGAAAAAAAAACTATGACAAAAAAAAGACGTAACTAAGAAAAAAAATAAAACTACAGCTCTGACTTTATATTTGCCCCCTGCCCCCCGGGTGTAAAGTTGCTCCTTGACTTTAGCTTTACCTGCTGCTGCCTGTAAGCAAGGGGAAGGGCAATGGAAGAGTGGGGAAGAGGAAGGGAGGGTAAATTAGCATTAAACTCAGGCGATCCTAGAGCCCAGCTATTTAGATAGACGCGTCCTTAGGCCTGCATGCGGCATATGGCAAAAAAAATGCCATTAGACGAGCAGTTAAATACCTTAAACGCTTCTGTTATAAATCGATAACATTTCGATAAATTAAAGAAATGAAAACACAAACTCTTTATGTCCAAATATCAATTCTAACTCACAAGCATAGCTTTACTTATCGATATATTAATTTAACATTTAAAAACATTATCGATTATTTATCGATAAATAGCAAAACTGAATGAACCTCAACATTATTTACATTCCCCTGCATTTCCTCTTTCCCTTTAAAAGTTTAGCTTCATCAAATTTATCTCTAACTTATCGATACACGTTTTATATAGAGAATATAAAACCTATCGATAGCTTTTCGATCGAAATAAGCGTCTAAATTACTTACATCTTCCATGCATTTTCCCTTCCTCTTCAAAAGTTGCACAATTCAATTTCCCATAATTGAACTCAATCAAATTCACATATCGATATATCACTTCGATAGGCAGCTATCAGCTAATCAGCTAACGGTACATCCTCAGCCAACTTCAACGTAAGCAAATGCCAACTGTTAACTTGGCCAGAAACAATTGCCTGATTTGAAACCGTCACAAAGCGAATTTCACCTGCCGCAACGAGTCGTCGCATCGCCCCCCATCCCTTATGCCCCTTCCGACCTCATCCTCCCAACCGTCTTCTCAGGACTCGCGTTCCTGCCACAGTCTAGCTTCAACATTTGGCGTGTTGTCGTCTGCTCTGCCATTGTTGTTATTACTGCCGTCGTGCGCAACTAAATAAATTAAAATGCAAACAGAACGCAACCTAACCCAATCCCCCTACTCCTTCCCCCTTATCGAACCCTACTCACCCCACACTGTTACCATTCTTAATGCAATATTTTAGCTAAAAGCACAAAATATAAGTAACTGTTTACCAAACAACAGCTAAAAACTTCGTCTTCGCCTTCGCAGTTTTACACCACGAGCACGAGACTGAGAGACGTTGCGGTGCTGCCCCTCCCCCTGTGCCCCTCTGCCCCTCTTTCCATCTTTCTATACAACTAACTTCTATACCACATAGACTATAATATACCAATACATATATACACATACATACATACATACATATATATATGTACATGTTCATTTTATTAATTAGACTCCATTAAAAGGCAAGTCGCAAGCGCCAGGCACAAGGTGAGCGGAGGTTTGCGATCTGTGGTAATGGAAATTTTATAGTCCAAGTATCAAGAAGTAATATAAAAACTTGGATGACTCCATATAGTACATCTATGTTGATAAGATTGTAGAATCTAAAGCTATATATATATATATTTATATATATAGAGAGAGAGAGGAAATCCTCAATTCAGTGGCAAATTCTTTGCACCCCGCACACTTCCTCAACTGCCCCTTCGCCCCTGTCATAATGATTAAAGATTTATAAATAATTAAGTTTCTAAATATTAATATTTAAAAATTTCAAGATTTATCAATATTAAGATTTATGATTTTTGAAGAATCGCACAATAAATAACGACGCTTCAATAATCGAAAACCTGAACAATTTCGACCCACGCTGCGTATACGTAATGCGCGCTATGAAATATGAGTTGAATCTGTGCGCAGATACAGGCACATATATGCAGCCATATATATCACGATTTATATATATATACAGAAATATCTGTTAGTGTAGAGGGACTTATAAATAACTCACAGAAGAAACAGGATGCATAAAAAAGAAGCCTCACATCTGCAGCGACTGCTGAGGCACATGTGTTCCCTGTATATATCGGAGCTCTGAGATCGAAGCAGTCGCTATGATCGCATGTTCCAGAACTGAGTAGGTCAGGAGTAAAAAAAAGAGAAAAAAAAAATGGGTTCTACGTGCTTCATAAAAATATTACAGCTCCAAAAATAAATTGATTTTTGCAGCTTTAATCTTTCCGTCAGCAAAAACTTCCCCCAAGACATCATCATCTGTTTCTTTTTATAAGGTTGAGCATGAGATTTGGGATCCAAAGGAAACACCAACTCAACGAATTCGTAGCTTTAATTATGTTTATGCCATGAAGTTCATGAACTGCTGCTTTTTATTGGAAAAACGTTAAGTTGGCTGTGGCTAAAGGTGAATCGAAAGCCACCACAAGTCAAGTAGTCATAGACCGTCGTTAAGTTGACTGCCGTTGCTTACATAAATGTAGCAATGTTTATGCGATGAAATGTCATTTACTCAAAATCTAACTTAAAATTGTGAATGACGTTAAGTTGACGGCTGTTACTTAGAATTGAGAGAAGTCTCACGTTTATGCGGGAGACTCATGATTACAAAGAGTGAGTAATCATCTATGGCAGACCCAAGAAAACATAACTGCGTTGACACGTTGCAATTCATGATCAGTGGATATATTTGAAAATTTTTACTTTTCGATCAAAATGATTGATACGCGTTTGATTGGAGAAAAAATGGAATCATTTTGATCACTCACCTTCAACAGATCGCGGAAGTAGGGGCTGCAGGCGGACAGCACCACACGGTGGGCCTTTATGCTACGCCCCTCGCAGGCGAGCGTCACGTCCACAAAGTCCTCGTCCCCCCGAAGGTTCTCAAAGGCTGAGGTGATGCTGCTTTGGTAGTTGTTCCACCGCAGGCAGAAGTGTTGTGTATCGTCCATGTTGCTGTATGAATCTTCTTCCTCTTCCTCTTCTGGATCTAAGTTGTAATTTTGTTGCTGTTGTTGTTGTTGTTGTTCTAGTAGTAGTTGGTGTTGTTGTTGATTTTGCTGATGTTGCTGTTGTTGTTGTTGTTGTTGTTGCTTTTGTTGTTGATATATGATGTCTTGTCCGATTGTTGCTGTTTTTAGCTGCCAAGCGTTGTTGTCGTTGTTGTTATTGCGGCTGTTGCTGTTGTTGTTGATGTTGTTGTTGTTGTTATTATTATTGTTGTTATTATTATTATTGTTGTTGTTAATATTATTATTATTATTGTTGTTGTTATCGTCCTCAACCGTCGAAACAACGCTGGCTTTTTTTGTGGTCACCTTTTTACGTATTTTGGCGGCCTTTTATTGCACCGTGAAAAATAAAAATATTTTCCCTTTGTTGTTGTTGTTGGTTTTGTTGTTGTTGTTGTGGTTGCTGTGTATTATTGCTGTGCTTAACACACATACACACACACGCACGCACACACACACACAAGCTGGCAGAAGTCGTTCTGCCCGCTTTTAAAATCTTCTTGCTTTCGCCTTACTTCTCCTTTTTGTTCTTGTCCTCCTTCTTCTTCTTCTTCTTCTTTTCTTTTCTTCTTCTTTCTGATGAGCAGCCGTTTATTTACTTAAATTTATTTCACTGCAAAAAGAAAAAAAATTAAATTAATTAATTATTTACTCAATTTTGTTGTTGTTGTTGTTGTTGTTGTTAAAAAAAACTTTTATAAACTATTCCAGATAAGATTCGGTATTATTTTTAATTTACACTCAGATAGGTAAAAGCCTTGTCAGGCAATTGCGGTGAAATGAGTCTATTTATTAATATTAAGATCAAGTCCGAGCTAACCCCAAACATCTACTTAACCTTAAACTCAAAACCTTTTCTGATGATTGCATAAGCGAACAGTTAATGCATGTGCTGGCCAGAGTTGCCACCCAGCGTGCATGCTGTGAACCCTAAAAGGACGTTGTCAACTGACACAAAAAATCGATAAATTAAATGGATGACATTATAGTTAAAAAAAAAAAAAAATACAAAAATACAAATAAGAAAAAATAGAAAAAAAAATATGAGTATAAAAAAAAACAAAAACTGTATCCAAAATTGCACAATCTATTATAAGTTTTTATATATTTTTTATTGTCTCTGCTCTATGCAAATCATTCCTCTATTTTGTGTTAATAATAGATATTCATTTTTTGATTTAATTTTGATTTTGATTCCATAACCAAAAATAACTGTTCTCCTTCAAATGTAAACAATTTAATGGTAGAGATGACAGCAATAGAAATCCCAATGAATAAAATTCTCTTCTGTGAATCGAATAGAACTCGTTAAACTTGTTCCCCAATGACTCTAACTGTACTTCTTAAGTTGATTTTAATTTTGTTTAGTATTCATTCATTTCGTTTTAATATGCGTATGTGTGTGTGTGTGTGTGTGTAGAGCGGCGTACGCGGGGGTACCTCCAACTAGTTGATTTGCCAACAGCTCGACACGCCATTCCCCTCCCCTCCCCTTTCCCGTTTCTCCTTTGCACTCGTCTAGCTTTCATAGAAATGTGAAATTGATGAATAAGCATCATAAATTATAGTTTAAACACAGACAAAAAATCATATAATTCAGCGCCCTCGGCAAACAAAAAAAATAAAAATAATAATAACAATAATAATAATAAAATAAATAAAAATAAAAATAAAATAAAATGTATATAAAATAAGAAAAGATAAAAATATTATACACGCCCCTGTGTCTACTCACAAGCTCCTCGTCAAGAGGAAGAAGGGTAAAGAGAGAGGAGAAAGAGAGAGAGAGGGAGAGTGAGAAAAAGAGAGAATCATTAAATTCTGCGCATTTTCTGCTGATCTCAATTTCGAATTGTTTCGCTTTTTGAATAATGCTAAATGTTCCAAAAATTGTTAACAAATGCACTTTAAAATGTCAACCACGGCGACACTTTCTATGTCACACACACAATCGCACAATTTATAAAACGCTAACTAAGTAAGAAGCGTGAACGCGTCACAAAAAATCCAAAGAAACAATCAACGAAAAATAATTATTTCTAGTCTGTATATTTCAGTGTATTTGTGCACAAACACGTACACATACACATACACGCATACATCATGCTTGGCATACAGGGTATACAAATAAGAAACATGCATTAATTGTATTGTATGTACAATGTACATCATTCATTGACGTGTAAGTAGATGAAAGCCAAATGCGCAAGCTCATTAGCTGCACCGTTCACTCTCTCACATGTTGTACTCCTGCATTATCCTTTGCTTCATGCACAAATATACATATGTACGAATAAAATATATTGTATATTTCCTTACGCATACACGCGCTCTTAGACAGACAATAAATTGAAAATTGCCAAATATTAATGCCTTTTCACTTACACCAATTGACAGCGCATGTCATTGTCCTTGTCTTTGAAATGAAATAAGCATTGCCTCATTTTAAGTCAATTCTCTTTACGCCCGCGCTCTTACGCAGCAACGCAATAGACGAACACGAACAAAGCTGTGCTCGCAAAAAACTCACACACCCAAACCAAACCCATACATGCTACATGCCGGCGCTCAGTTCGCTGACGATGACATTGAAAGTGAAAACTATCAGATAAGTCAAGGCGTGCGAATGTGTGCGCTGCACTTTTTGGCTGTTATAAAAATAGCACGCAGGCAGCACCAATAACCATAGCCTCTATGCATATATACACGCATACATGTATGCAATCGTTTGCTGGTATTTGCTTAGAATCAAATGGCGAGCGTTTTACCCATGGGCGTATCTGCTAACTAGAGTAGGGGCTGGTCTATGCTATGACCCACTGTTTTATATAGTTGTAGATTATAAATGTAGACCTTGCCCTTATATTGATTCATATCAATTCAAATTTTTACTTTCCATCAAATAGATTTGTTTTATGTTGGTAATACGTAAACGTATGCGTAAATGTTTTTTAATAAATGTAATGATTGGGCCCCCTCGCTAAGATGCTGATACGCCCCTGTGTGCGCTTTGTTCTATGGAAATGTGAAATTGCCCAAAAAGCAGAATTTTCGCATGTTGCTGACTTACCTTCTGCTTCTGCTTCTGTTACTGCTTCTTCTTATCGCTGGGTGCTAAGCTCAGCATTCGACTAATGTATGGTTTGTATGAATGTTCGTAAGTTCATAAGTTTCAATATTAAAATATGCATATGAATATGCATGTGTATATGTGTATCCCTAATAGTTTATTATTGTTGGGAATTGATTATTTTTTGTGCAATTTGCAAATTTCTGCAAATTTCGTATAGCAAACATTTTTTTATGTTTTCTTTAAGTATTGTTGTTCTCTTCTGTTCTTTATATGTATGTACTTTTTTTTTTCTTTTCTTTATTTCTTTTTTGTGGTTTTTTCTCTTTACTTTGGTTTCAATGTTGAGGTAGAAATTTGTTGGCGTAATATGGGTAATTTAAGAAATGCTATTCACTTTGACTTGAGATCTTGGTTTTTTAATGTTAAATGCGAAGCACATCAAAACAAATAATTTATATTGTTGTATTGGAAAAAAAAATGTACACACACACGCACACACACACACGCTCACACAGATTAATCAATTACCGCACCGAACCGAACCGAACGACCGACCGAACCACGCACTTAAAAACTATTTATCTACATATGTAATTAGATATATGTGTGTAGGTGCACATTTGTGTGTGTATTGAGGATGACGTTTTATTTTTGCAAATTAAGGCTGCATTGCGCTGTTGCAGCATCCGCAGCAGGATCGCTATTAAAGCTCGGCCGCTGCAACTGCAGCTGGAAAGTTCTTAATGTCACTTTGACTACACCAATGGAACGCTGAGAACGGGAGCGCTGCGGCCAAGCAGCGTGTTTGGGCTTTTTGTTGCGTTTGATGATTGCAAGCGTAGAAACTCAACTGAATTCGTGCTAAAGAAGAAGAGAGTGCTTGACTGCCTCAGGCTGGCAGCGTCAGGCGGCAGCGCTGTCAGCAGCGCGCAGCAGCAGCAGCAGCAGCAAACAGCAACGGCGGCGATAGCGCACACAAAAAAAAAATAAAGAAGAAAAAAAAAGCGCACTGAGCAGGGACAGGGGCAGCGACAGTCGAAAGCAGACACAAAAAACTATTCACCGAAATTTTGGCAATAGCAGCAACAGCATTAAGAGTACGGGAGAGAATGAGAGAGTGGGACAACAACAAGCGTGCGCACGCTCTGTTGCGTCGTAGCTACTGCTCTGGCCAGTCTAAGTTCCCCCGTTCCCAGCCCCAAGCCCGGTCGATCGCTAGGATCGTCAGGTAGGCAGACAGGGACAGGAACGAACATACATATATATAAATATATATATGTATGTATGTATATAAAATTGTATGCATATGCACATATGTATGCTTGCATGGCTGCTCTGTGATCAGTGCGTATGTGTGTGAGTGGGAGCACAGTGAATTGAACCTGAACTTGAGTATTAGAATGTGTGCTTTTAATTCCCACCACCAACCATATGACGACTCACTTACTCACTCACACATACGCATACACATGCACATACATCAGCAGTGCAGGCAGCGGACGCACTCGCATACATACACGCACGCAGACACACACACACACACATAAAGGCAGTGCCAAAATAAAGTTTTGGCATTGTCCAGCATTAAATTTGTGACTCTCGATCTCTCACACTTTCTATCTCATTTTTGCACATACTTCTCGCTCATGCGCTTGCGCTCAGTTTATAGTATAGCCATGACTTTGTGCATAGAACAAGACTTCGTTGCGACCGACGACGTCGCAGCCGAAGTCACAGTCGCAGTAACTGCGCTAACGTTAACGTTAACGCTGACGCAGACGCAGACGCAGACGCTAACGCTTACGCTGACTAATAGCGACAAAATGGATAGGCAAAGATATATGTGTATATACATACATAGAATATAAAATACCTTTGCACACAACACACACACACACACATTTATAAAATTAACTGTACTGTGACTATGACATTTTTGGCTTGCACTCAAATTAATACATTTGAGTTTATGCAAACATACATGCATACGCATATATGTATGTGTGTATGTATGTTTAAATTTATTATTTGCATGAGAGTAAGAGGCATACTATCTAATTACCAAAACGAGCCATAACTTCCACCTATGCTTTTGTTGTTACGTATATCGCATTACAATTGCAAGTGCAGCGAAAGCATCCGTTAATTCAGTCGAAGTGGAGCCCTTGGTGGCCCCAGCCAGTTGACTGGTGGGAAAAGCTCAAGTTTCTAATGCAAGCGCCACTCTCCACATTAAATCAGAGTGCAGTATGGGGCAGCGTGTGAACGCTAACAAAGCCCAGCAGCTGTTTATACTATCAAATATGGAATATTGGAATTATATTTCGGCTCAAATTTAATCTGCTCAATGTTGTAACTAGGAATTCACTCACTCACACACACACATAAATATGGACTTATTCATTTAAATGCAGTCGAAAATATTTGTTAGGATTTAAATGTTCCTTCATACATGTTATAATGGCAAATGTGTGCATGTGTGTGTGTGTGCATGTTAGTACTTCTTTCGTTAACTACTTTCGTTCATTAATTTTTCATTTTGTTTCGTTGTATCGATTGTTGCTGCTTTTTAATTTCGTTCGCAGTCGAATTCGAAATGTATTTGATTTTTATATTGAAAAAAGAAAATAAAAAGTAAAGAAAAGAAATACAATAAAATAAGAGATCTTCGCTCGCATATTCGCAATTCGTAGTGTTTACGAACTTTCAAGGCTAAATACTACATTTTTTGTGTGTTTGCCGCAATTTCGCCACTGCCACTGCGACTGCGACTGCGAATACGAATAGGAATACGAATACAAATACAAATACAAATGCGAGTGCGGCTGCGGCTGCGGCTATGGCTGTGGCTGCGGCTGTGGCTGCTGAGCAAGAATAACCGAGAGCAAAGCCATAAGAGTAAGTGGGAGAGGGAGAGACCAAGTGCCGCTGCCTTGCTGTCTTGCTGTCTGCTGCTGCTGGTGCCAGCGGAACAGCTTTTAAAATAGTTCTAGAAAAAGTGTTTTCTCTGCGCGCGGGTTTTTTGGCACTGCAGTTTTTTTTTCTTCCATTTCACATACGCTATACCCCTTAATGGATGACTGGAAGGGTGGAATAGTTGCTTGGAAATACGAAACGAAAATTAAGAGAGACATACAACTGCACATATGCGTGTATGTGTGTGTGTGTGTAATAACTTAATGTGTCTCTCTATCTGCTTAAAAATATTACTTGGAATGCGTCTCTTTGTATTAAACGTATAAGCGCCATAGCAGTTGATCATTTTATGGGGTATTTCATAGTTGAGCTTTTCCCATTTATGCTTTCTGCAATTTCTATGTATATGTGTGAGTTCATAGCCGAATAAAGCAATTATTTGGTTGACTGCGCGCTATTGTTGGAAAAAAAAAACTTTTGAGATTAGATAGTAGTAGTTTGTTCAGTTGGAAACCGAAAAAAAACTAAATTTTATTAAACAAACACTTTCAACCAAGTGTGTGTGTGTGTGTGTGTGCGATTATGTAGTTAGTTTATTTTTTCCATTTGATTGCGCATATTTTGATATTGCAATTCTATTATCTTTCTTCTACATTTCTTTCTACTCCCAAGTTTTCGGTATTATGTTGACCTTCTCAACTCAGAGTTCAGATTACGTTTAACTGTACTTTTGATAGGCTTAGAAATGAATCAAAATTAAGTATATGATAACTAATTATTTATTAACATTTGAATTCAGGGTATTTGTCAGTCGTTCAGCTTTTTCGAAGTGCATTTTGGATTTGTTCTTCTTTCTCCGTTTTCGCTTTGACTGTTCACCATGTGTGCGGCGTTTGCTATTTTCAAGGTTAACTTTAACTGCGTTAGTTCTCTATACACTCACACGCATACACACATGCATGCAGACCCAAGCACATACACATTCATATCACTGTGTGTGTCCCTTCTTCTTCTCTATCAGTTAGCGCTTGGCAACGAGAATTCCACTTTGCGCACAGATAAGTAGCGCGCGGGTGGGGCGGACAGTAGGGCTTGCGCTTGTTTACAAAGCATCCATTGAACAAGGTCAGTCCCACCCACCCATACACACACACACACACACACACACACCCATATACACGCACTCAAACACATTGCCACTTGTTGCCGCGTGATAGAGTAAGAGAAGAAGAAGTAGGGAAAGCATGCGGCAAGAATCAAGAGCCAGCGCAATGCACACACAGCTTACGCCTCACTCTATTTTCCATTCTCCTATTTCCCTATTCTCCCATTCCTCCATTGCCATTGCCATTGCCGGTCAAATGTAAAATCTAACGTCCGCACACACAAACACAAGCATAGACAGAACAGCAGACACACACATACATGCAAGCTCAGGCACACACTACGCACACGTACACACAGCAGACGGCCACAGGAGTGAAAACGAAAGTTTTATGTAAAAACTAGAACGAGGGACAACGACGACGATGACGACGTCGACGACGATGGCGACGACGACGACGACGACGATGACGATGACGACGATAGCAATGACGACGATGACGACGACCATTACAAAAACAGTGTGGAGTGGGAAAGCTTTGCCGGAACATGTATGACAGTATGTATGTTTCTGTATATAAGCACGTATGCGTGAATGTGAATGAAGGCGAGTGTGTGTGTGTGTGTGTGTGTTTTTGGGCTAGACAAAGGCTAGACAGATGCCGGCATACGCTTGCCTTTACGGCATGAAGAACATCAGCAGCAACAAAAACAACAAAAACAACAAATATAAAAGCATAAAAGTGGCCACGGATGCAAGTAAAAATAAAATGCAACTAAAGCGCACTTTGGGCGACATCTCAGGTGCCCTAGATTGTAATTCAAGAGCATGTATGAGAGCATGTATGTGTGTGTATGTTACTGTGTGGGTGTGTTTGATCAGTGTGTTAATTAGTGCGAAACACTTTCTAAATACACTAAATACACCTTTTTAATTATACAAACATGTGTATGTACACACACATACATATGAACACACTCGCCTCTAACTAGAGCAGCGCGAAAGAGACAGATGATTGCCACAGCAAGTACGACAACGCCATGCAAACAATTCAAAACAAAACCCAATTTTTCAACTCGTAAACTGAGTCCAAGTTCAAGGTCTTGCGTTCATCGTCTGCTGCTCCCATAGATATAGTACGTATGTGTGTGTATGTATCTGTTTAGGTATGAGTAAGCAAGAGCGAGAGACTAAGAGCATTGCGCATTAGATTGCAGAGTGAAAAATAAAAAAAAAAGACAAAAAAAATATAAGCTTCCCGCGCTATTATTGTGCTGCGTATATGTGTATTGGTCGGAAAGAGAAGAGCAGGAGAGCTTCCCAGCAAGTGAGCGAGAGAGCAAGGGTATAGCGTGTGAGCGCGTGGCGTTCAACAAACACTTTCAAACAGGCAAACGTAAGCGCAGACGCGACAGTGTCTGCAGACGTAGACGCAGACATAGACCCCTTTAGCTTTAGCTTATTTGACGTCTGCACGTTTTTGTTGTGTTTGTATGTTTGATTGTTTCTTTTGTTGTCGTTGTCTATCTATCAACCAGATACCAGGCACCTACAGACATACGTGCATACATATATACAAACATACATACATACGTACATACATACAGACAGCCAAACGTTTGTACACATTTATGTACGTACGCGTATGTGAGTTTGAATGTATTCAAAGATGTAGATACCGATCATACAAGAATTTGGTTTGGGGATGAGCTCAGACTTTAGCCGTTTCTTCTATGCAGTGTTGCCAGCATCAGCTTTTTTCCATCCAATTTGGCTATGTTTTAGAAGTGCAGAATTTGGCCTTTTATTTGTTTATACAAGGAGTTGTGCTAATAGATGATGGAAGCTATGTATTTGCTTGAATGGCCATCAGTTTATGGACAAAATCAATTATCGATAGTTACTATGCAATAAAAGCAACTATGATCGTGTCGATATTTATAATTATTTATTTTCCTTAATATATTTAATAAGATCAAATTTTATATAGCTTTACTAAAGATCAGATGTTGTGTAGTTTGTGGGGGGTTGTGTGTGTGGTGAGTTTGCAATCGCAGTAGGAGGACTTCAGCTTTCCGTTTTTCTCGTTCCTACTGTTTGTTTGCCTTACAAAATCGACATCCGACTAACGTGCATACATATGTACATACATATATATACATATACAAATGAACGAGTGTACGTATGTATGAATGGGCGTGTGAGTGTAGATGCGAAGTCTATCTCTGTCCACTCCTTCGTCTTCCTGGCGGCCAGCACTTTTGTTTGCGATTCAAATTGTCTTGTTTTTTTATTTTGCCTTATATTTTCTTCTTATTTTTGCCTCCTTATTTCTGAAATTCTTGATTATTCTTTTAAGGCCTGTGGCTCAGTCGCCTTTTGTTTTGTTATATTTCTTTTTCTACTGATTTTTATTTCTGTGATTATGTTATTGTTGCTGCTATTTTTGCTTCGCCCGCTTTTTAGCGCTGACAAAGTTGATTTCTATTGTTGGTGCGCTGCGACTGCGCCGTCAGCTTTGCGCGTCGCGTCGCGTCTCTTTGCCGCGTTGTTTTTGCTTTTCGCATGTTGCGCTAATTTGACCTTCACCTTAACCTAGTCATCGTCTGTCGGACATTCGGTCGTTTACCTCAGCGTTTGCCAATAGCGAACAAAGTCGAAAGCAACAACACAATATAATTCAATACAAAAAAGCTCAATCACTACGCTCAACGTAGTCGTTAGTTTGTGTGCATGTGTGTGAGCTTTTGCTAGACCCCTCGAAATTTTGTAGAATTGCTCGATTTCTCAATTTCAAACCAAAACCAATACAGAGTACACTGTTCGCATTCATCCCTTCATTCTTCCCTCTTCCTTCTTTGCTTTTTCCTCTTTATCTTCGTCCATCATCGTATCTAACATGCATCCATGATCCGCCTCGTATGGTATAATATTTTTCTCTATTTCCGGCATCATTTTATGTGCATTCATTCACACACATGCATATGTATTCGTGCGGATGCATGTATGTATGTAGCTAGGTAAGCAGACATGTGCAGACATGATCAGTGCAACACATGTGCACGCGCTTATAAAAAAAATGCATAACTATCAGCAATAGCGCACAATCAATGAATGGGGCAGCTTACACTCGAAAGCTTTACTACAAGTCACTCTCTCGTTTGCTCTCCGTTTCTCTCTCTCTATGTCGCGTTTTCTCTAACTAGTTTCTGTAGTTTCCGCTGGTGTTTCTATTTGAGCGCTTTTCGGCATACTCTTTGGTTTTTCTAGCGGACGAACTAGCAATGTAACCAATGCGAGCTGAGTCTCAATTGTTGCTACTCTTGAGCGTAAATAGTTTTGCGCTAGAGCCAAATAGAGATCGCGGAGGGTCCCAGCGCCATCGTTTTAGTTGAGAGTGTGACGCGTTTGGATTTGGTTGTCGTTAGTTTTGCTACGCGTGTTTTTCCTATCACTATTTTTCCAGGCAAGGCCTATACAAAATATAAGTATGTGTGAAAATTACTTTGTAATAGTGTGTAAGTGCCCAAGTGTAAGTGAATTAGTGAATAGAAAAGGTTGATACAAAATGTTGCGAGATTTGCATTGCATTTTTGTCCGAAATGTAAGCTTAAGCTTATTCTTATTGCACGTGCATGTGCGTAAGTGTTTGTGTCTCACAATGTGTGTGAATCACAATGCGTTCAAATATGGGAAGGGGAAGTGATTTGTGCTTCGCGGTAATTTTCGTTACTGTCGTCGTCGTTGTCGTTGTTGCTGTTGTTGCCGTCGCAGTCGCTAGGGCTTTGAACCCACAACGTTTCGTGTACCCGTTCAACGGCTCGTTCACCAACGTCAGAGCATCCGCCACCGCCAACGGCACCGCCGACGCCTCTGTCTTCGTCTTTGGCACCACCGACGCTGCAGTCGGCGGCCACTCCGTTTTTTTTTTTTTTTTTTAATATTTTGTCGTGTGTGTAACAGAAAAGTGTAACAAAAGCAGTAATAACAAAAAAATGTCCCATTATCGTGCGTCGCAGACAGAGAGTCACTTGCGTGATAACCGATTCGAGACAAATGGCAATCAGTTATTGGCCCGCAATGTGCAGCTTTAATGAGCATTGAACTCCAAATTACACAAGCGTGCGACTCCTCCGTAAGTTAACATATGCGAAAGGGAAAGAAGTGAAGACAGCGATAAGCGCTAACAGTCGTCAAGTTTCTTCTATCTTATCTCCGCTCTCGCTCTTTGATCATTAGGAAGATTCAATGGCAATGGTAAGTACATACATTTCTGACTAAAATATGTGTGCATGCATTTACGCACACATACATAAAGCTCTCTTGCTCTGTATACGTATGTGTGTGAAAAATAGGGGAATGCAGGAGATCGATTTGTAATGCGTCATTGAAAAGATTAGTAATTTTATTGTAAATATAAAAGTGAAATAAGAAATTGTTTTTTTTTTTTTTTTTTTTTATTTTACATTCATATTGTTTAAATAATTAACTAGCGTACATTCACCTTACGCCACGCCGTCGTGAGGTCTGCCGCGACGTGAACTGAGCTGCTGCTGTTTTTGATCGCAATGGAAAAAGCTGCTCTAATGCGCAAACATACATATACATAAATATGTGTGTATGTTTGTATTTGCATTATGTACACAATAAGCACAATTGCAGGCCTGTGGCCCAAGCTGCTGGCATAGCAGTTTGCAGTTGACGTGTAGCCTAAGTGAAATTAGCAAAACGCAAGAAGCCAATTTTAAAATTAATTGCAAAGCTGGCAAAATTTCTTGCTATTCGAAAAATAACGAAAAACTCGATTAAGAAAAAACAAAAAATGATATACATGTACGTACCAGCACTTTGATACAGACCCACATACACAAACACACGCATACATGCACACATATATAGGCATGTGAACATATAAAATTTGCTTGCATGAACAAAAGCCTACAACGCAAAGCAAGCCACCCAAAAACAAAAAAAAAAAAACAAAAAAACAAAAAAACAAAAAAATTGCAAAAATGCTTCTCCTCCCATTCTTTGCGTTGGTGCTCTAAAAAGTCAAGCGCAAAACCTAAAACAAAAGATAGCTGCGCATTGATCTCACTAGCGCTCTCCCTCTCTGCCTTTCCCACTGTTGAGCTTATTTGTCCGCTGTTGTGCTCATCAATCGGTTTGTATGTGTGCATTTGCAGTATACGTAGGCATACATACATGCATACTTATATACATACATATATATACATGTATATACTATGCACAATTTAATTCGCTTTACATGTCATTTGCTTGTTTGCCTTACAATTTACACAGT
This sequence comes from Zaprionus lineosus, assembly GCA_035044505.1. Classification (NCBI taxonomy): domain Eukaryota; kingdom Metazoa; phylum Arthropoda; class Insecta; order Diptera; family Drosophilidae; genus Zaprionus; species Zaprionus lineosus. Next base: position 1,503,600 of record JAWNNX010000676.1, read on the forward strand.
GCGAATGCCAATTGGGTGAAGTCGTATATACAAATACATATACGTACACATATTTTTATATTATTATATATATAAATAAATATATATGTATATATATATATTTACGTACTGATAGACAAAATTACATATTTATTCTTAAAATATGGACATACATATGTACACAGAAATAACCTCCTACACGCCAAAGAATTGTATTCAATTGACACACATACACACACACACCAACAACAAATTTGCGAGGGGGAAGGCCTCAAGCAGTTACTCTTCCGCTCCCTCTTTGTTGTATATGCATTCGCATTCGCAGTTGCATTTGTATTTGTATTTGTGCGCAGGCTACTTTTTCTTTTTAAGCTTTGTGCGTCGTCGTTGTCGTTTTGCTGCTGCTGCGCCGCTGCTGCGTTGATTATTTGCTCAGTGACATACAGAAACACACACATTCATGCATGCAGTCGCAAACTTGCATACAAGCATAGAGAGTAAACGCGTATTAGCATTTCTCAGCGTCGCAGCTGCGCTGCCTCTGCCTCTGCCGTGGGGTTAAAAAACTTTTTGGGTTTATTAACATTGCACAAGGTTATTAGATAAAAATGTGGTGAGCAAAAATATGCGAAGAGCGCAACGTAGCTCTCGCCACTTGGAAAATGGAAATGAATCGGCGCGTCGAATGCGATCGTGGTTGTATATTTGTGCAATATGTGGGAATGGGATAGGCACTAAAATGATGACTATGACCGGTTCTGCGCTCTCTTTTCTATAGCTATGACTTTTGCTGATTTTTATATAATTATACATACATATAAAGATTCATATAGGCTATAACTCCATATGTGCATACATGCACATGTATATATATGTATATATGTATATAATATATACATATATGTATGCATGTGTATATGTATAAATGTTTAGTCCAGGTTATTTGCCATGTGACTTGTACTTGGCTTGAAGCTTTTTGTGCTTAGCAACTTTTTGAAGAGAATTGCGCCAAATGCCGTTACTCTGTGTGTGATCGAAATCGCAAAGTTAGGGCACAGTGGGCTGAAGAGAGAGAGAGAGCGGGAGAGGGAGGGAGAAGGTGGCAGATAATGTCTAGCAAAGTCAATGGAATTGTTGTGTGGGAAAACGGGTTCAATGCTCAATTGATTTGCGCATTTTTTGCAGCGTTTGTTATATTTTTTATTTTGTTTTCTTGTTTCGAGTTTTTTTTTTTCCAAGTATTTTTAGTATTCATCGTATTCGCCGTCTACGTGTCTGTTCCCGTATCTATCTGACAATCTAACAGTCTAGAAACTCCCCAATCCGCAATCGGTTATGACTTAATTTATTTAAGAATCGCTTACATTTTGGAGTCCTCAATTGCTATTATTATTATTATTAATGATAATATCGATTATTTTGCTAGTGTTACGAAAAAAAAAGTGTTGGGATCATATTAAGCTATTACGTATACGACACATGGTCACTTGAAAGTGTGCATTTACCGTTAACAAAGAAAACAAAGCTCATATTACCACCCATGTGTCTGCCTATAGAATGTCTGGCAAGAAACAGCAGGAGGGAATGGTAGTTGGGGAGAGGGGGGTGTGTTACCCGACAGTCAGTGTCAGTGTCAATACACAAGGCGAGACCAATGTGATGTAAACTGAGACACCACAAGAGACCAGAGACCCAGACTAGGCCAGAAATGGCAAAAAGAAAATGCGAAAAAGAACTAAAAAAAAATGGTAGAAGAGGGAATCAACAGTAGCAATGGCGGAGGCAGAGACGAAACAAACTGAGGGAGCGAGAGTTGGAGTTCGAGTGTGAGAGGAAGAGGAAGAGGAAGAGGGTGAGGCGAACGCCATAGCGTGAGCTATGCACATGACACCAATGACCAACTGACTGACTGAACGAAGACTAAGAATACATAATAATAATAAGAAGAAGAAACGCAAGTAGACAGATAGACTGAACAAGACGAAGCAGGCGAAAGAAATGGGCAATAAAGTGTAAAAATTTCTTTCTTTTTTTTTCTCTTCGCAAATTTGTTTTTGCTCTTCTTTCAAATCGACGTTGGTACTCAGACAGGGAGTTGGGGGTCACAATTGTGTGCGTGTGTGCGTGTGAGAGTGTAAAAATAAAAATTAAAAAGAGTTCAGTTATCGGGGAATGTTATATTTTTTTTTACTTTTCTTGTTTTCTTTTTTTATAATTTTTTTTTTTTATTTTTCTGTTATCTTGGCAATGGTAACGCCTTTAGCAACATTTTGCGGCTGCGGCCTGTGAGATGTTTGTGTTTGCCTGTTGCCTGCATTGTGGCCTTGGAGTAACCGTTTCCGAGAATTAAACCCGCGACACACTGCAGCCATCCCGCTCCCTCCTGTTCTCCACATATCGCCTATGCACACAGAACAGGCACATGCAGAGACACAGACACATACACATACATATGCATAGACACAGAGCCCAGACCCACGCACTTGTCTCTCGGCTCAGTTTGTTGCATTTTTCTCGCTATTCTCGCCGCAGTCGCCGGCTTGCATTGGCGGCCTTGGAACACACTTTGAGATGCAACGTCATCGAAAGGGTTGTCAAGGCACAAATAGGATTCTTATAAATATTTGTATACACACTATTAAGATTGTCCTTTTTTATTGGACATTTACATTTCAATTATGTTCTGAGCTCTTAAAACAATTTATAAATAATATTAAATAATAGTGAAATTCGATGTGTAAAATGTGAAGCTGGCAACTCTGTTTTGCATCAGCTTGTATTGCATTGTCAGGTTTTGTTATGAAAGTGTGTGTGTGTGTGTGTGTGCATATGCTGCCTGCAAGTGCGTAGAATTTGCTAGAACTTTCCATGTGCACTGCATCCCTTTCCCGGCATTTAGCATTTGTCTGATTCATCCATTTATCGTGTACTTCCTTGACCCCCTCGCCTTTGATCTTGATGCTCCGATCCGTAAGTTTCCCTCCCATTTTGTTACATTTTTTTGTATTTGAGCTTCTCTTTAATTGAAAGCAGTTGATGTTAGTTTTATTATTGCTTATTGGTTCTCAAGGACAGCGGAAGTTTTCGAAGACTATGCCAAAAGGGCCACTTCTAATTAACCACCAACAACATGTACGAGCACACACATACTCTGTGTAGACACACGGACACACGAACATTGATGAGAGGGCGACCGACTTCTGTCATTTTCATTAACTGTAAATAAACAGCTCAATTTCGCTGGCAGCGCTGCAACTGCGAAGCCCTACTAAGGCTTCCGTTGCGACGGCTTCAGTTTTACTGTTACATTTTTTCTTCTCTTTTTATGTACACACATACACATATACACACATATACATATTTTCTGCTTCTTTATTTTTTTTCTTGCTCATCCTCTGTTGCTGCTATTGTTGTTGAGTATTCCTGGAAATTTACTTTGTTGCTGCATATTGCGTTTGCGTTTGCTTTTGGCTTTAGTTTTATTGTAAACTGCAGCTACAACAACCACAGAAACGCATACAGGCAGCCATCAAAAATCATAACAATAACAACAAAAGCTGCAAAAACAACAAGAAAACAAGTTGTGCGCGCCGTCAACCTTGAATGTCGGGCACTCCAATACACACACACACACACACACACATACACATACACACACATACACAATATGTCTGCTTGCACTTGCAGTTGTCGTCGTTGATGTTGTTGTGGTTGGGTCCACACTTTTTCTAGTGCCCTCTACGCAGCAACAAAACCAACACGATGGCAGCAGCAGCCATTTGCCTAGCATCCTCGAAGAGAGTAAGAGAGTGAAGAGTAAAAAGGGAGCAGACAGCGACCGAAAGCCCACGTACGCTATCTGTGTTTCTACGTGTATGTGTATGGTGTGTGCCTTCTACGTCTGCCACTACTATGCCCCGCCGCTAGACTTCTATTTCTCTGCTCCTCTTTATGCTCTAGGCAATGCTTTGGTGCAGTTTTCATTCACGACTTCGTCGTTGCTGTCGTTGCCTCTGCCTCTGCCTCTGCCTTTGCCTCTGCCTCTGCCGTTGCCATTGCCATTGCCGTTGGTGCCGGTGTCGGTGTCGGTGTCGGTGTCGGTGTCGATGCTGGTGTTGGTCGTGGTCTTGGCGACTAGACGAATGGTGGAATGGCGGAATTGCGGCCATGTGGTGCAGGAATGTAGAAAAATGTGTTAGTGGAGTAGTTGCCATTACGTCACCTTTGTGTCCATGTGTCTGTGCGTGCGTTTGTGTATGTGTACATCTAAGTATGTATTATTAATGTCTGTCTTTTTGTCTGCATGTGCATCTATGTAAGTATGTAGTTATTCGTATGTATGTCCGTTCAAGTGTGCACACATATATATGTATGTATATATGTATATTTATATATACATATATGTGTGTTGGTCTGCATACCGGTCTCTCTGGCAGCATTTCACGGTCTCGGGCTTGGGGTCTCGGTCGCCTTAACTAACCAGACGCAAATAGTAGACATGCTCTTGTCTCCCATGCCCCTCACGCCTTCTCCTCTATTCACTGATTCAGCTTTGCTTGTCGGTGTTTTGCGGTAGAGTGCGTTCCCGTCTGTCGTCTTTGTCTGACCCGACGGCCATTTGACTTTGTTTTCCGCAGCCTCTATGTTTTCCCCCGTTCCCCGATTTCTGCGTTCCCCTTGCTCCCATCAATTCTGTCGTCGTTGCTTCCATTCCTACGGCACTGCATTAAAAAGCGAAAGTTGCGCCTCGTTACATAGAAGCTTTTGCTTTCAATTGAAACGCATATTTTCCTCTGTGTGTGTGCTTTAAGTGAGTGAGTAGGGATTTGTATGTGTGTGTGTGTCACTTTGAATGCAGTTGTGTGGGTCTTTGATAATTGTAACATTACATAGGAACAATCGAAAATGATTGTAATGAAGATCGTGAACTTATCGTACGTTACGCATGTAATTGTGGGTGTATGTGTGTGTAAGTGTGTGTGTGTGCGTGTGATTAGTCTAGTTCACGGGACACTTGTCCAGTTGCTTACCTGTTAACGGTAAATAACAATTTTAATCCAGTGCTATTAATATAATCGGTTGATTCCTGAGTTTTTTGGTGAGTTCGGTATGGCCTAAATATTGGCTGAGGTTTTAAGCGGTCATCTATCTAATATATATATATACATATGCACATACATACACATACACATACACATATGCATATGTGTGTATTCTCTACTGACTATTGATTACACACGAATAGTAACAATAAACAATTTAATGTCCTGAGTTGTGTTACAAGCCACGAGATTTACAGAAGTAGAAAAACTATGCGATATTTAAAAAGCGACAACTCATAAAACACAAGGCGAATAACAGAAAAAAATGGGAGAAGACGCAGCAAAACGCAAGGCACACAAATGGTGAAAAATTTTCAAATTGGAAATTTAATTGCGAATATGATTAAATTTAACACAAAAAAATACACAAACAAAATGAATCGAGTGTTGTTGTTATTTTGTATTTTTTTTTTAATGTTGTTGTTGATGCGTTTGCTGCGTTTTGAGCTGCCGCACGACGTTTGTTCGATGCGACGCTGAATACCAAACTGCAGCCAAAGCCCCGATGCGACGCCCCGATCATTCGCACACTGCAGAAAGATCCTCCACCAGCAGACGAGGCAGAAGCAGCAGCAGCAGCAGCAGCAGCAGCAGCAGCGGCAGCAAAAGGCAACAAAGGCAACGAACAGCATGAGGAAAAGCAGAAAAAAAAAACTTAAACAGAACACGACAACAACACGAACGCAACTTAACGAACGACGAACGACGAAACTGTTGTTGCTTTTGTTGTTGTTGGTTTTGCTGGGCTACTGTGTGGTAACGACTTCCTGCAGCTCGGCCTCGCTAGCGACTAACCCTGTCCACATGCGTACCCCTCTCCCCCCATACTTCCCCCACACACCACCTCTGACCATTGTTGCTGTCCCTGTTTGTGTGCCGGCTCTTTGCCAAAATGTGTGCGACTTACAAAGCGCATGTGAAATGCTTCTACTAACTACCAACATGCATACATACATGTGTATGGCTGTATGCATTTACACACACACACACACACACATACACATACACCTATGAGTTGAAATTCGCCAACGTCGCCAGCGAAGGGCAACGGTGACTCAAAAAGTGCTAATGATCGACTGCGACTTCGGCTGTGAATGTTACTGTTACTGGAACTGGGACGAAGAGCGCACGAGAAGGGCACACTGATACACACTCATGCAAGCATACACAAATACACACACACTTACTCTAAAGCATGCTTAATGCAGCGAAAACTTTTGAGAGAGCAAAGAGAGTGCACACATGAGTTGAAACTGAAGTTCAAGTTGAGTTAATTTGAGAATTCCGTTGAGTTGATATTGCGCTGCGTTACGTTAAACTGAGCGCAGCAACGGCCTAAAAAAAAAAAACAGCAAAAAAAACAAAAAAAAAGGTAGACGCTGGCAGATCCATTGCATTTGCATTGTCTCACTCTCTCTTTGTCCTCGCTTTGTCCTTTTCTCGCTTGCTAGCTAGCCTATCTCTCTCCCTTTCCCTCCTCTTGCCCTACTGCCTGTATTATTTGACAACATTTTTTTTTTTTTCTTCTTTCCCGAATTGCATTATATGAGTCAAATGTCCTTCGTTGATGCGTTGCGCGGGAGGAGCAACGGTGTAGGGGTTATGCATGTGTAGGAATCCATAAATATGTATCATACATATGTACATATGTACATATATACGTATGTGTGTACGTGTGCACTTTTATGCAACACTTCCTTGAACGCTCAACGTATGCAACTGCAAGTTTTGAGTACATTCCCTTATCCATCTTCATCTACTGCTTTAAGTCCTTGTTAAGTTTCTTATGCTTTTCTCTTTCGCCAAAAATATTTTACAACTATGTTTGACACAGTCTATGAGCGTAACGTACCTGGAACGGGAACTGGATCTTGGACTGGAACTCAAGATGCAGACTGGAACTGCACCGAGGGCCGAAGGCCTGGAATTATTTTGTGTAGAGCTTTGGCTGGCGGTTAAATGAAAGCAGATTTTATTTTCACATGTCGCGACATTTGATTCAATTTTCTATCGTCTCTGTTTTTCTCACTTTTCACAATTTTTTTTTTTTTTAAAATTCGAAAATATTTAAAATTTTTTCTTAGCTGTCCTTTTTCAGCGTTTATTAGAGTCCTAGAACACGGACGCGTATGATTAATTTATTTCTATGGTTTTTTCTATGTTCACTTTTCTAAGAGATGCAGTTAATTGTTTCTTTAGAAAAAAACAAACAAATAAACAAATGAACAAAAAAAAAATTAACGTTTGTTAGAAACAAAAAGCTCAATGAGCGGGAGCTTTTGATCCTTGCACTTGTTGCACTCAACGACACACGTTGTCTTCTATCAGTGGCTGTCTGTCTATGACTGATCCGCATCCGCATCCGCAATTCGAGTGGGTGCTGCTGCTTTAGCTTCTACTGCCGCTGCTTCTACTGCTGCTACTGCTACTGCTGTTGCTGCTGCTGCTGCTGGTGCTGTTGCTGGTGCTGCTGCTGCTTCTACTGCCGCTGCTCGGCATCGGGCTCTGCTGCTGCGGCTGGTGAACTTTTCCAGCGGCTAACAGTAAAAAAATTTTTCAATTTCAATTTCGAATTTGAAATTGTGCGTTTTGGCTGAAATAACTTTAGTAACTGAACCGATCGAATTAAAAAGCTCAACTGAGTTCCGAAAAATGCAGTTGAGTGTGTTGATACTGCATATGTGTGTGTGTGTGTGTGTGTGTGTGCGCCCCTCTGCTGCTTCTCTCTTTCTTAGTGTGTGTGTGTGAGTGCTGCCCAATTGAATCAGAGAATTCCCTTTGTATGTGTATGTGTATGTGTGTGTATATACCGCCTGTGTTTGCTCTTTTTTTTTTTTTTTAAATACAACTTTTTTTACAGCCATGCACACTCACACACACACACACACACATGCATGCATACATAAATATTTCCTTCATTTTTTGGGCTTGCGATTTGCCATTGTGCAGCGATGCCGACGTCGCCGCCAACGTCTGACCGAAACCGAAGCAAAACGACGACGATCAACGACGCGTCACTGCAGTCACCGTCGTCGTTGCTGTTGTCGCCGACGTCTGGCGCACACACATTACACCAGCAGCAACAATAACAGCAAAAGCAAAAGCAACAACAGCAACAGCAGCAACAACAGCAGCGACAGCGGCCTGCGTCAACGTCGCTGCTGCCAAAAAGCGTCGCAGTCGCCAAAAAATTACGACTGCGATTCTTCTCCTTCGTCTGTTGCTCCTCCTGCTTCTTCTTCTTCTTCTTCTTCAGCTACCTCTTCTTCTCTTGCTTCATTTTCTTCTGCTTCTTCTTCTTCCTCCACTTCTCCTCCTTCATGTGTCTTCGGCCATACGCAAAAATAGCAAATGGACGTTCAGCCTTTTTTTATTTATTGTTTTCTTCTTTAATTTGTTTATTCATTTTCCGGACCAAAAAATTGTAAGAGTAACAACCAAAAATTAGCAGTCGCTGCGCCAATCGCTGCTGCTGCGCTGTCGGCTTGGCCTTTGAGCGCGCGCAAGCACATGCACGCATATATGAGTCGCAATATGCAGTGTCACACACACATGCACACACACACGCACACACACACACACACTCACACATATGCAGACACAGAAATTTGTTGTGCATTGTTGACAATTATTTGCTGCTGCTGCTGTTGTTGTTGTTGTTGCTGCTGCTGTTGTTGTTGTAATTGTTGTTTTAGGCATTGCAGCAGCGAAATGAGTTCATTGCAGATTCCCTTAGCAGCAGCAACAACAACAACTGTAACGACGCAGCGCACTTGCAGCGCGAGGCGCAACTTTCACTGTCTCAGTGTGTGTGCAGCAGCAGCGGCGGCAGCAGCAGCTTCGGCAGCAGCGGCAGCGCCCCATAAAAATCAAATACGCATACAAATGCAATTTTCTTTTCATTTTTGCACTTATTTATTTATTATTATTTCTTTTTTGGATATATGTAAGTATATGGGGTATGTGTGTGTGCGCACACGCGTGTATGTGTGTGTGTGTGTGTGCGTGCGACGATCAACGGGAATGGGAATATCAAAGCATTTATCAGCTTCGTTATTTGTGTTGTTGTGCGTCGACGTCAATTGAAAGTTGTAGCCCACATTTTGTTGTTCGCCATTACAAAAAAAAAAAATAAATAAATAAAGCAACAACAAAAACAACAAAAGAATAAAATTAAAAGAAACATAAATGTAAATAAAGAAAATGTAATAAGTAAAATAAGAATTACACAAAAAATGTGTTGCAGAAAAAACGTAGAAAATTTCGTAATAAAATTTGGCCTGCTTTTCACTTTTCGATAAACGATTAACGATTAACGATGAACAGTAATCGTTTGCCTTTATCGCCGCTCGGTGTTGGGTGTACCCTTTGACATAACCTCATTTTCGGTTTCTCAGTTGGCATTTTGTGATTTGTGTTTTTTATTTTGTATTTTTTATATTTTACTTTATATTTATTTTATTTGTTTTATTTTAAATTTTTTTATATATATTTTTTTTTATTTCAAATTTTTTTTGTAATTTATATATATATATATTTATATATTTCTTAGTATGAATTTTTTTTTATATAAACTTTTGTATTTTTTATGCTTTATTTTCAATATTTATTTTTGATTTTTTATTTTTTATTTTACATTTTTTTTGTTTTTATTTATTTTCTTTTAAATTTCGCATTTTGCGTTTTGTATATTTTGTTATTTATTTTATTTATTATTTATTTTAATTGTCTATTTTTTTAATTTTTATATCAAATCTTTTATTTATTATATATTATTTTTTGTTTGTTTTTTTTTTTTTTGCTTTTTTTTTGCATTTTGCACTGTGCATTTTGCATTTGCCTTGTGTTTGGCCCTGGAACTGGAACTGGAACTGGAACTGAATGCGATCAGGAACTTGTTGCGAATTGCAAAAGTCGCCAATCGCCGCTTGCAATTGCATCTTTTTTCGGCTTTTATTTTGTTGCATTTTTCTTTATGCGAAGTTTTTGTTTTTTTCGGGACTGTTGCACGTGTGTGTGTGTGTGTGTGTGTGTGTTGGGTGTACTCAATTTGAAATGCTCTGTAAACTGGAACAGCTTTTTTCAAAGAAAAAAATGACGTGTGAGAGAAAAGAAAGGATATTTTCAAATGAATCGAAAGTGGAGAAAGCGGAAGACTTGTCAAAGTGGAGACTTCTCTCTGCTTAATTCTCAAGCTTAGTATGTAGAATGTAACGGTTAATTTCTATTATAAATAAATTGAAAAAAGCTGCTGAACAAGACACAGAACTTAGCTATTTTTCTTTGAATTTTCCATCTAAATTTATTTTTTTAAATTTTCGTTTATTTTTCGCTTTCTTTTTAAATTTTTTTTCTATTTGTTTTTCTCTTCTGATTTTTGGCTCCTTCTTTTACAGGGCATTTAGTCGCCTGCTCTTTATTTGTTTAAAGTTTTTTATTTTTATTTTTTTTTTTAATTTTGTTTTTATGCGTGGCGTTTTAATTTTTTAATTGTGCTTCTTTCGCACTTGTCAATTTTTTACAGAATACGCATTTTTTTATTTTTATTTATTTTTTTTTTTGTTTTTAGATTTTTGGTTTTCAGTTTTCAGTTTTTAGTTTTTGGTTGTGTCTTTTGTTTTTGTTTGTCTTTTTTATTCTGGTTTCTCTGTGGTTTGCCATGGCTTTTGGGCACTTGGGTTGACCTTTTGCATTTGGAGCTGAAAGTCTGCAAAGCTCAGAGCGAAGAAAACTGCAAATTAAATGCGTTTATGCGGTGTTCGTTTATGCGTTTAGTTGTAAGGGAGGCAACTTCACTTTGTTACTGACATTTATTTACTTATTTAGTGCTTTGGTTGAAAAAAAGTATACTTGATTTGTATAGATCAAAAATTCAAAATCTGCCCTTTTCTTTTAAGCTTTCTAAGGATTTTCATAGTTCTGCTGCTCGTGCTTCCTTTTAAAAGAAAATAGTGGTTTATGCGTTTCAAATTTATGAATTGTGTTCAAAAAGAATTTTTTTTTTTTTTCTAAAAAATAGCAACAGCTTCCAAAAAAAGAGAATAATGACTCATGTCCAAAATCAAAGCCACAGCCTACTTAATAAACACCAAATCATATTTATTTTTCTGAAGTTAAGAAATTTTGAATATGATGAGGATTTTCCCAAGAAACTAAATATAAAATTTAATTATAAAAATATATAAATATAAATACAAATTTCATATTTCATTTTTTTAAAATATAAATTTAGAGAGTCTAAAATTGTCTGATTCTGATGTAGTTCTATGATTAATTGCTCCATCAATGACTCATGTGACACTTAATCATATTTCTAAAAATTGAAACAAAGTCAACTCAAGGCGAAAATTATGAATTAAAATTAAAAAATTAAATTGGGAAATATTTTTCTTATCAGAATTAAAAACATTTTTGGAGTTCTACATTTTTTGATAACCGCGAGTTTTTTTATTAATTAAACTGCGAGTTTAGGTATTACTTTATAAACTGAAAAGTCGAAGCGCAGCCAACTTAAGCCTTAAATAGTGGGTAATACTTTTTCTGATATCGAACTGCAGTTTTGGTGCTTGCGAATTAAATTTAAGGTTGAGTTTATTTATAAAATATGCATTATAAATTATATATATTATGTTTATGTAATTTTTGAAATGTTGGCGCAGCCCACTTAACGCATAATTCATGATGAAATTTGTACCACAAAAAAAAAGCCGCTTTACTTTCACGTTTGACGCTTTTTGCATTCGCGGCAAAGTCATGACTTGATCATCGCATAAACGTGCCGAGTGTTTGATCCGCTGCTGCTTAGTTGTTGGGTTGTTGTAATTGCTATTGACATTAACCCCTTGAACGACCTCGATTCATGTGTGCATATCCATCCATACAGACAAACACACATATATAAATATATATGTATATGTATATGTGTATGTGTGAACTAAGCAATGGCAATAACAATGAAAATATGACAATGACAGCAAACGCAATGATCGCTGCGATCGCAATGAACTCGTCGCTGTTTGTTCTAATTGTTGTAGAGCTGCATTGGGTTTACCGACACCGACGCACGCACACACACACACAGGCACATTTCTGAAGGCCTAATAAATGTGGCGTCCATTGACCGCTGACGCCTCGCCAAAAGGCAAACAAAATAAATAATAAAAGAGAGAGAGAGAGAGAGAGAGGGAGAGACAGAGAGAGAGAGAGAGAGAGAGGAGGAAAGAGAACAAAACAGACAACATTCGGCGTATACGTAATATTCTCTTTAACGTGTAGACATGTCTCCTAAGCTCTCGCTCTCCCGCCCACTACCTCTGCACTACACTCTCCCCCTGCCAGATTTCCCCTTTCCCTAGCATTGCTTGTGTAACAATGATATCATATCGTATTATATTATATCGTTTTGAGATTAGAGACAATCTGTGGGTCGAGCCCGAGATAAGATCGAAGTCTAATCTTCTCCAGAAGTAAAATATCTATAAATAGAGCTCCATATATTTCCAGACGAAGGAATATAAATACATAAAAAATAATAAAAAAAATATACCAACGGTTGGTAATTTAAATATCGTAAAATTTTAGTAACTTTTCTATTTAAAAAAAAGTTCCAAATGAGTTCTTGTAATTTTTCCAATTGAATTCTATGAATACTTTGATCTTTATGTGAATCGAGAAAAAGTTTTCCCCAGATTTTCCTCATCATTTATTTTTTCTAGGCTCTTCCCATAAACATTTCACATGCTCCATATTCGAGTGCTAAAGACATAGTATATATTGATATATATGTATATATATAGTATATTTAGTATATTTATACAATATTTTTGTATACACAAAAAAAATGCTTTAAAATTTGCACAAGTTCAACGACTTTCGTCGTCATGCGATTGCTTTGGTGAATGACACATGCGAATATCTTGAATAACTCATTGAGTTTGCATTCAAATTATTCGTCTATTCGTGTCACGTGAATGAGTAAGTAGTCACGATTAGGAGCTTTTCATTATTAAAAATTGTGAAATTGATGAAGTTCTTTTTTCAATCACAAATAAAACGGAGTAATGTTATCGATAAATAAGAGCACTATTCATGTATCGCTTTTGAATAAAGGGTCTTATAGGTGGGGAATACTGAGCACTCATTGTAAGTACATTCATTCTGAGAAACGTTTAGATCTTATATCTAATTATTTCGGAACTGAAATCACGATCTTTTAAACCCGAGAAACTAATGCGAATTTCTAAGATCACAAAGAAATGGCAAAATAATCGATTAATTTTTATGATTGAAATTTTCAAGGTTTCGGTGAACGATTTTTGAAAAGATCAGAAATGACGTTCAATATTTTCTTGGTATATTAACATGTTAAAAAATTTTGACAATATTTTGAGTGGCGATAAAGTCAGTTTTGTGGTTATCGATTTTTTAAAATGAAATTTATAAGTTGATAACGGAAAGAAGGACAACACTTTCAAAAACTGTTTTTGAAAAAAACTGATTGAAAATCTATTCATTTTAAATACCAAAAATCATAATGAATCATTTTCAAATCATTTAGAATTCAATTTTCGGTATTATTTTTTTCCAAAATCTTGAAATTTTATGTTATTATTTTTTTAACTTCGATTATAAAATATTTTCCTAAGAATATCTTCAAAATTGATATTAGGCATAAGTGAAATCTCAGTTGTAGAATATTTGGTATTAAAATACTGAAGTTATTTGATTATTTCTTATGGTATTAATAAATAAATGGTCAACTTTTTATACTGAAATAAGGGATTTTCGAATCGTTTTTGAAAACATTACAAATAAATACCGGAATTTTCTGAGTTCTAAATTTTGGAATTTCTAATTTAATAATCTATTCTATTGACGATTTAAAGCAGGTATAAAAATACCGAAATATATATGTAATTATTTTAGTATTTATAATTTTCAAAATTTGAAGCCCCGAATTGGCAATTGAAATGGAATCTAAAGGTAGATGATTTCGGGAGAAATAATTCCGAAGTTTATAAGACTTTTTCCATAATATAAATATTTTATTTAAGCTATATGTATTTAATTTTTTTAATTGTTAATATAAAAATTTTAAAATATATATAAACTAAAATTTTTAGTTTTTGGAAAAGCCAAAAGTAAACTGCATTTCACTCGATATGATTTTGGGTTGAAGTATGGCTGAGGAGCAGACGATGTTATAAGAAGCACATGACATCACATCAGTATAAAAAAGAGAGAAAAAAGTAAATCATTGTTTCTCTTGAAAGTCTCTATTTGTTGTAAAATTTTTGAATTTCTTATTGATTTTGAAAATTTAGCATATTTTTAAATTCCACCAAAAGTTTTTTTTGGAGCAAGGGAAAGTTAGGGAATTGAAAGTGGAAAATATACCAGGACTAACCCAGAGATATTGAAGTTGAGGCAACTTAAAATTTTTTATTGAAATACTATAAAAATTGTAAGGTTCTGCGGAAAAGTTTTCTTTTATTCTCAGGAATATATTATTAATGGAAGAAAATTTAATCCTTCTTCCTTAAGCCTTTAAAATAGTTGAGTGTTTGAAAAATGTTGAGAATTTGACATAATCTGAATCCTTTCTACTTTTATCCCTTTATCTGGCAATGAAAGTAGCTCAAAATAGTTGTAAATGTAATATGAATACATTATGAATATATTTTGAATATATGAATATTTCATAAATAAATATATATATATACATATGAATAAGTGAATAAACAGCTTCGTCTTTTTTTCCACCAAGCTCAGAGTTAAAGGATTTATGGGAATCTAAGTTGAGGTATTGAAGGGTTAAAATTTGAAAGGATAAACTTGAATTATCCTGAATACAATTACCTAGCCAATAGCTATATGAACAAATTTATATTTTTAGATATATAGACATATATAATTATATGAATAATCAGTTGATTTCTGTCAACTTTACTGCAAGTCTAGGAATCACAAGTTTCAAAGGATAACACGAAATTTAAGTCCGAAGATCTGAAAATCCCCATTTATTGAGTTTTACTACCGATATATATTAATATATATATGTATATATAAATATATGAATAATCGGCTAATTAAAGCGGATTTCACTTACGTGTATGCATCTACCGGTTGAGTGTCTTCCGGTTTTGGTTTTTCCTCTGGGAAGGTTGACCTCTGATTTTTTGTATTTTTTTGATCTTAAGGATTGCACTTTGTTTTCCTTGTTCTTCCTCTTTTTGTTCTCCTCGTTCTCGTCGTCGTCGTCGTATCGCACTTTCGCTTTCGCTTGACTTTTCAAGCTGTGTTTTTGTTTGGTTTTTAGTTATGTTTTTTTCTTTCTTTTTTCGTTTTTTCGTTTTTTTCTTCTGAGAAGCAGAACTCGAGATTTGAAATGTTGTTGGTTGTTGTTTTTGTGTTTGTTTGGTTGTTTGTTTGTTTGTTGTTTGATGTTTTGTTTGTGGTTGTTGTTGTTCCAAATGATATTGCACTATCACGTCCTTGCTTCTCCTCTCACTCTCGCTCTCTCTCTCTCGTTGCTTTCTTAGCCTTCCTGTGGTCTCCAAATGTTTGCACCGCGCTCCCCTTTGGGTCCCAATTCAATCATTCGTTTATTTTGATCCTCGTGCCTTGCGTTGATTTTCAAATTCTCGTCACTCACTTTAAAAAATTACGTCTAAGCAACTAACGTCAAAAAAATCTATTTCAATATTTTTTATTATTTTAAATTATTTGTTTTTTTTTTTGTTTATTTTAATAGTTAAGAGAAAAAAAAGAAATAGTTTTGCTTTGAGGTTTTTTTTTTGTTTTGTTCACTTTGATTTGTTGATGTTGTGTTTTCTTTTGTTGTTCGATGAATTAAACGATGAATATGATATATATCGGTATATATATATATATCTGTAATTATTTATATATATATATATATATATGTGTGTATATATATTTGTTTGTATTCAGTTAGACATTTCCCTTATCTGATTTTGTTCTTGTTTTCTATTTCTTGATTTGGCTTTGGCTTTTGGTTCTATTTCTGTTTTTCAGTCGCGCGTCGCAACACGCGCACGTAACGAGCAACAAACAGCAACTAACGTTATTTTTAAAAACGGAACTCGAATTGAAGTGAGCCAAGTAGTAGCGACCAAGGCAGGCACAGCCACAGTCACAGTCACAGCCGCAGCCACAGGACGTGCCGGCAGCAGCAGCAGAAACAGAAACAGCAACGGCAGCGGCAACAGCAACAGCAACAGCAAAAGCACTGGCAGCGGCAGTGACAGTGGCAGCGGCAGCGCAGCAGCGTACTAGCTGATATAGCGACGCAGCCAGTGCGATGGATAAAGAGTCGTGCTCGGCAATCGTCGTGGCTCTGCCTGTCGGCTTTCCCGGCGCTTTAAGGACCATGCGAAGCCGACACGAAGCAAGCACGAAGCCGCAAGACGATGCTGTCGCTGTCGCTGTCGCCGTCACAGTCGCTGTCACAGTCGCTGCTGCTGTTGCTATTGCTGTTTGCTATTCTTCTTCTTCTTCTTCATCTTCTGTGCTGCTGTGCTCTGACTGTTGTTGTTGCTGATGCTGCGACGGCAACGTTGGCGTTGACGCTGACAGCGCAGTCAACGCTAGCGACAATGAAATAGAAAATTTAGCACACAATTGAAGCCATTACATACGCACACATTCATACACGCACACAGATACAACTGTTGAGACAGATTGAGGAGGCAAAACAGCAGCGTTAACGTCGACGCCGACAGCGCTGCTAGCGTCGACAACGTCTGGCACCGCTAATGAGTGCGCGCTAAATGTTATGCTATGATTTTTAAGCCGTCGACGCTGGCAGCACACGCGAACGCTTCGGTTTCTATTTGGCTACTGAGGCGGCGATGGTGACGACGGCAACGGCGACGGCGACGGCGACGTTGACAGAATAATTGCTGCTGCTGCTGCTTGTCCGCTGTCCTCTGCCCGCTGCCGGCTGCCCGTCGTCAAAATCACCCGCTAAACTACACACGAGTACTAAACGCTCTCATTACTCATTTCGATGGCATCGCCGCGATGTACCATCCTTCTACCCTTCGACCCTTCCATCCCGCCGCCCTACCGCTGGTCTACCCTTTCCCTTCTTTAACATTTTATTCCTTTCATCCTCCAATTTCACTGATTCCTCCCTTCAAACCGCGGCCTACATCATGTGCAATAGTCGTAGTCCACCAGCTCAGCCCCCCATCCACCTTACCCTTACCCCTCGCCACTAACCCTACCTCACCTCCCCCAACCATCAAACCACACACACACACACACACACTCACACACGCACACACCAATTCCACTCAACAACTAGCTTCATTTTAATTTTATATATATATTTTTTTTATGCGTTTAAAAAAGGATGCGACGGCGACGACAACAGCGACGGCGACCGCGACAGCAACGGCAGCGCTTGTAGTAGGAAAATCGCAAACAAAACAAAAAAAAAAATAATAATAAAATAAAAAAGTGAAAAAGTAAAAAACGAAAAAT
The DNA here is from genome assembly GCA_035044505.1 of Zaprionus lineosus. NCBI lineage: Eukaryota > Metazoa > Arthropoda > Insecta > Diptera > Drosophilidae > Zaprionus > Zaprionus lineosus. Next base: position 1,521,191 of record JAWNNX010000676.1, read on the forward strand.
GCTTAAACCAAAAGCAACAGCAACAGCAACAACAACAACAAAAACAACAATAAAAATCACAACAAACACGTTGAAACAAAAAAAGAGTGAGCGCGCATGTGTGTGTGTGTGTGTGTGTGTTTGCGTGTGTGTGCGCGCAAAAAAAAAGAATCCCGTAACCAACCCCGCTGCATGCTGCGTCCGCTGCTGCTGCGACGTCAGCTTCGCTGCCGCACACACATAGAAACAACCCCCGTGCGACGGCGGCAGCAGAAAATTTAAAAAAAATCAACAACAACAACAACAAAAAAATTGTAAAGGGCAACAACAACAAGAGGAAAAAAATCCAAAATACAACTATGTGCAGTTAAAGGTGGGGAGGCGTGGCAGAGGCGGAGGCGATGGCGATGGCAGTGGCAGAGGCGAAGGCAGTGTCGGAGGCAGAGGCGGGCTCTGAACTTCCACCCACTGGCGTCGAAAAGGGGAAATCGACGGGGCGACGCACAAAAATCGTCGGCCGACAACAAGAAGAAAAAATAATATCATCGAGCTCTGTATAATTGTGTATGTGTGTGAGTGTGAGTGCGAGTGTGTGTGTGTGTACTCTTTTTTTTTTTAATTTTAATTTGTTATTGTTGATGGGCTGCTGCCGCTGCCGCTGCTGTTGCCGCTTCTGTTGCCGCTTCTGTTGATTTTTTACTTGCGATACATTTTGTGCGGCCCTCGTGCAAGGGACACGTTTATGTCCTTGCTAGAGATTCCAGCTAAGTCATAATGTTCAAGACGCGACTCGATGTCCTTTGTCCGCGTCCCTCTTCCACACGCAATCAATGATGATGTTGAGATTACGCACAGCAAAGAGCAGACAGTAAATCACGGCAAAGGCACTCACACTCACATTCACACTCATATTCACATTCACACTCAAACTCACATTCACATTCAGATTCACATTCAGATTCGAAGTTACAGTTAGAATTACAGTTAGAGTTCCAGTTGGAGTTCCAGTTAGAATTACAGTTACTGCTGCTCCAAGCAAAAGCAACACGTTCTGTCCTGTCCGTTCCTGTCCATTCCTGTCCTATCCTATTCTATTCTCTCTTCACCTCTTCACCTCCTCACCCACTCACCCACTCAACGACCAGCTGTCGGCTTGTCCAAGTAACTGTTATTGTTGCTGGCTACTTCTTGCTGCCGGCAAATGTCTGTGGCTTGCCGGCAAAAATATCGAAACACAAACAGAACAAGAATAACGGAACAGCGAAGCAAAGGAGAGTTGATTGTAGGAAGCTATGGACGGGGGGGACAACCTGGGGATGGAGTGCCGGCAGAGAAGTGCCGAAAACTCAAGTAAACCGTAACGAAACGAAACGCAACCCACAAATGAAGCGAGAATGACGAGAACGACGACGAGACGGTCACGACGTCTTAACAGTTACTAACCGCTCTAAGAAGCTGGCGATTTGCTTGGTCCTGGCGGCTGGTGGCTGGCTGCTTGCTGCTGACTGCTTGCTGCTGGCTACTGGCTACTGGCTACTCGCTCCTCCCGCCTGTTGGTCCCTCAGTCGAGCAGTCGAACACTCGAGCAGTCGAGCAGTCAGTCAGCAGCCAAAAAATAGAATATACATATATATAAATATAAATGTATACATATACATATATACGAATAAAAAAAAATAAAAATAAATAATAAAAAAAAAACAAGCACTCAGCCGGCAAAAGTCGCCGTGTGGCCTTCATTGCCACAGCAATGGCGATACCGATGGCAATGGCGATGGCAAAGGCAAAGGCAAAGGCAAAGGCAAAGGCAATGGCAATGGCGACGGACGATGACGATGTCGATAGCAATGGCAGCGTCGACGCCAGCGTAAGCAGCGGCAGCAGCAGCAACGTTGCCGGCGCCGTAGGAGGTCAAAGTTTTGAAGATGGCACCTACGACTCTTGTTGCTTAGATCTATTCCTATAATTTAGTTTAGTGGTTATGGGCGCCAAATTGACCAGGCGGATGGCTTGGGTGGATGCCATTACGCACACACACACATACACACACATCTTCAAACGTGCGTATGTATATGCGTCTGTGTGTGTGTGTGTCTGCATACAAATGAGCGTAATAAAATCAAATGTTGATAGTGTGTAGTTGTAAGCATTACCTTAACGTAACTACCCCCCACTACGCACACACAGCCACCCACAGACACAGACGCACACACACACACATGCATACGCACGGCCAAGGCACACAAGCACACACACACACACACATACACATACACACATAGGGAATATTGCTGAGCAAATGAAGCAACAGAAAATAGCACAAAAGCAGGAAACATACACAAGCACACACTTACATACTAACTCACACACACACACGCCCTCACAAGCAAGGGGGCAGTGTCAGGCCGGCAAAGCAGAAAAGCACAAAGAAATCTACTACACGCAATCTTCATTTTCAACGCCATCAAAGCCATTCCAATCATCATTATCGTCGCCATAATCATCAAGTAAAGTACCCACCAGTAGCGCCATAGTCTCAGCTTCAGCTTCAGCTTCTGCTGCTGCTGCTGTTGATGCTGCTGCTGCTGCTTCTGCTGCTTTTGCTTCTGTTTCTAACGATACATCTGCTGCTGCTGCTGCTGCTTCTGCTGTTGCGTTCCCGTTTGGGCGCCTCGCCTTGAAGCGTGCTTTGCGAACTTGCGTTCGTTTTACGCTCCGTTACTCAGCTTCTCCGCGTGTTTCGTGTACCGTTCTTTTCTTATAATTTTTTTTTTTTTCCTTCGTGCTCGTGCTCGTGCTCGTGTTCTCGCTCTCTTTGCTTTACTCTTAGACGGCACGGCGACTTCGAGATGCCAACAAGTGCGCCGACATTTTTTTCCTTTCCTCTTATTATTATTTTTTTTTCACTTAGGAAGAGCACGCGCCTTTGCCCCTTTTGTGTGAATGTGTGTGCCAATAAGTATATATATATATATGTATATATGTGTATGTGTGTGTGTCTGCCTGGGAGAGCAAGGCCAAGTGACAGTGTAACACAATCGACGCGACGTCGCGTCGCATCGTTCTATGTTGACGTCTTCGTTGTAGTTTTTCTTGACGCTCCGGGAAGGCGCTAGACAATGCCTGATAATGTGGGTGGTGTTAGCTGATGGGTAAGGTGGTTGGTAGGGCTGGGGGGTGTGGCAGCGGGGGGCAAGCAAATGCGACAAATTATTTTAGCTGCATGCGGCGAGGCACATGAGGAGGCTGCAAATGTCTTGTAGTTTGTTAGTGGTTATTGTGGATTTTTTTTCTTCTCCTATCTGCTTCTTTTTCTTCTTCTTCCTCTTCTTCCTCTTCTTTTTCTTTATATGCTTCTTCATTTTGCAATTCCATTGAAAGATTGAATATAGAAGAGTTTGAAGATAGTTTGGTTATGTTTCCTACTATTTGCCCAACTTCCACTCTACCACCCCCTCCCCCCTTAGTCAAGGCTCTGTGATAAGCGACGCTAAGAGAAGAATCGAAATCTTTGGCGATACAAAATGTAGTGTCTCAGCATGTGTGTGTGTGTGTGAGTGAGTGGGGGTGTACGTAATTTTGATTTACTTGGCATACACAGCAACCCCAACCCACACACACTCACACACTCACACAGTCACCGTCTAAGGGTGCGGGGGAGTGCCTCGAATTTGAGTTTGTTTTACTTTTACTTTGCTCCTCTGGCTGCCTCCTGTTGGGTAAAACTTGCAGCATATTTTCTTAGACAGAGCACAGCTCGAGTGTGTTTTTTAAAATTACACACACGCCACTCACACACTCACACACACATGTGTGTGTGCGCATACTCATAAGCAAAGGCATTGATGTATGTACATCTTATGTAGATTATTCGCTGTGTATAATTTTTCAGCTCGTAGTAATTAGCCAATAGGAATAGCTTTTGCGTGTGTAGTGGTGGGCGTGTTTCCATCAAAGGGGGTGTGTGCCCCGGTTATGTGTGAATATGTTAGTGTATGAGTGTATGTAAATTACCGCTGCCTCATATGTGCCCCTGTGTGTGTGTGTGCGTGTGTGAGATTTCTGCTGCCTTCATTTGACTTACATTACATTTGCCTAATATCCTTTCAATTTCATGCCTTCTCTTTCACACCTTTTCTTTTGCTCTCATCTTCTTTGAGTGCCCATTTTAAATTATTTTAAATAATTATTTATTTTTAGTCCTTGTACTAAGTAATTTAGTAAGTGTTTTAGTTAATACAAAGAGGAAATCCTAAGCAAATTTTTAGTATTTGATTTTGGACTCTTTTTGAGTGTGAATTATTTTTTGATGGGTTTTTTCATATTAAGGTTTACTTTTGAAATCTAAAGGATATTCAGTTAGCCTCAGGGATACTTTAATTTTTAAATTTTCCCAAATATTTTGAGCTTACAAAATTCAGGTTCTAAAAATTATTATGTTTTTCAAACAATTTTCATTTGCTTGACTTTTGCTTTAGTTTTGTATAATAAATCCTATTACATCCAAAGGATATTCAGCAAATCTAAAGGATAACTCAATTATTTAGTTCTCAATTTCCAAAATGTCCAAATTCTCAAAAAGATTTCAAAAATTAAAATTTTTCAATATAATTTTATTGATTTTTTTTGCTTTTTAAACCTGAAGGATGTTCAGCAAATTTTAAGGATATCTTTATAATTTAATTCCCGATTCTCAAAATCTGAAGTTTTCAAAAAATAAGATTTTAAAAAGTAAAAGATTTTTTAAAGCTTTTTTTTTATTGATTTTTTGAGTTAAGATCTGATTATTAAGCCTTAAGGATATTCAGCAAATTTAAAGGATACGTAACTTAGTTAAATTTTAATACTCAATAACTTACTCAATTTTTTTCAGCCGCTCCAAATAATTTTATATAATATTTGCTTTAAAATTTTTGCTTCCTTGGTTTCGTACTTCATATAAAGTTTTATTTATGAAAGATAAAGGATATTAGGGAAATGTAAAGGATATATCTCTTATTTAATTCTAACAATTGAATTTTAAAATGTTTTTAATATTTAAACTATTGCAACATTTTTAATTAAAGTTATTATTAATGTGAATTGTGAAGGATAATAAGCTAGGACATGGAGATACTAGTATATCCTTTAATATTGTTACTTTAATTTTTAATTTTTTTTTTTAATCTAATTTGAAAACTTTGTTAATATTTAAACAATTTTCAAATGTGTTTAATTTTTTTGGGCTAGTTTCTTTGTCATCCTTTCAGTTACAGGACACACACATGTCCTTTTATGCATTTTCATCTGTTTGTGAAATATCATTTACATTTCTGAGCTGAAACCCGCGACTTGAAACTCGCAGTCAAATTAATAAGTTTGCATTGGGGATGAGAAATTCAAATATATTTTCCATAGATAAATTGTAATTTTTTTTAATCTATAAAATTTGTATCTTTTTTTTAAAACTGTAATTTTTTTTGAAAATTGTAATTTTTTTTAAATTTTTTCTTTATTTATCTTTACAGTTTGTTCACGGGGATTGGTAAGTGTCTGCCCGTTATTAATTATAAATTGCAGTAAAAAAATAAATATGCGGCAGCAAAAAAAAACTCATGGGCAAAGTTAAAAAAAAAAAGAAAAAAGGAAGGAATAAAAATGTGCAAACAGGGAAAACTGTGGAAAATTGTGGAAATCGTGGAAATTGTGGAAATTTGTGGAAATGCGGACAGTCAATCGAATTTCATTTTACATACTTATCAATAATGCGTATGTCCCTATGACTAGTAGTGGGTATATATACCCATATATGTATATGTGTGTGTGTGTGTGTGTGTGTGTGTGTGTGAAGTGTATAGTCAAGTTAAGCGCTTGGTCGCTGGAAATGCCAAAGTATAAGCCAAAGTGTCAGTGGCGCTCATTTTACAGTTCCAACCATTTTTTTGTCTTTACTTTTTATTATTATTTTTCCTTTGGGTATACCCTGTAATTATGGGCATATGGGGTATGCCTCACTAAAGGCAGCCACTTCTGATAGGATCTTCATTTTAATTATACAAAAATCTCAGCTGGGAAGTTTGAATATTGAGAATTTAAAATGGGTTTTTAAAAGTGTTCCCGAATGAAGAGTCCTTTGGAAGGATGGAAGGGGAATACCCTTAATTTAGAAGGTAACTTTATTTATGATCTACTTAAAGTAGTTACATATCCAGGAATATTCTTAAATTGACCTCGTGGTTAAATCAAGTAATTAGTCTTTGGTTGATGATCGGGACAAATAATTTTAAAGGTAGAAACCGATTCCAAGGATCAGTACACGATCAGTAAAGGAGCAGTGCAGAGTCAGAGGAACAGAAGCTGCGCCTTCGCAATTAAGATGCAGTATCTAAGCAGTGTCTAAGCAGTGTTTAAGCAGTGTTTAAGCAGTGTTTAAGCAGTGCCTGAGCAGTATTTATTGGCAGTGCTTGAGCACTAGAAGAATATAAAAGGAAGTGAAGATCAAATGGAAAGGATATGACTTTTAACTCAAGTCGCAGGGCAGTAACAGCCTTAAAGCAGTGCAGTGACAGTCTGAAGGCAGTGCAGCGACAGTCTAAAGGCAGTTCGGTAGCAGCGTGATGGCAGTGCAGCAACAGTGCGGCAGTAATGAGTATCAAATAAGAGTCCTTGAAGAAGTCATGAGGACTAAAAACTGGGAGTTACATGGGAAGAGCGAGGGCGGCGCGAGATCAGTTCATAGGCAGTGCAAGAGCAGTGCAAAGGCAGTACAGGATCAGTGAGAAGAATTACAGGCGTAATGTAAGGAGATTTTCAGCATGACAGAAGCAGTGCCAAGGCAGTGTGGCAGCAGTACCAAGGCAGTGTGGCAGTAGTACCGGAGCAGTGAAAATAAATATGGGAGCAGAAAAAGGGGGTGGCATGGGCAGTGCTGGAGCAGTGCAGGCGAAGTGCCTGATCAAGGCAGGATCAATGCAATGGCAGTAAATGAGCATAGCAAGGACCCAACTTGGAACTCAGGCTACATTTGCCGCCTCAATTTTCCAGGGTATCCGCACGTCGAGTGGCACGGAGATTAGCGAATTTTTTACTTGATTTTTTACATTGCGCTGTTTTCGGTTAATAAATTACGCACATGTTTGTGGGTCGGATGTGGGGCGGGGCGTGTCTGTGTGAGTGTGAGCCACGCAGCCTACACCTATCTATATTTGACTGTATGCATGTGTGTGTGTGCGTGAGTGCGTGTGTGTGTGTGTGTCTGCTGAGTCTTATGTGCATATTTATATACACGTGTCTGGATACGTACAAGTAATACAGGCAAACACTAGCGAACCCACAACGCCTCCGCGAAGCACACACTAGCCCATAAGCACACACACACACGCACGCACACACATACACACATGCACACACTCACGCATTCGCACAGCCCATAAACGAGCCAAAATATTAACCAAACAGAGGAGAGCGCCAAAAACGAATATCAACCCTACTTCCCGCCAACGCCCCCGCCGGCTTGAACGCAACCCCCTCACTATGCTCCAACACCCACTCACACACACACACACTTACACACTCACACCCATACTTCCCATCCCCTACGATGCGCAGCAGTTAAAAATATTTAAAAATGTGGAGTGCGACGCAGTTGACGGCGGTTTAGCTCCATTTCCCAGCCTAGCCCAGCAGCAGCAGCAGCCGCAGCAGCAGCTCCACCTCACCCCAACCCCCCTCTACCCAGGCATACACCCCACCCACCCATATGCCCCATGCAAATTCACAAAAACTGTGCGTATGTGTACTTTGTTTTTTGTTTGTGTTTTTTTTGTGTGTTGTTGTTGTTTTTTTTTGTTTTTGTTTTTGTTTTTTGTTTTTTGTGTTTTGTATTTTATTTTATTTTTCGGTAGGGAGTCAAGTGAACACGCGAGCTTATAGGCAAGGGGAGTGGGTGGATGGGGGGTCAGGAATGAGGTAGCGGGTGCCATTGCGTTTGGCATCGTCACTGCCAGCGCTGACAGCGGCTGCGGCAGAGGCAGAGGCAGAGGCTGAGGCAGAGGCAGCCACCACTTTTGGTTAATTGCCAAAAACAACTGCACACCAGATGTAAGTCAGTAAATGTAACGGTAGGTTTGTGGGTTAGGGGAAGTGAAAGGACATACACACGCCGAGATGAAGATTGAAAGGGGCTATGAGTGGAAGGTTATAGAGGAGGGGGTGGGTGGAGGGGGGTTGGGCAGGGGATAGACTTCTGGGTAGGCGCCTGAAGCGCCTGCCAAAACGATCGTCAAATATCGAGTTTCAGTTTTAGATTACCTCCTCCACCCTCCACTCTCAATCCATCCCCTACCCATCATTTTTGAATATACAGTGTGACCAGATTTGCTTTGGAAAACTCATTAGGAATTTTCATTTCAATTAAGTGAAGGGATTAACGAACGAAATCTTTCAATTTTTAAAAGGTATTACGAAAGTTATTTCTGTGGGGATTTTCTCGGTTCCGTTTCACTTCTTCTTCTTCTTCTACTCCTCGCCGCTCGTCTTCTCCTTTTTTCTCTTGTTTTTGCTCCCCTCTATGTTCTTTCATTCTTTTTGCTGTACTTCGCTTTTTGTAAAAGTTTTTCTAATTCGCATTTATGTTTAATTTGCTGCCTCCCATCTCCCTCTTATTTTCTTTCTCTTTCTCTTTCTCTCTTTTTCCCTCTCTCTTTCTCCCTTTCTCTCTCGCTCTATCTCTTTCCCTCTTGTTAGCTCCCTTTGACACGTGCGTTCAACCAAAATTCGTAACCCCAAAAACGAAAGCCGAAGCCCATAGCGAATCTGTCCGCCGAGCTCCCCCCCAACCCCCAACCAACCAACCGCCGGTGTTCCCCCTTGCCCTTTTGGCAGGGCCACGTATAAAAAATACCCCCTCAAAACTGCTGTTGCCTAGTCGCGAGTGTTCACTCCATTGCCCCCCCTACCCCTGTCCATCCCCTACACACAGCCCCCAACCCCAAGCCCCTTCCATTCACTATGCGACGTGGCAGCCCCTTCCTGTCCTTGACGCTGTGCGCCTCTTTTTTAATGGGGTGCTTTATGACAAACTTTCAGCTCGCGCCACTCGACACATGTATAAGCGCTCCCCACTCTATGTGTGTGTGTGTGTGTGGAGTATGTGTGTGTGTGCTTTTTAAAAAAAGTAGAAGTAGCCCTGCACAACAATCTGTATGCCTGCTGCCTGTCTTTTTATATGTACGTGTGTGTGTGTGTGTATGTGTATGTATGTATGCTTGTGAGTGTGTGTGTGTGTGCTTGAAGGTAGTTATGTCGCGCTTGTCGTGGGGCAAGGAAGCAGGATCCACGCATTTCTAACACCGCCCACTAATGCCGAATGTGTTTGCAAATATGTGTGTGCGTGTGTGTGTGTGTGTGTGTGTGTCTTTATATGTGTATATGTATTTAAATTCCCCGCAACCCGCTCCTCTTATATAAACTGCTTTTGTGTGCGTGTGTGTGTGTGTTTCTGTGTGTGTGTGTGTGCGCGTGTCTGCGAAGTAATTTTTTAACTAATTTTCTATACAAATTTTTAGCATGTCGCTGGGGTCGCACACACACTCACACACGCACACGCATGTGTATATAAAAATGTGTACATACCTAAACCAACATGTGTATGGGAGTGTGTGTGCGTGTGTGTGTGTGTGTGTGCCTCTACACTACACATCACGTATGACGCTAAGTCGAGGCTTTGAGTCTCTGCGCGTATTTGTGTTTTCTCACATCGAATGACATCGAATATTTGCATGTGATTAGTCGATTCTTCAGTCGATATATTTGACTAGAGATAACGGTACTTCAATTGACTAAAGATAACAGTACTTCATGTCACAATATAACCGTGCATATCCACAGGAACTTCAGTCACATTTGTCTATCACATCACCGCTTGCCTCCTACCTTCTGCCGCCTGCCTCCTTCTACTTGCACCTGCCTTCCCCTGGTCTGGCCGCTAACGGTATCTATTTATATAACGGTCATATAATATAGTCTGCGGATATATGTATGTACATATGTACATATACACATGTACTCATCTATGTGTAGATGCATGTCGATGTGTGTGTGTTGAATTTGCGTTTCATAAGATTTTTATTAAAGACAAAGATGTATGTGACTTTATGTATGTATGTGTGTGTGATTGTGTGTGGGTGTGTGTGTGTGTATACATTTCTGGTAATGGAATGAGTTGAATTATTTTCGATTTATTTTATTTTCCGTATTCCAAGCTCTTAGCCTTCATCCAAGCCCCCGGAACTTGTATCCTTTTTGTGTATCAAATCTTAAATTTAATTTTTAAAATCGCTTAAATATAAAATCTTTATATATATATATCTACATGTAGTTAACATTCCATAAAGCCATTTATTAATGTAAATATATATGTGTGTGTGAGTGTGAATGTGTGTGTAGGTGTGTAGGTGTTTGTTTTGTGAGCAAACACTTTTTTGCAAATCCTGAAAGTCAGACGCGATTATAAAAATATTAGAATTGATTTTATTAGAAGCGAATTCACACACACACACACACACACATACATGCACACCCACACTTATATTCACACCCATACACACACTTACATACATGCTCATAGTCACAGTCATATGACAGACACACACACGCACACACACAGAGTCAACCAAAGCGCCGCTTGACTTGACGTATGGAGAACGTGAAGGGAGCGCCCAAAAAAGTATGCAACAAAAGTTTAAAAAAATATTTGAATTATGCAACATTTCTATGTCCTGCAATGTCCTGCTGGCAATGGCAATGGCGAGTCATGTTGTGCCTATAGACGTCATTGTTGCCGTTGTTGTTTTTATTGTTGTTGTTGGCGTTGTTGTTGTTGCGAATGGTATGATATTTATTTTGGTTGCCGGACAAGCCATAGAGTCGATGGGTCCTTGAGCGTATCGGTGTGTGAGTGTGTGTGAGTGTGCTGTGAGTGTGTGTGTGTGAGTGTGAGGTAGGCAGACGCCAGGATCGGTCAGTCATTGTGATTTGCATTCTTTGTTGTTAGCAGTGTCAGCTGCCACAGATAGATAGCATGTGTATGAATGTATGTGTGTGAGTGTGTGTGTGTGTGTGTGTCTAGTGTGTGTGTATGTGAAATTAACATTTCATTTGGCTGCGTTTTTTCGCTCCATCAATAAATTTGCCAACCCAAAGCAATGCCAATATATTTATAATATATATTTTTTTTTGTGCCACACTCCCCACCCACAAACCACCCCACACCCCCAACCCCCCACCCCTCATGATAATTTTTGTGATTCGTTTTCGTTTTTGATTTAAAAAATATTTTGCAATTTTATTTGTTGTTCGCTTCTCACTACTCGTCCCTCAGTTCTTACTCCTCACTCCTCACTCCTCTCTCCCGATTCGCCCCTCACTCCTCTCCTCTCTCCACTCTCCGCGTTGTCCGTTGTTTGCATTGTTTTTTCAATAAAAAAGCATTACATAGGCAAATATAAATTTTGTTGGAGCGCGAAAAAAAAGGGTTTGTCATTATAATTACAATATAAAAAGCATGTGACGTCAAATATTTCCCGTTATTATTCATGAGGTTGCGCCTCATCGGCGGGCGGAAAAAAATGCATGTGCATTTCGATTGCCGCGTAAATAATTTCTCTTAGGCTCCGGCAATCAACGCGTCTCCTCGCAGAGCTTGCACCGCTTGGGTGGGAGTTGTATGAAGAGGGGGAGGGGAGGAGGATAGAATGAAGGGCATAGGGGGAGAGCAAAGATAGTTGATTGTGGAAGGGGTGGGGGGATGGGCGGATGACAGTAGCAATGTGTGTGGAGGTTCGATGAGCACATAAATTAACAGCCAGCCAAAAATGTCAATTCATGTGTGTGTGTGTGTGTGAGTGTTTGAATAAAAGTATCGAGTACCGTTGATAAGCACTGATTTACTATCATTTTTTTGGCTATCCACCAAATTACATATCGATTGCGGTTTATCGATTGAACGCGTTTTTTTAAAATAACAAACTTTGTATAGCCCTCAACTCAACTTTGTGAGGGTCATATTGAATATCGATAGATATTATATTATATATCGATTTTTATTATCAGCTAAATAAATGCATTTTGAGTGAATGTTAAATATTGTATTTGAAATCGATTCTTTTGTGTGACTACATTTTAGGTAAATTTTAATACGTCAATTTAAAAAATAATTTTCTACTTTTTGCACAGCTCAAATAAATGTCAGTTATCGATAGACCCTCTCCTATGTCCTTAGTATAATAACCTACCTAATATATACTCCAATTGATAAAAAGAGTACTCTGATAAAAAGATTACTCGATACTTTATTACCACATCGCTTCTTCTCTCACTCATAGTAAATGTTTGGTATCGAAAAACTTCGTTCGATACTAAAAGATATTTTATGCAAATCAAGTATCGACTAGATATTTTTATCGATTTATTATGCAAATGTATCGATGTGCTTCATTACATTCTTCATTAAACTGTGTTTTGTTAATGCCAACTTTTAAGGAGGATTAACTTGATATGCGATCCTGGCAGTCTGCTTGGCTTTAATTAATATTAATAATTAATTATCGATAAATTCGACTAAGTTTTCGATATTTTAATGCATCTTTACTGTGACTTTTAACTGTTGACTTCTCTACTTTGTCTGTCCTTTACCTTAACCTTTCGAGTGTTTCAACTATCGCATTTAACTATTTTTTAATTAATAGATTAAAATTAACCATTAAGGTTATTTAAGTATCTCATAAAGATTTTATTTAATAATATTAATTTTTTTAATTTAATTTAATTATTTAATTATTTAAGCAACATTTAATTGATTTTATTTTTAATTTTATTTTTTTATAATTTTGTTTTTATTTTAATTGAAGCTTTATTTTAAAGCTCAAAGAATACTTGCTGGGATATACCCAGGGATGTCCATTGAGGAGAAATTACATGAGGGCAATATTATTTTTTGTTTTTAATTAATTTATAATACCTTAATTAATTAATTTCACTTTTATAGAAATATTTTTTTTTATTTTTTAATAATTTTTTTAATAATTTAGTTTGAATGAAAAATTTTATACATAATTATTTAATTATTATTTAATCAATTATTAGCCTCTGTTAAAATTGATATAATAAATTAGTTAATTATAATTATATATTTATTTATTTTCATATTTTTAATAATTCAGTTTTTCTTAAGCATCCTTTTTAATATCAAAATTAATCATTGGGCATGTTTATAAAGTAAATGAATCCTTAAACTGTATCCTTTCGTCTCTGTTGATCTTTTTAAGCTATAAATGAGGCTCTAAACTCATTCTTAGTTAGAGATAGTAAAAAATGTAGTAAAAGATATGACGTGTAGGGTATTTAAAAGTCGTATATGACAGTTTTATTTTTTAATTCAAAAATTTCATCGCTTTTATAGACAGAAGTCCGAACCGAGAGCTGCATTCCATGTGATTCGCAGTGTCTTGGTCAAGAAAAGGAAAGAATAGGAAGTGGCAAAGGGGTGAAGTGGTGAGAAGGATGACTTAGATTGTTCGACTTTATAGATTCTTAGGACTCCTCTCGCCGTCAAGTGACTGCCTGAAGCCTACGGCACTCGCGTCTGAGTCTGAGAAGGCGACCGGAATTGGGGGCGGTTTTAATCGGGGGGAGGTGAGGCTAAGGGGCTGTGTAGTTGCTGGCTGATGGAATGGGCGGGTGGCTGTGACTGTAAGTGTGTGTGCGGGTGTGGGTGGGGGTGGTGCGGTGGGCGGAACAAAAGCTATGTGCCTTAGTGTTGACTGTGGCGAAAATGCTATTTTACACAACATATCGCGCTCGTAAAAAATAATATAACTACATACATGCGCGTTTACTACCCATTACAAGCACACACACACACACACACACATACATACGCACTCACACACACACATTGAGAGACACAGAGTCAACCCCCTCTTATTTAAAAGGCTGCTCCACCTGCCCGCAGTGAAAGTTTGACAAGCAGCGCTGCCGCCGCCACTGCCTTCGCTGCCTTCGCTGCCTCAGCCCCCCCTTTTGGGCATGGCTCCGCGCCCGACTAACTGCTTTTCCACGCATACGCGCAATTCTAAAAAATTAATGTCGCTTTCGTAATTTCAACACACAAAAAACTGCCTGGAAAAATGGCAGCGCTGCCGCGAGCTGACGCTCCCGAGCAGCTGGCGGACGGTGGGGCAGGCAGCAGGCAGCAGGCGGCAGGCGGCAAGCGGCGGGGCAGCAGGCGGCAAGCGCGTCTGAATGTCTTAGTTAGCGCAAAGCGTTGCAGCCCGCGCGGTTGACAAGAGAGCGAAGGGGGGCAGGGGTGGGGGGCATAAATGGGGTAAGCAAAAGTAAAGCAGCAGTTGAAACTGCGTCGCTGTCAACGTCAACGGCGACAGCGACGGCAACGGCAACGGCAACGTTAACGTCAGCGACGAGGACGACACTCACTTAAAAATTCGAATGTTATAGAAAAATGAGCAAAGAACGAAAAAAAAAAAAAAAACGAAAAACGCGGCAGCGACGACGGAAAAAAAAAATATACAAAATACAACAAAAACTGAAATTACATAAAATGAAAAGTTCTCGTTACGCGGCGCAGTTGTTACGCCTCCCGCTAAACCGCCGACCCTCCCGCTAAACCCCGCACACACACACCCGAACTTCCCTAAATTCATTGTTGTTGTTGTTGTTGTTGTTGCTGATGCTGTTGCTGCTTCTAATGCTCATCTCTTTCTAACTCGCCGAATGTCGACAGAAAAGCTCGGCGATTCGGTCGCTATTATATGTATGTATATGTGTGTTCTTGTATGGGTGTGTGGGTGTGCGGCTGCTTGGGTGTCCTCTGTGCTCTGCTCTGCTCGGCTCGAAGCGAGTACCCGTTCTAAGGCCCCGCGACTGATTACTACTTTTATTGCTAGCAAATATCGTACTTTCTCTTCAAGGTGGAGCCCCCTGCGTAACCCCTAGACTCTCTTTCATTCTCCTCTCCTCTGCCCTGTGCGTGTGAGCCTGTGTGTGTGTGTGTGTGCTTAGCTTTTTAGTCAGCTCTAAGTGAGAGTAGGAGGCGGGAGGGTCGCCCGTTGTAACTTGCGCGGAAACAAGGTTTTTATTTCACCATTTTCTTTCTTTACTTTTTACTTTTTTTTTTTTTTACTTTTTATTTTTCGTTTTTTTTTTTATTTATTTTTTTTTTTGCCCTTCGTTTGCAGCACAAAAATTTTTGCTTTAGATTTTGCTACGCGAAATTTTTTCAAGGGTGGTTTATATCCATGTGTGTGTGTGAGTGCGACAGTGCGTGTCTGTGTGCGTGTGTGTGTGTGGGTGTGTGTGCCTGGCTGCGACTTGGCTGTGGCAAAGCCAGCTGAGACTGTAGCCGTACCTCTGGCAGACGTCGTGCGTTGTAGTTGTAATTTTTTCAATTTTTGCTGACGTTGACGCTGGCGTCGATGCTGCCGCCGTTGCCGCGACGCCCGCCCGTTCCCCGTCCTCCGTCCCTCGTCGTTCGTCGCTGCTGCCTTTAACAGTCAGTGTTTCTTCTAGGTAGCAAAAGCGACTACCAACACACCATCATCTTCCCGCCTGCACCCCATTCATGCTTACATTCACTCACTCACTTCCTCCCCTCCCCTCTCCTCTCCTCTCCACCACTACCCATCGCACCGCACTCCTTGCCCTTTCCTTCCCCCTTGCTGCCTTTGCCCCTTTCCATCCAGAATCTTCTTCATCTTCTTCGTTTGCAGGTCTCAATTTTTCGTATTTCGTTTTTTAACTACGTGTTCGTAGTTAAAAAAAAATCTCATACATATTATGTTTTATGCTGGCTGTTTATGTATGTATATGTACATCTTTATGTCTGTGTGTGTGTGTGTGTGTGTGTGTGTGTGTGAGGGGCGAATTGCTGTTATAAAGAAGAGGCTGGCGGATAAACGGAATTGTAGTGGAAAAAAGGTGCTTTTTAGACGCAATGACAACGACAACGACAACGACAACGATAGACGCAACACATAGCAAAGCAAACAAAGTAAACACTATGCAACATAATTTAAGTTGGCAATTAGAAATATTTTATTTTGTTAAATAGTGAAGTGAATGAAATGACATTTGATTTTACAAGTTCAAAGCTAGATATTTGCATATTGCCAAAGGTAGTGCTGATTTTAGAAGAGGGTGCTGTTTCGGTATTGTGTTGTGCAGTGTAAAGCAAATAACTTTCTAAGTCAAGATCAACTATTGTTCTGAATTTTAGTTAAATAGGATACTTAAGGGGAAAATTATACCACTTGTCTGATTAGAATTAAAGTAATCTTTCGGGTAGTGCAACTTTTTAGGAAGAGGGCGCGAGTGTAGGGCTCTGCTGGTAATAGTTTTTTTTTTTGCCCATAATTCCGCAAAGTATAGCAGTAAATTAAATTGATGCTTAGACATTTAAGGCTTAGGTAAAGGTAATTATTGTTTAGAGTCGTTGCTTTAGGGTAGCTTTTTTATAGTGCTACGATTCGTGAGCTACAAAGCGAGCGGATGTGCACGTTCATGAAGTAGTTGGCTATGTGGCTGTGAATTGAAGTGTTTGGTAGGCTACTTCATCAATCGCATATAAGGGTAGCACAGTGTTGTGCGGAGTAGTGCCGTCTAGTGTTCTGCCTTGTATAGTATAGCTTTTTCAAGGGTGCTATTGTTTCAAAGGGGTTACGTAGACCACTGCTACTTATGGTAATGTAGGCAGTAGGGAAAAATTTACCATATAGGGTAGAAAAATGTGAGGCAAAGTGACATACGGAAGGGTAGTGCAATGCAGTGCGATGCGGTGAAGTGATTTGTTTGATAGTGATCGTGTGTTTAGGGTCCTGTTCAGCTAGGTATTAAATTGATGTTTGCTTAGGTAGTGTAACAGTGGATAAGGCAGTGACGCATGAGCAATGTCAAAGGTCGACATGTTGCAGGGTGTTGAGGGTCATCGACAAAAGGTACTGCTTTAGTGTGGATTTTTTTTCTAATTTTATTCATCATTAATTGAAGTTCTTTTAAGGATCAATGTCATTATGGTTCAACGAATGTCTAACTAAGCTATATGCCATGTTGCATAGTGTAAGTTTTAGGGAGAAAAAATCTTTTCTGGCTAGTGCTTAGTTATGACTATGTTTCTTGGGGGCTGGACGGTAAAAGGCAAATGTAGAACAAAGCGGAAAAGGATCACAGCTGAATTATTGGGCTGTCATGTTGATTAGTGTAATGCTGTGCAGCATAGTGTATATTCTGCGAATTGAATACAAGTAGATGAAACTCATACCGGCCACTAAGTACGGGTACTAAATACATATAAAGGAGAGCCAACAAAAAGCAAAAAATGAAAATAAAAAGGAACAAACAACAACAACAAAGGCAACAACAACAACAGCAGCAACAACAACAACAAAAGCAACGACAACTTCAGTAAGTTTAGAAAATAAAAAAAAGCACACACAACCCTGCGTTGAGGGTTGCAATATTTCTTTTGCATTGCTTTGCGGCGGCTGCTGCGAAGTCAGCGCTGGCGTTGCCGTTGCCGTTGCCGTCGACGTCAGCGCTGATGGTGCTGCCAATGCCGATGCCAACGCAGACGCACGCGACCACCAACAACCAACAACCAACAGGCTTTTGTGTTAGTTGTTGTTGTTATTGTTGTTGTTAGTGAATGTCAGGTAGCGGGAGGTGGAGAGTCGCTTTCAGCTCAGTATGGGTGTGTGTTTGTGTGTGTGTGTGTATGTGTGTGTGTGGCTGTGTGTGTGCGGGTGTGTGGCATCCTTTTATATTTAAAAATTCTCATTTCAATGTCTAAGTTCTTGGCATGTGGGTGGAGGGCGAGGATGGCAAAACGTAAACGTACCCAATTCCACGTGCCCCATCACGCACCCCTATACCTCGTCTCCTTTCTCTTCATCCCCCATACCCCATACCCCATCCCCTTCAACCCATCTCCATCACCACCTCCAACTTCTATTCTTACCCGTACATAACATACTTATTATTACTTTTAATTTCGACTTTGTCTGTGTGCGTGTGTGTGTGTGTGTGTATGTGTGTGTCTGTATAGATGTGTGCTTGTGTCTACATATGTGTGCGTGTGTGTGTGAGTGTGCGCGTGTGTGTGTATGCTTTTTTAATGCATTGTATATGCTCAGCTGCTGCTCCTTTTTAGTAATCGCGATTAGTTTAGTCGACGGAGTTAAATAAAAACGAAAGTTGCCTGCACAGTGGAGAAAAAAGCGAAAAATCTGGAAAAGCGGAAAAATCAGAAAAAGCGGAAAATGCGGGTAGCGGATAAAATATTCTCATTACGAAAACAGAAAGTCAGAACATTAAAAGTCAGGGTAATAGTAATTCACTTTTTTATGTAGCAAATTTCTCTCTAGTCTTGGCTTGAACAATCGATATACAAATATAAATACTATCGATAACATTCTTTGTAATAACTGGATACTGATATGATAGAAAAGCAGTTGGAAAATATGCTAGATTCTATTGAATAATTAATCTGGCTATTAATTACATATTGTACAGCATTTTTATTGTATCGATAACT
The DNA here is from genome assembly GCA_035044505.1 of Zaprionus lineosus. Lineage (NCBI taxonomy): Eukaryota > Metazoa > Arthropoda > Insecta > Diptera > Drosophilidae > Zaprionus > Zaprionus lineosus. The sequence goes on from JAWNNX010000676.1 coordinate 1,539,753, forward strand.
TTAGAAATGGAATCGATAATTTATTTAATGTAGATACACAAAAAATTTTATTAATTTGTTGCCTCAAATAAATTTTGTTTATATTATATTTATTTCTTTGAATTTGTAATTACAAAAATTGATATAGGAGTGACTATCGATTAATATTAAATTTTAAATGGTATCGATATCGATAACTTTATTTTATTTTTTATTTTTTTATTTTATTTTTTAATAGTTTTTGGTTTGGTTTAAAAATTAAATCATATATCTTATTTGTTGCTTTGAGAGCAAATAAATAATAATTAATCGAAAGCTCAGACTTGACGATAACGATAACTATTTATATGAGACTTGGAAAAAAGTAATTCAAAGCATTTCCTTTGCACTCAAAGGATCGTTAGGACTCGCAGTTTCGCTTATTGTTCGCGTAATGATTTCCCCATCTATAGATCGGGTGGCATAACGTCCTGTACTTTATGTGGCCGAAGTATGGTCGCAGGATGGTCACAGGATGTTTGTAGGATGGCCGTTTTGTTGTCGGAGTACGAATACCTGTGCGTAGTTATTATACTTGAACTCTCCGCAAGGGCACATACATATATAAGAGGGCCTAGAGACGGGACGAGGGGTGAGGTAGATGACTGAATGGGTGTGTGGGTTGTTGGATGGCTGCTCGTAGCTGGCATTAGGCATAGGTATGGGTCCTTGTTGGAAGGTAACGGTAACGACGAGTCCCATAAAACATACAAATGGCCAAATAAAACATTTTAAATGTAACAACAACAGCAGCAACAACAACAACAGCAACAATAGTAACATCAGCAGCAACAACAACATGAGAAACAATAACATGAAAAGCACAACAAACATAACAACAAATAAGAAAATAAGAAAATAAGAAAATAGTATTTGTGCTTAGAAAAAAACGAAGGACATGACGGCAAATGAAATCATGAGAAAAGCAACAACAAGTAAAAATAAAGGAAAGCATTAGATACATTTTTTATGCTGACTCGTTTGGCTGCCCCAAACCCCCAAACCCTCAAACCCCAGCCACCCACACACACACACAAAAGCACACACCAGCTGGCATCCAGCTCTTATCCTGGCAATCGTCCTGCACCGACATCGTTTCACCTGTCAGCGTGTCAGGTGGTCACAGCAGCAGGACAACAGTTGAAGATGAAATGCCTGTTGGAAGGAGCAACTACTGCGGCCTCAAGGATAATCATTACCAAGGACTCGGAACTAAAGAAATTGTATATTTATGTAAGGATTATAATCGATGACATCCTCGCACACCCAAGCACACAGCCGTCTAATTGGTGGGCGACCTGCGAAGCACGTGCTTTACTTAGCCTGAGTAGTTAACGGGATTTCGGAAGGATATAAGCAATCGAGAATAACTGCCCAATGGAAGAGCCTTCTTAAGGATGCAGGGCAAAAGGATTTTTGCAGTCAAGTGGAGTATTTGGTGGACGATCATCCGAATGAAGATTTTTTTATCGATAAATTCTATCGGGAAATATTCGATAAGAAATTAATACAAGATATGTGTAAGTCAGTCATTTAAGGATCAAGTCCTTTATCGATGGGTTCAGTTACCAAGAGAGGTTGGGATAAAGGAAAATTCTTTGGACAATATTCGATGGGCGAGGAACCAATATTTACCGATTCAACCGGTTCATGTATAAATCTTAGAATTGATTAGCGACATGTAGGGTATCCTTTGATTAGGTGGCCAAAAAGTGGTGGAAGTCCTTCAAATCACTCGAATAATTCAGTCTTTGGATGATAAGGAAATATCTTAATAACCGGATAACCGGATAACTGGAAAGCTGGATAAACGTCGAATCGGTTAATTTGAAATATGGTAAAACAGTGAAGCGATGGTTAAACGATGAAACGGTTAACCAGGTTACCCGGTAAGAAGGTGCCTACAAGCTCTTTAAAAGGATTCAACAAATGTACAAGCAAATTGGCAATTGGAAAACAAAATCCTTGCAGGCGGCACGTTTCTCCTCTGCAGGACTCGGTATCTGTAGATGGTAGGGTGATGGGGGTGCAGGCATTGGGCAGTTGAGGATTGAAGCTGGCCTAGGTATTTAGGGTCACTATTTCTGTGGCGTTGTCCTACGTGCGGCACACGATGTTCGATGTCCTTGCCACTTCGGACGCTCAGCCCTAAAGTCGACACACAAAAACTTAGAAATAATCACGGACATAAATCTTAAAATGCCATTGCCTTTACCCAACTACTCGCTGTTTTCTTTTGTTGTGCGTGTGTGTGTATGGGTGTGTGTGTATGGGTGTGTGTGTATGGGTGTGTGTGGGTGTGTGTGTGGATAGAAGGCACAACAATAGAAATTGGCGCTTAAGTGTCCAAAAGGGGCGGGATGTGGTGGGAGTCCGAGTGGAAGTCAAACCGGGAGAATGGGTCGGAGTCGAAGTCGACGTTGGAGTAAGAGTCGAAGAAGGAGTCGGAGTCGGAGCTGGAGTTTTAGCTGGAGTTGAAGTTGGAGTTGGAGTCGGAGCTAGAGTTGGAGCTAGAGTCGGAATTAGTGTCGGAGTCGATGTGACCTCTGCCCCTCGTCTTTCAGCGTCTCGGGCTTTGCCGGGGGCAAATGAAAAATAACTTAGAAGCACGTTTTGTGGCATTCGTTTGTTATGACCAATAGCTTCTTCTTCTTCTTTTTTTTTTCTTTTTCTTCATCGTTTTCATTTTCTTTTCCATCTTCTTCTTTATATTCATGTTGTTGTTGCTGTTACGACAAGTGTTGCATATAGCTGAGAGACATAACGCAGTAGCAGCGACTGGCACTGCACCTGCGGCTGACACTGCGACTGCGACTGCGACTGCGACTGCAACTGTGACTTCGACAACGACTGACTGACTAACTGAAACTACGCCTGACACTGTGACTAAGACTACGGGTGACACTGTGACTGTAGCTGTGTCAGAAACTGCTACTGGCAATGTAACTAAAACTGTGACTGCGACTGCGATGGCGACTGCTCCTGAGGTTATGCGATGTTCACGATGTAAGCGCAGGACAATTCCAAGAACTGGAAGCCACTTATCGTGCATGTGAGTTGCAGCCAACGTAACACTGTGTGAAAATGGGAAAATGCAGCTAACTTCAGTTCATGCCACGTGCCACATATTTGTGTGTCTGTGGCAGCTTCTGCGTTCTTCTACTTGAGAATTTCTAAATGATGCATAAACAGGGATATTTTTTCAGGCTTGAAATTTTGAATAAATCTATTTGAATAAATCATGAGCTCAACTCTCTTTCTATTCCTCTCTCTCTCTCTCTCTCTCTCTCTCTCTCATTCTTCCTCTCTCTCTTCCTCTTTGTCTCTCTCTCTCTCTCTTATTTTCTTCTCTTTCATCTTCAAAATGTTTCACTTTTTGTGTCTCTTCATTTTTGCTTTGATTCCGTGTTTGTTTACATTCCGTTGCATGTGGCAAGTCCTGTGGCACGTGGCGCGGCACATAAGGACATGTCGTTACTTCTGCCCCTCAACATTTACAGTTACATTTGAATATACAGCTACGATCAATTGATCTCATTTTCAGCTGTTCCAATAATCAAATTAAAATATGGCTCAAAATGCGGCCTAAAACAGCGACTCCCTCGTTGATCAGCAAATATTGAATATGTATGTGTGTGCGTGTGTGTGTGTGTGTGTGTTTGTGTGCGCCTGTTTTGAATCTCCTATGGGTTTTTTGTATCGACTTTTCTTTGCACAGTTTTTTTTCTAAAAGCTTCCCTGACGCTTCGTCCAACTGCTTGTCCCTCCGTTCGTCTGTCCCTCCGTTCATCTGTCCCTCCGTCCGACTGTCTGTTTATCGGCTTGTCTGTCTGTCTGCCATTGACACTTGCGTAAATCGACTGCCTGCCAATATCTGCACTCGATGCAGCGTGTCCAATGAACTCCCAAGTCAAGGCCAAGTCCGATACCAAACAACTTTGGGATATTGATGGATGAGTCAGCCTATTGGTGGGTCTGTTGGGGGATTCCAGTTCCGAATTGGAATTCTATTTAAAATGAAATAAATTACCTAATGATTTTCAGGACCTTTTTTAAATAATAACCTTGTTTCAATTTTAAAGATACATTTCTGATTCAAGAACTAGTTCCATATAGAACTTATTCCTGAAGCTAGAAAGTGAAACCATTTGGGATTATTTTAACTATATCAATATTCTTATTGAGATTCATTTCTGAATTGAAATATTAAACTTATTTTAGAATGAAGTAAATGAATATGAATTTCTTCGGAACTGGTTCATTACTAAAGTTTTAATAAAGTGTGAAGCAATGCGTAAAGTGCAAACTAGATAACTAAAACTAAAATGATATCTAAACTAACACTTAGGAAGTTCCTAAGGAACTAGTTCTGGAATGAACTTAAAGAAAAATAATAATTTTCTTTGTGTTTATATTGTTCTTTTTTGAACTTGTAGACTAAGAAGTTGCTATTGCGGAACCAGCAAACCCAAAGCCGATAATCAAGCAAAGAGAACCACAAAGAGCTCAAAGCGCTTTTGAACTAGTTCCAAATCGCTTTTCCACTCACTCAGAATATTAGCGGGTAATATTCAGTATCTGAATCTATGGCTCGTACATCTGAATCCATAATTCGCTTTGGGCGTGTGTGGGGTGGGGATTGAATAGGAAAAATGTAGAGTAAAAGAAAAATAAAAAGAGAGGGAGAGAGAGAGAGAGAGAGAGAGAGAGAGAGAGAGAGGGAGATAGAGAAGCGAAAAGTGAGAAGCGAGAAACGAAAATATTTTATAGTTGAAAATCCGTTGCCGGCAGTTGGCAAACGACTTAGAAATCTAAACATGAAACTTGCCAAACTTGAGCAGCCAGGAGCAGCAGTCGTCAGAGGCGGCAGGGTTGGGAGTGGGCAGATGAGGGCTGGGGTAGAGCTAGCGATATCAACCCCAGGCAAACGAAAGTCCTACCTCCGCAATGCCACGTACCCATTGCCGGTCGCAGTGAAGCGCAGCGGCTCCGGGGGCATCGTAGCAGCCACCATCTTGTGGTGGCTAAGGCGGACGAATGCTGGCGGTGCTTTGGTGGTGGTGAGAGGGGGAAGGACATGCTACCGGAGGTTGAGGTAGGCGATAGGCAATAGACCGTGGGTAGCAATGGTCCGTCTTCCATAGGCCGTGGGCGATGGGCGATGGGCGATGGGCGACGGGCGATGGGTTTCGGCAGTTTTGTTTTTTGACTCCGTGAAACTTACAGCAACAGCATCTGCGACTATTTCAGTCAGCGCTGTCGACGTCTGCGTCAGCGTCAGCGTCAGCAGCAACGTCGACATCTGTGGCGTCGTCGTCGTCGTCGTCGTCGCTGGCAGCTAAGGCACTTGTTCCCCCGCTCCCCGTGAGCGTTTTACATAAATCTTCTTTTCAAAAAAATAAACACTAATGCCAAAGCGAGGCAAAGCAAGACCAACAGCCATAGAGTAAAAGGAAAATACAACACGGAGGGAAAAAAAAAAACTAGAAAATTTAGTATCTACACATACACAAAGGTACACACGCAGACACACACACACACACACACACACACACACACACACATACATACATACGTAAACGTTCTGTGATGCGCGGCAAAAAAGGAAAATTTTTTATTACAGCGAGAAAACTTAATGGCTGCTAGAGGAATGGCAAAGCGGGTGGTAGTGGAGCAAGACGACCGGAGGGGGGAGGCGGGAGGCGGGAGGGATGTATAATATGTATAAAAGGAAGGGGAATCAAAAAGAAAAGGGAAAGGGAAAGGGAAAGCGAAGGGGAAAGGAAGAGGGAAAGGGAAAGGGAAAGGAAACAGCAATGGGAATGAAGTTAAAGACGCTCACCAGCAAAGCCGACGTCAAACTCGATGCTTACGACAACGAAGCCAGTGACTAGGACCAGGGCGATGGGAATGAGTGGATGATGGTGGTGGGGAGGGGGAGGGCGGGTGAGGGCGAGGGCAAGTTCGGGGAATTAAACTAACGCGAGAACAAAGACGAGGACGAAGAACAAGACGAAGACGAAGACAAGACGATGTGCCAAACTGCGTAGTGTAGGCGCGTGCAAGGGTTGAGGAGTGTCGAACGGAGGGGGGGATGGGGGAAGCGTTGGAAACATTCATCGTTTGATTTCGGCTGCGCTTCAGACGCACTTCTCAGCTGTGGGAGGGTCGGGTGGTCGGTGGGTGTATTGGATGGGGGGTGGGGGGAGGGTAGACAAAACTATGCTTTTCATTTGTCTAAGCACAACAGTTGCCAAGTATCGATATGCGAGTACAATTATGAGTACTTTTGCGAACGAGTGGAAGTACTCACGCTCAGCCAGGGGCGAAAATGATAGTGGGCAAAACTATGCGAAATATCGTGATTTCGTGATAATGGGAATTTATGAAATGAGCTGTGATTAGCCGTGAAGTTGGCTGCGCCTCAAATTCCCATAAGGACTTAAACCGTTGATTAACTGTGAAGGAATTAATTAAAAGTTGCAGCCTGCAGGGATACATTAAATGAATATCGTATAAACTTAAAATATAGGAAAGTGTAAACTGAGTTGAAGGAAATGCAAAAGGAAAGGTATTAAGTTGGCCGCGGCAAAATTATTATAAAGAGTTTTTAGCTTTTTATATAATTTTTAATTTATTATTGATTATTTGATATAAATTATTTATATTTAATTATTTAATATAAATTGAATATATTTTTATTTAATTATTATTTTATATTTAATTATTATTTTATATTTAATTATTATTTTATATTTAATTATTATTTTATTATTTTTATTTTATATATTATTGTTATTATTATTATTCATTTTGAATTATTTATTATAAATAATTAATTAATTATTTTGTAGTGGAAATTATTTATTTTAAATTATTTATTACAAAAAATTTATTTATTTATTTATTTAATTATCATTATATATTTATTTTATTATTATTTTAATTGTTTTTTTATAGCATTATTTATTATAAATTATTTATATTTAATTATTTAATTTTATTTATTAATTTCAAATTATTAATTAATTTATTTAAGCTTCAAATTATTTATTTAAAATTATTTATTATAAGTATTTAATTTAGTTAATTATTATTCTATATTTTTTTATTTATAATATATTTTGTTTTAAATTTATTCTTTATTTATTTTAAATCATAATTAATTTTGAATAATTAATTTAAAATTCTAAATAATTTTAAACGCTTTTTTTTTAAATTATCCAAAACTTTTGTTCAAACTGTACGCATATATTTTTTTTTTAACGCTTCCTTAAGTAAAGTGTTCATCAGGTGAGGAAGGATATACAATTAGGAAAATAAAATTATAGAAATATTAATAAGATTTAAAAATTACTAGATAGCTAATAAAATTCTTAACTTAATCCTCAAATCTCTAAGCGCTTCTCTGAAGGAGCACTGAGCATCGCATAAACGTAATAACTTTTCCATTCGGTTTTCCATTCCGCCGTCTCTGGCGCTTTTCAAATGCCGTTCATTGATTTCAAAGCATGCCATGGGCATAATGACGGTGGCAGCATAAGGTGGCTGAGGGGTTGGATAGGGGCAAGGGCAGGGACAGGGGCAGGGGCAGGGGCAGGCGGATTGCCAAAAGGGTCAGCCGAATGGCAGCGCCTGCTTCTAAAATTTTAGTTCCTTAACGCGCGCGATTTTAGTGCAAATCGATTAATTTTGTTGCGTTGTTGGTGGAGGCAGCGCTGCCGCTGCTGCCACTGCTGCTGCTGCTGCTGCGACTGCGGCTGCGAGTGCTGCGGGCTTTAACGCTGCTGCCATTGCCTGCGCTGCTGCTGCTGCTGCTGCTGGTGCTGCCGAAAATTTTCTTTCGGATTTTCTTTCAAATTTTCTTTATTGATACAATTTATTTATTTCACTTTTTGTTTTCACGGTGCGTTTTGTAGTCGTCTTTCTGCTGCTGCTGCCGCCGCCGCTGCTGCTGCTGCTTCATCTTCATCTTCTTCCACTTTCCTTTGTTGTTGTTTCTCTTGTTCGTCGTTGTGTCTGTGTGTGTGTGTGTGTGTGTGTTTCTCGACCTTGTTGTTGCTTTTACTTTATTTTATTTTATTTTTTTTTTAATTTTATTTCTCTATTTTTTTACGATGCTGGAAACTACCCTTAATGATGCCGCGGAAGCTGCTGTCGCTACTCGCTCTCTCTCTGTCAGTGTGTGCGTGTGCCTGTGCTTGTGCTTCTGCAAGCGTGCGTCTGTGCGTCTCTGTGTGTGTGTGTGTGCGTGTCTGGCAATGTTGTAAGTTGGTGGCTGGTGGCGAAACCCAAAAATACCGCTGATCATGCGCTTAAAGTAGTTTTTTAAGTTCCTTGGTCCACAGGCACACACACACACATACACACAGATATACAGTTAGACGCTGGCACACTTACACACACACAGACACACTGCCGCCTAATGCTGTGCTACGCTTCTTGTTCTTTGCTTGATTCCGCCTCATCGATGACGCTCAGGTTATTTTCCTCCACCCTCATTTTTTTTTTACGAACGGCGAAGGGAATGTGAGCTAACGGAACTATCGGGTGAATTTGATATATTTATCGATATATATATATATAATAATTTATTTTATAATTTAAATAATTATGTATATAATTAATATGCTCCTGACCGACAGGATATTCTGAGGTGCCTCGCTTTTCCTTCTCCGATTTTGTTTCTTTTTTAGTTTTCATTCAAGTTTCCTGCACTGAGCATCCTTGCGATTTTTTCTTAAAGGATATCCCGTATTCGACTATCGAAGGACACCTCTCAATTGTTGTTTCGTTTCGTTTTGCTTTTTTATTTTTGGTTTCCATTTTTTGGGCTTGGGTTCGGTTCGCTCGGCTTTTTCCATACATACTTTTTGTAGTTGTTGTAATTGAAGTCGGTCGCGTAGTGGCACAGCTTGTGGGCTGAGGGAGGGTGTGGGTGTGAGAGGGGGTGGGAGATGGAGCTGGGTTGGGTAGTAAGGAGTAAGGGTAACGCTTCGATGCGATGCGATGCGACGTGAGGCGACGCGGCGGGCAGCATTAAACTGCCCCCTAACGACTCGAGCAGCGCTGCTGGCGTCGCTGCTGCCGCTGCCGCAGTTTCTAATTTTACATTTTATTGTTGTTATTGCTTATAGTTGTTCTTGTTGTTGTTGTTGTTATTTTACAATTTTTCTTCGTTTTTAGGGTTCGTAAAAGGGTTGATTAGGAAGATGCATACTCACACACACACACACACACACACAAAGTGCGAGCAACAATTACAATTGTGTTAGTGCCTCTTTCAGCTAACCCCTGACTAGCCGCTCACCCCTCCCCTCCGTATCCTTCCCCCTTGAACATTCATTCAGCGCTTTCCGCTTCCCGCTTCCCGCTTCCCGCTTTCTGCATCCCTCGCCTACTTTTCATCTTCCGCTCACTTTAATGACCTGTGCACGCTTCGATTTTTGTTCATAGCAGACTACTACCCCTACACACACACACACACACACATACACACGCACAACATAAACGTAGTTTAGTGAAACTCTTTTATTGCGGTCTAATATGAAAATTATGAAAAGCTTCCAACTGCCTGTAAAAGTGCGCAATTCTATTTTCTTTACGATGCCATATTCAGACTTACCCCCAACCCCCTCCCCAACCCAATTCTCCTTATTCTTTTGCTTAACAATACACTTGCCCCCACCCCCCATCCCCCTCCCCCACTCAGATGGTCGCCTGTTTATGATGGTCATATACAAATATGAGTTCAGCTTAACGATCCACATAACGGTGATTCGCACTCGGCATAAGATTCTATATGCATGTATATGTGTGTGTATGTGTGTGTGTGTGTGGACATATGTGTAAGCGCACATTGAAATATTCATGGCTAGCAACGCGCAAATGGAGTCTGGTCAGCCGCAGGACGAGAGGCAAGTCATCAAATGTCGACAGCCCAATCCTTTGTGCAGCCTCTCAACTCTCAGATGATGAATGCCTCCTGCTGCTGTTTGGGGAATCCTTTTTGGAAAATTAGCTACAAATGATACGAATTCGATATTCGTTGTGTCTTGGACGGTCATGCCCCATTTTGTGGCATGGGGGAGTGCAGGGTATTAGAAACTACAAAAAAATACAGCGAAATCCTTTTACCTTTTTTTAAGAAGACGAAATAAAACGAAACACGGAATGAAACACGCAAGCCAAAAAGTCGCTAAATAAGAGGAAGATGATGATGAAGAAGAAGAAGGAGAACAAGAACAAAAAATTAAATAAGCGAAAAAATAAAATGAAGAAAAATTGAAAATAAAAACTGAACTCAAATAGTAAAGAAATGAAACAAAATGGCGAAAAAGTTTCCTTTTCTTTTCTTTTACTTTTTTTGTATTTTTGTTTTGTGTTTTTTATTTTTTTTTATTTTTTATTATTTTTTTTCTTTCTTTTTTTTGTATTTATTTTTGCTATATTCTGTGCTCTGCTTTGTTTTTCTTCGTATTTGTTGTTGTATTTATTTTTGTGTGTGTTTTTTTTTTGTTTTTTTTTGAGACTGTGAGGTGTATGGCAGCGCTTGTGGGTGGCGGGGCAGGGGTAGGGGAAGGGGGAGAGAGGTTTGCCTCTAAAGTTCGCGGCAAAGTTAAAATAAATTGCAAGTTGGCATTAGAGACGCACACACACACACACACACACACACACACAGACGAATGTTAGTCAGCCGCCATATTAATGGCAATTGGGTGGCAAGTGTTGCGGCCCTTGTGGCATGTGTGTGTGTGTGTGTGTGTGCTTGTATATGTGTGTATATGTGCGGTACATGAATATAAAACTTTATTTTTATTTATTCCCTTTTCTACTGCCGTCCACCCACCCGCCGTACACCATCCGCCACCCACTGCCTGCCGCTTGCCGCCCTTTGCCAGTTTAGTCCGTGGCGCGCCGCGTCGTACCTCCCCGCACTGCGCCGCACCGCGCACATAAAGCAAAATTTATTAGAAAACATTTCATTCTCGTTCTCTCGTTCCCGTTCCCATTCCCATTCCTATTCCCCATTCCCCATTCCCCCATTCCCATTCTTAGTCTCGGTCTCAGTCTCAGTCTCAGTCTCATTTTCTTGTTCTCTCGTCCCTCCGCCCTCCGTCCCCCGCCCGCACCATACACATTGTTGCCGCCGCCGCCGTCGCCGCAGATGGTTTTGACTGTGACTCCGACTAAAGCTTCTGGCTGCTGGATGGCTGCTGGCTGCTGGCTGCTGGCTGCTCGCTTCTGGCTCCTGGCGCGGGAGCTTTTCTCTGCCTGCCGCTGTTAGGTCTATCTTATGTGCGCCGTCTCGCTCGCACCCGCAGGCGCTGCTCGCTTGGGGTCTCTTGCCTGCCTGCTCCCTTCGGTCTTCGGCTACTTCATCTTTTACTTTGCGTTTTGCATGCTTATTCGCAATTGTTGTTGTAATTGTTTTCATTGTTACGCGCGCAGCGCCTGGAGGAGGTAGCTAAATATGTAAAAAAAAAAAAGAGGAGGAATACTAAAAAAAAGAAAAGAAATATAAAGGGAGAACAGAAGCGAGAAAAAAGTAAAATGTAAAAAGTAAAAGAAATACCAAAGGAACACGGCAAAAAACAGAAAAAAAATAAACGGCACCAAAACAAAGCCAAACGAAACGAAGGAAAACCAAAACAAAACAAAATCAAAATCAAAAGCAACAACAATAACAAACACAAACAGAAACGGAATCAGCAGCGGCAGCAGAAGAAGATGAAGAAGAAGAAGAAGAAGATGAAGCGGGAGAAGAAAATAAAAAACACAAAACACTGAAAACGGCACAAAATATGTGTGGCAACATCTTTAACGTGGCTATGTCGGTGGCAACATAGAATTATTGCCAACGCGCCTCGTCGCGTCGTCTCCCCACCCCTTCAACACAACCTTCCCCCCCTGACCGTTACCCATGCCCATGCACCGACCTCCCACATACACACAGAGAGTCAGGCGGCTGAACGCCTTAGCCACTCGCCTGCCTCTGCCTGTTGGGTCCCATTGTTGTAGGCGTAGGCAGCAACTGTGCTAAAGGAGAGGGCGGTGGGCGGTGGGTGGTGGGTGGGGCGGGGTAGAGGCAACTAAACCCCAGATGGCGCACTACACAAAGTTATGATATAATTTGGATTTCTTTTCGCTAAATTGCTTGTACCAACAATAAATATGTATTTATGTTGCTCCTCTTTGTGTCTGTGTGCTCTGTCTCTGTGTGTGTAAGCTCTATCTCTGCTTAAGTGTGTATGTGTGTGTGTGTGTGTTTGAAACTGTGTTTAAGTGCCTATACAGACAGCTCACAGCTGCCACCCTCGGCGGGGATCAGTGAAATGCGAGCAACAATGTAACTGCTTCTAAAAATATGCACAGCTACTGGGCACATATATCCCTTTAGCTGTACACAGGACAATCGATATACCCAGACACACATATCGATAAATTTATAATTAATAAATGTCTATATGAAAAGGATAAAGCTTAAACTATAAACTACTTACCTATAAAGCGCCTTTTCAATCAGATATTTTTAATATTAGATTAATAATTATCGATAAAGGTTATCGACAAAGGTTATCGATATTAAAATATACTTAAAATAGTTCCAATTTAGCTAACTAAATATTTAACTATATATATTAATTAAAGTTTATTGTTTATCAAACTATTTTTTCAGGAAAAAAATTTTTATTAATTTTTAAAATTCATAAATTCAAAATTTGCATCTTTTATTATTTTTATTTTATTCCTATTAATTTAATTTTTTTTAATAATTTTTTCGTTAAGTCCTAATGAATATTTTTTAATATTTTCTTCTTTAAGTCCTTATGATATTTTATTTAAATAGTTTTTGTTTTTACTCGTAATGATACTTTGGCTTTAAGTAATTTTTTATATTAATCTTAATGATATTTTATTTAAAATTATTTTTTAATTTTTATTATTTTATAAAAGGGAATTTTTGAAATTATGTTCGATATTTATCGGTACTCACTTTGCGCTTAGCATCAGATTTTGTTAGCTTTAAACTTTAAGGTTTTTTATCTGTAAAAAAATAATAAAAATTTCTTTGTTATTAATTTTTTAAACTAAAAAATAAATATTTATTTAAAAACTACTTTTTTTTATTTCAGATTTTTTTAATGGCTGTGCCCAAATTGTTAACGATAATCCAGATGTAAGTAAGTACAAGCGATTTATTTAAATTTTATCAATTATTCAATTAAAATAAAATTTTTTATATAACATGAATTTAAAAATTACAGCAAAAAAGCTTGAAAGGGGATATAATTTTTTTTTATTTAAAATTAAGTTTTAATTTTTAATAAGAGAAGTTTTAAAGAGAAGCAATAATTTTGTTTCAAAAAGGTCAGATTCAGTTTCTAACTGAAAACCTTTTCCCAAATAATTAAAAAAAAAAAAAATATTTTTTTGAAGAATCTTTAAGTATATTTCTTAAGTTTTTATTAAAAAAAAAACAAAATCTAAAAAAAAAATATTATTTCTTTTTTGAGTTATAAAACTGAAATAGTTTTAAGGTGATCTCAAGGAGTCGCTGAAAAACATTTCTCAAATTCAAAGCTCCCAAAGATCCAAGAAATTTGAAGTAGAAGTTGAGTTGAGGATTGAATGTCCTTTGAAATGTAAAGAATCCTTTAAGTAAAAGTCGTCAAATTTCTATACACACTTTGACCTTTGGGGGTAATTCATGTTTAATATTAATGCCAGGCTGTGTGTGGGTGTGCGTGTGTGTGTGCGTGTGTGTGTGTGTGTGTGTGTGTAATGTATGGATGTACACATGCCAACAGATGTGTGGGCGTTCAGTCAAAAAAAAAAAAAATGAAGAATAGAAAGTGAAGAAGAGAAGAAGGAACACAAGGATAATATATCTCGCGTCTACACAAAACTGACGAAGCACTCAACAAACTCCCACCCCCCACCCCCACCCAACGAACTTCTCCATTAGCCGAAGAGACAACCACCCAACTACCACCCACCTTTAAAATTGAGAGCTGTGAGTGGGGGGAGGGGTATGTAAAAGGGCGCAAGGAAAACGCAAGGATGGCGACGGATTTACATTTTTAATTGTGTGTGTAAAAATGTAGAAAATAAAATTTGGAGAATTAAAAAAAGGAAAAAAAAAATTCTACAAAAAAAAAATTCTATTACATAAATGGAGAAGCAGGAGCTGTGGCTGGGAGGAGGAGGAGGAGGAGGAGGTCGCCTGGTCGTTTGGTCAGGGACTAAGCTTTTACTAATGTCCAGCGTGTGTTTCTAACCCCAACTCCCACTGGCCCTTACACCCTAACTCCCCCCCATCCTACCTCCCATTGAGCCCATATCCTTGTACCACTCCTCGCGTTGACTTAATGTCTAACCATTTACTAGGCATAGACGTCGGCGTCGCTGCTCGGGTGGGCAGCAGTCGCTGCTTATGCTGCTTATGCTGCTTGGCAACGCTTGAGATTAAAAATTAGGCAAAAGGGTAGTTTAGCCTGTCACACACACACACACACACACATACACCCTTACATACACATACACATACATACACCTCTATGCATATGTATATAAATTACAAGTACCCAAAGCTTTTGTTGTAATGAAATGAACACACACCAACAATAAAAGGGAAGGCATGTAAGAGAGAGAGAGAGAGAGGGAGAGGGAGATAGAGAGAGAAAGAAAAAGCAAGAGAGTGAGAGAGAGAGGGAGAAAGTGGTGGGAGGTGGAGAGGTAATGAGGTGCTGAGCAGCAGGGGGAGATGGGAGTGTGTGTGTGTGTGTGTGTATGAGTTAGAGTAAACCAAAAAAGAGTGTAAGTGCTGCAAAGGGAGGGTAGCGGAGGGGGCGGGTGCGGGTGCGGGTGCGGTGGGTGGGAAACCCGCACAGAAAAACGCATTATAAAATGTGAGTAGTGTATGCTAATGGCAGACGCGCGTTTGGCATTGGCTTTGACGTTGTGCCCAAAACAGCCCCCATGGCCCGTCCCCCTTAACTCGTAGCTCGTCTCTCGTCTCTGGTCTCTCCGCACTCCCCTGTCCCCTGTCCCCTCACCACGCACTTCAGTTGGCAACTGGCAACCGGCAACCGGCAACCGGCACCCCGCCCAACCCCCGCCTCTACACCAACAAAGTTGCCCGCACTCTAGCCCCCAGTCTCTTTGGCGCCCACACACACACACACACACACACACACCTCGTCTAACCTTCCAGTAACTGCTCCAATTTCCGCGTCTCTGTCTCCGCCCCTCCCCCTCTCAGCCCCAGCAACTGTGTCAGCCCCAAAGCGCAAAGTAAAAATGGAAAATTTTGTATTTTTACTTTTTTGCATTTGTTGTTCTTCCTCCTCGAGTTGTTGTTGTTGTTACTGTTGTTGTTGCTGTTGCTGTTACTGTTGCGCTGTCAGTGAAGAGACATGCGTGCCAAGGGGTTTGGTGGGGTAGGTGGAGGGGGAGGGGGACGCGCACACCAAAAGCAGCAGCAACACACGAGACATTATCTAATGTATGCGTATGTGTGTGTGTGTGTGTGTGTGTGCGGCAGCCCCTTTTTCCGCTACTACATACTATACCGCAGCTCCATACTCCCCCCCTCTCCCCCCACCCCTCCTTTCCCCGCTGTCGCCACTGTCGCGTCTACCACACGTCGTTTGCAATTTTTCATTTTAATTTTCATTAGCGTTTTACTCGTTTCTCTCTTCTTTTTTCTTGCGTAAGTAAATGTGTGAGTGTGCGTGTGTGAGTGTGTGAGTGTGTGTGTGTGCTGGCTGTGTACTTTCTTTTTTTACCCACGCACACACACGCACACACACGCGTACACTCATTTAAGTACAGAGAACCAAAATATGCGTAATACTCACACCCAAACGCGTGCCACTACCCCCTTAGCCCCCCCTACACAGCACCCGCATCCGCATCCGCAGCCCATACCAACGCCAGCCCCCCCACCACTACCTCAGGCAGCACCCTTACCCCGGCACCCATCCGATTGCTGCTCCCGGAAAACGAAACCGAAGCAGAAAGAAACAGAAACAGAATCCGTAGGCAGTGGGTGGGGGAGGGGGTTGGGGCTTGGGATGGGGTAGGCAACTCGAGTTGCAAGTTTAGTTTGAGTTGAGTTCGCGTTGGTCTACCCCCCCTCCCACCCGCTTTTTTGGGGCTCTACTAAAATGATGTAATAAGCGTATGAAAAGTAAAATCGCCTTACCGCGCCGCCAAAGTAGTGCTCACTCCCACATGTGGGCGTGGGCATGGGCGTGGATGTCGCCGCGACTGAGGTGGCTAAATGGGTGGATTGGGTATTGAGTAGGGGAGATGGGGTACTGGGGTGGTGGGGTGCTGGGGAGGGGGATGCCCAAATCAAGGCAACGAAACTTTGCGCGCGCGTAATTTTTCAATTTGGCAACGGAAATTGCCTAGGGAGGTGACACACACAGACGCACATCACATGCACATGTGTGTTGTAAGTATGTGTGTGTGTGTTTATGTGTGTGTGTGGCATGCAAACCTCTGGGAGCTTACCCCTTTTCTTGCGGCTCTTCACCGCAGCTGATGCTTTTTCTAATAATTAATTTAAAACTTTTTCTTTCAAATTGAGCACAGAGTAACTTCCCCTCCCCCCACCCCTTCCCCTACTACGACCATCTCACTCCACCTACCCCCCCCTTCTGCTTGCTTTGCTACTTCATCCCACTTCTGTTTTTTATTCCTCTTAAGACACACACCCGACCATCAAGTGCTGCCCCGCGGCTTTGGGAGTGTGTGTAAAATTATTTTAAAGGAATTACTTCCAAAGGCGCTACTAATTAACATTTGAACAGTTGCAAGGATAAAGGATGAAGCGCTAGTCTAACCGCCTAGCCGCCCTCCACATCCTCCTTCTCTTCTTTCCGCCTCCTCCATATATGAAACACGCCTTCCATCCACTTCCCCCCCTCTGCCATCTTCACTGACTGCCTTATGCCTCCCCCACCACTCGCTACGTCCTTGTGCCAACTAAGCTGTCCTTTTAGCTAAACACCCACCCCTGACTTCCGACTCCCCTTCTCTTTCTGCTTCCTTTACATATCATATAGTCCTCCCATCTACTGCCCCACCTTTCATCTTTCTGCCTCCTCCCCTTCGACTCGCAATGTCTTAGGCTCGCCAATGAGTGTCCTGTTAGCTGAGCCACCTTCCACCCCAGCCCCCACCACTGACCCACGGGCTCAAAGTTCAACAACCAATTAATTAACTTCCCTGACACCGCTGACTGCCCGTAACCCATAAGGGGGTAAGCCCTTCCCCCTTCAACGCATAACGACAAAAAACATGATCAAGACTCAAAATTACCACTAAAAGTCATGTGGTTGACTGTGGTGTGGTGTGGGGGGGTCCTTGGGATATGCAAACCCTTAAAACCCCCTGCCGTAAATCGTCCTGTGGAATGTCATAGGCCAGAAATCAAAACACATACCCAGTGATTCACTTAACCAAAACCCTTGACCTCAAACCACGACCTATGCGCGACGCTGACTCTAACCCCCCTCCCCCCATGCCTTCTGTTGTCACTCCCATCCCCCCCACCACCTTCTGGCATGCTATTTATGCTGTGTTGTTTTTTGTCCCAAAAGCGATCGCCTCAAATGCGACAAAATAGGCGGCAATTTATAGGACATTATCTGCCGGAAAAAAGGAGAGCAACAAATGAAACCAAATTTTCCACTGGGGTGGCATTTTCTTTGACCACACTTCATCGCCTGAACCGCCCCATTTCCTCATGTGTTCACATGTGTGTCTAATCATATGTGTGCGTGTGTGTGCATGCGTGTGTGCGTGTGTGTGTGTGTGTGGTTGTGCCTCGATTAAAACATGTCCCGTTGCTGACAAATGCAAATGAACCAATCGACCAACTGGTTGCCAGTCGGGCGTGTAAATAACCTTAACCCTTAACCCTTTACCCTTTACCCTTAACACTAACACACCTCACCCTCCACACACTCACACACACACACACACATGTGGGCATTGTTCGAACCCTTGGCTCATGTGGCAAATCTTTGCCAAAACACTTAACGAGACGAGGCCCAGACGCGGACACGTTGCCACAGAGCCGACCATGCAGCCCGCCAATCCGGCAATCCGGCTATCCGGCGAACCCGTTAACCCGACGAGACAAGCAACCGGATAGATGGAGAGACGATGGGCTGGATTGGGTTGGGTTGGGTTGGGTTGGGTTGGGTTGGGGGGGTAGATGGATAACCCGTACACCCTTCAACCCTTCAACGGTCCAAACCTGTCTGACATGACATAAGTAAGTGATAGCGCTCATGAGTCCTGCCGGGACGGAATGTCCTTCCGTCTGTCTGTCCGGAATCTGTCCTTCTCTCTAGGAACGCCTGCGTGTCCCATTCGCAGCTGGCAAGGGTCAAGGGTGTGATGTGCGTGTGTGTGTGTGCGCGCAATGGGGTGTGAGTGAGTGCAGGTCCGGGACAGGAACGAGTCCGAGATGGAGACACGGGAAGAGACGGGAAGGGCAAAGAGGTAGGGGAAGGGGCATAGGGAAGGGATCTTTATTTGGTTGGTTAAGTTCGTAGGTCAAATGGGCAGCTTTTCCATTTATTTTCACTTAGAATTTCCCCTGATTTTCCGTTGTTGTTTGTCGTTTTGTTTTCCAAATGTCAACAATGGCCATAAGTGTGTGCAAGGATTTTCCTCATTGGTAAACACACAAACAGACACACACACACACACACACACACACACATATGCAGGCACACACTTGACTGCAGCCTTGGGTGTATTCGGGGTAGAAAAATCATAAAAAATTTCCATATTACGAAACTAGAACTAAACACGAGACGAGAAAAGCCCATGAAAAGCCATGGATGTGCATGTGTGTGGGTGAAGGGAGAAGAAGGGGTGGAGAGGCGGGAAAATGGAAGTGAAAATGGAAATAGGAATAGAGATGGAGATGGAGATAAAGAGATATAGATAAAGGTGGAGGGGGAATTGAAATGAAGACGTTCAGAGATGTTTTTGCGAGTGTGTGATAATTTGTTGATTTGGTCGTGTGTGGTTTGTGTGTGTGAGTATGTATGTGTGTGTGTGTTTGTGTGTGTGTCTGGTATGAGGTTGGCTGTGTGTGTAGGCGTGTGTGTCTGTCAACTTGTTGCGTGGACACCCCGAGGCTCAACAATAACAACCTTGCTCTATGTCTAGCAGAAGTTGAGGGCAGAGGAAAGCGAAGGACCAAACGCCTCAGCGTTTATGCGATGAAGAGTTTTTTTTGGGGAAAAGGAGGAGATCCTTGACAAGCTCTAAGGACAATGGACATGCTTTGGACTTTTAAGCAAAAGTCTAAATGTACTGTAAATGCAATAAATTGCGATTTGAATGCTTATCATGATTTTCATCGTGTAAACGGATTTGCAGCTCTCATAAATTGGGTGAAATCGTGAATTGCGACGCATGAACGTAGTCACCAAGCGCTGACACTGACACGGACAGTCAGTGTGTGTGTGTGTGTACTTAATGCCGGACGATAAGGACTTGCACACACAAGACACACACACACACACACACATGGGAGACATACTCACACACACAGACCACGAAACATTCACAAGGGCGAACAATAAGACATTGTCTGTTGTGGGCGACAAGTTCTTGTCTGTCCATGTATGAGTGTGTGTATATGTGTGTGTGACAGTGTGTGTGGTAGTGTGTGTGACAGTGTGTGTGGCAGTGTGTTAATATATTCATTGCCCTGCCTGACAGACCCAACACGAGACTCGAACCCAGACCCAGGACCAGACGCAGTCTGAGGGACCCAAGCCCGGAAGTAGTAGTCAGCAAGCCATAAAAACTTAAGAACACAACCAAACACACACACACACACACACACACACACACACATTCACTTACGTGCGAGCCAAGGAAGGGGAGGGGTGACAGTCGCCGCGACTACGAGGAGGACACGAGAAGGAAATGTTTTTTTGGGCGTCGCGTCGAATCCACATATGCTCTTGACTGGTTGACACACACCCAGAAGCACCCACACATACTCACACCCTCACCCACACCCACACCCACACCCACACCCTTACCCACACACACGCACACATATGCTGCTGCTCAGGACTTTCGTTTGGCTAGCCGCCTGTCTGCCTGTGGGTGAGTTTCTGGGCACGAGAATGGGAATTGGGAATGGGAATGGGAATGTGATTGGACAGGGTATGAGGATGGGAGGGAGTGGGAGGTGAATGAGTTGCTTGGCATGCCTCCTCTTCCTTTCTCTTCCTTCTGTTTTTTTTTTTCTTTTCCATCTTGGGCCATGCAAGTGAAAGTGAGCCACGCGCCGGCAACTTCACTTGCTTGGCCAATTGGCGGGTGTGTGTGTGTGTGTGAGCGTGTGGGTGAGTGTGAGTGTGAGTGTGAGTGGGCATGAATGTGTGTGGGGAGTGAGAATGACCTTGGCCTTACTTTTGGTTCGCCTTGTCGCCCGTGCGTGAGTGTGTGTGCTTGTATGTGTGTGTGTGTGTGTGTGTGCGATGGATGGCTGAGCGTTTGTCGTCTGCGCTTTGCTTGTAATTTTATGCGGATTATCATTACAAACACACAGAGACACACATTCGTACACCCACTCCCACACACACACACACACACACACACACATACACACACACACACGCACATGCAGTGGCACGCGCAAGATTGGCAGACAGGTAGACGCTCAGTCTGCCAGTTAGAGGCCAGCTGCAAGGTCAAGTCAGTTGCCGGCAATTGGGGCAGACGCAGGACATCCCAGGACACGGGAGGAAGGGAGAGGGCAACAGCAAGAACAAGAACAAGAACAAGAGCCACAGACACAGCCACAACAAGCAGAGAAAGACGGAAACCGGAAGTCAAAAGTCCAAGACAGCAAAAGCGACAAACACTTGAACCTCGAACTGGCAATGGGAATGGGAAGGAGAAGGAGATGGGAATGGTGAGTGGGAGGGGGTGGGGGATGTAGAAGGGAAGGGGAAGTGGGAAGTAAAAAGTGGAAATGGAAATGGCAATGAAAAGTGAGAGTAAGAGAAGTGTAAAGTGGGGGAAGAAGGTAGCCGGCATTTTAATTTTCCATGGCCAAGGATGAAGCAAAGAACAAATGAAGAAAGAAGCAGCTGAGATGAAGGAGGAGGAAAAGAAGGGGCTGAGCAGTTGGGGAGCTGAGGAACAAACAGCAGACGCCATGCAGCCGACAGGCGACAGCAGGCATCGGGCACCCAACACCCAACACCCAACACCCAACAGCCGGCACCCAGGACCTGACACCCAGGACCCTGTACCTGGAAGCAACGATGTCTTCCTGTTGTTCTTCTGATTATCCTTTGTTTTAAAAGTCTCGAGGAGTGAGTATTTGGACTTTGTCATCGAACATGAAGCGCGACGAAAGGATGCTCTTAATGTAGTGATATCCTTTGCAAGGAAAAGGACGTTAATCTTGTGGGTCTTACTCGATCCGAGTATCTGTCTTAGGGTTGAGTTATAAGGGAATGGTTGCTTAGCTTTACACAGTCAAAGGATGGGCAGCATTGATCGTAGTGCTATAAAAAAAGGTCCTTTAGAAATTTACGGGGCTCAATATTTAAATCTATTTTTGGGGGAGGAGAAGGAGTTGAGATTTGCGAATTTTGTTTCAACCTTAAGAATTAACACATTTATAAAAATTAAGGACGAGAAATAAGTTCCTTAAAAGGACTCTTCCCGCATAAAGATATAAATCTTTTTCGATAACTGAAATAATAATCGATAAATGGCAATAAATAATTGGGTTTTTTTTTGTGGGAGTAAATCGATAAAAGGTTATCGATAGAGAAATTTCAAGGATAAGCAAATCGATGGCTTTACCTCGATAAATATCGAAAAGGATAATCAAAAGTTATAATACAGAAATTGATTTTATTTTATTTACTTCTCTATCTGCATAAAAGAGTAGTTCATGAACTAGTGGCTCATGAACTAGAGGTTCATGAACTAGTGGTTCATGAACTAGAGGTTCATGAACTAGTGGTTCAATTAAGGACCATTACAAGGAACTCGACATGTGATGGATAAATGTTTGTCTTCGCATTGACTCTTGTCCTTCGCGAACTTTGAGTGCCTTGCCAATTGACACGCTTCATCCTTGTTCCTGCCACTTGGTGCCATTGTTCGCCTACCCCTGTCCTCCTCCGCCCATGTCTCCCATTTATGAGCTCCACCCATTCCCACACTTGGGGCATGTGGCACACTTTCGCATTGTCCAACGAAGGTCACGGCTGTCTGCCAAGTGGTTGCCAACGCGACTTCCTCTTTGCTCGGTGGCAGGCGGCGGGTGACGGAAGCAGCGAAGCGAAACGAGACGTGGCAAATCCACAAGACAAGCCACCAAAATCAGGACCACCCAAGCAGGACACCCGTCCATTTATACAGACAAACGCGCAGACAGACGGAGAGACAGACAGATAGACGGAAGGACAGAAAGACGGGCAGACAGATGGGCGGAAAGACAGACAGACGGACAGATGGAGTAGCAGACAGACAGACAGACAGCTGACCATCCGGCCACTCGGTGACTACCTGTTGCAGGATAACAACCAGGATGGCAGCCAGGATAACAGTCTGGTCAGATGTCATTCTACTTATTACGCATACGCCGTGTCGACTGTATGGCCAAGCAGAAGCCGAATCGAAAGTCAGAGCAACAGAAGAGAGAGAGGGAAGGAAGAAGAAGAAAAGAATTGAACATAGAACAAAAGGAATAAAATCAGAGAATCGATTAATTTGGAGTTATTTACAGTCGAGGGTGCGAATAGTCGCACACTCGATGAAAATGAATTGTTGCGGCCAAAAAGTAATCGTTTTATCGAATATGTATTTGCACATGGATTTTATATTGGAAAACTTTGACTCACCCAAAGCTGTGCAATTCAAAATGAGAATAAATGCGGTGAACGGTGAACGAGATGAGATTGGGACGCAGGTTTGGGGCTAGGGATGGGAGGAGCTTCGTGACACGCACGAGATTTGCAGAGCTCACATTTAAAAAGCTCAATTGATGAATGAGAAAAGATTTAAATATAAAAAAAATAAGATCAAAATATAGAATAGAAATATAATTCGATTTATAAGCAAAATATTGATACAAATATCGAATATTCAAAGGAAGTTATCGATAGTTAATTTATAGCTAAATTATTCCCGGGTAAATATATAATTGAAGAGGTGAAGTGTGCAGGAAGATTCGATTCAGACTCATATTATTTGGGCAGTTATCGTGCCAGTCGTGTCAGTCGTGCCATCGCATCGTTTCTCCCATCTCTAGGGGCGATAGTTGTGCAGCGGTTGGAGTAGGCGAATTTATGATATTCTCGAATGATAACAGAAGGAGAGACTTTTGAGGGATTAGTGCGATGAGGCACAACGTGTTACGGCCCTCAGAACAGCGAATATCCATTTTCCATTTCCCATTTCCCATTTTCCATTTGCCATTTGCCGTATTCCATTTTCCATTTTCTCATTTATTTTCGGGTTTTTCATCTATCTGCATTTTTACCCCCTTTCCACCCATCGTTTATTTTCCATTTGAATTTATTTATAGCACTTACTAAACTTTCTACGAAATTACATGCTAGAATCTCGTTTCTCGTTGCGAACAAAAAAAAAAATAATAATAATAACAAAAAACTAAAAACAACAAAATAAGCCCGAAATCAAAAAAAAAAATATTTAAGTTAATATAAAAAAAAAATATATATATATGTTAAAAAAAAATAATACTAAATGAGAGGCAAAAACTATGACAGCTCCTGTGGCGGCAACAATGGCAAAAAGTGTAAAAAGCGTTAAAAGTGCAAATAGTGTAAAATGTGGAAAAAAGTAAGGGACTTAAAAAGAGTGAAAAAATAAATTAAAAAATAAATTTAAAAAAAAAAAAAATAATAAAAATAGCCGAGTATAAAACGTATCAAAAGTGACTTTTACAATTTACAGTTTACACACATGCAAAAGGGAACAAAACCGTAAACAAAACACAACAAAGCCGGACACTGCCTTCCAGAAGTATTTGTACGAATTCACAAAATGGGCCAAAAACAATTCCGTGAGCACAAAATGAAGTAACAAAAAAAAAAACAAAAAAAAAATAAAAATAAAATAAAGGAAAAAACAAAATTGAAAAAAAAAATATAAAATGAAAGCCAAAATAAGAGTAAATAGAAATAAGCAAATAATATAAATAAAAAGGACAAAAGCGAGGAGCAAAAAAAAAAAAAATTTATAATTATTTTAATACGAAAAACATAATAAAAACGCGGCGGCAGCAAAGCGAAATTGCATTAACAATGCAGTAGACACTCCCCCTGCCCCCTTACCCTCACCACTCCAATAACCTCAGCCCCGTCACCTCTCTCCACGCGGTCCTTCCTTCTATCTTCTCTTCACCCCACACCCCACCCCTCACCTCGTCCCCTTCACTTCAGTTGTACGCTTCTAGCAAAGGTTTCGTTCCATCCGCTTATCAGCAAAGTGCCGCTAATACCGTAACACACATCACACACTTATACACTTATGCACACTCACTCACACACACACACTCACACTCACACTCACACACACACATACTAGAACTCACAAATAATATGGCAGCAACAGCGCGAAAAAATACCGCGCCAAATTATATTATAATTATATTTAAAATGCTACCGACAGTCAGGACTGTGCCACGCCCTGCCGCCTCTCTTTGCTACGTTGCTAACCCTAAATCCCACATCACTAGCTCTTTAACCCCCCCTACCCCACTACCCACCTACCCACTACCCTACCTAACTTTAGGACTACGGAACTATGACTATGTCTAAAGCAGGCGGCGGAGTGCAACGAGAAAAAAAATGCAGAAATGTTGTAAATTTCGGATACCAAAAAAAAAAAAAAAAAAGGATGAGGAACAAGAAATTTAAAAAAAACTAAATGAGATTTTCCACAACGTGCAATCCTCTCTGCATGTGTGTGCATGTGTGTGCTGTGTGTGTGTGTGTGCTGTGTGTGTGCACTGTTTGTATACTTTTAGGTACATTTTTATATCCATTTATAAAAAACCTGAATGCAAGTCCTTCTATCTATTTGAAGCTTTGAGTGTTTGTTTGACTCCTTCCCATGTGCAAAAAGGATAACAATAATGGATCCTTTGTTGATTTAGCATATAATTTATATTACACACAGTTACTAAAGCCAAGGAGATGAGCTCAAATCTAAGATGACAAACTCTGAATAGTTCAGGGGCGTGGGTTAGTCATGGGTAGGAAGTCCCAACAGGACATTATTTCAAATGCTTCTTCCTGCTAATTAGATAATCACTTTTGGATTGACTGAAGCTTTGAAAATATTGGAATGAATTTTGGATATAATATATAATATTTTATATATAAAGTGGAGTCCTGATTGAAGTCTGTTTATCACTTCAAACTTATCCCTTTGCTCCTTGCTGCAACTATTGACAGTTGGTATTGGGAGAGAGAAGCATTTCGACTTCTTAATGATAAGCAAAAGGATAAACTTCCTTAATAGAGCAAAGAAATGAGTGCTTTGATTTGAAAAAGTGATCAAGGAGCCAAAACAAACTCGGAGTAGGTGCACAGCTTGAAGGAAAGACAGGACATCGCAGTGGAGGAAGCCGAGTGAAGCTCTTCAACTTAGGAGAAGGGAAAGGAAGACAGTTTAAAAAAATTGGCAGATGATTTTACATTTTAAATCGATTATTATTTAATGACAATAGAAATTAGTAGTTAAAAGGTCCTTAAAGCAGTCAAAATTAGTCTAAAGCGGAAGAAATCCTGACTCAGGCATCAATTTGACGGATTTGAAGGAAGCAATAAAATATTTATTAGAAAAAGGATTAATAAATGGAAAGAAGAAAGGATATGTATATATTATATGATGTATATTAATCGATAACCATTGCATCCTTATCATAATTTATGTTAATCGCAGCTGCAGCTTACGAAATTCGCTTAATTTGAACGCATTACGTATACGCAACGTGTGGTCAGAGTTGCTTTAATGTTTCGGTCTTTAAAGTTAGTTAAATTTGTTGAAGGAAGATTTCTTAAAAGAGGTCCTTTCAAGTATGTCTAAGAGCAAAAGACGTTTAAATATCAAAGCGATATTCAGCCTTCAGATCCTATAAAATATCCTTCGAAATTCATACAGAAATTCTTTTAAAGGAAATTTTCAAAGCTTTGATTGACTTTGATTGAAGCTTGTGTTTAGTTTAAATATCGTACATATTTTTATATATATATGTCCATCGATAATTTCGATAAATATCGATAAGTCAAATGTATATGATATATGGATATATGACATATAGTAAATATTCTGATAGGCACGCGATTGGCAGGCAATTGGAGCACGGCGCTTGATGCGGCACGCACAACTGTACGCAGGGAAGAGCAACCACAGCCGAGACCCAAACCAAAAACCGAAGGAAAAGATGAGAAACAGAAAACGCAAAGAAATCGCACTTAACTCCAAAAAGGGAGGGGGGAAGGTTGGGGCTGTGGGTTGCGCTCCGCGGGCTTTGGGTTCGGGAATAGGGACTAAGGACTAGGCACTGGAAACTAGAGACTGAAGAAGAGGGAAAGGGATAGGGATAAGGAGAAGGACAGGGATAGGGATAAGGACAGGGATAGGGACAAGGACAAGGACAGGGATAAGGACTTCTTCACATAACTGAAACTCTCGGCCTGATATCGATTTGAATACATAATAATTCAGAGAAACTTTGTATTACAATTTATTTAGTGCACGGAACTGAGGCAGCGGCATCATCGGCATCGGCAGTGGCATCGGCATCGGCATCGGCATCGGTATTGGCATCGGCATGGGCATCGGCATCGGAATCGGCATTGGTAAAGGCAGCGCAGCCAAAAGCCGCGGCCTACGTTTAGTGCAGAAGGCGCGCGGTGTCTTTGACTGCCACAGCCTTTGCCATTGCTGGGTGCCAGCCCCCTGCCCTTCCACCAGCTAACAGTTCCTCCATTTCCCGTTAGTTGTTGCCAATCTTTCTATACGTGCAAAGGCAATACTTTTACTCACACTCCCCACTCCCCACTCCCCACTCCCCTCCCCACCCATGCACAGTGCACACCCCGCACTCGCATGTTTTCGTTACCTTGATATCTGAGCCCCCACTCGTTCTCCACTCCCCACTCCCCACTCCTCTCCTTTATCCTTCATTTTCTCCCAATCTTCTCCCCCCTTCCCCTCACAATGTTCCATTTTATCCACTGGATTTTTTCGGTGTTGCTGCAAGATTTTTGTGTGGGAGGATTGTAAAATTTGTGTCTAAGCGCAGAACAACGAAAAAACAGAAGAAGACGCGACTAGTAGCGGCATGTAATGACGAGGGGGTTGCGGGGGTGGGTGTGCCGCAGAGGTAAAGGGGCGGTGGGGTGTGCAGCCCAACCGTTCAATCAACACCCCATTTGACTAACAACGCTTACAACAACAGCAGCAACAAAAAGGACACCAAAACCAGCTACACAAGCACAAACAACAACAGCAACAGTAGAAATAACAACAACAAACAACAACAACAACAACAATCGCTTCGAAGGCACGAAGAAGACGTTGGCGGCGCTGTCGACCTTCAAACTTTGGCAGCAGCAGCCAGTAGAAGCAAGCGTACACACCATTTACACTCACACACACACACACACACACACACACAGTCAAAGGCATACAGTCATACACCCACACCCACACACACACACACAGACACAGCAAACACTATTCTAACGTTCGCGGAGCTATAAAAATATTTTTTAACATTTCTCGCGCGCGTTTCATTTTCTTTGGGTTTCCTTTTGCGTCGCTTGCCTTTTTTACCCTCCCGCCTCCCCCTTCCCCTCTCACCCTAACCATTCATCATTCCGCCTACAACCAACCAACTCCACCCATTGATGCTGTATTTTTAGGGTATAGAAGAAACTGTTAGAGCGCTGAAAAGTTTGCGTCTGTTTGGAGGTTTTAGGGATTTTTGGGGTTGGCTGCGGGGTTAGGGATAGAAAATAGGGATGGGAGATGGGGGATGGGGATAGGGATAGGGATTGGGGTCCTGGGTCCTGGGTCCTGGGCTTGTGCCTGGGCCTGTGCCTTTGCCTGTGCCAGGGCCTGGGCCTGCGACTAAGACTGAGCCTGGGACTGAGCCTGGGACTGGGCCAGGGACTGGGACTGGGACTGGGCCAGGGTCTGGGTCTGGGATAGAAAGTTGGGATGCGAGGTTAGGCCATGGCCCGGGTTGTTGCTTCTGCTGCTTCTTTTTTGTTTCTCTCGCTTGTCGCTTCTAGAGTTGAAAGTTCCTTCATAGAATCAACAACAACAACAACAACAAAACAGTAAGGCGTCTCCTATTGCCATCTCGCTCCCGCCCACAGGAAAAAAAAAACCATCTATACACATAGAAGACAGGAATAATAATAATAATAATAATAATGGCGAGACTCCGGCGTATAGAAGCGGCACGCAAAAAATATTACCAAAAAAAAAAAATAACTACGGCCATGTATTTGAAACTAAACTGCAAAATAGAAGCAAAATCTTTTGGCAGGCGCTGAAAGCGGCAAAGGATACGGAGGTGGAGGTGGAGGAGGAGGAGGCGTGGTGATGGGTAATGGTGGCTTTGGGTCGCGTCTCTAGCTTCGGCAGCAGCAGCAGCAGTGGCGGTGGCAGTGGCTGTGGCAGTGGCAGTGGCTGGGAGCAGCCTCTACTGTACATTAAGTTAACAGTACTTCCATAAGCCACGCCCACCCAACGAGCCACCCGTTTGCCCGCTTAACATAAAGAAAGTTGTAACTATGAAAATTTTATAAATTCCGCAGATTTTCTGGCGCTAAGAAAGCTTCGGGCAATGGCAATGGAAATGGTTGATGAGTCGCCCCATGGCAGCATTTGAAAATATGTACAAGTGTACAGTGAAGCACCACTACAATGGGCCCAGCCAAAAATTAGGTAAAGGTGAAACAAGAGATGCAACAAAATTTGTTGGAATTTCTCAAAAAGGACTTTCTAGAATGCCTAAGCTTTTCCGAGTGCCTAAGCCCACTAGAATACCCAAGCTGCCTACAGTGAAGCCTCCATGGAAGTAACATAACATGAAGTTCATTTCTTACTTTGTTACTAGTTAGATGGAACCCAAGGAGCAGTTCATGAATAGGCATTATCCTTGAGTCCCCAAGTTGTTGCATGTTATTGGGGCTTCACTGTACCTAGCGCTGTCAGCCAAGGCGGGTGTGTGCGCTAGTGTGCACAACAACGCCGTTAGTTGGCAAAGTTTTGTCTCTCGTATAGTAAACAGGCAACGGGGAAGATGACAATGGGGCACCAGGGGGGCCTTCGGTTTGATGGGGTAAGGCATTTCTGTTTAGCGGCAACGACGATTGAGGCCCCCCAAAAAATGATTGCAGGAATAACTTTTGGGGCCCGCTGGTGCAGCCATCGACTGCAGAGGCTGGAGCGACGGCATAATGAATAGAAGAAGGCGGCAAAAAGGCAGAGCTGAAGAGTGGAGCAGCGGTTGGGTGGGGGGTTGGATGGTGGGGGGTGGGGGGGGGGGGGGAGGGGTTGCATGAATCACGATCGTCAAGCTGTTTGCTTGGTGTTTCTGCCTTTGTTTCTCTTTAAGTCTTAGTTTCTGCCCCGCTTCTACTCTCCATCTCTTCTTCTTTCTTCTCTCTTTCTTTTCCTCTTCCTCTCTCCCTTACTCCTTCTTCTCCTCTACTCCGCTATCCTCCGCTCCTCCGCGCTGCTGCTGCTCTGTCGATTATTTGGCATTGATAAGCCTGAGACTTGGGATTTGGAGGCGCGCGCGGGAGTACGCCAAGCAGTCAGGTCGGGTGGGGGCGGTGCAGGGCGGGGTCAGTCGTAGCTGGGCTGGGCGTGTGCTGTGATAAGTAGCAAATGCGGACGGAACGAGCAGCAAAGCAAAAAGTGACAAACACAGCGATAAACGAGGCAACAAACAAAGCGCCAGAGCGATAAATGTGAAGCCTCGAAGTGGGCAAAAGATTGAGGGGGAGGAAGACGTAAAGGGAGGAGGGGAAGGGGCCTCTTACTGGGAATATCGGATGAAGGAGGGAATACCTATTGGATATATCGAAGAAACTCATGGAATGTTTCAGATTGTGTTCGCCTTAAAGAGGACATTCTGTGCAGGCCCCCAAAGCGTCATTGAAGGAGACCTTGAATACTTATTTTTGTAGTCCAGAGCTACAAATAGTTTGTAGAAGAAGGACGAACTGTGGCAGGATGACAAAGGAAGTCCTTGAATTGAGCCTCACTTTAGGGATCCAAGATTTGGGATCCTTATTTGTTACCCTTCGGAAGTTCTTCTCTTAAAGATTGAATCGCCTAACTAAAGTTAGGCAAAAATGACAAGTCCTGCAGGTGTGAAGTCCTGCTGTAAGAAGTCGCATCAAAAATTGCGGACTTTTAAGGCCTGACCTCTGAGCTCCCAAGTCCTTTCAGAGTTTTATTGGAAGAAGAAGACCTTAAACATCGACTTATCCGGAAGAAGTCCTTAGGGAGCAGTAGGTGATTTTTAGGCTAAAGGAACTATTAGTTGATTAATAAAACGGATCAACAGAACAAAAAGTAATTATAGGTAGTTGAAAGCCTGAAGGATTGTTAAATGGAAACATTTCGCAGAAAGGACCTTCAAGGACTTGCTGTCGGGTTAAGGAGAAGATCATGTCTTCCCAAGGAAGTGACTTTCGCTCTTGGAAAGATTCGTTATAAATAAAAGAGAACATCCTTTAAGAGGGCAACTTTAGGCCAAAGACGATCTGAGGGGGGAGGAAGCTGACAGGACTCGTGCGTAGTGCAACTCCAAGAAATGTCCTTCATTCATTAGGAAGAAGCTCAGTGTTTTAGTTCCTTGAGAAGAAACTGAAACTGAACTGAAAGTTGAAGCTGAAACGCAACAAGTCGTGAGACGAAGGGTGGTAGAACGTAGTGATGAGGGGGCAGGGCTAGGGTAGTGGAGGGGGGAGGGGGTGGCTGAGAGTGTGGAAGATGAGATGAATTTGAAAATTTCTTTTTAATAAAATTCATAAAACGCATTTCCTTTTGGCATCCCGTTGGCTGCCGTCGCGTCGTCTGCTTTCAGTGACATCTTCCCCCTCCCCTACCCCCATCCACACCACGGCTTGTCAGACACGCCCACACAAGGGAAGGTGCTAGAAGGAGGGGGAGGGGGGATGGGAGTAGCTTGCGACTGGTGAAGTTCTTTGCGCCTTTTGATTATTTAGAGTTTATTTGATTAACAAAATGCGTGAGGGGAACATAAGACATGAAACACGAAACATGAAACATGAAAAATGAAACATGAAAAATGAAACAAGAAAAGTGAAACATAAAAGATAAAACAGAAAACATAAAACATAACAAACATGCGACAGAAGGCAATAAAAACAAACGACAAATTCAATTAAAGTTAATAAGGATGTTTCTTCGGGAGACTTGTTGTTGTTGTTGTTGATATCGTTGTTGTTGTTGTTGTTGTTATCGTTGTCTTGGTCGCTTCCTTGAGCAATTGAATTACATATTAAATAAATTAATTGGGGAACTGAAGTTCGAGTCTGATTTACTGCATGCAAATCAGCTACTCTGCCACTCCCTCAATATGTTATCGGTTATCGATAATTTAATTAAATCTTAAATGGAATAATAAAGAAAGAACTGTTGAAACACTTAAGTACTACGAAAGTTAAAGACAGGAGAGTCAAAGGAAATTCTAGCCTTAAGGAAGCTCCCAAATTTATTGTCAATTATCGATAGCTAATATTATCGATATATATATATATATGTATATATAAATATGTATGTGTATTGTATCATTCGTGATTCGTGACTCTTATTAAAATAATAAACACTTCAAGGACTCATCCTCTTAATCAGATGCGCGTTGAGTGTCTCCTCGAGGACGACACTCGGGAACAATGGAAGTCGCCATTGCAGTGACCCTCGCTTTCCCCCGCTTGGCAATTACTGACCGCGTCTGCGACATGACGAAGGGCAAGGAGGAGGGAGATGGGTGATTGCAGGCTCCGAGTCAGGAAGTGGATGGGAGGGGCGGGCAGCTACTGACAGCTCATAATCTGCCATAACTTTGGTGGATGAATGGGCGAGGGGAAAGGTTAAGGATGCGACGAGGAAAGGAGGTATGGAATTAGGGAGAAGCAGGAGGGGGAGGAGGAGGGAGTGGGGCGGTGCAACTGCAACTGAAACTATACGCCAAAGTCGAAGTAAAGGAAAGGACGAGTTGCTTGCTTTCCATAAAATACTTGTAGTTTTCTTTGCTGCGGCTGCTCCTGCTGCCAGCAGAAATAACGGTACTTGGTAAAATAAAAAAAAGAAAGAGAAAAAAACAAAAACAAAATAAAAAATGGAATATAAAAAAAACAAAAAAAAGGAAAATACAAAAATCGATCGATAATTTTTAATGTAGTCGTATTTCTTTTTAAGCGCGCGCTGTACCTTTTTGGCTGCCGCTTCAACTTTGTACCGCCGCCCAAGTCGACCGCCCCAACCGTCCCAGCACACCCAGGCCACCCAGGCCACCCAACCACCCGGCACAGTTATCGCTTCAGTCTTCTATCCCAACCTCTCCCCTTCTCTAAGGATTCGGTTTTTCTTTTTCCTTTTTTAATATTTACCCAATTCATCAAAAAATAAGTAATTATAAACTTTTCAGTTTTTCTTCTGCCGTCTTGCGTCTGCGTCTACTATGCGACTCCATCTCACTCTTACCCACAATATCTTCCCCTCCCCCTCTCTCTCTCTCACTCGCTCTCGCTCTGTCTAACTTCTTCTTGGCAAACGCTGTGTGTGTGTGTGTGTGTGTGTGTCGCTTTGTAAAAACGCTTTCCTTGCCCTTTTCTGACTGTGCAACTTAAACACACACACACACACACACTTGCACACCCGCACACAGCCGTCGTCGTTGCCGTCGCGCAAAGTAGAAAAAAATTGGAAACAACCCCGAAAAAAAGAAAGTTTTTGTTGTATAAGCGAAAAACTAAGCTTCTATTCAAATTCTACGCCATCGAGTGCTTCGCTTTTATTATTCATTCATTCCATTCTCAGCGCTTTTCGGGCCACCCCCCACCCCCCGCCCTACCTAAGACTCACCCCACTCCTCCTCCTTGTACTTTCTTATATATATATTTTTTTTTTTTTGGCACAAGCAAAATGAAAGCGCGCAGAGAGAATAAAAAAAATAAAAAAAAAAAAAAAAGAAGAACGAAGAAAAAAAAGATGAAAAATGTTAAGAAAGAGGAAAGTTTCCGATTACAGCGTTTGTAAGGAGAAAGGGAATGGGTAGAGGGAGAGTGAGAGGGAGAGGGAGAGGGAGTGAGTGATGGTAGTGAAGGAGGGATGGAGGGAAGGAGGGAAGGCGGCGAGGAGGTGGGGGCAATGTAGGCGGTTGGGGTTAGGCATAGAGACGCTACAGGAATCGGGGGATCGGGAATGGCAAATGGGAAATGGAAGTAGGAGCGGGACTAAGTATGTAACTCTGATGGTGTGTGTGTGTGTGTGTATTAGTGGCTGTTAGTGTGTGTGTGTGTTTGAGTGCTTGTTGTGCTGTTGCAAGGAGGCAATGCCATCGGGTGGTATCGGGTGGCATAGGGCGGCAGCGAGTGGGTGGCCATTGTAGGCCCAGCACAAAGCCAACCACTAGTCCTTGCGCCCGCTACACACACACACACACACACACACACACTCATATACTCATGCACTAACACACACACACACACACACACACGCCTTTTGAGCATAAGTAGAATATAAAAATTTTGCGATTATGAATTTGAATAAAAGCGATACGAAGCCAAAAGTAAGTACGCAGCCAAAGTTCTGCTTCTTCTTCCTCCTCTTCCTCCTCCTCTTCTTCTTCTTCTTTCTCTTATTCTTTTTCAGCTGCTGCTGCTGCGCTGGCATCTCTTCTTCTTCTTATTCATCTTCTTACTGTTGCTTTTACCCAATTTTTTGTTCGCTTGGATTAGAAGCTGCCGCTGGTTGGGCCAAAGCAGTCAAGGGGGGGAGGGGAGGGGCAGGGCAATAGGAAGCAGATTTCAATAGTTGTACTTGTATTAGTTGACACCTGTATGTGTGTGTGCGCACACTTGTACCTTTTTTTTAAAATCTCCGCATTGAATCGCAAAATGTTTCTATGCGAATTATAAAAGTTTACAAATATTTATTTTTCCACTATAAAAATAGACGTTAAGTTGGCCGCACATTTTCTTAAATCACGTCAGGCTTAAGCCAGGATTTTGTACTCCAGTTTAGGATTTTGGTCGTGGTTAGTGGAAAGTGAGAGGATATGATAAAAATATAATCAATTTATTGAACTGTTGGCTTAAAATTAATTATTTTTATTTTTATTTGTTATTTATTATAATTAATTATTTTTAATTTTTATATATTATAATTAATTATTATAATTTGTTATTTATTGTAATTAATTATTTTTTATTTATTATAATTAATTATTTGTTTTTTTTATTTCTTATAATTAATTACTTTCATTTTTTTTTTATATTTATTTTATGTTTTATATTTATTTATATTATATATTTATTTTGATCTTTATAATAATAATTAATATAATAATAATAATATAATTATTTCTTATTTGTTATTTTTTATTTTCTATTTTATTTTTATTAACTTTTTATGTATTTATATTTTTATTTCATAACTATTTTTATTTCTTATTTATATTTAACACTTTTATTTTTCTTAATTAAATTTGATTTAATTATTTATTTTAATTTTCTTGTATTTGTTTATTACTATTATTTATATTTATTTAAAATATTATATTTATTTTGATATTTATATAACATTATTTATTTAATTTTAACATTTTTATTTTTTATATTTATTTATTTGTATTTTTTTAATATTTATTTAATATGTTGTATTATTTATATATATTATTTTATTTTGATATTAAAATTATAAATAAAATTAATATTTATTCATTTTTGTTTTATATTATTATTTTATAATTTATAATTTTTTTTATATTTATTAACTTTCATTTTCATTTCATATTTATTTTTATTTATTTTTTATTTAATTCTTTTTCTTTTTATTATCTTATCCTTTATATATTTTTATTTATTATTTATATGGAAATCAGGAATCATCGCAGCTGTCACATTTTTGCCTAATTAAGTTGGCCGCACTTCAGCTTTTCCATAAATGTCACTTAGTACATGATTAAGGTTTATGCCATGAAATAAATAAATCAATTTTCATCAAATCAGAATTGAAAATAAAATCAAAAATTCATTAAGAAGTGTGTCAGGATGTGATGTGGACTTTAATATCCTTGGGAACATGTTGAGAGTGTATGTGTGCACGGATGTGTGTGTGTGTGTGTGTGTTTGCATTCGTATCTCTAGATACTTGATAATTACAATCAATATTCAAAATTTTACATAGACTCAAAGTTGAATGGGTAGCATGCAGCATGTGGCATGTAGTATGTAGTAAGGGGTACGCGGCATGCGGCAAGCGGCATGTGGCATGTGGCATGGGGCATGTGTAGTGGTAAATATCGAATTGTTTGTTGTACGAAAGGCGAAAGACTCACGCGGCAGACTTGAGGCACGAGCGCCACGAACTCGTAATCTAAAAGGCGCAGCAGCCCCTTCCCCCCACCCCCCACCACGCCGCAGTATGACTTGAAGAGTGGTGTATGTGTGATGTATATGTGTGTGTTTGTGTGTGTGTGTTTGCAAAGTAAGTGAAGCCTGCTGCTGCTGCGGTTGGCAAATGTTTAAGCCAAGGATTAATACTTCTTTTTAGAATTTTATACTTATACAAAGCATGTCCTGCCTACTCCTGCCTCCTCCCAGCCTCCTTTTCCTCCTATGAATATTGCCCCTTCCACTAAGTAAACATGCACACACTTATATCCTTAAAGTGTGCGTGTGTGTGTGTGTGTGTGTGTG
Organism: Zaprionus lineosus; assembly: GCA_035044505.1. Taxonomy (NCBI): domain Eukaryota; kingdom Metazoa; phylum Arthropoda; class Insecta; order Diptera; family Drosophilidae; genus Zaprionus; species Zaprionus lineosus. The sequence goes on from JAWNNX010000676.1 coordinate 1,575,803, forward strand.
TGTGAGTGTGTGTGTGTGTGTGTGTACTTTCTTTGGTTGGTATTAAAAAAGCAGTGCGAAGATGACGATAGATGGGCGAAAGGAGGTATGGGTGAGAGGGGGGAACAGGGTGGGAAAGGAATGGCATGGAATGGTGTGAGGGGAGGGGTTGAGTTGCAGAGAGAAATCCTTGTAAGCAGTTTTCACTTCTGGTTGATTTTTTTTCTTCTTTCAATTTTTTCATCATTCTTTTTTTTTTTCTGCTTTTGCTCCTTTCTTTTGCTTCTGTGGGTTAGCCGAAAACGACAACAAGGACAACGTGGCGCTCACAGGATATGCGGGTGTGAGGGGGAAGGGGGTAGGGGTGCGGACTGGTGGGGCGTAAGGACGAAAGCGATGCTAAAGAAGCGCGCAAAATGATGAATAGAGTTACTCAAATACAACGCAGCCTGCAGCCCGATGGGATAAGAGTTCCAGGGGGCTGAAGGAGGGGGGAGGGTGGGAGGCAAATAAGTGAAAGGGACTCAAAGAGTGAGGAATATTGGAGGTGTGTGTGTGTGGGTGTGGGTGTGTGTGGGTGTGCGTAGTTGAAACATGTTTAAAAATTTCTATAACATCTTTGGATGCGTTGGGGTTGCGATTTAGAAGAATAGAAAGAGGAGACATGAATTGCTTGAAGGGGGGCGGGGAAGAAAAAGGGGGGAATAAGTCTTCAGAGCACACACAAACACACACATATATATATTTTATATATATATATTATATATAAATGTCTATATGGCAATAACTTCTAGTTCAGTTTTTAATATTGTTTGGATTCCATGTTCCATGCTCCATGTTTGTGGGTCTTAAAAACGGAGGGATGGGGATGGGGGTGGGAGTGGGGGTGGGGGTGTAACTAAGGAGTTGTGGGTAAACTTAAGAATAAGGTGCGGGATGAGTGGGTGGGTGGTTGGCTGGTAAGATGGGCTGACGGAGCGAAATGAGAGAAAGCGCAATTCTTTTCATTAAAAATCTTCATAGTCATTTGACAGAACACGCACGAGTGTGTGTGAGTGTGTGTGTGAGTGTTGGGGTGTGGGTGTGGGTGTGAGTGTGTGTATACAAATATGTATGCGTGCGAGTGGGTGAGTGGTTGTGCGTGTGTTATTGTGTGTACCAATGGGACATGATTGATAACTTTTTAGACAAACTCGTTTTTCACAGAAAGCTGAATAGAAGCTTAACGAAATATAACGAGTAAAATGAACGAGTAGAATTTGGAGGATAAGAAATCAATTTAATTATAAGATTTTGTATAATTTCTGAGACTCAAAGCATTACGGAAATATTTTTAATCATAAAGTGTAATAAATTTGTGGATAAACTTAAAGCGGAAATTGAATACAAAAAGCAACGAGTGTGAGACACTTGAGTGTATTCTAAGTACGTAACGAGAGACTTGAATATTTATTTTAATATTTTATTTATATTTTATTAAATATACAATTTTAAATTTTAAATTTATTACCAAATTACGACAAACACAATTAAAACCTGACATAGGTTACAGCTCTTAGATTTTGCTGTCCTTCAATTTGTTGCATTTAACGAGTTGTAACGAGTAACCCAAAAAGCAGCGAATAATCATATACACTTGTAAATGTACAAAATAAACGTTTTAAAAAATTTTGATAATTAAAAAATTGAATTCTAGTTTCAAGAACTAAAGCTGCGATTTCAAGAACTAAAATCTGAACTGATTCCAACCTGAGGCAAGGATCAGAACTCGTTGCTTTTTTTAATTAATGCAACGATTGATAAAAAGCTAAACATATTTAGTTGCAAGTCTTAGAATCTTACATATATGTATATACAGACGTGTTCAGTGAAATAGTAGTGCAACTGTACAAAATAGAAAAGCCTTTGTTTTCAATACTTCTAGTCGCACAATTTGAACAAAAATTTACAATTATTTAGAATGGAATATCTGGAAGAGGATAACGAAAAAATTTCGTTAGATTTTTATCCCTATGTTTAGTTATTGGCGATCCTTGACAAATGCAACCGAATTTTGCTGTTCATAAAAATAGTAGTGCTGCACTTATTGTCAAGTTAAGAACTCCGTGTAAAAAATTTAACAAGTAATTTATATAAAACAATGCATCATTAGTAAGTTTAAATTATTTTTTAATATTTCCATAAATTTTATTAGTTGAATTCGCAACATAATTTGAGATTTAGTGGGTAGAGGAAAGCATTGCTCCGCAGGAAAAAGAGAACTGATATTAAGACTCAGAAAGTAGAGAAAACATACAAAGGAATCGAAAAACTTATTGGATGTTCACCTACCATGATATTTAATGCCATTAATATTAAAATTAATCCAGAATCTCGTGGCAGGAAGCGCATAAGGACCTCTTTAGAAGACAGACGCATCGCGCGCATTAGGCAAATTAACCCGTTAGCCTCTTCTAAATCTATTAAAACTGAATTAAATTTATCAGTCAGTAAAGGGACTGCTTGTCGTCGACTATTGGAACAAAAATTAAGTGCCAAAGTCCTCGAAAGGTACCGCTGGTGACCAAGAAGCACCTGGAAGCACGGCTCATATTTGCAAAATTTTTAAGAGAAGTTGCCCATAGAGAATGAATTTGACAGATAAAAGCAAAATTTATTTTTTTTAGTTTTTTTTGGTGGCAGTGGGTCTAGGCAGTATGTACGACGCCCCCAAAATTCTGAACTCCAACCCAGGTACACAAGAAAGACAGTTAAGTATGGTGGTATGAGCATCATGGTTTGGGCATGTTTTTCATAGTCTGACGTAGGCCCATTACATATGATAGAAGGTATCATGGACCGAAATGTCTATGTTGACATATTGACAAACTCAATGTTGCCATATGCCAGTTGGGATATGCCATCAACCTGGACATTTCAACAGGATAATGACCCAAAACATACTAGTAAGCTGGCTAAAGATTGGCAGGCATCAGCAAAGATCGACGTGGTGCGATGGCCAGTTTAGTCCCCGGACCTCAATTCGATAGAGAATTTATGGGGATATGTATAACGAGTTGTGGCAGCCACTAACCCTGCAGCCAAGCCCCAACTTTGGCGTGTAGTCCAGGAGGCATGGTCAAATATCCCCATAAAGCGTGGCCAGGACCTTATAGACTCCATGCCACGCCCCTGTAGTGCAGTCATAGAAAATATTGACTTTACAACTAAATATAAGATCCATATAAACATATAGAGTAAAAAAATTAATCCAAAATAAAGTTATAGATTATTTTTTTTACCGTTATAAAAGTCACTACTATTTTTATGAACAGCAAAATTCGGTTGCATTTGTCAAGGATCGCCAATAACTAAACATAGGGATAAAAATCTAACGAAATTTTTTCGTTATCCTCTTCCAGATATTCCATTCTAAATAATTGTAAACTTTTGTTCAAATTGTGCGACTAGAAGTATTGAAAACAAAGGCTTTTCTATTTTGTACAGTTGCACTACTATATCACTGAACACGTCTGTATATAGATATATACTATATATAAAATATATACTTCTAGATATATAGCTTGGACTTAGTTGGACTCTTTTTAATTAATCGCTATAAATTTATATATTTAAATATTTCTACGACTTTTGAGTGTCAATTAAAAAAATAGATTAAATTAATATTTAATAGATTTATTTAACAGCCTTTAATAATAATTGAACAAGGACCTCTATAAATTTTATAGCTCATAGATTAAAGTTTTAGTTTTCCTGGAATCAAAACTCCGATTGGGATCCCTCACTCTTTGTATAGATCATCTATGCACTCAAGGCACAGGGTGTTCCACGTCTGATATTTTTAAGTAGAAATTTGAGAGTCTTGCATTGTCAGAGTCATGCCACGCCCACACAAGGCGTTCACTTGACTAGCGGCTGCTGCTCGTCGTTTACGGGGCACAAATTTGATAAACAGCATTTTTCAGTGTTTATTTTTACTTGTTTGTTTTATTTATTTGCGTTTTTGTTGTACTTATTGTTGTTGTTGTTGTTTTTATTTTTTGTTTTATTGATATTTTTAACTTTTTGTTGTTACACTTTGTCGATTTTTGCAGTTGTTTTGTGCTGCGTGCAGTGAACTGTTGCTTATCGGCCAAACAAAACTGTGACTGCGAGTGTGACGAAAAGTTGCTAACGGGGGGGTGGGTGGATGGGTGGTTGGGTGGTTGGTCCGGGTGAGAGGACAAGCTAAAGCTTTAACTTCACAACGATAATCGATTGATCGTCAATCGATTGATGATCGCTTTTAACAAATCTTCTAATTTGAAATCAACTAAAAGCGGCGAATATCACATTAGTCAGAGAGAAGGTCAAAGCCTTGTCACACACACACACGCACCACACACACACACTACACACATATATTGGTGTGTTTGTTTGAATACATTATTGGCATTCATATTCATAATCGTATACACATGCATTGTACATTTGATGTTTGTGTATTCGTGTGTCAATGCCACGCAAGTGGCCTGTGAGGGAGAAGTCAATGCACTTCATTGGGTGCGGGGTAAGCGAAGGGGTTTGGGATGGGCCAAGGGATTGGGAGGGGGAGAATCGTGTGAATCATTTTCGGTTATTTGTCTGACTATGCAGCGCGTCCCCGCAGTGCACAGCGCAGCTTCTAAGCACCCAATATGCCGGCCGAGCGCAGAGCACAGGCACAGGCACGGCAGAGCACAGCGGAGCAGAGCCGAGCAGAGCCGAACAGAACAGAACAGAACAGAACAGAACAAAACAAAGCAAAACAAACACAGAAAGCTTCTTGCCTATGCCGAACGTAATGCGTGCGAGCGAGAGGAAGCGAAGTGCAGGCAAAGCTCTCAGTGAGATCACCGTCAGGTCAGAAGCTTTAAGTGTGTTTCTGACGATATACGTAATTGTGTGCGTGTGTGTGTGTGTGTATGTGTGACTATCGCTCTCTGTTAAGTTGTTTGCTATCTTTCTACACCGTTTCTGCCTCTGGGCCGCTGCCGGCCGTACGTTCGCCTTGGCCATGGCCGCTGCCACTCTCCGTTCGGGTCAATGACTGCCGAAAAACAAAACACGAATAAAAAAATAATGCAAAAGTACAAAAATATACAAAATTATTTTTTCGACTTTGCAGCAGCGCCAAACTGAATAGTCACACTCACACATTCGCACACACACACACACACACATGCGCATGCAGGCCTTCAGCTGCAGCTGTGCTCACGCAAGTGTGTATGTGTGTGTGTATGGTTTTTTGTGTAAAAGGCATACAAGTGTCGTTCTTGTTCTGGTTCTCGTTCTTATTCTCATACAACGACGCAAAGAGTTTTACCCCCCGCCAATCGTGGTACCCGCCGTCCGTTGCACCTACCAGCGGTCGGCTGTCGCCTATGCAGTTGCGCATTTTTTCGTAGGCGTTTGACTTGCGCAAGAAAATAAGCACTTTTTGTTTGTAAGTTCTTAAGCATGTTTATATGTATGTGTGCGTGTGTGTGTGTGTATATACCAAGGACTGTTCCACATTTATGCACATATGTAAATGTGTTCATAAAAAGTGCTTTGTTTTTATATATTATACATATATATATACATATATACATATATATATGTATTTATATTTTTTTTTCGCCAGATTAGAGTGGCTTCTCGCTGCCGCTCTGCTGCTGCACTGCCGCTGCGCTGCCAGTGGCACTGCTGTTGTCATTTAATACCCGAAATTCTAGTCTAACCGGATACAAGGTTCGGTGCATTATTTTGCATTGTTTGGGTCTTTGCCTTTCCTGGTACGCATTATAAGTATTCTGTTTATTTTTGTAATGCCCTAAAAATTCATTTCTTCATGGGGTGGGGGAGGACATACAGTCGCAAAGAGGGCAAAGTTGCGGGTGAGGGTGAAAAATTATTTATTTATTTGACTCTATTAAAAGTATCATTAAGTTTTACAGATCCTAAAAAAAATATAAAAAATTAAGATTTAGTTTTAGTTCTCAATTTTCTGCTCTTCATCGCTTTGAGTCTTTAGGCGATTCACGATTCGAGTCTCCCCTTAGCTTTTCATAGGCAACAGTTCTTCCAGAATTCCAGATAATAAAATTGTTTATTCAGATTTGGTTTTTGAACTTTCGCAATTAAACAATAATCATTTTTTTTTGTTTTGCTTGTCTAAATTTTTATTGAACTTCAAGTTCAACGATCGGTGTTTGCCTTTTGATATCGATTAATGCGCGCCTTGCATATCGAAATGGGTTCTCCGCTTGTGGTGACTGTACCGAAAGTTATTTGATTCTGTTTTTATTTATTTACGGTATCAATTTTATCTATTTACTTATCATTTTAATTTAATTTATTTATATATAATTTTTAATAATTTTTATTTTTTTAATATGTAATTAATTTACTTATATTTTTAATCTTTTTTATAATTTTATAATAATTTTTTTATTATTTTATTATTATTATTATTATTATTATTATTATTATTATTATTATTCTTTTCTATATTTCATAATTTTAATTATTGTATTTATTTATAAATTTAAATTTTCAATTATTTATTTATTATTTATGAGCCTCTCCTATCATATATAATATTTGCCTGAACTTTTCCATTGCTTTAATCGTTTGATTCTAATAAATTTAATTAGATTTTAGAAATTAGATTTTAAAAAATTTTAAATTTGAGACTATAATTAAATTTGTTTCAGATTTTTTTTAAGGTGTTTCAAAAATATCGATATTTGATCTTTATTTATCGATACCATAAAAAAAGAATGGAAGGGCGCATTGAAAGGGGACATCTCCGCACTTTTGAACTTTTTACCAGCCTCGAGGATTGAGAAGCTTTCGATACGTAAATTTCACTTGCTTTAATCGATAAGTAACCTATCGAAATTGAGATATCGTTTTCTGTCCCACTTCGTTTTCTTTTCTGTGTTTATCGAGGATCCAAGTGCTTGGGAATTACGCAAATATCAATCCTGACAGATGAGAGCCTTTGGCATATTTTTGATAGCCTGAAGGCGGTACTCAATCTGTACTTGACATGTTCATATGCATTTGTATGTGTGTATGCAAGTGTGTTTATATATGTGTGTGTGCTTGTGGCTGTGTGTGTTCGTTTGTTCCACTTCTAAGCTGACGAGTTTGCGATCCTTTGGGCTTATTTGCTTTGAGCTTTCAGTAGCTTTCAACGTCATTCAAACAACTTTGGGCACTACTGTCATTTCCCCCTACCCCTCCAACCCCTTCCAGCGATCATTAAGTCATTTTACATGCTCGCCTTTGCTCTGCACTGCGCTGCGTTGCTGCGCTGCTACCGCTCTGCTACCGCTCTGCTGCTGCGCTGTTGCTGCTACGGCTACTGCTGCCGCTGCCGCTGCGTTCATCGTCGCCTTGTCTTCGCTTGGCGCATGAGTAATTTGCTATTTGATATTTTTGTGTGCGAGTGTACGAGTGTGCGTGTGTGTGTGCTGGGTGTGTTTGGATGTGTGTGTGTGTGTGTGTGTGTGCAAATTTCGGGTTTTTATTTTTCTGCGCTTTTTGGCAACTGCACGCGTTGTCTCTCTCAATACACACTCCCCCGTCCCTCTCAATGCCTGTCATCTCTTTTATTTACTCGCTATCTCGCTCTCTAACAGCTTGACGATCGTCGTCACTCACACACACACACACACACATACATACATGCATGCATGCAGGGCAAATGTCTGTATGTGAACAGCAGTCCGTACAAATATAATGAATCGCTCACACACACACACACACACTCACACACACAAGGCAAGAATCTTTCGTTGATCTTCACTGCGTTTTCTTTGTTGTTGTTTTGGTTTTGGGTTTTGGTTTTTGGTTTGGTCTTTGCGTTTGGTGGGGGCTTTTGTTTGGTTTCAGTTTTTTATAGGTCATTGAACTGACTGTAAAAATTTCGTTCTTGCCTAAAAACAAAAAATTGCAGTCAATTTAACTGCGGACAAATGTCTTTTTCCCTTTACCTCCCCTCTCCGCCCCTCTCCACCGATTTCCATCCCATTCTTCTTCCCTTCTTGCTTTTTGGAATTTCTGTGATGCTCTCGCAGTTCAGTTCTGCTTTCAAGTTTCTCGATTGTCTGCGGGGCGATTGCGTTTTGGGCTCTGACTCTACGGAGTCTTCGGAGTCTTCGGAGTGTTCGGAGTCTTTGGAGTCTTTGGAGTCTACTGAGTCTCCTGAGTCTTCTGAGTCTTCCGAGTTTTCTGAGTCTTCGGAGTCTTCTGAGCCTCCTGAGTCTGCGGAGTCTACGGAGCCTTCGGAGTCTTCGGAGTCTTCGGAGTCTTCCGAGTCTTCACTACCCTGAGCTGTGTGAGCTTTGTGATCTGGGGTTCTTTGGGCTCTGAACAGCCGAGTGGTGTGTGGGGCATGTTGTGGTATGAGGTAAGAGGTATGAGGTATGAGGTATGAGGCATTAACATGGGCCTGGGCTTATTTATTGTGCTCCACGCTTTGGCAAAAAAGTAGGAAGTAAAATCAAATTTAATACTCGATTCTTATGAGTATTTTTTTATTTTTCTTATTCTTTCCTCCGATCTCAGAAATGCTGTTTGATTATCGCCAAGAGTGAGCTGTAAGACTGAGTCGGTAGATTAACACACGCTCCTCTCCCCCTTCTCTCCTTCATTCTCTCTCTCTCTCTCTCTCTCCTTACGTTTGCAGTGTGTAAGTTATATTAATTAGGATCTCATTTTAAACACATTGAAATATTATTTTATTTCCTGATTCAGATTTTGATTCTGACTTTGACGGCATCAAAGTGCAAAAGTAACGAGTGTAAAAGTCGCACTCGTTGCCGTGAAATTGCATTAGCGGCGAGTACTTTACGGTGGCGGGGCAGAAGCAGAAGCAGTAAAGGGAGGAATGGAGAGGGGGAGGGAGGGGGGGTGGCGGGCAACACGTTGGGGATAGATGAACTCATTAAATTAGATTGCAGGCAATTACATGCACAAAGGTCGCATAATTAAATGAAATTCCATTCTAGGCAGGGGTTAGGCATCCACACACACACACGCACACACACACACACACACACGCACACATATGTTGTTTATTTTTTTTTTGTCTCTTAGCATCATGTTGATACTTCTTGCTGCTCCGCCAGCTTCGCATTTCATTCAATTTGCGATTAATTAATATGCAGCGATTTAGCGTAAATGCAAATTGAAATTAAATAGCGCGTTTAGCGGTTGCACGCCGGTTGCATGCCCCTCGCATGCCACTCGCACATGCCACACGGAGACCAAGAGTATATATTTCCCAAAGGAGCTGCTGCCAGACGCCACAGGATACGGGACACAGGACATGGGACACAACCTGTCGCATTTGCTTTTTAGTTTTGTAGTTAGGAAACTAATTCACTCGATAGATAAAAAATATTATGCGATAGTATCGTAACTATCGCTTGAATATCACTTGCAATGTAGGCTTCAATCTTTTTCAGTCACTGCCTCAACTCTTTGTGTCCTTAAAAGGAGTTGTTATCATCTCAGAAGTCGCATTTTTTGGGGGGTATTAAAATTGAGATGAAGTCTTAATTAAAATAAATTTAATAATAAATAAATTAAAATTTAATTAAACTTAAATATTATTTCTGGTATTTTAAATACTGTAAATTTTAATCTAATTTTTTTTTTTGATTTTATACATAATTAATTATTATTTAATTATTATTATTATATAAATAATTATTTTTTCTTTTTTCCAAGCCTCAAGAAAGGATAAGGATTTTTTTAAGCATCGAAAGTCCTTATTAGATTATTCCTCTATTATATATTTCTATTGTTATCGATAGCCTGGTTATCGATTTAAGTAAAGTAACTTATCGCTTCCTTTTTCCTTGTATCCTCGAAGAGTTTTTGATGCGATAAAAAGAACCTCCAATTAAAGAATGGATCGAACTTTGATCCTTAAACAGGATATCACATCTCATTTTGTAAACCTCGACTTAAATAAATTGAGATAATTAAGCTGTAAATTTAAATTCCCCATACATTCAAGAAATTCCCCTTACAAGCCAGAGGAGGAGCGAAAGGAGAAGCCTTTAAGGACATTCCATGGCCAACCTTTAGCCGCTCCATAAGCCCTCAACTAACTGGCTCAATACCAACTAAATAGATATACCAGCCTAATACTAACTTAATATACTGACTTAATAGATTACCGTTATGTGGCGACATGCGAAGGAGGCCAAAGGACCAACAGATCCTGCAATTAGTGCATCAAATTGAGTGGATTGTCCCGAGATGGCAAAACGATTGTTTAGCAATTGAGGCGCATATTTGCCCAGTGCGGGCTTTGGGTTAGGAGTCAACTGTGCGGGGGAGGGGAAGAGGTGTGGCAGGGGATTGCGAGGGGCCAGGGCTCGACTAGCTCATCGTTCCGGGGCAACTTTGTTGACTTTGTCTATGTTTACATTTTTTTGTTGCCAGCTTTTATGCAGCAGCAGGAGCTGCAAATGGAGAAGGACTCGGAGCAGGAGTCAGAGATGGAGAAGGAGATGCAGTTGGAGTTGTTGGGGGGTGTGGGTGTGGCATCCACAGAGTTGCTCTGCCTATGCGGCGGCTTGGCCTTCGGGCTGTAACATTGAAAGCGGCATAGAGCAGGTGCTTTGGCGGGCGAGAAGGACACAGGACACAGAACACAGGACACAGGACACAGGACACAGGACTGCAAGGCAGCCAGGATGCCAGGATGCCAGGCTGCCAGGCTGCAGTAGCGACGAGAATAGGATGAAGAGGGCGGGAGACAGAGAGCGAATGGACGACCGCAGTGCACACCGCGATGCTCGGGGCCCTTTGGTCCTTGAAGGACGGGAAGTTTTCGTTTCCGCGTGTTAAACGCCGTTTTAGTAGTTTTCTATGCATCGCACTGATGTTCAAGTGGGCTGTACGTGTGTGTGTGAGTGTGTGTGAGCGTGGGAGTGTGTGTGGATTTGAGTGCATCTCTTTTTATACATATTTTATTTTTTGTATGGGGTCCCCCCTTTGGTTTTCTGTTGTGGAATTTGCAATTTTGCCGGGTGTGAAAAATGATAAAGTAAATGTTTTTCTTACTGTTTTTATAACTTTGTAATTTCTGACGCCATACTCCCAGCAGCCTCCAAGCAGCGACCCCCAATAGCCCGCGGCTGTCCCCACCTCCCTCCCCTCCCGCTCACCACACGTAGCCCTCCAATCACCGCTTTATGGAAGCTAAAAATTCTGTTTTAGCCTCTTGTTATTACGGTAAATATTGTGTTTTTTATTACTGTGCCCAGCACCAGGTACCCAGCCCTCTCCCACCCCTCCCCCAGTCCTCAGTCTCCAGTTCCGAGTCCCCAAATATCAGATTAATAAACGGGAATAATTCTATATTCGAAAATGCGAGTGTGGGTAAGGTTTCTATATAAAAGTTGGGGGCCAATGCACGATATATGATAATGGATATGGATTAAGTATTCGAATTATAAATATCATATATAGATATATAGATATAGATATATAGATATAGATATATATAATCTTGCATACAAATTTTAAGTAATGGCTTTGATTTATTTTCAGGCTTCGACTTATCAGGGGCAAGGATATGCCAAGGGTAAGTCACGTCAAATTAAAGGGATAACTGGGACTACAAGGAAATTATTTAGAAAATAATTACAGTGAATAATTAAATCATTTCATAGTTAACATACAACATTTAACATTTATAACTACTCTACATAATGTTAAGTGCTTTGACTGCAATTGATGCTATACATGTTATTTGAGAATTTTGAATATTTCTTATATTATCTTCTCTTTCACTTTAACAGAGTCTGTTATTATAACTAAACTCTATAAGCTTCATTAACATTATGTTGATTTATTCAACTAACTTAACATAGCGAAATATGTTACTGTTAAACTCTTTTACAGAGTCGGTTGCCATAACATTAAATAAATTATTTTGTGGATAAAATCTATTGATGTAAAACAACATTTGCCTTACATAACATTTTTATTATTACCTTAGAAATTGTGCATATAAAATGTTATTAACATAATTGGTGATTCACAGAGTGTTAAGTTCAAAGTCTCTTGTGGTGTTAAATGAATTCTTAGGCAGTTTCAAAAATGTAAACAACATGAGAGAAGAACAAGTTTTGGCTTTTAACATTTTTGGGGAATCAACCAACGCTTTTTTGACATTTTAACAGAATCTGTTATTTTAACATTAGGTTTAAACGGGTTTCAAATAAAGAAGTGCCCTATGGTATTTGTTTTTAATGGGGGTTCGGGACAATAACAGAGGAAAATATGTTAGAAGTTTGGGAAATGTTCTGCTCGAGAGCTTTTAAGGACTTCCATTTGTCCCAAATGAACGACTAGTAGATACTTTAAGATCTGTCGACAAGAAAAGGACAGGATTAATAATCATTGAATTAATTAAAGGAGCAAAGTCGGAGGATCGAGGGGGGTCGAAATGGGTTTCAAATAGGCCAAGTTAGGCTGAGTTTGGGAGTCTTCAAGGAATATTCCTATATATATAATAATAATAATATAATATATATAAACAAGATACTCGATTGTTATCCTTTTTTCCACCAGAATATGTCAATAATCCCTAAGTAAGTCTTTATTAATCCTGTACTAGATATAAGACTAAAACGTGAAGTGAGAAGTGGAAAGGACTCTAATTGAGTGTCCTTTGCCTTAGAATATGGAGGCCTCGGGTGTCCGAGTGTTGTTGTACTTAGTGACAGGATTAGATTTAGATTCAGGATGCTAGTCGCTTCACCTACCTGTTAGGGGCCTTCAAGCTGGAGCCTTAACTCACATGCAAGGATCAGGTGTTTGTTCGAGGAGCAGGTGTCGAACTTGCAGAGAGTTGGCTATATAGTCCTTAGGTGGATGGGTCGGCACTTGGAACACTCTCACAGGGAGGAACACCTTGGAATTGGGAATTTTTCTTTTCCGTTTTGTGTTTCGAGTTTCGTACTTCGATATTCGATAATTCGATATTTATTTTTTGTTTTTTAGTTTGGTTTTTTGTTTGCACTTTCAAAATTTGAGGTCACTTGAAAAAAAGTATTGTAATTGCTTTTGTTTTTATTATGTTTTCAATTTTCTTTTTATTTTTTAATTTAGAAATAGTTTTATTATTTTTGTTTTTTTTTTTTTGATTTTTTTTCTCAAGCACTTGAACAAAAATGTTATCGAAACGCGTTTATGCGCTGCCGCTTGTTATCGAAATTCCTTGTTTTTTTTGTATTTTTTTTTTATTATTTTGGTTAACGGCAACTCATGAACGTGGAAAGCATTGGGGAACTTGGCGATTTTGGCATTTTGAATGACATTTTCGAGAACTTTGAATATAATTTTCGAATATTTAAAAAATACATTCAAGAATCCTGTGAATCCTGTCAATCCAAGACAATCCAAAAGTTGCCTCTGGGCTGTTTGTTTTTTTAGTTGATTTGTTGATTTGTTGATTTGATGGTTTGATGGTTTGATGGTTGGTTTCTTGGTTGGTTGTTTGGTTGGTCGACGCACGTCCAATCCGATAGCTAACTGATGTTCATCTAAATGGATCTGAACTATTCGAAAATAATGTTGCCCAGAAAAACTGTTTTTGGGATCAGCGTCGTCGTTGGCGTCGGCAGCAGCGGCATTTGAACGCCGGCGTCGCGTCAATTTTTAGTCGTTGTCGTTGTCCTTGTGTGTGCCTCCGACCAGTCTCTATGTGTGCTCCTCTATATATGTATGTGTTGCAGTATGTTAGTATGTGTGTGTGTGTGTGTGTGTGTGTGTGTGTGTGCTTGTTGACTTGCAGTTGTCAATGCTCCAACGGCAAAGTCCGTTCTGAGCCGCTGCGGGGCTTGCACATAATATGCAGGCATCATCATTATGAGAAGCGACCCATCATTATCATCATCAGCTGCGGCGATAATGAAGTTGATGGCCACGATGATGATGATGATGATGCTGTTCATGTCCATACGCACACACATATGAAATTAAAATTGTGTGCGTACACTTTTGGCTACCCCTACTTAAAAATCTCTCAGGCTTCGCACCAACCCGACCGACCGGCCGGCCCGACCGACCAGCCCGACCAGCCCGACCAGCCGACCATATGAACAACCGAACTGCCGACCGACCGACCAAACGACCGACCGACCAGGCGACCGGCCTATGTCCTTGCTCGCTCTCGCTTACGTTTGGGCTGCAGTTCAACTGCAGCGGCTGCCCCTTCAGAGCTGCCTACATGCCCCTCACCCGCAACACCGATACACCAACTCACCTCTGCACCGCTCTCTATACCCTCTCCCCCTCTCCCCTTAGCCGACGATCCAGTGGCGAGGCCGGCGCTACCACCGAAAAATAAAAATCTGCCCAAAACACGCGCTGCAAAAAGAAATCGCTGGAAAAAAAAAGAGGCAAGCAACACAAAAACAACAATCGAATCGCACACGCATACACAGACACACACATACACACAGACGCACATACGTAGCACACATTTGCACACACACAGCGAAGAGGCAACAAAGCGTAATCCAAATGCTGAAAAAACCAAAATAAAGGAGAAATAAAAAAAAAAAATGTTGGCAAAAAAAAAACGAATAAGAAGAAGCAAAATAAAAATACGAAAATAAGAGAAAAAAAAGAAAAATAAATGTAAAAAACAAAACAAAACAAAATTAAATAAAAATGCATTGGAAACCCTATAAAAATATGTGTGTGCCCCGTGCACCGCCTCCTGGCAGGAGTCCCCCCGATCCGTACGCACACATCGGCTATGCATATGCCTCTATAATATGTATATATATATCCATACATATATCTATATATATATCTATATATATTTCTATATGTCTATATATTTATATATTCTGGCAAATGAGCGCGCCACTCGTCCTTTTTCAACCTATGCGCGCGCTAACGCTGACTGCACTCTGCCCGCTGCCCGCTGCCCGCTGCCTACTGCCCGCTGCCCTCTGCCCACTGCCTGCTGTCCGCTGCCTGCTGCTCGCTGCCCGCTGCCCGCTGCCTGCTGTTCGTTGCCTACTGTCCGCTGCCTGCTGCCTGCTGTCCGCTATCTGCCGCCGACTCGCTGCCAGCGTCGCTGCTAACGTTGAACGTCGAACGTCGTTACGTGTGTGTCAACCGTTGCTGCCGCCGACGCCGCTGCTGCTGCGGCTGATGCTGCTGCTGCTGCTGCTGATGTTGTCCAGTGCATGGCAAATAAATGCACACTTTTATATTATATTCGAATACATGCACACACACACTCACACACACACACGCACACACACACACACACGCACACCAACATAGCTCAAACACCAGTTGCAGTTGCACTTACAGCAACAACAAAGCGCGTGCGTGCGTGCATGCCGCATGCTGCATGCTGCATGCTGCATGCTGCATGCTGAAGCTGGATGAAGCTTCAAATATGGAATGCAAGGATGAGGGGCACAAAAGAAGATAGAAAGAGAAAAGGAAGAAGAAGAAACGAAATTCGCTTGAACACTTTTGATGTAAATTTTGCATTTTATTCCTTCCTACAAATTTCTCTCACCTCGACCTTCCGCTGGCTTTGGGCCCATCTCCGAATTGTGTTGCAGCATGTCAAGTGCCGTGTGCAACATGTGGCGTACATTTACCGAAACTTTTCGTGTGCGATCGAAAGTACCGTTAAATGTATACTGAAAATTCGCTCCTTGGCTTCATCTCTGTTGCAGTTTTGAAAGGATATTTGTTAGGGCCTTTGTTATTCCTAAACAAAAGAAGTTGCAAGTTTTTGAAGGATTTACATAATTTGGGGATTTTTATATTTTGAATTTATAAATTATTTATTAATCAGCCAAATGAAGTCCTTAGGAAAGATATTTAAAAATTAAAGATGAATTATTCCCAAGAAAAGTTCTCCATCTTCAGATTATTTAATATTTTTTATATATTTATTTAAAATATAAAAAATTAAATCTAAAATATAAAAATTAAATTTTAAATTAATAAATATATTTAACTATATATTTTTAATTTTTTTCTGTTCATTTTGAACCGTTTAAAATATGAATTTGGCACTTAAAGGAAGCTGTCCTTCAAGGCCAAAAAAGGCAGCCATAAAAATCGAATGGATCTCAGTCGAAACTTTATTTAATTTTTCTCATATTAATTTAATACTAAATTAACTATAAGAAAATCATAGTTAAAAAAAGTGTTTCATTTTTGAAAAACCAAAATTATTGCAAGGACACTCCGACATCCTTTGTGATATTCCTGCAGCTGCAAAGAACAAATCAAATTTATCGATCAGCTAAAAATTTATTTTTCTTTGGGATCGCATGGGAAGCTTCTACTTGCCACACTGTGCGACTCATTATGCTTACTAAGTTAAGCACCATACACACACAGACGCTCTACACACACTCACACACTCTCACACACACATAGATATAAACATGATTAATACATATGAAGCGATGCACATGCAGCGGCAGCAAAAATTAAGTATACGCACCGGCAACATTCACTTGACCGGCTGAGGGTGTGAGCCTACACAGTGACTATACATATGCTTGTGTATATGTGTGTGTGCATGTGTGTATGCGTGCTTCTACGCTTCACACGCACACACATAGGCAAACACTTCAAATGCCCCAAAAAAAAAAAAAAAAAAAATAAATAAAACAAATAAAAAAAGAACAAAAAAATAAAACACCGAAAAAGAGGAAAAACCAACCGCGCGTAGGCCTATCAAAAAGTCGCCAGGCATATAATAAATAGCACCAAAAAGTAAAAAAAAAAAAAACAAAAAAAAAAGAAATGTGCACAAAATGCAGAAATGCAAAAAAAAAAATGATTAAAGTGCAAAGCGGCAAAAAAGTGTAAAAAAAGTGCAAAAAAGGCGCAGTCAAAGTCCGCAGCAAATGCAAGCGCAATATAAAACAAAGCAGGCGAAAGCTAAAAAAAAACACACATTAAAAAAAAAAACAACAACACTCACGCACACACACGCACAGAGCACAACCAAAAGGATGCACATGCTGCCTGCTCGCTCTGGCGCAGGCGGATGCAGCACGCAGCGGCTCTACGCACCGCGTTGCACAATCGACGCCCAAAAACGAAAAATAAAAAAATTGAAAATAAATCCAAAAAAAAGGACTAAAGTAACTGACGAAAAATAAAAAAAAAAAAAAGGATCAATGCAAAAAAAAAGAGCTGTAAAGCCTAGAAACGGCCGCCCCAATGCCGAGTGGCGGCAACTGCAATAGAGGCGATGGCAGAGACAGAAGCCGTGGCAGCGGCAGCGTCAGCGGCAGAGACTGAAGCAAAGACAGCGGCAGCGGCAGAGGCGAAGGCAGCGACAGCCACTGCAATGACATTGAATGCAATTGCCAGCGAGGACAGGACATGGTCAGGATATGTGGGCGACCTATTGCAGCTCTCACACTCGCACGTACACCAACAGAGTCAGCAGTGGCAGCAGTGGCAGCAGTGGCAGCAGCGGCAGCGACAGTGGCAGCAGTTAAATTTCTCTGTCGACGTTGACGGCGGCTGAGATAAAAAGCTAAAAAAAATAGAAAAAAAAAACTTAAAAAATAAGCCACGTGAAATCGAACAAAAACGCACACAAATGTTGAAATTGTATTCCCCTATTTTTAAAAATTTTGTTGCACGTTTTTTGTGCGTACATCTGTGTGTGTGAGTGTGTGTGTGTATGCACAAAACAACCCCAAAAATGCATGCACACGCATGTATCTGACCGAAGCACTCGAACTGCTCGAACCACTCGAACCACGGGATCCACTCGACCAGTCGCTGGGCCCAGTTATGGGCGTTTTTTATGCGCTGCGCCTACACAGGCGAAGAGTAAAAAATGAAATGCACAAAAATGAAAAATAAAAAATAAAAAAAATATAAAAAATAAAAAATTAACAAAAAAGGAAAGCCCAAAAATGTTATAAAATGCAGTTGCAGCGGAGGCTGCACAGTGGGGCCAAAAAAGCATTGACATGGCAAATAATTCACTCCGAATTAAAATTGAAATTCGAGTCAACAGGAGGGAAGCTAGAGGAAAATGGATGAAGGTGGAAGGTGGAAGGTGGAAGGTAGAGGGTTGAAGATAGAAGATAGAAGATAGAAGATAGAAGATAGAAGATAGAAGATAGAAGATAGAAGATAGAAGATAGAAGATAGAAGATAGAAGATAGAAGATAGAAGATAGAAGATAGAAGATAGAAGATAGAAAAAGAAGGTAGAAGGTAGTGGGAGGAATGAAGAAGAAATATGGATAAAGGATGAAGGAAAATGGAGGATGAAAAAAAGATGGAGGAAGGAAGGAGGAAGATGAAAGACGAAAGAGATAAGCCGGAAGAACGTAAAGAACAGAAGGTAGAAGAATGAAGAAAAAGGCATAAAAGAGAATAAAAAAGAGAGATAGAAGAATGAGGGTTAAGAAAGAAGGAGGAATGTAGAGGGAAAAATGAAAAAGGGAAGTGTGAGATTTAAGTATCTATCCTTTTATTTCTTTCTCGATTTTCTCCTTTTCTTTTTACCTTCTACCTTTTCTCTTTCTTATCTCTTTCTTATTCATTCTTTCTATCTTAAGAGGTAGAAGAAAGAAGGAAAAATAAATAATTTATAAATAATTTATTAATTTACCCAATTAATAATAACTAATAAATAAATAAATTCGAAAAGTTAAAGAAAGTGGTAGGAAGAGGAGGGACGAAGGGGGAAGGAAGATAAAGGAAGGGGAGAAAGAGGAGGAAAGCAGTAACTGAAAAATATTCATATGTCAATTAAGTGAGTTTCTCTATGAACTTCTCTGATTCCCTTACCAAATGGACTGTTGTCTCATGTTGATAAACATTTCTGTTATATTTAGAATGTCTGTTATGTTAACATTTCTGTAATGTTAACATGTCTGTTAAGTACATTCTGTTAACATGCATTTTGTTCACTCATCTAAATTTATGAGACATTCAGTCAATTGAACCCACGGTGCAGCCGCAGCTGCAGCTACAGTTTTTGCCCCTGCAACATGCAACTGCAATTGCAATTGGCGTTGTTGTTGCTGCTGCTGTTGTTGTTGTTGTTGTTGCTGTTGTTGCTGTTGTTGCTGTTGTTAATGTTGCTGCTGCCACTGTTGCTGCCGTTGGTGTTGCATATGCAAATGCAGCTGCAGCTGCGGACCGCAGTCAAAGTTAATGCTGGCAGCAGGGCGGACTGTGGTGGGGCAAGGTCGCGGCGTGTGGCAACAGGAAAAAGGACGCATTAAAATAAAAAACCAGAAGAGAAACGTGAACACAACAACAGCAACAACAACAACAATTGCAAAATTTTAAAAAAGAGGACAAAACAACCAAAAATAAATATCAAGCGCGGGGCAACAAAGTGGAAATTATATAAAAATGCGCTAAAATGTCGACGCACATGCAATTCCACACACACACACACACACACACACACACACACACACACACAGACAAGCACACACACGAATACTTATGCATTTAGGCATTATGTACACACACACGCACACACACACACACACACACGCACACGCACGAGCTCACATTGTATGTATAGAAATGTGTGTGGAATTTTGTGTTGCCTGCTTTTGGGCGTCGCTGCAAAATTGGGCAGCCAACGCGGCGTATGAGTGTTTGTTTTTTCGTCGTCGACGTTTTTCTTTTTTTTTTTTTGGTTTTGTTTTGTTTTGTTTTTTATTTTTTATTTCTTGTTTATTTTTTTTTTCTGTATTCTTTTTTTTGGAGGTGTGGGTGTTCGGTTGCATCCGTATATTTTAGCCTGTAGGTGTGCGTGTGTGTGTGTGTGTGTGGGTGTGTGTGTGTGAGTTCGTAATATGTTTGTTTAATAGGCCTAAAGCCGCTTCAGTGCATTGCGATACGAAGTTGCGTTTGGGCGTATGAGCTTGTGTATGTGCGTGTGTGTGTGCGTGTGTGTGTGTGGGTGCGTGTGTGTGCGTGTGTGTGTGCGTGTGCGGGCATAATGAAATTCCGGCAATTCGAATGCGTCCAGTAATAATTCTCCATTTATCCACCCCCTCCACATAGATACAAATACACGCAGACACAGACACACACACACACACACACAGCCCAAAATGTACAGTCTATACACAAATCCAAATGCATAAATCGCAGCCGTACAAATTGCATGTAAAATGTATTAAAAAAAAAGAAGAAGAAGAAGCAAGAAAATTAAAATGCATTCCATTTGAAGCAATTTAAAGTCCTCTGTCAATATGAATATGAGTATGAATATTCATATTCAAATTCCAATTCACATTCATATTCATTTACCATTCAAATTTCATCCTCTCCTCTCATCTCATCTCATCTCATCTCCTTTCAACGCCTCAGTTAGAAGTTCGTTTCATTTCTAAGACTCGCCTGCGCGTGTGGCAGCCACTTGTTGCATGCCCCTTGTCCATGTGTCCAGCGTCTAACCAAGCAATTTCGATAGGCATTTATCGATTGCATCTTAAACTCTTTGACTGCCCACAAACATTGCCAAAAGGACGATAATCATTTGGCCACAAAGCATTTATTTGCCAATTTATCGGCTAAGTGCATTCAAATGCTGCGAAAGCATTTATAAAAATTGTATACACACACACACACAAAGCACACACAAAGCACACATACAGAGACATTCAATGATTTCGCATCTTCCTCGCAGGCGACAAATCGACTGACCCCACGTCCTCCCTCATCAAAATTAAAGGGGGGACCCTTGACATGACGGGGCCCAAAAGCTATGCAGACACAAGTTACACACACACACACACACACACACACACACACACATGCACATACCCATGTCCAGGCCGTACATAAAGCTATGCGAATGCAACGCAAAGAAAAACACATAAAGCCCATTCAAAAAGAGGAAAAGAGGCAAATAAAAAGGACTCGCGTCATCAAGGGACGCGCCTGGAAAGTGCGTTGGATTTCTCGCCTTCCGACAGGCCCGACGTATTGCTCTTTGGGTATGAGGGGTATATCGGGGCTGTGATAGGACTTGATAGGAAGGTGGGGGGTGGGAGATGCTGGTGGGTGGAGGGAGGAGGCAAGCCGCAGGACACATATTCAAAATTGGCATTAACACTTGTCAATGAGTCGAGGAGTCGAGAAGCCGAAGAGTCGGTGGCCGAGAAAAGGAGTCGAGTTCCAAAAGGAAACTGCTGTCGGTTGACTTATTTATTAATTATTTATTTATATTAATAACTATAATTTATTTATATTAGTTTTTTTTATTTCTTTATATTAATAATTATATTTATTTTTATTAATAATTATAATTTATTTATATTAATTCTTATTATTTATTTATATTAATAATTACAATTTATTTATATTAATTCTTATTATTTATTTTTATTTATTTTTTTTTAGTTTATTTCTATTAATGAATGTAATTCAATTTATATTTTATATTGTATATTTATTCATTTCTATAATAATCTTTAATTAATAGTTATAATTTATTTTTATTTTTTTTCATATTTCATTTTATATTAATTCATTTTTATAATACATTTCTTTAAATAGTTATAATTAATTTTAATTTTTATTTTTTTTTTATATTTAATTTTATTAATTTGTATAATTTATTGATAATATTATATATATATATATTATCCTCAATTATTTACTTAATATAAATATTTTATTTACTTCAATTATTTATTATTTTTTTGTTCATTTTCAAAATTTATTTATATTAGTTTTTAAATTATATTTTAAATATTATTTTTTTTTATTCATATTTATAAATGCATTTAAATTTTTATTATATATGAATAATTTTGATTATTTTTTATTTTTTTTATTTTTTTTTTTTATTAATATATTTTAATAATTAATTTTATTAAGATATAAGTTAATTGTTAAGTAACCATTTATTAATTTTATTAATTCATTTTATATTTTTTTATTTAGTTTTTTTTTAATACTTTACTCTTCATAAAATCTTCTTTATTTTTGTATTTATTTATTATTAATTTATTTTATTTATTTATAAAATTAATGTTTTTTATTTATATTAATTTATATAATTTATTTACTATCTATTTTAATTAATTTATTTACTTTTATTATTTAAATCCTCAAGTATAAAACGACAATTGATTTCGCAGCCTACGAAAATAATCATACGCCACGTTGTCTTTTCCCCTGATTCCATATTCAAAAGTTTCTTTATTCAATGAAAATCATTTCGGCATTTCTCGATAACGATTACTAGCTATCGATTACATGCATTTCACAAGACATGCTTCAAGGATTATAGGTGAATTATAGCCGAGTCCTTTGCCATTTCGACTGCTGCCTGCCAATTAGCCTATATAAAACGCTGCAAAAGGAACGGAGTAGGCGGGCAAGAGCAAAGAGAAGGACATATAAAAGATGCAAGAACAAGAAAGAGAAAAGAAAAAGAAAAAGGAAAAAAGAAAAGGACAATGCCGGAGATAAAGGGAAAAGACAAATATGTAAAGAGACACGCAGACAGGTAGGAATAGCCATGCCACTCATGTTTAACCCTTTACCCAGCAGCACCTCAATCTTCCCCCCACCAGCGACTCTCTCTCTCTCTCCTTCTCTCCCTCCCGTCACCGTCACTTCCTTTTACACCTACCACTTACCCCGCCTCCTTTCCCGGTGCCAGTCACCATCCAAAGGCCAAATGCCAAATGGCAGGGAACAAACTGCGTGAAAAGCGGATTAAAAAGAAAAATGTTCGGAACGAAGCAACAACAGCAACAACAACAGCAACAACAACAACAGTAACAGCAACAACAGTAACAGCAACAACAAAGCAACAAAAGTAACAACAACAACAAAAAGAAAAACAAAAATAAATACAAAAATCATGCAGACTCTAGGAGTGAAATGAGAAGCGGCTCTCCTGGCGCTATTCTATGTACGCGCAAGGACCATACGGGCAGAAGCATATGAGAGGCCTACGCTTTACATGCATCCCATATATAAACACATGCGGCAGGACTCCGATGCGCGTCCTGTAACTAAATACAAAGTTATTATATGTTGCTCCGGCCGCCAAGTATTACATTAACATTAACAACAACAATGGCAAAAAGTGTTCAATACACACACACACATGCACACACACACACACACACACACACACACACACACACACATCTGAATTGACACAAAAAAGGAAGAAATAATAAAAAAATATACCTAAAAAATGCATCAAAAATAAAGAGAACAAAACAAAAGGATAAAAATTAAAAACCATGTCCGAAACTTTGTATATACTTATATAAAAATCGGTCTATATGCATATATGCATATATGCACATGTATGTGTGTGTGTACATGTGTGTGTGTATGTGTACATATACTTATAAGCGCGAGCAGCCGCTTCAGCCGCCTCCTTCTGCTGTCCAGCCTGTCGCTTTGTCCACCCGATTGCATTACACGCACGAAAATAAAATGCAAATGCATCTGGTCGTCGGGTGAGGGGTGAGGGGTGAGTGGTGAGTGGTGAGGGGTGAAGGGAGCTGGGTGATGGGTGTTGGGTGGTGGGTGGCCTGTGGCGAGGCGGGTGAATGTTGCATGTTTGGCCCGGATGTTCTGGCCGCCATTGCATTTTCGTTAAGCACACTCACGCACACACACACACACACACATATATATAGATACACACACATGCACACACACACACACTCACGCACACACTTGCATACGCATTTTGCGGGCATTCTCTTCATTTGGTTCATTTTTATTCTGCCAACTGACGTTTTGCTCGCTTTTCTCTACTGACATCATTTTTTTCGCCTTATTTTGTGTTGTTTTCACTTTTGTTTTGCTTATTTTGTTCGCCGCCTCATTTTGTGGGTGGGTCATTGGGTGGCGCGATGTGCAAATTACACATACGTACCAACAGCCTGCCTCAGCCCCCCTGCCCCCTGCCCCTCCCCCTACCACCCTCTCTCTTTCCCACTCAATCAGCGAGTGTTATGAAAATGGCCTGAACGGACGAGTGGGCCGAACGGACGGATGGACAGATGGACAGGTGGGACGATTGGACATGTGGACAGCTGGACAGATGGAGAGTTGGACGGTTGGACAGTTGGACGGTGGGACAGTTGGACAGTTGGACGATTGGACGGATAGAGGCATGGACGAATGGACCGTAGACAAAGTGCGTACCCATCTACCTCGCTTTCTCTTTCACTCTCTCTCTCTCTCGCTCTCTCTCTTTCTCTGTCTCTTTTCTACTTTGTCTCGCCCTTTCTCTTTCTCTCTCTCTGTGTGTGTCTGTTAGTCTCTGCCTCTGCCTCTGTCACGCACAGTCGCCCTCTCACTCTGCCATGCGCTCGCCTGCTCTGCCGTCGCTGCCATCGCTGCCGTCGCTGCCGTCGTTGCCGTCGCTGGCGTCGCTGCCGGAAAGAGCACGAGCGACCAGCATATAAAAATGCGTGCATTGGGAACCCGAAAAAAAGGAAAGGATACGCAGGATGAGCATTTGAGCAAAATCATGCATGGTTAAGGCCCAGGCACCAAGTCCTCTTGCCACAGATCGTTGGCACCTTCCAACCCCACCCCGCCCCACCCCTAGCCCCTAACCCCTATTCACCTCCATCTGCCACTGCTTTGGCAACTCCCCTCCCCACCCCCCACCAGCCGCATTTGGACTGCTCGCTGGCTGCATTTTCGACTGTCCGGGCGCATATTTATCTATTATATACATAAATTTTATCTCATTTTTTTTTTTTAAATTTATTTTTACTTTGTTTTTTTTTTTATTTTTTTATTTTTCTTCTTTATTTTTTATTTATATTTTTATTTTATTCGCATATTGCACATACTTTGGATTATGTTAACTCGCCTTTTGTTCACATATATGTGAGTGAGTGAGTGAATGAGTGTGTGTGTGTGAGTGTGTGTGTGTGTGTGAGTGTGTGTGACTGTGTGTGACTGTCACTGTGTGTGTTTTTTGTTATGGCTCCTTCCTGTTTTTGGGCTTATATAAACAACAAATTGTTGTGCCTACGCGTTTGCTATTTACTCGCATTTTTCATTAATTTGTTAGTTTTTGTTTTTATTTTTGTTTCGGTTTTCTTTTCTTTTTATTGTCGCCTCTGCTGCTGCTGCTGTTGTTGTTGTTGTTGTAATTTATCA
Organism: Zaprionus lineosus; assembly: GCA_035044505.1. NCBI lineage: Eukaryota > Metazoa > Arthropoda > Insecta > Diptera > Drosophilidae > Zaprionus > Zaprionus lineosus. Next base: position 1,600,972 of record JAWNNX010000676.1, read on the forward strand.
GTTTAATTTCTATATACATATTCATATGCCTCATATATCTCTATATGGCATGTATCTGCCGTAAGCCCTTTCTGTCCCGGCAGCTCCTCTTCTCCCTCTCCCTCTCCCTCTCCCTCTCTCTCTCTCTCTCTCTCTTTCGCTCCCTCCCACTCTGAACTCGCTCTGTCCCCCTCTCTCGCTCTCGCTCTCTTCCTCTCTGTTGCCGTCTCTCTTTATCTTTGTGTCTATCTCCGTAGGCTCACAAAAACAAAAAAAAACAAGAAGAGGAAACGATTTTTAAATATTTTTAATATAATGTAATTCTTACTATGCCTTTTAATGGTGGGAAAAAAGGGATGATTGAGTGGAAGCTAGATAGGCCTGGTGTGTGTGTGTGTGTGCGTGTGTGTGCGTGTGTGTGTGCGTGTGTGTGCGTGTGTGTGCGTGTGTGTGCGTGCGTGTGGTTCGTATGCGTGGCTTGTGTGTGTGGTCTGTGTGTGCGGTCTGTGTCTCATACATCAGTCACATCAGCCACGCCCACGCATTGTTTTATGCACTTCTGTTTACGTAGGTCTTAATGAAAAATCCTGCAAAAAATTAGCATAAACATTTATAATTGATTTCCATGCACTGCACGTATGGCCACCGGTGCCCCTCCAGTGCCCCTCCCACCACTACCACCCACCCTTTTCACCACGCTTGTCCAGAGGCCTTCCGCAATTGATCAATTGTTTACTGAATGACCGCCTGATTGACCGTCAAAGAATATTTTGTATCTCAGATAAACTTACAAGCTGTTTACATTTTCCATTTTTTAAATTTTTTATTTTATATTTCATTTTTTTACATATTCAGTTTTTTAATTTTATATTGTTTACGCTTGTTTTTCTGGTTTTAAGGCTTCTGCTTTAATGCTTTTCAACTTAAGTGCAATTTATTGCAGTAACAGTAACAGTTACAGTAACAGTAACAGTAACAGTAACAGTAACAGTTACAGTTACAGTAACAGTTACAGTTACAGTTACAGTAACAGTAACAGTAACAGTAACAGTAACAGTTACAGTTACAGTAACAGTTACAGTTACAGTTACAGTAACAGTAACAGTAACAGTAACAGTAACAGTAACAGTAACAGTAACAGTAACAGTAACAGTAACAGTAACAGTAACAGTAACAGTAACTGTAGAAGTAACAGTAACTGTAGGAGTAACAGTAACATTAACAGTAACAGTAACAGTAACAGTAACAGTAATAGTAACAGTAACAGTAACAGTAACAGTAACAGTAACAGTAACAGTAACAGTAACAGTAACAGTAACAGTAACAGTAACAGTAACAGTAACAGTAACAGTAACAGTTACAGTTACAGTAACAGTAACAGTAACAGTAACAGTAACAGTAACAGTAACAGTAACAGTAACAGTAACAGTAACAGTAACAGTAATAGTGTGACAGTAACAGTAACAGTAACAGTAACAGTAACAGTAACAGTAACAGTAACAGTAAGAGTAACAGTAACAGTAACAGTAACAGTAACAGTAACAGTAACAGTAACAGTAACAGTAACAGTAACAGTAACAGTAACAGTAACAGTAACAGTAACAGTAACAGTAACAGTAACAGTAACAGTAACAGTAACAGTAACAGTAACAGTAACAGTAACAGTAACAGTAACAGTAACAGTAACAGTAACAGTAACAGTAACAGTAACAGTAACAGTAACAGTAACAGTAACAGTAACAGTAACAGTAACAGTAACAGTAACAGTAACAGTAACAGTAACAGTAACAGTAACAGTAACAGTAACAGTAACAATTTACAGTTACTCTCAACTCTGTGTAGCTTTCGATATAGAAGACGGAAGATTTTCGCGTCTTTCCATATCTTTGCTTGAGAAAATCATATTTTTATTTAATTCCGAAGTTTGTGGTTATCTTGGATTCTTTTAATAAACTTTATTTCACTGCCGCTTTGGAAGGTCGTTCACATTTATCGAAAATAGATTGGAGATTCCCATTTTGTTGTTATGAAGAAGAAGAAGGAATTGAAAGGAGAAATCGCACAAAAACTCAGACACAAAGTATGAAAACAAACAAACTTTCAGCTCGATCATCCATCTGTCTCTTCAAGTATGTATGTGTATGTTTGTGTGTGTGTGTGTGAAATTTGTCGTAACACAAGCACACACACACACACACATAGAGGCACTCACACTGCTGCCAGATATGACATCAATCTTAGTGCTTTTGGAGTCTCTCTTTACATGATTTAAGGGCCATGCCAATTGAAGAATCGTCTACTATCCCCGCCCTTCCCCTCCCCCCTCTATAATCTCCTGCACCTCCTGTAAGCATCTCATGCGCCTGCGCGCACTGCCAACGCATAGAAAGCGATGCACAGGAGATGCACAAAAAGAGTTGAGTAAAGATCTGGAATAGGGAGTTGATTGGTAGCAGAGGGGGGGAGTGCGAGGGGTGTGGTGGGTATGGTGAGAAGCGGGCGAGTGGTGAGCAAGCTGAGAGAGATTTGGGGAATGAGTGTGCAACCCGCAGCCCAGTTACAAGCCCGGAACTCGTTTGTGTGTGCCAAATATTGCAACTCACAAATCTTCTCTTTTTTTTTAATTTGTTTTTTTTTATTTTCTTTATTTTCGTTTTTTTTTTTGCTTTGTTTTTTTTTTTTTGTTTTATTTTGCTTATTTTTATTATTTATTTTAGTTGCTTGCATTGTGTTTTATTTTCAATCTTGTTCTTCAACTTGATTTGTGTGCACGTATATGCCTGTGTGTGTGTGTGTACTTGCGTGAATTGTATGTATTTATGTATGTGTATGTGTGCGTGTGTGTCATTTTCGTAATACCCTTCGGGTTGGTAACATGAATTATATACTAAATTATTAATACAAAAAACCAGAGATCTTGGGCATAACCCAGTCCATTTGTTCCAGTGTGTGTCTATGTGTGTAATTGTGTGTGTGTGTGTGTGTAAATATATGTGAGATGTATGCCTAGAAGGAGACATTCTACCGGCTGATAATCATAGAGTTCCGAGTATCCGATAATTCAATTAGACAGAACATCAGTCATTTATACACACAAACACACACACACACACACTAAACACACACACACATAGAAAGTTAAATATAGCTTCTATTTAAAATAATCAAAACTATACAATTGATAAGTCCAAGTTTTCTTTTTCCTAAGAATCAGTCTTCTTTATGCCGGAAATTTGCAGTTGATTTCAAAGGCAGCCCAAGGACAGGGAAGAAGCGGCATTTGCTGCTCGAAGGGCACTTAATCTATGGGACCCCAAAAAATAACTGTTCATGCAGTTTTTATTTTTTTTTTGCTTTTTCTTCTTTCATTTATACTTTGAGTCACTTTTGAGAGGCTCTCACATGCTTGTGTGTGTGTGTGTGTGTGTGTGTCAGTTTCAGCGCTTTGTATATTTGGCAGTATGTGCGCGTGTGTGTGTGTGTGCCCATCGGGCAATGCATGAGACTAAAAATGTTGTTATTATTGTTGTTGTTGTTGCTGTTGTTGTTACTTTTGTTGTTGCGGTTTCTGCTGCTGCTTCACATGTGTTGCGATGCGTTGCCAACGTCTGCCAACATTTTAGCAAATGACTTCACTTATTTACTTTATGGTGGCTAAGCGCTAGTCCCCTCTCCAACTTCCCCTCCCCCGCAGCCAATCAACATCAATGTCGCAGTTTATCTGCCTACCTCTCCCCCGTCCCCCCTAGCACTGCACTGCAGCCCCTCCACTGCACCAAACCCCCAATAAACAGTCGGCGCGCCACTAAGACCGGGCGCTTGTATGCGTCGAGTCGTTGATAATTTCCAAAAACAAACTCGGACGACGAACGCGTAGCCGAGGTTAACGGCTTTAGTACAACTTTTTTAGGTTTCTCAACACACACACACACAAGCACACCACTTACTTAAATACAGTCAAATGCACATAAAAAATACACTCGCACACACACATACACACACACGCATATGCACGATCACAGCGCAGCGACCTAGCGAGGGCAACACACACAGAATTTAGGAAGTTCGAAAAGCTGCCCCTTTTGTCAGGTACGGGGTAGAGGGAGGAGCGGAAGGGGAACGCGCATAGTGCTTGCCAAAGGTATGCACACTCTTGGCTATGTATATCAGATTCCAAAAAACACTTTATATTAAGATAAAAAGGAGGAAGGGCGAGTCCTAGAAAAAAATTAAAAAATAATAATTATAAAAAAAATAATATTATTATTATTAATATTATAAAAATTTTATTTATAATTAAATTCAATAATCAAATAATTAAAAAATTAAATAATTAAATAATTATAAAAATTGATTACTGCAAATTATAATAATAAATTTAATAATTATACTATATATATAAAATATATGCTATACTATATTTTTCTAATGCAATTCCCTTGCAATTTCAATTATGGACAAAAGCTCATTGATATTCAACTAATTCCCTTCAAAGATTAAAGCTTTGCATTCGCAAATTGCATTCGGGTCAAAACATTCGTCGTTTACTGTCTTCGGCTTTGTTTGCATTGCCGTGTGTATGCCTACGCGTGTCTGCGAGTGTGTGTGTGTGTGTATGTGTGTGTGTGTGCTTGCATATTTCAAACTACTGACGACGATCTGCCGCTCACACAATGGCGCAAACAAAGGACAAAAGCAAAAGAGAGATCAGGCGAGAGAGGGAGCGGGCGAGAGAAAGAGAGAGAGGAAGAGACAGAGAGAGAGGAAAAAAGAGTGAGTGCGCGCAACTGAGTGAATTTGCCAAAAAGTTTGATTTTTGGCAAAATTTTATGGCTCACTCTCCCGCGCTCTCGCTCTCTCTTCCTCTCGCGATCTCTCTCTCCCTCTTTCTCTCTCTCTCTCTTTGAATTTTGAGTGCCGATACTCGCAGTGGATCCGCTCACTAATACACGTGCATAACTATAGATGCCCCCTGGATTGCATCGACGTCGACTGTAATGCCCGCTGCGACAGCGACGTCGGCATTGACGTCGACTGCGACCGAAACTGCGACGTTACATAGATCGGCCGGCATTTACCCCTACGCCACGTCGATCCCCGCCGAGTGCCGTAGCTTTTTGTTTTTTTGGTAGTTCAAAGACCGCAGTTCCCCATTAGCAGCGGCATTGGAAAAAACGCAGCGTAAGTTTGCCTGCCGCGGGCTTTTCCCTCTTTGAGGGTGAGGGTGCAGGTGGCGGCGGGGGCAGGGGTGCGTGTGCGCCTCATCGCTACTGAGTTTCTGTTTGCGCTTCGTTGCTTTTGCTTCCGTCTATTTTTTTAGGAGCCACCGCCTCCTACCCCGCCGCCGCTCCTGGTATTTTTTTTTGCCTATCGATAACTATTTTGTGCAGCGTGTGATCTATCGAAGTGAAGTTACAGGTGTGAAAACCCTAAGTCCTTTTAATCGACTTCAATCAATTGTTATCCTGCAAGCCTTGACTATCAATTAATCATCAAGGCTATCAAAAATCTAGTCAAAGAAATCGCAGTCTAGCGATCAATAAGTTTTCCTTGGTTGTTGTTGCTTCCACGGATGAAAGGGGCAGTCCTCGCTAATAGTGACTGCTGGCTGACTGTACAAGTGCAGGAGATCGCGTTGCAAGTTGCAACTATGTGAGAGGGGAGTGGAGAGCGAGCGGAGATTTCTTGCATGTCGCCGCCGCCTTTGACGATTTCTTCTTAGGAGCCACACAATTTTATTCCCTCGCTCTTCCCCATCCTCCCGGCTTCTCTTTGTCTCCCTCTCTCTCTCTCTCTCTCTCTCGCTTGGTCTCGCTCGCACGCACGCAGTGTCATGGGCGGGCAGTGTGATGAAACCTATGCATCCAGATTCAAAGTCAAAGCTGTGCTCGAGATCATGATACATGACGATGGGCGAGCGCGGGCGCTGTACGATGCGGGGGGGAGGGGTTGGGGTTGGGGATGGGGAAGCTAAAAGTTGGCTACACTCTTTGGATTTGTACAGCAAAAAATATTTTTGTTTTCCCTTCTACGCTTTATACACATTTCGCATTTGTCCCCCTACTACTAACTGTACACACACAGACACAGACACGCGTTCACAAACACACACACACACGCACAGGCTCACTCACACACATGCAGAAATTTCGGCTTGTTTTTGCTTTTTCGTAGATGTCGGTTTTAAAATGAAATTTTTTGGGGTTCTCTCCGCTTTTGGGTTTTGGGATCAATGCACCCGTCGTTTTTAGATATGTCTCTCTCTCTCTCTCTCTCTCACACACTCTCACATACTCTCACACACTCTTACACACTCTCTCTCTCTCTCTCTCTCTCTCTCTCTCTCTCTCTATTTCTTCGTTGATTTGTGCCTTTCTCCCTTGAGCTTTACATGGCTTTACTTTGTTCTATTTAACGATCGTCGGCTTCAAATGACTGAAAATACAGTTTCGGATATTTTCGGATAAATTCGGATATTTTTTAGTGCACTCGGATATGCACTGGGGTATATATAATATATATAATATATATATAAACTTTGTAGATACATGTAAATAATAATAATAATAATAAAAGTGGTTTGCACAAAGCAAAAAATGAGTGGATGAGATAAGACGAACACTTAACTGGCTTTATTGTTGTTTGTGTTGTTGTTGTTGTTGCTGTTGTTTGTGTTGTTGTTGCTTTTGTTGTTACTGCTTTTGGGTTGCAAAAGTCAAACAAAGCTTTCTCAAGGTGATCCTCTTTCAGCCTTTAGCAACTATGCAACTTTTGTAACTCGCTTCACAAAGCTGAGCAAACGGATTACCCGAATATTTGCCAGCTGCAACGTTCAAGGCAGCCCTGTGCCACTTCTGCGCCTCTGAGTGTCTCGCATGATCATGCACTCGATAGGCACACACACACATGCATCATCAATGCCTGTTACATGTATGTGTGTTACATATAAGCGAACTTCCAGTACATAATTTAGTGATCTCTTCGGTTTTGCTAAGACAACTGCGGGACGGAGGGGGAGGAATTTGGGGCATCCTTTATTTTATTATTTAATAAATATAAATCTAAATAAAAATAATAAATAAAAAATATATTTAAAAAAATATAAATAATAAATAAATAATATATTAAAAAAAAATATATAATAAATATTAAATAAATAATAATTTTAAAAAATATAAATATTAAATTAATAATAAATAACAAATTTAAAAAAAAAGTAATAAATAAATACTTGATATAGAATAAAATAAATAAATAAATAGAAAATAAAAATAAATTAATTAAGATAAATAAAATAAAAAATATAAAAAATATATATACAATATAAAATAATAAATAAAGTTTTTTTAATATATTAATTAGTATCTCTGAATAAATATTGCTAATTTTGTTTTTATAATTGTATAAAATAATTTCTTATACTTAAATGTGTTTATTTGGTTTTTTATTTTTAATTTAATTTTTAATATTTAAAGATTTCTGAAATTATTATATATACCCGCCTTACATATATATGTTCTCATATGATATGATATTGTATTATTTTGGATATTATATGATATTATATTTTATATTATATTATTTTATATATAAAATTTATAAATTTATTTTGTTTTCAATAAAATCAATGCAATCTTCAAACTTGAAGAAACTTTGGATTTAAATTTTTTAAATCATTTCTTCATTGTTTGATTTATTTTTCATTAACTGCAATCGATAAATATCGATAATAGTTATTGTCTCTCTGAGGACTAAATGTCCAAGTCATTAGTCATCAACTTCAACACAAAATAAATAAATTTTAAGTCAGGAATTATATCTCAAAAATATCCTTAATTCATCTGCAATATTCATTCGATTACAAAGCTTCTATAAATGGATAAAGTCGAAACAAATCTATCGATAAGAATTCCAAGTCCTTCATTTATTTCCTTTAACTGATTGACTGTATTTCAAAAAGGAGCTTCTCATTGTTAATGTAATCAACGAATTGTACAAGCAACCACTTAAGGACATTTTCCCCCCCAACTCCTTTCACAGCCTGCAGTCACTCAGCCCGCCTCATACACCGTCGACATCCACACCACACCCATTCCATAGACCATTGAGAGGCAGAAACCAGAAAAGCCGCCAGTTTCTAGACATGTAAATTAAGAAGCCATCAAATCGACAACCGACGACATTGTTGAAAAGGACGATTAAGGCATTAAGTGATTTGTCACACACTAATAAACACACGCACATAATCATTCACACATTTTCACACACTCACCCATGCCACACGCACACAGTCACACACAATCACACACAAAATAAAATAAGCCTATGATGGGCCATAATCAGGAATCCTGCAGGCGGCAAAACAATCCTTAAAACTACCAACAAGTTCAAAGTTCAAAAAGGCTGAAATGCCACAAAATCAACACGTTTCCACACACTCACACACCCAAGGGGTGGGGTGGGCGAGATGGGGCGGTACGAGACGGGACGGGATGGGACGGTACGGGGCTGGGCTTAGGGTTTTTAGAAGTGCCGCCAAGAGGCAAACCGCTTAAGTGCGCCTATAAAATTACTGTGAAAATTTCACACTAAAACTTTTACCCTAAGTTCAACCCAAAACCCAAACTCAAACCCAGAACGCTCATCATTGCGATGGTGATGATGTGTGTGTGTGCTAGTGTGTGTATGCGTGTGTGTGTGCGTATGTGTATTTTTGTGCAAATGAGTTGGAATTTTAGGGCACAAATTCATCATAAAATCACTTAAAATGATATTAACAACCCTTCTTACCCTCACCCCTGACATTCAACAACCCCCCGCCCCACCCCGCCCCGCCACGCCACACCGCAACTCAACTTCCTCCCCCTTTGACCCTTGTTGTTGCTCGCATTGTGCGTCGGCCTATCCCACATGTGTTCAAGTAATTGCGTGTCAAAACTTTTGAACCTTTGACCTCGCCTCTTACTAGCAGCCAACAGGCAAACAAGCAGCAACAACAACAACAACAACAACAACAACAACAACAGGAAACAACAAGAAACCCAACCCAAGGCAACCCTTTGTCCCGTCTCTTGGCTGGCGTGCCGCCTGCCAGCCTATTTTATGGGCGTCATTGCCTAATCCTTTGATGGGCCTAATCGTGGACATAGCCTACTACAGACACACACACACACACATATACACATACACATGCTATCATGCTAATTTGCGGACAGCCGCCTTCGTTTGACTTGGCTTCCGACTCATGTCCTTGCCCCCTGTGCCAGTCCCGGTCAGGGGACCCGAAGCCAGTTTGAGTCCTTGCCGCCGCTTCTTGTGTGTAACGGCAACCGGACACCCCATAAAACTAAACTAAGCGCACACACACACACACATACACACATAAGTAGTTACAGTTGGGAGAAGGGACCGGAGAGCAAGGACGAACGGACGAACGGACGGACGGATGGACGGGCATATCAATAAATGTGTCCAAGCGCACACTTGAATGCCTTATGGCGGGTTGTGGGCTGGTCGAGGGGTGGGTATGGATATGAGTGTGTGACAGGGGCAGGAGAAGGGGAAATGTGTTAGAGCTGGGGGGATGGGGTGGTGGGGAGGAGTGGCAAGACTTGTGGCATCCTCTAGGAAGTGCCAACAAAAGTCTCATAAACGTGTTAAAATCAGTTTGGGTCTGACTTCCGTTTGCCTGCAGAAGGACCTCGAGACCGCAGGACCTGGTGATGTGGTCTTGTGGCGAGTAAGTGGCAGGTCGTTGGTACCTGAGGATAGCAAACGGAAGCCAGAAGATGCAGCAGCTTACCGACAACTACCTAAAGGACATCACATAGTTGGCCATACATCCTTGGGCAATTGAAATGCAAGCGGCTCCGCCATAAGCGACATCCTTTGCATGAACGAGTCTGCTAATTAATTTACATAATACCTGCGAGACATGGGCCATGCCCCATCAATGGCCCATCATGCGCTACGTTTGCTCCTTGAGGGTTACCCAGGAGTAAAATTGTTAGACGCAATACGCAGCGCACGCCAGCCAGGACATTCAGCGAAAGGCTTCTTTTGCATTTTCTTTCCTCGACTGGGACTTAATCCCACACTCACACTCACACACACGTCTCACGCATACAGACACACACACACACAGAGTGAACTACCCAAGCGATTGCCTTGAATTCTAACCCGAACTTGAACTCAAACTCCACCCCTATCCTTGTCCCTGTCCCTGTCCTTGTCCTGTCCTCATCCTTGCCTCATACTTGCCTCATTTTTGCAACATCCTTGCCTCATTTTTGCCTCATCCTGGCCTCATCTTTGCCTCATTCTGGTCCCAACCTCGCCTCATCTTTGCCTCATTCTTGCCACATCCTTGCCTCGTCCTTGCCTCGTCTCCGCAGAACTTCCTAAACGCATTTGTGGGTCACTCAATCTACGACGTGCTGGGCGTTGCGTGCGGCTGCCGAAATCCGAGAATTTCACTCTTGAATTTCTAATAAATTCATAGGGTAAGTGGAGAAGGAGAGAAACGTTTGAGAAGGTGGGGGCGTGGCAGGGCACTGGCGAGCTCTGGCGCCCAGGATCTAGACGTCGAGTGTGTGTGCCGGCCCCGTCTTGGGAAAAGTAATGAAAATGAGTCTCTGCCAGAAAGTGACTGTGTGTGTGTGTGTGTGTGTATGTGGAAGTGTGTGTGTGTGGGTGTGGGTTCGCTTGGGCGGTTATGGGTGGGTGTGGGTGTGGGTGTAAATGGCTGTTTATCATGTCGCCTTTTACCATGCTGATGATTATGTGTGTAATTTCCAATTATGACTTCCTTTGACGTCCTAACTCATGGGGGTTGGGCTGGTTGGCAGGACGAGAAAGTCCTTAGCTGGACATCTGATTTAGCTTTGCCTTATTTAATAGACTTGTCGACTTTCTCTCCGTTCCTCACTCCGTGTCATTTTCACATCTTGCCACTCGCTCCTTATGTGTGCCGCTGGGCAGGGGAGAGTCTGGGACTCTGCTCTACATACCACATATCCCAGGACCCAGGACCCAGGACCCAAGACCCAGGACTCACACAACACTCGACCGCAAAAGTATTTCACACGCGAACGCTTCAGGCTGTGTCAGGGTCAAGGGTCAAGGGGACGTCATGAGCTTTTTTCCGTTCTGCCGCTGCTGGGGGTGTCCTCTTCTTGGCCACATTTGGCCTTTACTCCGTGTTGGACTTTTGGTTTTGCTTGGGCAACGGGACTGAGTTCTGTGTGATGGGGTAGAGCGAGTGGGAGGAGGAGGAGAAGGAGTAAGCAAAGAATGAAAGGGAGGGGAGGGCTGAGGCTGAGGCTGAGGCTGAGGCCGGGACTGAGTTGTCTGATACCCAAGCGATGAAGACAGCCACATGTTTGTCTCTTTGCAGCTTCTTCTCCTTCTTCTTCCACTTCTTCCACTTCTCGGGCTTCTCGTTTCTTGCCTTTTCTCTCCTCTCTTCTCTCTTCTCTCGTCTCTTGTGTCTCGTAATCCCTGATTTTCTGGTGTCTTGTGCATATGAGTCTTGTCGTAAGACCCAGGGCAGCACCAACCACTCTTTGTGTCTCTCTTCCTCCTTCTTTCTCTTCCACATGTGTGTGTGTGTGAGGTTGTGTGTGTGTGTGCGTGTGCGTGTGCGTGTACGGGTGTCGCATTCGCATAATTTGTAGGTCATACATATTTGGCATGTTTGACATGTTTCCTTGGTGTTTTACATGATAAACACTTAAGGGTGCCAACAAAACGGAGCAAAACAACGGAGAGAAGAGAAAACGATGGAAGATGGAGGGAGAAGGGAAAAGAAGTGGACGGGGACGAGCATGAGTAAAGTAAAGACACAGCAGGACGAGACGAGTAAGCACAAGACATGCACGGACTTAGCCAAAGACCAAAGACCAAGGGCCAGTCTTTGAGTTGTGGCCTCTTAAGCCTAAGCCTTGGCTTAGGTCCAGTTCGTGGGCTAGCTCTGGTCCTGCTTCTAGTCCTGGTACTGCTTATAGTCCTGGCACTGCTTATAGTCCTGGCATTGCTTCTAGTTCTAGTCTTGCTTTTAGTCGCGGTCTTGGAAAGAATATGGATGAATCTGTTAGTCAATTTAGTCCTTTTTGTGGGCTGCAGGCTTGCACTCTGATAAATGATAAGTCCTTCAGTCTCTCCTTTGCCATGGACCTAAGGACTTAATGGGAGTGAAAAGAGTGGAAGCTGAGAGTTGAAGTTCTGCCATTTGTCTTGCCTCATCATCTAATTCCTTCCAATTTACTACTCAAATATTACTTAAGGTTTAAATTTGGAATACGTCAAGTCTCCCATAGATCCAAGGATCTCATGAGCCCATGAATTGAAGCCAAATTGTTGGCATTTGGTCTTGGGTCAGGATCGCTAATTAAAGCCATTAGAGGAGCAGATGATAATGATGATGATTGCCTTGGCTGGGAACTCGCTGCACACTCGGTCCCAATTAGGACCCTAGGACCCTTCCTTATGCCGGGTCAACGCAAGGCTTAGATGATGCCCTGGCAACTGCCGCGAAGCCAAGTGAGCCAAGAGAAATTGTGCTAAAAACTTCAATCAAATGCCAGAAAGACGCTGGACGCTTTGGTGCAGAGCACATAACCAGTTCCCCGCCAAGGGAGCCAAGGCAAACGGAGGCCCAAATTTTGCCAGCGCTTTGGAAACTAGTTTTCTTAGGGTGCTGCCTGCTGCCTGCTGCATGTTGCATGCCGCAAGCCGCATGCCGCATGCCGCATACCGCTGTGTGCAGCTTCGCATTTGGGATTGCCACAAAAAAAAAAATATAAATAAATAAATAAAAACCCAAGCCCAAGCGGTGCGTCAGGTCAGGACAGAGGATCTGGCGGAAAGTCGGCTGGCCGGGGGGAAGCTTTGCACACAACGTGTGTTAGCGGCCAATGCCAATGCAGCCTCGGAGTTGGCAGTAGTTACCAAAAAAAAAAAGCTAGAAATATGTGAAAGTTATAGCTAAAAACTAAGCGGGTATTAATTTCAAGTCTTTTGGCTTCCATGGTCTGATGCAATTCAGCTTAAAAAAAGGCTAACTTGGCATCACTATTTTCAATGCATTTTTCAATTGTTATCTTTCTTTTTCAATTCTCTTTTTGGCTCATTTTTTGACTTTTCGTTTTTTGTTGTTGTCTTTTTGTTATTTTTTTTTTTTGTGTTGGTGAGCAAACAAGTAGCTTTCGGATCGCATTTGGCAAGGGGAGGGGTGCTGTGCGAGATGTGCAAATCTTTGAAATGCATTCCCCCCACCCCGCCGCAAACGAAGAACTTCGCTCAATCTTGATGATCGCAGACATTTCCTTCTTTCTATATAGGTCGCTGCAATTTAATACTTGGATTTTGTGTTGCGTTGCGTTGCGTTGCGTTGCTTTGCTTTGCTTTTCCCCTAACTAAGTGGTGTATAGCCCTCGTCGTCTTCCCCTTCAGCCATTGCTTGCAATCTTCTCCTTCCCCCCTCTCCCTGACTCACCGTTCTCCTATCAATTTGTGTTGCATTAATTTGGTGCTCTTTCGGCCCCGGTTTCGGTTTCGTTTTCGGGCCCAGTTTCTGCATCGCTTGTTTCGGCGCCCTTGTCTCTGACTCTGCTGCTGCTGCCATTGCCAGCAATACTCCCGCTCTCTACTTCCCCTGCCCCTGAAGCTGAGCTTCAAATCTTTTAGGACCTACAAAGTCTTGCATTTTGGCTGAAAGACATAGTTAATGCAGTCGCAGAGCAAAATTCAAGTAATAAGCAGTTTGTCAAGGCCCAAAACAATGAGAGGGAGAGGGATGGTGGAGGGGGGTAACACTAGTGAGGGGAGGGTGTGGGGAGAGGGATGGCAAACAGGTTTGGATGCCACACATGTTCCATTGCATTGCAATTTGCAATGAACACCTCGACCACCGCCCTCCCCCCCCTTGACCAAACCCTCTTAGCCACCTGCCCCCTCCCCCCCTCAACCATAACCGATGACAGGGAGAAACCACAATTTGGGCTTTGTTCGATATTTAAAGTTTGGGCCGGACGCTTCGTTGATTTTGATTGTGATTCTGGTTTTCCAGTCGCTAGCGAGTCACTTGGCTCGTAATTAAGCCATCAAGTGGATCGATGATTTGCGATAGTCGATTTATCGATAAGTGGGATATAAATAATAAAAGCTGCAGAGGGAAATCGAAATGAAATTTAAATTAAAATTTTCACTCGAAGCGCTGTTTTCATTAGGAATCAATTGATATCAATTTTGAGCTATGAAGAAATAAAATTCAATAAAATCATCGATTTATCGCTTGGCAGGTAAGAATCTTATTGGCGAATGTCCTTGAGAGCTATTTTCATAAATGTGATGGCTCCTTAAGGAGAAAATCGAATGTTGTGTATACCTTCGACATGAGTCCAAAGGCGAGATGACAGATAGAGAGAGAGAGAGAGAGAGAGAGGGAGAGGGGGGAGGAAGGGAGACAGAGCGGGGGCGACCCCAACCTAGACGAGTATCAGACCTCGCCAAGGGAAGGTCCTGGGCTGTCCGGTGGCATCGCTCCCTCATTTTTTTGCAAATAGTCAATCGGCAAAGAAAATGTTTGACATCAAATGTGGGTCGCCCTTGACAGGAGCAGGACACACACGAACAGACACACAGAGACTCACACCCACCCACGCACACACACACACACACACACACATATGTATACACCCATATGGATGTGTCTACATGTGTGTGGGTGTGTATCTGGTTGCCAGGATTAGTGGCGTGTGCAACAGGCTACCCCAGTCTAGTCGTTGAAAGGGGTGGAGTCGGGGGGAACTAAGGGAATGGCTGACAGCCTGGATACAAGCAGGATAACAAGGGGCTGACCCGGCTGCAGGATAGATGTCTGCTGCCATGACAGCGCTTAGCTAGTGCTCAAGGTCAACCGTGCACGAGCCTTGGCTCGATTCCGAGTTGAGGTCCGTTTTCAGAAGTTGAGAGAACGCTTTTCCGCCCACAACAAGCGAACACACACACACACACACTTGTTACGCGTGTGTGTGTGTGGTCTGTGGCAGCAACGAGCATCGAACGTGGCCAACAGACCAACTTGCAACCTGTTGAAGAAAGTTTTAAGAGCAAGAAGCAACAGCCCAGTGACACGTCACGGCGAAAGCCAAAAGAGAAAGCTAAGCGCATGAAAATCCTTCCTTTTTTTTTGTTTCATTTTCTTTTACCTTTTGGTTTCGCTTCTTCTTTTGTTTTTCGCTTCTTTTTCCTCCTTTCCTCCCCCCTCTGTCTTTGTTATGCCAACAAAAGCATCCAAAGCAGCGAAGCCTCAGCCTCAGCCTCAGCCTTAGCCTCGGCTTCAGCAGAAGAAGCAAACGCGTGCGTGTGGCAGCAACGGGAAGACCTTTCTCTAGCAGTCCCAATGCCACACACAGTTAGACACACACCACCCGTTGACCAACCCACTTAATGTGTCACACGTCTAGAAGCATAAAGAGATGTCCTTACACTTTAAGAAACAGTCCTTAAGGAAGCAATTTTCGGTCTTATTTGGGAAAAAGTGTGGAAAATCTTAAGCCATTGGAAGCCCTGTGTTAACTTTTATTCAAATCTGGAAACATATTTGTATAAATACACACATGCACACACACACACACACACACACACACATACAACAGTCTGTATTTTCATCTCAGTTTCATCTATCGTTTCTTTGATCTTGAAATTTGCAGGTCCCAAGTTGCGTTTAAGTTTAAATTTAATAACTTAAGTGATTTTTATAATTTTTATATTAATTTATAAAAAAAAATAAATATTTATATTTTTTATAATTTATATTAATATAATTAATATGACAATTAATCAAAGGATACACAAGTATATATGGAAAATTAAACAATGTTTAAGGTAAAAGGCAATAAAAATTTAATTAATATAAAAATATAATTTAAAAATAATGCGACCAAAAAAATAAAATAAAATATATGAAAAATGGATAAGTTATAAAAATAACAATAATAATAAGAAATATAAAAAAATATAAAATAAATAAATAATTAGTATATAATAAAAAGGTTAAAAAAACTAATTAAAAATGAATGAGTAGAGGAATAGTTAATTTAAAAAAATAAATATAATTAAATAAGTAAATTAATTAATAAAACTAAACATGGCATTTTATTTGTAATAAATAGTTAAAATTTCGATAAAAACAGTCAAACCAAAATTAGTTTATTTTTATTTCATTTGTTCAGTCAAAAGATCTGATATATACCATATATCAGGGACAAAAATCCATATATATATATAAAAAGCTATATATATTTATAAATATATATAAATATGATATATATATATATATATATATATACTATAAATATATAAATATATATACTATAATTTATTATAGTAGTAAAATATACATTTATATTTGTTTCTAGTAATTTTTATATACCATAGCTCAAAATATACCAAAACCTGTGCCTCTCTCTCTATACGAATGCCTCTGGGCATCTATATATATCTATATTCACATATATTAATTTATTTATTTAATATATATTAATACGTACATAAATTTTATTTTCATTTATAAGCAATATAAGAATTCCAATAATTTATTTTTATTTCTAATTTTTTTTTATTAAGTTCAAATAAGCTTAAAATTAAATCTGAGCTTTCGATTTGCCCGTACAAAAATTTAAATATTTCAGATTATAGTCCCAAGTCCTTTATAAAGACAAGTGATATGT
The DNA here is from genome assembly GCA_035044505.1 of Zaprionus lineosus. Taxonomy (NCBI): domain Eukaryota; kingdom Metazoa; phylum Arthropoda; class Insecta; order Diptera; family Drosophilidae; genus Zaprionus; species Zaprionus lineosus. The sequence continues at coordinate 1,617,684 of JAWNNX010000676.1, forward strand.
AAAAATTAAAAATAAAATTAATTGCAAAAAAAAATATATAATAATATATATATGGTATATTAATCTAACGGCCTGGCATCTCATTAATACCAAAATATACTGCACTTGGACTTTACGCTTTTCATTCAGGACGTTCTTTGACTTTGACATTTTTCAAAGAGCTTTTATACCCAATGTATCCTTTCATTGCTTATTTATTTAATGATTTCCATTGATGTTAATATTAAAAAGTATATAAATGTATACATATATACGTACATATATGAGTATGTGTGTGTGTGTGTGTGGCAGCCACTTGGATGAAAAGCGTTGCATCCACTGAAAATCATGCGATTTGTGACTTCCAAACTTTAAGATTCCCAAAATTTAAATAAAATAAATAATAAATTAATTATATATTTTAATATATTTAATTATTATTTTTCAGTAAATAATTAACTATTTATGTAATTAATTATCCTTCAATTTCTCTCAGTGTAATCTCACATGTTGTATAATCACAGCTTTGCCGCTGGTCAATGGGCAGAAGGCATTTAGCTTACAGGTGGTTTTTGGTTCTTCGTTGTTCGTGGCTGCCAAATGGGGGGTCGGCAGGGCTGGTGAGGGGGAGGATGAGGGGGAGGGGGTGTCAGAAGTTGGTGGGCTGGAAGAGTGGTGAATGAATGTGGGTGGTGGGAATTGTGTGGCAAGATGTAGCGGATACTTCATTGCCGTTTGGTGCCTAATTAGAGGGAATTAAAAACAGGAAGGACAAAAAGAAGTCCTTTGTGCGAATAATTTGTATGCTATGGAAATGCACATAACGAAGTACCGTTAATCGTGGATCCTCTTAAGTATTAAGGACATATTGAAGATGGAGGCCCGAAGAAGTAGCACGATTGACCGGTCCATTAATCGATTGCTTGGGCTTGGATGACTCAAGGATAGGACTCAAGGTCGCGTTGTCTTGCACATGTGTACATTTGCATATCCACACACACACACACACATACACACACACACACACAGACTGGCATATTTTTATATGTGTACATTCGATTTTTTTGCTTTGTTTATCATCCTTACCTGTGAGGATTCCTTCATTTGTTCTCGTTTTGTATCCTTGAAAAAATTCGCAACTTTTGTTGTTGTTATTATTTTTATTTTTGTTGTTGTTGTTGTTGTTGCTGGTGTATGCCTTTTTCTTGTTGTCGTCCTTTTTGGCGTTGAAATTTATCTGTTGCCACATTTTCACATGCCGTTTTTCAAGCGATTCCTGAGCAGCTGTTGTTGTAATCGTTTTTTCTTTCGTTCGACAAGCGAAAAGCTGACGGAGAAAAAGGAAAAATTCGCTGAGGCGACGTCGTCGTTGCTGGCGACGTCGTAGCTGACGTTGACGCTGACGCTGACGACGACGCCGACGCTAAAGCTGAAGCTGAAGCTGGCGTTGCTGTTCGAGCAAAAGAAACTGTTCTCGAGTGGGACGAGTGGGTGGCACAGTGCGTTGGATGGGTAAAGGGTGAGGGGGGAGGTGGGAGGGGTGATGGTGGGGAGGGGGGAGCAAACAGCGAAGGCAACGAAGAAACGAAAGCGAAAGTTTTGTCTACCCACATGAGAAGCCGGCACACACACACACACACAAATAGACCCCTTGTACGCACGGGAAAAGAAGCTGCGCTGCCACTGCGCCAGCATTGACGTCGACGCCGACGTCAGCGTCAACACTAGCAGAAGTGCGCACGTTCCTTTCCTTTCCTTTCCTTTCCATTCCTTTCCTTTTATTTCGTCTCGTTTTCTTCTTCGTTTTTGTTGTTGGTCGTTTTGTGTTGCCCTTTCGAGCATATTTTTCTTCCTTTTGTTGTTGTTGTAATTTTTCTTCCTTTTTTTATTTTCAATTTTTTTGGCTGCTTCTGCAGCAGAGCGGCAGCTACCGTTATGTTAGTCGCTTTTATACGTTGAGTTTTCCCATTTTTCTATTAAGACCGCGTTGTCCTGTGGACCCCCACCCCCCCATCCCAACAGCCACTGAACAAGTTTCCTTTCGACTTTCTCAAATTTCCTTCTTTCAGTTTTTTTTTTTTTTTGTCCCCCCCCTCCCCGAGAAGAGAAACCAACGCTTCTCTTTAACAACAATGACGCTCTTATACATAATGTGTGTAATTTTAAGAGCGTCATTTGGGACAGTCCCATCCATCGCCCAATATCCATCCAGCTAACAGCCACCGAATAGTTACCACTCCCCCCCTCCACCCTCCACCGACCACTCGGCATACGCTTGAACAGATTTGCCTTAAGTTTATTGGAACTAAAATCCCAAAGTTAAGAGAATAAGTTGAGTTTTCGGCGCTGCTGCGAAAGAAGGGAGCTGGAGGAATGGCTAATTCACTTACTGCGCTTAGATGCGTGAGCTTTAAGCGTTGCTTGAGCTTTTGAGCAGCGATTGGCAAGCTTTGCCCTGTCGGTTGAAAACTATGCTAAATATTTGATCGCCATTGCAGCAAAGACACAAACCATTCGCCTATTTGCGTCGATCTGAATGTGCGTGATTTTAGTTCCTTAATATTTGTTCTTTAATCAAAGGTTTTTTAATTAATCACTCATTGTTTAATTAATTAATTAATTGATTATGGTAAACTGTTATTTAAGGTATAAATTATCTTTTAGTTTATCCATTTTAAACGGCTTCATTCTTTACCAATGAATTAACTTAATATTATTATTATTTCTATGGAGCTATGGAGTTTCATTCCTTTTGCCGGTAACCGTCGATTAAGCAAAAATTGAAATGTGCAAATTTTTGAACACGGATTCAATGTCAAGCGACAAAAATTGAATTAATGGACCCTTCCTTATGTAATGTGAGGCAAAGGACCGTTGGCACAGGCGAGTCCAACGTGCCGCAAATGCGAAGGTTGCACGGAACTCCGACCCCAACACAACCCGCAACCCGCAACCGGGAACCGGGTAGCGGGTAGCGGGTAGCGGGTAACAGTTACCGGGAGCAGCAGCAGTAGCACGTTAAACCGAAAGGAAAAGAAAAAGAAAAGCGGAAAATTTGCAGGACTTTGCCGTGGAGGTGGGTGAGAGCCAGCAAAAAGGAGCATGCCAAATGTGCAGTCAACACAAAAAGTTGCAGTACAAAAGGAAAGAAAGCTGAACGTCCTTCACAGAATCCTGAGTGTGAGTAGTGTGACTGTGTGAGTGCTTGTGTGTGCGTGTGTGTGTGTGTGTGCGTGTGTGTGTGTGTGTGAGACGGAGGGGTGTGGGTGTGAGTGTAGGTAGCTTATAAAGTGGCGCGTGCCGTCCAGGATATTGGTGCCACCTGTTGTTAGCCACGTTAGCCATGTTGGCCATGGTGTCAGGGCTCAGTACAGGACTCGGCAGGACTATGGAGAGAATTGGGTTGATGACGATGTCTGTGATGTTTCTTTTGCCAATGCCATTGCCGTTGCTGCTCCTGTTGTTGTTGTTTCTGTTGTTGTTGATGCTGCTTTTTGGCGTTCTTGTTGCAAGCTTTGTTGTTGTTGTTCAGTTGTTGTTGTTGTTGTATTTTGGGGCCAACACACACAAAAGAAAGAAGGAAGCTCCACAATCACGCACACGACTGCGGGCGACTGCGGGCGACAACAAGACCAAGACCAAACGATTGCTATCCACAGGCAACAGGAAGAGGATACACACTGCACCTCACACCTAACACCCCACACACCCCACACCCCACACCGCCCCATACCACACACATCCTACATCGTACACTCCACAGGATACCCAGTAGTCGGCATTTGTCTCAACCTACCTCAACCTATGCACTGCCTTGCCTCATGCACGTTGCATGCCCCACAGTGGAGACGCGAGTAACAGGCGCACAGCAAAGCCAACACGAGGAGCAAAAGCATCAGACGCTTAACGACAGGATGCAACCTCATCCTGAACGTAAGCATAGGTGTGAGTATTTACGGGTCCCTCACTGTGTGTGTGTGCGTGTGTGTGTGTGTGTGCGTGTGTGTGTGAGTGAATGTGTACATGTTTGCACATTTGTATTGAGGCAAGTGGCCAGGCTTGGGAGGAAGGCTGTGGGCGTGTGCGTGGGCGTGGGCGTGGCTGTAGGTGCGTTAGTTCGTCGCGTATGATGTGTTTAGTGCACTTAGAAGAGATGTTATGCTGAGCAAATCCTTGCCACGCATCCTTGACGCAGTTACGGGGGATTTTAATTAATGAAGCAAATACACAGGATACGATCCTTAAGGTCGTAATTTTTATACCCTGAGATTTGTTATGTGTGTTTAAATTGGCATTTGAAAGTGAAACTCGCAGGATAAAATTGAGACCTGAACTTGAGTAAAAATCTAGTTATTCGTTGACTTTTAGCAACTTAACGAAGGGGGAAAATGATTTAGGACTAACATTTTTCAATTTTTTAATTATTTTTAATTTTGTAATTTTTTAATTTTTTAATTTTTTGGCTTTATTTTTTGTGTGCAACGTGAAGCGAATCTGAACGATGAAACTTGAAGGTCCTTTTCTCAGTTTGTTCTAATTTGAGGCTTCGCTTATTTATTTAATGTCAAAGGTCGTTCGAATCGATACCTAGCGCTAATTTGGGACTCTTTGGAATTTATTTATTAATATATAAATTGAATAATTAAATATTTATTTTTATTTATTTTTTTAGTTTCTCACTTTGCTTATTTAAGACTTAAAATTAAGATTTAAGCTTTGATATTTCCAGACGGGATTTCACTTAAAATAAAATAATAAAAGATAAATTAATGTAATTAAAATATATACTTATTTTAAGATAAAACTAAAATTATCAATTTTTTTAAATAAAATAGAGTTTTAGTCTTTTAGTGATTTTTTAGTATTTTTAATACTGAATAAAATGGAAATATTAAATCAAAGACTTGAGATGAAAATGAAGATGAGATTTACTGGCTTTCATTTTAGACTCTCTTTTCTTTGACTTAAAATAATGACACTTACTAAATTTATAATTTAATATATATATTATTAAAAATATTTAATAATTTTAAATTATTTATTTTTTTTTATTTTCTTCTAGGTAAATTCGGAATAAATACAAGCCACGCGACACGAAGGACTAAGAAAAGGTAAGCAACTTTAAGGCTTCTTGTACAGTTATTTAATGATTATTTATTATTTATTTATTCAATTATTATATTATTTATATTTATTTAAATTTATTTACATTTAATTATATTTTTATTTTTATTAAAATTTCATTATTTATTATTATTTTATTTTTATATTTAATATCTATAAAGGAATAATAATTTTGGGTAGTAAAAGATGATTTTTACTTCTTTTGCTCCATTGGAAAGATCCTTTGAGTTAAACGCTAAGCATCGCCTTGATCCTTTGACTCGAAACTAAGTCGAAATTCTTGGGGCTTTGCATATTTATTGATGATTAATGATCCCATTGCTCCTCAAATGTATCGACCCGTTTAAAAATTTGTGTTTGCTTGGGTTGCACCCCCCCCCCCCCCCCCTCTCTCTCTCTCTCTCTCTCTCTCTCTCTCTCTCTCTCTCTCTCTCTCTCTCTCTCTCTCTCTCTCTCTCTCTCTCTCTCTCTCTCTCTCTCTCTCTCTCTCTCTCTCTCTCTCTCTCTCTCTCTCTCTCTTCGTTCCTCTCTCTTTTCTTCGATCACTCATTTCCTCTCCTTCCTTCTGCTTCTTCTCTTTTGTCGGTTTATTCCCATTGAGATGAGGAACCCCGAACACTGATGATAAAAGGCTAACCCCTTGGATTGTAAGAGTTTAGGGTTTAAAGGACATTCTGTGTTTTGGGGATTCCAACAAATCCTGGGCCATCAAATGTCGCGAATATTAAAAGGGATTCAATTGATAGGAAGTCCTGTAACTTTGACACTGAACATGAGGTGTTCAGTTAGTTAACTCAAATATTCCGCGCCGGCTTTCTAGTCAATGCCCCTCCTCCTCACACTCCTCCCCCCACCAACCACCGCCCACCGCCCATCGCCCATCGCCCATCCACCACCTGCAGCAGAGCACATCTTTGCTTTGTTACTTAGTTGGCAATACGCATAAAGATTTCCAGAAATCCGCATATCCTTGCTGCTCAAATATGCATTGACACTTACAGACAGACAGACAGACAGACAGACGGACAGACACACACACACACACACACACTAATACTCATATATTCACAGACATTCACATTTAGATTCGGATATACTCGAATGTGTTGTTTACATACGCGATTTACAGTTATGTGTGCCACAAATCGGCATCAAATGCGCTTAGCAGCCATCTGAGCGCCCACTCGGCTTTCACTTGGATCTGTATTGGAATGTGAGTGAGTGAGTGTGCGTGTGTGTGTGTGTGTGTGCCGCATTGTGTTCCTGTAAATGTATATGTGCGAAAGTAACTGTATCTATATCTGTATCTGTATCTGGGATCTGCATGCAACACATCTGCACAAATCTCCAGTTGGCCATGAATTATTCAACAGTTGGCATCAGCATACGGCTGCCCGAGTGTGCGTGTGTGTGTGTGTGTGTGTGTGTGTGTGAAACTATGGCATACAATTTGCAACTTTCATATACCGAGTAAATGTTACTTGAAATTGACTACGTTCCACAACAGCCCAGGACACACACTGCCACACCCACAGAGCCACATACGCACACACCCACAGAGCCACACACACACACGTACACACTCACAAGCACACACGCGCACAGTGCGTAGTCCATCCCCGCTTACTAGATAGCAAATGCGTGCGAACTACATAATGTGGACATAAAAAGGATTTGGCAACGCGTGTCCTGTGGAGATGTAAGCGAACGAGTGTGTGTGCTGCTGCTGCTGCTTGTGCTGCTGTGGGGGTGGCCAATGGGCGGGTGATTGGGTAACTTGGCGGGTCACATTTGGCGCACGGCTCCGCGACCCGTCATTCAATTCCATTTCCGTTTCGCCGATCGCCGTCATTCCGTGCGTCATATAACCCAAGTTCAATTACCTGTTACAGCCGTTAGATGAATTTCTACTGCCAGGACATGCTTTGACTAGTTGAGCGCGCACTTCACCCTCCAGCCCAAACCCCCAAACTTCAACCACACACGCTCCCACACACACACAATTACTACTTGCCCCACCCCTCACATACGCACAGCATCAGCCGCGGGCGCGAGCATAGCAAGTGCTTTTGTGTTATTGCCAATTGTGCGTGTGTGTGCGCGTGTGTGTGTGTGTGTGTGTGTGGGGATATATTTTTTTTATTTTTTTGAATATTTGAAATGTTTTTGTTCGCGCCACGAAGACGACGAGGCAGAAGAAGAAGAGGAGGAAGAAGCAGCAGCAAGAATAACGACACACTTTGGCACGCATTTGTGATAAACATAAATGAGCTTAGAAATGAACCCCAGAGGATAAGGCCGCACACACGCATAGTGCAGGAATAAGGACGAAGGACGTAGCGGTGGCAATGGCAGTGCGAGTGGGAATGGGGAGTGGGGAGTGGGGAGTGGGGAGTGGGAGTAGGAGTAGGAGTAGGAGTAGAAGTGGGAGTGGGAGTAGGAGTAGAAGTGGGAGTAGCTGTGGTAGTAGGAGTCGAGTGTGGGGAGAAGGGATTGGGTAGCGCTGCCAATACTACTGTAGGTATCAAGTATCAGGCCAACACAACATTATACAAATGATATGACATTAGATAAGCCTAAGTGCAAATTGGCTTACAAACCGGGATTTGTCTGCTCGACTTTTCTCCTCTTTTCCTCTTTTCCTCTTTTCCTCTTTGCCACTTTTCCACTTTTATCCACATATCCACATTTCCTCTTTTTTTTTTATTTTATTTTTTTTTACTTGTGTGTGTGTAGCGCCCTTTGTTCTGGCATCTATACTTTTGGCTTTTGGGTCGAAAGCCCATTCCACGCATCCCATTGACAGCTCCGGCGGCTCCTTCGACAAACAGATCCATGAGCCTTGCATCTCTTTTGCATGTTTATCACATTTGGTGGCTTGTGCTGCAGGACATGTGCGACAGGACAATGCGGTGCATATGATTAGAGTCAGTTGCCTAATGTATATACAAAATCAAGCCCACAGAATTTACCCAGATTATGGAAGATCTTCTATAAAAGCTCTTGACAATTTAATAGTTGTCTCTGAAGCAATTGATATTGTTTTGGAAATAATCAATTTGAAAATTAAATATTATAATTCTACACAGATTTATTTAAATAATATGCCTTGAATTAAAAAGGTATTTAATTTAACTTTTAGTAATTTCCAAAAATTGTTGATACTTCTATAAAAATATGTACGAATCAGTGAAAAAGCTTGATGATCTTTAATCGATAGTTGCCAGCTTTGCGATATTTCTGCCGATATTAACAATCGCGAGACTGGTGTCGTTCGTTTTAATTAGCTTTTGTCAGGCGACACATGCAAAATACCATACGTGACAAAAGCTGAATGTGTGTCTATTTTTAGAAGCATCAGCGTTATTGCGATGTGTTCTTTGCTGTGCTTGCGGTTATGCGTGAGCATACGTGTGTGTGTGTGTGCGTGTGTGTGACAGTGCTTGTGCTTGTGTGTACGCGCTAAGCCATTCGATGAGCCGAGTAAACAAAAAGCGAGCCCACAACATTGAGTCGGCATTACTATTTACTTTGATATAATCTACGCGTCATCGACTTGTCTTGGATAAAGCCAAGAGGAACACGAGCAGCAGCAGCGGCAGAAGCAGCGGTAGCGGCAGCGGCAGCGGCAGTGACAGTGACAGCAGCAACAAGAAGAGGAGCACAAAGAACAGGAAGAGGAGCAGCCTGTTGAGCAATTGAGGTGAGGAGTCAGTCGAGTGGAGTGAGTGCGGGTTAATACACACACGCGCACACACACACACACACACTCACACACTCACACTGATGCTGTAGCAGGTTTATTGGTCACATAGAATTTTATCACATATTAAGAAACACGCAATTTTTCCTTCCGAAATTACAAAGCGCAGTAATGAGTCTTGAATGTTGAATGTTGAATGTTGAATGTTGAATACAAAATAAGAATCACAAAATTCGGAATCCATCCGAATTCAGAATGCGGAGCTCAGAATGCAGAATTTCGGAATACGCAAAATGAAGGCCAAAAGTAAACGAGACACAGAAATTTACACCCCCAGCGATTGGCCCACATTTTTGTGGGGGGCAAAAACAAGAAAGTTGACAAGCAGCCACCTGTTTGGGTCAAACTTCAACCCACTTCGTGCGTCTCATTCCACCACCCACCACCCACCGCACACATCAGACAGCTCCACTTCTCGTTTTGCTCATTGTTGCACATTCCTGTTGGACACATTGTTGGCGATTACGTCATCTTTTTGGAGCACCATGGAGGAGGCAAGAGCAGGAGGAGCACCGCCGGTGGTCGACTGAACAAGGGGTTAGTGGGTGGGGGGATGGAGGGGGGGACTGGGTGTCGGCCGGAGGTTATTCGGTAAAAAGAAGCAATGAATCGCCGTAACGTCTACTCATGTGCTTGTACTCAAACCCGTGTTCGAGCCGTGTACTCGAACCCGTAACCGTAACCTGTATGTCCGTGCTTGGGTGTTTCTCTCTTTGTGAGGGGGGTGTTTGTGTGTCTGAGTGTGTGTGTGTGTGTGTGTGCGATCAGAAAAGGAAAAATCGCGACAACAACAACAATAAGCGAAAAATGATGACGACGACGTGAAGCAGACGAAAACAGAGCAAAAGCAAAGGCCGTGCACTCACACAGGCACAGACACCGAGACACACACACACACACACACACAAACACGGACACACATGTGCTTACATGCAGCGCACATACACACATATACATGCACATAGACAAGGACATATGGCCGCAGACGAGAAGCGAAAAAATTGCCAAAAAATTCGTCCTTGCTTCGTTGCAGTTTCTTTTTAGCGGACTCGGTTTTAAATGTCGTGCGAGTTGCGAGCTGCGAGTTTCTAAAACGAAAGCAAAAAGATGCAACCGGCTGTGGCACACAGTCAATACACACACACACACACACAATAACAACACACACAACATGTGTACACATGTGATTGGGACTGCAAGGATGAACTGCCCGCCTGAAGACTGGAGAGTCTGGGGACTGGGAGCTGACGACTGTTAACTGGGCAAAGGGAAAAGTGGGAAGCTGGAAGGTGGAAGGTGGAAGGTGGAAGGAGGAAGGTGGAAGGTGGAAGGTGGAAGAAGGAAGGGGGGAAGTGGGGGAAACGGGAACTGCAAAATTTGGGGGGCTGAGTCTGAGGTCAACAGCCTGAATGAACCGCAGTGATTGTAGATGTATGTATGTGTGTGTGTGTGTGTGTGTGTGTGTGTTTGAACACACATGTTGTTTTGCTTTGTCGATGTTGTTGTTGTCTTTGCCGTTGCTTCATCTTTTGTTGCATACTTTTTGGGGCATTTTGTGTGCAGAGGTGTGTGGCAAAGAAATGGTGGAATGGGATGTGGATAGGGGGGGTGGGAGAAGGAGTGGGGGAGGGGGAAGTGATGTAGGGAGCATTTTAACGTTTTGATTCCTTTTGCGAAAATACGCGGCACGCGTCCGTTTTTTGTGCCACATATTTGTCGGGGCAATCGTCATCCTGCGCTCCACTTGTGCCCGTTGTTAGTCTTCTTGTTGTTTGTTTACAGCCAACACTTGTGTGTGAGTGTGTGAGTGTGTGTGAGTGTGTAAGTGTGTGTGTGTGTGGGCTGTGGTGTGCAATTGGTTGTACTTGACTTTTATTGTTAGAAATCATGCACTCGTCTCATATGGACTTTGGCGGCACAGCTCGAAAAAAGGACCCACAGCCTGGAAAATTCACAATTATGAATGAAATTCAAGTGGAATTCCATAAATTGGGTGACAAATGGAGTGTCCTTTGGAGAAAACGAATACTTCAATCAAATTTGAGTGGACTCAAAATCAAACTGATTCCCTCGCCACCCACCAAATAAAGCGAAACACGTGAATTGAGTTTGTTTTCAAATGAGACACATGCGAGGGGGTGAATGTGAGGGGAGAAAGGACTTTAAAGGAAGTTGGGTAACATTTGCGACTCTTTAATTATTCGTATTTTTATTTTAAAATTATGAACACAGATTTGACCCATAACTCAAGTTTAAATAACTGCCTTCAAATTGGTTGATTTTCCCGGCGTGTAGTAAGAAATGAATTTTTATCGATGCCCTTTAAGTCGCCTTTAGCAACCTTAGTGTCCTCAATTGTATCCTGGGCGAAAAGTGACTTGTTTTAAAAAAGATAATCTTGAGGTTTAATTAAACTAATTTTCAATAATTTTATATATAATTAATAATATATAATAACTATAAATTTAACTAACGAGCAAATTTATTTCTGAAGTAAATTGAGAAATGATGAAAAAAAAAAATAAATAAAAAATTTGGAAAACCAAATAAATAGCAAATTCATAAATAAAAAATATAAGAAGTAAAAAATGATAATTTTATTAAATTTTAAATTATTGAATTTAGATTTAGTTAAATTTTAATTTTTTCTTTGAGAAATTGAAAAAAAATACTAGAAGACAATAAAAAAAAAAATTATAAAGAGCTTAGAAATAAATTATTTATTATTATTTATTTATTATATTTTATTCAGAAACTTAAAAATTAATATTAAGGATAAAAGAAAGGAGAATTAAGCTGAAGGAAGTAAATGTCCTTTCAAATGTATATCAAAAGAGTTAATTGTTCATAGAAAGTCGTTGGGTGGAATAAAAAGTATTTCCACTTTTCTTGGGCTGCGGTATTTTCCAACTTATTTTTCCATTCTAAGAAAAATAATTAAAATAAAATAATAATAATTAAATTAAATAATAATAATTAAATAAAAATAATTCTCTTTATGAATAATATTTATTTGGAACAAAAATTGATTCAATCTCAAAGGCCTTTAACCGCGTGTCCTAGATTTGCATTGGGTCACAAGCAGACGCTGCGTATGCGTAATTTTATTTGAATTAATAAATAAAGGATATAACTCGATGGCTGAGTTTTTGAATTTCTTGCAATTAAATTCTATCTAAGCGAAGGATCTGCATTTTTCCTTTGCTCGAAAAGTATACATTTCAGTGCATGACCTCGAAGGATACGAAGCTGCACTCCTGCACTCCTTCCCCCCAACGCAGTTTCCAATATTCCTTTCGCTCATTAAAATAAAATGTTACTTGCATTACAAATTATCCTGATGTGCAACAAAAGAAAAAATACACTTAGTCCTTTGGCAGCCTTCGTCGTGCGTTCACTTTCAGTTATTAAATTTCATGGCAATCCTCCCTTCATATTCTTCAGCTTCAAGGTCCAGGCTCACTTCCAAGATATCCTTTTCGTGATATTTTTAAATATTTATTTATTTTAAAGGACGCTTCCATATTTTTGCTCCAAGACTTAAGAAATTTCATTTCTTTTGTCCTTAGGGATTACCTAAAAATTGCCAAGGATTAAAGGCTGCCCATTCTTAGAGCAATTATAATATCCTGTGTGGGTAGTCGGTAGTTATTTGAGTCCTTCTGAGTAGCTGAGTTCGATAAAAAATTTTTAGTGTTTGAAGTTTTTAGTTTTCGAATCAAATCAATCGAAATTGTATTAAAAATTATCCAAGTGTTAATTTAGTCCTTGAAAGGGAATCCCTTTATTATTTTAGGTTATATTTATTTAATATAAATTATTTTAAATATAAATTAATTATATTAAGCCCTAAATTAAGACTTTATTCTTCTTTTCTTAAGGTTGAATTTCCTTTGTCTAAGTTTTATTAAAATTTTTTTGTTTATTCGAATCCTTTTAATTTTTTTAATCCTTTAAATTCTGGAGAAATCTTAAACTCTTTATTAAAGCCATAATTACTTTAAGAATCATTTTATAAAAGTTCAACCTAAGGATGAACAGTTCTTGGGAACATAAATTTATTAATGGATTAATGAACTTAATTTAATAAATAATTAAAATATTTAAAAAATATATTTTTTTAATATATAAATAAAAAGGAGCTACATATAAAAACTTTAAATATGAAAAAGGACTTTAAACAAAAGTTCGATTTTGGCTGCATTCCAAATGACTTGGAAACTGAAATAATTAATAAATAAATAAATAAATTAATATAAATAAATAAAAAAACAAAAAATAAATTTCTAATGTTTATCTTAATCGATAAATATTATCGATATGTGTTAAATCTGCTTTTTATTAAGACTAAAATAAAGTCAATGCCGGAAATTGTAAATTTCTACAATCTAAATGAACACGAGTGTCCTTTCTATGAAAAGAAACCACGGGATGTCCCATTTTTTGGAATTTATATTTAATTTAAATCTTAAATAAAATAATAATAATTAAAATGTGATTTTATTAATAATAAATAAATAAATTTAATAACTTTAACTTCCGACACATCGAAATCCATGGCTAAAAACGTCATCTCTGAGCGACGCATCATTTTGATCCTTTATTGCATCCTTTTAATTTCCAGTCAAATAGAAAATAAGAGATACGATTTTTTTTTTTTCAAGTTATCGCTAATCGATAGGCGATATATTAGCCCCGACCCGAGCAGAGTCCCGCTAATGTGGCATGCAACAAAAAGAAAGCCGCGGTGAGCGCTTCTGTTGGCTGCCAGGAGCCACTTCAGGACCTTCGACTGCAATGGTATTTCCAGTGAAGTGGCCACGAGTGGCGCCGAGTTTGAGGCCTTAATTGAATTAGCCAGAATGGCTAACTGAACGTTTTAGCCATTTGTTGCCTTTGAGCGGCTCCCAGGGCCACTCCACGGGCCGTGCCTCAAGTGGACAATGCAGGCGCATTGTGTGGCCGATTTCGTGGCCGAGTGAGCTCCGTGGCGTGCAGCCGCATGCTCCGGCGATTGCCTTTTGCGGCATGTGGAATGTGGCAAGTGGCAAGTGGCAAGCGGCAGGCGGCATGCGGCAAGCGGCAGGCGGCATGCGGCAAGCGACAAGCGGCAGGCGGCAAGCGGCAACTGGCATGCAGAATGTGGCATTTGGACTTGGACTCAAACTCAAACCTATAACTCGAAGGACTCAAACTCGGACTCGGACTCGGACTGGGACTCGGACTGGGACTCGGACTGAGACTGGGACTGAGTCGGAGTCGGACTCGGACTCACACTGCGATTCGACATGCTGCATGCACAGCTGGTCATAGGACCAAGCCAATTCACGTGTCCTGCATACGCCCCGTTGACCAAACGAAAAAAAAACAATACACATGTAACAGTGTATGTGTGTGTGTGTGTGTGTGTGTGTCCTGTATGTAGGATAAATATAAAATAAATATATTTTCAACAATTTCTGTTTATCGTCCGCTGCGCAGATTTGTTGGCGTTTTTGTAGCCAGTTTTCCCTCTGTTTCCGTTTTGTTTGAATGCCCACAAAATTGTGAAAATTTGCTCAAGGGTCTACCAACTCACACACCCACACACCCGCACACACACCTACACACACACACACCTAGACCTTCTCTGCTCTGCTGACCCCGCTTAAACGCTTTTGACTGCCTAAATGCCCAACCCAGAGATGAACGTGGCGCCCAAGAGTTCCATGAAGAGCACTTGAAGCGTGTCGCCGCCGGGGGTCCAGCTACCCCGTCCTCCCTCACCCGTCACCCGCCCCCTGACCCCCGTTCCCCGTCCCTTGTTCACCGTCCCTTGTCCCTCTTTCCCTTCTTCTTGCTCCCGCACTCCTTCTTAACCTTTGGGTTTTACTCTTGCCTCTGTTCCTGCCTTTCCTCCTGCCTCCTCTCCTGCCTCTGCTTCTGCCTCTCCTTCAGCTTGTACTCCTGCCTCTGTTCCTACCTCTCCTTCTGCCCCCTCTCCTGCCTCTTCTCCTGACTCTATTCCTGCCCCTCCTCCTTCTTTTGCTCCTCCCACTGTTGATGCCTCTACTCCTGCCTCTTCTTCAGCTTCTACTCCTGCTCCTCCTCCTACCTCCACTCCTGCCCTTCCTTCAGCTCCTACTCCTGCCTCTGCTCCTGCCTCTATTCCTGCCTACACTCCTGCCACAGATTTGTGTCCAGCTGCTCGTCCGGCTGCACTTTTTTTTATTTTGTTGCCCCCAATGCCCGATTTTCTTGACAAACATTGCAACGTGCAACCTGTGCAACCTGTGCAACCTGTGCAACAACTGTGGCAAGTTTGGTTTCCTTGTGGCATTTGTTTTGCTTTTTGCTTTTGTTTGTTGCTGCTTGTTGTTAGTTTGCAGTTGTTGTTGTTGTTGTTGCTGCTGCTGGCTGCTTTTTGTGTTATTTGTGTTATTTTTGTGGCCGTTGCATTTGCAAACACTCAAACACGTGGCAGGAGCAGGAGCAGGAGCAGGAGCAGGAGCCGGAGCAGGAGCACAAACATTTGCCACATTTCGTTTGGTTAATATATTAAATTGCATTAAGGTCGTGTCTTTATTATTTATTGACTTAATTGATTTTAAATATGCATAAAGCTGTGGTCCATTTCAATATTTGTCTTTGGCTGCAAAACGCAAAGGCAACAAACAGCTTTCAATTAGCGTCGATGCCTCAGCCTCAGCCTCAGCCTCAGCCCCCTCAGCCTCAGCCCCGTCCTCAGCTCGCGGATGGCATCCCTTCAGCCCCTCAGCCCCCATCCTTCCGCCATCACCTCCCACCTCCCAGCGACTCCTTGGCTCTCCGTCTACCCGTTTCCCACCATCGATGGGTGGTGCCCCGGCCCCACCTGCCCACCCCCTGCCTAACCTACGCCCAGCCGATGTCCTGCCTTCGATTGGCCCCTGCCATGGATTTCATTTTTAATTTGCTGTTTGCATTATCCCATTTTTAATTTATTCTTTCCTTTTTTTTTCTCTTCTTATTTTGAATTTTTTTTTTTCACTTCTTTTTTCCTGCGCGCGCGCTCTGTTGCAGTTGCAGTTGCAGCTGCAGTTGCAGTTGCAGTTGCCACGCACGGCAAATATGTATTTTTTGTTTCGCTGATGCAATTTTGCTAGTTTGCCGAGGCGAGTGGCAAGGCCCCAGTCCCCGCCCAGCCCCCTATGTCCGATCACAAGAACATGAGGAGCACATGTGGAGGGTGGCTGGCAGGGGGAGGGGGAGGGGGCCTCAGGCTGAGGCTCTCTTTGGTTGCAAGTTTGCTGATTAAACATTCATTCAGTGCGATAAACAAATTGTGGGCGGCGGTTGACTGGACTCGCTCTATCTCTATCTCCATCTCATTCTCTACCTCTGGCTGGCATGGGCGTGGCATGGGCTCGTTCCTGTTCCCTGCTGCCACATGCCGCCAAGAGGCGCTACTTAAAAAAGCGCATCTATCGACTTTTAGCATAAAAATGCCAAAGGAAACTATTTGTGCAACAAACGCGCGGCAGGTAAAATATTGATGGTGGGCAGGTGGGTGGTGGGAGGTGGGAGGTGGGAGAGGCGACTTTTTAAGCTTTTGTTGCATGCCCCAAACTTGAGCTGCTCTCAAAATATTTCTTTAGCTGATGCAACGCGTATTTTTTATGCTAATTGTTTCCTCCTCCGACGACGACGACATTCCCAACATTCCTGCCGCTGGCCTCCCTCCAAGCGATCTCCGTAGCTCCGTTGCTGCGTTGCTCCGTTGATGGCTTCTAACATCCCGCCCAGGGTGGGGGGAGTTGCTCCTCCATTCCCTTGACTGTTTGCATTTTAATGCAAACTTTTTATTTTATTGAAGCATTAAAACGCATTTTTACAGCCAAAGTGCAATATTAGCGATGAGCACAGTCAGGCCTTCCCCTGCCCCATCCCACACCCCCGTCTCCCCCCTCCCGTTGCACCTCTGCTTCCCTCGAGCCGAAGCTCGCCCATGACTTGAACCCTAGAACACCCCCCACCTAGTCATGTCTAGCCATCGTCCAAGAAGCCAAGTCAAAGTCATCGCTGCCTTCCAGGTGGACTCAGGCAGAGGCAGTGTTAGTGCCCGCAGTGGGGCCAGGGACAGGGACAGGGGCAGGGAGCGTAGCTGGAGCTGTGGCAGCGGCACGCTTGATGGTCCATTAAATACAAAGATTTTTGAAAAATTACTACATTCACTTTACTGACTCGAAGGGGGGATACGTGCCACAAGGGTCTGTGGATGGGTGGCGGTGGTGGTAGGGTTTTTCGTTGGTTGTGGGGCTCAGGGTTGGAGTTCTGGGTCCGAGTGTAACTAGAAATGGCAAAGGCCGCCGCTGGCAAACAACAAAGTTGTAAAAATTGTTTCGTTTTTAAGAAGCGGCGCCGCCTCCAAAGTCTTTCTCCAAGGGCGTGTGTGCTGCTGGTGGCGACGCATCAGCACAGTGGGACGCGTCCACCTTCTAAGTGATGAAATTTTATATAAGAAAAAACCAAGTTGTTACTTAAATAAATAAAAATAAATTTAAAGAAATCCACAAAAATTTATTTCTATATATTTCTTTAAAATTCTATAAATTTTAATTATTATTATTTTATGATAAAAGCCTCCTTTCGTATATCTAATTAATTTTTGGTGTTTGTCGTCTGTTTTTCCAATTAAAATAAATTAAATTAAATTATTTAAATGATATAATAAATAAATTATAATTATATAAATATTAAATTATAATTATAATTATATAAATTAAATATATATTATGGAATCATTATTTCAATCTGAAAATAAAACTGATTCATGTTTTGTTTGATTCTTGTCTCTAAAAAGTGTTGAAAATATTCTCTTTTTTTTTAAATATTTAAATAATTTTTTAAATAAATAAACTAAGGTATTAATTAAAAAAAGAACTAATATATTTATTATAAAATAAAATAATTAATGTAAATAAAGAAATATCAAATGGAGAATTTAATTTTAGACACATGTCTTCCATGACAAGGACACAAACTAAAGAGTCCTTCAACTGATTTGTAGTTTTAAAATGTTAAGTGATAAAAAACCTGTATAAATAATTATACAGAAATAAATTAACAAAAATAAAAATTTATTTAAATGTATTTATAAACTATCATTAAGGAGAATTTCTGTTTTAATTAAAATAATTTATTTAATTTTTTTTTAATTTATTTTTTATAGGTTTTTTTTTTTTTATCCTTTGTTTTGATAGTTCAGAATTTTTTATAGTCTTGAATTTATTTCCAAAATGTAACCTCTTTTTTTTTCTGGCAATCCTTGAGACTCAAAATCAATAAATAATTTAATCTATTTTTTTTTACAGCAGCTTTGACGGCATCGACCCACTGTGCAAAGACGTTCACCGTCTTCGGCGGTAAACTACAGTAAGTTTTACAGCGGCGCATAAACTGCAGCAACGGCAAAAGCAGCAACAGCAGCGGCAGTGGCAGTGGCAGTGGCAGTGGCAGTGGCAGTGGCAGCGGCAGCGGCAGCAGCGGTAACTCCGGCCGCATCCGCTGCGTCCCTGGCCGTAACGTTGTTTTTGCTGCCGCTGCCATTAGCAATAAAAAGGGGGCAACAGTAGCGGCTTAAGGGTGGAGGAGTGGTGGGGAGGTGGGGAGGGGCTGGTAGCTGATAGCTGGTGGCTGGTGGGTGGTGAGTGGTGGGTAGTGGGCTGTGGGTGGTTGGACCCTGAAGCCGTCGAAGATTGAGTTATGTGCGTTTTCGACTTTGTTTCGGTCGCTCGCTCGCTCGTCCGTTGTTTCGGCAATATAACGGTAATAACTGAATCGTTACAATCGCGCTGCTCATTTTTAGTTGCCGTTAGAATACACACATTGATAGGGTACAGGCGGGGGAGGGGGATTGAAGGGGCGGGTTTGCACTGAATACTGCCACGGTGATGGCGTTTTTTGTTGGTAGGAGGGGATGGCGGGTAAGGAGGGGGGAAGGTGGGGAACAGACGGCAGTTGCAGGTCATGAATTTGCCATTTTACAGCCTCGTATTTTTTCGTACGTTCCCAATGCTTGAGCATCACCCGCCGCCCTCACCGCTCATCCTTTGGGTTGGAGCTCTAAGCTCTTATCCGTGAGCTGATTTTTCGGTGGGCGTGGGGTGGGGTGGGGTTTCGGCTACCCTAGAAATAATAACGCTTAAACTTTTTAGTGTTGTCATTAAATTCCTCGTGTAAGTTGCCAAGGGGGTTGTCGGGTAGTCGGGTAGTCGGGTAGTCGTCGAGGGACGGGGGGTCCTGCAGGGTTGCCTCTGTAATTGTATCTTTGTCAGTGCGTGGGGATTTTCCTTGCGTTGTTGTTGTTGTTGTTTGTTTGCTTTTATTTAACATTTTTAATGTCGCTTCGGCCGCGCACTAACGCCGCTTGTGTTTCTTGGCAACCCTACAAAACACCCTCCCCCTCCCCACTCAGCCTCCCTTGATGCTGCCCCGCCCACCTCATACCCCACGCACATCTGCAGGTCTATAAATTTCGATATTTACTTTTTATATTGCAAAAATTTTTCTGCTGACGGAATTACGGAAATTAAAAACGAAATGACGCTGAACCAACCGACGGCGGCAATGGCGACGGCGACGGCGACGGCGACTGAGACGAAGACGGCGAGGGCAGTGGCAGAGGCAGCGGCAACTCCAGCGTTGACATCGTTGACGGTCTTAGGAGCCGCAGCTCAGCGCTCATGCGCGGCTGCCACTGACATTTGAATCCGCCGACGCTGCCCGTGCCGTGCCGCCCTTCGTCCCTCGTCCTACATCCTTGGCCCTCTGCTCCATTTCATCGCTTGGCGAGCTGCCGACTTGCCGCTCCGTGCTACAAGTTTCAACGCCCCCGCATCGTTAGCCAAGCCGCTGCCACTTTAGTCATAAAAGAAACATTATCCGTGCACTTTTTAATATCCCGCACGGTTTAACTTTCTTCGTCGTCTCCGTCTTCGTCTCCGTCGCCGTCGTCGTCGCTGTCGCCGTCTCCATTTTCATCTCCCTCCCCTCCACCCACTTCTTCTCTGTCTCCATGTCAGTCTCTCTTTCCGTCTTGGCCTCCGCCTCCGTCTTGGTCTTGGTCTCATTCTTCGACTGGGCCTTGATGCTCCTATCTGCCCCTTCACCCCTTCACCCCGCCAACCCCTGCACCCTTGGCCCTGTCCTCGTGGGCGTCAGTCGCTTCCTTATCCACTTTTTTATTTAATCGTAATGCTTAGAAACTTTGTAATGGCCAAGTTCCCATCTCCATGGAGTTCATCTGGAAGTTAAATGGTCTAGGATATAAACTGATTCCGGGCTCCTTCCCTCAACCTTGCCCACTATCCCCCTTCCCCTTTCCCATTCCTCGGTCTTTCACTCCGTCTCTGCTTCTTGCTCACTCACTCATCGATTTTCGATTGATGATCGTTGGAATTCCTCACACCTGTAGCTCGTTTATTAATTTAATTCCTTGCTATCGATAACATATCGATTGATCGCTCCTTCGCTTATCTTTGGCTTTCTTTACTTTTCATATCGATATTGATTCCCATCGATTTACTTTATTTACTTTTCTCCACTAATTAACTGATCTTACGATAAATTAAGACTCTGCACTTTTAGTCTGATTTTCGATAACAGTTATCGATGAACAACATCTTTGGTTTTTTACCAACTGAACTTTAATTCTACATTTCAGTTGCAGTTCATGGCTGACCACCCCTGACCCACCCCCCAACTTCTTTATCATTTGTTGACTTGTTATCGATAAACGATAGGCAGCTCCGTCATTTCAGCTTGCATTTCTTGGTTGATTCAAGTCAAGAACATCGGCATTAGAAATGCAGTATCTGTTCCCACTCCCAGCACCAACTGTTCCCAGACTTTGCTTCGTCTGCTGGAATCATATAGCAGGCAGCTTTGTCACTCCATCAGCTGCTCCGAGATGAGATGAGAAAAGCCCCCAGCAATTGAAACTGTTTTATATGCTAGTTGGGGATCCTTACGAAGGACTTTTAGTGAACGATTCAAATCCTGAGATATATGAGAACAAAGAAAGTGAGTTTAAAGTTCAGAGCGTGAGGAGTTGAAGCTTGGAATTATCTGGAACCCCGACGGCGCACACCAAAACTTAATTGCCCATTGACTTGTGGAGGGGAGTTGGGAATGGGGTGGGGAGGGGATCAGGGTGTGGCTGGGGGCTATATTACAATTATCCTAGGATCTAAGCACATAAACGTAAGACGGAGCCGTAGCGGTGGCTGAGGCGGTGGCAGTGAATCTGAGGCTGAGGCTGGGCTGAGGCTGAGCTGAGGCAGCGGCAGCGGCAGCGGCCGTAACTGCGCCAGTTACTGCGGCAGTAACAGTCGTTCCGGAGAAGTCATTGGGGGCCATCTAATTTCTAAATTTATGGTTTTTTCGCATAGTTGTAAACTGCAAAATGTGAATAATGGCGAGGCGTTGCGAGGGTTGCTCGATAAATTGTCACATGCTGGGTGGGTGGCTGTTGCGACTGCCACTGCCATTGCCACTGCCACTGCCACTGCCACTGCCACTGCCGCTGGTGAATGTTGCAGTTTTTACTGTCCTCTTGCCAATGCGCGTGTATTTTGATTTGATTTTTACGCGCAGCCATAAATTGTTTAGATGAGTTTTTTAATCGAAATTGTTCGGAATGACTTAGGTGCGCATAAAATGTCTCTCTCGAGGAGGACGCGCAGACATTTGGAAATAAATTTCGGTTATGCGATTTACTTGGGCCACTTTCGGGGCTGTTTTTGGATGCTTCTCAGTGTTCGGTGTTTGGAGTTCGGTTTTGGGTTTTCGCTTTTCGGTTTTCGGTTTTGGACCTTAGGTTGTTCCTCGTCGCCTTTTTTATATGGCTTATAAAAAGTATATTTTTAATAGGGCGTAAAAGCACTTGGTAGTTTCACAGCGGTCGAAGGGGGTGTGCGCAAGGCGGGGATGAGGAGCGGAAGAAGGAGGAGAAGAAGGAGAAGGAGGAGAATGAGGTGGAGGATTAGGCCAGAAACGCAGCCTAAGCATTCAATTCAAACTTTGGATATGAATGACGAGTGACGAGTGACGAATAACAAACGGACGACTAACTATGAATAGGTGGGTCAGCCATGGGACAGGTATGACTGTGGAGCCAAAAGATCTGGCATTGCCATTCGGCGCGTGAAGAGCTCTGCGAAGATGATGAAGAGCATTCGAGGAGCGAACGCTCTTCATTTTTACTAGCGACAGCAGCAGCACCGCCCATAAACGTTACCAAACTTTGAACTTGATGGTTTTCCGCTGCTGCTCCTCTTTGCAAAGGCTGTGCCTCTGCCAGGAATGAGAGTGTAGGAGGGGGGGGCTGGTTTGGTACTGAGGTTGGGGTTAGGGCTTTTCTTGGCTCGATTTCTTTTACGGCAGTGGCGTGTGCTCCGTTCGAAGCTATGTTCTCATGTGGTCGAAAGAGAGGTGGAACGCACACACACACACAGGGAGAGCAGGGGAGTCGTACCCTTACCCATGGCCATCACCATTGGCAACCACATAAAAAGATACATTTGCAGCCACCCAAACGACGCATAAAACGCGTTACTTTCATCCATGAGCGACGTTGATGGCCTCATAAATGCCGCGAATGTGCATGAAACGCGTATTTTTCTACTTTTTGATGATTTTGAAATTTTGTATGCGTTGAGTGCCGTTAAGTGTGTGTGTGTGTGTGTGTGTGTGTGTGTGTGTGGGCACCCGTTAACGGTAACCTAACCTCAAACTTGCCCTGCCTCCACCCGCTGTCACCCCTGCGCCCCACAGCATCCACAGTTGCCGAATTGTTTTTAACCCACTAAAGGAACCACCGAAGCAGGCCCAGGCCCAGGCCCAGGCCCAGGCACAGGCACAGGCACAGGCGCAGGCCCAGGACTCGACTGGAGCAGCAGTTGCTCCTGCCATAAAAGTAATATGAAATGTCTCATTTTTAGAGCTTCGAAATAAAAAAGTTATCGACGCATTTCGTTAGCCTTACTTTTCTTTTGGCAATCTCAAGTCTCAAGTCTCAAGTCTCGACTCTCGAGTTTCTCAGACTCTCCGCCTCGTCATTTGACCACCAACATCCTCCATCCCCCAACCACCTGATTCGTTCGTCAAACAGCACCACCACCACCAAACGAGGGTCTCTAAACAAACTGCTCGTAAAAGCACTTGTGGTTTAGTTTGCCCCGCCCACCCAACAGTCTCATAGGCCAACTAGAAGCCAGTCGGTAGCCCATAGCCAGGGATGACTGTAGGGGAGTGAGTTCTAAGCCTTGCAACCAATTCCTGCATTTGGTATTAATTTTCTGGTGGATTAACAATTTTCACAGCAGATCAAATTCTGTTTGAGACAATTATAAGTTTATCGATAGCAGCGATTTTTTTTTACTAAAGACTTTCGATAGACTTCGAACAATTTTTTTTCACTTGCAGCTATCGATAAATACATTAAGGTCAGTTAACGCCTTTAACTGTTATCGATAAATTAAATCTTTTAAATTCTTTTCTAACTTACAGATTACAATTAATTGACATTTATCGAACATAATTTTGAACGTATGTTGAATTCCATAAGCTAATTTTTGATTTATTTTGTTATCGATAACATTATTATTACGAAAACAGGTTTCATACAGATTTCAAGTCAATATCACATCATGTATTTATTATGTAAAGGAAATGTCCTTATAGCTGTAAAGATAACAAACTTAAATTCTATAAATATCGATAAGAACTGTGGAGTTTCTCTTCTTGGTAATCGATTTTAAAATTATGTTTAACTAACTGATCGATTGGTTTAGATTAATTTTGATTAGAGTTTCAAGAAATAAAACAAACAACAGTTTGACTGATTTGAATTGCTCATTTTTCCATTGATCAACATTTATTTAAACATAGTTATCGATATATTTTATTTGATGATATCGATTAACAATATATAAAGTATGGTTATTTTCAGATATTTAAAACTTAATCCAATAATTATGTTTTATGATCCAAAAAAAGCTTTTTTATAAAATAAGAGTTTAAAAGAAGGATGGCCAATTCGATAACTTCGATAATCGATTATTTTTGGAGCCATTACTTAAAGTTCTTAAAATATTTTAGATTTGTCAAATTTTCTTTGAATATAAAAACCAACATATTTCTGGAATTATTTAAATAATTCTTCATAGTTATGAACAGCTTTTAAGTTATCGATTTTCACATTCTTTATTTATTTATCGAAAGTGCTTCGTCATCTTTCGTCATTCTTCTGACTTCTACTTTATTTTCTATTTCTTTTATCTGAGCCTTCACTTGAATAAACAGGATATCAAAGAGAGAAGGATATGGAGCAATTTCTTTCCACTTTCTTTCTTCTTCTTCTTTGTATCCTTTCTTTTGTTTTGCTTTAATTTCCTTTTTCTTTCCTCGCTGTTTTTTTACGACTTCTGCTCCTCGATGTTCCCATAGCTCCCTTCCCGATCGAAGAATGCATTTTCCTTCATTTTTCGGGGTCTCTGCTTTTTCTATTTACCTCAACTGCAGCCAAGGATATCCCAAGGTTCTTCCTTGCATGTCCTTTGGCCAAGACAGCTTCAAATCTTGGTTAATTTTCCTATGGCCGACGGATAAGTCAATGTGTCCTTTGTTTGGTGGTTAAGGGGGTATCGGGTTGGTTAAGTATGTGGAACGAAGGATAACGGATGAAGGGTGAAGAGTGAAATGTGAAGGGGGATGAGGGGATGAGGAGAAGGGGACGATGGTTTCATGAGTTTGGGTTGAATTTGGTTTGTTTTTGGGGTTTTGCTTAATCGAATATTTCTGTTGCCCATAAATGGTAATAGCAGCGGGCGCCCAGTTGCAGTTGTGGGTTGCATTGGGTAGCTGCAGGCGGCCACAATTTAACTTCCCCTTCCACTTCCAATTCCTCTTCCACTTCCACTTCCAATTTCACTTCCACTTCCAATTCCTCTTCCACTTCCCCTACGCAAACCGATTCCTTCACCTAACCCACGCTCTGGCCTGCACTTCCTCCTCTCATGCTTTCAGTCAATCCAAAAAAAAAAAAAAAAAAAAAATGGCGAATTTTAAATTAGTGCATTCAAACGCACACACACTTACACACACACACACACACGCACACACATACAGAGGCAGGTGTATATGTGCGTATGTAGGATCTATGGTGGATCCATCCATCTGCCTACCATCGACTTTTTTTCGGTCCCTTTTTTTTTTAGTTTTATTAGTTTGATTTTTATTTATTTTTTGCTCAATTTTTGTTCTGTTTTTGTAGTTTTTTTCCTCATTTATTTTTTTTTTACTTTCCGCTTTTTAGGGCGGAGTTTTTCAATTTTTATTTTGCGCCGTGCGTCTGAACGAGAACACAGAAAAGCTCACATGATGCAGCTCTTCACACACATACACGCACACACACACACACGCACAAACACACACACACACGCGCACACACGCACACGCATGGCCATCAACAACAATAGCAACAAGAAAAGTAACAAATTTAAATATATTTTCCATGTTTTCCCTTCTTCGTCTTCTGCTTCTTCCCTTCCTTTTCTCCTCTTTCTCCCTGCCTTTTTATTTTATTTTTTGTGAATTTTGTTTGGCGCATTTTTTATATTTTTTTTCTTTTTTTTTTTTTGCTGGTCACCAAATTGCCAAACTGCAGCCTATGTGCGTATAAATATGTGTGTGTGTGCGTGTGTGTGTGTGTGTGTGTGCGTGTGTGCATTTATGCATGCGTGTGTGTAAAGTGCAGCTGCAGCTGCAACTGCAACTGCAACTGCAGTTCGCTCCATTGAGGCAGCCGCATTTCTCCTTCTTTCTCCTCCTTTTTGCATCGTCATTTCCATTTTTTTATTTTTTTTCCTTCCATTTTGTGTTTTACTTTTTTTCATTTTTTTTTGCTCTCAGCTTAATTTTATTTATTTATGAAGTTTTTTATTTTATTTTGCTTTTTGGTCTATTTGGCGCGGCGTTGGTCGGTGGCGTTGGGTGGTCATTGCACCGCCTGCATCGGCCATCGGCGATGCATCGGCTGCATTTCAATGCACACACACACACACATAGGCACACATAGGCACACATAGGCACACATGTCCATGTGGCATATGGGGCATGTGGCGCGCTGCTTGCAGGAGGCACAAACTGCATTTGCCATCTCACACTTAGTCGCTACACATTCTGTCTCGCTCACACTCTCTCTCGCTCTCCTTCTCTTTCTAAAAGTCGGCAGCTCTGACACACGGCAGCACGGCGGCTGCCCGAATCGCCGAATGCATCGACAAAACGCATTGGCCGCAATGCAGGAGCGCTGCGCGGGTTTGTCTTGGGGCCCAAGTGAAAGTTACAAGAGGAAAAACTATATAGAAATATATTAAAAATAAATAATAATAAATAAGATGATATATAGAAATGTAGACAGACATTTGAATGCTTATATACATCTACTCACACATACATACATTTACACACACGCACACACACACTCACTCACTAGATCATACTAATGGGAAGGCTCTTCATAAGGCTCGCTTATAAAATTCGCATTTTTAATTATGTTTTCATTTGATATAAAATAAAAACAATAATAATTCAGCTTGCTATATCGATATATCGTATTATAAGTACCGATATATATCGCTTTAAGTATCATACGATCGGTCTGAGGGGGGAGAGAGAGTTCGCTCCTGGCAAATGCATTTGCTGCCAAAACAACTAAAAAAGAAACCAACAAAATGTCTGTTTTTGCTCGGCAACAACAAATCGACGGACGGACCGACCGACCACGTGCACTTTTTGCTCGTTCCCTCTTTCTTTTGCTCTTCGCTCGCTCGCTCGCTCGCTCTCTCGCTCTCTCACTCGCTCTGCCTGCAACTGTACGCTCCTGCTCCTGCTCCTGCTCACACACATAGGCCTAGACCCACACTCAACGCTAGCGCCGCTTCGCTCTGGCATGCGCCTCAGTTTAGGAGGCGCAATTTCCAACTTTTTCTTCTTCTTTTTTCTTTTTGTTGCTGTTGTTGTTGTTCGTTTTTTTTTAAATATTCGACTTTTTGTGATTTTTTTTTTATTTTGTAATTCTTTTTTCTCTCTTTTTTCGACAATTTTTATATATTTTGTGATAGGCTTTTTCTGTGCTGCCTGTCCGTCATTTTTACCGTTGTTGTTGTTGTTGTTGTTGCTGCTGCTGTTGGTTTTTTGTGTTTGCTTTGGTTTTGCATGTGTGTGTGTGTGTGTGTGTGCTTTTTTTTCAGGGCCAAAGAAGAAAAAAGACCTCCCAATGTGTAACTGCCCGCAGTTAACGCCGCGGCCGTCGCCGTCGTCGTCGTCGTCGTCGTCGTCGTCGTCGTCGCCGCCGTTGCCTTCATCGCCGTCGACTGTTGCAGCTGCAGTTGCATTGACAGTTGCAGTGGTAGTGGCAGCGACCGTTGCAGTTGCAGTTGCAGTTGCAGCTGCATTTGCCGTCAACTGCTGCGGCAGCCGGCAGCGGCAGCGGCAGCGCAGTCGACGCCACTGGACACCAAACCTGCTGTTATTTCACTCGCACCCAGCGGCCGCTTCGATGTGGGAAATTTGTTTGATTTTTTCGCCTCATTTTTGTTAATTTTGTTGCTTCCTCCTTCCTCCTGCCCACCTTCTCTCTCCTCCTCCTTCTTCTTCTTTTTTTTTATTTATTTTTTTTTTTTTGTTACTTTATTCGTGCTTTTCTCCTCTTCACATATTTTTATTTTTATTTTATTTTTCGGCCGGCTTTTTGTTTGATTTTTGTCGGCTTTTTTTTCCGTTTCGATTTTTATTTTTATTTTTATTTTAATTCTTTTTATTTTTTATTTTTTTTTATTTTGTTTTGTGTGTGTTTTGTTTTTTGTTGTTTTTTTTTGCGTGTTGTTGTTGTTGTTTTTTTCCTGTTGCACGCAATTTTTGCCGCTGCATTTTTATTGGCTGCATTTGGCGTATGTCCCTGCGCGCGTGTGTGTGTGTGTGTGTGTGTGTGTGTATGATAAGTAGGTGCACTGGACGCATACATCTAGAGCACATATCCCCCTCTCTATATACCACACACACACACATGTGTGCGCGCGTGTGTGTGTGTGTGTGTGTGTGTGTATTTATATGTTTTTTAGCTATCGGCGTTGAAATTTCGCTGCTTTTTTGGTTGTTTTGCATTTGGTATTTTTATTTGAAACTTTTTTTTGGTCGATTTTTTGATTAAAAATTGTTTTTTTTCGTTCGCGCTGCACTTAATGCAAATAAAATGTTTGTGTAGGCCTCTGCATTTCGCTGACGCTGCCCACCGCTGCCCCCCCCCCCCCGCTGCCCACACGCAGTGCATGCCCCAATGATGAGTGGGGGAGTGGGGAGGGTGGGAGTGGTGAGTGGGGGATTAAGTAGGCGATGTATTGGGGTATGATTGGGCGAGGGCTGAGAATGAGGATGAGGATGAGGCTGGGGGTGGATGGGCGGACAGGCTGGAGAGCGGGTAGGCGGGTAAGCGGGCGACGATGCATTCTGCATTGTGCATCCTGCTTGTCCTTTTTTCACGCACACAAATTTCAGCAAAGCATTTCTTTATTTTTTGCCATTAAAATTGGGCCCATGCCCCGCCCCCAGGCTGCTGCGTCTGCCCCATCCGCCCGTCTGCCCCGGCTGCATGCCAGGCACCCGGCCAGCGGCCCATTTCAACGGGTGTTGTTTTGTTGTGGGTCGAATGTGGGTCGCAGTTTTTGTTGCACTGCCACCCCTCTGCCTCTGTCTGTGCCTCTGCCACTGCTGCTGTCTTTGTTGCCAAGCGCGTCGCATAATCACCGGCTTCACACGCGGCCTGGAGCGTTCCTCCTCGTTCAATTGACCCATCCGAAAGGACCCTGGAATAGGGCAGGAGCAGGAGCAGGAGCAGCAGCAGCAGCAGCAGCAGCATCACCAGAAGCAGCAACAGAGGCAACAGAGGCAACAGAGGCAGTGGCATCAAAAGCGTTGCATGAACCGTGTGCAATGGCATGCCTTTGCTTCTGTTTGTTGCAAGGGTGCACACATCGTTTTTTCGGGCATTTTCCATTGAGTTTTGGATTGCACTTTGTTTTGGCTCCTTTTTTTCATTTTCTGTTTTTTTTTATTTTCGACGTTTTCAGCCCCCACTTTTTGGTAGCGCAATTTTTTATTCGTCCTGCGTCGTGTTTTGTTGCACGTTGCACGTTGCACGTTTCACGCTGTTTACTGTTGTTTTGGGCCCCCTACCCATCGCCGCAGCGCCGCAGCGCGACTTTTTGCCTCGCGCCACCCCGTGTCCCGTGTCCTGTGTCCTGTCTCCTGCCTCCTATCTGTCTGTCTGTCTGCCCCCTCCCATCTCATCTCGCCAAATGTTATTGTGTATCGCACATCAATTTTCTTTCATTACAAAATTACTGATATACATTTTTTGATGCGGACTGCAGACTGCAGCCCACGCCCACCGCCCACCGCCCACTGCCCGCTTTAGTTATCCTTTTTACGGCCAAATGGATAACTCTTAAGTTGTCGATTAACGTTTATCTACACATTTTTGGCCACAGCAATTGAATTGGAAAAAGCAGCCCAGGACAATGCCACAGGCTCCCATCCACATGCCACATGCAACACGCAGCTGATAATATGTTGCACCTTTGCAATTCTATTGACGCGCCTCGGGCTGAATAGAAGGCAACAACTAATGATTTCAGATAACATTGGGAATTGCCTTTTGTTTTGGGTTTTTTCAAATTCATTTTTTCAATTTTTGTTTTTTTTATTTTTGCTTTTCGAATTTTCATTTTACGCTTTGCTTTGTTTTTCTTTTTGTTTTTGTTTTTGTTTTCGAACGTTTGAAACACTTCACGACGCTTTTGTGTGCAGTTTTTCAACGCTTTGACTGTCAAGTGGCTGGAACAACGCTCAAAACAACAACAGCAACAGCAACAACAACAACAACAATAGCAAACATAAACACCACAATAACAACAACAATAACAAAGCAACAAAAGCCTTTGGGCACCTTTTATAGAAAAGCGTAGGGAGCCCCCAACCCGCCCCATCCTTCTGTTTGTGCCTCGTGGCGCTGCCCCAAAGCCAAACTATGCAAAGGCATAATAGACGCAGCAATTAGGCGGTTGGGAAAGAGTGGGTGGGGAAGTGGGAGGGAATGAAGAGGTGAAGGTGCGCTCCACATTAGGGGTAGTCTGGAGAATAGGGTGTACCTGCAGTTATGGCTTCTAACTGAGCCTACAGGAGCCTCTCTGCGCTCGGCATGAGCCGAGGGTTAAGCCTAATAAATCGATTTATGTTTGATTCTCCGTCAAGGATATTCCCAATTACAGATTCGTACTTATTTCGTTCCAGTGTGCGCGCTACCAGTTTTAAAATTGCCCCCCACAAAGGACTCCTTACTCCAAAACGCAAGGCGCAGAGTTTGAAGCATCGATGGGTGCAGATTTTTGGGTATTTTTAAATCTGAAGTGTGAGCAAGATTAATTTATTTTTTTAGAATTCTAAAGGAAAAAACCTTCTTATATCGACTATAAGTGGTTTCAAAGTCTCTACACTCTCCCAGCTGCAACTCTGCCCCATTAAAGTCGACCCAAGGAAAATGCATTTAAAGTTCAATTAAAATATTTCAATAGAAACGTTCGATACTCCCTCGATTTTCTTTTTAAATTCGAGAGCATCATTTATCGATAGTAATCGATAATTATGTAATCAATTGGCACGCATACGTAACACTTAATCTGTCAGCTTTAACTTATCCCAAGCGGAATAACCACAGCGATGCCCATCGCTGCCCATCGATGCCCCAAAAAGTATGCTACGAAAATTGAGAAATTCAGTCACAGGTGAAATGCGGAGCAGCGAATCTGGAACTTCACCTGTGTTCCTTTTGTTGTTGGGGTGGTCAGCAGGCCTGTCGACATTGGATGGGCGGAGGGAGGTGGGGTATAGTTGCTGAAGTGTGGCCAGCAACAAAGGCGATTGTTTTATTTGTTTGCTGCCTGCATTGTTGAGTCCTGTTCGCTGGTTGTCCTTGACCAAAGCGATCCAATCGGCTGAAAGGCTTCAAGTGCTTTGTTTTTTATTTTTTAATACAAGCAACGCATGTGATCGATAAACATTAAGTCTCTGTCTGAGAAGGCAATGATTTGATTTAATTTGGCTATAAAGGATATGCAGAAGATTGTCCCCCAATTAGAGTCCTTTTCACAGCTCGACACTTACAGTTCGCAAATGAAATAGAGATTAGTATAAAACGAGGAGGTTTCACTCATTGCCAAGGAAATCCATGCCAGCGGATAATGAATATGGAATATAGCAAGGAGCAAGGAGTGGGGAGTGGGGAGTGGGGAGGGGGAACGATAACAAGGGATATCATCAAGAAGGGCAGCAAAAAACAGAGCAGCGACGACGAAAATAATAACAAAATATTAAAAATCTCTGCACGCATTTTGAGCGTGCATTAAAATCAAAGTAAAAAACGCACACAAGACGCAGAGGAAGGGGGAAAGGAAGGGGAGAAAAGACGAAGAAGAAGAAGAAGAAGGAAAAAAATAAAATGACATCAATATAAATACTCGTAAATTTGCAATTTCGAGACGAGCAGCAAAAAGACGAGCCGCCCGATCCCGCCAAGCAATCCATGAGGCTGTTAACATCAGCAGCAGCGGCATACGCAGCGTGGGTGGTGGATGGGTGGATGGGTGGTTGGGTGGTTGGGTGGCTGAGTGCGTGTGTGTTGCTCTGCTTAAGGGTGCTGCTGTCATAAAACAAGGCTCGCCCCACACCCCAGGCTTGGGCTTAAACCTCGATGCGCATATGTTTAGAGAAATTAGTTTTTCATAACGCACAAGTTGTTATTGCCATCCATCCAGGCACCCGCATACTCACACACTCACACACACACACACCCATACACATATATATAAATATATACACACACGCTCGCAGAACGAAGCTCGAAGCGGTGCTGCCTTTTAACGGCATTTTTTATTGCAAATTCTATTCAAATATCCATACATTTTTATGGGCCTCGTTTGGGATGGAGGGCGGAGGAGAGCGGAGAGCGGCGAGCGGAGAGCCCAGGGCACAGGGCACAGGCAGCGACATCTACGAGGAGCTTTGGGCTTGGAGCGCTTGGAGTTTTGGCCGCGTTTTAAAACGCATATGAGCGAAATTCCTTGTCACCCGCCTACACACACACACACACACACACACACACAGCGCCACAAGACACTCAACCACGTGCACCACCATCACCTCCGCCATGCCGCTTCCACAAGGCGGTGGTGGCAACCTTGTATCCTGTGCTCCTTGCCATTGCCGCTGCTGCTTTTTGAACAAACACAATTTTTAATATGCCTGCAATTTTTATGAGTGTTTAGAGGAATTTTATTGCTAAAGATTTCGCCAGCCTAGGCCCTGCTCCTTGTTAGTTGCCGCAGTCCTGTAAAGTGCGTATCAAGCGACTTGGGGCCTGACAACGAGCTAACACTCTCCCCCGCCTCCAGGGCTACCCACTTCCCGCATTACCTCTCCCACACCCCATCTCCCTTTTTATGCCCACACACTAGTGTCTGCAATGTCCCACGTCGCGTATGCGCGATAAGCGCTTCGTCCTGCGCCTCAATTCAACACAAAATGTTGTTCTATTCCCATAAAAATAAATAAGACAATAATTTTAAGCTTTATTAAGGATTCCACATTTTTGGGATTGGCCCAGCAATGTGCAGCAGGATCACAGCTTGGACTCTAACTCGTTCCTCTTAGGTTTCAAGAATTGCCCTTGTCCTTTGTTCGAAGGATTAGACTGTAGCTTGAATGCTTGTAGTCCTTTTTTCTAACATCAACTTAAAAAAAGTATTTCCAGGATTTATGACTTTTAATATTTTTACTTAATTTAATTAATTTTAATTATTTTATTTTTATAAATATCCAAAATTTAATTTTAATCATTTTTTTACAGAAAATAATGAAATCTGAAAGAGTTACAAAATTTCAGGACATGCAGAGCCGTACACCAATCCTGCAGAGATTATACTTTTTACCCAAAGCAAACGTAAGTAAAAAATAATAAATGATTAAAAAAAAATGTAAATCTGTAAATATTTATTGCAGAAACAGATCTAAGAAGTACTCAAGAACACAGGACGAAGAATGCATTTATTCTGGCAGCTTATCGGCCACTTTTGCCCACCTCATGCCTAAAATAAGTTTAATAATATTATATAAAATTTGAGAACTTTAATTTGTAAACATATCTTTTATTTTTCTAGGAACTGATCCCCGGAATATTGATATGCAACAGGATAAAGGACTTCATCTCATTATTTTCGTCAAACGAATTTATTAAGAAAAATTTAATTTTAATAAAATACACAGATAAAAAGAATATTTAGTAAATATAAAATATATAATATATAAATATATAAATATATAAATATATAAATATATAAATATATAAATATATAAATATATAAATATATAAATATATAAATATATAAATATATAAATATATAAATATATAAATATATAAATATATAAATATATAAATATATAAATATATAAATATATAAATATATAAATATATAAATATATAAATATATAAATATATAAATATATAAATATATAAATATATAAATATATAAATATATAAATATATAAATATATAAATATATAAATATATAAATATATAAATATATAAATATATAAATATATAAATATATAAATATATAAATATATAAATATATAAATATATAAATATATAAATATATAAATATATAAATATATAAATATATAAATATATAAATATATAAATATATAAATATATAAATATATAAATATATAAATATATAAATATATAAATATATAAATATATAAATATATAAATATA
Source organism: Zaprionus lineosus (assembly GCA_035044505.1). Taxonomy (NCBI): domain Eukaryota; kingdom Metazoa; phylum Arthropoda; class Insecta; order Diptera; family Drosophilidae; genus Zaprionus; species Zaprionus lineosus. The sequence goes on from JAWNNX010000676.1 coordinate 1,651,460, forward strand.
TAAATATATAAATATATAAATATATAAATATATAAATATATAAATATATAAATATATAAATATATAAATATATAAATATATAAATATATAAATATATAAATATATATAAATATTTTATTAAATAAAATTAATTTAAAAATATTTAGCTTATTTTACAATTATATATTTATGATTAAAATATAATATATTAAATATATGCGAATAAAGTATTTAAATAAAGAATTTTATCATTTATTTATTTTATCTATTTTAATTATTCAAGCAAATGCGTTTTGTTAATATAAGCAATAAATAATAAGAGCCAATCTAATAAATAAATAAATTTTATATTAATTAAATATCAAAATAAGATGTAAAACTCCTTCAGTTGCTTGAGGTCCAAGAATATTTGCAATTAAAAATTAGCTGGGAACTTGAAGTATGCAGCAGTTTTTTCAACTGCCTAAAGTTTCTGTTCGCCTGGTGCATCGGCAGGCACTGAAGGTGCTTAAGTTGGGTTGGTGCGTGGGTTCTTGGGTCGGGTGGCTGTCGAAGTTTGATCTTTCGTTAAGTTGCTAGTGAACGATTCTGGTCGCTTAGTAATTTTGCCAATTTTAGTGGGTGATTTACCCATTAGGCAGTTTTATGACTTTTGCTCGATTCTGATTGGTCCGCTCTTATCTGCTCGAAGTGTGCGATAAGCGGCCGAGACCAACGATGCATTTGATCTTTCGTTAAGTTGCTAGTGAACGATTCTGTTGGCCTGGTGATTCTGTCAATTTTGGGCCACTGATTTATAAGTTTCTTGCGCTCTTCGCTTGCAGGCAGACTTTTATGACCTGAGCTTCGCCCTGATTGGTTCATTTTGATTGGTGCATTTGACTGATAGCAAAATTGCATTTGATCTTTCGTTAAGTTTTTGCTTGATACTTGAGGTGATTTATAAGTTTCGCTTGCAGACTTTTTATGACCTGAGCTTCACTCTGATTGGTCGATTCGACTGATAAGGAAATTGCATTTGATCTTTCGTTAAGTTTCTGCTTGTTAGCGATTCTGTTCGCTTGTTACTTATGAGATTTTTAAGAGTAGGGAACGAATATATTTTTTGAATATTAATTTCATTATTTATTCATTTATTTATTTAAATAAAAAGACGTGATTTTCGTTTTTATAATAATAATTTTCATTTAATTCATTCGATTGCTTCAATGTGGAAACAATGTTATTAATTTTAATATAATATACATTTCTTAAGGACTTATTTCCATAAATTTGTTAAATTAAAAATTATTTCAATTTTTAGATTTAAAAAAAAATAAAAAATATTTGAGATTAATGCATAAATCTAAAAAAATTAAACCCAAAGGTGAAACTCGTAGTCAGTCAAAGCTGTTTGCGTGGAGGGGAGTTAAGGTGCCCATCGCCGGTCCTGTATCAGTCCTTGCACATCTCGATGCGAATTTCCAGGATATGTATATGGAGCAGTTCTCAGGATATTAACTATAAGAGAAAAGTGTAGAAAATTGTAATAAATATATTAATATTATTGTTAATAAATATATTAATAACTAAATATGTTTTAAATCCATAAAATACTTCTTATAATCTATTTAAAGATAGTCCTTAAAGTGATGTTCCTGACAAGTTTTTATCCTGTTTATAGATCCCTTTTCCTTCTTAACATTAAACTCCAATTCGCGGATTCTTATTACATGTTTTCTCAACATGGAATCCCTTCTCTATATAACGCAAAGGATGTCCTCGTCGGCGGCCAAATAATTGAAGTACTCCGGGCTGGGACATTTCATTTATGGATAATCGTAAAAAGGGCTGCCAGGACAACTGAGGTCCTGCGCTGCTGATCCACAGAAATGGTCAGCAATATATTTATTATTTTTATGCAACTTCATTTTGGGGAAGTAGCGAAAATAATACTATTATCCGAAGACGTTCCCGATGCAATAGAAGGAGTAGAACGGACCCGGAAAATCTGTCCTGGAACCCGTTAGTCTCCCTCTTGGCACTGCACTGGGTTGGCGTGAGGTGGAAAAAGGGGGTGTGGCTCAACATTGAATATATGTGTAATGACTTTTTTATGGCCCTATAGGCAAACAAATATTTTATGACATGTTATTAAAATTTGGCAATGGCACCGCACCCCGCCCCCCCATTGATATTGGCATCGTCAGGTAGGACTGTGTGGCAGTGGCAGTGGCAGTGGCAGCGTCCAAGGACGTGTGGGTGTTATCTGGCAGCGAAAATGGGTAACGGTACTCGTGTGTGCAGTCCCAAAAAACTGAAGCCCAAGACATCTATAAACGGACCACATCCTTTCTTATTAGAAAGAAATTGCTTCATGTGACATCTGCCTTGGCGCTCTGACGAGCCAGCCAGTATCCTTTGCCCCCCACCCCACACACATCCCCCATTTCTTCAACCCAACCCACCACACATTGCCTTACGCTATATGCCCTTTCATCTCGCGTTGCATTTTTATGTCGGCAAAATTATGTTCTATAACATTTTTATTATGAATAACGGTTATAAAATTGCCCAGCAAAACAAAAGCAACAACAACAACACAAGCAACACAAGCAACACAAGCAACACAAGCAGCAACAACAACAACAACAACAACAAGCAGCAACAGTCGCAAGTCAAATAACCAAAGGACTGTTACACGGCGCATATGAGTATAAGAATGGTGGGTAGAGGGGGGTGGAGGGGGGCAGAGGGAGACTCAAGACTGAAACAAACAAAGAGGAATCTGGGTAAGGGGAGTTAAGGGGGGTAGGCACGAGTGTGGGCCACATAAAAAGCCAACACACGAAATGCAAATTGTAAATTACAAATTTGCAATAAAAATTTTTAATAGAATGAAACATTTTGCCTTTACGAGTTTGTCTTTCGGGTAAATTTATCAGCTTTTATGATAACAGAACGGGCGGAAAACAGAAAATACAACTGAGTGCGTGCTTCGAAGGAGTGGATGGGTGGTGGGATGAAGAGGGGAGGGGGATGAAGAGGGGGAAGGGGGTGGGCCAAATGGTGGGCCATTTTCTACGTCGTCATCATTTTCTCATATTGTTGTTGCGATTTCTCTTATTGTTGTTGCCATTGCTCTTATTATTATTATTGTTGTTGCTGTTGTTGCGGTTGTTGTTGCTGCTGTTGTTGTTGTTGCTGCTGTTGTTGTTGTCGTAACAGTTTTGCATTAACATTAACGTAATTCTTTTTTGCATTATCATAAATACATTTTACGCATATTACGAAAGGAGCCAAGGGCCAAGGGCCAAGTGCCAGAGCCTGGTTCATCTATGGGTCTACGGTGCGGATGGGTAACGACCAGAAGGTGATGGGAGATCGAAAGAGAGAGAGAGGGAGAGAAAGAGGGGTATGGGCACGGTTTAGAGTAGGAGTAGGTGTAAGGGTAGAAGCAAATGGGGGGCGTGTACGTTGTACGTTGATGAGGTTTATGTGGCAGTTCTCTTCGTGCGTTTTGCATCATCTGCGTATCAGTAGGAGCCCATCTGCTCATCTCCTCCACACCCTGCCGCATCTACACATCCTTGGTCCGCTCATCTGCTCATCTGCTCATCTGCTCATCGTCAAGTCAAGTGCCGAGGAGTTGTCCGGGCATTTGGCGGTTTTAGTGCCGATATTACGTCTATCATGTATCGTGCATAGACTTTTTATGAATCAACGACAATGGCCCCGTAATCAAACATGAAATACGACTCCTGCAGCACGCGGCATATTCATTTCGCCGCTCTCCTGGGATTGGAGTGGGGGAGGGGGAGGGGAAGGAAGGATTTGTATTGGACACAAGTGGGGGAATTGGGGAGGAAATCTCCAAATGGAAGAAGTAAAATGGCTATAACTGAACCTCTTCCCGATCCTTAGGTCTGTCTTAGGTTTAAGTTAGTCCTTTGAATGTTTGGTGTATTCCCCGTAGGGTTGCCAGGCCAACACATGCAGTACATCCTTTCGGACTGCAGTTAAAATTTAAATTAAATCTCGATTGATTTTTGCCAATCAATAATTAAAATACACATTTTATGGCTCAGCTTGGATCGCTTTTGGGTTTGAATGCGGATTCGACTAGGGTTGTCGAGTATTATAAAAATTATAAAAACTAAAAAACTATAAAAATTATATACATTATGTAAAATTCAAAAATTAATTTGTTTTAAGAAATTCCCAACAGAATTTTTTCTAAAAATGTTTTTTTTTAATTTTCATGAAATTTTTCTAAGCTTGACAGGTAAAGTGGAAATAAGTTCAGTAATAAAATAAAAATAAATAAGTAAAATAAAAAAAAATAAATAAAATTTAGTTAGAAAGCTAATAAGTAAATATAAAAAATAAACAATAAATTGAATTAATAAAATAAAAATAAATAAATACAACAAATAAATAATATAAAAATAAATAAATAAATAAAAATTTAAAACAAAGTAAATAAATAAATATAAAAAATAAATAATAAATTGAATGAATGAAAAAAAATATAAATAAGTAGAATATCAAAAAAAAAAAGAATATAAATAAATAAGTAAACTTTAATAACAAAGTATATAAATATATATAAAAAATAAATAATTAAGTAAATTAATAAAATATAAATATATATAAAAAATAAATAATTAAGTAAATTAATAAAATATAAATAAATTAATAAATAAAATTATATATAAGAATAAAATATAATAAGTAAATACAACAAATATATAAATAAATATAAAAACATGTTTAAAGCCCAATTAAAATTAAATATTATTATTAATAGGTTCGTCAAGATCTAGTATTATATGTTATTTGCACATTCCATAATATTAATATGTATATTTATTATATTATAATTTGTTTAATTCAAGAAACTAAAAAGTACCAAGACATAAAAAAAAATCAAAATGAGAAAATCCCTTATCATTTATAAAAATAATAATAATTAATGCGAATAAGTAAACCCCTCTCATACGCTTAATATGATAATCGCTTAATTAAATCGATATATTTAATTTATTTAGATTAAACTGTCATTAAAATCTGTCAAAAAAGGACATTATTTATTTTATGTCTTTAAACTAAAAAGAAGAGAAATTCAACTAGAGATTTAAATGAAAACTCAAGTATCTCTTCATACGCTATTTTTAATTAATATCGATACAACTATCGATAACAAACACATGCCCCAGTTCACAGTTTAGTTGGCCTCGGCAAACCCAAAACCAAACAATTTGATAGGCGCATTCACATATCGAGAGTTGCCCAGGCACCAACCACATTTGTCCCTCTATTCTATTCGCTGCGCCATGTGTGTGTGTGTGTGTGTGTGTGTGTGTGTGTGTGTGTGTGTGTGTACATGTGTGCCTGCGATGCAAGTCGTATTAGTTTGCAGCAGTTGCCCCGACTCTCTGAATTGGGCGTGCGCCAATCGCAGTTGCCAATGAGGACTTAGAAGCCCTTCCAAATCGTTGCATTCACATTCGGTTGCCACTTGCCACTTGCCGCTTGCCGCTTGCCGCTTGCCGCTTGCCACTTGCCACTTGCCACTTGCCACTTACCCTCTGGCTCCTACCACAGGCCAGCGCAGCCACCTGTACCCATCCACGGCTCCCCCCGTTTGCGAATGGGCAACGCATCCGTCGTCCTCGTTAACTCGAAGCCAGCGACTCGTCACTCGTCGCTCGTCGCTGCTTGACGCTCGTCGGTTTTTGCTAAGTTTGTGCTTTGGCTTTGCTTTTTAGAGGCAACAGCCAACTGCGCGGCTCTAATCAGGGTCAGGGGGTGGGGCCGAGGGCCGATGGCGGCGGGTAAAGGGAGCAGACGGGTGAATGGATGAATGGGTGAATGGGGCGGACGGTGGCGATGGGATGGAACTGAAAGTTTCGTTAGCCTTCGGTTAGCAAATCGTCCTTGCCTTCGTCCTTGCTCTCTCGCTTCCACTTGCGCCTTTAGCCATCGTCTATTCTATTCGCTCTATTCATACACGGACACAGCCACGCACACAGCCACAGCCATAGCCATAGCCATAGCCATAGCCATAGCTACACACACAGACACACAGACACGGACACAGACACAGACACGGATACGGACACGCACACGGACACGGATATAGTTGTTTTTGCTATTGCTACTGTAGCCATGTGTGCGTATGTTTCTGAAAGTTGGGATGTGTGTGTGTGTGTGTGCGGTCGTGTACTCTTCTGTCGGCCTGGGCTCTGCCATGTAGGGAGCGTCGTGTGACGACTTCGTGCCGCTAGTCGCGTGCTCGCTCACTCGCTTTAGCTTCGGTTCGGCTGTATAGCTGTATCTGTGTGTGTGTGTGCGTGCGTGCGCCAGTGTTTGTGTGCTTATGCCAGTATTTGTATGCATGCAGGCGTAGGCCCTCCTTTTGCGCTTATTTCTGGCCCGGCCCTTGGGTGCGCAACGTGAGGTGCGGGCGTGCGGGCGACATTGTCCTAGATTTGTTTAAATTATTTGCGATAGTGTGATTGGCTTTTGCCGGGCACGACGACGCCCCCCATCCCCTGCACACACACCCACGGCTGGCATGTGTATGTGCGTGCGTATGTGTATGCACGTATCTGTGTGTTTTAGCTGCTTTGGCCAACAGCCAATGGGAGCATTGCACATGTTTAGTCGCAATAGAGTTGAGTCCTGACCTAAATGCGTGTCGGTGTCGGTGTCGGTGTCGGTGTTGGTGTTGGTGTTGGCGTCGGTTCCGAATAGTGCAGACCGAATCTACGGGTTTGTGGTTGCTGCCTACAATACACACACACACGCACACACGCACACATATAGAGACAGGAGTGGCATGTGTGGGTGTATTTAGTTTTTGTGATAGGCTACCGACCGAGGGCTGAATTTGCATACGCTGCTCGTATGTGGGGGCGCTTAGAATTCTCTCAAATGGCATTGGACAGGCCGAACGTGTGTTGTCCTTTGGCTGCAATGCAACTAGGATAGGTGGAGGCCAGCCGATGATCGTGCCAATCCCGAACTACCAGCTCCCAGCGAATCGAAACCCAGATGGCTGCCTGCCAATTGCCAATCGTCGAACTTAATCACAAATAAATCTCTAATAAATGGAACTTAGTCCTTAATCCTTTATCCCCGCCAGCTACGTACTATTACATACAAGTAGCAAGCTTGGGGTTAAATAATAGACATTCGAATCTATCGATTATCGATATAAATCAAGGATTGCCCATCGAAGCTTCTGCTCATCTTAAGAAACATTTTTTAAGCCTTTTAATATCAAGGATTTCATTCGAGTTCTTAGCGAATTTTTAAGGATTGTTTGAGAGGCAAATAGGAAATTTGTTGAATTTGCTAAATGAACCGAAAAATACAATAACTGTAAATTTGGATATTATTATAAATATCCAATAAAACTATAAGTCTAAAGAAATAGATGAATAGATGGTTTGACACTTGAAGATTGAACAAAAAACAATAAATAAAAAATATAATAATTAAAATCACAAAAATAAAATTAAAAAATTTAAAAAAAAAATAAAATTTAAGAAATAAAAAATTATAAAAATAATAAATAAAATAAAAATAAAAATAAAAATATTAAATATTAAGAACTTGAACAAGAATTGAAGGACGATTGAAACACAAATTTCCAGCTTTACAGGCAACTTGCGAGGAAGTGCGACAGCACTTGCAAATTTGGAGAAATGTTTTTAGAACATTATCTAAATACATTTAGAACATAGTGTAAACAAATTTAAAACATTCTCTTAATATTTTTAAAAACATTCTTAGAAATTTAAAACAATTTCAGTAAAAATCTAGAATATTTTTTAAAAACAATCTTTAATTTTCCCCACAACATTTCTAGAACAGTTCCAAGTTACTAAATGCAAAATCCTAAAACAGTTTTAGAACATTTTTTAAAACATTTTTAGAACATTCCTAGAACAGATTTAAAACAATTTTAGAGATGCCCAAAACGTTATTTTTAAAATTTCTAAAATCTGAAGCTATGCCAAGAATAAAACATTGCCAGTTCTTAGAACAATTCTAGAACACTTCTAGAACAATTTTAGAACACATTTAGAACATTTATGAAACATATCTAAAATATTCCTAGAACATTTTAAATCTGATTCTTTTGCTATGATTTGATATGAAGACCAAATTTTATATAACGATTGCTGAGGTGGCGAGATGAGTTCCCAGTTAAAGCTTAATATTTATTTTTATACTGATTAAACTTTACTTAATTAATTATATATATTAAAAAATATATATTAAATTTCTGATTAACCAGGATATTAATAAGAATTTCATTGCTTTTAAAGACTTCAATGTTAACTGATACAAAATGAGGTTCAATTCTTGAACTTTACTTCTGTCCACTTGAGATGAGGTTCCAAGGATCCCGGGAGGCAGTAGTTTTGACTTGTGTTAAATTTTAAAATATTTAAGATATATATTTAATAAAACTTATTTAAAATTTATAATATAAAAAAAAAATTCATACAAAAATCTAAAGCTTGAAGAACTATCACATCGGATATTAAATAATATCGATTTTTCTATAAAGTCACAGACTGTTAAATTAAATATTCAAGCAATTAAATAATTATATTCTCATTAATTAATTACCTATATAAAAATTGATATTGATATTGATAAAATATGAAATATTTAAATTAATATCTAGTATTTACCCGCTTAAGGATAAAATTTAAAATCGAAATCACAAAATTTTATAAATACCAAAACTTTTGATTAATAAAAAAAATAAAATATTTAAAATTATTTTATTAATTTTAATATGAAAAATTAACAACAGCTTTAAAGTATTTTATTTTTAAAATTTTATTTCTTCACGCAGCAGGAGGATTTTATGAAGAAACAATTGAAATTAAAGGTAATTAAAAATAAAAAATATATCGAGAGCAAAGGCTTTGAAGCTGCCAAAGGATATTCGATAAATTTATCGAGCAGTCATCTATGGAAATCTCTTGTAAGTAAAACTCAGCACAAGTCAGTCTTTGCCGCTTAAGGAGAGAATCTAGCCCAAGTCCTTGTGAGGACTGCCTTTGATGAAAGACGTGCTGAGGGATTCCTTAAAGAGCAAAGTGAAAAACTGGATAGAGCACTTAAATGTATCCGTAACGAGCCTCGAGTAGCACTCGAGGTGCCCCCTCCCACCCCTGCCACCCCACCTTCAACTTTCCACTTTCCACATTCCGTAGCCCCCATCCTTCATCACCCATTCTTCATCACCCATCAGCCATCCCCCTTCCACAGACCACCCCATCGGGCCACCTCAGCGTTGAGCTGAGCACAAGGACTCGTCACATGTGTGTCGGGGCCACAATACAATGTTAAAGATGTGGAGAATAATGAGATGAGTAATGAAGTTGAGCTCTGAGGAAGTTTGAGACATTTTTGTGCAAGAAATGTGGCTAGCAAGGAGCAGGGCTGCAGGGGACCAGGGGAGGCGGGGAGGCGGGGGAGGCCAAGGAAGGAGCGGCTTTCAAATTAATTTCAAAATAATCATGAGTAGGAAACCAGCAAGTCGTGTGGGGGGGGGCGGGCACAAAGGGGTATTTCTCTACTCTCATTTCAGCAGAGGGCGGGGCTGTACTGTATACAGAGTGGGGGAGGAAATGGGGTATATGTTGGCCTGTGGGCCGGAAAGGAACGCCAGCATTTGCGCTTTTAATTTTTCACAAAAACAATTTTTTCTAGACAAAAAAAAAATAAAGGCAAAACGCAACTTTCTCCCGGAGGAAATGTCGAAACTGGAAGTTGAAGTGAAGAGTGTGTGAGTGTGTGAGTGTGTGAGTGTGTGAGTGTGTGAGTGTGTGAATGTGTGTGTGCGTATGTGCGAGTGTGTGAACATATATCTGGTTGTCTTAAGATGGAAATGGTACTGGGTTAAATTAGCTGCCTGCGAGTTGAAAATGGCAGCGCATTTACGATGCGATTAATGTTTCCAAGGCGATGCTTCTTGGGCGCGATCTTTCTTGACATTCGAAACCGAAGTTTGGCTCCAGCTCCAGCTCACCAGGCTCACCACTCGTCATCCTCATAGCTCAGCGTACATGTAATGAAATATGCCTTAGACGTGGATGGCAAGGAGCTGCCAGCCTTTTATCCTTCCACCCATTTGAAGCCACAGGCAACAGCATCAACGCCTCAAGTTCCCTTTGGTCTCTATCTGTACAAGTTTTTTGGTTTCCCTTCAAGAAGCGAATCTGACCGCACTTTGAATACCCTACATTAAAAAGGAATAAAGGAAGCAGCTATCCTGCCAAGCAGTAGGCTGCTGGAGAGAGGCATAGGCAATGCCTCGAAAGGATTGCCGGAGATTCGTGAAGAAAGAAGTCTCGAATATTTCCGGAAATAGTAGACAGGATACTCATCTTCCTCCTATGCCGCCCTCTAACTGCAGCTTACAGTAATATCCTGTACCAGAGACAAGGATTCAGGGTGCTCCCCCCAAAATGATCTCCTGCCCAGGGACTTCAACAAGCGCCAAGCTGACGACTGACAAATGGTTAGCAGCCCCCGAAAGGTTTAGCTTGAGAAACATATGAGCTGCAGGATGTGATCCAACGTATCCTTAGAGTCGCAAAGGTCTCGAGCTCACGTCTTTGAGACGTTCATCTTTATGTTCATCATAAATGACTGAAACGCCTACATTTTTTTTTGGGGGTAGAGCAAAACAACCATGTGAAAAGTTTCTTAAAAATTCTTTTTGTGTGTGCTTACCCACAGATACGCACACACACACACACCCATACTTGCATGCGTGTGTGTGTGTGTGTGCTTGTAGGTACAGCTACTAATTTTGCATAATGTGCACAGCAACATTTGCGGTTTTAATTCTTCGACGCTGTCCTTGGGCTCAACTCCTGCCCCAAGCCCCATGCCCCATGCTCCATGCCTCATACCCCATGGTTCCGACAGTTGGAAACGATTTGTGGGTTGGGGATGGATGCGGTTGGGTGTGGTATATGGTTCAAGGGGTGAGTGTTTTCGGATCAAAGGAGTGGGACAGACAACTTGCGTGTCCTTTGACGGGGGCAACCAAGCACTTCGAGCAGTTCGAGCAGAAAAAGAATAAGAAAAACTTTTGCCTTGGCTTCCATGTTAAATTAGTGTGTGTTGGAGAGTGTATGAGAGTGTGTGTGAGTGTGTGTGAGCGTGTGTGAGTGTGTGTGAGTGTGTGTGAGTATGTGTGTGAGAGTATGTGTTAGTGTGTGTACTAATATGAGGATGAGCATATGAACAAAAGCTGCACAATTCAATCACTCCTTCAACTATTAACAAAAATTGCTCATACGCCACGTTGCGCCCTGGCAGGAAAATCGGATGGATTTGCAGGCAAATGGAAAATTGATCAGGGCTTGTAAAAACTGAAAAATTCATTTTATTGAAAATTTAGAAAACAATTTCCCTTTTAGAAAATTCCCTCCAACTCCGAAATTATTTCCGAACTCCGAACTCCGAACTCCGAAATTGGCAGCAGAATCAAAGAAAAAAACTTAAGACGTCGTGGAGTAGTTTCCCATATGGAGACTTGACCCGAAACCGAAAGCATGCCTGTGTGTGTGGATGTATATGTGTATATGGATTCATATATATGTGTGTGTGGGTGTGTTTGGGTGTATGGGTGTGGTACACCCTAACCAAAAACTAAATGAAATGAAATTTCCAGCAAAGAAATTTAAAACAATTCTGCGGTTCTGAAGCAACCAAGAAAATTTGAAAGGCAAAAAGGAAACCCCTCCCCCTCCCCCTCCCCATCACTCCCCTCCCCACTCCTCAACCCACTCTATGGACATGGCTTGGGTTCCTGTTCCCGTTGTCAAGACGGTTTAACGTGCATATGAGTGTGTGTATATATATGAGTATGAGTGTGGATGTGGATGTGTGTGTGTGTGTGTGTGTGGGTGTGTGTGTATTGCCGCGAGGCAAATTAAAAATTTTGTTTCTCGACTTTTTCAACATATTCTCTTTTTGCTTATGTTGGCGTTCTTTGCAACTTTTTGCACGCGTTTCCCACTCCCATCCTAACCCCACACCCACACCCACACCCTTCTACCCCTTCCCCTTTCACTCATCACTCTCCTCTTTCCCCTCTCCCCCCTTTCTCCCCTATTCTGCTTTCCTCAATCCGCCATCCGTCGTCTTACTTCGTCTTCTGTTCGTCAGCGTGTGTGCTCATTTTTTCGGCTTTCACAGCGGCAATTGTTGTTCTTTTTCTTCTTCTTCTTCTTCTTCTCCTTCTTATTTTCCTCCTTCCTCTACTTCATTCTTCGCTCTGCATCTCCGCTTCTTCTGGTAGTTGTTGTTGGTCGGCGCAATGGAAAACTTTCTAATAATGTTGTACACAATTTAAATAGAATTTGCTGCGTTGGTGTGCCACCCCTCCACCCCCTCCACCCACTCTCCCTTCTTCCTTTTTTTCCACCTTCCCACTTTCCTTTTTTGTTATCCTCCATACTACATCCCTTCCTCCACCCTATCCACCATTTGCCGCATACTTCCATACGGCGTAAAATACTTACGCAAGTGCCGCACACACACACAATCAGTTTACTTATATAAACGCGTATCCTTGAAGTGTATTTTTGTGTGTGCGCGTGTGTGTGTGTGGTTATGTGTAGGCGTGTGGATATGAACACGCGGTTTCTCATTATGCTAACGAAGTAAAAACTTTACAAGCACATATGAGTGCAGAAAGCCGATACACACACAGGCTGACAGACACACGCACGCACACTCACACACACACACACACACACACACACACACACACACATTAATGAAAGAAAGAAGGTAAGAAAAAGGACGCAACAGCCCAAAAGCCCAACAACTACCAAGCAAATGCGCAAAAACTGCAAGAAGTGAAATAAAAATAAAATAAAATAAAATATGTTGAATATTATGCGAAACAAGGCAGGATGCAGCGCCATCTCTGGCAGCCACACCCACTGCCCCGCCGCTCCATCAACTTCCTTTCCTCTTTGCCTTTCTTAACGCTAACTAAGCCACGCATCGTCCCGACCGCCCCTCAACTTGTCCCCCCTCCTCTCCCTTGCCAGCCAGTGCCTTTTCTTCCTGCTGAGCCTCCTCCGAGTTGCTAACAAGCTTAGTTCTGCTTCTGGAACTTGCTCATTTTGGTCACACACACACACACACACACACACACACACACACACACACACACACACACACACACACACCTGAAATACCTGACACTTCAGATTCGTATCACAGTCACAGTTACCTCAACCCTAAAAAGGATACGCAACTCAACACATTGCATCGAGAATTAAACCAAAAATATCTCAAAACTCAAGTGTGCCCCAAAAAAATAATATATTTAAATAAATAAAATAAATTAATTAAAATTACAATTAATATTTAATAATTAAATTGATCTTCCTTAAAATATACAAAAAGTCATCAAATTTCCCTCTTCCAACCTTCGATCCTTTAATCACTTCTCTCCTTCACCTTTTATAATCAATTATTACTTCCCTTTCCAAGTATCATTTCTAGGGTGAGCCTCTCACTCCATCCTGTACATCAGTTCATCGCACACCCTACCCTACCCAAGGAAAAAAATTAAACACACATCGAACTCTCTAATTATTCCCTCTATCCTTGACGGCCTAACCCTTCAGGCAACACCCTTCAATCAGCACCCTGCACTGATTTGATGTGGTCTCTTCTCTGAGAGAGAAGCATCCACTAGGATCCTGTAAACAGTGAATCCTGTAAAAAGTGTATTCTATAAAATCGAATCCTATAAATATCCTTAACCTCATTATTCAGATTATGAGTTACGATCTTTCATTTCAAGTTTTATATCGCTTTAAAGGGCAATAAGTATCCTTACACCAACACAAAGGTTTCTCCACAGTAAAGAGCAGTACAAATTCCTACACTTTGGTATATCGTATATTGTAAATCGTAAATCGTACATCGTATATCGTATATCGTCTAACGTCTAACGTATAATGTACAATGTGTAATGATTGAAGAATGCATGAATTAATTACTTATATTGTATATCGTATATTGTATGTTGTATTTCGTATTTCGTATATCGCATAGCGTATATTTTATATCGTAGAAATTCTAATATCTAACGTATAACGTATAATGTGTAACGTTTAATAAATGAATGAATAAATAACTTACATTGTATATCGTATATTCTATGTTGTTTATTGTATGTCATATATCGTATATCGTATATCGTAGAAATTCTAATGTCTAACGTATAACGTATAATGTGTAACGATTGAAGAATGCATGAATGAATAACTTATATTGTATATCGTATATTCTTTGATGTTTATTGTATGTCGTATATCGTATATCGTATGTCAATACTTTCTTCATACGCTTCATAGTCATTTAGCTAATTTGTAATTACTACACACTATCCCCTCTATATTTAAAATATATCAAGATTTATATATAATAATTTATAGGATATATAAATATCCTTTATGAACTGAAGTCCATTGATTGGATGATATTAGAGGAACGATATTGGAAAATACTTAAAAATAATACTTTATATATAACATAAAATAATAAAATAAAATAAATACAAGTCTTGAGGATATCAAGAAAAGTATAAAAGGAATAATTTCAAGAAGGACTTACACTTAAGAAGGATCCCCCGATACCTCAAGGAGCTGCAAAGATGTTAGAGGCTTGTTATTATAGACAATAGAACTTATGATTGTTTCGTGCTGCTGGAGATGGCGGATGAGGAAGGGGGAAGTGGGAAGTGGGAAGGGGGAAGGAGGAAGTCGGGTAACAATTGTGGAAATTGCATTTGGGGGCGGGGTAGGAAAGTGATGAAGCACCTCGCATGCAAGTCCTGAGAACAATAAATTTCAATTCAATTACGAAATGAACAATAAGAATCGCGCATATGAATAAAAATAATAAAAAGTGAGTAAATTGCAAAAGGGAATGGGATTCGAATAGAAGAAGATTGTGGATTGCGTGAGCAAGACAAGCGATAGTATCGAATGGCAGAGAACAAATTAACAAACTATCGAAAATAATCGTAAAACTAAAGTAAAAATTAAAAATTTGAAATTAAAAGAATTTTTGTACTTTTAAAAACTATCGTATGGACTTTGCTTTCAACTAGCGATAGTCCTGTACTGTAGCGATAGATAGTACTGTTTGCATGAGGACCTCCAACGTGCCACTCACTCACGCTCGCGCTTGGGAAGGACAAGAAGGACAACAATGAAAGTATCGCTCATATTGTGCACGTTTCTAGAGGCAACGACAATCAACAATTTAGACACCGGCGAGGGATGAGGATTGTCGGTCCTTAATTGTCATATTTGTCAGATGCATTACGTTGGCTAAGAATAGGATTCCCTGATGACAGGATAAGACTACATTATTCCATTACTGCCGACTCCTTCACAATGGCGGCCACAAAATGTTGCGTATACGCAATGCGGCACCTCAGGCGGCAATAGACGAACGCAGCCGCCAACACCGAACACCGAACACCGAACACTGAGCATTGAACGCCCACAACCCACAACCGACCCTCCCCCCCCCAATCCCTTCAAGTTGGTTAGCTAATCAATTGGCAGGCAATGGCAACTGAAAGCCTTCAAAAGCAGCCAGGATTTGGGGTCAAGTGTGCTAGTTCAAGGCCACTCACGGCACATCCAAAGGACAACGGAAAAAGCAGAGACAAATCTGAGCAGAGGCGATTACCAACTTGTCAGACATTTTCAAAAAAATATATGTATAAAAATATCCTTGGAACATCCCTGGTCAGACATTACTTAACGCAAACACAGCCCATGATACGTCAGCCTCCTGTCTGCCTCCTGCCACAGCGCCACTTGCCACTTGCCACTTGCCACTTGCCTTGTCTTAGTTGGCCCCTCAAGTGTCGGTGATAGATTTTGACACGGTTACCGGAATCGCAACTTCTTCAAATATCGACCTGTTGACTGCAAAGTGGAAGTCGAAGTCGAAGTCGAAGTCAAAGACAACGCCAACGCCAGCGTCGACGTCGACGCCGACGTCGGCTTCGATTTCGTATGTCTGCTGCCAGGCGACTGGCGTTTTCATTGTGTTCCTTTGAATTTATCGATTCGATGAAAATATGTCAGTCGCTGACGTTGAAGTGGCATTTCTTCAGACAATGCGGCGACTTTCGTTCAGCTTCACTCCGAGTATCCTTAAAGTGTGGCCAGGTCATCAAGGACGAAGCTCGAGACTGGAGACTCCTTTCAGGCTGGATGAAATTATTGAATGAATGAAAAACCACAAAAGGGACACTCAATCTCCAAAATGTAATATAAAAGCGTAATTATCGATTAATCCCTTTTATCGATAAATGCAATATGGAACGTAGTTTAAATAACGGAAAAAAATATGTAATTTCTGCAGGAGTTGTACTCAGATTTGTCCTTAAGACTGAAGTGGAAAAATGAGGAGTTAATTATTTTTTATTTTTCATTTATTTACTAAGAGTTTCGTTAAGTTTTTAATTTAAAAAAAATATATTTAATTTAATGATATGAAAAATGGTTATCCTGTGGTTTTTCCCGTTTTGCTTATTTTCAATTCTTGCCATGAATTAAAGACTCAAAAGTCGGAAGGATAACCACACCTTTTAACCAGGGAGCATTTTTTTATGTAAAATCCTTGGATGCCTCTACCGCAGCAGAAAAAGAAGAGGGCAGATAGAGAGAAAATAGAAAAGAAATGAAGAAAATGCAGAAGCAGAAGCTGAAGAAGAAGAGAAAGTGGAAGTGGTAAAGGTAGAGAAAGGAGTGGGGGAGGGGAAGGGGGTGAAAAGCCGCGTTAAGTTGCCTTTATGAGGATTTTGGACTGCGACACTTTTAGAATCCGAAATGACCCCAAAGAGTGACGGACTAACGGAGGCCACAAAATGAGGATGCAGTCCTCAGTGGACATGAAGTGCGACTCGCGCGCTTGTATAAACCTGGCAATTAGCCATTAACAGAAAAACTTGACTGCAGTTTGCAAACAAACAAGACCAGAGACGGGCCAGGGAATGGAAAGGGGAATGGAAAGGGGAATGGGAGTGGGAAAGGAAACGGGCACAGGATAACGACGGAGATGGACTCCAATATGAGGGAGCGGGCAACAAGCAGAAGTTGGCTGGTTGGATGGTTGGGCTGCCCATCAAGGCGAATGACTTGTATATTGGAGCACTTGGGAAGGATGCGAAGGATGTTGGAGAATGGAGAATGGAGAATGGAGCATGGAGGACGCAGGACGAATGCGATGCTTGACCAGCCTAAGAGCAGACAAATGCGGCGCAATTTGCGGCACTGTGACAACACATACAGCATAAAAATTGTGTGGCCCCTCAGCCACGGTGCAACGTGGAGCGTTGAATGTTGTACGTTGAACGTTCAACATTCAGTGTTGAACATGCAACGTTGCCCCCAACACACCGCACCGCGTAAGTCAAACAACGCAACGAAATGAATTATAAAATAACATGCCAACAAAACCAACAACGGCTACGGGTCCAGTGCCTATCGCCCCCTGCCCCCTCACCCCTGCCACCCCCACCCAACAAGCGAACAGAAGGGGACCAACGAACTTGGAACCAGAATCCGGACACCTAGGCTAGCATAGCGGGAGCAGCTGGGGCTGCAGCTGAGGGGTGCAGCTGAGGGGTGCAGTTGGGAGTGCAGTTGGGGGTGTGCAGCTGAGGGGATGCAGATCAGGATGCGGCTGCAAGTTCGAGCACGGGTGCGGATACCATCAGGGGGTCCATCAGGGGGGCGTGGGCAGGGATCCACGGATGGACTCGGCTACCTTGCGCTACATGAAATTTTTATTTTATTTAAATGTAATTATCTGCTTGAATAAAAAAATGCTCATCATGATGAGCAGCGGCTACGTTAGCGAGCGGCAGCAGAGAGAGAAAAAAAAAAAAGAAAATAAAGAAGAAAAAAAACGTCGAAATAAAATAAAAAAAATAAATAAATAAAAAACAACAACAACAAAAAGGAAGAAAACGAACAGCAAATACATATGCAGAAAAAATAGGAAGAAGAAGAACGAGTCCATGTGCATAAAGTAAAACAACCTGTGCATGTACACACATACACACATACACACACCCGCACCCACACCCACACCCACACCCATTCACACACGCAATGCATACACATCAACGAAAAAATCCATTAAAATTGTGCAGGAAATTCGACCAAAAAAAAAAAAATAGAAAAGTAAAAAAAGTTGAAAAAAAAGCCAAAAAACGAAAATCGCCACCACAAAATGAAAACAAAAAAAAAAAAAAGGTAAAAAAAAAGGATTGAAAAAAGAGTAAGGAAGGTAACGCACCAACACGTCCAGGCCTACTCCTTCCCCATGCTGATAAGCCAACGACCGCCCACCACCCACTGATATCAACAACAACAACAACAACGGCCACAGCGTCAAGAACAGCTCTGCAAAAGCACATACAAAAGAGCAGATGCAAAGGATAACGATGAGCCAGGAGCAGCAGCCGCAGCGCCAGCACCAGCACCAGCGCCAGCAGTCGAGGAGCAGCAACAGCAACAGCCGAGGTCGCGGGAACGGATGCGGATGCGGAAGCTGAAGCTGAAGCAGGACCAGGAGCAGGAGCAGGAGCAGGAGCAGAAGCAGCAGCAGGAGCAGGAGCAGGAGCAACAACAATTGCCTGCATCAGGACCAGTGCAGCAACAGGAGCTGCCCAAGAGCGGGCGTGGCCTTTTTTTTGCTCATTTGCAACGCACTTTGGACTATTTCGGCCTCTGCTCTGCTCTGCTCTGCTTTGCTCTGCTCTGCTCTGTTTTGCTCCGGCTGCGCATTCTCCGTCGACGCTGGATGCAGTTTTCGGCTTTCGATTTCGGGCCTATGCCGCCTATCGGCTCTGGCCGTCGCTTGATTATGCACATGCCACCAATGATGTGTTGCCTTTTTTCATTTGTTTTTCGACAGTTCAACCCCAAGCCCCATACACCCAGTACGCACACACACACACACGCATACAAGCATTACCACCCCGCATGTGTGTATGTGTGTGCGTGTGTGTGTGCACATGTATATACATTTGCATGTACTTATTCCTATGTATTGCCATTACCATTTCATTTCTTCTTTTTGACTTCCAAAAATAAAAAACACAAAAACAAAAATTCAACCAACCCAAAAGAGAAACGAAAATAAAAGAAAAAAAAATAAAAAATAAAAAATAAAAAAGGAAAAGCAAAATTGTCAAAATAATATAACGCAGAGCCCGCATTACTCGCGCGCCTGCACTCCATCTCCTTCAATACTTTAGCCACCCATCACCAACCTGCACCACCCAACCACCCACCCACCCAACCAACTAGCACCTCTCCTATAGGCCTATTAAAGCATAAGCACCCGAGGGACAGCAATTTATGGGAAACAATTCAACAATTTTCCGCATTTCCGGCTTTTCTTTAAGAAAAATCCCCAACACATTGTGCATATTTTTACATGCAATAAAAATATCAATGCTTCAAATATTAAAAATAATATTATTTGTTAAATAATAAAATATATGCATTGCTTCCTATTAAGCAAAAAAAAATTACCGTATCAGGAAGGTAGAACAAGTATTTCAGGTATTATCCCAGTCCCTATCGATCTTAGTATTTTTTTGGAATAATTAATGCCAATTAACTAACAAATGCCTTAAATGTCAACCAAAAAATATGACGACAAAAATAAAATAAAATATAAAATTAATAATTAATATTATTTTTTTTTTAAGCTTAGAAAAACTTAAATATTTTGAAATAAACATTCCCTCACAGAGGATCACTCAGATCTGATCTAAGCATCGATTATTATGTTTTATTCGCAGTATTTTTAACGTTCTTAAGTGTGGTCACACTTTTTCAAGTCCCACACATTTTGCGTTTAAAATCGTCCAAATATTATTTACCAAAAGGGAGTGAAGATAAAAGAGAAACCGACATAGCGCTACCTTCATGGATCACTTCTGTCTAAATTTGTACTTTATATGGCCTGCAGTGCCCCAAAGCGTTGCAAGAGACATGCCACAAGGCCAAACGAAATGAGGCTGACAAAAATGTGTGAAACGTTTGCCAGCTTCGACTTGCTGCAAGCGATTTGAGGACTTCACACGTTTCTGTTTGTTTCTTTTGTTATTTTGTTGTTTCTTTTCTTGTTTTTCTTGCTGTTCTTGTTGCTTTTGTTATTGTTGTTGTTGTTGCTGCTGTTGTTGCACCACTCGTTGCATTTGCTCACTCGTGCCTCGTGCCTTTGCAACCGTTGGTAGATATCCGGGAATGGGATGAGGACTTGGATGCGAATGCGAATTGCGAGTGTCGAGCAGCAAATGCGGATACGGATGTGAACAATAATGGTTTGAAAAGGGGATGGATGGGGGGCAGGTAGGGAGCTGCCAAGTTGTTTTGTGGCACAAGTTTGGGCTGTTGCAAGCAACGCTTGTTGTCATCGTAATTAAAATCATGTTAGAATGCTTTGTGAGCGTCGCATTGCAATTGCTGCACTTCCGCGGGCTTTGTTGGCTGTGGGTTATGGATGTACAAGTGTATGTGTATTTTTTGTTCTCCTTTATAATACTCTTTTGCCAAAAAGTACTTTGCTTAAATCATCAAGTAAGTCACGCAACAAAAAAAGTATATGAAATATGTAGTATGTCTTTATTTATGTTTTCTTACAGCTTTTTTACATGAAGTGCCTTGCGTACTACTTTTAAAGCTGTTAATTCAAAGGCTAGAAAGAGATAGCTATATGTGTAAAATTGAGATGGCAGTTGCCAATTGGGATGGGCGGGCAGAGGAATGATCGCACGAAAATATCGCTATGTAAGCGCCAAAGTTTCGTAGCAAGCAGCAAATAAATGAAATCAACTTTTGTAGAAAAAAGCTTATAGTAAATAATAAATTAAAATTGGGGAATAAATAAATTGAAAAATAACTTGATTTTAAATTTAAATAAAATTAACAAAAAATGCATTTTAATTTAATTTTAAAGAAAGTAAGCGCATATGTTATTTGGCATTTATCTAAAAATAACTCTTTCCTTCTGCTTGCTTTTTTTTATTTATTATGTTTTTGCAGTTGACAGACGACAAGCTCAAAGACACACTTCCAAGCACACACATACACATACACACACACACATCCGCACAGTCAGTCAGTCATACATTCAAATGATTTTAAATTCGGGTACAGGCAAAGTCAGTCAGTCCTATGTATTAATATTTTTTTGTTTCTTTGCTCAGTTTTATATATTAAAAAACATCTGCCGCAGCTACAGCTGCAACAAGAACAACAACAACAGCAGTAATAACAGTAAATTGTGTCTTTGATTTTAGTCGAGTGCTTTCATCTTCGTGCAACGCCAGCTTTGAGATACTTTTGTACCAGACTGCAGCCTGCAGCTGCCCAAAATAATTAAAACAGCAAATTTACAATTTACCCCCCAAAACCCTGAGGCAACTTTCAGATCTAATATCAATAAAAATTGCAACTAATATTATTATTTTTTACATGTTCAAAGCAGAATACAAGCTCAATATAAAGTGAAGTAAAAAAAAAATATAAAATAAAAAATAAAATAATCACAGTCTGAATTGCAGTTAAAAACATATTAAAATTAGTGAATTAATTCTCTAAGAAAATAAATTAGGATTTTAAAAAATGATTTTTCTTACTTTAATTTTATATAAAATCTTGAAAATGTTAAAATTCAATGCTGCACGCATTAAGCGTGAATATTTTAAAAATATATTTATAAATAAAATTTCTTTAATTGCAGCCCAAAAAAAAAAATGATAAATTCGAATTAAATATGTAAATTAAGCATTATAAACCATATAAAGTCACGTATTATTTGGAATTTTATTAAAAAAAAAAGCTACTTCATCTGGAACTATTTCTATAAATGAATTAATTATTTTAATATTTCTTTTTTTTTTTAAGGCAAATGTATCAACTGATTTTCCTTTAAATTGTCGAGTCTTAAATGTTTTATTGTTTGACATAAAAAAAATAAGGAAAACAAAACTTTTTTTTTATTTATAGTCAATTGGTTTTTAGGTAAATAAAATGAATGTCTGATTGAAGTATTCATAAATTTAGTAATCAAAATATGTAGAAAAAAAATAAAATAAAATTTTTCTTAAAGGAAGAAACACTGTTTATCACAATTGTAAATATATTAATTAATTAATTGAGAAATGGCAATAATAAAATTTCACCCTGGTCCAGAAAAAAGCAGGCAACTTAAAAAAAACATTTCCCCACCTAAAACCCATTTCTTTGAATTCAAAATATTTTCTATCATATTTTAAAAAATTTCTCTTAATAAGCCTAATTTTTTTAAAAACAAAGGCATAACTTTTATATATTTATATAGCTAAAGAAACAAAAAAAATAAATAATGTAAGAAAAATGTAAAGCAGTTTGTGGCTCAAAAAAAAAGATTAAAAATAAAAAAAAATAAGAGAAAAAGAAATCAAATTTTAAAATAAAAACAGATAAAAAAGATTTTAAAAAATCGTGAACTAAATTTTTAGCAACATTTAGTGATCAGTTATATTTTTAGGAAAGAAAAGAAAAAGCTTATCAAATTTAAAAATAATATTTTTAATAATATAAAAAAACCATTTATTTTAACATATAAAAAAAAAAATAAATAAAAAAAGAAAATAAAAAAAGCAAATGACAAAAAAAGCCAATAATAAAAAAATAAAAAAGAAACAAATATAAAAATATAAAAATATAAAAATAAGAAATTAATTTATTATAATTAATAAATATATAATTGATAATTAAAAAAAATAAAACAAAAAATAAAATTGAATTAATAATAAATATGTAAATTATGAATATAAACTTAACAAATATGAAATATGAAATAAAAATAATAATTGTATAAGAAATAAATGTATAAAAAATAAATGTATAAAAAATAAATGCATCAAAAATAAATAAGAAAATAAATAAGAAAACTAAATAGGAAGATAAATAAGAAAAAAAAAAAAACAATATCCTTTGCAAAACTCAAAAAGTTGATTTAAATTATTATAATTTATAGTTTTACTTCATTAATTTTGAAGCTTAATTCGAAAATTAAACATTTAAGTGGCCTGCCACGAATAAATGAAAAAATTATTAAATAAACAAAAAAAAATATACTTTTATCCATCAAAAGTGTCAGTTTATTCCTTTAAAAGGACGATGCGAGTTTTTCCCTGGATAAAAAGCTACGTTCGTACAACAATATCAAATATCTAGAAAAAAAAATGAGTGTGTAAGGATCCAGAGCACACACAGGTAGCTACACACATACAGACACACATACAGATACACGTACAGACACATATACAGACATACATAGAGACACATATACAGATACACAAGCAGACACATATACATGCATATACATATACATAGAGACACACATATATATACACACACATACACACATACAGACACACACACATACACACATACAGACACACACGCATAAATTTAATGTATCTCTTCCAGAGGCTGTCACATTTATAGTAATTAATACATGTGCATGTGTGCACGTATGCCTAAGTGTGTGTGTGCTTGTGTGGTGTGTGTGAGTTTATCAGTCACCTCGCAAGCTAAGTAAAGTTGCCGTGCCTGGGAGCCTGGGAGCCTGGGTACCTGGGTACTTGGGTGCCTGACCATTAGGAAGTCCTAAAAGGGATGTACCTGAAAAAACTTTTACATTCAAATTCCGAACAATTGCCGCTATTCACCTTATCTAAAACATTCCGCCGCAGAGCGAAAAGGTGGACAACGGCGATGGGGGGTGAGGGGAATGTGGCGGGTGCCACACCTTTTGGCTGGGCCACCAAACAAAATCGGTAGCAATACAATGAATAAAAAAATAAAAAATAAAATATAAAAAAAACGCAGAAAAATTAAAATGAAAATCCTTTCGGCTCTAGCAGGGGACTGGACTGGATGGACGGACGGGGGGAGCGGGAGGAGTTGGAGGGGTTGGGTTAATAGGATGCTGAGCTGAAATGGGAGGTACACACCGCGCCTTTTAAAATTCTGTTTTTCTGGTTTTTCTGGTTTTTTAAATATTTTTTTTTTTTGTTTTTTTGGTTTTTGTTTTTGGCGTTTTTTATTTAATGCGCGCATTTCACACATTTCACATGTCGTCGGCGCAGGGAGCGCCACGTCAGCAGCGCCAAGGGGGGACGGCAAAGGCGGTGGGGGCGGTGGTCAAAGTTTTTATCGATTTGCTGCATAATATAGAAGCTGGTAGCGGCAGGAGGAGGTGTGTGCGTGTGTGTGTGTGTGTGTGTGTGTGTGTGGCTGTGAAAACGAGCACACACAAAATATGCCTAGAGCCCATGTCAATGGTGTGTTTGGTCCTGTGGGTGGGCGGATGATTGGTTGGGCGGTCAGCTAAAACTGAGCCCAACACAAAAAAAGACAACGAAAAAAGGAGTTAAACCCAAAACCCAAGTGATTAATTCAACATATTCATATGTGCGTGACGGCCAGCCGTGCCTCCCCCAACTCCACTCCACTCCCACCCCACACACACGCACACGCACACACACACACACACACACACACACTTTTCAACAAAGGCAAGCATCACCCATCGCCATCCCCGCCGCCTCAATGTAATGAGCAAATTTTCAAGCCAAAAACAAAAAAAGTCCAAAAAGTCCAAAGCGTCCAAAAAGTCCAAAGCGCCCAAAGAGCTTGTCATCCAGCGGTATGAGGCGACGCTTGCTACTAAGACCCACCTCCCCCTCTGCTACCCTGCCCCCACACTCAGGGCGATTCCCCTGCTGCTGCCCCCATCATGCTGATTCGACAGTGGATTGTGGTGCGCTGGTCAGTGAAATATGAGCCACCGAGTCGCTGTATCCGCTGTCACAGCCGCAGCCACAGTCGAGGCCTTCGTTGCGGTCGCTGCCGCTGCCGCTGTCGCTGCTGCTGCCACTGCTGCTGGCGTCGCTGTCACTGTCTCTGCCGACCGCAGCTACTTTCTAATTAAGGATGTTTAGTTAGCGCGTAGATGGCGCTACACACGCGGAAGACAAGGAAGGATGTTGGCTGGGCAAGGGGTGGGGCATGGTGTGCCAGAAGGGGGGGTGGTGGGTGGCGGATGCGGGAGCTTGGAGACTTTAGGCTGGTCAGCGGCACAAACATGTCAGAAACAGACCCGCGTAACGCCCATTGGGGCGCCGTGCTTGTTGTGCGCAAGGTGTGAGTTATAGAGCAGGGTGCAGAAGGCAGGGGTAGGGGGAAGGGGGAAGGGGGGGGGGGGTGGTGGTAATGGGTAATGGGGTACAGCGGAAGTGCACACGCATGTCTAAAATATCTAAATCTCCGTCCGCGTTATCTCAATATGCAAACAGGGAGGTCGTCCATATACAACATGTATATAGAGGAACGCAGTGTGCGTGTGCGTGTGTATATGGGTGGGTGTAGGAATTGTATGTGTGTGAACCCTTTTTGTTTTGACGTTTTGCTGAAAATGATGTTGGCAAAAAAGTTTCTAATGAAAACTCCCCGAAAAAAAAGGAGACACACGCACACACACACACACACACACACACACACACACACACACACACACACACACACACACGCACAGACGACCCACTAATACACCCGCACTCAGGACCAAAAACAATGAACGAAAAATGAAAAGAACGGAAAATACATATTGCAGTGGGTCCGCTTAGGGGGAGGGGAAAATTGACCCCACCCCGCCACGGGTCGAGCTCCAAGTTCGCATCCTGGTCGAGGCCCAGCAAGGATCTAACTACCCGAAGCTCATTACGTAACATGAGTTGCTATTAACTGTGCGTACACTGAGCCACATAAGTCTATGCCCATCCAGCAAGGACAACCGAAAGAAAACTCAACTCGAAGCTATCGAAAAAAAAGTAATCGAATAGTAAAATAATCGAAGTTGCAGCATCCAAAGATCAAATGTCTCATCATCATCTTCTTCTTCTTCCTTTTTTAACAAAAGAAAATTTGGATTTACATCAAAAAATCGCCCCAAAAATGTTATTTGAAAAGGCTAAAGGATATCGAAGCAATCGAAAATATAATCGAAACTGTTCTCAGTTGATAAGGAGTCAAAAAGATTGTCCTCTAAAATATAACTAATTTATTTATTGTTGTAGATGATTTTAGAAGGACTCCCAGTATATGATTAAAAAAGGGACACGATAAAAAATAGATAAATAGATGAATAGATAAATAAATAAATAGATAAATAGATGAATAGATGAATAGATGAATAGATGAATAGATGAATAGATGAATAGATAAATAAATAGATAAATAGCTAAAAAAAAGATCTGGGATTAATTCGAAGGGAAGGAGGATACTTCCTCTTAACAGGCATATAAATATTAAATGTATTTAAATGTTTTTAATTAAAATTCCTTAAAAATTTGAATAAAGTAGTTTTTCACAGAATTTAAAAATAAAAATAAAATAAAAATTTTAATTTAATAAAAAAAATATACAAAATAATAGAAAAATGTATAAAATAAAAAATATGTATAAAATATATAAAAAATATACAAAAAAATATAAAAAATATAAAAAAAAATATATAAAAAAATATACAAAATATATAAAAAATATATAAAAACTATATAAAAAATAAAAAAGAAAAATATATAAAAAAAAATATACAAAAATAAAAAAGTATATATAACAAAATATATTTAAAATATAAAAAAAATATACAAAAATATATTAAAAACATAAATAAAAATAATATAAAAAAAAGTTACAAAAATATACAAAATAAATTAATAAATAACAAATAAGAAAATATATATATAAAATCAATATATATAAAATATGTAAAAGCAAAATATAAAAAAAAAATATAAGAAAAAAATTCAAAGCTTGCATTTTAATATCTGAGTGAAGGGAAAAGCTTTCTTAATATAATAAATAGTAATAAGGTATAAATCACATATTCAGCGAGCGAAGGTTATCAAGGTAAAAATCGAAATATTTTTTTTTAGTGTATATCCCTTTTATGTCCTTTTATATTCGACGCATACACAAAAATAATTCTAAATTTTAAAGGCCCGTCATTGCTTAGACTTTTTATGTCGACTGTACATAGTAATTACATGCACATACACAAACACACACACACATCTCTTCACACATGGCATCCATAGTATTGAGACACACACACACATGACTCTCTCTCTCTCTTTCAGTCTCTCTCTCTATAAGCATTGTCTAACAATATGAATATGCAAATAAAAAGCTGCATACTTTGAGGCGCAAAAACAACGTACTCATATCCTGGCTATGTCCTGGATGTATTTTGTTTGTCTAAGCAGCCAAAGGGGCAGCGAGGCGATAGGCGGGCAAGGGAAGCACATCATTAGAGCTACTGCCCTCATACCCGACAACAACAACTGGCAACCCGAGAAACCCCTAACGACACTGCAATCACTTGCATTTGCATCCCTTAATAGCGCAACCGTTGCACCCCACACCCCACACCCCACCTCTCACCTCTCACCTCCCATCCACAATCCACACACTCTGCACTTCTTCCCTCTATCAACAATTTCATGCCATACCAAGCACTCCCCCTCCCCTCTCCCTCGCCCACCCACCAACCGAAAAATCTCAAGTGCAGCAACTACGACATGTGAGCGGCCTCTTGCTCCCTGGCTATCGGTTACGCTGGCGCTGGCACTGGCACTGGCACAGGCACAGGAGCTGGCACTGGCACAGGATCTGGCACTGGCGATGATGGTGATGGTGACGGTTACGGTTACGGTAACGGTTACGTCTCAGTTGCCGTCTTGGTCTTCATATTTGGCGTAGTTCAAGTGCAGGCATCATCCCCAAGCCCGCCCCGCCCCCTCTTCCACCGACAGCATTCCACGTCCTGCAAATTTGACACATGCACAAGTACAACAACAAAAAAAAAAAAAAAAAAAAAATGGAAAAAAAGGTCAGAACAAAGGCGTCTCTGCGAGCTTCACAGCTTCTTCCAGCTCTTTAGCCGATGTAACCCCTTTCCGTCCCCATACCATCTACCTCCTAGCAGCTACGAGCAAGCAGCAACCAGCTATCCCCTACCCCTCCCCTACACCCTACACCCTACACCCTTTCAACTTCACTCACTTCATTTCACTTTTACAACTTGCACGCACATCCTTCAGTTCCTTTAACATTTCTCTGTTTCCTATCCACCCCCGTATACTTCTTCTTGTTGTTGTTGTTGTTGTTGTTGTTGTTGTGCTTGTGTGTTTTTATTTTTTACCTCCTTGGATGAGGTTCCACCATAAGGACGGCCACACGGATCACTGTATTTGAATAGCGAGGCAGACGTGGCTGCCACCTCAAACTTTCCATTTCGTTGCATTGACAAATATTTCTTTGTGCACCCCATGACCCCCGTGACCCGTTCCCCACAGTCAGTTGGATCCCCGTCACTGCACCCTGCCACCTATCCTCACCCCTGCCCCCATCCTGCCCCTATCCCGACACACATCACTGTGCCTGGCAGCCTCCTGGATATGTGTTTTGGCATTCATTAGCTGTGTCTCTGCTCCATTCCACATTTCAAACATTTCTTAAACGTAGACGTTTTATTTTTCCTCCCCTTCCATCCCCTTCCATCCCTTTTCCCCTCTTCCACTTCTTCCCCTGCTCTGCCCGGGGCCTAAGTTTAGTCTCTGAAACTTAGCACCCTTCGCACCAGTGCAGTCCTTTCGATCCTTCTACACCCTATCCATGCTTGAGCTCTAAGGCAGCCCAATAGGGATGACATCTTAGCCTCGATATATATATCGATATACACAGACTATCGATAGAAAGGTAAAGCATTGTCTTTTATACTCATTCTCAACTCGAATTGAAGTTCCAAATGGAATTTTCCTAACTCAAGCAATTGAAGGACTTGATGCACTCACCTGGGTATCCCAAGGGTATCCACTCGTCGGCCAAGAGCTGCTCCACACGTCGTTTCATTAACGTCGAATGCAATTCCGTTTATAATAAGCACTCGGCTCAAAGATGTAGTCGCAATCTGTGTGTGGAAAAAATGAAGTGCATATATGTAATAGATTTCGGCTTTTGTTTGAGAAACGTTTCTTTAAAGGACCTGCGGGGGGTTTGTAACCTCTCGGAGGTTTGCAATTACACGGAATACTGTACAAAGCGAACTAGAAGTGACGAGGAAAGAGAAGAGAGAAAGGAGAATGGAGGATGGAGGATGAAGTATGGAAGGCGGTGCAATGAATAGAAAGACGCCATTTAAAGGGGGTAAAAAAAAGTACAAGTCCTGCAATAGTTGTAGTTCCATTGAAAAGGCATTAAAGAGAATTTTACGCTTTCAATCATGATGTATGATAAACAGGAAATTTAAAAAATAAGAGAAAAAAAATTTAAGAATTTAATTACGTACAAAAAATCAGATAATCTATTTAAATGGAAAGACACTAAGGAAACCAATGACGACATTTGTTGCGCAGCTTTTGACACGTTCAATCATGATATAAAAGAAAATATAATAAAAAAAAAGTCAAAAGAAAATCTATTAATTAATTGAACACGTTACAAAGAGCTGATGTGAAAGACACAGGGTTATAAAGCGCAAAGCAGAGCAGAGAAACAAAGATGAATTCAATCTTGATGAATGATTGAAGAGGATGACGATTGCAAAGGTAAAAGCTACAAACTTGGCTTTAAAATATTTGTCGTGTTTTTAAGACATACGTTTTAAAAAGTAGTGCATTTCTAAGGACTCAAAATATAAGTTGAAATCATGAAATATTTTTGATTGACAAAAAACCTCACATCAAAAGCTTCTCAATCAAAGGCATTTCGATTGTAAGAGGCAAATTTAAAGAAGGATATAAAATGTACTCTTTTTCCATATTAGGCAAAGTTTGTCAGATGGCAGCATAGTAAGTATTACGGTCTCTGCTTCAATCTTGATGTATACTCGGTGTCCATTGAAGCGTCGCCATCAAAAGTGAAATCTTAGACACACTTGAAGCGAGCAAAATTGGAGGCAGGAAGTGGAATCATAGCCGAGCCTTCTGCTAGGATTCTGTTGCCTTAAAAAATAGGGTTAAATTGCACAGAAATCACGCACCACACAATCCACCCACTGCACACACACACACACACACACACACTCAAGCACACTCACACACACACACACACACACAGACACCAGCGATGGGTAGAACAGCCCCCAGCTGATGATGACAGTCGACGGCAGACGAACGACAGACGTGGCTTTGTTTGACGCACTTAACACTGCGATGGCGACATGCACTTGAGTTGCACAAAGGCCCACTCATACACACATGCACACACACACACACACAGCAACACACACACACACACCTACTAATACATAGAGAAAAGGCAAGTGATTTGCACAGTTAGATGCTCTAGACAGACACGAGACAAAACGAAGCCAGACGCTTGTCTAACCCTAACTCAAAGTCGAGTCCCCAAGCGAAGGATAACACTGCGAGGAAAATCAGAAAACTAAATATTTAATATATTTAAGCTTATTAAAACAAAACAAATTTACGAATTTAAATAAATAAGTTTTGCATAATATGTAATAAAATATAAAAATCAAATTTAGAAAAAAAAATCATAAACAAAATATGAAAAAAAAATATATAAACTTAAAAAAAATATATAAAATTATAAAAAAATACTACAAAATATATTGAAAAAAAAACTTAAAAATATATATATAACAGAAATATTAAAAAAATATATGAATAATATTTTTAAAAAAATATTGTATAAAAAGAAAAAATAAAAAAAAAATATATAAAAAAAATATATAAAAAAATATATATTATATATGTATATAAAATAAAATAAAAATATTAAAAAATATATTTTAAAAAATGTAAAAAAATATAATAAATATTTTTAAGACTTTATAAATTATAATAATAAATAAAAATAAATTATAAACTGTGATAAAAAAAGAACAAATCTTCATAAGCCCAAGGATAACCACAGTCAGGGGAAAGGAACACATCGAAACGCGTCCAGCATTTTTTTAAAATTAAAATTTCATTTCTCATATAAAAATCAAATTTAATTGAGGCACAAGCGACGTTTCTCTCAGTGTATACGTAACCCTTTTAAGTGTAGCACCCACCTCATGAGGCATGCAGCATGCAGCATGCGGCATGCATTAGAATGTCGACTACGACGCTCTTAGCTCTCATCATGTTGACATAGAATCATTGCTGCAACTCCTGCGGCTGCAGAAATTGTTGTTGTTGTAGTTGTTGTTGCTGCTGCCTCCCCAGATTTAGTTGCAACATCCACCCTCACTTGTGGCAGGTGCAAATGCGACCCAACGAAAGTGAAACGGTGGTGGCTGCTATCTGAATGTCGCACCCGCTGGGTCTGGGTCGGAGTTGGGGTCTGGATCGGGGTCTGAGTCTGATTCCGAGTCCGACTCGGAGTCGGAGTCGGAGTTGAGGTCTGAGGATGTGGGGCAGGAGGTGAGGGGCAGCTGCTGCTTGAGTGCACTTTTTGCACTATTCAAAAGTTAAAGTGGGTGTGCCTGGTATGCAAAATGACTGTGTGTGTGTGTGTGAATGGCTGTGTGTGGGGCAATGCATTGGTGGTGCAATGTCGTAAACGTAACCGTTGCCATTGCCCTTACAGTTGGCACATCTTGCACTTTTGGGGTCGTTTTTGGGGTTGAAGGACACGCGAGAGGCAACGCATCGCCACCCACGCCCCACTAGAGTTGCCTCTGGCGCATGAGGACGCACGAAAAGATGTTGCAACACCAACACCAACACCAATGCCACTACCCCCGTCACGGCCTTCGCCACTGCCACCGCCACCGCCACTGCCACTGCCACCGCCACCGCCACTGCCACTGCCACCGCCACTGCCACTGTCAATGTCAATGGCGCTGCCATGGCTGAGGTGCAACGATGCAATCGAAACTGCAGCGAAGGCAGAAGGAACATCGATTCAGGAGCAACCCCTCCAAGGGGCAGCCCCATCCACCGAGGCAGCAGCCTTTGGAGTTCCATTTGGAAAAGTGAAAGCTCCTCGGGAATCGCTTCTAAAGTATTTCTAGTCTGAGGGTGTGTGCACATCGATACAGTTATGTACACATAATATATGTATGAGTGTGTGTGTTTATGTGCGTGTGTGTGTGTGTGTGTGTGTGTGTGTGTGAGTGGCACGTTGAGGTGCCAGTCGCGAAGCCATCGTTACCATAAAAACCAATGAAATTTCGCTTAGGCTCGCTGCGTGCTGCGCTTTACGAGCGGTCCCCGAGGCTTCGGTTGGGGCTTCATCGCGATATTTGGCATTGTAAAACCTTGAAATAAAAGCGAAACGCACTAATGTCCTTAACGGCAGGACGCGTTTTCGTAAGCCTTCGAGTTGGACTCGATAATAAAAACAAAAACCTAAAAAATAAGTACAAATGCTGCGGCAATCGATTGCCAACGACTACGAGACACTCTTCACCAGAACTACGCTCGCAGGACCCTCAAATGGAGTCCTGAACCTTGAAATAGGATATCTATGAAATGAATTCAAATAAGAGGATATATAAATATCGATAATCAAAGATATATGCCTAAAATGGGCAAAGGAATGAAACTTCTTTATGGGATAAAATATATAAGGGATGTGAAAGTAAAGGACTAAATATACCAAATACGGGATACAAATGGAATGAAGGATGTGAAAAATCTGAAAGATACTAAAGATAGAATGGGTTTATATATGAAATGGATTTTGTCAGGGATGCACATCGATTGGAAAAGACAACTGATTGAAGGATTATGAAGATGCCACAGATGAAAACCGATACGACGGTTCGAGTCAAGGACTTCCATTTTAAAGGTGGATCAGAAAATATGCAGAATATATATTCCTTATATATGAAACAGGATAAATAAGCCAAGATATAAGAAAAGCAGAAAATGTCAGATCTTGGCCGAAATGGCAAATCGAGGCTAAGTTCTGGGTAAATGAATTAAATATAAAAATAAAAGAAAAAATCAAAAGGAATTTCTACTTATAGAAGATGATTTAAATAGAACAAGAATATTTATATATATATATATATATATTATATAATATATATATACATATATTATAATAAGAAGAATATATATATTATAATTAGAAACTGGAACTAGTAGCTGCCTGCGTTTTCTTTATGTTTAAATTCCCTTAATAAATAAATAATTTTTCAAGTTTTGCATCTGCCGTCGATTTATTTTCATGACTTACATAAAAACTACATAAAATAACTACAAATATTTGGAAGGACATGCGGGAACTTCAGGATATGTTAAACTAAGTCCCGCTCTACTACTTTAAAGCAGCTTCAGTCACATTTTAAAAGATTAAAAAGGAGTAACTTGCATTTAAAGTCTAAGCAAATGGCACGCATTTGTTTAAAAAAAATAATAATTTAATTATTTAAAGTAACAAATAATAAAATTTAAAAAAAAATTAATAAAATTAAGTCATTACAATAATTAATGAAAAAAAATGTATTAATAAAATAAACAGATAAATAAATTATATTAAATTAAAATAGATAAAGCAGCAAATAAAAAAGCAAATAAAATAAAAAATAAAATTATAAATGAAAAATTATATAAAAAAAATGTATAAAAAATATATAAAAAATATATAAAAAATTATATAAAAATATATATAAAAAAATAAAAAAAAAAAAAAATAATAAATAAATAAAAAAAAATAATAAATAAATAGCTATAATAATACATTAAATATTAATACCAATCCTTCTGAGTTGTCAAAAGTATTTTTCGCCTCAAAAATCCCTAGCCCAAGGACAAAAACTAAATCCCTAAAAAATTGAGTTCAAAGGATAATCAATTGACTTTTTAAAAATCTACCAAATTATGTGAATTTCAAGTTTCCATTATACAAAAAACAGACTTCCAATTGAAACGCAACTCAAAGCATCCTTCAATCAAGCATCCATACGCTCTGCAGTGCAGGATATAAATTGCTCTAAGGACATTTCACTTGCTATGCCAAAACTATGATACCTTTTGTAGAGTATCGACAGAGTTTAGAAGGAAAGCCAACTTTGCCTTTGTATTGCCCAGTGGCTGCTGCCACCGCCTTTACCACTGCTCCTGCCACAGCCTCTGCCACTGCCACTGCCACTGCCACTGCCACTACCACAGGCAGAGGCACAGTTGAGGTCTCATGTGCGGCGGCGACACAACTTTTTATTCCTTTGTTTAGAATAAATATAAATGTGCACGTGTTTTGGCAATGGCCTGCGTTTTAGTGGTGGTAAACGCAGTCGCGTCCACATCCTTCAGATCCCCTGCAACGGATGGGGGATGGGCGATGGGTAGAGACGCGACTGAGGCCAAGGTAGAGGCACAGGCAGAGGCAGAGGCACAGGCAATGGCACAGGCACAGGCTCAGGCAATGGCCTATGTGGGGGTGGGGCTGTTAGCGCATGATGCGGCGCTGGGGTTGCTGGGGCAGTTAAATTTTAATGTTGCCATATCGATATGTGGCATGAATCTGCCGTCGTATATAAAATAACATTTCGAACAGCGCGCTACGTGCTAAAAAGACGTCGCTGCCTCAGTCGCAGTCGCCGTCACGGTCGCAGTCGCTGCGCAGCCGCGATAAGCGCAATTGACAACTGGCAAGGGGTGGCAAGAGGTGGCAAGGAGTGGCAAGGGGGGCGGCAAGGAGTGACAAGGGGGCCAAGAAGTGCCAAGGAGTGGCTTGAGCTGGCTACAGAGGGAACCAAAAGGGCAACAGGACGAGTGCTTAGTTTCACTGCAAATCTTAGAGTATCCCGGGTGTTAGTCGAAATCGTCAGCAGAAGTGGGCGAAGGTAGATCCTGGCACTCGATGCCTGACATGGGAATCGCTGGAGTGTGCATTTGCCTATGAATATCTCATGAGCTGTGGAGCTCACGCAACTGAACATTTTATTTAACAACGGATAAGCTCGCAATGACGCAAATTCTAATCAATATCCTGACACATCCGCATCCACACATAAGCGACCAGTGACGAAGTCAAGCATCGTCCTTTTGACATTTCAAATGTTTTTCTTTTTTTTTGTCAATTTTCAAATTAATTTCATCAGCATTAAACACGCGAGAAACAAGGACTAACGGCATACATATTGCAACCGGAACACCAAGACAGGACTAAGGAGACACCAAAGAGTCCTGACCAAAAGGACTTACTTTTTCCCTATAACTAGTGAATCTATCATCAACTTTAGACGTAAGTTTAATATTAAATCAATCTATTTATATGGATCCTTGTAAGTTTAATTATATCCTTACAAATTTAAACATGTCCTTATAAATTTAAATGTATCCTTAACTGGCATGCAATGGCAAAACTGTAAACTAACATATGCTAGTTAAAACAGTCCAAAGAATGTTTGCTTTGGTCAGATGAAAGGATGTTCAGACAACGAACGTATAGTCGGATAAGCAGTAGGATAAACAGGCGGATAGATGAGTAGACTGATGGAAAAACGGACTAACGGATAAATAACAAGAAGGAAAAAACTAAAGACGGATAAACAGAAAGATTGTCACACAGGCTGACGGATAAGCAGACAGACAAAAATTTAAAAAGCGAAAAAGCAGATCAGCAAATTGGCGAGCAGACGGATAAACGGAAAGATGGATAAACAAGCATATGGATAAAAAGACAGCCAAAAAGTCAGCCGTAAAGTCAGATAAAAAATCCAAAAAAAGTCACCCATATAAATAAACGCCAGATTAAAAAGCCAAAAAACGGATAAACAGAAGGATGATTGGAGAGATAGATAGATAAGCAGACAGTAGGATAAAAAAAAAAGATATATAGATGAACGAGGGAAACGAATAAAATCGGACAATAAATCGACAAATAAACAGGTAGCCGGATAATCAGGTTACCGGATAATCGGGTTGCCGGATAAACAAAAAGATGTATTCACTGACTGAGGGCTATAAGGGCTGATAAGTGAAAATAAAATAGGTCAGAAGAAACATAAAAATAAATGAATCCAAAAGATAAACAAAAAAGGACAACAAAATGGGAAAATAAGTAAACGGATAACCGGATAAAAGGATATACAGAAACTCACATGGATAGACGATCTATTGGATTTATATTAAATGCTTTTTAAATTTTTGAAGTGCAGTGAAGTTTTAAAGGACTCTTTCTCTTACGATACTCGATTCTTTGGTCAATTTTTAAATAATTTAAATTAATTATTTTATTTTTAAATAAATAGAAAATAATGATGATATCTCATAGCTTAGATAATAATAATACTAATAAGAATAAATAAAAATAATATAAAAAAAAAATAATAAAATGTAATTAATTGAAATAAAATAAATAAATGTTTTTCCCCTTTAATTTGTGTCTATTATTTAATCCTAAATTAATTAATAAATAATAATAATTTAATATTTAATAATTAACATTGCCTCTGCTTCTAGGATTAGATTTAAACTAAACAAAACGTCATAGGTTTAAGAACTGGGCGAGCTTTTTTAACAGCAAAAGCTTTACAGTTGGGAGCTTTACTACGTAAACTTGAATAGACTCCTTAGCTTTCAACCTCGCCAAGCTTTAAGCTCAACGAAAGCTTCAATTGTACTTTTAAAGCTTTTATTGTGATTTCTAAGTGTAACAGAATTTTTTATAGAACAAATTAAAAGCATTTCTCGAGGAAACATTTAGGAGCTTTCGGGACATTAGGAGCTTTTGGGTAAACTAAAAACTAGCGGTAATTTAAATTTGATAATTAACTGAATATGAATTTAAGCAAAAAATTATAATTTTAAAAGTAAAATTATTTATTTAATTATAAAATAAGATAAACAATTATAAATTAATTAAATTTAAAAAAAAACAATTATTAAACAACTCAACTCAACTTGAACGGACGGACCAATAAAAAGGACTGAGACTTGCATGGATTATAAAAAAAATCATTTAGTACACGAATTACGAATTAAAGATTAATTAAAATCTTTAAATTTAATATCCCCATTTTCCAACTTAATACATTTTAATTTTCTTTTTATAATTTCCGAGTTTTATAAATTTACTGATTTTCAATAATGTTTAAATTTACGTCTCCGCTTTTCATTTTCCTAATTCCTTCTCTTTATAACATTATATTTTAATTTTTAATATTTTTAATATTTTTAATATTTTTTTAACTTTTTTAGTATTTTTTAATATTTTTTATTATTTTTAAAATTTTTTTAATATTTTGTATTATTTTTTAATATTTTTTATTATTTTTTATTATCACGACAAGAAAGAACTAGTTCTTAAAAATCTTCAAATTATTTTAAGGACATCTTCAAAATCCCCATCAATCATTACTTATCATCTTTTAACATTAATCTTTGCAAAAGTTATCGTTATCGAATTTTGTTCCTTTTACCGTTAATAATTATCAGTAACTTTATTTGATCCTGATTTCATCCTTTGATTGATAGATTCCTTTGATTGTCCAACTGCAAATGATTAGCTACACAAATGACAGATGAACATTTTTATTATCCTTAAGAAATGCAGAATTTTTCCATCCGAGTACAGGATATTTTGCAGGATATTTGAAGCAATTGAAATTGACATTTGATGCATGATGATTTATATGATGTGTGTTTTGCCCAATAAAAAAAACTCCATCGCGTTTAAATAGTTTTGTTTTCTTTTGTTTTTTTTTTTTTAGAAAAAGGGATGTTAATTTATTCAAATATCGTGTCTGTGAGTCGAAGCCTCCAGATCCTTTTTGGTTATACGTGAATTTACACTGAGAGGTTTTACATTCCATTTATAAGTATGTATAAGTATGTTGGTGTATGTGTGGGCAGGTACATGAGTGGGCGTGGCCGTCAAGCTGCAAATGGACGCTTGGGTAAATAGTTAATTTATTCTGCATGCCACGCCCATAAATGCAACGTGCCCAGAGTTCATATAGAATTTAATATTGTTTTTATTTAATTTATTTTTTATTTTCTTATTTATATTTTTTTTATTTTTTTTTTATTGCTACGAACTGTCACTCATATTGCATTTAATTAGGGATGTGTTTTGAATATCGTAATCGATTTTTATTTGCTTTTGGGCTTGATTTGTTTTTGGTTTTTGTTTTTTGTTTTTGTTTCTGTTTTTTTTTTCTTGATTTTTGTTTTGTTTGTTTTTTTTTAGTTTAAGTTAAAATTTTGGTTTTTAATTCTTTTGTTTTTGTATGGTTGATTGTGGTGTAAATTACAAGCTAATGTAAAGGTGTGTATCTCCGAGTTCGAGTCTGGGTTCAGCTTCTGATCTTCTACCAAATAATTGTAAGCGTTTTCACCTAACGTGCAACAAGGATGCACGTTAAATTATTTAAAATGGATACAAAAATGGGTTTTATCAAGTAGGTGGCGACGGTTCTTCATATCGTAAATCGTTTATCGTTTATCGGTAATCGTAAATCGTTTTGTCATTAATCGTTTATCGCTTATCGCTTAACGCTTATCGTTTATCGTTAAACGTTTATCCCCCCCTCCTCATCAATTTGTTGTGTATAAATTAGTTTACATTTAAACATTTAAAATTATATATACATAATATATAACAATATATTGTAATTATCGTGAATATACATATATATATATACATATATATATATATATATATATATGTATATATCTTTAGCAAATGTCGCCGGATTGGTTTTTTTTTGTTTTGTTTTGTTTTATAAAGTTCTTAGTAATTTCTGTTTTATTTTTAGTGCAAGTTTCACATAAATTCAGTCGTGATTCAAAAATGTTTCTCTTTTTGGATTTTTTTTCCTTTTGTTGTTTTGCTTTTGCATTAAATATATAATTATTTATAAACATTATTCATTTAAATGTATTTCCTTTTTTTTGTTTTTCAATCATTTTTGTTAAATAAAGCTCAAGGTAGTAATGCAAACCGGGCGCTACACACAACGAGGCTGCGATCGCTCTCTACATATATTTTCTTTGATCATTCATATATATATATATATATATAATTTATATAATTTATATCATTTATATAATCAGACGTAAATGCAGCTCGAACTTAGACTTTAAAAAAGTAAATTGCTTAACAATAAATTATGAACAACAATTTTCTTACTCGTTCCCGATTCAATTAACGTTCCCTTCTCCGTTCCCAGTCCTGTTCCCAGCCCTGTTCCCAGTCCCCGTCCTCGTTCTTGTCCGATACCTTGCCCCTGTACCTGTATCTAATTTCATCTCTGTTCCCATCACTGCTCCCATTACAGATCCCATCACTTATCGCTTGACTCTACTCATCACTTATTCCTTGACTCTACTCATCACTTATCCCTTCACTCTACCCATCACTGTTCCCACACCTGTTCCCATCACTGATATCTTCACTCTCTCCATATATGTTTCCATCTCTCTTTCCATTCCTGACCCCTTCACTCATCCCATATCTATTCCCATCACTGATATCTTCACTCTCTCCATATATGTTTCCATATCTGTTCCCATCACTGACCCCTTCACTTTTCCCATATCTGATCCCATCACTGTACCCATCTCTGCTCCCATCACCTATTCCCATCTACTGTTTCTATTAATCTTACCGTATCTGTTCCCATCTCCGTTCCTATATCTAGCCCCATATCTATTTCCGTCTCTGTTCCTGTATCTGTTCCCTTTTCTGTATGTATTCCCATTCCCGTTCCCGTTCCCGTTCCCCTTCCTCTTCCCAGAGCGACCCCCCTCTACGTTTAGTCTAAAACCTAACCGATGCGAAGCGTTAGATATATATATATGATAATATTATATAAGCAATGCATTAACTAGGTAACAACTTGACCATCGGTCATCCTAATCGTGATCGTGATCGTGATCGTGATCGTGATTGTGATCGTGATGGTCAATGAACATTCAGAATTCTGGAATATTTTGGGGAGGAGTATTGAATATTAAGGATTTGCAAATGTGTGAATTTAGTGATGATTAAAATCGCGTTTCAATTAAGCAGTCAATACGGTGACTCCCACCCAGCCTAATCCTACGTAACTCCGACACATACACATACACATACATATACATATATATACATACATATATACATATATATATGGATACATGCATATGGGTTATTGTATATATATATATATCATATTATTTATTAATAATTGTTTGAAGTATTTCCTCCCAGAGCACACGCTGCTATAAATGAGCGTATGACCGTATGACCGCATGAGCATATGACCCATATGGTTAAATGGGCATTTGAAAATATGACCATATATTTTTATGGGCATATGGACACATGACCATATGGTTATATGGGCATATGCAAATATGACCATATGAACATATGTTTATGTGAAAATTTGACCATATAAGCATATGGATTTATGACCATTTGGTTATATGGGCATATGGACATATGACCATATGACCTTATGTTTATATGTGCATATGACCATATGGGCGTATATGGATATTTTTGCATATGAACATATGACCATATGACCATATGTTTATATATGCATATAGACATATGGCCGTATGACCGTATGACCTTTTGGGCGTATGGGTTGGCCTTAACGTTATGTGTCTTTATCGGCGTTCAGTAAATCTTAATGACTTTATTTTTAGTACATTTTTTAAGCACAATTAAAAAAACAGCTAAACAGCTAAAAAGTACATTTATAAACATTTCGTTACGTTAAATTCTAAAATTGTTATTATTTATTTTTTTAGTTTAGTTTAGTTTAGTTTAATTTAGTTTTAGTTAAATTTAGTTTAATTTAAATTTTTTTAATTTTATTATTGTTATGCCCTTCACTTTATTAGAATTTAAATTGGCCTATGCGTCATCAATAATGCTTACGCGTTGCGTGTTACGTTAACGCTAACGTCAATGTGATCGTTATCGTTATCGTTATCGTTATCGTTATCGCTAACATTATGATAAGCATTAGGATTGAACGTGTGTTGCTTCCTCCTCCTTCCACATAGCAACTAAGTTTTTAATTTTTAATGTTGAAATTTAGTTTCATTTTAAGACTTTTATTTGACTAAATTAAATATAAATACTAAGTTTTAATCTGTTTGTTGTTGTTGTTGTTGTTGTTTTAATCTTGTTGTTGTTGTTTCTATAAACTAAATAAACGTTGGCGGTGCTTCATTTTGGTGCTTAGTCCACTTCTAATGTAGTTACTCCATCTGATCCTTCGATTCAACTATTAAGCGTATTGACGTGTCCTTCGGTAACTGAAGGCAGAGTGTGGTTCAAGGAGTTGAGGAGTTGAGGAGGTCAAAAGCCGAAAGCCAAATGACACAAGAGCCAAAATTATTGACTTAACAATAGTTTTGACACTTAACACGGGCATGGGAATTGGATTTCAGGAACTTAGCTGTAAAACTATCGATAGTTTTGACTATCGGATTGGCCTTACATTTTGTTTTAGTCTCGAATATCGTATGAGATTAAAGTTAATGAATTATTATTTTTAAGATTAATCCTCTAGCCGAATGCTAAATATATACTCTTTAGAATGGGTGTTCGATATATATCGATAAATGTGTATATATGTATATATCGATAGTTTGACAGCTTTAATTTTGGTCGAAAAATTTGTTGACTTTAATTTTGCTTCAATTTTGAAAGGTTTCAAATACAATCACACAATAAATCACATATCCAGAATACACACACACACACACACACACACACACACACACACACACACACACACAAACACACACACACCTCACACTCACACATATAGCTTTTAAAAAAGGTTGTTCAAAGCAAAAACCTTAATAAAAATAATTGCTCTTGATTTTACCGTAAATAAGGATTAAAAATTAAAGTTATCCTCTATTCTCATCTGCACTTTAATTGCTTCTTCTTTTTTTTTTTGGTTTAATTAAAAATAAATAAAAATAATTGTGACAAAAAAACAACATACCGAAGGATGTGTTTGATGTATGTAATGACTGATCGACTGCCACATTGACCGCTTGACGATGATGTTGCTTGAAGTATGACTTATTATAAATTATATATTTTTTTTTTTTTGCATTATTTCCAATTGATTAAGGGTAAGGGTATATAACTTGTTGTTGTTGTTGATGATGTTTTTGTTGTTCAGCAGTTTTATGGTGTGTTATATTTTATTTTATATATATATTTTTTTTTTGATTTTTTGGAACATGATGTCTGATGAAGGAAATAATATTGCTGGGTTGTTGTGCACACGCTCTACGGATTATCAATTTATATTCCAAGACTGCAATTAAAGAAAAAGAAAGACAGACAGCAGATGGTGAGAGAGAGACAGAGACAGATTGAGATAGAAAGAGAAAGTGAAAAACAGTGAGAAAGACAAACATTAATTAACTTTCTAAAACAATAATTAAAGCTAATAAAAAAAAATACTATAAAATGCCAATTTTTATAGGGAATATCGATATTTATATAGAAATACGAAAATTTCTATTCATCAATTAAAGATCAACAAGAATTTTCGAATTATATATATTATATATAATATATGCCAATATTAGAAGGGATTTGAATCTTCAATACACATGATTTGGGGTTTTGGGGTTTTTAATTAAAATCTAATCTAAATACATACATCTAATTGGGGTTTAAAGTTCTTTGTCTAAGGATCCTCGAAAAGTGTATAAAATTGGCATTTCATTTAACAGTTATATATATTGTAGTCTATGCTATATATCGCAATTATGGTTATATATATATATGTATGTATAATATATATATTAAATGGTATATCATGCAGTTCGATTCGAAAAGATATCACACAGATATAAGAATACAAAAGAGGCTAGCAGCAGCTCGAACATTACAGCTATGAGTTATATAAGTTACCCTAGCTTAGGGGTATATATTTATATATATATATATTCCATTCAGAATCGATTATAAAAAGGTTCGAAAACCATTAACATATACGAACATCGACGCATCTCCGCCTTTATCTAGCGGCGTCCCAATCGTGATCTGGACATTTGTGACAATAATAATTAATTGATTGAGTATCATCATTTGGAGACTCGATAATAACAATAACGACGAGATAGTATCAATCTAGATAGTATCAATCTACTGTTTACACAGATATATAATATAAATATGTATATATATATATTATATTTATTGTTGGAAAGGTTCTACTGTGTACGTTCATTGTGGATATTAGATTATTGTGGTAATGCCTTGA
This sequence comes from Zaprionus lineosus, assembly GCA_035044505.1. Taxonomy (NCBI): domain Eukaryota; kingdom Metazoa; phylum Arthropoda; class Insecta; order Diptera; family Drosophilidae; genus Zaprionus; species Zaprionus lineosus. The sequence goes on from JAWNNX010000676.1 coordinate 1,694,801, forward strand.
TTGCTCCATTAACTTGTCGGTGGAGTTCAGATGCTGCCAGCAGGCGCGACTGGTAGCTGGAAAATGTATGTGGCTAGCAAGCTGATAGGAGTCTTATCAGCGTATTGCGTATCAGTCATTAAGGACTAATGACTTATTTGGGGAATGTCACGCCAAATGGTCTGATTGATTGGGTAATTCCCCAATAGATACACACACACACACACACACACACACACACACGCATACTCAAATATTTAGTTGTGTTGTGTGAGCAAACAGTTTACAGACTACAGACTACAGACTACAGACTACAAATCACAGATCACCAACTACCCGTTGGATGGTTGAGGGGATCTGTCCCGCCTTTGGGGGGTAAATACTCGTTTTGCTTACATTCGAGATCCTTTCTGCTGGAGAACCTTGGCACGATCGTTAAGCTCTAGCTCTTGGCCTGCCGTGGAGTTGCACTCCTTGGAGACGACGCAAAGGAACTCATTGCTTTCGTAAGGACCATAGTTCATTATATTATTGTATTGCAAGCCGACGGTGATGAGCTGCTCGAATCGCCAGCCATCAGACAGTGTTGAGATCATCTAAAATGTGCAAGGAAATAATTTAAATACTTTATGAATTGATTCCTTGTAGAAATGTATGTGCATTACTTGTGTCAGTTCCTTTTCGCGGCACTGCAGCACACGATAGACACGCTTCTTGTCCGTGTGGGATTTCTGTATTGGCATAGAGGCAAGGAATTAAATTTATTATTAGATTTTTAATTTGATTTCAATCGTTTACCTTATCCCTGTGTATGATACACTCCTTGAGCTGTGCTATTAACGGTGTCACATTGTAAAACTCTGCCTCCTCCAGCACACCCTCCTCCGAAACGCCATCCAGGACCAGTTTTCCATGCCGCAAATAATTGAGCACCGGCGCAAAGTACTTGGGATCTCTGTCAATTAAATACGCGCCAGTCTCATCCTGTATGCAAATTGGAACGCATGTTTAGTACAGACAACAAGGAAACCAATAAGTCATCACAATGACTGACATTTGACAAATATTGTATATGTTTACCGTTCTATATATAGAAATGAATATATATGTGTGTGTGTGAGTGTGCGTGTGTAAATGTTCATGTATATATCTGCCTTTGTATGAAAAACATTTATTGAAAATGTCACTTTGATGCATTCAAGTCAATGAGTGGTGGTGTTGGTGGTGCGGGTGGTGGTGGTTCCTTTGTTTGGTGGGCGGTGTCTCGATTTAAAAAATAAATTGAAGACATCGAAGTATATATATATTTATTTTATTTAAAATTCTGCACCTTTTAGTACTCAGCCTTGATTCCCCTCTAATACAAAGCTGCCTCTAAATACGCTTCATTTCGAATTTAATAATTGAATTAAATACATATTTAAGTTAAAACTTAACTTTGATTTAAATACCAAAATAATTTCGTATTTTTGTATGCGGTGAGATATGAATGGCCATACGTCAGGCGATTTTCCCACTCAGACAGTACATTTTTTTGGTCGAAAATCTCTGGAATTTCTCATATTAAAATTGAATTTTGTGCAAAAGTAAAAAACTGAAATGTGCAGCTTCTATTTTTTTCTTTTATTTTTGTTGAATTTCATTCACATTTTTCAATTATTTCAAAATTTTAAGTACTCAAACGAATGGACGAACAGACGGATAAACGGATAAACGGACAGACAGACGGACGAACGGAGCCGAGCAATTCCCATCACCTCACACTCCCATCGAATATTTGGGTAATATAAGTATATGTTATGTATATGTATATGTTGAATACACACACGTGTGTGTGTGTGAGTGTGTGTTTGTTATTGTCTGTGTTTTGTCCGTGGGTGCCCCCTAATTGGCAGTTATTCTGTTTCCGGCTGCCTTGGTATGTGGTGATGAGAGGAGTGAGTGAGTGAGTCGCCGGATGGGTGGGTTGGGGAGGGGAGGGGAAGTGTACATATAATCAATAACAAAAGCGGTCAGTGCACAGCGAAGCAAGAAACACAATCAAACATTTAAATAAAACAAACAAAAACAAGCAAACTTTTTATTGAAAGCCATTTATGCATGGCAAGCGGATTCCGAATGGACATCGGGATCAAATATGGACGGGAGACGTTGCTTCCAATCGTTTATAATGGCGGTCAGTTTAAAAAAAAAAAAAAAATTAAAGAAAAAAAGTAATCCATACGTGCCTCATACGATATGATACGTCTATATGACGGGAATCTAGGGTAAAATTTATTACGCTTTATGCAAGTTTTGGCTTTTTGTTCTGTTTGTTTTCTATTTTTCTATTTTGTTTTTCTATTCTTTATTCTATTGGTCGCTGCGTAAGGAACGCGCATCGGCCATCCCGCACCAAATCGACCGACTAACCAGCCTGGCACCTATTATCCACCATCACTCATCGTCCACCGCCCACAAGCACCCCTACAGAACGAAAATCCGCCAAGGACTCAGCTAGCTCAACAGCAACAGCAACAACAATAACAACAACAACAACGGCCAAAACAACAACAACGAAAACAAAAACAAAAATTGATGTAAGAATTCTTTTGTGGGGAGTAATCGGTTTAGGGATTTCCTGCACAACGATTCAAATATAATTTTGAGTCATTTTAAAATTATCATCATAATATATACTTTATATAATTATAATTATAATATATTTTATATACAATTATAATCATAATTTTAATTCAATTTATTTATTCGCTTTGTCTGGTGCATGATTCATGAAAATAGCTCTGCCTTTAAAGATGGGAGATAGGAGATGGAAGTTTAAGCAATTAATGTACTTATCGATATTTGTTTTCTAAGCTTTAAACAAAGACGATCCCAGCACTATCGATATATCTGCAGCTTATCTCTATACATCTGCTTATTAAAGTGAATTGCACTGTGTGTGCAACAATTGAATACTCTTTCGTGATGCCTAATGGGTACAGGGTATCCAAACAAAAACACAACCACCGCCAATGTTACAGTAAACTAGTTTTGGGTACTGAGCAGATATATATTTATATATATATGTCAATATATATTTATATATATTTATGATATATATATGGTATATATATACATATATGTAAATTTATATAAACGCAAAGAACTACGTATTTACCCATAGTTTGTCAAACAATTGTTTGCAATCAAAGCACAAGACAGTAAACAAAAACGTAGTTAAGAAAACTCCAAAATATGTATTTTATTTATTTATTTACTTTTGCATCCCGTTTTCAGTTTGTGTTAATCTTTTGCAAACAATTACTTGACAGACTAAAAATGTTAGAATTTTACTTTTCTATAAAATTTTAATATTTCCTATGACACTAAATACTAATAGTTTTGTAAAAACATATTCAAAAAATGTTTATTTTAGTTAATAAATAAATAAATACGAAATTTCATGCGTTTTTTCTTTTCGCAAACAATTGTTTGACAAACTGCACGTACATGCATACATATATTAACATGTACACACAGAAATAGCTTGTGCAGCCCACAAGCTGAACGAAGTCAACAGAATGTTGCCAACGACGTCGACGTCGACGTCAAACGTTAGCGTCGACGCCGACTGTGGTACTAAATGCAGTTTAGGACGACCCTGGCCGTTTCTGCTGCTTTCGCTACTTTTGTTGGGGTAGTTATTGTTTGCAGAATGACCTGCATTGGTTTTGTTTGCATGTGTGTGTGTATATGTGTATGTGTGCAAATGTGTGTATTGAGTGTAGCTAAGCGTCTGTTTTTGTTTGCTAATGTGTGTTAATATGTACACATTGAGTTACAAATTTTGATGTGTTTTTAATGACAATAATTATAGCTGTCAGATAAACGAAATGACCTCTATAAATAACAGCACGTACTTATTGGAATCACAAATTAAATCCACACTCAGACACACACAAATTATATATTGCCTTTCAGGTATAAGTATAACTCACCCGATCCGATATCAAATCACAGTCCTCTTGTATAAGACGTGAGAAAAATGAATTTGGGTCACGGGAAAGCGTCGATTTGGTAGTTAGAAAGTAGGTGCCACCCACATTGAGCTTGACCCATTGGTCTGTGCCCTGCTTTTTTAGCACATTTGGGCTTTTCCTCGAGTTTATAAACACTGTGGTCATATTGTTTTTGTTGTTGAGTTTTTATGGGCGCTGCTAGGTTATTGGCTGGGGAATTAGTTTTTATGTTGATAGTTATCTGCTTTTGTTGTTGCGATGTTGTTGCTAATTTTTATTTTTTTTTATATATATTGTTATTATTGTTATTATTATTTTTTGTTGCTTTTATGCAGTTTCCAATACGAATGAAGATGACAATGCTGAATTTATTTTTAAATTTTTACGATGTTGTTTTTGATGTGGAAGTAGCGTTCCGTTGCGCGTCACTTCTGTTATTTGTCTTGTTGGATTACAAATACTTATACGCGTATATAAATACACGTGGTTGCCGTGTCTCAGTAAGGTGGTAATCAGCAGGCGGACGTAACCAGAAAAAAAAAATACAATTATATTCTTTAAAGTCGTAATTGTCGTCGTCGTCGTCGCCGTTGTTGCCGTCACCCTATTTGAAGTATCGTTCCCTTTGCGTTGCACAGCGCTGCCTTGAAATAATCTTGTGTTTGTATGGGAGTGTGTGTGACTGTTTGTTTGTCTAGCTCCAATTCAGCTCATGCCTTTCCTTTGCTTCTTTGTTGCACCAATTGAAGATTTAATTTACTGCGAGTTCTAAACTACTCTACTTTATTTTAACTATACTGCGCGTCCGTCAATTCAGCCACGATTTAATTTGCACAACTCATTTATGTCACCTTTCCATTTGTATTTGATGATGGCAAATTATTTTTCATTGAACATTAAACAACACAACACAATGCCAAATAACGATTGATTGTGGTGGTCGGATAATATATTTTCGATAGACTGTACAGTGTAATCAACCCTAAACAAAGCCAAACAATACTATCGCACATTAAGAGCCAAGTGAGCAGTGTGTCAAATCGATATTTTAAAGACGCATACAAGCTGACTGCTACGAAACGAGCTGCCAATTTCAAATTTTTAGCTGGCTCACAGCATGTGCAGCAACAAGTTGACTTTAAAAAACTTTTGATGGATTTAAAGACTAATTTAAGAGCTTTACTTTTATATAATGCAAATATTCACATAAAACTTTAAGACTCGCATCAATTTTAAGTATATTCAATGCGTTTTTTAATTCGTTTCCCATGAGTAACGTAACAGGTGACAGCTCTAGTATTGCTGCCAATGTGGCGCCTCTGCAAAAGTCGTTGCAAATCAACCGCAAGACGTGTTTAGTTACTCCCCAGCTCTTTAACGGGAAAGACGTGATCAAAACCCAAAATTACCAAATATGCTAAAGCCAATAACTTCAAGAAGACTGACAAGTCTGTTGCTACCAGCAATACTCATACTTTGCCTGGCCTTGGATTGCGCAATTGCATTGCCGTCTCCAATGTTATATAAACGTAATCCAGACGAAAAGTATGAAGCCGGTAAGTACTAGCTACTACTAGTTTTATATACAAGCTCTTAGTCTAACTCTCGAGTCTAATTCTATATCCGTGTATCTTCCATGAACAGACTTAGTAGCTGTTTCCTCTACCGTTATACCACTTACAGTACTGGAGGTGAGCTATGGAATAGGCGGCAAGCCTAGTGATGCCTATAAGGCAGCCTACCTACGAAAACTTCGCAAGCAGGTCCTTCAACGCGCCGAAGCCAATGCCAATGGCAGTGTCCTGGCTACCGGAGAAGTCTCTGAAGTGCTACCAGCACCAAGTGATGCAGATTCCCTAATCACAGGTAAGTCAACCCTACGCTCATGTAATCCTGGAATACATAATATAAGACCTGACATACACTTACAGTGAAATCCAGACAACTGGAGGCGGCCAAAGTCAAGGCCGTTTAGAGATTAAATCTAAAGCCGAAGGTGGACTGGCTTCGCCCTGCTGACTGGAGCAGACTCAGAGACTGACTGCGTTGGCGTCGCTTGAAGCAGACTCAATGATATCATTGCGAGAGAAATATAAACAAAAAACAAAATCAAATAAAAAGAAAAAACAAAAACAAATACAAAAACCAAAAAAACAAAAACAAATTGGCACTATTTTTACGTGATTCAGTTAATAAAAAGGCGTCAACAAGACGCGAGTCGAAAGTCTGGCGGTTCGAAGATCAAAACTTAAGCTGTTTTTCCCTTAAGAGTAGTTGCCAGATACGTGGGTGCTGTGGATGTTTTATGGATGCCACTGATGACCCTCAGGTATTCCAACTTAGCTTAAATGATCAGATGATGAGATGAGATGAGATGAGATGAGATGAAATGAGAGAGAGAGAGATGACTTGTGGTGGGCGGAGGTTTGTAGATGCCACTAAAAGTGGAACGCCGATGGGGAAACTCTTGTAGGAGAAGCTGGGATTGTGACTGTGACTGACAAAGACTTACATCCTGGCCACAAATAAATGGGTTATTTCTAATGACGGAATCGATATATTCAGAAGTCATCAATAGGAATGATCGAGTTTAAAAAAAGTCGTGTAAAAATACCTAAATGACATCAGCGAGGATTAAAATGAATGTGTATGCCGTCCCGAGAGCGCAGGACCATCTGTGCCTCCAGAACCAAAGGAACCTCAGGATCCTTAAGCTGCACTCGGAAGCTCCTAACAATGCGCACTGTGAGCAGCTTCATCAGAAGCAACGAATACTTGCGTCCAATGCACACATGTGGACCACCCGAAAAAGGAATATAGCTGTATGATGGAGGAGCTGACCTTGTGTTACCATCATCCCCATCCTGATCCAGCCAGCGCTCGGGTCTGAATTCATAGGGATCGGGGAAGTAGCGTGCATCGTGCGCCAAGCCGTACATGTTGACCCACATCGTGATTCCAGGGCAATAGCTACGGCCGCCGATGGTGGTGGTTGCTGTGGTCTGACGTCCCGTGGTTGGGACTATGGTGTACATGCGCAGCACCTCCTTCAACAGGGCATCCAAGTAAAGCAGTTGATTGAGTGCATCCAAGTCATCCTCTCCACCGGCTGGCAGCTGGACGAGCTCATCGAGAAGTCGTTCCTGTGCGTGTGGATACTTGGCGAGGGCGTACAACATGAAGCACATGGAAGCCGTGGTTGTGTCGACGCCCTATCGGAAGATAGATACAGTAGAGATCGCCTATGGGATTCACACATCTTTCATACTCACAGCAAAGACAAAGGTGTTAACCTCATCGCGTATCTCCTGACGGTTGAGTCCCGCTACCAAGAGAGTATCCAGGAGATTGCGGGACTTGCGCTGCTTGGGATCCACATCTTGTGACTCCGACTTCAGCTCCATGTTGCGGGCGTCAATGATTGTCTCCATGGTACTGTGTATCACCTGAAGCTGGACCGATAAGTTGCTCCAAAGACTCGTGCGTTTGAATACAAAGTCAGAGGCGAGAAGCGGATTGATCATCCGCTTGAAGAGCAACTCAGCGCTGCGATGGAAGGCGGACACAATGGGTGAGTGATCCTCCAGCTGTGAGTTGAGTTGGTACCCCATTGAAGTGTCTAGCCAATTGTTGGAGCAAACCGAGATTACAGACTATAAAGATGTAACCAATGTCAGCTTACCCACTATGGCATCCAGGAGGCAAGCAAACAGATGATCCGTCACCTCAATGGAGGTGCATGCTGTCTGATGTAATCTCCTCAAGAGTCTATCCGCATGTTGGCCCACAGCGGGAGCAAAGCTACGCAACATTTGGGGCTGAAACGCTGGAGTCAATAAGCGACGTTGTGTTGTCCATTGGCGACCATGACTGATCAGCAGTCCGTTGCCAATGAGTGGCGACAGTTGCTCAAAGGTGGCCGCCTTGCGGAGTGTCGGATCGTGCAGTGCCTGTTGTGTCTCCTCCGCAGTGTGCAGAAATACCCAGAGCTGAGGTCCCAGCCATAGTCGATACGTTGCTCCAAATCTTTCGCGCAACTCTGTGAACACCAGAAAGATAACTGCGACAACGAAGTATCGCCGCTCGTGACCTTCCCCACATCCATCAAGTGCAACAACTCACACTCTGGTTTCAGTTTACCCACCATCTGGGCATTGCCCAGCAGCGGCAGGGCCCAGGGACCCGGCAAACTCATGCCCAGCAACAGTAACTGCCGTTTGCTCCATACCAGCAGGAACACGCCCAGTCCAAATAGCAGCCAGACAAGCGACATCCCAACCTCCCGATCGCCCAGCTCAAATTGAAAGCTTTATTCTAATCGAAATTGTAACTACTTGCGGGTACAATTGGTTTCTGATTGTCGCTAATCAACATGTGATTTCCATGCACATACATAAATCCAATTGGAATCGGGTTGCAGTTCACTGTGCCGAGAGACGTCTGTGCCTTTGTTTCGCTTCAAGTATCTAATCTCGCGGCTACTGTGGCCGCTGGCAAACGACAATTAACTCGGCCTTGGCCAACTGCAATCTAGAGCTGAACGAGCAGCGGCTAGGGCAGTACCTATTAACCGGTTCGTAACCGGTTTAAACGTACTTTGATATTTTTACTTGCACTTCTTTTACACTGAGATTATCTTCACTTAATCATCAGTTTTCTAATCATGTCGTTAGGCAACTGTTATAACGGCGTTTACGATGGGTTGGCAGCACCCAAACGAAAAGCGTTTGAAGGACCCATGATCGTTGCCATTGGAATCTAACGGTTTTATTGCGAAGGGATTGCATCTGAAAGTTGAAGTGACAGTTAAATTATTTGTTGGGATAAAATCAAATAAAAATAATTGTTTCTTTTAGATAAAAATGTAAATTAAGTTAAATAAAATATAAATTCAATAATTTACTCAATACTCATTCAATAAGTTACTGGAAATATTGCTATGATTTTAGAAGATGATTAACATTAAATTTGAACTTAACATAATCCACCTATGTTAAGGGCTAAGCCTTCTGTTAAAGTAGTTTTATTTACACTGCAAGTGATTTGCTGAGTGATTGAAGCGCCCTTTGTATTTGTTATATCGTTTATTCAATAATATAGGTATGTATGTATGTGTATATACATTTATATATATATATATATATTTTTTATATATTTATTTCTTTAAATATGCAGACACAAAAGTTTTAAATAAGTGTTATTATTATCTTTTGATTTTTCTTAAAATATTTCTTTAAATTTGGATTTTTTTATTTCTTCTTCTAATTTCACGTTTGTTTTGATTTGATTTTTTTTTATGGTATTAATTTTTTTTTTGTTTTGTTTTAGCTATGCTCGTAATATTTGTGTCATTTTTGATGAACTTGTGGCTTCATTTATTGTTGAGAGTTTTAATTTGATTAACACATTTAATTTAGTTTTAGTTGTTTCAACATTTACAACGAATATAACATGTGTTTAATGTGATTTCAATTACCCTTCATATATGCATACAGACACATATATATTTGTATGTCTGTATGTATGTATTTATATTGTATATATGTATATATATATATATATAGATTTCGTTATCTTTTAAAGCTACAATAACTCATTTATAATTCTTCTTCTTCTTCTTCTTTCGTTTGCTTTCATTTGATGATCTCTTTTGTGGGTTTGTTTACGTTGTTTACCTTTGGTTGGATTTACTTTTCTGTGTCCTTACCTCCTCATCATCTTCTTCTAATTTTACTTTTACTTTCTCTTTTTTTTCTTTTTGTTTTTCCTTGTGACGCAATCGGCAATATTTTAACAATACAAAAGTTAAATGTTTCTTTTCTACACATACAATTACATAAGCATATACATATAAATATATACATATATATATATATATATAGACATATCTGATAGATATATATATGTATATATATGTATTTACTAAATGTGTATTTATAAACTGTTTTTCGTTATAACTACTAATTTATGAAACTTGCGTTGTTTTCGTTTGGATTGTGCATTCGTTTTAATGAATATCGATAATTATCGAAAGTCCCGTTAAATTTTTATTTTTCTCTATTCCTTAGTTTGTTTGTTTTTTTTTTTTTATTTCATTTCTAAATATAGAATATGACATATAAAGTAAGTTTGCAACATCGGCCACTCGTCGTGCCGATCTAAGTTCAAAATTGTTATCGATAGTTGCTCTAGAGCTCACGATCGCATCTCCTCCCTTGGCTGGGGGATGCGCAGCTTTTAAATTTACATAGACAAATAAAAGATTTTCGAGCTTTCAATCTATTTTCTAACATTTTCAATTACTTTTGCTCAACATTAAAGTTTTCTATCGAATTTAATATTTAATTACAATTGTAAACCTCTAGTTAATTAGACAATTAGTCATATACATGTATATAATTATTTAATTAGTTAATAAAGCGTTTTGCCTACTTGGTGTTTGAATTTGTTGTGGTTTTGGTTTGGTTCATTTTAAAATCTGAATTCGTTTCTTGGTTTTTATTTATTTTTACTGATTTTCTTTTTCTTCATCTTCTTCTTCTTATTCTTATATTTGTTAAGTACAACTATTTTTATTTCTTTTTTAGAGTTCATTTATTAAGTAATATAAGCGTTTGATTTTTGGTGTTTTGATTTATTTTATGAGTGTTCATTGGTTTTACTTGCTTTTGGTTTCCATTTTTGTTCATTTGTTATTTTAAATGTAATTTTAATTTTAATTTTCTTTTTTTCTTTTTGTTTTTCTTCTTTTTTTTTGTATATTTGATTTTCTGGTTTGTTTTGTTTGTTGTTTCTTTCGTTTAACGTTTATGTGTTTCTTTTCATGTTTTGATTGGTGTTTCTTGTTGTTTGTGCTTTGGCATTTTCCACTTTCCAGTAATCCAGCTTTAAGGTTATCCTCGTCTCCCTGCCACATCCTTATCCTTGTCTGTATCCCCATCCATATACATATTCACATTCATATTCATATCCATATCCATATCCATATCCATATCCATATCCATGTCAGCATGAAATGCGCTCCCAACTCCGATCTAAATACCTAAACTTGTTAATTAATTAATTATAATTTGCGATCCTCCGAATTGCACAGTTTTAAACAGAACACATATACATACATATAAAATGAATAGATATATACATACATATATATCCTTGGAAAAGGATCTTCAACTAAGGCTCCAACTCTATTAACAGGCATTCCTCGATAGTTGCGATCTTGATTTTTGAAGCCAGCCCAAAAATTACAGTCACAATTATATAATTAATTAAAAGCTAGCTAATTATATTACTAAGTAGTCTCCATTTATATCTAAGTAAACAATTAAAATTAATATTTTCTTTTTAACTGCCAAAATTGCTTTGAAAATCGTGCTTTAAAAATTGTCGTCACGTTTTAGTTAAAAAAAAAATATATATATACATATATATTTTTGTAAAAAACAATTTGGAATTGAGAACTTATTTTAAACTTATTTTAAAATTAAGGACAGACTATTGTATATACTTTGTACCCAGAGCTTTCCAGCTCACACATACACACACATACATTCATAGTCGTACACACATACACAAGGCCACGACAGATACTCAGCAGTTGAGCTCGAGGTTTTTTAAGTGGTTTGTAAAAACTAAAATAAAAAAAAAAAAAAAAACAAATAGAATTAAATTAAAATATATAAAATATATATAAAATATACAATTTTATACAATAGTGTAAATAAAAATATAAAATAAAAGGAAGACATTTGACATTTGGCTTGGACTTTCTACTTGGATAAAATTTTTTTAAAGATATAAAAACAAAAAAGTATAAAATATAATATAGATTTAAAAATTTATAAAAAAAAAATTCAAAGTTAATAAATATATAATTATAATATTCAAAATGCATGCTTGAAGACTTTGAAGAATCGACGCTCTGAACTGAGTAACCTGCCGCCGCTTTGCTGGGTACAGGGTATCAAGCGGGTGCTGAGATCCTCTCGCTTCGGCTGCTTGTGTTGGGTTGGAGATAAAATTAATTTAAGTATTTGTTAATTTAATTAAGTTTCTAATTAATATGCTGAACACGTTAACGCTTATTGTTACATCGTTGCTTGATCTGTTATCCTTCTTGGTATTTACTTTGATATGACTTTGTTGCTTGGTTCTAAACGTTTCCATTTAATGTTAATTGTTGTTGTTTTTCTTCTTCTTCTTCTTCATCATCATCTTCTTCATCTTCTTCTTCTTCTTCTTCTTACTGTTTTTGGTGCTTTTATCGTTGCTACTTCTGGGTCTGAGGTCATTTTTAAAAGTAATGTGCGATTTCTGTTGGTCAGTGTACATATAATGTTTCTAATAAGGCCAAGTGTGTGATCAATTGCTTGATTTGTTGTTGTTGTTCTAGTTCTTGTTGTTGTTATGTTGCTTGTTATTGTTTTAAGATTAATAAATAAGAAATAAAGCGACGCCTAGGCCGTTGAAAATAAAAATGTGAAGTTTGGCAGCGACGCATATGCTTACATTGGTGAAATGCGGCAACAGCGCCAGTATAAAGTTTATGCATATAAAAGTAAATAAAATATTTTAGTAATTATAAGAATAATAAATAATAAATAAATGTAAAAAATATAAATAAATAAATAATAAAAAATAAATAAAATAAAAACTTGTTTTCATTTTTTTCTTTGAAATTATCGCATATATAAAATGTTTTATTTTTTATGTATAAATACAAATATAATTTTTTTTTATTTTTTTTTTTGTTTTTAATTATTTTTGTTTCTGTTCTCGCTTTTGTTTATGTTTAGCTTTGTTTTTATTTTTTTGTTTTTTTTTTTTCGATTGTAAAATCAATAACAATTTAAAGCACTTACGAAAAGCATAAATATAAAGAATAATTTTTAATTTACATATACAGTTTTTGTTTTTTTTTTTTTTTTAAATATAAAAATGTTTGCTCTGCATGTGTGTGTGTGCGTTAAAAACAAACAAAAAAAAAATGTTAATGATTTACAAAAAAAATCAAAACAATTATAAAGTTTATATGTGCACATGAGATGCCGGAAAAGTCGGCTTACATTTTGGATTAAAATCATTGACACACACAATTAAAAAAATTAAAAAATTAAAAATTAAAATTTACAATTTAAAATAATCATAATAATAATTATAGTGATAAAAAAAAAAACATACGTGTATAATTAATAATTATAATTATGTAATAATAGTTGCATTAATAATAATAATAATAATAATTATAATAATAATAATAATTTTAATTATAATTTTAATAATAAAATTAGCTCCTAAATTGATTATCATTTAAAATGTAACACAATAAATTTGATAAGTTATATTCGTACGTCCGTATATAAAATTAAAGCAAAATACGTTATTCAATCCAAAAAGATAGAGAGAGAGAGAGAGAGAGAGAGAGAGATGTAGATGCGAATGGGACAGATAGAGAGAGAAAGAGACAGAAAGAGATAGAAAGAGAGAGAGAGAGAGAGAGAGAGAGAGAGAGAGCCAGAGGGAGAATTGAAACAGAAGATCGTAACAGTTTTGGATTACAGTAACATTTCAGTTACACTCAACAGTTAACATTTACAGTTACAGTTAACAGTTACAGTTACATTTATAGCTACGTTTACAGTTACAGTAACATTAACATTAACTTTGACTTTAACAGTAAGAATTACAATTACAGTTGCACTTTGAAATTACAGCTGCAAAGACACACGTGAAAAATTAAAAGTGATAAATTGAAATATGGAAAAACTGATATATTGAAATATTTAAATATTGAAGAGTTGAAATATTGAAAAATTGAAGAATTGTAATATTGAAATGAACTCACAAATCGAGTCATTATTTTGGATGTTTGGCTGTTTTGGGGGATTGAATGGAGGATATATAACTCTATCGATCTTAAGCTATACATTAAAGTAGACAAGGCAAACTTCTTCTTCTTCTTCTTCTTCTTCTTCTTCTTCTACTACTTATTTTTCTTCTTTCTTTTTTTTCGCTGTTTCTTTTCATGTTTGTTGCTTTTGCTTTGTTTATTTGTTTCTTGTTCAAAATTATGTTAACTCTTATGCGCTTACCGCTAATCTGTTCGTTTCTTAAGGTTCTCTTTTATTCTATTCTAATCTGTTCATTTTCTGTTCATTTTGTGTTCATTTTCTGTTCATTTTCTGTTCATTTTCTGTTCATTTTCTGTTCATTTTGTGTTCATTTTGTGTTTATTTTCTGTTCAATTTCTGATCATTTTCTGTTCACTTTCTGTTTATTTTCTGTTCATTTTCTGTTCATTTTCTGTTCATTTCTGTTCACTGCTGTTTTTTGTGTGTTTATTTTCTGTTTATTTTCTGATAATTTTCTGTTCATTTTCTGTTTAATTTCTGTTTATTTTGTGTTCATTTTCTGTTCATTTTCTGTTCATTTCTGTTCATTGCTGTTTTTTGTGTGTTTATTTTCTGTTCTGTTGTTTTGTTTCGTTTTGTTTTATTTTTTCTTTTTCTTTATCCTATTTTAAAACTACTTTATTCTATTCTCTTCTTTTCTGTTTTCTTACGTCTCTGTTTCTGTTTTCGTTTCCGTTTCCGTTTCCGTCTCATGTTTCTGTTTCCGTTTCTATTTCTGTTTCCGTTTCTGTTACTGTTCTGTTCTCTTCTGTTCTGTTCTCATTCTGTTCCGTTTAACGCCGTCATTTGAATCACAATCAACGCTTTTCTTTATCAACACTTAAAACACTAAAACAATATGCGCATTCATATCAAATCATATTGCACGGCATATAAGAGCCCCAATAGCATCCTTGGGGATCTATCAAGGATCTCATTTGCTGGCACATATAATTTCTCCTTCCTTTATCAATTATAAATTTTTAACTGTTGCTGCTGCAGCTCATTTACAGGAGTTTCTTTACTACAACTACGCGCCAGTTGCTGGCTTTTCGGTGCGGTGCGGTGTGGTATGGGGCGGGCGGGGACGGGGCAGTGTTAAAAAAAAAAAAACAATATTAAAAAAAGTAATTAAAAAAAAGCTAACATTTCACATTTGATACATTCACAAAAACTACGCACTACAAAAACTACAATAAATTCTCTCAAAGGACAAACAGAACATTTAGAAATTTTGGTAGTAGGAAGAAAAATATTAAGTTTTACAGTTAAAGGCTACATTTATAAGGTTCAAGTGTGTGTGTGTGGCTTGATGTGTGTGTGTGTGTGTGGGTGTGGGTGTGGCTTGGTGTGTGTGTGTGTTTGGAAGTGCGCATCGATTGCAAATGCAGCCGCATGTAAAATGAATTCCATGTTAAGTTTCAATTTCTGTTCATGTGTGTGTGTGTGTGTGTGTGTGTGTGTATGTGTGTGAGAGTCTATATATGTATCTCTGTGTGTGTGTGTGTGTGTGTTTTCACTTATCATTTAGAAATTCATTTGTCATGTTTTGCGCGGCGGCGTCGGCGGCGGCGGCAGCGAAGGCGCAGCAACATACGCATTGAGCGGCTGCCGCAGGATGTTCATGTCTTTGGGAATGTTTTTGTATTTGGCTGAAAGATTGTGGGACTCGTGAGCAACTTGAGAATACCCTGCCTGGCCAGGACCTGCTTCTGCTTACCTGCGGCTGCGGCTGCTGCTGCTGCTGCTGCTGCTGATGGCTCAATGTGTTGGTGGTGTTGATGCAGGTGTTGCTGTTGCAGGTGTTGTTGCTGGTGGTGCTGCTGTTGCAGCTTCTGTTGCTGCTGCTGCTGCAACAGTTGATGCTGTTGCTGTTGCTGCTGCTTCAATGCTACGAGAGAATCACTATAGAAATTTGATTTACGTAAATTGCTGCTGCCGCCGCTGCTGCCGCTGCTACCACTGCTGCCGCTGCTGCCACTGCTGCCACTGCTGCCACTGCTGCCACTGCTGCTGCCGCTGCTGCCGATGCCACTGGTGCCGCTGATGCTGCTGATGCTGCTGTTGCAACTGTTGCTGCCGTTGCCCAAGATATTGCCATTGCCATTGGCATTGCCGTTGCTGTAGCTGCAGTGATTGTTGCTGCTGCCGTTGCTGATGTTGTTGTTGCTGGCACCGAGCGGCGGCAACGGTGGCTGCAGCTTCGAGGCATGTTTATTGCCCATTGCAGCCATGGGCTCCAGTGGCAATGAGCCACCCACTCCCACGCCCACTCCCAATCCTCCCAATGCTCCCACCGATCCCGCTGCTGAAGTCGGCACTGCTGTCATCTTACTCGCTACTAAACTTAGATTAGAATTTGCTGGTGGTAATGGAGATCTTTGTGAATCATTGCCAATCTCGCCCGTGTACCTAAAAGCAAACACGAGTTGCTTAATGTGCGTCAATGGATGTGCAACATTGGCAAATCACTTGATGTTGGTGTACTCCCGGCCAACCTGGAGGCTCTGCTCCTCGGCCCGCTTCCTCGCTATCCGCGTCTGCATGTAGTGCTGCACCGCATAGTAGACGAACTTGTACTGCGCCTCCGTCTGGACCATTCCCGAGCGCTGGGATCGCACCATTTGGATTGTCCGCTGGATATCGATTTCCGTGTCCAGGCCTAAAAACAAAAACGGTTCCAAGTTGTAAACTGAAGCCACAATGTGCAGAACAGTGAAGTTAACAGAGCTATGTTAAGCGACTGTTAACAGCGTCACTGCCTCTGTCTCTGGACAAACTATACTCACCATTGCGCACAATCTGATCCAGAATCATGTCAATCACAATGAATGTGCCAGTGCGTCCAATGCCCGCAGAGCAGTGCACACAGATGGGTCCCTGGATGGGGGAGGAGCGAAAAGAAGGGTTCAGAATTGAGAAATTTCGCTTGACTCAGGGATTGAGATTGGTATTGGGTTGGGATTGAGTTGGGATTGGGATTGGAATTGGGTTGGGATTGGGATTGGGTTGGGATTGGGTTGGGATTAGGCTGGGATTGGGTTGGGATTGGGATTGAGTTGAGATTGGGTTGAGATTGGGTTGCAATTGGGGTGTGATTGGATTGGGATTGGATTGGGATTGGGTTGAGATTGAGTTGGGATTGGGCAGGGATCGAGCTGGGATAGGATTGGGATTAGGTTGGGATTGGGTTGGAATTGGGTTGGGATTGGGTTGGAATTGGGTTGGAATTGGGTTGGGATTGTTATGGGATTGTTATGGGATTGACTTGTGATGGGGCAGGGATCGAGCTGGGATAGGGTTGGGATTGGGTAAGGATTGGGATTAGGACTGGCTTAAAACTTACTGGCTTCTCGCCTGCCTGGGCCAGGCTGCTCTGTTTTGTATTGACATCCTGCAGGAAGTTGAGCACGCAACCAGGATCGGCGGGTACACCATGATCGGGCCAGACTTGAAAATGATAATGAAAGATGCGGCGTTCAGGCTTGTCGCGCCACGAGAAGAGGAACTCCCGCAGAGTGTAATCATTTGTGGAGTTCTCCTTGATGCACTGCACCTTCGCATGGCCGAACTGCTTGCACTGCCCCTCATCGGGCCAGTAGCGTTCGCACTTGGTCTTGCCCCGCTCAATCTCCTTGGTGGTCATGACAATGACGCGCGTGTTCTCCTGCCAGATCATGTTCCAGAAATCGGTCTTCGTGTTGGGCAGACATCCCTGGGTGGCAATGTACGTCTTGAACATGTCCCGGTCGCTGCTCAACAGGGAACCAACTGTGGACCCGCTGGATGAGGACGTCGTCGGCGGTGGCGAGGCATCGCCGCAATGCTTCTTCAGGAGTCCGGCCAAACAGCCATTGAGGGCCGTCGTGGCCAGGGTTGTGCCGCTGGTGGGCGTGCCGGGGCCAGTGCCAGAGGCTGATGCATTCGCGGAGGCGGATAACGATTCACTGCGCTTGTGTTTGCTCAGGGAGTCGGACTTACGATTGCAGGTGGCACAATTGGTGTACGGGAGGGTCGCCGACTTCACCGCACACTGGACACACGTCTTGTTCAGGAGCTGGCAATTGGGGCAATTGCGTTGCGTCTGGGCTGCCGTGCAGGCGGTGCAGGGGGCCACCGAACTGTTGAGGCTCTCCGAGGAGCTGCTCATGTTGTACAAGTCGCCATCGGTGGGTAAGCGTATGTAGTTGGCGTTTATGTATTCCGCGCCCGGAGCACTGCGCTCCACATCCTGCAGCTTCACACGTGTGTGATCATCTGTGTGATGGGGAGGGGAAAAACAACAACAAGGATTAATTGATATCTGCCCTAAGGATACCAATCAAGGATCAACTTACAGGGTAATATATTGCGATAGCGATTCTTAAGACGATTCTCATCCTTGTAGCCCTCATGACGTGAGAACGTATCCCGTGAGTCTTGCTGCAAGGACTCGAACTCCTCCCAGAAGCCACCCTGAAACATAAATTGAATATATAAATGAAATGATCCTGTCACGAACTCACATTATCCTTGTACTCACCTTTACCAACTGATCCACACGCGCATTAATCCCTGCGGCTGTTATCCTTGTCGCATTGAAGGGCTGCCGCAGGTGGACGACTGTGCCGCACGTCTCGACCATCGGATTGCGTTTGTAGTGCTCGATTAGCTCCGAGAGCGTTGAAAATGATTCCCCACCGCCAACGTCGTACTTCTTATCCTGAAAAACCCAAAGCAGAGCGATTCAAAACAATGCTCGTCTCAAATACAAATCGCACGCTGTTAACTAACAGCAACCTAACAGTGGCCACTTATTTCAGTTCCAAAAATACAATACTTGCATTTTTTATATTTTATTATTTTTTTAAAATATTATTTATTTTATTTTTTTTTAAAGTGTTGAAAATGTAATTTCAATATTCAGTGGATTCAACGCTTGTGTTGGTGTTGGTGCACGTGGAGCACATGGCTAATTATGCGTCTGGTATACCCGCTTATACAAGCAGTTTACATGGCAACAAAGGCACACACACACACGCATACACATACACACATATACACACGTACACTGAGAGACATACACAATAATAAAATTAATTGAAAAACGCTACACAATTGGGTAATAAAAGTGCAAACGTGACCGCAATGTCAAATCCAAAGTAAATGTCTAGCCGGTCATGTAAATCGCATTATTGTAAAAATGGCGTTAAAAAAAACCAACAACAACAACAACGCCATTTCAATAGAACCAAGGGGGGGACTTACAGTAGAACTCAAGCAAAGTATTTAATTTAGAATTGAGGCAAATGGAATTGTCGTGTTCAGATAAAAAGCAGAAAACCATCCGTGTGTAAATATTATGGCAACAATTGCGGTCAATTAAGTGTAGAGCGCGAGAATTGTACCTAAATTACATTTATTTAAAAAAAAACATGAATAATAAATTAGCTAATTTTTAATTAAAATTTGCAAATAGTTATAATTTTAAAGGGCATAACTCATTAACAGCTCCAAAAAGCTGTTGACAGCGCCCTTTACTGTTAATTTAACAGTTGACTGTTAATGCCTGCTGCTGCTGCTGCTGCTGCTTTTGCCTGTAGACAAGCAGTGCCTTGACCATAGTGCGCAGTAAGCAGTGCATTGGAGGCACTCAAACGCGCGCGTACAGGCAGAGAATGTAAATTGCGCGCCAATTTTAAAACGCATTTTTTCAATATTTTATATGTAAATAAATTTGCGCTCGTTTAGATAGGTAAATATTTACACAAAACTGGCACATGACTCAATTCATATACAATGTACATAGAAGGCATAAATAATAATAATGTATGTATATATATATATATGTATATATGTATATGTATATGTATGTATGTATGTATATACATATTTGTCATATGCAACTACAACTAATTCAAGGTCAAACGATGAGGAACTTTACGGCAAGTCGTTTACATTACTTGTCTTGACTTTTAGCTGTTGTTGTTGTTGCTGTTGTTGTTGCTTTTATTGCTTACAAACTGTTTTTGTTGCCAACCACAAATCGATTTGCATTCAGTGGGCAAGAAGAGGGAGGAATTGCGTTTGAATTTGATTTTTTTTTATTTGCCACTCTTTTTTTTTTTTCCTTTCCTTTTGTCACTTACCTGCCATCTAATCATGACATGCGTCACTTTGTCGTCTGTGCGTACGGAAAGGACAAAATCACCAGGTTTACTTTGAGATTCACGCACAAGAAACGAACCATTCTTGCCACGCTCCAGTATCAATTTTTCAGCTTCCTTGCCAGAAAGATTGCCATGAAACCATCTGCAAGCACAAATAAAAAAAAAATATTTAATTTAAATTGGTATATTTTTTTCTCTAAATTATTTATATACATATTTTTTTATTAATAATAATGCTTAACCAATGTTGGTGGCAGCAGCTGTTCGCGATTGAAGTGGGCGGACGGAAAGGAGGAATATAGAACGCAGCTACCAACAACTGCTGACCGGTTACTAAAATTTGTCTCCTCGCGCCTCTCCGACTGACTGACTGACTGACTGCTGCTTAGGGCTACGTGCGCGCTTGAAATGCAGCTATGAACTGCAAAAATTACACACATGCGATGAGGAGCGCGCAAAATACAAAAAAAATAAAAAAAAAAATAAAAAAAAAAACAAAAAAAAACTTCAAATGACAGCAACAAAACAAAGACGGCAGCAACTCAAATATGATGGACGAGCGCATACCCTGCACTTTTTATCGTCTCATCTCGTTCCCATTTCCTCATTACATTTCACAGCATAGAACATAAGCTTTTTCATATGTATTTGGAATTTTTGTTGTTTACTGCTTGCGATGCGCGCTGATTTGAGTACACCCATTGCCTGAATACAGGGTGTTCACAGCGTAGGTAAAGTAGGAAACCAGCAAATATAAATACAAAATGAATACAAATCGAATTGAATCGCATTACAGCGAATACGAGCGCAAAAATGCAACAACAGCGCAAACCGAAACTCACACACACACACACACACACACACACACACAAAGAAAGCGGACAAATGCAAGGCAAGCAGCAACAACTACTACTACAGAGAAACAAAAGCAACAACAACAGCAGCAGAAACGGCGTATGGAAAAGTGCAAGTTGCTATCATACAGACAAATAAGGCTTTGTCGTTGTTGCCTGGCCAGGCGAGTCGCACATGGACATAGACATGTGGAATTGGTGATAAATATGTCTAAAATATATATGTATGTATTTATGTATGCGTGTGTGTGTGTATGCGCAAGTATGCACATGCACATATATGTGCATAACAGCCGCCGGCAGTCAGCGTTTGACACAGAAAGCAAAAGGCATTAAAAGCTGTTGCATTGCCAATCAACCGAACGCATTCGAAGCTGGGCACAACAAATTGAAAGTTTTGCCGCATTCAAGCAGCAAGCAGTCGCAAGCAGTTTTGCAGTCGCAAGCAGTTTTATGTCTGTTACTTGTGGCATCTGCTTATAAATATGGAGTGAAATTTGATATCGATGCATTATTTAAATTAAGCTCTGATTTAGATTGTAATTATAATTAGTTATTAATATTTATAAATTATATAAATAATAATTAATATTTAATAGCTTGTTCGATTAACTAACGCCTAATGAAACACTCGATCGCTTCATACAAAACAAACTAATAAAGTTCAATCGGAAATTCGATCTTTGGGCTTGACTTTTATGATGTGAATGTGGATGTGGATGTTGCTACGAGGCATTGGAAACTGTTTTGTTAGTTTCGATTCGGGTTTCAAATTGTGACTTGATCCACTTTGCATAAATAACACTAACTTAAAAAACTTGCTTTGAATTTAAATGGAAGCCAACAGACTTAATGGAAGAGATTCAATTCTCAGTTTCGATTTCAGACTCACTCTCAGAATTTGGATTGTTTTTTATATTGAATGTAGTTGAACCTATGTTTTGGGTAGTTAAAACACTCCCAGAGTTCGTCGCCATCTCCTTGCTATACAAATATATATATACTATATATATATATATATGTGTATATATATATTTATTTGTAGCATAGGAATCGTAAATTGAGTCAGACCTAGGGTAAACACACAAATCAATCGAAATGCGTTGTCCTTAAGCCGGTTTCAATTTAACTGCTTTTGTTGTTGTTGTTGTTGTTGTTTTCTCGCTCGTTTATGTTTGTTGTGTTTTTGGGGTCGTAGTTATCATAAAACATTCCGTTTAATGCCCAACTGACAGACTCATGCGTTATTTATACAGCATGCATATTTATTTATGTACGAGTCAAGAGTCGATAGTTAAAGAGGCTCCTCTCTCGCTCTTCCTCTACCTTTGTCTCTCTCTCCTGCCCCAACTCACAGTCAACTCTCAACCTCCTAGCCAGCAAACTCATCTTGTATAGAACCCAGAGGCAGCACCTGTGCCCCCCCCATGCCCCACCCAAACCCAACACTTTTCACCACTCCAACCTGTCAGTCCGCCAGTTTATCGATTTATCTTCCGTATGTGTCACTGTTTATGTGTAAGTGTGTGTGTGTGTATATCGGACACTATTTATAGCTATCGCCATAATGAAAACAATTGACTTTACATTAGATCGTCGACTTAGCATGCATCTAAATGCTGATCGTTACTATGAGTTACATTCACCCAAGGTGCTTTGGCCGGAATGAGAGTGATAAAGAGTCCGTCTGTCCGTCCGTCCAATTGGCTTGATTGTACGGCGCGTTTATATTTTTAGCACCGGAAGTGGCATTGAGCCAACTGTCGATAGATTGTTTATCGATAGCTTAATTGTTTCTATTTTCTATTTATCATTTTCTAAATATAATTTTTTTTTTCCCGGCTTCCCACATCCCACCACAAATGCGGCTGCAACTTTAAAATAGTTTCCAGATTCTATAACAGTTTTTTTTGTTTTACTGTTTTTTTTTCTATAAAAATCATCATGAATTTGAGAACTAATAATTATAAATAATACATTACGTTCACGGCTAATTTGTTATATAAAATTGTTGTTTCTTTCATTTAAAATGCAAATAAATAATTATTACAAATATGACACATTAAATTTCTATTCCCCCCGTCCAACGCTTGCAGCTTATGAAACTGCTTGCCGTTGCATCAGGCAGCTTTTTGTCATATGCGTTGGAACGGGGAAATGTAAGCACTAGCACACACACACACACACACACGCATGCACACATATGTAAAGATACAGTTAAGTGCGCTTCTTACTTCGTTGATTTGCAACTTTATTTTATTTTATTTATTTATTTTTTTGTCATGCAAATGAAAGTTGATTTATTCTCAGCGGTTTTCCCACTCGATTTAAATATTTTTCCAGTTCATTTTTTTTTATTTTTCTATTTTCTTCCCCCTTACCTTCTTGCCGTCTGCAGACATTATTGCTACGCATTCTTCTTTCCTCCTCGTTTATCACTGTTCTACCTTTGCCAATGCTTTGTTTGCGCCCCAAATGATTCAACTTTTGGTCAGTCGTCAAATTAGCACCTTTTTTCTTATTGTTGATTTTTATGAAAATCGTTTGTTTGTTTCTTGTTTCATGTTTTTATTTTTGTTTTTTTTTGAGTATTTTTTTTGAGTATTTTTTTTGAGTATTTTTTTTGAATTTTTTTTTTTTTAATTTCGAGGGTCACTTCTCTACATTCTATAAATAATGGAAAGGCAATTACATATTTTGCACTTAAGGTGAAAAAAATGCCTTTAAAATTGAGTGCTTTTTATTTAAAGAAGATTTTGCGTCATTTTTTTAAACCTGAGGTAAGTAACGCCCGAGTTCGGAAATGAAGGTGAAATCATAAATAAAGTTGATTTAAGGGTTAAATCAAAGGACACACACACACATCATACCATACGAAGTATCCCCAGGTCGAGCAGGAGGTGACTCTTTGTTACATTTACAGTTACGCACAGGAAAAGGCGTAACGCGCAGTTAGCCTTTTGGTTGGTCATTGATGAGTGCGTCGGCTCATCGGAAAGGTCAACAAACAGCTCAGCGGATCGAAGCGTTTATAATTATATATTCATATTCATATGTATATCGTATAAATTAACATTGTCACCAACATTTCTGTTGACGGTTTTGTGTGCCAACGCACCTTTAAAGCAGACGGCCAGCCCAATTGAGAGCCAAGAGGCTGCGAGGTGAGAATGGGCTGATAAGAGATGAGGAAGGTGAGAACGGTCAGAGGAGAAGGGAGAGGTGAAAGATGAGATCGGGCAGAGCAGATGAAGAGGTGAAAACAGACAGATGCTGGGGAGCGAAGCGAGAGGTGGGAGGTGAAATCAGGCTGATGAAGGAAGTGAGGTGAGAACGAACATAAGAGATATGGGAGGCAGGCAGGCAGATGAGGGAAGTGAGGTGAGAACTGTCAGAAGAGAGATGGGTGCTGAGATCGGGCAGATGAAAAGGAACAGGTGGAAGGAAAGGTGAGAACGATGAGATGAGGGGAGAGCAGTAGGAGAGGTGAGAAACTGTCTGTAAGAAGGTTTGTGGTAAGAATGAGCATATGGCTGATGGGGTAGGGTGAGAGGTGGGAACCGACAATTTGGAGGCTTGTAAGCGGCTGAGGGGAATTTGCCTCCGATATTCGAGTGGAAGTTTTGGCTGAAGCCTCGATTCATTGATCTACAGGTTTCGCTCCCGGGAGTAGTTCCCGTACAGAAAAAATAAATAAATAAATATTCCCTTAATGCCTTGGCTTTGTTTTGGGTTGTTTTGTTTACAAATTTGCAAAGTTAAACTACATTTGTTTTTATAGCAAAATGAAATGAATAATTAAAAGCGAGGAAAAAAATATTTAAAAAAACACGAAACAGCAATTTTTGTTGTGCAACGGAAATGTACACAGAAAATAACATAACAAAAAATGTAAAAATTTATAAAAAAGAGTAAAAATACTAAAAAAAAAAAAAGAAAAAAACATTTAAAATATGCAAGTAGTTATTTTTTTTTTTGTTTTTGTAACAAAATGCAAAACAATTTTCATTTGACAGCCCGCACTTGGGGCTGTCAAGGAAAACGACTGAACAGCTTCAATCGTTAGGAAATGGTATGGGGAGGGGGGCGTGACAGTAGTGAGGGGGAGTCGGAGGCGGGAACAAGCGATTGATAATTAGGACGCTGCTCTAACGGTAAACAGCGAAATGACCCACTGTACGTGGGGGCAGCGATTGTAGAGATTCCCCCCAACTGCGAGACGAACGAACGAACGCGGAAGTGCCCATTGACTTAATGTACAAGTGAGCTAAGAAAGTTAACATGGAGGTGAATATGTTAGTTAAATAAGGCTTCACCATTTCAACCTCAATTCTAAATTGAGTAGATACAAAAAATAAAATTCAATTAATATGCCGAGGCGAGAAACACTTCTCTTCGAAGGGCAAAAATTAAAGGCAAATTAAATGTACTTCTAGCAAAGTTAACATGGAGGTGAGGTGAATACAACTCCCTTTTTTCATGTTCAATTTTCACATTTCAAATTTCTTAAATAAATATAATTAAATTTCAATTTTTTAAAGTCAAACCTAAGAATCATTTTTTAAGAGTGGAAAATCAAATATAAAAAAAAGTTAACATGGAGATAAATATGACCCCTCCTCTTTTCAAGCTAATTTTTTTAGATAAATGTAAATCAATTATAATTTAAAATCAACCTTTGGAATGTTAAATATAAAAATTAATTATAAAAAAAGTTAACATGGAGGTGAAACAATGTATGTCTGCAGCTAAGGATCTTAGCTTTCAGATTCATAGATAAGATTCATCTCCTTCATGGGTGCAGTCACTCCCAATGATAAGCAGATAAACAGATGAATAAATATCAACCCTCAGATAAGAATCGAAGAATTTATTTTTCTTTAACTGGAAAAACGCATCGCATTTTTTTAAGTCAAGATAGCAACAAGAATTTCTGGAATCTAGATAAGATCAGGAGATCTGAGATCTGTGATCTAAGAACTGAGAACTGAGAACTGTGATCTGAGAATTGAGATCTGTGATCTGAGTTCGCGGTGTTTGAACCGCGAGGAAGTCTGTACCAGATACCGATCTATGGATCCACCTCTCCCTCCTCCCCGTCCAGTCAGAGTCTGGGACCGCGGGTGTACGTGATCTCCATTTGTTATGTATTTAGCTATTTACGAGGGTGCGGAATTATCTGAGCGCTAAATGGCGTAGATAATTTCATTAGATGCCTCTGTCGCACTTCGCATCTCGCTGCTGAGAGTTCTAAATGCAAAGATCAATATTAGATGAGCCCAACAGGGGGCAGGGGGTAGGTGAGGGGCAAGGGAAATGGAGGTAAACTAAAAGTTACACTCTACGAGTGGCGATCAAATGATTTAAGACTTGGTAACAATTTTAATTTTCATTACATCAATTATATATATAGAATGAGGGGAAAGGGTGGGGGAGAGAGAGAGGAAAGAGAAGGGGGTAGGGAAAGAGGGAGAGTAAAAAGCTTTATATTTCATAAACCATGAGGATTTCAGTTCACAAAGTGAAAATAAATTAGAAATGAAGTAAGAAGATTTATCCCACAGATCAGCTTAATATATAATTAATTAATATTAATATAATAATAATATATGTAAACTTTATAAAAATATATATATTTTAAAGTTTAATCTTTTAAACATCATAAGCTAAACCCTTGAATGACTTAAGTATCCTTAGAGTCGAATTTATAAGTAAACACGCAAAATCAATTTTTCAATAGTCAACAAAAAAAAAAATTAAAACAAAAAAAAAATTAAAACAAAAAAAAAATTAAAATAAAAAATAATTGGAAAAAAATAAATAAATTAATATAAAAAAAAAATAAATAAAAAAAAAATAAATATATAAAAAAAATAAATTATTTAAAAAAAAAAATAAAAATAAAAAAATAAATATAAAAAAAAAATTATAAAAAAAATGGAGTTAAAAAGATTAAATTTTTAAGACAAATAAATACAAAAATAAATAACTAAAACCAAACTTTAAAATAAAAAAAAAAAAAACGTAAAAAACAATACAGCAAACAATAATTATTTAAAAACAAACATAATTTAAAAAAAAAGCATAATTAATATATAAATAAAAAAAATTAAATAAAATAAAAAAAATTAAATAGCAAAAAAATTTAAAAAATTAATATTTATAATAAAGTGGAAAATAAATAAATTAAATTATTCAAAAAAAAAGTAAATAAAATAAATATACAAAAAAATTTAAAAAAAATAGAAAAATAAATAAAAAATTGCAAGTTTGTTGTTTTTGTAGCTCATTATAATGAAAGCCCAGTCAAGATCTCATAAATGTAAACAAGAAATCACAAAATCACAAAATCACAAATCAAAGAAAATCAGCGCGCGGGCGTTTGTTTATCCACATTGACCATATAAACAAATAGATATGACTGTATGTGTGCGTGTGTGTGTGTTTGTGTGTGTGTGTGTGTTCATAAGTCAGTCGTATGTCAATCACTAGCCTCACTCAACTTTTGTTGTTGCTGCTGCTGCTACTACTACTAATAATGTTGCTGTTGTTCTTGTTG
Source organism: Zaprionus lineosus (assembly GCA_035044505.1). Classification (NCBI taxonomy): domain Eukaryota; kingdom Metazoa; phylum Arthropoda; class Insecta; order Diptera; family Drosophilidae; genus Zaprionus; species Zaprionus lineosus. Next base: position 1,722,233 of record JAWNNX010000676.1, read on the forward strand.
TTGTTGCTGCTGTTGTTGTTGTTGTTGTTGTTGTTGCTGTTGCCGCCTGCTGATGTTTAACTTAAATATTTACTCATTTGCGTGGCAATTTAAGGCACATGACAGTTTTTGCTGCTTATTAGATTGTTGTTAATGCTATGGCAACAAAAACAACAAAAACAACAACAACAACAACAATAATAATAAAAACAACAGCAAGAACAACAATTTAAAAAATTATAATTTAATTTGCTCTTTACGCACGCGCCTCAAAAAAAATAAATGAAATAATGTAAAAATTAGAGATTTTTTTTTTGGGCGCGACTTAAAACGCGCGCTTTTTATAATTTTCACGCGTTTTCTAACGCCTCAAAACTTACGTGTGGCTGTGCAGGTTTACGCGCATTGCCGCCAGGAGCGCCAGTGTGCCATTTGAGCCACCGAAATGATGGCCAAAAATTGGCGGTGACGCTGACCACGATGTGGGCGTTGCAGGATACGAGGAGGCGGGTTCACTGCTGCTGCTACTGTTGCTGCTGCTGTTGCTGTTGTTGCTGTTGTTGCTTATGGCGCTGCTAGCGCTGTTGGCGCTGCAGTTGCTGCCACGCGGTGAGGTCAGCTGCAGGTGCAGTGACTCCGTTGAGGAGCAGCTCGAGGAGGCTGTCGTTGAGATCGGTCTCCGTCTGTTGTCCCTACGATTGATATAATGAGTGCTGATGTTGCTGTTGTTGTTGTTGTTGTTGTTGTTGTGGGCAACGCCTCTGATGATCGTTGCCAGCTCATCGTTGCTCATGCAATTTTTGCACTGACGATCCTCGTACGTTGCTGCTGCTGTGGTTGTTGTTGCTGCTGTTGCTGCTGCTGTTGTTGTTGCTGCTGCTGTTGTTGTTGTTGTTGCTGCTGCTGTTGCCTTTGTCTTTTTGCTGCTCTTGGATTTTGAGTGATTGCTGCGCGTCCTGCCATTTCCGTAATGCGCCTGAATCGCGCGCTCGTATTCAAAGTTGCGTTCTTTGTTGTAGGCATTGTTGTTGTTGTTGTTGTTTATCATATTGTTGTTATTATTGTTATTAGTAATATTATTATTATTATTATTATTATTATTGTTGTTGTAGACTTGCTTTTCCTGCAGCTTGTGATTTACAACGCTGCCCAGCGAACTGGACAATTTCTCGAGGCATTTGTTAAAAAGCATTTTGTGGCCGTTGTTGTTGTTGTTGCAGTTGCAGTTGTTGTTATTGCTGGCGTACCTGCAACTTGTTACTCTTAGCTCGTTTCACTCTTACTTTGTTTCTTTTAATTTTCCGTTTAATTACGTGCACTTGGCTCACTTTCTAGTTTCAGTTTTTCCAAACACTTTCCCAGCGGAAAATGGAAAATATTAAAAAACAAAAATAAATAAAAAAAAAACGATCACTTCTTTACGAGTGGAAAAACCGTAATGTTAAAGTTCTTTAGCTTTGTTGTTGTTGTTGTTGTTTTTGCTTTTGTATTTGTTATGCAATAAAATGCACAGCTTGTAATTATTGCTGTTTATTAACAATAAATATTGAAACAGTTTTGAAATGAAAATAAATTTCTTTTCTTTTTCTTTTCTTCAGTTTTTGTATTGTTTTTGTTTTTTTGTTTTTTGTTTTCTGTTTTCTTTGTTTATTGCACAATTTTCTTGAAAACTGACAAAAATGTCTTCTCTTTGGCCACTTTTGTTGCTGGCGCCGTTGCCGTTGCCGCCGCCGTCTTAGCTGCAAGCTTAGAAGCTGCGTCGTCCAGTCGTGTTTGTGCCGCAATCAAATGCTCAAATACGAATGCGGCTGAAGGCATAATAATTAATCGCGAGATCACAACAAATACAATTTTATATAAATGTATAAAATATTTTTTTTTTTTTCTTTAAATTTTACTTTAAACGCAATCGATAGATAGACGCCTACGCACGTGGACTGCTTGCCGACTAAATTTGTCTGCTTGCACTGCTTAGGCTGCGCGCGCTTCTCGTTCCGTGCTTCGATACGTTCTTTGTTTCGTTCAGTTGCGATGTCACGTCGCTGAGCCGCAACTCAAGAATGAAGTCCCAGCAGCCAAGCGCTTAGCTTTTTGCTCAAGTCTCTGGCTACTTCGTGTGTGCGTCGTTGTTGTTGCTGCTCTCGTCGTGCAAACGTCGTTGATATTTTCGTCGTCGTCGTCGTCGTGTTGAGTTTTAAAGTGGATGATGTTGCTGTTATTCTTGATGTTGTTGTTGCTGCTGTTATTGCCGTTGTTCTTGACTCGCGCTGTCGCTCTGCCGCTGTTCTAAGCGCTCAGATCGTTTGCTCGTGAATGAATGAATGTTGCCTGACTGCGTACGTCGCTTTTTGTTTTAAATGCACAGGCGTCGAGCCGCAACGGGAACTAAAGTCCCGAACTCTCGACTTAATCTTGGTCATAACATGTCAACGTCATGTAATCGCAGGCATTGTCTTCTCCTCGGCGGGGGCGTTGGCGTCAATCCCTGTTAACCACACACACACACACATTCATATTGACGTACATTCTTCTTTCTTCGTCGACTGCTGCCATTGCCTGCTGTGCTTCGTTCTGGAAGCTGCTTGCTGCACTGCTTTCAAAGTTCAGTTGCATACCAAAATTAGAGATGTGCGCGTCAGCACAGAAGAACAGCCGTTAAAAGTTGAGCCCACATTGTTTTTATTTTTAAATTTAAATTTAAATTTTTTCTTTTTCTGTTTCTTTTTTTTTTTCTCCCCCAAAATTAAAATACTTTGTGCGTATTTGAATTTATTCATCAAATATGTAAAAAGTGTTGATCGTGTTTTGTTAAGCGATATTTTACATCACGTCAATGCGTATTGCGTCATATGAGTTCGTGTCACGATCATTACACGATGCCATAACATAATCACATATCTAAGCATGTGAAAGCTGCGATTGGCCAAGAACCATTTGAAAGTTGTCCATCATCCAATGCAACTGCACTTTTACTTTTACATTAACGATGTGACGGAAAGGTGGATGGTAAGGGGTCAGGGGGGATCGTGGGGAGTATCTGACGGAGACGGAATTGTCACCGGTGACTAAGTTAATTAAATTGAATTAAATACGCGTACTTAGTTAGCGGCTATTTGAATGCTACGCGCTTGTCTTGTTAAGTTTTTAAACAGATGATTCAGAGCCCGAATTCGACTTATGATACACACACACACACACACACACACACACACACATGTATATACACGAATGCTTATATGGTTATAATGTGGATGGTAGAGCAGAGCGTGTAAACACAGAGAGTTACCTGCTACCGGAAATGAAACTGAAACCGAATTAAAAAATGCGGGAAATTTTTATACCCTGTACCACAAAACGAATGGTCAAAAGGGTTCAAATGTAAATTGGTATTACACACACACTCACACACACTCACACACACACAAACACATGTTACCAAGGCCACTGGGGGTATCTACGTGCAGATTGAATCATAATGTGTAAAGTGGAAACCAAACGAATCAAAACATTACTTTGATTTCGGGAAGAGAGTCGCAGGAGTGGCAGCCATCGCTGCTGAAGGACTTACAGGATATTTGAGAGTCGCATCCGTGGTATCTTTAAGTCGCGCTCAACGCTGCTTGACTCCGTCTTGGGGTGCTTTATGGTTGCAAGCACTCGCCGAGGGACTGACGTGCACAATGGGGGGTCAGGCAGCCAGAAGGAGAGACAGGGACAGAGACAGTGACAGAGACAACTACAGAGACAGAGGTAAAGAGCGAGATGGGAACGGACGGGCGGATGGACGGGCAACACTTCTATGGCGCAGGCGTAGACGTCAGAGGCGAACGTGCCCCGCATATTTGGCAACAAATTTTGGATCTTGTGACGACGTGCGCCACTGCCAATTTCAATACCAAAGAAGCTCAAGAGGCACGATGGGTTGAGGGGTAGAAGAGGAGTAAGGGAATGGGGGGATTGCCAGTTAATGTGTTGTTCACATGGACATGAACAGTGACCGCGACTGGACAAGCGGATGGATGAACAAGCGAACAAAAGGGAAAAGGAAGGCAAAGGGAGAAAAGACAAGGGGAGGCAGCCAGAGGAAAAGCAAAGCTGGAGTATTAAGGGGGAAGGGGTGGGTAGAGTAGGGTAGGGTAGGGAGGGTAGGGTAGGGGAGGGTAGGAGCGGAGACATGACAAACTTGGATGAACTTCGCTTCTTGGCAACGATGACAAACCGTTGGCTTGACGAACGCCTCATCATCGAATTTCGTTAGAACAACGTCAAGATCTTTCGAAATTGAAAGCAACAACAACAACAACAACAACAACAACAACAACAACAACAACAGCAACAACAACAACAACAACGATAATAAAAATAAATAAAAACAATTATCGGCTTTTGAAATTTATTTTTAAAGCGTTAGCAAAAGTTAAAAACATTAAAGTTTTTGACTTGGAAAATTAAAAACCAGTTTTAAACCCAACTCATAGGAAAAAATGAGATAATCAGAACTCAGGGAATTTTCCAGAGCTCTTCGAAAATTTTGAAAAATATAAATATTTTTTCAGGGCAAGAATTAAGAATTTACTGCTTAAAAAAATATTCAAAATTCCCATACATAAATTTAAAAAAAAAATAAATTAATTTTTATTTTAGAATTTTGATAGTTTATAGTTCTTAAATGAAAAATTTGAGAGCTTCATTGATGGTTCTTAGGGTCCTTAATTGGAAGGCGTTTGGGTCTCCGGGAACGACCTTCGACTGTACACTAAATAAAGGCCACTATGCGGGAGCAGATAAAGCAATAAAAACAACAATAATAGAAGCAACAAAAATAACAACAACAACAATAATAATAATTATAATAATAATAATTATAATAATAATAATAATAATAATAATATCAAAAATACTGGGAGAGCCTCGGCGCTCGTATTTGGGCACGACGGGCGACAACAAAACCAATAAAAAAACAATAACAACAACAATAAATACAAACAACCAAAAACAACAGCAACAACAACAACACTAAAAACCACAAATGTTCATATAAAATAAATAAACATAATTTATGGTTAATAACATTTTGGGTTGTGCGCAAATGGAAGAATTTAATATGCGAGCCGCAAAGCATTCGGTTACCCGATGCCCAATTCCCAGTCTCCAGTCTCCAGTCCCCAGTCTCAAGTCTCCACTCAGTTGCCTCCACTCTACAATCTACAATCTACAATCTCCAATGCCCAAGACCCAATCTACGTTATTGTTTATAGGTTTCTATATGATATACACGCCATGCGAGACTCTGGACTCTGGGGGCCAGTAGGGCTTGGCATTGAGATGCCCATGAGGCAGCCTTCGGGTTGTTACCCCTGGGATCCAAATCGAAGGACAAGCCAGTTTAAGGTTGTGTCGAAGGATCAGCAAATGAGCCTTAGACATTTCATATATGGAAAGGAGATGAAGGAAAAGATAAAGGAAGGTGGAGGAAGAAGGAAGAGTGGAGTCTTGAGGGGATCCTTGTGGACCTTTTATCCGAAGCTTAAAAAAGGATACTTCAAGTAGCTAAAGGAACAATTCTTAAGCGTATATTTGAAAGAAATTCTCCAAATCTAAGATTATTGCTGAGGAGAGAATCTTTAATCCTTTAATCTAAAAAGGATTCTCTGGGCGACCTTAGTAGTAATTCCTTTTAAAGGAAATAAATTAAAAAATTTACCAAATCGTTGACTAACGAAAATATTTATTTTTATCCCGGGAAACACCTTGTAACCTATAATTAAGTTAGACACTTTTTTTTATTTTTTTAATTTATGTAATTTTTAAATTATTTTATTTTTTTTTGAATATTCAGTCATCATTTTTATGGATTTTTCAACTGGAAAATCAATTTATGAAGATAGAAAAATGGATACAAAAAATACTCATAAATGCGTCAAAGTAAAGTATCTATAAATGTATCTTAATCTAGAAATGTATCTGTATCTGTATCTGCAAATGTATCTGTATCTGTATCTGTATATGTATCTGTATCTGTATATGTATCTGTATATGTATCTGTATCTGTATCTAAATCTAGAAATGTATCTGTATCTGTATCTGTATATGTAAATGTATCTGTATCTGTATCTGTATATGTATCTGTATCTGTATATGTATCTGTATCTGTATTTGTATTTAAATCTAGAAATGTATCTGCAAATGTATCTGTATCTAAATTTAGAAATGTATCTGTATCTGTATCTGTATCTGTATCTAAATCTAGTAATGTATCTGTATCTGTTTCTGTATATGTAAATGTATCTGTATCTGTATATGTATCTGTATCTGTATATGTATCTGTATCTGTATATGTATCTGTATCTGTATCTGTATCTAAATCTAGAAATGTATCTGTACCTGTATCTGCAAATGTATCTGTATCTAAATCTAGAAATGTATCTGTAAATGTATCTGTATCTAAATCTAGAAATGTATCTGTACCTGTATCTGCAAATGTATCTGTATCTAAATCTAGAAATGTAAATGTATCTGTATCTAAATCTAGAAATGTATCTGTATCTGTATCTGCAAATGTATCTGTATCTAAATCTAGAAATGTAAATGTATCTGTATCTAAATCTAGAAATGTATCTGTATCTGTATCTGTATATGTAAATGTATCTGTATCTGTATATGTATCTGTATCTGTATATGTATCTGTATCTGTATCTGTATCTGTATCTGTATCTGAATCTGTATCTGTATCTGTATATGTATCTGTATCTGTATCTGTATCTAAATCTAGAAATGTATCTGTACCTGTATCTGCAAATGTATCTGTATCTAAATCTAGAAATGTAAATGTATCTGTATCTAAATCTAGAAATGTATCTGTATCTGTATCTGTATCTGTATATGTAAATGTATCTGTATCTGTATATGTATCTGTATCTGTATATGTATCTGTATCTGTATCTGTATCTGTATCTGTATCTGAATCTGTATCTGTATCTGTATATGTATCTGTATCTGTATCTGTATCTAAATCTAGAAATGTATCTGTATCTGTATCTGTATCTAAATCTAAAAATGTATCTGTATCTGTATCTGTATCTAAATCTAAAAATGTATCTGTATCTGTATCAGTATCTGTATCAGTAAGTGTATCTATATCTGTATCTGTGAATGCTATTTTGTATCTTTTATTGGCTTGTATTGAAATATGAGCGTCTTCAAAATAACTATTATTATAATTCAGATATTATGACTCTAGACCTGTGGGCGCTACGGGGAGCAGTTCTGTTTGGCATTGATATTCGGGATGTACGTGCGCAATTGCACAAGTGAATGTAAACCAGGTCAAAACGACTTACCTTATTTTTCTCTTTATTTATTTTTTTTTATTTTTTATTTTTTTATTTTTATTTACTTTTTTTTTTTTAACTATAGTAAGTATTTCTCTAGTTGTTGTCAGGGCAGAAAAGTTGCTAACAGATTTTGCTTTCTCTTTGTGCGCTTATCTCTTCCGGGTTCGGATACAGATGCGGGTGTGTATGGGGGGTGCGGGTTGTGGTGGGGATTGTGGCGGGTGGTTGCAATTGCGGTTAAAGACACTTGACTTTAGGATTCAATTTAAATTGATTCTTCTGTGTGAAGGACAACCTTTCGCCAATCTAATTGCACGTTTCACTGTTCTGAGTTCGTGCGGAGGGATTTACCTGAATCTAAAATCATGTATCTATATAATCATGCACATGACCGTATGTCCCAATATCCGCCACCCTCCACACTCCACCTCCCCCGCTGCATCCGTCACCCACTCATTTGCTATTCCATCATTTGCGGTTAGCCGCACGTTCGTGTCATGTACGTTAAATGTGCGGCGGAGTCGTTTAGGATTCAATTTATACACGTCTCCTCTATATAGCAACCCGATCTGTAGTCAGTCAGTCGTCACCTAACTGTATCAAGTTCGTGTTCTTTGGGATCTTTAGTCCCATGTCTGGCACCAAGCACGACCGATCACTTGGTTTCAGATCAGTGAAAAGGTCTCCAAGTAAGTGACCAATGAGTCTTGGGACTCTGGGACTTAACCTATCATATGTCATGTACCTCCACACCCTGGCAATATATGTCAGATGGAATAAGATGATATATATCGACTTTAAATCCATGTCGGACATATACACGCCATATGATAAATTACTGAGCTACAGGTGATCTATAGGTGATCTACAGGTGATCTACAGGTGATCTACAGGTGATCTATAGGTGATCCACAGGCTTAGACTTTAAGTGCGGCGCTTAGTGTTCACATAATCTGATCATCATTAAGGATCGTTTGGATAATGAAGTGGGGGCTTAAACGTTACAAACGTAATGCCAAGTCATGTCAGATCGGTAGTTAGACGAGATCATGAGTTCTAGAGGTAAACAAGCGATCATCTCGTTATATAAAAAAACAACTGTCTGAACTGTCCGATTTTGGGGAACTACTCCACATGTCGAGGCAACTGCGTAGATCGACCTGCATTAAATTATATATAAATAAACAGATATATATCTATCTATATACATATATATATATATATATTTATATAGATAGACCGTTATCACGAATTGGAACATACAAATAGATGATGATAGAAATTTAAATGGCGACGAGTCAGGATTTCAGGGAAAAAACAAATCGGGTTTTAGGTTGCCTATGTGACTGGCGACACGCACAACATGGCACAGCTCAGGGGTAGTTGGGCAGAAGGGGGTGGGTGGTGGAGATTATATATCGCTTAGAACGATTAATGTGTCTATAGAGACGCGACTGTGGATACAGATACGGATTTCAATCCTCAGATATCGCAGGCAAAGCAACGCTTGGAACAGGCCAAAGGAGGGGCAAGGGGAAGGTAGCTATAGACACATATACGGTTACGGTTACGAGTACGGGTATGGGTACGGGTACGGGTATGGGTACGGGTATGGGTACGGGTAGAAGCTATCAACGTGCACGGCATAATTTATAAGGCATTTGTAGGCTTGTCTTGATGGCAAAATGATGAAAAATTTCAAGCGGACAGGAAAAGTGCCAAGGAAAAAAGGCAAGTGTGTTCAAAAAGGGGTCGGTGGGGGAGAAGGTGGATGACAGGTGGCTATAGTACGCGACCCATTATCCAACACACTGCGAGTTGAAAGCTTAATTGATTATCTAATTGTCAGATTTGATGTGATTTCTGATCTCTGGCTTTATAGTCTAGAAATTGTAAATCTCTGGGGGATACGTGGATGTTAAATGTTAAACTGGCCGGAGGGAACGTAAAGCACGATTCGAGAAGAAAGTAAAGCAATTAACAATTATCACTTTTAATTACAACTATTAAATGTTCCACTTCAACCTAAGCAATCAACAAATTAAACAAATTAAATACTAATTGCGTTCCGATTCTTCCGAACAAAGATTATAAAAATAAATAAAGAGAGGCCTTCGCATTAATGGCGTCAATTGAATTTTAAAGCCACATTCCAAAAGGATATTATAACACATCCCGCAATATATCATTTAATTATAAGTTGCCTTAATCGATTATTCAATGTACGATCAAATGTGATCCCCGCCGCTTAGCTCTAGTTTTAACTCGTGCTTCCCCCTCTAACTAGATCTTGGCATAAAAAGTTACGCTCGTGGCCTACAATAAAATAAAATATTCAAAAAAAAAAAATAAATAAATAAACCACATTTATTTATATACATATATATAAAGTTTTAGAAAAATCTAATTCTATCAATGCCAAAAACAGGGCCCACCACTTTGCAGTTGAGATCCCCTTCACCGTAGCACATCAAATCACAGTCAACGCACTGAAGCACTCACCCAACCCACCCGAAACACGCACAAAAACAACTTCACAGACACCCTGCAAATCAAAAGTAGCAGAGGTCGATCAGTTCATGCACAGTATTCGTGTTTCAGTAGTACTTTTATAATCGAAAGATGTAGAAGAAGAGAAGAAAAAAAGGGTATTAAAGAGTCGATTTTGCTGGTCGAACAAAAATTTCTATTGCTAAACGACGTTGGGCGGAAGCTCAACTTGGAAAAAGATGGACACTCGCATTTACCCGACCGCAAGAAGCGAAAGAAGCGAAAGAAGAGCAAGAGGCAAAAGCTTTACAGGCAAAGCTCGTTCATTGAGGAAGTGAAATTTCAAAAGCTCGCCCATTTGTTTGCGTAGTAGTCGTTAGCTGAAGCTGTGGAGCTGTGAGGCGCAAAGCCTGAAAGCTGATTTAAGGCTATTTTTAGGCCCGCCAACAGCGGGCAGTACGTCACGTGAGGTCCCAAACGGGATCGGGGTATGACTGCAATCAAATCGAAATTAACTTACGTTCAACTTTTATAATTACGCAACGTTTTATATTTATAAATACAAAAAAATACGCACGGTTAATTATAAAAATAACCCAAAGGATCAATCGACCCACAGAACGTCAATGGTGATGGGTGCCCCGATGTCTGTTGGTTGGGTGTGAAATTAATCGACGCTTTTGTTGCGCATTTGAATGCATTGTAGGTGGGAAGGGGGTGGAGTGGTGGCTGTAAGGCGGTGGGTGCAAATTTGGGATTGGAGCAACCGCTTAACGTCAGCGGACGCGCTTAACACAGTTAAAACGTCTCACAATGATTTTGGGATCAGGTTTAAAGTCGTTGACAGAAATGAGTTTTAAGTATTTTTAACCATATTTAGGCAGACGAAGGCAGACGGTCAAAGTCAATGGGCGTGGCAATTAGTAAAAGGTTGCTGACCGTCGGCATGCGGAAAATGCAACAAAAATGCACAACACAACAACACAAAAAAATGCAAAGAAACTAAACAAAGAAATATTAAGATAAATGAATAAGTGTGAGCGCAAAAGAAGATTGCAACAGAGAATCTCCTTTTGAAAGAAAGAGAGAGAGAGCAAAGGAGTGAAGAGCCCATGTAATAAAAATATTTGACAGCCAAGCAGTAAAAATGTTAATAAGCAATAAATAACAAATACATTTACTCACATCTTTGTCTGTGTGGGTTGGCGAGCAGAAACGGCAGAAACAGCAACAACAACAACAACAACAATCGCACAATACACTGCATGTATGGGCATTAGTCAGTGGGTGTACTTTTGTCTGCTTATACTTATGCATATGAGTGCTTTTGGTTCTATGTATGTGTGAGTGTGTTTTGTTGCTGCCATAAATCGAATTTAGAAATTATTAACACTACATTTCATCTAAAGTGAAGCTCGCACACACTTACACATACGTATGTACATAAATACATACAGAATTTCTGAACTTTAACATAACTGGTGGCCAGTGCCAACGTCCACTGTTATCACTAACAGCGTCTGCACAGCCCTATTAATTGTCGCACTGTTAACGCAGCAGACAGCACGTCTCCCCAGCGTCGCGTGCGATCGTTTCACGCTTTCATCGGGCAGCATAATTTGCAATTTGTTTATTTACAACAACATTTTTCGAAATGTTTATATATTTCATTATTATCTGTCAACAAATGCATCGTTTTCGCTCACTTAGCGAAGACAACAAGCTGATTGATCAATTGACGCAACGAAAGACCACGCGTTTATCAATTGGGTTAATAAAACATTTCCTTTTTGGTATGTTTACCTTTGGGTAGACAAAAAAAAAACAAAAAAAGGAAAACTTTATTTTTACTGAATCACCATTTTGTTTTATGTTCCTCGTATTGACCGAAGCAATTTCTTTGGAATTCTAATGATTCAAAATGTAAATGGAGCCCCACATAGCATCCAGCTTATGGATGCTTGATGTGGGCGAAAAATCATAGTCATAGCTTTTGTCAGTGCAAATCTCTTAATAATGATTAATTTTTTTATATGAATTTAATAATTAAATAAAACGAAATTTCTTTAATTTCTATACGGCAGACCAATTAACGCCAAAATTTCGCCAGCTGCCAGCGATAATCATCTATGTACACTTTCCATATGAATTATATACACTCTTCGATTGCAAGTATGCAAAATAAATAGCGAAACGACGCAAATACTTTTTACTTATAGAAAGGTATATGCATTATATTACCCAAGCATGCATATATATTTATCGACACACACACACACATACACGTACATACATTGGAAAGACAAACAAACAATAAGAGAATTTCTAACAAGTTAATGGCAAACATTTTATACCCTTGAAGGCATTTCAAAAATTTCACTCGCAAAAATGAATTCCCAATTACGAAGGGGTTAAAATATAAATACTATTGATTCCCCAAATATGATATAATATAATAATATAATATATTCTAACAATATAATTTGTTATTATTATATGCAATTAAAAGCTTGCATTCTCAGCGTCTTAACTCAACTTTACTACTTGTATTAAAGGGTATTAAAATTTGTGCCAAGGCAAATGCGACACTCCCAAACAAATACACACATGCACACACCAACACACACACATGTGTATGTATTGTAGACAGCATGGCTACATTTGATTGTGACGTGAGGTCTGCATTTGTTTTGTTGGTACTATTTGTATAAATGCTACTGTGGATCCTTTGCTCTTATTCTATTGACACTGTGTGTAAACAGTGTGGAGAGTTGTGGGCAGAGTGGAGACTTACCTTTCGGTTGTGGGCTCGGCACATATGAGCGGCTGCTTCAACTCAATCGCCTGTCCATTTTTTTCCTTGAGCTCACCATTCTCCATATAATATTGTACCAGCTCCGGGAGTGTTGCGAATTTTTCACCTGTTTTTTGTTTTTTGAAGGGAATCGTGCTGATCAATCGAATGGCAATTTATTGAATCGTTGTTCACTTACCGCCATAAAGATCGAAGAAATCGCCATTGTTTTGGATTTTAATGTGTGTAACCTCGTTGCCACGACGAACTGAAAGTGTGAATGCGCCCGGGTTTGAAGAGGATAGACGTGCAAGAAATGAACCGTCGAAACCTTGTTTTTGTAGTAATGTTTCAGCTTCGATGCCCGTTATCATTGGGTGGAACCATCTGTAAGTGATGACACACACACACACATATAAAGTTAAGAGTTTTGCTATCACTACTGAGTGGGGTATATATATTCGATATATACATATGTTGAGTGTATATATACATATGTATATTTATATATATATATATATATGTATGTATGTATGTATGCATGTATGTCTGTATGTACGTATGTATGTATGTTTGTTCACACAGCTATGTCGATATCACGATAGCACGAATATAAACTTCCAAGATATACATATAGCTTACTATATATATCTTATCAAGTTTTTGTTATTCAAAATGGAATTCATTTCGAACTCTTAAGGCTTTGTTCAAGGCATTATTTTTAAGAATCAAATTTTTTTTATTAACAATTATTTTTTTGGTTTTGTCAGTCGTGCGTGACTGAGCATGATCGTGACACAAATTAAACTTGATGTGCACATCTTTAATGTTTGCCACTGTCTCTGACCTAACCACCTGCTTTGGCAAGCCTTCGGCGCTATTTTGTTTTCAAGCCGTGACAGTAGCACCAGTAACAACATCAGCACCAACAGAAGAACCACCAGCAACGAGAGCAACACCAGACCCACCAGCAACAGCAAAAGCAACAGCAACAGCAACAACGGTACCAGAGATGGCAGACAGCAACAGCTGTAGTTCTGGCTGTGGCCACAGAACGAGCGATATTTCAGAGCGCTGGGGCTAGGGGCCAGTGTTAGCGGCTGCTGCGGGGCAATTTACTTTGAGCACTTTGTTGCACTTTTTTATCTCACTGTTGTTTTTTTTTTTCTTTTGCTTTTTGATTTTTGTATATACTGATACATATGTAAATGGCCCCAGAGTGTATCTATGTCGATGTGTGCGTGTGTGGGAATGTGCGATTGTATGCATGGTACATATGCGTTTGTAAAGCATGTGTGTGTGAATTTATATATATGTGTGTATGGATGTATGTTTGGGTGTGTGTGTGTATCGTTGTCGTTTTTCCTATTGGAATTACCTTCGCGATGCCATTGTCTTATTGAACGCGCACTTAAAAAATAAATAAATTGTACACTTAACGAAAAAAAACTAAATTTATGTGCATATGCTTTTCTTTAAACTTATTTGTACTGTTTGGATACAAAAAAAAAAAACTATGGATAGGCAAGGCTAGTTGTCGTAGTGGTGGGAGCTATCGAGCAGGACTGCTATCGCTTTCAAGCAGCCAGCTATCGATTTCAACGGTAGAATTAAATTAAAAGGGTGTACACACTGAAATCAAAAGAAGCGTGACAAATTTAAAATTTTAAGCACACACTTACTTTATTCAAGATTTTATGAAAAGAACATAACAAGTAGGAATATTTCTTACTTATATATTTATGAATAACTTATAAAGTTATTATAATTGAAATAAATATTCGCCTGAACGGCGTTAGTACTGCAAGCATCTGGTCACATTGTGTGCAGTATTTGAAACAAGAAATACGATAGGCGTCAAGACAATTTGGCGCGCATTTTAATTCCAGTTGAAAATTCAAATTTAATATTGGAAACAAAAATAAGTGAAACAATAGTTTGTAGCTTTTGTAATTCTGTTTTATTTAAGCGATTTAAAAGTTTTTCCCTTTTGTATATAGAGCATTGCATTTAACACACACATAAATGCGTATATGTGAAGTAATGCATCATTTATATATTTGATTTTGCTTTACTTTATTTTGTTTGTTTTTTTTTACTAATTTATCAAATAAATATAATTTCCATCATTTTTACTCTTTTGACATTAACATGGACATTTTAATTAAATATACAAATACACTTGGGTTCTCATGCTTTCATATAGCAATTAAATATTTGTTGCCATTTTAAGACCTTAAAAAAGGTTTTCTTTGTTTTTTGTTTTGTTTTAATATATTTGCATAGAAATTGTTATACTTGAACTTGCATTTAAGTAAATATAGTGATTTCCTTTGTATTGTTTTTTGATTTTCATTATTAAGCGCGATCATATATATGCTTATACATATATTTTATATATGAATCGTAATCGTAAACATTTATGCAGTTATGTTATTTCTTGAGATTTCTTCATTATATATATATATATATATATACGTATATATATATATATGTATGTCTTTTGTATTTTAGGTAATTTTATTTATATGAATGCGTATTTGTTGTTATTAAAGGTACCTAAGATTTGCATTGAATGGGGGTGTACACATAAACTATCCAAAATTGCCGAAATCACAATCAATTTTTGACCGTCAATAAAGTAGCTATCATATTTCGATTAAAGAGTATTGAAACTTCGGTCGACCGAAGTTAACAAATTTCTTATTTATTGATTTGCATTTTTAATTTTTTATATTTTTATATTTTTTATATATTTTTCTTTTTTTTGGTTTTTGTGAAATGTTGAGAGATGATATAAATGTTAATTTTTTGTTTGTTCCGACGCAACGGCTTATTTTTTAGCTTTACGTATATATATATATCTATATATATATATTTATATATATAAATGTGTTTATGGTAAAATTTAATAAAAGTCAAACAAATAAATAAAAAAAAAAATAAAAACTGTGCGCCTCAACGATTTTTTAGCTATTTTATTTATTTATGTTTTTCTCGATTCTCTTTAATATTTTTTAATTATATATATATTTTATATTTGAATAGATTGTTATACTATTTGATTTCATGCATGTTTGATAAAAATTAAATAACACAGCGTTTTTTTTTATGCAAAATAAAAATTTGCTAAATTTAAATGAAAACTTTGCTTTTCAATAAAAGAAAACGCATTTTATGGCCACGCACACAAGCAAATAATTAAGTTATTATAGTAATAATAATAATAATAATAATAATAGTAATAATAATATAATAATAATAATAAAATTAATAGTTATAATAGCAGTAATAATATGCATAATAATAATTATAATTTATAATTATGAAATTAATTTTAAATCAAATTCAAATGAAACTGTAACAAATTGAAAACAATTTTTATACACAAACCGAACACACACACAATATGCACACATACATATAGAAATAGATGTACAGATTTATATAGGCATATATATATATATATTTATATTGATATATATGTATATATATATATCTAACCTGATGCTGAGCTGGAGTTGAGTTGATAGCAAAATGCATACTCGTTGGGAGCACAACTTGAAGCAAGCCAAAGAAGCGGTTTACGGTTTACATTTATAAAGTACGTACAACATACAGAATCATATATATTTACATACATATATATACACACACACATACATACATATATATATATGTGTATATATATGTATTTAAATAGTTCCCTCTTTTGACTGCCGCTTAAATTACATTCTCATTTTTGCTATTTACGAAGTTTTGGATTAAAGTTAATTTTTTTTCTTTCTGTTTTCTTGGATACTTCAGTTGCCTATGCCGAGTTTAATTTAAAAAAAAAATGTATTAATTTTAAAATTAAATAAAAATCACTCACAGTGACCAACTGACTGACTGACTGGCTGACTGACTGACTGACGTCGATTTCTCCTATGGCATTCTCTATTATTCTAGGAATTACATTTAATCTGAAGCATTCGAGGATTTTTAGCTTTTTTTTTTTTTGGTATTTTTTTTTTTTGCCAAAGTATTAAGGATAAGGAGAGTTAAGAACTTGAAAAAGATTGGAGTATTACGTGCGGACGCCCTGACGCACTTTAACAATCAACTTTCTACTCAGCTTCAAATTAAACCTAAATCTTAATCCGAATCTGAATCTTAATCCATGTTTAAGTCTGAATCTGAATCCACATTTAAGTCTGAATCTGAATCCACATTTAAATTTGAATCTGAATCCACATTTAAATTTGAATCTGAATCTTTGCTAGATTTGAATCCTGTCGAGCTCCTACACATCTGGCTTTATCTGGCTTCATCTTTCCAAATTACAGGATTACAGAAAGAAGGATGTGGCCTGCAATCCATTTAGATTCCGAACTTGTAATTAGATATGAAAATTTATATATATATATATGCATATACATATACATATACATATACATATACATATACATATACATATACATATACATATACATATACATATACATATATATATAGAGATGACACAAAGAAAATGAAAATCGTTTAAACACAGACGGGGAGCTTGTGTGTGATCCTTGCTGTTGGTGCTCTGTTGATGCCGTTCCTTTTCTTGATGAGTGGTGAGTGTGGTGATTGTTTCAAGTCCTTCCCTTAGATTCAATCCATTTATGTTGGGCACAGGACCTTCAGTATATAGTCTGTCAGCAGCGCCGGCACAGTGGGACTATCCTCGTTGATAGCCTTGAGTACTGCAAGGAGCAGGAAAATAGTAGTAAATAAGTTAGTAACAAGGATCAAATTTGATCTAAAATAAATCTAAAATAAACGATTGTCAATCGATACATTTATCGTTAAACGAGTCCTTAAAAATATCCCTCTCTCTCTCTCTCTTTTACTTACTTTTGATTAAAACTTGCAGTGATTGATTGTTGGGTGTTCCATTCTCCAGGTGATAAGGTATGACAGTGGTCAAATACTTGGGCTCCGGACCTGTAATTTAATTTGGAAGTGTCCTTTGAGAGTTTAAGTACATTTTTGGAGATGTTTGCCACTTACCTTGGAACTTGCCACGCTTCTTCTCGACATGATATTGACGTCGCTTGTTCTGGACAGCGAGCAGCAGTGAGATGAAGGAGTTCTTCAGCTCCTTCTCATACTCAAGCTCATCCCGCAGTGCCAGCTCATTGATGAGGGTCTCGCTTAGCTCCTGGATGAGCATCTCCATCTGCATGTGCAGCTCATTCAGCTGTGTGTTGTTTAAATGTTTCAGCTCTGTTCCCCATTCAAAAGAAACATAAATTTTAAATCTTTAAATCTTTCATTTTTCTGTGGCATTCAACTTACTCTCTGCATGAAGGGGCGCACCCAGCACCTCGCGTGCCTTCTCAATGACCTCCGAATCGCATGTCTCTGGCTCATCCATGGGACTCTCGGCCTCATCCATAATATCGTCAATCTCTTTTATTACCTCCTCAACCGATTTAATCGGCTCATCGACATCTCCATTCGGACCATTCAATATCAACGCATGCATGTCCAGATCATTAGCCACCGCCTCATCCTCGCTGGTCAGATCATTGAACTCATCGCTCGGAGTCTGTGCATCCATTGAGCCGCAATGCAGTCCCTGCTGCTGCCGCTGATTATGATTCAGCTGCTGTCCATTCCGCTGCTCCTGCTGTTGCTTCGTGCGATTCTGGCCAAGATTAAGTGTCGGCATGTGCATCTGCCGGGTGTACGACTTCGACCAATCGATGGGCAAAATGTTGCCAAAATTCCCAGTTATGGTCCACCACATTCTGAAAATAAAATAAAAATAAAAAAAATGAACAAAAATATTCAAAATTTACGAAGACGAAGAAAATTCCCAGAATAATTGGAAAATCGTTTTTCTTTCCCCCAACGGAAATTAAATTGAAATTTCAGAAAGCAAAACTTCAAGCGCTGAAATTCCGATGGCTCAAAATTTTTATTTTTAATTTTATTTTTAAATTCATTTTTATTTTTGAGTTTCTGTAAAAGTCATCCAATGCCATCGGAATCCTTTGTTCTTCACAAATCTTCCCAGTTCGCCCCTTGTGTTATTTTTAACTCGGCGTCTTGGAGCCTCCAACTGAAAGTGTCCCCTATTTTTCCTATTTTCCCAGTTTCTCTCACTTTCCTCTTTGCATCTCTTTTCCTCATCTTTTTACATCAAATCTTAAAATTTCCAAAACTATTAATATCGAGTTTCAAATCGATCCTTAGACGCGTTGACTTTCGGAGTCCAAAATTTTCCAACTGCCAACAACTTGAGGAGAAAAATCTTAAAGGAAAGCGAATGAAAAGCGAGTCAAATTCAAAGCTGACATGAAAATCTGGAAACTAATTTGACTGAAATGAAGTGAAGAATATCCTCGAGCTGGTATTTGGGTCTAAGGACTGTCCATTCAGTGGACTTACGACCTCGGGCCATTTGCCATTTGTCCAGCGAATGCAAAAGGAATTTTTGACTTAGCATTACGGATGAGCGAATGTTTTATGTGCCAAGCACCACCCACCGCCCATCACCCCCCAGCCGGCACCTACCATGCGCCCCCTTCTGGCACCTCATCAACAACAACAACTAGAACCTCTCGTTATACAAGTTTGAATCAAAAAAAAAAAGGAGGAAAAACTGGCACAATAAACTGCCAAGTGCCGTGCTGACTGCTGGCACGGGGAGGCTGCCGCGAAAGGAGCTGGAGGAGATCCGAAGGACAGAGCGAAGAGAGGGAAGAAAATGGCGAGTGCAGAGAGAAATAGAAATGGTGTAAGAAGGGGGAAGGAAATTGGCGAGAAAAGGGGAAAGGGAAACGGCGAGAGAAGGAGGAAGGGAAATGGCGAGAGAAGGGGGAAGGGGGAAGGTTAGTGACTAGTGAAGGGTGGGGCACATGGCGAGTGAAGGATGGGGCACATGGGGTGCAGATAGAATCGAGGCCATTGCTACTGCTGGCGTCTGGACTTAGCGGCAGATAAAATGCCTCATTAGGCAGCCCCCCACCCCTCCTCCTCCTACTAAACACAAAAGTCATGCAAAATAAGATGCAATTAAGATTGGGGCTAGAGATGAGCGCGGGTCCGATAGTTGCAGCACGTGGCAAAGGTTGAGCTGCAAAAGGGTCAAAACTAACGAATAATAAAGGGAAAACTAAACTTATTGAGAAATTCAAAAATAAATATTACATAAATTTATTTTTTTAAAATCTCATAAAAAATAAATAAATAATAAAATAAGTTAAGTTTAAAAAAATATTTCAAAAGTAAAGTCACTGAAGACTTTTTTAGGAATCTCTAGGAAAAATGTTATAAAAAAATATTTTTAATTAATTAAACATAAGTTGAATAGATTAATTTATCAGTCGATTTTAAGAATAAAAAATATATTTAAAGAAATTAAAACTGCAGGCTTAAAGCGAGCTATAAAAACTATATGTGTCTTATATATTATATTTATTTATTTTTAAACAAAAAATTATATATTAAAAATATAAAATCAAAAAAAAAAAAAATTATAAATATGTGTAATATTTAAATATAAAATATAAAATGAAAATAAAATAAACAATAATAAATAAATAAATTATAATAAGAAATATATAATAAATATATAATAAATAATAAAATAAAAAATAATAAATAAATAAAAAAAATTTATAAAAAAATATATATATATAAAAATACATATATGAAAATAAAGATGTTTAAAAAATATAAAATCAAAAAATAAAAATAATAAATGTGTGTAATAATAAAATATAAAATATAATATAAAAATAACATAATAAATTAATAATAAAAATAAATAAATAAAAGTGATAGGTATAAAAATATATAAAATTTGTTTATCCAAGAAAAAAAAACTCCACCTTAATTCCCTTTTTAATTGAAATGTGCCACATATCGTTTACTGTTTACTGTTAATGCTCACGACTCACGACTCACGCTCACATCTCTAATTGAAGCCACAAATTACCCCCACACGCGGATTTCAAATGATTCGCTTGAGTTGAAAGACAAAGCAAACGAGTACGAAGAGTATCTCAAGTTGCAAGTGTTGGGCATATTGCCCAGTTTCCCACTTTTCCAATTCCCTCACCCCCTGCTTCTATTTCCTCCCTCCTTCCCTCCCTTCTCATTTATTCACTCCTTTCCCACTTCTCCCATTTTTCCGAGTTTTTCCTAGATTTCCCAGCGCTGCTGACAGCGTCGATTGTCAGACACTTTGTCTGCGATGCGGATCTAATGCGGATATGATGCGGATGCCGATGCCAATGCAGATGCGGATGCGGAGTAACAACTCGAGTGTTGTGGATATGTAAATTTGTGTGTGCCACAAATCAAATATCGAATTTCACGATCAATGCCAATCGTTTAATTGCCATTCTTCAGCTTCCCGTTTTGTGGGCGTCGCTTTGGTATTAAATTACAATTTGCAGTTTTCAGCTTTGTGGCTGTTTTTTTAGCTGTTTTTCCCATAATTATTCATGCTCCACATTTGTTCAATTGATGGTTGTTATTGCAGTTGTTGTTGTCGTCGGCTCATTAGCTAATGATGATGATGATGATGATGATGTACATCATAATGAGCAGTTTGCACTTGAGTGATTTTACTTACAGCACATTTCCATCATCTTAAGTTCAGCACAAATGAAACCAAGAATGATAATGATCATTAACCTAATCATCATTATGATAATAACGATCATGATAATGATTCTGAAGCCCAAGATGCAGCAAGTCGCTGCGCTCTGAATCGCATTCTAATGAAAACGTGTCTTCCTCAAGAAGAGTAAAACCGCAACGAGTAATTAAATAATTACAAAAAAAAAAAAGTAACGAGAACTTTTCCCAGAAATTCTTTTCTTTAAGACGCTGTAACCAGTCCATGCCTTGACATGTATTAAGTTAGTTAATAGACCCTCGTTTGAAGATAGCGAGTGCACAAGGAAATGCACTACAGGAACAACTTTTTTTGTGGCTCGTTAGGCCACAGGTAACTCGACTAGTAATAAAAACTATGAGTGGTAAATTAAATTGAGCATGATAAAAGTATTAAGACTTTAGCTGCAATAAACGAGTCTCTAACTCATCGTGTCTTAATTAGCGAGTAAACTGAACAAATCATTATTCTATTAAAAATAAATCCATAGTTAAACAAATGTGTATTATTTGCAAGTGTTAAATTCTCGTTAGTTTCAAGATCAACGAGCATTTAATAACGAGTGTTTCTAAACAAACGAATATCTAAAAAACGACTTTAAGGAATCAATTATTTAATTTCATTAAGCAAAAACGATTTAAATATGCACATCATTTGAGAGTTATAAGTTCTCGTTACTTTTAATATAAACAAGCTTTTAGTAACCAGTGTTGCCAATAAATATAAGCTCTGACGATTATCTGTAAAAAGGACTTTTTCGAATGAAATATTAATTTGGTTTAAACATAAGTGATTTGGATTTCCCAGCAAGTGTTAAGTTCTCGTTACTTTTAATATAAACGTGCTTTTAATAACGAGTGTTGCCAATTAATATAAGCTCTGACGATTATCTGTAAAAAGGACATTTAAGAATGAAATATTTATTTCGTTTAAACGCAAGCGATTTGGATATGTACATTTCCAGCAAGTGTTAAGTTTTCGTTACTTTTAATATCAACGAGGTCCCAATCAAGAAAGTTCCAATGAGTAACTAAGGAATCAAACATAACACTCGTATAAAAATGTAAGTGATTCAAATTAAATCAATTGAATTCCAAGTAGAAGAATTAGTTTCCATTCACCAGCGAGACTTTTATGGCAAGTGAATCAGCGAATGATTCAAATAAAACCAATTGCATTCTTACAGATTTTTCTGTACATTTGCCAAGTTCCTCCCACACACAACCCCTACCCAAAATATTTCCCACCCCAATCCAAAGCGAATAACTGCAAGTGATTTGCGATATTTGTGAACGAGAAATTCTCGCTATTTCCTTGTAAAATATGTTTAAAAATTTTATTCTTGGTCTGCAGTCTCTCGTTTCGCTGGAAATGAAATGAATTATCTCGTGTATGGCTTGTTTTTACTTATTGCCTTCAATTTGTACTTCTCGCCATGCGGATGAATACACAAATCATGAAAATATATATATATATATATATATATATATTTTCCATATCCCCCAGTGCAGCGTCAAAAGCCAAAAAGACATCAAAGCGACAGAATAAAAATGGGGGCCTAACACCGAATACCCTTTCCCCAAGCAGACAATTGAATGCTTGACTTAACGGTACACCATTTGGGAGTCAAAGATGTGTGGAACGATATACGAGCCGTGGAAAATTCCATTCCATTTAAAGTTTCCAACTTGCAGGATAAAAGAAAATTCAGTTTCGGATTTCACCTTAAGGCAATGGAAAATCCTTGATCCCTGATTAAACGGTCTTAACGGACGGTTTGTAACTATTACAGCATTTGGTATTTCTAATGAAACAGCTAAACGGTCACACTGAAACGCTGAAAGTTCCAATTGGGGACAGATTCTGTTGGGCGCTTGGAGAAGAGCATGCAAATAGCCAAATAAATAAATAAAAATATATATCACGGACAAGCACTAAAAAGATGTACTGAGTGTTAAGTGTGCAATGCAGACTGGGAAATACCCTGTAAAAATATTATACAATATATACCGCTTATATGCAAAACCTATAATGCAGAGAACATTTTGCATATATGCGATATTTGCTTTTAAGCAATTAAAATTAATAATTATGACGTTATTTAAAAATAACATTATTTTGCATCTAAGCAATATTTGCATATAAGCAATTTGCATATAACCGATATACACTGTAACTACTATATATAAGAAAATATATATTCGTGAAAATAAAAATGCCTTTCAGCTAAAAATAATATTTAAAAAATTTAATGGACAGAAACCATATATGCAAAAGTTTTTAAATTAAAATTTTATTTTACATTTTGGTTTCGGAAGTAGCGGAAAAAGATTTTTAAATTATAAATTTTTACTACTATTTTCCACACTATTTTATTTATTTTTACTACTATTTTAATACCACTGTATATTAAGCTGATTCTAAAAGCATTCAAATTAACACAAATATTAAATATTTTTTAGCCTTTAAAAATTTAATAATATTTTTAACTTATACATAATATATGTATGATTGAATATACCCCACTTTTGCATACATTTACAGGGTATCTTAAAAACCAAACAAACAAACGCCGCGCAGCTAAGGCCAAAGATGAAAAATGTGCGAAACAAGCAAATCGCGCAAATCGTTTGCGACACTCGGAAAATGCGTCAGGTAAATAAATAACCACACACACAAACACACACACATATACATACACATGTATCTGCAAGTGTGAACATGTATATGTGTATGTGTGCGTATGTATAAGAGTATATTTTTATATGCATACGTAAATGGTGCATGGGCTGCGTATGCGGCATGTGTCGAGGCCGTCATCTAAATTATATGTAGGTCTTAACAGTTGCATGTACAAACTTAAGAATATATAATATACATATATATATATACAGTTTTAAATATATATATATATATATATATATATATATATATATATGTATATAGTTGTATATATGTATGTGTGCCGACATTTGTGTGGGCTACGTTTATGGAGCGTCGATCAGCGGGCGCAGACATTTTTTAAATGGGTTGTTCATTGAAATGAGTTTCTTGGCTGTCATAAGTCTTTTTAATCTAACAGAATTATACATTATATATAAAAAATATATATTATATAATATGCATATATAACATAATATATATACACATATAATATTATCTAATATATCATACATTTATTACATATGGATATTGAGTTCTTGAGCCATAGAAAGTTCAGCTGCTGCGATTAATACAATAATTGTTCGTTTTGAGACTCTTTGGAGGAAAAGTGAAAAATTAATTTGAAAAACAAAAATTAAAATTCTTTTTATTATTTTTGAAAACTTAAATATTAAAAAAATAGCATTAGATTGTAGAGACCAAATGAGTATTACGAAGATCTGTTGATAAGAACACAAAATCTATCTGATTATCTGGAAAAACTATTTTTCTTTATTCATATTTATTATTTATATATTTCATATATTTAATTTAATTTATTTTACAATATTTATTTTATTTTTTTTATTCAATTTAATATTTTTTGTTATAAATATTTAATTTAATTTATTTTATATTGTTTATTTTTTTTTATTATTTAACCTTACTTATTTTATTTCATATATTTAATTTAATTTATTTTACAATATTTATTTTATTGTTTTTATTCAATTTAATTCATTTTTTTTTTATATATTTTATATTAATTTTTTTATTTTTTTAATGATATTTATTATAATTATTTTATTTTTTATTTAAATAAACTTATTCAATTTAATTTATTACTTATTTCATTTATTTATTTTATATTATTTATTTATTTATTTTATATTATTTTTTTAAGTTTAGTTAAACTTATTTCATTAAACAAATTTTGTTCAATATATTTTATATGATTTATTTTTTTTAAATTCAATTTAACTTATTCTATTTAATATATATTATTTTATTTATTTTATATTATTTATTTTATTTTTTTAAATTCTGTTGAACTTGTTTCATTTATTTATATTTGTAATTTATTTATTTTATATTACTTATTAAATTTTTTTAAATTAAATTTACCTTTTTTTTTAAATCAGAAACTAGTTTTTAAATTAGTAAATAAAAAGTATTCAAAGACTTCAAATTATAATAGGAAATAATAAAGAATTATTATTTTTTTAATTTGTGGTAATTCTAGGTCAACCATCATTTAATAAAAAGCTAAATGATATTGTTTTTAATTTTGTAATTAGAAAAGCAAAAACAAAAAACTCTACCGATGACTGCATCTTCTCCCTGGGAATGAGATCGGAGGGCTGAGCAAATGAGATGATATGTGGGCACCCCGAGCGTTCGCTCTGTTCAATTGATAACTAAAAATATTATTGGGAATCCACAAAATTTGT
Source organism: Zaprionus lineosus (assembly GCA_035044505.1). Lineage (NCBI taxonomy): Eukaryota > Metazoa > Arthropoda > Insecta > Diptera > Drosophilidae > Zaprionus > Zaprionus lineosus. Next base: position 1,747,865 of record JAWNNX010000676.1, read on the forward strand.
ATTTGTGGAAAGAATAAAAAAAAAATGATAGAACGAAGCGATTTGTCATTCGAGATTTCAATATAAACGTGCTCCATTTTACGATCCGAAATAGAACTAAAATTCAGAACTGGACCAACAGCGAGATACAAATTTGAATTCAAATTCCAGGCAAATAGATCGAACAACTCTGCCCCACACACAGCGAGAGTAAGCGATAGGGAGATAGGGAGAGAAGAAAAGGAAGAGGAAGAGGAAGAGGGAGAAGGAGAAGAGAGATTTATTTATTTTTGAAATAGAATTTTCCATCATCGACGCCGACAATTAAGAGATTCACAATCATCACATAATTCTTAATTATTATAGACGAGAATTCTACCCTCACTCCTAACTCACCACTTCATACTCCCCACTCCCCACTCCCCATCTTACCACTCCGCGGCACTTATCATAAGCGTCAAATCAACGCAGCAAGAGATGTCTGAACCCTGAACTCAGCTGGGCTGGACGAGCGTTATCTGAATTGGGGTCTAACCCTGACCGATATGGCCTGACCGTGTGTGAGTGTATGCATGTGTGTGTGAGTGTATGCATGTGTGTGTTTGTGTGTTTGTGTGTTTAAAGTGTGTGCTGATGATATGCATGGGGCATATGTTTGACTGTTGTCCAACGACAATTAGCAGCTCAATTTCAACGGCGATTTTTGAGCAACGCCCACCAAATGAGCTCATCCCCAACCCCATAATCCGAACCTCAGGCCCCCATCCTCTAGTTTCATTTCCTAGCTTCCGCTACCCTACCCCCCCGTCTCCTCACCTCACATATAAAAATTAATGCGTAAATATTTTAATGAATTTTAATTGCGGTTCTTAGATATCGCTTTCAGTTTGTGTCCCACTGATGAATAACTCGACAGTCGACAGTCGACAGTCGCCACTCGACACTCGATGTTGATGATGCCGATGATTGTAACGATGTTCATCGTTATCATTAGTGTCATCGCTATGACTATGAGTATTCAGTCGCCGACGCAACGTATGTCATTTTTTTCACTTGACTTCACTTAATTTCACCCACGCGACTTTTTCTTTCTCTTCTTCCCTTTCTTTCCCTTCCGCCCTTTCTCTCTCTCTCTCTTTCCTCCTCTCTTCCTACTTATTATTGCCTATTTTTTTACTTAACTAAATAATACATTTTTCTATGCTTCACAGGAATTTATTGAGTCTTTGTTGTCGCTGGCCAATGGACAACTTTCTATTCCGATGACGCGAGAGATGCGAAAATTTCAAATGTACTTGAAACTACACTGAGAGAAAAACCGCATTGAAAACACATGTTTTTTAACGATCATCATCTCATCATCTCTTGGCATTACTCATGTTTACGTAGTACTTCAAGAATTTCAATGGCTTTTGCATTTCTTTATTCCCTTTCATTCTTAAACGTTTCCCGAGGTCAGAGACTCGTCCCTCTTAGGGGCTTGAGATCTGTTAAAATTATTGCCTCAGGAGTGAAGGACTATAGCTCGAAGGAGTGAAGGACTGTAAGTCACAGGAGTGAAGGACTGTAACTCACAGGAGTGAAGGACTGTAACTCACAGTAGTGAAGGACTGTAACTCACAGGAGTGAAGGACTGTAACTCACAGGAGTGAAGGACTGTAACTCACAGGAGTGAAGGACTGTACCTCACAGGAGTGAAGGACTGTAACTCGCAGGAGTGAAGGACTATAACTCACAGCTGATTCACTGGGCTTAATTGCAGTTTAAATAAATCGTGGGTAGCTCCCTTTTGGCTCCCCTTCCCCCTTCTGTTATGCAAATGTCCGCATAGGTAAAAGTCTCCCCCCATTTCCACTCCCATTCCCATTTATATATATGTATATATGTATATATATATATATTTTTTTACCCACTTTCCACCCATTGGAATGAATATTCAACAATCCATTGATTCACCTGCCCGATTTTAATTCGAAGCGAAGGTGTTTTGCAGCACTTTTGCTGCGGATGTTGCGGCTTCAGCTGGGCACATGTTGGGGATTTGCCTCTGGAGCCCATTACTCGGGTTCATTCACACACATTCCCAGCGAAGCGCGACGCCAAATCCCCCCCTCCCCACCATTAATTTTCGGCACTCGGCCAAAAGCCACACCAAACTTTGAATGCCCTTCGAAAATGCATACTGAATGTCAGTAGAAAAAAAAAAGGATAACTTTCAGATGATCAAATGTCCTTCATCCTACGAATATTATTAAACTATAACTAAAAAATATCTTTAATTAGGAGTAAATGAAAATTAGTCTCAAGTATTTGAGATTGGAATTCACAAATTTATAAATTGAAAATTAATTAAAAAACCTAAAATGTCCCTCTTTCTGTGCCAGCAAGGATATATAGAACGAACTTTAACGAGTTTAAATAAAGAAGAATTTTAATTATACAGAATTTAAATGTAAAATAATAAATAAAACTATGATTATAATTTTACACATTTCTATTAATATAATATATAATAGTTCTTTTTATTTATTAATTACTTAATTATTATTTATTTATTATTTAATTTTTACTTATTTGTTATTTATTTATTATTTATTTTTAATTTATTTATTATTTATTTTTTATGTATTAATTATTTATGTATTATTATTTTATTATTTATTTATTATTTATTTTTTATTTATTTTTTATTTATTTTTAATTTATTTATTATTTATTTATTATTTAATTTTTACCTATTTATTATTTATTTATTATTTATTTATGACTTTCTCTTCATTTATTTATTGTTTATTTATGAATAGCTTTTTTTTTATTACTTATTTATTTTTTATTATTATTTTATTTTTATTTATTTATTGATTGATTAATTTATTTATATATTATTTTATATATTTTGCATTTAATATAATAAAATATTAAATGTATATATTTATTAATCTTTCATTTATTTATTAAATATTTATTATATTAATTATATATTTTATTTTTTATATTAATTAAATTAATTTAAATAATATTAATATTAATTTGATCTAAACTTGGAAATATTTACGATGAGTCTAAATGAAAAAAAAACAACTAACGTATAAAAGCAGTTCAAAAATGTAAAAATTGACTGCAGCCTGAAATGTCCTTTTTTAAGTGGAATATAAAAAAACCATATATTTCGCCGATGACATAAATGACATCCAATAAATATTTAGATCAGGGTTATAAAAAATATTGATAACATGAATAAACATGGAAAATCCTTCAGAAAAGTTCTTCAAAAGTTAAAAGTGCTGCATGTCCTTGAACGCCACGAGGCATGAATATAAAATGCGCCATAGGAAACTATTAAGTGCACGGCGAATGGCATTTTTATAGTGCCCAGCGAGAGGAGAGGAAGCAAAGCTACAACTTTTATTGTGCAATGTGAAAGTTTCCCTCGCTGCTCCAAGCCCCATCACATCCCCCTCCCCCCTCCCCCCTGCACTACCTAACCCTCCCAAGATGCCTACAGATACGTGCTTATAAATATGTAAACGCACAACATGATGATGGTAATGATGATGATGATGATGATGATGATGATGATGATGATGATACAGGTGAAGATGCTGATGATGTTGGTGATGAGGTGGCTAAGGAAGGGTAACTGACACCTAAGCCGAAACAAGATACTAAAAGCGAGAAACAAGAGACTAAAGACTAAAGACTGAAAACTAAAAACTAAACGCAAACACACAAAACGCTGCAAACACTTCAAAGTGTTCTAAAATTAGTTGTTCACACTTTGCGTTGGCACACACAATTTTTAGATACACAATGCAGATACATTTACAAATGCAGATACATTAACGCATGCAGATACATTTACAGATGCAGATATTTTCATAGATGAGGATCTACATCCTAACCTATGCATGTGCAGATACATTTTCAGATGAAGATACAAATGCAGATGCAGATGCAGATGCAGATGAAGATACAGATACATTTGCTTAAACAGATGAAGATACATTCATTGATACAGATACATTCAATGATGCAGATGGAGATACATTCCTTAATGCAGACGCAGATAAAGATACAGATAAATTCGCAGATGCAGATACATTCAGTAAAGCAGATGCAGATATAGAAACATAGAGATTCGTAGATGCAGATCTAGATACATAGAGATTCGTAGATGCAGATACATTCCCAAATGCAGATACATTCAAAGATACAGATACATTCAGAGATGCAGATACATTCAGAGAAACAGATACATTTAGAGATGCAGATATATTCAGAGATGCAGATACATTCAGAGATGCAGATACATTCACAGATACGGATACTTTCCCAAATGCAGATACATTTACAGATACAGATACATTCAGAGATACAGATGCATTCAGAGATACATTTACATTGCAGATACATTCAGTGAGGCAGATGCAGATCTAGAAACATATAGATTCACAGATGCAGATACATTCACAGATGTAGATACATTCCCAGATGCAGCTACAGATAAGAATTCAGACGCAGCTACGGACTGAGACGCAGATACAGATCCAAAGATACAAATAGGGACAATTAAATCGCTGTTAGTGTGAGTGTTCTGTGTGTGTGTATAAGTGTGTATTTAAGTATGTGTGTATGTGTGTATGTGTGTGTGACTGTGTGTCTCTCCTGGCTTGAAAGGGATGTCCATGGGGATGACTTCAAGGCTAATTAAAATAAAGCCCAAAAAAAGAGGCTTTCATTTCAGTGGCTCGTCTTTCAGTTAATTATCTTTATCTTTATCTTTATAAATTTATAAATTTATCTTTATTTTTATTTTTATCTTCAATTTATTTTTTTTCATTTTTTTTATTTTTAATTGTTTTATTTTATTTTTATCTTTATTTTTTTTTCTGTCTTTAATTTTATTTGAATTTTTGTTTTTATTTTCAGTTTTGTAAATAGGCCATTAGCGAATGAAGCGAGAAGCAAGAAGAGCAGAAGAGAAGAGTGTGGGGAAGGGAGGGGAGAGCCTCGCTATGGCTTCCATTGTCAGTTATGTGGCCTAAAATAAAAGCCAAAACGGCAAAGTGGCCAAAATAGACGAGCGCAAAGTCATCAAATGTAACGTATTCCCAATTGGATTGTTGTTGTTCTTTGTTTTTGTTGTTGTTGCTGCTGCTGTTATTATTATTGTTGTTCTTGTTGCTGCTGCTACTATTGTTGTTGTTGTTGTTGTTGTTGTGTTTTGCCCACCGCTAATGATCATTAAGAAAGTAATCAATCAACTGACGCCGAAGAAGACAAGCCCCGCAAAATTTACATCGATTTTAATTGAAATTTTCTCAATGTCGTTTCAATTTATGAAAAATCATTTAACAGGGTGTACCAGGTAAACGTTTGCTTAGATAAACTTTACCGTTAAATAAAGATAAATATAAATAACTGTGTGTCTGTGTGTGAAACGAAGACTTTTGCATAAGAAGAAATCAACTTTGAGTTTGAGTTTGAAAGTGTCGACTATTCAAATGGGTACAGGGTGTACCTTGATATATATTTTGGCTCATTTATACAGGATGTTCAATGTTATGACTTGAGCTATACATTTTTTTATCTTTTAAATTAATATGTTTTATATACAAGGTGCCTTTTGATATACATGATTCCGCATTTCTTCCATCTTGTGCTATGACTGTTCTAAATGTGTACTAAAATCTACAGGGTGTAACATAGCATGTATTCCAAATGCAAGTTGTTGCACTGTATATACACCAAATACGTCCCTGAGTTGACTGTACTGAATAGATGTACTAAATACAGGGTGTCACTTCACCCGACAATCTTTGTGTGTATACTGAGTACAGGGTATTCCATTTCTTCGACATTCCATATGTGTATACTGAGTAAAGGATGTCACTTCAACAGTACAGGGTGTCATAATATGTATATAAGGAGTAGAATGATTCTCATTGTGTATATACAGAGTACAGGGTGTCTCATGTATCTTAGTTGAAATACTACTTTATTTGTTCTAGATTCTATACTTTAAAGCCAGATTACAGGGTGTGTAATGATCTACTAATGATCTAGTGTAGTCTAATGATCTAGGGTTTAAAGCTTCTGTTGTCTTTACTGATATCTCATATCTAGTACAGGGTGTCTATAGTCCACATATAATCCCGACCCCTTTCATCTTATATTTGAATTAATATTATTTACTTATTTATCCTTCTGTTCTAAAGGAGCCTTCGATTTTCTTATATATCACAGGGTATCTCAACAACTGCGATCACTACAGGGTGTTCATGGGCAAATGTTATTCCAATCGAATGCCTCATTTAACTTTCATCGCTTCCAATGACAATTTAGGTTGCCTTCCTCAACCCCCCCGCTTCCTTTCGCCTGCCTTGGATTAGCGTTTCAAGGACTTCCTTCCACACTGCAGCGGCGTGTGTCGCGTATCGTGTGTCCTATGAGGAACCAATTGCCAATTGGATTTTCTTTCATATCCTTTTCAATTTATATAATTTTATATAACTCTTGCCACGCCGGCAAAAACTGTTGTTGGCTCCAGCTTTGCCGCCGCCGACTTGTCGTTGTCCTTGACAGTTTTATTTTTGTTATTATCTTCCCTTCCGTCCCTTCCTTTCCTTTCCTCTCCTTTCCTCTTTTTTGCCTGTTTTGTTGCTCTTCAAATACACAAATGTTTACTCTTATTATTATTTTTATTGTTGTTGTTGTGGTTGTTGTTGTTGTTGATGTTGTTGCTCTTGATGATGTAATAGTCCGCGGCATAAGCGCTGTCCAATTCGAAGTCAATTTAGCTTTTTGTCTGTCTCTGAGCCCCTGAATATTAGTCATATGTATCGCACACATTTCCATATCTACATATACATGAGAATGTGTGTGTCTATATAAGTGTGTGTGTGTGTGTGTGTTTGTGTATTTTTGTTTGTATGGGTGTAGCTTTATTTGTTCTCCAATATGAACACAACTGCTGGCGGTCCTCTAATCCAATTGGGACCAGAAGCAATATTGTCCGTGCTGCACAGGACAATCATTTGGCGCACTCGAGGCAAGAGGTTAATGTCCTTTGGCTGTTTGTTGCCTGCATGTAACATTGGGCAGGAAATGACTTTCAAGCAACCCCAACAACAACAAGGGCTACGTCAACCCCAAAGGGTCAGACGATGGAGGCCTGTCAACTCTTGCATTTAGAACATTTTTAGCACATACCCAACCCTTGTACCACCCCCGAATCTTCTCCCTCTTCCCCACCCTCTTCTTCTCTCACTACTCTCCTTTCTCTTCCTTCTTCCCCTTAGCCTCCTTCTAGTTGCTATCTAGAGCCAGAGCACGCATACGCCATGTTGTGCCTCGGGCATGACTCATACGACCCCGACGCCGTTGCCGTTACCGTTGCCGTTGCCGTTGCCATTGCCGGGGGGAGGTACAGCGGGGGGTGAAGCGGGCACAAAACTACCCCTGTCTATATATATACATATATAAACACGTACATTATTATTATTGTTCTTTTGTTTTTGCATTTGTTGCTTTGTTGTTTTGTCGCTCGCTTCTGTGTTCGGTGGTTCGTGGCGCCCAGCGTCGTGTCGGGATGCATGTTACCAAGGATACAACAATAGTGACTACCCCTGCCGCGTGTCCTGCACGGTAATCGAATAGTGTGTTTTTTGTTTTTACCCTCTCCCCCCGTCTACCTATCTTCCTCTTCATTGTAATATGAGCACTCAATTGATTATTTATAGTTAGTCAGGAGCAGCACCTCGATTTCATAATTGATTAAACCGGAGGCAGCCCGGGGGATAAGTCGACCTTCAGTGGCTCCGCATTTGTGCGGATGAGAGACATCAAAGCTCTTAACTTTCTTCAGGGTCCTCGATTTACTCAAGTTACTAATTTTATTCAACAATGAAATCGATATTCTTTAAAATTGTCACAATCGATAAATATCGATAACTCAGGTCATATTTTTCTTTAAACGAATTTAAAGATCGACAAACAAATGAAAAGTTAGACTCCTCTTAAGGACACTCCTTGCTACTTACGCTTTCTCTCTGCCTCTCTCACTCACTTTTCAATTCACTCTCTATCTCTATCTCTCTCCCTCTCACTCACTCACTTACTATATCTGTCTCCCTCTGCCTTGCAATTTTGTCTTAAGCACAAACTGGTTTATCTTAAGTCTTTCCCAGCTGCAGCAGCAAGAACGCCCAGCAGGATCTGGGCACAGGACATTGAACTTAAAAGCCAAGTAGGTCGCTCTCTTGTATGCCGCATGCGGCATGCGACAAGCGGCATGCGGCAATTCCAGTTGCAAGACGTAATACTTAACGTCACAAGGCTGCAGTCAATTACATCAACGACAATTACAGGCCAAGTGGCAGAAGAAGAGGCAGAAGTGGCAAAAGAAGGAGGAGAAACAGAAGGCAGAGGAGAAGCACAAGAAGGTGAAGAGGGGGCAACAATCGTTAAAGAAATGCAGTTGAAAATAAAAGTTGCATGCACCACAAGCCATCAACAGAACTTTCAAATCAGTTATGTCAAAGTGGTAAATGGATTGGCAGTCAGGGGAGGGGAAGTAGAATGGGAATGGGGATGGGTGAGCCGTTGAAGAATTGTGGTCACTAGCGTCGCGTGTCCCACGCGCTATCCATGCAAATGGCAACCAGTCGAAAACCGGAAAGTGGCTCCCACCAATCGCCAAGCAGCCGACTGACCATATGGAGGTCTATGGAAAGTGGACTGAGGGACAATGGACAGTAGATGAAGAGTGGGGAAAAGCGAGTGGTGAGTGGCGAGTGGCGAATGGCGGACAGCGGGTGGTGCATGGCACATATGGTCAGCCTTTAAGTGGCACAACTGCGGTTGTTTTTATGTCGCCGCCACCAAATGCGCACATGCGACAAACAGTAAGCAAACCCCGTAAGAAAAGCGCACTAAGCTCTTAATTAGTCGACCAGAAAATACCCCGTTATATTAAATACATACATATCCATAAATAAAATTAAATAAGAAGTGTTTTCAAAGTTTTCAAAGAAAAATTCAGCACTGCTTTAAAGGCAAAAAATGCACTGCTTTAACTACGCATTGGGCCAAAGGCGAGGGAGCTACTTGGCAGCTGCACTCAGATTAAAATAAAACCCAAGGCAAGAACTGCACAAAAGTCAAGAGAAGAAGAGCAAAAGAGAAGAAGTATAAGTTGTGTGCTTGGTTTTTGAAGCAGCAGCCAAAGAGAAGCTTAAGAAGAGAATCGATCGGCAAGAACTGGAAACTGAAAGCTTTCTATGCGTTAAATACTTGAGTTTAAGACCTTCGTTAAATGCCACACGCTTAAATGCGGCTGCTGCAGCTTAGCACAAATACACACACACACACACACACATGTATGCGCGTGTGCATTCACACATATATATGTACATGTAACTCGTCAGCACAAAAGGCGACCTTCAACACAAAAACTGGAGAACAAATTTTTAGTAATGGGTAACGTAAATATTGACAAGTGATGCCTGAAGAGAGGCACTTGAATTGAACGCACAGGTAAACAAGAATAAAAATAAAAAATAGGAGAACAAAAGAAAAGAATAAATGCATGCGATAAAAACAAAAGACTAAAAACACAAAGCGTAGAGAAGCGTTGACAATTACAGTTAGAGAGGACCGACAGCATTGAGAGGCATTCAAACGCATCAATGCGATAATGCTCAATGCCCAGCAGTGAGTGGGAAAGAGTTAGCAATAGCGGCCCAGAATCAAAGCAGTAACGAAATGTAAACAGCGGATGCATGTAGGAAGGCAGTGAAGGTAAAGGGTAACCTTTCGTTGTTTCTCTCAATGTTAATCTGATAGACGTGGAGCGTGGGAAGCGTACGAAAAGAAAAAATATAAAAAAGACAGAGTCAAAATGTTATTTGCTTACACTATGATGTTGCCATATGGTTGAGTATGAATGTGTGAGTGCATTCCAGCATTCAAAAATGAAGTGATGAGTGGTAAAAATTCAATTTGTTTTCTTTGAATAAGTTAATGACTTTCAAAGCATTCATTTTCCAGCCTCATCTCATCACTTATAATCAAAGTCATACCGATGAATATGCAATTTAATACATTGAATGCAGACCATAAATGTCACGAGAGTTCGCCATACTGTATGAATATGCATTTTCGAAAAATTGTTTATTTGCGCTCGTTAGCACACATGTAAACACAGGCACACATATATACTACATGTACACGCGTACATACATACGTGCACATACAGAGGAAAGAGAATCGTTAAATTTCACGCGATTATCAAATTTATTAGCTGATGTCAGCAATGGCGACTCTGGCCGAAAAAAAAAACCAAACAGACAAACAAAAACAAATTTGCATTGAACAATGCTCTCTCTTGCTCGTTCTCTTTGAGTCCCCCTCCCCCCTCCTTCTCTCTTTCTTGCTTGACTTTCGAGCTTGACTTTCTTCGGTCAGGCAAATGCACTTACAAGTGCTTTTATCAGCGGTCAGCGCAGTTTTTCTTACTATTCGCGGTCGCTAACGCAGCCACAGTTGCTGACGCTGCCTTTGCCTCTGCCTCTGCCTCTGCCTCTACCGCTGTGGCTGCTTCAGTTGTTGTTTATTTGATTTACGCACCGAATAACGCACCCAATTGAAGCTCTTTTTGAATCGCTTTGCTTGACAAACGTCACTTGCGCTGATTGTGACTTCCCCTCATTGCGTAGACAAGTGGACCGCAGTTATCATTAGCCCGACTATGCGAGGCGGGGCGTGGGGGTGAAGTGAAGGGTGTGCTTCCGCTAGACGCTGGTCAAGGGTTGCTGTAATTGAGACAACGAATGCGCCCGTCAATGAGATGCTGTAATATACCAGTTATACCAGCAGCAGACCTAAGATATCAAAGGTCTCGGAGTCGACATTTCGACATTTCGACATTTATCGATCCAACAACAACTCCAACTCCCCTTAGCCAGCGGCAGGATTACGTCGCTGTATGGCGCCAGGGGTTGGACAACAGGGGATGAGGGTGGTGCTTCGAACGCATGCGCAGTGTCACCCAACAAGAAATATCGCGCAATGCAATTTACATAACTGATGTAATGGGCAATATTGTAAACCGGTTCAAATTTTAACCGATTTAGAACTGAACTGTAAGCGGTTATAAACTCTGCTTTTAAAAGAGAAAATAAATTCTATATGACATGTTCGAAACGGTTAAAAGCCTTTCCTGCGAAACGGGTTAAACTGTATCTTAGGAAACGGTTAAAATGCGGCTGTAACAGGTAAAAGAGAACTTAAGAGAAAGCAGAAATTGATACTCACTGGCATTCATTCATGATCTCCTCCTGGCTGCGCACCTGAACCGGTGCAAGCTCCTCGACATTCTCCTCGTAGTTGCCAAAGCATTTTGTTATCTTTTCATCGAATGTGTTTACCAAATCCTCCAAACTGCCACCAAATGTCTCCGTAAAATTGTCCACATTATCAGCGCCGCGCTTATCCTGACAATCGCCGCCGGCGAGACCGCCTGCCGCTACATCGTTTAAGCCCAATTCCGTTAGGTTGTGCGTATTGCAATTGGGGCTTAAGTTGCCGGCGGCTGATCCGGGGCCACCACCATTTTTGCTAATGTGCGCATCGCGCACCGCATCCTCGAGAAGACGCAGTTTATCCTGCTGCTGTTGCTTGGCGGTGCCATCCTTAAGGTTCCGATTGGAGTTTAAATTTAGATTTAACGAATCGTTAAGTGCATTCTGATTGGAAATAAAATCGCAGCCGCCCCACTCATCCGTCTCCTCAAATTTTGCCAATGGAGCCTCAAATTTAAGCTCGGCCATTTTTGTGCCGAGGTCACGCATGGCACGCGGGACACGCAGAAGAGGAGCTGGCAAGAAATTTGCAAGCTTCTGCTGCGGTTTTTAATAAAGCACACTCTCTGGCAGTGCTAGGATTTGTTATTGTTCTTCTCTTTAGCCAGCCACGTTAATTCACTCTCAACCTTATCTTCCTCTCTTTCCTGCTCTCTCACTCTTACTCTTTTCCTCGTTTAGTGTCTAATACACTCACACACCTGTGATGAAAATTTAGCAACCCTTAACTTTTGCACTACCGCCGCACTCGCACTTGTCACCCACCGCCTTGTACGGTCTAGTATTTGTATTTGTATTTGTGTTTGCCTGTATTTTGGGTTTTCAAATCAATTTGTTTCACTTATCGCATAGCTCACAATAAACAAAAACAACAATTAAAAAAAACGCTGCAGACGTCCGTTAGATGCCCGTACGGGTAGTTGTCGTGCGCTGCAAACCGATTTATTTAATATTACAATTTAATTTCGAGCCGCTCTGCGTTGTTGTTGTGCACGCAAACGCAAATAAAATAAACACAGGCGCAGACTATGCGCTACACAACGACAAATACGACGACTACCAAAACACAACGAAAGTTTAGTGCGACTGCTCGCTAGGCGGTGTGACCGCACATCACATTCGACAAAATATGCAAGCTAAAAATACAAAATAAATTAAATACCAAAATAAAATATAAAAATAATATAATTTTTGAAAATTATTGGCGGGCTTTTCTGCTGCAACAAAATGATAATTATATAAGCTGATACAATCATTAAAAAAATTAGTGGTTTTATTAAGGTATTTCTTACCAAAAATTACAGAATTACAGAATTTAAATATAACTTTAACATCGTTTTCCAGCACTGCATTTGTGGCGGTGTTATTTGAATCATATGACAGTTATCAGCTAATGCAACACACCAATAAAGAAAGACATGAAATTCGTTTATATTCAGTTTTATTACAATATAAATTTATATTTATATTTAATAATACATTATTAGAGTCCGAGTTTTGACGCTTTGCTTTGCTTTTGCTCTTTCTTTTACTGCATAATGTCGAAGCACACTGCCACTGGCATATTTTTGTTACTTTTATAATTATCAATCACATTTGTGATTTGTTTTTAACATTTATTTATTATTTTTTTTTTTTTTTAATTTTGTGTTTTCATTGTTTTATTAAAATTAGCATTCGGGTCTAAAAACATAATTAGTTTTATTGTATTGTATGTAGTAGTAAGTAGGATCTGTCGCCCAATTTCTGCGTTTTATCATTTAGTGCTCAAAGAGAAAATGCGATTAATAACAAAACTGTTATAATTATAATTATAATTATAATTAAATTTTATTCCTTTCTTTGTTGTTTTTGGATTTCTTGCTTTTGATTTTCTTATATATCTTAAAAAGAAGCACATACACACACATATTGAGAGAGGATATGCGTGCATCCATGAACGCGTTCTATAAGGCGAGACTACAAATTTTTTTTCCGGCTAGGAGCACAATTTTTTTTTAATTTTTTAATTAGTTAATTAATCATTTGCCATTTATTTATTGGTTTTCGCTTTTTAATTTTTAATTTTTATTTTTTATTTTTTGTTGAAGCAGTTGTTTTGAAGGAAGTGTTCTTATATATTTGTATGTGTGTATGTACGTGTGTGTGTGTGTGTGTATGGTTTGCGTGAGTGTCTTTATGGATTAGCATTAAATATAAAATAAATATTAGTATATAAATTATATGCTATCAGAAATGCAAAACATGCATAACTTCAATCTCTACTGCACTTAAAAAAAAATTAGTTAAATTTTGTATAAATTCTATTAATTCATTCCTCCAATCAACAAACTATTAAAGAGAAAGTCAAATAGTTAATAAACATTTTTAACGTTATTTTAAATATTGTTAAAAGTTTCCTTTCAAAGTGCATTAGTCAATCTTTAAATCTTTAAATCTTTAAATCTTTAAATCATCTTTCATCTCTCATTCCTCCATCTATCATCTTTCTCTTTTTTATCTATGATTTTTAATGTTTAGTTTTAAAAGTATATAAGGTTTTAATTGTAAAGGTTTAGGTTTTAGGGTTTTGGGTTTAAGGATTTATGTTTTATGTTTTATGTTTAATGAGTAAAAAGTATAAAAGTAAATTATATTATTTATATATGTATAGCAATACGTAAATTGGTTTTGGTGCGGAGTAGTATTTGCAATAAATTAATACAAATTAAATACAGTTTTGTGGCCATTTAAATTAATAAATACAATGCGTAGTTATCGAACAAAAAATAATAATTAATTAATTAGTTGTATTCTGTTAACAGCCAGCGGGCTAGCGCGGGGGCAGGCAGCGCACAGCGGAGGACGATGCGTCATCGTTATCGACGGCAACAACAACAACAACAAAACAACAAATCATCGAAAATCAACCAATGGAATAGCATAAAACTATATAATATTTAATAAAATATTATTATTATTATTATTATTAAAAAAAAATAAAAATTAATGTCTTTTAATTTCTTTGTTGATTTTTTTCACGTTTGCTTTGCTGTGCTTTGTTTTGTCTTCTTTCTTATTATTTTTGTTTAGTTTCTTTTGCTGCAGTTCTCTCCTTCTCTTTAAACTATTTATTCATATATTTCATTTTATATATAAACGTTTTTATTTATGCAATTATTATTATTTTTTTTTTTTTCTCTTTTTATTGGTTTCATTGCTTTGCGTGTTTCTCTGTTGTTTCCTTTGTTTTTTTCTTGCCTTTTATGTTTAAGATCGATTTACATTATTTTTAATCTTTCTATTTCCCTCTCACACCCTTTCTCACTCTCTCTCTCTCTCTCAGACTCGCGCACTGTATCTATCTCTCTCTCTCTCTCTTTCTCGCTCTGTCTTTCGCTCTTAAAGACTTTGTCATTAAAGCTCAGCTTTATGTCTTCTAACGGAAGTTTAGATGTGTGTGTTTATTAGAGAGAACTGAGGGGAGAAGTGGAAGAGGAGGAGGTGAAGACGACATTATAGGGCAGGGGGGGAGGAGTAGGTGGAGTTGGAGTAGACGGAGGTGGAGAAATGAAGATTGTATCTGAGAGGAGTGTGTAATGCAGTTTATATATATATATATGTATATGTATGTATATGTTTATACAGTGAACACACGCTATGAGCAATTATAGAAAAATTTTGTTATATGTGAAAAAAAAAATCACTACTAAAATTTGAATATTTAACTTATAAAATTTTGTAGTTCTCAGATTGAACGATTTATGGATCACGATTTTTACGGATAACAAGGTCCAAAATCAACACCGGCAAAACTTCATATGTCAATCTTAAGAACCGTTAATTTGTATTTCACATATGCTTCTGCCCTGAATTGTGTTAAACCTGGCGAGAGTTTGAAAGGTACCGGAAGCGGTCGAAGCTGAAGATCCTGCAGGACCTTATGCAGACACTAAACAATTGAGACTTTGATACTCCTCTATTCATCTTGTCCTGGCATAGTTTTTTTTGTTTTTTTGTTTTTGTTGTTGTTCATTTATGATTATGTAATTATGTGGACTCTGCGTTTTCAGGTTTCTGGTGTTTTTTGTTGTTGTTTTTATCTCATTTTTTCTTTTTGTTTCTTGTTTGTTTTTCTTTTTTTTTGTCCTGTAACAATAGCAACTAAAGCAGTGCCCTAGGCTTAACGGGAGTAGTGGTGTGTAGGGCAGACTAGGACGGAGGTTTTGAGGTGGGTAGGAGGGTAGGAGGAGAAGGAGGGGGAGGAGGATGTGTAGACGTGTAATGTGGGTGGGGTGGTGTTGTAGGAGTAAGGAGAAGGTGTTGATATTAGTTGTTAGCATAATTGAGTAGTTTGAGGTGCCTGGAAACATCGCCGTAACGCCGTAGCACCCCTAACGCTTATTGACTGTCGGCTTAAAGTTACAGGACAACATCTCCTCCTTGGCCAACTTGGTACGATACTCGGCCATCATATCACGACATTGTATGGCGATATCTAACAGATTTGAGAACATCGTCTCGCCACGCTTACAGTACGAGTCCTGATCATAGTCCACATAGTTGGTTAAATCATACAGAGCCTTCGATTCGGCCAGCAAATTCTCCAGAGTCGCGTTCACACTCCGATGATACTCAACGACCATCTCCTCCGTCTGCTGCAGCTCGTCGATTGCCTGATGCTGGACAATCAGTTCGTCCGACATTTCGTGTTCCTGCAAAGGGAGCGTGGGAGACATTTGTTAATGCTTTTGTTTATAAATCAGATCAAAACATATTCATTTATCGATATATATACACTTGTCGATACACATGCCTTTATCGATTTGATTTATTTATCGATAATTTATTTTTTAAAACTAACATTGCAATTTTGACACAATAAATAAATAATTTTCCTCAACTTCTACGCGTGGACGTCTGTGTGGGTCATTTGTGTGTGTGTGTGTGATGACAGAATTTTGAATTTTTATCGATAAATTTTTGATTGACTACGTTTAAAAGGGACATTGGCTCTGTCTTTGGAAATCTGCCAAGCCGTTCACTTGTCCCTTTTGCCTCTTTTCGTCCCTGTCCCTAATACAAGCAATAAAATAAATAATGGAAAAGTTTCCATCGTATGCGATCGCCAAGTCTTCAGAAGGATAATTCGATGAAAAGGAATAATAGCCGGTCAGACAGTTTGGGGTTCCAACGTCGTTCGAGTAGCACGGGACACACACCATGGCGGCAAGCACAGTTGGAGGAAGGAAGCTAGCCCAGCAGCTGAAAATGCTTGAACTTTGTCTTAGGGTGCAGGACATAGGCGAAGTAGATCCTTTTATGCAAATCGGATAATTGGCAAGTATAGAGTAATGGTGTCCTCACTCCAGGTGCTAGCACTACCTCCAAACGTTAGTGTCAGAAGTTTTATTGATTTTACAAGCGGTAGTTCTTGTGTCCTTATGAGTTCTGTCCCTTTTGTCCTTATCGTCGGCAAGTTGTGCTGGCGGCGACAAATCCGAGGCGGTTGTCTTCTTTTTGGACTGCCCTTGGGACAAATTGCTCGGCTCATCTTTCATGCGCAGTACAGCCTCCGCATCCTCACGCCGCTTCCTCTGGTAACGACTGGCGGCAGTGCCCAAATTCTGGAAATCATATACTATGGATGTCTTCCCCTTGTCATCACTGAGAGGCACAAATAGATTCGATATGTTGTCATACACCCGCGAGGACTTGATCAGCACCGTCAACGGCTTCTGCCCGGCAATAAACGGCTCATAGTTGACCTCATCGAGTGATGAAGATTCCTTGATTGGAGCACGTGTCTTGGTGTAGCTTTGCTTGGCACGCAACCCGAAGGAACTGCTCGATGAACTCAAGGCAGAAATCTTCGACGGTGGTGCCGTTTTCACAGATGCTTTTGGTGACTTCACAGCTGCAACAGATCGGGATTTTGTTGGTGACTTCACAGCTGCAGCGGTTGGAGATTCTTTAGGTGGCATCTTATCGCAAAGCAACATGTTGCGTCCCTTGCAGATTGTAAAGCTTCTGCTGCCATGGATCCTAGTCCTTGAAGTTCGAGTAAGTGTCGCCTGACCTTTGTCCACGGATGCTCTCCAAGAGCCGCCTCTATCTGTTCGCGGAGCTTCTGCAGTTGTCCTGTGACCTCCAGCTCTGTGGCTGGCACCATACATCGCTGCCTCTCTTGAGCATGAAGCTAGTCTGGTATTCGTTGTCGATCTGCTTGTTGCGGCACATCGCCTGCCATCACTCCGCGATGTTTGTCCCTGCTCTGTCGTCCCGGTGGATAGTCCTTTCAAATGACGGTTTGTTACGCGTTGCATATTAGGAAAATTGTTCATTGTAAACTCAAAAAACATACTGAATATTTTTCTAACAAAAAAATCCTAACGAAATGTCAGGGATTTTGGATGACAGCCAAAGCCTGCTACATACATACACTTGGAAGACACGTCGGATGGAGTTGAAGTTGTTGGGAGGGGGGAAAGGCAGGCCATGGTACGGAATACTCAAAGGGTATACTTACGCTCAGCGAACTAAGCATGGCCAGATCCATGTTGCCGGCATTTCCGTTCTTGCTGTTGTTGTTGTTATTGTTGTGGCCACGCTGCAGCGACTGAAGATGGGCGGAGCGAGAAATGTCAACACCCTGTTCCCTTAGATGTTCGTCCTCCTCATCATCCATAATATCAATTGTCTCGATGGCATCACCATCGCCGTGACCAATCTCAGCTATATCCTTTACCACCAGCTCCTTAACACGATCCGCATAGCGTAATGTATTGAGCGTATGCTCGCAACTGCTCAGACCCGGCGATATCATGGCAATCATGCAAGTCTTGCTCTTCTCCCCAATGAACGAGTCGCGCAGCACTTGCGTCAGCTTTGATACTCGGAACGGCAGATGTGCCGACTGTTTGCCCAGGGCGCGTATGCACTCCTTGAGCGCCAGCAGCGATTTGTTTATTTCAGCGCCTTCCATGCGCGTTTGTCTATCCGCTGATGATGTATCCACGCCGCGCTCATTACCCGCCAAATCAATGAACGAGAATTTGCCATGGATCTTGCTGCTGCCCCTAGGACGCAACACAATCTGGAATACGGCGTGTGAGCGTGATGAGTTGGAGTTTGCCGACGTTTGGCCGGAGGTGCGCGCTGCGTTGCCGTGCTGTATAAGCTTAAGGACCTCCTCGACACTGTCCACTACCTTCTCGGTGAGGCCAACCACTTGAACCTGCTGCTTACCATCTTCCAGCACGCGAAGCTTCTGTTTGTCCGACAACAAATCAAAAACCTGTAAACAAAAAAATTATCCATTAGAAAATTAGTCACAACCTCAAGCTCATGTCCTGCAATAGGTGAACTCTCACCTTGCCACTGTAGATCTCAAAGAAGCTCGCCGAGACGACGAGATTCAAGGTGCGATAACGTGGTCCGTGCAGCGTCACGAACACATCCTTGGCAGCCATTGCATAGATGCCGTTCTTACAGTCCTGCACCTTGCCATTGAACTCACCGCCCATCGTATGCGTCTTTCCCGATCCTGTCTGTCCGTAGGCAAAGCATGTAGCCATGCCGCCCTCAAAGATGGTTTTCACCAACGGTTTGGCTGTGTATCTGTAAACAAAGGAACAAGAATTAATGTGCTTTCCACGGAATAGAATTTAAGCTTCCTTTCAACCTTTGCTTTGAGCTTCAAGGATTTATTTGTCTATGAAAACGTTCTACCAGAAGTAACCGATAGGTTATACATTCATTTATTGGATTACAATCAAAATTGTTCCAGGCTTTAATGTGCTTTTGAAGCTTTGATGTTAGATGATTGATTGATTGATTGATTTTATCAAAAATGTTAAGGAATCGACTGATTGATTGGGTCTATCAAAGATGCTACTTATAATATTAAATAAACTGTCTCTGCAACTTGTTTATAGTCTTTATGGCTTAAGGCTCTAATGTGCTTTTTAATCTTTGATTCTTGATTGATTGATTGATTTATTAATTTCATGAAAAAGGCTATAAAATTTATTGATTGAAATTAAAATTAAATAAACTGTCTCTTCAACTTGTTTATGGTCTTTATAGCTTAAGGCTTTAATGTGCTTTTAAAGCTTTGATTCTTGATTGATTGATTGATTGATGTAATTCATGAAAAATGCTATAAAATTGACTGATTGATTGAGTCTATCAGAGACGTTCTACTCATAACATGAAATAAACTGTCTCTTCAACTTGTTTATGGTCTTTATAGCTTAAGGCTTTAATGTGCTTTTAAAGCTTTAATGTTTCATGAATGATTGATTGTTTGTATTGACCGATTGATTGAGTCTATCAAAGACATAATAACAGAACATTATATGAACAGTTTCAGCAGGTTATTTATGGTCTTTATAGCTTGAGGCTTTAATGTGCTTTTAAAGCTTTGACGTGTGATGATTGATTGATTGAATTCATGAAAAATGCTATAAAATTGACTGATTGATTGAGTCTATCAGAGACGATCTACTCATAACATTAAATAAACAGTTTCAGCAGGTGATTTATGGTCTTTATAGCTTAAGGCAATAAATGTGCTTTTAAAGCTTCAACAATTACATTTTGATTAATCGATTTAGTCAGGCATTACACATAATTTGAAGAACATCTAATAACAAAATGGCTGTCTAAGTAAACAGAGATCGAAACTATTAAATATATTTTAAAAAACAAATATAAAAGATAATCATTTCCAAGCCCTTAATGCCTTGATAAGATTACTTATTTTTATTGCTCATTCTCAATGTAGAGAATCTATTATTGGTTTGCTCAGTAAACATAAAGATTTCCCAAGCATTTCCTAGTAATATTGAATTTTGTGGTTTTGGGATATATTTAAAAAATAAATGAACAAATAAAGCATTTCTCCTTATCAGCCAGATGATTGGGATTTGGCTTTTGTTTGGGTTCGGTACGTGGCGCAGTAGCTTCAAGAGTCATTGACTCATGCGCAAATAGCCGGAAGAAAGGTGATCGTGGAAAGGTAGAGTCGGTGGGGCGAAAAGTCGCGGTGGTAAAAGTGAGAGAGTGAGGGGAAAGAAACAGAAGCTTTTCTTTATGGCAAATAAAGGAAAGCTCGTTAAATGACGAATGTACCCAGAATAACCCAAAAGAAGGAATAAAAAAAAAAAAAACTTTCAAAGCACTCGAATTCCCACCCAATGACAAATCGGAGCAGTGACGATGACGATGACGTTGACGTTGACGTTGACGTCGACGCTGGCGTCGTGAATGGCGCCGATGCCAATGGCAACGGCGGTTACTTTTTAAAACAAAATAAATGTAAAAGCAGTACAACAAAAATGTAAATTAAAAAAGAAAGATCAAAAACATTTGCAGCCACCAAAGCCGCAGCTAATATACCCTATATATAGATTTCTGTCCTAGTTTTGAGCAAATTATATGAAGATCAAGAGGAAACAACTTGTTGTAATTAGTATTAAAATAATCTTTACAAATAAAATTTTAATAATATATTATAATCTGTATATATTAATTTAAAAATCAAAAATGATCATTACAACGTTTCAAAATGGCTGACGAAGTGTTGATACCCTGAAGCTAGGGTATTGAAAGTTTTGGTTAAAGAGTTCGATGAAAAATCAAAGCTGGACTTTTGCAAGTTCATTGAGGCGAACAGCAGAGGCGAAATGGGGAAAAAAATGAAAAAAATAAAAATAAATAAATAAATAACAAAACGAACGAACAGACAAATGGACAGGCAAGACGGACAAACCGACTGACGGACGGAGCAACTTTTGTGTTTAGTCATACAACGGAAAGCAGCAGCAGCACCGGCAGCGGCAGCGGCAGCAGCAACAAAACTTGGCTATTTCGGGAGCGAACGCTTTGAGTTTGCGCGACTCTATGCAAGTGTATGTGCGCGTGTGTGTAGTACATACAATCAGTGAACGTTTGCAAGTTTGTGTGTGTGCGTGTAGCTTGTGTGTGACTCAATTGCTGTTGCTATTGAGCTTAACCTGCGCGCATTTCGTGTGTCGCCAACGCAACACAACAAAAACTGAAACAGCAATAACAACGACTACTACAACAACAAGAGCCAGAATAACGCCAAGAGGACAGGCACAGCTGTTGCATTGGGCGACGTCTGCAAGAAAGGGACAGCCTAAGGACAAAACCTAACCTATAAAAAGTAAAGAGCTTAAGCAGAGGAAAGATCTTCTCCTTTAATCAAATATCTATTTCTTTATCATTTAAAAAAAACCCACACAAAACAAACTGACTAACTAATTAATTAATTAATTATGTTATTTTTGTTGTTTAAACAGGTTTAACATAAACAAAAAATAAACAAATATCAAGAAAAAACTCCAACTAAAAATCTATCCTGAATTTGCAATAGGTTTTTAAATGGGCTGGTTTGAAAATGGGGAGTTACTGGCAGCAGGTATACGGAAGGATTGAGAGTGCAATGGAATGTCCTTATACTCACTTGTAGACCAGAGCATTGTCACATGTGTCATTGAAGGCATAGTCGAAGCGAAATTTGTGGTTCTCCAGGAATTTTGTCAGATCGACTTTGCAGCGCGGCTCATGGACCATGAGGACATCCTTGCGGGGCACGGATATTACATCGATTTCCTTACGATTTATTTCCTTACGGCTGAGCGGCCGCTTACGTACACAGACTGTGATTTGATGATCATCGACGGTCTGACCATCGAGGAGTGGGATAAACTCGAGTGTGTTCTGATATTCGCGTATCATTTGTGCCGTTTCCCAATTGGGATTACCGGGATCCTGATTCATGAGCGCAACCTTCTCCTCCTTCATTTCAGCCTGTCGTGCTCGACGCTTCTCACGATTCTCCTTAAGACGTTCCACTTCCTTGAGGGCATGTGATCGTCGTGCGCCGGCAGCTCCTGTGCTTATTGAATTGGTTGAAGCTGTGGCTGTGGAATTGATACTTGTCGCGGCTCGATCCACATTATTACCATGGGCAGTGGTCAGGGCAGATGCGATGCGTGAGGGTGCATTGCTATTGACCGTACCCAAACGTTGTCGCATCATGGCATTAGTTGAGGCCTGAGAACCACTGCCCTGCATTGTGGTCATGTTTGCATTGCTGTTGCTGTGTCCCAAATGTGTCTGTGACGCATTGGAGGTTTCGTTGATTTTGTTTAATTGCATTTGGTTGCCGGTCATGGTCATGCGTGAATTAAGACAGCTACTGCCACCGCCACTTCCTGCCCCACTTCCTACGCCACCGCCGATGCTGGACTGTGTGGGATTGCGCGATAGATTATTTACGGGTGCTGTTGCCTGTTTTTTTGGTTCGGGTGCGGTATGATGCACTTCAACGCCATTGGGATGCAGTAGCTCTGGATTTAGCGAGATTATATCCTCCAATTCGACCTCTTTCCCTTTGGTCTCGCCACGTTCATACCATTCAACTGTGATGCAACGAGCCATTGGATTCACCTTAGACACAACGGCTCCATGGACACGGCCATCGGTGCGTTTTATTTTAACGCTTTGCCCAATGCTAATCACTTCCATTTTTAATTTCGATTTTATTTAGTTTGAAATTTTGTAGTAACTGTGAAGAGGTTGTTTTTGTAGTTGCTAATTAGTTGCTTAGCTATGTCCAGGACTCAGTATGTAGTGCAGTGGTTGTATGTGCGAATCGTTACTTCCGATTACCTCCCAACGGCTGTTGGATTACATGCGCCAGATTTCTGTATCAATGAAATAAAGTACAATAATATAAATAAATATATTAGAATTGCAGAATCACCATTTATTTAATTATAAAATTAATTAATAAAATCACAGCTACTTTGCTGCTCGTTGCAATCGGTGCGTTTGCCGTCGCTTACTCACATCACGAAACTCTTCTTGGTTTCCAGTAATAGTAATAATAATAACAACAACAACAACAAGAATAGAAGAAGAAGAAGCAATAAAAAATAATAAATTTAAACAACACCAACAAACAAAATAACAAAAAATGACAACAACTAAAACAACAGCATTCAAAGAACGAGAAAGCAATACATTAAAATGGCTACGGTAACTGTGAGTGATGTTGTTGCTGTTTCTGTTTCGGTTTCAGCTGCTGTTGCTACTGTTGTTGTTGCGACTGCTACGGAATGACGACGACTGCTTTGGCTTTGGCTTCTTCTATGTCGAGGTCGTCGCAAATACTCGGCGTCTCTGAGCGTCATAGTATGCGAATACGCGTACTGTGCGTCCATATGTATGTGTATGCTTGAGTGTGAGCGGAATTCACACGAAATTCAAATGCTCAACTGTCATTTTGGTTCACTCACTATCGATAACAATTTTTTTTTTTTAAATCCAATTGCATGAATCGTATATGCATATGTACATACATATGTTAATAAGCCGCCAGCCAGGAACGGCGCGCCGCCAAGCTTTGACCAATTGTGATTTGTGCGCTATTTTTTTTTTGCATACATCGAGTGCGACGCTGTGCAACACTGCCCGTATATGCGGCACATAGCGACAGTCACACAAACGCAAACATAGGCACATACATATGGTACATGCATGTATGTATGCACATATGCATATAAGGCGTGTGTAAGTGCCAAAAAAAAAACACAAAAAAATAACAAGCAGCTAATCAATGCCAGCAAGCTTAATGTCGTTAATTACACACACATGTGTGAAAATACGTATGTTTGTTACGCTGTTTAAGCGACCAAAGCACTAACTTTACGTCATGCAGTGGCCGACGGCCGCGGCTCCCACATAGAAACACACACACACACACACACACACACATGCAGGCAGGCATCAGGGTTTTCATACTAACACAGGCACTTCCACATATTTTCTATACGCGGAAATGTAATTGAAATTTTGCAAACTCTTAGGGCGCCGATGTTGCTATTGCTACGGATGTTGTTTCTTATGTTGAAGCTGGCATTGCAAGCAACCGAAATGCACAATATGTAAAATACGCTCACCTTTACACTCTCGTTGGTTCAAAAAACACACACGCTGTTTATTTCGCGACTATTTAATAGCACAATTTGAAAAAGAATATATTGTTTTTGGAGTTAATCACAACTATATATCACAAAAATGCGTTTGAAATGAAAGTTACAAAGCGACCAGATGTCAACAACAGAAATTTAGTTCACAGCTTACTTCGCCATTGTTTTTTGATGCCAACTAGTCACAATGTGAATTTTACAGCACTGTTGAATCAAGCCAATTGCTAGCCGTTAGAACTTATCACATTTAAAAATACAAGTTACTTTCAATGAATCGATTAATAGAAATATTTTTCTCAATTTTAAATGAAATCTTTTGCCAAATACATGTTCTTTTTGCAAGCACTAATTAAACAATAAGTTCGGCTGTGAATAAGCATAACAGCTGCTTATCGTTCTGTGGTATATTATTGGTATTTTTTGTGGCAAGTGCATTAACATAAACAGAAACAGAATAATACAAAAATATCGATACACCGATATCAATGGCACTAACTCTGTGTACGTGTTTGTTTGTGGTGGTTGCAATAGATTTGTTTGTGAGTAGAAAGCGTAAATTATTGCAACGAAAAACACATATTTCAACACATAGAGAACATTTTTGGATTGTACATAAAATTTGGTAAGTACGTGTTGCAGCTTCAATGATTGTCATTCAGTTATAAAAGAAATAATATTTAGCTAGTAACAAAAAGCTACAGAATGGACATAATGGACATACAGGCTGTCGAATCGAAGCTAAGTGACGTCACAGTGACACCAATACCACGCTCTCAAGTACAAAATTTTTACAACTATCAACAACAACGCGAACAACGTGAACAGCAGCCCCAAATTCAAATATCAGCTATACATCATTCGCGCAGCAGTGCCGGTGGCAGCGGTGGCAACAGTTCCAATAGCAACAACAATATGGTCGCCACCGATTATGCGACTGCCGGCAGCAGTGGTAAACGTGATCGCAACAGTTCGCAAAATAGCAGTAGTGCAGCAGCTACAGCAGCGGCTACCGCAGCTGTTGCTGCATTGCAATATTCACCGCAATTTTTACAGGCGCAACTAGCGTTACTGCAACAGCAATCGAACACAACTGCCACACCGTCAGCCTCATCAGCAGCAGCAGCCGCCGCTGCGGCAGCTCTATCCTTGGCCAATATTGCAGCTGCATCCAATGGACGCAGCGGTAGCGGTAGCGGCATCGGCAATAACAATACCAATAGCAATGGCAATGGGAATGGAAATGCCAATAGCAGTAATTCTAATTATGTCAATAATCTTGGCTTAAATCTCACACAGTCGCAGCTTAAGTACCCGCCCCCTTCGACATCGCCGGTGGTTTTAACACAAACATCGTCCAACATAACAACTCCATTAACCTCCACTGCCAATTTGCCGGTAGGAAATGTAACCACCGGTAATGGACTAAGCAAATACGCCCAACTTCTGGCCGTCATTGAGGAAATGGGCCGGGACATAAGGCCGACATATACAGGGTCCCGCAGCTCAACAGAACGCCTTAAGCGGGGCATTGTTCATGCACGCATTCTAGTCCGTGAATGCCTCATGGAAACGGAACGTGCGGCTCGTCAATGAGAAGAGGATTGCGGCCCGCCGCATCTAACAACGCCAGATTGAACAGCGTAATAAACTAATTAATAGTTTATATATCTTGTCATGGGCATGTAGAATAGTTAATCAAACTTCGTGAGACCGCGTCTTTAAACCAAACAGATTCCAATAATTCTCTTCCTAACGTTCCTTGTTGCAATTCTGATTCAAATTCTCAAATATCTCATTATAAATTCCAATATAAATACTGAGATCTGTTCAAATTGTTCAGATTGTTATGGAACATATATATCCTGATTTCGTATGTGTAGCAATGTTCATGTCAAACAAGGGACAATCTATAAAAGGCTCAAGTGTTATAAAAGATCTTCCGAAACCTGAATCTTGGTACGTTGAGGAGCTGTTATTGTTTGGAAGCTCTCTCGCTATACGATTCCGATTCCGATTTCCTTATACCTTATACGTCGAGCCATTAGGAGGTAATAATTGTTTATTTATGAATTCTTAAATCCGGAGTAACCATAGAAGTTCTGACCGTGCCCATGGAATTTTCTTTATTTCATATGCTTTCATTTGTAACTTAAGCCCTTACTTTAAATATTTAAATATTTAATTATATATTTCATGATTAAACAATAGCTAAATCTTATTTGCTTCAGTTTGTTCAGTTGATTCTTTTTGTCTTTTTTTTAATTTTGTATTTATTTTATTTTTTAAATTTTTTTTTATTTATTTTCAATATTTTTAAATATTATTTTTATTTTTAATTTTATATATTTTTTTTTTTTTATTAGTTAATTATGCATTTACGAAGTACTCTACAAAACTGGCAATTGGTGCCGCCGGACCATAGTTAAAAATGTTAGACTAGCTCAGGTTATACAAGTTATATATGATATATACATATATATATATATAGATATATATATATATATATATATTGCATACAATTAGGTATACAAATGTGAAGCGTTGGGCGAGGGGCTTCAAGTTTTACACATTATACAATAAAAAATCATATATGTACCTATATATAAGACTAGGCTAGGGATTCCACCTGCAGCTATACGATTTATATTTTTGTGTGATTGAGTGTATGTGTGTGTGTGTGTGTGAGAGTTGAGAGTTGAGAGTGTGTGAGTGAGTGAGTATATTGTTCCGATGTTGGTGTTGTTGTACGGCTTTAAGTAGCAATCAATATGTATACTATATAGGCGACATATGTAAATGATGTCAGATGTCAACTGAAAGCGAATAGCGAATAGCAAGGAGCTTAGGTACAAGTATAGAAAGCTGATCAGTTATTTTAGAGAACTATACAAAAATATGTATAAAATTGTTATATAAACGCAATGACAAGGCCGCACTTTAAGAGACATACCAATCTTTACATATTATATATAAGTTCCAAAATGTATACCAAATCAAATGCGAATAAAACGATCAATCAATTTTTGGTTTTTATAAGACAAATGGAATATTCAACTATTAAGGATATGTTGCGGCATCCAATAATAGATATTTATTTATGCAAATTATATATATGTACATATATTCACATATTTGTATCTTTCATTTAGCATGTTGGACAACATTGGGGATAAGTTTTGGATAAATCCTGGGGCTTGCAGCCTGCTTTGGACTCCACAGCGGGGCAACTATGGCAGGAGAATGGGTGTTAAGGATAATGGGTAGATAGAAAGTTTGTTTGATTTTTGTGTACTTACGTTTTGGCACTTATTGTTCCTGATGCCCCACATTTGTACTCTTTGCATTCATTGGGCGGATGGTAGACTTCATTGTTGGCAATTTTTTTGCCCTTAATATCACAGCCCTGATCAGCAGCGAGCAACGACTGGGCGCACAGGACCAGAGCGACAACTAGAAATGCGAACAGCTTCATTTTGATTTTCAATAATAAATCTTGCTTGAACAATGATCTATAATTAACTGAACTCTCGGCACCGTTGCATTGCTTTTATACAGAAGGGTGCATTATCAGCCAGAGGCTCACATTGATAGCCCCCAATAAATGTGAGGCTTACGTGTGAAAATTTGCACAAAGAAAACTGTTGATCAGCGAGGGGGTGGCGGGTGGGGGGTGGGGGGCAGTTTAGCTTAAAATAGTGTATAATATAAATTAATAATTAATAAATAAATATTAACAATGTATATACATTTATGAAAAAAAGCACGTAATTTGTCATTAACATTTTGTTCACCCGTAACAAATACCCTACAATCGATTCGACACGGCATTTTATAACATTTTAAATTCAATTAAAATTTTAATGAAGTTATCAGCCATAAAATGATATGGGTAATTTATTAATTGTAATCATCTGTGACAAAAGCGTATCAGAGGGGGAGTTGCCTTACTTTCATCTCAGGATCATCTAAAAAGTCAAGTCAATTTTAATATAATATATCATATATCATTTTTGTTTATTTTATAATAAGTTGAGATAATAAATGGAATATAAAAATAAAAAAAAAATAACAGATTATTTTTATATATAGATTATTGATATGCAGATTTATGCAAGCTCATTCGAGTCCTCACAGACCCGTGTGGCACAGCACTCAGGATAGGGCAACAAATAGTTGTTCTCGCCGATGGTGCAACCCTTGGAAAGTAGCACCCGATCGCAACTGTGGATATTATAGAGTTCGTGGAATTGGCTTCTGGTAGATGATAGCTTTGGATTACTTACTGCTTGATCATGAGCACATAATCATCCCGACAATAGACTCTGACACAGAAGTCCTCATGACCAACTGGATAAACCGTTTCATTGATGGGCACATTCAAGTCCAGCTCCTCGTAGAAGCAATGCTCTGAAAGATCTTGATGAAAAGAAGATGTTAGTTTTGGCTCCTCACTACAGTCTCCAGTCTCCCGTCTCCAGTCTGCAGTCTTGACTCACAGGGATGTCGGGTGTTGCCGCGGTACTGTGTACTGAAGCTAGTACCGGGTGTAATCCGGAGAAGGCAGCCGATGACTACCAAGGCCAACAAAGTCCACATATTCATTTTCAAGCTTCGATCGCGCTGCTCAATGGAACCCAACCGAATTATAAGGCAACGTCTGTATTACTGAGAAATCATCTATCAGCTCTCCGTATAGAATCTTTCATTTCTCCCACTCGATTGGGTATTTAGTATTGTATATTGTATATACGGTATATATATAATGTATTCATTTCTCATAGATGTTGGCAAAAATTCAGGGTCTCAAAAATACGAGTACTTCGGAAGCTACGGAATGGCTCATCGCTTATCGCTATCAATTCTTGTCTCTGGACTACAGTTCCTATCAACGATGTTATCAGACGTCCTACTTAGTTCCTATGTAGAGCATTGGCGGAGCCTCCAAAGTTTTCTTTGAATATTGTTATTTATTTGATTTATTTTGTTTATGTGTTTGTTATTGTTTTTTTTTTTGTTAATTAAAGTCGACAAACAAGCATCAATTATTGAGAATGAAAATACAAATTATAAGCAGGTAATAAATGATATGAGTGAGAGACTCAGAGTTTCTGAGTTTCTGAGTTTCTGAGTTTCTGAGACTCAGGGACTTCCCAAGCTTTGAAGAGCCTCCCACTTGCTGATTTATTGTTTGCTCTCAGTTCAATGTTTTTTTTCAAATAATTATTCATTTTTCATAAGTACAGCAATAAAGTGTATGTAAATATTTATAAACAAATTTTTATGAATTAATCAATTTTTATAGATTAACAATTCATTATAAATAATTTATTAATTGATTAAATTGTAATAAATTGGATTGACTTTTAAATCAATTGTTTTTTTTTTTTAGACTTGATCTTATTTTCAATTATATTTTTTAAAAGATCATATACGATTGTATATATTTCATATCTTCAGATTCACCTTCGGAAAATTGCCTAAAAATCTTGAACTTCCCATCTTCTGCGGTTCAGATTTCAAGTTTAAGTCAATACCAAGTTTATTCATGTCTACGCAGAAATTTAAAATTTAAAATAAATTTATTTATTTAAATTTAAATTTATTTATTAAGAAAAATAATCATTTAAGTCTCTTGTAAATTTAATTTTGTAAATTTGTTTTTTTCCAGCATTCAGAGAACTAAAAATATAAAGATTCATGTAAATCATATAAGAGATCAACCTTGCCACAGTTTTTTGAGTTGAGACAGCGACAGATATGTGCCTTTAGCGGTTTTATAGCTAAACAGCTCTTAACAGTTACAGTGGCAGTTACCGCATTACAGTTAGAAGCTCATAGACTTTCAGCAGAAGGAAAATATTATATTTTATACCGATTAAATATTAGTATATATTTTTAGAAAATTTTTTCACATTTTAAACAAAAAGTCGTATTGTTTCTTTCTTGGATCATGTAACCTTCATATAAGTTAAAATTTTTTTTTTTAATTTTATAGAAAAAATTGGAAATTAATTTTAAAGTTCACACAAAAATATTTTTATTTATTACTCAGAAACCACTCATTGTCTAAAAGCATAAGTTGGTGTGGTGATTTTTTATATATATCGATTTAGCGGATATTTGAATTGTTGTGTATACATAATAACTGCTCAGAGCATCTCTGATCACGAGCTCGTGACGCCCACGCAGCGATGGACTTTTGCTTTCAGGGCTGGGGGCTGTTGTGGAAAGGTTTAATTAATCCAAACTAGAGCTAAGGCTAAAGCTGAGGCATCATCAAACAAAAGTCACGACGCACATACCCCACATACAGATACATTTACAGATACATTTACAGTTTCAGATACTGATACAGATACAGATGCAGATACATAAGCCGAAACTGAGACCGAAACAGATACAAATGCATACAGTTATAGATACAGATACAAATGCAGATACAAACACAGTGAAAGAAGTAAATTTACAAAGCTTAGCAATGTTTATTATTAATTTTATATAAAAGCAACAACAATTAATTGCAATTGACTCAGTCGCACTTTCGACGTTAAAGCAAAAAGTTGAAATTTTTTCTAAAAAACTCTTCCTAGTCCCAAGATGATGGTACCCATAAGAGTTCAGGGTTGTTACGGATTCGGTGTACCAATGCTTCTGCTCATGGGTCTTCTCTGTACTGGAGTTGTTGCTGATGTTGCATATCGCGCCAATGCCGTACATCCAGGTTTGATTACACAAATATCCACCATATATCGATCTATATACATATATCCTATAAACAGATTATCCGGGTCAGTGCTACTTCGAGGAACTGAAACAAGCTATATCCAAGTATCAGTCGTATAAGCCCATAAATCGGGAGGGACACTGCAAGTCCATCTTCTGCAGGCCAGACTACGTTCTTGAGATTGGCTAGTAAGTAATTTATATAATTAATAATTTATTTTATTATTCATATATTTTTATATTTTATATTTTTTAGTTGCGGTCGTCATAATTTGATGCCCAACGAGAATTGCAAAATCGAATCAGATATGCGTCGGGCATTTCCCCATTGCTGTCCCAAGCTGGTGTGCCAGGAGAAGGATTCCAATGATATCTAGCTATATACACATATCTGTTGATCTTATATTATACTATGAATATTGTTCCGATACTTTTTTATATACATATATAATCAATAATAAATATACCCTGAACTGATTCGAGCTGAATGAACTCAATGCTCGTTGCTTGAACAACTGTCGATTACAGAAACAAAACATATGTACGCTGAATATATCATTAATATATATATACATATGCATACATTCATACATATGTACATATATTCATACACACACACACATGCATACATATAAACAAGAAGAATAAGTCTCAGTTTCAGTTTAAAAAAAAAAACAGTTGTTTTACGTAATATTTTGACTTGACTTGATATAATATTTATTAACTATTATTATGTTTATTTATTTACTTTTTTTTTTATTTTTAATACATGCATATGGTATAATATTTATTTACTATTATTATGTTTAATATAAATTATTTTCATTGAAAGCTTTGGCATATTTTCTTGGATATAAATTTATAATCGACTTAAACCTAAAATTCCTTTGACAAAAATATTAAATATATTATTATAATTTTTAGATTATACATTATTATACATTATTAAATTTATATTCGGTATTTCTTTTATTTTTAAAAAATATTATTAGAATATAATTTAATATTTCAGGAAATTGCATTCCAATTTAATTCTCTTTATTTATGTTTACATTTTATATGATATTTTATATATGTATATGTGTGATGTATATGTATTTGTGCTTGTGTGAGTGTACGTGCCTATTTGCTATTACTATTACTATTACAATTATTACTGTAACTATTACTATTACTGTTACTATTGCTATTACTAGTACTAGTACTATTACTATTACTATTACTATTACTATTAAATCATGTCTAAAGATCGTCGTCGTTTTCGGGCAAGGCAATCGTCTGCGCAACTAGCAAATCACTCTCAATCTGCAACTGCCAGTCTCTGTCCATTTGAACCTCTGGTGGCAGCAGCGCTGGCATTGCCACGAACTCCAAATTGGGATCACCAACCAGCTTGCGCGCCAACCAAAGGAAGGGTTTCTCGAAGTTGTAGTTCGACTTGGCAGAGATATCGTAGTACTGGAAAAGAGTAAATAAATCAGTTATCACATTCAGAGCAAATGGAATAACCTCAAAAGACAGGAGACCAGAGTCCAGAGTCAGTGTTAAGGGTATCAGCTATATACCAGTATACAAATCTAATCAAAACAAAAAGAAAAAATAGGAAAAAAAATATCTAGAGAATATGGAATAACCTCAAAGACATACAAATCTGTGCATTGCACACAGTCTGTCCCTTTCTTACAGCCTGTATCAACTGTCAAAATTAATTATTGTTTTTCTTTCTCTCTCTCTCGCGCTCTCTGTCCAATTCATTGCTTATTCAAATTAGAAACTAACCTGCAAATTTTTCTTGCGGTGAAATACGATGCTCTTGGCCTTGACCTTGCGATCCTTGATGTCAGCTTTATTTCCGCATAAAACAATGGGAATATTTTCACAAACTCGGACTAGATCCCTGTGCCAGTTTGGCACATTCTTATATGTAACTCGGGACGTTACATCAAACAAAATCACAGCACATTGTCCCTGAATATAGTAGCCATCGCGTAGGCCTCCAAACTTTTCCTGCCCAGCTGTGTCCCAAACGTTGAAGCGAATGGCGCCACGGCTTGTATGAAAGATCAATGGATGCACCTCAACTCCAAGTGTGGCAACATATTTCTTCTCGAACTCTCCAGTTAAATGGCGCTTAACAAATGTTGTTTTTCCAGTGCCTCCATCGCCAACTAGGACACATTTGAATGTGGGCATATCCTGAACTTCGAATGCCATGATTTTTCTTTATTACAATAGTTTTGGATTTTTTATTTTTTTCTTTTTTTTATATTTGTTACTTAAGCAACGCTTTAGTCAACATCTACGGAAATAATAAAATATTTTCAGAATGTCAAATTAAAGAGCGTTGATTTTTAGACAGTTGATTTTCATGGCACACTGTTTAAGTTTTAACCGACAGAAGCCACACACGCAACAGGAATAACAGTATATTTGTACATTTTTAGTATTATTTTAAATTTGGTATCTATCGCCTGCTGTTATTAAGGAAATCGATTAACAATTAAATAAATGTAAAAATAATTTGCATTTTATTTCCTATCTTCCACATTTGCAAAGTCCTGACAAAAGGCTTCCTAAGTTGTCTTTTGCCTGGTATTAATATCCTACCATCTTTCGGGCTAAATTAATAATAATAATTAT
The DNA here is from genome assembly GCA_035044505.1 of Zaprionus lineosus. Classification (NCBI taxonomy): domain Eukaryota; kingdom Metazoa; phylum Arthropoda; class Insecta; order Diptera; family Drosophilidae; genus Zaprionus; species Zaprionus lineosus. Next base: position 1,781,574 of record JAWNNX010000676.1, read on the forward strand.
AAATTAAAAAATATAATTATCTATTTTATGCATTTTTATATTTATCTATTTATTTTCATAATACTAGTCGGAGCCCCAGGAGTTCTAGGATATAAATAAATATTAGGCGAAGAGCTTCTTTAGGCAACCTTTTGTTAACGTCATTTTTATATTCATTATTATTGTTATTATTATTATTATTATTATTATTATTATTATTGTTATTATCTTGGGGATAAACAAATATAAAAGGATTTTTTTAATTAATCAATAGGATCCAAATGTTAAAATAACAAAAATAGATTTCTAATAATATTAATAAATAATTTTAAAAAATTTTGTTTCAATAAAATTTATGCAATTATAACAAAAATAAACAAAATTTAATTTTATAATTTTATATAATTTAAAAAATATGAAATTTTTGAATTTAACATAGAAATCCCTAAAGTAAGTTTACAAACGTTACGAAGCCTCAACAATTTTATATTAAAATAATTTTCATAATTAACAAATAAAATTGATATAAATAAATATACAATACATAAAATAAAAATAAATCGAGTATAAATTCTATAATTTTAAACTTAAATCTTTTATTTGGTAAATGTAATATTAATAGATATTTTAGATATTACATCAAAAATCTTTAAACTACAATAAACTAAAAAAAGAGAATTTTAAAATTAAAAAAGGAATAAAATAAAATTACAAAAATATTTATATTATTTTCTTATGACTTAGTTTGGAAAAAAAATTAAATTTAAACTTAAGTGCAATATAATAATAATAAAAATAAAAAGATAATTATGAAATTTTTAATATATATTTACTTTATTATTTTATTTTTTATTTAATATGAAAATATATATAATATAATTTTGTAATAATTATAAATTAATACTTTTTTTCTTAATAAGGTATATCATGTGATTTTCATCATTTTTGATTAGTTCATAATTAATAAAATTAATTTAATAAACTAAAAAAATTAAACTATGCCTTAAACTAACCAAAAAAATTGTGCACTATTTATGAATAAATATTTATTATTATTTATAATATCGATATTTTTATTAATCAATTCTGTTTATTTATTATTATTAAAATTGCTATAATTATTATTATTATTATTATTATTAAAATTATTATTATTATTATTATTATAAGTATACTATATATTTTAATTATTATAATAATAAATTTTTTAATATGAAATAAATTTTTTAAAAATTAAGAATGTTAAGAATAAACTTCTATTTTTTATAAGATTTCAATACTTTTGTGTCCCCTATAAAATTAATTTTGTATTTAATAATTATATTTAAACTCAACTAAAATAAAATCAAACATATAAATTTTCCCTTAAAAATCAGTTTATTTATAACTTAAAAAGCGTTACTAAAAAATACTTAAAATTCATTTAAATTTCCTGCTATTAGAGGCTTGTACTTGGATAGGATTAGTAGAACAGCCACTTAATGTTTTCTGGAACATTGATGCAATTAGCCTAATCAGAGCCCCTCCTGGATGAGTGGATGAGCGGATGAGTGCGAGGCAGCTGACATTTGCTACTCTCGCAAAAATCATGAACAATTATACAATTTAAATGCTAATTGCTTGAAGGGACCACCACTGTACAAACTGCGAATGCGCTACGCTGGAAGCTGAGAGATGTAGCTATGTGGTTGGAGCGATTGCAGCGTATCAATCAATGTCATTAAGGCCGACATGAGATCTTTGAATCGAATATTCAAATTTACTCATCTCAGCTTCTAGAGATTATAAATAGTTAACTGGTTTGGTTGACGTCTCTCAGTCATCCAGACAACTCTCAAAATGCGCAACGTGTCCACTTGGTTAACGATGGCAACATCTGTGCTTCTGCTGATGATGTTGCTCCTAATGGCGGACCAGGCCAAAGGCGGTAAGGACAAAAATATATATATGGCACAAATAACATCTTTACACATCCATCAGCCAGCGAGCCAGTCTGCACATATAGAAATTCTGAGGACGAAACTATTTTTCTGAAGTATCTGCCACTGCTCAAGAGGGGCCAGGACTATGTTGATTTCGGCAAGGAGGGTAAATGCCTGAAGCGTGCCATCTGCACAGACACCTTCAAGACAACCGTTGAGGAGTAAGTCTCCTGTACATTTCTGCTGCTGAAAGCTAATTGAACTCAATAAACTAATTAATTGATTATCTGCCCCCCTGCCAACCCACAGTTGCTCCCAGCACAGCATCACCTGTGCAAATAAAAAACGCTTCACGGGCGTCTTTCCCGCTTGTTGCATCAAGTGTCCCTAGTGAGTGACAGCGCGCCCCAGTGATGGCGATGTTTCTATTGTTTCTGCCACAACTTAACAGATTCCATCGAAAGACATCGTACAATTAAACTGACAGCACATTTCACATTTAATACATTGAAAAATGTTTAATTTATCGACAATTTGTTGAATAAATAAATTGTTTATATTCAGAGCTTTTATGTATTTATTTTTTAGTGCTAATTTCGTTGAGCATTTTTGCAAATTAATTTAAATAAATCCAATATTTCAGGATATGGAAAGTTGAAGTGTGTTCGTTTTACTTCCATTTTTCATTCTCTTTATTTATCCTTCTTACTTTCTTTGTATGTGTGCTGTTGTTTTCAAATTCTACCGTAACTGGCTTCCAATCAAAAAAAAAACAAAAAACTTGTTATTAATAATAATAATTTGAATGTGTGTGTGTGTATGTGTGTGTGTGCTGTGTTGTGTTGTGTTGTGTTGTGTTGTGTGGTGTGGTGTTGTTTTGTATGTTTGTTCATGTGTGTGTGTGTGTGTGTATGTGTGATAGGTAACTTAACGTGTGCGGAATCGACCGAAGCTACCATCAAGTATCCAGATGGGTATAACTGTTGCACGCCACACACTATCTTCATTTGTATAAGTTTCATTACTTTTATTATACTTTTTTTATTATTTTTTATGTTTCTTTATATATTTAGTTTTTCTTTATTGTTAACTAATGCTTATAGATCCTCGTCGTCGTCGGGCAAGGCAGTCGCCTGCGCTTCCTGCAAGTCCCGCTCAATCTGCAACTGCCAGTCTTTGTCCATTTTAACCTCTGGTGGCAGCAGCGCTGGCATTGCCACGAACTCCAAATTGGGATCACCAACCAGCTTGCGAGCTAGCCAAAGGAATGGTTTCTCGAAGTTGTAGTTCGACTTGGCAGAGATATCGTAGTACTGAAAAGGTAAACACATCAGTAAACATATTCTGAGAAATGGAATGGAATAGAGACTAGGGTCAGAGGCAGAGTCAGAGTCACAGTCAGTGTCAGTGTTAAGGGCTTCAGCTGCATATACAAATCTGTGCATTGCACACAGTCTGTCTCTTTCTTATACCCTGTATTAACTATCTGACTTAATTGATGTTCTTGTCTCTCTCTGTCTAATTCATTGCTACTGCTTGCCTATTCATGCGTCGTCTAAGGGTTTTCCAACTTAGAAACTTACCTGCAAATTTTTCTTGCGGTGAAATACGATGCTCTTGGCCTTGACCTTGCGATCCTTAATGTCAACTTTATTTCCGCATAACACGATGGGAATATTTTCACAAACTCGAACTAAATCCCTGTGCCAGTTTGGTACATTCTTGTAAGTAACTCGGGATGTTACATCAAACATAATAACGGCACATTGTCCCTGAATATAGTAGCCATCGCGAAGACCTCCAAACTTTTCCTGCCCAGCTGTATCCCAAACGTTGAAACGAATGGCGCCACGGTTTGTATGAAAGATCAATGGATGCACCTCAACTCCGAGTGTGGCAACGTATTTTTTCTCGAACTCGCCAGTCATATGACGCTTAACAAATGTTGTTTTTCCAGTGCCTCCATCACCAACTAACACGCACTTGAATGTGGGCATATCCTGACCTTCCGGTGCCATGATTCTTTATTTAATTGTTCTGAATTTCTTGAGTTGCTTAATTGGTGCTAGTGATGCAGTGGCTGTATTAATATTAAAAATTATTAGTTTTAAATTAAGTAACACTTTCAGTAAACAATTCTTTGTTTATTTTTGCAAAAATTTGATGTTTGTTTGATGTTCAACGTACGACGCACAAATTGTAAATGTGGCAAACGGGATCTATTGGACGAAAGGTAAAGGACAACGTAGAATAAAACAACAGCAAAGGTGGCTGCAAAGCCCGCCAAAGGACAACAACAGCTGTTACCCTTATACAGCGTTCGTCTTAGCTCTCCCTAAGTGAGAGTGAGCGAGCACACAAGATAGAGACAGCAGTGAATGCAAGAGAGGAGCTCTAAACAGCAAAACTGCAGCTGTTGTTACTCTCAAACTATGCGCGTGTGTGTGCATGTGTGTATTATGTGTAACTGAATTTATACTCATATACACAGGTATAATGCGGCAATGCCGTGAGAGGAGGCTGACAAATGTTTGTGAGTGTTATTATTGTTTTTCTTGCTCTAATGTATTTATGTAAGTATAGAGTAAATTAGTGGCAAGATTCCTTTAAATTGAATACTAAAAAATTCTACCCTTGTTTGTCAATCATGTAAAAAATAAATAGTAATAAAAAATTTTGCTTGTACCAACTAAAATTGTCGATGATACAAAAAACGTTACAAGCCCTAAGAGTTATACGTCCGTTATTTATCGCAATAATAATATTGCGCAAATATTGCAAATTTAACATAAGAAAAAATAAATGAAATCAAATGCAATCTATTTCAAAAAGTAGATCATAATATATGTATATCTAAAAACATATATATAAATTTAACTTTAGGGAATCCACAGCTTCACGCGTTACTACGCTGAATTCAGAGAGCAAACGCACATATTTACATGTACAGTGGAATCCGGTTATAACGACTCCGCTTGAAAAACCTATGTTATTGAATTAAATTTATTAAATTTTTTGTTTTGATTAAAAAATTAATTAATTAATTATCTTAAAACCTATTATGAACATGGCAGCCATAAAATAAACAAAAAAAAAAATTTTTTTTGCTCCTTTCGGTTAGTGCGTCTTCCGGATATAACGACGTAAAATCGTCGGTCCCTTGAAGGTCGCTATAACCGGATTCCACTGTATTAACAAATAACTTTGAAATGCGTGTCTTTGCCATTTCATATACACACACACGCATGTATATAGATATATATATATGTATATACCTATACATACTACATAGACACACAGCACAAGCCAAGAAAATGAATACACCGCATTGTATGAGAGCAAGCAGACAAGAGAGAGAGAGAGCGTCTACTGTTGCAACAGCAGACGCAGCTAAAGCCCGCCAAAATGAAAGGCAAGCATATGAAGGTAAGAATGGGCCAAGTGCAATTGCAATGTTTTTTCGCACGAAATGAAATAAACAACAACAAATACAGTTGTGTATTGGTTCCTATTAAACATAATAAAAAAAAAAAAAACAAATGCTAACACATACTTATGCATTCACACGCACGCATACAAACAAAAATTGATGGGGTACCAAACACATGCCCAGACGCTAATACATACGCGACTGTGTGTGACCAACATGACGCAAATTTTTCTACTGCAATTCATGTTTAACCTCACAAAATTTTTAAGTGTTCATTTAAGGGCAAAAATTTAAAAATTTTGCATTGCAAAGATCTTATACTTTCAGTGCACTTTGCAAATTTTTTTAAGTAACATTTAATTTTATATGTTCGCAACGAACATATTCAAATAATTTTAAAACTTTGTCAACACGCGGCAACAGCACCACGTCGTGCGACGCCGGCCCTTAGTTGTCTCCTTATGATGAGGTAAAAAAAATAATGGAGCTAGTTGGTATCTAACTAAACCATGTACTAGTTAACAGATACATTTAATACACATAGTTCAACTTGATATTTGCACTATTGGGCCCTCGTCGCCAGATACAGACCCTAGGACCACCCACCCGAAGACGCAGTCATCATCGGAAATTAAGTCGTGTTACAAATTGCAAAAATTTCGCACTGTCAAAAAACAAACATCCAATATATAATTCACTACTTACTTGCTCGCCAATGTTTTTGACTTAATTTCCAGCAAAATCACGAGGAGCAAACGTCTCTTTTAAACGCACGAGTACACGAATGAATAAAGAATAGTCTTTAAACAGTTTTTGATGTGGTCCACATAAAAATACGATATACAATACAAACGATAGTTACATTCGATGGCTTGTATGCAGTCTATAAATTTATATACCAAATATTATTTTACGATATTTTTTTATTCTGCTCACAGTTAACAATTAGGGTGTTAATTTTAGGTAATGAAAATATTTTAGATTGTTAAGAAATATAACTATTTAAGAATCTTACAAATAAAGTATATATTTAAAAAAAAATAAAAAATACTTACACGATTGCCTATCAATTGCTAATCGATATTTCTTACACCAACAAATTTATTAAAAAATACTCACTTCCGTGTATAGATACTGCAAAATATTAAATGATGTATCGATATTTTTTAGTTTGTAGGTAACATCAAAACGATAAGCTAATGTTTTCAATTTTAGCTGAAAGAGTCAAACGAATTTAATGAAGTTATGCCCCTCGATTAGGTACGCCATCAAAATTAAGCTTTTTAAATTTATGAGACTGATGTTGGAATAGTCATAGGTAGACTGTCGTCTGAGCAATTTATAAATACCGAAAAAGAAATATGCACTTATGTGAATATTTTATCGGTATTTGTATGTTTATAAACAGCATGTAATCGATAAACTATTGCTACATCACTAAATTGTACGGTCCAACTAATTTATTCAAAGCTACATTATCAATTAACATTAAAAGACAATTGCATATTAGCCTCGCTGCCTTTACATTACAAATACAAAGATGTCTACACGTCGACAAGCAATTTCATTATATCGTAATTTGTTACGCGAATCTGAAAAATTACCCTCTTATAATTTTAGGTAATGGGTTATGAGTGACACCTAAAAATCAAAATAATAAACTTTTAATCCTTCACATTTAAACAGAATGTACGCAGCCCGCAAGATACGAGACACTTTCCGTGCCAATAGGATGATAAATGATTTTAAAGAAATCGACCAGCAAGTAGCCAAAGGCAAGGAACATCTAGAATTAATTCGTCGACAGGTCAGTTAAATCAGCTGTGCTCACATACACATTTATATTTGTGTGTGAATAGCGTGCATGCTTTGACATATCTGTGGTGTAATTGTTGTTGCATCCGAAATGCCGCTCTTTACGTCAGAATTTGTTGTGATGGAATTAATTGATTATTAATTATACTTTCCATTTTTAGGTTATTATCGGGCATTTGTACACGACGGACAAGCTAGTTATTGAGCACAAAAAGACGCTGAGTCCATCTGAGGATTAATGCTATAGAAGAGGCACGTATCGATGTGGCTTTCACACATACGTACAAATTTGGCAGGCATATGGCACCTGGACAATAGCCGGCGCGGGCGGCTCAAAACTCGAAAGACTTGTTATATTTAAATGTTGCTTTTTAGCTGTTCTTGTTACGTTAGTTGCAAATTTTATTGCGGGATCACCACTTAAAATCACATAGCCAGCTAAACCAAAATCAATTATTAAGGTTTGTAATCAACCAACAACAGAAACACCAGTTTAATTAAAAAAAAAAAAAAAAGAAAAAAAAACTATGAAAATATTACAATTGAAATTATTTTTTGTACATATTATGTAATTAAGTACTACTACTAAAGTACTTGATATATAAAGAAATTATACTAAACGTATATAAAATACAGCATGTTACGTGAATTTCTTTTCCTTATCAATTTTAAATCGTTCAATGCTGATTGATTGTCTATAATTTATAACAATAATAATAACAATTGTTTCTTACATTTGCAAAATATGTTAAAGAGCATATGGAATGTATGTTTGCTGAGTCCCAGACGCGATGTAGTTGTGATTTATGTTTAGGCTTGATAGGTGCTGGCCGACACATTGCCGCCCGTACCTGTCCAGTTCGTGTGATGAAATTCATCATCCTCACCAAGCAGCTGGTAGGTGTGGGCGCCAAAGTAATCACGTTGTGCTTGCAAAAGATTTGCCGGCAACCTGGCAGTGCGGTAGCCATCGTAAAAGGTCAGAGCGGTTGATAGTGCTGGAATCGGAATACCCCAACGTACGGCATTCGCAACTACTTCACGCCACGACTGCTGACCGTTTTCGATTGCCTTTTTAAAGAAATCATCTAACAGTAGATTGGAGAGTGTCGGATTACGTGTGTACGCATCCTTGATGTTGCCCAAAAATGCGCTGCGTATGATACAACCTCCACGCCACATCAGGGCAATTCCACCATAATTTAATTGCCAGTTGTTTTCCCTTGCCGCCTCTCGCATCAGCATGAATCCCTGGGCATAGCTCACAATCTTGGCGCAATAGAGAGCATGTTTAATGTCATTTATAAATTTCTTTACGTCGCCAACTTGGGACTTCACGTTGGGTCCTTTTAGCACGCTGCTGGCATGGACACGCTCATCCTTTAATGCCGAAAGGCATCGGGAGAAAACTGCTTCGCCAATGAGCGTTACGGGTACACCGTATTGTAGTGCTGCAATTGCCGTCCATTTACCAGTGCCTTTTTGGCCGGCTGTGTCCCTAATACGTTCCACCAAGTAGCCGCTGTCATCCTTGTAGTTTAGAATATCTCTGGTGATTTCAATGAGAAAGGAGTCCAATTCGGTAGAATTCCATTCACCGAACACCTTAGCCATCTGTGGGGAAGTGAGCCCCAAACTTTGCATTACATGGTATGCTTCACAGATCAGTTGCATGTCGCCGTATTCGATGCCATTGTGCACCATTTTAACAAAATGACCAGCGCCGCCCTCGCCAACCCAATCGCAGCAGGGCTCGCCATCGGCCTTGGCACAGATTGCCTGAAAAATGGGTTTAATAAGTGGCCAGGCGGCTTCATGACCACCAGGCATCAACGAGGGCCCGTGCCGTGCACCCTCCTCGCCACCACTAACACCAGAGCCCACATAAAGCAGGCCCAGCTTTTGAAGCTCGTCACAACGACGTGATGTGTCCTGATACTCTGAGTTACCACCATCAATGATGATATCGCCCGGCGACAACAGCGGCACCAGTTGGCCTATAAAATCGTCCACGGCCGAGCCAGCTGTAGAGAAACAAAGATAAACAGAGATTTGTCTGATTAGAAATGTTTGGGTCAGAACTAAGGATGGGTGCGTGTCTAGACTAATACGCTGTTCAGCCACAACATTTGGTCGAGCAATTTTCAAATGTTTTCATCTAGCCAATAGCTCCACTAAACAAGGTCATTGGTTTAAGGTCAGAAGTAAACGAAAATATTTGGTAGCTGACAAAAGTGCTCATATTTCATATTCACTTTGAAGCAACCTGTTATCTCTGAGCACAGCAACTCTGCAAGCTACTTAACAAAGTTAACCTTGGGTAAGGTTAGCAGTTATTGCTCGATTGCTTCAAAGATACAATACTAAAGAAAGCTTATCGAAATTAATTATCGCAAATCGAGTGGTCAATTATATTTTAACTAAATGGTTAATTACATTGGTCAATCCCTTTGCTCAGCAAAAAGCTTCGTACTATACTTAAGTGATGTGACAGTCAAATCGATTAGTAAAAATAATCGATGCTTAAGCGATAGCTCAACACAGATAAGCTGCAAGAAATAAAATCAAAAGTAATGACTTTAAAATGTTTTTGTGCTCTCTCTCTCTCTCGATCTTGTTCTCTTTGTTCTTGTACTCTCTGTTAGGCTTTCGCTACTTATTGATTTTGTCTTTTTCCGTTGTGCACTAAACTTGTTAAGAACAAATGCTTTTCGAATTTGGTCTGTATGACTTTGCATTGACATCCCATGCACACACACAAACACACGAACTACTGATCGGTTCACGCCACTCACTGCATGATTTACAACAACAACAATAACAACCGACAACAACTTACCCTTGACCAACAACATTATTTTGCGTGGCGTTTTTAACTTGTCGACCATGTCCTTCAATGACTCAGCTCCGATCACTTTTGTGCCTTTGGCCTCGTTGTTTAGAAAGTCTTGAACCTTCGACACGGTACGATTGAATGCACATACCACAAATCCTTTCTCATCCATATTCAATATGAGGTTTTGGCCCATGACAGCTAAGCCAATCAAAGCAATATCAGCTTGTCTGCAATTTCCAATATTAAATAAAAAAAAAAAATAAGTACAATAAATGACCACTTAAACATTTTATTTGCAATTTTGCTTACCCGCTCATTTTTTCGTTTTTTTTTTTTAATGTTCTGTTGACAGAAATCGAACGACTTTTATTTGCATACGAATTAAAGCTTGATGCGACCGCCAACGTCTCTTCGCTCCACGCGCTTCACGACTGAAACTGCCGCAAGCTTTGGGTAGCAAAACGATAAATGCCAAATGCCAAACACCTAAAAGAGCCGAATAGAGCTTTAAATTAAATATGCGCGCGTGTCGTGTATTTATCGTGTCACGAGCTTGAGTCAAAACACTATTTGAATTTGTTTTTGTGTTAAATACAACGCTTATTGACATCTTGTTTATTGCTGCTAACTTTAAAAAAGGTTTTGTATAATTATTTTTCTTATTTCTTTTTTTTTCTTTTGTAAAAGATTTGTTATATTAAAACGCATTTAGTTCAAAATTAAATTTAAACATTTTTTTACCGAGCGCATCTCTAAAAGCACAAAAGCTTTGATCACCAAGTGAAGCACCACCTTGAGCCGCCCTCTAGGCTTCAACTTGACACGTACACCTAATATCGATAATAAATTTATTTGATCCAAAAATCGATAAATAATAGTTATATATTTTTATTAGTCAAAAAAAAATAAAAAAATAATAATTAAAGTAATAAATCATATGTACATTAATATTAAGTTAATTTTAGTTGAGCATTTTGTAGGGATTTAAAATGCCGTTGGGATCGAAAATCCCTTTAAGATTTCGCATCCAGTCAATGGCCACAGAATCCTTCGAATAATGCAAGTAGTTTTTCTTGAGGAATCCAATGCCGTGCTCGGCACTGATGCTGCCCTTGAGCTGGGACGTGTGTTCATAGACGAAGGGTTCGACGCACTTGTAGATTTCATCATTGTACTGCTTGCAGGCGATGTTCAGGTGGAGATTGGAATCACCCAAATGGCCATAGCCGCAAACGACCTCAGCCAACGGGCCACATCGATTCCGCATTACTTCCACAATCCCATAGAAATCGCGCAGCGGCAAGGAGATGTCATACTTGAAGCAGAAGGTCTCCTTTATAAGACCAAGAGGAATGGTTTCTCGAATCTTCCAGAATTCCTGCATTTTTGAGGCTTCTCCCGTGACAGCGCCATCAAGTATCTCGCCCTTATCCATGCCCAATTTCAAGAACTCGTTCAACTTCTCCTCGTCATGCGCTTCATTGGAGCCCGAGGTCTCGATAAGCATGTAGAAAGGATAACCAGAGATTGGAGGTCTGCTCTTGAAAAGTTTTTAATTAAATATAAAATTTAAATCTTTAAATGTTTCTACTCACTTGAGATCCTTGAAATTTTTTACTGTTATTTCGAAGGCAGGCTCATCAATCATCTCACAGGAGCTAAGAATCTCGCCAAGATTTTGCTTCGCACTAACGAAAGTCTTCAAAACGTCATCAAAGGAGTTGAGTCCAATAAAAGCAACATTAACAGACTTGGAGGCATGTGGACAAAGCATTGATAGCTTCGTCACAATGCCCAAGGTGCCCTCAGAGCCAATGAACAGGTGTTTCATATGATAACCCGTATTATCCTTCTTGAAGTTGGACATGAGATCCAAAATCTGACCATTGGCCAGCACCGCCTCAACACCCAAAACTGAGCCATGCAGATTGCCATAGCGCAGGACACGTAATCCACCGGCATTGGTTGACACATTGCCACCAATATGACAGTTACCCTTGGCGCCCAAGTCCAGGGGCACCGTCAATCCGACCTCCCGGGCAGTCTGTTCAAAGTTCTCCAATATGCAGCCCGCCTCAACAACTGCAACGCCAGTTTTTCCGTCTATGGATAGAACCTTGTTCAGCCGTTGCAAGGATATTACAATCTCATCACAAATGGGCACCGAACCACCCACCAATCCCGTGTTGCCACCCTGCGGCACCACCGCCAATCGACGTTCATTACAATGACGTAGGATGGCCGCCACCTCCGCCGTGCTGCCCGGCTTCAGCACAAGTTTACTGTTCCCTGTAATTTGAATAAAGATCCCCAACTTGAATTACGTCCATTAATTTGAGTGCCCCAAAACTTACCCCTTATACGTTTCAGGAAGCATATGTTATACGCATCTAAATCCTCAGTGAGCACATAATTCTTGCCCAGCAACTGCTCAAAGTGGGCGACATCCCTGTCATTCAGTTCCCCATAGTTTCCACGCTCCACCTTATCCGTAATCTGTGGGGAGGAATGTAAATGAAAAAAAATATAATTTCATAATTTTAAAATTAAAAAAAAAAATAAATTAATTCATTCCTAATTCCTAATTAGAAACTTGCAGTTTTTTGTTTTTAAAGTCTCCCAGAAGTAATCCACCTCAAGTGAAAATTTACGTTTTTCCCCATTACCCAACCTTGCGGGGTAAAATAAAAATAATATCCCTGATTATTTTAAAGTTTATATTATTATTTATATATTTATATAAGATATATAATATATATATGTATATTTATCAAATATATTTTCCCAATTTGCCATTTTGCCATTCACAATGCAGTGCGTAACTGTACCTTGCGGTTGTGTTCTAGAAGCCACCATTTGCAAAGCGTTGATTGGACCAGAGTACCACAAAAGGCAACTCACCACAGAATGAACGTATCTTGACTCTTGACTCTCTCGCGCCCTCTCAGTGGTTGTTCTCAAAACATTTATTGCCTCGTTGTCTCTTTGACTCTATCTCGCTCCCTTTTGCTCTTACCTGTGTGAGTTCCGGCCGTGGCTTGCCGCTGCTGCCCGACAGCATGCGTGCTGCAATGGTGTGTGTGCGTGTCCGTATAACCTGCCTTGGGGTGGCAGCGCCGACAACGGCGGCGGTCGCATGTCTGCGCATTTGCATAAGCCACTGAAGACGCATGGTGGCTGCTACAAGGGGTTATCGGGCGACTTTAATCAATGTCCTTTTCCTGTAAATGAGAGTTATTTTTTTTTTCAATGTGAGTTTCAACAGGCATTCAATCATTTTAGACTGTAAAAGATGAATGGTGAAATTGAAAGGTGAAAAGTAAAGTCGACCATTGATGGATTTCCCACATGAAATTCTCTGTTGTGAAGAGAATCCCTCGTGATCTTCTCAATGAATATTTGGAAGCTTATTTTATAAATGTAAAAATTAACTTTATAATTATATATTTATTTAAGCAATTAAAATATATATTAAACATATCAATTAGTAAAAGCTCAACCCTCAACCCAACTCAATCAATTTTCAGCTCGTACAGCTTGGACATTCCTTGGGTGAATAAACTGAAAAAAATTTTGCCATATTTTTTGAGTCTTGAAGCTTCCCAAAAATCTTGTACGCATTAGAGAAAAGTTCTCATATTTGTGTTTACTTAAACGCAGGTTATCCCACGGTCGTGATCTCAATCTAGATCTCAACCAGATTTGGGCCAAAACACACAGTTGGCTGTTAAAGTCAATATCTTTATGACCACAACGGGGTTTACTTAGTGTTTCCTTTGTATTTGCGTATCTTGTCCAGAATTTCCAGGTATCAAGGTATCAAGGTAGAAGGTAGAATAGGTGCAAGGTAAAAGAAAACTGCATCATCATAAACTCATTTACAACAATGTTCACCTCTCCATCTGATTACCTGCGACAGCAATTGCTTTGCGGGTTGTCGGACGCAATCGGAAGAGCGAAAAGGTACAAAATGAACCACAAAAGAGAAAAGGCGAAAATAAAATTTTTTTTTATTAATAAACAAATTTAATGGGAAGATCAAATGGATTTCAAATGATCAATAGAAATTTTTAAACAAAATTTGATTGACTTTAAATTTACAAATTTTCGAAAAGAATCAAAATTACAAAAAAATAAGTAATTAATTTTTTATATTTTAAACTGTGTTTAGTTTTGGACAACATTTGACGTAAAAAATAGATTTTTAATTTTTTAGGGATTTATTAATGATTTTGTGGTGAAATAAATTTCTTAGCCAAAAAATAAATTTCTTTTATTTAAAAGCAACATTAACATAAAATAGGATTTAATTGTCGATAAAAATATTTTTTTTTTATTTAAATCCCACTCTTTTGTTATCAACTATATATAGTTATCTTTAAGCAAATATTCGCTTAGCTACGTTCGTTATGGCAACAAAATCAAAGCAACAGCTGATTGAACTTTGCAAATTGCGGGGAAGCAAGATGAGATAAGCTTAAAGCTTTTGTAGTTTATACGTCGATCAAACAAACAAGCCCCACACTTAATGTGTGTATGTGTGAGTGCAACTGCTCTCGAAAATTTTGCAGCCTTTAGGTCGAGTGGTAAGCTCCACTTAGAAATACCCTGGAAAACGCGTATTTACCTACACTCACACATACAAACACACACGAAAAAACCACTTGTTATCGTTGAATTGCTTATTATCAAATTGATTGTATTTTTAGTTCAAAAATATTAATTTATTCAAACTAGATTTTAATTATTTTTCAAACACTAAATTTTGATTTTACCGGTTTCCAAAGCAATTCCCAAGCAATGATTGCAAATACACCTAAAGCTTGGTAAAAACATTGTTTATATTTAGATTCACATTTAAAGGAAGTTCCAGAATAAACATTCACACACACACATGCATAAAATGCTGTGTACAAACACCAAATGTTTTTTTGGCTTCAATTTTTTTGTTTGTGTTGACGTCAGTTGCTGTCAATACACGCGCTTTCATGCGCAGAAAGAAGACAAGCAGATAAGCATTGCACACAGACACACACACGTAAACAGCCGTACGCAATCGCAGTTATGGCAAGCGAAAAGTCGTGTGATATGGAAAACAACCGTAGATTTCAAATGCATACACACATGTACACACGCACACACTTACGCACAGCAATGATGCAGGTTGTACACTTTTCCATTCAACTTAAATGCCGGAGAAAATGATTGCAACTGATATTACGGTCCACGTTTATGTACAAAAAATTGATCAGTAAAGCTTTTTTGCTGTGCGAACAGCTGCTTTAAAGCTTTTGCTTCGATCACGCAACATGTTGCGAAGCAGATAAGCGCTGGCAACATTGTGAGCAACTTTAATTTAAGGCTTTTAACGAAAACAAGAAACAGCATAAGTGGAAAAGTAAATTTTTATTTATATTTCAAAAAACGAAAATTTATTTAATTTCTAAAATTAACTACAGAAAACTGAAAACTAAATTTTTATGAACTTGAATTGTTAATACAGATAAATATTAATAGTTCCTTATCTGAAAGAAATAAAAAGCCAATAAAAAAAATTATTAAAAAGTATAAAAGTAGATGACTTTATAATATATTATTTTATTTTAGTATCATAGAATATTCTAAAAATATAGATCAGTTATCGTTTTTTAACATTTTATAAACTTAGTAAAACTCCGAATAAAAAATGTTGATCCTTAAATGAATTAAATATACGTTTAAAAAATATTGTTGTTCAAAATTCCCACAACTTAAATACTGCTTTAAATTTTGCCGAGCATAAGTATATATATTTAATCAGTATTTGGATTTTTTATAAATTTTTGACCAAATTTTAAATAATCTTAACATTTATTTTTTTAAATAGTTTTTATTTTAATTTAAATTATTTAATTCAAAATAATTTTTTAATCCACATTACATATACGTCAATCAATTATTAATCAAATAAACTTAAATAATAATAAAAAAAATATTGGCTAACGTTTCCTTTTTTATATTTGTGCAAACAACAATTTCACGTTCTGCTTAACTTTAATAAGGTGTATTTTTATTTATTAAAAATATGTCGCTTTTTTCTTCAATATTTATTATTTTACTTTTCAATATTTTTTAGTTAATAAAATAAATAATAAAGTAAAATAATTTGTTAATCAACTGTTATACTTGTTCACCACATTAAGACCACCACGGAATTCACCACGAAACGCCCACAATTTGCGAGAAATGACATGTATAGCACCATCTCACTCGCACAGCTTAACACTGTCTATGGCTTTGCTCTTTGCACAGGGTCTCTTTAGCTTGGTTGACACCCACCCCAAACTGACAGCGAACAACGCGCCCATTTTTCGCCGTCGGCATTTTGTATTGGACGCAGCCACGATGCCAACTGCAATTAGAAAGCGACAGCGCGGCGAACAGTTAATTCAAAATGGCGAACACTACTCGCTACTCGCTGACGTTGCCTAAACGGTTATCTAATCATTATGTAATTCGCGACGGACATTTTAAATCCGTAAGTTTGTAAGTAGTTACCTCAATTATAAAAATGGAGAATGTGTGTAAATGATTTTTAACAGAACGGATTTCCATATTGAATAAAAGGAAAAGCTAATTATACATTAATAAGGGGAAGTTGGGTTAGTTTTAAAAATTCAGCCAGCAATGAAAATGGTTGCTATTTGATTTATTTATTATATTTGCTTTAAGATATTATGAGCTATTTAATTTATATTCTTTTCTGGTCAGAATACACTATACATAATATAATAATATGTAAATATACAAAACATTAATATATTAAATATTTATAGACTAAAGCTTAAAAATGTTCGCAAGTCTTTATTATTTAATAAATCCTTTTTTAATTGTCATTTATTTATATCCTCCATATCTTTCCAGGAAATATATTTATATATAATTAAACTTTTAATAGGCTTAAATAAAAAATATTAATAACTAATAAAACCCTAAACTTATAGAGAATATGAAGTATATTATATTTATAACTATAATACTTATAACGAAAATAAATTGGGCTTTTATTTTTAAATCTTTAATTTTAAATGATTTTTTTAATTTTTTTCTTGTTTAATTTTAAAACTTATAGTTGTTATTTGAGTTGTTAAATTTTTAAAATAATTAAATTACAAAGATCATAAAATGAAAGCCCACTTATAATATAATAATAATAAATATTCTTTTAACACTTAATCTGTTTTTATAAATATGTTATTATTAAAATTTTAATAATTCCAATCGTAATTTAGAAAACATATTTTAAATTATTAAATATTAATTTTATTGATTTTTGAATTGCATTTGCAGCAAATTTTGATTTATAATTATAAAAAAATACATATACATTTTTTAAATAAAATTAAGAACTATTAAAGAACTTTTTTAACTAAAATTAAACAATTTTATTTTATTTTTTAAATCTTTTAAATTAGGGAAAATAAATTTGATATATATTATATAAAATGAATATTAACACATTAATATCTAAATAAATAAATTTATTTAATAATATATATATATAGAATAAATAATCTTATAATTAATATGCGTATAAAGTATTTAATTATATAAACTATTTATATTTGAGTTTGAAAAAGAGTCAGTTTTTGATTTTTGCGAACTGGCTTCAAAAATAATAAATAACTAAAATATAACTATTAATAATTATTTACTCATTACATATATAAAATAAATATTATTTTTTATTTTTTATTAAATAAAAAAACATTTTATATTTTAAAAAAGTTGATTCTTTGCAATTTAGATACAAGTCAGGCTTTGGTTCCATGTGAACTGATTCCAAAGAATATATTTTCTTATTTTATTTAAATATTAATATAATAATAAATTATATAATATACAAATTTATTATGTATATAAACATTTTATATTTAACAAATTGGGTTACTTACAATTTTGACCTATGTCAGTGTTTGGTTCACTGTGAACTGGTTCAAAAACGATTTATTCCACTCAAACAATTGAAAAAATCTTTGTATTTCTTTGCTATTTAATATTAAAATTATATTTTTAATAAAAATAAATGTTTGTTTTCAACTTTTTGGAAATCTATTATAAGAAAAACGTAAATTAAAAATATTAATTATTTTTTTTCCTTTATTAATCAAAATTTCAACAAATGAATTTTTTCATCAAGAGTCTTTTTTTATATTAATGTGAATAATTAAATGCAATACTGGTTATTTCTGTTTAACTTAAATAATAGGAAAAATAATAATAATAATATTAACAATAATAAATCAAAAATAATAATAAAAATAAATGAAAAATAGAAATTAAAAAACTTTTTTAAAATCAATTAATATTTATATAATTATAGCAGCGATCTTTTATCTCTAAATACATTATAATATAATGTATATAATATATATATTTAATAAATATTAAAAAATAAATTATAAAATATTTTATTATATAATATCATGATAATCTACAGAATATCCCAATTATAATTATATTCAAAAAATCCATAGTAGAAAAAAAATCCTGAAAATCCTTACAGCTCTTAATGTTTGATATTTAAAAACTGCAACTCAAATTTAGTAAATAAATAATTGAAAAGGAAAAACAGTTAAAATAATTAAAACAAAATCATTATTAAAACAGATTTATTTATAAATACTTTTTCTATAAATGTTAAAAACAAATACGGGAAATTTTTACAGAATATAACAAAAAATAAACAACGGAGCATCCTGAAGCTCACCGCAAGGAATACCGTAAATCGTATAAAATAATATTGAATATCCTGGATATTCCTTAATTTAAAAACTTTAACTAAATCCTCGGCGCCTAAGAGGAAGAAACCGTTAATAACCTAATAATAACAAAGAGCTTCTATTGGATCATAATTCCATATGCTCAACCCCCAGGATGCGCCCATTTAATCAAATCTCAGGAAAGGACATTTTATGCTAAACGGTTTGGCCATGAGGACTTTCAAAATCGAACACAAACAAACTGCTTTGGGAACGTGATGGAATGGGAGGGGAGGGGAGGAGGAGGAGGGGGAGAAGACCTGAGTTCGAGTCGTGTCAGGGAAGAGTCTGCATCCTCCCCCGCTGCCCCTCACTCCTCCAACGAAACATTCATTGAACATCATGCCAGTTCCGGTCCCGGGCCAACAAATTTCCGATGGTTCAGGCAGGCAGACAAAAATCAGCCCTTAACGAGCTTAGGGGTTGATTTCCTTACACACTCCTCTAAATAGTTTCTTTTTGGGGGTAATTGTTGAGCATTTGGCTCGGAAATGCGTTTGCTACACTCCGTAAAATGGAGAAAAAGAAGGGTGTGTATGTGTGTATTGCACTTAAAGGGGTCGAGGTCGGAACGGACGTTCCACAGTGTCAAGGTTCAACCCTTTTGTGTCTCCCAAAAAAATGAAAAAAAAAGGGACTATCCGGAGTCCCTTGTCCAAATGTTACGTGTCCCATGTCCGACTTCCAGCAACTACCCTCCTTTTTCCGGCTACCTCATCGAGGCGGTACAGTACTTGCCCATTCGACGGGCTTTTGCGAGTTTTTGAGAGGGTCACCAAATGGCTGGGTAAACTGATTGATAAGCCGTGAAGGGTATTTGCCATAAAAATGTTGTTGTATGACAATTTAGGGAACCATCAATCAACTACTTTAAAATATGAATCCTTGAGGTTTGATCGTTTCTACCTAAGACGTTGTTCAATGTAAATAATTGTTATGTTTAATTTTTAATTCAAGTATCTTCCCAAAGGGTATACGATAGTCACCATAGTCTCACATTTGACCCAAGTGGATCCAACTGTCCACTGCTTTAAATGATTTATGGAATGGGGAAAGATATTTTTATGGGAAATTAAAATTGAACTTCGAATCTACATAAAAGCTTCAAGGCGCTTGTCACAGTTTCTACTCTTTAAAGGATATCCAGAGAAGTGTATGCATTAGTCGTCATGGTCCAGCCAATAGCCAAAGGAGGTCTACTTGAAGTCCCTCTGCAATAGAGGCAACAGCGACTGCGCTTCAGGCCGCAACTTTGATAAATTATGATATTAATCATAATGGTCTCAGGTCAGCCGATCAAAAATTTATGGAAACTTTGGGGGATTAATAGCAGAAATTGGAAACATACTTATTTGTTGCACTTTGGGTTAAAACTATCCTTTATTACGAAATTCGATAGCTTACAAAAATTTAAACAGATGTAAATATTATTTATTAATTGCACCCAACATTAGAGGGCATGTTCTCATTGACTGGCCACGGGAAGGTGGTTGTGCTTTGACCACGCCTCAGCTTCAGACCCGAATTTATTTCAGTTAAAACTTATACAACGAAAACAACAACAACAACACGAACAACAACCACATAATAGTTAATGCGGTATATACATATATGTATGTCTACACATACTCGTACATAACTTCATTTAAACATACATATACATACATACATACATGTGCATACATATGTATATAAATTAATACGCCCCGAATGACAATACGGCAAGCCATTGAATGTGTATGTGTGTGCTTATATATGTGAATGCATACAGATGTTGATAAATCCAAGGTTTCTCTTACCCTAAAATGGTGTAGGAAATTCTAACAATATTAAACGACAAGAACAACAAAAGCAACAACCAGAACAACAACAGCAACAACAACGATAAAAATGCCTGTGCGAATGGGTAAGTATGAGACAATTACAGTATACAGCGTCAACAGCCACACAGCGCACACATAAGCAAACACACACACGAGCGAATTAACACGAAACTAATAAGTGGAAGCAGGGTACCCAGAACCAGCAAAAGCAAATGAGAATGAGTGGAAAAGGGAGAGAGGGTAAAAGAAAGAGAGAGACAGGGAGAACTAAGCAAATTTATGCCAGTCAAAAAAGCACGCGCAAAGCAATTTACGTTTGTATGTACGTATTTATATGTATGTATGTGCTCATAAGCATTTGTCATTTTTGTTTGAAATATACACACAAGCATACTAGCAATCATGCATACACAATCAGAAGCTATTACATACATTCATACATTCGTATAAAAAACGTGGTCTTGGGGACACACACTTGTGCGCTCGCTCACACTTCGGCGCCAACGACAACGACAACGACCCCCCAACCAGCACCAAAGAAGAATACAGCAACTACAACAATAGTACAATTACACAAAGGCGAGCTGAAGGCAAAAATTTAAAATGAAATAAAGAGCGCATGCTCCACATGGCTCTTTGTACAGTTGAACGTGGCAAATGTAGAAGAAGCAGCATCTTAAAACTAATAAGAAAAAACTACGTACAGAAAAATGTATAAAAAACGTAAAAGTCCAACCATAATAAAGTCCAATACACAGGCAGCCCCAGCAAAAAATGAAGCCGGATCAACGTAAGACTACATACATACATACATACATACATACATACATACATACATACATACATGCATGAACAATCTACACACACACACTTTTAAACATACCGTAATCAAAAACCAAATAAAAGGCATAGTAGAGAAGAGAGAAACAGCAGGCAAAAACACTTAACAAGCGTAAAAATAATATGGCGGCAGCAACAAAAAAAATAAAACGAATGAGAGGCCAAAATCTATCGTGGTGGCGTTCGTTCGCTCGTTCGTTTGTTCACTCGTTTGAAGTTACGAGTCGTCTCTCATCAACATCAACGCTGCCTGTCATTGCCAGCAGTGGCCCTAAAACAACAAGAACAACAATAGCAGAAACAAGAGACAGAACATACAGGCATACATATAATGTTGTACGCTTTTGAATAAACTGCAAGAACAGCCCAAAGCAGCGCACGCATACAGAAACAAAACCATACTGCCCTCGTACACAGAGCGGATACAGAACGAGCACACAAGTACACAGGGGCAGAAACAACAAAATGAAAAATGGAATGCCGGAGCGTCTGGAACAGTGGTGCAAGAGTGATGTAAAGTCTTCAAAAATTTTTTTAAACCTTAATATATTTTAAAACGAAAAATTGTTAACTTTTGTAAAATATAATAAATAAGAAATCGATTATTTAGGACTTTATATATTTCTTATTTATAAAAAAATTAAATGATATTAGGAATAAATATTTTAAAGTTAATCAAGTATTTCAACTCGATATTTTTATTAAAATTAATGAAGATTTACTATAAAATCAAATACTTTAGGTCCACTGTGCAGTGCCAGTATGCTACTAACAACATAAAACAATGAAATCTGAAACAAAAAACTGCTAAAGTAGGTATTAAGCCCATAGGTGCCAATAGTACTTACATTTCTACACAAAACTTTGTATTGATAACAAAAATGACGAATAATCAAAAGCAACAACGATGTATCAACGTTGTAGAACAAACTGAATCAAAAGTATTTAATTCACATAACAATGAAACGTAGGCCACTGTACGAACGAGCGAGCAAGCAAACGAGAAAGCATTTTCTTGTTGTTGTATTTGCCTTTATGCTACGCATACGCGACACCCTGCCTCCACTACCGTTCCAAGGGTTTCGTCTGAGGCCGACAAGCAAAACTAATAATAAAATAAAGCCG
The DNA here is from genome assembly GCA_035044505.1 of Zaprionus lineosus. NCBI lineage: Eukaryota > Metazoa > Arthropoda > Insecta > Diptera > Drosophilidae > Zaprionus > Zaprionus lineosus. Next base: position 1,804,145 of record JAWNNX010000676.1, read on the forward strand.
CTGTCGATTACTAGTCAGCTCAGGTATGTATGTATATATGTATGTATATTTGTTGGTTGTGTGCTACGGTGGTGGTGGTGGTAAATGCGAAATCGAAAAAAGAAGATGAAGTATAGTATAGCAAGCGAGTCAGTAACAGATACAACAACCACGACAAGCAACATTCGAGTATACAGACACAGAAAACTGGTCCCTCGGTTGTGGACGAGGGCGACAGTGACAAAAACTAGAGGCTGCGGGCAGGGTGGTTGATAGCGTTCATACATACACAATTGTGTGTTCATGCTTCTATAAATGTATGAATGTGCTACAACGAGCGCGAAAGCAGAAGCAAATACAATACACATGCCCGCCAGCTGTATAGCCTTGTTTTTTTCATGTATATTTTTTCTTTCTCTCGCACACACCCCCAATGTGCACACAACAAAATATAGCGAACATCAAGTAGTGAGAATGGTGCTGTTGCACTCACACACATTAAAAATGGCTTGTGACTTGCTCTTGGTGTCGCATTTACTCACCCGCATATGATATACAGAAATGTTATGCGAGTGTGTGTGCGGGAAAACTGGTTTTCCTCGCCCAGCTGCCTACCAACCCTCCTTCAACATTCACTAATACACATGCGCACTACTGCTTCATTTTGTTTCAGCAGACATACCGCCGTCTTCGCGCGTTTAGTCTGAAATTTTACTTAGCAGCGTACGGTTTGTGTTTTTAACCTTACAGTCGCTTGCTCGCTCGCGCGTCGATCTGCCTAACCGTCGAGAACAAGATACAACGCGACACGCTACGTACACATGGATACAAATATACGCATACACACGACAGCATGCATAAAGACGCTGAGAAACCGAGCCACAATTGATTAACATTTAAAATTATAAAATTTTTTCTCGTGTTTTATAGTTATATTTTAAGATAATCAACAAACAAATTTAAACAAGATACAAGATACATGCTGTCAAGTGAAAAATTATGCTGCCGGCGTCACAGTCGCAGTCGCTGCTGACGACGCGCAGTGAATTTGTGCCGCCTAACAAAAATTATGTTGCCAGAGTTGCCGCCGCGTTTTATATAAGCCGAAGAAGAGCCAAAGGCTCGACCACCGCTTCCCCGCCTCAAACCACCCACGCATATCGCGTGTACAGGTGCTTGGCCGATGCATAATAAATATAACTCGACAACAATAAAAAAAAAAATAACATAAAATTAAAAATTATAAAATAAAGCAGGCATTGCATTAATTGTGAGACGTCGCCGTCTTCGCCGACGCAGCCGCTGCAACGAGTGGAGTATGTACTAATTATTGCCTCTCGAGCACGAAACGTTCATTTACACGCCTCAGTCGCAGTCGCAGCCTCAGACATCGTACACAACTACATAAACACACACGTAAACAGATTCACAACGACACTGACACTGAGGCTGACGCTCGGCGAGACCTTTTTTGTGTACATTTTTGTATGTTTGTCTCGTTGATGTTACTTGCAACAAAGTTTTAAGTTTACGTTGTTTTTGCCTGTTTGTATGTATGTACATATTTGTATATGTATAAGTTTATTGCCTGTAATCGTATACGTTTGTGAGTGTCACTTATAAAATATATAAACCTAAACAAAAAAAAAAAGAAAAGAAAATAAACATAACTAAAAAACTATACTTTGAAACGAAACAGCAGCAATATGCTGACAACAACAATAAAAACAATCAGCAGCCGCAACAGCAAAGCAGTCGCCGCCGCAGTAACAGCAAACAACAGAACGTCGTTGTCGTCGCCGCCGTCGCTGCTGCCGTCGCCGCTGACGTCGCCGCATGCATACTATTAATTTATTATACAAATTGTTTTTATTTTGAATAATGGATCGTCGTGCATTGAAGTTTATGCAAAAAAGGTATTTTTGTTTTTCTGTTTTTTTTTTGGTTTTTTTTTTTATGTTTTATTTCGTTTTTTGTTTTCTTTTTGTTACATATGCGATAGTTTTTAATTCAGATTCGATTTGCACATTGTTAGCCATCACAGTCAGTACCACAAAGTAGTATGGATATATAAATATATACATATATATTTGTTTAAATACGCTCATATATACACATGCATGTTATGTGTGTCAATGCACTCACGTTTATTGTTGCTTATTACTAATAATTTTTTTTCTTTTGTTTTTCAACACATTCACTCAAATTTCATTCTCTCCGCACTCTCTTTCTCTCTCTCGCTCTCTTTCTCGTATGCTCTTCTTTTTTGGTTTCTATATTTGTTATTATATCGAAACCGTGTCTACGGTTTGCTTCAAGTGTGACCCCCAGCGTAGGAATATTTACATTATGGTCACACACTGTATTTTCCGGTTCCGCGTTTTTACATTAAATGTAATATTTTTAATATTTTATCTTATAATTAATTGTTCTAAAAATTTTAATATCCATGTGTGTATAGCAGATACTTTCTTGCAGCACTGCCTTTGGCGCGCACTTTAGTTTCGAACGTTTACCAACACTTGCAAATATGATTTAAATGTTTGAATGAAGATTACATTTATTTGTATATATATATAAGACTCTGTATGTATTTGCTGCATTTAATATCCCATCATAATAATTTTTGTACTTAAAACACTCCTTATCCATAGCAAGCAAAAATCAAAAGTTCCAAAACGAGTTTCCTTCCCCCATCTGCCCAGTAGTACTGTATGTGCATGTATTGTTGATAATACAACGGATACAACACTGCAGCCCCTGAGTAATAAATACATATGCACGCACGTATACGCTCACGAAACACACTCGCAAAAAATTTCGCAATGCATGTCATGTGCATGTGTCAGACAGTTTTGTGTATATGGCGTGTATATGTATGTGTGTTTTATTTTGTTGGTGGTTGATTTTTTTCTTTTGCATCAATGGAAAGCAAAAGTTCTAAACCAACAGTAACAACTTTTGCCGAAAACGAAACTGCAGGCTGCTGCAACACAGTAAATAAAATGAAACAACAACAGTGGAGCTCATTTTCTACTCTCTCTCTCTCTCTCTCTTTCTTTCTTATTAACAGTAGCGCGCGCATAGATTCTCATTAAAGTAAACAAAATTGAGCTTTCGTAGTTGTTGTCGTATAAACTTAAAACATTGCTAGTATAGGAAATATAAAAAGTTAAAATATTGAGAAAAGAAAAAAGAAGAAATGGAATTTGATATCTCGGTATAAAAATAATAATCTATAGGTGAAAAATATAAAATTATATAAATTGTATTGTATAAATAAAATATTGACTATTTTATGATTTATAAATTTTTATGACTTTGATCAGTTGTTGTATATTGCATTCTGTTGGCAACTCTATAATCACCTACACAATCTCATATTTTTGTTGTATGTAGATACAACTGTTTAGTATCTGTGTATGTGAGTCAGTGTGTATGTGTATGGGTTTTGAGCTACGCTCGTCATTTGACCAAGCAACCAACGCTATCTCGCTTGCACTTTGACCATTTGCCAACACAGCAACAAGGGTGACAGCAATAACGCGCTCTCAATTGTATTTGAATTCGCATGTGTATGTGTATGCGTTCGTTTGCGTGTACTCTTGTTGTTGTTGACTGCGGCTGGCATGCAGAAATGAAACCCGTTCGTATAATCAATATGTAGTCATCTATTTTCGTCTTCTCCCGTCACCCCCATCCCTGGACAGGTTTAATGCCCCAACAACCACTAAACGAAATATTGCACGCATGATTCTCGCAACAATTTGAATTTCATGTTATATATTTTTTTAGACTTTTACTCATGCCGCCAGCCTGCAAAGCATCCACGGCCTAATAGCTGCGCGCGCTCTCATTCTTTTTCTCTTTCTCTCACACCATCTGCCTACCTGACCTCTCTCTTTCTCCTTTTGCGTTTCATTCGCTCCTTTTCTTACGTTTGTCTAACTCAGGCGCATGCTCGTTTTGTTCGCGTCGTCGACATTGTTATCAATCTTCTTGCAACTCAATTTTGGTTGAAACGTAAAATAAAATTGATGATGGTTGTGCTGTATTATTGTTGGTGGTACTCTTACCGAGCCTTGGGACTGCCAAAGGTCCCCCAGGCACTAATGCCAGCATGTAAGAAGAACCACTCAGCAGTTAACACACACACTCGCACACATACCATTAACTCACAGCCAAATACGTGTTCACGCATTCTCTTTCTCTTTCCCTTACACACACATATAGGAGCTAAAACCAGTCTTAAGTTGCATGTTTGTTTTTTTTTTTCTTTTTTTTTTTTGGACGCTGAGAAGGATGCTGCTACGACTGCTGCGTCTGGCACAACGTCTAGTCGCCAGTTTTGTATGTGAATGTAAATTCTTTTTTTTTTTTTTATATGTTTCATCAACTTTCGCTTGGTTTGTGCTGTTTGCGGTTGTATAGCGGGGGCGTTCATCCTAACAGTAACTCAGCAGTAGCCGCGCCACAGCCCGGCAGTAACCCCAACAGTAATCCTGCTTCTTGTGCAAAACACCCCTGACCAATTTAATGCACACCAAACCGCCCACTGCGGCTACCTTAACCTCCACCCCTTATTCTTGTATACGTCTAACCCTCTTCACCATTTACCTCATCGCTGTCCTGTCCTTATGCTTTGTTACCAGGAGTTACCCCAATGCTGCTGTGTCGGCTTGCCTCGTATTATTATTTTTATTTTTTTATGGTTGTTGCACAGTTTTGCTTTTCTTTTACTTAAGTATATACATACCTATATAAATATACATATGTACATACATATATTTTCTAGTTTGGCTTGCCTGCTCTTTTAGAGTTTCTTGTATATATTTATGTATGTACATACATACATTGTATATATTTATTTATTTTTCATATGCCCCAAGGGTATTATGTCTGTACTTAGTTAACTAAGACCACGAACTGAAACTAGGGCCGTTCTAAGTATCGTTAAGCTTAGAATTAGAAGCTGTGAGCAAATGACAGTATTTTTAGTTCATTTTTAAAACGGCCTTTGATGTTATCAACTATCAAGTTTTTAATATGAGAATTTTAAATATTTAAATACTAAAAGCAGCTCCCTTTAGACAGTCGAGAATTGGAGATAAGGTTTTACAGGTTTGTGCATGTCAAGTCCATTGATGATTTTTACATGAGTGTAACTGTAAATTTGTTATCTCTAATAATTGTGGGAATGCATTACTTCACCCTTTACCATTTCGGTCCATTCGTCAACCTGTAAATTTCATTCACTTAAACTGTTTTCAATTTTTAAAGTTTTGAGTTGAAGACAAGAGAACAAATTTAAACATACATATGCAATTTAAAAAAATTAATAGAACTTTACGTATTATATAAAATAGTATAAAATAAATTAAAGCAAATGTTGTTTAAAGTATTTGCTACAGTAATATTAAAAAAAATAATATACAACATAAAAATAAATAGAAGTTTTGTTTAAATTAAAATTTGGCATAAGTTTAAAATAAAACGCCTGAATGATCTTCGTATTGAGGCTCGCCGAATATTGTCTTCATTAACGTTCTCTTCGCTTCTACCGCGCGTAACTTTTAACCTGCGTGAGGGTGTAGACAGCAGTAAGAAGACTAACAGAGAGAAAGAGAGAGAGATAGGGAGAGTGACAGAGAGTGGGTGAGTAAGTTGGAAAGATAGAGAGAGTGATAGAGAGGGGAAGAGGGAAAGCAGACAAGCTGATGAGAAGAAAACGGAGGCGAGGACTTATACATATATCGCCCACATTTAGTTGAGCTTTTTTTGACCGAAAATGGCGGGTGCTGCCAACTTGTTTATGGCTTGCACTTATCTTTGATTCTCTTTTGTTGTTGTATTGCATTTTAGTTTAGTTAATCGTGCGTGTTCGGTGTGCAAATGTTGATATGAAAGCGCAATTTGGCAATATGATGCATGCCACATGCCGTCGTAAACGATCGAAGTGTGTGTGTGTGTATATACATATATATTGCATTACCTTTTTGTGTGTGCGTGTGTGTCTCTGTGTGTTTTTCGCGTTCATAATATTAAATATTTTACTAATAATTTGCAATTTTATTTTCATCCCTTTCTTTCCTTCAAATCCAGAGCGGACACTGAAAGCGATATAATAACAGCAACGACAAGTACACCAACGACAACAACTTCATTGTCATCATCATTAGCAACGGCAGCAGCAGCAGCATCAACAACAACAACATCGACAACATCATCATCAACAACAACAACACTACCAACAGCGGTAGCATCGACAACAACATCTTCGATAACAACAACAACAACAACAGGAACAACAACTGCCCTCCCCTTAAAGGACAATTCGAATATACGAGGGGGCAGCAGCTGCAATAGTAGTGACAAGTTGCTAGTAGCAACGCAGCAGCAGCAAAAGCAGCTTCAGCTTCAGCAACAGCAACAGCAACAGCAACAGCAACAACAGCAGCAACAGCAGCAACAGCAGCATCAGCAGCAGCAGCAGCAAAATATTGCTGGCGTTGAGCGTCCCCTGAAGTGCTTAGAGACGCTCGCCCAGAAAGCGGGAATAACATTTGACGAGAAATACGATTTTGCTAGTCCACCGCATCCTGGAATAGGCGCAACCACGCCTACATCTCAAAACAACAATAATAATAATATAAATAATAATAATAATAATAACAACAATAATAACAATAATAACTTAAACAACAACAACAATAATCAATTAAACAACAATATCAACAACTTGAAGAGCGTCACGCCCAAAGCTCAGACGCCGCCCTCATCACGGCGCAGTGCAACAACAATAACAACATCGGCAGTAACGCCTAAAGGAATTGCAACCGCAGCAGCCGTAGCAGCAACAAAAGCAACTGCAGCAGCAGCAGCAGCAGCAGCGGCAGCAGCAGCGGCAGCAACAGCAGCATCATCAGTCACAGCTGCAACAGCAGCAACAGCAGCAACAACACCAACAACAGCAACAACACCAACAACAAACTCATTGCGCTCACGCAGCACCTCGCGGTCGCGCTCACGCTCGAGCACGCCCACCTCCCGCACCAGTCACATCGTCACGCTGGAGAAATCACAGAGCCCCGCCCAACAGGTGGCACCCGCTACGGCGGTGCCACTGCAGATTTCACCCGAGCAACTGCAACAGTTTTACACGGCCAATCCGTATGCGATTCAGGTGAAACAGGAGTTTCCCACACATACGGGAGGTGCCGGTGGAGCCACCACCACCACAGAGCTGAAGCATGCGGCCAGCTTGCTGGATGCCACACAGACGACACAGTTGCAGCAAATGCAGTTGCAACAATTGACGGCTGGCGATGGCGGTGCTGCGGCCGCTGCCGTTGCCGCTGCCGCTGCCAGTCCGGCGAGTGTGCAGCAAGCGGCACAGCAGCAACAGCAGGCACAACAGCAGCAAGCGGCACAGCAGCAGCAGCAGCAACACTCAACAGCAATAAGCACCATGTCGCCCATGCAGCTGGCAGCCGCCACCGGCGGAGTGCCTGGCGATTGGGCCAATGGACGCACAGTTCAGCTGATGCAGCCACCCACGGGCTTCATCTATCCGCACATGATTGTGTCTGGAAATCTGCTGCCCGCTGGTCTTGGCCAGCAGCCCATCCAGGTGATCGCGGCCAGCAAGAGTTTTCAGGGTAATCCGCCACAGATGATCACCACGACGACGCAGAACGCCAAGCAGATGATTGGGGGTCAGACGGGATTCGCCAGTGGCACATATGCCATACCCTCCTCGCAGTCCCCGCAAACATTGCTCATCTCGCCCGTGAATGTCATCTCGCACTCACCGCAACAACAACAGAATCTATTGATGGCCGCGGCGGCGGCACAGCAGCAACAGCAGCAGCAGCAACAGGCCCAACAGCAACAGCAACAGGCACAGCAACAATTGACACAGCACCAGCAGCAGTTGACGGCGGCGGCGGCGGCTCATCAGGCCGCTGCATTGGCGGTCAGTGCGGCGGCTGCCTCAAAGGTGGGCGTGACCGATGCCACGGGCAAGCTGCAGCAGAAGGTTGTACAGAAGGTGACGACCACAACCAATACCGTGCAAGCGGCCAGCGGTGCTGCCGGCGGCGGAGTCGTCACCCAGGCCCAGCAGCAGCAGCAACAACAGACGACCACCCAGCAATGTGTTCAGGTCTCCCAGTCAACACTGCCCGGCGTGAGTGCCGCCCAGGCGGCACAGCTGATCAGTCCGCTCCAGAATGCGGCCACTGGTCAGCCGCAGCAAATGCAGATTGCCACTCCTTGGTCCTTCTGGCCCAACAGCCTGCAGCACTTTGGCCACAATCCGATCATCCTGCGCGGCCAGCCGGATGGCACTTCCGGCATGTTCATCCAGCAGCCGGCGACGCATCAGGCGCTGCAGACCCAGCAGAATCGTAAGTACTGGAATCGAAGTTGGGGAATTCTCTAGGGGATCTCCTCCATTGGATGGATGTCCTGCTTTGTGTGAATCCTTTTTTAATACTTCGTTTCTCCTCTTTGCAGAGATCATCCAATGCAACGTGACGCAGACACCGACGAAGGCACGCGCCCAGTTGGATGCGTTGGCGCCAAAGCAGCAACAGCAGCAGCAGGCCAACGCGCAGCAGCAGCAGCAGCAACAAGCACAACAGCAGCAGCAACAACAACAACAGCAACAGCAGCAGCAGCAACTTGCGACGCAGCAGCAGGCGGTGGCGGTGGCAACGGCGCAACTGCAGCAGCAGCAACAACAGCAACAGCAACTGACCGCAGCCGCGGCAGCCCTACGCACCGGTGCCCCCATCTTGCCACACAATGGGACGCAGGTGCGACCCGCCAGCTCAGTGTCCACGCAGACGGCGCAAAATCAGAGCGTGCTGAAGGCAAAGATGCGGACCAAGCAGCAGCCGGTGCGTCCAGCGCTGCCGCCGCTCAAGACAGAGAACGGTCAGGTGGGTGGCAAGACGACGGCGCAGCTCACCAACAATGCGGCCACCGCCCTCACCCAGCACCTGGCGGTGCAACAGCAGCAGCAGCAGGCGGCGAATGTGCATCAGGTGGTCACCACGGGTGGCAATAAGTAAGTATAGGATGGCGGTCGACTGAAGTGATCCCAGGGATCTCATGAATTTCTTTGGCTTTACAGGATGGTTGTGATGAGCACCTCGGGCACGCCCATAACGCTGCAGAATGGGCAGACGTTGCAGGCGAGCGGCGTGGATAAGCAGCAGCAGCAACAGCAGCAGCAGCAGTTCCAGCTGATGAAGAACCAGCAACTGTTGCAGCAGCAGATCTTCCAGCATCAGCTGTCCATACAGATACAGCAGCAGCAGCAGGCGCAACAGCAGCAGCAGCAACAGCAGCAGCAACAGGCACAGCAGCAGCAGCAACAGCAGCAACAGCCGCAGCAGCAACAGACGCTGACGAATGCCACCACTGGGCAAATATTGCAGGTGGCACCCAACACGTTTATTGCCTCGCAGCAGCAACAGCAACAGCAGCAGCAGCAACTCTTGCTGCAGCATCAGATGCAGCAGGTGCAACAGCAGCAGCAACAACAGCAGCAACAGCAACGCGAGCAACATCAGAATATCATACAGCAGATTGTGGTGCAGCAGACGACGCCGCAGCAACAGGCACAGCAGCAACAGGCGCAACAACAGGCGCAGCAGCAGCTGCAGCTGAGCACCGTTCCCTTCTCCGTATCCTCGACGACCACGCCCGCTGGCATTGCCACCTCCAGTGCGCTACAGGCAGCGCTCTCCGCCTCCGGCGCCGTGTTCCAAACAACCACCAAGACGAGCAACTCAATGCCCAGCAGTAGCGTTGTGACCATCAGCAACCAGAACACTGGACCCCTAGTGACCAGCAGCACGGTGGCCAGTCTCCAGCAGCAGGCCCATCAGTTGCAGCAACAGCAGCAGCAACAGCAACAGCAGCAACTCATTACCGCAAGTCTTGCAGCCGCTGCCCAGCAGCAACAACAACAGCAGCAGCAGCAGCAGCAACAGCAGCAGGCACAGCAGCAACAGGCACAGCAGCAACAGCAGCAACAACAACAACAACAACAACAACAACAACAACAACAACAACAACAGCAGCAGCAGCAGCAGCAACAACATCAGCAGTTGACCAGCACGACACATGCAACGGCAACACTGACCGCTCCCTCGCCCACCCAGAATCCCATCTTGGCAATGACCACCATGATGAATGCCACCGTGGGCATGTCCACAACGCCGCCAGTGAGCAGCGCGGTCAGCACGGCCCTGGCGACGCTCAGCAGCAGCAATAGCATAAGTACGATGCCAGCCACGCCCACCAAGTTCGCAACGTTGACCACAACGAGCACGCAGGAGACGCCCAAGCTGGCGCTGCAGGATCACGCGACGGTGACGGGAACGCCTACAGCAATTACGGTATCGACATCTATTCCAGCGCTGACGCCAACAGCCACCTTGCTGCCCATAGAGACGACGCTGCAGGACACCGGCAAGACCAGCGTGGAGGCCAGCAGCTCGACGGCCACGCCGGAGGCGATGGTCAATGGCGATGCCAGCGAAGCGACGCCGACAAAGTTGAATGCAGGCGGAGCAGTGGGCACACTTGTTGCAACAATCAAGCAGAGCAATGTGGTGCTTCCCAGCAGCAGCAGCAACAGCAGCAGCAGCAGCAGCATAGGCAGTGGCAGTGGCAGTGGCAAGGATGAGAGTATGAATGGCAGCAGCAATGGAAAAGTGTGCAACAGCAACATCTCGGCGGGCATCACATTGGCCACGGCCAATGGCATAGCGAGCAATAAGTTGCGGACGAGCAGCAGCAGCAGTTGCAGCACCAGCACCACCATCACAACCACCAACAGCAGCAGCAGCACAACGGCAACAACAACCACCTCCAGCATCAACAGCAGCACAAGCACAACCAGCAACAGCAGTGGCAAGGACTTGCCCAAGGCAATGATTAAGCCAAATGTGCTGACCCATGTCATCGATGGCTTCATTATACAGGAGGCCAATGAGCCGTTCCCGGTGACCAGGCAACGCTATACCGACAAGGATGGCAACGATGAGCCGCCAAGTAAGTATCCACGAGTCCTGCGAAGCGTTCAACTTGTGATTAACTGTGGTTTTCAATTTTGCAGAGAAAAAGGCAGCGATGCAGGAGGATCTCAAGTCAAGTGTTACGACAGCAACCACAACGATTCCCACATCACCCACAACGGGCGGTGCTGCATCCCCGGCCATTTCTGTCGGCCTGGTGGGCGTTGGATCCTTGCCAGCGGATATGGTGGCTTGCGAGCAATGCGGCAAGCCGGAGCATCGGGCGAAGCTGAAGCGGAAGCGTTATTGCTCACCCGGCTGTGCACGTCTGGCCAAGAATGGCGGCGGCGGCAGCAACGGCAGCGCCGTTGGCTTGATTACACCCGATCCATTGGGATTGATTGATAAGCAGGATGAGTCGCTGGTCGAGGAGAAAATGCAAACGGATGCCATGACCCCGGAGCCAGCTGTAGTTTTGCCCGAACTGCCAGCGGTGGTGCCACTGGTGGCAGCAACACCATCAGCGGTTGCCGCAACAATAGCCATCGCAGCACCGACACCAGCACCAACACCGCCATCAGCCACCGCATCGACGCCCACCAGCAGCAGCGGCAGCAACAACGTTGTCGAGCGTCCGCCCATCTGCAGCTGGAGCGTGGATGAGGTTGCCGAGTTCATACGGAAATTGCCCGGCTGCCAGGACTATGTGGATGACTTTATCCAGCAGGAGATCGATGGCCAAGCACTGTTGCTGCTCAAGGAGAATCATCTGGTGCAGGCGATGGGCATGAAGCTGGGTCCGGCGCTCAAGATAGTCGCCAAGGTTGAGTCCATGAAGGAGGTGAATTTGCCGCCCGCGGTCAGTGATGCGGCCGCCAAGGAGGCGGCTGCCGCGCATAACGAGGCGGAGATGCAAATTGAAAAATGGAGAACAGAGGCAGCAGCAGCTGCGGCCCGGGAACGTGGCTCCCGTCTCCATACACCGTAACGTCGCCGTTGTATCGTTCGGTGCTTTCCACAAACAAATCTAAAAGCCAAACTTAAAAGGCGCGCGGTATCGGCAGCGGCAGCGGCAGCGGTAGCGGCGGCGGCGACGGTGGCGGTGACGGCTGCAAGCCTCAAACTGGTCTAACCAGGACAAGGTGCTGGAGTTGTGCGCCACGTGAATCTGATTCATTGCAGCGATAACCCGCTGTTCCCTGCTCCTATCACTCCACCTACTTCCCCACCTCCATCCAACCATCCCTTCGCTCCTCCACAAACAAATCCAAGACCAAGATCGAATTGTAGAATTTTGTACGTAATTTTAATGTAGCCTCAAATTGCTAAGGACATTTGTATTATAATTGATATCATCCTTTAATCACTTCCCCCCATGTCAAACCCCACACACACACACATATATACATTGATATATATATATATGGATATATATACATATAATTCTTTTTTTGATACGTAGCGTTAGAAAATATAAACCTATAGCTTCATCGAATGTACAATTTTTCTCATAAAAATGAAAAACTCACACAACTAATCGTAAAATATTTAAAATTATTTTTAATTCTTGAGGAAAGAAAACTAGAGTCAAGGATCAGAAAAATACTATTTGAAGTACTATTAATACTAAGAAAAATACTAATTTAGATACCTAAGAGTAGCAATCGAAAAACTTAACTTAAAACTGAACAATTTTGAAGTAAAACTTAACGCAAAAAGTATTCGAAGCATAAACAGCAATACGCAAAAACAAAAACAAAAACAAAAACAAAAGCAAAAACAAAAGCAAACGCATAAGTAAAAAGAAAAACAAACGCAAAAGCAAAAGCAAAAATAAAAACAAACACAAAAGGAAAAACAAACGCTAAAAGGAAGAAGGAGAAATACAAATATTTAAATAAAAGAAGCATTCGAAAATTAAATTATAGTTAATATAAATATAGGAAGAAAATATACAAAAATAATTATTAATTTATGCATAATTATACCATTTTTTTTTTTTATTAATTTTATATTCATTTATAAGGAAATATTATTTTTTGGTAGAAAGTAATCCATTAAAAAAAAGAGAACTCGTTTATTGAACGTACAAGCTTATTATTATTTTAATTATTATAAATATTATTATTATTATTATTATTTTTATTATTATGATTAATAAGTTTATTATATTTATGCTAGAGACAAAAAGAACAAACGAGATAGAACGAGTAATGAGTGAGGGAGAGAGAAAGAGAGAGACTCGCACATCTCTCAAATTTGTCGCCACAAATCTGAAACTTGAAACTTAGCGTAAAATGAACAATACATAGAATTCTACAACTAACTGTAACTTTTGCTAACAAAACAATATATAATCTATGCATATATACATATACATATATATATACATATCTATTGAAATATTCGATATATGTATCTATATGTATGTATGTACTTTTTTTATGGCTTAGATTAATAACAAACAAAAACAATCGGTTTTTTTTTTCAAAATTTACCTTTTTTTTGGTAAGGATAAGCAAGTATCCAATTTAATTGTATAGTGTTTAATAAATGTGAATATGAAAACAAAAAAAAAAAACAAACAAATATTTGATTTTTATTTATGACTTTTCGGGGTCAAACCTTGAACGGGGCACAAAGCGAAGTCTTCAAAAGGTCAGTCAGCGGGAGGCTGGAAACGACTTAAAGCTGAGTCACAAACACAAAAGGCAAACTCAAAAATAAAACACAAAAGGCAAATACAAAATGCAAACACAAATGGCAAACACAAGACCCAAACACAAAAGGAAAATACAAAATGCAAACACAAATATTAAAATTGGTTCAAAGTCAACAAAATCAAAAAGGTTTCGAGCGGCGACCTTCTAACAGGTTAACAATTAGAAGAGCTGTTCGATTATAGCATCCGGAAAAGACTCGGATAAAACATGAATAAGACTTGAATGAGACTTGAATAAAACTTGGTTAGAGGTTGGATAAGTTTTGGGAAATGGCTCGGATAAGGCTATAAGCCGGATACACCTTTAAGGAAGGATCGAAAATATTTGATAGAAGGTAAAAAATAGACCCGGAAATAAGCCGGATAGATTCAAATAAAATTTGGATAGAATTTATAATGATATCAGTTTTGACTGATAAACTAATGGGTAATTTCGAAGACCTTCTTACAGGTAAACAATTAGAAGAGATGTTCGATTATAGCATCCGGAAAAGACTCGGATAAAACATGAATAAGACTCGAAGGAGACTTGAATGAGACTTGAATAAATTTTGGATAAGTTTTGGGAAATGGCTCGGATAAGGCTATAAGCCGGTTACACCTTTAAGGAAGGATCGAAAATATTTGATAGAAGGTAAAAAATAGAGCTGGAAATAAGCCGGATAGATTCAAATAAATTTTGGATAGAATTTATAATGATATCAGTTTGGACTTGGATAAGGTTTGGATAAACTAAGGTTAAGGATAAACTGATGGGTAAATTCGTAGATTTGAAAAGAATCTAAATAATATTTGGAATATATCCGGATTTGACTTTGCAACGGCCCGGATAAGAATAGAAGGGGGATCCAGAATTTTTATGTGTTGGTTTCAGGGGCGCGTAAAAGACTCGGATAAGACTAAAGCTCGGATAAGCGTATTTCTGCATGGCCAAAAAAAAGTTAATGTATTGAGTTGACGTTACATTCAGGCAGAATTAAAATTCATTTATTGCTTAGAATCCAAGATAAATATAGGATATCAGTATAAGAGTGACACAGTTCAATTGTAGGTCAAGATCAAATAGAGTTGCAATTCAATTTGTTCAAATTATAAGTCAAATATAAAAGTTAAGTATAAGAGTGACGCAATCCACTTTTAAGTCAGGATTAAGTAAAGCTGCCGTCTCAAACCAATAATCAAGAATAGACGGGGTTATTTTGAATTCAAGACTAATATAAGAGATACGTATAAGAGTGATGCAGTTCAGCTAAAATGTTAAAAGCAACAAAGATGCCATCTCGAACCAGTAAAAAAATCCTGTTAGATATTAAGACAAATATAAGAGTGATGAATTCCAATTTTTGTTTGATTTCAAGAGTTCTCATCTCGAACTAGTAGAAGAGAAAATGACAGGATTGCTTAAAATTCAAGTCAAATATAAGAGATCAGTATATAAGTGAAGCAGTTCCATTTTAAGACAAGATCCAGTAGAGTTACCATTCCAAAGCAATCATGAAGAATAGACGGGGTTGTTTTAAGTTCAAGACTAATATAAGACATCAGTATAAGAGTGACGCATTCCTTTTTTAAGTCAAAGCCGAGGGAGCTGCCATCTCAAGCCAGGAATAAAATGCTGTTAGAATTGAAGACAAATATAAAATTGATTAACCCCAATTTTAAATTAACTTCAAGTAGAGTTGCCACCCCGAACCAGTAGAAGAGTAAAAGACAGGGTTGTTTAAGCTATTGTGAAAATATTTGTTTTTATTTTTGTTAAAATTCTCTGGTACTTTGAATATTGTTGAAATATGCATTACATGATTTGAAATCATCTTAGAAAATGATTATAATTGCAATAAATTCAGATGAAGAATCCTATGAGTTTCTCTTTCTTCTTTCTTCTTCTTTTTTTTTTTTAAGGTTTTTAAATCTTTTTTTTTTTTGTCGTTTATAAGAGTTTTCTTCTTTTTCGTTTTGCATTTGTTTTAAATATTTTTTAGTTTTGAATTTAAGTTTCTAATTTATTTTTATATTTTTTTTTTAATTAGGAAATTTAATAATTTTTGATCGAGTGTTTGTGTGTGTGTGTGTGTGTGTGTGTGAGTGTGTGTATAGTTGTTGAAACAAAATTCAAGTGAAACTTTTACTCAATCTCTAATCTTATACTGAAAAGGTAGAAACGGTATTTAATGGGTATCCAGATAGTCTGGCATCTAGTGCGTTAATAAGAGGTTCTTTATAGAGGTTTTTCATTTGAGAGGCAAAGCGTTAGACAGTTTTCCGACATTGTAAATGTTATTGACAACTTTTCCTATTCTATATATATATATATATATATTTTTGTTTATATATATCTTAGGTATATATCTAAAAACTGAAAAACAATAAAATACCAACTGGAACCATTTTCGAAATGGCTTTAAGTCCTCGCAGGTCAAAGGTAAATGTTGAAATATTTCTTAATTTCAATGATCGATTTTCATTGTTTTTAAAGCCAATTTGCATTATATTTATATATATATATATATATGTATATATATATAATATAATCTATATATATATAGTCTATTCTTAAATTGATTTTTTTAATCTGTTCTTTGATTTGTTATCTTGTTTTTAATTCATTTAAAGCGCTTTATATGTAGATTTCTGCATAGATTTATATCTGAATTCTATTAAAATTTGTCAATTGTTTATCTTAAAATAACATGTCATATATGAGTTCCTATGAGTTCTTCGATTTTATACATAAATATACTATATACGTTTGCATATTGGTCAGATATTGTGGCATTCGAATTGTACATTAAGTTAAGATCATTGTTTATTGTTTTATCATCTTCATCATCATCATCCTCCTTCATCATCTCCATTATCATTATCATCTTCTTTTTTTTCATCTTTATCTTCATCTTAATCTTTATCTTCATCTTCATTCTTTTCTTCATCTTTATTATACTTATCTTTCTCATGTTTCACATAATCTTTACCATCTTCATCCTCCTGTTACTACTTATTATCCTTAAACTTCTCATCCTTATCCTCTTTATGCTACTTATCCTCCTTATCATCCTTGTCCCCTTATCCTTCTTACCCTTCTTATCCTCCTTATCCTTCTTATCCTCCTTATCCTCTTTATTCTCCTTATCCTCCTTATCTTCCTTATCCTCCTTATCTTCCTTATCCTCCTTATCTTCCTCATCCTCCTTATCCTCCTTATCCTCCTTATCCTCCTTATCCTTCTTTTCCTCCTTATCTTTCTTTTCCTTCTTTTCCTCCTTATCCTTCTTTTCCTTCTTATCCTCCTTATTCTCCTTACCCTCCTTATTCTCCTTATCCTCCTTATCCTTCTTTTCCTTCTTATCCTCCTTATTCTCCTTACCCTCCTTATTCTCCTTATCCTCCTTATCCTTTGCATCCTTTGCATTCTATTCCACCTTTTCATTCTCCTTAACATCCATATCATCCTTATCATATATATGATAAGGATGATATGGATGTTAAGGAGAATGAGAAGGTTGAGTAGAATGCAAAGGATGCATCATCATCATCATCATCTTCCACCACTTATCCTCATCATTGCCATTAATATCCCCGTTATTTTAATCCTCTTCATCATTATTATTATCACTATTATCTTCATTATCATCCTAATAATCATCTTCGTTGTTATCATTCTAATCTTTATCGTTTTTCTCCCCTTCCATTAGTCCTGCAGATGGATGGATAAAAAGTTCCGAGTTTAAGTTTAAAAAACTGCTTGAGGCTTGAAAATTATTAAATTGAAGAGGGACTCCTTTGAGAATCGAATCATATATTATATTTAATCCTAAGTAACGGTTAAAATAACTACTCCATAATTGGATTCCGATAACCAATAAATTATTGCTAAGTATTTTATTTGTATATATACCAAATACCGTTATGTTATATCCTATAGAAAATCATATAGAAGCGTATATCTTGAGGTGTGTCTTTACGATTCCTAATCCTGAATCCTTCTCCATCTGCATGTCCTTCTTCACTCCATTCTACATGCCTCATGCTACATTTTTCTGCTGCTACTTTCATTTGCTTCTTCTGTTTCTGCTTCTTCTTTCCTCTGCTTTTTCTGCTTCTTCTGTTTCTGCTTCTTCTTTCCTCTGCTTTTTCTTCCACATTCTGCTTCTTCTTTCGTCTGCTTCGGCTGCTTCTCGTACTGTTTCTTCTTTCTACTGCTTCTCCTTTCTTCTGTTTCTTATTTTCCGCTGCTTTTTTCTTCAGCTTCTTCTTCTTCTGCTTCTTCTTTGGTCTGCTTCTCCTATTTCATATTTTTGTAGCTCTTTTTATCTCCTGCTTCTTTTTTCTCCGCTGATTTTTGCTTCTGCTTTTGCATCCTCTTCTGCTTCTTCTTCTTCTTCCTCTTCTGCTTCTTCTTCATTCTTCTTTCGTCTGCTTCTCCTTTTTGTTCTTCTTTCATCTTCCTCTTCTGCTATTCCTATTCTTCCTATTCTTCCATCTTCTCCCTTTTTCTTTCGTCTACTACTTCTCTTTATTCTTCTTTCAGCTTCTTCTTTCACTGTTTCATTTTCTCTGCTACTTCTTTTTTCTGCCGTTGTGGTGCTTCTTTTTTCTTCTTGCTCTTTGCATTGGTTTCTTTTTGCTCCTTATGCTAATCATATAATGAAGAGAAAGCGTGTAACGGTAAATCTTAACTATGGGCATTTTTTAGTTGTTCTTTTTTTTGTTTTTTTTTCAAGTATTGAGCTGCATTTGGGATTCACGTAATTCATAATTCTCATAATTATTAGTTGTAATCATACAATAATTGTAATTGTATTTGTAAGTAATTTTATAGCTATTATTATTATTATAATTATGATTATTATTATAATTATTATTATTATAATTATTATTATTATAATTATTATTATTGTGATTGTTGTTATAATTAAAATCATTTAATTATTTACAGTTGTGTTTCTCTTTATACTTTATACGTTTTAAGCAAACAAAATTTTCACAGCCGTACTCCTTAGTATACCATGTTTATCATATACATACATTTGTTTCCTTTACATTTGGTGTTCACTGTACGAGGTGTATTTTATTTTTGTGTCCTTTAATATTGCCTTCTATTGATTTTTGAAATTCATCATTTCGTTTTTCAGTTTTGATTTTTGATTCTTGATTCTATTGAAACTTCGAATCGGTTGATTAAATCGAGTTATCCATTTATTTACTTTTTATTGATTATTAATTATTTATTTATTTATTTATTGTTTTTATAATTACTTGGATTGGATTCTTTCTATGCTGTTTTATGGTCCTGCTATATGTTCCTAACTATATAGTACATAAGACATTGCGGAATGAACCTACAGAGCGCTTCAGGAATAGAGAGAATGAGAGAGAGAGAGAGAGATAGAAAGAGAAATATGGACTGAGAGATAGCAAGAGTGTGTGAAAGAGAGGGGGGATAGAGGCTCTTAGTTCTAATTTAGGTGAAGGGAACAAAATTTGTTAAATTCGCATTAAGCATGAAAATTGTTTAATTTTTGCTTTAATTTTTGCTTTAAGGATTATTTATTTAAAGATTTTTAATTAATTGGAATTCGAAACTGTAATTCTTCTTTTTTTTGTTTATTAAGAGTCATTTGATTAGTTTTTAGCTCTTTTTGTTTTTGTATTTGTTTTAGGATTTTTCTTTTTGTATAATTTTATTTTTTTTTAAATGAACTTCTTGATTTCTTCGGTCGAACATAATTTATTTTATAGCAAATGATTGGATGCGCGGGGATCCATTGATTAGAGACTTTCTATCGCTGATATGATAGATTGTGTTGGCTGTGATCTGATGTGTGGATCTTGTGTGGATTGTGTTTATTCTACCGTTAAATTAGCACCAATGCAAAATATATATATATATGTATATATATATGATTGTATATACATATATCTAAATATATATATCCTTTTATATACTAATGACATTTCCTTATTCGTGTGTCTGTGTGTGTGTGTCTTTGAGTGTATATGTGTATGTAGGTATGTTGGTATGTAAGTATGTAGGTAATTAGGTATGTAGGTATGTAGGTATGTAGGTAATTAGGTATGTAGGTATGCATGTGTGTGTGTGTGTGTGTGTGTATATCATGATATGTGTTGTTTACTACAGTTGTCTCTAATTGTAATCAAAAGATTTATGTAGATTTTTTCATTTTGCTAAATTCTAAATGTGAGAAAAGAAATCGAAAAGTTTTTTTTTTTTTCACTAGGTGAGTTAAGAGTGCGAATATCATGGGTTTCAGGATGTAAGGACCTCCTCTTTGTTTTCTACATTTTATTTTTTGGAAAAAAAAAACATTTTTCTTTTTAATATTATAAGTCATGAATCATAATATATATATATATATATATATTTTTTTTTATAGCATACATCTTCATACCGAAACTTCCTTAGCTAAAAAACTAGTCAACAAATTTCCTTTCGATATATGCGCCGATGTATGTACAAACCGATTGTAGGGATTTCATAATATATATATGAGTATATATATATATATATATTTTTAGAGTTTTACAGTTAGGATTGTAATGATCTCTGAAGGTTGTTGGTTGGCTTCGATTGCAACTAATCTTAAGTCGATTGGCGTGGACTGTGCATCAACGATGACTCATACGCATCCGGAAGGATATCGTAGAGGTCGTCGATTTCGCAGATCTCATCGTATTATTGTTCCTACATAAGACTAGGGATATATCGTACATACACATAAGTTGAAAACCTACTCGTATTGTTCTCTTGTTTGTTATATATCATTTTCTTGTTATTTAATTGAATCTTTATATATATTTTCTTCTTTATATATTTTTATATAACATATATAGAGTATATATCTATATATTTCCATATATATATATATATATGTATATCTATATCTCTTGAATGCTCCTAGGTGTGTATATAAATTTGTTAGCTGCTGTTATTACATTGTAATAAGTATTTTACCGTTAGGGTCCAGCTTGGGGGACAGTTAACAAAAACGAACCTTCCCACTATCTACTTAAGATCTGGGCAAACCCATCGTAGGGGCTGACTTAAGAGCTAAGCACTTCATGGATCATCCTATTTTTTTATCTCAAGTTATAAGTACAGAAAGCTATTGCCCAGATAACTGAGCATTATCGTCGATACGGCCAATGGTCCGACATTCATATGGGAGGCGGTACTATTTCCGGCCAGGATCTCGGCTCGTTTTCTCATTCGTTCCTAGACAACAGATTAACCATATGAGATGTTTATATTTCCCGAAATAATTACTCATTCCTCACCTGATACAGTTTGTCCTCGCCGGGTGGATCCAGACACTCGAATTCACAGCAACGTTCGCCCACTCTGAAGTTTTTACAGAACTACAAAATAAAAGTTGGGAAAGTTTTACTCAAAGCTGCGACTTGGCCAGGACCTTGGGGGCTTACGTAGGGCGGATCACAGTAAATGGCCTTGCACCACAGCGGCTCAGAGTGATAGCACACACAGAGGCTGCATACTCCTGGTCCGGGCACATAGAGCATTCCATGGTTAACCTTGTTACCCTGGAAGTCCACGCAGTCCTCCTCCAGAGCAACTAAAAAAAAGGACAAAATAAGCAGTTCGGTTAGACGAAGGGAAATTACACTTCGAGTTTATTTCTATCTGTCTATCTGTCTATCTGCCTATCTGTCTATCTGTCTATCTGTCTATCTGTCTATCTGTCTATCTGTCTATCTGTCTATCTGTCTATCTGTCTATCTGTCTATCTGTCTATCTGTCTATCTGTCTATCTGTCTATCTGTCTATCTGTCTATCTGTCTATCTGTCTATCTGTCTATCTGTCTATCTGTCTATCTGTCTATCTGTCTATCTGTCTATCTGTCTATCTGTCTATCTGTCTATCTGTCTATCTGTCTATCTGTCTATCTGTCTATCTGTCTATCTGTCTATCTGTCTATCTGTCTATCTGTCTATCTGTCTATCTGTCTATCTGTCTATCTGTCTATCTGTCTATCTGTCTATCTGTCTATCTGTCTATCTGTCTATCTGTCTATCTGTCTATCTGTCTATCTGTCTATCTGTCTATCTGTCTATCTGTCTATCTGTCTATCTGTCTATCTGTCTATCTGTCTATCTGTCTATCTGTCTATCTGTCTATCTGTCTATCTGTCTATCTGTCTATCTGTCTATCTGTCTATCTGTCTATCTGTCTATCTGTCTATCTGTCTATCTGTCTATCTGTCTATCTGTCTATCTGTCTATCTGTCTATCTGTCTATCTGTCTATCTGTCTATCTGTCTATCTGTCTATCTGTCTATCTGTCTATCTGTCTATCTGTCTATCTGTCTATCTGTCTATCTGTCTATCTGTCTATCTGTCTATCTGTCTATCTGTCTATCTGTCTATCTGTCTATCTGTCTATCTGTCTATCTGTCTATCTGTCTATCTGTCTATCTGTCTATCTGTCTATCTGTCTATCTGTCTATCTGTCTATCTGTCTATCTGTCTATCTGTCTATCTGTCTATCTGTCTGTTTGTCTGTCTATCTGTCTATCGGCTCGTCTTACTGCCTTATTATCCTTTCTGGTTGCCTGCTTTTCGATTTCTTTGAATATCTGGCGATTTGTCAATTTGTCAGTTTAAATGTCAATCCGTCCAGTCTGACCTTTCCTTGACCTGTCGCTTCTCGTAAGCAGGAAACATTTTTGCACAGTTAAACTCAAAATTTGTTAAATTCGGAATTATTTTAACCATTTTCATAATGTATATATAAACTGTAAGCACAGAAGTTGCGCTCGAAGGGAGGAAATGTTGCATACGAGAGGTGAAGGTCGCAGCATGGAGTCTAGGATAATTATTATACCAATGCATGTGGCCACATGTGAGCTTGAGTTTATGTATGTGTGTGTGGCAGATTCGGAGTTAGAGTCCAGATCATTTAAAACTAACTGTTACAACTTTAGTCCTTTCTAATTAAAAAAAAAAATTAAATTGATTGAATTTAAGTAAAAATAGTCCGTAGTTAAATAATAAAATTGGTAAATAATAATAAATAATAATTAATAATAATAAATAGTACAAAATTATAAAAAATTATAATAAATAATAAGAAATAATAATAATAATAATAAAAATAATAAAATACAATAAATAATATTAAGAAATAAAATAAATAATAATTAAAAATAATAAATAATAATTAATAATAATTAAAAATAATAAATAATAATAAATAACAATAAATAATAGCTCATAATAATAAATAGTAAGAAATAATAATAATAATAGTAATAAATAATAATACATAATATTAAATTATAATTAATAATAATAATAATAATAATTAATAATAATAAATAAATAATAATATATAGCAATAAATATAAAATAATAAAATAAATTTAACCTTTCACTTTTTATTTTTTCCTAATAAAAAAGCTCATTTTATGCAGATGCGAGTCACTGAAGTCCTTAGAGCAATTTTATAATTTATATTTTCTAAATATATTACACACTAAATAATTAGCTTCTTTTTTTTAATTATAATATTTTTAGTTACTTCCTTTTCTTTAAATTGAAGAATTTTGCTATCCAAAAACTGTTTTTCTGCAGGTGAGTGAGTTTTCCCAAAGGAAAACTCTTCACTCATTAAATATTTCATTACCGAAAGGCATTAAAAATACATTTTTAATTATTATTTTTTTTTTTTTTTACGTAACATCAAGTATTTGGGAAACTAATTAATTTTGAATTAATAGCAGTTTAAAATACAATTAAGGCATGTAAATTAGTATTTCGATTAGAGGGATCAAGTTTGAGTTCGACTCGAGTGTTGGAGTTCCTTTCACGGCTGCGAACATGTTGCAGTCGACATGTTGTCGCAGGTTCGTTGCAATGAGCTTTTGCATGAGAGCTTTTAGGCAGAGACTTGCCTGTGACGTAGGTAAATTTTTCGAATATCCAACTAGTACACGGCTTTGGGCTCATCCCCGTCAGAAACTTTAAGCCTGACTGCAGTAACAGTTGGTGTCGCAGTCACCGTCGACGTCGTCGTCGCAGTCACAGTCCCAGCCACAGTTGTAGTCGCAGTCGCAGTCGCAGCTGTTGTTGTAGTCGTGGTCGTAGTCGCAGGTCACTTGAAACATGGTTCGAAGTTGTAAGCAACTTCCGGTCGACTAAACCGACTCAGCGAACCACTGACGCGTCAGGCGTCAGGCGACAGGCGGGTAAAAAAAAAAAAAATGTTGGTCGTGGTGGCGAAACGGCGAAGCGGCGACGACAGCGGCTAAAGTGCCGCAAACTTTTTGCTGCTTCTCTCACCTTTTGCTTTCGCTTTCTCTTTCGCCTACTTGGGGCTTTGTGCACTGTAAAACGGACAATTGGAATTGGATAACCGGGGCCGGCGAGGCGGAAGGTGGTTGTGTTGTAATGGGCGGGTTGAAAAGGGGGGTTTGGGGGCCCGGGAACGTATGAGGCTGCAATTCGTTGCAGTTTTATTTGGCACGTGCTGTTGTTGTCATTGCTTCTGTTTGCCTGATTGTTTGTTTGTTTTGCCAACGCTTTTGTGCTTTGACTTTGCCACTGCCGATGTGAACACCAACGTCGTCGTCGTCGTCGTTGCCGTCGACGTCGCTGTCAGCGTTTGTGCTTTTAGCCCTTTTGAGATCGTTGAATAATTAAAAGCAAGCGCTCGACTTTTACGCCAGCTGTCGTTCAAACAAGCTGCCTGCCCTGGGTCAAAGTTGGGTCGTATACGTCACGATGACGCTTCACCGCTCCACCGCCTCACCGCCTCACCGCCTCACCACTTCATCCCTTCATCCCTTCCTCTATCCCATTCTTCCCCTCTTACATTTTCTTACCTACGAGCTCTCTGATTTTATGGCGACATTTCACAATTATCCTTATTACTTTTTAATGCACGTTGACTTGCGTGTACCGCCCGCTGGCCAACGCTTTACTTTCCCACCTGACCCCCGGTTGCTCGCTGGCTGGCTCACTGTATTGACCCGCTGACCCGTCGCTTGCCATTCATGCGACTTGCACTCAAACCCGGCACGGGCCAAGGAGCCAGAGCAAGACAAGGCTCGTGCCCAGTGGTCGTGGCAATCGTCGCCACTTCAGCATTCAGCGTTTGTGTGCAGTCATGCGGCTCACTTATAAATAGCTTTTGTTATGACATTTAGCTGGTGACCTTCTCATGGCAGGCAGGCACTCTGACCCACCTGCAACCACGCCCCCACACCCACACCTACCACCCGCAGACGAATGGAAAATCTGATTAGGTCTGCTGTCCTGAGTTCTATATTTATATATTTAATAGAAAATCAATTTGAAAACATTCCCAAATTTCTGCCCTGCCCTCCACCCTCCACCCTCCCCCCCCCCCCACTCCTCTAACTATCCAAATATCTCTCAACCATAATCAATGTCCTTTTGTCCCGTATTAATTATTTGCGTAAATGCTTTTAATCGATTGCTTGAAACATCCCCGATGATATAATATTTATCTACCATTAGCATATCCATCGAGTCCTTAAGCTTACCCCACCCCCCCGCCCACTCCTTTGCCCACATTCCTTTGTATTTTCATAGCTCGAGTTTAATTTTAGTTGCAAAAGAAAAAGCCAAGAAATAAACTCATAAACTTTTGCTTAATTCCTGGCAAGTAATAAATTTATTATTTTCCTTAAAGGATATGCGGCCTGCAGTCCTGCCTGACATTCTGGTTGACTGCGTGCCAATTTCAATTTTGATTGTTGTTTCAATTTCAGTTTCAATTTCGAGAGCAATTTATACAATGGCCCATCAAAATAGTTGCCAGCAAACTTGTCTCTGTGTGGGTGCTTATATATGTGTGTGTGGGTGCTTGCATGTGTGTGTGTGTGTGTATGTAGTTTCGGAAGCGTTCATAAATGGTTACAAGTGCGACACACAAACACACACACACACACAGACACACACGCCCACAGCCAACGCAATGCCAAGTGTTCTAGGCGTAGGTAGGCACCTGGACAGAGGGGGGAGACAGGTGGGTGGCAGGGGGCTGTGTGCGAGGTGGCGTGTCGGGCAGTGTCAGGGCGGCGACGTTGAGTGAGTGCAGCCATCAACTTTTCAACTTGTGCCTTTCTCTGAGTGCCACACTATGCGAGCTTGTGCGCGCGTGTCTGTGTGTGTGTGTGTGTGTGTGTGTATTGGTAATCATCGGCCGTCACTAATGAGATTTTGTGTGTATGTGTGTCGTCACATTTGCTTGTATTAGTGTGGGAAAATAGCTGGTGCCAAGCAGAAGGAAATTTTCTTGTTCTTCTTCTCCTTCGTCTTCTTCTCCGTCTTCTTCTTCTTCTTCTCCCTGTCGTTGTTCTTCTTATCGTTGTTTTTATTGTTGTTGGGGTTGTTGTTGTGGTTGTGACTGTTGTTGTTGTGGTTGTGACTGTTGTTGTTGTCGGTGAATTGTAAGCGGAAGCAAAGATTATAAAACCATTTTGAATGCAATGTGCAATGCAATTAGTGGCAAGTGAAACGTGCGCCTTCGTCTATGCAGCACAAATTTGCGACTCTTTATTACCCCCACGTGCCACGTGCTGCACCTCACAGCATATAGCGTATACGCCGGGTGTGATTAAAGGGGCAAGGGATGTGTGTGGCGTGTGACGTGTGGTGTGTGACGTGTGTGTAATACCCTTGTCAAAATGACCACGAGAAGCGATTACATTGCGTAAGATAAACACTTAACGATTAAGCGAACAAAAGGCAGAAGCGGACGAAGGAGGAGGAGGAAGTGTAAAAAGCAACAAAAGAAAAAAAAAAAAGGAAATGCGAAATGCGAAAAATCGCGTTTAAGGCAATTGACGCTTTTGTAACGCTGCTTAGTTATTTTCTCGCCACTCTTTCTACTCGTTAAGCTTCCCGCTGTGGCTCTGTACTACCCCCGTCTCCTCATTTCCCCATCTCCCACTTTCCCATTTCCCCACTCGTTACGTTTCCTGCTGCGCTTTTTTTTTGTTATTTTACTACACTCTTTATATAAAATTTCTCTTCAAAATTGCTTAAATTTTGCTGAGTCACGACTTCTATATTTTTCGTTACATTTCTGTTCTACCTTCTCGCTGCTTTCCTCTCGTTAGATTCACTTAGGGCTACCGCTCTCTCACTTAATGCGATCCTCTTTGTACTATTAAAATCGGTATTCCTTTCGCATACTTCTTATGCAGCTCTTTAAGTCCTTATTTTTCGATCAACATTTCAACGAGTAGTTAAAAGTTCACTCGCGCAATTTTTGCATTTATTTTTGCTTATTTAACCACTCGCATGTTTCACAGCTCGTGTCTAAGATTTTATGCCATAATTAGTGGATTTTCTCGGTACTTTGGATTTCCCTCCTCATTGATTTCCCCCCCTTCTTAATTATTCGCCCTTGAATGGGTGAAACTAAGGTCATCACTTCTAACATACGGAACACTAACGAGTAGTTTGAAATGAGAGGCATTCGCCACACTCATGTCAAGTTGATGACAAACAGATGCATTTTGTATGCACCAATGCATGGGGTGTGAAAAGGATTCGATTGGCCGTCAATCAACGCAATTGTCGCCACCAATGGCCATTTGCAATTACGAGTAGTGTGTACCGAGAGCTGGGCTGGCCACTTCAATTGTGTTGGAGTGTGTAATTAGCATTTGTTACAGGCCAAACAATTATCGATCCAATAGAACTTGACGCCGCCTCGACGGGTATCGTTCGTCGCTTGCTCCTCGCCGCTTGCTCCTCGCCGCTTGCTCCTCGCCGCTTGCTCCTCGCCGCTTGCTCCTCGCCGCTCGTCGCTCGTCCCTTGCCACTAGTAACTCGTCGCTCGTCGCTTGTCGCTCGTTACTGGTCTTTGTCCAGCTGAGCAAACTGTATGTTAGCCATGACTGAACGTTGGCTAAAATCCAACTAATTAGTAAGTCATAAGCGGGCGTAAGTATGCATCTACGTAAATGGCCATAAAAGGCATCGAGAGCAGCGACAGTAGCGACAACTTGACCTCAATGCCTTGACATCCTTGCCGCAGGGTATTCCAGCCACAAGCTCAATAGCGCAAAGCTGAGCAATTTTACTCAGCTTCGAGCTCAATTCCAATGGATGCAATGGGGTTGGGGTCAGTGGCGGGGCAGCGGAGTGGCAGCAACGGAGGAGTGCGAGCTGCCAGAACCGGAAGCTGAGTAAAGGAAGCCCGAGCGCAGCCTCGTGGGAGCTGTGAGTCGTTATGCCACACAACAAAATAGTTTGCCAAAAACATTTCGTGCATTACGGACAACAGAGGAAAAAGTTGAGAATTTGTTTTGGCACCTCAAATTCCTGATACCCTGTAATCCCTGGCAACAACTTAAATGCCGGAAGGACGACAAATTTCAATGGGTTTTTAGTTTTCAATACAAAACTTTTACAGGTGCTGCTTTGGAGGCTTGAAGAGAATAAATGAGCTTTCAGCAAAGCTTTTAAGGAGCTTTTTCTGACTTTCAAGGATTAATCCTTCAAATTAAAAGAAATATAACAAAACGGAAGTCCTTTGGGAATCGACATTTGCTTAACATAAGGATGCAATCTCATCCTTTGAGTAACCTTAAAGCTCTCCAGCCTGCCTTGAAAGCTCCCCTTGATTAAAGCTCTCGCATTGAAGCTTTCGTTTAGCTGCAGCTAGAAATCCGCTTAGATATCCTTTTAATTCGCAGAGTCCTTCGGCTTAAAAGTTTATTAAAACAAATGAAAAGTTTCACTCGGAGAAACTTTGGTCGATTGTTAGACTTGGGTAAAGTTAGTTAAAAGTTAAAAATATATGTAGATTTTCAGTTAGCCCAAAGACAAAGTGTTTTCCGGCAGTTGCATGGCCGATGGAAAACTCATCTCGGAAAATTGTCATCTACGTGTATTTCGAATCTCAAATGAAAACTTTTATGTCTATTTTTTTTTCCTCTCTTTTTTTTTGGTTTTTCTTTTTTGGATTTTTTAGTTTTTTTTTTTTTTCTTTACTGCCTTCAAAATATGGTCACATCTGTGTGGTTATGGTTGCTGTTGTGTCGTTGCTGCTGCTGCTGCTGTTGTTGTTGTTGTTGTTGTTGTTGTTGCAGTAAAATTGTTGTCAGTTTGCAATTTTAATGTTGTAACTGTTGTTGTTATTACAGTTGTTGTTGTTTCTGTTGGAAGCAATGCTTCACAAGTGCCAACATTTAAGTGCGCCTGCTTCATGCCTCATGCCACGCCTTCTGCCTTCTGCCTTCTGCCTCATGCCGCAACATCTACCGTCAGGTGCTTTGGGCGGCGGCGACATGGCAACCAAACAACCCCCTCCAATTCCACACCCTCACACCTCTGTACCCCCTACATTCCCTCCCCCACCACCCCCTTTACCCATCCACCCATCGACCCATCAGCGCTGCCCATAAAAACCCCAAGTCTCCCCCCACCCAGCCCCCTTTCACAGTCGACTTTGCATGTGCAAAGTCAAGGCTGTCCTCTATTGTTGTCCTGGCACAGGCACAGGCACAGGCACCAGCCCCAGTCCCGAGTCGCCCTTCTTCCTCTTCATCTGCCCCCTCTCCATCCCCCAGCCCACCCTTTCTGCCTTCTAATGCCTTCTTTCATATTTCTCGCCCAATTGTTTTGGGTATTATTTATTATTTGACTCTCAGATGGGCCCCGAGTCTAAGGACTTATGTAAATGTGTATAAAAAACCAAGTCCTTTATCTCTGCTCTTGAGCCGAGATGACAATCGAGCGATAACGATAATTCAGTTAGCCAAGAATAATAAATAAACTCTCAGAGTGTTTCTTTTTGGCAACGGGCATTTCGAGGCGTGGCAGAAAGGGCTAGGTAGGTGGGTAGGTGGTGGGTGGTAAGTGGTAGTTGCTGGGTGGTGTGTGGTGTGTAGATTACGATTACGTAGCAACATTAATAAAAATTATCGATAAGTCGATTAATGCGCATCACATGCCCAACCGCATGTCGATTACCAATTAGTCCATACGCTTCGATAACTTTATTGAATGCCCATCGATGGCGACTCATGAGGCATGAACATCAATCGACGACTCGTGTCTTTGGGGTTCAAGGTCATTTGATTTCCATGCCGCAACTTTTAATACGCAATTGCATCCATTAAAAAAACCCAACTTTCATCTTTCACCCTGCATACACTCCTCACTCCTCCCTCCTCCTTTCTCCTTCCTCCTTCCACTCTGCCACCATCCATCGCCGATACATCCCATTAAACGTGAATAATAAACAATGTGGGGCCAAGAAGATGTCTGAATAATTAAGGAGATGAGCGAGGATAGAAAAATGGATGAAGGACAAGGAACGAGCGACTTAGCAACTGCATAAGCCCAGGAAGACGGAGCTGAGGCCGTAGTCAGCAGTCAGCAGTCAGCACTCAGCGTATTACGTAAGCACATAAGCACGTAAACACGTAAGTACGTAAGCTGAGTGCCGCTAGTGGGCAGGGGTAAGAGGAGGTCGAAGAGGAGGAGGATGAGGAGGAGGAGAAGGAGGGCTGGGGGCGGGGGCGGGCTGGGGTCATGGTAGTACGTAATCACATAATCGAAGTTGATCTGTAATCGTGATTGGCATTGATTGCGGCATTCGATGGGATCAAAATTGTGATGAGAATTGAGGAAGAAGGATAAGCAGAGACAGAGAGAAAAAGAAAGGGAGAGAGTCTTCAAGTGTGTGTGTGTGAGTGTGTGTGTGTGTGTGTGAATTGGTCACGCTAATCGAGTGGCAAGCCGGAGTGGCGTGTAGGTAATTACCTGTGTAGCAGCAGAGGCAACTGAAAAGGCACAGTACGAAGAGCAGCCAGGACATGCCACATGCCGGCAGCGAGGCGTGCAGCGACGTCAAGCTCATCTGCATTGTTGTGGCACGTTGTTGGTGCTGTTGCCAACGCTGTTGCCTTCTCGTGCTGCGCCCACTGATTGTTGTAATTGCTGGCGATGTTGTTGTTGTTGTTGCTGTTGTTGTTGTTTTTGGTGTGGTGACAGCTGCAGTTCGTCTTGTTGTTGTTGCTGTTGCTGTTGTTGCAGTCACTGCTTCAGCTGCTGCTGCTGCTGCTGCTGTTATTTTGATTTTTGCCCCTGTCTCGGGACGCGCGGCCACTCGTTTGGCTGCCACTGCTGGCGGCAGGCGCCACGTAGCTGCAGTTGGTCGACTCGCTAAGCGCTTTGTCATTGTCAGGCGTTGATTTTGAACTTGGCGGCTGCTTCTGCCTCGTCTCCTCCTCCTTCTCCTTCTCCTCCTCCTTCGCCTTCGCCTTTGCCTTTGCTTTCTCTTGTAGCTGTCTTCTCTATGGACAGCAGCTTCTCCCCTTTACTTCCGTATCCACGTCTCAATCGCTCGCTCCTTCTCTCTCTCTCTCTCTCTCCCTCTCTCTCACACGCTTCCCTCCTACGCAGACTGCCCTTTCAGCTGTTTTTTTTTGACTTTGTTGTCGTTGTCCGCGTTGTCGTTTCCTTTGTTTTTGCCACACTGTGCGGGTAGTTGCTGAAAGTTAAACATAGTTAAGTTGATTGGCATAAGGGCACGCGGCGATTTGTCCGTCACTAAAGCCGTCACCGTAACCGTAGCCGTAACCGTAGCTGTAACCGTAGCCGTAGCCGTTGCCATAACCGTTGGCCTACACTCAGCGAAAATGCGACTGCAGTTGCCAGCTTAAAGCACGCACTCACAAAGGAAAAATTATTTTCAATGTTTGCACAGAATTTCCATTTTTATTTTTTTTTTTTTTTCCTTGGCACTTTAGGCCCCTTTGTTAAAGCCAAGCTAATTTGAGGTCAAGGTACAATTTTTCATGAGTTCTATACATATATATAGGTATGTGTGTGTGTGTGTGTGTGTGTGTGTGTGTGTGTGTGTGTGTGAGTGTATTTTTTCTTTAAGTGCACTAAGCTGTTCACAGTGATTGCCCTAAGAGTCCTTAGTTTTACGTACTGCAAGAAAGGAGCTTACGCTGCGTATACGTAATATCTAAGACTCAAACTGCCAGGCACGTCGAGTCTTTTAAAGCCTCTTATCTTCAAATCTCTGCAAATGTATTTATGTCCTTTTATGCAAACATGAAAATTGCACAAAAAAAAGGTTAAAAACAAACATCCTTCAATGCTGATCGATTTGGTAAATCCGCGAGTAGCGAGTAACGAGTTGTGTACTCGTTACTTTTATACTCGTTGATTTACAAAATTTGATGCAGTGTCTTGTGTGTTGATATTTACATGTTGATTGCCAATTATGTTCACTTTATCTCGCTCGCCCGCTCTCTCTCCCTCTGTTTCTCTCACACACAGTTATCTACTGCCGCTAGATGTGCGTGTGTAAGTGTGCGTGTGTGTGGGTGTTTTTTATTCACGCTGAAGCGCGTGCCAAAAAGCGGATCAGCTGTTCCGCTTATTTTACTGCTATTGCGGTTGGCATCGACATCGCCACCAGCAGCAGCAGAGACAGCAGTGGCAGCAGTGGCAGGAGCAGTGGCAGTGGCAGTGGCAGTGGCAGTGGCAGCACCAGCAGAAATGACAGCGACTGCGGCAGCAGCAGCAACGTCAGCGTCGTCCTCGCATGTTTACAACATTTTTGCAACGGTTCATAGGACAGAAGGACGAGCTGAACGTTTTGGCATTTCGGCATTTTGGGTGCCCCATGCATTCCCCATGTACAAACCGATGCCAAGAAAATTTGTTGTGCGCTGCTGCGCCCATCGCGGCGGCTGTTCGCTGTCTTCTTTTAGCTTCTTGCGGTTGTTTTCTGGGCATGCGACACACACACACAGACACACAGAGACGCATACAGACACGCACAGGCAAGCACAGAGTGATATGTATATATACAATACAGTTGTACTACTACATGTGTATATGTGTTTATGTGTGTTTGTGTGTGTGTGTGGAAATACATAGAAAGCGCTTTTTGTGTCTTTAATTTCAATCTTATAAATTATTCGCATAGCTCGACTGCGACGTTGAGTTTCACAGCGCTCTTTATGGATTTTCTTAGGCTCTCTCACACTCGAACACACAAAGCCTTACACACTCGCATATCCATATATATATATATATATATATATATATATATATATATATATATATATATATATACATATACATAGAGACACACACACAGCGTTCGTAGAGACGTTTGGTTTTTTACGCGCATTGATTTTCTCCTATTTCCTTTTTTTGGTTTTTTTCTTTTTTTTTTTTTTTTTGCTGGCCTGTTTTAGGACATTTCAAGGCTCTTCTACTTACATCTCACGTAAATGTTTAACTTTGACACCGAATTTTGCACGCGAGCACTAAAAATACTTCAAACAACAAAAGCAACAAACAAACAAAACAAATGGAAAGCTAAGCACACGCACCACATACACACTCAGTGACATTAAAACAAAACAAAACACAGCACACACACACACAACACTAACATAACACACACACTCGCACACAAAATTCGCCTGCACGTTTCACACACACACACACACACCCCACAGCGCACGTTGCCGACAAAATGGCGAGCGGAATGGGATGTGGAGTGGAGTGGAGCGAGAGTCGAGAGTTGAAAATGTTAGCGCGGCCAACGCAACGGCAATCTCAACTAACGGTAAAGGCAACCAACGGCAAAAGCAAAGGCAACGGTAACGGTAACGGCAACGGCAACGGCAACGTTAAAGCAGCAAAACCAACAGCAACATCAACATCAACGGCAACGGTAACAATAACAGAGCAAAAAAATAATAAACAACACCAAATGGACGCGTTGCGGTGCTGCGTGTCTCTTTTAACGACTTTTGTTGCTTTTGTTTTGCTGCGAAATGTTAACTTAGCGCCCACAACGAACCGAGCTGAGTCCCAGCTGAGAGCCGAGTCGAGCGTCGCCAGCGACTGCAGCGTCGAACTTGCAAATGTCAACTAAAATGGCAACTGAGGCTGCGGCGCCATCCTGAATGTTCGCTGCAACATGTCTGATGCGGCATGACACGGCACAACATGTTGCAACGCAACGTGAGTGACGTGTTTCTGTGTTGGGATTGTTGGTAAGTTAGTAAGTTAGTAAGTTGGTTAGTAGTTAGTAGTTAGTAGTTAGTAGTTAGTAGTTAGTAGTTAGTAGTTAGTAGTTAGTAGTTAGTAGTTAGTAGTTAGTAGTTAGTAGTTAGTAGTTAGTAGTTAGTAGTTAGTAGTTAGTAGTTAGTAGTTAGTAGTTAGTAGTTAGTAGTTAGTAGTTAGTAGTTAGTAGTTAGTAGTTAGTAGTTAGTAGTTAGTAGTTAGTAGTTAGTAGTTAGTAGTTAGTAGTTAGTAGTTAGTAGTTAGTAGTTAGTAGTTAGTAGTTAGTAGTTAGTAGTTAGTAGTTAGTAGTTAGTAGTTAGTAGTTAGTAGTTAGTAGTTAGTAGTTAGTAGTTAGTAGTTAGTAGTATTTGAGTTCCGTGACACGCACACACATCGAACTCAAACATGTTCGCGCTTACCGTT
Organism: Zaprionus lineosus; assembly: GCA_035044505.1. Classification (NCBI taxonomy): domain Eukaryota; kingdom Metazoa; phylum Arthropoda; class Insecta; order Diptera; family Drosophilidae; genus Zaprionus; species Zaprionus lineosus. The sequence goes on from JAWNNX010000676.1 coordinate 1,838,367, forward strand.
GTGTGCAACATGTTGCAAGAGCTTTACGGTGCGCAACTTTGCAGACACGCCATTTTGTTAAGATGGCGCAAAGCTTTGCGGCGCCATTGTTCTTGAAGGAAGAGAACTTTTAAAAAGCACAGCTACTTAGCTTTTCATGTTCAACGTAAATTGAATTTATCAAAAGCTTTTTTAAATGTAATTGGCTCCTTTCTGAAAAGCTTTAAATAGTCAAAAAAGTATTTAAATTTTTGCGTAAAATGCGATATTTTATTTGTACAAAGGAAACTGCTGTTTGAAGCTTAAATAAAAACTTATGGAAGAAGAGGAGGCCGTTATATAAATTTATAACATTTATTATAAATATATTTTTTATATATTTCAATAACACATCATTTATTATAATATATATTCCAATAATACATAATTACAATAAGAAATAAGTAAACTGCTTTACATGCAGTATTTAAGTTAATTTAAGTTGGCCAACTTTATTAAATCAACAAACTATTAACTATTTATTAACTAATTAATTATTTAAATAATTAAAATATTTCTTGAATTATTTTAATAAATTATTGCGATCTAATAAATAGACACATATAATATTTAATTAATTATTATTAAAAGTAAATATAGGAATCATTTCACCTGCAATATTTAAACGCCTTTTATTTTGCCATTTTATTAGACTAAATTTACTCAATTTATTAAATTAAATTTTATATAAAAAAAAAATTAGTTAATTTATGTCTTGGATTATTTATATATATTATTTAAATATTTGTAACTGAAATATAAAAATATATAACAATAAAACAAACCTACGGAAACTATTTTTTTTGTGTGCATTTATTTACTAAATTTACTTTAATTATTAAATATAATTAAACAACCAACATAGCTAAATGTTAAATATATATCATAAGATAATCGATAATTATAATAATAAATAATATAATATAATATTTTTCAACTTAAACAATTAACAGTCTTGTGACATTTGTAACACATTAAAAATAAATAAATAAACTATTTTACCTGCAATATGCAGGTTACTTTGCAATTTCATTTGTCTAAATTTACTAAAATTATTAAATTAAATTAAACACAAAACATAGCTAAATTTGAAATTATTTTTGTCAAAATTATTCAAGAAAAAAAAAAAATAAAAAGTTACAAGCAAAATATTGCAATAGAAACAAATAAATAAATGAAATATTTTACCTGCAGTGCTCAATGAAATTTCTGCCCCTGAAATTATGCTACACTTTTTTCATCGGGCTGCCAACTGCTATTTCTGTTCGCCTGGTACCTCGAATCTGAAAGCGGCCAATTTTTAGCTACTTTTCCAGCGACTCAAGGGAAGAAGAAGCACAGATTTTTGAACGCACCCCAAGTGACTGCCGTTTTGAATGTTTTGGCCGTTTTGGGCGTGTTTTGGTTATTTTAATGAAATTCAAAATAATTAAAAATATTCTGCTTGTTGCTGCTTTATTTAAAAATTGTATTATATTTATTTATTAATTATAAATATTTATTTATATATATTATTTATTTTAATATGTTTAAATTGAGCAAGAGAAGATCTCGGGAAGTCGCTGATTTTCCGCTGTGTCTTATTTATTTTATTTTGTAACATTCCAATATTTTCTGCCACTTTTTAATTTAAATATTTTAATTATTTAAATTAAAAATTTTAATTGCCAGTCAAGAGATCTGCTTGGGCAGGATATGATATTTTTTGTTCGATTTTTTGTTATGGAACTGAAAGAAATTGATATAAGTAAGAAATATTTTCCAACGATGCTGATCCTTCGATTCGTTAAGTTTTGGGATTGGAATTGTCTCATCAGGATTCAAATCATTGAATCAACTTTTCGTCCTTGTCTTGGGTAACAGAACTTTAAGTGCTCTAAGGACTCAGCAGTTGAGGCTTTGTTAAGCTTTGCTTAAATTCTAGAAAAACATTCGGTTTACTTACGTAGATTTTTGGAGTCCTGCAGGAAACTTTGAAGGACATCAATTAAAACTCTTTTCTATTTAGTTTGGAAATTATCTTTTATTATTTCAATATATTTCATATTATTCAGTAGTTTACACTTTCTGCTCATCTTTTACACAAAAATTTGTATGCCTGTGTTTGTGTCTGCGTGTGAGTGTGTGTATGTTTGTGTATGTGTTTGTGATTAAGTGTGTGTGTGTGAGTGTGTTTGTTTTTGTGTGTGTGTGTGTGTGTGTGTGTGTATGTGTGTGTGTGTGTGTGTATATGTGTTTTTTCGGTGTGAGAGTAGGTAGGTGTTTGGGCATGAGTTTGAGTGGGTGTCCTTTAAGAAATTGGAGGGTCACATGACCGCTCACCCACTCACACATGCGCATATTTTGTTTCTGTATTGGACATAACTTAAATTTTAAATACAATTTTCATTTGAATATATTTTCCGTTTAAATGCATTTCAGAAAAGTTTTGGTATTTCCTCGTTATTTTTATTATTTTTAAATATATTTTGTGTCTTTATTGTTTCTGTGTTGTTTGTTTGTTTGTTTGTTGGTTTGTTTGTTTGTTTGTTGGTTTGTTTTTTGTTTGTTTGTTGGTTTGTTTGTTGGTTTGTAGGCTTGTTGGTTTGTTTGTTTGTTTGTTTGTTTGTTTGCTGGTTTGTTTGTTTGTTATGTTTTATCTTTTTGTTGAATCTTTGAGTTTGCTTTCCTTTTGACTTTCTCTCGACTCGACTCGACTTTCACTCTCGTCTTTGAATTCTGCTAGGGATCTCTTGGTTTATTGGAAAGATGTTGCAAGTAAATACATTTAATATAATCTTTTAATTTTATTTTTTTTATATTTTTTTTTTTTCTATTTTCTTTTTCTGTTTTTCAGTTAATTTTTGCTTCAGTTTCGGTTTCTGATTCTGTTTTGGTTGCGGGAAACGCGTTGCTCTGGGAAATGTTATTCAATGTGCCTTTTGTTGGGGTCTTCATGTATTCATGTAGAGTTTGTAGACTTAAAAGTTATTGTTTTTTTATTTTTTTTTATTATTTTTGCTTGGTTTTTGTTTCGTTAATGCATTTAACATGATTCATTGTACACATAGAAATTTGTTTGTTTTATGTTTCTTTTAATTGTTGTCGTCGTATAGGATAAATCGTACACTTGTACAAATATATATATGTATATATATATATATATATGTATATATATATATGTATATGTATACATGTATATGTATACATGTATATATATATATTAGGTTTCCATTTAAAATGCTTTTCATTGGGTTCTTAATTGATGGCTATGGGTTCTTTGTGGGTGTCGATCGCATTGTAAATAGTTTCCAACTGCGTTTCAGATTCACGGGTAATGGATGGTGGGGAGGGGGGCGGGGGGTGATGAGAGGACCAAATGTAACAGATATATATTTATATATATATATATCTATATATATATATACTTATATACATACATATAATTATATACATATATATAAATATATATATACATGCATCATATATCCTTTTTATTTCGGTATTCATTTCAGTAGTTTTCATAGTTTCAGTATTATCCATTTAGTATTTTACACCTAATTCTTTGCTGATGCTAAGTATATTTATTTGCCACTTATACAACACGATGTGCACGGAGACTTGCAGTATTTTTGTGTTTTGATATTCTCTTTTATCTTTTATCTTTAATCTTTTATCATTTATCTTTTATCTTTTACCTTTTATTTTTAATCCGTTATCTTTTATTAAACGATTGATCTGCTATTATTTATTTGTTTTTTTTTTTTTTTTTTTTTTTGATAGGTAGGCTTCACATACACATATATACAAACATGTATATATATATTCAAATGTTCATTAGTTGTATTTGTTTTTTTTTTGATTCCAACCAGTCGCCACTTTGTGTGTTCTTCTTTGATGTCCTTACGGCTTGCTGTCTCTTCCTTAACTCTTTTCCCTTCATAGAATTTGCTTAAAATTATTAACTATTTGCCTTTAAGTATACTTAATCTCATTTACTCATACATATATATATATATAAATTTATATATATATATATACTCATATATATATATATATGTATATGTATATATATGGATTTGATTCATTGACATAAAATTTGAAAATATAGCAGTTTACATTTATTTATTATTATATATAGAATTTATTTCCCTTTATTTACTCTTTCCAAAAAAAAAAAACATATATAATTATTTAAATAATTTTCTTTAAGATACTTTTTTTATTCCCCTTCGAAGTTGTGCTAAGTTCGTAATCGGAGAAAGCTTCCTGAAGGTCTCCAACATATCTATGTACATATATATATGCATACACATATATGGACATATATGTACATACATATATATATATGTATACATATTAAGCGATTTCCATATGTATCGGGAAATTGGGAAAGTTATGGGGCTTGCGTGGGGCCTTGAAAGAAAGAGCATCTAAGCTTCGGCCTGCCGAAGAATGCTTCACCTAATATAGACGAGTACTTGTACTCAACATTTATTTTAATAATTTATAGCTTTCAATTTTCTAGAATTTTTTTAAATATTTTTTTTATATTTTTTTTTTATATATTTTCTTTCTTTTTTTTTTGTTTTTTTAAATTGCATTTTAGTTTCTGTTGATCGTTTTTCCTATTGTATAGTAAAATGTAGTCTTTGTTTTTGTTTTTGAATAAAGGCTTTTGGTTTTCTCTTTGTATTTTCAATTTTTGTTTGTTTGTTTGTTTGTTTGTTTGTTTGTTTGTTGTTCTTTAAGTTCAGGAGGGCCTCTAGTGTATAGTATATATTTAATAGTGTATATAGTAGTACTTAGTATATAGTCTATGCACTTAGAAGTATATCTCTAAGAGCTTTTTACTGTCGAGCTGTGCAGAGTTTTTGTGATAGAATAAGAGGTGGTAAGAGGGGGGGTTAAAATAGAGGAGAGTCGTGAATTTAGAAAGGGAGGGGGGGGGGAGGGTGGGTGGGGTCTTAAGAAGAGAAAATGAAACGCAAAGTTCGGCAATGTTCCGAGAGTTTCAGGCAACATTTACAATCTCATTCTGGATGCCTCTCGATAACAATGAATGATCTTAGTCTCGGGAAGCGCTCTGAATGATGCACTACTGTGGTCCGTTATCGGTGGTTACTGAGACGCCTTGAGGTTATTGGTAATGATTACAGCCGCCCGATGATACCGCCGTCTCATTTCTTCTACATATAACTGTCTATCGGCCTGCCCAACTGCCTCGTCCTCGTCGTCTGATAGTCCAGAATCCTCGGGAGTCCCCTTTTTGTTTTTTGTGTGTGGGGGGGAGGAGGGGGTTTGCTTAGCCCCAAGATGGAGGGTTTTTTGTTTTGGTATGGAAACCGTTTTGGGAGTTCTTTTGCTGCCGCCCAAAATTGTAAGATACGTAGAAAAGTATAAAGTAGTTTGCCTATGCCATCAGATCAGCACTCAAAGTACCCCATACGATATATGCTATATCGTAATCGATATACACTTTCAATATCGTATTATTCTGGCATCAACTGTAGGCTGTGCTTTTAGATAGTCGACAGGTAGTTTTGGTTCAGAGATATAAATATTTTATAATCCTTTTTACTCATTGGTTTTTCGTTAAGTTTAACTATTATTCGCATAGGTATTTTTATCGTTCAGTTTTTCTTGTATGTGTATGTGTATGTGTGTGTGTGTATGTGTGTGTCCTTAGACTGTGTGCGTGTCTGCAAAATATGCCATAGATTTATCAACGTGTAGTCAGAGAGTTTAGTTAGTTGGTCCAAATAGATAATGTTTAGAGGAGTGTGTGTCTGTTGTGTGTCTGTTGTGTGTGTGTGTGTAGGTGTTTTTTCTTGTTACATATCGTACACAATGTGTGCTTAACTCGTACGGCCCTTCCCCCTTTAGTACTACGAAACATTCATTCATTCATGTCTCCAGCGAGAGCTTTAACATTTCTTGTAATTGATAAACATCGAAGAATTTGCACTGTTTTTGGGTTTCCTTTGCTAACATTTTAACGATTTTACATTTGACATTTTCACATTTTACAGTTAACAGTTAACAGTTTACAGTTAGCAGCTGACAGTGAACAGTTAACAGTTTAAAGAGTTAACAGTTATCAGTTATCAGTTTACAGTATACAGTTAACAGTGAAAAGTTAACAGTTAACAGTGAACAGTTAACAGTAAACAGTTAACAGTGAACAGTAAACAGTGAACAGTTAACAGTGAACAGTAAACAGTAAACAGTTAACAGTTTACAGTCAACAGTTACCAGTTAACAGTTAACAGTTAATAGTTAACAGTTAACAGTTAACAGGTAACAGTTTACAGTTAACAGGTAACTGTTTACAGCTTAAAGTCTACAGTTAACTGTTTACAGCTAACAGTTTACTGTGTACAGCTTACAGTTTACTGTGTACAGCTTACAGTTAACAGTTAACAGATAACAGTTAACAGTTAGCTGGTAATATTTAACAGTTAACAGTAAGCAGCTTACAGTTAACAGTTTACAGTTTACACTTTACACTTTACAGTTAACAATTTACAGTTAACAGTGTACAGTTCACAGTTAACAGTTTACAGTGTACAGTTTACAGTTAACAGTTAACAGTTTACAATGTACAGTTCACAGTTAACAGTTTACAGTGTACAGTTTAAGGTTTACAGTTTACAGTTTACAGTTTATAGTTTACAGTTTACAGTTAACATTATACATATGACATATTACATATTACATATTACATTTTACATTTTACATTTTACATTTTACGTTTTACATTTTACGTTTTACGATCTGCAATTCGCATCTTTATCTTATTTAGGCTTTCGTTTTGGGGTTACGGAGGAAGCTTGATTTGGTTTTTTAATTGACTGCCAAAAATGTAGACTAGCATTTAAATTGTACATCAAAAAACATTCATTTCATTTCTTAGTTAGACTAATTAAATTATGCTTAAAATTGTTTAGGTTTCATTCATCAATGAAATATTTTTTTTTTCCATTTTTTTTTTATATTTTTTTTGACATTTTTTTCTCTTCATTTTGTCTTTAAACTTTATACACTTGTAAAACACCTAGAGCTTTGTTGTATTTAGTTTCTCTTTAAAGATACAGTATAGTTCATAGTTTACAGTTAATAGTTAATAGTTTATATTTTATAGTTATTAGCTTTGGGTTTTTCGTTTTTCATTTTACATTTTAAATTATTAATTTTCATTTTTCAATTTTGTTTTTTTTTTTTAATTTTTATTTTTTGTTGGTTGGAAAGGTTGTAAATTCAAGTATTTAGTCTTTATGTTTATCATCAAAACAAGGGAAGTTGTGGCATTTGCAACGAACATCGACTGAGCCTCGTCAAGCTGACGGACAGTAGCTGAGAGCTTTGACACACTCAAGCTGTCATTGGCTTGTCCAATGGACTGCATTAATACACGCGCAAAATAAATGCGTCTTGGTATTGGTGTACGTGTAGGCATGTCGCCCGTGGGGGCAACAACTGAAATCATTCAAAGTGTTTAGCTAATAAAAGTGATTATTATATAATTAATTAATACACATCGTTACTTACATATCTCGAACTACATACATACATACACAAAAATACATTTGAAGGACACAAAAGGACTCGACATGTATACCTTTATTATGTATAATTATTTCGGTTAGATTCTTGTCGCACCTCCCTGCGCTGCGTTACTAACTACAAAAAAATAGACATCGACATCGACATTGATATCGATATCGGTATCGGTATCGGTATCGACATCGACTATGAAATGTGTATATGTATATGTATATATTATATATACATTTATCCATAGCTTGTCATTGATGTTGTCATAGAGTTTCGAATGATCAGGGAAATAAATGTTACAATTAAATTTGAGAAATTTCCTAACATTACACTTAATTCTTACAACAACAACGATGATAACGATAACAACAATAACAACGACGACGACGACGACGATGACACATACATTGAAAAAAAATTAGCATTTTTTGTAATTAACTCAAATCCTTAGGAAGAAAATAAGTTAATTCAATTTTCTTCAATTACAATGGAACAGACACACAAATACTTTTATAAAGTTTACATATTTGTTTGATAAAATTATTGCATTTAGCTAGACACTTACATTTTACATACATAATAATAGTCATGCAATTTTCCACAGCTTTCCCAGCATTTTCCACTTACACGAGCTACCTTAGGTTTTAATTTGATTTCAATTCAAATTAATTAAAAATTTTCAATTTTCATACACTTAACATTAAGGATTTCTTATGCCTTGAAGGGTTTCAGATATTAATCTGCTCTGTGTGTGTGTGTGTGTGTGTGAATGTGTGTATGTATGCATGTGTATGTATGTGTATGTATGTTTGTGTGTGTGTTTGTGTGTGTAATGGCCAAGTACCAGCTTGGAAACTGCGCTTAACTATTAATTGAAATTTCCTTTCATTTTCCTCCAAATTGCACTTTCCCCTCTCCCCTCTTCACCGCTCTGTGGCATTACATGACATCTAAAAACTTTTATATATACATATATATATGTATATATATCTATAAATATGTGTTACTGTGTGTATGCCTGTGTGTGTGCGTGTGTTTGTGTATAGTACATGTATACAATTACAATTACATACAGAAATTTACATCGATAATTATTGATTTGAGTTCGTATTTCTTGAAATATTCATTTTCTCTTCTTCTTCTTCTTCTTACTTAAAACTACATTTTCATTTTCATTTTCATTTTTCATTTTCATTTTTAATTTTCATTTGCATTTTCATTTGAATTTTCAATTATCCTTCAGCCAAGATATGTGATCATCTTTTTAAACTTTGTTTAAGATCGTTTATACTTCGTCCTTTTTTTTTTTTAATATTTTTCTATTGGGGACTTACAACTCGCACCTTCATTGCCATCATACCGGAAATGCTCTGAGCAAAGCACCGAATCGATGTGTATGTGTGTGTATTTCCCTCTCATTCGCCAGCTCGCCATCTCTTTTGTGTGTGTGTGGGTTAAATAAATTAAAACCTTGATAACTCGACTACATGAAAAATGCAATTAAAAATTTAAGAGTTTCCCTCATAAGCAAAAAAAAAACAAAATTAAAATTAAAAAAAATAAAAAAATGGAGAAACATTTCTGATGAACAATTTTCAACGCACAAAAAGGTAAAAAGGTTGATGCATTTGATAAGTGGTGTATGGGGGAATAGGTGGTGTATTAGATAAGTGGTGTATTGGGTAAGTGGTGTATGGGATAAGTGCTGTATTGGCTAAGTGTGAGTAATGATTAGTTGAAACTTGAACCTTTGCCTTTGACTGAGTTTTTGGTTCAAATTTAAAGAGTCACATTATCGAATCGCAGGGGGGTGGGGGCGGAACTGCGTGTGAATTGCATTGGAAGCTGATAAATACAATGCATGATGAGCATAAGTAGTAAATATGTATGCCACAGGCAGTGTTGGGGCAGATGTTACGAATGCCATTGGATTTCAATGGCAGTTGTTGGAGTTTAATTGTGTGCCACTGGCAGCAACGGCAACAGCAACGGCAACAGCAACGACAACAGCAACGGCAACGGCAACGGCAACAGCAACGGCAACGGCAACAGCAGCAACGGCAGCTCAAATCGAATTCTGCCGCACGATGACTTTCAATAACGTGCCACTCGGTGGCAGCTGCAGCTGCAGCAGGCATCATCGATGCCTGAGTGTGCTCCATAATATCCCCACGTGGTGTGCCCCAAAAAACCACGTACAAGCAAATGGAATTAGGCGGACATGGCCGAGTCGCTGTCACTGTGCGCGCGTGTGTGTGCGTGTGTGCGTGTGTGTGTGTGTATGTGAATGTGTCTGGCAATAGTAGCTTGCACCCGACAGCAGTTGCATCTGGACGATCGGGTTGCAGGATTGAAGGGTGCTACGTGGGCTGGAGGGGAGGGCGGTATTGCTTCCTCGGTGTGTCGTTGCGTATGCAAAATGCAAAAATTTGTTTTGCGTAATTAAACGCAAGCGCGAACGTGAGCAACGTCATTTCGTTGACACAGATAGACCGGAGAGTTGCTGGCAGTGCTTGCAGCAACCTGGCGACCGTGTGGCATGCAATCCGTAATGAGAATGAGCCGTATAGCCGGCGGACGAAGATGAGGCTGAGGATGAGGATGCGTTTGAGGATGAGAACTGCAATCCGAGTTGCAACATTTATCGGTGGTCGTGTCCTTTGGCTAATCGCTACTCTCATGTTTACTTGCCACATGCAAGCGATTGCTTGTGGCATGCAGCGTGCTGTGCCAACGCTTCAATAACTGCAACAGATGTTTTAATTATGCCTTGCAAATGGTTTCCGAAATTTCAGCTCGACATATTGATTTGAATTTTGAACAGCTTGACAGGACACAGGACACAGGACACACACCTAGACACACCCATACACACGACTGCAATTCGATTGCCACGCCCACAGGTGGCAACAAATTAGTCGCAAAAATAAATAAAAATTGTTAAGAGTTTAAATAAAAATAATAATTGTATATAAAATATATATATGTATGGATATATAAGTGTGTGTATAAAGTAATAGTTAATAATTAATTAATAATAAAATATATCAAATTAATTGTTGGCGTGTGAGTGTATGTGCGTGTGTGTGAGAGTGTTTATAATTGATTTAAAATAGTCTCTAGACATAAATGGAACACAATGATGACAGAAAACATATTTAAATGCTCTAGTCGAGGCTGCTCGACTAGCGGATACCCTGTACCAGGTAAGGTAAGAATTGCACTTAGGGTAAATTCCAAATTCCTTTTGAAGGAACGAAAACTCAACTGAAAAGTTGCTCAAATCCTGTTTCTAATAGTTATCGATATTTTTGCAAGCCTTTGGGCTTTTGACTTTTTGGGAAATGTAAAAAAAAATATCTATACTTACAGTACGTATTAAAAGTATGATTCCCGGATGCTAATTCTATGTGCAGATGTATGAAGATGCCAATCAACCGTTAACAGTCGTTGAGATCTCAGGTATCTGGGACAGGATCGGATAAATGAGCTATCGGACAACTGTACAGATACAGTTACTGTATATATACATCCAGATATATATGTATATGAATAGGTATGATCCCAATTGGCTGCTCACCTCGGCATACCCCACCATGGGTACAGGGTATTAAGAACGGAAACTAAAAAGGAATAATAATAACTTTTAATTTATAATGGATAATGGATAATGGATAATGGATAATGGATAATAGTTAATGAATAAGGGATAATGATTAATGGATTATGGATAATGGATAATGGTTAATGGTTAATGGTTAAAACTAAGGAGCATGTGTTGTGGATCTATCGATGGGTGTCATCGATAGACGATTACAATGCCTTGCGAATCCTGATTGGGTAATGGATGAACCGGAACCCCAGCCCGTTTACACATTCTCCGGTTCGGGCAACTTCCGCTCACAGCAATGACAGACGAGCGCATTGAGCCGCTGACCAATGGCTGACCATACGGTCATCGACATGGAAGACACCTCGCAGCTGGAGCTATCGTGGTGCTGCAGTGCATCCGCCTCGCTGGTGCCATCCACATCATCGCTATCATTAATGATCATCTCCTCGGCCTCCTCGCGTGCGGTTAGAAACGCCGCCTGATTGCATAGCGAGTTGTTTGTGTTGGTGTTCGTCGTATCGGAGCTCCCCTGTTGTCAAATCTTTGGCACCGCCTCCGATGAGGAGGCACTGGCCATGCCCAGCTCGCAGCTGACGCTGGGTGGCAGCAATGAAGGCTGCTCAATACCGGCACCAGTGGCAGCGCTGCCATCTTCTCCACTTCCAATCCTTATCCGGATCCCGGACAGCTCGCCGACAATGCCGCTGCTGCTGTGCAACGTGTTGTTGCTGTTGTTGCTCATGTTGCTGTTGTTGTGCTCGTCGTGGCGCGACGATTTGCGGCTGCTGCTGTCGCCAGAGGAGTAGCGTGTCGTTGGATGCCGACTGCATGGCACATCCAAGCTGTAGGCTCGATTTCTGCCGGGCACGCCTGCCACGCCCACCGTGATGCCCATCTGGCCGCCGGGTGAGGGCAAGCTATTCGATATGGTGCAACAGGTGGCGGTTTGCGGCTTGTTCCCCTCCAAGAGAGCGCCCCTATCACCTACACCAGTTCCATCGCCACCGCCGCCACCTCCACCTCCACCGCCAGTGCCGCCGTTGCCGCTGCCATTGGCAGTTGCATTGTTGTTGCCACGAACGGCACAGGGGCTGCTGCGTGTGCTGCCGAAGCGCTTGTTGCCCTTGTCGAAGCTGAAGCTAAAGTAGTCCGAAAATTGGCGCAGACGCGACTTCCATGAGCTGCTGCTGCTGCCGCTGGGCTGCTGATGCTGATGTTGCTGCTGCTGCCCACCAGCAGCTATCGCAGTGCCGCCGCCGCCGCCGCCGCCACCTCGATTGCTGCTGTTGCTGCTCCGTGCGCTGCCGTTGCTGTTGACTGTGGCATTTGGCTGCGTTCGCGTTGGTGAAACATTCCCGTTGGATGTGGCAGAGGCGGAGGCGGTTGCCACTCCCGTCCCAGCACCAATAACTGTTGGCAGCTTATCCGCTGAGGATTGCTGCTGCTGCTGCAGCTGTTGCTGCTGTTGTTGCTGCTGCTGCTGTTGCTGCTGCTGCTGCTGCTGCAAAACCTGCATAGCCGAAAGGCCGGCGAACTGGCAATGCGGCTGCTGGATGACTGGCTGGACTTGGCCATGGTTAGTGTTCATGTTGCAGTCCTCGCCGGAGCGCCCATTGCCTGCTGCACCACCGGGGGCTCCGCAGGGGCCCGGGTGACCGGCCGCATCGAGGCTGCGATTGTGACGGCCATAGAAGACGTTGCTGTCGGAGATGACCTGAGGCAGGCCGTCGGACAGTCGACGATTGTTGGTGCTATACTGATCCAGGCTGACGGCCCGATTGCTTCCAAAGTGACAGCGATTGGCGTGGTAGCCATGGATGTTGCCGTAGGAGTTGCGCATGCGTTGGCCTCCACCGCTGCTGCACAGTTCGCCGATCATTGAGGGCCGCTTCTCGCGTGAGGATTTGCGTGATGTCGAGTGCGAGGATTTGCTGCGGTTGCTGCAGCCCTCCGTATCCACCTTGAACTTGGACGTCTTTTCAGCCACCTGTTGGTGGAAGCACAAGGATTACTTGGCAGGTAAGGACAGATGTCATAGGGACTACTTACATCCACCTCGGTGGCCGTTTCGGAGTCGCCGCTCTCGCTGCCCTCGGGCAGATCGTGCAATTCGGCGGCCATGCCTCCAGGCTCATCTACAGAGGTGCGTGATGCGGATTTCTGTGATGGGATGCTGCGTCGGGATTTCACGCTAATTCCGGATCCCGAACGTGGCATTTGTGGTGAGCCACTGCCGCTACCGGTGCCGGCAGCAGATGACCCACCGCCAGCCCCTCCTCCACCGGCTGTGCCCGAGCCTTGCGTCTGCCCCTGTGTCTGTGTCGGCGCCTGATTATCCGTTAACAACTTTTCGCTGGCATTTCCCGGAGTACTCACCATGGCTGCATTGGAATCCATGTTGCCGCTGTTGCTGTCCGACGTGGCGGAGGTGTTGCTGTCCGCAACCGATTTACGCGTCTTTGTCTGTGCATCATTGAGGCGTCTAAGAGAAAGAAATTCAATTGAGTCTTGGACTTGACCACGCATCCTCGTCCTTTGGCATAAATACCTGTAGTACTCCAGGGCAACCCGCACGGGTATGATGATCAGCTCGGTTAGTTCTGGCACCAGTTCTCCCAGTGCCTCGAAGAGCGGAAGCAAAACCAGCCCAATAAATCGTACTTGGGATCCCGGCTTGCTCACCTTGTCCGGATCCATGAACGGAGTCACTGGCAGCCCCTCGGATTTCTCGGCCGCGCTCTGTGCAAAGAACTCCTGCAGCAGACGATCCAGCCACGGCTCAGCGACATCCATGGGTCTAGCCTCGTTCGAGATGTCTGCTACCTTGATGAGTATCATGCAGAGCTGCAAAAGGGACCCCATTAATGACAAGGACTCATCCAGGAGTCAATCAACTCTTCACTTCTTACCAGATTGATGTGCGCACGATTGGTGTAGTCGAAGATGGGCGTCACCTCAATAAACTGTGTCAGGATCTCGTTGTGTCGGGCCATGTCTGTGGCCAGGATGCAGCGTATGATGCCCTCGCGAATGGTACTAAAAAGGAGCAGAGAAAAGTTTTTTATATCTCTTTTTGGTATGGTGAGTAAAAAGGATACAAGGATATTTTGACAAAAAAAAGCACAATATTAACTTAAAGATCTGTCATATGGCTAAGATCTGCTTTCAGAAAAACTACTGCTGCGGCGCGATAGAAAAAGTGCATCCACGGGGCGTATACGTAATATTTTTTGTGTTTTACTTTTGCTTTCGACACTCACGTGCGGCTTTGGATGGCAGGGAAAAGGGAAATAAACATATTTTGGGGCACAAAGAAAAAGCTAGAAACGAATAAAGTGGAAAAGAAAACGACGAGGTGAAAGAGAGAAAGAGAAAGGGAGAGAAAGAGAGGAAGGGAAAGAGGAAGTAGGAAAGGAACAGAGCTGCACGCGGCGCGTAAATATTAAATCGCAATTTGTTTTTATTTTTATTTCAAGGAAAATGGAAAATGTGGAAAGTCGCGTCATATACTTGCGGAAAATTGAATTTTTTGTGTCAAGTGGCATTGACGTTGCACAGACACCAGTCAACAGCTGCACTTGCAACACACATAAAGAAGCACACAGACACGCATACAGACACGCATACAGACACGCATACAGACACACACACACACACACACACACGTACACAGACACTACATAAGATGAAAGGCGGTCGCAGCGTTGGTGGAGTCTTCAGGGGGGGAGGGGCGATCAAAGGACTTGAGTTACAACATTGAAAACTCAACACCTGCCACACATTTATAAAACAGCAAATAGAACGAAGCGCTTTATGCACTCAACTCGAACAACTGTCATTGTGGGAGACTTGGAAATTTCTGATTTCCCAATTGATTTTCCACTGCTTTTCTTTTGATTATCCAACGGGCAGAAACTTAATTGCCAAAACCTGAAGAGTACCCCCCTTTGTATTGCTGCAGGCTCTGAAAGGCGGAAGGAGAGGAGAGGCAGGACTGCATACAGAAGACTGAGACTCGCATTGCCTGTGAAGCTTTTGTTTATTCATTGATTTGGATGTTAAATTTACTGTTTAATTAATTATTATTTATTTTCGATCTAAGCCTGGAATGAATATTTAATGGTCAGTCCTGTCGCCGTGAGTCCTGTTAATTATTGTTCATGCTCGAGTAATTCTCAAAAGGGATTCAGCTTATGTTTTCAATAGAACTCCTCCTCATAGCATTGACTTTGTATTCGAAAATATTATCTAC
Source organism: Zaprionus lineosus (assembly GCA_035044505.1). Classification (NCBI taxonomy): domain Eukaryota; kingdom Metazoa; phylum Arthropoda; class Insecta; order Diptera; family Drosophilidae; genus Zaprionus; species Zaprionus lineosus. Next base: position 1,853,786 of record JAWNNX010000676.1, read on the forward strand.
AATCACATCCTGCAGGACAGCAATAACGGTATTTGTATGTCTCAGAATTCGAATCGATTTGGACAGTTGCAGCTTTGGGCGTCAGTTCCTGGCAATGCTTAATGTAATACTCGCATAATCGCAAGGTTACATATGTCCTTATCAATGGGAGTGTTGATATGCAGTCTTAAGCAAGCGTAACCACCCACACACGCACTCACACACACACACACACACGCTTATACATGCGCATATATATTTGCTCCTGCAGTAGGGCGCTCGTACGCACACCTGAAACTAATTAGCACCTGTGCAGGACCTGCTACGAAGCATACATCGAGTAGTGCAGGGAAAGTGTAAGGCACAAGTGTGGACTGGGCTGGGGTGGGGTGGGGTGAGGAGTGGCACAGTTGGGGCTGAGGAGATGGAGTCGAGGGTATAATGAATCGGAATTGAAAGGGAAATGCGAGATAGCAGGACTGAAGTGGACGAGTCTGTCGTAATGCGTCATGTCATTCGAATTGAGATTTAATTAATGCGAACTAACAAGGAAACAATGAACACGGAACACCGGACATGGATATAGAGCTGGGCACAAGGACCAAGGACCAAGGACCATGGACCAAGCAGCAAGCGACAAAGGCGAAGGCGAATGCAAAGGCAAAAGGTAAGCTGAGCGGATTTGCTAAAGATTTGCATTGCAATCAGAAGATACTATTGAGTGCGGCTCCTATCCTCCCAGGCCACTTACTCTGTGTGTGTGTGTGCGTGCGCGCAAAAGTATGCAACACTTTTTGTAACTTTCATTCTCTCAATTGAAGTACTGCAGATAACGAGCTAAAGTAATTGCCGACGAGTGCAGCAGCAGCAACGAGTTATAAGGGGATAGGCGGTAGATAAAGAGGGAAAGAGAGGGGTGTGAGGGGGGGGGGCGACGATCTGTCGTAAGCTGCCACCATAGTTGTTATGAAGGCAATATCAACGTGCCGCATTTGACATCCGCTTATGTTGCCACTGCAGCGGCTTACGTCTGTCAAGCAAATTGTGAAGGCAGCCTCCAAGTTTGATTCAAAATTTTTACCAGTTTTTACTCAACTGTACAATTTTTTTTTGTCTCCACATTTACTGAAACTTTTTACACACCAACACATCCCTGTACACACACACACACACACACACACACACACGTGTCCATCAATGTTTCTGCGTCTAAATGGGCTCTTAAATCCTTAATTGGATTTCAGTCAAAAGCAGAAAATAAAATTTTATATTTTTAAAAATCATTTTAAAAATCATTTAATTTTTTTCATAAATCAGTGGAATATCTGTATTTATGTATTTATTAAGGGTAGTCCCGTCCCGAAAGCACTCGTTAAAGTTGTTTATTGATTGCAAAAATCCGCTTAAAGGATACACTATTTTTATGTCACATTTAATAATTCCTGTGATACCATAAATTGCCAACTGAGAGGATTTCGCAGGATTTGTAGAAAATTCAGCGGTTTTTCTTTTTCTAATTTTCCCATGAATTTTCTCGTCATTTTCTCTTTAATTTCGTCTTAAATTTTCGTGTCTATTTAATTGCTCATTTTGTCAAGGGATTTGGATTGTAACATTTACTGCTTTAATGAATGCCATATTTATAGTCAATTTTATAGTCAATTTTATAGTCAATTTGATGGTTATTTTTATGGTTAAATTTTTGGTCAATTTTAGAGCAAATTTAATAATTAATTTTGTAGTCATTTTTATGGTTCATTTTATAATCAAATTTCTAGTCAGATTTTTAGTCAATTTTATAGTCAGGTTTATGGTTAATTTTATAGTAAGATTTATGGTTAATTTTAATGTTAATTTTATATTCAATTCTATAGTTATTTCAATAGTTAATTTAATAGTCAATTTTGTAGACAGCTTTATAGTCAGTTTAATGGTTAATTTACAGTTAATTTAGAGGCTAATTTTATAGTAAATTTAATGACTAATTTTATAATCAATTTTATAGCCAGATTTATAGTCAATTTAATGGTTAATTTTATGGTCAGTTTTATAGTCTGTTTTATGGCTAATTTTATGTTTTATTTTATAATCAATTTAATAGCTAATTTTATTGTCAATTTTATGAATGTTTTTATAATTAATTTTATAGTCAACTTTATGGTCAATTTTTTGGCTAATCTTATAATCAATTTATGGTTAATTCAATGCTAAATTTTATAGTCAATTTAATGGTTAATTTTATAGTTAATTTTATCGTTAATTTTATTATCAATTTTATAGTAAATTTTATGGTTAATTTTATAGTTAATTTAATGGATAATTTTGTAGTCAATTTTATAGTTAATTTTATCATTGTAGTTGCAATGGTATAAATTTCATTTTCACCTCGTTGATTTTTCTATTCATTTTATCATCATCTTATCATAATCTGAATTAATATTAAATCGGATTTCCCACGTCACATTTTCAATATTATTGTGAATATAATTGTCAATATAACAATGAATATTATTGTCAATATTATTTTAATAATGTCATTCATTAAAAATTAGCCTTATTATTGATTTGTCTCTCATTTGTTCTTGCGTCAATTGCGTTTTTCGTATTCAAATTATTCACGTTTTTAATTTTCATCAATAAAGTCAAATTTTTAATTTACTGTTATTTTCCTGGTCAGTCTGTCTCCTTGTCAATTTATTTGCAAAATTTTAATATTGATGGAAATTCAGGAAATGTTTTCAGGATGGACTATCAGATGATTAAATTCCTGCACCTTTGAAAACTTTGCTGAAAACTCGAATCACCAAAAAAGAAAGTATAATTTTAAGGAAAAAATAAAAAACATTACAGGACCTTCAAGAAATAAAAGTACTTGGAATTTTTAAAAAGGAAAGGAAACTTACAGAAGGAAAATAAGAAAATCCTGAAACGAAAATATTGAAAATAAAACTGGGGAAAGATGCCATCAAACAATCGATAACATTATCGATCTGAAAGTCGACTTCGATTAAATTTACATAACACCTGAATCCTGACTTTACAGGGTATCCTTGAAGTGTCATATCCGGTGGATTAGCTACTTTTAATGTGCTCCAAATGAAAATTGACTTTTAACACACGAAAAGCTGACAGCTAAATGATAAATTGTTGCATGCCCCAAAGTCAGGAGGCAAACGGATGGAATGAAAGCAGCCAGAAAATGAGCAAGGATACAAAGAAAGGGAAAAAGTGGGGGGAAAGCAAAAAGAGCGAGAGGGAGAGAGGAGCAAGCAGACTCAGACTAGTTTAAGTAAAGTTCCAGCTTAATTATAAGGATGATCGGATACTAAAAACCTAATTTGCAGGGCAGCAGCTGATGCAATGACGCCAGCCGCCCTTCAACCCAAACCCCGACCCCCTCCAAAACACCCAAACCCCCCGTCGCCACACTTTTGTTTCTGAAACTATACGAATTTCTTTGCTCCTTTTTTAGAGGGTCCTTGAATAGGAGCTTCCTCGCTCTCATGTATATATACGTCATTTTTTTTTTAATTTTTTTTTTTTTTTTTTTTTTTTATAGGATGCGAGCATTTTTGAGCGTTGGAAAATTGTGTTTTCATTGCTTGGCATTTAGAGGATTTAATTAATTTGCAAATGCCAACAGTTTTCAGCTTAATTATCGAATTTTCATTAAGTGCATGGATAAGGAGAGATTCCTGGCAAGAATTGCATATCGGGTGGGTCGAGAGTCGCGTTAATTGCCTCACACCTGTACAGGTGGTGCCGGTAGTTGTCAGGTATCAAAATACATATATTCTATATTTCAAATGCCAAAGCCAATTGTCGATATTCTTGGGAATTTGTTAGAGTCCAACGATATCAAGGAGGCGGATATATAAACCTGCAATGTCCTGTCGATTCATAATCGATACCTTCGAAGAGTTTTGCCTAACTACAGAGCTGAGGCATATGAAACCACAATTAAATTTGATTGTCCTGCTGAATATTGACTCTTCATGTGAATTCAATGAGCAAATTGCCTTTCACTTCTAGTTGGCTTAAGGATATTGCCTTTCCTTGCTACCTACCTAGCACAAAGGAACTAATCAAAATTCGACAGAGCAGCAATTCATATTGTTAGACACTGTTAATTAGAGGTTCCATTGTCTGAGTTTCTAAGCTCTGCTCCGCTTCGCTCTACTCTGCATTGCTCTGCTCTGCTCCGCTCCTATCTGCCCTGCCCTGCCCCGCTCCGCTCTGCTCTGCCCCGCTCCGCTCTGCTCTGCTCCGCTCTGCTCTGCTCCGCTCCGTTCAGCTCAGCTCCTCTCTGCCCTGCCCTGCCCTGCCCCGCTCTGCTCTGCTCTGCTCAGCTCCGGTGTCTGGTATCTGGTGTAAAGTTTTGCCTTCACTTCTATTGCCTTCCTCAGGATGAATTCGTGGTGAAAATTCAAGGAATGCACAGAATTCGAACGATTATTTCGTTCGTTGGCAAGTGATGTGTGGGGGAAGGGGGAGGGGATGAAGTGCGGCCCGAGGACAAGGATTAGTGTGATGAAGACGTGTAGCTAATTTGGTTTAACATGGCGTATAAGTAATGATTAATTGATTGCACGTGGGCTAAGGATACTCTGTCCTGTTCCAACTTTTTACTCTCACGTTTCCCAGCTCTCATTTCTCTCTCTCTCTCTCTCTCTCTCCTCTCTCTCTCTCTCTCTCTCTTCCTCTCTCTTTTACGCTCAGTTTGAGGTTGTCCTCTTTTGGTTCTTTTTTCATTTTGTTGTTTTATTTAATTGCAAATTACTTTTGCTCCTTGCGGTTGTTGTTGTTGTTGTTTTTGTTGTTGCTGCTTCAGTTGTTGCTGGTTTTGTTGCTCTAGTCGCTTTGGGAGCTGTTGTTGCTTTTATTGCTGTTGCCGCTGTTTAATCACTTGAGCCAAAACCTTAATTAAATTTAAACTTGAAAATTTCCCACCTCCCCCTTGGCACTCCACACCTCCCCACCCCAACGTCCACACCTTCATAAGCTATTCAGTTGCTCAGCTATTAGCTATCAGTCCGCAGCTCATAGCTCGCCGCTCACCGCTCATCGCTCGCTGCTCTCAGGTCTCACTCGCTATCAGCTTTCCGCTCTTGGCATTGCGTAACCTTCAATGTCAGAGCTTATCAGTGGCTCGGGAGCCGCTTATCAGCTTCCCAATTGGATCCGCTGGCACTCGAATCGGCGCTTAGCCGCTCAGTAAAATTGAAAACATCGTAATGTCCGGAATGTGCAGCATGCAACGCCTGATGCTGATGGTGTTGCTGCCGCTGCTTTTGCTCCTGCTCCAAGGAGTCCTGAGCGGCGTCTCGGGTATGCCAGCTGATTGCCGTAAGTGGGAAAGAGATGAGCTGAGCTCTGCCGACTACAGCCAATCGCCGTGCCAGAACTTCCATGAACACGCCTGCGGCAACTGGCGTGTCCCCTACGAGCTGCGCACCCTTGGGGCCTATGATATGCGCACTAAGCTGCGGGCGCTGAACAAGCAGCTGCTTCTGAGCTTCCTGGAGGAGACCAAACACTCAAGCACAACTGTGAGCAAGGAGTTCGAACAGCTGGTGTCCCTCTATAATGGCTGCATTGCTGGCCCCCAGTCGCTGCACGTCTATATGGATACAGTGAAGGAGATTATGGCCGATTGGCCGCTACTGAACAATGCCACAAGCTTCGATTGGACGCGCGGCAATGCGGCAGTGCGTCGTTTTGGTGCCCAAGGATTATGGCGTCTCTCCGTCCGGCCTAATTGGCAGGCCGCTGAGCAGCGTGTCCTTTATCTGCTTACGCCCATATTCGATATGTTGGGCAACGATGATGTGACCGAATTCCTTTACGAACGCTATCTGAAATATCTGCTGCTGGAGCTGGGAATGCGGATGCGACGTGCTGCCAAGCTGGCGGCCGACATGGTCCACTTTGAGCGTCAGCTAAGGGATTTGGTGCCTCTAAAAGCGGACAGGGCAGAGACGTTGGTGCTGCACGAGCCACAGACCCTGGAGAGTTTGGCGGAGCAGTTGCCAAAACTGAAGCTACTCGACTATTTCAAGCTGCTGCTGGGCGAGGGGTACACACCAAAGCTTCTGGTTGTGGCCGACTTGGAGTACTTGCAGCGCTTGCAACAGTTCCTCACAAATGCCGCTGCTCCAATAGATCCCCTCATCATATCCAGTTGGCTTCTGATGCAGCTACCGGCTCATTTTGAGCTTCATCTGCATGAGAACACCTCGATGACTGATCAACGGGAACACTGCCTGCAGCAGCTAAGTCAATTGCTTCCTCAAAAGCTGTCGCTGCTTTACCTGCATCTGGCACATGGCAACGATGCGGATGGAACAGAGTTTCTGGGTCATGCCCATCAACAGCTGTCGGAGCTGTTCGAGTCCTTGAAACGGCAATTCGAGCGCCAACTCAATGCCACGCCCATATTCGAGAATGACGAATCAACCCAGGAGCTGGCAATTCAGAAGCTGCGGGCCATGCGCTTGATCCTGCCCTCCACACAGCTTATCGACAAGAGCAGCCAGCGGCTCGAACAGATGCTTCCCACGAGCTACGATGGGAAGCTGTTGCGCATCTCGGAGGCGCGATCGCTGACTCAGTTCCGTCAAGCGTTGGATTGCCTCCATTTGCCGTGTGAGGTGCCGCATGATGCTCATGCTCTTGGACCGCTGGATGTCAATGTGTATTATAGACTGAAGCTGAATGTTATAGAACTGCCGTTGGGTCTTATGCGTGCCCCATTGCTCGAGGCCCATTGTGATGCCAATCACTCAATCGCCCATCTCTATGGCGGATTGGGGTATATGCTTGGCCATGAGATGCTCCACGGCTTTGACTACGATGGCATTAACTACGATGCCTCTGGCCTTGCCTTGAACGGCGCCTGGCCAGCACGTGCCATCATTCGTTTCGGCGTTCGTGCCGGCTGCTACCTGGAGTCCAGGTATTCTAATGCCAAGCTCACCGTTAATGAGAACATTGCGGACGGCGAGGGATTACGTTTGGCCTTCGAGGCGTATACTCAACAGCAGCAGCCACCAGATAATACCTTGAGGAAGCGCTTCTTCCACGCATACGCCCAAAATTGGTGTGGGCAACCGGCGACCGCCTCCAGCGATGCCATAACTCAACACGCCCCCCACTATGAACGGGTCAACAATGTTTTGGGCAACTTTAATGAATTCTCCGAGGCATTCGAGTGCAAAGCGGACAGCCTGTTGAACCCGCCGAACAAGTGTCGCATTTGGTGAGGTATCCATAGAGGTAGGGAGGCGGGACAGAGACGGGGACAGAGACGAGGACAGAGACGGGGCAAAGACGGGGACTGGGACTGAGACTGGGACTGGGACTAAGACAGAGAAAAAGACAGACATAGAGATAGAGATAGAGACGAGGACAGAGACGGGGACGGGGACGGAGACAGAGACATAGAGAGAGACGGGGACAGAGATGGAAAGAGAGATTGAGAAAGAGATAGAAAGAGAGATGGAGATGGAGAAAGAGACAGCGATGGAAACAGGGACAAAGGCTGAGACAGAGACAGAGACAGAGATGGATACAGAGATACAGATTAATACAGAGACAGAGACAGACACAGACACAAAGTCAGAGACAAAGACAAGGAGAAAACGAGAGATGAAAATGGGAACAGAGACAGAAAACAGGTACACACACTGAGACAGAGACAGAGACAGGGGCAAAGACAGAGACCGAAACAGAAACCGAGACCAAGACAGAGAAAGAGACAGAGACACAGACAGAGAAAGAGACAGAGACAGCGACAGAGACAGAGACAGAGACAGAGACAGAGACAGAGTTTTATTTTCGAGTCATAACATTCGATATCAAAGTGATTGTAAATAAATATTTTGATTGATTGATTGGGATTTCAATTGCCAAAGGTTTTTCAATGCATCTGAAATTGTTATCAGCTTTCTGCTTCTTCTTCTTCCTCTTTTTCTGCATCTTGGAATTCTGTTATCATTCCAACTAATCTCCCATCCTCTCTCATTCTGCGTTTGCCCCTCTCCTGTCTCTGTCTGTGCACCTGTAGCTTCCCTATCTCAATCCCGACCTCTGACCTTTTCAATCCCCGTTCACTTTTTTGCAGTCATCGCCTGCATCTTCATCTCTCTCTCTTCTTCTCTCGTCTCCTCCTCAGTTTCTATCGCTGTGGATTTTCCCATCAACACTTCCCGTTCTTTGTTTTTGTACCTTGTTTCTTGTGCTTTCACCTTTAATACCATCTTCAGCTCAAAGTCTGTCTTAAGTTTGATCCTTGTCTCTGATTTTTACCTTGCATTCCGTGTGTCCCTTTATCTGTCAATCCATCGGAGCTTCAATTCCTTTGGCTTTGTATCCTGTTTCGATTTTCTCTTATTTTCTGATTTTTTGCTTTTTACTTTTGATCTCTTTTGCTACTTCTATTTATTTTTTATTCTATATTCCCTTTCCCTTTCCCTCTCCCCTTCCTTTTCCCACTTCCTTTTCCCACTTCCTTTCCCTCTCCCTCTTCCTTCCCCTTCCCCTTTCCCTCTCCCTTTCCCTCTCCCTTTCCCTCTCCCTTTCCCTCTCCCTTTCCCTCTCCCTTTCCCTCTCCCTTTCCCTCTCCCTTTCCCTCTCCCTTTCCCTCTCCCTTTCCCTCTCCCTTTCCCTCTCCCTTTCCATCTCCCTTTCCCTCTTCCTTTCCCTCTCCCTTTCCCTCTCCCTTTCCCTCTCCCTTTCCCTCTCCCTTTCCCTCTCCCTTTCCCTCTCCCTTTCCCTCTCCCTTTCCCTCTCCCTTTCCCTCTCCCTTTCCCTCTCCCTTTCCCTCTCCCTTTCCCTCTTCCTTTCCCTCTTCCTTTCCCTCTCCCTTTTCCTTTCCCTCTCCCAATCCCCTTTTTTCTTCCTTTCCCTTTCCCTTTCCCTTTTCCACTCCCTTTTTTTTCTTTTGCACCTCATTTGGTGGATTTCAAAAAAAGTCCCTTTCAATCACTTATCAACCCATCGATACTTGTGTCCCCACTCAGCACTGGGAACCACTGCGGGTAAATACCGTTATTAAAAATTTCCCGTTAATTGGGAGCACTGAGAAATGAACTTTGATGTTTGCCCAAAGCTCGCACTTTTGACTTTTCGGCTGCTGATAACTTCATGTATCGACGAGTATTAAGCGGCAATAACACTGACATTGACATGCATTTATTCCACATGTGTATATTATATATATATGTGTGTGTGTGTGTGTGTATGGGAAAGCCATATGAGCATGTTTGTTCACGCTAAAACAAGCACAAACAGGCGAAGAGCATCACATGACATCGTTGGCAAGTTCTTGCCACTTTTCTAGCTGCCGCCTCTGTTTCCTTAGCTTCCTCTGCCCCCGCCCTTTGCCACCGCTTCCATTTTTGCTGACGCTGCTCCTGCTGCTGTTGTTGCCCCTCTCTCCCTTTGGTCTGCGCTTGTTGTTGGTGCATTTACGAGCATATTGTGCATGTGGCATTTCTGGCAAGTTTTGCCATCAGAAACTCCCAAAAGTATGCAGCAGTTTATGCACGCAAACTTGCTACGAAAACGTCGTGATGGCGTCCAACGCGAAACGACAAAATACGGGAGTGGAGAACGGGAAGCAGGCTGCAGGCTGCAGGCTGCAGGATGCAGGATGCAGGAGAATGGAACCAGAATTGGTGACGAGAGAGGAAGAACGTGTAGTTCGTCCTTAGGGGCCGCCGATACTTTCGCTGTTCCATCTCCTCCAGCAACCGACGATGATTGCACCAACGACGCTGACGACGCTGACGACGCTGACGACGCTGACGATGATGACGATGATGATGATGATGATGAGCGAGTTGATGGCGGTTATGATATTTCAAATAATGATGCCGCCTACATCAACGAGCCATTCAAAGTCAAAGTACAACCCCCAGTGGGAGGGAAAAAAGTGTATAAAATGGAAAAAAAAATAAAAAAAAAAAGAGAAAAAAGGAGAAAAAAAGAGAAACTGCGAGAAAAATGAAAAGCATTTTCACTGCTAATCCACTTAATTAATGTTTGTGGAATTTTGCAATATAAATGCGTTGCAATGAATACAACATAACTTCAGTCTCTACAAGCGCAAGGATAAAGCCAATTAATCACATCACAAGATAATGAAGACAGAAGAGGCAAGGCACAGGATCCAAGTACATACCATACACACACACACATACACTCAACCACCCACAGGCATTCCGATGCACAGAAGCTCATTTACTGGGAGCCATAGTAACGATTTCCTTCACTCCTAATACCAATTTATCGCTTACATGGAATATTTCATAAGCTGAAGTCAAGGACGAACTTTGAGTATTTTAAATGCGAATAACAATAAGGTTAATGCGATGCACGGACAATTGATGTTAAGGAATTTTCACTGGAAATTCATGAATGCAATAATATTCAATATTCCAAGTAAATCCTCGCCCCATCCCCCTCCCCCCATGGACATTCCCCAAAATCCGGAACAAAGTCTATCATAATTAATAGTCAAATGAATTTTGTCAAAGGACAAACAAAGCTTTGCATCTGGAATGTCTCTGTCATTCGCAGGAAGGCAATAATAATCATCGGTGCATGTGGCTTAAAGGACATGACATTTTAAGGATGCGACCCAAGAATGTTTAAAGGCTAAACGACTTGTCGTACGACAATCAGTGGGAACTTCTTTCATTTAAAAATAATTTTTTAAAAAATCTAAAATTTAATTGGAATTTTTTTTTTTTACTGTTATTCCGATTTTTTAAACTGTTAACCCCAAGTCAATTGATACTTTAGCCATTCGCACCGCACCCCACGCATTTGTTCTCTGGGGCAGCCTTTGGACACAAGCTTAAAGTGTGCTCCCCGAGTTGGGGATACACATTGTTGAAAATCCTGAAGCCACCTAACGCCAATTTGTATGAATTAAGTCCGTTAACGCTTTCAATCCCCCAACCCCTACCCCCTGCTCGCCGTCCTTTCGATTCACGAATCACTCCCTTCTAGCAATCCAAAACCCTGCTCCTGTACAATAAAGTCCTGCGCTATTATTTGTGTGTCCCACACGAGTTGGTCGTTAGGAGCTAAGGAACTTTGGCAACAGCCAAGCCAAAGTCTCGTATAAAACTGCGTAGTGCAATGAGCAAGGACACTGTCAAGTTTGGTTGTGCGTTGGAGGGGGCATGGGGGAAGCAGGAAGAGGGCTGGGGCTGGGGCTGGAGCTGGGGTTGACCTGGGGGGGGGGGGTGCGCTGGGGCTTCGTCTTTTAAAGTTGCCAACAAGGAGCAACAAATCGATACACTCGACGGAGCATGCGTTTGGGCATTTGGAGCTGCTGCAGCTCCTGGCAGTTGCCTGTTAATTAGAGCAGCAATGGGCCGACTTTTAATGCAACATAATTTTGTACGTGCCACGCATAAAGAGGGTGAGAGTCAAGCAAAAGTTGGCAATTAAATGCTGCGTGTCGTCACGGGACTATGTCCTTTGTGGATCAACTGTTTGGGACTTTAATTTAATCGAATTCTAGAATTTTACTCACTTGAATGTCTCCCGGCTGAAGTTCTTGAATATATTGCACTCTGGATGCTCCAGGAGGCGGAACGCAATCGAACAATGATGATTCTCCAGCGGTGAAATGTCATTGTATCTACGATAGAAAAAATTATCGATAACAATACCGATACTATAGTTAGTACAGACTCATCGAAACTTACCTGAGCGCCAGCTCAGTGCGCGCATTGATCTGATATATATTGTTATAGCCAGGATGATCGAGGTCGTGGCAAATGCAGGACACGAGCAGAATAAGACATTCCAGATCGCCAAGGCGACTCAGCAAATTCGCCTGGCGAGTAATCGCGTACATCTGGAAAGCAATTCAGGATTGGTTATCGATTAATAAGCAATTTATCGATTATAAACAACTTAATGGAGAGATATATAAAATTGATCTATGTTCCTTTAGTTAATAAGCATTTCATCTAAACTAATTAATTTGCGTATTTTTATCGATAATTTGAAAAGTCTATTTTGGTTATCGATTAATTAGTAATTTATCAATTTGAGGCTACTTTATGGTGTCATAAATAATTATATTGATCTTTGTTTTTTTAATTGATGAACAAATGAAAATTGATGAACTGATGATATATTAATATGAAAGTGTCCTGGATATAATACTTGTCTGTCTTGGTCACCCTAAGGCTAACTCCCAGTCAAAATATTGATGCCCGAAGACTAGGAGAAGTTTAGGTAACAAATAACTAATCAATTTAAATACTGAACAGATTATAGGGTATCTCTCAGTCGGATACTTCTATTATCCTTTCCACTGTATCCTGTATCCTATCTTCCAGTTAAAATACCGATGCCCGAAGGCTTGGAGGAGTCAAGGCTACAAAAGACCAATCAATTTAAGTACTGTTCAGATTATAGGGTATTTCTCAGTCGGATACTTCTATTATCCTTTCCACTGTATCCTGTGCTGAGCTGGCATTTTATTGAAGTTTCCTAGCCTTGCTTAGCTTAACGCTCTTTAGGCGCTCGGTATCCTTTTCTCTTAATTGCTGTTCCCTCTTCTGCAGGATTGTCTCTCAATTCGGCTAATTAAATGAAGTGTCTATGTCTGAATTCTAAAAGAATGCCATTGGCTTGGTCGCTTTTAATGTTGCAAGGCATTAAGCCAAATCACATTTGATGCTTAAATGTGGCCAAGAAAGCAGCAGCCGTCGCTCTGAAGGGACTGCAGGAGATGCGTAAAAAAAGAATGACGGGAATGGCAGGGTCAAAGGGGCAAAGGGGCAAAGGGGCATGGGATGGCGAGAGGTAAGCGCAAAGGTAAACCTTAAGCCAATGCCAGGCGTTAGGGTAAAGATGAAGATGAAGATGAAGGCAACTTAATTTGTCTGCTGCAAAACGGCTGTGGAGAATCCTTTGCAATTACCAGTAGCTGCTACCGCTCCATCCCCAGCTCCCCATCCCTACCACTCCGCATTCCCAGTACTCTTTCCATTCGCATTCCCATTCCCACTTCCATTTCCCTTCCCCATCCGCATTCCCACTCGCATTCCCATTCCCATTCCCATTTCCATTTCCACTTGCCACTTTCCATGAGCCAACTCCCAGTGCCCGAGTCCGCATCCTTGTCTCTGCAAATGAAAATGACTTGGCCGAGGAGACCGGGCGAGAGGCCCTCAAGGAATTTCAACAGCGTTCAATTTAAGCTTTTTGAAATACAAAAGCAGCGTAAAGTTTGCTTTGCGCTTTGCTGCGCACCAAAGTTGCACTGCGGGGGTAGCTTAAGGGGTTGGGTTGCCTCTTGGTCGGCAACAAGGCTGGGGTGACGGGTGACGGGCGTCGGGCGTCGGGCGTTGGGTGTCGGGCATTGGGCGGCGTATTGAGGTATCAGGGTATCGGGGTATCGGGGTATTGGGGTGTTAGGTTGTTGGGTTGTTGGGTTGTTGGGCTGTTGGGGGCTCACTGTCTGGAGGTGTGGCATTCGAGGGCTCGTAAAAGTTGCTGCACAACTTTGGTCGTTGCGTTTATTTTGGCATTAAGCAGGATACAGTGTGAATGCAAAATCTTAAGAGCTGGGGTATGGGGTATGGGGGTGGACAGCGAGGGGTGTGGCTGGTTGATGTTAATACGGATTGGGGACAAGTGGTACGAGGATTGTGGGTAGTAGATGTTCTGTGTGCTGTGCGTTTGACGCTCGGAAAGTGCTATAAATTTATGCAAATGCAAATGCTGTTTGCATTTCGAATTTCTCAAGTTTATCTAAATTCATTGTCAACAAACAGAGCGAAGGACAAGATGATGGGAGGATGGGAAGGATGGGTAGGATGGATGGATGGATGGATGGATGGATGGATGGATGGATGGAAGGATGGATGGATGGATGAGTGGGAGAACGGTTAAGGGAAATGTAGAGGCAGACAGGAGAGGTTGAGCGACACACCCCTCATCAGCGGGTGCCCCTTATAGAGGGATTGCCATCCCCCAAGCGTTGCTAGAAAAGTTTGCCGCGTCAACACCCCTAGGAAATCAACAGCAACTTGCAACAACTAGCAACTAGCAACTGGCAACTGGCAACTGGCAACTGGCAACTGGCAACTGGCAACTGGCAACTTGCAGCTTGCAGCGTGCTGCGTGCTGCGTGCAGCCTGCAACTGGCAACTGGCAACTGGCAACTGGCAACTGGCAACTGGTAAACTGCACTTTGGTAATGAAAAGTCGAAGTGATGTGACGCTCATTTGGCAACAGAAATTGTGTGTGTGTGTGTGTGTGTGTGTGTGAGTGTGTTGGTATTTGTATGAGTGCAAAGCATGACCACGCCTACTGCCAGGCTCACTCAATAATTCAGTCGCACTTTTCGTTTTAAATCGTTTACCCAAGACAAATGAAGGGAGGATTAGCTTAGATTCTTGCAGGGAAAAGGCAAAGCTGAAGGCAAAGGCAGAGTTGATCTACATATATAGCTATATATATATATTCCTGATCTCTATATATATTCCTTATACGATTGTAGTATTGATATAAATAGTAGCATATTTAAACGTGCGTATAACGCCTGTGTACAGGGTATCCTTTGGGCGCATAACCACGTTTAAAGGATTTTGGCATTTGCTTTGGTTTTTTGTTGGTGGCAGGAAGGCAATGCGAAAGCCGCTTAACGGCTGTTGTGTCCTGTCCCGTAGTGACATACAAACATACACTAACATAAAATACACACACAAGCACACAAGCACACAAGCACACACAAACACAAACACATATACACACACATATATGTATATGCACACATAAAGAAAGGAAATTACATGGGCTATACATACATGAGGACCTATGCAAATGGCCCGCCCATTGAATTGTAAAACACGCACCATCGCATATGTAGACGAGTCTAGCGGCCATTTTACAGCTTAGAGGGGTAACGGTAAAAGACAGCTGCTGGTGCGAGGGTCACTCGGTAAGTAGGTCAAAAAGCATCATGCGGCGTTTGGATTCAAAACCAAGCGCCGAGAGCAATGAAGTATCCCCACACATCAAAATTCAATAGGAAAATATTAGGAACTATCGATTGGCCAATGTTATCGATAGTTGTTCATTGAGCACGCAATTCTATAAAGTGAATGTAAAGTGAATGGACATCGATGATTTTGATCGATGATATTGAGTATGTTAAGACTATCGATTTATCGATGTTATCGATAGTTGCTCAATCAATGCAATTTTACAGTGTTAAGTGTATCGATAATTGACGATAGTATAATATAAATAGGTATCGATGATATGTCATTGGTACCTAATTTGATATTAGAGTTGATGAGACTATCGGCTTGTCGATGTTATCGATAGTTGTTCAATCAATGCAGTTCTACGTTGTTAAGTGAATCGATAACTGACAATTACAATATATAAATGGATATCGTTAATAAGTAATTGGGATTAAATTCAATATTGAATCTGATCAGATTATCGGTTAGTCGATGTTATCGATAGTTGCCCAACCAATGCAATTGTTCAATGGTAAGTGTATCGATAACTGGCGATAATATAATATAAATGGGTATCGATGATGTCGTTGTTGATATATAGTTGTTCAGATTCAAGAGAGAATGCTATCGATAGTTTTGCATCCCTCAGCTCTAAAAGTCTGATGGTTTTGGCTAAGAGCTGAAGTGGCCACTGCTGTTGGCTTTGTTGTGACCGTTGATAGTGGAATGTAGCGAATATGACGTCAATTGTTGTCATTATATGGTTGCCACTGTTGGTGTTGCATGTGGCACGAATCCAGTTGCAGGCAGCTGTCAACTGTGCGTATGATTAATAAGCAGGTCAGTCGAACGGGTGTGAATAGATCGCGGCATTGTTCGAGTTTAGCAGCGCATTTTAATTACACACTTAAAACGAACTATTTGAATGCACTTTTAGAACTTTATGCATTTGCCACATGTGCAACGTGCAACAAATGTAGCTGCCTCTCACTCACACACTCGCTCATTGTTGCAGTCTCGCATTCCTATTCACAGTTGGGTTTTTATTTCATGATTTTATGACAGTCTTGAATGTCTTGCAGGTTTTTCTCTTGCTTCATTTTATGCATTATTTAAATTTTTGGCATTTCCCGACTGCAGCTTCTTCTAGTTTCCAAACCTTGTCGCTTTTGCGGCGCCAGCCACGCCCACCACTGCCAAGTGTTGTACGCCCACAGCAAGTTGGGTTTTTTGTTGCTAACTTTAAATATTTATTAAACTTTGGCTTTCCCATCTCAAAGACAAAGGCCACGTAGCATAACTACAGTGAAGATTGCATTATGATGGAAGGCAGTTTCAAAACTTTCAAACGGAATGCGATTAAAAATTTCAAAAAGTGTTGCAAAGTGCAAATTGCGATTGTGCGTTATGTAACACTGATAGTTGAAAAGTCTCATGTCCGGAAAGCGACGCTCAACTTAAAGTTGTATTTATGGTGTAAACTGCAGTACTCTAAAAGGGATCATATTTTTGATTTGTTATCGATAGTTTTGTGAAGTTACTTTTAGTTAATATATGTGTTGTTTATCGATAGTTGGGAAATTAGCGCAGTGCAAAATACCAACTAAGTAATATTACATATACGGTGAGAAATTTAAATAACGACGTTTGATGTGTCCTTTTTGTATTTTGTATCGATATTTATTTCGATAACTTAGTGAATTGACCTAGTATCGATAGTTTGCTTGATACTCTTATCGGAAGGTTTGGTATGTTTGATTGATAATTGATGTTTTCGCTTATTTCTTAATGTCTGCCTAGAGGTCAACTGGCTTATCAATAGCTTGAAAAACATATCGATAGGTCAGTTTATTTGAGCGCCAAGCTACCCGCCTTAAATGAAACTGCGAACTGAGATCTCGAGTTTTCAAGGCCTCCTTAGTGGCCTACAACTCAAGATGCCAACTAACTGAGAATTAATATTTCATATAAATGTTCAGCATACGGAGAACAAAACAGAACAAGAACAAGAACAAGAAGAGCAAGAGCAAGAAGAGGAACAAGAATAACAACAAGAATAACAACAAGAATAACAACAAGAATAACAACAAGAATAACAACAAGAATAAAAGAATACAAAGTATAACGAAAAGAGACGGAAAAAAAAGCAAGTTTCATTTACCAAAAATGTAGGTTAAAAACTTTGCTTGCAAAATGCTTCGTTGGCACTTGAGCATCTAAGTGGGTCGCTGTCGGTGGGTTCTACTGTTGGGTGGTTAGGGTTGGGGTATTTCATTTTTTTTTTTTTCTTATTTTTGGGGTGTGGGGCTATTTTTTTTTACTTTTTCGGGTGCTTTTTCTTCTTCATTCTTTTTTGTTTTGCGGTGGTTAGTTTGTTGTTTGCTTGGCCAGCTGCTCGCTTGTTTGGGACCTCAGCATTTTGGCTGCAATTTGCAGTTTTATATGCCATCGGTGGGTACTACAAGCTTGTCATCAATTTGTAACGTAGGTAGGGTAGTGTAGAGCAGCGCAGGATAGTGTAGGGTAGGGTAGCTAAGTGTAGGGTAGGGTAATGTAGGGTAGTATAGGGTAGTGTAGGGTAGTGTAGAGTAGTGTAGTGTAGGGTAGGGTAGGGTAGGGTAGTGTAGGGTAGTGTAGGGTAGGGTAAGGTAGGGTAGGGTATGGTAGGGAAGGGCATGGTACGGTAGGGTAGGGTAAGGTAGGGTAGGGTATGGTAGTGTAGTGTAGGGCAGCGTAGGGTATCTGTTGGTCGGTTCTGCCAACTTGTTTTTATGGCGCTGTCAACTGTTTTCACATTAATTCCAATGCTTATCAATTGCTCTTTCTTCGGTATGAAAATGCCGCTTTCAGTTTTGTTCTTTTTTTCCCTAGTCACCCTGTGATTATACACTTAAGGAAAGGGTATTTGGCGATCGTTAGTGTCGTCTGGAATGAGGTGTCCTTTATTTTTATCTCTTTTAGTTCTAGTCCAAATGCATGACGAGTGTTTTTTTCGGTGAGTGGCCAGTCAGTTGGCTTGTCTGTCTGTCTGCCTGTCCTCAGTCAGTCCTCAGTCAGTCCATTTATCTGACTGTCTGCTAGTTACTCTTCCCCTGGCTTTCTTTTTGTTGCTTTTGTTTTTTCTGTTGATGTTAATGTAGTATCTGTTGTTGTTGTTGTTGTTGTTGATGTAGTTGTTGTTGTTTTTGTGGATGTTCTCATAGTTGTTGCTTTCTCGAGCACTGGGCCAACATTTGGCGTGTCCATTTCTTGGTCTCCTCAGTATTTGCTATTTTTAAATGTTCAAATACTTGTAATGCGCTTTCTTTGGCTAACGTCTCTGTGATTGTGTGTGTGTGTGTGTGTGTGAGCTTTTATGCGTGAGTCGGTGGGGGTGTGGGTGTGGGTGTTTGTGTCTGTGGGTGTGCATTTGTATTATGTATATGCGTTATGGTGGTCGTCTTGTCAGCTAAAAATAGGCCTTTTATTTTTCTCTCACACACATACACACGCACACACTGAAACACATATACATGCATATACACATATAAACATGTATGCGTCTAGTTGCTTTGCGTGTGTAAGACGCCCCTTGGCGCTGCTCACATAAATTTTTGTGTTGCATACAACGAGGCGTCCATTGTTTCTTTATACACAAAGATATACACACACACACACATACGCACACACACACATACGCACACACGCGCATACACCAACACATATGCATACACACAGAATATCGATTGCATTTAGCCTGGATTTTCTTTATAGAAACACTTAATACATAAATATATATGTATATATATATCTCAACTTGGATTCTCAAGAGCTGCGGCACACACACACACACACACACACGCGTTGCATGCATCACAGTCTGAGCTGTTGCAAGGCTTAAGGGATCCGACAAAAGGGCAAAACTTCTATAAATAGTTAAGTAAATTTCGATATCGCCTCAAATTATGGCAACACTTGGAAAATTATTGTAATTTAAATGTTAGCCTGTTATCCTCTTAAAGGATTATAAATAATTCTTATCTCTTCATGGCATGAGAAAGGTTAAAAGGAACTCGCTTGCCCTGGATCGTATAATTTATAATTGGTTATGTTGTTCAACAATGTCCTTACCATTTGGGCAACACAGAAGCAATGCCGGAAATTGTGAAATGGAACCTCATTGTAGTGCTTGTAGACCTCGTAGAGCCACTCGCGCAGCGTGTCGACGGGTATGCTGAACTTCTCAATGAAGCCCAGCTCGAGGAACATGGTCTGCATTAGGTGTATAACATCTGCATCGCCCCATTCATATGAATCAAAGGCGGGCAGACGCAGTGCCGCCTTCACCTCATCCGAAAAGTTGGTATCACAAATTTCCAGGAAGCGCCGCTTCACCTCCTGATGCTTTGGTAGACTGCTCTTGCGATGTGGCGGGCCCAGGGGGCGATTTGAAAGACCTGTAAATATAAATATGTATACATCGGAGTCAGACAAACATATATATAATTTCATTTGTACTTATACAATACATATTCTAGGTACGTGATAATAACAAAAGACAGATATTAATTTAATTCTGAGAATGGCTACAGGTGCAGGCGTAGGTATATGCCCACGGTTATATTAGGAATAGTATAAGAGTTTGTATAAGACCTAAAAGTGGTATAAGTTAATATAATAAAAATATAAGAAAAATATAAAATAAAGAATAAATTGAAAATTGAGCATGAAACCATAAGGAATATACAGGAAGAAAGTTGAAAAGACTTAATTAAGGTATAAAAGAAGGTATAAATTTATGCCTAGTCACTAACATATGTATAGCCAAAGGTATATGGAAAAGTATAGGTCAAAGTTATGTTCCAAATTAATAATGGGTAAGGATACATAGATAGTTGTAATGTGGGAGTAGTTATAAGTTGGGTATTTGTTTAGGTCTAATTATAGCATTTTTGAATATGATGAAAATATGTTTGCGGTTATGAATTGGGGAATAATAATTAACAAGACAGAAAGACATGGTTAAAGGTATAAATAAATGTATAGATATATGTGTTAAGTATAGATGGAAAGGTGGGATCAGATTTGATTAGGACAAAATTATTGGGACAAAAATTAATAGAATAAATAAAGGTATAAACAAATTTATAGGTATAATAAATTATTGGGTTTAGGTGTAAAGTATAGGTGGAGAAGTTTGAACAGATTTGATAAATTTAGACAAAAATTATTCGGACAAAAATCATTGGGACAGAAATTATTGGTATGGATAAAGGTATAAATAAATTTATAGGTATAATAAATTATTGGATACAAGTATTAGGTATAAGTGGAGAAGTGGGGACAGAATTAATTAATGAAATTAAAATTATTGGGACATAAAATGAAGCGGAGATAATTTTAAGTATGACTATAGAAATAGACAAAAAAATAGGCATAAATAGGTATAACAAAAGAAAGTGTATTACGATATGAAAATATATAAAATATTTTGATAATTAAATTTAAATTTAAGACCCAAATCAAGTATGACCTCTGCCGGTTGAGGTTAAGGCAGGAATTAGGAAATAAATTAAGCTGATGGATTTAAAGGTATAACTAGAACTGTAAGTAATATGTACATATACATATATGTTATACATGTTCATGTATATGTATATGTGCATATATATGTAAGGATTGCCATAGGTACAGTTACAGTAGTTGAGGTTAATTTAGATGCAGATAAAGTGTCCCTCAATATTTGGAAGCAAATATTTAACGGACTTTGGTGACGAAACGGAAATCAGCCAAGTGGTTGTTGTTGTTCTTGTTGTTGTAGTTGCTTTTGAGGTTGATGATGTTATTGTAGCTATCACAGTTATTGTTGTTGTTGTTGTTGTTGGTGACGGTGACGGTGACGGCAGTGGCAATAAATAAATCAGCAAATTGAAACAGGAAATACACTGGGAAGTCGACTGGTAGCCATGGCAATTTGGATTATTGCAAATGAAGAGCCATAAACAAGGCACATTGAAAAAGCGGACAGACGGACGGACGGATGGACGGATGGACGGAGAGCAGAAGAACAACAAAAAAAAAACTAAAACCGAAGCACAGAAAAAAGAGCCAAACAAACAGGGAGCGACAGAGAAAGGTACAGCCGGAGAAAGAGACAGAGAGAGAGAAAGTGAGAAAGAGAAAGAAAGAGAGAGGGAGAGGGAGAGTAAGAGAAGAGCAAAAAGTGAGAATGGCTTACAACCAAATCAAATTCTACTGAAAACTGAAACGGAACAGCAAACGCTGAAATGGCGGAAATACACTGACTGCACCGATGGCTCTGGGCTGGAGGGGGGTGGGGGGTAGCGACTGAAAGCCGGAGGCACCATTACATTCAGTGGCGGACTCAACCTGGACCCGGAGTCTGAGCCCAAGCTGACCCAAAATGTGTGTGTGTGTGTGTGTGTGTCTGGGTTTTGGTGCCATGGGCGGGAAATTAAATTTTCAATCGGCCGCACGCTTCACCGGCCAAATGAAACACTAAAAAAGAATGAACGAAGAGAGAAAAGCGAACACTAAAAACAACATTATTTTTGGATAGGACAGGTGTGTGTACGGTGTGTGTGTTAGGTGTGTGTAAGGTGTGCGACAGCTGAGCTGCCGATCTGTGGCCAGCGATGCAAAAACCTGACCGACTCCCAAAATTGTCAGTCGTGCGTATCGCTCAGAGCTTCAATACAATTTTTTGAAGTGCAGTACACACACACACACACACAAACACACAAACACATACAAACACACACAAACACACACAAACACACACATATACAAACACGCGCATACACACACATCATCATCACGCACAACTACCTCCATTAGGTGGTCAGCAGTTTGTTGGTAAATGCATTTGATGTGCTCAAGGATGTCATTGCCAGCTTTTCAATAAGTCCTGTTCCGTCCTCCATGGTCACTTTTAAAATGAAGCAGTTCCAAGTTCCATTCATTTCTTTACAATTATTCAATATATATTTTTCTAGATATTATCTAGATAACTTTACAGGACAAAAAAAAAGCATCAACTTCATCTTCCTTGCAAATGATATTAAATTTAATGCGATTTCAGCTCTTTTAGAGACGAGGATCAGGACAAGAGAAAGGATTCATTTCGGGCTGGATGCACTCTAAATAGTCTTCAGAAAATTAAATCAATTATTTACAGTGAATTCTTTTAATCCTCTACATTAATATCCCTTTTTGTTCCTTGGATGTTTTATTGTCAGTTTCTAGCTCAAATATCCAAAGGATAAGTGACTAAATAAAGAGAAATTATTTTCTCAGAGGGACTTTCGTCCACTTTGAAAATTTTAACTACTCAGTTCTACGATTCGAATATAAAACTGATTTCCTAAGCTTAAATACTTTCCTATAATTTGTGGGAAATTTTTGCATCCTGTATAAAAATATTTAGTAGGATTTTCTTCCTTTATTTACTTCAAGCAACTGCTTTTAATAGCTACTCCTGCATATCCTTTAAGTTCTCTGTCCTTCGACCAGATTTGAATTCATCATTCATAATTCCATTTACAATATTCATTGGCTGTCACTTTCCTCCATGTTCAGTTCTTGGACAATCTATGGAAGGAAATTTCATATTCCTTTTTCCAATGAGACCCGCATTAAATTTAACGAGTTCTGACATTTTGGTGGGTTAGCTTCACTTTCCGTTCACCTCCAGTGTACATTCATTTTACTTGACTCCTGGACGGAATTATCTACGAATTGTAAAACTGTTAATTTGCAGGATGAGACAGGATTTCGCCTTGGGCGAGTCGGTCACAAGTGTTCGGTTCAAAGACAATACTGAGCTATGTGAAAGGTTGAAAGCTGATTTGTCATGTCAGACCCTTTGTGTGTGTGTGTGTGTGTGTGTGTGTATGGGTGTATGGGTGTGTGTGTGGAGTTTGTGTGTGTGTGTGTGGCTTTGTGAAGGTATGTGTGGTTGTATATGAAATTTGATTAAAACTGCTGCGTTTGATGCACAAAGAAAATAAAATGCTGACAGCTGGCAAAGGGGCGAAGAAAACAGCAGCCGAGAAACTGAAAATGGCAGAACGAAGGATGAGGAGGTCGAGTAATTAAAGGGAGACAGCCAGAAGAAGAGAGTGAGGGAGAGAAAGAGAGAGAGAGAGAGAGAGAGAGAGAGAGAGAGAGAGACAGAGAGAGAGAGAGTGAAAATGAGGATGAGAGTGAAAGCTAAAAGAGCTGTACTTATATATGCCATACGTATGCTACCATTAACCAGGTAAAACCGACCTCATCAACCCATACAACACCCTCCCCCCTACCTGCCGCCTACAAGGACCCTGCTCGGAGACCCCATCGCCCAGTCGGTGGCCACAGAGCCAAGTCGACGCACACATGTGGAGCTGCTGCAAGCCAAACACTTTGCGGGCCGCGGTTATAATTAATTTACTGCCACTTACAATTTTTAATTAAGCACAGTTCTCAGCGCCTTTCTATTTAACCCCGTAATTGCCCCTTCGCCCACCGCCTACCGCCCACCGCCCACCGCTCAGCGCCCTTCTGGCCCATCAGCACCGCAACACCCACGAGCGATGTTGTCAGTGAGTGTGTAAGTGTATGGGTGTATCGGTGTGTAGGTGTATGGGTGTATCGGTGTGTTAGTGTATGTGTGTATCGGTGTGTTGGTGTATGGGTGGTAGGGATGTATGGGTGTATCGGTGTGTGGTTGTGTGGGTGTATAAGTGTATGCATGTGGGTGGCAAAGTGAATTGAAAAACTGTACAAAGTTGATTCACGATTCGTTTGTTAATAAATTGCAAATGGATTTACATTGCGTATACGACACATGCAACGCACAGCCACAAATCACACTCACATCCTTTTCAGTAGATCAACTCT
The DNA here is from genome assembly GCA_035044505.1 of Zaprionus lineosus. NCBI lineage: Eukaryota > Metazoa > Arthropoda > Insecta > Diptera > Drosophilidae > Zaprionus > Zaprionus lineosus. Next base: position 1,877,651 of record JAWNNX010000676.1, read on the forward strand.
AATGGCGCTGAGAGCTGAAGAGATTCCCATACAAATTACAAACAGCTGCAGTCCTGCATATCGCAGGATAATCATATGCAAAATCTCAATAAATCGATGCCGATGGTTGGGGTAAACTTTCCGATTGTATCCCGAAGGTGGGAGTGCTTTCATTTAGCTAGATACACAGGATTACATGAACAAAGGATAATGGGAATATATATTTTCAGCTAGTTTCATAAGCTAATAAATTGCTGGTAAACCCAAAGGATTTATGAGTCCTTCACTTTGCTAGTTTCAAACGTAAAATTGAACGCATTCAAGTGCTCATTAAGTCGTTTATTGATTCCGATCAAGGACTCAATCGTTTGGCATGTTTAGACTTGCAGCTGGATTATCTATATAATCCTTTAGCTTAAAGCCAAATCAATAGGCAATAATTTTTTGGAAAGTATAAAAATAAAGCATGTAATAAGGACACAAATAATAAACACATCAAATGCTTCTTCACATTTTAAAGGATTTCATAGCTTCCGTTGGCAGCAACCCCGCTTATGGCTATCCTTTGCTTTTGTGGCAACTCTACCCACCCCCCCTTACATTTCCTAGAAGTGAAATTGAATTACACATTTTTTTTTCTGTATCGGCTCGGGCTTCACTCGCAGACACTTCTTTTACGGACGAGCACTTGATGTGTGACACTGTGATCGATGAATTTTGCATACATTTCCCCCTCTCTACTTCCTTCTCCTCCCTCACCCATCCGACACACCGCACTCGACACAACTAGCGGCAATTTCTGCCCCTCCCCCTCCCTGCGGTCGCGTCAATCACAACGTTTGCTGTGGGGCGACTTTCGATGCGGTACAATTTTCCTATATTTCTTTCTCTTCTTCGGCGGCAGATGGAAAATATTAACTGTCAATTATGTTTCGTTAGGACTTGAGTGTGTCTGAGTGTGTGCCTGTGAATGCGTATGCGTGTGCGTGTGTGCGTGTGCGTGTGTGCGTGTGCGTGCTTGCGGGGCTGTAAGTTTGCATTTTACATTCGCATTTACTGAATGCATTGATGCATCGTTTGCGTTTGAATGCCTGTGTGTGTGTGTGTGTGTGTGTGTGTGTGTGTGTGTATGTGAATGCCTGCTTGTGTGCGTGTGTTGGTGGCATGAAGAATTGCGTGTGCCACACAAAATGACAGCTGTCAAATTGTCAGAGGCAGGCACATGTTGGCGGAATGATGGGAGTGGTGGGGGGGGGAGGGAGGAGGGTGGGTGATACAATAGGCAGGAGAGAGGTGCTACCTGCTGCTTCAATTATATAAAACTCTAAGAATTCATGAGAGACACACTCACACCCATGCACACACACACGCACACACACACGTCCGTTGATTAGCAATTTAATAAATTGTCGCAGCGCGAAGAAGAAGAAGTTTCATTTGCCAATTTGTTGCTAGCAGAAATAAAAATAAAATAAAAATATATTTTTATATTTCTCATCAGAGATGCACACCCCCACACACACACACACACACGCCACTCCTTGAAAAATGAACTCAATATATTCTTTCTTTTTTCTTTCCAAGAGAAAGTGAAAGTGAAGATGAAAGCGAAAGTGAAGGCAACGCCGAGGCAATTGCCAAAAACTGCGATTGCCTGCAATTCAAAACGCCAAGCACTGAAAATTGCACATACGCCACGTCGACCGCAAAGCACTCAACGATGCAACTGACCCGGCGGGTCAGTGGCGTCGACCGAAGATCCTTATGAATAGATTGAAGGAATCAAGCAATCAAATTGCCGTCATTCCTTTTTTTGTTTTTCATTCTTACTAAAAGGATTTTCGCATCCCTTGTGCCACGTCTCTGCGCTTCAGTCATAGTCCTTGCCCTGAACTATCAAACTCTCCGTTACCTTTCGCTGTTTGCTTCTTGCTTCTTGCTTCTTGCTCCTTGCCGTTTGCTGTCCGCTCTTGCTGTTTGTTATATTTGCCGTATTCTCCTGGTGGATGGCCCTGCTTCCGCTCACATGGCTATTAATCAGTGCCCGAAGCTCATGACCCGCTTCCCCAATGAGCACTGTCCCGTCCTCCAACGGCCGCCACTTGCCACCATTTGCCGCACTGCAAGTTGGCCAAGTGTGGCGCATTCTTTTGGCCATAATATCATTTGATGCGGAGCTGCCTTTCCATTTGATTGGCCCCCGGTTTGTGGGACATTTGTTTTGCTAACTTCAGGACTTTCACGGCCGAGATGATCGCAAATTACAAATCTCATGCACATACAATCGGAATCCCCTATGCCTTCGTCTCATGTCCTAGATATCCTTATGGTAAGTGATATAGTGCATAACTTGTCGAGATATAAAAACTAAACTTTATGCCGTCGCAAAGGACTTCAGCGTCTTCTGTTTGCAATGGCATTTGTATCCACTACAATCCATTCAGAATCTCCCAAGGACTCGCCTCTGCGCAGGAGCCTTGACAAGTGGAAATTCTCCATTTGCTTTAAATTTCAAAATTTGAGTTTATTTTGAGTTTTAAAAAAATTCTATTAAAATGGACCTTAAGCCATTCGCTTGCATTCAACCAAAGCCAGAGGCATCCGTAGTAGAAAATGTGGTCAGAACTTAAGGCTTACATATTACGAGGTATTCGCTCGTCGATCAACTCGAATCACTCTCCCTTCGACGGATTGACTTTTATTGACGCTTGTCATTTGGAAAGTTCCTTGTAGTTTTGCGCATTGTGTGTTTGTGAGTGTCTAAACAAGATTTGACCAAGGAACACGTTCTGTCACATACACACACACACACACACAAACACACACACACACACACACACACACCGAGACACACAAGTAAAATGAGAGGCAAGCAATGGGAAAAGGACTGTAAAAAGACGTCGAATAACATTGCGTTAAATAATTAATTACAATCAATTAATTAATTAGACTACACAAAGGGGGGTCATTAGGACGAGCAAAGCCGAGAGCAACAGGCCAAAGGAAGCAGTGAAAAAGGACAATGCGACAACAGCAACAACAACAACAACAACAACTGATACTTACAACTTGTACACATAATGTGCCCATAATCAACATCAGCGCACGTTTTTTTGTCCCTTTTTTTTTTGTTTTTTTCTGCTGCTCTTTCATTGCCCTTCGCTTAAAGTGTCCACCCACCCATCCATTTACAGGCACACACAAATACACACACATACATAGGCCTACAAAAAACTCATCTTTTATTGCATATTGTTAGGCGTGAAATGATGCCTTATACACTCGCATAATTAATGGCATTTAGCCAGGGTCCAGCTGCCGCAGACTGACCCCTTCTCCTTCTTCTTGCCCAGCCTTCCAGCCTTCTATCCATCCACACACTCATACACACACATACAAGCACACACAGATACAATTCTGTGCCAGCTCTTGGTTCATTTGACTTTCGGACTTGCATTGATTTATAGATCCCTTCCTGTTTTCTACTCAAGCCATTTTCACATTTTCCTTCAATTTCCTGTAGGATCAAAAGGCTAATTGTTAAATTTATGGGATAGCATTTGGGGCATACCCAACTTCAACTTCAACTTCAACGTGGCACCTAACACTTGTGGTTAGGCCTTCTGGAATGCACCACTTGTTGCCAATTAGTTCGCTCGGGCCACAATGATGTTTAGACCACTTGACCGCAATGCTCAACCAATTGGCTCCGAGTGCACAATGAAGCTGACTAACCGCAAAACTCAATCGACTGACCTTTCACAATGATGTCTTCTTCTTGCCCTACCTCTTCTTCTTCCTCTTCCTCTACCTCTTCTTCTTCCTCTACCTCTTCTTCTTCCTCTTCTTCTCCTTCTTCTCCTTCTCCTTCTCCATCCATTCCAACTGGAACACATACCCAAATTTGATGTCAATTTATGATTGCGGACAATGGCGACCGCTAGGAAAGTGGAAGTCCTTTGACGCCATCGCCGACGCCTCTGAACGTTTATAATTTTTGATTTGTTTCGTGTTTATCTAGTAAAAATTTTCCACTATTTACATTCAGTTGCAGTTTCATTTATTTGCTTCTACTTCTGGTGTTTATTTGCGTGTGCTTTGTACTGCGTAATTGCATTTGTTATTGAATTTCCATGGGGCGCGCGCGCTTAAAAGTAGGCAACACATTATCAAAGCTTCATGCGTTGCGCATACGCCGCGTTATGCGCAGTCTACAAATTAATTATTGCATTCTAGTTACGCATTTTCACTTGTTCTTCTGCCTGTTATTGTTCCCATTGTTGTTATAGTTCATGTTATTGTTGTTGTTGTTGCTGCTGTTGCTGCTGTTGTTGCTGTTGCTGCTGTTGTTACTGTTGCTGATGCTGCTGCTGCTGCTGCTGCTATTGTTGTTGTGTGTAGCTGTTGTGGCTATGACTGTGGCTGTTGCTTGTTTTGCGTTGTGTGTTTTTTGGGTAGCAAACTCATTTCAACTGTGGCAAGGCCGAGGGTGAGCCATGGAGCCACAAAAACGCTTGCGGTTAATGCAAATAAAGCAAAAGTAAAAACACAGCAGCCGCAGGTGAATGTATGGCTGTACACACACACACACACACACACATTTATACACACATTCTGGCGGGCAGGTGAAAAATTTGCAAATTGATGGCCAAGAGCCAGCAAATAACAACAACAACAACAACAACAACAGCAACGAGTGAAAGAGAAAGCAACGCAAATACAAGCAGAAAAATTTTGATGAATGAGCGAGAAGGGGAGCAAGTGAACAACAGAATGAGAGAGCGAAATGGAGATAATGGAAAGGCCACTGAGGGAACAGAAAGCGAAACGAATGAAAGGCCCCCCAGCAACGATTCTCAATACGTTGGTGGCTTCTCTTGATACGATTGTATGTTCATGTGTGTGTCAGTGTGAGTGTGTGTCAGTGTGAGTGAGTGTATGTGAGTGTATGTGATGGTATGTGTGTGTGTGTGTGTACAGGTGTGTGTCTTTAACCGCACTTAATTGAAACTTGTCTTTGGCATATTTGATCTGTGCTTCCAAGTAAATGATGTTTCCTTTTCCTGATAAACAGGCTTCCATAAAATGCAAAAGCAAATTTTCAATTTTCGATTTTCAATTTTCAATTTTCCAATTTTCCATTTTAACTGCCACTTTCATTTTCATTTTCAATTTCCAGTTTCTCCTATTCTCTTCGATACTTTCGACTTCAACTTGAGCTTTAAATTTTTTGCTGCCGCGTTTTGATTTCATTCAAAATTTGTTTATTTTGATTTATTGACATATTTCAGTTTTTTTATTTTTGTTTATTTTTAAGCTATAAAAATATATATTTTTTTTTAATCATAAATATTTATATATTTAATTTCCCACTGTCTGTTTCAATGATTTTTCCATGGCTTAAAAAATTGATTTCAATTTGTCGATTGGATTGATGACACGCATTATTTTGGCGGCTTTAAAATAAATTAATGACTCATTTTTATTTCTAAGTTTACTTTCAGCTTACTACTGCCAGTTCGTTGAATCCATTCGAAACGTTAGTCATTATTCACGAGTACTCAATACACTCAGATTCACAACTGGGTCCCAGAGACTCTGAGCCCTGCCGAGTGTCCGACAGCCTCATGATGAAGTGTATTATAACTGATTAAATTTGCACGGCGGCAGACGTATGTGTGCGTGTGTGTATGTGTGAGTGTGAGTGTGAGTGTGAGTGTTATATATATTAGTATGAGCTGTGTGTGTGTGTGTGTGTGTGTTGTGCTTGTGTGTCTTATATATTTTGCAGGATTAAGCGCTTTGTACTGATTAAATGAGTTTAGAGAGTTTGCAGCCGTCCAACGCTCGTTCTCTGTGCACACAGTCAACCAAACACACACACACACACGCACACATATATATGCATCAATATATTAGTTGGTTGACATTTTTGGAACATTTTCTCTCTCTTCTTCTCTCTCCCTCTCTCTCTTTTTAGCCTCGTCTTGGTGCCTTTCCCTCAATCCGTTTTACTCTGTGTGCGGCTCTAACAAATTAAAAGCTTTACACAAATGAAGTTTTCATGTGCGTCGTTCCTCACACACACACACACACACACACATAGAGGGAGAGAGAGGGATATATACATTCAAGCTCATAATTGAGTTGTGCTATAAAAATTATGCAATTTAATTTCGAAATCGAAGGACTAAACTTCTATAATAGTTTTTGATAAATTATTCAGAGCCTTAGCTTAAAAACGTTTTATCGAAATACCGTTAGTAATCAGTTTAGCGCGTTTTAATCGGAATAATAAAAACATATTCTAGCGAATTTATTTACAGCTGAATTCAGCTGTAAATAGTTTTTAAAGTGCCGCCAATTTATTTGCTAGCAAATTTGCCAGATACTTAAAATATTCAATTCATCGAATTAAAACGCTTTTTCATTTTCCGCCAAATTAAACGCCGCCCAATGGCCAGAAAAAAATATTTTCAAAGCTCAAATGTTATTTCGATAGCTAAAATACGAGTAAAATAGCTAGAATAATAATAAAGTAGCCAAAATAATAATAGAATAGCTAGACTAATAATAAATAAGCTAAAATCAAATTAAAATGGCTAAAATAATGATAAAATAATAATTAAATAGCTAAGATAATAGCTGAATAACTGTAATAGTAATAAAATGACCAAGATAATAATAAAATAGCTAGAAAAATAATAAATTAGCTAACATAAAATTAAAGTAGCTAAAATAATGATAAAATAGCAGATTTAAAAATAAAATAGCTAAAATAATAATAAAATAGCTTAGATAATAGCTAAACATCTATAATAATAATAAAATGGACAAGCTAATAATAAAATAGCTAATCCAACAATAATGTAGATAAGATAATATCTAAATAGCTAAAATAAATATAAAATAGCAAAAATAATAATAAAATGGCTAAAATAATAATTTAAAAAAATTTAAAAATAACTAAAATAATAATAAAGTAGCTAAGACATTAATGTAATAGCTACAACAATATTAAAATAGCTAGAATAATAATAAAGGAGCTAGAATAATAATAGAACAGCTAAGATAATATAAAAGCAGCTAGAATATTAAGAAAATAGCTAGAGTAATAAAAGAATAGCTAAGATAATAACTAAATAGCTAAAATAATAATAAAGAGCTAAGATATTAATATAACAGCTAGAATAATAATTAAGTAGCTAAAATAATATTAAGATATATAAAATAATAATAAAATAGCCACAATATTAATAAAAAAGCTAGAATATTAAGAAAATAGCTAGAATAATAATAGAATAGCTAAGATAATTTTAAAATAGCTTGAATAATAATATAAAAACAGCTAGAGAAAATAGCCAAAATAATAATAAAGTAGCATAAATTCCATAATTATAAGTCGGTTCATCCCGGAAAATGAATTTTCGATCATTAAGTGGTTTGGTATCGCTTCGATAACTAAACAAAATTATCGATAGACAAACTTTACATCTGAAAGGAACTTTTACTCCAAAATTCATTCTTGTGTTCTTTTTAATTGAATAATAAAATTATTAATCATAATAAATCTCAAAGTATCGAAAGCCAGAAATAATCGATAGTAAAGTATCGTTGGAATAGGAATCTAATCGGTACATAAAATATATTTTCGATAGTTTCACTAGGCTGACCTTCGTTTCGATTGCTTGAAAGTTATCGAAAAATATCTCTAATAAATAAACATTTAATCAACTTTTAAGGACCGCTGCATAGACTTTCGTCCTTTTATTTAATTAGGATCTAATCCTGCGCAAAATGAGTACTTCTACTGTGCAAATTAAATATTTAATTTTACATCCTGCCAAAGTCCTCTTTAAAACTTTTCAGAAGTAAAGTGAATTTTGGTCTGACAAACCATAAATCTAATTTTAGTAGAAGTTGCACAAAATTTGACTATATACTTTTTATGGCATATCCTTTCGCATCCTTCATACAAGTGTTGAACTTTCACTATTTTTTGACTTTAACTCCTATCTCACCTGTTGTATATTAAGCGGATTTGGGACCGGTTTGTGGATGAGCGCGTGGAATGCAAACCCAAATGCGATTAGTGGGGCCCTTCCTAGAATGTCCTGGGGGCAGGATTTGGTTGGTGCTTAACAATTTGAAGCTTTGGGTCGGGTTCGAAGCAAAGTTGAACGTATTACCGGGCGTATGAGATGCGTTGAAGTGTTGACAGCGAGCGGTGCGGAAGGGAAGTGGTGGTAGGGTAGGGGAAGGGGGGCAGGGGGCGGGGGTGCACTTTTTAATTGCTTTGGCTGTCAATGAATGAATTATGGCCGGAAAAAGGGGCGCTGTCAGGATTTGACAGCTGTCAAAAATCCAAACACCTTTGGGAGTTTTAGAAGAGGTGCGTATGTGTGTGTCAGTGTGTGTGTCAGTGTGTGTATGTCAGTGTATGTGTGTGTGTGTGTGTGTGTGTGTATGGCGGTTGAATAAAATGCGAAGCGAATAATCAAATGGAAACAATTGTTGGCATTCCAAGAGACATATACTGCATGCATGTGCGTGTGTGTTTGGTTGTGTTTGTGTTTGTGTCTGCGTTTGTCTGCTTGTGTGTGTATGTGTGAGTGTGTGTGATTGACTGTCAAAAAAATTGGTACGCAGAAATTAACGCAAATAAAAATATCTCATAAAATATGCGAGGGATGAGGTGTTCATTTCTGTGGATCTGAATGTCGATGGGCTGCTTAGGGGCGTGTCTAGTTATTTTGGAATTTTTATGTCTACATTTATACATGCTTGTGTGTGTAGTATGTGTGTGTGTGTGTGTATATGAAAATGGAATGCAGTGTATGTGACTGCCTGTCTTTGTCGCTGCTCATCAAAGTCAATTTCCATGTTGATTTTTGCTTATTTGTTCATCTAAATGGATTTTTATCGCAATGTTTTGCAATGTCCTTCCGGCAGAAGGCATCAATACAAAGCATATGCCAAACACAAATACACACACATCCACACATACACATACACATGTGTATGGGAGCCACATTTCATTCATTCTCTTAGGATATTTTTTTTTTGTTGTGTGCAAATTTGCAAATTTGCGGTAATTTGTGTGTTTATGCTGCCTGTTAGGCGAAAGGACGAAAGGACGAAAGGAGGATAGGACGAAGGGCAACGGATGCGGGACGTCGCGGCTGTGGCAAGTGAACTGATTGGCAAATCCAGCATCAGCAGTTAACTGAAAGCCAGAAACAGTTAATGAAAACAAGCCAAGATGCCAATCATGGCTGGTTGGGGGCGGAAAGGCTGGAAGGGATCTGGGATGCTGGAATTAAAATGCCAGCATTACAGGATACACAGGATAACCAGCTGCAGGATAACCAGCAACAGGATAACCAGCTGACAGGATAACCAGCTGACAGGACAAATCCCCTCGAGCTGCTGCTATGCAATTAGAAGACGTCCAGCAAAGTGACGACCTCGCTGCTGCACCGACTAGCACAGAAAAACTGAACAAAGGAGTACGCAAGGATATATGTGATCGACAAAGAGATATCCTCAAAAAAATTTAATTTAATTTATCCTATTAAAATATAAGGATATAAGCCAAAAGAAGTGCTTGACTTCTGAAAAACAAATAAAACCAAACAACTGAAAACTACATAAAAATTGTGAGTATCTCCACACACCTCAGTTCTGTTTGTGTCCTTAAGGACAACAGCTCGAACCGTTCGCTTATCCTGCTTATGCAAGCTTTATCACGTTTCTGTGGCTTTTATTCAGCTTTTTTTTAATGCATTTGGCCAACTTTATGATATTCATTTTTTTTGTGTAGAGTTGAGCTAAAATAAAAAAGCTACTCCCTGGCGGGCGATGCATTTAAATGATTCAATTTTAGTAGAAAATATCATTAAATGTCCTTCAGAGAGTCCTCCTCTGCTTGCATTCAAAGCAGATATATGTATAACGGTGCTTTAAGCTTTATGCGTGAATGCGGAACAAAATTGGAGTGGAGTGGACTGGGGCATTGCGATGGACTTTAATGATTGGCATAGCTTCGCTGAGAAGTGAAGAGTGATTGGCCCGAGGGTCCTGTGAGTCCTTTGAAAGGTGTGCCATTGTGTTGAGGGCGTGGCATGTGCACTAAATTAAAAGAGCGTCACATACTGAAAAATGCGTGTGCCTCTGTGTGTGGGTTGTGGGTAATGTGTGTGTGTGTGTGCCTCTGTGTGTGTTGTGGGTAATGTGTGTGTGTGTGTGTGCCTGTGTGTGTTGTGGGTAATGTGTGTGTGTGTGTGTGTGTGTGTGTGTGCCTCTGTGTGTGTTGTGAGTAATGTGTGTGTGTGTGTATTGTGTTCGTCTTGTATTTAAGCTTTTGTTACTAGGTAACACACACACACACACACACACATGCAGAGGCTACACAGCTGGAAGAAAAAAGCAGCTAAAGGCAAAAATGCAAATTTGATTTCTTGTCGTCGCCCGAACAAACAGTTCAACTCAAATTTGAATTTGAATTTGAATTTGAATTTGAATTTGTCTCTCGACTGCGGCCGTCATCTAATTCAAAGTTGACTCTCCATTCATAGGGCATAAATATGTGAAATTATGGCCCTATAATGGCAAGGACATGCCCACACAGAAGTCACTCGAATAACTAACAGAAAAAAAGATAAAAACTTGTTTCATTTATTTCTCAGCTTTCCGTCAGTTCGGCAGTTAGTCCACAGTTTGAGAAGGCGAAGGAGAGAGAGGGAAAGGGAGAGAGAGGGAAAGAAAGGGAGAGAGAGAGAGAAAGGGAGAGTAAGGGAGAGTAGGGGAGTCGAGGTATTGGGAATTTGGGACAGAGACTGAGGCGCATAGGGACCAACACATTTGGGAATTGCCAGAGCTGAAACGTGCCACACATACGTTGAACGCTGGGAATGGGGAAGGTGCAACTCATGCCCCAATTTGGGGCAATGAAAATATGAATTTTACATTCTATTGGATTCAAAGATGAAGCAATGCGTTGCTTAAATTTCATTTATTCACTTTAAAGGATAATTGTAACATGAATATGACCTTGGGAGGGGGGGGGGGAGGGGCGAATTAATTTCTTGAAGGACCAAAGTTGCAGCAAAGCTTTAAAGTTTTGAGTGAGACACCTTAAATAATTAACGGCATTTGATTGAGTAATTTAATAGCTTAGCGTTGAAGGACACGAAAACTTTGTAAAGTCGAAGGACACACCATGGGGAAATGGGGAAATGGGTATGTATGCCTGAAGGAAAACAGACTGTGACATGCAATGGCGAGATGATAGGAGCTGCGAGAGGCCCCAATTGCAGACACTCCCCAAGCAGGCCAGACGCATCTTAAGAGCCAGGATATAGCCAGGATGTGTATACCCGCAGGGGAACACAAAACTCCAATTGGGTATAAGTGAAGTTACTACGAAGAGCATAAAAGTTCGTCAAGGACATCGCTTCATAAAATTTGCATGCAATGGAGCGAAAAATGGCAGCGTCATTGCGTCCCACTGCTTCACACACACAGACACACACAAACACATACACCCACAAACACATACACACACCAACACACACCAAAACACACACCAACACACACCAACACACACCAACACACACCAAAACACACACCAACACACACCAACACACACCAACACACACACACACACCAACACACACACACACACACACATATACAGAGGTATGTATCATATATATAATTATATACATATTTTTATATACACAGCTAACAACCTACACTGCCTGTGTGTGTGTGTGTGTGTGTGTGTGTGTGTGTTTGTGGCTGTGCGCTGGTATCGTTCACAATTAATGCAAATGGCGCAATCGGAGAAGCCTGGGCACTGGCGCTGGTGTCGATCTTAAAAGCATCGTTTGGGGATTGGCTATTGAACTTTTTGCCTTGATAATTTGCTGGTAAACATCCTGGCGGGCCAGCGGTTTGGCGGTCGAGCATCCTGTTTGTCCCTGCGCCAAGGGGAGGAAGCCAAGGGAAGGAAGCCGTGTGGCGACAGGCGGCCAGACCGCAGCTTTCCAATTTGCTTTGCACAGCATCCTCTCTCTTTGGGGCCAACGCTTTGGGTCCTGAACGCGACAGCTGCGCGCACTTGGGACACGCTTCTAGCCCGGACTTGCGTCCGGACAGTCTATTTACCGAGTCCTTTTTAATTAATAAACTCAAACGATTTCATTGGCTAGCTGTTGGGCAGCGCGAGGGACGGCGGCCATCAGACGAAAGGTGACCGTTTCTCAGGTTTAACAGGTAATTTTGGCTTCACGTGTACAATTTTTGTTGTTGTTGTTGTTGTTGGTGCTTTTTCGTATTATCGAGTTGAGAAACCGCAAACAAATTTATACGATGTGGCGGCATCTTCAAAGTGTCATGTCACGAATGTCCTTGTGACACCTTCTCAGTTACTAATACCATATCAACTTTAGCCTTTAGCCTCAGCCCCCAGTCCCCCAGTCCCCCGTTCCCCCGTCCCCAGTCCCCAGTTCCTAGTCCCAGCTTCTAGCTCTCAGCCTACAGTTCCCAGCTTCCTGTAAGAAGTTCTTAGAATCCTGAACCCAAATGGGAAATATCCAAAATTTTGTCCACTTTCTGCTCAGCCGCGTCTCTCGTTTGCTCCTTAAGGGTTCATAATCCTTTCAGCTGTCAAAGCCAAGCACAGAAATATATACACACACATACGTGCATATACACGGCAGTGCACACCCACACACTCTCAGAACAGGTGTATAAAAAACCCAGAAGCAACAAAAACAAGGATTCAAATTATGCCATGAATTTCCCATTTTTAATTATTTACATTTGCCTGGCAACTGAAAAGCGTTCGCAACTTTCCCAACGCATTTTCTATTTTCTATTTATGTTTGTGTTTTACTTTTTATTCACTTTTCATTTTTTATTTTTCATTTTTCATTTTTCATTTTTCGCTTTTTTTTTGTTTTTATTTTATTTTGTGGGCTTTATTGGTTTCTTCTTCTTATTCATTCTCATTTCCTACTTTCACTTTGCATTTTTATTGTACGGATTTTCCTTTTTTTTTTTTTTTTGATTTCAACGTTAATTTTTTTTTTTGCGAATTTCATTTTTGGTGAAAAAGATTTTTGAAGGACATTAAGTCAATTTTATGTGGCAAGTAGTATGTAGTATGTAGTATGTAGCATGTGGCATATGCCATGTGCCATGTGCCATGTAGCATGTGGAATGTGGCATGTGGAATGTGGCATGTGCCATGTAGCATGTGGAATGTGGCATGTGGCATGTGGCACGTGGAATGTGGCATGTGGCATGTGGCATGTGGCATGTGGCATATGCATGCCAGACAACTCCAAATACAGTTCATTAAGCGCATCTAATGAATAGCAACGCCAATGCCAACGACAACAACAACAACAACAACAACAACAAGGATATAGACAGCTACGTCAATGGCAATGGCAACGTCGAGAGGAGTGAAAATTCCTTGATTAAATTTAATATCAAAGTTACATTAAATGCTCATAGAAGTGGGAAATAAATTAAAATAAAAACAAGCGCACTTCCACGCAGTTGAAGTTTTGGGTCCTTGTACACCCGAAACCATATAAAAGGATAAATGAATGGCACTAGAAAATATCACTTTGGGGCAGCTAGAATATCATTAGAATTCCAGATCCCGGGGACACCGGAGCGCAGGATGTTTCTGTGTTAGTTGAGAAGTTTGCTGCTCGAGTCCCGCTCGAGTCCCGCTCGAGTCCTGTTTATAATTGTTCATTCACTATGTTAACTCGATTGTGTGCCAGTACCTGCTGGTCATTTGGGCTTCCCAAATATACAACTGGGTGGCAACACTGGCGAAAGTAGAAGGCCTCAAACTGGACTCTAGCTGTCAGCCTGCAAGCTTAGTGAAGTTCCATCTTTGGAGCAACAGATAAAAAGGAAGTCCTTTAACAATTAAATAAATTCTCAAAAATATAAAATTAGGTGACAACCCTAAAAATAAATAAGCCTTGATAGATTCGTAGTGAAACTCCAAGGATATTATCTATCCTTATTAACAGACACACATGGGTATTAAAAATGGAAGAGCAAGTACCAAGAGTTGGCTGCAAGCTTCGAGTTGCCATTTTTTTCCTGGGTGGCAACTCTTTCACATGTAATACGAAAATTTAATTTACTTTTACCTTTAAATAACCCGCAAAATATAAATAAAAAATATATTAAAAATGCAGCAGCTCCTGACTTGAGGTGATAATATTTTTTCCAACTAGGTGGCAACTCTGTGAATATTTTAATACCAAGAAACAAGCGAAAACTTAAACATTGTACAAATTGTATATTCTTAAGCAAAAGCTAAGCAATTCGTAGGGAACAGCTATGCGCTTCCAATAGTCCTTCCACCCGAAGGAGGGGAGGGTAGTAACCAGTCGATCCTTGAATTTATTTAAATGTATTCATAAAGTTGTTTCTATGCGGAGCATTTCTTATGGCGGCGACTACAACTTACTTTGCTGCACTTCATTGTGTACGTGAACGTGACAATATGTTCAATATTTTATCTTACATCAGCCACACACACACACACACACACACACACACACACACACACATGCTCATACACGCATACATGCAAAGACAAAAAACTTACGCTTTCACTTGGCTGGCCCAACATTCCAACACTCGCACACCCTCACACACATACACCCTCACACACACACACACTCACACACCCTCACACACATACACCCTCACACACACACACACACACACGCACACTCATATACACAGACAACCGCCAGTCAAATCGCGGCTTGCCTGCTTTCTTTTGCCTCAGGCCTTTGGTTGTGCGTGCGTGTGTTTGGGTGTATATGTGAATTGTGTGTGTGAGTGTGTGTGGCAGGCAGCGCGTTTGTGTGTAGAAGTTGCATTAAATTGGCATTAAATAAACAACACGTATAAATTACAGTAGCAACAAAGATAACAACAATAGCAATGAATACCACGAATATGTGGCATGGGGCACGCGTCATGAGAAATGTGGCAGGTGGACGGTGCCGAACGGAGGGCGATGGGGGCTTGTGGGTGTGGTTGAGTGGGTGCGATGATGGACACACAAAGATAGACAAAGACGTTCCACCTACTGGCACCCACACGCACACACACACACACACACACACACACACACACACACACACACACACAGGCATGAGGACAAACAAATATTCAAATAATATTCAATGACAACTGACAGTCGCACGTGCCAGGACATTCGAGTATGAAACATACACAGATCTTCACTTAATACAAATAATACACGGAATGTGATATGCATCAGGCATAAAAATAGATCGGATAATTCCCATTCAAAATCCGACGTGTATCTGCCGTAGGTCCATATTTATAATTAAAATCTCATTGCACACATTTACAACTAATTTTCAATATGCAAGGAATTCGGGATGAAGGCGAAACCAAAGGAAAAATAAAATCCATTCATTTTGCAAATATTGCATGCCAATGTCCTGCAAATGGTTGAGCTCTTCAAGGATAATCCCAATCTTGGAAGAAGGATGTAACACAGGTTTAAAAGTATACAATATTTTTTTACCTCCCTCGAACAGAC
The DNA here is from genome assembly GCA_035044505.1 of Zaprionus lineosus. Classification (NCBI taxonomy): domain Eukaryota; kingdom Metazoa; phylum Arthropoda; class Insecta; order Diptera; family Drosophilidae; genus Zaprionus; species Zaprionus lineosus. The sequence continues at coordinate 1,893,255 of JAWNNX010000676.1, forward strand.
AAATAAATTTCGGTGCGAGAGAAAATAAATAACTTAAGGATTTATTAAGGATATAAGGGAAAAAAAAAATTAAATGAGTTGTGTAAGGAAGCCATAAATACAAAATTATAATATATTTGTTTTTATATATTATATACTTGTATATTTTTATATTATATATATATGTATACCATAAATGTCCTTAGACTGGATAATCCATTTGGGGTGCAGGGTATTAGCTCAGTCGTTCATTGGGTTGGGTTCGGAGTTGGTTTATTTGAACAGAAATAATTAGAGATTCGAAAGGCATATTATTACAACGCAAATAGAAGTAATTGAATATGATTTCAGATAGAAATTATCAATTAGTGGGAACAGCTGAGATTTTGAGCTTGGAAATGGCGGTTTCATTTGCCAGGACATCTGATACGGTCATTATAATTGTATTCTCTTCTCAAGCGAAGGTAACAGCTAATTGGACCGTAACTGTAACAGCCACAGAATTTGGACTAAAATTATTTTGAAAATCAAGTATACGCAATGTTGCCAGTGTCTCATATGACACGCCGTTAAAATGCGGCTTCGGCTGGGGCATCTCAGGCAGTAAAAGTGGCATCTCAGTGGCAAAATCACAGTCAAGTTCCTGCGAACTGTTATGTTCCTATTGTTTATCCTGTTTGTCTTTAGTTCTTGTTCCTTCTGCCATCTACCTTTCTCCCTCTACCGTCTGTCTCTCATTGCCAAAGCTTTGAAAACATGACCAGGCCTTGCTTCCTTTCGCAGTTTAAGCATCACTTCCAGCTGAAATCAGGTGTAGGCTTTCACTGTCATTGAAGACCTGCTCCACGCCAAAGGAATACCTCACAAAGGCTAAGGACCGCATTGGATGGGCGACTTAATTGAATTAAATGTCTGGCCAAGAATTATATTATTTATTTCAAGATACATTCCTGACCTTCTGCTGCCTTTTATTGGCCCTCAGGATAATGAAAAAATATTTTTAAAATATTTTTAAAATATTTCCAACCCCAAAAGGGGACTTTCTTATTTGGAACTCTGACTGTCAACTCGCTTATAGCGGTCTATGAACGGCTTCATTGGAAGGATACATTCCGAAGAAGAAGTTGGCTAGGAAGAGAGGATGCGGAAGAGCCGTTCTCTGAGGCTGGGGCTGAGATGCACTCATAATGCAGTTGATGGGAACTGTTATTGGTCGTGGAATCGAAGCTGCAGGAAAAGAGGGCGGACTGCAAGCAGGGTGGCAAAATGAACAGATATTAGAAGAGTTGACGGTAACACAACAGTTAAGCAGTTAGGAGGCCAAATTAGAAGTCTTGAATGGCCAAAAAGGAGAAAGTTGTTGGTGCAAGAAAAGACGTGATATGCAGGAGGCTTGAGAGGAGGCATCAACCGCAAGGCCAGTGCGAAGCGCCAGCCACGCAATAATAATAATAAGGATAATAGTAATGGGAACAGTAACGTTCAATTTAACGTTAAATGAAATGGATAAAGTAACTGTGCCGGTAATAGTGTTGGTGATCATAGTGAGTGCAGCAACGGAAACAAAAAACATAACTGTTTATAGTAGGAATAAAAGGAAGAGCTGCGGCGACTTTGTAGGTAACAAAGCGGATAAGAGTGGACGATGAAGGCGGAGATGGCAGCAGCGGATAAAGTAACAGTCACACCCACATTGCCAGTGTGGATAACGGAACAAATATCAGAAGTAATAAGATAATCCTTTAAGTAGGATTTGATAACTGTTAGCAGTTGGGGATGAAGGGAAAGTAACGAGGCTTAAAATTGAAAGGATATAAATAGCCGTAATAAAAGTTCTAAGAAAAACATAAGCACAACAAACGAAAACTCAAAAGTTAAGAGAAAACAATCTTCAAATAATGAAAATAATTCATCACTCCAAAAAAAAAAAAAAAAAAACACCGCCAGGACTCTTAAACTATTCCAATCAGTCACAGTTCCGGCAGAGCAAGAAACGAGCTCAGACCTTGAAGCAACGTGGAAATTTGGTGGATTTCGTTTCAGAGGTGAAATGTTGACAAAATAAATAAATAACATAATGTGTAAATATTACAGGATTACTCCTAACATTCCCAAAAAAAAAAAAAAAAAAAAAAAACTTTTAATGAAGTGTTTGCCAAGTTCGGATGAAATAGACCCCATTAAACGCTTTGGCGTTTGCTGCCTTTCGGCTCTCGCTCAACTCTAAGCGCGCTGATGCATCAAGTCAGAAAAAGTTTGCCCATTTGTATGCCCTAACATTGGGTATGTCGACTAACCCACTTGCACTGGCGGCTAAGGAAAAGGAACTTTGGCTCAAGCTATACGGAAGTCCTGTATCTGTTATGGGGATATATGAGAGGAGAATTTTCAATTTTCATGTTGACAATGCAAACTTTTAGTTAAGTGTTTGCTTATTAGTGAATAAAAAATAAGTCTGCCAAAAAGGGTATAACATATGAATCTGCGCACATAACTCAATCCACACACACACCCACACACACCCCACACACACACACATATATATACAGGCACTTGGCAGCTTTGTATTTTGTCGCTGTTACAAAAAGTTTCAAAGGTGCGGGCAAAAGTTTAACAAAAAAGGTGTCGAAAACGGGAAACGAGTGTATGAGCTATACACATAAACATTCACACATCCGCACCAACACACACTCACACACACACATGCATGTGAATAAATACAAGGCCAAGCAAATTTCGAAACTCAAACAAGTTCACACACGTAAGAGGCTCATAATTCACAGTCACTCTTGATGTTGCGGTTATTGTGCCCGCTTAAGTATGCAACATTTTTATTGCTCATTAAAATTGTTGCCAACATAAATGTATTTATGAGTATTGAGCTTTCGCTCGCCTCTCGCCTCTCGCTTCTCAATTCACCACGCGATTGAAATCCACAATGCGAATTTGCATCCACGCAATGAAAAAAAAGAAAGAAAGAAAGAAAGCAAAAAAAATAAATAAACAAATAAGGAAACCAAAATCCCTTGCAATGCACTGGAAACACGCTGATTAAGCTGGGACAATGGGAAGCCAAAGGACATGGTCGCGGGGGCGAGAGAATGTGAGACGTTGGCGGCTGAACAACACTTTGATTATCTCGTGTTATGTTCGGCACAACAACATTAAATTTACATATACACATGCATGCGTATATATGTGTGTGTGTGTGTGCGAATGTGTGGTTATGATGTCCTTAAAGCTCTTACTTTTGTTCCTGTTGCTGGCACACATAATCAACGTTTTTATTGATTGCTTAACTTTACTAACAACCAGCCGAGGCTGCGATATGTATGTGTCTGTGTGTGTGTGTATAAGTGTGTGTGTGGGAGTGTGTGCGTGTGTGTGGTCTAGGTGTAAATACTTAACAGATTTAAGTGCGAAAGAGAACGACTGTCCCAGTGTGTGTTTTTGCTGCTGCTTCTGCTTGTCGCGCATTGTGTGACGCAAACAACGCACAGGAAGAATGGCAAGAAAAATAACTATAGCATACTTTCAAGGGCTGTCAATTTAAGTGCCAAACTAACTGTTAAAACATATGTTACCGCTGGAAGATAAATGATGAAAGAACAACGCAAGCAAAAGAAAATAGGGAAAGAGACACTTCAAGCAACGAAACACAAAGTGAGTAAAAAACTAAAGTAGCGTTGAAGGGACTAAGTGAGGACATCATTAAATTCCAAGAATAAATTACTATAAATTTAAAGGACACATAAATAAATCAATAGAGAAATAAACAGATATATAAATATATAAATAAATAAGTAAATATATAAATAAATAAATAAATATATAAATAAATAAATAAATATATAAATAAATAAAAATATAAATAAATAATTATATATAAATAGATAAATATATAAATAAATAAGTAAATTAATATATAAATAAATAATTACATATAAATAAATAAATAAATAAATTTAAAAATAAATTAATTAGTTAATATATAAATAAATTAATAAATATATAAATAAATAATTATATATAAATAAATTAATAAATATATAAATAAATAATAATAAAACGATATAAATAAATTAATTCAAAAATAATTAAATATATAAATTAATAAATAAATATATAAATCAATAAATAAATATTTAAATAAATAAATATATTAATAATTAAATAAATAAATAAATAATTATATATAAATAAATTAATAAATATATAAATAAATAAAAATAACACGATATAAATAAATTAATTAAAAAATAATTAAATATATAAATAAATAAATAAATATATAAATAAATAAATAAATGAATAAATAAATAAATATATTAATAATTAAGTAAATAAATAAATAATTATATATAAATAAATCATTATATAAATAAATAAACATATAAACAAATAAATAAATATATAAATAAATAATTATCTATAAATAAATAAATAAATAAATAAATAAATAAATAAATATAAAAATAAATAAATATATAATAAATAATAAAGAAATATATTCAAAAATAAATAAATATATAAATAAATAAATAAATATAAAAATAAATAAATATATAATAAATAATAAAGAAATATATTCAAAAATACATAAATATATAAATATATAAAAAAATATATAAATAAATAAATAAGTACATAAATAAATCAACAAATAAATATTTAAATAAATAAATATATTAATAATTAAATAAATAAATAAATAATTATATATAAATAAATTATTATATAAATAAATAAACATATAAATAAATAAATAAATAAATATAAAAATATCTAAATAAATAAATATATAATTAAATAAATATATAAATAAATTGATATTTATATAAATAAACAGTGTGCCACTTGAACTTGTGCTCTACTCTGTTCCTTCGAGGACACCCGTTGAGTCCTCTCTATTATTTATAATTCTCTCCACAGACGCGATAAGTTCCCATGACCATAACAATGCACACACTCTTAAGCGATGATGTTGTATCTTTGGACAACTTTATCGAGTTGTCAGTCTGTCACTCTGTCACTCTGTCGCTCTGTCAGTCTGTCAGTCTGTCAGTCTGTCACTTCACCAGTTTGTGTGTGTCAGCAATGCCGAAAAGTATTTGAAGTTTCTAAGTGAATGCGTTCAATATACTCGAACGGCGGAGGAGGCAGTCGCAGTGTCTGAAACGTCAATGAATCGGGCAAGCTGTTGCATGACGACAAGAGGCAGCGCACCAGGACTGCTGTGCACCGCCAACAGCACACCAAGTACCCCCATTCCCTGTGCCAGGAACAGGCAGGACAACAGTGCAACAATCTTGCAGCTGTTGCCAAAAACAAACTTTGCTTTTTATTTGACTGGATGGTCGTAACTTTTTACTCCACATGAATGTAAGGAGACTGCGTGCGTGTGTGTGTGTGTGTGTGTGTGCGTCTGTGTATGCTGAGGGCAAAAAGAGAAGACAAGTAAAAAAGGTATAAACAAAGACCATAAATAAGAAGCGAGGCTTACGCAAGGCGTTTATGCCTGCAGCAGTTGTGATTAAGGTATTATCACGATTTCTGCATACGGAAGTTGCACAGTTCAAAGCCTCCTGCCAATAGATTTATGACGAAGGACTAACGCATGAACAAAAGTTTAAAATGACTTGTAGTTGCTCGTCCTGCGCTCGGAGCAAATTTAATAGATAAACTTCGGATTTTAAGGATATCGGAAATTTTGCTATACACCAGAAATGTTTAGTCTTCGATAGAAGGAAACAGAACTTAAGGATCGGAATCGGAATTTAGTGAATGACCAATTAAAAGGATTTCTTTGTCGCATTTAAAATTCCCGAAAGGACTCCACTCGTCGTCAACAACAAATATTTATGTAACAAGCGCAATAAACAATGTCATTTCGGTGACTCCGATGCAAAGTTTTATAATTCCAAAGCCAGAGTAGGAGGAGGTGGGCGTATAGGAGGCTGCAGGCTCAACACACCACTCACAGGACACACCACTGAAGGACAAACAGCGACAAGCAGATAGACACAGGAGATGGCAGAGGGCGAGAACAATAGGGAGAGAGAGAGAGAGAGAGAGGGAAGGAGTGACAGGGGGAGTGAGAGAGAAAGGGTGGGAGATGAAGTGGGTGTGGGTGTGGGTGCGGGGGTGGGTGACTTGGCGAGTGGAGAGGCAAATATGATTCTAGTTAACAAATATTTTACATGCCATTTCTTCTTATAAACAACTCACTCCCAACTGGGGGTTCCACCCACACACACCCCCCCTCCACCACCACCACCACTAATGTAGCCTGGTCCTGTATGCTGGTCCATTGTCCATAGCCTGCGGAGAGGAGAGTGCATAAATAGTTTCCCTGGATGTGCCGTTTGCGTCACACTGAATGTCAGGCGTGAGCATTTAACACACACATCAGTAAAATGCGACGGCGAAGGATACAAAGCGAGAGAGAGAGATAGCGAGATAGAGATAGAGAGAGGGAGGGAGGGAGAGAAAGCAAGGGTCTTCATTCTAAAAAAGGAGGAAAAACAGAGCTTTTGCTGCAGGGCAAAAGTTGTTGTTCAATTGAATGCATTCCGGGAAATTTCTCTCCTTTGTTGAAAAATAATATACATATATATTTTCCATGTTCGCAAATAATCCTTTATAATCCCTTATAATTAGGATAATATGAGGAACGCGTTCGGACTCCTAGAAATGTGCAAAACAAGTGCAAAATCTTTCTGCGACTTTCCGTGTAATTTTGGATAAAAATACAATTTAAGCCGCGTCATATGAGCGGCAGATCATTAGTGGTTTTTAGAGCTAATGAAAGGCCACATTAACATTTTATGTAAAGCAATTAAAATAAATGATTTTAATGGGATTTCAAATTAACTGAAAGAAGATTTAGCTAATTGCTGCCGCTTAACAGCCACAATGCAAGTTCACTGTTAGCAGTCGCTGTTAAGTTGCTGTTACAGAATTAAGTGGCAAAGGCAAAGAGTGTTAAACGGATGATTGATGCTCTGTGGCTAAGGCTTAAGGCGAGTCCACAGTCTCTCATATTATGTAAATTTGAGGACTGCTGTTAATAACTAACTAATGAATATGTTAAGTAAGTGAGACACTTTACAGTCCCTGTTATGGCTCTTTACAGGCCGGCTTTAAGGTATGCAAATAACTATTACTTTCAGTGTAAGGCAACTCCTGTTAAGCTCGTATGTTAAAGCTAACAGCTTATGTTAAGTTACAGCTTTTCATAACTAACATAGCATACACCTAACAGGCTCTGTTAAGAAACTGTTATTAACATTTCCGCGCATTTAATCATGGAGCAAATTACCAATGCCTCACATGCTTCAAGTAGGAGTCCTTTATGTAAGCATGTCCGCCGCATATATGTATTTGCAATTATTACGAATGTAAGAGGTCCTTAAGGTCCTGTTCATGCAGTGCGGCTCTTTAATAACAGCGAATCAACAATTGAGTGCATCTCAACGGCACGATTTATGACGCACGTTGACGTTGAATCAACACTCAATTGTAAGCTTGTTTTTAACCGCACAGCTGCACACACGTACACGCACTCATACACGCAAGCACGCACGCATACCCACACACACACACACACACATGTTACTACACACATATTACTTTTAATGAATGAAATGGACACTCGGTTTGTGTCTCTCTTTTTCATTCTTAGATAAAATAGATACTTTTGTTTTAGCTAAGTGTGTGAGTGTGTGAGTGCGTGTGTCTGTAAGTGTGTAAGTGCGTGCGTGAGTGAGTGTGCTTACAAGTGTGCGCATAAGTGTGTGCGTTACAGTCATCCAAGTCATTCGTTTTGATTTGCCAAACACTTTATCACTTAATGTTGTTCTGTGGCAATTTATTTTTTATTTCTCCTTCCATTGCCACACATTTTGTCCCTTTCATGCATCCTCAAGGATGCTCCCAGCCTCTCTCTCTCTCCCTCTCTCCCTCTCTCTCTCTCTCTCTCTCTCTCTTTCTCTTTCTCCCTCTCTCTTTCTCTCTCTTTTATTTTTGTTTGGTCTTTCTACTTTCTTTCTATGACGCTTGTCTTCCCATCCCCGCCCCCCGCTGTGTCCTTGCCTTCCGCCCGTTGGCCAAGTCCTGTTAAGTGAAATAATTGAATTGTTAACCGAACAATAAAGTATTTTATTATTATTAGATTTTTGCTTGCTGCTCAACATTTGGTCAATGCTTTTGTCGCAACATCACCCACACTCTTGTTCCATCCCCAACCCCCCCTGCCCCTCACACTCCTGTCCCCAAGCCCCACCCCACCCACTGACAGGAACAACACACTTTTTCTCTTTTGACCTTAAGTGCCATTTGGCTCTCTGATATGGCTGGTTGGGATGTAACCGGCGGTCGGTGGTCGGCGGTCGACGGTCGACGGTTGCCTGTCGGCGGCTGACGGTCGGTGGTTGGCGGTCGGTGGTTGGCGGCTGGCGTTTGGCATTTGGAGGCTTGCGGCTGTCTCGAGTAGATTTCCGACATATTTCTTGCCTCTTGTTATTTGTCATTTGTATTATGTGCGATGCTCCCTTCCTCTTCTCTTCCTCTCCCTCTTCCTCTCCCTCTTTCTCTTCTTCTTCTTTATTATTTCTTTTCATCTTTTTTCTTCTCGGCTTTCATTCATTGTTGTTGCCACCTTTTTTTTTTCATACATATATATCCCACATATATATATATATACACGCACACATACATATATCTTTTTTCCTGTTGATAGCAGCGTGTTGAAATTTTCGAGGCTCCTTGTTGGTTGTAAGTATTGCCAAGCCATTTAGGCTTTTTGAATTTATGGCCATTTTGCGTTTTGTGGCTCTTTTTTCAAACGCTTACACCCCCACGCCCACACACACACTCCCACACACACGCCCCCCCCATCTAACCCGGACCAATTTAGGTTTTGTGACCTTTGACACATACTCGTGCATTGCGGAATGTGGTACGTGTATAACTGTCCTTTGATTTATGACCCAGCGCTGGGCGGGCCACAGGCGGTACGTGCTTGACCCACTTTGATACAGCCAAAGCAACTCCTCAACTTGATTTAATCCTTCGATCACATCAAAATCAACAACGGAACACACTTGCATGCAGTCACAGGACCCTCTAAATAAGTACCCTCAAAATGAAGTCATGAATCATGTAGTAATTGCTGGATCCTTTGGAAGGATGCAGTGTGTAGCTGCTCACTTGCTTGGAGTCAATTTAAAGTATTTATAAAATCGGTAATTGGGCAAGGATAAATAACTTTCTATTGACACAAAATGTTGGATGAATATTCCGTCTTTAATTGCAATACACAAATTAAGGACTCCACGCAGAGAAGCTTGGATGAAGCTCAAGGAAGATGGAAGATGCAGTGGGTGAAAACTTTTCATCGAAGTATCCTTCATGGCGTAGATTGTCTGCTTGTCTTGTGGATTTAATTGTTAATTCGAAAAACAACTTTTGGCTTGTAAATGCAGGATTGCAGGATGCAAGTCGAAAGGCGGTTAAACGCTGTCCATGAAATCCTGTGCGGCCACTGGGAAGCGGAAGGAGCAACTCGAGGGGGGAAGTAATTTTGTCGATGATTGCCAGAAGAGCTCACTGAAGGCTGTGTGCAGTCATACATTCAAGAATAAACACCACATATGTACACACACACACACACATATATGTGGATATATTTGTACACACACACACACACACACACACACAAGCACTCAGACAGTGGTATGCATATAGGGAGTCATACGCTTGAGCGCGTAATCAACTTAAGAGATTAACAACAACAATAAAAATCAAAGCGGACATAAGACAACGTACAAGGGCAACAGGAAGAGGGAGAAAGGAAGAAAGGAAGAAAGGAGGAAAGGAAGAAAGGAAGGAAGGGAAGGAAGGGAAGGAAGGGAAGGAGAACAGAGGAGACGTATATATGTATGAGAATGTATATATGGGAGCGGGAGAGGGAGACGGAGAGGGAGCCGGAGCAGGAGACAGTGTCGGAGACGAAGACGAAGGCGGGCGACATGTATTGGTTGTCACATGAGAGAGCAAATATTGTGGTGCAATTGAATGGAAGGCAATCAGTGGGCGCCGAAAAGTAGGCAACAATTTCCAGATGCAAGTCCAGTCAATGGTGGAAAACAAGCGACAGGGCGATTTAATTGAAATGTTTAAAATGCGGCAAAGTGGAAAAATTCCGACACATTTAAACAGACTTGCAGAAGCACACACACACACACACACAAGTGTACACATACTTAAAGTCGCACTTACACACACACACACACACACACAGACATGTGAAAGCCAAGTGCAGGAACAAAGGAAAAAACCTATACATATATATAAAGTGATGTTGCAAAGGACAACCACATTGCGAGTCGATACCAAGACAACTTTTAATGCCATTCAACAAAGTTGTTGTCGTTTACGTTGTTGTTATCCTTGACAGAGCTCAGACACAGGAACACAGGAGCACACAGGAGCACTGAGACACCGACACATATGCACAAAATGCGAATGCAGAACATTGAACACATAAAAGGCGTAAGTCGTAAAAGCAAAATGGGCTAGCCACAAAAAAAAAAAAAAAAAAAAAGTCAAACAAACAGGGAATCAAGTCCTGCCCACTGAAAGAGTCCTGAGCTGGACCATGGACGGCAAGGAAGCAGGAAGCAAACACTTCCCCCTTTTGAAGCAAACTCATTTCAAAAAAGAAGATTAATTTAATCAATCGAAAGTTTAATCCGTTATGCAATCAGAATTTCTAACATACTTGAGAACTGTTAACCGAACCCCACTGCATTTTTGTTCGTAACATGCAATTTTATCCCATTGTGCCAGTGGCCGGACTCGACTGCTGCCAGAGACTCGACTCCTGCCACGTAGAGTCCAAAAGTAGCGTAACTTTTGCTGAGCATCTAAAGTTACACGGTTGGACTGTCATCTTTGCCGTTGGTGTTGTTGCCTGACGTTGTCCTGTCGTCCTTATGTCATGTCCTTGCCGCAGTTACCTGTTTACCAGCTACATGCATTCAGTTAGTTTTGTGGTCTTAAACATATCTTGTGCTCCCCCTTGGCTCCCCCTTGGCTACCCTTGGCTCACCCTTGGCTCCCCATTGGCTACCCTTGGCTCGCCTCGGCTCCCCTTGGCTTTCCCTTAGCTCACCCTTGACTCCCCCTTGACTCCCCTCTTGTTCGACTTAAGTACCTTTGACCAGCAGCTTTCTATTTATTTATATTCAAATTGTATTTTATTTCTTGTCATTGTCATTGTCATTGCAGTTTGAAACAAAGTAAGGATGGAATACGACATCTCTCAATTGTTTTTCTCCCTCCCCCAGCCCTCGCCCTATTACCACCACTCCCTTAAGCCCCGCCAGGCGATGCCAATGCCAATGCTGAGACGTAGTTAAGGCATTGGGACAAATTTAGTGGAATGGAAAATTAACAATTCATTTAAAAATAGCATCGATGCATCAGATTGCATTAAGTGAACAGTAATTCAATTTACCGTATACCGTGTACTGTGCACCAGGACTACGGACAGGATACGTCTGAAAAATAATCTGCCAACTATCACAAAATGAACCTTGCGCAACGTCTCCTCTTTCAGGGACTCTTTTAACAAGATTCTTAGAACACAGCGGGAAAATAATTGAGTTGTTATTCAACGCATTCGAAACTCAATCCATGAATGAATTCAATTATTTCATTCACTTCAATCAATTCCCAACACCTCCGCCATTGTTGAATAACAGAGCATCTCAGAGTCACAGAATTATAAAATCACATAATCGCAGACTCACAGACTTATAAAATTACAGAGCAACAGAAATTCTCAGAGTCACAGAATCCAAAGGGGGAAATCACGGAATCTTAAAAGGCGGAATCTCACAGTCACGCAATCACAGAAAGTGGAAACTAAGAATCACAGAATAGTTGAGTCTCATGAAAGCGGAATCCTAGAATCTTAAAATTTCAGTCACGGAATCGCAGAATCACAGAATTATAAATTTACAGAGCAACAAAAAATCTCAGAGTCACAGAATCCAATAGGGGAAATCACGGATTCCTCAGAAGCGGAATTTTAGAGTCACGGAATGCCAGAAAGTGGAACCTGAGAATCGCAGGATAGTAGAGGCTTATGGTAATGGAATCCTAGAATCTCAAAATCTCAGAGTCACATAATCACAGAATCACAGACTTACAAATTTACAAAGTAACAGAAAATCTCAGAGTCACAGAATCCAAATGGGGAAATCACGGAATCCTAAAAGACGGAGTCTCACAGTCACGCAATCACAGAAAGTGGAAACTAAGAATCACAGAATAGTTGAGTCTCATGGAAGTGGAATCCTAGAATTTTAAAATTTCAGAGTCACGGAATCGCAGATCACAGAATTATAAAATCACATAATACCAGAATCGCAGACCTATACGTTTACAGAGTAACAGAAAATCTCAGAGTCACGGAATCCAAAAGGGGAAATTGCAGAATCACAAGAAGCGAAATCCTAGAGTCACGGAATTACAGAATGTGGAACCTGAGAATTACAGGATAGTAGAGGCTTATAGTAATGGAATCCTAAAATGTCGAAATCTCAGTCACGAAATCCAAAAGGCGGAATCACCGCATCTCAAAGGGCGGAGTATTGAAGTCACGGAATCACAGAAAGTGATGTCAAAGAATCACAGATTAGTAGAGTCTCACATTAGTGGAATCCTAAAATCTCGAAATGTCAGAGTCACGGAATCGCAGAATCGCAAAAAGCGATATCACTGAATCACGGAATCACGGAATAGCAGAATCTGAGAATCATAAAATCACAGAATCTCAGAATATAACTGGAAAACACATCCCATAGATCTTCCCCACTTCCCACTCACCACTCACCACTTCCCAATTCAGTCAGGGTTGAATCTTTGGCACGGCCACCAAATCGTTAAGTGGGCGAGGCTCGAAGAGGCGAAGGGAAGGGAGGGAAGGGGCGACGAGGTCAACGGATGCAGCGAACCGAGCAAATGCGTATACAAATGGTTGACCCCTTTAGCGATTGTGGACGCCATTCGAAATGATTTTAACATTTATTGTAGTTCCATTTGGAATTTAGTCGCCGCCCTCGCCCTCTCCCTCGCCCTCGCCCTCGCCCATGCCTTCGCCTTGTCCTGCCCTCGTTTCCGCCTCATTTGAGTCATTTACGCATCAGACATGGGCAGTCATTTGTTGCTCTCGCCCTTTTATTGTCGGCCATGCTCCCCTCACAGGAGTCAAACGTTAAGGACATAACGGATACTTTATTTGCAAATGCTTTTGACTAACACTTCCAGCTAGTAGTTCGATGCCACGCGATGTTTTCCATAATTATGGAAGGAAGAGCTCTAAGCCCTAAGCCCTAAGGAAGAGCCTTAAGTCCTAAGGAAGAGCCCTAAGCACTAAGGAATAGTCCTAAGCCCTTAGGAAGAGCTCTAAGCCCTGGGTTTTGATGTAGCTTGAAGTTTACGTGGAATCGAATCAAGTTATTCCGGAACTATATTATCTATGGCAAAAAAGGATTCAGGATCATATTTGAAATCGTGTCTTTACTTTTAATCACAGGACATTAATCGAAAATGCGATTATTATAAATAAAACATTCCCCACATTAAATCAAACTCCTATGACACGTAGAATTCGGAATGGAGGCAACTGTACTTTTCATAGGTCACCGTAAGTGTTATATCCTGAATATATAGAATATCAATTTTATATATGTTTCAGCCAAGTTGAGGAAATTGTCCAAGAAATGGTCCTTAGCGGGGGGGCTAACCAATTATCCTTACAGCTAAGCAACTTACGGCTAGAATGAAGGATAAAGCTAAAAAGAATCGATACTCACATAGCCAATTCATGCGCTCCGTGTACTCAACCTTGCGCTTGAGATCCTTGACGAGGGCGCGAAAGTCATCGTCATTGAAATGACACTGGATAATCGTATTATTTAGCTGGAGAATGCTGTACTCATTGTTGCCATTGTTCGACGCGGCGGCAGCGGCTGCATTGGCAATGGTCGTCATCGCATCCCGGGCACCGTTCACGGCATTCGAATTGCTCTCAATGTCGGTGGAGCTGGCGCGCAATTTGTTGCCGATGGTCGCATTGAGGCTGACATCACCGTCCACATTGCTGCAGGACTTGCTCAAGATGATGGTGGCTCGATTGGCAATTGAATTGGCCGCCAGGAGATGCTCACCGGCGGCACCGCAGCTGCCGCGATGGAATGGCAGCTTAGCTGCTGTTGCCGCCGCCGCTGCCGCAGCAGCCGCTGGGCAATTGTTGTTCTTTAAGGTGATGCAGTGTAATTGATTTGAGAGCGCGGCCGCTGCCTGCACCGTGGCTGAGCAGTCGCTGGCGCGACGTCGGCGCGGATTGTCCGCATCGAAGGATGGCTGAAGATAGGCGCGTGTCTGTATGTGACTAGTGGCGCTGCTGCTGGGCGTAACGGTGACAATGTCGCCGGCAACAGTTGTTGCCGGTGCTGCTGTTGTTGCTGCCTCAACCATGTTCGACATCGATGTGGACATGGTCAGGCTCTGGCCGTTGCTGAGGCTGTTGCTGCTGCTGCTGCTGTTGGCAACGCTGCTGTTGTTGTAATTGTGGTTGTTAATGCTGCTGCTGTTGTTGTTGTTGCTATTGTTGTTGCTGTTGCTATTGTTGTTATTATTGTTTAGGTTGTCGGTGCAGGCGAGGCGCTGCCTTATGACTGTCAGCTTGCTACTGCACTTATCCTGATCCTCGTAAAACTGCACCAACAGCTCCTCAAGCAGTGCGATGGGCGTGGCTGCTGTTAATACCGATACTGATGCGGATGCAGACGCCGACGCTGATGCGGGTGGCGTTGCGGATGGCGATGCGGATGCACTTATCGATGCCGATCCAAATGCGTTGCCCGGAGCGCTAGCCACTGAGCTGCTTGACGATTTGCGGCGCACTCTGACAGCGGCGGCTGCTGCTGCTGCTGCTGTTGCTGCTGCTGCTGTTGTTGCTGTCGTATCTGCTGCTACTGTGGCTGCTGCTGTTGTTGTTGTCGTTACTGTGGTAATGGTCAATCCCTCTTCAAGCGCCTCTTCGGCATGCACTTGCCCCAAATCAATCTGTTCTTCCTTCTCTGCCGAACCTTGCGGCTGCTCAAATCCACTGCTGCAACTGTGGCTGCGACTGTAAGCAGCTGATGCCTCCGCTGCTGCTGCTGCTGCTGCTTCTGTTGCTGCTTCTGCTGCTGCTTCTGTTGCTGCTGCTGCTTCTGTTGCTGCTTCTGTTACTGCTGTTGCTGTGGCTGCACCAACGGCCACTGCTGCCGCGGCCAGCAACAGAGCACGCTCCCCCTCGCGTCCCGGATCAAAGATCGAGTGCTTCAACAGTATCTCCTGCAGCTGGCGGCGCTGCCGCTGCGCACTGTACGGATTGACCAGGCGAAAGTCGCCGTAATACTTGGCCAGGCAGCGCACCCGCGACGCAATGTATCCAATCTTCCGCAGCAGCCGCACATCGGCGTTTAATGTAGCGGTCCTATGCGAGTGTTGCACCTGATGCACCTGTTGATGCGGCTGCAACAGCTGTTGATCTCGTTCTTGACGTCGTGTGCCGCACACACGCGCTGCATGTCCGCAGCAGCTGCCGCTGCTGCTGCTGCTGCTGCTACTGTTGCTGTTGCTACCGGTGCTGGTTATCGATGGGATGCGGTTGCCGTGTCCGGCCTTCCGCTCAACGTCTATGCCGATGTCAACGTTGGCGTCTTCGTAAACTTCGTCGTCGTCGTCGTCGTCGCCGTCGTCGTCGGTGTTGTTGTTGCTGGTGGCAGCGCTGTCAAGTGCAGTGGCTGCTGTTGTTGTTACTGTTGCTGCTGCCGCTGCTGCTGCTGCTGCTGCTACTGCTGCTGTTGCTGTTGCTGTTGTTGCCGCTGTTATGACGGTGGTTGTTGTTGTTGTTGTATCGGCAGCACCAATTTTGGCATCGGCTGTCGTTGTTATTGTTGTTGTTGTTATTATTGTAAGCGCCTCAAACGTTTCCTCGTCGCTTGTTGCTGCTGCTTGTGCTGCTGCTTGTGCTGCCGCTGCCGCTGCCGCCGCTGTTGTTGTTGCTGTTGCTGCGCTGCCACGTCGACTACTGCAGCCGTTGTCCTGGTACATTTATAGGCAACTCTTGCGGCCGTTATAATTTTTTTCTTTTTCTTTCTCTTTCCCTTCTTTTTCCCACTAAAAGGGCGCGTTTTTCTCGCGGTTTGCTCGCGTTTTACTCGCGTTTTGCTAGCGTTTTCACTGGCGTTTCACCTATGTTTTTAGTCAATTTTGGACTCTACTCTTTTGTAGTCCTTGAATATGATTTGAATTGAATTTTGTGTTGTTGCTTTTGTATTGCATATATTAAATATATGTTATGCAGGACAAGTGCGATAAGAAACCAGGATTCTTGGTTACATTGTTTATCCTTTCTATTATTATTTCAACAATTTCTTGGTGTCTATTTTATGGATATTTCTGGCGCTTCCTTTTCGTTCCTTTCCTTTGCAGCTCGCTGCTCTCGTTTGAGCCACGTCCAGATGAAGCTTATGCAAATTGATGCTGCTATCCACACCGTATCCTGTGACCATCGACTCTGGTCGACTCCTTCAATCAATTCAGTGGAAAAGTTGCCGTCACTTCGCTTCTCATTTCCATTTGACGTGCCTTCAGCCACGCAGACACAGCCTCTCCCTTTTGCCCTCTCTCTCTCTCTCTTTCTCACTCCTCTCTCTCTCCTCTCTATCTCTCTCTTTCCTTCTCTTATTATATCCCTTTCCTTGTCTTTGAGGCTGGCTCTCGTTTTTGCTTCTAGCCTGGTTTTCCTGTTTTTCACTTCAACTGCTGCTGATATTGCTGTTGTCCTTGGTGTCCTTCTTGCTGCTCTTCCTCTTCCTCTAGCTATTGTTGTTGCTTTTGCAATTGTTGTTGTTGTTGTTGTTGTTGTTGGTGGTGCTGCTGTTGTTGATTCGTGTTTTACATTTTATTGTATTTTAATTTGCATTTTTCAACTGTCCGACAACTTCGTCCCTTTTGGCATGGGCAGCACACGTCACTTCCGCTTCCGTTCCCAGGGCCTGTTGCAAGTTTATTAGCTGCAATGACAGAAATTGAATATGAACTGAATTAGAAACTGAAGATATCTGGCAGATTACCATATGATTTACAACTTTGACAAGGATCCCCACTTAATATTCACAGTAGTTTTTCAAGCTTTAAAACTAAAACTAAAACAATGAACAATTTTATATCCTAGTGTCCTTCATGTATTTTATGTACTTAATGTATTTAAATGACAAACTTTGCATGTGTTATTCCTTTTTAGATTTTTTTTTTAAATTAATTTTAATGAAATATTTTACAAAAATTACAAATTTATTGCCCACCGCAAATTTCATTGGAAAAACCTTAAACGAGGAGATTAAATGAAAATCGGGTCGGGCTCCGCGTGTTTCCCAATACTTTAGGTTGGAAAAAAGCGTTAACGGTGTTGATTCCTGGTAGAGCGCGTGTTTTTATTGTTTGGCTTGTCCTGCGAGGAAATCAATTGAAATGTGCAGCGACAAAGGAAACCGCACAGCAGCTACAGCTTCATACATGTATGTAATGGTCCCATACGGGGTAGCCACCGCAGAGACAAAGGAGCTTCTGGTTAAAGGCTCTGAATAAACAACGACAATTGTACAAACGCAACGCAGGCGATCTCAATGGCAGCAACAGCAGCAACAGCAGCAACAACAGCAACAACAACAACAACAACAACAGCAAGAACAACAGTTTCCGAGGACATTGACAATGACAGCAAATGTCAAACAGTTACTTCCCCGTGGCTCATGGCTTCAGTCTTTTGAGTGCAAGTTATACATATAAAAACTATATATTGTGTATACATATGTACATATGTATATATATGTATATGTGTGTGTGTGTGTGTGTTGTCTGATGCACCACCCACAGAGCTAGTGGTCAACTTGGAGCATCTACAGCCGCGGGCGTCCCTCAAACTGTTCATCGTCCTGTCCTGTCCTGTCCTGTCATCTCCGTCAGCAACTCGTGTGCGCGAAGACAAAGGCGCCAGCTGAATGCCAAACAGCGAATGGGTGTTTACTGGAATTTTTCACTAGGATGAGGGCAACTCAGCTATAATCAACTTGACTCACTTGATACCCTCTCAAAAGGCAACTCCCCATTCGCCCTTTTCCCTCTTCACCCCTCAGTGGAGCGATTTAAAGTGTGCTTAGATATTAGAGAATTAATTAATTCAAGGGGTTAATTACTTCTACAATATAACTAATAAATTAAGCACTTTTAAAATAAATTCAATAAATTAATTTAATTTTATAATTTATTATAATTTCCTTATAAACAATTACACATATAAAAAACTATATTTTAGAAAATAAAAAAAAATAAATATTTAATATTAAAAATTTAATGGTTAATTTATTTAAATATATAAATATTAAATATTTAATTTATTTTAATTAATTATTTAATATTTAAAATGTAATGCTTAATTTATTTGAATATATAAATATTTAATATTTAATTTTTTGTAACTAATTAATTAATATTTGAAATTTAATGGTTAATTTATTTGAATATATAAATATTTAATATTTAATTTTTCGTAATTATATAAATAATATTTAATTTTTTGTAATTAATTAATTTTATATTTAAAATTTAATTTATAAATAAATAAATTTGCAGTAATTAATTAATTAATATTTAAAATTTAATAGTTAATTTATTTGAATATATAAATATTTCATATTTAATTTATTTAAATTAACTAATTAATAATTATTTTAATTTATATTTATTTTAAATTATTTCAAATTAACCTTATAAAAATTATACTGATTTATAAACTAATTAAAGTATATATAATAAAATATAAATAAGTAAAATATATATAATTTATTAATTTTATTTTCAAGCTGTTTATTTATCTTAATTTTTATTTATTTTTAATTTTTCCAATTTATATTGAAAGTCGAAGCTGCAGCCTGGCCGATTCCGATAAGAATCGAATAGTTATATGACAAGTTGATGTGACTTGTCCCCGTTGAATGATGATAGCTTTTTTTGCCATCACGTTTTTCAATTCCATCCTCATTCAATTTTGCTTTGAGCACACCCACAAGCAAATATGCACACACACACATAGGCACGCACACACACATAGGCACACACACATAGGCACGCACACAAAGGCACACACGGCGAGCAATGAGTAAAAAATGTATATTGCCCCATGCTGTCCACTTATTGCAATTCAAGTCGAAATTCCGAACGCATTGCGAGCAGTTAACGTGGCATGTCCTGGCGAGGAGGCTCTTTGGCATGTTGACGATTTTGACACCATTCCAGGCTGCCAACAGGCCGGACGAAAAAATGGCAAGGCACAAAAAAAGATGAAGGTAAACGAGAGTCACAAGAATAAAGAAAAACCAGAGGAGACGCATGGGCAAAGGGGCAGTGGGGCAAAAGGGGCAATGGGGCAAAAGGGGCAAAGGAGCAGTGGGGTAGTGGAAACGCAGGGGCGGAATGAGTGAGGGGGGAAAACATATTTTTGCCTTATTTTGTTGTTATTTATTTGTTGCTGGATACTTGTAACATTTAATTATGGGCTATTTGATAAAAGCTCTTAAACAAATACGATCAAAGATAGAAACGTGCGCATCAACACACACACACATACACACACACACACATACACATACACTCAAAAGCATACACAAACAGAGAGAGGAAAGTGTCAATATGAAGCCGCAGGTGGTGCAGTTGCCATTGCCTGTCATATGGCTGACAAAACGCAAACGCAAACAAAAACCGCTGAGGACGCAAATGCGGCTTCGTATCCAAAACACGCCAACAACATCCCCCCACCGCCACGCCACGCCACGCCACACCGCCCCACCACCCACCCGTCTCACAACCATTCCATTCAGTCATCCAGCCATCCAGGCTGTACATTCACCATACACCACCCAACACCAACCATCCACCATCCACCATCCGCCATCCGCCATCCGCCCAGCACCTACCACACCCTAGGCGCCAGCCACCACCCAAGAGCCACCCTCCTGCCTCCTGGCAGCTAGACAACCTCCAACCTGAACATGGCCAACTGTTGAATGGTAACAACAAATTTGGGCGCTTGCCAAGTTGCTGCCGTTTGTCGTTGTCGTTGTCGTTGTCGTTGTCGCTGTTGTTGATGTTGTTTTTGGTGTACTTGCCATTTTATTTATTTACCTCGAAAGGAACGAACGCAAAAAAAGGACCAAAATAAAGGCAACAAAAATGCCAACAAATAAAATAAATGAAATGTTTTTTAATAAACTTCAGTTTGGCGTTTTTATTACGACAAACATCAAAGGCAGCAACAGAAGGAATAGTTATCCTTGTGCCGCCGACCAGTAGTTATTCTCATTATCCTTTTTAGCTACATTTGTGTGTCTGCTTGAAGCTAACAGCTGTTAAATAGCAAATATTTCGACAAACCGCCTAATCCACTTGGCCAATAGCTCGTGACGTCAGCATCAACCAAATGTCCTAGGGGGAGGGGCAGCATTTGGGCGGGGGCAAAGTGAGCGACAGCAGGAAAGCAACTTAAGTTAAACAAAGAGATTCAAGTTTATTTTCGGATATATTTGTCTTAATTATAAAAGTTAAGGGAAATATTTGATTATGACGTTAAAACATAAGAGCCTGACAGGATCTGAAAACAAGCAAAAGCCGCCAACAGTATTGTTTGACTAGGTGGCAACGCTGTTGAATAGAAATGCCTTATGACATTCAAGAATTATCAAATTAATATCTTAATTCCAAGAGGACTATAAGCCAGTGTAAAGAAGTACACAGGACTAAAGGATTTCAACATGAGAACAAAATGTGCTTTAAGGCTGGGCTGCTCCCCTTTATAGATGACCGAAGATATTCCGAAGAATACTTCTTTAGATACTCCGAAGAATACTCCTAAAGATACGCCAAAGGATACTTCTAAGAATACTCCAAAGAATACTCCTAAAGATACTCCGAAGAATACTTCTAAGGATACTCCGAAGAATACTCCTAAAGATACGCAAAAGAATTCTCCTTAAGATACGCTAAAGAATACTTCTAGAGGTACGCCGAAGAATACTCTTAAAGATACTCCAAAGAATACTCCTAAAAATACTCCAAAGAATACTCCGAAAAATACTCCTAAAGATACGCAAAAGAATTCTCCTAAAGATACGCTACAGAATACTTCTAGAGATACGCCGAAAAATACTCTCAAAGATTCTCCGAAGAATACTTCTAAGGATACTCCGAAGAATACTCCTAAAGATACGCAAAAGAATTCTCCTAAAGATACGCTAAAGAATACTTCTAGAGATACGCCGAAGAATACTCTTAAAGATGCTCCAAAGAATACTCCTAAAAATACTCCAAAGAATACTCCTAAAGATACTCCGAAGAACACTCCTAAAGATACTCCAAAAAATATTCCTAAAGATACTCTAAAGAACACTCCTAAAGATACTCCAAAGAATACTACTAAAGATACTTCAAGGAATACTCCTAAAGAAACTCCGAAGCATACTCTTCAAGATACTTCAAGGAATATTTCTAAAGATACTCCGAAGAACACTCCTAAAGATACTCCAAAAAATAATCCTAAAGATACTCCGAAGAATACTCCTAAAGATACCACGAAGAACACTCCTAAAGATACTCCGAAAAATACTCCGAAAAATACTCCTAAAGATACTCCAAAAAACACTCCTAAAGATACTTCGAAGAATACTTCCAAAGATACTCCGAAGAATACATCCAAGAATACTCAGAAAAACATATCCAAGGATACTCCGAAGAAAACATTTCAAGATACTTCAAGCTCGCCAAAAAATACTTGCAAAAAAAATCCTTATAAACTGCCAAGGCACTTCTAAAGGGACTTCTGAAAACACTCCAAGATTCTTTTAAGAATACTCACTGCTTCTAAGAACACTCGCAAGGATACTCCCTTTAATATATTTTCTAAGAACCCTCATTTAGGATCACTCATAAATAGACTCCAAAATATACTTCTCAATAAACTCATCATAGCATTGCCCAAGGATACTCCCTATAATACTTTCTCAAAGAACATTCTTACAATCACTCACAAATGAACTCCTAAGAATTTTTTTAATGAACTGCTCATAATATTTCTAAGAACACTTTTAAGGATACTCCCAAGAACACACCTAAAACAACTTATAAGAAAAACACTCCTAAGGATACTTCTAAACCCACTTCAAAGGATGCTCATTATAATACTACTTAATTTACATCAAAAAATATTCCAAGAAATACTTCTATATACTCCTTTCTTAGAACACTTCAACTAATACTCCAAGGAGCACTCCTAAGGATACTCCTTAAAACACTCCTAAAGAAAGCTGAGATTATATACTGATTTGTAGCGTATGTATATGTATATATATATCCTTGCATACACAAGTGTTAAAAGCATACAAAGCTGTCATTTAACTTACAGCAATTTTTTATAATTGATAAATTACAAATTCCTTTGGCGTCCTTCGCTGTTTATCGCCGCAGGACAATTAAATAATCACCTAACTGACGGACAAATAAGCTGATTGAATAATTGAACTACTGATTGAGAGACAGTTTGATTGCTTGACCAATTGTAGGCGTATGCCGTGTGTTGAAATTGAAATTGACAAAGGGGCGTGGCTGTGGCGGCCCCTGACTGTGTGCAGGTGCTTTAAATGCATCAATTGTGCAGTCAACATTTAGGCAAACGGCGCCCGCATGACACACACACACAAGGCAACAAAAGCAGCAACTACAACAACAACAGCTACAACAACAGCTACAACAACAACAGCTACAACAACTACTACTACTATTACAACAACCTCAAACGTGACTAATGGCAAATTTTGCATGCAACACAGTCGATTGATGGATACTCTTTCCGAATTCGGACTCAGTTCCCACTATTATGGATTAAAGTATAATAATAATTAACAAAAAATCGATAAATAAAAATCAATCAACGGCTATCGATACCTAATCAAGTTTCGATTTCATGCCTGCCAAATCTGATATCCTTTTGGGACTTTCATCGAGTCAAGCTCGAGCTTAAGCATAGCCTGTCGATGATTTCTAAAGCTGACGATAAATAGCGCTTATCGATAATCAGATTTATATCGATATACACTGGCGATGCCTTAAACGCTAATAAAAAGCATCATGCCCCTTCTTGGGGCATAAACAAAAACAGAATTACTTAAATTGCAGCAGCGACGACGACGACGCCGTCGACACACATTTTGCGGTTGATATGAATATCGATTTGGCCCGTTAAACTGTGCCAAGCACACGCAGAAGTGTGTGTGTGTGAAAGTGTCGGAATATGCATGGGTGTGTGTGTGTGTGTGTGTGTGTGTATGGGTATGTAAACTAGAACTTTGTATAAATTTATGTGCACAACAATGTTTATGTTGTTGAATAAACGAGCAGGTTCTGCATATGCGGCCAATACGTCAGCCGTGAAACCGGTGACTGTCTGTGTGTGTGCGAGTGTGTATGTGTGTGTGTGTGTTTGTTTGAGTGCTCACATGTCCATGTGTCTATGCCTGTGCCTGTGTCTGTGTCTGTGTGGGTAATGGCAGGATGCAACATGAAAATGGCGTGCGGTTAGCAACGTTTTATTTGCTAGCAATGCACTTGTCTCTGTATGTGTGTGTGTGTATGTGAGTGTGTGTATTAGTGTGTAGGTATGCGTTCAGATTGGGTGTTTGGTCCCTTTTCTACCTTTTTGTTTTTGTATTTTGTAACTCAGGCTTTACACTTGAATGTGTGTGTGTGTGTGTGTGTGTTGCATTGTGCATTTGCTTAAAATAGAAATATGCCAGACACTCACGCAGCACACACACATACGCACACACACACACCTAAACACACAGCAGCAAAATATTCAATCCCACAACGGAAATCGCTTAGCAGCCTTAAATAATGGACTGGCCGTCCTGGCATCCTGCGACCAAGGAACAGGAACAGGAACGAGACGAGACGAGACCAGGGAGCTAAGGACTGAAAGGATAGGTGTATAGGCAACAGGAGTAGGCGCTTCCTGCACACACACACACACACACACACACGCAGAGTGGCTGCCAGAAACCTGCAACTAATTAAATGCATACAACATTTTAAGGCACTTGTAAATACACTTACGTTCATACAGTCTGACACCGTATGGCAACATATGACACCGGCTGGCAATGGCTATGGCTATTAACTAGTTGTAAGTGAATCGGCTCTGAATTATGCAGGACGAGACTCAAGGAGCTTTCAAGCAGATAAAGCGGAATATTCAAAGCAAATAAAATGGTTTTATTTGTGGGTTGAATTTCCATTTTCCATTTTCCATCTTCCATTTCCCATTTTCATGTGCCCAGCTGTGGGTGTGACCAGATCTAAAACTGTTGGTCCTAGAGAGTGTATCGACCACATATTTGATTGGGTTTCCTTTAAATTAAAGGGATAACTTGTAGATTGTTCTTGTCATCATCTTCATCAGCTCAGCTCACATTGTGGTTTGGTAAACCGTCAATTGACTGGGCACTCGTGTTCTCTGATGCTTTGATGCTACACACAAGCACACACACACACACACACGTACATAAATACGCACACATGCAGGGCAAACAGACACACACACACACAGCTGCGAGAGGTGTATTGGTGTTCAATCAAACTAAAGGCAAACAACAAACCAACAGGAGAAACCAAGAGGCGGGGGGATAGAGTGGGGAAGGGAGAAAGAGAAAGAGAAAGCAAGAGATAGAGAGGAAGAGAGAGAGAGGGGAAGAGAGAGGGAGAGGGAGAGGGAGAGGGAGAGGGAGAGGAAGGGAACGGTTAAAAGCAAAGCCAACGAACCGTATAAGGACAAACACAAGCACACGGACGGACTGGCAGGATATGGGGACACCAAGCACCGAGCAACGAGCAAACCAGCAACGAGCAAGCACCGAGCACACACAGGACATGGAACACAGGACACGGAACACAGGACACGGAGATGGCAAACGGACACCGCCGCCATGGCGAACTTACTTAAGCAACTGATTTTCAGATTTTCCGCTTTAAGCATGCGTGGGTATGGGTGTGGGTGTGGGTGTGGGTGTATGAGGTGTGTGCTTGCATGTTGATGGTTACCCCTATATATATGTGTGTGTGTGTGAGTGTGTGTGTGTGGGAATATATATATAAATATGTGTGGGTTTTTAATTTCTATTTTATGTCAATAATCTGCTGCTGATGATGCCATTGGAGTTGTATTCAAGTCTGTGTGTTGGTGTGCCTGTGTGTGTGTGTGTGTGTATTTGTTGGTATGCGTGTCTGCACGTGAGTGTAAGTGTTAGGGTTTCCTTCCATCCATTTGCCCTGTTGGGTACCTTTGGCACCTGCAAATCTGTTGGCCGCGAAGGGAGCAAAGGGCAAAACAGGACAAAGGTGGGTAGCGGTGGGGTCTCGGTTGGGGGTAGTGGGCGCATCATTCATCATTCATGCTAGTTGTAAATAATGTTACCCACAGGATTCTTTGCGCTTATTAAGGTGATAAATCAAATGTCCTGACTGTAACTTCTGCTCCGAGCCGCTTCACCCTGCAATCCCCCCCTACCCATTCCCATTTCCCTTACCCCTCGGATACGCGACCCTCCTTTAGTTTTCAAACAGCTCTCAGCTTTATCCACCATCTGCAGTTTTCAGTCTCCAGCGTCAGTTTTGTTTGTCCAACCGAAGGGCAGAACAACAACTTTTTCTTGGCTAAAAACTTGTATAACGTTTTTATTTATACTTATTTATTTTTTTTTCCCTTTATTTTGGATTTTTTTTCAGACACATATTTTCCATTTTCCATTTTCCACATTCCACATTCCACTTTTCACTTTCCATTTTCCACTTCCTACCTTTATGCCATGACATTAGTAGTAGTTTTTGTACCTTTCATTCCATGCCATTTTTGCCATTGTCCTTCGGTGCTTGTGACCCTCCTGTGGGCCTCTAATATGGAAATTACGAGTGTTGAGCTTTGAGCCAAAGCAATGCCTGCCTCTGGTCTGCCAGTCCCTGGCAATCTATCAATAAGTCGGGTAAACAGGCAATGCCTTTGGCTGTTCCTCATGGATATTAGCCTAACGCCCACGCACAATAGCACAAACACACACACACAGCATAAACACACCCACAGCACACACACAACACACACACAGCATATACACACACACACTCACTTGTTAGCTTGTGAATAGAAAGAGTTTTGATTCCCAGTCCACAGCTCGCAACTTGTGTCTGCGGCATTGGCAGCAGCGTCATAAGCATAGCTAATTATCATCCACAACAGCAACTTCCTTATTGCTGCAACAACAACAACAACAATAGCAACAACAACAATAGCAGCATCAACATTGACACTCACACATAAACAGCAATTGCAGCACCACAGCAAAGCAATTAACAGCCATCGCTCCGGTGCACCTAACAGACCACTGGCGCCCTCTAGCGGCTGCTGCGGTCTACCACCTGCAGATGATGCAATTTTAGCTCATCTACAACAACAACAACAACAACAAGAGCTACAACAACAATAATAAATGGACAAACATTTCGTGTTGATCATCGAAGTCGATCGTAGGTCCAGTCATATGTCCTCAAGGCAAATTGGGTTTGAGTGACAGAAGCAAGGACAAGGCTGCGTTTTTATGTACATCCTGAATTATCCTGAAAGCTTTATTATTATAGTTATTTTATTAATTATAATAAATATTATAAAGATAAAAGAGAGTGACTCTTTTAATGCTGTTGGTCAAGGACACGGCCAGCAAAACGCATTAAGCCAACACGCGTTGAGTGAGATTTCCCGGAATTTCCCTTCTCTCTGTGTTTGTTTG
The DNA here is from genome assembly GCA_035044505.1 of Zaprionus lineosus. NCBI lineage: Eukaryota > Metazoa > Arthropoda > Insecta > Diptera > Drosophilidae > Zaprionus > Zaprionus lineosus. Next base: position 1,920,239 of record JAWNNX010000676.1, read on the forward strand.
TGTGTGTGTGTTTGTTTGTGTGTGTGTGTGTGTCAAGGGACAAACTTGTGCAATGTGCACAAACTATAAACTAGCGCTGGGACATGCCTTTGGCAAAAATTTGTTTTCAACAGTTGTTAAAACTTGAGCCTAGTTATAAACAAGTCAATAAATGTGAAAAGCATTTCGAGGAAAATAAAAGCAATTTAAAAGGAAAATTTCATCCTTAATTCGAGGATGGAAAAATGAAATTTAAATGTTTCTTATTTAATACGAAATTAAATAAATTAAATGGAATCACAATTACTTAGATGTTCCTATACAAAAGTTGAGTCCGTCCCGTGGAGAGAGAAGGACGCCCTGGCGTTCTTTGGCATGTATCCTGTATCAATCTGTGTAGTTTTCATTTTAATTTATGTACATACTTAAGTCTTATTGCGCCTTCCTACGCAATTCTCAATTCTCAATTTTCTCAATTTCTCAAGCTTCTCTGGTTATCAATCAATTTATTGAATCCAGGACTCTGAAAGGGAATCGTTCAATAAGTTTAATGCATTTGTGACTAATCCTGGTAGATCTCGTCCTAAACTTTCAATTAAATCAAGCGAAAATTAATCAAAATGACAAAGCAAGGGACGCAGATGACAGGTAGGATGTGCACAAATAAACCTCAGATATATCCTTACTTACACCCATACCCATACCCATATCCTTGCCCATACTTATGTCCATAGCCTTGCCCATACCCTTATCCTCATACAGATCCAGATTCACATCCAGCTCAATGGACACAGCACATATACACCAATACACTCATACACTCATACACTCATACACTCATACACTCATACACTCATACACTCATACACTCATACACTCATACACTCATACACTCATACACTTATACACACACACACACATACACATTTACACACACTTGGCACGTGGTCAACGTGTCAACGTGGCAAAACAAATGATGATAGCTCCGAGTCAAATGAAATGTCCGCATAATAAACAAAAAACAAAAAAACAAAAAAAAAAACAATATAATAAAAAAAAAGGAATGGAAGAAGGAAAACAATAATAATAATAAAGAAAGAGGAAATAAAAATAAAACTAACAGTTGACAATTTTGTTAGGGGACAGGAAGAAATTGAGCTGCTGCCTGCAAATAGGGACTGTGTTTGCCAGGAGATAAACACACACACACACACACACACACGTGTCCCAATCAAATTGGGCATGGTCAAAAAGAAACACACACACACACATACATATATAATATATGTATATGCACAAGCTCATATAAGTCATCGCACACTTTCATTTACAGTCAAGTGTGTAAGTTTGCCTACAGTAACTTAAATTGTTGCCAGTTTGGATTTGAAAAATTGTGCCGAAGGACTTACAAATGTTCTTAGAGAGAGAGAGAAAAAAATAAACATATTAATAAAATGCATAATAAATGTAACTGAAAAAGTTGCGACGCCACAATGTGGCAAGTATCTATTTTTAAAGTTTTAAGCCCACAAAACTTTTGACATTTTTATAGAATCCGAAAAATCCTTGCAGAAGCAATACTTTTGACGTACGAATTTTCAAAGGATGCCGCAACACGTTGGTCACTCCACACCAAAGGCAACAACACAATTTGAGAGGCTGACTAGCTGTGGGTCGTCGTTCGAGCCACCCATTGTTCCCCAATTGGGCCACATGGCAACCGCAATGCGCTCCTGTGGAAGGCAACAGCAGACGCTCTGTGCCTTCACACAGAGTTGGGTCAAATGGGCGCAGGGTCGCTGGGACGCTGTGACCGCCATGCAAACATTCGGCCTAATCAAAAGTCACAAACAGTTGTACACACACACACACACACATGCACAGTAAATAGCATTTACATATTTACACACACACACACAGGCACACATTTACATACATGTTAGGGAAGGCAAAAGGGCAGCTCCTTGGCCAAAAAGCAAGCCAAGTAAACAAAACGCAAACTATTTGTTTGACAGCCTCACTTTCCATGTGTGGATGTGTGGGGATATGTGCGGGCGGATGTGTGTAATGTAGTGAGTGTGTTAGTAGGTGTGCATGAGTGTGTGTGTGTGTGTGTGTGTGTGTGTGTGTCTACTGTTTCAGAGCCATAACCAATTTTCATTTGCCAACCCATTCCCTGATTAGCCTTACGCCTGCTGCCCTGTCTGCCAATTTGACAGTCACCAGTAACCGGCCAGTTGCCAGTTACCAGTTGCCAGCTGTCAGTTACAACATTGTTACATCGCACGCATACTAATGTAACTGTAAACACGAATGTGTATCAAATGCTACACAAAACTCGGATTATTGTTTAAATCTCAGTTAAATGGCGTTTGATTTCTTATTGGGACAATTGCCGTGGCATGCCACAAATTAAGTGTTTTTGTTAATGGATAATTTTTGTGGCATTTGTGGCAGACGTCAATTACCATCAACACTTCCCAACACTTCCAACTTCCAACACTTTACTTCCAACACTTTACTCCCCAAAGGACCCAAAAATCATTTGCAAATTTCACCTCGCGCAGTGTTGATCATTAAAAGTGTGACTGGATTGATTGGTGGAAGCGCGTTTTACAACACTGGCCGAGCTGAGCATTCTACTGGAAATCTGTCAAAAACCTTTTAGCAATTTATGTTGATGGCAAATCGAAAATATTTGCTGTAGGTTAGCTGTAAATAATGTGCCCGGGCCAATTTGTCCGGATGTAACTGAAGCCCCTACACCTCGAAGGGCAGCCCACAAAGGCACGGAAGCACAAAGTAAAAAATAGCAGTATACATATACACACCAATACATACATACACACCAATACATACATACACATATATACATGCATGCAGAGAGACACTCCAACACATCATGACCATGCAGTTGACAGTTAATGGTCTAATGAAATGTCGTTGAGTTATCACAGCTGCTTACCTGTTTGGCCCAAGTCACTTACAATGCCTGTCCAAGCCATACAATTAATGTGGGTGTGGAAATGGGTGTGAGAGTGGGTGTGGGAGTGTGTGTGGGATAGCGGAAAGGTCTGCATGTAGTACGTGTGCTTGTGAACGCTTGCAGGAGTGTACACCGCACACGTCATGCATATTGCAAAAGGGGTTAGGGCCCAACTGACAGAAGCCAGTTGCAGATAGAAGGTCAAGCCACAGGAAAACAGACGGGACATCTACTACAACTACAGCCAGCAACTGCAGATAGGATCGGATAGGAGCAGAGATACGCAGATGCAGATATAAGGACACACATATCCCCATCCCCATCCCCATCACCGTTCCCCATTCCCATCCCCATCTCCATTCCCCTTTCCATTTCCATCCAAGCAGAGGGACTTGCAGATAACATTACAATTGAGGGGGTCAAAGGAGCCAAGCGACTTTGGTCATGAGAACAAGAGCAGGCGTTTCCATTAGAGATGGGCAAGAACTGACGATATTGAATATCGTGACACGAACCACTTGAATAGCACAGCACGACTATCAGATCTAATTAGAGATATTTTTAAATATCATATATTATTTTTATTTTCATTATTTCAATTGCAAAGTTTGATCAGAGCCGCGCTCATCTCTAATCAGAGGCCAGGAAATCGCAAAGAATCTAATGGACGAGGTGAAAAGGATGTGAAGCGCATGAAGAGCCTGGGAAGGTGGTAGGGATTCAGTCAAGCGGAAACGCGTGGCGATTTGAATAACCTTTCAGCTGCGTTGAGTGATGGATAATATTGCGGTGCTTAAGTTGAAAGTTTACAAATCTTAAATCCGTCATTCGGAGTCGAGATGAATCAAAGAAAAGGACGAACGCAGCAAAAGGGCAAAAGGGCAAAAGTGAAACCAAGGACGGAAATGGCAATGCATTTGGAAAAATTGCGGTAACTTTAGTTATGTAACTTTAACTAAAAATCATTTCAATCTCAAATCAAATTTCAACTTTCAGTCTTTTACGATATGATGGAAAAATAAATAAATACGTTGAATAACGGTAAAGTTTTTCCTTTAACCTCTACCGTTAGTCATTCCCTTGGCTTTTCCAAATAAACACATGAAATGCAAATAAATGATGAAATTATGAAATATCGAATATCAAATGTCATTCCCATCTAAAGTAAATAACAGTAAGCTGTAAAAAGTTTTCTGTTAAATTAATGTTAAGTAACATTCTCTGTTACGACTGATTTTTGCTCTGTTAAAGCCGCTCTGAAGTCACTCAGGCTTAAAATTTCCAATTAAAAATCAGAGCTTTAATATTTTATAGTAATACATCAATTAAAAATGCTTTTCCATGAAAATGCAAAAAAAAATAAATAAAAAAAATAAAAAAAATAAATAAAAAATAATCAAAAAAAAAAATAAATATAAAAAAGGCATTAAAATCGTTGACAAAGAAAAAAATCAATTCGTCTGCCTTTTGCAGGGTTCATTATATAAATAGGAAAAATATCGTATCAGGATCAGATTTACCGGCGGATAGTGAAATATTTGTTTGACTTTCATAAAATAAGAGCCAATTAAATCCTCCACTGGTCAAGTGGAAGCCAGACCCAAAGACAGCAACAAAATGCGACTTTGACAGCTCGGCAAACTTTGAGCCAACAAATTTACATAACTGATTAAAAACTTTTGCTTTCATTGCCCCAATTTGCTATTTTAAGATGATGGCAAAGGCTGCTCTTGAAAAGGATAGACACCCACACACACACACACACACACAGGCTCTGACACCCATCTATAGAGAGAGAAAGGTAAGCGTCTGAGGAATCAAAGTGTGAACACAAATCTCAACTTTGACCCAATTCAGGTCAACTATTTTACGGCGAAACGAAATACTCATGGAAACAGGATTCAATTATTGAGAGTAAGACAAGTTCTTCATTCTTACTTTATGCAATTAAGCTCATGTCCTTTATCGATTTCCAATCAGTGTCTATGACTTTTGGCGGAGGATAAAGTTTTAAATTTGCAGCAAGTTTTATGGAATTAATTGATTAGTTTTTTGGGCCTTTGCCTCTGTTCAAAGGATGACTTATCCTTTCAATTTTTAATTGATACCGCGAGCAACGTTCAAGAATGAAGCACACAAAGCGGATTAAAGAAACAATAAAGAAATCTACGCCACGCTTCTTTCTCATTCATTTTCTCATCCGGGAGTTAAATTAATGAAGTCAATTTTCCAAAATCTTGCAGGACGCTAAGTCCAAAGAACAAGCAAATTCTAAGCCAAGAATAAAGCTTCGAAATCTTAAAAAAAACTTTCAAAACTTTTCGAAAACTTTTCAGTGTATGGGGAAATTTGAAACTTGCAACAACAGCAACGCTTCGATCGATGCCCAGGACGCACGCACAGGACGACACAAGTGGAACAAGTTGAACTGAGCCAAAGCTGAGAAACGTCATCCGCCATCATCAGTCATGGACTCGCTGCTAACAACGTTGCCATTTTTTTTTTTTTTTTTTCGTTTTAAATCCAAATCCTAGCGCAAATCCTTGCTGAGAAAAAAAATAACGCACACCTGCAAGCAGAAAATAAACAGAAATAAGGGTAAAAAAAAAAAAGACGTTCCACTGAGCGCCTCCTTGCATGGCGCATTATTAGCGGAAATAAGCACATTCGAAGGTCAGGATCTTGGTCCAGGAGTCCCTCAATCCCTGAGTCTCTCAGTCTCTGAGTCTCTGAGTCCTTCTGAAATTGCGCTTTGTTCTAACTCTTAGCTAATATTTGAACGCTGCTCTGAGGTAGCTGCCAATGCCGCTGACTAGTTTTGAAGGGTATGCAAGCCATTAGCATACATTAAGAGGGAAATTGAGACCGAACTGTGCGCGTACCCGCAGCGCTCACTGTTGGCTTTGGAAAATCACTAATTCCTAGCTGAAAATGGCTGAAAATGGCTGAAAATGGCTGAAAAGTGCTTCGTGGAAACCTGATACTTAATCTATGCACATCGAACTACATGAAAACTTACGAGAAAATTATAGATAAAAACTGTGTGTGTGTGTATACACACCACCCTCTGTGGTGCACTTACACACAGCACTCACTGTGTGCAGCTCAAGATTTTAAATCTAATTGAGGTATAAGCTTTCAGGATATCCTTGGTGGTATCGCGAATATTTTCCACAGCTGCAGCTGCAGCTGCACATGAAGATGAAGATGAAGAAGGAGCTGTGTATGTGTGTGTGTATATACAACACACACTGTAGTATTTTCGATGTAAATAAAAGAAGCTGCAAGTACATGCAGCATTCAGGGTGTGGTTTGCAAAATCCTTAATTAAGGAATAAACTGTAATTAGCGACTTAAGGACGTAAATGTAATGTTACCGGAAAGGGGAAGTATGTGTTAAGGTAGAGGTACAAGAATATACAACACCCACTGTGTTGCTCTCGGTGCATATTAAAGCGCTACTTTAAGGTTGCAATCATCAGGATATCCTTTTAAATTCACCGCAAATACAAGGACAACTTGTTTATATATATTTATTGCTGAGTACACTTACATAAGACACTCACTGTGTGATCCTTGATAGACCATTTCATGTTAGTTAAGGACAATCACAATGCGCATAATATTTACCTGAAAATAAATAAAAGAACATATATCAAATTTAGGTACAAGCACATTCAACACTCACTGTACAATTGTAAGGAGCTTAAGGATTGGTTTAGGATTCAATTGAACTTGGCAATAAAGTACATAATATGATAAAAGACCTAAGTTGATCAAACGATAAAGCGATACAAGGACAAGTACATACAACAGCCACTGTATGAGCTTTCATTTACCAAACTCAATTAGGGAGCTAACTTCTTGCACAGGACGAAGCATAAGAGGTCCGACCCTGAGCCTCTGAACTACTGAAAGCAGGCGTTAGATGTCAGATATTAAAAACTAGATTATAAGTAGAAAATATTAAACGGAAGGATTAGCAATGAACATTAAAACTCAGTCTGATCCTGACTTGTATAAAGTTCAAAGGAAGGGGGAAGGGCGGCTGCAATTGGTAGTCATCGCATGTCGATGCACATAGCTAATATACCCCAGTCGGCATTTAAATCAGAATCCACTTAGACTTGGCTTAGTGCTCCGCAGGAGCGACATTCATTGGCAGCTTATGCAACGGTTTCGATTTCAGTAGCCAACTTCGCACCTCGAGGAGATGTCAGTACGTGCTCCGGGAGAATGCAGCGACGTTCAGCTAAATCAATGGCTCAATCTTGCTGGCTAAAGCAGTTTAAAGGGCAAAAGCAAAAGCAAAAGCAAAAAAAAAAGGAAGAAATAAAGGAAAAAGAAAAAGAAAAAGAAAAAGGGGGAGGTAAAAGGGATGTACAGAAAGCAGGAAAAATAAAATGGATCAAAAAAAAAAAAGAGGAGCAAAATTAAGAAGCGAGCGGGCGTACAGCTAAAGGAGGGATGCGGGGGTCATAAAAAGGCAGTCGTGTTGGCAGTCGTTGTAACAGTTGTAAGCTGATGACACTAACAAGGGGGCGGGGGTGGGAGAAGCAGTGAAAGAAGTTGGATGGCCTGAAACAGAAAGCAACAACGCAAAATATAAAGAAGCTTGGATTCGGGCTTGGATTCGGGTTTGGGTTTGGGTTCAGGTTTGAGTTCAAGTTTGGGTTTGGATTTGGGCTTGGGTTTGAGTTCGAGTTTGGATTCGGGTTTGGGCTTGGGCTTGGTGCTTGAATGGGATTCGAGGGCTGACTGAAGGAGGAATAACGGATGTTTGCTATTTGGTGTTCAGCGACCGCCGTTCGCAGTTCACTATTCGCCATTCGCCATTCGCCGTTCGCCACTCGCCACTCGCTGTTAGCCATTCGCCATTCGCCATTTGCTCTTGGACAACGAGTAGGAAAAAATGTAATTGAATTTCTGTTGACAGATTTTAACGCACAATATCCTGCAGCGACATTGTCACTGCAAAAGGGCAACAAACATCGCGGGCAGCGGCATTAAATAAAAGAACAAAAAAGAGAGAGAGAGGGAGAAGAAGCTGAATAAAAATCGCTGGACAGATAAACAGCAGAAGGCAGTGAATAGAAGCAAAAGGACAAACCGCAGGGTGACAAAAGAAAAAATTGTAATAAAAACCAAAATTATGCCCAGCGTCTGATGTTGGGCCTTAGACATGGCAGTTAGTTTTGCAATTCAATTAATAGCCACAATACATACAAACATACACACATCAGCACACACTCCAGCACACACACACACACACGCACACACACGCATAATTAAGCGATTTTTCGTGTAACCTAAAATGGGTTGCCCCCTCAGTTGCTCTTATGCTGTGCGTAGAGCGTTTTATGATGCAGCAATAACTGGCATAAGACCGTAAGACGCAAAGACCAAAAGGACAGAGAACCACACACACTCACACACACACACACACATCGTTTGAATTGCACTGCTTAATGTACTTACACGAAAAATCAATTCGCCGCACAGCAAACGCAATAGCGAAGGCATAAAAAACGTAATAAGAGTGAAAAATGACTGACTGACAGATACCCTACACACTAGAGCAAAAAAGGTGGCTTATATGTGTGTGTGTACAGATACAGGATATAGGAGTTGGTAAAAGGCGAATCAATGCATCACAAATGATCTAAAAAGTAGACTCATTTTTAAGTTGCTATAAAAAAATTCCACCACACGCTATACACACGCTTAGCCATAATACCATTGGAATATTTATTTATAGCACAAAAAGTACAAAAAATATAAATTTCAAAAATTAAAAATTTAAAAATAATTTCCGTTTTAAAAATGTAAAAAATATTGCCAAAGAAATTTAGAGAAATCAAATAAAAATTTGGATCTTTTTATAAACCTGCTAAAGGTCCTTCGAGTATCTGCTATACTTCAATCAACGATGTATTCCAATTTAATTGTTAGTTGTCTCCAGATGAGGGAAGTCGCTTAAATTTTCATCAGAATAAATTGCAAAGTGGATACATTTTTGGATCCGTGATATTGAAAATATGTTTGTAAGTTCCCTGAAGCTCCTTTCTAAGCATGTGACTGGTAGGATGCACGTTCTGCGAACATGAATCTCCTATCAACCTTTGTTAGTTTAATCATCAGCTGGATGTTGAAGTATCACATGTCTATGAGTCGTCCTTTAAACTCGCTTGTTAGCAGCCTTGCGAGCAGCAGCTACGCACTGGGGACAACTCTTAGAAGCCTTGATGGCCTTCAGCTCAGAAGTGACCGATTCCTGGATTATGAGCTTCAGCCAACGGTAGACGGAGTAGAAGAGAAGGGCAACTGAGACGAGCAGACGACATTGGGCGGCCAGTGAGAAGAGAATGAAGCTAATCAGCCAGTTAAAGTAATCCCAGAAAAATATGAGTGCAACATGTTGCACCAACACCAACGAAAATACCATCTTAACGGACGTGGGCCAAACGTTACGGCAAAAGACTTCGATGCGTGAACCCTTGCTCTTCTTCCAACGTTTTGGCTGCATTAGGAACAACAGGACACTCGAAATGTAAAGTCCGGAGCTCAGGTCAGGCTGATGGCTGAACAATGGCATCCATAGAATGCCTCCAAAATGCAAAGAGAGTGCCATTCCCAGTGTTACCACAAAGTCATATATATCGACCCGCAGCATTTTGGAAACTATAAAGAAAAGTTCCATCATTTTGAATTTCTTTTCTTTTCTTTTCTTTTGTTTTTTTTCACTTGAAAGTCACGGCTTAAAAATATACTGAAACGATCTAATTTTTGGGAGTCCTGTATTGAGCTTCAATATTAAATATTTAAAATGTGAAAATAAAATGACAAGTATTTAAATTTTCAAATTTTTTTCAAGCACTCTACGATTTTACTCTAAGTTTTTTGGTATTTCAACAGTATTTAGTATATTTTTTTAAATTTTAATGGTGAATTTTCAGAGATTCAAAAAGTCGATGAATTTGCAGAAGACTTTCTCATTTGTATAAAATTGCCAAAAAAAACATATACTACGATTTCAGTCCAAGTTTTTTGGTATTTCAAAAGTTTTTAGTATTTTAATATTTTTTTAAATTTAAATGGTGAATTTTCATAGCTTTAAAAAGTCTTTCTCATTTGTATAAAATTGCCAAAAGGACATACACTAAAATTTCAGTCCAAGTTTTTTGGTATTTAAATAGTTGTTAGTATTTTATAATTTTTTTTTCAATTTTAATGGTGAGAAGTCGTTGCACTTGCAGAAGTCTTTCTCACTCTTTTCTAAATTGCCAAAAGGACATATGCTACGATTTTACTCTAAGAGTTTTGGTATTTCAACAGTCTTTAGTATTTTTTCTTCAATTTTAATGTTGAATTTTCATAGCTTAAAAAAGTTGATGTACTTGCAGAAGTCTTTTTCATTTGTATAAAATTGCCAAAGGGACATATACTACGATTCCAGACGAAGTTTTGGTATTTAAAAAGTATTTAGTATTTTAATATATTGTTCTTTCAATTTTGATGGTCAATTTTCATAGCCTTAAAAATACTTTCTCATTTGTATAACATTGCCAAAAGGACATATGCTACGATTACAGCTTTTAGTATTTAAATTTTTTTTTTTCAAATATTAAAATTCTTTCTCATTTTTTTTTTAAATTTTCTAAAGGACATATGCTACGCAATGAGCTACCCTATCAACTTCCGATTACAGGGTATTTTCCTTGATGTATCCAAATACATCAATAATTGCCTTGGCTTGGATTTCTATACAAATTTAGAGCAGTTTTAAAATTACATTATTTTACTCAGCACAAGACTGATGAAGGAATCTAGGGATGATGTGTAAGTGTGTGCATATATATGTGTGTGTGTGTGTAGGCGAGTGCTTCTGTGTATTAGTGTGCAGCAATTTCCCCTTTTAAAAACGCGGAAATGCAATGCGCGTTCTGCAGCCAAAGTGCAGCAGCGAACCAGGAACAAAGCCAAATATAGAGATAAAGCTAAAGATAAACCCAAGATGAGAAAGGCAACCCAAGGGGCAGGGGCAAGGGATAAGGGACAAGGGGCAAGGAACAACGGGGCAAGGAGCAAAGAAGAAGAAGCGATTGAAAGGCAGCGGGTGAACTTGTTTAAGGCTCCCTTGTAAATCGCTTGCTCGATGCGCCGCAGGCACAAAGCGAGCAAAGGGAAGGGAGGGGAGTGTGGCGAGGGGCGGGGAAAATAGACAAATGTTAGACAAACAATGAAAGTACAAGAACGAGTGAAAGACAGAGCAAGTAATAGGAGCAAAGAGAGTGGAAGGGGAAGGGGGGAAACGGAAGAAGCGGTGGGGGGCCTCTCAAATGAACCGCAAAATGATGTACAGCAAGACAACAGCGGATTTTACACCCTTCCAGCTGCGCGGCGGGCAATTCGATAAAAATTGAAAAGAAATTGATGAAAATTCAAGGAAAATTCCCTTTGAAAAAAGAAGCCGTAACTTTTTCTACAAGCCACAACTTCAAGCTAGAAAGTTACATAAACAGTTTCCCGATCCGTGAACTAAAACCAAAAAAAAAAACAAGAAAAAAAAAAACAAAATTGAAATTGAAATTTTTCCAAAATGTAAACAAATTTATTGAATATTTATTGCCAACTTTCAAGTACTTTGTAAATCAAAGCAAGAAAATGGAAATTACATTTATTTATAAATTTTATTTTTTTTATTATGATTTTTTTATGCTATAATTTATTTCGAAAGAAAGAAGAAGAAGAAAGAAGTTAATTGACCAAACCTTATGCAAGAAAAACAATAGACCAAAGTTCTTGGCCAAGTTTTGCCAGGGGTTTGGGCCACATTTGAGGCTTGGGACAGACTTGGGACAGGTTTGGGGCAGACTTGGGACAGGCTTGGGAGAGGCTTGGGACAGACTTGGGACAGACTTGGGACAGACTTGGGACAGACTTGGGACAGGTTTGGGGCAGACTTGGGAGAGGCCTGGGACAGGCTTGGGAGAGGCCTGGGACAGACTTGGCACAGGCTTGGGAGAGGCCTGGGACAGACTTGGCACAGGCTTGGGAGAGGCCTGGGACAGACTTGGCACAGGCTTGGGACTTGGGGTTCAGGGTTTTGGGCCGCCTCTCACACTTGGGCATAAAGTTTTGAACCTTTTAGGATTTGGTTGTTGTTTTTTTAAGCCTCTGCCCATTGACCATATTGTAATGTCGGGGCAATGGAAGAACAAGAAACACAATATTCGCAATACAATAAACGGGAAGGAGGCGCCAGGATGTGTCGAAGTCGGAATACTCTTTTTGGAAATCAAATAATATAACAAATGCAAAAAATATATTTTCCATGAAATACTTAGTTTTTCATATAGTTTTTCCTTTTGGAAAATGGAAGAAAAAATGCCATTATTTTAGGGAAAATCAAACATGAATTTTATTGGCCAGAGTATTTAAAGTTCAGAGCGTCTAATGGCAGCCAAGTGTGAATCGATACGATGCTGCGTATGTGTGTGTGTGTGTGTGTGTGTGTGTGTGTGTGTGTGTGAGTGTATGAGTACGTGTGTGTGTGTGTGTGTAAGTCACTTGAGAAAGGTCAGTTTTAGTGCCCTGGGAAATTGTTATCCTTATTACACACTTAAGCGGCTTTCTTCTGCATGCGTGTGCAGATGTGTACATATGTGTGTGTGTGTGTGTGTTGTGGTTGGCAACGAGAATTTACACACACACACACACATATGCACTTTTATCAAATCTATGGTCAGAGTTTAAGAAACAACGCAAATTGTAAAGCATTTCATTTGATTTCCTTTTTTTTTATAAGGAAAAAAAAATATATCATTTGCACGTACTCGTTCCCAACAGCAGGACGAACAATTACACGCACAATACCCCCAAGTGGGTCATAAGAATTTAAGGACCTTCATCTGGAGCTGATCATAAACTATCATAAGATTGCGATGGAAATGTTTTAAAAACTTTTAAAATTGATTAAAACTTTTATTCCGTTGTCCAAAGCTGAGCTTTAAGCAATATTTTTATTATTTGAATTTTAATTATAATTAAATTAATAATAATTTTAAAATTATTATAAAAATTAATTTTAATATAAATATTATTATATTCTTTTATCTAGGGATATCTCTATGTTCAGCATCCTTCACAATATTCACTAATCTCAGCTCAGGTCCTTCACCATCGTGAAGTTTGTATTTATTTGTGAAATAATCTCCATGTTCACTTTTTTTATTGTTGTACTGCTACACTCGAGTGTCCTTTATAGTTTCTATACATTTGCTGACATTTTGAACATTTCAAAAAAAAAACAAATACATTTCCTTCTTTGTAGATTTTTGTGCTTTATAAACTTGAAAGTTAAATCAAATGACTGCCACATAAATCGCTTGATGTCATACAAAAGGAAAAGCACTAGGAGAAACAACAACAACAACAGCAACAACAACAACAACAACTACAACAACAACAACAACAACAACTACAACAACAACAACTGAAATGCCATAAAAAAAACGTTGAATTAAAAACGTCAGCCACAGGTTAACGAAAAAAACAGGAGAAATATAAAAAATATAAAAATACAAAATAAATGCTAAAAAAATGTTAAAGTAAAAGAAAAACAACAACAACAAAAACAAAGCAAATGCAACGAACGCGAAAGACTGGATTTTAATTATCCTCTCCGACTTCTTGCTTTATGTCAGATTAATTTCTTTTACAAAATTGCCAGTTCAAAAAACAAGCCAAAAGTAGGGAGTACGCGACCAGAGGAATGTCCTGTAAATTAAAAAAAAAACTAAATAAAAAAAAAAATAAATAAAAAAATAATTTAAATTAAAAAATTTAAAATAAAAACTCTACAAATTTTTTCTATAAAACTGGAATTTTTATTTCAAGCTATAAACATTTAATTTAATTTAATTTCAAAGGATTATTTTTTTTTCTTCTCCAATTTTAAAATAAAAAATAATTCTTCATTTAAATTAAAATCTATAAAAATGAAGGTTTAACAATAAAAAAAAATATGTAAAATATTTTAATAAATTTTTCATTTTATTTTCAGTATTAAACCATAACATGTAATGCATTTTTCAAGGAGCATCCTTCTGAAAAAAAATAATCAACCTTCAAGCCAAAAGGTGTAAAAAAAAGCTATGAAAATTCTGCCAAATCAGCACAAAAAATAAAAAAGTGTGCAAATGAATAATAAAAGCGAAGTGAGTGGCATTTAATTTATATTAATTTAATAATATTTTATAATTTAGACCCAAATTTTCAGAGGGTTTTCATAATCCTTAATGGATACTACTTATCCAGGACTATGAGGTAATTATAAAGGAACATAAGTATGTATATAATTCGGGTGTCTGTGTGCGGTTCGCAATCAAAAACAGCAACAGAAAGCACAAAGAGCACTGGGGACAGGTCGCAAATGTGGGGAAGGAGAGAATGAGAATAAGAGAAAATGAAAGTGTGTGTGTGTGTGTGTGTGTGTTTGTGTGTGTGTTTGTGTGTGGGTAATAGGTAGGTAATAGAAAGAAGCAAGCTGGCAAAATAAAAGAGAGCCTTAAGACCGCATCAAGTTAGCAACAAGGCGCACAACCCAACACACACACACACACACACACACACACATTAACACACACAGACACACACACATAAACATGCATGTGTTCATATGTATTTGAAGTTTTTTTGACTTTCGTGTATGTCCGTTTGAATTAATATTACAATGTCCTTAAGGTTTATTTGGCTTGATATTCCTTTTTATCTTTGTATATATATAAATGTATATATAAGGATATATGTGTGTATATATATATATATATATATATGTATATATATATATTGTTAGCCTGTCGCTTCTTTGTTGGCCTCAACTCCTCCCCTCATCCTCATCCTCATCCAAGCACCGTTGGGCTCTCCTTTAGATGATGTTGCTGATTTTGATTCCGATTCCGATTCCCTTTTTCGCTTTTGGCTGTTTGCTATTTTATCCTGAACGCATTGTTGCTGTTTTATTTCTTGGCATATTAAAAATTCATACAGATGTAAAACGAAAATCCTCAAGACAATCATAAAAACGGGCTACCCATACACACACATATACACACAGGTGTAGGTGTAGGTGTATACCCACATTACATTCTAGGAAAGGGTTTTTTTTTTTGATGTTGCTGCCTTTGCATAAGAATTTTCCATAAATAGGGAACGGCCCACAGACAAAAAGGCGCAAAGAGTTGGCAAATTTATATATTATATATATATATATATATATATATATATATTGATGTCAATGTGTAACAGGTATATATATATATATATACTTATATACTGTATCTGTGTTCGAGGCAAGTTTAACTGAGCATTTTTGTTGCTTTAAATTCGTGTCGCTTACTTTTATTTATTTATTTATATGTCCTGAGTACAAATCAGATCTCATTACAGCTGCTTGACTGACGCTGCTGATTCGTCAATATGTCGAACACACATATAAGGCATAAATTGTATGTATTTGCTTCTTAAAATTCAAATATGAGCGCAGTCCCCTTTTCCAGCGCCATGAAGCGGCCCAAATAAGTAGGCAATGTTTTTTTTTTCCCCCCCCATTCGGGAGTGGGAACGATACGGGAACGGAACGGGAACTACAAAAGCCAATCGATGGGAAAAACTGAAGCCACAAAAGTTTCCACACACTTCAGATGATTGTTTTTAGGCAAGTCCCAAGCTCAAGCCTTGAGTCCTGGCCCAACATGACAAATCAATTTTATTTAACTTTGTTTCTTTTATATATGTATGCATATGTGTGTGTGTGTGTGTGTGTGTGTGTGTGTGTGTGTGTGTGTGTGTGTGTGTTTATATTCGCTTATTTTTACTTGAACCCAAACATCTTTTGTATACACACATCCCACATATCTTTAAAGCCCAAATCCGATTTTAAGATTCAGCAACAGAGCGAGAAAATATATATGTATATATATAATGAGAAAATGAATGCCAGGAGCGCATAAATTGTGTTTACTTATTAATATTTATACCAAGTTTAGTAGCTGCTAATTGTCTAGTTAAGAGATTAGCACGTACAACAAATTTAGCCCACTTCTCGACTCTTCTTCGACTCCCTTGAAGTTTATTAATTGAGACAGAAAGTGGAAACTTCTTTGTGTCTGTGTGTGTGTGTGTGTGTGTGTGTGTGTGAGCTGACCATTTACTTAAGTTAGTTACATTAACTAGCACAAACAATAAACAAGGATAATATTATAGATCATCAACTTTCCGCTTGGGCACAAATTGCATTAAGTCAACATAAAATAGTTTGAATTATTTTAGTTTTTCATTAAATTAGTTTTTCTTTTGCTGCGAGCTTTTCTTTCATTTACTCCTCGGCCACAGTGTGTGAGGGTGTGAGGTTGTGGTGGAGGAGGAGTGGTGAGTAGGTGAGTAGGTGACTGGGTGAATGGTGACTGGGAGAGGCTGGGTATCTGACTGACTGGGAGGCTGGGTATCTAACTGACTGCCTGGCTGGCTGGCTGACTGGCTGGCGGGCTGTCTGGCTGTCTGGCTGGCTGGGTGACTGGCTGGCTGACTGGCTGGCTGACTGGCTGGCTGACTGGCTGGCTGACTGGCTGGGTGGCTGGCTGGGTGAATAAGTGAAATCAATTTGTACCTCCGCCGTTAGAGCTGAGCAGATTTCCAGCATTTGTGTCGTTGCATTGTCGTTGGGGGCACAAACTCATAAAAATTCTAAAAACAATAAATGTCAATTTTGCAGCACAACTAATTCGGTGAAATTGCTCTTCATGTTGTTGTCGATATTGTTGCTGTTGTTGTTGCTGCTGTTGTTGCTGTTGTTGCTGTCAATGTTTATGTTATTGTTATTGTAGCTGTAGCTGTAGCTGTGCCTGTGGCAAACATGAAACAACGCCACAGGCGCCAAAGTGAAGCACAAAATGATGCGGCATGCGGCATGAGGCATAAGGCATGAGGCGTGAGGCGTGAGGGGTGGGTCGTGGGGCATGTGAAGAAATAAAGGTAAAAAGAAGCTAAAGTAGCAAGAAAGGCCCCAAACGCAGACAGCAAAAGGAAAAAAAAACAACTCGACTGCCAGATACCTCGTAAATTGATGGTCAAATAAAAATATAAAAAATACCAAAACGCAGCTTGAAGTTAAAATATTTTCAGACTCCTGCGAGTCCTTTGGCTGTAGAAGCCTTTTAATGGAATCATCATGCCCGCTATTGGATTTTGGTTTTTTAAAGGGTATCGCCTGCTACCGACAACAATGAAATGACCTGACAACACCACAGGTCCTTTGGTGCGTAGGGAGAAACTGTTGTAGTAGTTGGGTAAAAGTTGCCTGTTGCCTGCTGCCTGTCGCCTGTCGCCGGCGGCAAGGATATGCCTAAACGATATTTAATGTCAATTTGTAGGTGAATGATTTTAATTTTTCGTCCAAAACTTGTTTATAAAGATTTGCATATTAATGCATAAATTGCTTAGCTTCCGTCCAGCCATGGCACAGGCTTAGCAGCGAACTTAAGCTGTCCAGTAAATTGATATTTACATAACAGAAGCAAAACACAGGACGCAGGACACAGGACACAAGACGCAGGACACAGGACGCAGGACACAGGACGCAGGACACAGAACGCAGGACACAGAACGCAGAACGCAGGACACAGGACACAGCAGGCAGGACACAGGACGCAGAGCACAGGACACGGGACTAAAGTCCACCATGAAGATGTCAGGATAGCATTTACAAGAAAGACCAAAACCAGGACGAGGCACAGGCCTAGCACCAGGCCCACAGCCAGGACCAACCAAGGCCAACCCACAAGTCCAAGTTCAGCAAGAAATGGAAACTGAAATTTTATTTGGTCCTTTGGTGTGAGAAATGGCATTTGAATGTAATTTTCTGGCACTTGACACTCACATATGAGTTTGTGTTTCGGACATTACGTAAGGCCCAAATTGTTGGCCAAGTTAACTGAAAGGCTTTTAATGCTGCTGTTACCCCCTCCACCCCTCCACCCCTTCCCCTGTTATCCACCCTCCTACTTGACAATTCAATTTGGCCTTCAGTATGTGCAGCTATGCAGAGATGACTTGAGTCCTTGTCATTGATTTCCAAATGCATTTAGTCCTTAGTCCTTGCCAGGACATTTATTAGCAATTTTTATGGTTGACAGGACTTAGGTATTCATTTTACTTTCTTAGTCATTTCATCGTTTGTTCCTGCTTCTTCTCAGGATTTATAATTAGTTGTGCACTGAAATACACGACCCTCCACTTCTGTCGTCCTGTTGAAAGGTCAGCTTAAAAGTCCTTCCCATCTCAGCTTCATCTTTCCTTAAACTTTTCGTAATTAACCTAATTTACAAAAGTAACATTAAAATCCTTAATCGATTTATCAGTTGATGCTTTTAACTCTGAAATCGCTCTAAGAATCCTTTTAATTATTATTATCCTTTTGACAGCATCGATTTATATCATCGTTCCCCTTAATGACATCTCATTTAAATATTTGTGCCATTTTGAAGGACTTAATTGAGGTTATCGCATTATCGAAGCAAAAAAATAAAAATGACTGCACATCATCTTCTATATGTCCTTTACAGGCTGTACTGTAATTTTCCCGATTCGTACAATTTTTGGACCGATTCGCCGATTTGCCGATTCGCCGATTTGCCGATTTGCCGATTCGCCGATTCGCAATTGGATTATGGGAAATCGTATAATCGCGATCGTAATAAATTTGCCTATGACCGCATGCAAATTGTGACAATGGGCAGTTGAAAATGGTGAAAAGAATTACAAGTAAAACATAAGTACAGCAAAGCAACAACAACAACAACAACAAACACAATTACAACAACAATTGTGGGGGCAAGCTGTGACATAAATTAATTTATGTGCGCAATTACGGCAATTATCAGAGTCAAGAGCCGGAGACACATACAGCCAGGCAGGCAGGCAGGCAGGCAGAGCTGCTCTCATTTTATTTACTTGCACACACACACACACACACACACACACACACTTCTAAAAGCGATGAATAAATAAGGCATAAATATATCAATTAGGACACAAAAATAATAACAATAAAAAATGAAGACAAAATAAAAAAAGAAATCAAATAAAATCAATTTATTTATTCAGCGAACATGCAAAATGCATGCACCGCCAGGCGACTGGATATACTGCATTAATTATTTAAGTATATAGGTATATAGGTATTTAGGTATTTAAGTATTTTAGTATTTTTGTATTTTTGTATTTTGGTATTTTTGTATTTTTGTATTTTTGTATTTTTGTATTTTTGTATTTTTGTATTTTTGTATTTTTGTATTTTTGCATTTTTGTATTTTTGTATTTTTGTATTTTTGTATTTTAGTATTTTTGTATTTTAGTATTTTAGTATTTTAGTATTTTAGTGTATGGCATTTGGTATTTGCATTGTGTATAAATTTGCATGTGCATGTGGGGGCGTGTTTTTGTGGGTGTGGCTGCGTGTGTCAGTTTAGGCATCGATTGTGGCCAAGCTGTGCCACCGCAAGAAATTGTTGCATACATTTGGGGGCGCTGCCGCTTGTAACCGCAACGCGTTGAGCCGAACTACAGAAACAATTACTACTCATGAATAAACAAAGATAAGACCGAGGGACCTAAATGGGACAGCGATCCGTTATGGAAAACAACAGCTGCTACCACTCACACACACACACACACACACTCGCACACACACACACACACACATTCGCAGTCACACATCAACGGAAAGAAGCAAAAAAACGCGAAGCCAATGAAACAGTCGGCGGTTGTCAATTATATTCATTATGTTGTCCAGTCGGAGGCGTTGCAAGATGTTGTTGCTCAGGCACAACAGCAACAAGAACAACAACAACAGCAACAAGAACAAACAAGAACAAACAACAACAACAACAACAAGGGAGTCATCACCAAATGGAAGTCCTGTCCCTGTGTGTTCAGGTTTGGGTGTGTGCATCAACATAACTAATCGAGTCTCCCTCCAAAGCAAAGACAATGTGTGGCAACTTTGTGGCAAATGAACGTTGAATCAACCAAGTGGCAAGCGGCAACATATTGCGGCGAACATGCGGTTAGCAGCAACAATGCAGCAACAGGACTTGCAGCAGAATCCTGCATGGCTTTGATTCACATTATTTTGGGAGCTTTGATAAATTGGATAATAAAACTACAAGCGGGCCACATGATGAAGAAGGATATACTACAGGATATATGTATATATTATTATATATATATGGGTATCCTTAAATCCGTTTTAAGCATGCCAGGTGCAGTACCCTTTCCCCCCTCACCCCTCTGGGTAGACATTTAGGCGTACCAAAATCTCAGCTCGATCGAAACTAAATCCTGGCACATCTTCGAGTAGAATCCTGGCAGCTGGAACTGTACTTTTCGGTGTCTGTTTATTTAGTTTTGAGGACCATAAAGTCCTTTATTAATCAAAATGCAAATATTTGTTGCTTTCCTATCACAGGATATTCTATGGTCATTCGATTTTCTTTCCATTTACTGCAGTCTAGTTATCAGTCTTGATCAAAGGACATTATTGAATGTAATATTCTGGGCTGGTCAAGAATTCACTTAGAGCGATATAAGGATTTTCATTTATTTAAGTTTATTTATTTTTTAAAAGGATAGGAGTATCCTTGCAAATGAGATACTCCCCCTTACTAACAGGATTGCATCTACCGCAGTGCAAATATTTTAAAACTTTATTCAAGGATTTGCCTGAATGAAAATTTAGAAAGCCTGAGATTTAAATAAATATTACATTTAATTAAAGTCTTATAAACAGAAGCGGGAATACCCTTACTATAAATACACGCAACTATTCGGAAGGCCCTTGCCATTGCTTCTATCAGGGGCATCATCAAGGGTACCAAATATACCAAAACATTCAGAGATTTTTAAATAAATACTAAACTTAATTAAGGGAATACCCTTACTAACAGGAGCGCCCATTGTTTTAAAAGCCTTTTGCACCTTGAGTCCTCAAGTAGATATCTCATTGGTTTATATATGGTGTATACTTCAATACAAAGGGAAGGCACACCAAAACTCAGATACACACACACATACACACACACACACACACGCACATGGGAGAAAGTGCAATAAAACTACGAATTGCATTTGAAATTGTTTGAATATATGAAATGACAAAGCAGATGAAAAGCTTACGGAACAGAATTCAAGGTAGAATTCTGAACTTAGACAGAGAGAAAGACTGAGACTGAGACTGAGGCTGAGAAAGAGAGAGAGAGAGAGAGAGAGAGAGAGATGGAATGAAGGTAAGCACAGTTCAATGGACGATTTTCACTTTGCTTGGGGCGTTTCGTGTAGACAAAAAGTTTTCTTTTTCATTTCGTACAGGCAGCAGGACGAGTAGGGAGGATGGATGGAAGGGGGGGAAAATGCCAAGGGTGCCAAGGGTGGGGTGATAGTAGTTTTGAATCGAGTTTTATTGTGTGGGTGTTCCGACGCGTTTGCCAGTGGATCCATTGGTGGCTCCGGTGCTTTCACCTCAACCTCTTGCCATAAAAGTTCGGCTGCAAGCTGCTATATATTACCGTTAACGACAAATACCAACTGTTAAATTGCAGTAAATGACTGAAAATGACGGCCAGCACGAGCAGCAGAACGAGAGCGAGAATGAAAATGAAAATGAAAACCAAAATTAAGGACGAAAAGCGAACAACGAACAACGAACAACGTACAACGAGCAACGAAAACCGTAAGCGAAATGACAAAAAAAAAAAAAACGTAATAAGCCAAAGGACTTAATTTTCGCACTGACGAAGATGAGATACTCTTACTTAATGAAAGCAACCAATACAACTATAAAATGAATATTAAGGATCTGTCACAGGTCCTGTCAGAGCATGAGAATACATATTTATAAAGGATGTACTTTTTAAAGAGAATTCAGTTCAGTCTTCGATTAACTGATTACTCAAGGGTATATCCTGACATGAGTTGAAGGCTCAGCTCTTCGATATATTGCACGATTCGTGTTGAAATGAAATGAAAATGTCCTTTGCAGGAGGGAGAGGGCGAGAGAGAGAGAGAGAGAGAGAGAGAGAGAGAGAGAGCATAAAATTGCTGTCTACAAGTTTCGTGTAGATTTTCATTAGCAGTGGCAATGGCCAGCAATGAAATGAAATCAAATAAATGAAACGCTCCACACAGACGTACCATAACAGGTAACTGATGGTTGTGGCAGGGCTTGGGGATGGGGCACGAAGGGGTAGGGAGGGGCGACCGTGCGGTCTTCTACCTGTTGCGAGGGACACGGCCGACACACAAAGCAATCGAAGTCGATTTGACGCTGCGCTCAGCGGGCCAAATAAATTTATAACTTTTAAGGCGCTCACGCGACGTGACGCGAAACACGAGGCGCATGGCGCGATGAGACGAGGGGCTGTCAAGAAACTTGCCCCCTCCCCCGCCCTCAACAACGGGCGGGAGCCACCCTCAAGCCGCAAGACTAATCCCCGGCTCACTCTCGCCCGAGTTGGCTTGGTATGCGTGCCACAAAAATAGAAATGGTTGCATATACACACACCTATACAAACCTACACACACACACACACACACACACACCTACACATATACATAGAGGCAAGCAGAGTCTCACATATCCAGTCACACACATTGAAAACTGGGTGTGTATTTGCCATAGCTACTCATTATGACGACGTCGTTACGTACATTATATTTGTATTTTTAGTTAGGACCAACTCGACCAGGTCCTTGAACTTCACGCGAGTGCGACAGAGATGGAGCAAGGGAGCCTGATGTGCAGGCGAAAAGGACGCTTAAATTCTACTCTAAGCTTTGGCTGTGGATGTGTAGCTGAAACTCTAACTGTAACTGTAACTCTGACTGTAACTTTTACTTTAACTGTAACTGTAACTTTAACTGTAACTGAAACTGTGACTGTAACTGTAACTGTAACTTTAACTGTGACTGTGACTGTGACTGTAGCCTTAACTGTGACGGGGGACTCTGCAACTGTGACTGCGATTAGCCGATGAAAACGTGCTCAATGCGTGTGTGCGTCTGTGTGAGCATGCGGATGTATATGTATGTGTGTGCATGTGTGTGTGTATATATGTATGTGTGTGTATGTGTGCGTGTGTGTATGTGCTCGGGTACATCCAACACTCTAACTACAATTGTACCTTCGAGACTTTAAGCGAAGACTTAACCCAACACAGAAAATTAAATAAATAAATAAACTCCGCATTTACCAAGTCTTGAATCAGGCAAGGATAACACGAAAATTGAATGTGAACTTTGACTTCTTTAACAAAAGTCATTACCCTCACTCGAATGCAATGAATATGATTTCGTTTTCAAATTGAGTCACAGCTTGAACGCCAAATCAAGATCCTAGAAACAAAAGTAAAAGAAGCTTTAAGCTACGAAGCCTCAGGCTGTGTGGTATCAAAAAAGGACCTTCCTCAAGCATCCATTTAAATGAAGTTATAGCTTAACCACCCATTGACGATCTTGCCCCTATTTAAAGTTTATCCTTTAGACTACGAACTATGATATGAATACCAGAATGAATGAGCTTAAGGACCTCAAAACATGGCCTTAAAACAGACTGAGCTGTGAGTTGAATGTTGGAAGTTTAATATTGACTCTGAAGTTTCCTCGTTGAAGCAATAAGCTCGAAATACACGTTTCGACTGGATAAAAAGGTGCATCGTTAACGAAGAACAACGTGTTTGATAACGAAATTCCAGGAGAGTCAAAGGATGTACTCCTGTCAAGTTAAACGATTGAAGTCACGGCTTGTCACGGTCTATTGCCAGCCAGGCACATACCAGACGGGCCAACTTAAAGGCTTCTGGCTGAGGCCCACGTAAAGTCACTCACGAGTTTTGAGTTCGCGGTAATGTCATCAAAAATGTATGTGACTTGGCCAAAAACAAAAAAAAAAAAAAAAACAAAAAAAGGAAGAAGAAAAAGAAGAAGAAGAAGACAAACAAAAAACAAAACGAAAAGCTGTTGGAAACTTTTTTTGAGGAATTTATAAAGGAGATGTGAAGGGAAACAGAGTGAATGAGCAAGAGAGAGAAAGAGAGAGGGAGAGAGAGAGAGAGAGAGAAAGAAAGAGAGAGAGAGAGAGAGGGGAGTAGGGAGCAGGGAGAGATAAGAGTAGGCAGCGGGGAGAGATGTCAATTGACGCTGAGTAGGCGTGCTCTGGGTTAATGATCGTTGCCTTCCTTTGGCGGCGAATCCAAAAAAAAAAAAAAAAAAAAAAAAAAAAAAAGTGAACAGGTAAAAGTATTTAATGTGCGCATAATTGGCGTGTTACATATTTTATCGCTTAATTGCCCAGAATTTGAGGTGTGTGAGTCTGTGAGTGTGTGCGTGTGTGAGTGTGTGACTGTGTGTGTGTGTAGGTGTGTAGATGGGCGCGTTAAGCAAACTTAGCCTGGCAATTTTTTGGGTTAACTAAGTGTCTCCTTATATCAATGCTCATTATCCTCTTTGCAAATGCAAATGTGCCTGGATATTGGGTTAAGAATTTCTCACACATAAGGACTCGCGTTCTAAATGTCCTGTCTCAATCATTTACAGACTACGAACTGATTGGTTGAAGCTGATGAATGGCTATGATTTTTTCTGCCAGCCTCAAAACCTCAAAATGTCCTGTGTTTTTAAAGAGACTTAGGGGGTACAATTGGTATCCTTACAGGATAACTTAACCTACAAACGCGGTTCGAGGTTACAAGCAAATGGAATGTAACCAACAAATTTGGCAATTCGGCTCCTGTTGCTGTTGAAGGTGTGTCCGGCTAGGAGTCTTTATTGCCAGCAATGTCTACAGGATAGAAAATTGTGTCAAATAAATGGCGCCCGAACGACCCCCAATTTTGGGCATTCAAGGTGTGTGCGCGATATTTGTGAACGTATATAAATATATACATGATATACACATTGCGGATACACACATATATATATTTATATATATACACACACATATATACACATATACACATATATATATATGCATATATCCACATGTCCGTTTGGAATATATTCAGAACAAAAACAAACTGTACATTTCAATGCTTGTGTGACTGAAATTATTGTCCTTTGCTGGACAAAGTGTCCTTAGCCTCAGTCTCTGTCGCCTCACGTGCAGTATCCTTTGCCTTAACTATGGCTTTATTCAGCATTCGGCTGATGTAATTCTCATTTATACGCAGATCTATCAGCTCCGTAAAGTAGATCCTTGCGTGCTCCATCAGCGGACGTACGCACAAATAGTTGGCGGCAAGCAGCAGATTAAGGACATTCCGCTGATCGGTGCCAAGGAAGCGCTCGTCCCAAGTGCATTTGTCGGTGGTGCCATTCACCACCGACGGGACCGCAAGGTTGAGCTGCTTGAGGTCATCGTGGCAATGCTGCTGCATCCAAAGCACAACTTGCAACAAAGTTGCAGAGTTGATCGTGTCCAGCCGAATGAGATGGCAGAGGTAGAACTTGGTATCCTTTTGCGGCTTGGCTATGAATGGTGAGTAGCGACTGACCAGGCGGCAGGGTATGTGCACCTGCTTGCGGTCGGAGCACTGAAAGCGGACCAACTGCGTCTTATTGCAGCCATTGCCCAGGATCTCGCACACCAAGATCACCGAACTCGAGATCTGCACCAAAGGTTCCGTTAAACTCTTCTCCTTTGGCTTCACCGCCAACAGCGACTTCCTACGCAATGGGCACAAAGGTTTTCCAGGACCCAACGGAATGGAGCCAGAATTGAGGCTGGCATTGCTGCTGGAACTGGACGTTGGACTCGATAGCCCCAACTTCGAATGAGCCATTTGGCATCTGTTACGTGAGGTGCGGGTGCTGCGCACTATGGGCAGGGTCGGTTCTGTCCTCATCTCTTGCTCCTCTTCCTCTTTGGGGCTCTCATCTGAGGTACTTTGATTGTCCAGCAGGATTTCAGTGCCTGTTGATTTGCTGGCTTGAACTTCTCTTCTTATTATCCTGGGTATTCGGGATCTTGAGGGTACACGAGCAGCGGGTGGTGTTTCAACCTTTACTGGTACTTCTTGCACAGGCTTCACAGGACTTGAATTCTCCTGCTGCTCTGTGGCTGGTGTTGTGCTTACTATAGCCCCAGCACCTTGTATCATCAGCGAAATCCATGGACGCGGTGTCTTTGACTGTGTGAGAAGCGCCAGCATCTTTTGATTGAGTTTGAGGGTTTGAAAATATTGAAAATATTCGTAACTTTTTTTGTGTGTAGTTTATTTGTTTGCTGCTCTCACAGCTGGAGAATTGTGAGAGATTTTCAATATTTCACAGCTTCGACCACAGATCAGCTTAAGGACAAAATCAGTGCCTACTTAGTTCATTTTTTTTTTCTTAAAGTCAAACATATCAGAGTGAGACAAAGAAAATATGTGAAAAAATCTTGAAGTTCGTTTAGCTACAAGAATTTGTACGTGACTGTACTTTGTCGAGGCGAATGCTGGGAATGTCTTTGGTTAATTCACTTTAATAAACTCGCATGCAAATGTAGGATACAAAAATAAATTCCTGTTGTCCTTTAAATTTATTCACAAACATCGGTCGAGTGATTCAAGGTATTCGTGAAGTAATTCAAACAATTCTCAACTGAATATTTTGCTGAGGGAGAAATTCCATAAATTCCCGATGCCGGCTAATTTTGAGTGTATCCTGGGACTGGGGTTTGGTGAAGAGCTTCACGTTCTCAAATGAAATGCAATTTCTAGGAATTAATCGAGTCAGAAGCGTAGAAGCAAATTAAAAAATAATTAAAATTCAATTTCGTTGAGCGCTTCATAGCAATTGCAGTCGGTGAATGGTAAACGACGAACGTCGAGCGATGAACGGCGAGCGGCGAGCGGCGAGCGGCGAGCGGCGAATAGTGAATGGTGAATGGTGAACGGCAAATGGCGAATGGCAAAATGCTTTATTGTAATTAGAGTGGAACAATAATAAATCTTCATAAAAGACAAGGACGAGGTTCAGACGACTGGGACTAGCAATGGACTTAGGACTGGCGACGTTGCCAGGACAACGCATAAATCTCAAAATCGAGCATTATTTAAGGACAGCAACAAAACCAACTCTGGTGTTGGTCGAGCAAGATAAAGAAACCAAGATGAGAGGGAAGAATAGAGAGTGGAAGCAATACACACAGTGACGCATGCACACAGAAACGCACATGCCGCTTGCCACATGGCACATGCCACATGCTACATGCCGGAGACAAACTTACACATATACAGAGGAGGCGCAGGAACTAAAATTGCAATCTTAAGCCAACGACTAAAAGTGAATATCAAGGTACACAACGAACTTCAAATACTCTTGTCATTCTATACGATATTGAAATATACGGTATTGAAATATACGATATTGAAATAAACGATATTGAAATAAACGATATTAATATATACGATATTGAACTATTTGATTTTGATATATACAATATGCAATGTATATATATATACGATATTGATATATACGATATTATAGATGAACTTATATCGTATATAATAACTTATATCCTATTTAGTATACCGAGAACGAAAGAGCTCATTTTAGTCCTTTATAAAGATGCTTGATTTCAAAAACTCCACTGATTTTTGAACAATTTTGAATTTGTGGGAAAATTTATGGAAAAGTTTTCATGAAAAACTCAATTTATCAATCGATAAGTAAAGAAAGGACATATAAATTCGAAAGCTTACCTTAAACTGAAATGAGTGGAAGGGACTGAGGGAATAGATAATAAAAAGGATACATAAGTTGGAGTACCCCTGGGGTCAGGGTATCAGCTCAGTCACTAGAGTCTGAGTGTTGCAAGCAAAGCGAGCAATAGGAATGGAAATGGAAAATCGAAAAATTCAAAGAAGGACACTACGAAGGACTCCAAACGTAGCGAGCGGCAGAAGTGAAACGTATTTTTTTTTTTTTGTGCTCATCCTCGATTTTTTGTTCTTGTATTTTATGCACATAATAGAAGACGAAGAGCGAACCATGAGGAAAACCGAGGAAAAGCGAAGAAGTGAGGCATCAAGGCGGATAGAGCGATGGGATTTTGCATAGGTAAAAAACGGAAACAAGTCAATTTGCAATGCGGCTTAAGTGAGTGCAAAAGGCAAGGGCACCCAGAAACAGGAACAGAAATGGCCAAAAGGATACGACAAATTTAACATGTGTGCGACTACTGTGTGCGCGTGTGTGTGTGAGTGTGTGTGTGTGTGTGTATGTGTGTGTGAGAGAGAGAATTTGTGTGGTTGCGTGTGCCTTTAAGCTACCTTGCATAGCTAAAGTGCAAGGATACAAAAAACAAAACACCATCCAATATTCAAGCTCTGCCAATGCAGCGATGAGTCCTGCGATGCGGGCGCTGGCAAAGTTCCTCAAAGTGCCAAAAGCTAATCATAAGCGTTGCGTTGCGTTGCGCTCTGTGTGGGGCTCCGTTGCTTTTGTTGCTCTTAAAACAGCTTTGTCAACTTCAACCCGACTAATCAATCAACTTTGACAGCAAGTTATCAGCTTATGACTTGCCTGAGGATAACAGCAGCAACAACAACAACAATAACAACAATAGAGACAAAAGAAGATGTGCTTAACCTCAAAACTTATCCTTTTGGGCGGAAGCGTAAAAACCGTTAATACCAGTTAAAAGATCCTGAACTTTAGAAGGATCGATAAAGCTGCCGGCAAATACATTTCGCCTTTCAAACTTTTATTTCACAACCCATACCCCGCAAAAAGGACACCCTCAGAGGGGACCCCCTTACACTCAATATTCGCCTCTCATTTATTTGTTTTGCATAAAAAGGATTTTCGATCCTATTTGTTAGTTTTTATGCTGTCTTCTCCTTGTAAACACAATTAAATAAACAAACATTAATAAAATTAATCGACTGCCAGTAACTTTTTTAGCTAACTGATGACAACTAGGACTTATGCGCGACTGTCAGATATCCTTGTGAAGGACATGCTTCTATTTCCATTTATTTGTTTTCTTACTATCAATTGATTGAAGGATTTGTTAAGACATTAGATCAGCGAGGCTTAAGACTACTTCACAATTTACACGCAAAGGATTCAAAGGATGTCAAGTAAATATATTTTATATATTTAATTCTTGATCTTGATCAGCAACTTGTGAGTTGCGACTTTGAAGTTTGTAACTATTTATCGAATGATACGTAATATCGACTGAGATTTATCAGATCATGTATTTATATATTATATAGAAATATTTGACTATAAGTAAGATACTTCACATACCAGGGATGAGGTTTTGATAACATGTCCTTGCCATCTACACAAATCTAAAAATGATTATAAAAGCTTTTCCTGAGATACAAAAATATCAATGGTCGTTTTACGATATATCGAAATCTGTATAATTCAAATTCCCAATTGATTGGATATAAATTATAATAAACGATTGTTTTTTAATCGATAAAAAATAGCTTGAATTTAATTTCTAATTTGATAGCAAAAATTATATAATTCATTTCGTATTCTAAAATTCCATGCCCCTGGCTTTATCCTTTATTCCAATATAGAAATTATATATCTACTCAAGCTTTTAAATTGCATGGACAATAGGTATATATAATTGGACTGTATGATTTGGATTGTTTAGGAATATATAAGCCAATATAAAGGGCCACTAACTGTCACTCGAGTTCCCATTGTCAAAGGACTCTAGAGGGTATGGGCATAAAAACCATTAATTGAATAACTTTATACGCACTTTATGTATTCATACGCATGCAAACTCTCACTACACATGCTAGGCACCACACACACACACACGCACACACACACACACACACACACACACAAGCTGGATATTCCTGCGTTAAGCATAAATGCAATTATTGGGCGTCATTTGCATATATGGAAAGCATTCACAAATATCAAGCCATCGTGTGCCATAAACATCGCATGGCAGAGCGCGTTTTAAATAACTTTTCCAAATGCAATTTGTTGCTTACATTCGAGCCACTAACCCAGAGGGTATAAGCTCCATGTGATGTGCCATGTGTCACAAGGGAAAATTTTGGAAAATTGCCCAATAGAAGAGCTGCAAAGTTTATTGAAGAGAAATTCAAAAATATTTTCTACGATTATTCGAACTGAAGCCATGAATAGAATGTGAATATCATTCTGATAAAATGATAAATAAATTACTTTAATTATCATTACAAATATTCTCAGGGATTGAGATTTTTTTTAAATTAATAAATAAAAGTAAATTTACTTCAGTTTCCTGGCATAAAATTTCATATTTTTGAACCTTAAAAAAAGTCTCACAGTATCAGAAAATATTTGATCATTTTTATTTTATTTTATTTACTTATATTTTATTAAATATTTTATTTATTTATATTTTATTTATATTTCATTTATTTATATTTCATTTATTTATATTTTTATTTATTTATTTTTAATTTATTTTTATTTCATTTATTTTTATTTTATTTATTTATATTTTATTTATTATATTTCATTTATTTATATTTCATTTATTTTTATTTTATTTATTTTTATTTTATTTATTTGTTTCATTTATTTATAGTTTATTTAATTATATTTCATTTATTTTTATTTCCTTTATTTATATTTGATTTATTTATATTTTATTTACTTATATTTTATTTACTTAAATTTTATATATTTTTATTTTAATTATTTATATTTTAATTACTTATACATTTTTTATTTATATATTTTTAACTACTTTTTTTTGAATATTTTATTATTTTAATAATTTTTTAAATTTATTTCTTTTATTTAATTTATTTATGAGGGACCTGTTATCTTGCTTCCAGCATAAAAGCTGATATTATTTATTATTTTTAAAAGGATCCTTCTTAGTCCTTTTCAAATCAACTTTTCATATATGTCGCACAATTGACTTGAATCGCCCCCCATTACAGGGTATCTGCTATGCGTGGCCTGGAGCCTCGTCTCATGGCTTTTCCTATGTCGGCCGCTAATTGAGCGATGACATGCACGGAGCTTCGCTCTGTATAGAATATAAATCAAATCGTGGGAAGCTCAAAAGAAATGCAAAATTGTGAATTTCATTTTGTTGGGCGGCTAAAATGCAGCCGTGTAAACATATTGTCTTTTTTATATTGCATTGTTTATTATGTAATTAACAAATGTATACAAACAACAACAACAACAACCCATTGCAATGCATAGACGAACATCTATATTTTCAATGTATTTGTGTGCGTGTGCCTGTGCGTGTGTTGCTTTTAATGTCCGCCGTAATCCAATTGACATTTATATCCTCCAATGGGATATTTTTTTTTTTCAGCGAGTGCGAATGAGAATTCGATTAAATGCTATAACTTTGAGTGTTCGGAAATTTCGTTTGGCAAATTCTATTCATATTGAATTCACTATTTAAATCGAATTATTTTAGGTTAATAAAAATGTATTTCAAACTTTGCAGCTACCAAAATTGATATAAGTATAACTTGATCCTTGGATTTGCCAACTTAAAGATTCTTTCAAGCAAACGATTGCTTTTTTTTTTTGGCTTGTATAACAACCCCTGCCCCCGCCCTTTTGCCAGCACACCCCATTGAGCACCCTCACATATCAAATTTGCTCACATAGTTGCCGAGCTCAATAAGGTACATTGAATGAAGAGTATCCTTTCTTTATTTGAAAACCTGAAAGCTCTAACTAAATTAGTTAATCAATTGGATTTTGTGTGCTGTTTTCATCAACTTGAAGCTTAACTTAGCCAAGCTGTTTATCACACACACACACACACACTAACACACGCATTTACGCATTCACATAAGCAGACACACACATGTGTGTCTACGAGTACAAGAAAGCTACAATCCTTAATGGTAACCAATCCGTGGCGGAAATTTCATTAGCCCAAAGGCAAATGTCCGTCCGTAATAGCGTGAAAAGAAAAACGTAAAATGCTAACGTAAACAGACGTAAATAAATAATGAACATTGATTGTTTATTTGCCCAAGATGAAGAACGAACCAACGACGCAGGACACAGTCCAGGACACGGAGATCAAAACAGCAAGGAGCAACAAGGGACACACGCGTCATGGCGATGGACACCAAGAAGACGCAGATACATGGAGCTTGATGCCAATGTTGCTTGATGTCGAGTCCGAGACAAGCGCACACATAATAATTATCCAGTGCTACACGCACTCACACACATACACAGGCACATACACAGGCACAGACACATACATATATGCACACTCACATACTCGTGCACTTAATACGCTTTCATATGACTGTGAATAAAGACAATCAGAGAGGAATGAAGAGAAAGCTTCATCGACTATGAGATACCCTATAATTATTTGAACTTTATTCAACACTTGATCAAGGATCAAAATTAAAACGAAACATTTCGCATTCATTTTTAATCCTTGTTATGTGAAGGCCACATAAGTTTTATAACTGATGGAAAATTATTGGAGCTTTGAATGTATCGAGACTCTGTAAAGGCTCGAAATTAAAAAAGTAAGTCAATTATTAAATTTGACAGCTTTTCCACTCTGTTAAGTTCCACATCCTTCAAATGTTGTTTGTCAATCCTTCCAATAACAAAGACAAATCAAACAAATCGCCAGAGGGACCAACATTTTGTCAAACTCAAGAAGATCGTCTCAAAAACTGCCTACAATATGGACCACTTTGTAGTCACTCGCAGTAAGCAATATATGTTTTAATAACATTATGTTAAATAGCTAACATTATCTGTAAATAACAATTTAACAGCAATGTTAACACACGCACGCATTTAAGGTTTTGAAAGGACCCTAGTAATCTTCGCTTTTTAGCAATAAGAAACTAATAAGTTATTTAAGTCACACACACACATACACATGCACATACACATGCACATAGTCATACACACGCACACACTTATACATATACACATACCACACCAAAGCCATAAATATCCTTGCCATGCGCCTGCAATGGGTATTTGCAGGCGAGAGTCCTGGGCAACCGCCCAGCAGGTTAATTGATGTTGTTGCCTGAACCGCCGCTTTACTTGGCCAAAGTGCTCGGGCAGGCCAAGATGCACACAATCAGAGGCACGCACCCACCCCCACCCCATCCCCTCCGCCCACACACAATGCATATGCATATGCGTGTGTGTGTGTGTGTCGAGCCTGGCCAAGGATGATAATGTTTCAGTGTTAATTGGCAGGTCAGCGATGAAGCCAAGAGTCGAGTGGGCCACCCACGCGACATCATGTTGATAAGGACACTATGTTGATAAGGACACTATGTTGATAAGGACACTATACAAAGGAGTGGTTGAAGAGTGGGCAAGGAGTGGGCAAGAAGTGGGCAAGGAGTGGGTAGGGGGAGCGGATGCTGGCGAATGATAAATTCGCAATCAAATTGAAATAATTTATTCTTCAATTCAAAAATACATCCTGCAACCTCGACATGCTTAATCAAGGACTTCCGATTAATTTAATTAACTATAAGTTAAAGCGTTTCACAAATTAACACAAGGATTACAGTTATATACATTTCGGATGAATTAGAAAAGGACTCCATACAATGCCAAAAGAAAAAAATCCCTGCCGCTTACCTTGCACATAAATCTCGGCATCAGTTCAACTCATCCTTGCGATGGTCGATAAAAATGCTTCAACCAATTTGTTCACTTGGATCAACTTAAAGGCGACATTCAGCTGAGCTGCTTACCTGCAATAAAAGGAAAAAGAAATCAGAGAAAGGATATTATTATAGGTATTCCTCTAAAATGAAAATGAAAACGAAAACGAAAACGAAAACGAAAACCTTCAAAGGTTGAATAAAAAACTTTCTTACGCTGTCGTTAAAGGCTCTTAAAAAGGATATTCAACGCATTTTTATGCGAGTGAAGAAACTCGATTTGCGCTTAAACTTATTATTGAGTCGCATTATAGTGTTTGTCCTTACAATAAGTATTGTGTTTGCCAGTGTTGGAAAAGCTCTCAAACGCCACCCTCTTACAAGTTTCATGACATGTGAGCAACCAAAATGAAATTTACTTAAATGTAATGTAACTTTTGGCAAATTATGTGTATTTAACGCTTACTCTAATTTACACACACACACACATACACACTCACACACATTAAGATTGTCCAGCTTTGGTCCTTACACCCCCCCTCCACAAGCCATATCCTGCGTTGGTTTATGGCTTTCAATTTGGCTATTTCTTGAGGCTTACTTTGCCATTTGGCAAGAGTATTTAATAATTTAAGAAACAGTCCTTGCCAAAGGATCTTAGCATTTCATCCATGCATATGTGCTTATGCGTGTGTATGTGTGCATGTGTGAATGCGTGCGAGTGTGTCTATCGACTGTGTCCGGGCATTCACATTCAATGCGAATTTAGTGCACCTGTTTTGACGATGTGCATAAGTAATCAACTGCAACACGAAGGACCAGCCAGAGGAAATGCACTTTTCACATTTTCATACTTTTCTCACACATCCTTCGACTCGCTCCTCGCCCCTTCGTTCCACTCACTTTTTATGGGGATAATGTCGCTTGTGTCTGCGCATCTGGTTATGCCCGCTGTCAGCCGCTGCCAGATCAAAATAGTTTCCTTGATACCCTGCCCCAACTATGCAGAAAGGATACACCTGGTGTAATCTATAAATTATCCTTAATTATAAATTATACTTCTAATTAAAGGAAATGTGAAGAAGAGTCTAAATTGAAGTACAAGAGTTTTGATTTGCTTCCAGCTGGGCAGCAGGGTAGTGGCTAGTCGGGCAAGGACTCCCCTTCAATCGGATCAAGCTTATTTGCGCATATTATATATTTTATATTGGATTTTCAGCTGTTACTCAAGACACATTTCTGGAATAGGGACTACCACGGCTAATGGAAGTGTAACACTCCATCCGCAGGTGTATGTGTGTGTGCGTGTGTGGGTGTGAGTGTGTGTGTGGGTATGGGTATAAGTCTGGCCAAAGAAAAGTGGGAGTAAGCAGGAATGAGCGGATGTGCAGGAGTGCGCGGGTGTGCTTGTCTTTGTGTGTGTGTGTTAGATTGTGTATGTGTGTATGCGTGTGTGTACCTGATGGTGCGGTGTAGATTTGCCACGCCCATAGACATCCCATTAGCGTACACTCTGAACGTTGACAGCTGGCAAAATGAAAATGCGGTTTTAACATTTGCATTTGACGCTTCCCTACGCTTATTTACAAAATGGCAAAAATGCAACATGGCTGCCATTCACAGCTAATGACACACAAGCACATTTACACCCACACATACACGCCTGTTGTCCATTTAATATTTAATTTTGCTTTTGTTTTCTCATCATAATCTTTTACTTTGCATTCTATATTTTTTTTTTTTTTTGCTCTCTTCTTCTTTCAGCGTAAAATGGCAAAATGTTATTAGCATTAACAGTCACACACACACACAAACACATACACATATATATGCTTACACATAAACATTAACATTTATATATATGCATGTGTATGTGTGTGTGTGTGTGTATGTAAAGCACTTAGCATCGTCGCTAAGTATGCAATGCCATTTACCACTGGCCATTTCCTTGTTGCAACAATCTTCATAATTTTAATAACTGAAATAAAAAGAAAACCCAAATGGACCTCTTGACGTTGGGCCCGCCCGCGCTCTTGGCCAATTATGCTGAAACCACCGGCGACAATCTCAAGGAAACAAAGAAAATGCGCTGAAAGGTGCTTAAATATCAATTAAGGCGAGCACAAAAAAAAAATAAAAAAAAAAGTATGCCAACATATTTTTCAAATAAACAATTAGAAAGCTTCACCAACAAAATAAAAAAAAATAAATTATGAACAAAAAGGATAAAGTAAATAAATAAAAACCAAATTGAAAACAACCTTTTTTTTTTTTTAGACTATGAAAGGAGTTTCCTTGTGTATCGAAGAAGAGCTTTAATTTTATGACTGGAGTTGAGTCAACTGTTAAATACCCTGTAATAATAATAGGGAAAATAAAAACATTCCCTTTTGTATGTATAAACATAAAATACACACACACACACACACACACACACACACACACACACACACACCCACACACATTCGTATGGATTTATATATGTGGTGGGAAGTCAAGAGGTGAAGCCACAGCTTTGAATTGCCTTTCCCTCCACAGGCAATGTGAAGCTGGGCAGTTAATAATTTATTATATATGCGACATATTATTATTTTTTTATATTGTTTAAAAATAAAATTTAATAGTTAATTTTAATAATTTTGATTTTAATTTATTTGTCTTTAACTTTCAATAATCGACCTCCACTTGTAATCAAAATTCATAAAATGTAAAACTCATGTCATTTAAATAAAAGAAGCGCAGTGAATAAAAAAATAACTGTTACTCAGTACAAATAAATAAAAAAAAAAAACAAAAAAATATAAACATTTAATTAATATAAGCTTGGATGAAACTCGACTTAAATATTTAAGCTTTACTTTTAAATAAATATATTTTATTAAATTATATATTATAAATTTTATATTATTTATTATTTATTATATATTTTTTATATTATTTATTAAAATTAAATTAAATATATTTTAATTTAATATAAACATATTTCACTTTTAATATGTAAATTCAAAAATTCTTCCTTCTTGTGTTCTTTAAGATCTTTAAGCGCATTGAAGTATCACCCAAAGGACATAGCGAAGGAAAATGAAAATTTTCAGATAAAAAATAAAAAAAAAATAATCGCATTTTTTCTATAAATAAATTGGTTTTCAATTATTCGCTAATAAAGTTGTAAATTTGTAACTCTACAAAATGAATGACATGCTTTCTGCTTCCTTTGACAAAACCATTATTTCTAGAAAATCAACTGCTGCTGAGTTCTGAGTCCTGAGTCCTGTGCTCAACATACGAAGGAAAATTCCAACATTGGTTTGTCGCTTGTCCAAATTGTTTTTCCACAAACAATGGCGCCTTCGCAGTTAATTGGCGCATAACTTGGCCTCATACAGGCACACACAAGCACACACAAGCACACACAAGCACACATATTTAGATATGTTTAGCAAGACAGAACGAAGTGGAATAAAAAGCATAAAGTAAAAGAGAGGGAATACACACACACACACACACACACACACACACACACACACACACACGCACACGCACACACACATACACATACACATACAAAGGGAACGCCTAATCTACAATTGACACACATACGTGGGAACAATGAGGGAAACCCTTTGTAAAGGCTTCCCCCAAACACCGACACATCCGCATCCACATCCGCTCACACACACACCCACACACACACAGAAACATACAAACCCACACGCATACCCTACAGTCCTCCACTGCTCCACTGCTCCACTCCTCCAACCCACATCACCATCTACCATCTACCATCTACCATCTACCGTCCACCATTCACCATCCACCATCCACCATCCACATCCCTAGCCCCATTTCCACAGCGTCATAGAGGTGCTCCAATCGACCCATCAAAGCGAGCAACTCGCGCTCTTTTCTCATTATTTATGCGCGACCTTGTTTTGCGCCATTTTTATTATTTCGCTAATTTCGCGCGCGTTATAAAAAAGAAAACAACAACAAAAGCGCACACCAACACACACCAACACACACACGCACACACAGAGAAGGAGACAAGACACACACCTACATTAAGCATCGTCAGCACACGGAGACACATGCACATAACCTCAAACGGAACAGTAATAAAAATCATTTTTGTATGCGAGAAATTCACAAACTTCCCCTCTCCACCCACCTCTCACCTCTCTACTCACCATTCTCCCCTCCACTCAACGCTCCACTCCACAATCCACCCCATAGCTCCCCTCACCCATTAACCTCAAATCAAAGTTTCGCCCAAGTCCTTGAACCGTTTTATTATGCTGCCATAGGATCACCTCTAGATATACGTGGAAATGACCTCAAGATAATCTTAGCGAAGTGGCATATGATTTTTGAATCCTTTAAGGATATTTACAGGGCATCCATGAGAGTCGCTGGATTCATCTGCTGCTGCTGCTGCTGCTGCATCGTTGAGTGTCGATTACACTGAGTATCTGCATGGCCGGGCATTGACTTTTCAGCTCGTCTTTCTCGCTCGTTACGTTATGTTTCCCCATTTTCTCTTGCTCTCTCTCTCTGTCTTTCTCACTCTCCCTCTTTTGCACTTTCCCTCTCTCTCTGTTTCTCTCTTTGTTTTTGGGGTCTCACAGCTGTTAAGTGCTTTTAACCTATTTTCCTATTTTTGCGGCAATTTATCAACAAATTAATGTAAGCTTGGCTTACAAATTTTTTGCCTCCACTTGACACACACACACACACACACACATACACACACGCACACTAGCATACACCCAGAGAGATACACATATGTGCTAAGTTTGGTGTGGTTGCTGATGAAATTTGCATGTTGCTCGGGACCCTCTTTTCATTTCTTAATTCTCATTTTCATGTTATTTTTTTTTGTGTTTTTTTTTTCCTTTCTTTTTTGCTTTTTTTCTGTTTTTTCTTTTCTTTTTTTTTTTGTTGTTTCTCTTTTTTTTTTTCCTCGTTTTGCTTCAGTGCATATAATTAACTTGAAGCGGGTCTCTGTCCATGTGAAAGTCGGAAAATGCATGCAATTATGTCACTGCCTACGCCCACACACATATTAACATATTTAAAAACAATTTATATATATATGGCATTTGACATACATATGACACACTCTCACACACACACACATACACACACATTCATATACATGTATTTCAATGGGGGAAATTTCGCCCCTAAGTATTTGAAATCTGAAAGTATTTCAATTTCTAATCAAAGGAGCTCAAGCATTCATCTAAATAGAAATCCCAACATGTCATAATACACCAAGTGAACATGGAGGACAACTCATTAGGAGCTGGAGTGGTAAAAGTGAATACCTCAAGATATTCCATTCATTAAAATCTCATCATCAAAAGTAAAGAAAAAAAAAGTTTAATATTTTCAGCTGCTGAGAACAAAAAGTAAACTTGGAGGAGCTTTAATAAAAATAATAATAATAATAAAAATAATAATAATAATAATAAAAATAATAATTATTAATAATAAAAAATATAATTTAAAATTTATAATAATTAGTTTATATCTTGGATAATCTTGAATTAGGATTAAGCCCGGAGGCTGAAGCGCTCATCACTTTTATTACAGTGATCGATCCTCGGGTCGAGGTAAAAGGTGACTCGGAATAAAAAATTAAAACAACAAAAAGTTACATTTTAAGCTATGAATTAAAAAAAAAAAAAATTTCAAAAATAGAATGAAATTTAATATAAAAAAAATGAGCATATAAATAGAATGAAATTTAAGTAAAAAAAAAAATAAAAAAGGAAGAAAGGAAGAAGGGAAGAACTTAACATGGAGGTGACACGTAATCATAAATTTATTTTTGACACCAAAGGTATCAGCTTTCCTTACAAATTCCTAAAAAAAAAAGGACGAGCGGGAGTTTTAAATGTACACATCAATACGTGAAGGAATTTTCAATAAAGTGAGCATGGAGGTGACACATAAAAATACATTTCTATTCCTAAGAGTGAAGAAAATTGAATTTAAAAGAAAATTAAATGTAAGCCAATAAATATATAAAAATTTAAATAAATAAACTTAATATGGAGATTACTCAATTCCAAAGGATCTCAGTTTGAGGACATGGTGGGAAAAAGGACAACTTGAAGTGTTGAAAATTAAGTCAATGCGACGGCTGCAAACACTCTTTATGTCCTGGCCAAGCGAAGCGAAAAGATTATGAGCCGCCGATAAAATTGGTAATAAGACACAGTCTTCTGCCTCAAAAAACGATGGATAAGGGGAGGGGATTTTGGTAGAGAGGGTAAAAAGAGGGGGGGTTGGGGGCTGGGGGACATGTGTACGTATTAATTAAACGCATGCAGAAGTAAATAAATTGAACATGGAGCTTTCATAATTAAATTTCTCTCTGGCTACAGATTACAAAGGACTCTTTCGTCTTTCTATCTTTATCATTCGCTCTGTCGCCCTCCCTTCTCCCCTTCTCCCCTTCTCCCCCTCTCCTCCTCTTTCACTCACTCTTCCCTTTTGCTGCCTGCCTGCTGTTGTGTCTTTAAACATGTGTCTGTCGCGTCTCTGCTGATTGCTTTCGCATTATTATCAATGGCATACAAAAATTCACGCTTGACAGGCGATGCCTGAAGGCAGCGCTAAAAGTTGATGACAATGCGCATAGTACACGCCCCCCCCGCCCACCCACAGCCACAATGCACGCCCCTCAGTCGACTCCATTCTGATGGCCAACTGTCAGCAACTGTTTTCCATAGCTATGTACACACAACTACCTATCCCACACACACACACACACACACACACACACACACATGTACAGATATATATGTGTGTGTGTGTATGCGAAATTACAAGCCAACATAAAACGCTCCTGGATGTTATTAAGCCAGTATTTTAACGTGTAAATGTGGGCGGCTGTAGTTCGTATCGAAGTGAAGCACCTGAAGGAAAAGTTTTGATTGGCAGCTGCCTTTGTTTGTTGCAAGCGACCGGGAAATTTGGAAACTTTGGCAAGCCGCAACTTGGACAGGTGCAAAAAGGCCTCAGGGACACCCATAACCACACACACACATACACACACACACACACACAGATGCACGTACACAACACACCGCATGTTTTAGCGTCTAGAGTTGAGATCGTTAAAAATACTATCTCTGTTATCTATACGCAAGTACTTGTATCTCCGGACGTGCAATGGGGAATGGGAATGGGCATGGGTATGGGAATGGGCATGGGTATGGGCATGGGCATAGGCATGGGAATGGGTATGGGAATGGGCATAGGTATGGGAATGGGTCTAGGAATGGGAATGTGTATAGGAATGTGTATAGGATGTGGTGGGACGGGAGCATCAGCGACAGCCTCTTCAGCTGGAAGTGTGATACGATACTGTCGTAATGGCCGGAAAAAGGCAAGAAAATTTCCATAATTTTACGAGCTTGACAAGCACACGAAGAGCACACACACACACACACAGACAAAACAGACAGACAAGTCAAAGGACATACAGACAGACAGACCAAGGGACAGGCAGAGCAAGAGACAGACAGACGAAAGGACAGACAGACCAAGAGACAGACAGACCAAGGGACAGGCAGAGCAAGAGACAGGCAGACCAGGAGGCAGGCAGACCAAGAGACAGGCAGACCAGGAGGCAGGCAGACCAAGAGACACGCAGACGGACAGACAGGTCAGTAGTGAAGTTGAATTTTCAAGCACACTTAAAACCATATCCCAGTCCCAGACCTAAATCCAATAGCATTCCCATTTCATATCCCACTCCCAGTCTGAGTCCCAGTCACACTACCAGTCCCAGTCCCAATTCCACTACCAGTCCCAGTCTCAGTTCCACTCCCAGTCCTAGTACAAGTTCCATTCCCAGTCTGAGTCCCAGTCCCAATCCCAATCCAAGGCACATAACTAGAGTCAGTTCCAGTTTCACAGCCTTCGCCAGTTGACAGGACGAAAATTCCTAAACAGCTTTATTTAAATATATTCGCATACGAATTTATAGGTGCTAAAGTACGCATCAGGACATGTATATGCATATACTTAGGAAGCACAGCTCGACCATGCCATGGCCTGCTTTGAGTTTGCTCCTTTGGCCAGAAAAATCACCTGCTTAACTTGCCGCTAGCTAAAAGTAGAGCTTCAGGTAGATCCTTTCGGGAGTTTGAACGCTTTGCAAAATTTATGAATTCGAAGAATGTGAAAGCATTTTTTACTTTAGCTTGTTTATAACAGAATATAACAGTTATGATTAAAACAGTAAATCAATTTATGGTGTGGGTTTATCTTAAAATGTGATCAGGAAGAAACACGACACTTTGTATAACAGTATTTATAGCACTGCAGACAGTGAGGTATAACAGTATAACAGTAACTAATATAATATATATCAAAAAATATTATTATTTTGATTTATATTAAAATTTAGTCAGCCTTATTTTAATTTCAGATTTAAATTTTAGAAGGAACGAAAGACATGATTGTTCCTTTAAAATGTATATTACAGTATCGAAATGGTAAAAAATAGCAGAATATAACAGTTATGAGTATAAAAATAAATCACTTTATACTGATCGGAAGAAGCATGAGAGACATTTGAACAAAGACCTTATATAACAGTTTGTATAACACTGAAGATAGAAATTTATAACAGTATAACAGTTAATAATATTATATGTTTAAATAAACTATATATTTGAGTTATATTAAAATTTAGTTATTTGATACCCAATTTGATTTCAGATTATATTAAATAAACTGGAGAAGGAACGAAAGACATGATTGTTTCTTTAAGTGTGTATAACAGTTTTGAAATTGTAAAATATAACAGAATATAACAGTTATGAGTATAACAGTAAAACACTTACACTCTTCATCATAAAATGTGAACAGGTAAAAATAAGAGAGACATTTGAACTTAGACTTTATATAACAGTATGTATAACACTGCAGACAATGAGGTAT
The DNA here is from genome assembly GCA_035044505.1 of Zaprionus lineosus. Taxonomy (NCBI): domain Eukaryota; kingdom Metazoa; phylum Arthropoda; class Insecta; order Diptera; family Drosophilidae; genus Zaprionus; species Zaprionus lineosus. Next base: position 1,962,881 of record JAWNNX010000676.1, read on the forward strand.
AACAGTATAGCAGTAATTATATAGTATATATATAAATTAAGTACATTTTTGATTTATATTAAAATTTAGTTAGTTGATGACTAATATTAATTTCAGATTAAATTAATTAAATCGGAGAAGGATCGAAAAACATGATTGTTTTCTTAAAATGCGTATAACAGTATCGAAAACTAAAGATATCGTATATATATAATTTGATATGTAGTGCTAAAAATTGAATTTCCACACACACTCTTCAAAGCCTGCGTAAATAATTAATTCTTTCGCAAAAGATGTCCTTCGATGGAACGTTAACCTCATTTCTGCATTTTACCCCTCAATTAATTCTAAATGGATTTTTAATTGATTCTCACAACAAAGGAGAATTCTAAAGTCTAAAACGTATTGACAAGCAAATTCCTATATAATTAAGGCATACAGAGACCATAAATTTTAGATTTGCTAATTACAAAAATGTTCACCTGCAAAAGGTAACCGCATTGAACATTTAATAATAGATCATTATTTTAATGATTGGATTTATTGAATGACAAGCCATATGGAGTTCTTCGCAGTCTTCATATAATTGGGTCATCAAATTATCATTGCATTGTCATTGTCCATACAAAGGATTAATGCGCTTTTAGCTACGGCACATGCAGGACATAGCATAAGATGAGTATGAATCATAGAACAAAATTCTAGACTGGACGACGGCTCTTAAATCCTTCGTACATGCATTTTCATATTCATTAAACAAATGAAAACTTTATGAACGTGTTTATATGTGAGAGTGTGTGTGTGTGTGTGTGTGTGTATATATGTGTATTGTGTATATTGTGTGCGTGTGTGTGCAAAAAATCATAACTTGAAATGCGTTAAAATGCATATAAAAAAGTTTATAGCCTACACTTAGGCGCACATTAAATGACATGCCAGTCAAAGGATTGCTCGAAGGAGTGTATCCCGGTAGCGTCCTGTATGCTTATCGTGCTGGCTCGTCATCCTTTTGCCGTTCATTCTGCCCTATTGCCTCTGAAGAGCTGTGCGACCCGTCACGCTGACCCCAAAACGTATAATGATGGATTGTATTTTAATGCACAATTCGTAGCATACAGAACGTGTCACACACGCACACACGCACACACACATATGCACACATATGTGCACACACTCAAAGATTCACCCATTCACACAGTGTCAGTGCCTGACACGTACAGAGGTTGACATGATATAAACTTTTGCTACCTGCTTTAAGATTTTTGCGTATCACATACATTTTGTGTGCGTGAACTGAATGCCACATCCCGAGGCTCGTGTCCTTTGGCATACAAAAAAAATATGCAGGATAACAGTTGAAAGTAAACAAACAATATTTACACTCCACGTCGCCAAATTTCTTGTAATTGTTTTGCTTTTGAAAGCAATTATAAAATAGACCGTCAGTTTGTGTGTCTTTGCGGCCGCAAAAGTTGAACCCACAGCCAAAATCCTTACCCATCGTCCTGGCATCCTTTCTTGCTCTGGGAACGCAAGTTGGGCGTTCTTAAAAGAGCATTTGATTGCAAAACAGGATTATTTAAATTTGAATGGAAATATATAGAAAAAATAGAAAGGAATAGAAGCGAGCCATAAACTAGTTTCGAGGAAAGTTTCGTGGCATCAAATTCAACAAATTTAAGTATTGCCTGGGCAATGGCATTGAAGGCGATGAAGGAGACGTTGGAGACGTTGGAGACGAGACTAAAGGATGTTTCCTTGCTTGAAGCTTTCAAACATTTTTATTGCACACGCGGGCAGGACGAGGTGGAGAGCGTGAGGAGAAGATCCATAAATCTAAGTGGGAGGCTACCCGCGGTCGGGTAACTATGGAAACTATCAACTTGGTCCTCAGTCTGCTCCTTGGCGGAGGCTCTCGGGCTAAGGCTAAGGATTGGGCTTTGGGCTTCGGCTTGGGCTCAGGACCCAAACTAGACACAGAACATGAGTATTTGCCGCAACACTTGACTTGAATTTTTAGTCTTCTGTGTGTGTATTAGTTTATGGGTGAGTCTATGTATGTATGTATGTATGTATGTATGTGTGTGTGTGTGTGTGTGTGTGTATGTGATGGTGTGTGTGCTGTTTTGTTTTTGTTAATTTCTGCTGCTTGCCGCTAACCCCAACAATGGCAAACAGGGCCACATAGACAAATGAACACAGATGAATAGATGAAATAGAAGGATAAGGATGCCTGAGTAAAAGAGACATCGCGACACACACACACACACACACACACGCACACACACATACATATACGCATTTAAGTTGATGATTGTATGTAGTGCTTGTCATGCTTGTCTATCTTTGTGTCTGTGTGTCTGTGTGTCTGTGTGTTTGTGGATAAAGATTACTCATACGCAGCTTAGCCGAAGTCTGTCAGGATTTTAAATAGACTTGCCTGTGTCTCTTCTGTTGTTGTTGTTGTTGTTGTAGTTGCAGTAGTTGTCGTCGATGTAGTCGCTGCTGTTGTTGCTGTTATTGCAGCTTCTATTGTTATTACTGTTGTTGTTGTTGTTGTTATTATTTGTGTTATTATTACTGTTATTGTTGCCTTTGTTGCAGTCGCCGCTGTTGCTGCTTTGGCCGCCTATTGTTGAATACTTTGCAACTCGCTGTTGTTATAATTCGCAAGCATTGCGTTTCTCAAATATTGCACATACGCACTGTGAATTTGTGGCACAACAAAAAAAAACATTCAAAAAAATTAAGTCGAGCAGCAAGAAAATGAACAACAGGAAATGAACAAATCGCGACACCAAATGTTAAACAGGACTTATGTTATTTTATTTATTTGTTTAATTTTTTATTTATTTAATTTTTTTTTTATGTATTTGTATTTTTATTATTTTGCATTTAATTTTTTAATTTTTTTATTTTTTATTTTTTATTTTTTTGTGCTTCCTCTGGTCACGCTTTGTTTTGTTTGCTTTACACGGTACGAAAGTTTTGACGCTTGTTTATGCCTCTGTGTATGTGTGTGTTTGTGTGTGTGTGTATGTAATTATGTAGTTGTAAGCGTGCGAATGTGTGTGTGTGTGTGTGTGTGTGTGTTTATGTTTCTGTTTGAGTTTGTGCGTATTCTTGAGTGTGGGCAAATTCTGTGGCACTTGATGCGACTTTCGGTTTCGCTCAAAGTGTCTGTGTGTGTCTGTGTGTGTTCGCGTGTGTGAGTGTGTGTCTTTGTAATCCGCACAAATCCGCTGGTAAATTTGAACTGAATGAGTTTAAAAGCTAAAATGAGTTTGAATACCCAAACGGTTTAGTTCATTGGCGATGCGCTCGCCAGCTTGTGAATCGCGACCAACGACTGACAACGAACGCCTGACGAACTACAGCCGAACGAAGCCGCCATAAGACGAGGAATGATGGAAGCATTCAGAAAGAGTGGCACAGCAAGACACACCGAGTGTGTGGCAAAGCAAGCAAGCGAGGGAGAGAGAGAGAGAGAGAGAGAGAAAGAGACAGTGAGCAGGAGGGAGAGCGAGAGGGAGAGAGCAGCCTAAGCTTTAGCAACGAACTTTGGCAGCGGTTTCAAATGTTGTCCAATTGCGTGGAATTCCCGTTATCAGAAAGCGATGCAATGTTGTTCGGTCGCTCGGCTATTCAGTCGCTCGGCTGCTCGTAGGCTCAGTCGTTCGTAGGCTCAGTCGTTCGTAGACACAGTCGTTCGCAGACAGAGTCGCTCGTAGGCTCAGTCGTTCAATTGCTCGGCAGAAGAGAGCGCACTGCAAGCGCTGTTATACTGTGCGAAGGCGTATAACAGTGGGCGCTGTGCGAAAGATCTCTGTATGTTCGCACTCTGTTGCGCCTAAGTCGCGCTTTGTTCTGATATTTCACATAGAAACTAAAATATCAAAAAGTTTTTCAACTTTTGTTTGAATTTTTGTTCGAATTTTCAAAAACAATTTCAAGTTTTTATTTTTTTTTTTTCGAAAAAATATGTTTTTTAATTCAAATGAATTAATTGGGAATTTGAAGTTCTTCGATGACCAAAGGCAAACACTCAAAACCACAAACATGCATAGAAAATACAAAAAAAAATTTTTAAATTTAAAATTTAAAAATTAAAAAAAAAAAATTAAATAAATAAATTAAAAAACACTTAATTAACGGCTTAAGAATTTTGTACAGACTTTAATGGACCACAAATATTGAAGTCAACTGAACGGAACTGAAGTAAGGCAGAAACTGACTGGACGAAGGATTTTGAAAACCGACAAATGCAGGTGTATAACAGAACGAGCGGAGGCCGAGAGAGAGCAAGCTTTATGAACAGTTGTTGCTGAGCTTTTAAGGATATGCCATGTGCGAGGGAAAGAGATGGAGATGGGTAAAGCTTGAAAGTTAACAATTGCGACAACGATTTACCGTTCGATTAGTTATCCTAGCGAAGCTTTGGCACTCACAGCGTCTGCGCCTTTTTCAAAACGAAAGGATGAGACGGACTATGAAAGAGATAGCCAAAGGGAGTGGGACCAAGGGAGGAAGTGGGACAGAGCGCTAAAGCTTAAGAAGCATGAGAACAAGTCTGCTTATGTTTCGCACGTTGTTTTGTTGTTGCTCGCGCACACCTGTGATTTAGCGAGGACGCCGACGAGGACGAGGCTATCCACGTTGTCCTCGTGCCTGCCTGCCAGCTGATATTTACCTTATTCCCCACAGCCACCTAAAAGAATAAGGAAAAAAACAGCCCAAGAAAAAACAAAAAAAAAACAATACAAAAAAGAAAAAAATATATACACACATAGAGATTTATATATATTTATATAGATATATGTGTGTGTGTGTGTGTGTGTGTGTGTATAAGCGAAACACTAGACACAACAACAATAACGGCAGCTTTATTCACAAACGCACTTAGGAATGATAGCCCTGGTTTATGCTAATGTTTGCCATTGCTTAAAGTAGTCCTGTCCTTAGAGCGGCCAGTGAGTCAGTGTGCCAGTCGGTGCTACGGTTAGTCCTTTTTGAGTCCTTTTAGAAACACGCGGTGTTGAAATTTCTAAATTAAGCTATTTGAGATGAAGGTAGCTCGCAAAAAGGAGCCCCGCAGCTATCCACGATTCTTACCTATTTTTTTACCTATTTTTTTCCTATTTTTTTTCTTTTTTTTTTTCTAAGGAATATTTAAAATAAGAAAACAAAAAAAAAAAAACTACTTTTAGGGAAATATAATAATTAAAATGGCTAATTACCATTTCAATTGCCATCCTTTAAGTGTGCACCTACGCTTAGCTCTATTTGTGTGCATCACTCGCTTTGAAAATCCAATTAGGTTTAACTTCAATAATTACTAAGAAATCAAGCAGAGCTGAACGCATGTAGAGATACTCTTGGCTTTTCCGGGAAAACTCTTAGAACCGAAAAACTACTTTCAAAAGAACAGAGAAAATGTTAAGCTTTTCATTCATTTCATTTTCTGTGGTTGCCGGCAGTAAACATTTCTTACCAAACTCCCATTCAGATGGCACCTAATTAGGACAGGAATTTCATAATGCCACAAGTCTGGGATTTACAGAAACTAAACGCTTTACACTCAGCACACACACGCACACACACGCACGCACACACACACACGCACGCCCACACACACACTAACACAAATCTTATATAATATATTCATAATATGATAACTAGAAAGAAGAAGAAGAGGAAGATGATGAGAGATCCTATTACCCATAATAAGCATAAATCACATCGAATGTGCTCAGTTTAGTAAAATGAAGATGCATACGCCTCATCGTAAATTCAGGACTCGTTAATTGCGAGTTTGACAGGATAATATCTGGACAGCGTTTAAGACCAATCACTGGCCAACCACCACTGGGGACAACAAGTAAATTAAATTATTTTCGGCACATCAAATACTTATGAAAAGATTATGAGTAGTCCATCGATTGGAACGGGTGTATCCTTGCTTGTCCTCCGAACGTATATAGGCCGCCCCTCCTCCACCCGAATGGCCTGGGGAAGTGTTAGCGTTTTTAGCCTTCGGCTTCGCATTCGACTTTAATCATCTTCGATGGTATCGGCCTCCCACATTGAGTGCTTTGGGCCAACTTATTTATGGTCAGATAACAATCGACAGCCAAAAGTTGACTCTTACACAGCCGCAAGGAGGCAAGTGGCAAGCGGCAAGTGGCAAGTGGCAATTTATGTGCTTGTCCTTTGTTAATCTTAAGAATTTATGGTTACTTTAATATGTCAATCCTTATGACTAATAGAAAATACAATTATCTCTTCAGGCAGGTCCTTATGTCATCAAGGAAAAATTCTAATGAATGACACTTTCGACAACACTACTTCAACAAGTTGGCAGCTCTGAATCGGTAAGTGGCAGCACATTCTCTTTATAAATATTGTTGAAGGATAATGTAGTTTGCGGTATGGCAATGTTTAAAAGGATCAATGAAAATATCCTAACGGGACTTACTCAACAAACTGACAGCCTTACGTCAACACCTTTAATAAATGTGTGTATCGATTATATCCTTACGAAACTGTCAAAATAAGTCATCCTGCTAACAAGTGGGAAGCTGACAACTTAATCCCAAGAGTAGCAGGATATTCTTATCCTTGCGTTTAATATGGTTATTAAATCCATGATCGAGAGATACACTCAATACCACAGCTTCCATAGAAGCTTGCAAAGTATAGAAATATTTCTCAACAAGTTGGCAGCCCCGAAGCAACAAATGTTGAATTTAACATAAATAAATCAAAATTTGTTTAAATAACGGTTAATTTTAAACGGTAAAAATCATGTTGGGACTTGGATTAAAAATCAGTTAAAAATTTCAAACTTTTTTTTAAACTCGTTCCGTAAATCTTGAAAATTTTCTTATCAATTTAAAGTGCGTTTCGCCATCTAAGGTCCTTAATTATCCGTTGGGTATTACGGAGCGAGCGAAGGACAATAAAAGGAACATGTAAATGGGATCTTAATTGTAATCTTCGCACATATACAGCATTTTTATTCCATTTTGTGCCATTTAAGGATTAATTTAAGGCAGTTTAATGTCTGACAATTGCAATTGAAGATGCGGATTTGCATGTGCCATCGAAATTGTAGTTAAAAGTCTATTAAATTTTACATCCTTACGCATTGCGTTGTCCAATAATGAAGGCGTCGTCCTATTTCCTTCGTCCTATCGTGTCCTGTCCTGTCCTGTCCCGTCCTGTCAGCGCAGGCATTTCATTTGCAGACGCAACACAAAATAAACCTAATTACACTTTACTTTCACTTTCCCCAGGTACTAGAGCCAAGCGGGACGCCCTGACGCCACCGGTGGGGCGGTGGGGCGGTGGGGTGGGCGGGTAAAAACTTCAAAAGCCTCCGTCCATGGGCAAAGTTTTTCGCTCGATTCACTGGGCGCAATATAATTTTACTTTATGTACAATATTTTTGTTGTGCCCGTAGCCAATTTGAGAGCCAATAAAAGCGTTTAAAGAGCCGTTGCCAAAGAAGCTCCCATTTGGTTCGGCCCATCAAGCCAAATGCGTGACAGATTTTAGTGGACAACTCACGGTGTGAACTTATGACATATGATTAACAAATAGATACCCTGTAATAGCCCAGAGCAAGCAACACATTATTTCATACAGAAACCCAGCACAAGATTGAAGCAAACTTTTGATGTAGCGTTGATGTAGCAAGGATAATCCGTAGGGGCTTAAAATTGCACTTATGCTCCTTTACATACCCTTTTTACTGCCCCACTGAAAGGGTATTAACAATATTTATATACACATAAATACACACATAAATATATATATAATATATATATATATATATATATATATATATATATATACATTTCTTTTTTGCTCCTTTTACAACACGACGAACACTTTTTATATGCAAATAATCATAATAATGTGCCTGTAAGTAGCTGTGTGTGTGAGTGCGTGTGTGTGTGTGTGAGATTGTGTGACAATGTGTGCATGTGCGTGCGTGTGTGTGTGTGTGTGTGTGTGTGTTAAAGTGTTGTAAAGCGCTTTTGAAGCGCTTATTTGTATGTGATTATTTAAATAATAAATGGGCACGGGCTTAGGTCGACTCGATCATCAACGGCGCTCATAAGTAGGCAATAATTTTTGCTTTGTTGTGGCTTGCGAGACTTGAGAGCGTAGCCGACGTCCCATCCCTTAAACTCCGGCCAAGTAGCCGTAATGAGCATGTCATTTAGCGTAATTTCAGTTGATTGTTATGGCATTATAGCAAGCAACAGTCAGAGGAAACGAGACAAAAAACCAGAGCCCAGCAAAGGCCAGCCGAATGCGTGAGAGCGAGAGCGAATGAGGAGATGCCGGAGATGTCGGAGATGGTGGCGATGGCGGAGATGGCAGAGATGTCGGAGATGGCGGAGATGGCGGAGATGGCGGAGATGGCGGAGATGGCGGAGATGGCAGAGATGTCGGAGATGGCGGTGATGGCGGGGTGGGGGGAACTACACAATACCCATACACAATACAATTTTCAGGAAGGATGAGGCCTCAGTTTGCGTTTATCTTATCATCACCAGCTGCAGACTCAATAGGAAGCATCTGCCGAAAAGGCAAATACCACAGCAACTGAACTTCGTATGTGTGTGTGTGTGTGATTGTAGGTGTATGTGTGTGTATGTGTATACATAAATTACAGCTAGTTGATGTTGTGGCTTTTGTTGATTTTTGTTGCCGCTCAATGCCTCAGTTACTAGGAACTGTTATCGGAACTGAGGCAATGGTCAGCCGGAGAGGCGATTCCGGGTACTTACAGACATCCAAATGGGTCAAATTACATCGTATGTGACTTGTGGCTTACCTGTAAATAGATGAACATGAGTTTATTTTATTAACTTGATATCAAAACGAGTGACTTATGTCTCATTTAATATTCCTCTTAATTCCTATAATAATTCTAATGGCAAATCATTTTTTTTTTTTTTACCCGGAAACGTTTTGCTTCCGTTTGGATTTCCCCTAGCCTGAGAGTCTTTAAGCTCCTTAATTTATATTTAATGAAAAATGCAAGCGAAATATGGAAAATGAAAAAAAAAATTAAAGTCACATTAAAAGCTACGATTCATGTTGTGAGCATAAAAGCTCCAAGTTTCCATAAGATCAGATCACAAAATACCCTTTTGTTTTTTTTTTTTTTCCACTGTATTGAAATGAAATGAAGAGGAATTTTGTGAAAAGAGTAATTTTATTTGCAAGCTCCATTTTATATTTTAATTAAAACTAAATCAAATGAATCATTTGAAGTCTCTGCAAAATTTTTGTAGTCCTTTTTGAGCACTTTTAATTATATAAAATAAAAAGCATCTAGTTGACTACTTTCTGTATATGTAAAAGGACTTAACACTTGGCCAAATTATCAAGCAACTGAGGCGGAACGTAGAAATTAGAGCAGAGAAGGAGAGAGAGGGACAGAGGTGATAGAGAGGACAGAGGAGAGAGAGGGGACAGTAGAGACAGAGGAGACAAAGCAAATAAAGGGGGCAGAGGGGACAGAGGGGACAGATGAGACAGAGGAGACAGAGGAGACAGTAGAGACAGAGGAGACAGAGGAGACAGAGGAGACAGAGGAGACAGAGGAGACAGAGGAGACAAAGGGGATAGTAGAGACAGAGGGGACAGAGGTGATGGAGGGGACAGAGGTGATGGAGGGGACAGATGAGACAGAGGGGACAGAGGAGACAGTGGAGACAGGGGGGACAGAGGAGACAGAGAAGAGATGTGGAGGGTGAACAAGGGAAGGAGTTTGGAAGAGGGAAGGAGTATAAGAGAAAAAGAGAGAAAGAAAGCAGAATACAAAGAGAAAAAAAGAAGGAGAAAGAGCATGAGAAAGAGAGAAAGAGAGAGAGAGAGAGAAGAAGAGGGGAGTTGGATAGAAGGAAGCACAGGACATCCATTGGACACCAGTCATTTCGTTTAATTAAAACATGCCAATACATTTTCGGCAGCAGCAGCAACAACAAAAGCAACAGCAACAACAACAACAACAACAACAGCAACAACAATAGCAACAAAAGGAGCAGCAACAAAGATCAAACACATTTGAAATGTTGGCCAAGAGGCAAGCGACAAAATGCACACTTAAATTTTATGGACGAGTTGCAGCAAATGGAGCATTGAGCCGCATGCCAGAAGCTGTTACCCAAATCGCTTGGATGCCAGTGAGTGACGTTGATGATAATGATGATAATAATGATCATTATAATGATGATGACGATGATGATGATGATGAGATGAATGATGATGATGATGATGAGATGGATGATAACGATGACAGCTACAAGTATTAAACATAGTTGTTATTGTTGATGGAAATGATGAAGACGATAAGACTCTTAAAGGATGGATTGAAAGGACAACCCGTCGTCCTGCCCACTTGATGCTCATTACAGTCAATTGAAGTTAATGCAGCGGCCAGCTGTTTTGGCCCGTTTCGGTACGTTTTGGCCCGCTTTTAACATGTTCGCTGGTCGCGCCTTTCTTTCTCTTTTTCTTTTTTCTTTTTCTTTTTTTCTTTTTTTCTTTTTTTTTTATGCTCATAATACAATATAATTTTTTGTTCCTCTTCTTTGTTTTGGACTCCTTTTCTGAGGTGAAATGAAAATGAATGAAAACGAATGAAAATTCTCAGCCTGCCATTATGGCAATTTAATCGAGCGGAAATAAAGTGCTTAAACATCGTAAACAAGATTTAATGTGACAAAAAAGCAAATCACAGCGTGGCGCTGGGGCCAACATAAATGTCAAATGGCATTTGGCTAAAGATGACAAGCAAATCCTTTCCCAGCCTCCCAATCCCTAAGCTCCCAGTTCCCTAGTATCCACCCTCACACACACACACACAGCACTCATCACATCTACTCGTTCCACTTTCAGTAGACGATGGAAAAGTTGAATAAAAAACAACTGACAAACTATATATACATATATATATATACATGTGTATGTGTGTGTGGAGAAAAAAGGCAGATTGAGGGTTATGTAGGGCGTGTCATGTAGGCGTTGGGACTGTCATGAAAAATCGCGGTCTAGTTACATCTTCAAGCGTTTCGTTTGGATTATGAGCCGTTTACATGACAGCAGCGGTTGCACCAGGAGTCATAGGTGCGGTGTGTGTATGTGTGTGTGTGTGTGTGTGTGTGTGCACATATATTTATATTTGTAAATAAATATATCTGTTAGAATTATTCATTTATTTTTTTTGACTTATCTAAATAGGGGAATTGCAGGTTTCAATGTCAATAAAAACTTAAGAAGACACTAAGCCAAAAGGGAATAAAAGCAATCGAAAAATCGATAAAAGACTCAGACTATATATACATATACATATACATATACATACATACATTTATTTAAATATATTCATTAATATTAACTATGACATTACAACCGTCAATCATTGAAAATTCAAGCTCCCAGGCAAACTTGTGGTCTCTTAAGAAATGTTTAAGAATTTACATTGAAACTATCGAAATAATCTTATCGATAAATTAAAAATAATAATAGAAACATGAGTTATTAAATTATTAATTAAATGTAATTCACATATAACTGGACATGAGCAAACAAACTAATTATTATCAATTTCATTGATTAAATCAATCATCGAATGCTATCAATCAATCAAGCAAATAAACAATCAACATGCGTTAACTAATCGATAGCTCTTCATGCATCGATCATTGGGACATCACAAATTTTAATCTTTAATGTAATTCAAACAACAACAACAACAACAACAGCCATTCAAATAGTTATCTAGGTAATGCCCCATCAATAAGTGTCTGTCGTGACAGTCACTTCATCAAGGCTGTTATCGGAGGAGCTCAGCCAGAAACTAAAGACAAAAAACTAAAAAAAAAAGAAACTTGAATCAAATTTTATTCAGTTAACTGTGTGTGTGTGTGTGTGTGTGTGTGTGTGTGTGTGTGTGTGTGTTTGAAAATGCGGAATTTTATAACCGATCATTGGACACTCTAAGAGAATCTCAGGTGCTACATTAAGCCAGAAATGAGCACTAACTTCCCCATTCTCTCCTACTCTTACCCTTTCTCCCTCTCTCCCTCTCTCTCTCTCTCTCACTCTCTCGCCGTACTTCTTCATTTTCTAAGTAATGTAAACAATAAAAATTATTATTTAGATTATGGAAAAAGTCATTTCTGAAGTCATAAACAATTGAAATTTAAGATTCCAGAAAATGTACCAGGAAAAACCTGTGTGCACCTGCGATACTCAAGCCGAACGCGTCACTTGTCAATCGGTGGAAAAATTATAGTCAGACTTATCAAAATTACAATCAAATGGAGCCCAAGGTACACTCAAATCAAGGCACTTATCAAATGGCAAGAAATTCAATCGAGAATCTCTTTAAAATATTTTATTCCAATTAAGATTATTTAAGGTCTTTTCATATGAGGCAATCAATCCAAGTGAAGATCCAGTCAGATAATCGAATCAACTCAGATATCAATCAAATCAAATCTCAATCAAATCAAATTAAATCTCAATCAAATCAAATCAAATCTCAATCAAATTAAATCTAATCAAATCTCAATCAAATCAAATAAAATTTCAATCAAATCAAATCAAATTTCAATCAAATTAAATCTTAATCAAATCTAAGCAAATCTCAATCAAATCAAATCTCAATCAAATCTCAATCAAATCAAATCTCAATCAAATCTAATCAAATCTCAATCAAATTAAATCTCAATCAAATCAAATCAAATTTCAATCAAATCTAATCGAATCTCAATCAAATCTCAATCAAATCAAATCAATCAAAAATAAAACCAGTGTTGCACAATATGTAAATATTCCATATTAAGCAACACTGATTTCTGTCAATCGATATTATTTACAGTGCTGTAAAATACTTAAATTAATTTGATTAAAAAAATAAATATAAATATAAGCAAAATATAAATATAAAAATAAATAAAAAAAAACAATTAAATAAAATAATAAAATAAAATATTTTAATTAATATCAAAATATTTGAAATAATTTATTAAATTAAAGTTGTCAATAAATCAAATTATTAATAACTTGTCGCTCAATTAGTTTGTAAACTGCGCTGATAATTGAGTAACATAAATCACTTCGTATGGAAATGTAACTGCAAGGAGTCATGATTGATGGATATCGTCCTTTCAAAATGAAGTGCAGCCATAAGTTCACGCTCTACAGCGCATATCAGATGCGAGTGGCAGGCTGTGTACACACACACACACACATACACACAAGTAGAAATATCACACTATATATAAAGATATATATGATCTATATATATATACATATATATATGTGTGTGTGTATTAGTGTGCAGGATATGTAAGGATAAGAGTATAAAGCTATTTACATGACAACATTGTTGCTCGTCAGTGTCTCATTTGTCACTCACATGTTAAGCTGCAAACCCACAAACACACACATACACAGATATATATACACATATAAATATATATATATAGATATATATGTGTGTGTGTGTGTGTGTGTGTATATAAGACAATCATTCAGGTATATAAAGTGTCGCTTTAGCGCTGTTTGTGGGCGTCTCTCTGTGTGTGGTATTTGCATTTGGGCTGCTGTCAGCGCCAAAGCGGCCATTTTATCATGTCACATACTCTTATGGTCACACAGCTACACCTACACACACACACACAGAGAGAGAGAAAGACAGACCAACAACAACACGGCTAGCATAAATGAAATGATAGAACAAACAAAATGTTAAAGCTTCAGACTCATTTGTTTATTTTAAGATTGGTTCGAGTTAAAAGCGCCTGAGCCTTGCAATAAAGGACAGCAGATTGGCAGTCCCAAGCAATTAAGTGGGCAGCGCCGTTATGGAATACAACAAACCTGTTGCTCCTCCATGCGAAGGAAGTAGCTCACACATTAAACTACCAGGACTTTCTTCAGTAATTTTTCAATATTTTTATTAATTTTTTTTTTTCATTTATTTTATTTTATTTTCATTTTTTATTTTTTATTTTTAAGCAAGGCTGCTGCGACATTTGAATAGAAAAGTACATTATAATTTATATAAAAAAAAATATATATATCTATATTATTTGAAAGCAAGCAACCCGTATAACGTTCAGATTCTTGTAACATTTGTATAACACGAAAATTCCGGGAAAGAAAATAGACCAAAGATGTTAAAATTGGGCCAAAGATAAAAAAAATTCGCACAAAAGGACATAAATTTGTACAAAATCGCACCCAAGGAGTACCACTAATTTGGCAGCAAAAAACGAAATAAAAAAAAAAAAAAATTAAAATAAAATAAAAATAGAAACAAAAATCTGAATTAATATCAAAATTGTTCATGGATTCCAAACATAAAGTACCCGGTCTTCGCATGCGGACCACAAGAACCAAGCAAAAGGACGGCGATGTCCTGACCTTTCGCAACGAACTGCTCAGCGCGATCAACAAAGCCAAAGGCAAGCTGGAGGCCACTTGGAAGGCGCTGGATAGCATTTTGTTAAAGCCAGAGTACCACAAGAAGGGCGAACAGCTTCTCGACATACTCTATACGGGCGGACTCCTCTCCAAGTTGAAGTCAAAGGCGTTCCAAAGTGACCACAAGCTGCGGACCAGCTACTGTGCCTTCACCACCCACGCCGAGCTCAGTTCCCTGCGCGTCTATGAGCAGCTGATCAAGCGACTCCGACGACGTCACAAGCATTTGGATGCGGTCTTTGAGTCTCATGTGGAACGTCTCCTGACCATGATCGGTAGCTTTGATGAGGGTGAACGACAACGACTCGCCCTCTTGTTGGCGCTCTTCCTTATCGATAGTCAACTGAATCCAAAGGTCCTGCTGTCCATGGGTAAGCACAAGAAGAACATCGACGATGGTTTCGTTATGAAAATAATGCTGACCCTGTGTGTCACACTGAAGCGGGAGAAAGGTGCCAATTTCATGGTGAATATCCTTAAAAAATCTGGCTTGGATAGGAAAATTCTCAGCTTCTTGCCACCCATGATGCGAAGCGACTTATACTTTCAGCAAACTTACCAGGAGAACGATCTGAATGAGATAATCAATTTGCATGAGGATCAAGCTGGTCAAGTGCTGCGCCAGCATCTGCAGCAAATACTATTGGAGGACTTTAGGGAGAAGATGCCACTTGTTGAAGTCATTAAGAATGTTAAACAATTTCAACGTAAACATCACATGTCCGACTCCGAAGTGGTGGGTATCGTTTGGCAGAGCATCAACAACAGTCCCTGCCTTGGCTGCGGCTCCGATTCGGCCACCAATCCTGACCAGGCCATACGTCAAATACAGACTTACTCAACGCTCCTGAATGCCCTGTGCAACACGGATAGCACACAAATCGCACTGCTTGTGTTGCTTCAGAAATGG
This sequence comes from Zaprionus lineosus, assembly GCA_035044505.1. Lineage (NCBI taxonomy): Eukaryota > Metazoa > Arthropoda > Insecta > Diptera > Drosophilidae > Zaprionus > Zaprionus lineosus. The sequence continues at coordinate 1,978,287 of JAWNNX010000676.1, forward strand.
TGCTATGGTCATCATGCATTACTTAAGTCCTTTGAGCGTTTAGCAGTTCACCTGTACAAGACTGGTGTATTAAACAAGGATGCCATCATCCGTTGGTATGAATCGGATCACAGTGAAAAGGGCAAGGTGGTCTTTCTCAATCAAATGCGTCGCTTTGTCCGCTGGCTGGAAATGGAGGAGGACGGCAATGCCACTTGCCGTGGGGACTACAGCGCTTTTGTGCTCAGCACAAAGAACAATTCGATTGCCAATCCTCCGATTTATAGTGACGTAGTAAGCACAAATTTCAGCACTCAGGCATTAAGGCGCTCCTCAGCCTCTTCCAGCTACAGCAAACATTACTAAGCAAGCAACTGCTCCATAAGGACATCAAGGTGAGTATTGATATCGAATCAAATTCTAGGCAGATTTATTAACCAAAATATCCTTTATAATTTAGAACCATTACTCAACCTTAAGGTCATTCCTAGTAACTACATTTCCATATTAAGTCGTACCTCAAGGACTTGTTAAAGCTTAAACATAAATAAAAGCTGGGAGTAGTTAACTACTGAAAGGGCACCAGAATTATCCTTGCCTGGAATCAATTTGAATATACTGAACAAGGATCTTTATTGAGAGTTACCCGAATTCACTCAGGACACGCATTTACTGAAACAGTTACACTTCAAGAGAATGTAAATCGATTATCCCTAAGAATAATTTGGGAACACACAAATGGCGTTCAATTTCAGAATTTCCGATATTTTCATGTTTTAAGGTCAAAACTTAATTTTAACCAAATTTGAAAATTAGTTGGAAAATCAGATTTCAAGGCAAATATTTCAGTCGAATTTAATTAAAATTTCAAAAAATTCTTTCAGTGCAGCACTTTTAAAAATTTCATTTAAATATACAATACACACACACACACACATATTTGTACATACACATTATAGTCATATATTGTTATTATAAATCCAAATTAATCCTGTTTAATATGTTTTTTTTTTTAAAATGCAAAAATTTCTTATAGAGAAGAAAACTAAAGCCGCTGAGGAAGCTACGAAAAATGAGACATGCAACGTTTTTATTGCCATGACTGTAATCTTTGTTCCTAATCCGATTTGTCGTCATGCATTCAATGTAGATAATTGGGTTACAGGATTATCTTGGATTAAATCGACTTGTCTGCCAAATATTAAATATAAATAAATATTAAAATATTGTTAATTTTGAAAAATATTTTAAATTTGTTTTTGACTTTTTATTGAGAGCTGAAAATCATAGAAAATCACAGCAAAATTTCCATGTGCCTAAAGTCATCCTGTTATTAAGGACTTATTATAAGTTCTTAAATAAGGGAGTTAAATTGGGAGCTAAAAATCATTAAAAGGACGATTATTTTCGAAAATGAATTTGATGTGTCATAAGTGCAGGACATACTTAAATCCCTTGACTGAGACCCCAAAAAAAAATATAAAAATTATTTCAATTCATCTTAAACTCGACCGTTGGTATATAAAATAATGAGACTGTCTAAAAAATAAATAAGGTAACTAAAATGGACAGAAATTTGATGCAACTCCATCGACTAACAATGTGCAATGCTGCTGTTGCAAGCGAAGGTGAAGGTCCTGCGGGCAGATGCAGCATATTTGATACTCAGGCATGGCCAGTTCCAAGAACAAACACATGAGCCATAAGCTTTTACATTAATGAACGGAAAAAAAAAAGATATTACATTTTGCGCTCAGTTCTTGGAATAATGATGGATATCACGGCGGCAAAGGAAGTCAACTGTATCCTTCCCCCAATCTGTTTCCGTTCAAAAACTGTTGGCTTCATTTTATCGTTATTTTCTTTTAAAATCTTTAACAATATTTTCAAGTTATTACGCATTGTTTTAAAGGACTTTTTTTTCTACCCCCCGCCTATTTTTCTTTTTTCTCTTCTCTTCTCTCCTTTCCTCTCCTCCCCTCTCCTTTCTTTTCCTCTCCTTTTCATGTCAACGCGCACGCCGAGCAGCAGCTGCCGAGTGACCTTTTGGACTTAACGAAATTTAAAGATTCCCCTTAAGTTGAGCACACGGACATCTGTTGGCACACACACACACACACCCCTCCCTACACCCCTACGCCCCTACACCATCCAGCAAAGTGCTACCGGTGACCAAATTGGCGGGCCACTCATTCCCATGTGATTTTGCCTGCAACATAAATGGCGATTTAATTGAGTTAGCGGCCGGAAATGATTGAATTTTACATGAGTGCATTCGAGATTCAATTAAAGCGCGTGCCTGACCACAAACACGCATAACACAAAAATAAAAAAAAAATTAAAAAAAAAAACTAAAATAAACCAAAAAAAAAAAAACTAAGCTAAACCAAAAAAAATATCTAAAATGAACCCCAAAAAAAGCTTAAAAAACCAAAAAAGCTAAAATAAACCAAATAAAAAGGCTAAAATAAACCAAAAAAAATAAAAAAAAAATATTTAAAACAAAACTAAAATAAACCAAAAAAAAGCTAAAATAAACCAAAGAAAGCTAAAATAACCCCAAAAAAAGCTAAAATAAACCAAAAAAATCTAAAAAATCAATCTTGATTACCAATTACCGATTAACGATTAACGATTGTTGATTATTTAAGAAAATTCAAGCAGAAACCAAAACCTAAACTAATCTCGGCTTATACCCAGTAATTTATGAATAAAACAAGTTAATTTATCAGCTGGACTATTCATTCATATTTCGTATATCCTTTTGATCGATTACCGATTACCGATTGTCGATTATTTAAAAAAATCCTAGCACAAGCCAAAACATAAACTAATCTCGGCTTATACCCTGTAATAAAATAAATAAATCAAGTTGATAAATTTAACTGGACTATTCGTTAATTTTTCGTATATCCTTTGAACGATTACCGATAACCGATTACCGACATTCGATTTAAAAAAAAAAAACCAAGCACAAGCCAAAACCTAAACTAATCTCGGCTTATACACTGCCACTTATGAATAAATCAAGTTGATAAATTCAACTGGACTATTCATTCATTTTTCGAATATCCTTTTAATCGATTACCGATTACCGATTACCGATTGTCGATTATTTAAGAAAATTCAAGCAGAAGCCAAAACCTAAACTAATCTCGGCTTATACCCTGTAATTTATATGTAGTTTATGAATAAAACAAGTTAATTTATCAGCTGGACTATTCATTCATATATCGTATATCCTTTTGATCGATTACCGATTAACGATTACCGACTGTCGATTATTTAAAAAAATCCTAGCCCAAGCCAAAACCTAAACTAATCTCGGCTTATACCCTGCCACTTATGAATAAATCAAGTTGATAAATTCAACTGGACTATTCATTCATTTTTCGAATATCCTTTTGATTGTGTTAGTAAACGTATTTGAGTGCACTTTCTCGCTCTTCATTCAAAGGACACTCTGGTTATTGTCTCCTAACTGCATTATCTATTTGAATTCTTTTTCTGTATGATATCCTTAACGTTTTACTGGCTGCCACTGCCATTGTGTGTGTGTCTACGTGTGTGTGTGTGTGTGTGTGTTTCAATTGCATTTTCTTATTTCACGCACGAGAAGCACTATTGCTTTCTACTGCTGTGTCCTTCGTCCTTTGTGCTCTGCCCTTCGCAGCTGCCACACATATGCACATCATAAGAAAAATGATTTTGCTCTTTGCTATGAGCCATTCACAGCATAAGCTGCATGCACCAGCAGCAGCAGCAGCAGCACCAGCAGCAGCAGCAACTACAACAATAACAACAACAACAACAACTGCAGCAGCAATAAGGAGGAAGAGAAGAACAACAAGTTGGCCAAAAGGCAGCGAAGACAACAACCAGGACGACCTCCAATTAGAAATAGTTTGCTATTTGGCCACGCTATTTTCCTCCCTATGTGTGTGTGCGTGTGTGTGTGTGTGTGTGTGTGTGTATGAGCTTATGCTTGTGTGAAATTTAGCGCGCAATTCTGCAGCACACCCACCAACATAGGCACACCATCAAACACACACACACACACACGCACACACACAGAGACAGTCACGCACACGGGCAAAGAGCATACACCAATTTATGCCCGGCAGTCAGCGAGGAGCAGCGAGCAACAACAGTTTCACCTTTACGCCATATTTATGTTTGACACCAAATACTTGCCATACCCCCCTCCCCCCTACACTCCACTCCACTCTTTCTGTCCACATTTCATTTTTACTTTCTCCTCCTTTTGGTGCACAGGTTCACAACCTTTGCAGGCGGTGACGTTGCTTTTGACCTAGTAAAATGCAACAGCATTAAAGTCAAAGTGCGATGTTGTTGTTGTTGTTGTTGTTGTTGTTGCTTGTTACTTGATGCTGTTGTTGTTGCTTGTTGCACTTGGCTGTTGCCGTTGCTTGGCCGTAACAAATGCAATTGCCGATGCCAGCAGAAGCAACACCGCAAGCCGCACATTGATTGCGAGCGTTCGCATTAGACTTCAATTTGCGAACGTGAAAATGGGGGATGTGGAAAGAGGGGAAAACACATCGGACACTTCCAAATAATAATCACAAGAATCTGTGTATTTTGCACCACTGTGCAGCTGGGAAACGAACCAATTTGGCGCAGCTTGCGAACGTTTGATGAAGTCAATTCGGCTGCTCCATCCATCCGTCCATCCGCAGCGGGCAGCAGGGAGCAGAGAGGAGGCAGCAAGGAGCAGGGAGGAGACAGCAGGGAGCAGGAAGGAGACAGGAGGGAGTAGAGAGGAGACAGCAGGGAGTAGGGAGGAGACAGCTGGGAGTATGAAGGAGGCAACAAGGAGCAAAGAGAAGATAGCTGGCAGCAGGGAGGAGGCCACAAGGAGTAGAGAGAAAACAGCAGGCAGCAGGGAGGAGACAGCAGGGAGAAGGCAGCAGGGTGGAGGCAGCAGGGAGGAGACAGCAGGGAGGAGGCAGCAGGGAGGAGGCAGCAGGGAGGAGGCAGCAGGGAGGTGGCAACAGGCATCAGGCAGCAGGGAGAAGACATCATCAGACGAGTGAGAAACGAAGAGTATCCAAGCACCATGGCTACAAAGCACATCTGCACCTCATCAGCGGAGCAGCAGCCACGTTGGAAGCACCTGGCCACTAACTAACTAGTTAATCACTAACAGCTGCCATTTTAGCCCGAGGCGCATGCAAATTTTGAAAAATGCATTACGTTGAGTGTTTGAATGTTTGCATGAATGAAGGCAAGGACTGTGCAAAGGCTGCGACAAGAAAAAGTCTCTGTGTACTAAAGGATATAACTAGGATATGGTTGCATATGATTGGATATGGTTGATGGCACTGGAAGGAGGAGGCGGAGAGGGAGGAGGAGGTCTACTTCACATGTCCTAAGATATGAGCAAAGGAATAAGCGAAAGCATTTAGACATGGAAATGAAAGTGCTGCCCTCTGTTTTAGCTCTAAGACTAACACATATACACACACACACAAACACACACACACACACACTTGTGAGTGGCAGTTGCCAGTGATTCAGTGCGGCTACTAAGTAAAAACAAGGCCAAAAGAGGCCACGATGGGTGAATAATACATGTGTTAGTAGCCCAAAGCGAGGGCTAGTCCAGAGCCTACATAAAGTGTAAAATAAATGTGTGCATGCAAATGTATATGTATGTGTGTGTGTGTAGCCCAATGCAATGAACTTTAAGCTGAAAAAATGTTTTGGGCCAAAATGTTTACCCATGTCATAGCAATGCTTAAAATGAGCAAAGCTCAAAATTGCACAGTCTTAAGCAGCAGGGCAGCTGCTATAGGTATATATGTGTGTGTGTATCTGTGTGTGTGTGTGTGTGTGTATTAAGGTATACTACCAAGCACAAAGCATTAAACTTTGCATTTTATTAAAAATGTAAAAACTCTACACAAATGTGCAACTAATTAAAGTCCAAGAAAAAATGAAGCCAAGCGGCGACTCTGCTCCTCCAATGGATCGTAGCTGACACTGACTTTGAATAGCCTAAATGAACACACACACACACACACACACATACTCAAGTGTACAATATTTGATTAAAAAAGCAAATCCATTCAAAAGTTAAAGTCCAAAGTTCATATAAAAGCCGCAACATTGCAAAGGCTTTGATAAAATAACTCAATTAAAATAAATTATCAATGTTTGCAGTCAGGCACACGCACACGCACACACACGCACACACACACACGCACAGAGAAAAGAAGACTCTAATAAAATTGTTAAATATCCTTTGTCCTGTAGCCTTTTCAGCAATTAATCAAACAATGTGTTTGACTTGCTCCCTACATGTATGTGTGTGTGTGTGTGTGTGTGTGGGTGGCAGTATGTATATAAATGTGCGGATGTGGTTAGTGCGTGTGTGTGTGTGTGTGGGTGGCTTCGATCTCATTACTGCATTTCTGAATGGCATTTGACAAGCTTCAAAACCATCAAATTATACAGAATTTTGAATCTCGACTCATTTTTTTTTTTTAAGCTGCGGCAATGCAAATAAAACTATTTGAAAATTTATTGTTCTGCGAATTCCATAAAGTAAATAAAAATATATTTTTAATTAACATATAAAAACTATTTGATTTTAGACAAAGCGAAAAATTCGGTGGAAGCAGAAAAAGAAATAAAAAAAAAATATAAATAAAAATAAAAAAAAATTATTCGTTTTATTTTTTGTCAATTTACGGAATAAATGATAAAACTGACAGCTAGGGTTGCCACCTGGTTGAAAAAAATTAAAAAATTATAAATATATTTATATATTTATATATAAAATTAGAAATCCATCAAAAGATGCACGGATGTTGGAAATAAATAAAAAATTAATTTATAAAAAAAAATAAAAAAAAAAAAATTTATTTGTTTTGATTTTAATAAAGAAATAAATTGACCCTGGCATCTTCTTTATGTATGTGTGTGTGTGTGTCTGGTTGTGTGTGTGTGAAAAATAATTCAATATGGAAAATGCAATAAAAGGCAATTTTTTTATCATTCACCCTGACAATACTTTCTCTTTGATTGAAATATGAAAATATTTATTCCCAGAATTTCATCGCCCTTTGACCTTTTCGATATGCACAAAGCGAGTAATAAACTCGACAGGAGTTTATTAAAATTTGGAATTATTTACATTTTCACCTCAGAAATATGAAAACCAATAAATATAGAGAGAATTTTATTCTTGGAAATTTGTTGTGGAATTCACGATGAAATTTGCATTGAAATCCCACAAAGGTTTTCACTTAGCTGCAAAAGGATATTCGCGGACACAAAAGTTGCTGTGCACAGGGACTAAGCCGCTATGTTTAAGGACTCAGAGCTCTTGCATTGGCTTATTACTTTGTCCCTGCAATCGGGAGCCCAGCGGTGGTCCAGCTGCCTTTGGCATTGCACTAAGTCAGTTCATTTGGCGGTCCTTACGTGAAATGCCACACGGGCGATCGCAGCTCCGATTTTCCAAAAACTTAATTCGAAAAGCGAACAACTGACACACACACACATGCATAAGAACAGCACACGCGGTACATATAGTATATACAGGACACCAGGACGCCAGGACACCAGGACACACAGTTATCTCAACAAAAGTCAAAGCGTAGTAAGTCCGGTTTTAGGGCTTTATTTATTTTGTTTATTTGCTTTGTTTTGTTTTACCGCACAACACACGCAAGTCTCATCCCCAAACCCCCTACCCCTGCCCCCAACCCCTGCCCCACCCTACCCTCTACCCTATTCCACTCTAGTTTCCTTCCCCGCCCTGCTAAACATTTGAAGAACCCTTTGTCACACTCACTCCCTGGCACCAGGACTCTCTTCCTCCTCGTTCATTTAATGCTGACTTATTGCCCCAGAGACAACAGTTGGTTACGCCCATAACCCCAATACACCCACCCCAACACACACACACACACACACACTAACACAGCCCAGTTATGTACTTTCTTAGTGCCCATTTATGGTTAAACCTTCGCTGCATTTCTCCCGCATGTCCTGCGTGTCCTGCATGTCCTGCTAGTCCTGCATGTCCTGCTAGCCCTGCATGTCCTGCATGTCCTGCATGTCCTGCTAGTCCTGCTAGTCCTGCTAGTCCTGCATGTCCTGCTAGTCCTGCATGTCCTGCTAGTCCTGACAGTCCTGCTAGTTCTGCTAGTCCTGCATGTCCTGCATGTCCTGCTAGTCCTGCATGTCCTGCATGTCCTGCATGTTCAGCTGCTCATGCTCCTGCTTGTGATCCCCCGTCTAATATCTAAGGCTAAAGTTTCCATTTAGAATCGGTTGCACGGAGACTCTGTGTGTGTGTGTGTGTGTGGAGTGGCAAGTGTCATGCGGCAAGCGGCACTCAAATTGCGCATACGCCCCGCTGTCCCACCCAACAAAATATCAATTTAAGCGCACGGTCATTGCAGTTGCCACCAACAAACAGAAACGAGGTGTCACTTTCGACCAAAGCAGAAATCAGCACAGGCAACGCGTTGACAGGACATTTAACCAAATCAAGGCTAAAATACTTTATAAATTGTTACCCAAATACCACAATCCTTGTAGACACCAATCGCTGCATAGACAAACAAAAGAAGGAAAGGACATTCAATACCCAATCAAACACAAAACACCCTACAAAAAACGAAGGACTTTAGTAAAAACGAAAGCTTTGCGATATTTAATTGATTTTAAATTTTAAACTTTAAAATAAATAACAATTTTTTTTTTAAGTCCTTTGAGCTCATCCTATGCATTTTAGATTTTAATGTTTAATTAATTTAAATATAATTAAAAATCGTTTACTGTGTTTTCACATCTTCCTTTTTAATTATGAGTAAATAATATTTAAATTATTATTTACGTTAAAATTTATTATTAAAATTATTCAAATATAATTAGAATTTAAATAAAACTTACTTTTATTTTTATTTAAAACTTTTAATTTTAACTATGATTTTTTTTTATATATATATTTAATTATTAAAATTTAACTCGAATTTTAATAGATCTTTCTTTTATTTTTATTTTAAACTTTTAATTTTAAATATTTTTTTATTTTATATACATTTTTAAAATATTTAAATTATCAAAATTATTAAAATTTAATTGGAATTCTAATTTCTTTTCATCTTTTAATTTTACTAAAAACTTTAAGTTTCAGTTAGAATTTTATTTATTTATTTGTATATATTATTTATTATTTATATTATTTATAATAATAACAAATAAAAATAAATTGAATAAAACATTTTTTAAATATTTAATTATTAATATTATTAAAATTTAATTGGAATTTCAATAGAAATTTTTATTTATTTATTTATAAGAAAAATATTATTTAACAAAAATAACAAAAACAAAATAAATTAAATAAAAAAAAATCATTTTTTTCTATTTTTTTTTTTTTAAATCTATTAAACTTCTTTTATTGAATTTATTTATTTTTATATTATATTATATTTTATTTATGATAATAACAAGTCAAAATAATAAAAATAAATTAAATAAAAAATAAATCATTGTTTTCCTTTTTTTTTTTAAATAAATTAATTTAATTTTGTTGACTTAATTTGTTTCATTTTATTTATAAATTTGTAATTTATATTTAATTATAACTATTTTTATTAATAATTATTATTTTTTTTAAATAAGAATTCTAATATTGTCTTAATTAAAATTTGTGATAATAAATAAAATTTTTTATTTTTTATATAAATAAAAAATGTGTGTGTTAAATACAAACTTAAAAAAGTATTTTTAATTTTTTAATGTGCAAATTTAATAATTGTTTTTTTTTGTTTTAATTAAAGATAATTATTTTTCGGATTGCTGCACAGTTTTTTACATCTTTAATATTATTTTTTTTTGTTATTTGCAAATTATTAGTGTGTCAATTTAATCACATAAATTCCTGCGTAAATTGATATATCCAATAAATAAATTACAGGGCATTGAGAAAAAAATAAAAAAAAAAATAAAAATTTAAATGAAGCAACGCATAAAAAATGAAAACGCAAAACGTGACTTCTGCAGCAGCCGTCGACTGGATAGCTGAGTGAACTGAGTGACTAATTGACCAACTGATTGACTGACTGATTGACTGACTGACTGGGCCACTGATTGAATGACTCGTCGAGCGAATGTCTGGCTGACAGATTGAAAATTTGTAAATTTGTTTACTTCAGAGCGCGACAAGAGTCAACAAACCGAAATACTTTAAATATCAATAAGCAGAGGATAGAAGCGCAAAGGTAAGGCATATTTTAAGGAAGGCCGTAAACACTGTCTAGCCGAAGGACTATGACTGGCAGATACCCTGTGTATACAAATAAAAAAAAAAAAATAAAATCCTAAGCTAATTTATTTATTATTTATTTAAGGTAAAATCTTTAAATATTTAAATATTTTTATATATATATTTAAAGATCGAAGGATGAGCTATTGGGCAGCTTTAAATACCCTACGAGCTGATGGCATATTTCACAGGGTATTGGGAAAAAACAATTGAGAGAATTTGATTGGATCAATGGGCGTGTATATTTATGGCTTTTTGCCGGATTCACTCGCAGTTTTTGCATATTTGGTTAATTGAAATTGATTTTTGTGTCGTAAACAAAAGTTCATTGCATACTTACAGCCGTTGGCCACACTGAAAAATACGATTGTGCGGGTGGTAGAGAAGCTGGTGAAGGACCAATGGCACCAAAAAAAAAACAACTCAATGGACAGGCCTGGCAATGACAGCAACCGAGTTACCGAGCAACCAAAGAGCCAAAGACCCAACGAGCCAAAGACCCAACGAGCCAAAGGCCCAACGAGCCAAAGACCCAACGAGCCAAAGACCCAACGAGCCAAAGAGCCAAAGAACCAAAGAACCAAAGAGCCAAAGAACCAAAGAACCAAAGAACCAAAGAACCGAAGAACCGAACAAGCGTAAAGTACAGTCACCTAGCGGTTTCTCTCATAAAAATCAATTTCAATTTTAACTAACGAAAAATATTATGCAACTCGGTGCCGGGTCTATGGTTAGGACTCCGGACTCCGGACTCCGGACTCCGGACTCCGGACTCCCAAGGAGGCCAAAGAGACTGCAGCCTGCAGACTACAGACTGCAGAACAACTTCAAGTTAACCGCAAGCCGACGGACTTGTTGTTTTTGTCCTTGTGTTCCTTGTGCTTCCTCTTGTCGTTGTTGTTGTTGCTGTGTTTTAGCAGCCTCGACTAGCATAGAGGAGGCAAGGTTCTAGGAGAGGGGCAACAAGGGATGGACGAAGGAGTTAACGGTGCTAAGTTCAGGATTGGGTGTGGGTGTGGGTGTGGATGTGGGCATTGGACAACCGCAAGAACCGCTCGCCAGGCGCACTCAGCGAAATGCGGCCTGACCTGCTTACTTGAGAGCTCATGCCGTGGCCAGAGCCAAGAGTGCTAAAAGGAAAAGGAGGCGGCTACCGTGTGTGGGTGTGGGTGTGGGTGTGGGTGTGAGTTTGAGTGTGGGTGGCCCGATGGTTGGTTCATTGCTGGGACAATGTGGCAAACTGTTTGTATGTATCTGCATGTGCACGTATATGTATGTGTGTGTATGTATGTGTTTGAGTATTTTGGGTTTGCGTGCAACATGCACACACATTCAACCAGTGACAAAGAGAGGGCGGCGACAAGCGGCGGCGGTTTGGTGGTTCGCACTGTGACGTCAATGAACACACGCATTGCCGCCAATGTTGACAACAATGCAACATTGCAACAATGCAACAGACAAGCCCCACACAGGAAAGTGGCAACTGCGAGAGAGAGTGAAGATTGGAAAGTGCCGAATGGAATGGGCAGAGGTTGTGGGGGGGATACAACAAAGTGCCGCAGACCAGAGAAAAAAAAACAACAACAACAACAACAAAACTTTTCCAGCAATTGCAATGACAAATGATTAAATCGAAAAAAGAAAATAAAAGAAAAAAAAAGTAAAAATAAATAAGAGAAAAAAATAAAAAAGAGGAAAAAAGGAATAAAATAAAACCCAACTTTTCGCTGAAGGACATTCAAATGATGTTTCTGCACCGCGAAAACTAGAAATTTATTAATGTAAATTGCCAGCGGACATTTTAGTCCTTTGCAACAAACTATCCTGCGTGTGTGTAATATTAAAAACACACAACCATAAAAAAAATATATATATATATATTTTTTTTTACTGTGTAAATAAACGAATTTTACCAACTGAAAATATATAATTTTTTTCTATATTTGCATAAAAACCAAATTATGCATTTTTTTAGTTATTATTATATTTATTTTTTAGCAAATCAAATAAATACTTATTATATTAAAAATTTTGCAATTTGAATAAATTATTTTCGAGCAGAAACTTTAAGCCAAATTAATTATTAAATTAGCCAAAAAGTTGGGAAGCCAAACCGAAGGCCAAGAAAGTAAACTTAAAGGAGGGAGGGGAAGACAACTCAATAGCTCCTTGCAGACGTACAAAAATACATCAAGTTTGTAATTAATTAAAACTTGTTTTCATGCATACGCAAAATAATATCTTCCATAGATAAACACACACACTCATAAGCCGCACACACACACACACACACGCACACACAGGCATACGCATCCACCTGCATGGCTTGTTATCAGCATTCCGTCAGACATCTGGGAAGGGCTTTGGTTGGGCTTTTGGGGCTTTAACGCCTTAAGGCACCCATTGATCAATGCGTTGGCGTGGCGCCTTAGAGTTTTGAATATATGAATCTACGTCCCGACCTCTGGACGCTTCGAGAATCTATATAGCTAATCGCCCCGCTGACAGTGAGAGATGAGCGCACATCGTGGGCAGATAGTGGGAAAGAGACATGAATAAATAAATAATAAATATGCAGGAAATAAATAATAAATAAATAAATACACAAATTGTGTATAAGCTTTAAATAAATAAATAACAAATAATTAGGTAAATAAATATAAAGTGACCAAAATAAAATAAATAAACAAAATAAAGAGCAACATAAATAAAAAATAGAATAAATAAATAACCATCATACTAAAACATAAAAAAAATAATAATATAAATAATAATAAAAAATAACAAATAAAATATTATAAAAAAATAAATAATAATAAAAACTAATAAATAAAATATTATAAAAAAAGAAATAATAATAAAAATAAAAAACAATCTTATACAATATCACATCAAAAAATAATAATATAAATAATAACAAAAAATAATAATATAAATATTAATAAAAATAATAAATAAAATATTATAAATAAAAGAAATAAAAATAAAAATAAAAAACAATTATATATATATCACATAAAAAAATGATAATATAATAAAATAATGATAATAAATAAAATATTATAAAAAAAGAAATAAAAATAAGAAAGAGTAAATAAAATATTATAAAAAAAAAATAATAATAAAAATAAAAAACAATCTTATATATCACATAAAAAATAATAATATAAATAAAGACAAAAAAATAAATAAAAAATTATAATAATTAAATTCAATAATAATAATATATTATATTATTATTATAATAAAAAGAACATTGTTAATGAGTAGCTTATTTATTATATTATATAAGCATTTATATTAATAAGTTTATATAAATTAAATATTTAATAAAATATCAACTCTATCATAAATAAAAGCTTAAATGAAGTAATTAAAATTAAAAAAAAAAAATAATAATAATCCAAGTATAATAAGCCACAAGTTTCAAACTTATTTGGCGTATTTAAAAACTATTATAATTTTTTTTGCTGTTCTACATTTATCTGAATAATAAAATTCAATGTACGAATAAATAAATTCATGGGGACATGAATAAAAATTTATAGTTTCAGTCTAATAATTAAATTTAAGAATAACGATTACATTATTTTTGACTTACCTTAAATTCCCTTTTTCTGCGTCAGTCGACGGCCCTTATTGCACTTCCTATAAAAAAAAGAAGAAGAATAAAAATTATTAAAAAATTATAAATTAATTTATGAAATTTCAGTAAATTCAAATACAGTGGAATCCGGTTATAGCGACCTTCAAGGGACCGACGATTTTACGTCGTTATATCCGGAAGACGCACTAACCGAAAGGAGGAAAAAAAATTTTTTTTTTTTTATTTTATGGCTACCATGTTCATATTAGGTTTTAAAATAAAAACAAATTAATTTTTTAATCAAAACAAAAAATTTAATAAATTTAATTCAATAACATAGGTTTTTCATAATATGTCGTATGAATGAACAAGCATTTTCGCATTAACTCACATTGGCGAATTTACGCATTCAGATTTACTTGGAAAAAAGCAGAAAAAACTAGAAATATAACGGGACATTATATGGAATAGGCTACTGCTTAAATTTGTTGGCATTAATTCGCTGTAATTTTTGTTCGGTACGTCGCAATATCCAGTTGATTTGTGAAAAATCTCGTCGTTATAAGCGGTTTGTCGCTAAAAGCGGAAATGTACTAAGCGGAGGGCCTTTCATATAAGCTTGTATGGGGACCAACCAAACCATCGAGTTTTAGTCGCAATAACCGGACGGACGCTATAAGCAGAGTCGTTATAACCCGGATTCCACTGTATTTAATTTAATAATAAATTTTTATAATTACTGATGATTTGAAGTGTTTTAAAACATTACTAAATTTAAATTTTAAATTTTAAAATTTTTTTTTTGTATTTGTATATGTATTTGAATATTTATCTGCATTTTTAACTGTATCTATAAAACAAATTTATATCTGTATCCCTTTTTTCTGCATCTTAATATCTGTCTGTATATGTATCTCTTATTGCGTCCGTGTCTGTATCTGTTAACGTATCTTAAAAATATATATAAATCCGTGTCTCTATTTAATCCTGAAAACGATACTCTCTCTCTTTCTAAGGCCTCTGGAGCCTTTGTCTATGAAACTCAACCTTCATTTGTATTTGTATCTATTGGGTGACAATTAGAGAGTTTCGATAACAGTAAATAAAAAGTGAAATACCAGACTAAAAGATACTCTGTAATTAAACATAAAGTACATACCGCTTACATGCAAAACCTATAATGCAGACATAATTTGGCATATACGCGATATTTCCTTTTAAGCAATTAAAATTAATAATGCAATTAAAAATAATAATTTGCTTAAATGCAAAAGAAATTTATTTTTAAATAAAATCATAACCATTTATTTAAAAATAAATTTCTTTTGCATTTAAGTAATATTTGCATATAAGCAGTTTGCATATAACCGATATATACTATAATAACAAATTATAGGATATCTTAGAATAAATAATTAATATAAATTATATAAAAATAATAAACATGTTCATATATTATATTATTATTAATATATTAATAGATATTATTTATTATTAATATATTAATAAAAAATAATATAATAAATTAATAATAATAATAAAACAATTCGCTTTAAGGAAATGTCTGTTCTTTATTTATAGGATGTACTTTCAGCTTTAATATTAAGATTTACATTATTATTAAAAAATTAAATTTTTTTAATTTTTTTATTTATATATTTATATAATTTTTTAAAATAATTTCTATATAATTTTAGAGAAGCATTCCCTAAGACTTAGTTAAAAGCAAAATTATATCCTTTATAAGCTGAACTACAAATTACCATAAATTCTTCAGATTCTATATATGTTTATATATATATATATATATTATATAGTTATATATATGGTTGTATATTTTTGAATATCTTTCAAATAAAATTGAACTGTAAAATAACAGATTTTTTTGTATATTAACGGTACTTTATAGAGAACAGTCGCTGGCTTCGCCGCTGCCATAAAAACCATAATTGAACAGAAGTAACTGACAAATGCGCGTAATTTCCTTGGATTGGCCCTCGGCGGTGGCTTAATTGAAATTGTTGTTAAACAAATTGGCAATTAATGCGGCCGAAAAAGAGCTGCATTTTTTTGTGCCTGTAATTGATCTGTTTTTAAATTGAAATTTCCAAGCGAAAGGATAGCTTACACGAGTCCTGCAACTGATTAACCCACAATATGAATAAAACATAAAAGCGCCGAGTCATACGCTTTATTCTCATTTTCATTCGCATTTTCATTCTCATTTTCATTTTCAGTTTCATTCTCATTTTCATTTGCGATAATTTCTGTTTATTTATTTTCAATTTCCCCCAGAAACAGAAACCGAAACCGAAACCGAAAGTACAACATTTTCCCAGAGCCGCGAAGCCCTTTAAAAAGGCACAATCAAACATTTTTTAAATAAAACTCAATACTCAGTATATATCGGTTATATGCAAACTGCTTATATGCAACTATTGCTTATTATCATTATATTATTTTTAAACATCATTATAATATCATAATTATTAATTTCAAATGCTTAAAAGGAAATATCGCCTATATGCAAAATTTTGACTGCACTGCAAAGGGTTTGCATATAACCGGTATATACGTATAATAAAGTTTGTTTCTCTCTCCCTCTCTCTCTCTCTCTCTCTCCCCTTCTCTCTCTCTCTCCCTCTCTCATCGAAGTTTCTAATTTACCGGAGAAACTATAATTTTTCCAATTAGAAGCCAAGAAATAATAAAATTTCCAAAACAAAAAAAACTGTATAGGTAAAATACTAAATAAAATACTAAAAAAGTGATGAATATAAATTTAATTATGGTAATAAAATTTAATCAAAATTCCTGGAAAAATTCCATATTCCTTTGGCGCATAAGCAGAAATTTTTACTCATGGGGAAAATTGTTCAAACAATAATTTTGTGCATCTGTGTGAGGAGGTACAAGCCTGGTTGGGCCAGGGATATGGATGTGCATGTGTGTGTGTGTTTGTGTGTGTGTGTGGGTTTGTGTGTGTGTGCCTTTGTGTGGTGCACACCTGGCATTTGTATTAGTCCGTGGCTTTAGTCACATACGAAGAAATGGCTTAAAGTGTGTGCATGTTAGAAACTGTGAAATTGCCTGTGAATTCGGTAAGCCGAAGGAGCTTGCAACTTACTAAAATGATGGTCACTTCTTTATTAAAAATAAATATAAATACACACACACACCATTACACACACGAACACACACACACACACAGCCACGCACAAAAGCTGTTGGGAAAATCTAGAAAATTGAGCTGCAAAATTTCGCTGGCCATTTTTGGGCTGCTGCAAGCATCCATGTTGAACCTTAACACCACACACACACACACATACACGTATACTGTCCTATACACATACACATACATTTATACACACAAACAGATGCCCAGCTTTAAAATGTAAGCCATGTTGCAAATCTCTCAATTTTAATCAACTTTTGATCGATTACAGTTTTATTTTTATGTAAATTTCAATGCATAAAATGTTTTTATATATTTATTATTTTTTTTTTTATTTATATATTTATTATTTTTTTTATTTAGATATTTATTATTTTTAAATAAAAACCCCAAGAATTAAAAACTTGTTTACAAACTTATGGGCTTTAGGCAAAGCCTAGAATAACTGCACTTTGAGTCTTAGTGTTTATTTATTGTTTACAAGATAAAAAAAAAAAGTATCAAGTTTTGTGTTTAAGTCATTTTCAGGGAAAATAAATAAATATAAATAAACAAAAATATATTAAAATGTTTAAGAACAAATCATTTTCAGTTCAAAGTAAGTTTATTTTATATTTTATTAATTAATTATATTCGCTGAGTTCCATAAACAGTTCTTAACCTCTTTTTTTAAGAGAAATGGATAAATATATAAATATTAAAATAAATAAGTAATTAATTAAAAAAATGTTAATATATATAAATAAATATGAATAAACACAAGTACATAAAAAAAATAAATAAATAAAAATATATATGAAAATAAATAAATAAAAATATATTAAAATAAATATTAATATATGCAAATATATATAAATAAATAAAAATAAATATAAATAAATGTAAATATATTTAAATAAATAAAATTCAATATAAATTAAAAGAAATATATAAAATAATAATTAAGCAATACGTAGTAAGTTAATGTTATTTTTAAATAATTACATTCCATGAGTTTTATAAGAAATATATAAATATAAGCAAATTAAAATATATAAATAAATAAAAAAAATTTACAAAAATTTAAATAAATATAAATAAATATAAAAAAAATATAAGTAAATATATAAATTACAAATAAATAAAAATAAATAAATAAAAAATAAATAAATAAAAATAAATCAAATATTATAAATAAATAAAAAATATAATTATTTAGCAATAAGTTATGAAAAAGTCTATTTTATATTCCTTAATTAATTACATTCCCTGATTTTTATAAAAAATATAAAAATGTAAATAAACTAAATATTTAAATAAATAAAAAGAAATGTATACAAATATAAATAAATATAAATAAATATAAATAAATAAAAAGTATAATTAATTAACAATTTTATTTTTTATTACTTAATAAGTAAGTTTATATTCTTTAATTAATTACATTCCCTGATTTCAATGAACAGCTTTTACTTTCAGGCGGGAGCCTTGATAGCGACTGCGTGCGCCCTTTGGATCATCGATGGCATCGATCGCATTGATCGCATTGATCGGCTTTAAGTGGGAGGCATTGGCGATTGCGAATAATGTCAAGGCAGGTGAGGCGATGGCAGGTTGTGCATTATAAGAGCTACCCTTTGGGGCCTGTTGACTGACTGACAGTCAGACAGACACACGAACAGACACACGGGCAGACATACAGACAGACACACGGACAGACACACAGGCAGACACACAGACAGACACACAGACAGACACACGGACAGACTTACGGAAAGACACATAGACAGACTAACGGACAGACACACAGACAGACACAAGGAGAGACACGCGGACAGACAAACAGGCAGACACACGCACAGACACACGGACAGACACAAGGACAGACACACGGACAGACAACCAAACTTACAGAGTGACAAATGGACAAACTGAAGACAGTCAACTGACAGTCAGACTTCAGATTTCAGATTTCAGATTTCCGATTTCAGACCTCAGTTCCCATTCCCATTCCCACACCAAGACACAATTTTAATTCCAATTCTGCTCTTTTACTTATTGCGGCTTCCAGTGCGATATTCGGCGTTAAAAGGCGGCACGCGACTCCCGGCCCCAAAAAGTATCTCATAAATTGCGAGTCACGTCGCGTCGCGTTGTTGGCTTTGGGATTTTTGGAGCGCATTGACAAATTGAGCCGCGGTAATAAGGCGAAGCGTTAAGGTGTTAGATACCCCCACCCCCAGCCCTACCCCAGCCCTACCCCAGCCCTACCCCAACCCTACCCCAACCCTACCCCGTCCCTCCCCCACAATACCTTCTCTCATACTAAGCAAGCAACCACAACAAATTTGACAGGTGCGTTTGTGTATCTGTGTGTGTGTGTGTGTCCGCACGTGTGAATCAGAAATCATTTCTGGGTCCGAGCAAAGAGTCTATTGTGCGGTCATTTATAAGCACTAATTGGCGGATACATTTACAGAATTCAAAATTGAAGCTTAATAAATGGAATGCACCTCAATTGAGTGATAATTAATGGAATTAATGGAAGCAAACAAACCAAAAAAAAATATATATATTAATAAAATTGGTAATAGGAAATTAAATTGATTAATTAAATAAATTAAACAAATCGCGACGCACATCAAAAGAAGATCAAATCACAAATGGAATGCGCATCGAATGCAAACTTCGAACTTTGATCATTTCTCACATTCATTTATCGATCCTTTTCTTGTTAATATAATTATTTTATTTCCTTTTAATTAACAATTAAAATTAATTAATTTTTTTATACCAAAGGATCCTCTTAAAGTTCCTTAGCTTCTATTTTTTCCCCCTTTCCTTATTTTATTTTAGAATTTCTTCTGTCTCTTAAAAAAAATTCCCACAATTAATTTCAACTATTTATTTATTATAAATAAAAATCCTTCA
This sequence comes from Zaprionus lineosus, assembly GCA_035044505.1. Lineage (NCBI taxonomy): Eukaryota > Metazoa > Arthropoda > Insecta > Diptera > Drosophilidae > Zaprionus > Zaprionus lineosus. The sequence continues at coordinate 1,998,246 of JAWNNX010000676.1, forward strand.
ATTTTAAAGGATCTGAAGGATTGAAAAAAAATCCTTTACATATTGAAAACCCTTAAGAAAGCACACAGAGAAGACTTTGCTTCTTTGGCGGTCACAAACAAATTATTAATCATATCCTTGCCCGCTTAGCTTATCCTTAAAGTAAAGCTCTTTAATTAATTACTATTTTAAGTTAGAACGTTTAAATTTTAGTCACTCCAATTAAATGCCAGCTTATTGAATAAAAAAATTAAAACTTTGAAATTTTCACTCCACATTTGATAAGCGAAGGTAACAAAAGCAAAAAACTAATTTTCGCTCTTATCAGTAGTAAAATTTTTTGCCTAATTTTCTATTTTTTTCTTTTGCTTTCTTTTTTAATGTAGTGGGCGAAAGTGGTGTGGGTGGTGGCGGGTAGGGGGCGGGAGGTGAAGGTGACTACTTTGACAGTTCATCGAAGCGTTACGCTGATAAAAAATATTTAGGTTTTTTGCACTCATATGGAACGAAATACCAACACACACACAAGCTCACACTCACACACACGCACACTCACACTCACACATATGCAGTACAATGGAACCCATGGACTTTACCAGCGTGTTGCGAATTCTAGTTCAGATAGTTGGCAATTTATGTTCTACACTTGTCCGCATACAGAAGACGCGTCTTTGGCTTTATTGTTGGAATCCGAATTCTTCAACTCAAAGCTTGATCTCCAACTCCCAATCGCTCTTTCTTTTGCACACTCTTTACCTCTCTCTCTCTCTCACTCGCTCTCTTTTCTGCCTCTCTTCTTGGAGACAGGCTCAAGCACGTGCAAGTTGCACGCTCTCTCTTTCAGTCACTTTTATGGCCAATGCAAGACTCGTTTGTCTCTTCTTAGACACACACACACAATCACACACACTTACACACTCACACACACACACACTTACACACTACACACACACACACACACACATGTATTTAGTACCGCGTTCAAAGTCCACAAAATGATTACAAAGTGCAAGATGCACGCAAGATACTCAAATAAATTGAGTTAATCTACGATCTTAAAAGCAGTTACAGCAAAGATAAAGATAATTTTAATGCAATCGTAGTTACTACTTCAGATACCTTAGATACTTCAGATAATTATTATGTTCACAGATGATGAGATCTGTAGATAAAAAATTCCTCACACCATAATTTATGTAATTTCATAGTTAAACAAAAAAATGTACTTGTAATTTTAATTTAATAAATAAATGAATAAAAAAGCTTTTTTAAATATTTAAAAAAAATCAAAATTAATTATACTTAATAGTGGATTGAATTTTAATATTAAAAATATATATAATATTTCAAATATTTAAATTAATTATATTTAATATAGGCCTTTAATTTCTTCAAATCAAATTTAAAATTTTCATTTCCAAACTTATTAATAATTAAGCGCCAGAAATTAATATTAAAGTAAAATAAAATATATAAATAATATTTTCATATATTTTTTATAGTAAATTAAATTGAAATTAAAAATTAAGAGCGCTCATATTAATCATTTATTAAGCAATCAAAATTAATTTAATCAAAATATCCATTAAAAAATATCTTTCAAATTATTAAAAAAAAATGTATCTGGTTTAATAATTAATAAATATTTAATAATTTTAATATAATTCATTATTTTTAAAATTAATTAATATTAATATATTTAAGCTTTAAGGAAACTGAATAATGTTTTAACACGAAAATAAAATAAAATATTTATAAATAAACAACTAAGCAGAAAATTAAAATTAAAATTAATTAAAAATTAAATTAAAATATTAAAATAAATATATTGTTATTAATGTTATAATAGTTAATTTTTTTTTGCTTATTTATTTTATTTGATTTATTAATTTTTTTAGATTTATTGGACAAGCTTAAAAATTTAATATTAATCAATGAAGTTTTTACTTTGTTTTTAGTCAGAAATATTTATAGCTGACTTTAATACCATAACAAAGCTTAATTTAAAAAAATATTAGTAATATTAATTTTGTATTTTTTTTAATCAATAAAAATAATATATTGTTTAAAATTTATTTCCAAGATATATATTAATTTAAAATCACTTAAAGCTTCTGGCTGCCGATTTTCAGTGCAAAGTCAAACATTTCGACTTCTCTATGTTAAAGCGATGATTATTTCATAGATTTGAGTTAAAAAAAAAAATAATAAAAAATTATCAATCTGTTGAGAAGTGAAAAGAATAAAAAGAACAACAATTGATTCATGGAAAATCGAATTGATAATAATTTCTTTATTGCCAGACATGGAAAGTTTTTATGCCTTTCATAATCAGACTTAGAAGATTAAAGCAGAGAAAGTGACTGCAATGGGAGACGATCTCCCAATACTCTAACAGTGAACACACACAGACACACATATTTATAAATATGCATATATGTGTGTGTGTATTGGTGCATATCAGTGGCTGACTAATAGGTCAAAATATGCACACTATTGCACTCAGGCCCCCGGAATGTCGTCTATAGTTGGTCAGGTATTATTTGTATTACAGGCCGCCCCTCGCCCCTCGCCCCTCGTACTATTCCAGACATTTGAGCTGCTTTGGGGTCTTATCAACGACTGGCGACAGTTGTATTTATTTTGTTGTTGTTGTTGTTGTTGTTGTTGTTGTTATTGTTTCTATTTTATTTTTTTTTTTATTATTTCTTTTTTTTTTGTTGGTTTTGTTGTTGTTTGTGTAATTGTTATTGCCATTGTTGGGATTGTTGTTGTTGGTGCTGCTGGTGTTTCCATTACGTAGCATTGATATGAAACGTACACAGCAAATGTGCGCTAGCGATCCGCCGTAATCAAAAGTCAAAGTCAACGGGCCACACCCCCCCGCCGCGCATCATACACCAATCGCTTGCCGCCTCAGGTTCCAGTTCCAAATCTGAGAATCGACGCGGTAACTGAACTTTTTGCTCAATGTTTTGGTATAATTGTTAAAAAAATGTTTGCTGTTGTTGTTGTCGGTCAAAAGCTGTGGATGAGAGGATGGACTGCGAGCTTGGGGGAGGGTGACTGAGGTATCAATTCGTAGAGCTTTCGTTCTTGACCATCGTAGTTACCAAAAATGCGTTCCGTTTACTCACGGCCTCTGCTCGGCTTATCAATTCTTTTGCAATTTTGCCTTTTTGGTTGTGTTTTATTAAAAATTGTATTTTTATACTCAGAAATTTTATCTTTTTTTATTTGCAAATTTTTGTTCAATTTTGTTGAGACACAAAAATAGCACCACACACAGACGAAACAAACAGACAGGCGGACAGAAGCGAGCAAAGAAGACGAGAGTGAGGGAGTAAGGGAGTAAGGAAGTAAGGGAATAAGGGAGTAAGGGAGACAGGATGAGTGGGTAAGGGGGGGTAAGGTGAGAGAGAGGGTGGCAAGTGGTAACCGGTTGTAAGACTTGGTGGGTAAGACAGGGAAAATACTGAGCTGTAAGCGACTGGAACTATGCGGCAACAGGACAACAATGTGGCAACCTTTGTTTGCTATTAAAACAAAACAACAACAACAACAGCAACAAAAACAACGGCAGCAGCAGCAGCAACAAGCACAACAACAACTTGAACAACAACAACAACAACAACAACAACAAAAAGTGGTTTGCTCCAGTCCCCAACTTCGGTGGTGCTCGCTCTCTGCCCCGCTTAAGGTCGTCTGTAGAACGGAACCCAAAGACGACAACGATGGCAAAAATAAAGAAAACAAAAACGAAAAAAAAGCAAAAAAAAAAAACAGAGAAAACAAGTAAGAAAAATAAAAAAAAAAAAAATAATATTCAACTAGAAGAAAAAAAATAGCGAGCAGAAGCGCGTTAAATACCGAATGCTGATCATCATTATCATCATTTGAATGATCATTGGCCAGACACTCAACGTCATCATCGCAAACATTGATGACGCCGGCCAAGAATGTGCCAAAGCCCTACCCCTCGGTCGATCCCCTCCTTCATTCCAAACGCCCAGCCACCTGCCTCCCTCTTCCACCCTTCCTTCCTCCTACCTTCAACAAATCACCAATTCCCAGTTCCACAAAAGTCCCACACATCAGGCCAAACAAGTTTCGCTCACTTGCGATCTGCGAACCACATCGTGTACTGTCAAGATCGTTCATAAACAGACCAAGATCGGATCGGATTGGAGATGGAATGGGATGGGTAGGGATGGGTTGGGATGGGTAGGGATGGGTTGGTATGGGTAGGGATGGGTTGGGATGGGTTGGGATGGGTTGGGATGGGTAGGGATGGGATGGGATGGGTAGGGATGGGTAGGGATGGGTAGGAATGGGTTGGGATGGGTTGGGATGGGTAGGGATGGGATGGGATGGGTTAGGATGGGTTGGGATGGGCTGGGATGGGATGCATTAACTTCGCTTTGAAGGCAGCAGCAGGGTGAAGACTTCAAGCAGAGCCTGTCAACTGAGAACGGACAACTGAGAACTGAGAATTGAGAGCTGAGAACTGAGAACTGTGAGCTGCGAACTGAGAGCTGAGAACTGCGAATTAAGAGCTGCGAACTTGGAACTGAGAGCCAGGAACTGAGTAGTTGGGTTAGTACATGCTATGCCAAAAGGCACTGGAGATCAAGTTTCACTTAGGGATTATCGTCATGAAGAAAGTTTAATAATCACACACACACACGCAAGTGCACTTATACACAAACACACACACACACACACACACACATACAGGTAAGTCGAACATAAACAGGCTCTTAATCTGCAAGGACTGTCAAGGTCTTTCTCCGAGAATGGAGCCATTAGGATCATGTTGTACCCAGATATGATAAGAATAAACAGTTATTATCCTTCAATAAGTTCATTATTTATCTATTTTTATTTTAATCAATTTATTCACAGCTTGAAATTAAAAACTTATTTTATTGCTTGAAATTAAATAGAGAACAAAACTAAAGAAATTAAAGTTGAATTTAAAACTGAAATTCTTGGGGTATTTGTTTATTAGAACACAAGGAACCCAGAAACTTAAGTGTTTTCCTTTGTTTAGACAATTTTTATAGTTGGAAAAACATTAGGCGAATACCAAAAAAAAAAAAAAAAAAATTATAAGACCAAAAAAAAATAAGAACAAAAAAAAACAAAGAACAAAAAAATAAAAACAAAAATTATAAGAACGAAAAAAATAAGAACAAAAAAAATTGGAACAAAAATAAAAAAACAAAACACAAAATTAAAAAAAAAAAATTAAAAAAAAAAATAAAACAAAAAAATAAAACAAAAAAAATAAAACAAAGAAAAAATAAAAAAAAAAATAACCCGCAAAAAGATAAATAAATAAATACTAGTATTCAATTTAAATATAGTACAAGGGTAGCCAAATACAATAACAAAAACAATTGCAAAAACAAAAACAATAACAATAACAGAAACATTAACAGCAGCAACAACAACAACAACAACAACATTAAAAACAAATTCTACCTATACACACAGTATTTTATGGTTATTAGTATTTTTAAGTAATATTTCGACAATTTTTGTTTGCTTTTCTTTTCTGAACGCCAAATAAACACATGGATTTTTTTTCTCCTCTTTCATATTTTTTTTTTGTTTTTGTTATTATAATTTTTTTTTTATTATTATTTACCGTTCCCATTCCCATGGTTGTTTCTATGTGCGGTGTGGTTACTGAGTCACAGATCGAAAATGTAATGTATTTTAAATTTAATACTAAAATAATAATAGTTAAGAAGTTAAAAATAAAAATAAAACAACTGGAACTCATTCTAAATTTATTTCCTATAAAAAAATATCTAATATTATATACTGGTAACTTAAGCAAAGTTAAAAAATAAAATTATAAAAAAATAAATAAAAAAAAATTATATAAAAATAAAAAAAATATATATAAAAATAAAAAAAATATATATAAAAATAAAAAATATTATATAAAAATAAAAAAAAATTATATAAAAATAAAATAAATAAAAAAAAATATATATTAAATAAAATAATTAAAAAAAATTATATATTAAATAAATTAAATAAAAAAAAATATATATTAAATAAAATAAATAAAAAAAATTATATATAATTTAATAATATAAATAAATAAATAATATATATAATAAACAAATTTAGCTATAATTTTAATTTTAATTTTATTTTATTTTGCCTTAACTGTAATTAAATAAATTAAAAATAATATAAAAATAAAATTACTGAAATTTTTTTTAATTTTGTAATATTAAAAAAAATATATATATATATGTTTTATTTAAATTTGATTTAGTTGTAACCATAATAATAATTGTTGCCAATTTAAAAATAATAAAATATTTTTTCTACTCATTCCAATTTTGAGAAAAAAAATATATGTATTTAAATTGAAGCTAAGCAAAGAAATAAAAAATAATAAGAGCTCTGAGCAAAGGTTAGGCTAGGGGAATCCTTGCTCTAATTGTACGGCTTCTAAGGATTGGACATCCAAACATAAACCATCCACTGGGGTCTCTCTTACTGTCTTAGGTCTGTTATAATTGTTTTTAATATCACACCGAGCTGTTAGGTTAGCAATTTTCCGCTGAAAAGTCGGTTGTTGTCGTTGTTGGCACTATAATTTATGATTGGAAAAAACTATCCGGCATTTCCTTCGATGCGTTCATTGCCTTTTGCATATTCATGAGGCTGGCAATAGATTCGAGCTCGCTTACAAATGAGATACAAGCACACACACACACACACACAGAGGCATACAGAGAGTGAGTAAAAGAGTGAGCGAAGAAAAGAGATAGCAACACATATACACAAGCAGACACACACACACACATGCACACACACACAGACATATGTTGTCTAAATTGTTGCTGTTGTTTGTAATTTTAATAACACTTAACAAACGCCTTGGACTTGGCACGAAAATTGTTGATAAATTATGTATTTAATAGTTGCTGCTGCTGCTGCTGTGTGTGTGTGTGTGTGTGTGATTGTGTAAGTGTGTGTTTGTTGTTGCTACTGCTGCTGCTCTGCTGAACAACAAGCTGGCGCCTAAGAGTTCCATGTGTTTACGACTTCTTCTTCGCGCGAAACTAAACAAGATATCAATGGCAAGTGCGATCGCCTCTAGACGTCTACGCAAATCGAACATGTAAAATTCTATCAAAGAAAAAAAAAACCAAAAACAAAAACAAAAACAAAGAAAAACAAAGAAAACAAAAAAAACAAAAACAAAACAAACGGTAGTTACCGCAGCTTACGGTAATTACCGTTAGCTTACGTTTCACTCAGCTTAAAATGAAGATAAATTTTGTTGTGTGCGTCAAGGAGTTGGCAGGACGCAATAAGACTTATTGGGGTTGCCAGCTGCCTGTGCCAAAGGTGGCAGCACTGCACTTAATTTAACTGTAAATCAGTTGTGAAAATACACACACACACACACACACACATATGTATATACGTTTAAGCTTGAGATTTGTATTATTTATTTGGGGGGATTTTCTTGGTAAGTTCACATGACACTTTTACTTAATAATTGGCCATGTCCGGCGATGTGACTTTCATTTGATATGATTATTTTAATCGCCACTCAAGGATTTAATTCATGTACGAAAAATGACGACAACGGCGACAGCATCAATAGTTAAGTTCAGCCCTTAGCCAGTTAGGAGCGGTATAGTTGTTACTACACAACAGTCGTAAGTTGGCATAGTACGAAAATATATATATATATATATATATAGTATATATATATGTATATATAGTATATATATATGTATATATATCACACACACACACACACATGCATACAAATATTCACACATATCATTATCTAATAGCTGCGCAAAGTGAATTCAATGCGAGTTGTTGAACTGTGCCTTCAACTACAGGCGAAGGCCTCTGGCTCCTCACTTTATCGCGCGTATCGTGCATAAACTTATAAAGTCGTAGTCTCGAATAGTCGCCTAGTCAAGAGAGCGACTAGCGTGTGTGCGTGTGCGTGTGTGTGTGTGTGTGGTTGTAAGTGTTGCTGTGTTTGTATTTGTGCTTAAGTCAAGCAAACGTGTCAATCACAAACGTCTTAGAAGTGTCAACACAAGAAACAATATAACGATAATAAGTATGTAATAATATAAAGTCAGTTAAAAAACAACAACAACAACAACACCAACAACAACAACAACAACACCAACAACAACAACAACCACAGCAAAATTACAACAACTACATTAACAACAATTACAATAACAACGATAATCATTTAGATAAACAATTTTGTATAACTACAACAAATAAGGAGTACCCTTAACAACAATTAAAAATAAGCTGGTAAAAAAAAGGGAAAAATAAAAAATAAAAAATTAAATTTGTAATAAATCTGATTTAAATCGTTGGCTAATTAATTATATTTGTTAAAATATATTTTTTATTAAAAAAAAAAAAAAATTGCCGTTAGTTTATCTAGACTCTGAATACATGTATTTATCTTTAGGCTAAGCATTTATTTATCCCCTCCCCTTCGCTGAGCAAGTAGAATCTTAATGGAAAATAATAATTAATAATAATTATTATAATTATATAATTATATAATTATCAATCAATATTGTTTATTAGCTCGATTAGAGACACTTTTAAATACCTATAAGTATTTCACACTCATTGTATTTACAGTGTAGATAATTGCCCTTATTTTATCTGAGGCACTTAAGTGCTGAAATGTTGCACTCTCTCAAGATCTGAGACGAAGTGCACTCTAAATGGGGTACATACATCCATAGATACATCTACACATCTACGTATCTATACACACACACATATACATATATATACATATATACGAGTATGTATGTAGATGTAGATAACCATGTAAGTAACTAAAATTGAAATGCTTAATCGGCGCATACACAAAGCGAGTCCCGGTAACAATCCGGCCGCTCCTCAGTTTTACGTATTTGGAAGACTTGCTTTGAGTCTCCCAAAGATACGGAATTCATCTACTTAATTTTGAGATACTTTTTGAGATACTTGTGAATATTTGGCTCTGGGCACGTGGGTGGCCGGCAAATGCGGAAGCGGCACTTGAAATGACAGAAAAGACACAACAACAACAACAACAAATTAATTTTGTTGCATCTGTAGATGAATCCAAATCTGAATCTGAATATTTCCCACATGATGTGGGTGGATTTAAGCATGAATAAAATTCAAATTTAAGATACATCTGTATCTGTATCTGTATCTGTATCTGTATCTGTATCTGTATCTGTATCTGTATCTGATCTGTATCTGTATCTGTATCTGTATCTGTATCTGTATCTGTATCTGTATCTGTATATAGTATCTGTATCTGTATCTGTATCTGTATCTGTATCTGTATCTGTATCTGTATCTGTATCTGTATCTGTATCTGTATCTGTATCTGTACTCTGTATCTGTATCTGTATATCTGTATCTGTATCTGTATCTGTATCTGTATCTGTATCTGTATCTGTATCTGTATCTATATCTATCTGTATCTGTATCTGTATCTGTATCTGTATCTGTATCTGTATCTGTATCTGTATCTGTATCTGTATATATATCTGTATCTGTATCTGTATCTGTATCTGTATCTGTATCTGTATCTGTATCTGTATCTGTATCTGTATCTGTATCTGTATCTGTATCTGTATCTGTATATGTATCTGTATCTGTATCTCTGTATCTGTATCTGTATCTGTATCTGTATCTGTATCTGTATCTGTATCTGTATCTGTATCTGTATCTGTATCTGTATATGTATCTGTATCTGTATCTGTATATATCTATCTGTATCTGTATCTGTATCTGTATCTGTATCTGTATCTGTATTCTGTATCTGTATCTGTATATGTATCTGTATCTGTATCTGTATCTGTATCTGTATCTGTATCTGTATCTGTATATCTATCTATCTGTATCTGTATCTGTATCTGTATCTGTATATGTATGTATATATATGTATCTGTATCTGTATCTGTATCTATCTGTATTTGTATCTGTATTCTGTATCTGTATCTGTATATTGTATATGTATCTGTATCTGTATCTGTATCTGTATCTGTATCTGTATCTGTATCTGTATCTGTATCTGTATCTGTATCTGTATCTGTATCTGTATCTGTATCTGTATCTGTATATCTATCTGTATCTGTATCTGTATCTGTATCTGTATCTGTATCTGTATCTGTATTTGTATTCTGTATCTGTATCTGTATCTGTATCTGTATTCTGTATCTGTATCTGTATCTATCTGTAGTATCTGTATCTGTATCTGTATCTGTATCTGTATCTATCTGTATCTGTATCTGTATCTATCTGTATCTGTATCTGTATCTGTATCTGTATCTGTATCTGTATCTGTATCTGTATCTGTATCTGTATCTGTATCTGTATCTGTATCTGTATCTATATCTGTATCTGTATCTATATCTGTATCTGTATCTGATCTGTATCTGTATCTGTATCTGTATCTGTATCTGTATCTGTATCTGTATCTGTATCTGTATCTGTATCTGTATCTGTATCTGTATCTGTATCTGTATGTATCGTATCTGTATCTGTATCTGTATCTGTATCTGTATCTGTATCTGTATCTGTATCTGTATCTGTATCTGTATCTGTATCTGTATCTGTATCTGTATCTGTATCTGTACTGTATCTGTATCTGTATCTGTATCTGTATCTGTATCTGTATCTGTATCTGTATCTGTATCTGTATCTGTATCTGTATCTATCTGTATCTGTATCTGTATCTGTATCTGTATCTCTATCTGTATCTGTATCTGTATCTGTATCTGTATCTGTATCTGTATCTGTATCTGTATCTGTATCTGTATCTGTATCTGTATCTGTATCTGTATCTGTATCTGTATCTGTATCTGTATCTGTATCTGTATCTGTATCTGTATCTGTATCTGTATCTGTATCTGTATCTGTATCTGTATCTGTATCTGTATCTGTATCTGTATCTGTATCTGTATCTGTATCTGTATCTGTATCTGTATCTGTATCTGTATCTGTATCTGTATCTGTATCTGTATCTGAATCTACGTCCCTGTATTGGTGTGTGCAAGCAATCGAATCAAGAGACAAACTGGGTAATTGGTTCATTATATTGTAGAAGCCAACGACATCCGCTCGTTAATGTAAATTACACAATAGTTGCTTTTGTCCCACGACGTTTCCTTTCCTTTGCTTCTGCCTTCAATCTATTCAGTTCCATTCCTTTATGCTTAAAGTCTCTTTATGCGAAGATATGTGGATGTGAATTGGTATTGGAATGGGAAATGGAAATGAAAATGAAAATGAAAATGAAAATGGAATGCAAGGAATTTTATCATTGATCTGAGGTAGCAAAATATCAACTATTGGGTCTGTCCTGAGTTCTATGCATAAATAAATTCAATTTAATGATGAAAATCACACAAAGTCAGTCAATGCTTAATGATAAACACTTAATTATAAATTTATTTAATTAAATCCAAACTTTAGCATTATAAAAAATCAGTTTAATTTGACTATAATTCAATTTGATATATATCTCAAAATTATATTTGATTTATGATCGACATTTTATTAATAAAATAAATGTGTTTAGCGATCAATCTGAGATTTCACTGTATTCTAAATTTAATAATAGCAACAAATAAAATAAAATGCAAAATAAAAAGAAAAAGAAAAAGAAAAAGAAAAACTAAAAAAAAAAGTCAACTTTACTTGTTTGCAAAGAAATTCCATTTTAGAGGCGGCAAAGGCATTCAAAGAGTCAGCGAATGAACGACATTTCCCTCGCTCTTAAATGCCTGAAAACTTCGATAAATAGTGGGCGATCGGGAGTGGAAAAGAGATCGACAGAAAGAGGGAGAGAGAGAGAGAGGTGAAAGAGGGGGGGAGAGACATAAAGAGAAAGATACACTCACTCTCAGTCAGTCAGTCAGTCAGTCAGTCAGGCAGTCAGTCAGTCAGTCAGGCAGTCAGTCAGTCAGGCAGTCAGGCAGTCAGGCAGTCAGGCAGTCAGGCAGTCAGGCAGTCAGTCAGTCAGTCAGTCAAATGGCTGCGATTGGAGAGCGCGAGAGCAGAACTGATAATGCGACGCTGAGCGCGCATCGATCGCTGACAGCAGCAGCAGCAGCAGCAGCAGTAAAAGCAACAACAACAACAACAACATAAGTAGAATACAATAGGAATTATCAGTGGACTGCGTGATATGATTATCAAAAGGTTTCTTCTTATTATAATTGTTGTTGTTTTTATTGTGGTTGTTGTTGTTATTGTGGTTATTGTTTTTATTGTTGTTGTTGCTTTTATTATTGTTGCTGTTGCTGTTGCTGTTGCTGTTGCTGCTGCTGGTGCTGCTGCTGGCAACGGCATTTCTCAATACACATGCTTCATATGTAAAACAGTTTATTTGCCCCACACGCACACACACACACACACACACACACACATATGCACACATACCATACTATAGGTATAAAGAATCTACATATATTATAAAGACATTTTTCGACGTGCTTTGATAGTACACATTAAATAAACAAGAACAAAAAAAGCCCTCGTGCAAAAACAAGAAAAAAAAATATATATATAAAAACGGAGAAAAAAAAACAGCAAAATACAAAAAAAAAAAAAACGAAAAAAAAAAGAAAAAACAAATGAAAATAAAACCTAGACGATTGTAAATAAAACGTTAAGAAATTGTCACGCTCGTAAGAGTTAATGTTTAGCTTCCCTAAAGCGTATATAATTGGGTAAATTAATAATCAAAATGGATAAACTAATAAATCCAAAACTATAAATACAATCTTTCGATTATACAACTTGTGATTCATATTAATTTCTATTCTGTATCCGATAAAACGTTTGCATTTAATTTTTTTTTTCCCCCCCTTTTTTTTGACCTCCTGCATTTAAACGAAATTCAAATAAAATAATAACTATATTATTGATTCTTAGAAAAAAAAAAAAATAAACAATTTTCTTATGTGTGCGGTTCATAATTCATGGCGAAAGGGAATTCAATTTAATTCACTAAATTCTTGACATTTGGCTACCTCGGGCTCGGGCTCGGGCGACTCTTCGATTAAATGGGTACGCCTAAGTAAGCAAATAAAATTCGCTTAACACTGCATCTCATTCTAAATGCAATTAATGTTTATTGACGCAACAAGTTGGCAGCACCAGCAACGACGACATAAAAGACAACAACAAGAGAGAAAAACACTTTCATTGATAAACGGTAATAATAAGAACAACAACAATAAGAGAGAGAGATCAACGGCTGCTGCTACTGTTTGCTGCTGCATTTTGTCTTGCGGCTTTGTTTGACACCCATACCCAACATGCCCACACACATGCACACAGCCACTCAAAAGCCGACATACATGCACGTTAATATTAGTATTGGTGTGTTCATACTTACATACATTGATATGTTTGCCCAAAGTTAGCAGCAAAAACAACAACAGCGACTGGCATCAATCAGCCGCAATGCGTCGTCGTCGACAATTGAGACTAACCAACATTAAACTATAACTTCCTCACACGCATACACTGATACACTCGCACTCTGACACACACACACACACTCTGAAATACATATATATATAAATATATATAGATGTATTTATGTGCATGCACGCGAACACACTGAGACACTACTTTTATTTTTCATGCATTGGTTGTGTTGTAAAATTTTTGCACTGTTGTCACTCGTTACGTTAATGTATACGCACTTAAAGAACTTGAAAAAAAATAAATTAACAAAAATATTAGTTATTATATTATAAGTACTAATAAGAGACACAAGTGCAAGGCGGACAGCGGCATTGAGTTGCGCGCGCGCGGTTTCAATTCGCTCGTTGACCGCACACCAGTAGAAGCACCAGAGCCAACAACAATATCAACAAACAAATAAACAAACTACGCGGCAGTCGGCATCAAATATTGAATTAAAAAAAAAAAATAAATAAATAAATAAATAAAGAGCGAAGAATTTAAATTAAATAATATACATATATATGTATGTATATATTACGTTGATCGTTGTTGTAGTTGCTGCTGCTTCTGTCATTTACGACGACGTCCGAAACGCACGAAGTGCACGACGAACGATCTGGCACGCACGAAATGCAAAAACGCACTGAAAATGATATTTAAAAGAGAGTAGCGACATTTTATTATTTACGAATGCTCCACGCAATTTGTTGGTGCAGAAGAAGCAGTGGGATCTTTTGAACTGCATTTCACATAGCAGCGATTTGTAAAACTTTTCATTTTCACTTCTCACGTGTGTATAGTTTAACTACCTATTGTACATTTTAACGAAAAGAACACGAAACGTTTAACTTTTTAATACCGGCGAAGAAAAGAGAACAAAGTAAAGATTCAAACTAAAATTAAAATAACGCAAAATACTCAAATTGGTTATGTTAAACTCAAAGTGTACGTTTAACGGACATTGTAATAGTCCCATAACTTGCCTTTTAAAAGCAGACTTTGATTTCATATCAATTAGTTAGGCACTTCGCAAGCCATTGGTTGTTAACTAAATGGTCGGTGATCCCAGTAACGAGCAAAAGCTGTTTGGCAGGAATTCAAATGAATGACGAACATTTTCTGTTAAACATTTACATTTGTAGTTAACATAAACTTGATCTGCAATCTATTCAAATATTTGGCGCCAAGCGGATCAAGTTTAAGTCTCTAACAATTAATTCTTTTTATTTAAAGAGACAAAATATCATATAATAAGATGTCTTTGACAAAAAGTGTACCTTAATCAGGATTATTAAACTACATTGCTCCCTTTTATTTATTTTTCTATTAACTTAGTTTTGCATTTGGATAAAAACCATTATAAACCTATTTATTTCACACCTTTCCAATCACACAAATTGGTCACTAATACACTGAAGCTTCATAATATTGTACCTTAAGAGCACTTCGTTAGTTAGTATAATCATTTAAAGCGAGATTAGTCCTTGAACTTGCCAATAACTATTTCCTTATAGTAGGGAACACAATTCATACGGACATTGAGACGTGCACAAAGCAAAAAGATGCCGGACAACTTTCGATGAATTGAGTAAATTTCCTCGGGCGGTGGGCAAAGACGATGAGCTACCATTGTTGGCACCAAAGCGGCCAATCGTTCAGTTGTATTCTGTTTGCCAAAATCAAAGTGGCCATCGTAGCGAAAGATCTCGCCCAGTATCATAACTGCATCAACATGGGCCTGCTCCATTTGCTTTGTCTCATAGCCCGTAAGGAAGCCCATTTGACGAGACATCTCCAGTACACCCTGGCGATTGTCCTGTGCAGCACTGATGATTACCTGGCGATAGTTCCTAATGAACTCGTGCTTGTAAAAACGCGTAGAGCCAAAATCTATCAGCATTAAACGCTTGCTGTCAACATCATACAGGAAGTTTGACCAATTCGGATCCGTCTGCATGCACTCAATCTCAAAGAGTTCCCGAAGGCAAAGCTTCAGCACGGAGCTGGCAATGTGCAAACGATGCTCATAGCTATCGGCGAGTAAACAATTAATAAAATTATTATATATTTTTTTTGGATTTAAAGTATCCTTACCTTAGTTCGAAGCACTTGTCCAGGGGTACACCCGGAACAAGTTCGGTGGTTAGAACACTGGAGGTGGTCAGATCGCGTATCACTTTGGGCACATAGTATTCCTTGTAGGGGGAAATCATTTCGCGAAACTTTTCTGTGTACTCCGCTTCGCGCGCATAGTCCACCTCCCATTGGAGTTCACGTTTGGCCACGCGCACCACATTGTCAATGAAGAAGCCCTGAGGAAAGACATCCCATACCTTCAGCATGCCCACCAGATTATCAATGTCACTTTCTATGCTCTGCGCGACTCCGGGATATTGAATTTTAATGGCCACCTCCATGCCATCCAAAAGTGTGGCGCGATGCACCTGACCAATGGATGCAGCAGCAAATGGCTTGTCATCAAAGCTTTTTAATCGCTCGCGCCAATCTGGACCCAACTGGGTGTTCATCACGCGCTCCACCTGCCAATCAGGCATGTAATCGGCGGCTTGACGCACACGCTCAAATGCCTTGGCCAACTGTGGCGAAACCACATTTGTATCCTGTATGCTCAAGATTTGGCCAATCTTCAGAGCAGCGCCACGCACTTTGCATAGCGTGTCCACAATGCGTTCCGCATTTGCTGGACTGAGGAGCGCATCGCGCATACTTGTGGAGCCGCCAAGGCCCAGGGCACCCTTTGTTAGCTCATTCAAAGTACCGACACCGAGACCGGCGAAGAGACCACCGAATGAAGCCATGCGTCCAAGACGCGAGGAAGGGACACGTCGCTGCTTGGCCACTTTGCTCAGCTCCGGCAGCGTAGAGTCCTTGGCCTTGGTGGAGTCTGTAAATGGAAGGCTAGAGGATTAACAAAAATTAAGATATTGAGAACAGACTGCGTACCAGTAGATGCCTTCTCAGTGCCTTTAGCACCGGCAACGACACTCATAATGTTGTCCACATATTTTGTGTCCTTGGACAGATCTTGTTCGCTCATTTTGGGCACGCTCACTGGATGTAGGTTTGCTGGTGGGGTTGGCTCGGCTGGTAGCTGTTTGCTCTTTGTCGTGGGTGTGCGAAGACTGACATTTCGGTTCTTGTTGCGTTTGGATAGAATCTCCTCGAATTCGAGCAGCGTTATTGAGGATATGTCCAAATTGGCGGCATCAGCAGCGGCCGTTGGGCTACGGTTTGCACCAGATGGTGCGGCAGCTACAGCAGCTCTGGCACCACTTACGTCACTTGCATTTAATGGCCACTTAACTTGCTGCATAGCAGTCAATTCCGTGGGTAGCTTCGATTCCAACAGGTGGCACAAACCTTTCGCTACAACGTAGCCGCGTTCACCAGTTTCCTGAAGAAGCTCTTGAAGTTTTTTTAGCTCCTCGCTTGGGTTTTCTTTTGATGCGCGTGCTGCGTTCACTGTCTCATTCAAATTTGATGCCAACAGCTCACGAACACTCGAATTGCTCCACAGATGCTTAGTCAACACCAGATGCTCGCGGCCGCACGCCTCCGCAACAATTTGCAGGCCCCGCAGCACCCCGAGCAGGTCTTGCGCTGTGCGTGCCATAACCACAGGTTTGACCAGTCTATGACTAAATATTGCTCACGTTTTCGATATTGCTGCTTTTCTATATGCTATTTTAGTTGAGACTTGTCTCTTGCCGGCTACAAGTTAAGAAAAAAAATGAAGCTGATGCATTTACACGTTGTCTGTGTGAGCGAATGCGTCGCCAGATTTTGACGCTTTTATTATATAGATAAATATATATATATATACATATAATTTAATCTGTCCGATGATGTCTGTATGTGTGAATAGTTACGTAAACAAAATAAATAAACATGCACCAAAAGTTGCGAAATTTGAAAACAGCTGTTGCAAGTCCAATTGGTAATTAGCTTGAACACTGCTATAAACAGTGTTGCCTAACGCATGGAAAAAGATATGAACATTTTTAACCAAGAACCACTTAAATTGTTGCAGCTCTTAAAATGTTAACAGTGCGTTATGTTAACCATTTGTTGACTATAATTTTAACTAATTTTAGAAGAAAAAAAAAACACAACACAGAAATTTATACATACAATAAGAATAGAAATAAAAATGAGAGTAAATCAATTATTTATTTTCAAATTTTCCATGGCACCCAACTCACAACTGTTAGTTCCATAATTGTTCAATTGAACTAGCTCACAGCCAACACGCACATGTTTATTGTTTACATTTTGCATATGCGTTAAATTTTGTAAATTCATATGAAATGTGCGGTATTTTCTGTGCCGTAAGTCACAATGAAAACGTTGAGTGTCATCTGCACAAGGACTTGGAGAAGTTACTGCATAATCGGGGACCAAATGTAAAGAATCAAATTCTAGTTGACAACGTTTTGCTTGCTGGCAATGTTCTGTGGCAACAAGGAGAAGCGCCCCAAAGCCAACCCATAGCCGAGGGCCACCTGGTGCTGCTTTTTAATGGGGATCTATATGGACTGGAGTCAAGCAAGAAACCAACACAATCCGACAGCGCTTGGCTAATGATACAGATATCAAAATGTGCCAGCGACACGGAACTTCTCTCCCTGCTTCGGGAGATCAAGGGACCATATTGTCTGGTGCTGTACAATACGTGAGTAAAATAAAATATGATTAAAAAAAAAATGTAATTAAAAGATGTCAAAAAATTATTTCCCTGTAGCCGTGAAAAGGTTTTGTACTTCTGCCGTGATGCATTAGGGAGGAACTCTTTAATCATCGAGCATATGGATCAGTGCATCAAACTAATGAGCACCTCGTATCGGCCGGAGGATCAACAACAATTGAATTCCCTGGAGTTGCCACCGCTGGGCCTCTACAAAGTCCACCCAAATGAGCTCCACAAATGTGTGCTTTACCCCTGGCAGGATTTAAACCCAACCTCAGAGAAACAGCTTCATGAACTCAATAATGCAATGCACTGGCACACGGATGTGGCACAACCAATTTCACCGGAGTGGTTGCTTCAGCATACGCCGAAAGATGTCAGCTATGATCTATATGCCTTGACCGAAGCCAGAGATGACCTGGAGCAGCTTTACAAGCGCCTGTTGGACAATTCGTCGCTGCAGCAGACACTGAAAAAATTTGATGGACTACTGCAACGCTCGGTAGCTGACCGAGTGCGTCATACTGCGCCCGTGTGCCGCAACTGTGGCACATGTGGCAGTTGCACACATGCAAAAATATGCATTTTGTTCTCTGGAGGAATCGATTGCACCATCTTGGCACTGCTGGCTGACAAATTTGTACCCAGGACAGAGCCAATTGAACTCATCAATGTGGCTTTTGAAAGGATTCCAACTGCTGCTACTGCCTCGGCTGAGGACACTTGGAACGTGCCAGACCGCCAGACCTCGCAGCAATCCTATGCAGAATTGCAAATTCTGTGCCCGGAACGCCAGTGGCAGCTGCTCGAGGTGAATGTGACACGAGATGAGTTGAAGCAGCAGCTCAGCACACACATACGACAGCTCATCTATCCACTTCAAACCGTGCTGGATGAGTGTCTTGGCTGCGCCTTTTGGTTTGCCGCCGCCACAAGCCGCTCAACGGCACGCGTGGCGTTACTCGGCAGTGGCGCGGATGAGCTCTTTGGCGGCTACACGCGGCATCGCAATGCATACAGGCGTTTGGGTCAAAAGGGATTACAAAATGAGCTGGAATTTGACTGGCAGCGCATACCGTCCCGTAATCTGGCGCGGGATGATCGTGTCATCGCCGACACGGGAAAGACTGCACGTGCTCCGTTCATTGAGGAGCATGTGGCCAGCTTTGTGCGCTCTTTGGCGCCGCAGCAGCGCTGCTGCTACACGCTACCCGAGGGTGTTGGCGATAAGCTACTGCTTCGTTTGTATGGCTACAGTCTTGGACTTCGCGATGCGGTGCTCCTCAAGAAACGGGCCATTCAGTTCGGATCCCGCATTGCGGACAAGAAGCAGCAGGCAGCCCAAATATCCGAATACCTGCGCTTTGAATTTCTGCATTTAAATTAAAATAAAATAAAAAAACAACATAAATTATACACTCTTGTTGCTTCGTTGTATTTTAATTTATATTTATATTAAAGGACAAATTTTAAAACTAATCCAGGCTAAGGAAACTGAAATTAAAATTATGATAAGTATAGCAGAAACAAATTATCATAATGTAAAAAATCGGCGATAGCTTAACAGCGAAATGTTAATGTTAACATTGCAGCCTTGAGATCGGCTCGGTAATATTAAAACATAAGCCATATGTAAATTATGCAAATAATTCAAATAATAATACATAACAACAAAACATAAGTCTTATACCAAAATAGCTGTGTTATCTTTAAGCTTTTTCTCTGCTTTTGGCTTTTATATTTTACTGTTTAATTATGCATGTTTTTTATTACCGAGCCAATCTCAGGGCTAATTATTTTTCTGTGGCTATCACCCTCTCTTGTATTTGATGCCCTGTGATCTATATGTAGCATGTTGCACCAAATATATTAATATTTGTATTATTTGCACATTATTTGTATTATTTATATTAGGATAATAATTAAATTACCGCCGAGTGCCTATCTTGACGCTATTCTTTAAACATTAACATTTTTCTGTTAAGCTATCACCACTCAGAGACAACTTACCTCTTGTAGTTGATGCTCTGTGGTGAATATGTGGGTTGTCTCTGTTGAGCCCCTTTTTCAAGCAGAACTGAACACCAAGACAGAAAATAACCAAAGGCAATAATGAAATTTTCCAAATTGCTGTCTTGTCGTAATCTTGATGATCTGATCACATTTAAATAGGTCTCACTGTAGCACATGACTGACGGAAAGTTTCAGTAAAGTCAGCAAAAAGGTTTTCATAATCTTTTGATTTCCAGCAACAGCAGCAGAATTTCAGTTCACCTCAATTTTGAACTAAACCATTTTGGACTGACCAAAAAAAAAAAAAAAAATAATTAACACAAAGAGGTGTGCGTTGTGTGTGTGTGTAAAAAAGACTATTGATGTTTTAATGTGTACGTTAAGTACATAACGACCTATGGGTAGAAACATATTTACAAATTTATGAGGTCAATCCGGGGATATTTACAAATACAATTGCACTATAGGCGATTTATGTTAACTATTTTTATGAGGCACAACTATTTTCGAGACACGCGACCGGCACGCTCCTTAGTTGGATCCGCTAGCTCCCAGGCGGACATAAAACAATTTCCACCACATGAGGTACAGTTTGCGGGGCATCGTTTCAAATGCGGATTGGGTAACGTATTGGATCTGTAGCCAATGGATGTATAGCCCTTTGCATACAACGGACAATAGGGCACCTTGTGAATGTGGATATAGTGCCAGATATCATGGTAGCTCCATTGTAACAGTGGATTTAAGCGCATCATATCCGGCCAGTCACTATCCGTTTTCTGGTCAATAACAAAAAGGGGAATGAGTGAGATGGAATGATATTTTTTTAACTAAAAGTGTGATGGATGTACTGTACTGTACTGTACTGTACCTGCATGGGCTGTAGGTTTTCGCAATATGGATCCGTGTTCCGACTACCCACAAACACTGCTTTGATTGCGGGCATATCTTCCGTCATGTGGGTTAGGGCCACCTTCAGTGAGTCTTTGTACTTAATGAGATTGACGTTGTAGCGCTTAACGCAGACTTTCACAAATTCATCGATCTCCTCAAATGAATCGTCCGACTCAATATACAGCATTGGTATATCACTGCTGGCAATATTATGTCTGCGACAGAAGCTCATCAGTAAGTCCAGGAGGACGGTGCAATCTTTGCCACCATTAAAGCAAAATATTAACTGATCCACGGTATATAATTCCAGGGTTTTGATAAAGAAATCATTGGCGGTTTGCTCCAACGCTTCAATATGAGCGCGTATGTCATCTGTGATTGTCACAGGGAAATCATTGCCTTCGGACATCCTCCCTATTCCGTTACTGTCACCGTGGCTAGTTCCGTAACTATGCCCGTTTTTAATGCCGTTGCTTATCCCGTAACTTTGTTCTATACCGCTCCTGTTGCTTGTAATCTTGTCAAGAATATTTGACGTTGATGTTATTGAGGTTTGGTTTGGCGTCTGTGTATAACATTTATTCATGATGATCACGGAGCGGATGACCGATTTTCTTCGACGCAAAACTATCACTTTGAACCTAAAAGTATATAAATAATATAATAACAACTTTCAGTCAAACAATTAACTTTCTGCTGGTGTGTCAGTGTGTGCACGGGCTGTCGTGTGTACCAGTGTGACCTTACATAATAATTATCGTTGAAACTATCAATAACTTTTTTGATTTGCATTATCTTTAAATCAAATTACATCACATGTGCCTGAACATACACTAACACACACACAAAAACACCGCCGCGTTTGTTACCTATCTAATTAAAACAATAAAATGAGGAATGTTCCTGGTTGCAATGACCAGCGATTTATTACTATGCGGTACGCATAAGCATCACATTAACAACAAATAACTTTTTATTTTCCTTTTTTTTTATTGATATTTCTAGTAATTACTACGCAGTGTTGCCCAAAAGTTGGAAAATCAGCTGATTGGTAACTGCCTCACGACTGAACTAGTAACTCATATATTTTTTGATGTCTGGTAACTCTGCAAGGTTAACAGTTCTGTAAAATGCGTTTCAATTTTTGAATATTTGAATTCAAAAAGCGTTTTATTTGCACTTTATTACAATATTTGATTTACATATAACAAAAGTGTATCTGGGTTTGCATGTTTGCATGTGTGTGTGTGTGTATGTGTGTGTGTATGTACGTGTATTATAGCTTTAACAAAAACAATGCATTATTCGTCCTAACGATTAACATTCACATTCTATGTATAACAAATGGGCACTGTCGGCTGTTGTATATATATATACAATGTTATATATACATATACATATATATATAAATATATATATATTTGTTTTTTTTTTTTAGTTATTACTAAATGTCCATATTATCGAGAACATTATCGATGAGGCCCACAACCTTTTGGCGAAAACGACGATTCTGTTTTCCACTCATTTCCTTTAGATAAGGATACAGGCTGATCAAGAACATATAGTCGGCATCCGGTGATGCTCCGGCGCCCATTGATCCTTGCTGTGTGGCCAACGCCAGGGCCAAGCCCGTTGCAGGCATTGTTATGGATGCAGGGGTGCCTGTGGTTGGTGGTGGGGTGGCTGCATGATGTATCAACAAGCCGCTGTGGTTGTTGTTGTTGCTGCTACTGGTGTTATTATTATTATTGTTATTAATATTGTTGCTGTTGTTATTGTTGTTGTTGTTGTTGTTGTGTGTGTTGTTGTGAAACTGCTGGAACTGCAACTGGTTGGCGGAGGCACTGCCTTTGAGCAATTCGGTAAACGTCCAATCCATATTATTGCGCAGCGCCGCAGCCATCGTTACCGGCAATGTGACCAGCGACTGTTGAGCAGCTGCAGCAACAAGTTTGTCCGTCACTTGTTGCGCCTGATGCTGATTTTCAACTTTGATTGCCTGCAGGCGCAACGGCGTCTCCGGTACACTGGCGCCATCATCGTCCTGGTCATCCGCCTCGGAAATATGCGCATCAGGCGGCTGGGACTCGCCACCGCCATCGCTTTCGTTGCTGTCTTTGGTGTCCTCGTCGCCGACCAGATTGCTTTGATGGCCCAGCACACGCATGTGTCCAATTCGCGTCATTGGCTGACTACTCAATGCGGACGCGGCGGCCATAAATGACGCTGCAGCCGAGGTATTCGGCTTACGCAAGACCATGCCACCATTGGGATTGGGATTGGTACTTGGATTGGAACTTAGCTGGGCATTGGGCACTAGCTGTTTGTGACAGGAGCGCGACTTTGTGTAGGGTATCAGAAATTGTAAATACTTGGACAAATAGTATTTACGCTTGCCCCGTCCAGTCTGTGTGCGCGCCAACTTCAAGGATCTTAGAAAGCTGCTCCTGATCGTGCGCCAGCGTTCCCTCGAGTTGCGCACTGCAATGATGCCAACATATTATACATAGATAGGGATCAATAATAGCTACGTATTTATGTATCTTATCTTAAAATAATCTCTAAGTGACATTCAAAATGACGTCATAGTTTCAATTCTCAGGGACCACAGAATGCGTTCTAGATTTATGGAAAAGTCTCTATGCATTTTTTTACAGACATAATCGCAATTGTCGTTCAACCACTTGACACACAAATAATAAAAGCCGTAAAGAGGGGGAAAGAAAAAAAAAAAAAAATAGAAATAAATAAATAAATAACAAAAAATGAATGAGTAGCCACAGGAAATGCTTTAACTCAATTACCGTTAGATCTGGCTGTCTAGTGTTGTAAAGTGACGAGAGCCGCACAAAGAGTTGCTGCAAGCAACGAACGGCGTGGCTCGATCTGCGGCTCTAACTGCAGGGTATTTCCACTTAGCTGTTGTTGCTGAACTTTTAATTGCATGCCAAAAGCAACTGAGCAGCAACCGCAGTGGCAGCAATAACAATAACAAAAACAACAACAACAACACTAACAACAACAACAACAGCAACGGCATAGGCAACAGCAAGAGCAACAGCAACAGCCACAGCCACGGCAACTAATTGCATGCAAACGCCGCGCGCTGCTATTGCTGTTTGTGACACAGTGACACACCTACACATACTAACACACACCCATGCATGAAAAAAAAAAAAAAATTAAATAAAGATTGTGCGAGTGCAAGTGAGTTGGCACGAACTACAAATTGCGATTGCATTGAAATTGCAAACGCACATACACACACACACACAAACACACACACTACACACACACACACACACAGACACACACTCACACACATGCACTTACATACTCAATACAGAAGCAAAGAAAAGCTTGCATCATAGGCGCGCGCCAGCTAAACAGACGCACACAAGCACGCATGCTAGCTCACACACACACGCAACACACATGCATACAGCCGCAAAACAAATGAGCACGCAATTACAAAAAAAAAAAAATAGCAACAACAACAACAAATGCAAATAAAAAAAAATAACAATAAATAAACTGAAATGGAAATCTACAAAGGCAGCAGAAGGCGAATTGAAGTTTCTGATATTCAAATATTTGTTTGGTTTTTGTTTGTTTTGCTTTTGTTGTTTATTACCCGTGTCCTTTATCTCGTTAGCCACATGTTGCCATGCCCTTTGGATCTCTTCCTTTTTACTGTAACCGGGATGCGTATAATTCCACAGGCATGGCTGGTTTTCCACAAGTTGCACGAATTTCACATTGAAAACGGGATCATCCTTGCGTGCCATGCTCACGCAACGTTTGCCGCTTTACAACACTGGACACGGCAATGGCACCGTTAGAACAGAGCAACAGGAATCACCAAGGCACATAGCACACATTAAAAAAAAAAACCCCTTTTTCGCGCGCGTTCTCTTTTTCGCTGTCCTTCTCCCTTTCTCTCTCTCTCTCTCTCTCTCTCTCTCTCTCTCTTTTTCTCTCTCTACTTCTCTGTCAACAGCTGCAGCGCGTATGAATTGCAACAAACAGAATGCAAATTTTGAAAAATGAAAAAAAACACCGATATTTATGTTGTTTTGCTATGGCACAGCAACAACTTGTCGCAACGAAAGCGCCGAGAAAACTAAAACTGAGCGTAAAAGCTGACAAATAAAAGCTGCAACGTAAACAATGCCAAACGGCTGACGTTTGGCGGTTGTCGGCTCGCGGCTTGCTGCTGGTGGCTGCTATTAGAATCAACATCAAATGCAGCAAACAGCAGCAGCAACTGCAAAGCAGCTGCAACGTAAATGATTAAAATGGGCTTGTGTTTGTGTGTAGTGTGTAGTTAGCTGTGTGTGTTGTGTGTTGGTGTATATGTGCCAAAAGCTTTGGCTCTGACGACTTCGCAGGCGGCATTTGTTGCATATAATGTTAGACAATCACACACACACACACACACGCACTCGCACTTGCAAACACACACGTGCATGTTGTTGATTTGTGTCATATGTGTACGTGTGCGTGTGCACAATAAAGCTGCAGTACGCCCACACGCACACACACACATTTTTGAACAAATACCTGTATTAGTCAGTTTTGGGCTTAGCTAGGCGCCAATTTAAAAAACGCGCTTTACAGCACTCAACACGCACAGTGGCAGCGCACAAAAATCATTTAATACCACCGCGCGATCAAATTTATAGGTTAAATAATATATTGTGTACACATTTTCTACTGCAACGATAGAAACATTATTTAAACCCAAGGCAATAGCTCGTTATAAAATGTTAACAGGGTGGCAACGCTTAAGTGACAGATTCTAGTTCCAGTTCAAATTTTGGCTCCGCCGCTGGTTCACTCAAGGCGCATATGTAACACAATTTGTAGTTGCCATTATTGTTTTGCTTTCAATTTGAAGAAAATTATGGCAACCAGCGTAAAATTAATGGTCACAAAACTTGTGCAGCCTCAAGTGGCACAGGTAAGTCACCTGTCTGATACAATATTTACTGGCAAGTTACATAAATTTGATTGGTTTTTAGTTGACTCGCTCCCTGCACACACAACCTGCACGTTTGTCCAGTTTTCGGTCGTCACAGCCTGTTAGGCCTCTTGAGGAATATCCCGATGTGGAGATTATACACAATCCACCAGAATGGAAATTTGTAGAGCGTCTTTTGCCAGCGACCACTGTACCAAAACCTGTTGCCAAAGAATCGTATCCATCTGGCTGGAAACCCCAAACAGCAGATGGCCAAGCTGATGGTTATTTTGTGGCACGCACCAAAAACCACATGGTGCCTGTTTACTTACAAACGAAATTCCGTGGCCAGCGTCGCATTACCATGGTGCGTCACATCCAGGGAGATATTTGGGCCCTGGAGCGCGAGTTGCGGGCGGTCGTCGAACGTGAACGCAATGGCAAAATGTGTGCATCTCGTATCAACGAGTTAAGTGGACAAATTCACTTCCATGGCGATTATGTCGACGTGCTTCGCGAGCATCTGAAGGCTAAGGGCTTCTAACGTGGACACGCAGTTAGAATTTAATGTTATTTTTTTCAATAAATAATAAAATGTTAAAGCTTGAGTTTTAAATGTTTAAAAGATATCTGTTTGTTATCCTTGTTCAAAAGTGAGAAAGGATTTGAAATGACATCAGGCAAAGGATTTTTTGTTTTTGATTTTTCTTTATATTGTACCTTAGGGACTGTTCCTACTTATCAATAGAATGATATCTTAATTGTTAGTTTATAATTTTTATAAAACAAAACCTTTGATTTGTTACATGAGAAATTGGACTCTGCATAAAGATACGTGCGATCTTGTTGAGAGTCCTTCATTGATCTTTTAGATATCATACATACATACATACATTTAGATGGATCAGGAGTGACTGCTGAATGTGTGGATTTATTACAAGTGTTAAGGACATGATTATGATTTGAAAAACGCGGTAAACGTTTTTACATTTTAATATATACAACTTATATGCATCATATATATATATTTATATATATATATATATATATATATAGCATATATATCAGTAAAGATATATTTATATGATCCACCTACTTAAGACTTGCAATTAAATACAGGGTGTGTTTTTGTTGTTATCAATAATCATAGCATTATAAATCGTAGAATCGTCCATATAATCCGTATGATAGAAAGCAGTTAACAACACGAGGAGGGCGAGTAGGTGGATAGGTGGATGGATGGAGCATTGACTACCTAATGTGTGTATCAGGTGAACTCCTTGGTACTGGGGTCACGCTTATAAGCAGTAAAAGCTGATGAACGCCACCGCTATCCATTTGCACCAGCCATTGCTGTGGGAGTCAAGGGTACACCGACTAGGCCACCAACACCGCTGCCAATGCCACCACCCACCGCACTGCTGGATGCTGCTGATGAGGAACGTTTCAATGCTTTTCGTATAATCGTCCAATCCTCCATAATGTCCTCTTCTCGCAGCATATATACCACATATGGTCCAGTAACAGTGACAGCCTTTTTCCTGCCTGGTCCACGCACCTTGCTTTGCCGCTTATCATTGCCCCAATCGTCCCAAGATATGTCCACATTATGTCGATCTTCTTCAAGCCGTCGTATGCGCTCCATTACATCCTCCCGCAAGTTATCCATAGTCATTTGTTTTTCGCTCTGCATGTAACAAATTTAAAAAAACGCATAAAGAATTGTAAAAAAAATAATAAATAGAATTTAACTCACTTCAAAGTGCTGTTGTGCAGCTTGCACCTCCGAGAGATATTTGTGTTCGATATTTTGGAGTCGGAACTTTCGCAGGACATCGGCAACTTCGATGCGGGTGCAATACGCTTTGTCCAGTTCTTTTTGGGGCTGCAGAAACTCTTCGGAGATTCCAGAGCGTACCTGCGACAATTGATTATCAATGAGGCTTATGCGCTCATAATAATATTGTTCACGCAGTTGACTAAATTGACGTTCCAAGCAAGCTACACGGGAAATAAATGTTTTATCAACATATATCAACAATTTCTGTAGGGTTGTGCTTACCAAGATCTTCGGTGAGTTCAGAGCGGCGACGATCAATTTCATTGGCATCCATTTCGGATGAATCATCGGAATCACATTCATTGGCTTCTTCTTCCTCCTCGTCAGAGGTATCGTGTGCCTGGCTGGAGTTCGAGTGCTCCGACTCTGCTCCAGAAACATCTCCCTCCGCATCCGATTCGCCATTTTTCACGGGCATTTGTGTTGCTGTTTTTAATACAAAATCTGTGATCGAATCTATACGATCGCAATCGCTTATAAATTGTTCCTTGTACGACTACGCAATGTGTTAGAAAATTAATATTTAATATTTTCCCTTTATTATGTGTAGAATACTTACGAACTCCAAATATTGTTTTGGGCTGCAACTGCAAAATGTATTGGCTGACGACGCAGGGAGATTAAAGTACTGTAAAACGCGAAACGGTATATATCAGTGTGCTCTCTGTCTATCGATAACAACTATCGCATATCTTCATATGTGGATAAGCCCAGCACATATATTAACAATGTACCATAAAATCTATTTCCAATCGTACATTCCACTTGAGGAAGGTTTTTTTAAATAGATTTTCCCTTAAATAATTAAAATTAAAATATCGATAGTAGAATATATTTTATATTGGCGCCAAAATAAATGTCATCATGTATTTATAACTGTAATTCGATTATGCAAATTTTCTTCGAGTGAATTATATGTGAAATATTTATAAGCTTACGTATAAAATATATGAGCTGAAAATCTTGGTAAATTTATGAATTGGTGCACGAAGCTATCATCATATATTTATTAATTGTAAAAGAAATAAAAATACCAAATAATTACAGGCGCTAGCATGGTCACACTTGCCTGGTTGCCAGCGACATGTAAACAGCTGACGTATGAGAGTTAGAAAAAAGAACGAGCAAAACAAATAGGCATTGCGATAAATACGTGTAATATTTGTTTAGAAGAAAAGCATACTAAATTGTAGTGCTATTAGAAATATGGAGACGCCAACTGCCGACGATTTATTACAGTTTCGCGACTATACCACAACAAATAGTGGCACACCAGCACAAATCAATGTTAATTCGCCAACGCATGCAACTGGAGGCGGTGGCAGCGGCAGCGGCAACAGTGGTCAACGTCAACGTGGGGATCCGTTGGCAGATCTCATCTATGATATGAGTGAAACTGCCCAAAAAATGGGTGGTCTCGGTAGTGGCGGGAACAGCGGCGGCAGCCCACAGGGCACATCAGCGGATGCACCAAGTGGGGCTCGACTCTCCTTCCTCACACTTGAGTATTACCAGCAATTCTTTAATGTGGATACCTACATGGTGCTTGAACGCATTTGTAATTCAATGATTCCAAAACGCGCCGCCTCCAACTATTTGCGCATGAATATTGGGGAAAATCCCGACTTGTACGGTCCCATTTGGATTACGATAACATTGGTAAAAGTCATATGAGTAATGAAAAAAACTCTCGATTTTATTAATTATTTACTTTTAGATATTTTCAATTGCAATCAGTGGCAACATAGCCAACTATTTGCAACAGGCAGACGATAGCTACCATTGGCACTACAATTTCCACCTGGTCTCCTATGCAGCCTCCTGCATCTTTATGTATGCCAACATCTTGCCGGCTGTCTTGTGGGCACTCTTCAAGTACAGCCTGAAGCCAACCAATGACGCGGACACCATCGAAAACGACAGTGTTAGTAATTATATATATATATAATATAAGGATCTCAGATCTTCGATCCAAGGGTGTACATAGAAGCTACCTGAAGGGCGCGTCAGCTGATAACATTTTTATCACTCGTCGGCGGCAACGTCGATGACGTTTGGACATTGCTGCTTCGTTGATAGCGATTGTGTGTGCGTGTGTGTGTGTGTCTGGAAGTGATTCGTTGATTCTTTCCTTTCACTGGTCACATGTGGAGACGACTCCTTGATTGTGTTGACATGATTCCATTTAAAAGAAGAAATGAGGAACTGCAAGGAAAAAGCAAACTAAAAGGCAGATAAAACAGTTTAGGAAGGGACAGAGCGAGAGAGCGACAGAGATAGAAATAGAAAGCGACTCATAGGAAAAAAATGAATTTCTTTAAATATAAATTAAATAATTAATTAATTATTTAAACAAATCCATTAACTATTTTAATCAAATGTAAATCCTTGAGGTCCTTTTTCCTTATATTTTTCTACTGTTCAAATCGTGTAACTCAGCAGCACTTGCATTGTGTCCTTTCTCTGTCTCGCTCTAATTTCATTCCTTTCTCTGATTACAGGCCAGCTACACGCCCACCTTGATGTCCTTGATGTGCATCTATGGCTACAGCCTGGCCATCTATATACCCGTCTCCGTACTCTGGGTGATCAATGTAAGCGTTCCTTTCCGTTCGTCTCTTGTCTTGAAATGGAAATAATAATCTTTTGCTTTCTTTAGATTTCATTGCTACAGTGGCTACTGGTTATAACGGCCGCTCTGCTCTCTGGCACAGTGCTCATTGCGGTGCTCACACCTGCATTGCGGAACTCAAAGTACTCACTATTCCTCATCATTGGCATACTGAGTGCCCACATCACACTGGCCGCCGGATTTCTACTCTACTTCTTCCACTCCCCGATAGACGTGCCGATGGCCACAAGACTGACGCCCGCGCCGCTGGTCCAAACCACACCGAAGGTCGTTGTGGCCGGGAATCTGCCACAGGTCAACCAAACGGGCTAAGAAACATTCCGACTTAGATTAGCATTCAAATTGTATATCCGTGGTTATGTTCCATATACATGACATACACACATATGCATATAAATGGCCACACACACACACACACACACACACGCATATATATATATATGTATATGTATCTGTTCCAAATATTTTTTTTAGTCCTGTTTTGATTGTCGTATAAAAATATAGCAAAATTCTGAATGGCATCGAAAATCGCCCCAAGTCAAGGATGATTTTCCCGTTGTATGTGTGTCCTTATTGTAATAATAATTTAATTGTTTAAATGCTTATCCAATTGGAATGCTGTTTCAAATAATTATAATCCTTAAATTTTATTATCCTTGTATTCGCGGTTCGCATTTTATCATGTATCATCAGTTTATCCTTCTGTACAGCAATTTCCACCCTGAGTTTCCCACATTTTCTGTTCGATATCGACATTGCGATATGACATCCTTTTTTTCCACCGATTATCCGTCTGGTACTTAAATCCTGTGCTTTGAAGACTTTAAAATATATTTTGCATCCTTAGCTGCTAACAGCGAAAAGGAAGAAGAAGAAGAAGAGTGGCTCAATTGTTGTTGCTGATTAGAGCATCACTAATTTCCTAATGGTGGCCCGCACGTGTCTACCTACACACCCACCCACACCCACCCACACACACACACACACGCACACACACACTCACCACATATACACAGAAATATATAGATCCATATGGAGAGCTAGACCCTTGCCACATCCTTCAATGGGGTGGGTTATGTGGGTTGCGTAGCTTTGCCATGTTTATAGAGTTTGTGCTTTCACACACACATATGACACACACACACACGCACACACATACACCCACACACCGCCTTGGCTTTTCTTTGTGCAGTTGATTGTGTGTGTATTCGATGCTCCCTCAGAGACTTCGGAGTCCTCGAAGTCCTTGCTTGTTGTTGATGCTGTTGAAATTCGCTTTGGTGAATTTTATTCGCTTGGTTTATTTATTTCAGAAATGTGCAAATTATTTATAGGGGCCACATTCTAGTTATACAGGGTGCTTCTTTTTGAAAATGTTAATATTTTTGTTTGATGTTCCAAAATTTTATTTTAATATATGGAAATATATATTTTTAGTTATATATTTTAATAAAAGAGGTAAGTATTTTGTGATGAGAATTGAGTATACAGGGTGTTCCTATATAATATGCAGGGTGTTGCACTTGGTTGACTAGGAGTAGGGGCTTCGAAATAATAGCTAAAGTCGTTTAAAGCGAGGGCTCAAATACAGGGTGTCACAATGGGCTACAAATATATTTTTGTATACAGGGTGTTTCACAGAAAGAGTATGTTTATGTTAAAGCTCTACAAGCAACTTGATGCATACAATAAATTATATAGTAAGTCGCTGAAGCGAAGGCTAAGAATGTTGTTATTTGTATTATACAGGGTGCTTCAACTCTATTGTTAGGCATATTAAGGTTCAGGAATCAAGTTGCTACTCACAAAAGAAAGATCTTAAAAGAAATTCTTGATAATGCAGAATATTTTCTTGAGTTCTCTTAAAAAGTCACCCTGTTTTTTGAGCACAAATTAAAGTTTTGCGTGGAAAGCTGCAAAGCCTGGAAAAGCTGAAGCTCATTGTGATAAGGTATATATACTATTGATTTGTATATATATATATATAATTATAAATTATTGATCGTTATTAAAGTTGAGTTGTATCGGACATATCCTTAATTTAAGTCGAAAGGATCTAAATTGAAATGAAAAATTTGTCATGTTAGGAAAATTAAGAAATGCACTTTAAGTGGAAGGCCTCGATTTGGTTGCTCATTGTGGGGATCCCAAGGCCTCTGGGAATATGTGAAAAAGAGCACTAAAAAGTATCCTTAAAGGACTCGCAACCCTGCAAAGGAATTCCTCCAGAGGGATGCACATGTAGGTGGAGGATTGGGTTTATTGCGTAGGCGCTTTGGTAAGTGAGTCGTGCATGTGGTTGGCATTCAACTGTGGATGATGCTCGCCCCAATCAAATAACGCACACACACACATACACATATATACAATATATATGTATATATATATATATATATATATATACCTGCATCTGTGTATGTACCTGGACATTTTTATTGAGAGAAAAATTCAAAGCTTCGAATGGAAATATTTCATCAACACTCAAAGGCTTCCCATGTTCAGCCCCTACCACCCACACCCACACCCACACACACACACACATAGATCCTCCTTCTATATTTAATACGCCTGCAACGATGCGTATGAGTGAGCCAAGCATCGCCTCGTTTCATTCCTGGCGCCTCGTCCTTTCTGTCAGAGGAGAAAGCGAGTGCTGCATTTGCATGCATCCATTCATGCATGAATATGACGTGACTTTGTATGTGCGCTTGGCCGTGCTGGACACATGGAACGCATGTAATCGAGACTCGAATAGATGAATGTTTGAAATTTGAATATTTGAATAATTTTTAAATTTAGCTTTTTGCATTTTGATTAAAATCAATATTTAAATAAATTCAAATCTATCGGAATTAATGTTTGTTTTGTGTGTGTGTGTGTGTGTGTGAGGGTGGGGGTGGGGGGTTGTAATCATCGTGCGAGGAGTGGGTGTGGCAGGGTTGCATGAGAAGTGCCTCTCGTAATGGCTGAAGAGCGTCCTTTCCACACACGCCTAGTGTCCTTTCCCCACTCGGCAGTCCTCATCGGTGTCCTCGTCGCTGTTGCTGCCACTGGCGTTGCGGAAACGGAAGTCACTCAACGTCTGATGTGAGTTTCAATTTTTCTCTTAATTTTCCTTCCCCTCCTTTTTTTTTTATTTTGGAAATTAGCTAATGTGCTGCAGCTTGTGGCACATTTTAAAGATTCGTATTTTCTGTTGCCCCCTCCCCTCCCCTCCATCTCATCCTTCGCATTTTGCATCCACTCAAAGCAATTAGCCGGTCGTGTGTGTGGCAACCCTTTGGGCGGCCCTCGTAGCGCATTTGAAGCGTTAAAATGCCACTTGAGTGACAAATGCAAGGTCCTGCCTCTGACTTCTGTATTTTCAGTGCCAGCAACAACAACAACCAAAAAACAACAGCAACAACAACAACAACTGCAAGCGAATTTTGGAACTCATTCGCTTGGCTCCCCCAAAAGGACCTTTACCTGTTGAAGGGTTTCGCTTAAGGACATAAATGTTAAAGCTCTTATTTGAGGTCATAAATAAATATGTAGTTTCATAGGCATTTTAACAGTCTGGCAACTCTGCGCAAACTTACTGCAAACAAACTGCCTTTAGAGTGAATTTAATTATAAAATATTTAAGACTTTCTTTGGTAAAGAAAAGAAAGCTGAATTATATTGTTTTCGTTGTGTTCGACAGTCTGGCAGCACTGTTTCCACTTACCTGCGCAGTGCTGCCAGCTTGTTGACAGCTTAAAATCGCTTTATTTAAAGATAAAATTGTAGATTTCTCTCTCCTTTAGTTCCACAAATAAAGAGAAGTCTTATTGTGATTCTTTCTGTTTGTTGGACAGTCTGGCAACCCTGCCAACTTGGAAATCATCAAACCTCCTTCAATTGTCACTCCTCAATTGTCACTTTCTTGAAAACAAGAATTTATGACAAATTTGAAACTTGTTTCATCCAACAGTCTGGCAACTTCGGTGGCCATTCGTTTATGTGGCGCTGCCAACTTGTTGATAATTATATTTTTAGACAAATTTTAGATAAAATTTAAGATCTCTCTTTCCTTTAGTCTCACAAATATAGAGAATTCTTATTGTGATTCTTTCTGTTTGTTGGGCAGTCTGACAACCCTGAATGCCATATCTTCAGTATGACGACTAACCGATTTGATGCTGCCAACTTGGAAATCATCACACCTCCATCAATTGTTACTCCTCAATAGTCATTTTATTGTTTAGAAGACTTTATGACATATGTGAAATTTGTTCCATTCAACAGTCTGGCAACTTTGGTGGCCATTCGTTTATGTGGCGCTGCCAATTTGTTGAAAGCTTAAAGTCGCTTTTCGTAACAATAAAATTTTAGATTTCTTTTCCCTTTAATCTTACAAATAAGGAGACGTCTTATTGTGATTATTTCTGTTTGTTGGGCAGTCTGGCAACCCTGAATGCCATATCTTCAGTATGACGACTAACCGATTTGATGCTGCCAACTTGGAAATCATCAAACCTCCTTCCAATTGTCACTCCTCAATTGTCATTTTATTGTTTGGAAGAATTTATGACATATGTGAAATTTGTTCCATTCAACAGTCTGGCAACTTTGGTGGCCATTCGTTTATGTGGCGCTGCCAATTTGTTGATGCACTTTTTATACAGCTACCTTTAATTTCATCTTAACTTCACCTTAAAATTATCTTTTTCTACTTCTTAACTTTAATATCTTTAGACTCTTGAAAAAGTCTGGCAGTCTTTTTATTAAAGCATGTCCATTCGTTTGTACGGCCCTGCCCACTTGCTGAGGGTTTCTTTGAAATGTCATCAACTTTTTCTTAACTTTGGGCTAATTTACTTTCTAGGAAAAATGCTCGGAAAATTAAAGAAACAGAAAACTTAATTTGATTGTTTCTGTTTCTTCTTTCTCATATCCTCCCCTCCTCCTCTTCGTCTTCCACTTCCTCTTCCTCTTCCTCTTCCTCTTCCTCTGCTTTGTCTTCTTCTTGTGCTTCTTCGATTGCTGATTCTGCGAAAAGTAATTTTCGGTTTTCTTCTGCATTTCTCGCATGTTTGTATTGTACATATTTGATTTGCTTCAATTGTGGGGGTGTTAGGACGAGTGATGGCTGAAGGGGGGGAGGAGGGATGGAGGGATGAAGGGTGGGGGACAATTCACATACCAAGTCAGTGGGGATTGCGTGTACCTTGGACTGAGAAACTTGGCGTTAACTTGGCGGACACTGGACGGACTTTCGGGGTGGACACTCTGGGTGGATGCGGGTTGGACTCCTTGCGGTAACTTGAGAGCACGTGCTTGAGGCATCTGAAATTAGAATGGGTCCCACATGAGTTCAGCGCTGGGAAACTGGGGGCACTAGGAGACTTGGGGGACAGGCAGACCGGAAGACCGAGAGACCGGGCGACACTGCAGGACTCAGAGACGGGGGAATGGGAACTGGAACTGGGCGACTGTCAGATTCTCAGGTTGAAGTTAGGAGTTTTATGAAAACGGACGCAAGGACTCCGCCATGGATGGCTGTGTCCAAGCCCAAGTGGGGCTTAGGGCGGTGCGGGGGTGCGCTTTAGGGGCGTGTACCTTGCCAGCTTGACACAATTTTGGATGCGATATCTCATCGTGGCGGCTGTGTATCCTGTGCTGCGCGCTGCTGCAGCCCCTTGACGGGTTGCTCCAATTTCCACACATCGGGCGAAATCTCTACACAGGTTCGGGTGCGCCTGGCAAAACTCTACAAAGGAGGTCCCTACACGCTTAGCTTTTTTGCAAAAAGCTCTTGGTCCTGTGAGCTTTGCGCAAATGCATTGATTTTACTGGCTTGCAGTTTCTATGTGGAGCAGCCAGCAGCCAGCAGCAACCTGCCATCTGCCACCTGCCACATGCCACAAGCCGCATGCCGCATGCCGCATGCCGTATGCCGAACGCCGAACATTGAATACCGAATGCCGAATACCGAATGCCGAATACCGAATGACGAATGCCGAATGCTGAATGCCGTGTGCCTCATGTCTCATGCCGCATGCCTCATGCCGCATGCCACCTTCGCTTTGATAAAGCGGCGAATCGGACTGTTTATGTATGCAGCTCAGCTTTTGGCTTAGATAAGACGAGCGGTGAATGGCCAAGCGTGTGCCACACCCACCCACTATCGCCTACTCCCGCCCACTGTCACACACACACCCACAGCTCCTACACCTCCACCCCGCTTCACACCCGCGTTCAGCTTAGATGATTGTGTGGCTCCTTTGGCGGCACACCAACCGCACATAATTTCATTATTTATTTTAATTAATTGAAATTGTTCAAAAAGCATCTACATTTCCTCAGCCTCCACCTACCGCCTCCCCACCCCACCCACATGGGCATCTCTGCGATGCCTTTGACGCTGACGTTGACGCTGACGTTGACGCTGCCGCTGACGTTGCCGCTGACGTTGACCCGAATGTTCGTCAGGCTCTCTAATTGCAACTGCTCCTCCCCCTATGTCACTCCCACTTTTTCCATCTCCTTCCCTCCCTACCGTCCTCTCTCTTTCTCTCTCTCTCTCCCTCTCTCTTTCTCCTCTCGAAGTGATTGCAGTGCTGGCGCTGGGGCCGATGCTGGGAAGGAGCTCTAAATACTTCCAGTATCTAATTATTGAAAAGAAAAGTACTCAGCCGGAGAACCACTGTAATATATTATCTAAGCAGAGAATTCTGAAGAGTCCTTTGCCCGTATTTAGTTCAGCTTTAGAAGGATACTGAGAAAATGCGTGTAATCCATACGCACACAGTGAGACCCATAATTAAACGCACATCCTGCACTTTGACAGTTAATTGCATTTCTCATTGTTGGTCAATTTATTAAACAATTTTAAATCATATATTTTAAATATTAATTTTTAAATTTCAAATTATATATTTTTAATTTTAAATATATATCACATATACATATAAGAAAATCACAAAATATCAAAATATGCATTTTAATCCTTGAGTCTCACAAATGAATAAATAATTCACAAGAAATTCTAGTTCTAGGCAAAGTCTTAAAAAAAATATTATATAAATTTTCTATATTCTGTAAATAATAAAATAAAATCATTAAATATGTGTAAAATATTTAATTTTAGTTTTTAATTTAAATTTAATTTCTTTTATATTTATTTTTATTGCATTTTTGATTGACTCGAATATTTTATATTGTTTTATTAAAATATTAATTAATTATTTTATAAAGAAAAAATGTTTTTAAATGTTAAATAATTATATTATTTACATAATTTTTTTTTAAATATTTTTTAATTATTTTATTTAAATAAATATTAAAAATTATTTAATAATTATTTTATTTAATAAATATTTTTTCTTAAATATTTAATATTTATTTAAATTTATATTTAAATAAAAAATTATTTAAATGTGTGTCAAATTTTTAATTTTTATTTTAACTTAAACTTTATATTTTGATATTT
This sequence comes from Zaprionus lineosus, assembly GCA_035044505.1. Classification (NCBI taxonomy): domain Eukaryota; kingdom Metazoa; phylum Arthropoda; class Insecta; order Diptera; family Drosophilidae; genus Zaprionus; species Zaprionus lineosus. The sequence goes on from JAWNNX010000676.1 coordinate 2,036,252, forward strand.
AATTTTACTGCATTTTTGGTTTTTAATTGAATATTATATTTCTTTTGTTTAAATATTTACTACTAATTTTATTTTAATAAGCATTTTGTTTAATATTTAATTATTAATTTACTTCATTATTTTTTTTTTTAATATTTAGTAATTATTTTATTCATTTTTTTTATTTTTATTTTATTTTTTAAAATATTTTTTAATTATTTTATTTATATTAATATTTATATATATGAAATATTTATTTTTTTAATAAATGCTTTATTTTTTTATTTTTTTTATTTTTAATAATAATAATTAAAATAATGTAATTTAATGTTTTTTAATATATTTTATTTATGCGTAATTTTCATTTAATCTTCTGCTTCTTTAAATGCAACCCAAGCCAAGGAAAACCCTACATGTAAAATCAAGTGTGTGCGTATACTTGTTAAGCTGACTGTACATTATGTACAGTAAACTATATACCACACACACACACACATATATATTGTAAATAGGCGTGGGCGTATGTTTGATTTGTGTTTGCTCCAAATCGCATTCAAGTGGATTTAATTGCTTAAAGGATTTGCCTTTGTGGAAGTAGAGTGCAGTGCATGACACGCCCACTTCCGCTTTGAGGATAATTTGTTTTATTATTTCTATCGCTCCAACGGAGTCAAAAGGAAATGGTGGGAAAAATATATAATACTAATTAAGGATATTTGTAAGCATTTGTCCGGCTTTTAAATGGAAACTCAAGAAATATTTGTACAAAAGTTTATTGAAACTGCAGAGCTACTCCTCTTTAGTGTAGAGATTAAAAACAGTTATTTGTTTGTTAATAGAAAGAACATTAAATAACCTCGGGATGTATACAGAGATCTGTGCTCCATTTCTCTGTTAAAGCTTTGATTCAACACATTGTAAATTTTGAAATGCATTTGCAAACAAATGAAATCGAGTTTTACTTTGGAGACTTGTCCCAGTTGCAGTCGTTAGCGCAGTGCAGCGCTGCCTTGCGTCGCGTCGCGTCGGGCTCCGTCGTTTTACGTTCGGATAATGTGTGCTGCTGCGTTGCGTTGCGTCGCAGAGTTTGCTTTGTGTGTAGAGTTGATGCCGAAAGCTGTGTGTTAAAAAGCTCGAGCTTTTCGGGGCGCTGTCATGGCGTTTGCCTGTAGGTGCTAACTTTTCAGCTGTCGTTGTTCTTGTTCTTGTTGCTGTTGCTGTTGCTTTTGTTGTTGCTGTTGCTGCTGCTGTTGCTGCTGCTGTTGCTGCTGCACTTGTTATTGTTGCTTTTTGTTAGTGTTTTTTGTTAAGCTAAACTCTCAACACAGGATACGTTGTGACCGCTGCTGTTGCCTGCGTTGACGTTGGCGCCGACTTCGCTGTCTCCGGCTCTGCCGCTGCTCGGTGCTTGGTGGGCAACCGGCGCTCTCTCTCTCAATCAGTACGAGTCAAGCAGTCTTCGGCGTATCCAGCAAACGCGGTTCTTTTTTAAGCGCGTTTTGTATTATTCTACTCATATAATTTATCATTTGCGTCGCTGTATGATTTCTCCTTGTTTCGTAGTACACAAACAAAACCAACAACAACTAAACAACAACAACAACAAATAATACAAATACAAAACAACAACTACTTATACCACAAACAAACAACAATAACAAACAACTAACTAAAAACAAACAATTTAACTTTCAGACAGAAAGACAGACAGACAGACAGACAGACAGACAGATAGACAGACAGACAGATAGATAGACAGACAGACAGGCAGATATACAGACTGACAGACAGACAAAAAGACACAAACGAACAGCCAACAAATCCAAACAATCAAAACAAAACAAAACAAACAAACAAATAACCAAAACTACAACAAATGAGAGTTTAAAATCAACAACAACAACAACTTCAACTACAACAAATTACGCCAATTTCTAATCTTGAGCTCAGGAGAGCGATCGCCGACTATCGCTGTCATCGTCGTCGCTGTTGCAATCGCCTCAGTACGTCCAAAACTTAGAACCCAAAGGCGGCAGAACTTTTCGATCTCCGCTGCCCAAAGATTGCGAATGTCTCAGTTCAAACTTTGATCCATATCGTTTATTGTTTTCCTTTTTCTCTCTGCTTGTTCTTTTCGTCTCCTTCTTCTCTTATTTTTTTTTTATTTTTTTTTATTTTGTTATTCACTGTTTTGTTTTTATCTCTTATCTAAGTGTGCGTGCACCCGATCTTGAATTTCAGTTTGGACTTCACTTTGGAGATTTTTCTAAGCTTTTTTTCTATATTTGTTTTTGTTTCTGCTTTTATCGAAAAGAGGGGCTCGACGACTGAAGCTTTTAAGGCCTTGGGAACTCAATTGGGGAGTAGAAATTATTTCTAAATACTTCCCTTTAAAAGTATCTCTTCTTGGTACCAATTTTGTTTTGTTTAAAGCTTTTTTCAAATTCTATTTAAATATAAATATAAAAATTATTGTAAATTAAAGGTGCCATAATTACAGTTAATTTTAAAAATGATTTTTTTAAAGTAGGCAAAAATAAATTATTTATATTTTATTTATTTAATAAAATAAATGGAGTCAGAAAAAAATATATATTAATTTTTTTTTAAATAGCTTAAATATAATATTTAATATTTGCCTATTTTATATAAATTAAATTATATAAAATTTGTTTATTTTATATAGCTTAAAAATTAAATGTTTATTTATTTTTTAAAGCTTGAAAAATAAATTATATTTTTATATATTTAATTTATATTAAAAAGAGAAATAAATTCTTATGCCCCAAAGAATAAAATAATTTTAGGAAAATAAATTCGTAGTACCAGAAGATTTGATGTAAAGTCTCAGTTAAAGATTTAATTTAATTAAATAAAATATTAAAATTCTATTATAATGAAATTCAATTGATATAAAATATATTTTATTATATTTGCTGTGATATCGTTTCAGAGAATAAAATTTTATATAATTAAGCGCCTAATCGAATCTTTGCTTTGATTTAATTTCAGATAATTGTGAGACTTTTGACTATTTGACTTTTGTCTGCAGGCGGCAATCAAGAATAAAATAAATTCAAAATATTTAAAATTGCAAAGTAAATGAAAACAAGAAGCTAAATATAAAAAATCTTCGCATAGATCTACATAAAAAAAGGATTCCATCAATTTTCCCACGATTACTTTGAGTTTGATTTTTTCATTGTGCGAAAGAGAGTGGAGAAAGTCGGAGAGCGAGAAGTAGAGAAGGAGAATTGAGAGCAATATAAAATAGTAAAATTTTCGAAAGAAAGAGTTGAGTGAAAGAGAGAGAGAGAGAGTAAAAAGTAAAAAGTAAAGAATAAAGAATAAAGAGTTAAGCGCAAATCAAGACGAGTTTAAATCAAGATTAAAATAAAAAAAGGTAAAAATAAAAAAGTCAAAATAAAGCTAAATAAATTAAAAAAAAAAAAAAAAATCCAAATAAATAAAATTATATAATTAAGTATAAAAATTGTGAAAATCTTGAAATAATATAAACTCGCGTTTTTTTCGTACATTTTTTAAGGTGTCTACAAGATATTTGTGTGTATACAAGAGATACGATATTCCGATATATAAATGATCGTATCCATATAATCGACGGAAGAGATACTCCGGTTGTTTCTCATTGCTCAATATTGAGATTCTACGTAAGCCCAGCCCCTAAAGTCTGGGCCTTAGATACAGGACGTTTCTCGTAAGATATACCAAAAGGTTTTTTTTAAAAGAATTTACAGGGCGTACGTGAATGTGGCACAAGTCCTCAGAATCGCTTGAGGAATGAAACTCTATATATATAGATATATGATGAACTGAACGAAACGATCTAAATAAAGGGAAAGTAAATAAAAGTTTGTCGAGTGCTTTTTCTAAATAAATATATTAAATGAAACACGAGTAAAATATATTTACATTTCAAAAAACAAGACTTGAACTTCTTAAAGAAACTAATATTTATACAAAAGGAGATTTAAACGAGAAATAAAAACACAAAAAACAAATAATAAAAATCAAAAAAAAAAAACAACAACAAATACTTCAAACAACAACAAATCATTATTTAAATACAACAACAATTTAAGAAATACCCAAAACGGACTTCCAACGATTTCAAAATACGACGAAATATTTTTTAGACAAACTAAAAATTAAAAATCCGGTTAACAACTGCAAACAACAATAACAGCAACAACAACAACAACAACAACAACATCAATAGCATCAACAAGAAATTGCCAAAGAGAACAAACAAATAATATATAATAATTAATTAAATAAATAATAATAAAAAAAAAAACAATCATTGAATCGACGAACAACAAAAAATAAAGAATTTATACTGAAAGCAGAGGTTGACACAAGAGCGAGACGAAGAGAGAGAGAGAGAGAGAGAGGGAGAGAGCGAGAGAGTGAGCAAAGGCCGAGCTGAAGAGAGCCCCAAAGAGCGAGAGAGAGAGAGAGAGAGGGAGAAACGAGCGATCATCTGCTTAGTGATATTTTAAAACACAAAATATCAGTTAAGACAACAAATTATAAGGTGAGTAAAAAAAAAATATATAATTTTAATTAATTAAAAAATAAAAAAGAAATTTTTTTTATAAAATTTACGAAATTCACAAATATCGTATTCTTTACTTTGCTCCTCCTGAGTCCTAAGAGCACAAACTTTCTTATTTGGTGCTCAAGGTGTATGCAAGTCCTTGATATCGCCCATTGTCCTTTTTACCTTTTTTTGTCTTTTTATAGCGTATAAATAATTTAACTTATATTTATAGATAATTTTAGGTAAATCTTAAATTTTTTTTATCAAAAAAGAAACATATAAATGGCTTAAGAAATATATAAATTTTTCTTACGATATTCACAAATATCGTATACTCTTCTGTGCTCCTCTAAATTCTGCACTTTGTCTTAATTTTAATAATTTGTTTCTTTTCGTCCTTTTACAGGATTTAAATCCTACTGTACTACTTAAAATTTAAATAATATTTAAAAATTTTTAAAATAATTTTTTCAACAAAATAAAGACCCAAAGTATTTGATTTTCCATTTACGATATTCACAAATATGCTACTTGAAATTTAAAAAATATTTAAAAATTTTTAAAATCATTTTATTAACAAAATGATGACCCAAAGTATTTGATTTTCATTTACGATATTCAGAAATATCGTAAACACAACTTTTAGTTGCTCCTGTAAATTCCGAGAGCCCAAGTTGTTTTTTGTTGCCTATGTGTAAGGTGTATAAAAGTCCTTTAAAGCCTTTTTTAAGTACTATTACAGGATAAAAGGATAATAGAATTAATTTATTTTAAATTTTATATATTATTACAAATAAATATAAGAATATTTTATTTATTTTTGGATGCGATATTTCTAGAGTTATTTATTCCCAGCGTCAATACCATTTATTATATCCTCCCATAAGCCTTGGTACAGGATAAAAGGCTATAAAAATTACACCATTTTCTCCTTTGATCTCAGATAAGTTATCGATGGCATCGATGATTTTCTATCGATATGAATATTAATTATAGTCGAATCGCTTGTACCCCTTCATAGGTCCTGTTACCTCTTCATAGGTCCTGTGGCAGGACATAGCTGTGCATGAGCTTAAATATTCCTGTCGACCTCCGATGTTAAATTGCACTCGTTTTTTTCGGTCTATGATGATATACGATATTCAGACACGTTCCAGAACCTTTCTTATTCCTTGGGCTTGATTGTAAAAGAAATGTGAATCTTACCTATGCGTTCATATATCATGATATACGATGATATATGATGTCGGGTCCTGCACTCCGATAGAATCCTTCAGTCACAATTTCACGCATTTTTGGCTTCCAAAGGCGGAATGAGACGCGGACAGGCTCTTGAAAGGGTTCAATTGATGCTTTCTCTTCCACTTCCGCCTGCACACTTTGTGTCCTTTAGTGCTTTTATGTCTGTCACAGACACACACGCCACACACCCAGGACACACACACCCATACACACACCCATACAAATCGTGTGCCCATATTTACACTTCAACTCATTCAGAGAGCAATTGATGCATTAATTGTAATCGCTGATTGCATTGTTGTTCCCAAGCTCAACGACGACGATGATGATGAAGATGATAATGAAGATGATGATGAAGAAAATAATGATAAAGAAAATGATAATAATGATAATGATGATGATGATGATGATGCAGAAAATGATGATAAAGATGACGTGGATGAAGATGATGATGATGTGAATGACGAGGCTGACGAGGCTGACGAGGCTGACGAGGCTGACAATGACAATGACGGTAGAGACAGTAAAGATGATAATGGGAATGAAAATGACAATAAAAATGATAATGATGATGTCCCTGGTATGCATGTCCTGCACACCACTCGTGCCCAATAAAGTGGCAACAATATTCATGCCAGACAAGTGCAAATGACTGCAATTTGATCGATTTTTTCATTTAAATTGATATCATTAAATTGAAAATTTCTAAATGTCATTGCCAGGACATTGTCGAGGACATTGATTAGCTTAAAATGCACATTGCCAGCTGAATTTATTATGAGCTGGCTATCTGCAAAGGACATCGAAAGTAATCGCTTTGTTCTGATTGCACTTTTGATTGCCAATTCATAAATCGCGCTCCGCGGACTTCATTTTCCCTACCAAATTGAACTAGTTCCATAATTAATGAAATGAACGGACTTCATTTTCCATTGCTTTGTGCTTGGCAGGGGTAATTTGAACTGACGGTTAGAAAAATGTCCTTTAAGTATTTGTACGCTTTTCATATTATTTTTTAACTGCTTTTCTCCTCTTTCTTTTTATTACCGTTTTTTTTTTATTTTATCTTATTTTTGGTTTTTTTGTTCAGTCTTTTTCCACGCATTCACCCGCTGACCTCTCTACTCGCTTCTCACTGTTAATGACATCGTAATTTCTTTTCGGTTATCTCTTCCTCGTTGTCTGTTAACGTCACTTTAATACTTTGCTCATTTGCGCTTTTCTTTTCTCATAACTTTGTTAACGTGTCCTTTGCATAACATGTTTTTCACTCCTTCCCCTCTTCCTCCCTTCCCCCTTCCTCCCTTCCACCTTCCCCACAACTCTCTTCCACCCTTTGTGCTTCAATTCATCATTGTCAACTTTACAAATTTTCTTTCTGCTTCTTCCCATTTTTTTTGCCTCTGTAAAAGCCATCCTTCACCCGTGTCTCCCCTGGCTTCGGTTTATTGAAAGACTTTAGCAGTTTTCTTTCCTCTTCTTCTTCTCTCCATCTCCTTCTCTTTCTCTTTTCCTAGCTTTGACTTGTTCTGCCTTCTAGCTATCTTCGAGCTTCCCTTTGTTAACATTTACTTAACATTTGAATTTACTTCCCTCTGTTAAGATGCTGCCCGTTCTGTTACTTTCTGTGCTTCACTCTGTTAACTTTAACATAGTTCCCATTAAATCGGCTTATTCGTTAGTTTTGTGTTCTGTCCTTCAACTGAAATGCAGGTCCTTTGTTGGTTCAAGGAATTACATAAAATTCTGATTTACAAGGATCAATTTTAGTTCTTAGAAATGCTTTTGAAGTTCTGGCAAGCAGAATTTTCTTGTTTTCAAGCAGCCCTTAGGCTTTGCACCTTCTCTTGAACGAATGATTATATTACATAAAGGACCTTTCCAAGGATAGAGAATAGTTACAGCCTCGTTCCAAGCAGGCGGCGCCTTGAAGTAGGCAACAAAGCGCATTTACACGTATTTTAGTTTTGCATAAAAAAAAAAATGAAAGAAATGCTAAAACGGAGAGCTGCCAACAGATGGCAAAGGATACAGACCAAAGGGAGACAGGAGCATTCGCAGCTCCTGCTGCTCCTGCCGCTGGCGTGGGAAAGAGACAGCAAATATTTGCAAGGCACACAAAATCAATTATTTAAATGTACCTCTCACTAAAGTTCAGAGTTCGATGCAGTGCAGTGCGGACAAAAGGAGGGGGGTTTTTGGACAGTTGGACAATCACTTCACCCATCATCCATCCGCTCATCACACTTCACACACCCCATCCTCCCCACATGTCCACCCACGTGGAGGAGTCCATTTTCATCCACACTTGACGCTTGTGCGCGATGGCATTAAATTAAAATGCAATGAAATAAAATGAATATACAATACATATACATATATATATATATATATATATAAATACATGTGCATATAAAGGATGTGCATATATGATGCATGCTTTATGTGTGTATATAACAATAAATACATACAAGCCTCGTCCTTTATGTACACACTTTCCAAAATGATTCGTTGCAGCATCAAAAAACTGCACACAGAGCGCCGCCTGCTCTTTGTTACATTCTACGTGTGTGTGTGTGTGTGTGTGTGTGTGTGAGTATATGTACATATATATATGTGTGTGTGTATTTGTATGTACTTGTGTTAGTTATAGATACACAGATAAGGATACACACCGTAAGTGCCGCAAAAGCTCCTGCAGTCCGTGTCCTGTTTTGATACCAACCCTGAATATCGTATATACGATATATATGTGTGAGTAAAAAGAAAACAAAAAAGAAAAAAAAAAAACATTGCCTATTTCATTGCAAACGCCACACAACGGAACCACCAACTACGCCCCGGAACCACCAACTTATCAATGCTATATTCCCTCCTCCTTCCCCTCCCCCTCCCCCTTCCCCTGCTCCTCCCCCGCGCCACTCGTCCTGTCCACCATTCCCAGCAGCTATAAAGTATCTGAAGTACCTGCCGTTAAATCCTTGCAGATATGGTTTTTTTTGTTACATTGTCACAAAAAAATCCTTACAACAAAAACCCAACTATTCATAGTTGCAGGATATTTTTTTAGAAGCAACTAAATTAAAGTTGCTTTTGTTGTTCTGAAGTCCTGGCCGATTTTTTTCAGTGTAAATCATTGGCAACAATAAAATTTACCACTATGTGAATTCCTCTCACACATACAGCCAAAATTGTGAGCTTAGCGCGTGGTTGTGTGTGTGTGTGTGTGTGGGTGGTTGTATGGGGTGTATGGAGTATATATATTTCTATGTGTGTGTGTGTGTGAAATTCTCAGTAACTTTCATTCAGCAATCGTGAAAACTTGGAAAATACTTGAGAAGAATTTTCCACGCTGCGCAAATTAAGATTTTCTAGCCAGGACTCAGTGCACTCCTTGTCGCTGTGGTGGATGGTGAGTTGCTTGTCTAGTTGGGTGGCTTGTTGGTTGGGTGTTTAAGTGGGTGGTTGGGTGGGTGGTTCGGTGGGTGGTTCGGTGCTTGGTTGGCTGCTTGGGTGGCTGCTTGGGGGGCTGCTTGGGTGGCCCGACGGTCGGGTGGTTGAATGAAAATTCTGTTATGAACTTTTCCTCTGTGCTCGGCGCATTTGACAAGTTAACAAAAAAAAAAAATAAAAAAAAAAATAAAAGCAAATAAAATTAAGCTCAAGTATAAGAAATTGAATTTCAAAGAGTTATTTAATTTTTTATTTTGTTTTCTTTATCTCCCACTCCCGCCCCCATCCTCAGTGTCCCCCTCTCCCTCCCTCTCCCTCCCTCTCTCACTCTTTCTGCCAGATTGCTCCATCCCTCTTGGACTGGGCTTTGTTTCTTTTGCATTGTATGTCCTTTGGCATACAGGATATACGTAGCTACTTCCTTCGCCAGGGAGCTTATTTATTCTGCTTTTTATCGCTTCGCTGCGTCTCATTTGCCATTTGCCAATTTCCATTTCTCATTTTCCATTTTCCATTTTCCATTTCGGATCTTCTATACTTTTTCATACATACAACGAACTTCAAGCATGAAAAACGGACTCCCCAATTTTGAGTTTTACATAATTTTCCGAATATCCTGGGAGCCAAGAAATTGTCATTAAGGCTTTCCCAGGCTCCCCTTTATTGGCCTCATATTTTCAGATGCCGCATTTCATTTAAATAATCGACTCAAATTTCATTTCGGCCTCTTTTCTCAGAACACTTGAAAATTCTAATTAAATTGTGAAAATTGTGGAAATTGTGAAGATTGTGAAAATTGTGAAAATTGTGGAAATTGTGGAAATTGTGAAAATTGCTTTTATTGCGAACGTTTCGCCTTTTGGCTAGATTCTTGTATGGAAATTCGTTTACTTCAATTATCAAGGCTCCTTTAAGCTTGAGCTCAACTTTATTGCCACTCAATTGGCTTTGTAACTGAGCCAGGGTTGCCACCTAGTTGAAATATTCAAATTTATTAGAATTGAAAACTGTAAATGGAAAATAATTTTACTTGAGCTGAGGCAACTTTTGAGTTGAGTATCAAAAAGTTTATTTACATTTTTCACTTTTAAAGGAGACAATTTTTAGATATTTTTATATGTATGTGTGTGGGTATATATGTATATATGTCTGTCTTATATATATCTATATATATCTATATATATCTATATATAACCCCCAGATTTTTTCCTCTGATTTTGCTGCTTTTCTTCGGGCATTTTTGGTATCCAAATTTTGTTACCAAAGGATCTCTGACCCTTAAGGCTATACATAGCTTTATTATGTATATATTTTTTTTAGTATATTTTTTTTTTAGTATATATTTATATAATATATATTATATCAAAATATTATAATTAAATCTAAATAATAAATAGCCAAAGGAAAAAAAAAAAATTTCCATTACAATTAAAATTGCAATTAGCAAAAAGCAATATTTTTTTTTTATTTATTCATATGGATTTAAATTTCGAAACCAGACGCACACACACAAAGCATACTCAGCCACTTAACACACACACACACATACACACACACACACAGACACGGCAAACAATGAAAAATTTGCTAAATTCTCATAATTGCACATTTTGTATTCGTTTTTATGGTCATAATTGAGTTTCATTTGGGGATTCGGAATTTGTCCTTTGCAAATATCAACAATGTGTCTAGGCACTGGCATCCCTTGCAGCCTGCAGCCTGCAGCCTGCAGCCCCCCACCCAGCACATACCCCACGCACACGCAACATCCACTGCATCCACGTCATTCCCTGTCCTCCCCGCATCCACGTCGATCCCTGCCCCTCCCGTAACCACGTCATTCCTTGCCCTCCCCGCATCCTCGTCATTCCCTGTTCTCCCCTCATCCACGTCGTTCCCTGCCCTCCCTGCCCCTCCCGCATCCACGTCTTTCCCTGCACTCAGATGCCACGAACAAACAAAATGCATGACTGCAAATTTTCTATAAAATATTGTCCCTATCATACAAACATATATATATGATGCATACATATGTACATTCCATATATATGTATGTATATATATAATATATATAATCTATAAATAAATATATGTGCACACATAGGCGTCTATCCCTAGAGTCCCTAGTGGGGGCCATCGGACAGACTCGCTGCACAGATTGGATAACAGATATTGGGATATTGCATTTCACGTTTCGTCCTTTTTTTTATTTTTAATTTTATTTTTGTTTTTTTTTTTTTTTTTTTCCGGCAAATTGGGGTTTCCTTTTGAAGTTTTTGGCCGGATACGGAAAAATGGCAAATGAAAATCAATATGACGCATGCGCTTGCAATCCTCCATGCCCCAAATGTCCTTAATATATATGTGGGTGTGTTCCGGACACACAATAACACGATACTACGGATATGATAGCCACTGGATGTGTCCGTCTCTGCCATCTAGTCCTGCTCGCCCTGCTCTCCCTGCTATTCCTGCTCTCCCTGCTATCCCTGCCCTCTCTTCATCTTCGTCCTTCCCAACTCTGCGCCTTTATGCAATTTCCCATTACAAATTGTAATTGCCATGAAAACTAGTTTATCATAGCCTAGTTATTGGGGCTTAAGAGCAAGAGCTAGAATCCTTTGTAAGTCGTACTTAGTTTGATGGACAGCCGCAAATGTTAAAGTGACGTTTTTATGGCTGTAATTTACAGTCTGTTAAGGCTGTCATTTCGGGGCTCAACTAACATAGCTTCGACCCATAAAGTTTCATTTGTTTCCCCACAAATTATTCACATTTTTTAAGCATGTTTTAAAAATGTTATAATGTTATGGTGATAATGTTAAAGTTCTCAGCTGTTAACAGCTGTTAAAATTGTACATAACTTTAATCCTGTTAATAAGTTGCAAATGGAATCATATTTTTATTTACAAATAAAATGACTGAGTAACATCAGATGTAAAAGTGACAATGTTATTTTGTGCAGCTGTTAACAGCTGTTATTGTTTAACATTTATTAACAGATTTATATTAATTACTTGCAAAAAGATTCATAATATTCACTTACTCTATCGAGTGAATGAATGAAACGACTGAATATCTCGAAGGAGCACTAAATGTAAGAGTGACGCCTGTAATGTTATATATCATAGCTGTTAACAGCTGTTAAAACTTAGCATTTATGTACATAATCCTATGGACTATAGATTCATAATATTCACTTAATCCATTAATGTAATGATCGAATATCTCGGAGGAGCATACGGGTAACGCCTGTAATGGTACATTATCCAGCTGTTAACAGCTGTTAAAGCTTAACATTTATGTACATAATCCTATTGATTAATCGCGAATAGATTCATAATATTCACTTGATCAATTGAGTGAATTAATTTAAAGATTGAGTATTTTGGAGAAGCACAAAATGTAAGGGTGACTCCTGTTATGTTATATTTCAAAGCTGTTAACGGCTGTTAATATATAACATTTATTTACACATCTAGTTAAAAACTCAAAAAAAGATTCAGAAGTTTCATTTACTTAAATAATTGAATGAAATGTTTATCTGGGTTCTGGTAACATCAAATGTAGGATTCCATATATATTTTCCAGCTGTTAACAGCTGTTAATATTTAACATTTTTGTAGACATTCCTCTTAATGAAAAACAAATAGATTTTAAGCTTTCTTTCATTTAAATAAATGAGTAAAGTGATTGAGTGTCTGGGTTTAACATTATAAAAATATGTCTTTCTGTTAAGTTAACAGAAAATGTTAAAGTTGGGCTTTTAAATTGGTTATTTTTGTTCTTTGAGTCTTGCATTTTTAAATACATGTCCATAAATAAATAAAAGAGGAATAAAGCTTAAGTTGCAAAGAAAAAAACTGAAGCTTCCAACATAAAACGACTGTAAGGACAATCCCCATTTAATTAGCAGCAAATCCTTTAGTGGTGCTGTTATTGAGTTTATCCTCTGTAAAGGCTCTTAGCTGCGTAATTGGTGCAAAAAAAACTTGTAAATAAAAATTCTTTGCATTTAAATTACAGTTGCATAAGTTGAAGGACTTTGGCTGTGGGCATCAAATGATGCAAAGGACATTTTTTTTTTTAATTACAACTAAATGCCATAGTGACGCTGTAAATATCATATTTACATGACTCTAAGCCCTTGTCAAAAGGTATGCCCAGCATCCCTCGCTACCCCCGTTGGTCAGGACTTTAAAGGATCGTCTCAGTTTCACTTTTATCAAAGTTTTCATTTAATTGGTCCTAGTTTTCCATCGGCTTTAATTAAATGCAAGTAAAGTGCATTTTATGATGTATATAAAAACAAGTTTGCGAACAGCCACCAACAGCGGCACCATCACAACCACCACCACCATCAGCAGCATCATCAGCGACAGCCCAAGCCACCCAAGCCACCCAACCCACTGGAACCACCCAAACCATCGAAAAATTTTAGAAAGCACCCAAGTTTAAAACTGGTAACTTTCATTACCTGCGGGGCAGCAACCACTGGACGCTGGAGTGCAGTCATAGTCACAACAGGAACCACCACCGATGCCACCAGAAGCAGGAGGTGGGGTTCACCCAGCAGCCACCAGTCACCAGTCACCAGCCACATGCAAATCCATAGCTAAACCCAAAGCCATAGCCATTAAGCTGGTCGCTCGGACGTCTCGCTAGGTGCCTCGTTCGGTTCGCTTTGACTTCAGCCGCGTGATGACTTCTTTAAAAAAGGAAAAATTCAAAATAAAATCGAAATGAATTTTAATACCCAAATGTCCTGCGAAGGATGTAGCATGAGCATAAACAAGCTCAAGGGACACTACGCACATAAAAATCAATAGGAAAAAATAAATAAAAATATATATAAAAAAAATAATAGTTAAGCAAAGGTTCAGTCAGAACAATTTATCCTTAAAAAATTACGCCAGGATTTTGGTTACATTTGAGGCTGCAGAAGTTGAATCCTTTTTTGCAGGGCATCTGAAATTCGTGCCGCCTCTTGACTTGTGGGATTTTTTTTTGCCATGCTTCATGCTTTTTATAAACATCAAAAATGTATAAACTGACAACAAGCGGCATAAAGGACAACAACAACAACAGCAACAACAACAAGAAAAACAATAACATCAACAAGGAACAACGAACAACAACAATGGCTGCAAAATTCAAAATTCAAGCACCACTCCAAAGCGCCCGGCGCACGATAATTGAAATGGACAGCATCCGGCGGCAGCCATGGCAGCCCATGGGCAGAGGACTGGAGTCGGGGAGAGAGGGAGGGAGGGGGCAGGACAACATGGACTATGGATAGGAGTTGCAATTTGGAAGCGGCGGCAGAACGGCAAAAGCGGCTACAGCAGTGGCGGTGGCAGCGGCCGTGGAAGCAGCGGCGGTGGCAGCGGCCGTGGAAGCAGCGGCTTTGGTAGCAGCGGCTATGGAAGCGGCCGCTAAGGAAGAAGGATATCAAACAGGAGTTGGGGTAGTGACAGGGCCTGAGGCCAAGGGACCAGTTTGCATTTTGGCCTTAGAATTACGTATGGCATGTAACGCGGCAGTTGGAACGTTATGTATACCGTAACTTACCGCACATATTGCCCGTTAGCCAAGGAGCGGGATTTTTACATAGACTCAAAAACAGGAATACAACAAAAAAAATAAAACAAAAAAGAAAACAAGGAAAAAGAACACAACAAACAAGAAATAACAACTACAACAACAACAACAAAAAGCATCGACAACAGCGAAAAGCATTAGAGTTTTACAACCCTGGAAAAAGGAGAGCAAATCCTTTGGCAGCAGCAAAAAAATCTATCACCAACAACATCATCATCATCATCATCATCATCGTTGCGCAGATCATAATGAAGTTGCATAGAAAATATGGAAAATGGCAGCTTATTTAAATATGTCTATATATATATCCTTTAAGAAATTTTCCAATTTCATTGCCAACCGGAAAAGTTGCCAAGTTGCCAAACAGACGAAGTGCTAAAAACAATTAATTAGAAAACTTTTTTTTTTTTTTTTTTTTTTTGTGTTTTCCTGGCTGCCCATTGGAGGCGCCACGCCTTGACTTTAGTTGACTTCCAAAAAGCAATTTTCAAACTTGGCAAATAACGGGACCAGACGCTGCCAAAAATGCCTTCAAAATAAACAAAAACGTTGGCCAAGTGCATGGGCCAGGAAATATCCTGTAATCCTGGAAACCGAAAAATTTAATCCCTTTTCCATTTGAGGGCGAAACTCAGCCCATGGAAGGGGGCGACATTTGATGGGTGGTATGTGACTGGAATATCAGGATATAGGATATGATCGCTTATGACAGGATAATATGTAAGACGATGCATGACATGTCCTTGAGTGCATGTGATACTTCATATGATATGTGGAATTTGAAATTGAAATATATTTTTAAATAAAATTAAATTATAAAATAAATAAATAATAAAAAAAAAAAAATTAAATAAAAAATTAAATAAAAAATTAAATTAAAAAATTAAAAATATATGTATATCCTTTGAACATAGGAAAATATATTTTTTAATAAATTTTAATTAAAATCCAAACATTCAATTTAAATTAAAATCACAAATAAATAAATTAATTAATAAAAAAAAGTATATAAAAAAATAATTAAAAAATAAATTAATTAAATTGAAATACAATTAATTTTGTTTTTAAAACTATGAGTTTTGCACTCGAATAAAAAACATTGCAATTAAAATTTTATTATCAATGGCAACGGCAACATTTTGACCACCAATTGAAAATCAACTTTTCACGCTCAAGGACCTTCATGAAGAGCAGCCGCAGCTGAAGCTGCGCCTTCTCAAGAGCAATTCAGAAATATTTCAATGGAATGTAATTAAAAGCAAGTCCTTTTAAACAGTTTTTAAGGCAATTCTAGACAGGATAAAAAAACACACACAAAAATACTTAATCAGCAAAGTAAAAAAAAGTCTTCCTTTAAATAAAGGACATTCAACTATCATAAAAAGCTTTTAGGGATCTGAACTTTCTTTTAATTTAACTGAAACTGTAAATTTACCTTATGTCCTTCCTCTCTCTCAGCCCTTTAATTCATAAGCTTTTTAAGTACACCCAAAATGTTGATGTCCTTCGCTTCACTCCCAGGACCTTCAATAAATGTTAATGTGCAATTTGGAGTTTCTGCCATTCCGATTTCAGGTACACACACACACACACACACACACACACACATAGAGATATGTGCTTTAAGTACGGATGGTTTGCACCCACATCAACTCATAAGCACACAGCCATTTTCGCGCACACACACACACACATACGAGCATATGTGTATGTGTGCTTGTATCTGTTGCAATTTATGAAAAAAAAAAAGAAAAAAGAAAAAGCACAAAAACATCAAAACCATTTTATGTGCTAACGAAATAACAAAAGCCGGGTACCATTTGGGTGTGAGTGAGTACGTGTGCGTGCATGTGTGTATGTGTGTCTATAATGCACACATATTCGCTCGTTATACACTCAAAACCAGTCACATACACTCACACACACACACACACACACAGCCACCCGGTAGCCACGTCGACAACACATAAAATGCAATGAGGAAACTTTTTGTTTTTTTTCTTTTTCTGCCCGTTTTCCATGTTGTTGTTTTTGCTGCTCCTCTTGTCGTTGTTGTTGTTCTTGCTGCTCCTCTTGTCGTGGTTGTTGTTCTTGCTGCTCCTCTTGTCGTTGTTGTTGTTCTTGCTGCTCCTCTTGTCGTTGTTGTTGTTCTTGCTGCTCCTCTTGTCGTTGTTGTTGTTCTTGCTGCTCTTCTTCTTTTCGGTATTCTCTACTTCTGATGTTGTTCTTGTTTCTGCTGCTGCCGCTGCTGCTGCTGCTGCTGCTGCTATTTTTTTTTCGTTTTACTTTCTGCCACAAATTCAATTTCCGCACATTGTGCGCAGCTCCCTAAATAAAAGACACCGGCCAAGCGTTATTCCTCCTTTTAGCCCCTATTCCCCTCCCACCCCGTAGGTCCTGGCCATGTTTAGGAAATGCCGTCAAGCGAAAACTTTCTTAGACATGCGCAATGCATACCACACATCATCCTTCTCTTCTGCTGCTCATATTTTCTCAATCTCTTTCTCGCTCTCATTGTCGCTCTTTCGTTCTGTGTGTCTCTCTTGTAATTTTCCTCGCAATTCGCTTCCTGCCGGCGCTTGGCAGGATACTAGAAAAATTGTGTGCCGCGTAGATTGCGCAATCTATGAAAATCAAAACAACGCCCCACAAATACACATTCAAGGGAATATGCACACAAACACATGCTCACACACACACACACACATGCACACACACACACACACATGCACACACACACACATATCGGCGTGCACACCCAAACTATGGAAGAGCATGAATGGATATGAGCTAAAAGTGAGAGAGAGAGTATATGAAAGAGAGGGTCAAACTGAATAGACAAGTTGGCCACCGGCCGGTTCCACTGTCAGTTGATGGTATAAGGGGTGTTTAGAGGGTGGGGCCATCCTCTGCCCTCCGCACTCCGCCCTCATATTGCTGTTGTACATAACATTGTGTCAGAGTTCAACATCCTACAGGGACACACTGCCTGCAGGTGCCGCAGCATTTCAAGTCAGGTGACAGAAGCTTAGATCTCTAGAGCATTTAAAACATACAACCATTTATACGCATACATATGTATACATGAGCTCAAACATACATATACACATACATACACACCTACACCACGTACATATTTATGCATATGCATGTATATGCATGTATGTAGAGGCATATAAATAAATACATATAAGCATCCATTGAAATACATATGCATGCGCTTGAATACATTAAAGCAGGTAGAGAGATAAATAAATATACATATTTGTTTGCATACATGTGTATTACATACATACACATGTGTATACACACACTCTCTACACTCACTCAAAGCTACTCGACTTCAATATCTTCCATAACTGCATGTGGGATCGGTGTGTGGAGAAAATAAAAAAAAAATGCTCAACTTGCAGATCTTTGAAGCTTTCGTCAATGGCCCGTGGGCTTATCAGTTTGAGTTCAAATTGCACCGGGCATGCGAGCACTGGTGTTAGAAAGAGAGAGAGAGAGGGAGAGAGAGCGATTTGGGGCAGTGGAATTGCCGATTACAGCAGATCAGTAAAACTTTGGTCCGTCAAGCTTTTGACATGAAATTTAAGCTTCCATTGACTGTACGCAAGGCGAGTGGAGAAAAGAAGCCGCTTGAAATTTGAAGCTTCAAATAAATTCTTGAGTTTACCGTTAGATAACGAGTTTGGTTAGTTGATAATTATGATTAATATATTGGAAGCATGGTCACCGTTTGTAACGTCTCATTTAACGTTGGACAGTGTAGCACAACCCCTAACAACGTGCAACATGCCACACGGTCGGGCGGCACGTTAATGAAGTAAAACATTAGAAGCGTTTGAAGTATTTGAATCATTTGTTCTGTAGCTGGAATCAAAATTAGAAGCAAGCACCATTACGGGGGTTGTTCAGACAATTGGTCAACATTCCACAAGCGCTTGGCTTCACTGTACCAAAGCGGCGGGCCGGCCAGCGGCAATATGGACGTGGTCCAGTGCTGATTGGTCGGAAAGTGCATGTGGTTGGCATTTCAATTGTCAGCAGCAATATAAATTTTCTACCTGAAATTGTCGAAAATTTCGGGTGCATTGAACTCAACTCTAACAAGCTGCATGTGCAGTGGGCAAGGACAGGGACAAGGACAGGGACAGGGACAAGGACAAGGGCAATGGCAAGGGGGAGGGTGAGAGCGTGAGTGTCAGCAGCGGCAGGAGGATGCCTAAGCCGCTGTTGCGAATTCGCGAAAAATGGGGCAACAACAACAACAACAACTAATTTGCTCTGTCAGTTGGCCAAAGGTGTGAACTGAAGTCATTATAGGGGGTTGATCAGGCCATAGGATCCTTTGGTAAATAAACACTTTTTATTGCCTTCCTTCACAGCACGAGTGAAAAGGGAAACAAGGCAAACCCCTTGTACAGGGCCTAACGCAACGCCACTGCCCCCTCACTGAAATGTCATTACATGCGGATTGCAGGATTGCAGGATTGCAGGACGACAGGATGGCAGGATGGCAGGATGGCAGGATGGCAGGATGGCAGGATTGGCGAATGTAATATGCGAAATACAATCCCAATGGCAGCGCAGTCAATAAGTCGTTGGCACATAAATTGTAAGACTTTGGATTTGACAGCTGTGTGATCCGATCCCCGGAAGGTGGTGGATCGTATATCGCCCGCTGCTGTTGTTGCTGATGGTAGTGATGGTGGTGATGGTGGTGATGGTGGTGATGGTGGTGATGGTGGTGATGGTGATGGTGATGGTAGTGGTGGTAGTGGTGGTGGATCGTCGCTCGTTTTGAAAGTGTTGCATTCCCGGTGGTTCCCTAAAATGCAAATCGATTCGTTCCGTTGTTCCGGCATAAAACAAAAGGGAAAACGGGTTATTGCCCAAAACTGGTTATGCAACACTGTTTTTTTTATATTTCTTTTTTGTCCCGTTATGTTCTCTTCCTCTTTCCGCTGCTGTCATAAACTTCAAGTATTTTGGCATTTTGACACATGTGTGGTGTTTATTAAAGTCAAAAATGTTTTCCAAACACAAGACATATGGCTTATTTTTCTTGTAGCACCAGCGAAAGGGTAGAAAATAAAATTATATTTTTTTTTATTTTTTTTTTTTATTTTTTTTACCCCATTAGGAGATGTTTTTTTGATATGTAATATTAAATTTAAAACTTATTGATATTTTATAATATTTTTTTTTTTATAAATTTATTTCAAGTCTTAATTTAAAGCGATTTCAATATGCAACATATTTTCTTTCCATTGGAGATCCTCGCGCTTGAAGGCCTTCAAATACCTTCCGCATTTCATTCATTTGCCACTCTCCCTCCCCCCTCCCCCTCCACACGACTTTTTTTTAACCCACAGAGCAGGCATTTAAGTGGCATGCAACCCACTTGACACTCAATATTCAAGGCCTCGTCATACGTGTCACAAAAGGAGAACCACCCCAAAAAACAAAATTAAACGAATTGGGTCAAAAGATAAACGGAATTATCTTGGAGAGCCTATGCGAAAAATAAGAAGCACTTTAAATTGCGAATAGTGTGAGGTAAGGGACAAAAGCCAGTCAGAGGGAAAGAGACAGATGGAGCGAGTACAAGAGAGCAAGCGAGAAGGGGAATAAAAGAAAGAATTCTTTAAAAATGCAAACGGTTGCCACTCAAGTCGAACAAGTAACCCGCCAAGCACTTACCCACCCAACCACCCAACCACCCAGTCACCCAACCACCCAACCACCCAACCACCCAACCACCCAACCACCCAACCACCCAGCCACTCAACCACCCAACCACCCATTTATCCAGCTACCCGTGTACTCCGACTCCTTAACCACGAAGGCAGCCAAGTAATGTTTAGGTCGACTGCGTACACCTTCCCAGTCCCCCCACCCCTCACCACCTCTCCCCCTCACCCCACCAGCCTGCGACCCACTCAATTGCTTCGCCGCTTTTGCTCATCTTCTGTGTTGTCAACCCAAACGTTGAAATTTCATTATTTATAATACGGAAGCTGTGTGTGTGCGTGAGAGTGTGTGTGTGTGTATGGGTGTGTGTGTGTGTGTGGGAGTGTGACAAGCGTACCTAAACATATACAGATAAATATACTTATACATATGCGCCTGCAGATACACACACACACACACGCTCGGACATACACAGCCCTGATTAATAGACTGCTGCTGCAAGGTGCCCTCCGCTCTCACACACACACACACACACACACAGCAAAGCCGACAACCGGCTGCCGGCACATCTCAGAAAGTCTCTCTCTCTCTCTCTCTCTCTCTTACTCTCTCTATCCCGCTCTATCCCTTGCTTCTTGTATTTTCATTTCTCTGTCTTTCTCGTTGTCTTCTTCTTCCTACTGCTTATTGCCAGTGTTTGGGCCAGATACTATCCTTATTGCGTATTGCTGCCAAGGAAGGGTTTTAGTTTTCAGCTGCATGTGAATTTTTATTGCCTGCGCGAAGCTTTCATTTGACTTCAGCCTGGAAATATTATTATTACTAACGGTACATGCCTGGCACCTAAAAAGCGCCCTGTCCCCAACGAAGCTTAAAAAGTGTTGAGAGAATATTTCATTGTTTTCTGAAACATTCTGAACATCCTTTTACATCCTTATTTGGCTAATGATTTTCCTTGATTCTCATTTATATTAAAAATTCTGTTAGTTATTTACATTTACGGTAAAAGTGGCATAAGGATCCTTGTACTTGGCGAACGCCAGATGGTATTTCATCTGTTTTGCATATCAAAGTATATAGTGTATATATTGTATATGTGTGTGTGTGTGTGTGAGTCCGTGTATCTATGTATGTATGTGTACACACTTGCATATCGTGCATTTAAAGCGTACCAAATATCCTTATCCAAGGATACTCCCAACACCCCAAATGTGTTTTGCTGGTGTCCACATCGTGACGAGCACTAATACATACAAAGCGACACGCATTCACGCGCTCACACACTCACACACACGCACACACACACGCACACTTGTGCCGCTCTCTCAGCTAGTTGGATAGATGATAGCCACAGCGCTTTGGTATTTGCTATCTCGCTCGCTCGAAAGGGTGTGTACCAGCGGACCAGAGCCTAAGCTCGCGCAGGTGGGAAGAAGACGGCGCGACAGGCTTGAACAGGATACGGATATGAGCAAAGCAAACGGTGGTGGATGTATGCACACTCTCTCTCTCAAAATAGAAAATGTTCTCTCTCTTCTCTCTCTGCATTCTCTCTCTTTGGCTGCGGTGCTTGAGTGGGGCGGCAGCAGGGCAAAAGGATACTTTGTGCTAAGGATACGACGAGTCGCAACCGTCGCCTGGTTTCTGTTCAGTCGTACGTGTTCGTTCGTTGCTTTCGTTCGGTTTTGATTCCATTCGGTTGTGTTTCTCATTCGAGAACATTCATTTATAATTTTTTGACTCCTCTGCACCAGTTTTTGTGTTGTATTCAGTTACGAATTTGTTGTGTTCTCGGTTTTTTCCAACTAAAAACACAGACACAGCTAAAAACCAGGACACTGCAGCAACATTAACTATAACAAAAACAACAGCAACAACAACAACAGCAACAGCAACAGCAACAACAGCAGCAGCAACAACAACAACAACTTTATCATCAATCTCAATAAGAACCAGAAGAAACAACTCAAAAGGGAAACATCATCAACATTGGCAACATTAGCAACATTAGCAACAACAACAACAACAACAACATCTTAAATTCTAAAATTCTAACAAAAAGAAGAGATAAAAAACGAACCGAACACAACAGCAATAACTGTGAATGACGCTCTGTGCAATATCCCAGTTAAAAAAAAAAATAATCATAAATGGACATTTTTTTAACTCTCGTATCGTAGCACTTTCTAAATTTCGAATTCGATTCGGTTCTTGCATATATATATACCTATATATATATATATATATATATTTATATATATATATTATTTTTTTTCCACTCGTGTCGGGGCCCTCAAATTGCAATATACGTAGCATCAACGTTGAATACTCTCTAATTGTTAAGAAATAACGGATCGCTTTGTGTTTCTAACGGTTCTAGTCAAATTGTATTTTTTTTCCTTGTATCATCAACTGTGCAAATCCTTCGTGAAAACTAATCAAACACAACCAACAACGTGCAAATTGTCTGCCAGTAACAGCAACAGCAACAACAGCAACAGCAACAGCAACAGCAACAGCAACAACAGTAAGAGCAACAACAACAGTAACAGCAACAATAACAGCAACAACAACAACAGCAATCACAATCACAATCACAATTGCAACAACAAATATCGGAACATATAAATACTTACACCTAACAACAACGGAGCCCATCACGTTGCCATTTAACGGAAACGTAAGAGCGAGACAGCAGCAGCTTCAATCCCGATATACAAGCGAGACAAAGTAAAAGTTCTATGTGAGTGCCGGGGCTGAGAAAGAGCGAACATTTTGCAATCAATAGACTTCTGGCGTGTGTTACAGCAGTTCCTACATACATATGTACATGCATGCACAAGTTTGTACATGTCGCACATACATACATGTACATACATACAAACATACAAACATACAAACTTACAAACTTACAAACTTACAAACATACAAACTTACAAACTTACAAGCTTACAAACTTACAAACTTACAAACATGCACACTTACATACATACAAACTTACATACATATATATAGATGTGTTAAAAGATATACACATACGCTCTGCCCACTCCCTGCTCCCCACTACAGCCGTTAAGCTTTTTTATACCCCGCTGCAAGCCGATAAACGGTATTATTTTTGTTTCCTAATGCGTGTACCCACAAACATGTCCCGTTATTAACGCCATTTGCCTCGTTCTTTTTGTTTGTGTTTGTGCTTGTGCTTTTGATTTATTTTTTTTTTTGGTTTTTTTTTTTGTTATTTTTGTTGTTTGAACGCCTAAAGAATGAATGAAAACACAAAACATTGAAGCAAAAAAGGCAATGTGCGGTGATTTGTTATAATGTCACCTACGAAGGGCGTAATTCGTTAGTGGTTAATCAATAAGATACCATAACAACGGTTTAAATATAACTGTCTATAGGTGTATATTAATAGCTGCGTTTAGTATTGACTAAAGATATGTGCAGGGTAAGGATTGCCTTTGCTTGAATAGTCGAATGAGTCGGCTTTGGTGTGAGTGTGTGGAAGCTTGTATTCGGGCTTGGAAGCCTCCCTTCTTCTTTTTCTTTTTCTTCTTTTTCTTCTGCCAGCGATCATTCGAGTTTAAGATAAGAAAAAACCAGACAGAGACCGAGATATATTTCGAGAAGTAGAGCAAAAGAGAAGAAATGAAAAAACTAAAAACAGTCATGGATTCAGTTGGCTGCAACTGCGTTTAAGTGCCAAGCCATCGTGCTCAACTCTCTCCCCTTTTGCAATCTCTGTTAAGCTTTGTCATTTATTTTTTTTTTATTCATGCTTGCTCCCTCTTACACTTGCATGTCTTATGCTGGCATGCACCCTTGGCCATCAAGACATACCCTGACCCACCTCAAGGTACCGAGCGACACACATTTTAAATGAGGTCACAGATATCGGCGCAAAAGTGTCAATTACACATTTTCTGTTCTGCTTTCTTTTTTTTATTTTTTTTGCTTCTCTTCTTCTTCCTTTTCTTCTTTTTTTTTTTCCTTTTTTGCTCACTTTATTCATGCACATATGCACACACAGGCGAACACAAAGAAATAAGCGCTTTCAGCGTCGTTGTCCTCGGCAGGGTCGCTGGCCGTTGGGAGATCCACAAAGGTTGGCATGAGATTTACAGAGCCCGAGCTGATGGGGGCAGGTGTCCTGTGCCCGAGATGCAGTTAACATTATGCAGTGCCATGCCATGCAATGCAACCACATTCAAAGGCTGTGTATGCATGTGTGTGTGTGTGCTCTTTTGCCTTTTAAAAATTTCCCTGTGACACGCTCCTGTTTCTCGTTTTGCCTCTCGAAAGCTCATCGTTGCAGCACTTCCTTTGTGTGAGGTCGCCTTTTTGAGGCTTTGGCTTTGACTTGTGTTTGTTTTGTTTATGTTTTTTATTCCTCTTCAAGTTCTCTGTTTGGCTGCATCTTTTGTTCTTTCTCGATTCTCTTTTGCTTCCCCACATTTTTTCCTTTTTCTACTTTTGTTGTTGTCCTGGTTAAACCTTTTGAGGCTCACCTTGGGTTCAATGAACGCTGCCCGCACAGCTGTTTCCTATTTTGCCACATGCCACATGCCACAGAATAGCAACCACAAAAAGCAACAACAGCAGCCAAACGATCTATTGCTCTCAATAGAAAATTCGGAAACTAGAAAGGAAACGCAACACCGAAACACCATAACACCGAGAGACACCAAAGCCGTCGAAACACCAAAACCACCGAAAGGACCAAGGCAGAGTTCAATGACCCAGCGAAGCGAGTCCAGGCTAGAGACAAGCCCAAACCAGAACCCAAAACACAACCCCAACCCAAAACCCAAAACCCACACGAATTCTAAGCCCAAACTCAACCGTGGTTCGTGTCTGTCTACGTGTCCGGAAAACGGAGACAGGGACACGAACATGGAAAGGAGCAAAATTGCTGACAGGGACAGGAACGGGCCTGAGCAGGGACAGGAACGAGAACAGAAACAGGAACAGGGACAGGGACAGGGACAGGGGCGGGAATGGGTATGGGACGTGCTGCTTCGTTTTGTTTGTTTTTCGCGTCAGGTTTTTACCCTATTTTCAGTGTGCGGTCCTTTTCCACATCCTAAGCCTCACAAATATACGCGCACACACACACACACACACACAGCGACACACAAGGATCTACATTGTCAGCTTGCTTAATGAGAAACCTTTCTTTACCCCAACCCCGCCCGCTAACACATTCTCACTCTCCCTTTTCCATCCTCTCTCGATCTCTCTCTCGCTCCCTCCGTCTCTCTTGACTCTTCCTCATCCACTCACTCTGTCTCTTTCTCTCCCGAACTTCTTTGCCTTGCGAGCTGTCGTCCTTTCAACCCCCTCAAAACGCTTCCACTTGGACGAAAATGCATTGCAGAATTCCAATTGGAGTGAATACCTCAGCTGTAAACAGATTCTGATTTGATTTTGGTTGCATTTGTCATTTGCATATTGCATGCAATGAGACTTGACTTGAGACTTGACAACGCGACTTTTCGATACTCTTTCAATATTTCAATATTTCAACTTTCTATTTTTTTATGCCATAAAAAATAAATCGTTTATTGGAGAAAACCCCAAAATTAAAATTTAAAATAACAAATTTTATATTTTATATTTAAAGATTAAAATTTAAAATTTTAAATATAAAATTTAAAATTTCAAATATAAAATTTCAAATATAAAAATTAATATTTAAAATTTAAAATTAAAATTTAAAATTTAAAATTTAATATTTAAAATTTTATATTTAAAATTTAAAATATAAAATTAAAAATTTAAAATTTAATATTTAAAATTTTATATTTAAAATTTAAAATTTAAAATATAAAATTTAAAATTTAAAATATAAAAATAAAAACTTAAAATTTAATATTTAAAATATAAAAAATATAAAATTTCAAATATAAAAATTTATATTTTAAATTTAAAAATTTAAATTTAAAATTAAAAATTAAAAGTTTTAAATTTAATTTTTCATTTAATTTAATTTGCTAAGAGAATCCATTCAGTCACTTAGCTAATGGATTTCTTCATATTTAGAGTATTTAAATGCTGGTGCTTAGCTGCACTCGATGTAAACGGCTTGAGTTTTCGGATTGCCCTAAGCCATTGAAGTACTGAGCTTTTGAGCCGCTGAGCCGCTGAGCCACTGAGCCGCTCGCATATTGCGCATTTCACACACAAAACAATTTAATTAAATTCCAAGCCATTAAGCAAAGTTTTTTCTGCTGACAAACATGAAAAAAGTTTACAAGGAAAACGAAAAAAAAAAAAAACAAACAACAAAAGAAAAATGAGAAAAAATTAAACGAAGCTAAAGAAAGGAAGTTGATAAACAGATTTTGGCTTTGACTGCGAACTGCGAACTGCGAACTGCGGACTGCGGACTGAGGTTTCCCTTCAGGCGATTACTTCAGAGGGTGGGTGGTAGAAAAGCAGTACATACATGTGCGCGCGTGTGTATATGTGTATGTGTGTGTGTGTGTGTGTGCCTTTGATATGGGTATTAGCTAAACGTTTGCATTGTGATCGGGGTGACTTCTCTTTGGAGTCTGTTAACTGAACTGTAAAGCGCCCTAATCAGGGGGCATTCTATCTATAAGTCTGTTTGTGCTTTAATCCCGTTATAATATATCTCATCTTTTATCTCTAATGTGTGTTCCACTTTCTCTACTTGCAGATTGAGTAAAACGAGCGAGCAATCGAACAGCTATCATTTATCAGGCACGAAAGGCAACCAAGGATATAAATTAAAAACAAAAAAAAAAAGAAATCAAAAAAACAACAAAAAGAGGAAGAAAAATAAATGAGAAAGATTTTTAACTGCAACAAAGCGAAATAAAACCAAACACCACCAAACAAAACCAACAACTATTAAGAATTAAAACAAAAGGAAATTAACGAATAATCATATTTAAACGTATATACAAAATAATAGATACATATACTATATTATATGTATGTATATTTAAAGAGATAAAAAAAATACCAAACTAAGTTCCAAGAATAATTACAAAAACAAAAACAAAACCGAAACCAATAAGAAATCAGAAAACAGAAAACAGAAAACAGAAAACACAGCGCAAAATAGTAAATGTAATAAATAATTAAAAATAATATAAAATTATTGCTATCTTTTTGCATTTTTGCAATTTTATATATTAACAAAATAAGAAAAAAATTTCAAAAGAAATATAAAAAAATCCAATATATAAATAAAACCGAAACAAAGTCACAAAAACAGGCAACAGGAAGATACTCAAATACTCAATAAGGAGAAAAGCAACAACAACCACAACAACAACAACAACAACAACACAGTTGAAGGAAAAAAAAATAATATTAAAAACAAAATAAAATAAAATAAAAAACGATAAACGAACCATTAGCAAAATTTACTCTTTTATCTAAAAAATTACTAAAAACAAAAACAAAATAATATTACGTCAAACTTAAATAAAATTTTAAACGTTAAGCGAAGCCAAAGAACGGTTTAAGACACAAAACAAACTTAAAATAATTGAAAATAAAAGAAAATACTATTTTTTTTTGCGATCGTAGTTGATCTAAAAACCCACAAAAAAAAAAACAAAATAAAAACACATAACACAATAATAAAAAAAAAACGCGTCAGAAAGGAAATCGACTTGCGGCAAATAACTTCACGGGACTTGTGCAAAGCGCAGTCAAAGCTCTTTATAAATAATACTAAAAAAAAAAATACCAAAATATTTTAAGCGTAACCAAACAAGCAGTGAGATTATATACTAAGCACCAACAACATACCAACAACAGCAAAAAGGAGAACATTGCATAAATAAAACACCGAACGGGAAAGCCAAAGACGTAGAGAGTTTGAGAATTGCATAGAAAGGCGTTTAGAAGCAGTTCAGTAACTAAAGTCACGAGCTGTTACAAATATTTTAGCACAAACAGTAACAGCAAAGAGCAAAAGCAGCATTAAGTGTAACACACAAAGTAACAGTAACAGTAACAGTAACAGGAACAGTAACTGTAACAGTACCAGTAACAGTAACAGGAACAGTAACTGTAATAGTAACAGTACCAGTACCAGTAACAGTAACAGTAACAGTAACAGTAACAGTAACAGTAACAGTAACAGTAATAGTTATATAAACCTGACCATCATGACCAACGCCATGGATATTGTTAAGAATGGGAGCGCCAATGGCTCCGTTGATGGCAACAATGATGAGTCGCGTACCAATTTGATAGTCAACTACTTACCACAAACCATGACGCAAGAGGAGATGCGATCGCTCTTCTCAAGCATTGGTGAGTTGGAGAGTTGCAAACTGGTGCGTGATAAAGTCTCAGGTAATTTGGGTAAATATTAACCAATGCTTTTCTACTAAAACCTAGTCTTAAGTCCATTGATTTGTAGTTGCATTTCATTTAATGCTTTTCTGTTATTTGTTTTAATTATTGTAAATTTTGTTTTATACTTTAAAATTTATCCTTTTTTTTTATTATTTATTATTTATAATTTATTTATATTTTATTTTCATCAAAAACTTAAAGCTGTCTTACAGCTTCAAATGACAGTTTACCAGTCATCCAGCTTTGTACAAAGCCAAGAAAATATTTTTTAACATCATCATGACAGAGAGGATGTTAAGCCAAGCGCTCTGTTAATGAAATGTTTACTTTATGTTAAGTCAATGTTAACTTCGCTCATTTGAGCTTTCCATCTTTGTTTGATTGTTTTTGGTTGCATTTCATTATAATTTTATAATTTTTATTGTATGTTGTAACTCTGTGAACGATATGTTAACTATAATTGCTTAACAGTTCCAAATTTAAATGTTTTTGCAGTCTTGCCAGCATCATTGACCGCACTTAATCCGGCATTGCAACAAGGTAAGTGTTCTATTTAACAGCGTAACTCTGAGCTCTGTTAACCCTATGTTAAATAACATTTTTAATTGGTTCAGGTCAAAGTTTGGGCTACGGATTTGTTAACTATGTGCGCGCCGAGGATGCTGAGAAGGCGGTGAACACCCTGAATGGTTTGCGTTTGCAGAATAAGGTTATAAAAGTATCATACGCCCGTCCAAGTTCAGAATCTATAAAGGGTGCTAATTTATATGTATCGGGTCTTCCGAAAAATCTATCACAACCAGACTTGGAGGGGATGTTTGCATCGTTTGGCAAAATAATTACATCTCGTATACTCTGTGATAATATTTCTGGTGAGTGAAATTTTCAATATTCTGAAACCAATTATTCAATTATGGTTAATTATCTATCGATTTATTATCGATCAGGTCTATCGAAGGGTGTCGGTTTTATACGTTTCGATCAACGCAACGAAGCTGAGCGCGCCATCCAAGAGCTAAATGGTAAAACTCCCAAAGGATATGCCGAGCCGATCACCGTTAAATTCGCCAACAATCCAAGCAATAGCGCCAAGGCTCAGATTGCCCCACCCCTAACCGCATACTTGACGCCCCAGGCAGCAGCCGCCACACGCCGCTTAGCCGGTGCCCTACCTTCCGCAGGACGTATAAGGTTCGTATTGTCCCCTCAGTAAATATTCACATTGATCGAAGTGAGTGGGTGGGTGGATGGAAGGGATAAAGTCCTACCATGTATTTAATATATATAAATATAGGAGTAATATGAGTATTCTATAAATTATGAGTATAATGTAAGTATAATGAGTATTATGAATATCATGAGTATAATGAGTATAAGAAACATTTTGAATATCATGAGTATCATGAGCATAGTGAGGATTAAGAATATTATGAGTGATGTGAGTAATGTGAGAATAATAACTAATATGAATATCATGAATATCATGAATATCATGAGAATTATAAAAGTAATGAATATCATAAATATCATGACTACCATGAGTACCGTGTGTACTATGAAAGTTATCAGTATTTAGATTATAATGAGTTATGTGAGTATAATGAGTATTATGAATATCATGAAGGAGTATTATTAATATTATGAATATAATAAATATCTCGAGTATCATGAGTACCATGAGTACCATAAGTACCATGAGTACCGTGAGTATTATGAAAGTAATTAGTATTGTGAATAAAATGAGTTATGTGAGTATAATGAGTATTATGAATATCATAAAGGAGTATTATTAATATTATGAATATAATAAATATCTCGAGTATCATGAGTACCATGAGTACCGTGAGTATTATGAAAGCTATCAGTATTTAGAATATAATGAGTTATGTGAGTATAATGAGTGTTATGAATATCATGAATATCCTTAGTATCATAAGTATCATGAGTACTATGAGTATAGCGGACATTATGACTTTTTTAAATGTAATTGAAATAACGAGTATTATGAGTACTATGAGTGTTACTTGAGTCACACCCATTTCATCTCATAACCGATCATTGATCCTTATGGAAATGGGTTCTCAAGGTTTGCCCAGAGAGGAAAACTTTCAAGCCAGAGTTTCGTTCTGCAAGCTATAAAATAGCAAAGACGATGACTAGACATATCCTAGTGTGTATTCACATAGATACATGTATGTACATACCTATACATATATATGTATATACATAAGTGTATATGTGTATATGTGTGTGTGTGTGTGTGCATGCTTGTGTATGTGTGATTGCATTTCTTTAAATATGATTTCCACCTTTAACGTAAACGTAACTTGGTTAAAATTTATTTATTTTGTATAATTATTATTATGAATATAAATTATTTAATACATAACTTTGTTTATATACTTCCTACCTCTTATGTGGCATATTTCGGTTTTCTTATTTCTTTTTTGATAAAAAAAAAAAAAACAACAACAAACAAATTTTCTCATCATTTTTAGCATTGGAAAAAGTCCCATGTTAGCGATTAACAAGGGTTTGCAAAGGTGAATTTCTCGACTTATTCATTTCTCTCTCTCACACACCCAACCCACACACACACACACACATCTAACTATTCACATACATTCATCCCCACACCCCTACACCACACACACACACACACACACAGACAGACATACACCTACAGCCAGACAACTGCATAAATATTTATTGCAATTTTCATAATTTTTCGTTTTCATCGATTATTTATATCGATTAATATCGAAAATCTCAAAACTATCAAAGTCAAAGACTTACATTATATTTCAATAATAAATGTTTAGATTCAATGTTTGTGTGTAGTTTTTGAAAATATACTCAGATTTACTTTTAAGTGCCCAACAACAAAGTTTTTGAATTGCCTTCTTATTTTTGTTTTTTTGGTATTTTTTCAGTATTTTTTTTTTTATTTCCGTGCCCGTTTTGGTTTTTAATTGACTTCTGCTTTTTTATTATTCACGTCGTGCCTTTTTTTTTGCAGCGCATGCACTGAGTTTTTGACTTGACTTGTGTTTGATTCGTGTCAGTATCTATTTTACACTGTGTAACATACGCATTTGTTTTCCATATGATTTCCTTACATTTGTTTCCTTATGAATATCCTTTGAATTCCCGAATCCTTGAAACAGCGGCAATTGCATTTCTGTGCTCTCAAAATGATTGAATTCAAAAAATTTGGGCAAAAGCTGCATTTGAATATATGCAAAAATTCGGAATGTTTTAAATTCTTGTAGCACAGTGTAATGTTGACCGCTTCAGAAGCATGTAATACAACAACAATAAAAACAACAACAAAAAACAACAAATATTTGAAGCCTTTTATGCAAATTGAACGTATTGAACGTATTGAACATCGGCGAGCCGAAGTTTAAATATCCTTGCAGCTGCAGTTAATAACAATCGATAATCATCTATCGATAACCGATACTTGTTAAAAAGTAATCGTTGAGAAATTAAAAGTTTTTCTTCTGTCAATATAAATGCAAGCTGAATTTCGATTTGAATAATTTAACGTTATTTATGCCGAAGAAAGCTATACGATAACTTATCGATAAATTTCTTGCATTATCCTTTCCCATAGATATAAATGTAGTTTTCAGCTGCGGTTAAGCTATGGGCTCCTCTGCAAGGGTATTTGAGTTGAAATCCTTAACCGTTTACACATACCAAGCATAGCGTTATAGTTTCTACGTTTCTAAGTGTTATACTCGAGAAGGGACCGATACATGTATTGCGATAAATGTACCATAAAGACTACCCTTAATAAAAATAATATATATATATATATATATCTAAATTTAAATAAATTTATTCGAATTGAGCTTTAAATCAATATTTGTCAACTAATCCAATTATTTTATATCATTCCAATATTCTTTCCCACTCTCTATCTATCTTTTTCTTTCTATCTTTCTCTATCTCTATCTCTCTCTCTCCCTCTCTCTCTCTCTCTCTCTATCTCTTTCTTCATTATTTATCAACGTGTTATGGATAACAGGTACTCACCACTTGCTGGTGATCTATTGGCCAACTCGATATTGCCGGGCAATGCAATGACCGGATCCGGCTGGTGTATATTCGTTTATAACCTGGCGCCAGAGACCGAGGAGAATGTCCTTTGGCAATTGTTTGGCCCATTCGGAGCCGTTCAATCGGTGAAGGTTATACGCGACCTACAGACCAGCAAGTGCAAGGGATTCGGCTTTGTGACCATGACCAACTACGACGAGGCTGTGGTAGCCATTCAATCACTCAACGGCTACACCCTGGGAAATCGTGTCCTGCAGGTTAGCTTTAAGACCAACAAAACCAAAACCACTTAAGCGCTACACACATAGGATATAGAAGGATATAGCTATGCAATCGAGTTTTGTATTGGAAAGAGACAAATTGTAACTATCATTTGGCGCTTTCTTTATAACTAAAGTCGTGAGGAAATAACTTAAAAAACAGCAAATACAAATAAACAAAAGCAAAAGCAAAAACAAAATCAAAGAAACCAAAAGAAAAGCAAAAAGTAAAAACAAAATCAAAGAAACCAAAAGAAAAGCAAAAAGTAAAAACAAAAACAAACACAAAAACAAAAACAAAAACAAAAACAAAAACAAACACAAAAGCAAAAACTGAAACTGAAATTGAAACTGAACGTAAACCTAAGAAATATTAGAAATGAGAAACTCTATAAAATACATTTGTACATTGGGCATTTGACAAGCGAGTTGTAGTCAAAATTATATAAATCTGTATATATATATATACATATATATATATGTATATTCCGATACTGATTTATATGCTTAACAAAATTATTATGATTGATTGATGAATGAGAACTAATGAAATCTTAGCAAAAATTTATATTCATTTGTTTATTTGGAAGCGGTTCAATACTCGCAGTAGTTTATCATTTTCATTTATAAACTTAAAAAAAAAATACTAAATAAAAAAACAAAGCTTAAAAGAGGCAAAAACAAAACAAATAACAAATACAACAAATGGAAAAATGTTAGAGCAACAGACAAATGTCTATAAAGTGACTAAGAGATTTACATAAATGCAAGAAAGGAGATATGAAAATTGCAAAAGGACATATAAGATTTATAAATGAAAGTAAATTTAATAAAAATGCAAAAATAACAATAATTGCAATAAAAAATAATACAAATTGCAAAAATAAATAAGATCAATGAGAAAAATGAGAAAAAAAAATACCAAAAAATACATTTAAAAATATCTTTAAATTATTTGATATTTCTTATATTTTTTTTTTTAAATTGAATTACATTTAATTAAATTGAATATTAATATTACGTAACTAAATTATTTAATGTTTATTCATTTAACTAAGCAAAAGTAAAGTAAATCGCAAAAAATGCAAAATGCAAAAGCAGAAGCAAAAGCAAAAGCAAAAGCAAAGCAAAAAAGAAACAAAAACAAAAGCAAAAACAAAAACAATACAAATAAATATACATAATATATTCTCCCTTTCTCTTTCTCTCTCTCTTACATTAAATTAGTTTTAAATAATTCATTCTGAATACCTAGGTACATATTATTCCCCCCGATATGTACTCATCAGATTTGATATATTATATATATATTTAATATTGTCTTTTGTGTTCGTTATGAGATACCTAATTAACTTAATTCAGCTACATTAATTATTATATTATAATTGCATTCACTTAACTAATGTTATAATATGTACTTAATCACTTGTATTCAATTTTTCGAACTCGAACTCGAATTCGAATTCGAATTCGAATTCGATCCCGAACACGCTTACGACTTTGATCTCAATTTTGGTATAACTTTCGATATCGATTGCGATTTCGATTTTGATTTCGACTTGGACTTCGATTCTTCGAGTTTGAGCTTGATTTCGAACTAGATTTCGACTTGGACTTCGATTCTTCGAGTTTGAGCTTGATTTCGAACTAGATTTCGACTTGGACTTGGATTTCGATATTGACTTAGACTTCGATTCTTCAAGCTTAAGCTTGACTTCGAACTCGATGTCGATTTCGACTTCGATTTCGATTTCAATTTCGATTTCAATATCGACTTCGATTTTGATTGATTTATAAAAGCAAAGCCCAGAACCGCTTTTAGTTCGATTGACAGAATTGTGGAAGAGCTTGTCAGTTTTTATAAGCGCAACAAAATATACATCATACGTACATACATCATACATAATTATAACCATTATTATTATAAACTTATATGTAATCGTTTTACTTTCATTTTTTCGTCGTCGTCTAACTTAATGCAAAAAAAAAGTAAAAACAAAAAAAACCAAAGTATATTCAATATTGTATGTGCAAACGAAACGTAAAGAAACCAACAAAACTAATTATATTATATTATATTATATTATATTATATATTATTATGCCTACTTATTATTCCATTTTTATAATTACAACAACTTATGAATAAAACCAAAAGGATGCAAAACATCAACAAAGCAAAGCCTACAAAGCAACAATACAAGTAACAAAACCAACAACTAAAATTAAACAACAAACAAAAGTAATAAAATATATAAATTTATACATATACATAAATATATATATAGATATATAGATATATAGATATATGTATGTATAGATGTATATATATATGTACATATATATGTATATGTATATGTATATGTATTTATTATTTAATAAATGTGTGACTTACTCAAACAACTATGCGAAAAGGAAAGCCAAACACAACACTTGTTTTCTTTTATGCAACACGCACACACACACACACAAATATATACAAATTCACATACACACACAAACACACACTCACACTCACACTCACACTCACACAGACCACAAAATTTAGAAAATTGGCAAAATATTCATTTCAGATTCATTGGGGATTCATTCACGGATGAATTTATATTTTTCTCTTGAATCACCAACGGCAATTCATTAATCATTCATTAATGATTCGTGTTTCTTTATTAATGAATCAATGAATCTCTACAGATTCATTAATAGTCCACCTATCACTTTTTTTTTAACTGGTTCCTTGGTGAATCAAACTTTTGCATGTTTTTCTGATGTTTCATATTGCAGTTATTGCAGATGTCGGACGACTGAAAATTGGCAACAGCGCACACACTCTTTGCAGTTTGGCAACGTTGCCGGCATTTTTTTTTTCTTTTTTTGAATAAAATAAATTTGGCAACACTGCAAAATAATCGCTGTTTCATCACTCATATTTTCATGAAGTCTTGAAATCAATTTTATTTTTGTTGCTTCTATTCAATTGCTACAAATGGGGAGCTTAAGTGTTGCAAGTAATGGATATTCGAAATTCGCTTCGCCTGGTCACACTCACAACAAAACATATACAAGATACATAGATAGAAACACAACAACAGCACTCGCATTTTTTAACAAAATACCAAAAACAGAAACAATAAGATAAATGAAAATTCAAATGAAAATTCAAAGAAAATATGAAAATCTGAAAATATGAAAATATGAATACATGAAAATATGAATATATGAATATATGATTATATGAATATATGAATATATATGAGAATTTGAAAATAACACTGAAAATACTTGAATTGAAACTATTTGTAACTCGCAAAATGTTCAGCTTAGTTTCAATAATCTACAAAGTAAATGGATAAGTTTTAAACTGGTTTTCAAGTCTAATTGCTAATTAAACTAACTAACAAGATAGCTACTAAAACTAAAACATACTTTAAATATATAAGATGTGAGCCTGTATTAGATGCCCCTCGTTTTTTTCCCCCATACTCAGTAGTTGCGCTCCAGAGCGATCAATGTGTGTGTCAGTAGCTTTAGTGACTAGGACGAACGAAAAAAGAAGATGAAACAAAAGAGATGAAGAATACTTATTTAACAATAAGAATAACTAACAATACGAAAGGATACATTTATTAAGCAGGACTCTTTTTTTTCTCGGTATGTGCTCAAAGTCGATAGCCACATCTACATGGCTGACGGGCACTTCGCGATGATTAGAAGATTTAAAATAAAAAAACAAAAAAAAAAAAACAAAAAAAAAATACCAAAATAAAACAAATACCAAAATTTAAGATTCTAGTCTAAAATCGAAAAAGAAAAATCAAAAATAACTAGAAGAAAGAGTGAAGGCAGTAAGAAGAAGAAAGGAGAAAGGAGAACGGAGAAAGGAGAAAGGAGAAAGGAGAGGAGCTACCAAAAACCAAAAGAAGCAAAAA
Organism: Zaprionus lineosus; assembly: GCA_035044505.1. NCBI lineage: Eukaryota > Metazoa > Arthropoda > Insecta > Diptera > Drosophilidae > Zaprionus > Zaprionus lineosus. The sequence continues at coordinate 2,073,393 of JAWNNX010000676.1, forward strand.
AATGTTGTGGGAGTTGCATGCGTAAATTGAAAACACCAAATTTTAAAAATATATAGTATACATATTCATATATCTATATATATATATATGGACGATGTAAAATTTTTTAAAAAAAGATTTATAGTAAAATTTATTAATATACATATATACACATATAAATATATATGTATATAAACATATATATATATATATATATATATATATATATACGATAAATGTCGAAGCTTAAAGGAAAACATGAGAGCGAAAAATGTGAAATACATTTAAAAAATACCAAAGCTTGGCCAGACCGAAGAACCGAATTCAGTAATCCTATAACCGCTAGTCGATAGCCGATAGCCATTTAGCAGTTAACCAACCATAGTCGATAACCAATCACCGATAACCGCTTATCGGCAAACGATCACCGATAATGCAAGCCATAATATCGTTCGCTGGAGAACGAGATCCTTGGGATCTTGTACACAAGGATAAGCATTAAAAAATTCTTCATATTCGATAGTCAGTGTTCGATACACTCGATATTACTCATTATTTATGCATGTGTGTGTAACCGTTAAAAAAAAATAATGCTACAAAATAATAAAAATAATAAGAAATCAAAAATGGATAAAATTACCTACGAATAGAATTTAAAAATATCAAATCGTTTTTGAGTACAGAATCGTTCGCCCATTTGCCAGTGGATTTCACAAACGATAAACGACACACTCGATAAAAGAGTATACTAATGAATGTGAAGGATCGGAAGATTTATCGATAAGCAAAACGTAAAATCATAAACAAAACAATATTGAATACAAAATCTCTATAAATATGTCTGTGTGTATAGAACTATAGAACGAATACAATGAACTTAATGGATTTAATCGCATCGCATGTAATTTAAATTATAATTATTATATTACATACATCACATTACATAACTGGGTGCTGTTGTCTTCCACACACACAAACACACACACGCACACACACACACACCTCAGGGTTATGTGTCAATATTGAAAAAAAGCAATATTAAAATGTGAGCCGAGCTTTCGGTGGCCCCAAATAAAATCCCAATCGAAAACTGAACGCCAAGAGATGATCAAATGAATATATGAATATATCGCTTAAACTGCTTCAGCAATCGATAACTGAGTGACCATATAAATCGATAACGATAAACATAAAGCTGTAAAAAATACGCTCGCAACTCACGACTCGGTCATAAAAATTCAAGAAGAAAAAGTATTCGATACGATCACCTATATAAGGCTAAAGGATGTAAGGATATTTTAGCAGCTTCACAGATAGAACAGGAACGATAGTACCGCGAATAAGAGCAAAAACTGAACCCAACTGAAAAATTGTGAATGGAAAAATGAAACATGAAAATCATAAACTAAGCATGAAATGCATTTAAAATTATTTCAACAGTTACATACTATATATATGTATATGTATATGTATATATGTATATATATATATATGCGTATTTGGTACATAGAAAATTCAGAAATTTTTTACACACACACACACACACGCACATGCATACACGCACACATATTAGTTGAAGAATCTTAACAGCACCCAAAAGAGTCATAGAAAGTGTCATTTTATAGGAAAGCAAAAGATTCGTTGGATCAAATTTGCGTTGAGGGATTTTAATTGAATCAACACTTATCGATAGCTATCGATAATGAGGTGAGACTCGTCGATAGCGAACGATAAACTCAATTTAGCTATTAAGCACTTAGTGAAAAAAAAAAAAAAAAACGAATTGTGAGGAAGCCAAAACGATGCCAAGAAAGGCGTGTACCACGGTCTATGGCCTATGACAGCCATAAATTACTAGACGCTTATACTAAATTCTACAAATCTCTTTATATATAAATATAATCGGCTGGCAGCGAGCGGTTACATAAATGCCAGATGAGAATCGCATAGGCAGGCGCTAGTTACGGCCGGCTCGACATAACCTTAAGAAGTGATTAAATATATATAAAATTTTTAAATATTTGTACTTAACATTGACTAATCACTGATATCAACTAATTTGCATATAAATTTATGACAAGTACGAGCAATAATTTTCATAACGATGAACCAAATAAAAAAAAAAAACAAACAAAATGAAATACAAATAAAAATTATAATAAAACAAAAAATACAAATGAAAATAAAATTAAAAAAATACAAATGAAAATAAAAATAAAAAAAATACAAATGAAAATAAAAATTAAAAAAAAAATACAAATGAAAATAAAAAAAATAAAACTGAATATAAAAAAAATAAAAATGAAAAGAAGAAAAATAAAAATGAATATAAAAAAAATCAAAATGAAAATAAAAAAAATATAAATGAAAAGAAGAAAAATAAAAATGAAAATAAAAAAAATAAAAATGAAAAGAAGAAAAATAAAAATGAAAAGAAGAAAAATAAAAATGAAAAGAAGAAAAATAAAAATGAAAATAAAAAAAAATAAAAATGAAAATAAAAAAATAAAAATGAAAATAAAAAAATAAAAATGAAAATAAATAAAATAAAATACAAATGAACTATAACAACATATATAAAACATAAAAAAGTGAGAAAAAGGATATATAGATATTTATGAAAAAAAAAATAAAATAAAATGAAAGATCTGAAAAATATATGTAGCCGCTTTGTCAACGGAACGCGCCCAAAGGAAACCCAAACAAACAGAAAAACAAAGAAAAAAAACATAAAATGAAAAAAGAAAAAAAAATACCAAACAGAAAGCAAAAATAATAATTATTATTGTGAGTGTACATTTATTCATAAGAGATTGCTAATAAGTATACAAAAAAACACACACACACACACACACACATACACATACACATACACAGATCCATTTGATTATTATGTATGCTACTTATGATTGTCTATGGAAATACTTTATACGCACTCAGATATTTATTGCACTTGTATTTGTATTTAAAATTACTTAGTTAAAGACACGCCCTAAGACATATTTGAAAACTTAACAAAACTTAACTTACATTACATTACATTCATTAAATTATATTATATTATAATTCAGTAAATTAAATTATATTCCATTAAATTATATTACATTATATTAAATTATATTATATTTAATTATTATATTATATTCGATTCTAATTATATATGTACTCATAGATGTGAGGAGGAGTGCTCCCAATATTTCTTTCAGCCTTGTAACCACATGACAAAGAAATATAAACAGTACACAGAATCGATACCGATAACGATACCGATACCGATAACGAATTGAAACGAAGAAATAAACCGAACCAAAATGATATATCAGATAAATGAATCTATATATAATTAAATATGGCTATTCATATATATATATATATATATATATATATTGGCTATTACATAGTTTAAACTCAATTGTTCATGTCTATGGATTATATACAACTGTTCATATATGTCACATATGATGCCATATGCCATATATGTATGTATATGATATATATTGGCGGAAACACCGAGAATTAAAACAAAACCGATGGTAAATGAAAAACTACAAGATTTACACACAATTTAGATGCATATTATTATTATATAAATTATTACAAGAATTTAACTATATACTCGTACATATACTTGATATGGATGTATGTATATTATTCATTATAATTATAATTATAATTATAATAGCCACAATTATAATTATAATTATAATCCATAATTACAATTATTGTATTATTATTGTATTTGTATTTTATTGTATTACAATGTATTAGTTTTGTTCTACACTCTTTTGCTCTATTCAAAATAAAATCCAAAAATTCAAAAAAATCAAAAAAAATATATATATAAAAAATTTAATAAAAATAAAAAAAAAATTTAAAAAACAAAACAAAAACCGGCAAGCAATGGTATGAAACTAACAAGTAACAAAATCTACAAAAAAAAACAAACATCAAAAATTGAAATAAAGTGTGAAATAAATTGATTTGTAGATTTGTGCAGGATCTCAGATAAAGGATTTCAGGACTTTAACTTAAGAATCGATGGATGGAACTAAAGTCGAAGGAAACTCTTTGGATGAAATGTATTGAGGAAGAATGTCGCCTGAAAGATAGACAAAAGACAGCAGGACAATCATTTTTGGCATCACAGATCATACAGCATCCTGATTTGCCTTCATTTTGTTCACCAGTGTAAGTTCTAAGGACTCAGGATTTTTAAGATGTTGCTGGAAATTTAACTCTAGTCTTTGGAGCGTTTGAAGACTTTAAAATTCAGAGCTGATCGTTTTTTCCTTCCTCTCTCTCTTTCCTCTCTTTTTTCCTCTCTTTCTATTTATTGCGAGTCCTTAGTTCATTTTCATATTGAATATTTAGTATTTTTTATTTTTCAATATTTTTCTGCTTTTTTCTAAATATTTTTATTGCTTGTATTTTTTTGTAATTTCTTAAATTTTTGTACTTTCCTTTTTAAATTTATTTCCCGTCTTAAGCTTGTTTTTATTTGAACTTAATCCTTCCTCTAAAAACTTTCCTTTAAATTAAATTTTTGTCTCATTTCTGCTTTGATTTATTCATTCTTACTTCCCTCACTGCTTTTGCAACTCATTTACTCTTCAATCGTTTCATTTTAAGTCTGTTCTTCTCTCTTTTTTCATTACTCAGTCCCCTGTGAACCTTTCCGTTTACTTTGAGAAAGTTTTAGAGAAAATCATAGCATACTTTTATGGGCATCCACTGCATCTCTCACTCGTTCCAGGCGCATAGAATAGCGAAAAGAAGTATGGACACAAAAGTGATCTTATACTTAATTAGCCTAATATTTATATACTAAAATATTTGATTAGGAAGATCGGTGGGATGTATTCTCTTTAATCTACGAGCTATAAGTGGCTCAGTTAAGCTCGACCCCAGTGAGTTTGGATCAGTGTGCCTCAATCCTCTTAGCATATCCAGTACTGAGGAGATTAAATTGGTCCTCAACGCGAAGAGGCCGAAGCTCCCTTTCTATGGCACAGCTTGTGACGGGTAGCCAGGGTAGCCCGGATGCACGCACAACTCTTATTCTGTTACTTTGAGTCGTGGACGCAGTGGCCCACACAAGAAATGAATAACAACACTCGATATTTTTTTTTTGTATCGATTAATATGAATAACGTGATTTATTTGACTCTGGAATTATATAATAAAGATATACTTGAGTATATATATATTTATATATATATATATATTTATATATATATATATATATATATATACATATGACTACAGTATGTTTGGACACATATAATAATGCATATGTATTAGTGAGAGATTTTCTCTGTATTTTAACAACCTGAACCGATCCGAGAAGTGCAGCTCGGAACATGTTCTTCCGAATGTAATTTTGATTTACGATATACATATATATATTATCGATATTCGATTATTTAACACATGATATAAATTTGAATATATTTAATTTAACGACACACACAAACATGTCCTTTAGGTACGTGGAGTACGTATATGGAATATAAACGTATGTATATGGATATATGTATGAATATATATGTATTCAGATATATATGTGATTTAATTTTTGTCGATTTGGAGAAAAAAAATTGTATTTATCTAATATAACACTAAGTGTAAGCAATGAAGGATTTGGAATAGCAACATCTTTGTTGTTCACATATATATATGAAGGATACTTAATATGGCTGCCATAAGGAGTTGTTTTTATGATCCGGTGGATGCTCAAAACTTAAGATGAGCCATATCGATGGGTTGTACACGCTTCCGATTGCGTCTAGACGCCCAACTCTCGGCTGGGTGTGGTTGTTGCCAATTGTCCTGTATTACTCCCGGCCGGCGGAGGACCTACGATATTGGGTACCCATTTGTTAAGTAGCGTGCGTACGGCAAAGGTGACATCATGATTGGCAAAGCAGAATAGAAATGACACCACAAAGCCCTGCAGGCTAACAAGGACAACGGACATCAGTTGATAGAAGCGATCTAATTGAGTGCCAGCGTCGGGTCTGTAGGGCAGCAGGAAGTGTTGCAGCCCAAAAAGTGGCACCAGGATAATTGTGGCACGCACCGCCTTGCGTATGGCCAGTGGTGCGGGTTGTGCCGATTGTGGATGCAACTTGCGCACAATCACACGCAACACATTGATGAGAAAGACTGTGGAATGTCAAGCGATTAAGGACGTTTATTATATATCGATACTTATCGATATTTATCGATATTAGGCAATACAAAAAGTGAATTTCTCGACTTACTGAAACTGGCTAGAAGGGAGAGTGTGATGGGCACCGAAAAGATCCAGAGATAGAAACTGTCATTGATCCAGCAGCTGAGGGTTATTAAATAATAAAAGGACTCATCAGAAGGATGCAAGGATCAAGTCGAAGTCCTACTCACTGTTGATTGTCGACCTCACTAAAGTATCTGGCTGCGCCGTAGGGTATTACGAAGAGTAGAGGCGACAGCCAACTGAGTAGCTTGAACCAGCGCATCACAATCGTGTCCTTGACAAAGACCTGAAAGGTAGAATGGTAGATGGGTTAAATGGAAGGCTTAAGGATATGAGTGCAGCAAAGGCGAGACATTTTTGCCTTTTGGCATTTCAATTTGATGATGGATGATGAAACAGTTGACGCGACTTGAGTGTTTGCTTTCAAATAAATCGGAGGGCAACTGACGGCAAATCCAATCAGATATTCACAACACAGACACTCAGGCTGTCAGCATAGCAGTTGAAGGATGTGCAGTTGTGTGAAGGACTTGCAGACTTACCACAACCAAAACCAAGTGCAGATGCAAACCCTCACAGAACATCCAAAAATAGTTGACTAGCATGAAGTAATGGACGACCAAGTGCAGGACAATGCACCAGGGCTAAAAGTAATGGATAAGGAGATGAGATACGTCCTTGCATTTATCCATATCCTTGATGCTTACCGGATTCTCGGAAAGTGTCTCCGAGTACTCGACTACCAGGCGATACCATAAAATCCAAGCGATGCAAGTGAATGCCAAAGAGGCAAAAAGATGCACATGTATCCTTATGCGGGTGCAGCGCAAGGATCTATGAAATATTAAAATTATATTCATTGCCTTCCAATAAATAAATATGGCGCATACTTGAAGCCCAGGAATATGATGATTGAAACGAGCAGCGCCAACAAGGACAGAGCATATCCTTTCACATACAACTCATTGACAAATTGTCTGAACTACAGGAGAAAATAGATTTAAATATCGAATTTTTGATCTATTTTAAAAGGACGCACTTCAAAGTCCTCGTAGTCCACACAGTTGGTATAGTTGGACCAGGTTTGATTGCTGACCGGATGACGGAACCAGGAGCCATTTTCCAGGCACCTATCATGGGATCAAATAAAATAAAATATATATAAATGCTCAATAAATATTCAGGACATTAAATAAAATATCCTTTCTTCCAAAGCCAAAGTCATTTCATATTTGTTTCATCCCGTTCAAATGTGCCTCCAAGTAGTGGTGTTTATTTAGCAAATCCTTGAATTTGATTTTGTATTGAACTCACGTTTTGTGTGCCAAAAATTTGCTATTAAATCCTTCAACGAAATCCGGACAATATTGACTCAATACGGTGCCAGCTTGAGTCCTTGGCCAGCATAGATAACCATCAAAGTTAACAGGACAATAGAGCGGCTCTCCGTTGCGATTGTTGTTGCTGCTGTTGTTGCTGTTGTTGTTGTTGTTGCTGTTGTTGTTGTTGTACTCAATCATATGGTGATTTGTAGCCATTGTTGCCGCCTGAACCGTCGCATAGAGTTCCTTCTCACTGGCCGCCTGCTCGTCCACATCCTGCATATCAATGGCGCCCTCGTTGAGTATTGCCTGTTCCATATACCGAGGCACCACTGTATAGCTGGTCAGGCTCATCAGATCCCCATCATCGGAGTCTACAAGAGTCAAGAGATGTGAACAACAATGCACATGTGTGTGTGTGTGTGTGTGTGTGTGTGTGTGTGTGTGTGTGAGTGTTCGTACAGCGAGAGTTGCTCTAAAAGTTGTCAGATTTTAAAAATTGATTGTAATTTATTTTTCTTTTATTTTTAAACTTACTTAAAAAACATTAAATAATTTTATTTTAATTAAAGCTAATTAAATAATTAAATAATTAATTAAACTTAAGTGAACAACCCATCAATAGGTGGAATCACCCTCGCTGGTTGTCTATTTGACTAACCTGTTGCTTGTCCTGCTGACGAATCATTCTGAAAGCGATAGACGCACTCGGCATATAAATGCCTAAGGAATGTCCTCAGATTATCCTGCGGCTGTGGCGCTGTCATCTTGAATATCGTGGAGGCTAAGGCCAGAGCTGCATGGGAAACGAGGAATATTGTGTTTTGGGCTAAAGTTAATAAAGGGATACGCTTTAAGGATAATAAATGCCTTAAGTGGTAAAAAGGACTTTTTAGCGGATTTTTTTTTTTTAAGACTTTATACTTTACAACTGCGAGATGAATCTAGGATGCATGTCTGACCTGAGTCTAGTTCTTCCAAGGCTTAATTGAAAGATGTACATAAGTGCACACACACAGGCACATTCACACATCTACACACAGCCCCGCCCCCTTACACATGCCCAGCCAGAAACACGCTCACTCAAGTCCTTTATTTGTGTTGCTTTGTGGTCCTGCGAGCTGTGATTGCCACTGCCAAAGGTGCAGCTGCTGCCCAAGTGGCAAGTACCACCTGCAACAAAGGTGCATAAGGGTGGACAAGGGTGGGCAAGGGTGGAGAAAGGTGGACAAAGGTGGTCAAGGGTGGTCAAGGGTGGACAAGGGTGAACAAAGGTGGATACAGGTGTCCAGAGTTGCCAACGCTTTTCATTATTTTTTACTAGATTTTCCAATTAATGAGCGTTCATCTTGGAGCCCGCCGTCGGCTATTCGACTGGTAATTAATTCGCTTTTATATAATGAATGTTGCTGCTTATATTGAAACACATAGATGGTACACACTCACACGCACACACACACACACACACACACGCACACACCGTACGCACACACACTGCATACATTTTACTCAGCTGTCTGGCTTAACTTTGTTATATTTTTAATCAAAACTCATTCCACTTGATTGAATTTTCCCACACACACACACAGGACACGCCAACTCACTCACACACACACACACACACACACACACATACATACGGAAATGCAGTCAGTGGCAATTTTGTTAATGCATTTCAAGAGAGGCACAAAACAAGCAAAGTCACGGCAAACATGACATGACCCACCCCCTACCCCCCACCCCATCACGCAGCCAACAACCTACCGAATGCAGCTGGCAAGGATATAGCTTGATCCTGAAAGGTAGTCCTCCCTGCATAAGCTATTATTAGCATAAATTTGGGTATTCATTAAAAATATGTTTGGCCGCTAATCCGATTTACGAGCTTATTTATGTCCTTTAAGCCGCCGCCGACACATTTGTTGGCAAAACTTTTCAAAGGATTTAGCTTGCTTTTATCCTTAAATACACTAAAATTCGTTAGTATATATATATAGTATATACTAAGTTGAATATATACTATTCAAAGTGAAGTGCTTAAGTCTTTGCCTTCTTCAACTACAGCTACAGGACTTGTAAGTCCTTTAAGCAAATGAAGCATTAGCTTGATTGCCGAAACGGTCCTCCATAGTCACTTTAATGGAGCAAGCTTGACTTGAATATACTGAACTTGGACTGATAGGGATGCATGCATTTATTTTAATTATGAAATCCTTCATAAAATATGAGCACAAGGATAGCGCCGAGTGAAGCAATAAAAAGCCATCGCTGAGATTCCTTGGGGGAGCGGGGGGCGAGGGACTCAACATTGCAGCTCCCTTGGACAGCTGCATGGCAATTAGCCATTGGGCCGTCATTTGTCAGGATGCTTTGTCTCCTAATGAGCTGGAATTAATCTGAGGTAATTCAATTTCAAGGGACGTCAGTGAAATTACGTATACGCCGCGTGGCACGGAGCCAGTGACAGATGCCTCCGTTGGCAGCTAATGGCGGCCGCTAATAAAGATCCCTGAATGGATGTCGCATGTGGGATGTCGCCTGTGGCATGTTGCAGGTGACGGGTGGCACAGTGAAACTTCAGCCCTTGACCAGCTGCGAGTACAGTAAAGCTCTTCAAGCTGACAAGTGGACAGGCTTAGTCTTTGTCCGCTGGACAACAGAAGGGGGGGGTAAAGTGAAAAGCAAAGGCATGGAAATGGAAATGAAAATCCTTCACTGGCATAACACTTGTCAGCAAGCGAAGTGTAAACTTCCTGTCAGAAAGGATGGGGCATTCAGGGCTGGGATGACATATGTAAATGGTAATAAATATTGAAATAGAAAATAATGAAAATCATAACTCAAATTAACGTTTCGATTCGCGCAACTCGAAAGGAAGAAACGTTTTGCTGCATAAATTAAACAGATATTGAAATTTATGTTTGCCGCGGAACAGAAGGAGGAAAATTCAAAAAGAAAAATTACCATCCATATTGAGATGATATAGGAGAAGCTCTCATCGATTTTCTCGAGACTCGCGTTGCCAAAATAATTATATGTACACATGGCGAGTACTCAATACTAAGTGATGAATGATTTCCCTGTAATATGCAGTGAAAGAGGAGGGGGTCTAATGACTGTGGGGTGGTGGGGGGTGGGGAGTCGTGGGGGTGATCGAGGCTATAAGCTGGCTAGTTGGTTGTCTATGCGGTTAATAAAGCTGGCGGGATGCTTGGAGCCGGAAATAGAAGTTCACAAAAACACACAGAACATGACATAAACACACTACGAAAAAGGCACACACACACACACACACATACACCCAAGCACATGCACACACACACATACAAACATCCACACACACATTTGCAGCATGAAAGACCAGTAAAATTGGCAACACGATTTGTTCATGCAACAAGTTTGTGTATGCCACAAAGAGTATAGCGGGTATGATGTTATTTGATATCCTGATTGTGTTTAAAGAAATGAATGATTGATCAAAGTCCTTAAAAAAGGATACGATATATAAGCTGTTGCCTTTGTTCATATCAATCATTGAGCTATGAGCTAAGACTTCAGCTAAGATTTTGGCCAAGATTTTGGCCAAGATTTCGGCCAAGATTTCAAGTACAGGTATACCCTGTATACCCTGCTTGCCACAACCGCCCACTGGTCACGCCCACTTATTTTTTTTTCTAGCACAATTATAATAATAAATGAGTTTGGCTTTTGCAAATGTTGAAGGTTCAGTTTTGGTTGTGGCTGCGTTCGTAGAGCACCAAATGCAATTATGTTTTGTGCTCGACATACTGTGAGTGTGTGTGGGTCAGAGTGTGTGTGTGTGTGTGTGTGTGTGCGTGTGTGTGTGTGTGTGCGTGTGTGTGTGTTTAAGAGCATGTGTATATGCATGTATAAAATTGAGCTCCTACTCTCGTGTGCGGATGCCGGACTTCTAGCCGGACTAAGGACTGTTCTTGCCCTAAGGTAAACTTGGCTTTAACTGGAAAAAAAACACACCTAAATTAAAACAAAATATTTTAATTTTGGTATTTTTTTTAAATTTAAAACTATGAGTTTCTAGTTTTTAAATACCGTTAAATTAAACCTCATGTAGAAAAGGTCAACAATTCGTAGAGCCAAAAAATGTATTTACTTGCTTTTTGTTTCTGTTTATTCCACTGTGCAGCCCAGAAAGTTTTTCGTTTAGTTGCATAAATTGGCAGTTTTTTATATCGCTTTTTTATAGCTGATTAGCTGCAAGCTTGGCGGTTTTTTTTTTTTTTGTTTCTTCTTGTTTTCCGCCTCTCATTTAGGTTGAGTTGAGGCAAAAATCGAGTACAAATAATTACGAAATTAATAATTTTTTCGAAATTGAATTTGAGCGAGTTTTTAAAATGAATTTTTGGGGGTAGAAAAAATAAAAAAAAATCAGAAATTCGGAATTTAATAATAAACTAAAAATATCTTTTTTTTTGTAAATAAAAAATTAAAAATTTGAAATAAATAAATAAAAAATTTCTAATTCAAATAATTTATGCACGGAATAAACAGATATTTTTTTTATTATATACGTTGAGTGATAGAGAGTGATAGAAAGAGAGTGTGGGAGAGAGGGGGAGATAGAGTAAGGGAGGGAGGGGGGAAATCCACTCAGACAGAATACGGAAATCACTTACATGTTTACTTTGGGAATTGTTGTTCTTATGATTTTGTGTTTTTCTGCTTGTATTTGTTTTATTAACGCACTGCGCCTGCTGTTGCTCAAATTATTTATACAAATTGTTTGAAATTTATCTGGCGCCATGGAACATATCACAAATCCCGGAGAGCCCGCCAAATGCCGCTCTAATCGACTGCTCGCCCGCGCGTCAAGTTGCCAAATGCGACGTTCGAGCCGTTCCCAATGCCCACGACCAGGCAGTCTGTCATGTCCGCCCAACTGCCTACCGCCTGCCATCCACCCATCCACCCAACCGTCCGACCGCCTGGCCACCCATCCACCCATCCACCCATCCACCCATTTACCCATCTACCCATCTCACCAGCAGACACGCCTCCCCCATCAGCACCTAAGCCCCCCCCTGCGCACTGCTTTGCCGACACTTGGCCTTTCGTAATACGAGTCGAAGCTTCAAGGATTCAAAGCTGTGGAGCTGAGCAACAAGTTACAAACAATATGCAATTATATCTACCTATGTGTATGTGTATGTGTGTGTGTGTGTGTGTGTATATGTATATATGTGTATGTAATGTTAAAATGTGCATAAGAAAAGCCCATAATAAAGTTATGCAGATTTATAAAAATCAACTCAATGGAAAATATGCACAATTTTCTGAGTTCGGAAAAACTTCGAAAAAGTTGGAAAATTAAATTAAGGAGTTTTTTTTTTTTTTGGGTGGATTATTTCTTGTCCTACGATTATGAAATTTACATAGATTGGTATGTACATATTCTCATCTGAATAGTTGCAGCAATGCATTAGATGCCATTAAAGGGTATTCACAGGATGTGCATATTTTTTGTTCTTCGTCTTATGTAATTTGAGAGGGACTTTTGAGTGATTTTGCAGCTGTCAGTGAAGTCCTTCAGATGAAATGCTCTGGAACATAAATTTAAGCGCTTGTAGTTTTTCTTTTAGTTTTCCCCCATTGTGTGCAACACCTTCCTATACCACGCCTCACCAATATTCACCGCTCTTCACCACTATTCACCATCATTCACCACCCTTCAGTTCCCTTATTTTTCAACCCTATGCAAATGCCAAACGTCGTTTGTTCCTGCGGTTCATAATCACGTTTCTATGTTGACGACAATAGAAGAAGGACATTCTTAGTTAGTTGCATGTATGAAAGGATATTGGGAGAGAGAAATGCGACAAGGGATATCTTATATTATCTTATATTTTAAGCGATGCCCAAGGTATACAATTTATTTAATATAAATAAGTCATAAATTAGAATTTAATTAAATGTTAATAAAAAAAAGGTTGAATTTTCTGCTACTAATTTTAAAATTAAAATTTCAGCTTTAAATATTTATTAATTTTGAAATATTTTAATATTTTACATTTTATATTTTTAATTATTTTTAAGACTCATAAATAAATTTTCAAAATTTTTATTTCCAGAAATAAATAAATAAAATATTTAAAGTTATTTAGTCATTGATTAATATATGGATTAACTAATTTAGAAATATCTAAAATATGATTTAATAAGTGTTTTTATGCATTTAATAATTTTTAAAAAATGTTATATTTTATATTATTAAAATTTGTATATATTAATTTTTATTTATTAATTCATTTTTATTATAAATTTTAAAATATTTTAAATTCCTTTTAAAAAATTCCTTTTTAGTGCTTTTATGGATTAATTCATTTAGAAATATTTAAGATTTTATTTAAAAAATGATTTTTAAAAATTATATTTATTTATTCTCAATTCTTTTTTGCTGATTTTATGGATTAATCAGTTTTAAAGTGTTTTAAATTCTATATATTTATTTTTAATATTTATTAAGTGTTTTAATGCATTCAATTATTTTTTAAAATATTTTAAGTCTTATGTATTAATTCTAAATTCTTTTAAGGTGGTTTTATGGATTTATTACTTTTAAAATATATTAAATTTTATTTAAAAAATTCAATTTTTTAGTGCTTTAATGAATTAATTACTTTAGAAACATATAAAATATTAATTAAAAAATGAATATGTGTTTTTATAACTTTAAACTTTTTTATTCTTATGAATTCATAAATTATTAAATATAAAACATATTAATTAAAGATTATTTTAAATTATTTATTATTTTAAAAATAATTTAAAAATTTTTTAATATATAATATAATAAATTTTCTCATTGCTGAGTGTTTTTAATATTTATTTTGATATAAAAAGTGAACTAATATTTTGCAACACTTTTTTATAAATACACAAATAGTTAACAAATATTTAAATATTTTTATATATCTTTTATAAGTTGCATTTGTAAAAAAAATAAATAAATAAATATTTATGAATAAAAAAAAAGCGATCGCAACTCAGAAATTGATAAAACGCTTTGAATGAATTAAAATTAAAGCTTTTTCCAAAAACGTGAGGAAACCAAAGAAATAAATATAAAAAATAATTATTTAATTTTTTATTAATAATTTAAATAGATAATAAATATAAACAAATATCTCTGGAAGAGAAATAAATATTAAAATGTTAAATGCAAATTACGCGCAGCGCATCGGAGGCTCAGTGTAAATTTTTATCTGCGCTCAGCTGAGGGGGGAGGAGAAGAAGGGGAAGAAAAAGAAGAAGAAGAGGGTAAGAGGAGAAGAAAGAGAAGAAGAAGAAGAGAATAAGAGGAGGAGGAAGAAGAAGAGAATTCATATTATAATGAATTCGCGTAATGTTGTTGGTTTTAGATGTTGTTCTTGTGATTCCGTTGCGTAATTAGCGTGGAGCAAGCAAAGAGTTGGCGAAACGCACGTAGGCAGATAAAAGCACTTAAAGAGTGCCAAATCGGAAGGTGTGACCAGTGGTGACCAGTGAGTGGGGCAGGTGGTGAGCAGAGCAGAGGCATAAGGTACGAGGGGGAGTCCCAAGCCCCAACCGGTGGGAGACGACGGGCACGTGCGAGATATGCGCTCGGGTTATGTATGAGTGTCAACCCTGGGGGGGGATTGATATATAAGACGGTGATGTGGTTGGACACCATCATCAGTGGAACATTTGGTTACACACGCACCACAATGTCAACTCTTTGCTTTGTCCTACTCGTCGGCCTTGTGGCGGGTGCTCAGTGCTATGGTGGTGACTTTGTTTTTGGTCCCTACGATTTTCCGGATCCTGGCGTCAGGGAAGTTTTGGGCTATGGCGGCCCAGTTGCAAATTACGTGAATCAACCGCCTCCCTACCACTACAGTGGTCATTCTCAAGGATACGATGCCGATGGGTTTGCATTTGCTTTGGCCAAGGGCCGAAATGGTGCCAAGGCGATCGCTGAGGCACCTGGTCCGAATGGAGGTGGCAAATCGAATCAAACTTACACATATCCACCAGGCAACACCAACACAACCACAACCACAACCACACAAAGGACCACAGTGGCAGCTGCAACAACAACGCCTGCAGGACCTCAGCAGCCCAGAGTAAGTTTGACTTTTTAATATCCCTATATCTTATTTCCATTGCCATATATAACACTATATCACCCTCTCCCTCCCCTCTCTCTCTCTCTCGCTCTAATTTAGAATGACGTCATCACAGTCCGCATCACCGTAGGAAATTTTCCAATTGTCTTATTTAATTTTAATATCACCTGTGCCGGAGATGCCACCACCCCGTCAGTTGGACTGCAGTTGACCGAGAACAACGATAACTTATTCGACGTCGTTGGCTGCCTGGTGACATGAGTGCGAGCGAGAGCGAAATAGAATAAATATTTATTCAATATTTTTTTTTTTTTTTTTTTTGAATCTGAATTCCGTCTGTAATTTTTGTATCAAATAAAACAATAGAAACAATGCCCCCAGAGATGCAGCCTTTTCTCTACTTGTGTTGAATTTCTTATATTGAATTTTGATTCTAATTGAAATCCGAAAAGGGCCGCTTGCCGTCTCCCTCGCTCCTACAGTAAACACGCAGTCTTAGGCATACAAAACAGGTGTTTGCGGTTGTTTGACGCGTTACACAATTGTTTTATTTTCCGTATTTTCCGTATTTTCCGTATTTTCCGGATTTTACGTATTTTCCGGATTTTCCTTACATTTTTTGTGATGCCTTTGTTTTTTTGCGTTTCCCTTCACTTTCCATGTTTCCCATATTCTATTTTCCCTTCGGCCCGAGGCAATTTTCCGCCATTGTGTGCATTGTTCGTGCTTATCTGCAGACAATAAAATGATATTAAAAGGCCTAACAAAATTGAAGGAAGCAGCAAAGGAGTGCAAAGGATGTGGGGGGCGGGGCGCTATGGGCTCCACTTGGGTATTTCATAGAGGAAATTAGGGAATGGCCGCAGATGAAGCCTGCGGCAACATTTTGAATAACAAAGAAAATCATTTGAAATTTCAATTATTTCCACTTCAGGTAAATTATCATTTAACCCAAAGACAACATTTTTCCACTTAAATATTTAACTTTAACAATTTTACATTATTTGCTTGGAAAAATAAAAATCCTTTCATTCTCAAATCGTTGCTCCTTCTCTGCCCTGCACTGACAACTTAATTAAGTAACGATTTGCCTTTTAACTTTTCGCGTGTGTTGGAAATAAATTTTAATTGAATTTCTATTTATTCGGATTTTATTTGAACTCATCTCATCTCTCTCAGTTTTTTCTCTTTCTTTTTTTATTTTTTTTCAAACGCTCATTAAAAGTTTGGAAAAACAAAAAATCATTTAAATCTCAGGGAAGGGTCAATAAAGTGGCTTCAGTCGTTCATCCAATACACTAACAGAAAATATAACAAAAGTTGCATTAAATATAAAATAAGAAAAAAATAATTTGATAAAAAAAAAATATGAAATTAGTGAAATCAAAAAAATAAAATACTTTAAAAAATAAAAAAAATTCTATAAATAATTATTAATCGATTAGTTTTTATTTTTATGTGTCAGTTGTCCTCGCGATGAACGCTCTTACTTGATAGTAGTTAAAGGGAGGGAGTCCACAGCTCAGCGGAATGCCCTAAGCAGAGGGACGAGGCAGCCACTTGCTTCCACTGTGGTGGCGATCACCCTGCATCGTATAAAGGCTGCCCGGCATACAAAAAGGCCAAAGCGCTAAGGTCGCCCAAAACATCTCGGCCCAGTGAGACTCAGAGAGTTAGCCAGCCTTGGGCCGCAGTCTCAGGAGATAAAAGTTACGCAGAAGCCCTCAAGGCCGGTCGCCCTGATCAGCCACATACACAAATACCTTCACAGCTCGGATCATCTCCAGCGCCCCAAGATACCCAATTGACAGCTATGTTATCCAGAATGGAGACTATCACAGAAAAGATGATGGACAAAATGTTCAAACAGATGTCGGTGATGATTACCTCCATCCTCTCCAAGGTCTGCAAATGGGCCTGCACATAGCTTTCTGGAACGCAAACGACCTAGTAAAAAGTAGGCCTGAGGTGCGTGGATATGACGTCATTCACGCTGATCATCCCAAGGGCCGAGTTCACGGCGGGGCAGCTGTCATAATCAAAGCCAATAAATGCCACAGCCCGCTAGCCGCTCTGGAGGAGGAATGGGTACAGTGTGCCAAAGTCAGCCTCACCAGTCTTCCTTTGGGAAACCACAATAGCAGCGATCTACATTCCACCCAAAAATAATGTTACGGAGGAGCAAATGAGTATGGTGCTGGAGAGCTGGGGTACCAGATTTATCATAGGCAGCGACCTCAACGCCAAGCATCAGTGGTGGGGATGCCGTACCAGTAACCCTAAAGGGAGTGTGCCATTAAGATGCATACAGAGTAGAGGTATTGATTGTCATTCCACCGGTGAACCGACGTACTGGCCCTCTGATCCCCGAAAGCTCCCAGATATCCTAGACATCGCATCGTCCAAAGGCATCGATCCAATAACAATCGAGTGCATAGCCAATGCGGACCTCCTATCTGATCACAACGCCGTCGAGCTTCGCATCAACCTTCCGGTCCTTAAAAAAGCTGCTAAGTTAAAAATGATCAGAAGCAGTACAAGAAGGGACGCAACCCCAACATAAATCTCACCACCCCCGAGCAAATTGACGCCGCTGAGGGACTTAGGTATGCCCTGGGTTAGGGAGGAAGTTTGTAAAATTAGCACCAGATATACCGAAAGATTAAACAACCATCCCAATGCGCTGGCGATTAATCTTTTAGACTGAAGACTGAAGAGAGCTCACCCCTTGGACCTACCACTGGAAGACGATTCATTTTTCAATATCCCTCACACACACACATTAATGACACTAACCACTTAAAAAAAAAAAAAAAAAAACAATATCAAAAAAAAATTAATGAAATACAAAATTGTTAATGTTTAGTTCTACAATTTAATTATTGTCCATTTTCGGACAGATTTTAAATACATATCATTTATGCGAAAAAAAAAAAAAAAACTTTTCGCATGTGTTGGAAATAAATTTTAATTGAATTTCTATTTATTCGGATTTTATTTGAATTCGTCTCCGCTCACTCAGTTTTTTTCTCTTTTCTTTTTTTTTTTATTTTTTTCAAACGCTCATTAAAAGTTTGGAAAAACAAAAAAATCATTTAAATCCCACGGAAGGGTCAATAAAGTGGCTTCAGTCGATCATCCAATACACTAATAGAAAATATAACAGTAGTTGCATTAAATATAAAATAAAAAAAAAAAATTTAATATAAAAAAAAAAATATGAAATTAGTTAAATTAAAAAAATAAAAATTTTTAAAAAATAAAAAAAATCTCTATAAATAATTTTTAATCGATTAGTTTTTATCTATTACATGTCAGTAGTAATTTAAATTAATAATTTAATTTAAAATAAAATAAATTTTAATTTTTTAATTTTTTTATCTATCGAATTTTTTTTTTAATTTTTTTCATCCACATATCCACATGATATGCGCTTTTCAACTACAAAAACTCAAATGGTCAACTTTCTGCTTCGCCTTTTTTTTTTTTTTGTATGTCTCTCTCAGTGCCCCGCCCTCCGCCTTTGAGAGCAAATGTCATTAAGCAGTTTAAACATGGCATAAGTAAAGGGTATTTTCCTGTGAAAAACAAGGCGAGTGAGTGGCAGGAAACTCTTTTCCTTCTTAATTTCCCCCCCTCCGTTCACCCCTCATTCAGCTACGCGCTAAACAAGCGCAAGCAAATATTTAACTTGAAACGCAAAGCGAAAGATGAAAACAAAAGCAAAAAAAAAAAACAAAGAAGAAAAAAGCAAAAAAAAAACAAAGAAGAAGAAAACCAAAAAGTAGAAGAAGCGCCAATGACAAAGGACGTTGACAGTTGGCCATGTTTGATAGCCGATATCAATTTGGTCAATTGTTCCACCCCCTTGCCAACTCACTACCCACTACCCACTACCCACTCCCCACTCCCCACGCCCTATCCATCCTACCCACCTACCCACCTACCCATCTACCCATTGTTGTTGCCGGGAAGCTGTCTAAGCCGATTATCGACAAGCTGGCAAGAGACATAAATCAACATATTCCTTTCCCTCTCATACCCTACACATAGGGTATACTCGCTCAGACACACAGTAGGTGACACCAAGAGGAGCCAAAGAATGCCCATTTAATTAGAAACTTATATTCTATATATGCCCAGCCCTAGCCCCAGGATTCATTCAATGACTTTTTCATAATTTTTGAAGTTTTTGAATTTTTGGAAATTTTTAAAATTTTTAAAATTTTAAAATTTTTTTAAATATTTTAAATTTTTGAATTTTTTGAAATTTTGAAATTTTTGAAATTTTTAAAATTTTTTAAATTCTTTAAATTTTTTAAATTTTTTAAATTTTTTAAATTTTTTTACGCTTTTAAATTTTTTAAATTTTTTAAGAAGGGTATTCAGAGTCAGTGTGATGCGCGCATTTTTCACTCGTGCAGCTTTTAAGTATTTTTTAATAAATGCGCTTAGCTGGGCAAATATTTTATTTACATTACTGCGGGTATAAATCAAAGCCAAACCCATCATTGGCAGTGGCAGTGCCATTGAAAATGCTTTTGCCCAGATCAAAATTTTTGATTTGATTTTGCGCGCGTCTTCAATTGAAATTTATGGCCGTAAAATTGGCTTAAAATATTGCGTATACGCCGCATGCTTCTTTGTTTACAATTAACCCAACGATGAGGATGAGCCCCAATAATCGACCAAAGAGGCAAATGGTTGGCAAAGGGGACTAACAGGAGAAGGAGGGGTGTGTGGGTGGGTGGCGAGAGGAGAGAGAGGGGCGAGAGGGGAGGGGCATAAGAATGTGTTTGTTATTTTCCATTTTATTGGCTTCGATTGTTTAAACTTGGCCAAAATGCCTTCACCCTCCTAAGGCGCTTACGATAGAAATCTTCTTGTGGTTCTGCGGGTGGGCGTTTGTGTGTGTGTGTGTGTGTGTGTGCGCGTGTGTCTTTGTGTGTGGGTGAATGGATATGTGGGTATGTGTAGTTATTGTGTGTGGACATTATTTTGCGAGCAAATCAAATGGTGAATCGGAGCCAAATTTGCGGTATCGGCCTGCCACATTTGGTGGCATGTCTGCGACCCAAAAGGTATCTCTCATGACTTCGTAATCATGTTTATAGTTCGGACATGATACGGCGAGGTGAAACAATGGATTTTCAACACAAACACACACACACACACACACACACACACTTCATTTGTGATGGGCTAGAAATCAGGATTGGGACACAGGCCGTGAGTGTCCTGCATTTCAATTATGTAGCACGATGGGAAATGTAATAATTTTTCATTAGGAAAGCAACGGATTTCCATTGCTTAAACTATTGAGTTTTCCGAATCGATTGACTGAACAGCCAAAGGGAAACTATAAATAAAAACACATCTTTCATCAATTAAACAAATCGCCTGCGATGAGACATGATGTGAAATGATTGGAAAATTATTTAAAGACAAAATTAGATTCAATTAAATCTCAAACAACATGGCAAATGAGACAGACCAACAAATTGAAGTGTTGCACAGTGGGGGTGGGTGTGGTTGGCCGTGGTTGGAGAATAGTGGGGAGAAGTGAGTGTAAAGAAAAGAGCAACAAACAAACAAATTAAATATAAATGAAACACACAATTTCTGAATTTGGGTATTTCTTTATGTGCGGTTGTGCGTGTGTGTGTGTGTGTGTGTAAGTGACTGTACATATATGTGTGTGTGTATTTGTAATTCTTGTGTATGTGCGAACAAAAAATAAAAATACATGTCGACCACCACAACTGTGAACCTCAATCCAGTGACCATCTTGTAATGTTCCTAGACATACCCTACACTTACAGCAAGCGATGGGTATGCTGGACGTCAAAAAAAATAATTAAAATATAAAATTTGGGTTTTTTATAATTTTTATAATTTTCTAAATTTTTTTTATAATAAAAAATAAAAGTACATGTCGACCACCACGACTGTGAAACTCAATCCAGTGACCATCTTGTAATGTTCCTAGACATACCCTACAATTGGAGCAAGCGATGGGTATGCTGGACCTCAAATAAAATAATTAAAATATAAAATTTGGCTATTTTATAATTTTTATAATTTTCTACATTTTTTTTTTATAATAATTAAGAAATCCATATTTTTACCCCGAGGTCATAATATGCCCGGGCTCTTGAGAAGACTTTTTAAGTTAAAAGTTAGGACCACTCAAACGGCTCCGAATCCTTTTGATTTTTGGAATCCAACAAATTTTTTAATCAATTTGCTTTCCGTTTATTTTAATCTAAAATCTAAAACTAAAGTCTTTTCTTTAAAAGGATATCAGCCACTGTTGAATATACTGTCCTTTTTTCCATACTATTTTAAATAAAAGCTAACCAATAAATTGTAAGCTTTCGATTATTTATTTAATTTTCTCTCTAAGTATAACTTTTTTTCTCTCTTAGGGTATCTCCTGTTTTAGATGCTTTTAGTTTTATTCAAACTTGTTTCGTTGTGCGGGTCGTAGAGGCATAAAAATGTAATATATACCACCCAAAATGTCGACAACAATAAAACGTGAGTTGTAGTTCGGAGCGCGAGGACTGGCAGATTCATAAGCCCGGAAAACACGCCTCAAATTATGCTATTAAAAAAACACGTCGAAATAAGCAAACGATGGCAAGTACTACGGCACTTCAAGCGAAATTCAACATTGGATAGGTCAACAGACAGACAGACAGGAACGGCACAGGACTCAACACAGGAACACCGCAAAACCAACACAGAGCGGGCACGGGGCCAACACAAGACCAAGCACAGGACCCAGCACAGGACCCAGCACAGGACCCAGCACAGAACCCAGCACAGAACTCAGCACAGGACCCAGCACAGGACGAACACACTAGAATTAAAACACAGGGCCAACACTGGAATAACACAGGACACATCACAGGACCTTTAAAGCCCCAAGCTCCTAAGCCACTAAATAGACAGCCAAGGAATAACAGACTTCTGGCTGCCTGAGCCACGCATTTGGCTACATAAAAAAGCTGTAAAGGACGCATTTTGGTGCGGAGAAGAGAAGCTCAGATCTTTCAATGCATGTCCTTTTTGAAGTAGTTCAAGGAATACATATTTAATGCATGATCGTTTCCAATCAAAGATTTTCACTGAATTTTTTATAATGTGTGTCTTGCTCTTTCATTTGTCTCTTATCTTTTACCTTTGTTTACAGTTAATCTTAGGAAACGCTAAGCGAGTTTTCCTTTGTATCCTGTTTGATTGCCTACATATGCATGAGGACTGCTCAAGTGTTATCCTTAAAGAAGGAAGCTCGAGTGTTTCCGTCTTGACCAAAAAAATCGAGGTTTGCGTCATGTGTTTGTATTATAATGCGGGCGGGATTGGTGTGTGTAGGTCTATATATAATTAAGATATGTGTGTGTGTGTGTGTGTGTGTGTGTGTGTGTGTGGCTAATGAGTGTAAGTGTATGTGCAGTGTGTATAATACACATTACACTCTAATGAGCAGTTGCAGCACCTGTTTTGGCGCGTGGCAAATTAACAAAAAGCGAATTTGGAAAAAAAAAAACACATCGGAATGTGGGGTCTGGGCATATGCGACTATCAGATACTCTATAAATTAATTGAAGTTACATATATATCATGCGTATAAATCACTATTAAATAAAATTCATTAAAATATAAAAAATATTTAATAATTTTTTTTTTTTGTATCTAAAATTAAATTTTCTAAATATAAGCCTGGTTTTTTGCTTTGATACCCTTTATGCCCTTTGAATACCCTACATGAGATATGTGTCTTGAAGTACGTGATGCTTTATTAAGCACAAAGTACTTTAAATACCCACTTTGGGTTAATTAGCTGGTTTCCAGGTAATAAATTTGTGGCCAAGTAAATGGAAATTTAAAGCGAACTTCAGGCAGAAGTTTCAAAGAGTCATTGGATGGATTCAGTTATCCTTCAACAAATAATTTATTTATTATATTTAAATATTTAATATAAATGAAAGTCAGAGTTATTTTTTTTTTATTTAGTTACTAACTTTGAAGATAAATGACATTTGCCGCTGTAGGGTATTGTGGGGAAGCATTTATCACTCGTTTTGCTGAAGACGCTGAAAATTGTTTTTCGGCACACACACACACACACACACAACGGGAAACTGTCAGAAAAGTAGTGAATGGAAGGATAACAAATAGTTAAATGAATTGGCAAAACGTAAACACGCACAGAAGCCGAGACAATTATGCTCACATGTAGCATTAAGGACCGCAGGTTGTTGTCCGCCTCGGGTGGGTCACAGCTATTGCAATGTCCTTTAAATTTCAAATATATAAGACTCCCAGTTACACAATTAGGAAATGAATCCAATGGCATTGATATTGCTTACACGTGACACTGCCGCAAGAGGTTGTGCCACAGCGTGGCTGCTGCCCGCTGGCATAATGAGAAGGCGATATGTTTGGCGGTGCTGGGGGTATTTGGGTTGGGGCAATTGGCTGGCGGATGGTTGGGCGGCTGGTAGGTTGGATGGTCGGATGGTTGGGTGGTTGGGTGGTTGAATGGTTGGGCGGCTGGCTGTTCGAACCAAAGGCTGGATAGGCGGCAGCTAGACTGCGGTTAGGCGGCGGTTAGTCGATGGTTCGGCTGGAGTTAGTCGGTGGTTAGGCAGTTAATCGAATTAGCAGTCGCCTAGGGAAAACACTCACACACACACACACATACCCAGAAGAACACTTACACACACTTGCAAACTTGAACCAAACAAACATTATTTTTTGGTAATAGGCATTAGCAACATTGCGTATACGCAATGCACGCATCTAAGCCTAGCGACTATTTTCGGGTTAAATATGTTTCACTTGTTATTTTATTTTATTTTTATATTTAATATATTTAATTTAGATTGTTTTTTTTTTGTTTTATTTTTGGGTTGTATATATTTTATTTTTTTATTATTTTTTTTTTTTTATTTTACCTTTGGGTATATATTTATATATGTTATTTTTATTTTTTAATAATTATTTTTTTTTAATTTTATTTTCGGGTTAAATATATTTTATTTTTGTATTTTTTTTTATATTATTTTACTTTCAGATTATATATTTATGTATATTAATTTATTATTTTTTATAAATTATTTTTTTTAATTTTATTTCCGGGCTAAGTGTATTTAGCTTATTTTTTTTATTTATTATTATTTTTCACTTATGTACACTTTGTTATTAGCATCTAAGAGTTTACAGTGGCTGCCATATAAAGTATCCTGCAACTTAACCACAACACCCACAACATACACCAGCATACACCAGCACACCCATCCGTACACACCAGTACACCAGTACACCCATCCAAACACACACACACACACACTTTATTTACATGTTTTATGGCCCAGGCAACAGAGGCGTTTCCTGAATAAATCATGAATGCATTTCCAATCGTTTCCTTGAGAAGAAGAGGGATTGCAATTGAAAAGTGGATAGCAAATCCGCACACAGATTTGGGCTTAAGTGGAAACATGTCTAAATCAAATTTCTCATATTGTGCACAGATGTGGGATATTACATTGATTTAAGGGCTTCAAACGCATCAAAATCAAACTAAAGCAAAAGGTAACAAACAGGATCAAAAATTCACTTGATATGCGTGAACAAAGTGAATGATTCAAAGATTCAATTTTATTCAGTTTGTTGAATGTGAATCCCTGGCTTCTATTTATAGAGGGGAAATCAAAACGAATACTACGAATACAACATGTAAGTCCAATGTTTACCTACCTGCTATTGGGCCATCTGCATGGGATACGTTTGTTTATCTTTTGGGCTCAAAGACTACTCAACGGCTCCGAATCCTTTTAATTTTTGGAATCCACTCAAAATTTCCAACAAATTCAAATTCACTTTCCACTTATACTTATTTTAAACTTTTTTTTTTTGTTTTTTAAGTTGACTTTTAAGAAAGAATATTTAAATAAAAAACTGACAATTCGAAAATTTAAAAAGTTAAACTGTTCAAAATTCTCAAACTGCCGGCGAGCGCTCGACGACCGACCGCTCGCAGCAGCCACGACTTGATAAGTGAAGAGACGTCCGTGAAGCTGTACGCTCCATGGTTCCTACAACCGTTTATCCTAAAGTTTGCCTGTAAGCAGTCCTAAGTTTCCCAGCGAGGGTGGCATCATCTCTTCGTCAAACTTCAGCGTTGATAGCAGACATACCTACGGGAATGTAGAAAAGAGACTGTCAGTAAAATTGTTAGTTTACAAAATTAATATATTATTATAATTAATAATAAACGATTGAATATTATATTAAAATTTATATTGTATTGAATTAAAGAATATTTTTTATAAAAATTTTAAATATATAATTTAACTAAAGATATTTTTCGTGTGCAATTTTATACATTTAATTTGGTAAAAATTAATTAGTTAATTAATTTAAAAGATAGTTAAAAAATAATATATAATAATTAGAATAGAATCCATTTAATTCGCTTTTTTGCATAAATTTTAATTCGTATGCTTTTAATATGCTTCCAAATTTAATCTTAAATTTGATCTGAAATTTTAAAAGCTAATTTAATCAGTTTAATTTTATCTTAATACTACTTCTACTACACGCATAAATATGCAAGTATTTCGACAGGCAGAACTCAAAAAAAAAATATAATTTTATTATTTATTTATTATTTATTTATTATTTATTTATTATTTATTTATTATTTATTTATTATTTATTTATTATTTATTTAATATTTATTTATTATTTATTTATTATTTATTTATTATTTATGTATTATTTATTTAATATTTATTTATTATTTATTTATTATTTATTTATTATTTATTTATTATTTATTTGTTATTTATTTATTATTTATTTATTATTTATTTATTATTTATTTATTATTTATTTATTATTTATTAATTATTTATTTATTATTTATTTATTATTCATTTATTATTTATTTATTATTTATTTATTATTTATTTATTTATTTTATCATTTTTACACTAGTTGCCGAAACCATTTACATGACATTTAACGCATCTCTCAAGCAACCCTCGTACATGAACACTTAAAGTTATCTGATGCTGTGCACTGCTTGGTAAGC
The DNA here is from genome assembly GCA_035044505.1 of Zaprionus lineosus. Taxonomy (NCBI): domain Eukaryota; kingdom Metazoa; phylum Arthropoda; class Insecta; order Diptera; family Drosophilidae; genus Zaprionus; species Zaprionus lineosus. The sequence continues at coordinate 2,100,165 of JAWNNX010000676.1, forward strand.
TGCTTGCTATATGTTCAAAGCTCTTCCGCCAAGCAGTGCAAAGCGAAAGGCAGTGCAAAGCAAACTGTACGCATATGAAAAGACTTTGAAATTGTTGAACTGTGGAAATGAAATACGATTGATATTGAAAAAGCATTAATTACCTTGTGTGCCTATCGGAGTGCTGCGTCCAGAGTCAACTCCAAGGGAGTCTTTAATCAGCGTCGACGCTGGCGCCACTCAAAAGCCAAAGAGCCCCTCAGGCACGTAACCAATGAGATGATAAGGCGATGGGCATTACACATGCTGCTGCTGTGGTTGCGGCTGTGACTGCGACTGCAACTGCGACTGCGGGAAACTTGGATAATGGATAAGCAATGCATCTAATTGCTTCTCTCAGGTGTTGAGTATAAAAAGAAGATGGAACTTCACTTCAACATATCAGAGGGAAATACATCTCCAACATGTGCTTACAACTGGCGTTCATCGTGCTGACTATTGGCTTGTTTGTCCTGTCCGACAGTCAGCCCTGGAGCGGATACAATGAGCAGCAGGTGCCAGCCATTTCATCCTGCAGTCGTCCTGTCTGCGCCTTCGACGGCCATTACTACCGTTTCTTTAAGGATGTTGGCTCCCTGAACGTTTACAACTTGGAAAAAATTATTGCTGGGGAGAGACGTGAGTTGATCTGGAAATCAGCTCATGAGGATTCTCTGAGTTTTTTTTTTAATCATTTCAGAAATGTCCGAAGTGAATCCTTATCAGTGTCAATCCTTGCCAATTTGGTTTGACAGCAGATCGCCATCTCAAAGTTATATTTCCAGTGCATACGCTCGCGGATACGATGGATCCTACAAACCTAATCGGGCACAGTCTCAGTTTGCTAATGAATATGACCCCTATCGATTCTATCAGTACCAAATTAATTCTCCGATCTATAATTTCGGGGAGAGAAGCCAACTGGGTGATCAATGGAATAGTTTTGGTTTGTTGAAGTCATATTCTCTTGATAGCGCGAAAAGTCCATCAAATGAATATAAAAATCCCAATCCAACACCAACAACTGGATATTACACCACAAGTACTGCCAAAGATTCAACATCTTCAACCCAAAATACGACACAGAAGTTTTTTCCAACAAAGCTAACTACAATCTCTACAATGAAGTCCACAGAAACAAAGTCAACAACAGTTTCTACAACACCTTCCACATTCGATCCAACCACAGATTCTACAACAGAATCTACCACCTTCGCTACAACCAACTCAACAACGAACTCTACAATGCGAACTTTTTCAAAAGACTCAACAACGAACTCTCCAACAAACTCTACAGCAAACTCTACAACAGTATCAACTACACCCTCCACAGCAGCCTCTACCACGCAATCGACCCTGGAAACAACAGACACAGCCGTAAGAGGAAACAACGAGGACGTAAGTACATGAACCTTTGATGGTCATTAGAATTTTGGGTGCTTAAGTTCTACGAATCTCTTATTCCATTTCCACACAATAGGAAGCTCTGATATCTCTGAACTTTACATGGCCCAATGGCAATAACTTGAAACTAACGCTGCTGGAACAGCGCGTGGATCCAATATCTGGCGCTCAGACATGCGAAGAGCAGACGACACTTCAGGTCACAGTCATGAATGATTCAGATCCGCTCCAGTTTGTTGGTTGTCTAACTTTTGATTCACCAGCAAAGACTATGAAACCAAAGAGCACACTCAAGCAGATGCCCATGGGACGGGGTTATGGATTTTCTTATTGGTCCGGCCCCGGATCCTTTCCACAGAACTCAGGCAACTTTGCTTCAGTTTCATTTATTTAGATTCACTTCCACTTAATGACACACACACATATATATAATACGCCATAAATAAATAGCAATAACAAATAAAAAATAAATAAATAAATATAATATATAAAAAAATAAAAATAAAATTAAAATATAAATATCTAAAATTTCTAAAATTGCTCGAGGAATTTCTATGCAGGTCGCCCAGGTATTGATACGTAATACCCTCTACGCCATAAATAAATAAAAATAATTAAATTGATAATAATTATAGCATTTTTATTCAGTCAGCTTAAAATATAAAAATCTACTAATGCGAAAATTGCTCGAGCTAAGTCTTAAAGTATTTCCGTTGCGGGTTCCCAGGTAATGGCACGTGGCACCCTCCACACTGTGACGTGACATTTGAAGTAATTCAAGATTGCGACTTTTTGCAATTTATTATTTTCCAAAGACCGACTGATATTCAAAATTGATATTCGTAATTTACAATTGGATTACCCCATTAAATGCCCATGAACTCAAAGATGATGCGTCATCGCATTTATTTCAGAATTTCAGAATGAATTCGGACACCACCGTAATGACTAATTGCTGACCTTGACAGTTCTGTGCGGTCTGTATTATAGACAGTTATTTTATTTCTTATATGCGTACTTCCAAAACAGCTCACTATCAATGCAATGCGCTCATGGTAACTCGTAGATGTTGATAAACTGAGTTTAATTCACAAATTTCCCATGGAACAGCGTGTATGAATAGAACGAATACCACGAATAGCATGAATAACCAAGTAGTGAATAAAATAATTTCATAACTTGGAACTATAAACAGAAATAGGAAAAGCCAGACACGATTTAGATTGAAAGCTTATAACCTTTGCTTTCGATTCGTAGAGCTTAAACACTGAGCACATCAAATGAGGCTCTTGACACGTAGACATTGCAATCATATGAGGGCATAAGTCATTCATCCGTTTGGGGGTCATATAAAAGCACAGCCTGTGCGAGGCTTCTCATAGCTTGACCAGACGTCGTTGGTAGAATGTTGAGGTTATACTTTCTGCTCGCGTCGGGGTTACTTATAGGTGCCCAGGGCTTTGGGATAGCCGAACGCTCGCATTGCAATCAAATCAAATGTCCTTCCACCAACAGTAAAGTGTGTGCCACATCTCACACTTCCGGTCAGCTGGCGACTTTTGACAGCAGATGCGAAGTCGATCGTTATAGCTGCATGAAATCAGAACGTAATATGACCAATGAAATCTAGAAGTGCGGACAGAAGTGCTTATGTTTGGTTTACTTGTAGATTGGCAGGTGGTCTACGATGGAAGATGCGAGTGTCCGATCAACTGTCCCAGCCAAGAGACTCCCATTTGCTCTGAGCTGGCAGGAGAGCGTAAGACTTTCAAGAACTTTTGTGAACTGTTAAAGTTTAACTGTAAATTCCAAAAACGTAAGTTTATATTGGAATAAGCCTTACGGCTGTAATAATCCTTTCCGTTGGTCATTTCTTGTAAGGCTGGAATTACATTCATGACAACGCATGTGAAGGTGACACCGGATTTGCTTCACAGCCCGTATATCATGGCTATGGACCGTATGCTTATGCATCGCAGAGATTCAATCCATATTATGGCTACGGACATCCTCCTCCACCGCCCTACGGTCCATACGGGGGATACGGTCCACCTCCTTATGGCGTCCGACCACCATTGCATTATCCTGATTATAGTCCGTATATTCATCCCAGGGATCCTTATGAACAGGCACACAATATCCCATATCACATATCAATTTCTAGAGAAGATTTGCTTACTGAATCGAGTGATGTATTCAACACAGAAACTCCGACAATTACCACCTCCGTGCCTCCAGTCTCTAAAGGCTCTTCCTCGGACTTAACTCCAAAGCTGTTTTCCTCATATGGAACAACACAATCACTTAATAAGTTTACAACAGAACCGACAGCAGCTGCCACAGGGGTATCGACACTCGACACGACAACAAATTCTTTTTCTTCGACAGCTACGAAAATGTCATCAAACCCGCAAACAGAGAAAATTTCCACTACGATTAGTTCTTCTTCAGTCTACTCATATGTTTCTACTACAAGATCAAACTTTGAGTCGACAGAAGCGGTGACAGATGATGATGCCGACTTTTCAACAAAAACTTCAAGTTCGACCAATTTACCAATAAACTCTTCAACAGAATCTTCTGTTTTAAGCACGACTGACTCCACTTTAAGTTCTTCAAAAGCACCGATAGATTTAAGTGAGGAGTCCGAAGACAGGAAAAGTTCAGTTGCCCCTAAGTTTTCATTAACTTTAAGTACAGCCTCAGATCAACAAAGCACGGATTCCAGTAAGTCTTCCTCGGAAAGCCCGACTCAAGATACAACACAGTCTGAGCTTAAGGATAACACATCCTCACCAGTTGACTCTTCCACAAGATCCCCAGACTCAAGCTCGACTGATTCGATTTTAAGTTCTTCAAAAGAACCAAAAGACTTAAGTGAAGGGTCTAAAGATGGCAATACTTCCGTTAACCCTAAGATTCCTACATCTGTAAGTACAGCCTCAGATCAACAAGAATCGGAATCGAGTACATCTTCCTCGGAAAGCCCGACTCAAGATACAACACAGTCTGAGCTTAAGGATAGTACATCCTCACCAGTTGACTCTTCCACAACATCCTCAGACTCAAGCTCGACTGATTCGATTTTAAGTTCTTCAAAAGAACCGAACGACTTAAGTGAAGATTCTAAAGATGTAGATACTTCCGTTACCCCTGAGATTCCTACATCTGTAAGTACAGCCTCAGATCAACAAGAATCGGAATCGAGTACATCTTCCTCGGATAGCCCGACTAAAGATACAACACAGTCTGAGCTGAAGAAAAGTACATCCTCACCAGTTGACTCTTCCACAACATCCTCAGACTCAAGCTCGACTGATTCGATTTTAAGTTCTTCAAAAGAACCGAACGACTTAAGTGAAGACTCTAAAGATGGAAATACGTCCGTTACCCCTGAGATTTCTACATCTGTAAGTACAGCCTCAGATCAACAAGAATCGGAATCGAGTACATCTTCCTCGGAAAGCCCGACTCAAGATACAACACAGTCTGAGCTTAAGGATAACACATCCTCACCAGTTGACTCTTCCACAACATCCCCAGACTCAAGCTCGACTGATTCGATTTTAAGTTCTTCAAAAGAACCGAACGATTTAAGTGAAGACTCTAAAGATGGAAATACTTCCGGTACCCCTGAGATTCATACATCTGCAAGTACAGCCTCAGATCAACAAAGCACGGATTCCAGTAAGTCTTCCTCGGATAGCCCGACTCAAGATACAACACAGTCTGAGCTTAAGGATAACACATCCCCACCAGTTGACTCTTCCACAACATCCCCAGACTCAGGCTCGACTGATTCGATTTTAAGTTCTTCAAAAGAACCGAACGACTTAAGTGAAGACTCTAAAGATGGAAATACTTCCGTTACCCCTGAGATTCCTACATCTGTAAGTACAGCCTCAGATCAACAAGAATCGGAATCGAGTACATCTTCCTCGGATAGCCCGACTAAAGATACAACACAGTCTGAGCTGAAGAATAGTACATCCTCACCAGTTGACTCTTTCACAACATCCTCCGTCTCAAGCTCAACTGATTCGACTTTAAGCTCTTCCAAAAAACCAAAAGACTTAAATGAAGAGTCTAAAGATGGAAATACTTCCGGTACCCCTGAGATTCATACATCTGCAAGTACAGCCTCAGATCAACAAAGCACGGATTCCAGTAAGTCTTCCTCGGATAGCCCGACTCAAGATACAACACAGTCTGAGCTTAAGGATAACACATCCTCACCAGTTGACTCTTCCACAACATCCTCCGTCTCAAGCTCGACTGATTCGACTTTAAGTTCTTCAAAAGAACCGAAAGACTTAAGTGAAGGGTCTAAAGATGGCAATACTTCCGTTACCCCTGAGATTCCCACATCTGCAAGTACAGCCTCAGATCAACAAAGCACGGATTCCAGTAAGTCTTCCTCGGATAGCCCGACTCAAGATACAACACAGTCTGAGCTGAACAATAGCACATCCTCACCAGTTGACTCTTCCACAACATCCCCAGACTCAAGCTCGACTGATTCGATTTTAAGTTCTTCAAAAGAACCGAACGATTTAAGTGAAGACTCTAAAGATGGAAATACTTCCGTTACCCCTGAGATTCCTACATCTGTAAGTACGGCCTCAGATCAACAAGAATTGGAGTCGAGTACATCTTCCTCGGATAGTCCGACTAGTGATACAACACAGTCTTCCCTTTCAACAACCAAGTTGGATGAAAAGAATTTGGAGAGAACAGAGGAAGAGGTAAATGTACTTTCCACAAGTCCTCCCAAGGAAGTCACATGTGCACCAGTGGCTACTGTTAAGCCTGGAGTAGAGATACCGCGTGTATTGGAGGTATCGAATGGGACACAGTTGACACTGGAGGTGTCTGAGAAGGAGGAAGGACGAGTAATTAAAATTAACAATCAGGGTCAAAGTCCAACATATGTTTTCCTGTTCCTATCCAAAGACAAAGACTCAGAGCCTAAAATTGAGGTACCAGCGAACTAAACTTACTACAGTTTTTATATTTTAAAATTAAATTAGATTAAGTATGCAATTAACTGAAATAGGACTATTTAATTATTAAAAATTATTAAAATTAAAAAAATTAAATTTTGTTTTATTACTTACCTCATGCAAGCGGCTTTTGCTTAGATGGCAAAAAATTTCAAGTTCTTTAAATTTTCATTGATAATTGAAACTGAGAAATATTAATTGTATATTATTAAATAAACCAATAAATAATAAATAATACAAAATCTTAAAAACATTTTTTATGAAGCGTGGTATTGCCCAGTCCAAGGAATCCATGTCCTGTTACACTGACAACACATCATTTATATGTGTAAGGGGGATTATTGGATCCTTCGTCCTTCAAAATATAAAACATTTAAAGCACTCAATGACCTCAACAAACAAAAATAAAAATTATTAAACATTTTTTTTTAAATAAAACATAAAAGGGAAGAAAACATGACTAGTAGGCGTGGCGAGTTCTAAACGGAGCTGAGCGGCAGTAGATGTTGCAGTTTGTTTTGAGAGTTCAATCAGACAAGGTTTGGATTTGGATAAAAAATTATAAAAAAAATACAAAATTTTTGTTGGACATTTCGGCTATAAAAATGTTGTAAAAATTTCTTTATAAATTGCAAATTCAAAAATTGCATTGTTTAATTTTTTTTTTTTAAATTTGCGTTATACCATTTCTGTAAGTGGAACAAAAACATCATCGTTTCTTTAAGAAAGGATGAAGCGGAAACTGAAATGAAACAGAAAATTAATTAATTATTATGATTGATCACAGGAACATGTTAGTGAGTGTTCATTACAATTGTGAATATAAATCTTAGAATATTCAAGGATCTTTTGCAGACGGTACTGCGTCCTCTCTCCACCATTGCTTGAGGGGAGTCGTGCTAAGAAAATAAACTTAAAGTCCATCTGAAGTGATACCACGTCCCCATAAAGCGGGACCGCGAAGTTAACTCTTAACTGATGGCGAATATATTTGCAGGCTTGAGAGGTGCTGCTTATGTAACAAACTGATGACAAGGATAATATGAGAAGTGAGGGTGTGTGCATACCATACTTCGAACTAATATTGAAGAACTATCCTTTTTTACAGATGAGCGGTACTTCGGCCACAAAAAATGGCGAAGGTGTTCATAACATGATGATAAATGAGACATACATATGTTAAATGTTTGTTTAAATAAATTGAGAATTATTGAAATGAGAGTTTAAATCATTGCTTAAGTGCGGGTAGAGCTTTCTAAGGATGTCTTATGTAGGCCATTTTTATCCTCGGCAATTTACACAGTCTTCACCTTCGTATTTTGTGCTTGTTTTGAATTCCATCAATAATATTATATTAAAGAATCGAAGTTTGTTCGAGAGTCGAACAGACCAAAATTTATGTCCCCTGTGCCATAAGCTGACAGTACTCCGACTTTACCACTTTCCATTTGCACAGAGGTGAGTTTATTTGTATCAATTCGAAGCGCTACTAGAGTCAATTGGGTGTGAGGCTCGGCTTCATTTCATTCATAGCTAAGTGCGAGACTTAAAGCTTGAATACAATTTTCGAGGTGTCCTGGCTGAGACACGACCCATAATTCATTCTCACTCAAATAAAAAAGTATGTGTTATTATTGAAAGACGTCGAGGCATTTAATTTTAATTATATTAAATACAATATTGAACATCTTGCTATATCTAACCGCAAGGTAAGGGGTTGTCCTTTTCGCTGCTAAATAATTGAAGAGATGCCCTAATTATTTTTGGCTGACCGTCTTTAGGTGGATGAACGCTAACTCAAGATTGCTCTCAGAATCTGGGTACCGCTCTCATAACTCGCACGGAACCATAACCATATGTGTGTATATTCGACGCAATCCACAATCTGTGAGGACTTCAAATCCAGGAAAGGTACCATCGATCTACGACAAGGGAAATATGAGAAAATTATATATCCTCGTTCCAATTTCGAGCTTACTTATTATTTAGGTAAGAAATTCACATTTATACATTCATTTTCATGTAAGCTTGTAAAGCCGGCAAGGAGAACTGTGAAATGCAGGTTAATTAAATATACCAACAGGAATATGGCTCAGGACTCACCTGTCATATGGAAGTTATTGTGTAATGTAACGTAATGTGTGATACAACGTAACAAGTTTACTGTTTCGATTTTGAGCTGAATTTTGGTTGGCCGAATTAGTAAAAAGTTTAAACTAAATAAAAATTCTGTTATATTAGATTTAAATTTGTTAATCTTTAAATTTTTGATTTCCGATGAGATGTGTTTGCCTTCGAAGTAGAAGTAATACTGCTCAGTTTTTCAGACGAAGCCCAACCCCAAGTCTTCAAAGAAAACTAGATTGAAATTTGGAAATTTCAAGATAACATAAAAGTATTGAATCCCGGGAGAATCCAATTCAATTTTAGAAAAAAATGAGGTATTATATTTAAAGCTTATCTTCTTCTTTAGTTATGGCTCAGATCTCTTGTGGCTTTGCAGGCGCTTCTATGTGGTGAGTTTTAGTATATTTGGCCACCTCAGTATTTACACGGGTGAATTTCTTAGCGTAAATCAATTCATATCCTTAATTGTGGTTTATATAGTGGCCAGGAAACACATTTCCACTCTGAAGATCTCACGATGCGAGTTCGTTTCTTTGGAAAGTGATGCCAATTTTAATTTATTAAAAATTATTTACTTATTTTATATGAAAAATCAGTTATAATTTGCTTCTTCATTTATGAAATCAATTGGATGCCCATGAAAATCACTTTTCTTAGCCGAGCCTCAAACCCAATTGACTCTAGTAGCGATTCAAAATGATTCTCATAAACTCACCTCTGTGCAAATGGAAAGTGGTAAAGTCGGAGTACTGTCAGCTTATGGCACAGGAGACATTAATTTTGGTCTGTTCGACTCTCGAACAAACTTCGATTCTTTAATATAATTTCATTGATGGAAATCGAAGCAAGCACAAAATACGAAGGTGAAGACTGTGTAAATTGCCGAGGATAAAGATAGCCTACATAAGACATCCTTAGAAAGCTCTACCCGCACTTAAGCAATGATTTAAACTCTCATTTCAATAATTCTCTATTTATTTAAACAAACATTTAACATATGCCTCATTTATCATCATGTTATGAACACCTTCGCCATTTTTCGTGGCCGAAGTACCGCTCATCTGTAAAAGAGGATAGTTCTTCAATATGAGTACGAAGTATGGTATGCACACACCCTCACTTCTCATATTATCCTTGTCATCAGTTTGTTACATGGGCAGCACCTCTCAAGCCTGCAAATATATTCGCCATCAGTTAAGAGTTAACTTCGCGGTCCCGCTTTATGGGGACGTGGTATCACTTCAGATGGACTTCAAGTTTATTTTCTTAGCACGACTCCCCTCAAGCAATGGTGGAGAGAGGACGCGGTACCGTCTGCAAAAGATCCATGAATATTCTAAGATTTATATTCACAATTGTAATGAACACTTACTAACATGTTCCTGTGATCAATCATAATAATTAATTAATTTTCTGTTTCATTTTAGTTTCCGCTTCATCCTTTCTTAAAGAAACGATGATGTTTTTGTTCCACTTATAGAAATGGTATAACGCAAATTTAAAAAAAAAAAATTAAACTGCAATTTTTCAATTTGCAATTTATAAAGAAATTTCTACAACATTTTTATGGCCGAAATGTCTAACAAAAATTTTGTATATTTTTTTTTTTAATTTTTCATCCAAATTTAACCCTGTCTGATTGAACTCTCAAAACAAACTGCAACATCTACTGCCGCTCAGCTCCGTCAAGAATTTGCCATGCCTCCTAGAATTAAAAAATTTTGAAAATTTGGATTCTCACCTTTATTTTAAATATTTTATTAAACTGAAATAAAAGTTTACGAATTAAAACTGAGCTAAAAAATATATCTGAATAAAAGCTTCCTATAACTAAATAAGACAAGCCTTTGGTATTCAGCTTATTCGGCGGTTAGTGCATCGGCTATAATCACATCGTGGGGAGTTTTCCAGATGCAGGCAGCTTTAAAGGCCAATGGAAGAATGTATAAAAGATACGTTTCATTCCTTTTAAAGACTGAATATAAATATAATTAATAATAAATATAATTATATATGTATATGTGTAAGACGATGCGTAGGTTTATTGGTATAATAATAAGGTAAAAATAATAACAGGTGATTGCTTGATTATTGTGGCTGCTGGCGAACAGTCGTCGATCGCTGCTTCCTAATACGACTCCACAACTTATCGACTGTCTCTTCTTGATGGCATCACACGAATGCCGGCCTCTACTTCAGTGATTGTCCACGATAACTCCTAACAGGACACTTCCAGCCGACGACGATCGAGGAAGGGGGCTGCCACCTTCGCAACGCCCTCAACTTCTTACATATATTCATCTACTCACCACTAATAGTTTGTCCAGCGGTGAGTTACTTTGTCGCTTCGAAGCGCTGCTAGAATCGATTGGGGTTGAGCCTTGGCTAAGTATAAATGGAGATGGCGATTAGATTGATTATATCGTATTTACTGCACTCTAATTGGATTCTCCCGGCCTTCTATATTTTTATGCTATCTTAAATTTTCCAAATTTCAATCTAGTTTTCTTTGAAGACTTGGGGTTGGGCTTCGTCTGAAAAACTGAGCAGTATTACTTCTACTTCGAAGGCAAACACATCTCATCGGAAATTAAAAATTTAAAGATTAACAAATTTAAATCTAATATAACAGAATTTTTATTTAGTTTAAACTTTTTACTAATTCGGCCAACCAAAATTCAGCTCAAAATCGAAACAGTAAACTTGTTACGTTGTATCACACATTACGTTACATTACACAATAACTTCCATATGACAGGTGAGTCCTGAGCCATATTCCTGTTGGTATATTTAATTAACCTGCATTTCACAGTTCTCCTTGCCGGCTTTACAAGCTTACATGAAAATGAATGCATAAATGTGAATTTCTTACCTGAATAATAAGTAAGCTCGAAATTGGAACGAGGATATATAATTTTCTCATATTTCCCTTGTCGTAGATCGATGGTACCTTTCCTGGATTTGAAGTCCTCACTGATTGTGGATTGCGTCGAATATACACACATATGGTTATGGTTCCGTGCGAGTTATGAGAGCGGTACCCAGATTCTGAGAGCAATCTTGAGTTAGCGTTCATCCACCTAAAGACGGTCAGCCAAAAATAATTAGGGCATCTCTTCAATTATTTAGCAGCGAAAAGGACAACCCCTTACCTTGCGGTTAGATATAGCAAGATGTTCAATATTGTATTTAATATAATTAAAATTAAATGCCTTGACGTCTTTTAATAATAACACATACGTTTTTAATTGGGTGAGAATGAATTATGGGTCGTGTCTTAGCCAGGACACCTCGAAAATTGTATTCAAGCTTTAAGCCTCGCACTCAGTTATGAATGAAATCAAGCCGAGCCTCACACCCAATTGACTCTAGTAGCGCTTCGAATTGATACTAATAAACTCACCTCTGTGCCAATGGAAGGTGGTAAAGTCGGAGTACTGTCAGCTTATGGCACAGGAGACATTAATTTTGGTCTGTTCGACTCTCGAACAAACTTCGATTCTTTAATATAATTTCATTGTTGGAAATCGAAGCAAGCACAAAATACGAAGGTAAACACTGTGTAAATTGGCCCGTTCGTTGCCGAGGATAAAAATGGCCCACATAAGACATCCTTAGAAAACTCTACCCGCACTTAAGCATTGATTTAAACTCATTTCAATAATTCTCTATTTATTTAAACAAACATTTAACATATGTATGCCTCACTTATCATCATGATGTGAACACCTTCGCCATTTTTTGTGGCCGAAGTACCGCTCATCTGTAAAAGAGGATAGTTCTTCAATATGAGTACGAAGTATGGTATGCACACACCCTCACTTCTCATATTATCCTTGTCATCAGTTTGTTACATAGGCAGCACCTCTCAAGCCTGCAAATATATTCGCCATCAGTTAAGAGTTAACTTCGCGGTCCCGCTTTATGGGGACGTGGTATCACTTCAGATGGACTTCAAGTTTATTTTCTTAGCACGACTCCCCTCAAGCAATGGTGGAGAGAGGACGCAGTACCGTCTGCAAAAGATCCTTGAATATTCTAAGATTTATATTCACAATTGTAATGAACACTCACTAACATGTTCCTGTGATCAATCATAATAATTAATTAATTTTCTGTTTAATTTCAGTTTCCGCTTCATCCTTTCTTAAAGAAACGATGATGTTTTCGTTCCACTTACAGAAATGGTATAACGCAAATTTAAAAAAAAAAATTAAACGATGCAATTTTTGAATTTGCAATTTATAAAATAATTTCTACATTTTGTAGCCGAAATGTCTAACAAAAATTTTGTATATTGTTTTTTTAATTTTTTATCCAAATCCAAACCTTGTCTGATTGAACTCTCAAAACAAACTGCAACATCTACTGCCGCTCAGCTCCGTCAAGAATTTGCCATGCCTCCTAGAATTAAAAAATTTTGAAAATTTGGACTGAAATAAAAGCTTACGAATTAAAACTGAGCTAAAAAATATATCTGAATAAAAGCTTCCCACAGCTAAATAAGGCAAGCCTTTGGTATTAAGCTTATTCGGCGATTAGTGCATCGGCTATAGTCACATCGTGGGGAGTTTTCCAGATGCAAGCAGCTTCAAATGCCAAGCTTATGACTGAAAGAATATATAAAAGAGGTTAAGAGTGACGAAAAGCAATTTGTGAGACAAGTGAAGTAAAAGTAGTGAACTCTAAATTGTAGAGTCTATCTTAAACTAGGACTTTATGTTATTTTTATGTTTCATTCTATATTCATTCCGAAATCGTGAGTGAAATTGATACAATTTTCCTGTGCATCGACCGCAACGCCAAAATACTCGAAATGGCATCTCGCAAATGACTATATGCAAATAATAGAAAGATTATATTATATTGGCAAATTTTCACAGATACAACAGTTATATCTTAGTAAAATGATTGCTTAAAACTAGTTTATATATAGAAAAGAGAAGAAGTTCATTCCACAGCATTTCATGTCGTCTTTATACGTGCGTGGTTGATTGACTACCTAACATTAAAGATACGTTTCATTCATTTTACAGACTGAATATAAATATAATTAATAATAAATATAATTATATACATATATATATGTGTAAGGCGATGCGTAGGTTTATTTGTATAATATAATAATACGTTAATAATTATACGGGTGATTGCTTGGTTACTGTGACTGCTGATGACTGTTCGCTGCTTCCTAATACGACTCCACAACTTATCGAGTGTCTCTTCTTGATGGCATCACACGAATGCCGGCCTCTACTTCAGTGATTGTCCACGATAACTCCTAGACACTTCCAGCTGACGACGATCGAGGTAGGGGGTTTCCACCCTCGCAACGCCCTGCAACTTCTTACATATATTTATCTTCTCACCACTAATAGTTTGTCCAGCGGTGAGTTATTTTGTGTCGCTTCGAAGCGCTGCTAAAATCGATTGGGGTTGAGCCTTGGCTAAGTAATAATGTACCTCATTTTTTTCTAAAATTTAATTGGATTCTCCCGGCCTTCTATATTTTTATGTTATCTTAAAATTTCGAAATTTCAATCTAGTTTTCTTTGAAGACTTATGGTTGGGTTTCGTCTGGAAAGTTGAGCAGAAATAGTTCTACTTCCAAAGCAAACACATCTCATCGGAAAACAAAAATTTCAAGATTAACAAATTTAAATCTTATGTAACATAATTTTAATTTAGTTTACACTTTTTACTAATTCGGTCAACCAAAATTCAGCTCAAAATCCAAACAGTAAACTTGTTACGTTGTATCACACATTACGTTACATTACACATTAACTTCCATATGACAGGTAAGTCCTGAGCCATATTCCTGTTGGTATATTTAAATATACTGCGTTTCGCAGTTCTCCTTGCCGGCTTTACAAGCTTACATGAAAATGAATGCATAAATGTGAATTTCTTACCTGAATAATAAGTAAGCTCGAAATTGGAACGAGGATATATAATTTTTTCATATTTCCCTTGTCGTAGATCGATGGTACCTTTCCTGGATTTGAAGTCCTCACAGATTGTGGATTGCGTCGAATATACACACATATGGTTATGGTTCCGTGCGAGTTATGAGAGCGGTACCCAGATTCTGAGAGCAATCTTGAGTTAGCGTTCATCCACCTAAAGACGGTCAGCCAAAAATAATTAGGGCATCTCTTCAATTATTTAGCAGCGAAAAGGACAACCCCTTACCTTGCGGTTAGATATAGCAAGATGTTTAATATTGTATTTAATATAATTAAAATTAAATGCCTTGACGTCTTTCAATAATAACACATACGTTTTTAATTGGGTGAAAATGAATTATGGGTCGTGTCTTAGCCTGGACACCTCGAAAATTGTGCCTGGGACTCAGCTACCGAGATACAGTTGGTGAATCGTTCTATTCACTATTTAAATATCAAAGGTAATTAATTTTATTAAATTGTAATTTTCAGCTTGCCAAAAAGTCGAATTCGAGTCGTCGCACTTGAAAGTACAGGACAAATGAGAAAGAGGGTTTCAAATGGGACTCAGGAACAGCGGATGTCGTGGTGTGGTGCAAAGGTCGAATTGACTATGACAAAGAGGCAGAGGATTTCCATGGGACCAGCAAAGAGCCGTAAAGTCTGGCTGCAGTCTGAAGAATGACCACAAGGAAATAAATATTAATTGAACTCAAAATATATCAAAAGATTGAAATCGGCAATCGGCAATTGACAATTGACAATTGACAATCGTCAGGTGGTGAATAAACCTTAAGATGCCATGTCATAATTGGCTATTATTGGCTGATTCATTCAGTTATGGTTCAATGGGGTGATAAGTGTGATTATCCGGATGCATTCGACTCCAATATCGGATAAATATATATTTATCCGCTTAAGCTATTTTATTGTTTTGGGTTCCACTGATTCACAAGTGTTGCAGGTGTTCATCCCGCCGCATCAATAAAGGAATTACAGGCAACGTTTGCCTGAAATATCAAACAGTTTCAACACTTGCCCGAATGGTTGAAAAGTTCAAAATAAACTCTGCAATGATCGATCCTCCGTGATGAGCCACAATTCTGGTCATGGGTTAATTCGGTCATGTCTGATGAAACATATGGCTCAGACTCACGATTCACCAACTGTAATTCGGTAACTGAGTCCGAGGTTTAAAGCTCGGACACAATTTTCGAGTTGTCCAGGCTAAACCACGACCCATTATTTATTGTCACCCAAATAAAAACGTGTGTGTTATTATTGAAAGACGTCGAGGCATTTAATTTTAATTATATTTAATACAATATTAAACATCTTGCTATATCTAACCGCAAGGTAAGGGGTTGTCCTTTTCGCTGCTAAATAATTGAAGAGATGCCCTAATTATTTTTGGCTGACCGTCTTTAGGTGGATGAACGCTAACTCAAGATTGCTCTCAGAATCTGGGTACCGCTCTCATAACTCGCACGGAACCATAACCATATGTGTGTATATTCGACGCAATCCACAATCTGTGAGGACTTCAAATCCAGGAAAGGTACCATCGATCTACGACAAGGGAAATATGAGAAAATTACATATCTTCGATATACTTATTATATATTTCGAGCTTACTAATTATTCAGGTAAGAAATTCACATTTATGCATTCATTTTCATGTAAGCTTGTAAAGCCGGCAAGGAGAACTGTGAAACGCAGTATATTTAAATATACCAACAGGAATATGGCTCAGGACTTACCTGTCATATGGAAGTTAATGTGTAATGTAACGTAATGTGTGATACAACGTAACAAGTTTACTGTTTGGATTTTGAGCTGAATTTTGGTTGGCCGAATTAGTAAAAAGTGTAAACTAAATTAAAATTATGTTACATAAGATTTAAATTTGTTAATCTTTAAATTTTTGTTTTCCGATGAGATGTGTTAGCCTTCAAAGTCGAAGTAATACTGCTCAGTTTTTCAGACGAAGCCCAACCCTAAGTCTTCAAAGATAACTAGATTGAAATTTCGAAATTTTAAGATAACATAAAAATATAGAAGGCCGGGAGAATCCAATTAAATTTTAGAAAATAATGAGGTTTTATATTATATTTAAAACTTATCTTCTTCCTTAGTTATGGCTCAGTCCATGCAGAATTCTTGTGGCGCTTCTATGTGGTGAGAGTTTTTAGAATTTGACCACCTGAGTAATTAACTTTATTGTGGTTTATACAGTGACCCGAAGCATTCCTTTGAATATCTCGCAAAGCGGTGATCGTTTGTGGAAAGCGATGTCAATTTTAATTGAAGACGCTATAAATACGAAGTAATTGGCCTTAATCTTATTCTTAATTTACCAAATTGCCAATGTAGTCCACAATGCCAAGCTGAGCCTCAAACCCAATGGAGTCTAGAAACGCTTCGAGGCGGCACAAAGCGAACGTCATATTGCATTTAAGGCTTAACTTAATTTATAGAGTAAGATTAGACTTATTTATTTAAATTTAAAACATAACAGTTTTAAATTATGTCAAGTAGTTGCATTCTTCGCAAACATTCCGTGTCTCAGCTTCTTTTCCAAATTCACGTAATATACCTTGAACAAAACTCACCACGGACAGATATTACTATTAACCTGACGGAGTATTTATCCGTAGATTTTCAACCAACCTAAGCGTATTAAAGGAAGAAGTGAACATGTACAGTATACACTCTCAAGGAGTACCGACGTTATCATATCATATCATAGGAATTGTGTGTAAAGTATCGTTTTCGAGGGTGTGGAAGGTAAATGTTTGGTGGGTTTGGGATTAGTAGAAATGTTGTTGTTAAATAAGGAAGAGATACCATTGGGGTGCCAGCAGTCTATGACAGGGAAAATATTATTTTCAATTGATTCTCTTAGAAACTTCTCTGTGAGCTCATCACCATGGCAAAAAAAAAAAAACAACAACAAAACTGTTTAAATCAATTACTACTAAAAAATTTTGTTACCAAAATTATTTTTTAACAAGAATCCAAATCTAAAAAATTGCAATATTCTAGGCTACCTGTTTTGGGGAGTCTCTTCAATAATTTAGTTGGTGGAAGGATATTCGTGCTGCCCAAAATTATGACTATTAGCGGCAAGTGAAGGGTTCGGGGCTGTGCAGTCATAATTCATGTCGAGTTCTCTCCTCCAGCCGAAGCAAGTAACATAATCACATGGCAACCGCCATAAAATAATGTTATCAAGTGTCTTAACGTGCCTATTGCCGTGTTTATAACAGCCCCCAGACTGGCAATCGATCATCCTGGTGGCTCGGGACCATATACCATTATTGCCCTCTCCCAAGCATATAATGTGTTTATTCTATAATTTGCATGAATTATTTATATATTGATTTATTAGTTTGAATTTTGTATCGAATTTAGAAGGCACTGGGATAATCCTGGAAAGTGGAAGACAGAGTGATAGAGATAGAGAGGAAGGGTAGGCATTCAATTTAAACTTAATTTATGTGTGGACCATCATCAGTTAAAAGCTGCCATATGCGATCGCCCCCCCTTCCTCCATATAATATGAAAGCAGCACAAATTGAATATTATATGTAGGGATGTCATCAGGCCTTTGACAGGACGCTTTAGCAGGCTTCAAGTTTGTCATAAGTTGGTCTAAAATTCTGCTTCGCTTCATTTTTAGCCAAATGAAAGCTCATTTAATAATCTGCAACTATGTGAATTTGTGTGTGCGACTGTATAAGTATGTGAGTGTGTGCGTGAGTGTGTCCACATCTGTGTTTCTGTTGCCAAAGTCGTAGTCCCAAACAAAGTAAACGTAGCGTTCCTTTTGGCACAAGAATCTCATGGTCAAAAGTCGCACAATAACCAAGCAAGGTTACATATTCACAAATACGTTCACACACACACTCACACTCGCACTCACTCTCACTCTCACACTCACACTCACACTCACACTCGCACTCACACTCCCACTCACAACCACCACCACACTTGCATTTCCTTTCACACGCACATTCACACCTACCGTCTATACTCACACCAGCAGTCACACCTTAAAGCACACCCACACGTACACACACACACTTATACACTCACACACTCACACATACAAAGGCACACACAGGCACACACAGCATACACATATGTATGCAAAGTTTATCCAGCGTCCGTTTTGCACATTAATTTACTGACCTTTAACGCTGCTGTGCAAACTTCCCAACTGTGTCCCCTAACCAGTGTTGCCACATCGGTTGAAATTTAACTTTTATCTAATCCGATATAAACTGGAGAAGTTCACTATGTATATATGTGTCTATAAATATTTAAGTAAAGGATATCTAGTTTAAGGATTTCCGTTCCAAAGTTAATCAACTGAATATCAGCCTGAGCTCTAAATTAGCTTTTAGTTTAGCTTGGCTTATATTATATATTCTTGGAATAAGTTTAATAAGATATATTAATAAATATCGATAGTATCGATATTTATCGAATTGATATGTTTGACAGATTGTGACTCATATTTCATACTTTGAAAGACTTTGCATCAAACCTGATTTTGGGAAACTTCGTTGCATTTGACAACTCTATACAATTCACATATATTCATATATTCTCACACACACATTCACAGTCACACACATACTCACACACACACCCACCCACATGTGCTTTCCAATCACAGCTTCCTATTTTGCAAATAGACCCCAAACTAGTCGCAGTTTGTTGTACGCGTGTCTTCTTTTTGGGGTCCACCCAAATGCGGTTATCTTAGCAGGGTACCTTGGGTGTAAGTGCAGACAACCCTAGAGCTCTAGGTCCTTTAGCAGATGTTGTTGCTATTGTTGCTGTTGTTTTTGTCGTGTTTTCCTCACTTCACATTAAATTCCATGATAAATGTGTGACATTTTTGCAGCTTGTTGCTTGTTTATTGTTTATTGTTTGTCCTTTTAACTTTCACTTTGCGAGGCGACCGTTGATTTTGCTTTCCAACAGACACATGTTACACATACACATAAGGTAAAGCATAAAGATATGTTTGGGAATACGGATAAAAGTATAAATTTATATAAAAACAGAGATTTAAATATTTATATACTTTATATACGATAAAGATGTTGGTACGAATGAAAAAGATGAGATATATAGAAACGGATAAAAAACAAAAAGCAAATATGGATACGGATAAAAAGATAAGAAATTTATATACGGATAATATTAAAGATGCGGATAAAAAAGAGTAGACATATATTTACGGATAAATAACAGGATAACTATAAAGACAAAGATTAAAGTAAAGATAGAAAACATAGATACGAAAAAAAAGACAATAATTACAGATGTGGATAAAAATACAGATGAAAATATAGATACGGAAAAAAAGGAACAGAAATATGGAAACGGATATAAATAAAGAAAAGAGATATAGACACGGATAAAAATACAGGTACAAATATAGATACGGGTAAAATAGAACAGAAATATGGAAACGGATATAAGTAAAGATAAGAGATATAGATACGGATAAAAGCAAGATAAAAAATACAGATGCGGATAAAAATACAGATAAGAATATAGATACGAGTGGAATAGAACAGAACTATGGAAACGGATAAAAATAAAGACGCGATTTATAGATACGGATAGAAAAAGATATAAACATAAATACAGATAACAAGATGGGAAATATATATATGAATAAAAATAATAATAGGAGATATAGAAGCGGATAAAAAAAGATAAAAAATATAGATGGGGATAAATATACATATACAATTATAGATTCGGATAATAAGGATCAGTATAGAAATGGGTAAAAATTATGATAAGCAATATAGATACGGATAAAAAGATGGATAAGAAATATATATAGATATATATCTTAGCGTGCATAGAGTATCATATATGAATACAGATATAGATGGTGATGATTAACACAAGGTAATACAAGAGTCTGATGTCCTTGCGAATGTCTCTCTCGCTTGCAGATGTTCAAAGCAAAACTTTGGCTTTCTTTTGGCCCCAATTTTGTTGCATGCATTCGTGCTTGTGGTGGAAAATACAAGGAAAATGGAAATTAGAAAATGCTCCCCGGACGAGGACATGACCAGATGAAGAAATTGTCATACCTTGGACTGTGGGCACCTCCTCGAAAGAGTTTCCCTTACTTTAGATACAAAATAAATGAATGAACCTGAAAGAAATGTTGGATAAATTTTAAAACTAATTTTGGCTTGGGAAGGACTCGGGCTACAAAGTTGCAAATAGTAATTGATATCCACCACATGCACAGGTGTGGGCAGGTGAGAAGATAAAGTGGTTTATCCATGTATGTGTATGTATGTGTATGTGTGTTTAAAATATTTGAATTAATCAAATCAAAATCCTCAATTATTATCCTTCTAGAAGCTCAATGGATTAGAGGTCCTCGTTACGCAGAATCTCAGATGTGCTCATAGCTTTGGATAAAAAAAAACTTTGACTTGAGCCTTGCTTGACATCTGCATTTGAGCAACTTCCCTCCATAAACTTATCATTTCTTATCCTGGGCTATTATCAAGTGTGTCCTTGAATGTTCGTCGTAAGACTCCATTGAAATCTCATAAACTCATTTCCAACTTATATCCTATCAAGACATAACTGCTGTATCTGTGAAACTATTTCAATATAAGTTTAAGTCCTTTCAACAATATTTCTGCCATTTACTGAAGGACACACAAATCATTACTACGCGTTAGATTCCTTTGACTAGAATTTTCCACTGTCACTTTCACCCATCGCCTTGATATCTGTTGCTTTCACTGTGCTTTTAATTCCAATTCCAATTTCACACCGAAACTTTGTCGACCTCGTCTTGAACTTGGACTCGAACATGGACACGGGCTGCGAAATGAGGGATGAGGGCCTTGTGGTTAGTGGGTCGGGGATCGGGGCTTAACATAGGGTTGGGTACGGTGACTCCTTTTCTGGGATTGCCAGTTGAAACTTTTGTCGTTTGTTTACAAAACTTGCTTCTTGTTCTGTTGTCGTGTTTTCGTCTGCTCTATTCCCTTTTCGCGCTGTCCTTTCCTTTACCGCCCTGGTCTGTTGTGTCCTTGTCCTATCCTGCCTCTCTTGCTGTCTTCTTCTGTGGTACTGTCGTGTCGTGCAGTGTCCCGTCTTGTCGTATTTACCCGACTGCGGTAAATTATAATAAAGGTTCACTGTTTACCATCGGAATTCAAATTAAAAGTGTTCTTCATCTTGGCAACATTCATTGACCAGGCCTGTAACTATATGCCTGTCAACCCCGCAACCCCGCCACCCCGCAACCCCAGAATTCTGCAGCCCAACCAACCTTCAACCGCCTGACCGCTCGACCACTTCTCAAATTCAACCCAACTTTGAGCGTCAGCTGTTGTGATTGCCAGCTAGGAGTGCAGTCAAGGATTGTGCTGTGTGAGTGAAAGGACTTCCCCTAAAAGGCTAAAAACTAGTTCTGCAGTCATAAGAAATTGATGAAGATTTGCACAAAAGAAAATATGGGCACAAGGATAAGTGAAAAGTTTTTTCCACTTAATTAGCGGTGATTTATTTTCAATAAGGATAAAAAACTTAATATTGTGTCTAATTACCAGGCACTAGACTCTGGCCAAGACTGTGTCGGAATGTTTTGGGCGACTCTCGTTTAAAGGACATTTGCATGTTCCTGGCATCTGGCTTCTTTTCATATGTTTATGTTATTCCTTATTTACATTCTGTGTACTTTTTTTTTGCCGCAATCTTCAACCATTATCCTTGAGTCATGTATACTGATTACGAGCCATATTTTTGCAGCCATACGCATACATATATATATGTTTATTTGTATAAGTGTATATGTGTGTTTATTTGTATATGTGTGCATATACATATTTATATGTGTATGTAAATGTGTTTGTCTGAAAGCCTTCGGCGTGA
The DNA here is from genome assembly GCA_035044505.1 of Zaprionus lineosus. NCBI lineage: Eukaryota > Metazoa > Arthropoda > Insecta > Diptera > Drosophilidae > Zaprionus > Zaprionus lineosus. The sequence goes on from JAWNNX010000676.1 coordinate 2,122,603, forward strand.
CGCCGTACGACATTCAACAGGCCTTATAATGTGCATAGATGTGTGCATGCACATGTGTACATAAATATTAAGGAATTTTTTACAGGTTGCCTCCAAGTACACACACACACACACACACACACTTACACAGAAGCATCGCCGCAGACACAGTCACTGAGGACTTCCGCTATGGCAGATGCTTGGCGCCGGTTCTCAAAAAGGCAAGCAATTCAATGGCGGGCGAGCTTAGCTTCACGTAGCCGTTGCCTGTATGCCTGTGTGTGTGTGTGCCTATGTTCGTTTATATGTATTTGTATATGAGCTGTTTGCGTGCTTTGTTTGTATATATTGTATTGCGTGTGTCTTGTTTGTGTGTGTGTGTGTGTGTGTGTGTGTTGGGCCTGTGTGTGCTTAGTGTGTACGCCCAGCAACACGCCAACAAAGACAATAATAACAGCAACGGCAAAGGCAAGGGCAACGGCAAGGGCAACGGCAACGGCAAGGGCAACGGCAACGGCAACGGCAATGGTAACGACAACGACCACGAAGACGAAAACGAGAATGACAACGAGAATGACAACGAGGACGACGAACAGAAGTAACAATTTATTTATTTTTATTTTTTTATATTTATTTTTATTTTATTTCTTTTGGCGCTCTTTTATTGCTGTCTTTGTTGGTTATCATTGTTGTTGCCATTACTGTTGTTGTTATGGTAGTTGTTGTTGTTGCTGTTGCTGTTTTTTGTTGACATTGTTGCTGCCTGCACGACCATCAAATGCATGCAAGCACTTAAACACCTTCTGAGAGCAAGAAAGGAGTTAAATATTCACATAAACTAAATTGCTTTAATTGTGCGTTAAATTTAAAATAAGCATTTGGATAAGTGCCTAAGGTTAAAAATAAACAATGTAATTAAAGGATTTTTTAATGTTAGCCATTAATTAAGTTTAAAAATGGCTAATTTTACTTCAACAATTTCCATTTGGAATATCGTTACTTTAATATGGCTCAAGGTTGCAGGTCAAAAAAAATAGTAGCATACTTTTCAGGGCAGCAGTAGGATACAAGCAGCCAGTTGCCTGGAAAGCCTGTTGACAGGACTGTTTTGTCTCCTTAAGCAAAGGACTTATTGAAGACTGAAGTGATTGTAAAATCAGTATTTAATTGTAGCTTAGATTTAGTTCATGAAACCCACTCATAATCCTTGGTCAAACATAAATAATTAAACAAGGAAGATTCATGCTTAAAGCCAACCAAAATATGCAACTAACTTAATTAGGCAACAATTTGTGAAAGTAAACTTTCTGTTTGGTGTTCATTTTAGTAACTGAAATTATTTCAAAGGACATTTGTGCTCTCCCCTTCCCCCTTCCCCCTTCCCCCTTCCCCCTTCCCCCTTCCCCCTTCCCCCAGCACTCACAGCTCTGGCTACTTAAATTGGTCTAATGGCCGAGGAATTCGGGTTGAGTTTTCCACTCCGATACCTTGCGGTCAATAAATTGTCGTAAACAGTCCGTAAACTCTGGGAAAGGACTTAAATGAGTTCGTTTGTGGCTTTTAAGTTGTTGAGGTATTTGAGGCTTTTGAAAATTTTCAGTTGGGCTGCCACACTTTAAATTGAAGGTACCCCTCAATAGGAAACCCATTAAGGCGACCATTGAATGATAAGGATGTAATTAAAAGATTTCTTTTAATACCAAAAATTTCCATCGATTTCAATGCAATCCTGATTAATAGTAAGTTGAAATATAAGTTTTGTCACTTAATTGGTCTTCATTAGTTTCATGACTGACAATGTGAGATGCACACACTTGTCCCCGACTTCATTACCGCCCTCTTCAAGGATTATCCCAATTATCGCTCCCTACAACAATTTCTGAGATCAGAACGTATGAACTCATGGCAGGGATACGCATCGTCTGATGTAATGCACCGCTCCGTTGGTCCTTTCCCTGAACTCAGCTTCCGAGAATGTTGCACAAGCAGCATTTGTGGCAACATCGCCGTAATGAGCTACTTAAATCTTTCCAACTTACCTTCTGGCTTGACTCAACAGCTTTTGATGACTCTGGAATCGCTTACACTAATTAGGTTACAATTAGGCTCCATCTGCGTTGCAACAAGGAGCTCCCATGCCATGGAAAGCGCAGTTCACGCTCGTCACTAACAAGCAGCTCAAATGGTCCAGTAATTTCTCTCAGTTTTTCTTATTATGAAAAAAGAACGCACAAAGCTGGGATTGGGAGGCAATTACGCATGACTTTGTCACAGGACAACTGTAATATTCTTTTGAAAGGATGAATGGAGGGACGATAGAAGTTGGTTCAACGGAATTTCTGCATCATTTGTGCAGTTCATTTTAATGACTGAAAATGTTGGCCTTTAGAAAAGGACATGTAAAAGCGAACTGTAAAGTTTCGTCACTGAGTTGAATTTCGTTTGAAGTCCTTTATAATTGAGAGATTTTCATATTGCCATCAGGGCTGCGAATTTGAATATCGTATATTACACCCTAATGGGGGTCACTTATTTCGATAGCTCGATGACCGTTAACCTGCGATATGTGGACTTCCTTGTCGCTGCAGTTTGCTTTGCTCTCATTCGGTTAACTGCGACCAAACTCAATTTGTGTGCCGATATTCAATTATCCAGCACAAAATGTGCCTTTGTGTATCCTTTGATGAAGCTTTCTGTTTTGTAATTGACGATGACACAAGCTATGCGATAGTTTCTGCATCGTCCACCCACGACCTTCACTCTGATCAACCATAAGGTTTATGTAAATGCCTGGGTAATACCTTAAGCGATGGCTTAGATGAGTTTTCCAAAACTATCGGACATATCGATAGTCCACACACTCACGAACTTCTGCACTGTGAGCTCTGAAAAATATTTCACAACTTTTGCCATATGAAGGGAAACAGAAATTTTTATTCTTCTTAATTGAGCTAATTGCGTTTCCGAGTTACCAAAATAACCCAAGCGGTAGGACAGCCTCGGGCAACCATTTGGTTGGTTTGCAATTTGTAAATATCCCCGTGCAAAATTCACCTCGGAAAATGTACGTTAATAAACCTCCTCCTCGACCACCACATGTGCAACGGCAGTCGATTGAGGGCGTTTGGTTTACCGCAATTTTATGGAGGCACGAACTCATCCACCCGCACCCTGATCCACCTGGCGGACATAGATGCATAAATGCGGCTAAAATACTCACACATATACACACTGAAGCCTCAACATGTCCTGTGAATGCATATTTCTGCGCCATTTCGATACATTTGGCAGTGGCAAATCATTGATGTAAAAAGCCCAAACATTAAACCTTCACTTTGCATTCGCAGTTGGTCAGACGTTCAGACGTTCAGACGTGCTCGACGAGTCTCGGACTACAGCCAGAGTCCTGTGTTAGTGGAAGAGTCATATTTACTCCTGGACAGATAAGCGCGAGTCTACTTGCCATATATTTTGAATGAAACTAAAGCACATCCTAGAATTCAGAGGACTTCAAGGATGAATTCAATATATTCAGAAGAGATCAGAAGAGTCCATCTTATGGATGGATCACCTTATATACACATATCTGCCGTCATATCCCGTCATATCTTGCCAAATGCTGCAAGTAATTATCTAATTAAAGAGAGAGAAATATATATATATATATATATACCGTTATAAATTCCTATTAATCCAACATGAATTGAGAATTTTATTCCTTGAAGTTAATTAATATGAAGTTAATTTTCTGTTGACAAACAGAAGGACTCCTCATTGGAGGTGCAGGGTATCAATCGCCAGGCGTCGACCGTCAGCCCTCAGCCCTCAGCCGTCAGCCTGATAATAATAATATTATATTATGTAATGAAATTTGTATGCAGAAGGTATTTTCGGAATTTACGTGAAATTGCATCGCGGAAAAAGAAATTAGTTTATGTCCACTGTCAATTGTAATGAATGTAACCGATAATGGGAAATATGTCATTAATTAATGATGTAAACACAGGCATCGTTGTAATGTGGCTGACGTGTGCCAATAATGTTGTATGTTATTAAGGTTATTGATTTGGAAATCAAATTTGATATCAGCTATCGTCAAATTAATGCACTCGTCATTCGGAAGGAAATAAAAACCATTCAAACGCAAATTAAAATTCGACACTGCAAAAAACACAAAATAAAATCTAAATTAGAAAAAGCACAAAAAAAGCCTCTAATAATCCGGAAACGGAAAACTCATTAATTTTAACCAAAAGGGACAAATCAATAACTTTGTTTCATCCACCGCTTTACTTTCACTTTCGCTTTCTCCTCTCCCATCCTCCGCCACGCCTTTGGCAGGAGTTCCACAAGGTTTGCCACCATTCGTTGGTCTACAGGAACCTTATGGGTGGACCATAGCAGAAATGTTACCTGATCCACAACTTGATCCAGAAACAGAACTTGACTTATTTCCATTGGGCAGGTTGCTGCTCACTAGCACTGCGAGGGTTGTTCGAAGAGCTTCTTAACTAATGACACTCAAGGTGGATGAGTTGAAAGACGATACTTGAGAAATGTGAGACTTTCAATGATTGTACACACTTTTTTATTTATTATTTATTCATTTATTTAATTTAAATTATTTTATTACATGTATTTAAAGACCTACTTCATTTTTAATGTGAGTTTTTATATAAATTGTTATAAAATAATAATTTTATTTTTTTGTGATTCTCGTAAGCGACTTATACCAAATTTATCGTAGGTATTACCTACTAAAAATAATAATAACAAAAATAATATAGAGATTTTAAAAGCAGCATTGAAATAAATATCAAGTAAAATCTGTAGGCTACTGAACTCATGAACTTTTTGAGCTACCCTCGCTTTGAGTCTGCTCTGATCACATATTGTGGGAACTTCAGATGCATTGCTAGGAAATTTGAAGAGAGGCGCCCACGACAGACACAAAGTGATTGTTATTGTGGCTTTTTCTCAATGGGGGAGCTGATCCTTGCAAGATGATGGTGCGTTGAATGGGATAGGTTTGGTTAAGAAAATAAAGAGTAAACATTTAATTGATTTATTAAATCTTCACTCCTAAAATAAAATTGAATATCTGGAATTGTGGACTCTGAAAAATCAAAGCTGGCTTTTTACAGGTAAACAACTAACAAATACCTTAATTTAGTCTGGCTGTTCTATTCAAATTCAACAAGTTTTAAATTTAAGTTCTTCTTTATATATATACCTAAAGCTTCGACCTACATCGACCCAAATGCTATCAAAGTCAAAGAGTATGTCCCGACCGCGTATAAATATTTATGCGCCGCCGCATTCGCGATTTCCAGAGCTGAAGGAAATCGCTGGATTGGGGAATGTAGATCAATCGCTGATGTCATCGAAGGCAATCGAAGGCTCGGAACAATCGGCCATGGCCGTGACCGAGGCCGAGGTCGCAGCTGCCACAATGGAAATGGAGCTGCTGGAAAAGAGAAGCGGTCGATCGGTCAATAAGGGTCGCCCTCGGCAGCGACTCCAGGGTAACAATTATCGTGATGCCCTGTCAGCTGCCATCAACAGGAAGACATATTAAATATTCTGCGATTGGTCGATTGGTCGATAGATTATCGACAATCGGTACTTTCAACCCAGGAAAATCCATCATTTTTGATTGGCAGAAAGAGATATCAAAATTCAACGAATATGGGAAATCCTTTGTTTGTTATATATTATTTACATTATTGCAAATTGTTGTTTACTATTTGCTTTCAACTGGCAATAGGCATTAAATTAATTAAAAACTGTTTAACATCAGCCGCGTTTTACTATCTGTATTATTTATTTGCATAATAATTCTGAATTTTGAATAATACTTCTGCCCCCGTTGGTACTCCCAACGAGCACGAGGCATACGTAGATTCCCTCACATCCATCATTAACGGATGCCGTCGCGGCAGGCTACGCCATCCTTCCAACAAGCTGGTCATTGAATTGTAGGAAGGGCGCCCATTCTGAGCTCGGAGGCATCTGCTCTTCTCAAAGGCGGTATATCGCGACAGGTGACCCTGCCGTGAAGCAACTCCTTACAAGTATTGCAAACAAACTGCATCGGACGATAGCTAAAAATCGGCAGAATAATCTAGACATCTTGCTGGAGGGAGATGGACTAGAAAACAACAGCGACTTTTTCGATAAGACAACCTCTGACACAATCACCCATTTTGAGCCACAGTGACCTCTGGCTCATAAGGGTCAGCGTCGACCACGTTTATGCCCTTTGAGCTAACCGATGATTCTCATCGAGAAGAACTCAAAACCATCCTGGATTCAACACTCTAACATGCTCGCCCCATAGAACATAGCACGGCGCAGGAAGAGATGCTTCAATTGATTGCACTAAATAACAAAGAGACACCTGGACAGGATGGGATTAACAAGCGAGCAGCCAAAGCTATACCATACAAAGGAGTCACAGCTTTAGTACAAATTTTAAATGCCATCTTTCGATTGGCTCACTTTCCGAAGCTTCCACTGCTTCGTGAATAATAATTATCCCCAAATCCGGAAAGCCTCTTACGCTAATTTAATCCAACCACCCAATCAGCCTCTTAGCAACCTTCTCCATGGATTCTGAGCGCATCCTCCTCGGCCGGTTGATGGAACTGCCACAAGTAATGGGCCACATACCGCGACATCAATTTGGCTTTAGAAAGTCCCATAGCTGTCCAGAACAGGTGCATTGACTGGTCAACCACATCACACATGGCACCGAGTAAAAGCTGCACACCGTCGGAGTCTTTCTGGATATTAAGCAACCATTTGACAAAGAGTGGTATTTCCTCCTTACACCTACCAGCACTACCTTATTCTGCAGGCATTCCGATATGACCGGAGCTTCAATGAGACAGGGGTTCCTCAGGGGAGTGTGTTCGGACCCTTCCTGTACAACGTGTACACCGCCGACATGCTAGTCCCCGTCAGCAACGCTAAAGGCCTCTCTGCTGTGAAGCTGCTTCTGGCCACTTATACGGACGATACCGTTATGCTGACATCCCACGCATCGCTGCAATCTGCCGCCAATGCAACACAGGACTGGCTTCACGTAATGAAGAACTGGTCTGCTGATTGGAACAATGCCATCAACTCCACTAAATCTGCCTGCATGACCTTTTCCCTTCGACGCGGTACTTCTGCTGGTCTCACCTACAATGGTGGGACCATAAGCAAGGTTACCTCTCACAGCTATTTGGGAGCCCGTTTGGACGGGGCACTTGTATGGTGGACCCATATTACGCAAGCCAAGGCCTCCTAGTTAAAGCCATCTTCACGCCTACTAAGACTTACGCCATCCAAGTTTGGGGTAATGCGTCCAAAAATCAACTAGAGATAATTAGAGAAGTGCCATCGATTGCTCCTCGGAGTGTATCCGGGCTCCTCTGGTATTCCACAAATTGTGCCATCGAAGGGGACCTTCAGCTTCCTCATGTTGGGGACTAATTGAATCTCGCTAGTACTCGATATGCCGAAAGGATTGAGGCACACCCAAACTCCCTGGCGTCCAGCCTAGCTGAGCCATTAGGCTCTCGACGCCTAAAGAGAATACATCCGTCCGATCTACCTACTCGTATGATCTAATCCATTATCTCACTTTGTATATATTAGGTTAATTAAAAATAAGGACACTTTTGTGTATACACTATATTTCGCTATTTTTAGGGATATGAAAAAGTCAGCTGTAAACTGAAGTCCTTTATAATTGAGAGAATTTCAAATTCCCTTCAGGGTTGCGAATTTGAATATCGTAAATTACGCTCTAATGGGGGTCACTTATTTCGATAGCTCGATGACCGTTAACCTGCGATATGTGGACTTCCTTGTCGCTGCAGTTTGCTTTGCTCTCATTCGGTTAACTGCGACCAAACTCAATTTGTGTGCCGATATTCAATTATCCAGCACAAAATGTGCCTTTGTGTATCCTTTGATGAAGCTTTCGGTTTTGTAATTGACGATGACACAAGCTATGCGATAGTTTCTGCATCGTCCACCCACGACTTTCAGTCTGATCAACCATAAGGTTTATGTAAATGCCTGGGTAATACCTTAAGCGATGGCTTAGATGAGTTTTCCAGAACTATCGGACATATCGATAGTCCACACACTCATGAACCTCTGCACTGTGAGCTCTGAAAAATATTTCACAACTTTTGCCATGTGAAGGGAAACAGAAATTTTTATTCTTCTTAATTGAGCTAATTGCGTTTCCGAGTTACCAAAATAACCCAAGCGGTAGGACAACCTCGGGCAACCATTTGGTTGGTTTGCAACTTGTAAATATCCCCATGCAAAATTCACCTCGGAAAATGTACGTTAATAAACCTCCTCCTCGACCACCACATGTGCAACGGCAGTCGATTGAGGGCGTTTGGTTTACCGCAATTTTATGGAGGCACGAACTCATCCACCCGCACCCTGATCCACCTGGCGGACATAGATGCATAAATGCGGCTAAAATACTCACACATATACACACTGAAGCCTCAACATGTCCTGTGAATGCATATTTCTGCGCCATTTCGATACATTTGGCAGTGGCAAATCATTGATGTAAAAAGCCCAAACATTAAACCTTCACTTTGCATTCGCAGTTGGTCAGACGTTCAGACGTTCAGACGTTCTCGACGAGTCTCGACGAGTCTCGACGAGTCTCGGCATCTAAACTACAGCCAGAGTCCTGTGTTAGTGAGAGAGTCATAATTACTCCTGGACAGATAAGCGCGAGTCTACTTGCCATATATTTTGAATGAAACTAATGCACATCCTAGAATTAAGAGGACTTCAAGGATAAATTCAATAGATTCAGAAGACATCAGAAGAGTCCATCTTATGATCTACTTTAAAGATGGATCACCTTATATACACGTATCTGCCGTCATATCCCGTCATATCTTGCCAAATGCTACAAGTAATTATCTAGTTAAAGAGACAGAAATATATGTATATATATACCGTTATATATTTATTTATTTATATTTATTTCTTGATATTTTCCTGAAGTTAATTTTCTGTTGACAAACAGAAGGACTCTTCATTGGCGGTGCAGGGTATCAATCGCCAGGCGTCGACCGTCAGCCCTCAGCCCTCAGCCCTCAGCCGTCAGCCTGATAATAATAATATTATATTATGTAATGAAATTTGTATGCAGAAGGTATTTTCGGAATTTACGTGAAATTGCATCGCGGAAAAAGAAATTAGTTTATGTCCACTGTCAATTGTAATGAATGTAACCGATAATGGGAAATATGTCATTAATTAATGATGTAAACACAGGCATCGTTGTAATGTGGCTGACGTGTGCCAATAATGTTGTATGTTATTAAGGTTATTGATTTGGAAATCAAATTTGATATCAGCTATCGTCAAATTAATGCACTCGTCATTCGGAAGGAAATAAAAACCATTCAAACGCAAATTAAAATTCGACACTGCAAAAAACACAAAATAAAATCTAAATTAGAAAAAGCACAAAAAAAGCCTCTCATAATCCGGAAACGGAAAACTCATTAATTTTAACCAAAAGGGACAAACTGACGAACACAAATCAATAACTTTCTGTTTCATCCACCGCTTCACTTTCATTTCGCTTTCTCCTCTCCCATCCTCCGCCACGCCCTTGCCAGGAGTTCCACAAGGCTTGCCACCATTCGTTTGTCTACAGGAACCTTATGGGTGGACCATAGCAGAAATGTTACCTGATCCACAACTTGATCCAGAAACAGAACTTGACTTATTTCCATTGGACTGGTTGCTGCACACGAGCACTGCGAGGGTTGTTCGAAGAGCTTCTTAACTAATTACACTCAAGATGGATGAGTTGAAAGACGATACTTGAGAAATGTGAGACTTTCAATGATTGTAGACACTTTTTTATTTATTATTTATTCATTTATTTAATTTAAATTATTTTATTACATATATTTAAAGACCTACTTCATTTTTAATGTGATTTTTAATATAATTTAATATAAAATAATAATTTTATTTTCTTGTGATTCTCGTAATCGACTTATACCAAATTTATCGTAGGTATTACCTACTAAAAATAATAATAACAAAAATAAAATAGAGAATTTAAAAGCAGCATTAAAATAAATATCAAGTGATATATGCAGGCTACTGAACTCATGAACTTTTTGAACTACCCTCGCTTTGAGTCTGCTCTGACCACATATTGTGGGAACTTCAGATGCATTGCTCGAAAATTTGAAGAGAGGCGCCCACGACAGACACAAAGTGATTGTTTTTGTGGCTTTTTCTCAATGGGGGAGCTGATCCTTGCCAGATGCTGGTGCGTTGAATGGGATAGGGATGGTTAAGAAAATAAAGAGTAAACATTTAATTGATTTATTAAATCTTCACTCCTGACATAAAATATCCAATTTAATTACTGACTAAAATAAAATTGAATTTCTGGAATTGTGGACTCTGAAAAATCAAAGCTGGCTTTTTACAGGTAAACAACTAACAAATACCTTAATTTAGTCTGGCTGTTCTATTCAAATTCAACAAGTTTTAAATTTAAGTTCTTCTTTATATATATACCTAAAGCTTCGACCTACATCGACCCAAATGCTATCAAAGTCAAAGAGTATGTCCCGACCGCGTATAAATATTTATGCGCCGCCGCAGGCGCGATTTCCAGAGCTGAAGTATATAAGTGGATTGGGGAATGTAGATCAATCGCTGATGCCAACGAAGGCAATCGAAAATTCGGAACAATCGACCGTGGCCGTGGCCGAGGTCACGGCTACCACAAAGGAGATGGAGCTGCTGGAAAAGGGAAGCGGTCGATCGGTCTATATCATCGACAATGACGGTCGCCTTTTGGAGCGTGTGCGGTACCAGGGTAACGATTATCGCGATGCTCTGCGAGCTGCCGTCAATATGAAGACATATTAGATATTGTGCGAATGGACCATTGCTCAATTTATCGATAGACTATCGATAATTTGCGATTGGCAGAAAGAGATATCAAAATTCAACGAATATGGGAAATCCTTTGTTTGTTATTTATTATTGACATTTTTGCAAATTGTTGTTCACTATTTGCCATCAACTGGCAAGAGGCATTAAATTAATTAAAAAAAAAAACTCTTTAACATCAGCCGCGTTTTATTATCTGTACTCATACACACACACACACACACACATATACACGGACATAAAATATTTGCATAATAATTTTGAAGTGGAACGGAAAAGATTTTATCCTTTGGAAAGTTGCAGAAAAGAGACGAAAATATTTCAGGGAAATTTTCTCAACATTTTTAAAATACTTTCACCTGTACTCCACTTTATTATCCTGTAGGTTTCTCCTAATTCTTCTGCTCCTCCTGTTGGCTAGGATAACGGAATGTTGCACCTTATGCGGCGTGAATTTCAAATGTTTGCAAAAGAAAGAGAAATGTTAAAAAGCAAAAAATATCTCCCAACACATTTGTTCTGATCGACCTTAAGTCTCTCTGTACATTTTATGTGTTTTTTTAGCTCATCTGTTTATAGGTAAATATCATAAAATATTTAACATTTATTTGTCTGGAGTTTATTTTTGATTAAGTGAATTTTCGCTTATGCAACTCCATTCGAAATTAAAGGGTATAACATTTGTAGAATTCTCAGTTTCATCCATTGCAATACCCAAAGCGAATTCTGTTGGACATAACAGACCAGAAGGCGGATGCTTCTCGGCTGCGCCTGAAAGCAGGCAACGTTTTACGAAAATCCATGATGGCAGAGCAAGCGCCATATTATTATTACCTGCAGAGGAATTTCTTTAAATGATGAAGTTTGCAACTAAGTTTGCAATGAATTACACAATTACTTACACCAGAAAATTTTAATTATTTAAATCCGTTTTATGAAAATATTCAACCCTTTTGTTATTTTTTAATCCCTTGAAATCCTAAGAGGCTAAGAATTTATGCCAGAGTTTCTTCTCTCTGGTGTAGAATTATTTCCCAACAGAGATTAAGCCAAGTATTTAAAGCAAACTATGAATAAATTTATCTTAAACATTTAAATCTCTCAACATTTCAAAAGTCATCAATGCTGTGCTTCCCTTCGTCTCTCTGTGTGCGTCCTTCTATGTCTGACTTTGGATTCACACATTATTGATTGGGTCCTAAAAAAAAAATGGAAAAAAAGCTGTATTCAGGACAAATTCGGCGTTAAAAGTGCTTCAAGGCAGTTGGTCCAGTCCAAAAAAAAAAAAAAATGTGTCCCTCTAGCGTGTCATTGTCAGGAAAGCGGCGGCAATACAAAAGTTATGTAAACGCGACAGGATCGACCAAGGTCAGGGTGGAGCCACCTGCAGAGGTGGAGCCATGTCATGGCCGTTGCACAAATTGAGTGAACAACATACTGAAAATTGGCTTAAATAGCGAACACTGCCAGCAAATGGCTGAAGTGGTGAGTGGCAACAAAGCCACTACGACCGTCACTGCACTTCCCCATTCCATGTTTCTATCTCTCAGCTCACAGCTTCACACACCTTTTCGCACCTCAACTTTTACCTTGTGTTGTCCTCCTGTGTGCAGGCAACCCATTTAAAGTTTCAAGTTTCACCCTTGCGACACGCGATAATGGCACACATCCGTAAATAGAGAAACATAAGCTTACACACACACACACACACACACACACATACATACACTCTTTTGCTTCATTCCATACGAACCCATGAACCATTGAACCTCATTGCCAATCCCCTCAGACTACACATAATTTATGACTTTTGGCGTTCCGTCTACCATCCGCAGTCCAACGACTTCCAGCGCCACTGTGAGTGCAGCCCAGCGGATGAGCTGATTCAATGGAGTTGCCTTCGAAATGATAAGAGGACTCTAGATATATGAAGGTCATTAAAATTATCCTTAGTAAGTCAACCGCGATGAGTACATATCCACATTTGGCATGCCTCATCACAACACCTGCTAAACACTTTCTGCTCCACTGTGCCAAATGCCAAATGCCTGGCGAATCGACTGTCGGATGTCCTGGCGGACATTATGTTAAATTTTATGTGTCTTCCTGCTATGGCAACAGGTCAAGCCACGGTCTGGATTCGCAAACGGGTTCGGGATCGCGCCCTGTGCTTAAGGTCGTGGATACGCACACGTTTTTATGGAATCGGAGATGGTTCTGGAGATGGGTGGGGGGCGGGGTCCAAGGGGCTGCGTGTCTGTGTGCCCGTGTTACTGCTATGGGCTATGGATGTGAGAAGCTGAAGGACTAGAGCCTGAGGTCTAGAGGTCTCGGGGTCTGGTCTGTTGTGCCGCATGACCGCACTTAAACCTCTGGAATATTATAAAAATTTTCTGTTGTAACTGTATTTAAATGATACAATCAAAAATGTGTGTGTGTGTGTGTGTGTGTGTGTGCCTGTAAGCATCTGCCCGGCTTATGTTATGTTGAAACTTATTGCTATATGAATGCCAGGCACCTGAGCTCAATGACCCAGTTGCCATTGGATTGGAGTGCCTCGTCCATATGGCAGCCTAATTGGTATAATGATTAACTTATATAAGAAGGATACCGTTGTTATTGAGGATATTGTAAAGGACATCGCATTGATGATTGGAGGAAATTTATACAAGGCACTTCAAAAACAGCTCAAAGTTTCAGTTGTCAATAAATTTAAAAATTGGTTTAAAGCTATTGAATTATTTTTTGTAGCTTATTTAAACTATAAAGTTATTATTTGAATTAAATATAAATTAAAAATAAATTAAAAATAAATTAAAAATAAATTAAATAAATTAAAAATAAATTAAATAAATTAAAAAGAAAGTAATTAAATTAAAATTAATATATTTCCTGATTGTGGAAATGCGAGTTTTAAAAATTTCTCTCTTTTATACGGCTTTAATCATCGCTTAGCTTTTAACTTACATATTTTTGGAGTATATTTTCAGAGGGAGGACCTCCGTTAATCCTGTGAAATTTGAAAGAGTTGAAAGAATTCAATAAATCAAAGGCAATTAAAATTACCGGAAAATTATTTAACTCTCCGACCAAATAAAGGACTGAAGTGCAGCTAAGTTGCAGTCATTAATTTACTATTGATATTTAAGGATATTAAGCAGGAAGTGGATAAGGGATTTAATTTAAAATGAATAAAAAAAATATATATAAAATAAATAATAAATCACAAAGAGAACATTTTATTTGAAATTGTCAAATGAGCAATTAATTAAAATTTGTGTGATTTATTTGATTTTGTCGTTAATCCTTTGAGCATTAATTACAATGTAAATAAATCGATTAAATGCTATCACCATAAACTGAAGCCATAAACCATAAGCCATAAACCATAAACCATATACCATAAACCATAAACTGAGCCTCTCATATTGGGAATTTAATTAGCTTTGGCTATTTTTAGTTTGCTGCCTGTCAATCAAAATTGGAAGAAACTGAACTCATTTGAAATTGGCCCGCAGGCTTAAAGCAGTGAATCCTTTTGAATCCGGGCATTCCTTTGTGTTCGTTTGATGTGCCGCTGTGGAAAGTGTGAAATTTGAAAAATTTGCATTCTCCAGCCGTTGTCAGTGCCGCGAGTCCTGTGGCGCTGGGACAAAGCCCTAATGCGCAATGAGCTTAAGCTGCCAGCCACAAAAAAAAAAAAAAAATGGCCCTATTAATTAGTCGAGTGGCCAAAAATGTTTCCCGCCTAGTGGCGCGCCAGTGTCATCATCGCGTCACTCAAATGGCCGTCCACCTGGCTACAACAACAAAACGCCCGATGTTGGGGCAACAAGTGCTGAATACCAGCGACCAATGAACGTTTTGTGTGTGTGCTGCCCCGCCGCAATTTTGGCGCCTTGTTGTCTGGAGCATGCGCTGAATGTAACCAAGCGGGCGCATCGCAGGCGGGTGGAGCATCGGTTCGTTCAAATGGGGCTTGGTTGGTGTGGGCGGTGGGGTAGGGCTAACTGACGACTGTACAATTGTTTTTGGCCTTGACAGTAGCGCCTACGGCAGGGGCGTCAGTTGGCCCCTAACTCAAGGTTAACCTGTTGAAAGTGCATATTGCGCATACGCTCTGTTAGCCGCGTTTGTATTTTCACATGTCCAACAGGTAAGAACCTAACATAGACATAGGCATAGGCATAGGCGAGGGCGTATGGTAGGCGAGGGCGTATGGTAGGCGAGGGCGTATGGTAGGCGAGGGCGTATGGTAGGCGAGGGCGTATGGTAGGCGATGTAGGCGTAACCAAGAGCGTAGGCTTCAGTTTCAATAGTTTTCACTTCAAGCTGTCCGCTTCCATTTGGCATTTGGCAATCAACTCATGCAGATTTTCTCGACTTTAATATCTTCCTTTATGGATTCCAGCGGCGAACCTTTAACCGCAGCTGTTAATCCTGCCGCCAGCTTTATGTTGATCCTTTTCAACAACGGTCGCTGCGAACCACAGCAACTTTTAATTCCATTGACTTTCATTGCAATTTTCCATATGTTTTTTTTTCCACTTTTTTATTACTTTTATTTTATTCAGTTTGTGTATTTATGGGATTATTAATTAAGTAATTAATGTAAGTAATTAAAAAATGGTAATTCCATTTTATTTATACATAATTTACATATACACATACACATTAATCAATATTTATTATTATTTATTTTTTTATCGTCTCCTATTGAATTCTTATAACTTTTTTAATTAAGCTTTATTAAAAATTTTAGTTAATTATAAAACTCGAAAATAAAACATATTTTAATAATTAAATTTAAAACTATATTTATTTTATTTACTTAATTTATTTTTGATTTTTTTTTTTTTTTAAATTAATCCTATCTAATTTTAATTTATTTTTGATTATTCAAACTCTTTTTCCTACTTTGTGTAGTTATATGTTTTATATTTATATTGAAAACATTTTTTTTTTAATTCTAAAAATTATAAATTTATATTCTTAGGAGATATATTTTTTATTTTAAGTGTTTCGATAAATATTGAAATTAGATTCATTTATGAAATTCTTAATTAATGTAATTTTTTCACTTTTTTTAATTTTATTTTATTTAATTTATTCTATTATATTTATTTTCAATAATTTTATATTATTTAATTTAATTTATTCTATTTAATTATTTTTTTTTATTTTTTTATTTTATTTTACTTATTTAAAAAATTGTTTGTATGTTTGATAATTTATTTTTTGTTCTAAATTATTTAACTTTACTTATTGAATAGTATTAAATTAATTATTTTATTTTTTCAATTTACATAATGCTTACAAATTTAAATGTCGCTATTATATTAAATATTCAATTTATTTCATTTTTATTGTATAGTTTACTTTAATTAAATTCTCATTTTTACTGTATTAATTTTTAAATTAAAATTTTTTTCTTTTATTATTTTTATTACATTGTATGTCCTTCCACATTGTGTATGCTAACCGCTTAATTTGTTCTTCCTAAAACGCCAAGTCCTTTATTAATTTTTTTAATTTAATATTTATTTATTTAATATTTATTTACTTATTGCCCATAAAAAGGCAATTATATTGTATATAAATATTATATATATTAAATATAATTTATAAACTTAAATAATTTAATATTTTTATATAAATTTTCATTTAATATTTATTATATAATTAGTTAAAATAATAATTAATGTCTCCTTTAACAACTTAAGCGACATTTATATTTTGCAGCTGCAGATTTTAAATATATGTTTTTTAATATCTGAATTTAATTTAATTTTTTTAACTTCGAGAACATTTTCAGGGTGGAGTGAAAGCCTTTGACTATCCGGAATAAAAATTAATTAACCGGAGTAGCATTAGTTTATTTATTTATAAAAAAAAAATATCTTATATATTTAAATTTAACTGATCTCAAATAATTTTAAAATAAATAATTTATTTATAATTTTATTTAAAATAGAAAAATATATTTTTCCCTTTAAAGCTTTCATTTGTTGTTCTTGCAATATGAAATTTGTTGTAATTAATTTGTTTTGGACATTCTTGATTGTCATTCGTCAATCGAACGAAGCCTTGAAGCTGTTTCAAAATATTGATATTTACTGTAACGTTTGCGTGGTAAAGGATACGCGGCAAAGGACAAGTGCCGCCCACACGTGTCCAAAATTTCCCCAGTCAAATTCAGCAGCCGCTGAAATCTGATTTCCCCTGCGACAGAACATCCTCAGCAATTTGCCGAACATAGACACATTTATACCCTGCAAGCGCGAGCACACGCACACATATAAACATACACACACACACACACACACACACACAGAAGCTATTCCCAAATCGCGTAGCCTACTGAATCACCTGAAAGGCTCATGTTGCCTGTTGCTGTAGATTTGAGGCGGATGGCGGTGAGGATGTTGATATTATTGTTGTTGTTGTTGTTGTTGTTGTTGTTGCTGTTGTTGTTGTTGTTGATGTTGATGATGATGCTGTGGTTGTTGTTATTGTTATTGTTAGTGTTATTGTTGTTGTTGTTGATATTAATGTTGTTGGTGTCCTTCAGCTGGACTGCTTCTAAAAAGGACGCGCAGACAAACGCCAACGATTAGTCAACTGTGCAACGTGGGACTGTTTTATATTTGTACATCAGCAGCTCTCACTTATAAGCCCACACGCACACACACACACGCACACACACACACGCACACACACACACACATATATATTAACAAATAAGGTCTACTAGCACGCACACTGGCAGCGCAGCAGCAGAGCAGCAGCAGCGGCTATAGAAGTGCTTGCCACTTGTTGACGGTGGTCCAAAAGGAGATGGATGTTAGAAGGGAAACAGGGAACGGGCGTGTGAGCGAAACAGCGAGTGAAACAGAGAGTGAGGATGATGGAAGGGAAAAGCAGGTGGCTGTGGTGCTGGGGGTGTGCAAGAGGGAAAGTGACAGTTGATGTGTGGAGGTGGAGGAAGTGTGAGCGAGAGAAGGCACTTCCGAGACGCTAACGTTGACGCTGATGCCGACGTCGACATGGTCGAGGACGAGGACGATGCCAAAGCAGCCGAGGCTTTGTCGTGAATCGAACTGTTAGCCGCGCAACAGATGCTGTGCAACATCCAAGGAAAACGGTTGTGCGCCACACACGACCAGAGAGACGAAACTAACTGAGTGGCAAACGACTCAAAGGGACGAAAGCGACAAAAGCAGCAACTCACAGCCGATACACTTAGATACATATATATATATATATATATCAGCGTAGCACAGTCCGATCCTGCCACATGTGGAACGTGCAACAAGTTTTCAAATATTCTGGCGCTAAGTGCAACAAGCTCAAGTACATTTTTCAAATTCAAAAAAAGCCAAAAGATTTCCCACCATCATCTTTGATTTTTTTTTTTTTTGGTGTGCAAAAACAAAAAAGTGTTAATTATTTAAGTTGTTCCTGTTATTGTTGTTGTTATTTATATTGTTGTTGTTGAAGTTCAAGTTGCAGTTCAAGTTTAAGTTCGAGTTGAAGTTGAAGTTGAAGTTTAAGTTGAAGTTAGAGTTGGAGTTGGAGTTGACGTTGATGTTGATGTTGATGTTGATGTTTGTTGCCACACGATGTGCCGTTACGTGTGACCAGTGCTACAAATTACCTAATTACACGAACATTAATTATCACAAAGCTGAACAGAAATATTAAAAAATATATAAAAAAAAAATTTTAAAATATATAATATAAATTAAAAGTTTAAATAATAATTATAAAAAATATTCAACCCAACGAATAATGCAAAACTCTACCTGAAGACAAAGTACAAGCAAAATATCAGATTATATTTATAAAAGTTATCTACATATACATATACATATACACAAATATTTATATATATATGTGTGTGTATATATATATATTTATTAAATCGACATAAATCTAAAAATATATAGACATTGATATATAAACTTCTTACCATCAAATCGAGCCCAACTGTTGCATTTGCTCATCGTGTTCATCATTCAGGAACTCATTTCAAAAATATTGAAAAGATTTTAAAATAAAAAAAAAAAAATATATTAAACTGTTAAAAATAAGCAATAAACAATATAAGGTATAAATAATCTTGTTCCATCATCTGCGAGACACTTTGAACCATGAACAGAACTAAAAAAGATGTTGAATAAAATTTTATCCAGTTTTAACTCGAAAAGAACTCAAAATATTTAAAACATAATTAAATTTAAAACTTAATTAAAAAAAACAATAAAATATACGAACTCAAGAAAAGTCAAGGAACGTGTCGCGTATAAAAAATAAATAATTAAAAACACAAAATCATTTAAAGTCAAGGTAATTTCAATCAAAAACAGACAAAAAGGACGAAATTTTCAAAATCAATCAAAATGTGAGTACAGAAAAATTCCATATTTATTTTAATTTTTTAAAGCATTTTTATTTTTTTTCAAATTTTAACAATTTCAAATAATATTCAAAATTTTTCAATTATCTTTTAGATATATTTTAAAAATAAATATTTTCTTTTTACCAAACTACAAATTTATTTTTATTTCTATATTTAAATTTAAGATCTTGCAGAGGTTTTCATAAAAACAAATATTTGACAAAATTTTAATATTTAAATTTAAAAAAAAAATACTTTTTTTATAAAAAATTTGGTACAGTTAGGCCACTCATAGAATATATACAGTAAGACTTCGATACATAGAAAAAAAAATTATAATATTTAAATTTAAAAAAAAAATTGTTTTTTCAAAATTTAATTCAATTTAATTCTTTCTCTAACTAAGAAAATTTATGAAACAAAATTTTTCTTAAAAAAAAATGTTTCGAATTTCCTTCTCCATTTTCTTGGCATTTTCCGATCCGTTGAATCCTGTCCGTTTCGAACTTTTCCTTTTAGTTCTTTGCACAGAGGAAAAATGTAGCCAGAATTAATTTTGTTTTGCAGCCTAAGGATAAATTAAATTTTACATTTTTGCTGATGAAAATAATTACAATATTTTGTCCAAGTCGAAGGACATTCGAAGCGAATACGAAATGTTTTTCAAATATGAATATGAAATGAAGAAAAACAAATTTTCCGAATAACAAAATTTGCATTGTCTGAATATTAATAATCAATACGAGAAACATGGCATATGTGTTATTGGGGGGCGTGGCCAATGTTATTGTTGTTGTGTTTAAGGCAAACATGTAATTGTATATTGCCAATATTCTCCCAGGCTATACGGCAAACGGTAAACGGCAAACGGCAAGCGGTAAACGGTGAACGGTAAACGATAAGCCGTAAATGCTAAATATTAAATTCTCTACGTTGAATGGTGAATTCTGAGCTGTGAATGGTAAATGGTAAATGGTAAATGATGAATGGTAAATGGTAAATGGTAAATGATGAATGGTAAATGGTAAATGGTAAATGGTGAATGGTTAGCTTGTATATGTGTTGTAACTGTAAATTATAATTCGATTTAATTAAGTGTTTGGGGCAGAGCTAATGAGGCATTCAACAATGCCAATTACAGCCACCGAAACACCAAACCGCCGTAACATCAACCCAACGGGCCACCAAGCAACAACCACCAGAGCCTAGAAACCCACCACGACTCTTGGGCGCATGAAGCTGAGATTCTTAATTGTTTGTCCGCCCCCTACTCCTTGTGGATGAGTCGTTTCCAGGACGATTTCTGGTATTTACTTAGAGAACGTGAATCTCATATTCTAGGCGTATTTTATTTAGTATGTGTGTCTAATTAGTTAGGCGCATGAAGGCAGTATTAAATCTTAAATAAACAGGCCATTTTCTCTCATCTTCAGTTATCCTTGTATCAAAGAAGACCCCTCCCCCTGCCAGTGATGTGCCCAAAACTTAAGCGAGCGAAACATCGCCTTAAGCAGCTCAAATTTTGACCCGCGCAGCGTTGCCACCTCGTAAATTAAATGAGACGCTTCTCGCATTCATGTTTCATTAAGCGTATCAAAGCTGAGATCCTTGCAGAGGCTCGTGACTGCAAAAAGTTTATAGAGTATTAGGTAAATTGTTTGACAAATGTCTAATAAAATCTCTGACATTAAAACAAGACATAAAAAAAACATGATTAGTGGCAACAAAGGATAAAGGCCCAGCAAGTTGTGGGCTAGAAGTGAGGCTAGGACGGGGGCTAGGACTGGGGCTAGGACGGGGGCTAGGACTTGGTCTAGGACTGGGACTTCGACTGGGGCTAGGACTGGAGCTAGAACTAAGGCTAGGACTACAGCTAGAACTGGGGCTAGAACTAGGGCTCGAACTGGGACTAAAACTGGGGCCAGGACTAGGGCTAGGACTGGGACTAAGACTGGAGGCAGGAGTGGGGCTAGGACTAAGGCAAGGACTGGAGCTAGGACTAGGGCTAGGACTACGGCTAGGACTGGGGCTAGGACTAGGGCTAGGACTACGACTAGGACTGGGGCTAAGACTGGGGCTAGGACTGAGGCTACAACTGGGGCTAGGACTAGGGCTAGGACTGGGGCTAGGACTGGAGCTAGGACTAGAGCTAAAGCTGAGGCTAGGACTAGAGCTAGGACTGGGACTAAGACTGGAGGCAGGAGTGGGGCTAGGACTAAGGCTAGGACTGGGGCTAGGACTGGGGCTAGGACTAGGGCTAGGACTAGAGCTAAAGCTGGGGCTAGGACTAGGGCTGGAGCTGAGGCTAGGACTACAGCTAGGA
Organism: Zaprionus lineosus; assembly: GCA_035044505.1. Lineage (NCBI taxonomy): Eukaryota > Metazoa > Arthropoda > Insecta > Diptera > Drosophilidae > Zaprionus > Zaprionus lineosus. The sequence continues at coordinate 2,144,271 of JAWNNX010000676.1, forward strand.
CTGGGGCTAAGACTGGAGGCAGGAGTGAGACTAGGAATAAGGCTAGGACTAGGGCTAGGACTGGGGCTAGGACTGGGGCTAGGACTGGAGCTAGAACTAGGGCTAGGACTAGGGCTAGGACTAGGGCTAGGACTAGAGCTAGAGCTGGGGCTAGAACTAGGGCTGGAGCTGAGGCTAGGACTACAGCTAGGACTGGGGCTAAGACTGAAGGCAGGAGTGAGACTAGGAATAAGGCTAGGACTAGGGCTAGGACTGGGGCTAAGACTGAAGGCAGGAGTGAGACTAGGAATAAGGCTAGGGCTAGGGCTAGGACTGGGGCTAGGACTGGGGCTAGGACTGGAGCTAGAACTAGGGCTAGGACTAGGGCTAGGACTAGGGCTAGGACTAGAGCTAGAGCTGGGGCTAGAACTAGGGCTGGAGCTGAGGCTAGGACTACAGCTAGGACTGGGGCTAAGACTGAAGGCAGGAGTGAGACTAGGACTAAGACTAGGACTGTGGCTAGGACTGGAGCTAGAACTAGAGCTGGGACTGGGACTAAGTCTGGGGTTAAGACTGGAGGCAGAAGTGAGGCTAGGACTAAGGCTAGGACTGGGGCTAGAGCTAGGACTACAGCTTGAGCTAAGGCTAGGACTAGGGCACGAGCTGAGGCTAGGACTACAGCTAGGACTGGGACTAAGACTGGAGCCAGGAGTGGGGCTAGGACTAAGGCTAGGACTGGGGCTAGGACTGAGGCTAGGACTGGGGCTGGAGCTGGGTTTAGGGATTTCCTCTTTCAAACCTTAACTTATCTTAACAACTCAGGTTCCAGTCAAGTGGCTAATCGAAGTAGGAACGCATTCCGAGAATTTCTCAAGTACATAAGAAGCTTTAATTTAGACCGAAGCTAGAACTGAAACTTGAACTGGAACTGGAACTGGAAGTGGAACTAGACTCACCTTAGGCTCGTTGAATTCATATGGCTGCCCAATCAAAGGAACATTTCTTCTTCTTTTTTTTTGTGCCCCCCCAAAAAATTGTTGACAAAAGTCTAGACAAAATGATTAAATTTTTCAAGTTCCACATTCCATGTGTATGGGTGTGGTTATGTGTGTAGGTGTGTGGGTGTGTGGGTGTGTGGGTGTGTGGGTGTGTGTAGCACTTGTTGCAAATACATGTATTTTATAATGTTGAACATTGTTTCGGTGAAGTCGACATCATCATTTGTTAAATCAGTGACATTATTCAGTCCTCTCATCACCGACGATGCCGTGCATCCTCTTATGCTCATTAGTAGCACATTTTTCCAGTACGTGATTCAGCTGCAAATGTATTCCTGCTGCTGCTCATGGTATGATGGTATAAGGATACTAAGATACAAGGATACAAAAGTACTGAAGCAGCTCAAATACAAGGAACATATGCACAAACATCCTGCCGCCATATCAAACGTAGAGCGACCATAATAATAACTGTTTTTCTTCTTTCTGCTTGTCTGGGTGTGTGTCCGTATGCGTATGCGTGTGTATGTGAGTGCGGGTGTGTGGGTGTGGGTGTGCGTGTATAACGTGTGTAAGTGACACTTTGGGGAATTTCTTTCGTTTTGTATGCTTCTTGTTGCTGTCAGTTGTCACCGCTCTCAACCCTCAGCCCTCCGACCTACGCCACTCTACCCACCGCCCTTCCCTTCTGCCACATTTGATCCTTGCCGCCATTGGTACTCCTGTTGCTTCGCATTTGCATTTTGGTCGCATTGCAATTGAGTTGCTATAACGGTTGTTCTCATGTCTGGATCGATTGAACGTAGCACTTAGGGGCTCCACCTTGATGGTTGCTGGCTGGCACACGGTTGGTTTGGCGGATGGGTGGCAAATGGTTGAGTGGTATTAAGGGCGGGGTGGGGTGTCAACCTACATAAGCATTGAGAGCCCGTAGCTATTGAAATGGAGCTGAAGTCAGGTCAGGTTTGAGAGCGTTTATAAATATTTTAAAACAATTTCCAATTTCTTTTATTACACTCTCTCATCTATACGTGAAACACACTTTCATATCCTTGGCACTTTTTATGCTCGCATACATATCCTTTGCCAGAGACTGTCTTGGACAGGAGCTGCTGTCATACATAATACTCCAAAGGCTTCTGGGTGTTCGGAAATCCGGAAATCCTTTCCTTATAACATATCATTGCCTTTGCCTGAGCTTGTTGAATCTCTTTTTATCTATGGATTGTAAGCAATTCTAACATAATGCCACACACACACACACACACTTACGTATACGCCCACGGGCACACGCACACAAAGAACTGATCAATGACTGATACGAATCCGGCACATGGCAGAGTTTCCGATTTCGATTTTTATCGTCTCCGTCGCTTAAGCCGCTACATTGGCAAATCAAATCCGGGCGACAGGACATGTTGATTTATACAACACCCAAACTCCGGCACAAACTCACACACACACAAGCAGAGGCACACACACACACACACACACAAATGCAGATACACTTATGCCTCAATGAAAATTTTCACTCAATTACGCTTTAAGACTTAATTCACAAAATTGGAGCAAATGCTGTTAACGGAACTGGGCCAGTGGGCCCACCGCATTTACAGGACATGCAGGATGTAGCACAACAGCAGGACTACCTTTAACACACAGCCATACACAATGATAAACACACACACACATACAATATAACACGTACACTTACCACAAACGCACACTGATGATGCACACACAAACAGACACACACACAGACACACACACAGACACACAGACACACACACAGCCACATACAGAGATACGTACGGAAAGTAAAGCAAGGATAGCTGCCACATCATTGTCATGTGTGTCATCAATGACCAAAGCTATGAGGCTGCTAGTTAAGTGCACAACAGGAGTAGCAGTTTCATTGGGTATACCCCGTAGGCGGATGTGGTTGAGTTACACGAGGTCCTTATATACACAGGACAAGTGGCTTACAAATCGGAGTAGCTTTAAAAATGTTCAAATATATATTTTTAAAGCTTTCCACAAATATATATATCGATATATCTTGTTATCGATAAGTATGCTTTAATTAATATTTAAACAAGGATACCCACACAATCACGTTTACAGGATATGCGAATGCAATTTCCATAATGGTGTGGGCTATTTTCATTCTGTGGCTTCAGTAGGAAGTTGCTTAACGGCAACGTTATGTATTTTAAAATATTTTATCAATTAAATGCCACAATTCGTTATTGCTTAATTGCCGTAAGCCTGCTAAGTGCCTGCCGCTTGAGTTAATGCCACAGGCGAGGAGTTTAAATAAATGCCGTTACGTTTGACGAACCTCAAACAATGTGTCCCCGAATCAGCCAATTGGAAAACAATTACATATAACTCATCCTTAAGCATATCTCTTGAGCTTTTCCAATATTAAACCCTAACAGAGCTCCAAAAGAGCACTAACAGAGTTTTAAAAGAGCACTAACAGAGCTCTTAAAAGGCACTAACAGAGCTTGAATAGCTCACTAACAGAGCTCTAACAGAGCGTTCAATACAATTCTGTTAAATCTCATAATACGCACTGTTGGCCAATTAAAATATAATTAAATTAATTATTTAAAATATAATTAAATTATTTAAGTAAAATATAATTTAATTAATTAATTAAAATATATTTAAATTAATTAAAATACAATTAAATAAATTAATTAAAATATAATTAAATGTATTAATTAAAATATAATCTAATTAATAAATTCAAATATAATCTAATTAATTAATTAAAATATAATTAAATTAATTACATAAAATATAATTAAAATAATTTATTAAAATATAATTAAATTAATTAATTAAAATATAATTAAATAAATTATTTAAAATATAATTAAAATAATTTATTAAAATATAATTAAATTAATTAATTAAAATACAATCAAATTAATTAATTAAAGTATAATTAAATTGATTAATTAAAATACATTCAAATCAATTAATTAAAATACATTCAAATTAATTAATTAAATATAATTACATTTATGAAGTAAAATAAAATAAAATTAATTAAATTAAATATAATTAAATTGATTAATTAAAATATAATTAAATTAATTATTATTATTATTATTATTATTAATATTATTCTTAATGACTGACAACAATTGAAAACAGATAAAAGATAAATCCAAATCATTTATCAATAATTTTGAGCTTCTGTTTTACCGTTCGTTTAATTAGAACTGCTTAGCAAATAATTAGTAATCAGCGCGTTTGGCCAGAACATTCGATTTGTGCACTAAGATCCAGCTCGGACTCCAAGCCAATTCAATTTAATCTACGCAAATTCATTTGTTTGGCTATAAGTCGACCGTCGATAAGCTGATTATATACCAGCAGACACTCCACGTTACAGCGTTTCAGTGTGCGAACAAAGGGTCAGGACATAAATGGCCACTTGTAAGTAGGTTACACCAAACAAAGCAGTGTGCGTGTGTGTGTGTGTGTGTGTGGGGGGGGGGGGGGGGAGTGGGGAGGCCCATTGATAAACGCTTTGAATTGTACCTCTGGCTGAAACCCTACACAATGCATGATTTTCAACCTCAATGTCAGTTTAAAGCACCAGGAGGTGCCTGGATCTAGTTTCTTGTGTAGCAGGAATTGTAGTTGTAATTGATTGGCCTATTGTGCAGCATGGGCGCATGGGCGTGGCATGGGAATTACTAAAAGCCATTAGTAGCGAGTACAGTGAAGCTTGGATAATAATTTCGTAAATAACAGCAAGGCTATAATTGGAACATATGTGTATGGAAAGAGAGAGAGGGAGGGAGAGAGAGAGAGGGAGGGAGCTAGAGAGAGAGAGACAGAGCGGGAGAGAGAGGGAGGGCAGTTAAAAGCATCGCTTTTACTCTCAATAAATGTGTACTCCAAACAAAGAGGTGCCAATGAGTTGAAGGTATAAATAAATAAACGAAACACGCACCCGTTGGGTGACAGCGGACAGACACACACACACATACACACACACATATACACAGGCACTGGAACAGGAACAGGTACAGGTACACACAGGTGCAGGCACTGAATATGTGTCAACTCTGCAGGAATATACCGAAATGCACTCAAGCGTTAAAATTCTATCGATTTGAAGCTAAAAATAAAAATCAAACAAATCGGCAGCAACGTTTTTATTGATCTATAAACATTTTCACACACACATCGATGTACGTACAAAATACACAGTATATACCGCTTATATGCAAAACCCTACAATGCAGACAAAATTTTGCATATACGCGATATTTCCTTATAAGCAATTATCATTAATAATTATGATGTTATGATGATGTTTAAAAATAATTATTTTTTGCATTTAAGCAATATTTGCATATGAGAAGGTTGCATATAACCGATATATACTGTATATGTATACAAAAATGGGGAGTGTCGAGGATTAAGCGATATTTTATCAACAATGATTAATAAAACAAGTAAATAAATAATTAAATATAATAATAATAATAATAATAATAATAATAAAAATAATAATAATAATAATAATAATCATAATAATAATAATAATAATAATAATACAATATTATTTTCTATATTAAGACTCCATATATTCTATAAAGTTTAAGCATATCCTTATCTTTAACGAGAAATTGGACTCTGATGACACAAATAAATGAAAAATGCCAAAAATATTTCAAAATTACCTCAGAAAATGTCAAAAAAAAAAAAGAGAAAAAAAAACAAAAAAATGAGAAAGTCAAAGTCGAAAACACAACCAAAAACTTTTCTGTCAACTTTTTGTCATTCAATGGGACAATCACAATAATTAAATGGCAATGGAAAATATTAAAACATAAATGTGACACACATGTCAAAGCATAAAAACAAATTGAAATTTAATATAAATTTAGTTTCACATTTCAAGTCTGATGAGAGAAAACAAATAAAAGCGCATCTCTGCCCGGAAATAGATGAAGGCATCGACGACTATTGAATTCACTCACAAGCCGAATTATACAAAATTATTAATTAAATTAAATTTTAAATAAAATAATAAATATACACACATTAATTATTATACTTTATTTTAAATTGAAATAGGAGATTCATATAAATAGAAATATTTATAAATAAATAAAAATTAATTTAAAAAAAAAATAATAATGTATAAATAATATAATAATATAAAAAAATAAAAATAAAATAAATATTCTTTACATGAACATCTAAATAAAATAAAACAAATAAAATTAAAATATACAAATAAATATATAAAATTGATAAATAAATAAAAATAAAATAATAAAAAAATAATAATAATGTATAATATATAAACTTTTCTTGGACATTTAAATATTAAAACTATAATAAAATAAAAATAATTAATATATATAAAAAAAATGAATAAGAATATTTATAAATAAATAAAAATAAATTAATTAAAAATGTGTAACACATAATTTATACTTGACTTGAATATTTGAGTACAAAAAAATAAAATATAATAATTATTTATATATATATATGTAAATAGTAATAAATAAAAATAAATTAATTAAAAATGTGTAAAACATAATTTATACTTGACCTGAATATTTTAGTATATAAAATAAAATATAATAAATATTTAATAATATATAAATAATTATAACTACCGTGACTGTAAAGGCAAAAGACTTGAACCTAAATTTTAAATTACAACTTTTTAAATTAATTAAAATATAATTATTAACTTATTTTTTTATTTTATATATTATTATTTTTATTTATTTTTTATTTTTAAATTTTAGGTTTGCCCTTTGCAGGCTTATTTCTAAATTATACATAATAAAACCACCTACAATCTTTTTAAAATATATATGTATGTAAAAGGTACTCTTGAGGACTCAAAGGACATGCTTTTAAATAGCTTAAAACTATTGCGGACTTTACACTTAGTTTTATATTTAATTAATTGTTTAATTGTATAGTTTATAAATTTATTCATAGTTACAAAGTTGCCTATATTTTTTTTAATTTATTTTCACATATTTTCCATTTTCTCATATCCTCTGGCCACGTCCTGTGACTTCCGCGGATACCTCAAAAAGTAAACACGATGCACGCTAAATTTAACACGCGACACATTTCATTGACAAACGCCCACCAAGTTGACAAAGGGGCTAAAGCATGTTGTAAATTTATATCCTTGTATCGCGTATGCACACATGGCGCTCACTCACGCACAGACCCACAAACAACACACACACACACACACACACACACACACACACACATGCACACACACATGCACAAAGGCAGAGATTGTTTGTGTGTGTCACACTTGCGGTCGCACTGACTACGAGCCTCTCATTCAACGGGTGCATTCAGATGTGGGCTACGTAATTTCAGTGCCTTTCCGACAAGCACCTCGCCCCCGCAGCGAAGTCATCAAGTCCTTTGGCTTTTAATAATAGCCACAAATGAACTTTGATTTATGAATGTAACTAACATGATATCCTGTAATCATAACGCCCACCATAATATGCAGTTTTTCATCCTGTAATTGGAATCGAAAATATCAAAACAAATCTTGAGTCCTTAAAGCGGTTAAATTTACCAGCACCAGCAAAGGATTGCGAGGTATCCAAGCCGTTGTTCACTACCCATACGAATATTTTCACGGTACTTTAGCCGTTATCCTTGGCGTTGCTCTTGCTGTGTCTGAGCAATCACATTATACGAGACTTTGTCCAATGGCAAACACAAACATGCGAGCAGCACACCTGCAGCTCCAAAGATAACCCATTGTCAAGACGAATTATCAAATCCCCGTATTCGTGGCCAAAGCTGCCTCCTCGCTGACTTCCTTCGCACACACGCTACACGCTACATGCTCCTTAAATTTGATTGCCTTCAAATCTGACACTGAGTGAAGGATGGGCGCATCACATAAGGGATACCCCTTAGTTAATATCTCAAGACCCTTGAGATCGTCTTCAAAAAAAATCAAATGTCCTTTTGGGCCATCAAGTTAATGTACCCCCAGATAGATACTCTTCCTGTAGGTACCTTCGGATGCTTCTGTTTGCATTTATCCATCGATTCGAGTGTGTGAAAATATTTCGGCTATTGTTGTTGCCTTCGTTGTTGTCAACTCTGTTCCTGCTCTTGACACAAAATTAATAGCAAAAGAAAACCATGAGCAAAGTCCTGGACGAGGAACTAAAAGAGAAAACAATAAGAGCTTAAACTTTGTATAAACTGTTTTAAATATTTACGTTGAGTTTGTAATCCACAAGCTTTACATACAATATTTTTGAGATATTTGTCCATTTTATAATCCTTAGATTAGACAAGACCACAAGTTGAGAATTTACAAAGGGAACCAACCGATGGATCACCCTTTTTGTACCTCAACAGTCGTTGGAAATGTCTTTGATGATTTTATCGATAAGAATCCAATATTCAATCCAATTTGCTACAAATCATATTATATATATATTATATCTATATATATATTTAGATCCTTAAAACAACTTTTGAAAACCTTTACCTTTTCAATGTTTCATCTCTACGTATCATTGTCTGGGCAGATGTATTACAGTGGCCAGTCGATAAAACAGACCCAAGCTCAAGTCTGGCTCATTCATCTGCACAAATTGATATATATATATATATATATATATATAATATAAAATATATATATACTCTTTGATTATGTCATGAAGAAGGGCTGCTTGTATCAGGTTTGATTGTCAGTTGAATTGTCCCTTGTTTCCTTTTGCAGGGACAATAGGAGATGTCCATTCGAATTGGCAGAGCAAATGAAGCTGGGCCAAGGTTGATTCCAATCGTAGTCCTCGAACAATGCGAAATATGTTTTACAAAGGCAGACGAGAGTTCAATAATAAATGATACAGCTAATAGAAAACGCAATCCGACTCACAATCAAAGTCCGATTTATAGACATGGAAAAACAAAAAGGCTTCGCTTGTCCTCGAATGTATCGATGATTGGAAAGTAACCAAATGTGGTGACACTTAAGACTCTGCCTTACCTTTAAATTACTTTGTAGTTAAGTTTCAATCAAAGGATTTTTCAAACGTAAAATATTTTCAAATATTTCACAATAAAAGACAAATACGGTTTTAATAATTGCTCCACGTCGGAAGGCCACCTTTTTGTCCAGAGATGTTTTTGCAGCGCACTGACTTCTGCAGAAACGGGCGTGGCTACCCCACGAGAATAGGTGAATATTGAGGTTTCATTTCGCAATAAGCTGGCATGGCATGGCATGGCATGGCATGGCAAGGCTATATGCATGGGTATGTGGCACGACTGGATTGGGTTATCAGATTCCATTGATGTCTGTGGATCCAGTTTCATGGACACAACAGCAAAGGCAGCAGCAGCAGCAGCGACAGCAACAGCAACAGCAATAACAACAGCAGGGGCCAATTCCATAGTAAACACATTTCATTATTATGCAGTCACCACAACAACCGCCTGGCTATATTGTGAGCATGGTGTCCGGTTATGTCCTTCCAACATTGACTTTCATTTCGGGCATACCAAAAATATTTTGATTTTATGCATTTTTAGAGCATGTTGCTCGTCATTGCTTTGTTGACGATATTGTTGACATTCATGGGTATGGCCAAGGTTTTTTCTCATTATATTAATTTTAAATAAAATACAGCCACATTTTCGTATCCATGCAACAAGGCCTTTCGTTAATTTAAATAAAAATTAAAATAGTACAAAATTTGAAAACTTTTAGGTCCATTTTAGGTAGTAATAAAATACCTGTTATTACTTTACCGAGTGTTTGAACTTGATGTTGGGTTTCCACCTAGAAAAGTTACATAATATATGAAATAAAAGACTCTTTAATATACCAAAAAAAAATACTTAAGTTGTGAATAAATATCCAATTTAAATCCAAAATAGTTGGGAAACCTTTCAGTGCAATACCGTATATCATTCCCATTTCCACTTTGTGGGTCCACCGAAAATGTTTTAAAGCGATGTTTTTCCGAGCGGCGATTTATTAAATGCAACCGCAATGTTTACATGAAGGGATATCCTTTACAGGTTGTGGTATATGTAAGTTTATTTTTCCCGTTTGCAATCCGCTTTCCAAACTGTTTTTGCTGCAGCTATACTGTAGCTGCTTATGTAGTGGTTACTTGTCATATTTACGTTGAAAAAGTTTCTCACCGAAACCACTCACACATATGCATTCATCCCGATCATCATAACCTAGTCATTGCCTGGTACTTTTATGCAAATAAAACAAGCGGAAGCCAGTTGACCTGCAGCAACAACAATGGCTACCATACATCGACAATGAAAAGTGTGGTTGAGTTTTTGGGGCATGCAAATTGTTGCACGTTTCTTCATGTAGGAGCTTTTGACAGATGATTGTAAAATTAATTGAAAATTGTCGGGCAGAAATGTAATTGCACACAAAGTGTCCAGTATGTTCAAAAATATATCGATAACAAGGCCCATAACAGAATTTATATTAAGGAGCTTAATGAAATTAAGCATTAATAAATAATAATAAATTTGAGTGTACAAAAAATGTGATATCTAATTTAATAAAAAAATTTCTTTATAATAAGATTATACCAATAGTAAACAAATTAGCAATTAAGAGCTAGTATTTTAATTGTGGCGTAACATTCTTCTTAAGCTTACGCATCACATGGCTATTAACATAAGCGCCAACTTAACTTAATATTCGATAAACTTTGCGATCGCGCTTTAGTTCATATCTAAGCTTCTGTTAGCAGCAACGCGCAATTAGCAAATTGTTTGGAGTTTTTTGTTTTATTTTTGTTGAGTGTTTTATATTATTATTGTCTGTGATAAATACGTGCATATATATACGTGAAGCTGTATAATGCCAAGTATTAGTTTATGCTAGCGAAAAATAAGTTTTGCAGTTGAGTGCAAATAATGGCTGCTGATCAGCTGTGATTTACCGTTTGTTTTAGTTAAACGCGACGCCGGGGTTTTTTATGAAAAGTTCTTTTTTCTTTTTTTTTTTGAGTGATTTATTATTTGGTGATATATAATATACATATAAATAATAACGGCTACTTGTGCAATAAAATATTAAAGTACCAACTTAGTTGCAAACGAATATGAGTAAAAACCGTAGACAAAAACGTAGCAGATTCAAATCAGAAGGTCTAAATTGCGGGATGCTTTCAGTTTGTAAGGTAATGTTCCTTTTCATGGTTGTTATTGTTGTTTTTAAGACCATATAGATGGTGTTCACACATATATGCATACAAACGTATACACACTCTCACCCTAAATAACACCTGTGGGTTTCCAAAAAGCAAATATTAATGCCAGCATTGACAGGCACCACCATATGCCCAAAATGTACTTATACAAATATACATACATTTTTCGTTTACATACGTGTTTGCAAGCATGTGTGTGTTTGTGCATATGTTGTGTAGAGCAACGAAGCGTGTAAGCCAGGCGAGGTGAAATGTAAACGGGGCAACGTAGCCAGGGGGACCAGAGCACGGGCCATGGCAGCGTGTCAATGTTACCAGCCACTCAGCCATTGCACGGCTACTGAGCCAATTGTGGGGCATCTCTCAGTTTTCCTCACTTCCCGTCACGCATCCCCTATGCTTCTCCATTCAGTTCATCTCTCGGTTTTTCCATCCCTGATGCCTGCAATCTTACTGTCACTTTGTCCGCTCTATATGTATGTCTGTATGTGTATATCTCGTTATTGGCAGCTTAAGCCGCTTGTGTGTTTGGCGGTGTGCGGTATTTTTGTGTGTATGCGTGTATGTATATGTGTACAAATTCCCGCAACAGAAAAAGCACAAAATAAAATGGGAACAAATCGAAAAATATTAGCGGCATATTCCTTTTGATTTTTTATTGCACGATGTTTTTTGCGCACACAAATACACATAGACTGATTTTTTACCAAGGTAACACTGAATTCGTGTGGGTGTGTGTGTGTGTGTGTGAATACGTATATTGTTTGTGAAACCTTAAAGCTTTAATATTAAATTCAATTTTTTAAGCCAACGAAAAATTGTAAAATTTAATATACTAAATTAATTGAGCTTAAAACTATGTTGTAATTTCGTTTGAGAAAAAATAGAAAGCAATTAACAGCGTATGTTAGCAGTTGCCACTTTACAGTATGAACAACAGAGGGCAATCTATATTATTCAATTAAAGCAGTGAACTTCAATGAACCGAAACAGCCGACAGGTGGGGTAAAGTGTGAATAAAAAAAATGGAGGCAAATCGCCAATGGAAATCAATACTCTATATATAAAATATATATTATAGACATATTAGATAACAAAAATCTTGTATTTGTATTTTTAAATACCACAGCAGACATAGACACAAGACAGGACATAATCATAATCCAATTCCCCAAAAACGATTTTATTATTGGATTTATTCTCCTCAGTTTCATGCATCGCGGAGTTAAAAGCGAATTTTATGCTTATTGAAGTGCGAAAAAAAAAAATAAAAAATAAATAACTTGAGTGAGGGAAATATGTGGTTATTTCTTGGAACAATTGAAAGTTGGCATTAAATTTGCGGGGCGTTAAATTGAAATTCGTTCGCAAACTCACGACTCCTGCTAATGTCCTTACTCCGAATGAGTTGTCAAGTTGTATTGTTCTTATTGTTATTTGGCAAAGTTGTTTGCATAAATAATTTCTATGGATACGGGGAAAAGGAAGCTCATGAGCCATGTGAACACCCACCCATCAAAATTAATGATATTTTAATGTAAAAACAATTCGAGCCACTTAAGCCCCATTTATACCCATTGTGTGTGCCTGCGTGTGTGTGTGTGAGTGTGCATGTAAACGTTTCAATTTAAGGCCAAGGCTTGCGATGGCGTTGGTATCGATGCTGGAGATGTGCTTGTGTGTAGGTGGCGGGGGTTAGAAATTGAGTCCCAAAGCAGACCCGAAAAAGGACTCTAGTTAATCCCATGTCCAGGCCCAGCATGAATATCGCGAATCTTTTAGTTTCACATCCTTTAATGAAATAGAATAGTGAACTACAGTGCTTCAAATATCAAATTATATAAAAGCCAGAGAAAATATAAGTAAAATGTAGCTAAATATTTTTGGACTGTAAATGCGTCTGCTCGTTACTGTCAGGCGTTTCCTTTTGTTCCCCCTTTCAGCTCCTTTTTTTTTTTTGCTTCCTTTTGTTGTTTGCTCCTCTATCTGTGCGTCTTTTGTTATGTAAAACGAGCTGAAAGCCCGAAATAAGCAAGAGATTTTTGGGTAGTGTGGTAGGGCGGAGGGGCGGAGGGGCGGAGGGGCGGAGGGGCATGTGGGAGGAGCAATAACAGAGTATTGAAGTTGCCGCTTTATGTTGCATTATTCAAACATTGCCCTGTGGCACGACCCTTTCCTCTCTCAAAAGCGGAAACAGCGAGCCGCAAAAATTTCATTTTAATTTTTATTTGATTTCTCGTTGAGCTTTGCAACTTGCATAAAACAAGCAATATGTAAAAATCTGCATAAAACACTTTAAAAAAAAAATTAAAAAATAAAACTACAAAATTCTAAATAAAAATAAACTAAAAAATAAGGCGAAAAATAGTGCAATTTCTAAAAACAAAATTGCTGCAAATTTTAAAAATCTGTTGATAAAATTTTTGAATTTAAGTTTCATAAAAATTCCCTTAGGTTTTATTTTTTTTATTTATTTTTTTTTTTTTAATTTTTTCTGCCTTAATTATGTCTGCTTAAAGCAGTTAATTTGAAAGGTCTTGGGGAGGGGCAAAGGATGTGCCGTCGTGTATATGTTTGATTGATCAAGGGGATATAAAATCAATTCATATCTGAGACAATCGCTGGGAACATCAAAAGCCTCTTTACATATTTATCACGTGCTTCTCGGAACTGTGTCAGATATCAAAGACTCTCAACTCGCATCCAGCTACCAGTAAAATTAATCAAATTGCACCAAAATACAATCCTCAGCTCTCTCGGCACACGGATACTCAGTGTTCAGTGTTTAGTGCTCGGGATGCAGGACTAAGAGTTCAGTTTTCGCTTTTCGCTACTCGCTGCTCGTTACTCGCTACTCGCTAGTCAGTGCCTGTTGCCTGTTGCCTGTTGGTGTTGGGTATTGGTGTGGATTTTGTGTGCTCGTTGCCCAACAACTTATCCATAAGTGTAATTAAATTTTCGCATACGTCTTGTTGTTGTTGTGTATGTGTGTTGTTGTTGCTGTTGTTGTATGTGTGTTGTTGCTGTTGTTGTTGTATGTGTGTTGTTGAGGGGCGCCTCAAAGAGTGCTTTGATTTGAAGACTGACGAAATCAAAGCCCCCTAAAGACAAGGCAACATGAGACCTGTCAGACGGGTAGTGGGGTATGCCAATAGGTATTAAGATGGCAGTCATTCGGTTAGCCTGAATTTGTATTTGTGTGTGTGTGTGTGTGTGTGTATGGGTAGAAGCCTGTGATGTGAGCCTCTCCCGGGACTTAACGCTAATTCACTTTTACGCGACTAACAAAATTAATTGCTGTCATTTTGCCAATCATACATACGTAAAGCATACACACGACTAAACACACACACATATTTACACACACACACATTTACACATTTACACACACGCACACACAAAATGTGTATGTGCATGGGAATAGATACGTTAACTTGACTCGCATCACTTGCAATTGCCAGCAAATTTGCCAACTTTGTGTACGTGCGCTCAGAGTAATACACACACACACACGAACACACACACACACACACACACACACACAAACGGGCGCACGTCCACACACACAACTACACGCACAATCTCTGCTCTCTGTTGTGGGCATGAGTAAGTGTGATTTATATATTGTGGAGCAGTTACTTGCAGACGCATGAAAAATCGAGACCATCATCTGAAATGCGCATAAATTAGGCACAGAACGGACAAAGGACCTCGAGGACCTGTAACCTGAGGGACCAAGGACTCCAAACCTTGTCCGTTCATCCGGTTAATAGCTATGATTCAATTAGATGTCCTGCGTTCAGTTCTTGTTATTGCTTTCTCACCTGCGTTAATCGGCTGCAAACAGACAATTTTGGGTATCCTTTAAGGATATTTCCAGGATTGGGATAAATCCCAGCTTAGTTTGTTTTAGTTTATTTTCTAGTTTAACTCTTCCTTGGATTGACTCTATTTTTGGTCTTTGCATAATGAATTTTATTCAGAAGTCTTAAATTGAAAATATGAAAATCTGAAAAAATGTCCTTCACAAAGGAAACTTCATTAAATAAGTATATCCTGTAAATGGATACGCGTCTTATTAAAACGCCTCACGCTGTCGTTGACGATGGAAGCGCTCCTTTTCTTCCATATAGCTTCCAATAGAGTTCTTAGTGGGCAGGACAACAATTATGGGCAACATCTTATGGCACTTTTCCAGGATATGACTCATACGCTTTGCCGTGGGATAATCAATTAAAATTATTCCAATATTTAAACTCTTGTAAAGGATATTGAAAAATTCTTCGATGGTCGTCAGCAGCGTTTCTTGAAGCGAAGAAAAGGTAAATACATATATATATATATGTGTTTATAAGTATGTGTGTTTGTGTGTGTGTGTGTACATACCTTTATCCACCATAAGATAGTTGCAAAAATTGTTGTTGTTGTAACCGACGCCAGCAAGAAGTAAGCCCAGCGTAACATCCTGTAGGGACCTTTGATGTTATTGCTGTACTAGGGATACATCGCTTGAATATCTACCTTATCGGCTATAACTCCAATCCTTATTACACTTGCAGGCTCGGGCAGTGTTACCTCAAAATCGGAATCCTGGCTCTCGTCATCTGATGCTGGTTTACTCATTTTTGATTTTCAAATTTATTTTTTTGTGACCGAAATTCAAAAGCATAGCTATCGGTGCGGAAATGTTGTAGGCTCACATTTTTATAAATAATATACCTTATATTTTCCACCAACTCTTGGGGGTTGGCAGGACAATCCAGGACAAACCGGGATCAATGCCTTAAGCCGAACAACAATTTGGCTTCTTTTCATTTTTTTTTTTTTATTTTTTACATTTTGTATGACTTTTTAATGAGTTTCCGATAAATGGTAGTTTGAACACCCCTAACCACACGCGCACACACACACATATACACGCATGCACATACACACGCACACTTATACACACGCACACCAAGAAACACATATAAAAATACGCACTGTCAAGATAAAAAAGGAACCAAAATTGCGGAGCTTAAGATTTAAGCCTCGAAGGGATGCTAAAGTCGAAGGAGATGCTAGAGCCCTGGGAAGCCTTGGGGAGCCTTTGTCCTCTTACAGTGGGTGCCAAAATTAGTTTTTTTATTTTGGAATTTATTTTAATTATTAAATTTTGCGCTCGAGTTTGAGTTTGGCTTTGGCTTTGGCTTTTGCATTGGCTTTGCCTTGACAAAATTAAGCCCACAATGAAAATTCAATTATGACATGAGTTTACATATTTTATTTCCGTTGTTGTTGCGGTTGTTCTTGTTGTTCTTCATCTTTTTGTTGTTGTTGTTTTCGTTAATAATGTTGCTGTTGTGTAACTTAGGGCTTTGACTCGAAGGCCGAAGGCATTTCTGTGGCCACTTTTAGAAATTTATTAACTGCGACTTAACGAAAATTCGTTTACTTAGCGTTCTTTTATTTTCAGTATTCCCAGTTGATTAAGTCCACCACCCATCCCCACCCCCAACCCCCCATTGACTTGGCCCCCCAACTCCAATCTTCTTGGAATGCTGCTGCCTCATCTGTCGTTCCGCCTCAGTCCTTAATCTCAAGTTTCCTTTTAATTTTGTGGCCTGTATCAACTTTCCTTTATTGAGAACCCAAAAATATCCTACGATACAGTGGCTCCATCTACATGCGAGACTGTGCATTATAGGTTTTAAGTGTCGTCGCCCTGTTAGGTGTCTGTTACTCTGATGATCGCCTTAAAATAAAGAAGAACCTCTTATTTTTGCCATTAAAAAAGGTAATTCAGTTATGAAGATAATTAAATTAATTGAGCCTAATTTAAGTGCACATTTTTAATTCTATCTAATGATCATTAATAATCTAAAATAATCATTTGATATGAACTAAATATTGCGCTGCAAAGGCAAAGTTGAACCCTCTTAAAGGTGTCGGAAATGTAGTTCACCAATGCATAAAAATATAATTTATATTAATTAAAAATGAAATTAAATTTAAACTTAAATAACTAAATAATATTTAAGTTGCGTTAAGGTATAATATAAGGATATACAGGCATTCTACCAAAGGATTGTAATTAATGAAAGGCCTCCATGGCCGTTGCGGTCTCGGGAGTATGAAACTCTTCAGTCACCATCTAAAAATAGGTTGTCCGCTGGCTGTTTGTTTATACCGACCTCTGATTAATCAAACTCATCACAAAGACTACAAACAACTACAAGAGTCCCAGACTAGCAACTGGCAACAGAAAACTGGCAAATGGCAACTGGCAACTGGCAACTGGCAACTGGCAACTGGCAACTGGCAACTGGTAACTGTCAACTGGCAACTGGCAACTGGCAACTGGTAACTGCCAACTGGCAACTGGCAACTGGTAACTGGTAACTGCAAACTGGCAACTGGCAACTGCCAACTGGCAACTGGTAACTGGTAACTGCCAACAGACAGACAAAGTTTGACATTCAAATCAAATTCCACTCGACTTTGTTTTTTCTTTACTTTTTTTTTGTTTCGTTTTATTTTTTTTTATTTTGTTAATTTTTTTTTTTTGTTTTTCTACTTTGGCAACTTGGAAAGCGGCATAAACACGTTAGCCAACGATGATGACATGCACAACCGCACAGTCAGAATTCCATCCTTGGCCCCGACCTCAGAATGAAGGCCACCTACACTCGCCTGTGTATACCCCAGATCGGGGCACAGCCAAAATTACTCACTAAGCAAACAAGAGTTTTGAAATTGAGTTTGGGGTCGACGGTCTGATACCCAGCAAAAGACCTAATTAAAAAACAGATTACAATTAGCATTTCATACAACGGCTGAAGGCCCGATAACAGGATATGCTTAAGCTCAAAAGAAATGGGATACAAATTGGATCCAAATCCAGTAAATAATACAATATATATGTACATATATATAATCAATAATACTTGTACGTTGGCAATGTTAGTTTTGAAAGGATATTAGGGGGCAATACGAGCCTTAGTTGACAGACGCCATTTGGGCTTTGACATTGACCCGCCTGGAGCACTGGGGCATTGCCCGTAAACTGACATCAACAGTTACAGTCGTTGAAAACGAGAGCCATGTGCCTTGGGGCAGCCACATGTACTCGTATCTGACTGTGGATCAAATGTTGCAACAGGGAACAAGGAGTTGAGAGCTGAAAGCTGGAAACTGTGGAGCTAGGAGTTAGGAGATGGGAGATTGGAGATGGAATATGAGAGATGGGAGAGGGGAGAGGGAGAGGGAGAGAGGAGAGGGTAGATGAGAGTTGGGAGCTGTTGTTGAATTCTTTCGTTAAATGCCGTAACTTACTGAGACTTCTTAAGCCTTTTCCTTTGAGCTGGGCGTAAAGGCATAAGGGTAAAGGGTTGCTGTTGCCACAACATGTTGCATGTTGAACGGGCATGCGAAACGAGACAAGATGAGACGTGACGAAGCCCCAACCACACACATACCACGCATTCATACACAAATACACACAGACACAGAAATTATTATGTTCAAAGTGAATATTACGTTAACCATAACAAGGGTCGTTGGGACCCATGGACGGACAGACAGAAGGACAGAAAGACGCAAAGACAGACAGACACAACGACAGACAGACAGACATACAGACAGACAGACAGACAGAAAAAACGAGGGACAGACAGAAAAACCGAGAGACCGACAGAAGGACAGACATGCGGACCGAATGGATGGAGAAAATATCTAGATACAAGTGTACAGTGCGTGGATTTTGAGGTCCTTTGCGAAATTTCACCCGAGCTGCGGTATTCCTTTTTTCCATATTTTTTCCCCTTTTTTTTTGTATTATTTTATGTTATTTTCTGGAAATAATAATTGAAGTCCTGTCGTGTGCTGAAGCTATTGTAATCAGTTAATAATCTTCAAACTATTTGCCCTTACTTCGAAAGTCCTGTTTTGATTATAGGATAACTTTAAGTCAAGCAAATCACATCCTTCTAAGGAACTTTGCATTGATGCCCTGCGGTAAATGAACATAATTTTCGCATTTGCTGCTGCTGCTCCGATTTATTTTTTTTTTTTCCTACATTCTGAATGAATTGTAGCTCGTTGTCACCATTCCATATTGCGTCCTACTGCCACGCCCTGCAACATCAATGCCACTTGCCCCTCGTCCTAAATCCTTTTAAGCTGAGCGCATGAAAAGGAAAAGTTACTGTGCTCGTTGCAGGCAAATGCATCAGTGAAAAATCCCAAAAAGGGAAAAATAAAGAATATCAACATGGTACTTATACATGCACACACGCACACACACACACACACGCACACATGTGTATACATATATTATACATAGCCAACCGCATACATGTATAACACATGCCCGTCGCATGAACTTACATTTTTGGTCTTGTCCTTGTTACAGGCATTCATTGAATGTTCGCATGTGTGCGAATATGTGTGTGTGTGTGTGTATGTGTGTGTTACTGTCGGTCAAATGTGGTGCAACTTTAATAACAGCACAAATTGCGTAAGCCACCAACAACCATTAATAACTTTTGTACACCTGCACGCACCCAAAGCAGATGCCACACACTCAGTGGAAGGTGGCAGGGGGATGGTGAGTGGAGGAGGAAGAGGGGGTCTCTCGGTATGGGTATTGTTTGCCTTTTCCTGTTGGTTTCTATTCCACTTAACAGACACTCAGCGAACCCAAAGCGATATCAAGGATAGAGCAGCGCATTGCAAAGACTTTTGAATGCTCTTCATGGGGGCTAGTGAAGAGTTATATGAGCTATACCAGGAATTGGGTACATATCCTGTGAACCCTCATATTTTTAATGTACAGACTAGTTGTATGTTATCTAACAGACTGTTATCTCCTTTAACATATTTTGTTATTTTATGCTAAACTTAGTTGTAGACTAAAAAGTGTATTACGAATCTCTGTGCCGAGGACACATTCAACTGAAGGACCTTAGGGCCTTTTGTGTATAGATGTGTGTGCGTGCGTGTGGGTTGTAACTGCGTGTGTCGGTGTGCACGTGATTTGTGCTTCCTGCTGCCTTTTAATTATTGATTTCAACATCGAGGTGATTAATATTTTGGATCCAGAGAGAATCGAAGCGAAGAGCCCAAAGCGACAGCCGTTGATTGTTTTTATTTAGCACTATAATTGCATTTTCTTGTTTCAGTGGTTGTATTAATGCGTGTGTGTGCGTGTGTGTGTGTGTGAGCATGTCTTGAACCACAAAAGCGCATTTAAGTATTTAATGCTATGGGCGACACTTAACAAGTCCTTAACTCTAAATACGTACATACAATTTGTTAATTAGCGCCCTCTGGCGGTCAGTAGATATCGATTCTATTTTGCTATAATTTGAATGCTTCGTTGGTCACTTTCATTTCTTGAATTGAATCTAAGGGCCATTCCATTCGAACAGAAGCCTGAGTGTATCCTTATCCAAGCACACACTACGATGATCCTTGGGTTTTGTTGTGCACACCAGGCCCAGCGGCTAATTGAGATGACACAACCCTTTGCCATTACCTGTCGGCTTAGCAGTGGAGCACAAAAGTGCTGAGTTTCCATTTTGAGGTGCAACCATTCATAGAGACACGAGCTTCTATGCATGAGCAAGCAATTGTGCTTTACGTTTGAGTTTAAAGAGTTGAAAGGTCATCCTGACGATGAGATGAATTCAATACGTTTCATCGCGTGTGAAGGTGTGAAAACTTGGGTAAAATGTCAAGTGACAATTATTGATTGTGATTGATTTATTGCTTAATATCATGTACCATTGCGTGTTGTATGGCACTGTCATATTGAAGTGCCTTTTTTTAATTCAATGTAAAACAGCACATGTATAAAATTTCGCAAAGGACCTTCACCACGGTTTTTCCAGTGCAAAGGCAACGCAGCTGCAACTTTCTGTCAGTTTGAATTTTCTTTAGCAACTGTAGTTACAATTGCAATTATAATTAAAATATTTAATACTATGTGTGTGCATTTAAATAAATTAGTGTGCATGTGTGCTCCTTTTAACAGTTGCCCAACTGTTGCACAACAGCTGCTTTGGCAAATCCATCAAAGCGACGCTGAAAGTTACAATTTTTGCACCACTTAAATGACAGCATGAGGTAAAAAACTTTCTCCTCTTTGTGTGCATATGGACATGTGTGTGTGTGTATATTACATCTATATAAACAGATAGGTAACAGGCGTAAATTACTTTTCCTCCCGCCTCCAGCCTCTCCCCCTCCCCCCACCAACACTTGCATTAACATACATGTGTATGTATAGTAAAAGTTTTGGGGGCCCCCAAAGCATCAATCTTCCTCCATCATTGTCAAGGCCCGATGACGATGACGATGACGACGACGATGACACAGCACAAAGGCATAAGGGGAAAAGCAAAAATACCCGAAACCCTGTATACACTGTACAGTGAGAACCCCTTGCGTGGCCAAAAAACCACCCGCATAAGCATACAAAATAAGTGAAATATCATTGATGCCGTTCCATAATTTTTGCAAGCACCAAATTTTGCTTCCTTTTATTTTTGCTTATTATTTTTATTCTTGCTTTTTTATTTATTTTATTTTTATTCTTGCTTTTTTATTTATTTTATTTTTATTCTTGCTTTTTATTTATTTTATTTTTATTCTTGCTTTTTTATTTATTTTATTTTTATTCTTGCTTTTTTATTTAATTTTTTTCTTCTTCATTTTTATTGTATTTTTTTTTTGTTTGTTCCTTTTTCCCCCATTTTATTTTCTCCATTAAGCTTTTGCGACTTTTTCAGTTTGTTGACGGACTCAACCACAAATAATAAAATTAATTATTTATTTATGCCGCCATCAATATTCATTTAATTTGCTCTTTTATTTGCCGCCCAGGGACATGTGTATGCCCCCGTTGACAGTTGAGGCTGTTGAAACAAAGAATACTTAATTATTGAATTAAGCAGAGGCTGCAAATCAGAGCCTTAAGTCAAGTTACATAATTCAATTAAAGTTTCTTAATTGAACAAATTAAGCGGTTACACGAGTGCAATTGCATACCAAATCATAGTTAAGGACAAGGACAAGAACGACGACAAGGGACGGGAACGGGAACGAGAACGGGAACGGGAACGGGAACGGGAACGAGACGGAATGACGAGTGACTAATGGCGAGATACTTGACACGAGATTTCATTTCATTGTTGAGCTATTCACACGCTCAATTGATTCGTTGACTTGTTGACTCGTCGATTTGCTTACTCGTTGATTTTTCTTACTTACTCGTTGAATAATTCGTATTCGTTGCATGCAAAAAACGAAACCAAATGAAACCTTTTAGTCTGAGATCGAAATAGTTTTAAGGATAATTGCATTTGGTAAACCGAACTTAAAACTACTAGAGGAGTAATGGCGGCGATAATCAGAGGAATATACTTAGACGTCCTTTATTTGCATTGCTTTCTCTTTTCTCTTTTCATTTTTGTGTTTTTTTTTTTTTTTTTTTGCAAAAGGACTGACAAATTGTACGTCCGTTGAAGGAAAAAGTTCAACTTTCTCTTCATGTGGAAACTCATAATTTTAATGCAATAATTCACTTAGCTTGGCGTTGCCTGCATAAACAAATTGAAAAACTTTTTCCAGCAGCTTTCACTTTACACTTTCAAATGTATGTGTGTGTGTGTGTGTGTGTGTGTAGTGTGTGTGTAAAGAGTGTGTGCGGGTGTGTGTGTGTTTATTTCGTTCTTAAGACGCTTCCCAACGACCAGCGACTGTAGCCAACGTCAGCTTACGTTGCGGGGGAGACCGCAAGCAAACCACAGACACAGACACAGATACAAATACAGATACAGATACTGACACAAACACAGAGACAGGCACACAGACATGGACGTCCAGTGGACGGACTGCTCCAGTGAGCAGGACGTTGCACACATGCCCGCAGCCCCATTTAGAGATGCCACAAACTTACATATGTACGTGGCAGAAGTCTGTACCGAAACTTTTATTTGTTCACTTGCCCTTTCCATGGCCAGAAGCGATCGGGGATGGGGAAGGGGGAAGCTATTTTTCCAGCTAGTTTCAAATGTACTTAGTTGAAAGAAAAGAGACCGAAAACTAAAAACGAAGAAAAACTGTTGAGGACTGTATAAAAGAAAAGTGAAACGTAAAGTCCAAAAAGAAGAGCAAAGAAGAGCAAAGGAAATGAAAAGCAAAGAAAAGAGATAAGATGAGATGAGAAGAGAAGAGAAGAAAAGAAAAACTAAAGCCACTGATATAACCTGACTATTTTTGGGCTTAAGTGCAGCATTCAAAGTGATGAAACGACTTACAAAGTTTTAAATTTAATCCAAGAACTTGAAGTAAGCCAAAAGTTGCTCTAACTTTTTTCCCTCCCTACCACCCACCCACCCTCCCTCCCTCCTTCCCTCCTCATCCGATAAACGGCATATGGCATCCGGCAAATATGTTTGACCAAATCTTATGATGGCGACTCACCTGGGGCATGCGATTAGAAAGCTTTTCTTCCTTCACTTGTCTTAACCCCCCCCTCCCCCTCCCCACCACTCCCCTAATGTAAAGACTCCACAAATAACTATGAAATAATTAATGACCACAATTTAAGATGTACAAGCGACCATTTAAATGCAATGCACAGTTGGCTACCTAATTGAATTCAGGCACATCCCGAATAATCATCCCATTCCCCATATTCAGCGACACACACACACCAACACACCAACACACCCACACACCTTCGCACACATACAGGCATACAGAATTGGACGCTTACCTGGCGTAGGCATTTTTGTGTATAATTTAAAATTTTGTTTGCGTTTGGGCTTAGGACGAGCTCCTCTCGGTCCCAAAAATAAAACCTGTCTGACAACCCGAAACGAGGCAGCAGCTGAAGCCCGTTCCGGTCCAATGCCTACCAATCGTGCAGTCCCCTCCCCCCACGCAGCTGCCCCAAATCTGCGGCAGAGCACCAGCTAAATATTTCTATCAAATTTCAATTTGTTGAAATTTGTTTTTTACAATTTTGTGAGAGAGGCGACAAAATAGGTGGCCACCAGGCGAGGGTGAGGATAAGGGTGGGAGTGAGTGTCAGTGTGGATGTGGGGTGTGGGTGGTCATGGCTTAGGGGTGGAATACTGAGAGACGAAAGCTGGCTGCCACATCATTAAGCTGCGTTTCAAACTTCAACGAAAGCCCACAAAAGCCAAGCGAAGCGTGCGGCGGCGAGGCTGTAATTAGAAATCCGCGATACAAAATGCGGAACATTAAGTACGGGCCACTAAGTACAGTGTTCTCCAAAAAGAAAATGACTAGCCCAGGCTGTGCTGTGCGACTGTGAAGAGTTTGAAGAATAGCCGAAAGAGGAGCTAAATAAATACAGGGAGCATAAGAAAAGATTAAACGTACACAAATACATACATATTTTTATATATAATTAATTACCGTGGAAGGCAAACGGCGGTCGTTGATGGAGATTCTCCCCAGGGGCGGGCCTAGGCAAGCTTAGGTGGCGCTTGGGGTGTTGTGGCTGTAATATTGGTAAGGACCCTGCTCCTGACGTGATGTGGCGTGGCGTGGCGTGGCGTAGCGTAGCGTGGTTGGAGCAACCAACGTGCAGCACTTCTGTGTGTGTGTGTATGTGTGTGTGTGTGTGTGTGTGTGTAAAACATTGGACTACACCTGGCGAACGTTGGCCAAAACTATGATAAATATTTGGCTAGCAAGTGTAAGTTATGCGATACTAATTACCCAAAAGTCGCTGAGTATGGAGAGCGGGGTATGTGGAAAAGTGATGGAAGCAAGCAGATGGAATGCCGGTGAGCTAAGCACCCGCAAAACCAAACAGTTGAAAGCCCCATCACTCGCATCCAGATACCAGAAGCCAGGAGCCAGGAGCCAGGAGCCTTCAGCGACACAGATCGTGTTTGACGTGCGGCAAAGTTATGGCTCTGCGGCACCACTTAAGCCGCATTAAGTACGGGATTTTGTTTACATTTTTACTCATTACTCCAATGGGAGCAATGGTAAGCGTAATGACAACAATCACAACAATAACAACAACAACATAAACAACAACAGAAGCAGCAGCAGCAGTGAAAGCAACCACATTGGCAGCATCAGCAATAACATTTCCTCAAATCCGACTAATTTGTTTGTGTCCACGTTGCCAGCCCCCCTTGTAGCCTCCTCTTATCCCAAGCCATGTCACGCCCCGCCCACCAGGTGTCACCTATAATGGTCACCATTGGCCAAACAGTACAGACAATAATAAAGTCTATATCGACGTCGCTAATCTCATGGGGAGCGCAACTACAGTGCTGCCCATCGGTCTAGGATCACAATAGAAAAACTGACCAAAAGTTTGGCAATGGAACTTCTCAGATTCCAATAGAGTCCTTAATCAGTAATCAGTTGTTTAACTATCATAAAATAGTTACTTTACAGTTAGTTGACTTTCATATTCATTCACTCCTTATATTTAAGATGTGATATGCATTATTTTGCTTCAGTTCTTGAACTCCTTCATATTTCCCTAGCGTAATGAATAATTGAGTATTCATTTATTTTCTTCCCTGTATTTTGTATGAATTCATATGAAGGATACTGTGTGTCTTGTGTATCCTGTCCGCATCGAATAATAAATAATTTCCGTCAAGGTTTTTGTGCTTTTTAACATAAGGGAGCCACAGGAAACCTTCATTGTTTTCAATAAATGTCTTCACTTTTAACTTCCTGACAGGAACATGACGTTGATTTTTTTTTTTTTTTGGACTCTTTCCACACCACAAACCGCTTAGTTTTGAATATCCTGTAACTCAAACTGCTCTTTAAACAGTAAATATCTCAATTAAATATCAAATGAAACTACATTTCGAGAGATTCTTTTAAAGTAAAGGGTTTCACTTGGGTAACGTTCCTGGAACGTGTATTTAATTTTCGGTTAGAGCCAAAAAAATAAATTATTAAATAGAATATTTTATTTTATAAGTAGGCAAAGTTTTTAATAACTTTATCAAAATTTATACATGCTTGTTTTGCCAAGTACAGAGGAGACGTTAGTCTTTAGTTTTAAGTCTTAGGTCGTCAATTGTCAGTCGTCAATCGTCAGTCGTCAATCGTCAGTCGTCAATCGTCAGTCGTCAATCGTCATTCCTCAATCGTCAGTCCGCAATCATCAGTCGTCAGTTGTCAGTCGCAGGCAGTCGTCCTCAGTCAATCGTTTGTGATTTGTTGACAGTGTTCAGTCGATAGTCGAGTAACTCGAGCATAATGATTAACTCAAACACAACTGTACAGAAATAGTATGCAGAATTTGCATATGGTACAGTGTACACCATACATATGGATATGATTTCTCGCTGCGGCATTATGTTGTTTATCAAACACTATATCACTGGGACCAAAGCCGAAGCGAGCATCATGTGCGAATTCAAAAAAAAATTACGCCGACCTGCGGCCTTAAGGCGATAGTCGTCCGCCGTTAATCGTCTTTCTGCACTCGGCTGGGGTTTAGTCGTCAGTCGTCAATCGCTAATCACAAGGACGTAAATCGTTGCTCGTCAGTCGGCAATCGTCAGTGATTAGACGTCAGTCGTCAATCGTCAATCGTCAATCGTAAATCGTCGATCGTCAATCGTTATTCGTTAGTCGATAATCGTCACTCGTCAGTCCTCAGTCGTCAGTCGTCAGTCGTCAATTGTCAATCGTCAATCGTCAGTCGTCATTCTTTAGTCGACCGTCGTCAATCAAAATTCAAAAGTCAATTGTCAATCGTCAGTCGACAATCATCACTGGTCGGTCCTCAGTCCTCAGTCCTCAGTCCTCAGTCATCAGTCCTCAGTCCTCAGTTCTCAGTCCTCAGTTCTCAGTCCTCAGTCCTCAGTCGTCAATCGACAATCGTAAATCCACAATCGTCACTCGTCAGTCCCCAGACGACAATCGTCGATCGTCAATGTTTATCGTCAGTCGTCAGTCGACAATCGTCAGTCCTCAGATGTCAGTCGTCAGTCGTCATTCTTTTGTCGACTGTCGTCAATCAAAATTCAAAAGTCAATTGTCACTCGTCAGTCGACAATCATCACTCGTCGTTCCTCAGTCCTCAGTCGTCAATTCTCGTCAGTGCTCCGTCGTCAATTGTTAATCGTCACTCGTCAGTCCTCAGTCGTCAATTGTCAATCGTCAATCGTCAATCTTCAGTCGAAAAGTGTCACTCGTCAGTCCCCAGTCGACAATCGTCAATCGTCGGTGTTTATATATATAATTATATATATTATATATAAATTCCTGATTCCATGTTTGCTAAGAAATGAACGTATTTGAATGGCCAGCATTGTAAACTAAATAAATAGATTTCCAAGTCGCCGTCTAAAGTGCGGATGGCATTCAACCGCATTGAATTTCCGCTTGTGTTCATACAGTTTTCCGTTATATTAGCTGTTTGTGTCTGCCTATTACCGTTAGTGTTGCTTGTATTGCCTCTTATACCCTGCACCAGCGGAATTTGGGTAGCTCGGCGCAACACTCTGTCCAAATAGTTGATGTATTATTAAGCGATATTTGCAGGTCACGTTTTCTGGCGTCCCCTTCAAATTGGCACTTGGGCAGCAGGACACCTTCTGTGAAAAAAATGCCTGACGATGTTAACGTAGCCTAACGGACATCAACTATGCACAAACACACGAATACACACACACACACACACATAGGCATATACATTCCATCCATTCACACACATCCACACGCACACACACACACACACACACACACACACTGTATATACACACTAATTGCATCGTTAGCGAATTTTCGAACTGGGCTGTCGACACTGTTGTGTGTCCTGTGTGCTCTGTGCGTCCTATGAGTGCTGCGCATCCTGTTTGTGTCCAGTGCGTCCTGCTTGCTTTTGACTGCTTATTAGGCGCCGACATTTGCTACGCTCATATACACTTATTTATTTATTTATCAACATTTACAGGGATCTACTTCATTATTGATTGGCTTTGCCATTGGAATTACCTTTGCCTTTGCCGTTACCTTCGCCTGTCAAGTTGTGTGCTATGTAAACACACACGCACACCCACACCCACACATTACTCTACTGTTGGCTTAATATTTTTTGATTTTTCTCACACCTTTTTTTTTTTTAGACATTTTCAATTTTTATACCAAGAAATTAAAAAGGACTCTTTTCTTAGAATTTATATTTTTTTATTATTTATTTTTCAACGGAATTTATTTGGATGTATCTTTAATATTCTGTAAAAATTAAGTACATTTTATTTAAAAAATATTCTTTTTTTTTTTTACGATATTTTCCCGTTACAATTTTTCCTTTTGCAACTTAAGACACCCAATTGCCAATTTGACAGTTTAAAGGGTATTTTTTGATTTGTTGACAGCGAAGAAAAAATGGAAAAATCTCAAAGAGAACTCATGATTTGTTAAATCCCGTCAGTTCCTGGTAACGACATTTCTTGGAAGCTCTCATCCATTCAGCGATGTATTGAACACCATCGCGTATCCTTGTTGGCTTTAAAGATTGGTTTTCTGTTTAAATTTGATTCACTTTTTGATCAGTAAATTGCTCAAACTTTGTTTATGCGATTCTCCCCGCCTGTAGAGTGTTTATAGTCGAGTACACTCGATTACAATGCTCCTAGTTGTTGGTTCTCCATTGAAGACTGTTAGTCCTTGACAATGGCCCCTGCTGCTTGTCCTGCTGCTGCTGCGGTTGTTGTCGTTACTTTGGTTATTGCTGTTGTTGTTTCTGTTCGTGTTGCGATTGTTGTTGTTGCTGTTGTTGGTGTTGTTGTTGTTGTTGCCGATGTTGTTTTTGTTGTTATTGTACATTAACCGCATTGCTTTTGAGACGCAGTCGTCCTGTCGCGCCTGACAGGCCTTAACTTTATTAGCTCGTTTGCTGTCGACGTCGAGTGGCGTCTCGTTGTCTGCCTCCTCGTTCTAGTCTATGACTCGACTAGGATTACTACCTTCCACCCCGCTATTGCCATTGTCCCCGTCCCCGTCCCCAAGTTGACGCCCATACCCACCACCGTCTCCGCCTTTTTTGCACCATCTCACACCAGTGGCCCTACAAGAGGCAACAAGCAACAAGCAACAGGCAACAAGCGAAACATGCGGCGTGTAATTTGCCACGCTCGTCGTTCCGGCAAAATGTTCAATTTTCAACTGGCAACCAAAAGCAAGTGGTAGGGGGCGCCACATCCAGGGAAACGACCAGAAAGCTAGTCAGCCAGACAACCAGACAAAAAGACAGCCAGACATCCAGACCAGACGTAGGCATAGTTTAATGTAAGTTGCCTCGACAATGAACATTAAAGAAACCGCGTAAGTGCCCCATAAAAGTTGAGCTGCTTGTGGCAGTTGCTGAGTGCAACAAAACTTAAGCATATGGCAAAAATTCTTAGCTATATGTGCTGTGTATGTGTGTGTGTGAGTGTGTGTGTGTGTGTTGTCGAAGTCACCATAAAAGTAGATTCATCAAAGGGAGCCAATTTTCAAAAGTAGACCACCGAATGCTCTACGGGAAACTGTTCCTTGTTGCTAAGCACCTTACCAAAATGAGGTATTTGGGGGCAATCTATTTCGAGGCTTTAGCATTTAATAAGCTTAAGTATTTAAAATGGAATTTAGTTGGAAAATTCGTGCAGCAATAATTTTTTATCGATTTCCCTGCCATTGTTATGGACCAAATTTGAGATTTTTATAGCAGCGCTACTAAAGGGACTCATATATGTGTGTGTGTGTGTGTGTGTGTTTGGGTGGTGAAGGGAGGGGGAATTGTGTATGTGATTGTATTTGCATTAAAAAGGACGTTGAATTCGTTCGGTCCACTTGGAGGAGCATTTTCACAACTTTGGCTTTGGCCAAGACCCAGCGCGACCCTTAACCCCGCTGCCAGCGATCCCAACAACAGCATCAAGTGGCAGAAGTTAATAAGCCGGAAAATGTGCACCAAACGACCGATATTAATGTCAATGGGCGTCGGGCAGATGAGGAAAGTCGTAACAAAAGGTGAACCGACAAAATTAAAATTAAAATATCCCTACCTGTCCCAAAAGTTCTTTTTCTCACCTCTCCCCTTTGCCACTCCCTCTCCCTTTCCCTTTTCCTTTCTCCTTTACTTTTATTTTTATATACTTTCCCTGAGTCGTTGTCCGGTAACAAGCAAGGACAATAAAAAGAGCAAAGAAATTGACGGTTTACGATTCAAAGCGACGCACTTATACACTTCTCAAACAAGTGTGACCAGATATTAAATATATCCTCTTATTTATACTTCCGTAGAGACAATCGAGTCGCTGCACAGTGGCAGTGAGTGATGCCCCGTTGAAACCCTTGTGGTTGAGTTTTAAGAAAAAATTAATTTGCGGAATTTGAAATTTTGTGTTTTATGGAAATTTAATTTAACTGTGCAGAGTATGCAGAGTTCTGTACACTGAGTCCTGGGAAAGCTATGCTCATTAAATGTGCATTAATTGAAACCAAACACAAGTGAAATGCAATAAGCAGTGGCATTTATTAATGTGAAAGCCCGCCCAACCCACACCAAACCAAACCCAACCCAAACCAAACCAATCCAACCCAACCCAAACTCGTTGACCAGTTTAGCCCCAGGCTCCAGGGTGAGTAATGGGTCGTTAGGTCGGTAGGGGGTCGGGAGTCCGAGGACCCCTCTAGCGTCATGGCAAATAACGTCGAACATCAAATCAACATTTAGAGCTTCTAAAATGATAATTAAACGACAGGAAATGCTCGTGACCAGCCATTTGGCTGCCATAAATTGAAAATTCCGCGCGAGCGACTCACAAACACAATGCAAATAGTTAACAATCATAGACATAACATTACATTACATTTCAATGTAATTAAAACAATGTTTATTGACACAAAGGACCTCGTAAACTACAATTTGAATAAAGCTTCAAATATTCAATTTGTTAGCTCAAAAAATAATATAGAATTTATTGCGGAATTCAAGGAATTTCAGCCAACGCTCTGGCAATGCAGTCAAAAAGGATCTATGAGAATGGCAAATTATGTAAAAAAGTTTACTCCTTAATAAGCACTGACATGCAGCAGGACCCTTTACTCGCTAGGTGGCAGCTCTGGAAATTTTGTTCAATTTTTAGCATTTGGCAAATTTCAGGACTGAAAAAGTATTTTCCGGCTTCACATCGATGAACAGTAAAAAAAAAGAAACTTTCGAAAAATTTTTGTGTAACAAAAAACTAATATTGAAACATAGTTTTGTATGCACGGACAGTGGGAAGTCCTTGAGCAGCCTTAAAATGTACACAAATTCCTTTCATTAGACCCAACTATTTGGCTAAGCTCCGGAAAAAAGAAGAACAAGAAGAAGAAGAAGAAAGTTGAGAGCTGCACTCGTTTTGTGTATCTCGAGATATTTGCATACATTTTCATAGCATACATTTATGGGCGGCAATTAAAAGTTTTTTTGTATCGTTTTTGGAGCGATCCTTTCTTTCCGGTTTATCCTCTTTCTAGCTTCATCCCTTTATCATACATTTCAGCTCAGTGCCATGGACTTTCTGCTTTTTTTTCTACTTTCTTATTTTATTTATCTATACGCTTTATGTGTGAACTATAAAAAGTGAAAGCATTACGGCAAAATGTGGCACATAAAAACCTGCCCCATCGTTGAAAGTAGGTCGTTTATTAATTGCTGCCGTGTCGAGCACATTAAACACAAACGCACACACAACACACACGCAACGCACACAAATATAAAAGGCACAGGCAAAACCGCACACCAAATGCCTCTGTGTGTATATGTGAATGGGAGTGTATGTGTGTGTGTAAGTGTGAGTTTGTTTGTTTGAGTGTAGCCATAAAATTTGATGCTGCAGCAGAAGCAGCGAGCTGCCCGTCGGTGTTATTAAAAAAAAAAAAAAAAAATGTTGAAAAAAGCCATCAACAACAACAACAACAAGCAGCAAACAAGAAGCAGCAGCAACAACAATAACAACAACAACCACCACCACCACCACCACAACAAATGTTGCAACAACATCAAAGAGCAGCAGCCAAAGCAGAAGCAAGGAACGTGGCATGGCCGGCGGCTGAGTAGGCAAACGGCATTAACCTGTCCTTGTCGATAGAGTCGTCATTACCGTCCTCATCACAGCTGCAATAACAAGCGCAGACCTCAACCAAGCCCAGCAGCGGATGAGCGTGAAACAGGAGCAATTATAACCACGAATATCGAATGCCCTGCAATAAGTCCTTTACTTTGAGAAAAAAAGGAAAAATTAAGTGTCTGTGTAAAAGGAATCCCTGAACTCTCAGAATCCTTTTCAAAATATAACAACGACTTTTTGATACTCTACGGCCTGGCAAAAAGAAATTAAATCGGCTGATAATGAAGGTCTTATTGCCTGTGAGGCTTTTAAGGACGAAGCTTGAGTTGAATATATTTTTAATATATGACTGAATGACTTTTATATATCCTTCGCTTTATACACTCTTCCTTTGGTGTACGCCCAACGCTTTGCAATTGATTTCAATGGCTTAAGCGCTTGTTAGTGTATCGAGAAAAAGAAAGCAACAACAACAACAACAACAGTTATAATAATAATAACAACAACAACAACAACAACAACGGCAACTGCGTGAAGCAATAATAAGTGGAAATTTCCAGCATATGCCGACAGGATTTTCATATCGTTTAAGCATTTCCTTCCGTTTCGACTGATTCGGTTTATGCGCCATTTCCTGTTGTTTTCGTTCATTCTGCCCGCTGCTTCCGTTCCGTTCCGTCCCATCCCGTCCCGTTCCTTCATTCATGTTGTTCGTCGTTGGTTGTTCGTTGTTCGTTGCTCGTTGTTTGCCTTTTCTTTGTTTTCTCTTAGTTTTTTTTTTTCTACCTCCCACCCTTCGACATGCCCTCGACCATAATATTTGTCTTTCATTTAAGTTTTCCTTTGGTTTTTCCTTGACATTGCCACAAATTACAATTAAGACGACGTTTAGCATTTTCCTGGCTTTAATGTTGAAGCGCCTTCAGATTTATGCACAGCCATAACAAAGGATTCCCCGCTTCCTTTGTTGACCTCGAAGTCTGATAAATCTCCTAATAACCGTTCAGGCATTGGTCCTGGCGTTCATTTCTTTTTTTTTTGTTTTATTATAGCTTCTTTCCTTCCAGCCAAGCATCGCCCTCGGACAACGTTCACCACTGAAATCCTGCCTCGTGCTCTTTTAATTGTTGCTCCTTTTGTTGTGTCTCCTTTTGTTGTTGTTGCTGTTGTTGTTGGTTTTGTTGCTGCTTTTGTTACTGCCTTTGTAATTCTTTCTGTCGCGTGTATTAAAGTGTTAAACCAATTAATTAGGTTATTAACTACGCCTGTGAAATTCGACCGTTTGGCCGCCAAAGGACGAAATGCAATTAAATCGATTGCCATTTCTTAAGTTATTAAAATTAAAGCAATTTCAACGCTTTCCCTATCGCTTTCTCATCAATTTTCATCATCTTTCTCGCTCTGCCTTTCACTCTCTCTCTCTCTCTCACTCTCTCGTGAAATGCGTTGACTGTTTTCAATTGAAATTAAGGATCTGTTCGCTGAGTTTTTAGTGGGTGGCATTTTATGAGCCATAACGAAAGTTGTTAAAATTTAACAATTTCCATTTAATTTCTATTTAAATAAATTACAGTTATTAGGAAGTTGTTACTTAAACGTTTATGATAATAACGGTAAGTGCTGAACAACTGGAACTTATTCAGGACATTTAAGAGCATGTCCTCGGCGTGTCCAGAGATTTGTGCCACTTGTCAGATGTTCCGTAAATTTCCGTTTTGAATATTAAGCGACTTTTCATTAGAGTCAACGCTATGCGCACACACAAAGTCACGCACACACACACACACACACACACAGCTGCACATATACACACAGACACATACATCAGGACAGTACTTAACTTGAAATGCTGTTGATGACCAGCCAAGTGAACGTCGTGTGAGCTTGTGGACGCAGAGCGGTGAGTGGTGAGTTGTGAGTGCTTGGTCGTAAGTGATGGAGGATATTGGGGGGTGGTGAGTGGTGAGTGGGGGCTGGGAGCTGCGAGCTGCGAGCTGGACGGGTCCTAGACGGATTCGAATTCGGTCTGGAGTGGCATTCAAGTGTTCGTTGGCCCGTTAGGGTCCAGCTTCATTCAAGTAGACGCACAGGACCAAAAAGTGTGTACGCCGCCAAGATGATAGCCAAAGTGAGATGTAGGGTGCGAAAGAGAGATAACGGAAGACTGATAAAAGATGAAAGGGAGAAACAGAGAAGAAAAACGAGTGGAAAAAAAAAGAAAAAGAAAATGGGGATTGAGATTGAGATACAGATTTGCTGATGAGGATGGGGAGGGGAAGTGTGTGTGTGTGCGAGAGAGGGAGAAAGTCAAAAGGGGAGAAGAATGCAGAGATGACGAAGAGAGAAGAATGAGTAAACTGACAAATCTCAGCTCTGGCAAACAATGCAAAGCAATATGAATGCATGTGTATGCATTTTAATGGCTGAGGATTGTAAATGGGAAATAGTTTAGGCGAAGCACCAGAATGTGGGGCTCGGAATGTGGAATCTGATGGACGAGTCTGAGTTGGTCATCCAATTGTCCTTCTGCATGGAAGTGAGCTAAAGGGCTGAATGTGTAACTGCAGGGACAGCAGCAATTACGGCTCCGCGCGAAATGCACAAATTTCAGTCGCTGGACAGATGCAGATAAGCACCGCCAAGAATCCACCCAGCACTCACCATCCACCAACCACCACCCATCGCGCTTGAACCTTCGTAACTCTGCTCTTGATAAAGGAGAAGAGACTGTAAAAGAAAATGTTGCCCTCGGCCGAGGGCAGACAATAGCCGAATACCATGAGAAAAGGACAATGGACGAAGGACTGTTAACTGCTGCTTTTCATTTTACAGGCGCTTAAATTGCACGCATTGTAAATTGTATTGCACGTAAATACACATGTGCATGGACACACACAGAGACAGCCACACACACACACACACACACACAGAAACAGCCAAACACACACAAAAACATCCAGGCACTACACACACACTCACACACACAGCGAGTCACAGTGACACACATGAAAGTACCTCCATTTAAGAATGAAAAATGATAGAAAACTCATCGAAGGAAACTCACCACACACATACAAAGTTGTAAGCTACTTAAATGCAGATTTGAAGGAAGCTTCCATTACATTTGACAGACCCAAAGACGGGACAAAGCTCATTATTGCATCTTGTGACGTTTAACCCACTTTCAACTTTGTAAGCAAGTCTAAGTCCTTGTCTACAAATAGCAGACTCCATCTTCGATCTGTTTATATAAAATTGTCGTTGTATTTGTTGACTCTCGATTATCCTTCGAGCTCTTGACATGCTCGTCTCTAGCTCCTGATAGACGATACATCTGTGTTACATATTTTTAAGACCGAAGGATAACACACTTGTTGAGCATTCAATAAATTCTTCGTTTTTTCTGCATAACCTACACATTTTTAGTCCTTGTCATT
Source organism: Zaprionus lineosus (assembly GCA_035044505.1). Classification (NCBI taxonomy): domain Eukaryota; kingdom Metazoa; phylum Arthropoda; class Insecta; order Diptera; family Drosophilidae; genus Zaprionus; species Zaprionus lineosus. The sequence goes on from JAWNNX010000676.1 coordinate 2,180,045, forward strand.
TATAGCTTACTTAGCCGCACACACACACACACACACACACCACATAACTCTTTTAATATCCTGTACATTTCATACTGTATAAAAAGGACGATGCTTTGCTTACATAAAACAATGCAATGCCGCTAAAAGCCACATAATAATGAAAATCTCCTGCTTAACTCAGTTTTATCTCATAGTCTGCTATCCTTTACATATCCTTCACACAAATTACCTAGACAACGGCATAAGATTTATCAGTCATTTGCTGTCCACCGTTGCCTCCCTCGACCCACTTGCCCCCAGCCCCACCCACTCTTAGCGGAAATCATTTAATCTGCATACCAAACTAAGTCCTGAATCCTTTGCATAAGCGTCTTCATTGTAGAAATTTTTATCCTGCACCATTGCACTTCAAGCCAGAACACCTTAAGTCCTTTGTTGCTGAACACAATTGTCGACGTGATTAAATGAAATTATAATTATTTGAATACCAACCTCATCGATTATTAAAAACAATTAAGTCCTTAGAAGCCAGTTAAGGATAGGAAGGCGGGAATGTATCTGTAACAGGATTAATGTTTCTATTTATAGAACGTTATAAGGGTTACGCCCTGCGCTAGTTAGTGATTCATTAAGGATATGCCGAGGGTTACTTAGCTAAGCAGCGTCACAATGAAAGGAGTCATAAATAATGACCACTGACGCTGATGGCGAACATCAAACATTGGGCATGCAAAAAGCTGCAGGATATATAAAAATATTAGCCAAATGGCCCGGCAACTAAGATAGACAGATGAAGGGATGGACCGAGTTCCTCTGAATCGGAGACAGATGGTCACTGCGTGGGTGATGGCTGGTGGATGGCGGGTAGTGGGTAGTGAGGGATGGTGTATGGGAAAGTAGAGGGAACTGAAGGACAGAAGAGGCTGGACTTCTAAGCTAAGGTCTCATTACAGTTAACCAGACTCATACATTTTAATTATCATAATGATAATTGACTTTTCTTTGAGTGACTGGGCGTGCGTCCTGCGTGTCCTGCCAGTGCTTAGCAGTTGGTTTAGTTTTTCTGCTAATTTGAGGGCCAGTTTTGGGGGCAATGTCTATTTAATATTTGATCGCGCCTTTGATGTATCTGGACCCTAATTGGATTGCATCTTTATTAATTAGGCCATGTCCTTCCTTTGCCACAAAACTCGACTATAGGCTTTTGGCATTTACTTTCCCCCTCCATCTTCCTTTCACTCCCTCTCTCTCTCTCTCTCTCTCTCTCGCCCTTCGACGTTCTGGCAGTTCCAACGTTTGATGAGAAATTGTTGCCTCTTGTCTGTTGTCTGTTGCCTGTTGCCTGTTGCCTATGCAAATCAAGTTTAAATAACTTAGAGCAATGGAGCTGGGAAATAATGAAAATATGCTGGCAAAGGCAAACAACATGAACAACAAACGAGGCAGCAAAAAACACGCAAAACAAATTGATAAATATGCAAATTTAATAGACTCCAAGTCCTATTTGCATAAATCTTCACAGCGCCAAAGAAATAAATAAATATATACAAGATACATTCGGCAAACGTTTCCCCGAGCGCAAAAATAAAAGAAATAAATACATGAAAATATTATAAAAATAAATAAAAACAAATAAAAATAAATAAACATAAATAACTGAAAGTCAGCAGCTCTCGGGGCGTCATTTCTTTCAACGAATATCTGAAAATCGCAAAGCCCTCATTGTGGGCGATATAATCTATAGGAAAAGATAAATATTAGCCTCTCATATCCTGTCCCAGCCCTGAGTGTTGGCTCCAGGGTGGACACTAACTTAACGTGAAATTCCTAACAATTTATTTTGGTATTGAAATTCTTAACGTTTTTTTTTTTTTGTGTTCTCAAAGAAATTTTTGACAAGCTCAAATATTACACAGAGTATTTTATTACAAATTGAATAAATATCTGCATGCGACCTTGGAATTCTGGCCATATTAATAACTAATATTCTGCAGGATAATAAACACACTTTAATGTACATTCTGCAATAAATAGTAATGTTATACGAGCCAATCGCATATGTATACATGTGGGCAGAAATCCATCGTGTACACAGCCATAAAGACAAACGTACACACATACACACATATACAATAATTTACCCACTTTTACCCTAATACACAAAAACACTTTCACACACGACCAAACATAAACATAAAATGAGAGGCAACATTGGCAATCGAAGATATTGCGTATACGCCACGTTCGCTGCGCAGCCTCCTACCCTCTCTCCCTTTTGGCTAAATCTGCCCCCACTCACACATTCGCAAAATATTTGTATTTTTTTTTTTTATTGTTTATTCGGCAAACCTCATATATCTCTACCCCCAAATCTACCGTTAGCTCCACTTCTTGCCGCCACCCGTGGCCCACCCTCGCATCCCTGATCTATGCGTGTTTATTAACGTGTACATTATTTGTATACACGACTGCCTTTTGCATATTAAACACTCTTGGCTTGGCACTCCGCCCACCGCCCTCCCTTCGTATCGCATTGTCGTATCATCCAAGCCCATCCATTTGCCCCCAAAGCGCTGATTCTCCTAAATTATTCGATAGCTTTGGCAACAAATTTAAGACGAACTTTGCATATTTCAATGGGCAACGTCTTCGAGCTTGTGTTTAGTCAGTTGTGAAACGCCACAAGCCGCATGCAACAAAATCTTTGCCTCAATTGCTAATAAACCCATCAGCCCGGGGCAAGAGCGGCGAGTGCAACTGGCAGCAGGCAGTAGGCAACTGGCAGCAGGCAGTAGGCAACAGGCAACAGACAGCAGGAGGCGGATCTCCGGAACGCGGAAGTTGATGTTTGGGTAACATAATAATACAGCTACGGTCCCAATTAGGTCATTCCACTTTAAGTGTAGGTATTTGACGTACGAGAAGCAACTTGACTGGAACTGCCTTAGATGAACACTCCAATTAGCCACATCACAGAATATATCTTATAGACCTTCAGATACCCTTTCTTTTGGATAGAGAAAAAACAAACAAAGACTTAGAAAATCAAGTCAACTTTTTAACGCCAACCTAGCGCAGAGTTGACTGTCCTTTTTTTAAATTTATATTTACCCAATTCCAAAAAAAGGATATTAGTAAATCTGATTTGTCCTTCAGGTGTCTTGAATTGTTATAAGCCTTAACACGGTTCCAGTCTCAAATTATTGAATGGTTTCTTTTACTCCACAAGTCCTGTACGGACTCCATGTAGTTGAAGTGACGGTTTTCATGCGAAGTATATGAACTTGGTCTTGGTTTTGGCCAAAAACTAATACACTCACACTCCCACACATATAGAGCGCTTTGTAGCTACAGCCGCACACTCACACGCACACACACACACACACTCGCCATGACATGAGCCGAAAACATGGAAAAACACTTAAATGTTCATTCATGCTTCGGCGGGCAAAGCTTTGGAATGCCTGAGAAAAGAGTTTCGGGCATGAGGTGGGGCGATGCGTGGATCATTTTGGAGCACGAATTTTGAAAGAGTACAAAATCAAAAATGGGAAAACACCCAATGAAAAGAATTGAAGTGAAATCCATCTATAATATTTAATGCTCAAGAAAAAACTAGGATTTCATATCTCTGCCTAAGGGCCGTCCCTTGCCTCGAGTTTCTATACAAAAAAAAAAAATGTTCATCTCTTATTACAAGCAAGGATATTAGAGGAGACAGCTGTTGGAATATTCTTAAATATTTTTTGAATGCCAAATTCACGCCCTTCTTATACCCAAAAAATAAACCTTGCGTTGAAAAATATGTACTATATTAATTAAAAGCCTGACGCAGGACAGAATCAAAAATTTAGGTCAATAACAAAAAAAACGAAATAAACCTTGATTCGCAAGCTGACGCAATCTTTCCGAGGCAACATTGATGAATCCTAATATTATAACTTCATAACGTTTCTGCCAACTCCAATGCCATATGGAGGTCCTGATTGATTTTATTTGGTCTAAAAGTCTCTTGTGCTCCTCCTCCAGGTCATGTATATATTGCTGCAGATCATACAGGGATTTATTTAGACGCTCAATGTCTGAAACATCAGTCAAACGTTGAAAGTCCTCCAAGCACAGTTCCTCCTCGTAATTGCATTCCAAGCTTGGAGTATTCTGTAGATAAAAGAGCAAGTACCGCACTTGCAAGAATTGAACAGAGTTGACAGGATCCTTCTTGAAATCGCAAACGGCAATACACTGCAGCATCACGTCGTGTTCTTCATAATTTAACCCACGGCACCATTTGGCCATGTCACAGGCCTGCTGCAGGTCGCTAAAGAGTTTAAGATCTGGTCTATTTGCATGCCATGTCTTGGATGACATCAATCCATAGAGCTCATTCAAGTCTCCACTGTAGAAGACGCAGTTCCTTGGGTTGAGTTTCTTTAATTTTCTTCCTGAGCTGTGCTTTACTTTATAGATCAGGTTTGGCAATGTTGATGGCATCTGGCGCAATTGCTGCCACAAGGAAGAGAACTCAAAGGATCGCACTAAACGTAGACTAGGGGTCTTACTCTCAATCAAAACCCAATAAAGTAGTAACAGTTGATCCTGCGTGGCCACATCGACTACCTCGTCATAGCTCAGGCTCGGCATTGAGCTTATGTCAGAGTTGAGAGAATTAATATTGTAGCCTGTGGCTGTCTGGTAGAAGGGTGGACACGGGCTAAGTACCTCCTTGTAGGAATCGGCTTCAGCTGCTGTACGGAAAAGCACCCATTTGGCATAGGCTCCCTCCTGATTGTTGGTCAGTTCCTCAGACACACCCCACTCGGCGCATAGCAAGTGTGCCATATTCACTTCTCGCAAGTGATTGGGATTATCAATTGTCCAATGATATTCACGCTGCATTTTCAAAGACGTTTATTATTGGAAACTTTGTCCAAATAAACAAAAAATTAAAATGAAAATCGCGACTCTTTTTGGCTTTAAACTTTTGCGTTAAGGCGTAAAAGTTTCAGGTTTCACAGCAATTCGAAAGATTTAAATCAATTTTGACAAATAATTAAATGGAATATAGCTACTAATTAAATGACCATGTATATATTTATGGGTCGAAAACAATTTAAATTTCAATTCGGCTTCTGAAAATCACAATTTTTTAATATAATTTAGAGAAAAATTAAAATTATTCAGTGTTCACGTGTAACTTCGGACTTTTCCTTTTGTCGTCCTACCAAAACGAAATCTAAGTGAATACTAAACTAATTCTAAGGCAAACTAAAATATAAAATGAAGCTCAAGACCTACAGCCTACTAATCGAAAACTATTAAAATTAAAAATTGAGTTTTTTTTTACCGTAGGCTCTTGAACAGCTATGAACTTTATTCGTAATTAATCAATAATTAATTAATTATTAATTATTATCAAAAGTAGTTTTTTAGCAGCTACGAGGCACCAGAATTAAAAATAAACATTTAGACGCTTTATACTTGTACATCAGCAATTTTTAAACATCAATCTGTAATTTTTAAACGTCAATCAGAAAAAAATGAAAAATCTGTAATCTTCAATTTGTTCCCAAACTACCGTACTCATATGCTGAAGGACATTGACAATCTGAGCTCCTGATAATTTAAGCTGCTCACAGAACTTGTTGGGAAATTGTGAAATCGATTTTTAAAAACGGAAAATAAGTAAAACATAATCTAAGGTCTTAACGGCTGTAAATCACATTTAAAGGACAATTTCAAACTTCGCACCTTCAGCGTTGTAGCTCCCCTTCATATTACTCCCTCACATATTTTCCGGGTCCTTCCCTGTCAGCTACCGGGTACTAAGTTTTGAGCATATTTCATGACTCCTAATAGGATCGGGGGTGTGTAGTGCTCGAGGTGTGGGGGGTGTGTAGTGCCCGAGGATGTGCGGGGTGTTTTGGGTGCGTATTCCTGAGTGCCATATAAATTGTTATTGAATAATTCTCAACTGGGTTTTTGTACAGTTAATTTTCGAGCTGCTCGCCGTTCAATTACGAAAGTTTTTGGCCAAGAAACTCGGCCAAGTTAATAACATTTATCGCTGTTCATAAAACATGTACATGCTGCCTTCATGGATGGGCGTCTTTCTGTGTGTGTTGTGTCCTTGTGGGTCTGACTTAAAGTTATTGCAACAAGTCTAACCTCTTTTGTTGTTGTTGCTGTTGTTGCTGTTGTTGTTGTTGTTGCCTTGCTCATGGGCAAGTGTTTGCCTGGCATATCCGGTTTCCGCTCGAGATCTATTAGATACCCCAAAGCCGTGTCCCGCCGTCCATGTGACTTGTAGCCATACAAATTGTGTGGGGCACACACAAGCACACACACACACACATTTACACTTTTTGAAGGAAACTTGCTTAATAGTTGAGCAATTCTTTTAAGTTGTTTCGCGCTCACTGCGATTTCTCGAGGGGATTTGCTTGCTGCTGGGATGCCTGTTGCGCTCCCTCCTTCTGGGTAATGGCTGTTGGCTGTTGGCTGTCGACTGGTGGCTGCTTGCTCAGAAATTCTTTAAACAGTTTCAATGTGGAAGCGAAGCGGTCGGAGGACATTGAACTAATTGATGGCTACATATTTAATTCCTCTTGATGCGCACTTCGTCAATGTTTTTCGAAGTATCCTTTTTTTTTTTGTTTATAAAAAATGTCGCGTTCTATTTGCTGTCAACATTTTCGGCATTCATCGACTCGTCCAGTGCCGTTCATTTTTATTTTGGCATAAATTATTTTGGGTGTTAGACAGACACGCCCCTTAGACAATGGCTGGTACAACGGGTCCTTGAAGGGAATAAAGGAGGAAATATGTGACAAAACTCCTGATAAAACTTCCGTACAGTAGCTTTTAATATGGGGGAGAGGGGGAGCTGAATGCCAAAAGTTGGCACCAAACATCAAAGGGGACTTCACGGGCCACGCCCTATCCGATCTGTTCCAATAACTATAGCAGTAATTACGTATCATAGGGGAGACTACGGGACTGAGAAAATTGTTTCATGGATCAATCTAGCTCTCAGTTAACTGTACCAAATTCCAAAAATAGGATATAAGTAACCGTCCTCCCGGTTACTTAAACTGCTACAGGCTTAAAATTACCACCTCGCATCCTTTCAAATTATTGAATGGTTTCTTTTACTCCACGTGTCCTGTACGGACTCCATGTAGTTGAAGTGACGCTTTTGATGCGAAGTATATGAACTTGGTCTTGGTTTTGGCCAAAAACTACCTTATACACACACACACACTTGCACACATATAGAGCGCTTTGTTGCTACACCCGCACACTCACGCGCACACACACACACACACACTCGCCATGACATGAGCCGAAAACATGGGAAAACACTTAAATGTTCATTCATGCTTCGGCGGGCAAAGCTTTGGAATGCCTGAGAAAAGAGTTTCGGGCATGAGGTGGGGCGTCATTTTCGGGCATCATTTTGGAGCACGAATTTTGAAAGAGTACAAAATCAAAAATGGGAAAACACCCAATGATAAGAATTGAAGTGAAATCCATATAAAATATTTAATGCTCAAGAAAAAACTAAGATTTCATTTTCGTAGGTAAAAATATATCTCTGTCTAAGAGACTCTTGACCCAGGATTAACATACAAGAAGAGTATCATCTCTTACTACAAGCAAGGATATTTGAGTAGAGAGTCTGAAGCCGTCGAAATATTTCTATATATCCACTGGGTGTCAGATTTAGCAGGCTCACACAAAAAGTCATGTCCTGCTCATAGAAAAAATGTTTAGTGAAAAATATATCCAAGCCATTCGACTTATCCATTTGCCAGGAAGTTCGGGGTATTTTGTAGATCGTAAAAGATGTATAAGAGGAAGTACCGCACTAAGCGTAGGGGTCTTACTCTCAGCTTAACCCCATGAAGTAGTAACAGTTGATCCTGCGTGACCATATCGACTACCTCGTCATAGCTCAGGCTCGGGATTGAACTTATGTCAGAGTTGAGGGAACTAATGTTATATCCTGTGGCTGTCTGGTAGAAGGGTGGACACGGGTTAAGTACTTTCTTGTAAGAATCCGCTTCAGCTGTTATTCGGAAGCAAGACAAGGACTCCCTTTTGGTTCTTGGTTAATTCCTTAGAGATCACATTTGCTTTTATCTCTCTTACTGTAAGACCAACTTGAGCTTTCATTATTTTTCCTTATTTTTTTTTTTTTTTTTTTTAATATTTTTGACTTTTATAAAATGTGCTTTTAGTCAGTTTTGAGCCGTGGATATTACGAGTTTTTTTTTATTTTTGATTTGCTGCTTAAGTGACTTACTTATCGCACCGCGAAAAGCTATGAACTGGTTCAGACTATAATTGGACATATGTCCTGCCATTTCTCAATTTGTATATTAAAAAATTATAAAAATGTCTTAACAATTTTTCATTTTAAAGCAAGAATTTTATTGAGTGATTTTTTATGATTTATTCATAATTATTTAATAATTAAATAATTATTAAATATTAATAATATTTTTTTTATCGGCGTCAAGGCTTATGAATATTATATAAATATTTATTATAAATATTTTTACTTGGAAAATCTGCAATTTTGAAAAAGTAAATTTTCATCAATTTTTCCGAAACTTTACCATAATCATATGCTGAAGGACATTGACAATCTGAGCTCCTGATAATTTAAGCTGCTCACAGAACTTGTTGGGAAATTGTGAAATCGATTTTTAAAAACGGAAAATAAGTAAAACATAATCTAAGGTCTTAACGGCTGTAAATCACATTTAAAGGACAATTCCAAACTTCGTACCTTCAGCGTTGTAGCTCCCCTTCATATTACTCCCTCACATATTTTCCAGGTCCTTCCCTGTCAGCTACCGGGTACTAAGTTTTGAGCATATTTCATGACTCCTAATAGGATCGGGGGTGTGTAGTGCTCGAGGTGTGGGGGGTGTGTAGTGCTCGAGGGTGTGGGGGGTGTGTTGAGTGCGTATTCCTGAGTGCCATATAAATTGTTATTGAATAATTCTCAACTGGGTTTTTGTACAGTTAATTTTCGAGCCGCTCGCCGTTCAATTACGAAAGTTTTTGGCCAACAAACTCGGCCAAGCTAATAACATTTATCGCTGTTCATAAAACATGTACATGCTGCCTTCATGGATGGGCGTCTTTCTGTGTGTGTTGTGTCCTTGTGGGTCTGACTTAAAGTTATTGCAACAAGTCTAACCTCTTTTGTTGTTGTTGTTGTTGTTGTTGTTGCCTTGCTCATGGGCAAGTGTTTGCCTGGCATATCCGGTTTCCGCTCGAGATCTATTGGATACCCCAAAGCCGTGTCCCGCCGTCCATGTGACTTGTAGCCATACAAATTGTGTGGGGCACACACAAGCACACACACATTTACACTTTTTGAAGGAAACTTGCTTAATAGTTGAGCAATTCTTTTAAGTTGTTTCGCGCTCACTGCGATTTCTCGAGGGGATTTACTTGCTGCTGGGATGCCTGTTGCGCTCCCTCCTTCTGGGTAATGGCTGTTGCCTGTTGGCTGTTGGCTGTTGGCTGTCGACTGGTGGCTGCTTTCTCAGAAATTCTTTAAGCAGTTTCAATGTGGAAGCAAAGCGGTCGGAGGACATTGAACTAATTGATGGCTACATATTTAATTCCTCTTGATGCGCACTTCGTCAATGTTTTTCGAAGTATCCTTTTTTTTTGTTGTTTTTTTGTTTTTAAAAAATGTCGCGTTCTATTTGCTGTCAACATTTTCGGCATTCATTGACTCGTCCAGTGCCGTTTATTTTTATTTTGGCATAAATTATTTTAGGTGCTAGACAGACACGCCCCTTAGACAATGGCTGGTATAACGGGTCCTTGAAGGGAATAAAGGAGGAAATATGTGACAAAACTCCTGATAAAACTTCTATACAGTAGCTTTTAATATGCGGAAGGGGAGGAGCTGAATGCCAAAAGTTGGCAACAAACATCAAAGGGGACTTGACGGGCCACGCCCCATTCGATCTGTTACAAAAATAATTACAAATCATAGGGCAGATTCGGCGGCTCAGGATGTTGGTCCCAGAATGTGATAAATCGGTACGAAAACTTAGCAGTAGTAAATCCTGTTTTTTATAGTGGATAAAAGTCCTGTTGTATGTATGTATACATTATATGTATAAATATATATTACATGTTTATATAGATAGTTCCAAGTATAGAGATATTTATTATCCTTTATTATATATTAGGTATCTGTAACTTAGCATATGTATCTAAGATCTATTGACTTGCAAAATGGATCTTGAGTATATACATATCTTCTTATAAATATCCTTACATAATTTTTTTACTTTTAACCTCCTTGAGAAGGATCGATGTGAATTGATGTGATGTTTAAAATTCAGTTATTTAATTTTGCGCGAGCCTCGTGATTTGTGTAACCTTCGAGTTTTGATGATGGAAGTACATAAATGCGAGTGGAAAGAAATGCCTGAAAGCTAATGTGAGGCATGCCCCATTCAGCAGCAATTTGTGCCACATCACTTGACGACCGAAAAATGAAAAACACTTGAAAGCGCAAAACTTTGCTAACCTGAACTTGGGTCCTGGAAAACCTGCAACGCATAATGATGAACCAAACCAAGCCGCAAAACTGGACCAAAACAGAGATGAGATTCCTGTGTGGGTGTGTATGTGTGTGTATGTGTGTGTGGTGTGTGAGAGTGTGCGTGTGTAAGCTTGTTTACATTGCTTCAACTCTCCACATGCCCCAAGCTGAAAGTTCACAATGTTCTGCGTTATCTTCGCTCCTCGTTTCCAAAACCCCTCGACACAGACCCCATACCACCCGCTCACCTTTACCCTCGTCAGCACAGAACACAATTCAACTCTCAGGCTCGGCCTCAGCTCGGATCAGCTCAGCTTTCATCATCATCTTTGGCAATGGCTCGAGGCTGGCGCAAGCAGGAAACATGAAAACTTCTACCACAAGCTCCCAACATAACCGACAAAAATAACAAAAACGCTTTTCATTCGCCTCAAGACTCGACTAACAGATACCCTTTATATATATAGTTTTGTATCCTTGTGTCCTTTTATTATGCGAGAAATCAATAATCACAGTTGCCATGACCATAGAGTCTCTCAACAAACGGCTTAAGGATAATAAGCTTACATCTCACTTTTAGGAATATCCTTTGTACCAATCTTAAAAAAAAAAAAATTCGAGTTAAACTTAAAGGACACGGAATGGAATATACTTAAGTTTTGTTTCGTATGTATCCCTAGTTAGTATCCTTTCTATACCTGAAAACCTCTGCCATTTCCCAGTTTTCCAAGGGTATTCAAGATCCTGTGCTGGGCTCTCATTTATGTTGAGTTGTTGCTATTGTCATTGTTGTTGGTGTTGTTATTGTTATTGTTGCCTCTGCGCCACATCAAATGCAAAATGTCATGAAATTTTGTTATCCTTGTGTAGTTTGTAAGTTGTGACTATAAATAAAGGGCATAAAATGCGTTGATGCCTGAAATTGATGTGCCCCAAAAATACGATTGCAATGACAGATGCGCGCTATTAACGGCAAAAGGTAAACGCCGAGAGGCCGAAGTGGTCCAGATTGTGGTATGGGTGATGGGTGATACAAAGCCCATAAATTTCCAACAGTTGCCAGGCAGCGCGGACCCTTAGGGGTCCTCACGGCTGCCAATGCAAAACATTTCAATAATGAAAGCAAAGAAGTAAAAATAAATAAATAAAAGAAGAAAAATCTGAAGTAAAAAAAAAAATCAGAGTAAAGCCTCTAAGACATGTGTGTGTGTGTGTGTGTGGACTTGTGTGTGTGTGTGCTTGTGTGGTGAGCCATTTTATGTTAACAACTTTTTCGGCCCAAGGCGTCGTCTCCATCAAAAAGCAACCGCTGCTGCCGACTTTATCATCATTTTGTTTATCATTGACAACTCGTCAGCATCTTGATGATTACGATAATGATCAAGATGATAATTACGTTGCTCCTCTTCATGATAATGATGATGATGTTGGTGGCTTTGAAGTGTGTGCCACATGTCACACAAGCATACACACACCCACACCCACAAACAAATACACACAAACACACAGAGGGACGCCCACACGTTGCCACACTCACACATGCAAAACCCACAACAAATAGAGCAAATCAGGCAACAATCGTGACTGCGACTGAAACATACAAAATAATACTCATAATAATAAAAAAGTAAAATAAAATATAAAAAGCAAAATAAAAAAAAAAAAAAAAAATCAAAAAAGTAAAAAAAAGTAAAAAAGAAACGGGAAATCAGTTTTTATTCAGCGTCAAGCACCCAAACTCTGCCAACGGCCAAGAGGCAACAACCAACAGATGGCGCTCCTGTGCAGGTTGAAAAACTTTATGAGCCATAAAACAGGTGGAAAACGAGGCATAGGCACGCGATTTTTCCCATCGTCATTTTATCCCTATGCTTATGCCCCACGTCCTAGTCCCTTGCCATTTTTTCTGTTGCTTTTTTTTTTCTTTTTTTTATTTTTTTTTTCTTTTTGTTGTCCTTTTGCATATAATTCATCTGTCCTTAAAATGCCATTAGATTGCAAATGTGGAAGTTACTTTCAAGATGAAATACGGCTCCCAGTTGAAGGGTTGCTACTAAATCTCATCCGAAATTTGTTCGGGCAGAAGTTAAAGGATATGGGTGTGAGGAGATTAAGTGTTGAATAATGTGAATAATGTGAATAATGTGAATAATAATTATAATAAATATTATTGCCGTAAATATCCTGCAAAATAGAAATATATTAAAAGAAGAAGAAAACTTATAAAATTTTTTTATAGTTTTTAAAAATATGCACAACTTTTCAATGGCTTCTAAAATATCTGTGAATGCCTATCCTTGTTTCCTTTTCTGTAGTAAAAATACCCATCGAGTAGACCAAAGGCACGTAAATAATGTTCAAAGTTTCATTTTGACTTTCTGAGAATTTCAAGGATTTCTAAAATAAAAAGAAAAAAAGAACACTCTCGAACCCCTTTTTAAATTTGAAAATTGAAAAGGATATGTGAATACCCCATATCCCTTTGTTTTCAAAAAAAGTTGTTTTTCTTTTAGGTCTATTTTTTTTGCATACAATCAATAAATGCTTTTCATTCGTATTGCCTTTTTGATGAACTTAGAATATTGGCTGAAAATTTGTCCTACATCATAAAAAGGCAGAACTTATCTGCTGCCAGCCACTTTAGCAGGACCTTAATCAAGGCTCTATTGGCTGCTCAAAATTTATAACCTTAGACATCACCGTAGACATTAATTTAATTATGAATATCAAACCAATAGGTGTGTCTCATCAATTAATAAGTGAAAGGACTTTATGCTACCTGTAATAGGGGAACCTTAAAGGATTAAGAAAGTCACAATCCTTCTTTTTCACCTATACCAAATGACCTAGTCTAAAGCAACAGGAAATCGATGAACATCCTTCGGTTCGTAATATAAATCTTCTGTCAAGGCTATAAATAAATCCATTAATGTCTGTGCTGCAAAAAACTAGATACTAAACCATCGAGATTGAAAAAAAAAAGGACACAGGACTAGAGGTAACATAGTATGCAGTTCTCTGCTGCTAATGGAAGATGGCTCCTGGAATTTATCAGGTCTGCCTTTCAATTAAGAGCCAGAAAAAGCAGCAATTCTGAATTATCTTGATTTTTAGTTGGACTCCTGCAGCTGACGTCCTTATGGCTCACAATTTTCAGTTGCAGCAAAACTGACCACTGGTTTTGTAGTCAAATGCTTTCCCCCAGCCTGTGTAAGGGAAGCTTAAAAATTGATAGGAAGCAATTGCGTACACTATGGGTAGAATATTGGTAAACACAGTAACAACACAGTAACAACACAGTTACAACACAGTAACAAGAACAGATTGAGTTGCATTGTCCTTGGAAATCCTTTTGAAGCGGCTTTTCAATGGCAACATTCACATTTTGAGTACATGACTAGCAGCAGCTGAGCAAGGATCCTTCTGCTCACCTATGTGATTGAATCAATAAACCAGACAAAAGACTCCTTCCCTCTAGAGGTTGATTGTCCTTCGGCACCACAAAAGAGCGACAGACAATTAACCTTTTTGATGACAGTCTAGGATTTAATTCCCAAGACCTTTGAATCCTTGAATTGCCGTGTGTCCAAATCAAGGAAACAATTACAAGTCTTTAAGCATCTCATAGATTAAACTAATCGCTCTTAAATTAGCAAAACATAACAGATTTAAATAATGTCCTTTTTTATCGTCTATCTCGCTCCTGCATTTTATGGCCAATAGATGGCTCTTTATCGTCTAATGCCTTCGATGTCTGAAAATTTGTAGGCAATACCCAAGGAGTGGCTGTGATAATTGTGAGGTCGATAATTGCCATTAAAGCAGCCATTTTGGGGTTTGGATCTCGACGTGGGTGGCACTGCTGGGTGGGGGATGGGGATGGGAATGGGGATGAGTGAAAGTGAAAGCAAGAGAGGAATCGAATTTTCGGGTATTTTGTTTAGGCAACACGAAGATTCCGACCCCAACATTTCATGGTTGCTACACAAACACGAGGGGACCGCTCCGCCTGCAGGATACCCCAAAGAACCTGCTATCAAATTGATTTTTATTTATTTTTACTTCCACTCTCTTGGCGCATTTGTTTGTTTTTTGGCACTCAGCCTCAGCATATTTTGTAGCTCGTAAAAGTTTTTGATATATAAAGTAAACAAACGTTTGCCAAATGGTAAAGGCAGGGGTAGATTTTTGCTGGTGAGCAGGGATGAAGTATGAGTTACGCGTTAGAAGGCGCAACAACCAACAACCAACAACCAACAAGCAACAAGCAACAAACCAACAACGAACACCCAAACCCAACACCCAACTCAAAACTCTAAAACTCAACTCAACTCAACTCTCAACTGGCAACGCGAGCTTCAAAATTATGCCAAACGAAAAATCCTGAAATTCTAGCATGTTTTTTGTTTATCCAGCTACCATATTTTCTCTTCTTCTCTTTCCCCTCTTCTTTCTTATACTCTCTCTTATTTTGGCTGTTATTTGGCTGTCATTTTAGCTGGAAACGGCTACAAAAGTTTGGCCAAAAGCTTAAGCAACCATCTTTGTAGCCCTTGCTCACTGCTCTGGCACACTCTAACACACACGCACTCATACACACACGCACACACACACGCACACACACACGCACACACACACGCACACACACACTCACTCACACACACAGAGACATACGAAACACATATACATACACAGACTTGCATGCATTAATTAAAAGTTCAGGGACAGAGACTCCGCCGCGTGCCTGCCAATGCGGCAGCGGCAGACATCGCAGATGCCTGGCCGAGATTACGTATACGAAACGTTCGCCCAGCCAGCTGAGCCGCGGCCTGAGCCTGAGCTTTATTTAGCGGTTGACAGTCTCACGCGCTAGCAAAAAGGATAATCCATGGCACACCGAACCAGTGATACACTGTTCCAAATATGTCCCCTTATAATGGGGATGTCCTTAAAGCTGTTGTTGCCAGGATTTAAAATTTCGTATTTTCTTCTGACTTGCAATTCAGAAAACCCCAAATCATCCAGCAAGCAGTCCAGGATAGTCTTATTTTGTTTTTTAGATCGATAAATTGCGGGGAAAGTGTAAAAGTGTCATATTTGAAAATACCTGTTACATCCTCAGCATTTCTCTGGGGTGCAGGACATAAGCAATAACAATTACTACCCCGCCCTCTTGGCCCGATAGCTGACTTGTGGGCTGAACTGCACCGCCGACATGCCATATATCAGATGCCCAAGCAGCTGAGGCAGCCAAGGCAACTCAACCAAAGCACAAGCATGCGGGCTATGGGCTTCCTCTGTCCCCTGAAGCACATTGGCACACACACACACACACACACACACACACACACACACATACACATATATACATACACATACACACATACTTGTACACATGCACAGAGCCTTATGGTTTGTGCCTGGTGCTGCGTGGTGCTTCGTGGCGCTGCCTCTCGCAACATTCTCCCCGTACCATTCCCCCGCCCCATTCGCTGCGGTCCTTGCCAGCCTCCCTGTGGGTCATGGCAACTGTGCGTAACTATAATTAATTTCATTTTAGACTTGTTAGCAAATAAACGAGCAAACGATGCGGTCTATTGTTTGGCTTTAGACTCACGCTTTCCTTCTGTCCCCTGTCCCTGTCCCTGTCCCCTGCCCCCTGTCTCTGTTTCTCTTTCGCTCCGGTTGCCTCGCCCTTGCGCCTTCTCTTTCGCGCTTACAAAATACACGAAAGGCGAAAGGCGAAAGTGAAAATGTGGATGCAGACTTGGGTTGGGGCCGTGAACGTGAAATTGGGTAAAACTGGAACTATTTTAGCATCATTTAGTTTGTTGCCCGTCCGTACTGTGGGGCATCTGCAGTTGGCTGCCACTTGACTGCCAACTGTGAACTGTGGCAACTTTTTGCCTCTCCCCGCCACCCACCCACCCGCCCGCCCCCTTTGTTACCGCCCAGCGACACGTTGAAGTGATTAAGCAGTGAGTGGGGGCAAAAGTGAGCCTGAAAGTTGTTGCTCCCAAAAACTGTTGCATCGTCAGAGCACCAACACAGCACGCGATTTCTATTGACTCATCAATTCAGTATTTGGCAGCTTACACAACAATGGACTTTTCGCCGAATCTCTGTCAATGTCTGGCCGCCATCCTTCGTTCGCGTTAATTGCTTTTTCCGCAAATTGTTGCACAGTCAAAGCACTCACTTCCATAAAAGACGGCAATCTACTTGGCCCTTTCAAATTTGGCTGCGAATTTTAGCGATCTGGCAACATTGTTGCCATTGTTTGTCCAAAGATAACGGCGATACTTAATAAGACTGCGTATGACCCAATCAATTCGAAGGACACTCCTAAACTCCATTCTTAAAGCGACTACTTGATTGATGGACGGAGAATCTGACAGCGCTCAGGTCATGTCACATTTTATATTGTTATTATATTTTTATATTTTTATTGATTATTTTTAATTTTTTATTTATTATTTATTTTTTTTTAATTTATTTATTTTTTATAATTTATTATTTTTTATTTATATTTTTACTTAGTCACCGAATATTTATATTAGATTGCGACAAGGACGCAAGCAGCTGCAAGCTATCACCTGGTCAAGCCTTTAGGTAAAGTCTACAGGGTGCATTACAACTATGCAAACTCACACACGCACATACTTAGACAAACTTGCACACACGCACGCACCCATTTACACGCACACGCACGCACTCGAGTTGTTCCCAAGTTGGCTGAGGCGCATGCCAAGGAAATTAGATTTTACCCCGCAACAATGGAGTTGGGCACAAAACAGCGACAACAAAGATGTCGATGATAAGAGCGTTGAGGAAAGAAGGGAAATAAGCTGGGATGTGTTGGGGCGCAGAAGTGGATGGGGGGGCGGGTGGGGATGGGAGGGAATGAGATAGGATGAGGGTGACGGGTGGCAGTTCGTGATGCTGCCTGCTTGGGGCAGCTGAGCTAAAACGGCTTAAATGTTTTGGCATCGCCTTTTCGCTTGATTTGCATAATGGCTGCTTGGGTTTGCATGACGCCGTGAAGTATGCTACACATTTGCACACTTTCATTCGTCTTTCGTCCAGGAGCGCAGCGAAGAAACGGACGGCGCCTTAAACTCGGGGCAGCCAATAAATTATTATTTATTACCAATAAATTGCATACACATTGAAATTGTTTTCATTTTTTTTTTTTTGTTGACTGAAGCTTTTAAAGGACGCTTTGCCGATTGACATTTTTCAATGCAGAGTCAAAAGCCCAACGCCCAAACAAATTGCTTTTTAATATAAAAGATCATGAGTCGCTATGTACATTAGTCGCCTGTCAACTAATGTATTCCTTTGTGTATCCCGATATATATATATATTATATATATATGTATAAATTTTTATTTGCCCCAGGGCATATTGTACAATGAATTTCATTGACGTTGCCTTGCCAACGGGATGCCATTAATGACGGACCTGGATTTCCGGCAGTGCTGTCCGTGCGTTCCGTTACTTTCTTTTGGGCAAGGCGTGGCGCATTGTCAGCGGAAATTATTTTGCTGTCAGCTGCCAGTCATCATGTGAGGCGAGTTGGCAACTTTGCTGCATGTCCAATGGCCATTCTTTCGTCCTGTGCATCCCAAGCAGCGGATAGTTGGGCCTTCCTCTAACGTGTCTGGGCCAAACTCGGCCAAACTCGGCCAAACTTGGCCAAACTGGGCCAAAGACTTCAACAAAAGGTGCTTTTCGTGCTTTTATGCTTCCATCCATCCATCCATCCACTCCCACCCTTCCCGCCGCCGTTGGCACATGTGCTCAACTATAGTCCTTGCACAGCACCATCAGCACAAATCCAAAAGGATGCTGATGCTCCTTAGTTCACTTTGCGCATATTAAATTACTGTGTGCATATCAAAGCCAAGCGCACTTTAATTATTTATTTATTTAAATGGTCATGGGCTAAGCACACACACAGAGTGTGTTCAGGTGGGGCGGGCCACGAGTGAATGGGCGGGGGCAGTGTCGGACAGGTGGGCAACTGTTCCCTGTACCTTGGTCCTGCAGCGTTTTTTTTTTTAAAGTATTTTTAAAAGGTCCCTTTAATAAAATCAAGCTCTTCATAAATCATGCAAATGCAAATGTTTCAACTAAACGAAATCCAAATTCAATGATTAAACAGGCTTCAAGGATTTTGAGTTTTAAGAAATTTCCTTTTAATTCTTTTTTTCCACTCAAATTGCTAGGAGTGAACTTAGCGCTCTGTATAATAATTTGTAGTCCTTTTCTCAATCAAAATTTCAGGAATTTCAGTTTAGATTTCTCGCATTTTAATTTTTTATTTTTTTTTATGAATTTCTAAGTAATAAATTTTGGATTTGTGCTGTGCATTTTTGAAACAAAGAATCCAAAAAATTTTTGAAATTTTTGAAATTTTTGAAATTTGAATTATATTTCTTTAACAAGGAATCCTTTCAGGAAATACCGTTCTTAAGCTAGAAATTGAGTGTACCCTTGGGGAAGGGTAGAGCTTGGAGCAATTTCGCTTGGAAGCGGGCATTTAGCAGTTGTTACCTGTCCGTGTTGGCTGTCAGGTGCTCGGCCACAGCAATAAAATGCAATTCAAAATAATGAAAAGCAAAAAATGACGAGAGCAAAAAAAAAAATATTCTTTTCAAAAGTGAAACAAACTGAAAAAGTTGTCTGCTGTCTTTTCCCTGTTCCCTGATACCTGTTACATTTTACCTGTTACCTGTTACCTGTTACCTGTTACCTGTTACCTGTTACCTGTTACCTGTTACCTGTTACTTTTACCTGTCCACAAGTGAGATGTTCTTCTGCTGCTTCACCTCCTAAGTAACTTTTCGTGTAGCCAGTTGATGGGGAAGACGCCACTAGAAGAGGAGCAGGTGAATGGTTGTGGGTGGGGGGTGACTGTTCTAGGGTGCAGATGCGGGTGCGGGGATGACTATGCCAGAGAGGCGATGGGCGGGGTGGTGGCAGCCCAACAGCTATTTAGTTAATTTCTGAACGGTGCCTCCCCCATTGAAAAATTACTTGAGCTGTGGCCAACAGTTTCCTTTTGATGTAATTGCCGTCGCTGGCGGGCAATGGGTGCCAGTGGTTGGTGGCGGGGTTACCGGGTGACGGGATGGCGGGATGACTGGATGACGGGGAATGGCGGATTCGCTGGGAGAGATATTCTGATGACCAGCTGGGTGCGGCTTTTCATTGATTAACTGCCAACCGTTGGCGGACAAGTCTGATGCTGCTGGATGCTGGGATCCTTTTTCGTCTCTTTTCATTTGACATTTTTATTTTCACTTTGGGTTTGCGCAATTTTCATACCCCGTGATTTTAAAGCAAAACCTGAGTGGAGCTCCTCCCATCGTTGGCATTTTATATATTCCAAATGAGTTGGACGACCTTAAGCGTTATAATAAATGTTTTCAAATCAAGGAAAAATATTGTTAATTAATGGAATTAAAAGTTCTTGAGCCTCTCAATTAGTTACAGGGTACAACGGCGTCAGTATCCTTCCTGCTTGTTCGTTCGTTGCTTCTGTTTTTTTCAGTCTTGGGTTGCGCTTGGCATTCAAAGTTGAAATACCTGAAAATGTTTGGTAATTTAGATCAAAGGCGGCCAAGTACGTGCAGGCATTTACGCGCCATATTCCTTTACCTTTGTGCCCTCCGCCTAACCACTTCAAGCAACCCTCCGTCCACCAAAAGCAGGACCTGGCAGGACCCCAGCTTTCTGTGACACACAAAAATACTTCTTAAGTCGGATTAAGTAATTTGCGCGTGCCACTTTCAATTTGTTTTTGTTGCCTTAGTTTCATTCAGCATTTACCTAAATATTCATTTAAAGAGCGTCTAAAATTATCGAAGAAAGTTGCTCGGACTTAGAAAAGGTTTATTTTTAGTTGCCACATAAAATGAAGAGTCACGAAAATTAAACAAGAGAAATTATAGAACAAGGATTCAAGAAAATGAAGGAAAATTATTATTAAAGACATTGTCGATGAAACAACAGTAAATCGATGAAGATAGTAATAGATATGTTTTCAATTAATCAATATAAAAAATAGACACAAGTAAAATTCTATAGATTCAAAATTATATACATTATCGATAAATCCAATAGTCACTGAAGTGCCTAGCCGAAAGTATAATATCATAACAACTGTTTATCGATAAAGTCATCGGTTTTCCATATATATCGAGGTAACACTTAATCATAAAATATAATACAGAATTGGAAAAAATTAAGGTTGACTCTCCTTAATCGACGGCTTATATCGATAAATTATAACATAAGACTCTGTCGACAAAACAACAATTTATCGATAAAGGTGATAACCGATATGTTTTTAATTAATCAATATAAAAAGTAGACACAAGTAAAATTATATAGATTAAAAATTAGATATGTTATCGATAAATCAACTGGTCCCTTAAGTGACTAATTCATATCTCAATACTACTGCTTATCGATTACTTCATCGATATTGTCATCGACTTTCCATATATATGGAGGTAAAACTTAATCATAAAATATAATACAGAATTGGAAAAAATTAAGGTTGACTCTCCTTAATCGTCGGCTCTTATCGATAAATTATTATATAAGACACTGTCGATAAAACGATAATATAACGATGAAGATAAAAATCGATATGTTTTCAATTAATCAATATAAAAAGGAGTAAAAAATTAGATATGTTATCGATAAATCAACTGGTCACTGAACTGACTAACCGAAAGTATAATATCATAACAACTGTTTATCGATAACTTTATCGATACAGTCGTCGACTTTCCATATACATGGAGTCATAATCTAATCTTCAAATGTAATATAGAAGTGGGTGAAATTAATGTTGACTCTCCTTAGTCGACGGCGTTTATCGATAAATCATATTTATAGCAAAAGTTTTGAGCCGATTAATTGTGTGCATAGAAGTCAATGGAAACATCTAATAAGCAATTGCGTTAATCAAATTATTGAATTAAATCTAAACAAATTGTTTAAACTTATTGCATTACGGAACAAAGAGGATTCAATCTTTCAACTTTTGGGAAACTTCACCTGAACATAATTTTCCCTCTGCTAAGATTTTTCTTTTTTTTTAAATCTCCTTCAACTTAGTTTCCTTTAAAAGTAGCAGAGCTTAAGTTACCCTACAACAAAAGCTTTTTAAATTAAAATTAAATAAAAATATATAATTTATAAATTAAATATAATTAAATATAATTTTTGTATAAAGATTTTTGAGCAACTTAAAAAGTTCTTAGTTAAAGGTAAAATATAAGAAACTTTCTTTAAATCAAAGTCATTCCCCATAGACGTCAATCATGTCCTTTGACCGAACACACGATAAGTGCAGGGTATTAAAAGGAAGTAGAAAGCAAAAGTTTCGCTGAAAACTGTTGGAGGCGAACGCTTGACTGGCAATGCAAATTGACAGCTGTCAATCAATTGGGTCAACGCAAAGACCAAGGAACACACACACACACACACACACACCGGAGATCTGATGTTGACCGGGAGACTGGGGAAAGCGGTTCAAAAGATGCGCTTTGAGGCACAGGGCAATGCGGTCCAATCAGCCGCACCACTTAAGCCACCAAATATACTGGTGGCTGATGAGTGGTGCCTGGTGGCTGCTGGCTGCTGACTGGGTGGCTGTTGGCTAGGTGGCTACTGACTGCTGACTGGGTGGCTGGTGGTTGGGTGGCTGCTGGCTAGGTGGCTGCTGACTGGGTGGCTGGTGGTTGGGTGGCTACTGGCTGGGTGGCTGCTGTTGAGTTCGTCAATGGACTGATATGAAGTAAGTTGACGGTTGTGTTCTTGGCAGTCACTCTCTCTCTCTCCCACTCTTTCTCCTTTTATATATATATATATATATATATACATATGTGTGTATGTGTGTGTGTGTGGGTGGTTGTCATATGTTGCTGCAGTTGGCGCTTGCAGTTTAAATTGATTAAGCGCCTGCAATCGATCCAGGTGGCAATTGAATTGACCAAAAACTCTTACCATCTTCTTGTTGAAACGCTTTTCAGCAATGGCACAACCATAAAAGGAGCCAAGGATGCCATTTTTCAGTTCCTTGATTATATCAGTTGTGTGGCAGGGGTTATTACAATGATTAAAAACTGACGCAGCAACGAATTTTTATCCATTTAAAGTCTTAGTTTGGTCTCAATACGTTAGTTATTGTCTTAGACTTTGTAGCCAGGATCTTCCACTGCATGAAGGTATTTTTTATATATATATATCCTTATTTATTCTCATTGTTCATCGCTCAATTGCTTGAACAGGATGTGTTTAGTTAAAAAAATAAGAGAAACTATTTTTGTGAGTGACTGAAGTCGAGAATCTCATCCATTATCCACTCTATAAATGGTTTATGGGTATAAGTGAGTGTGTTTATTGATGTGTGTGTATGTTTGTATCTATATATATATACAGTTGGGGGTGTGTGTGTGTGTGTGCTTGTGTGCTCTTAACAAACAACTTGAACATACTTGGCGTAAAATGACTTAGAGAAGCTGTCAACTTTTTTTAAATCCTGCACGCACTTGGCAACTTCCGGTCGTGTTCATGTCTGCAACAACAGACTCCATATGTGTGTGTGTGTGTGTTAATCTAATGGTTGGCGTGTGTGTGTGTGTGGGTGTGTGTATTCGCAGTCAGGACTTAACGACAGTGTCTGCCAGTTATTAAGTTTGCGACCTCAAACTTGCGGTCCAGTAAAGTTTATGCGCCAGTTTGATTGGCTTTCTAAGCCCTGCGAATGCCATGCAACAGCTTTATTCCATCGCCCACCCCCCACCCCCCACCTCCCAGCACTCCCTCTATCTATAGGATATCCGGATAAATGGATCAGAAGCACATTTAAGTCTCTTTTTGTTTTTTATCCTCGATGCAGAGTTAGCGCTGGCGTTCGCTTCTCCCCCCACAAATAAAATTCCTACATTGACATTGGATTTGCCTGGTGTGAATGATGGAAATGATAAATATTCCCCTTACTAGTTACAAAGTCCTAAAATAACTTGGAATTTTCTGTTAAAAGATATTTCCTGAAGTTTGTTACCTCCACCATTGCTTCGATTACTCCACTTAGAGAGGGTCCTTGGCGTGCGGAAAATGGAAAATACAAGTTGTGCAGCGACTGAACTCAAGGAGCTTATGCCAAGCATCTGCAACTCCTGATACTACCGCTTGTATAAGAAATGCACCAGATGGGGCATATAGGTTAACTGTAAGGATATTAAGGCTCAACTAGGAAAACTTTATTACAATCCAAGGTGATCAGAGGACCAAAAACCAGGGACATCATTTATTATATTATAAATATATTATTGAGTATCCTGCAGCCAATCATTTGTGATCTGTTGCCTCACAACTTCTTATATAAGTGCACCCAACACATTTTCGCAACTATAAGTGGCGTTTGTTATGGTTACGCCCCTTGCCGCCCACACTTTTACTTTGCTTTCTTATGCCACTCAGGAGCTACCTTTTCAAATGTTGTTATATGCAAGTGCCTCAAATTGCCACTACATTCAACTTGCTAAGCAAACCTCCAACCCAGTCCAGCCCCTCCCACACATCTGCCCCTCCTTCTACAAGCTGCTGCCCATTCGATTTCGACTTTTGAAAATGTAAAACCATTTACAATTTTCATTTTAGAATTGGAATTTGTAAAGTAAAAAATAAAAAGAGAAAATCCTTGAAAAAAATTTGTAATTCTTTTTATTTCGAGAGTATCAGGACTTGGGCTCATGTGTGTGTGTGTGTGTTTGTGTATGAGTGTGTATGTTCATAAATATTCATAGCTGTTCACGTACGTAAATCAAATCATTTTAATGGTCATCTGATTGAATGCTTCCCTGTGCTTAAGCCTTGCACTTAAATGAAATTTGCAAATTAATGTTTTGGGATTTTCGGGCTTTAATCAAAAAATAACTAAAGCCTCAACTAGAAAAAAATCTTATATAAATATATTCACAAGGAGAAAAACAGTTAAGGGAAAGATTTTTATAAACACGCAGCTCGAAGAAAATAATTTAACTGTACCAAATTTCTTAGCCATGACTGTAAACACAACACATTTATTTCTGAGATAAAATTTTATTTATTTTTTTTTTTTTTGTGTTGAAGCTTAGAATAAAATAATATGATTTTAAATGAAATATATATAATAAAATAAATATTTAAATTAATATTTAATTTAAATATTTTATATAATAAAATTAGTTACATGTTTGACCCAGAGTCGAATATATCCTCTGCAAGAATCGACAAAAAAAAAAGTTGATAAATCGATAATAAAAAAAAAATGATATGGCAAACAGTTTTAATATGAGCATTCAATTTATATATAATTAAAATATTTCGCATGACTGATTTGTAGCCAATTATGTAAAATTTTCAATTTATTTTCTACGTAGCTGTACTTTGTTTAATTAACATAAATAAATTGAGATCAATTTATTTACTTGATTTTTTTTTTCTTTGTTTTATTGAAACATTTTATACGTAGTTAGTTTCCCCGAGAGTGAAATTTTACATAGAGAGAAATATTTGAAAATTAAAATTTAAATTATTGAATTAATATTTCAAATAAACCTTATTCTTCGAATAATATTTTAATTATAATCACCCCTTAATGTTTTTTAAAACCGAAAAATATTCTTTTCTTCAATTTTTTTCAGTGTATCTCTGTGTCTCTGTGTGTAGCAAATTCCCCACTCCCCGCCCCACTTAACAAATAAAATCAAATAAAATAGCAATATAATCAAAAAAAAAAAAAAAAAAATACCAAAACGAAAGGAAATATATTTTAACCGTAAACAAGAGCTAAACAAATACTGTTAATTACGATTGAATCAAAGAGCGAGAAACCATTGGCAACTTCGGCCAGCCGAAGCTTCAATACTCTTTCCAATAATAAATGAAAATAATTTTAAAGTAATAAATCCGGTTGTGCATTAAAGTGTAAGTACTTAAAAATTTGTAATTTTAAAAAAAAAAAAAAAATGAATTCAAAAAAAAACATATAATATTATGTATATATCGAACGTAAACAATATTTTCGAATATATTTCTGTGAAATTCATTATTATTACAATTGGACAGAGTATACAAAGTGAATGTAATAAATAATTAATTTTATATTTTAGTAAACAAGCAAATTTATAATTGCCAAACGACAAAAAAAAAAGAAAACTCATTACATACGTGAATTGTTTGGGCAACACGTATTTATTTTTATAGACGCAATGGCGTTTATTTCATAAGCTTTTAAAAACCTGTTAAATAACTAAATCGAAACAACAACAACAACAAAAATAAAAACAATTTGAAAAAAAAATTGTTAATAGTGTATACAAAGAAGCGGCAAACACAGACACAACTGGAGCCAGCAGGAGCATCCACTGCGAAGGACGAGTATCGTGAACGCAAATAAAACAAATTCATTCAAGGGATTCAAAGGGATCTGCAGAGGTGCAGGTGCACAGAACGCCATGCGCAATGTCAAAACTTCGGCATTACAGGTCCATGGATCAGCCCTCCACCAGCGTCGTCATACGCAAAAAGTTAGCAATACTCAAAATCTCCTAATCTCTACCTATTGAACTCAAAAATCTGAAAGCTACGTATATATATATATAAAACACAAAAACAAGAAACAAACAAATCTCAAAAACAAAAAAAATAATCAAAAAAATGCGATACAACATGACAGTTTCTTTCAATGCTTTCCACATTCTTCACTAAGGCAACTCTCTAACTACCTAACTGCCTACAGTATTTGACTTGCTTTCAAACTATACTCTCACCCACTCACCTACTCACCTCCACTGTACACATACTAATTTCACCTTCACCACCACCATCACTATCACCATAAGCACAAACCATAAGCGCAAGCACATGCACAGCACAAGCACATTTTAAGCTCAGCTCAAAACCAAGCATGGAACACACAGAAAGCTTTTTGAAAAGTTTGCATGAGCTTTTTTCTGATATTTGACAATGATTGTTGCATGTAATTTCCGCACTTAAGAACCACAAAGCTGTATGTGAGCTTTTATTTAAGCCTCACAGTTAGCTGCGACCTTGAGCAAAAGGTAAAGCTCAACGGTTGGCAGCGCAGCTTTTAAAGTTCTCCTTATTCATTTCCTCATTCAGAGCACAGTTCAAATTCGCTCGAGTCTTGAAATTAATTTATTGCATGCAAATGAATTTTTGTAACGTGAGTTTGAATTGTTTATGTTATACCTGTCATGAATCCTTACAGGACTATGACAGCAGTATGCTTTGTATGCAATCTGCCCATAATGTCGCACCAAGTCGGCTTGGTGTGGCAAGGTGGAAACGGCTGGGACGACTTGGTACGCGAACAGGTATGATTCCTTTGACTTTTCTACCTTGAAAATTTCCACTGACCATCCGTTCCACTTGTAGCTGGAGGAATCGACGATACGTCAACGTCTTGGCGGACGTCGCGATTCCGCAGCACAGATAACAACGCCACCAAGTACCTCCCCGCCCCCAGGCTTACAGCGACGGCGACGCAGCTCGTTGGCCCAACTCACTGACATACTGCGCGAGTGGAGCGGAGGTGCCAAGCAACAACATCAACAGCAACAACAACAACAACAGCAGGCAGCACGGCACAAGGCGCAGCTGAACCGACGTGAAACGCTCGCCGACTTGGCTCGCAGCCTACCATGGCGCACCTCCACCACCGATGCCAACACCGGCACAAGCAACACCACTGTCACCCCCAGCTACGTAATACCACGGAAACGTCGCGAGTCCAGCGCCGACTCAGGCATACGCTCAATACGTTCCCGCCGCGACTCCAATACGGCCGAGTTCGTCAAGCACTGGAACCGCCGCGAGAGCACCACAGTTGAGGAGCAGCACAGTAGTGTCAGTGTTGTGGTCGAGTGCTCTAAGAGTGTAAGTACAAGTATAACAGTACCCATTTTAAGGACCTTAGCTCTTAGTCCTTTAGAATATAAAGTTATATAGTAACTCTAAATGCTGCAAGTTTCATCCGATTTAACAGATTATCTAAAGGATCTGATATCCTTATCACATTCGATTCTATTGTTGGACAAAATCTTACCAACAAACAGACTTCCTTAGGCCTAAATAAAAGTTTGATAATTTTATTGAATGCAAATTTCGTCTTTCAGTGGAAAGGCTTAAGACTTAGCTTATCCTTTGACAACTGCTAGGAGGATATTTAGAAATTCCGTTTAAATAAATTAAATATGCAATACCTGTTAAGGAGCCAACCTCCGCCCTCTTCTTGAGATCATAATCAGTGGTTCAAGGTCAAGCTAAAATTAAATAGATTCCATGCCAAAAATATCCTTCCTCTGTGTGTAATTTCCTTGAGAAGTGAGCGTTTCGGGAAATTCACAGACAATTTAATCTCCTACCCGTAATTAGGGTGCAGCATGTCCTTCCAATTAAAAGCCACAGCCTATTTATAACCTAACCTAACCTGTCCTATGCATGCGACTCTCTCATTTCTCTTATCGTCGCTCCGGACTGATGTCTTCCTGTGCCCATCCACACACCACAAAGGCGTCGCGACGCGGTTCCGGCGAAAGCTACTTGTCCAGCAGCCGGCGTGACAGCAATGTTGCCGGCCGCGTGACAACTCCACCTCCACCACCCAAATATCAAGTGACCAAAAAACGTGATTCGCTTGCTGCACCGGAATTTCCCAACTTCCGGCAGGAGCAGCGTCCCTCGACAAGCTCCGCCGGCTCCTGCTCAGACTCTGTGCCACTAATCTCAACCAGCACTTACCACCATCAGCAGGTTGACTCCGCCTGCCAGGCATTACCGCCGCCGACGATAATAACCAGCTCGGTCACGCCACCGGCCACAAGTCCGACAGCCCCGAAGGGACGTCGTGACTCCACCACACAATGCGGTCGCGTCAATCGTAGAGACTCCAAGGCGGGCATCAGTCCAGAGCGCGTTCCTCGCTTGAATCGTCTACAGCGTCAGGCAACTGCCTACGATGAGAGCTGCATTCCAGGTGGCAGTCGACGCGGCTCACAGCCTGCGCTCAGCCCTGACCCACCAGATGATTGTGAGCGACGAACCTCTCGCCGAGATTCTCTCTCACCGGACAGCGCCTCGCGCGGCGGTCGACGCGATTCGCGAACACATCTTTCGCCCGATCGTTCACACGAGCGTGACGGAAGTCCGCGTCGGCACACGCTGCGTCGCCAGAGCAGCTCAGCGGCTCGATCCCCACGATCGCCGGACTCCAACAGCTGCTCGTCGTCGCGCGATCCGAGCCCGTGCTCACGCCCACCGTTGACCAATGTCGAACAAAACCAACGTCCCGCGATCCGACGTCAATCGACCACCGAGGAGATTCTGATAGCCCGTGGCTTTCGTCGCCAATCGACCACCGAGGAGATGATACGATGCCGCAATTTTCGCCGTCAGAGCTCTCAAAGCGATGATGTGTGCCGGTGAGCATCAATAGTAAATCCAAAACGAATATTCGATAAACTTAACTATCGATTGATTTTGCAGCTATCGCGGGCGACGTGACTCATCGGCCCAGATCATCGATGGAACCATTGGAACCATGACAGTGGAAACAACTAGCACCTTCTTCGATTCCAGCACTCAGACAGGTGAGTTAGCCATATTTTATTTGTATGATAGCAATATCGATATCCGCAATGATATCGATAACTATAACAATATCGATATGTTGAGGTCATAATTCCATGGAGTTGTGTTTATAGTTGGGTATTTAGTTTTCAGGACTAAACTTCCTGTTTTTGGTAGCTGCCTATCGATAATTAATAGTCAAATAATCGATTATAAGATAATCGATTTCTGTTGTTTAGGAAACAGAGAAATTTTTAAAATCAACTTGAATATCACTTTTGAATTTTGAAAGCGCACATCCTGCCAATTCAAGAGCTGCCAACTTACTTCAAGCTCGCCCTGAGCTTTGGCCAAAAGCTTTTCCCTGTTGTTATTGTTGTTTTTGGTGTTGAAGCTTTGAAAAACTGTGAGGCATAGGAGGAAAGTTGTGAACAGCTGAGACTGAATTGAAAATCAGATGTTGCTCGTGGGGAGATGCCAACTTGTGGGAAGAAGAGATGCCAGCGACACGTTGCGTATGAACGCTGGCGACGACGCCGCTTAACGTGCATCAGTTGGTGTTGAATACGAAGACGTGCCACAACGCTGCAAGCAGAGCCACGGCCGCCACAAACGCACACCCCCAAACACAACAAGTCCGGCCCGCCCGCGAATCGAGACGAACTATATATTGGATGAGATTTGCGCGACGAGCGTCGGGAGTAAAAGTTGAGAGTTGGTCTCGGACCCCAAGTACATAGCGTATCCGCAGTGTTGTTTCCGTCGTAAACTGTTAACGGACAATTGTAAATACAAATGAAAATTGCCCCAAAGCGTTCCGTTACCTCATCC
The DNA here is from genome assembly GCA_035044505.1 of Zaprionus lineosus. NCBI lineage: Eukaryota > Metazoa > Arthropoda > Insecta > Diptera > Drosophilidae > Zaprionus > Zaprionus lineosus. The sequence continues at coordinate 2,210,100 of JAWNNX010000676.1, forward strand.
CGCGACCATTCACAACCTCATCCACATCCCTGCCGGCATATAGCTCCTCCACACCCCGGCCAATCCGCGCCCGTGACCGTGCCCATTCGCATTCACATTCGCATTCCCGTTCACGTTCACGTTCACATTCACATTCACATTTAGGTTTACGTTTACATTCACATTGTGGGTCCCAGCGCGTAGATTGACTGTCCATTCCGTGGCCGCTGCTCGTATATTTACACATCCCAAAATATAAATATACAAAAAAGGTTTTCACTTTTTTGGCAATTTTTTTTTTTTTTGATTTTTGTTGAACTTTTTTTTTTTTTTTTTTTGACTTGGAACTGAGTGCGCGAAAATTTGAAGCGCGTGTTGCACAGTTTTGGGCGCTTTCAACGGCTCCCACAAACGGCAGCGACGTGGCTGAGTACGTTGATGCTGTCAGCGAAGTCGCGGCGCTGCGCCCCTGCCGCCGCCAGCGACCGCGACAGCAGCTTAAACAGCTACAAACACAGGAGCCAACGCATCAGACGCAGCATCAGCCGTCAAGCAGTAGTAGCGCCAGCAGCAGCAGTAATCGCAGCCGTAGTGGTCTGTATACAGTTAATCACTTCTTTCGATAGATCCGATTAAGAAGCAATACAAGTTATATATGTCATACATCACATATCATATATCATATATCACAAATCATACATAATGTATCATATAACATATATCATATGTCATCTATCATCTATCATCTATTATATATCATATATCATATATCATATATCATATATCATATATCATATATCATATATCATATATCATATATCATATATCATATATCATATATCATATATCATATATCATATATCATATATTATCTATCATAAATCACATATCGTATATCATATCACATATCATATATCATATATCATTTAATATGTATCAGATATAATATATCATATATCATATGTCATATATCATATATCGTGTATCATATATCATATATAATATGTCATATATCATATATCATATATCATATATCATATATCATATATCATATATCATATATCATATATCATATATCATATATCATATATCATATATCATATATTATATATCATATATCATATATCATATATCATATATCATATATCATAAATCATATATCATATATTTTATATATTTTTTTATTTATATCATATATCATATATCACATATCGTATATCATATATCATATTTCACATGTCATATATCATATATCACATATCACATATCATATATCATAAATTGTATATCATATATCATATATCATATATCATACATCATATATCATATATCATATATCATACATCATATATCATATATCATATATCATATATCATTTATCATATATCACATATCATATATCATATATTATATATCACATATCATATATCATATATCATATATCATATATCATATTTCACATGTCATATATCATACATCATATATCATATATCATATATCATATATCATATATCATATATCATATATCACATATCATATATCATATATCATAATTCACATGTCATATATCATATAGCATATATCCTATAGCATACATCATATATCATATCTATTGTACATATATATATCATATATAAAATATGTATGGCACATTCAAAAATCTCGACTGTTACTCGCATTTCAGACCTTCTGTTCTGTAGAGTCTTAATTTACATAGAATGAATAATATAATTAGTTATCTGGCTATAAACATTTCGACCTATAAAATTTATAATCCCATATTTATATATATGTATATATGTGTATATATATATTTAACCTAAATAGCAATCGGTGTTGATATGTTTGCGAACGTTTTTCTACTCGCGCTCCTTCCTATTCTTAGCTGTTGCTCTCGTGTCTGTGTGCCCCACAAAGTATGCAACACAAGTGACACACATTCGACGCCCTACACTCTGTTTACATTCGAGTTTGTGTTTGTGGCTAAGAGTGTATACATGTACGTATATGTGTTACTCATGTGTGTGTGTGTGTGTGTGGGTGTGTGTCTGTGTGGGTAAGTGTTTGTATATGTGTGTGTGTGTGTTTTTGAAGTTCAAAGTCCAGCAACAATCTAAATGTCACATACATAGCAACAGAATAATAGATACTTACACAGACAAGCAGGCACACACACACACACACACACGCAAAAGTACACTCCACGAGACGCACAAACACTCAAAAAAAAAACAGATACGCGTTCTCGCATTTGAAAGTAATGCCAAAGAGTTAGCAAGCGTTGGCTCAGTTCTTGTCACAGTGACTTTAATGAATGAAAGTACTCAGAGTACAAATGTATGCGTGTCGCTTCTCACTCTGTGTGTGTGCGTGCCTCTATCTTTTATGTATGTATATATTCGTGTGAATGTGTGTCTGTGTGTGTGTGTGTCTGTCTGTGTGGATTGGTGTCTCTGTGTTGACAGCGAACAAATGAATGAGCGTTCACTTCTGAAATCGCTATCTGCAATGTTCTCTGTCTGTGTCTGTGGCTGTGGCTGTGTGCGCGTGTGTGTGTGTGTGCGTTAGAGTGTTAGTGTGTTAGTGTGTGTTTGTGAGTTTGAAGTGTTCGTGTGTGCTGGTTGTGTTGGTCTGTCTGTGTTATGAATGAAATGTGAGCCAAGTTTTGCGTTCTGCTTTCATATTGCTGCAAGTAACACCAAGCAACCGCCAACTAACCCGGCGACCTCTTCGCCACGCCCCTTTCTGCCGCCCTCCCTCCCTTCATGACAAACTCTGCTGGAAGCGGCCACAATCTACCACATTTTGTGGCAAATGCAACAAGTTTGCCTTGCGTGTTGACATCTTCGCACCCAATTAAAGCCCCTCCCACCCAACAGCGGCGCAGCCCTCCTTTTAATTGTCACCATGAATTAAGATATTAATTCACATTCCGAATTTAAGTTTTGACAGTTTACAGTTTTAAATACCGTTAATTATTGCACTAAGCGTCCTCTTATAATCCTTTCTGGTCCCAGAACTCAAAATACATTTGTCAATTTGTTAAACAACAATTAAATTTATATCTTATAAATGATCCTTTTTCCAGTCAACACAAATCATAGCTCTAAGCTTTGGGGGATCCTTTGAAAGAGAACTTGGAATATGAATTACCTTAGATGATCCTCTTTCCAGTCAACACAAATCATAGCTCTGAGCTTTGGGGGATCCTTTGAGAGAGAACTTGGAATATGAATTACCTTAGATGATCCTTTTTCCAGTCAACACAAATCATAGCTCTGAGCTTTGGGGGATCCTTTGAGTCTCAGAAAATAGAATAGAATTTGGAATATGAATTACCTTAGATGATCCTGAAATCATAACTCTGAGCTTTGGGGGATCCTTTGAGAGAGAACTTGGAATATGATTTACCTTAGATGATCCTTTTTCCAGTCAACACAAATCATAGCTCTGAGCTTTGGGGGATCCTTTCTCAGTCTCAGAAAATAGAATAGAATTTGGAATATGAATTACCTTAGATGATCCTTTTTCCAGTCAATACAAATCATAGCTCTGAGCTTTGGGGGATCCTTTGAGTCTCAGAAAATAGAATAGATTTTGGAATATGAATTACCTTAGATGATCCTTTTTCCAGTCAATACAAATCATAGCTCTGAGCTTTGGGGGATCCTTTCCTTACCTTACCTTAGATAGATAGCAGGGATTATACATATTTAAGGATACTTGAACATATAATTCACATGCTCCACAAACATATGAATTATGTAAGGATCATCGGGGTCATCCGGCGTTGTCCTTAAGCTTCGTTCAGTTACTCATTATGTTTAAGGACCATCAAATTTTCACTTACCATTAAGTGCAGAAAATTTGCATAAACAGCGAAAAGCCTTTGTTAGTTTATAGGCCAATAAGTTGAGTGGGTTTTACGATCATGGCCAGGAATAATTAGGAGCCGCTGGAACCCATTTGGACGCTGAGAAAATGTCCATTAAAAAGGTGCACATAAAATGTATACACTCGCTCGTCCCTTCAGTCTTAAGGACACACTGTTGGGAGTGGGGACATTACTTAGTCATTGGGCAAAATATTTTCGTCTCATTGGTAAGTTGAGTGAAGAGTAAAGGATTTTGCTTTCATAGTAATTGCAATATTTGTGTCCTTAATGAGCGTCAATTGATTGAAAATTGATGCAATCATCGAATCCTTTTCCGGATTACGCAGAGAAACTGAGATTTGAATCCCTACGATGCTTTGTCCTTAAATGGGTTTTTGTTTTCCAAAAGCTTGTCAATTGCTAAGCTAAGCTGCTGCAGGAATTCCACCACACACACACAACAATAACAGCTCGTCAGGTGAGCTGAGGTGAGGACGAAGGACCTAATATGATGCTGCATTCAGGACATTCAGGACAGTCCTTGGTTGTTGGGTTAACAAAAGCTTTCCTATAATGCAACGCTTGGTCAAAGCCACAATTTCCTGTTGCCGCAGGCAATCAGTAGTCTCTATACATGGTTACGTGAATGCATACAAACACACACACACACACACACACACATGCGCACTCATACACATACGCACACGCACACTCATACACATACGCATGCATGCACACAATCAGTTGCTTACACACACTTAATATGGGTGAATGATGCAGTTGTTATAAAGGATAACCCAATTGAACTGCATTCAACTTCAAGCTGCTATCACTTTCGAAACTTTGGTCACACTCTTGTCATGGAGTAAACAATTGAAAATTTATTAGCCTAGCAAGTGTTTGTCCAGGAAAAGGACAATGCACCTTTCACCCTCTCAGGACAAGAGTAAAGCTCTTGTAATCGACCTCACATTAAGTGTATATTTCGACCTTGACTTGACATTGAAACAATTTAGAAATTTATTTAATACAGAAACTAAATTTTATTAATTAAATTTTAATTACACATATCAAGTGTTGTCCTTGCGATATTTCATTTACCGTTAAATTCTGTCGCAGTGAAGAAGTCGCAGTAAAGCCAAAGTAAAGACGCTTCAGTCGATGTTGCAGGATTGCTGACACTTTATATATATATATCTATATCTGATTTATCCAATACTATATAAATGTTCGAATTTCTTTAAATCAATTGTGAATGTCCTGTAATTTTGTCCTTTACTGCAGAATGCCTCTAATTTGTCTTCGTGTTTGTCACCTGCGTTTACCTTTTTTGCCTCAGGCACCCAATAAAAACTTCAGTAAGTTGATATCCATAGGACCCAACCTCCTTCTGTCCCAGTGGGTGGCCAGGACACATGCACACGCCTCGTCAGCATGGTCTATGCCAATTAGGTTGCCACCTGGCCACGCCCACGTTAATTTTTTTAATTGCACTTTGACAATACAAGAACAAATTGTACAAAGCGTTGACCAGGAGTCCCCCCAGGCGGCAGCACGACGACCCGGGGACGAGGGGCGGAGTAGTCAAGGATCTACTGAGCTTGTGGTTTGAAAGGGGTTGATATATTTTTCGTCTTTTGCTGCTTCTTCTCCTCCTTCACCCTTTCCTTCTTCTACTTCTTCTTCCTCTACTTCTTCTTCGTCGTCTTCTTCTTCGTCTTCGTCTTCGTCTTCTTCTTCTTCTTCTTATTGCGTTTGGTGGGTGCAAAGCAACGAGGACACGCGTTGAAGTTAATTTATGGGCGCCGCTGGCGCAAAGTGTGCCTCACCATTTTTAGATGACCCGAAAGAGTAAGTGGCAACAAATGAGCAACAATGTGGTCCATTGGGGGCGACTCGCTATGCGTTCGCAAGACTCATAATTGCTTAGTTATGACCAGGCCAATAACGGTACTCCCTCGCATTGCTGTCCCAAGTCAAGGTCAAGCTCCACTCACTGCTTGGCTCGACTTGGCTCTGTGGATGCGACGTTTGACGTAGGTGAGAGTGTTGATATGGGAGTGTGGATGTGTGTGTGGATGTGTGTGAGTGTGGGTGGTTGAGTGGGTGGAGTGCACGTTTCATTAGTCATTGATAGGTTTTATGAATGCATTAATAATAACATTGCCATCGGTATTGGCAGCGGACTAAAACTTTGCTTCGTTGTGTTTTTCGCTTAATTGATGGATTATCCGATTATTTCTGATTGATTTATGAAGCGTTCATTGCGTTCATCGCATCCTCGTTTTGTGTTCTCTCTGTTCAATTAAAGACGCGAATGGAAATGTTGATAGATTTCCCCAAACATCAGGAAAAACTAATTTCCCTCAAATATACATAGTTTTTTTTTTTTTTTTTTTTTTCTGATGCTTAGGAATCTTTTGAAATAAGGACGATTCCCAAAGTTCGACTTCCGTTTTGGTATTTCCCAAGACGTTAACTAATTGAGTCAATGGACTTTTAATTGAAATTGCTTCGATTATTTAATGGGCCGCTATTTGCAGGAGTTGTTTTTGTGTTTTTAAATGTTTCTGATTGATCTGAATGAATAATTAAGTTAAGTTGCCTTTGACTAACTGAGTGATTACATTTGAATTGAGTCGCTCATGAGGCAGCTCGTTTGGGGCAAATGTTGCAGGCAAATGTTAGCAGCTGCTGCCACGAATGAGTCGAATGGCTAAAATTGCTAAAATGGCTAAAATGGCTAAAATGGCTTGGAATGGCTTGGAATGGCTCTAAAATCTGCAACAGTTTTCTTTTGTGCCCATCATAAAACTTAAATTGTTATGGCAGCAATTCGGGCCAAACGCCCTGGGACTTGGCCATAAACAACAAAAGCGCCACAGCCAAAACATCGATGCCATCAATCTTAAGGTGGGAGTAACGACTTGAAGACGCCATCTACCACCCACCACCCACCACCCACCTTCCATCATCTAACTACTGCCTCCCCTCCAATATTTATACTCATCCCTTTCCCCTCTGCCGGCGCAGCCGCTGCTTGTAAGCTACCGTCCACCTATCAGCAGTACGGGCTCAATCAAGCGTCGAGTCACCTGAAGAGCGGCGCTGCGTCTGCCGCCTCAGGATATATAATGCCATTAACAGCTGTCATTTCTTGAAATATTTGACAGCCCTGCAAACACTTGAGTGGTGGTGGGGGATCGAGGGGTGGAGGTGGAGATGGGGGTGGAGGAGCATAAGAAAAAACAGTCCACCAATCGACCGACGGACGACAAAGGACGGCCAATAGTCGGTCATAAGGCATGGGGGGTGGCTGGTGACTGGTGACTGGTGGCTGTGGGCTGATGTAGCGAGAGGGGGAGGGGGGAGGGGGAAAGCATAAACATAAACCGAGCCAAACAAAACCGAAGGCAGCCCAAGGAAGGCGTCATTGCAATAATAATAATATTATTATTATTTTTATTCTCATTTTTATTGAGACAGTATTTTAGTTTGGTGGCATTTGAGCCACGTTTATTGGCCAAACGAGCGAATGGCCAACAATTCGCGCTGTGTTCGTTTCCAGGACCCTGAAGAGGCTCATTTCATTTGAGGAGAATATCCAAGTCGATTTCACACCATAAACTATGCCGCCAAGGATAATGAGAACTGACAATTAGTTTAATTTTTTTATTTATTTTTTTATTTCTATTTATTTCTATTTATTAATAATTGATTTTTGATTAATTGGCTGATTATTTCCGTGCTCCTTGAGCCCTAAAGGCGCCTTAAAGGAAAGGATCCTTGCTGATTTCAGAAGCGACTTGCCTTTCCTTTAGCTTAGCCGTTATTTTGATTAATTACCATTGATTATAAGCAGATATAAACAAATCCATAAAATATCCTTAAAAGGATATTTACCTTCATTTTTACCCAAATTAATTTGAAAGAGTTTTTTTGATCAGCCCAATTTAATCTCTTAGCCAGTTAATTTTCTTTATATGTTGCTCACAATTTGCACAGTTTATGTGTGTATGTGTGTGTGTGTGTGTGTGTGTATGTGTAGTGATTGTAAATTGTGATAGTTCCATAAAATCAAATTAACGCAAATTAACCCAACAGCGAAAAATCTGAGCAGCAGCTGGAACTCAACTCTGAGATATCCTGTAGAGTGCAGGACAGACAGGACCTACGCGTGAGGTATTCATTGGCTGGGAATTTCAACTGCACAGCTCAACCTCCCCAGTCGATAGACTTACGTGTGGCAGGGTATAAGAAAAGTAAAAATAGAAAAACAGAAAAAAAAAAAGATAAGCAGGCGACAAGAAAATAAAAGTCCTGCCAACGCGCACTAATTGAAGCAGCCTGTCAGGTGGGCCCCGAGTCTAGAGACCAAGACACTGGCCAAGTCTGCAACTAGGGCACTAACAGGATCGAGGATTCGGGGATTGGTAAATTGAAGGTTGGGGGGTTGATGGTTAATGGTTGGGGGTTGGTGTATAGGGGTTTACGGATTGAGGGGCTGAGTGGCAGAGGGATTGAGGGGCAGAGGGATTGAGGGGCTGAGGGGCTGAGGGATTGAGGGTTGGGGTATTGGGTAAGGGGGTAAGGGGGTAAAGGCGGTGTTAAGACATTGCGTTCAGCTTTGGCTCAATTAACAGCGTTTAGAAGTGGTATGGTTGCTACCCTGTACAGATTCATTAAAACACGAAAACGCACACCAAAACACGCACGCACACACACACACACATACAAAGGCATGCACAGTATGACCACACCCACACACCCACACACCTACACAGATAGATACGTTGTGTGTGGAACGTAAACAGAAAGCAATTCAAACAAAGCAACTTCCAAGCTCTGAAGAAAGCGTCATTACAAGAGTGTCTACTCGCTTCGTGTGTGTGTGTGTGTGTGTGTGTGTGTGTGTGTGTGTGTGTGTGTGTGTGTGTGTGTGTGTATGTTTGCGTGTGCATATGTATTAGTATATATTTTAGTAATTTGGATTAAACATGCAGAGTCCAGTGAGAAAACAGCTGAAGGCTGTAGGCGGTAGGCGACAACAATAGAAAATCACCTGACCCATTAGAAGGCGATGTGTATGAAGCCCAAATGGACATGAATGTGTATGTGTGTGTGTGTGTGAGTGTAAACATGTGTGTGTGTGTGTGTCAAAATGAGTGTGCTTATGTCGGTGTGTATAGCAGTGTGTGGGTGTGTGTGCGAGAGGGTCTACTGTACGTTTATGGCGTTGAAGTTTGAAGTTATCGCCATCATTTGGCTGGCCCGCCGTAAGTCCTTACAAGCGGCGCCTCCGCCATGTGTTTGATTTTTCTTTTTTATTTTTTTCTTTTCTTTTATTTTTTTTTTTTTGTTTTTTTTTTCTCTCTTCTTGCGTTGTGTTTACCAAACGTTAAGAATTTAATTAAGTTCCAACTTGTGCGCCTTACATTTTTATATCTTCCACCTATTTTTATATATGTATTTATATACCCATATGTATGTGTGTGTGTGTGTGTGTGTGTGTGTGTGTGTATTAATTTATATAGTATATAAACATTCATTAATGCTTAAACTATACCCACATACGGCATGTCCTGTCTGCGAGTTTGGCGGCACTTTCGTCCTGCCTCTCCGACTAATTACCGGGCACTAAATAAAAGTTTGGAATCGATTTTAATGCACTTCGACTTTCAGGAGACATTCCTATGAAAATTCAGAATCGAGGAAAATTTATGAAAAGCCTGCGTACAGTTTTCCAATTACAACTGAATACGAATTTAAATTTTAATATTTAGATTTAAATATTTAGAATTAAGTTTTTAAAATCAAAAAGCTTTTAATTTCTATGAGCCAAATTATAAATTTTATTTCCATTTTGATTTTTTCCTATTTCGATAGCTGATCATCTCCATTGTCACTTTTATCCCACCATTTTATCATCTGAGTCCTTCTAATGGCACGTAAATGGGCCCAATAATTTAGGTAATGATTTCTGTGATTGATTTGTGGCAATTAATAAAATCATTCACCTCCATGGTCACTTGAATACTCGTTACTATAGCTTCAGAGATATTTCAGTACTTAAATTAAAACTTTTATATTATTTATAACTACATTACAATCCTGTGAATTTTTTGTTTAAACAAATAGTGACTATTCTCACCTCCATGGTCACTTTTTTTTACTATGCGACAGGGCTAGGTCTAAGTCTTAAGCTCTTAAAGAAATCCCACTTTTATTCCTACCCATCCATCCCTTTTTCTAAATTGATCAATCAGTGCCTCGAGTTTTGTTTGATGTGATCACCTCCTTGGTCACTTGAAGGCTCGTTACTATAGCTTCAGAGATATTTCGGTACTTTAATTAAAACTTTTATATTATTTATAGCTACATTACATTCCTGTGCATTTTTTGTTTAAATAATTAGTGACTATTCTCACCTCCATGGTCACTTTTTCTACTATGCGACAGGGCTAGGTCTAAGTCTTAAGCTCTTAAAGAAATCCCACTTTTATTCCTACCCATCCATCCCTTTTTCTAAATTGATCAATCAGTGCCTCGAGTTTTGTTTGATGTGATCACCTCCTTGGTCACTTGAAGGCTCGTTACTATAGCTTCAGAGATATTTCAGTACTTTAATTAAAACTTTTATATTTTTTATAACTACATTACAATCCTGTGCATTTTTTGTTTAAACAACTAGTGACTATTCTCACCTCCATGGTCACTTTTTTTTACTATGCGACAGGGTCTAAGTCTTAAGCTCTTAAGTAAACTCCAATTTTATACCTACCCATCCATCCCTTTTTCTAAATTGATCAATCAGTGCCTCGAGTTTTGTTTGATGTGATCACCTCCTTGGTCACTTGAAGGCTCGTTACTATAGCTTCAGAGATATTTCGGTACTTTAATTAAAACTTTTATATTATTTATAGCTACATTACATTCCTGTGCATTTTTTGTTTAAATAATTAGTGACTATTCTCACCTCCATAGTCACTTTTTCTACTATGCGACAGGGCTAGGTCTAAGTCTTAAGCTCTTAAAGAAATCCCACTTTTATTCCTACCCATCCATCCCTTTTTCTAAATTGATCAATCAAGTGCCTCGAGTTTTGTTTGATGTGATCACCTCCTTGGTCACTTGAAGGCTCGTTACTATAGCTTCAGAGATATTTCAGTACTTTAATTAAAACTTTTATATTTTTTATAACTACATTACAATCCTGTGCATTTTTTGTTTAAACAACTAGTGACTATTCTCACCTCCATGGTCACTTTTTTTTACTATGCGACAGGGTGTAAGTTTTAAGCTCTTAAGTAAACTCCAATTTTATACCTACCCATCCATCCCTTTTTCTAAATTGATCAATCAGTGCCTCGAGTTTTGTTTCATGTGATCACCTCCATGGTCACTAGAAAGTGTAAAAATCTTGAAATTAATTTTTTCCTGGCTTAAACGTCAATCCGTTGTCACATGTTGTTCTTGCCTCGGATTGATTAAAGTTGTTTATAATATTGTCACCTCCAGCGTCACTTGTCCGACGTCAGTTTCAATTACTTGGGTAATTTAGTTTGGTGCCACCTCCACTGTCAGTTGTTTAATCAATGCAGCATCCAGGCTTACTTCCAATTACTTCGACACAGTCATAGGTTATTTTTGCCATTGGGGTAATATTAACACTCTCTGCATCCGTGCGGGAGGGTCCCCTCCCCTCCATTGTCACTTTCGCTATATCACAGCTTTGCAACGACCTTAAGAACTTTTGGGACACTTCTTACAGATAATAGGCTTATAAATGAAAGTCTCTGGGTTTCCTTTTTGATGTGACATTTCGTGACTTGTCCAAATTTTTGATATCAATGCCAAGAACATTTCAAGGAACTCCCCCCTCCAGGACCTACTACGAAGTCCTCGAATAACAAGCGAATTCTAACGAAAATTCTACCCTGCCCTCCACTAAACCTTCGACGGGAAAAATCTCAGTTTGGGCAAATGTGCTGCGAAACAGAATAAAACGAAAATTAATAAAAATAAAGAGGAAGAGGAAAAACAAAAGAAGCTAAAAAAAAAAAAAGAAAAAGGAAAAAGGAAAAGCAGAAAAAAACAACTCGCACACGAAGGACCGCAACATGTTGATGCTTTGCTAATTGGAACAGGCAAAAGACTGAGTTACACAGAGATAAATTTGGGGATGGAGATGCGGGAAAGCGAGAAGCGAGAAGTGAGAAGCTCGAAGTGTGATTTGGAGTGATGTCCTGATGGTTGGGGTACGGCATGTTGCATGACGTGGCAGCTGAAACAATGGAAGGAGTAGGAGCTGGGGGTAAGAAGCAGCGACAGCGACAGCGGCAGCGGCAGATGAAAATAATTACAAAACAGTTTACTCAATAAAATTCCGAATGATTTAACTACAACAACGGGACAAGACAAGGACAACTCTAAGGATGGATGACAGGAGAAGCTGGCAGCTTGACCACAGACAGCGGCGGCAGACGCGTCAGCGAGGGAAGCGTCGAGGATTGGGGAGGGGAGGACAGGAGAACAAGCGGACAGCTTCAAAGGCAAACTAAAGGAGGCGAAAGTTTTCTAGGACAGGGTGGGGACACATAGCTGACATTGATTGAGCGAGGACGAGGACGAGGACGACGACGAGGATGACTGCCAGGATGAGAACTCAAACACAAACACAAACACAAACACAAGCACGAACACGGGCACAGACGCCGACACGGACACAAACTCGGACACGGATGAGTACGGAGTGGAGTTTAAGTGTGTGAGTGAATGAGCAAAGATTGCAAAGTATTCAGCATCGAACATAGAGTTTACCACAACTACAGTCGTCCTTCCTCACTTTCAGCAAGGACCTGCACAGCTCCCTCCAAAGCTGACTCACCTTGCTAAAAATGCAGACTCCCCCACCGCCGCCCACCTCTGCACAGCCTCAACTTTCACGTTTCGAAACTCACTTTGGGTACATTGACCGAATATCGCAGTGCTTTCTATGCTGCGGCACGCGAGTCGCATCACAAACGGATGCAGTGGGGCATGTCCTACTTTGAAATACCCTGTAAAGGATTTAATCATCTTGTTCACACACTCCTTCTCAATCTTTCCTCTCACTAGCTCTCCCTCTCTTTTCTACCAAGTCTCTATGGCATTACAGATAGAAATAGTTCCACAAGCCTTGACAGAGAAATGTATAAGACCGTAAAATTCAGTGTAGGGTATTCCCATATCACTCAGGCCTTTAACTATTTTAAAACTTCAAAACTTAACTGGGTAAATCCTTTGGAATCACAGCTGCGAATCCCGAATGTCAATCAAAATCGTTGACACACACACACTCACATACTCAGTTATTAAAGTGTAGGGTATTCGGATGTCCGGCGAACCGAAAAGTTAAAAAGTTTGATATAATTTCAAAGCTTTAATCGGTAAATCCTAGAAAACCACAGCCAACAACAAGAACCGAATGCCAATCAAAATATTCTCCACATACACTAAGTATCAAAGTGGCCATATTTGTGGCTGAAGGGTATTCGGAATGTCCGCCTGGCGGGGACCACAGCGTACATTTTTGTTAGGTAGATGGCCAAAGTTTTTCCCAAAAACTTTTCCTCCTTACGTTTTGGCACGCAGACATAACATTTCCACACGTACATTTTCTGCGTGAGTGTTGTGTGTGTTGTGTGTGTATGAGTGTATGGGTGTATGTGTGGGTGTGTTTTATATCAAAAAACTTACGCGTTTCGAAACCATCTCAAAACTGAATTAACTTTTGTTGCACATTGGGTTCTATTTTCTCTTTTGTGGTCTCAGCTCTGGGCTCAAATCTACATATGCCTTTTACTTTCGGGGCAAAAGCGAAACTTTTATGTAAATTTTCAAGCTTCATGTATGTGTGTGTGGCTGTGTGAAAGGGCATAGGATACGAATACATATACATATACATATACATATATGTAGATATGTGCCACAAAGGCTTTGGCAAAGCGGCGCCTCGAGATTTGTCAGCCGCCTGACAATTAAATGAAAGCTCCTAAGATTCACCTCGAAACATTTGCGAATTCTTGGAAATTATTAAACAAAAAATTATTTTGAATAAAATTAAAAAAAAAGAATAGAATTCCAAGGCTGTCTATGAGTGCGCGGGCCTATGTGTGTGTGTGTGTGTGTGGGTGGGTGTTGGAATACACTTACAAATCTGACGACTGAAACGTGAGATTCGCAGAAACAAAGCAAACGCTGCTTTAAGCTACTGCAGTGTGTATATGTGTGTAAGTGTGTATATGTGTGAGTGTGTAAATGTGTGAGTGTGTAAATGTGTGAGTGAGTAAATGTGTGAGTGCGTAAATGCGTAGTGTGTGTATATGTGTGTGTTTGAGTGGGTATATTTGTGTGCGTGATTTATATATAGCACACACATCGGACGGGCCAATGACCTGTCGATTGGTCGCTGCATCGTTTAAACCGCAATTACATTTTATTTGTTGAGCTTGCAACAAGTGGCAGCTGCAAGGTTGCATGATTGGCGTTTAACGTTGCAAGCGAAATGCGCAGTTCGGCGTTTCGTCTGATCGAGAAACAAACCTCAACAATGTGGCGACAATTGTGGTGGTGCCCCAGATCTGTACGTGTGGCATGCATCAATTTGTTTTAATGTGCGCGAACTCTGAGGGGAAGGGAAACGAAATGGAGACTGTGCGAGGAGGGTGGGCTGATGGGAAAGGAGGGTGTGAGTGGTGTGGGCAGAGGGTAGAGGGGAGAGGGGGGAATCCCTTTGACGAAAGCGGCAAACATTTTAACGCACGTTAATTCCATTAAAGGCCGCATTATGCCACTGGCGCTTTACGTGCCGCATGGGCGTGTCCTTGGAATTTATGTTGCATACTTTTTGGGCGACGCGATGGCGACAACACACACACACACACACAGACACACATTAACACATTAACACAGAAACACGAACGCGTTTATCTTGAATTTATGATACGAAAGATTTTGCAATACGCACGCTTATCAATGCGTCTCGCCCCTCACCGCTTACTCACCCACCACCCACCAACCTCCGCCCACCCATCGTCTGGTGCCCCCTGCTTGCCCTGCTCCATTCCGTTTACAACTCGCACTCTCGTTCACACAAATTAATTAAAAATGTATTTGCCATGTGAAGTGAAGTGACCCAAATGCCGTCACAGACATCGGCGCCGGAACAATGACGCGACTGCCTTTGCTTTTGCTTCATCAGGTCCTTTTACAATGCGTCTCTCGACTCCGCCCCATTGACCCAAAAAACTCTAAATACTACGTACGTGCTCTACCCTACCCCCTACCCCCTACTCACCCTTCCTGTGGTCCCTCCTTCCCCAAACCACCGCGCACTCCTCCAGTCCCCCACGCAAAATAGATTACCCTCCGCTTAGAGTTAACGGCCCTTCGATGACGTGTGTGTGACATTTGGATAGTGGGCGAGGGTAAGGGGGAAGAGGGAGAGGAAAGACGTCCGGGAATCCGGGAATTGTTGCAACCATGCACTTGCCATCACTAAGTGGCCCAACTAGTGGCAAGGCCAGAGCCATGCCATGCCATGCCATGCCCATCCATCCGCAACCACCTCACCCATTCGGTAATTTGTGCAATTATACGCTTCAATTTAATTGCAGAGCATTAATCAAGAAATGCGACTGAATGGAGGGCCAAAGTGATGTAGTTAGTCATACGAGGAGCATCGAGTGCTGGGCAACGACCTGGCAACCTGTTGACCTGGCTAATTACAGCATTGGACCATCAAAAAATTGGTTAGTCTACGTGTATCCACGTCTTCATGGACATTTCAACACTTCAGTCAAGTGGATAGATGGATAGCTGGATGGTTGGATGATTGGATGGTTGGATGATTGGCTAGATGAATGGATGAATGAGTGGGCAATGAATTTGGAGGGAGACTGGTGCGATTGGTTGCTCAGACAGACAGTCGACCTGTCCATTGAAAGCTAATTAGAAGTACAGTTGCGCACAAGCATTAACGGGCAAACGAATCGCAGTAATGGAACAACATTGATTGATTAGGTCGATAAGTTATTGAGTGTATCGATAAGTTGCATAATATCAATGACTCGCTTATATTAGTTGTGTGGCTCGACTGTCCTGGGGAATTAGGTGCAGATATAGTTTTTCATTATTGCCCCTAGTGTCATTACTGCCATAGAAATGTCCTTGCCTTCACAACACTGCCCCACCAGTGTTGCTAAAGCGAATCGATTAATTAGGCTAATTAAGGGAACAAACTTTGATTGATTGAATTAAGTTTCCAAATACCATTAATGTGCTTCAAATATTCATTAAATTCAGGATTAAATCTTAGGCAGGATAAATAATTAATTTTACAACACTGCTTACAAGTGTTGAGAAATGAAATAGAAGTAAAGCTTTTAAGTAAATTAGACAAGTCATATATTCTGTAGGTTAAAGACTTTTCATTTCCCAATGATCGTTACCAACACTGTTTTCTCGCTCACAACACTTGAAATATTCAGTGAATCTAATATAAAATCTTAAGCAGGATAAATACTTACTTTTACAACACTGGACTAAGGGACTAACTCTTAGGCAGGATAAATAATTACTTTTACAACACTGTTTGTAAGTGCTGAGAAATGGAATAGAAGTAAGTCACATATTCTGTAGATAGAAGACTTTCCATATCCCTACGATCGTTACCAACACTATTTTCCCGCTTACAACACTATTCAGTTGGTTGCCATATCAATGCTCATCTTTGGACGTCCGTCATGAAATCCTGTCGCCTCGTAGGTTCTGGAAACCGTGTAAATCTGTGAGCCTAATAAGAGAGATTAACTGTACTTTACGCCCCTGTGGACTTAGGGAGTCTGATGTAATAAACAGGAAAGACAAATTTCTATGAATTTTCCAGTGGAATAAGCGCAAAATTCGCAAAATTTTGCAAAAACTCGCAAAGCTCGCACAATTTGCCCCACTGGAGATTAGCTTACGGCTTTAACTCCGACAGGTGAAAATGTTTTGGGAACTTAAATGGGGAAGGCGAACAAAAAATGCGGATGAATGGAAGCTTCTGGCTTTATTCCATACTCATATAATATACAATTCATATACCCCCCATATAAATATACATACATACATACCTATAATATATATGTCAAGTGTGTGTGTGTGTATGTGTGTGTGTGTGTGTGCTGAGATTTATTCGGTGTTTATGGTCCTAGACGCTGTAGCAGGGACGATGGAAATGATAAAAAACGAGCGCATACTTGTTAGTTATTTGCTGGATTCCTATGGTAACTCCGCCAACCATTGCTCCAGTGATGCACTTGGTCCGACATTATTTACGCTCAATTAATTTTAAATATCAGCTTGACACGCCCCCACGCG
Source organism: Zaprionus lineosus (assembly GCA_035044505.1). NCBI lineage: Eukaryota > Metazoa > Arthropoda > Insecta > Diptera > Drosophilidae > Zaprionus > Zaprionus lineosus. The sequence continues at coordinate 2,227,357 of JAWNNX010000676.1, forward strand.
GCACTGGCTGCTTATTTGCAACTCTTCGTGTGAAGCAGATTGGATTCATGTGGCGGCAAATGGGTCAGGGTGGGTGGCGGGGGGGGAGGAGCTTAGGGATGGTGCACTTTGTGGGGCGTACAATGATCCTAAAATGCAATGCACTGCAGGCTGTAGTTGTCTGTTGGCATTGTCAGGCCACGTCCGTTGCTGCCCCAGCACACGCCCACCTCTCTATTCATCGCCATCTCCAGCTTCCCCTTTCCCTTCCCCCCTTCTCATGCAAAAGCAGCAGCCATAGCCCAACCCCAACCCTAACCTCAACCTCAACCCCAACCCCATTGCCACTTGAGCTTGAGCTTGAATCACGAGCCATTAAGCAGCCATTGTTTTGGCTTGGCCCTCATAAAGAACAAGTCCGTAATCGTTGCATTTGGGTGCGCGACTAAAGGATACCCATTAGTCAAATCAAAATCACATTTAGCTCGAAATTTTGATGTGTTTTTTTATTTTTTTGTTTTGAATGAATCGACATCGACTTCAAATGTTCGTCGAGATTAAGGATTAAATATGAAATGGGATGACTCTGCGGTTTCTTTTTGTTTTTGTTTTTGTTTTTTTTTTTTTTAACTTTGTCGCCACCTTAATTATGGGCCATTGTTCATTTGACACTCGCTAACGAGTGTCGGGATATGCCCGCCGAGCAAAAGGGGTAGGGTAACCCAAGGGGCTAACACCCTACGGTTGCTCAGCGTTTTCCGAGTTACACGCTTAATTTGAAGCTCGAAAAAGTTGGCATTCGCTTACTACACACTAAAAAACAGAAGCTCGCCATTCTTTTCGGTCATTAGTTTGTAATTTATCAAAGTCATGAATTTATATTTAAATGTCTTCAAGTTTCTGCCTCCACAACTTCCCCTTTCTTGGTATTTGGTCCTTGGCTCTTTGTCCTGCTGCCCCCTCTCCCCTCCACCCCCCACCTTTCCCTGGCAACCAACTGTAAATTGCAGATGCAAAGTTTCCGTTCTCTTGCGGTAACTGTCATAAAAGCAAATACCACGACAGATGAAGGGATCCTTGCGGAATGGGGGAAGGATATGATGGAAGGGGGGCGGAAGGTTGGCCAAGGAGCGCTGCTTGTCGGGAAAAGGTCGTCAAATTTGCTTGGTTTTCAATTAGCACATTTGCTTCGTGGTGGAATAAATAAAACATCACAAGGACATCGTGGAGAACTCTTGAGAATCAAGTGGCCAGGACAACAAAATTAGAAAATACCGCAAATTTTTAAATATCATAATCATAGGAAACTCCTTTAAATTATTCTTAATTCCTTAAGGCGAATGGTAATTGTGAGTCCTTAATCAATACAGGGAATTTCCTTATAATCCTTTCACAATTGCAAGCTATGAGCTTTTATTTAATAAAAAGGACCTATCATAAACATTTTACCATTTATGAGTTGTAAATTTTGAGAAAATACAGAAAAATTTTAAATATCCTTTACCAGAAGGATACTCTTAGCCCTTCACCAATGCATACGATAAACTTAAAATTTATTTGCAAATGGAAATTGTAAATTTTTAATTGGGTTATGCATTTTAATTGAATTTCCAGATTTGTTATATCCTTTGTATCCTTCAGCAGTACAAAAAATTTCAAAAATAAAACTTCATTTATTGAAATCATTCGATGCTTCGAAATTGAAATTCCTTCCCAGATGCAAGTTAAGCATTTTGAATCAAATTCTCATAAAGGAGTAGCCATTATTGCATTTGACTTCCCACACACCCGCCCCTACCCCCTCTCTTTTCGCACAGTACCCCCCATCATTTATCCTGAAGGGATGACTGCAGTTATTGGATATCGTTTTCTGAAAGAATTTGCAAATGAAGGAAAATATCATTTATGGCATAAAGAGCGGACCCATAAATCGACATCAGATTGCTCATCCTTTGACCAGTTCCTGAAATCGTCCCTTCACTGGGCATATTGCAGATAAGGGTCCTTATCCAATGTGTCGCAATCAAAAAGCCATCCAATGAAAGTCAAAAGCAATCGCTGGAAACTGCAGGGGGTCAAAAAAAGTGAACTTCCCTCTAAAACCACAGATGTGTGTGATTGTGTGTGGTCTGGTCCTTTGGCTTTTGTAATTTTTTGTCGCTCGAATTCCACTTAGCCAACCACCCAACCACCTAACCCCCCAACCACGCAACTTGGCAACAATCGCCATCCACTGCACTTGAAACTGCAATTTTGTTTTGTTTGGCACTACTTGTGGCATTCATTGCAAAAGCTTTTTCCATCTTTTCCTTTTTTGTTTTTGTTTTTTGCTTTAATTAGACATAAGGAAACATGTCCTGGCAGGACAATTGCTTCCAAAGCTCTGAACTTTGTTTATTTTTTCTCTATTTACTTTTTACGGATGAAGTCTTAGAGTATCTGCAGATATTGACAATTAAGGAAGACAAAAGAAACTCTGGGATTCAATTAAAATGACTAAGTCCCTACTCAATTCAATTTGAAATCGATAACTTTTATCGATGACAAAAATCCATCTAAAGTCAATCTACTGGCTTCCCAAGCCACTGCTCTATGTCATCCTTAAACAAATTTACAGCAAATGAAATTAAAATCTTTATTTATCAATGTTGCAGTTTTCATTTTTGTTATCGAATGTCAACTATCGATAACAAGACAAGCTAATCAGGATGTCTTAGAGTATCTACAAATATTGACAATTAAGGAAAGACAAAAGAAACTCTGGGATTCAATTAAAATGACTAAGTCCTTACTCAATTCAATTTGAAATCGATAACTTTTATCGATGACAAAAATCCATCTAAAGTCAATCAACTGGCTTCCCAAGCCACTGCTCTTTGTCATCCTTAAACAAATTTACAGCAATTTACAGCAAATGGAATTAAAATCTTTATTTATCAAAGTTGCAGCTTTCATTTTTGTTATCGATTGTCAGCTATCGATAACAAAGCAAGCTAATCAGGATGTCTTAGAGTATCTACAAATATTGACAATTAAGGAAAGACAAAAGAAACTCTGGGATTCAATTAAAATAACTTAAAGTCCTTATTCAATTCAATTTGAAATCGATAACTTTTATCGATAAACGAAATCCATCCAAAGTCATTCAAGTGGCTTTCAAAGCCACTGCTCTTTGTCGAACTTAGAAGAAATCGAATTAAAATCTATATTTATCAAAGTTCCAGCCTTCATTTTTGTTATCGATTGTCAACTATCGATAACAAGACAAGCTAATCAGGATGTGAGTGAAAACTGTGATGCGTAATGTTAAATAAGTTCACAAAATATTAATAAACGTTAAGGAGCCCATTTGTTAGGCAATCGAAGAGGCGTTAACATTTGGGCGGATGGGCGTGTGGATTGTGTTGGTTGAGGTTGTAGTTTTGGGTATAGGGGGCGTGGCCGAATCTATGCTAATAACACGTTCAGTATGGAATTACGAGCCTGCTCAAGTGTTGACTCATATTCGTAATGTGTTTCCGCTTGCCTGATTCATTTAATTATGATTTCCGGTGTCGAGTGTTAAATGCGAGACTTGTGTACAATACACACACACACACACACACGCACACACCCAGGGTGATACGGTTGAAGACAGGCTGATGTGTATGTGCCATATTATTAATATAGCTACTTGATTGCTTTGACACTGAAAACAGTTTGAAGGCCCGCCTATCCTGTCGTCCTTTCTGCCCATCAACAGCCATTCATCAACTCAAAAAGCAAATTTTTGCGCTTTTCCTGGCGCCTGCTTTTCAGACTAAGAGTGTTGGTATCTGTGTGTATCTGTGTGCCTGTGTGTGTCTGTGTGTGTGCTTGTGTGTGCGTGTGTGGCTCGAACTATACTAGTATATGTGTGGCATCAATTTGCTTGCATTAGAAACTCATTTCCGCATGTAATTGAGTCACTCGACAAACTGTCGGCAATTGCTACCGCCTGCATCCTTCTGGCATGTCCTGTCAAACTGCATTCCTATAACCCGTTATGCAAATTAATGAGTGAGTCGTGCAGTATGCTACACCCGTTGCATTACCCTCCCACCCCCCTCCCACATTGCCGGACCATGGTTAGCCACAATTTGCCCTCCTATGGGACATAACTTGACTCAACTGATTTCCATTCTCTGTTATTAAACGCAAATGCATTATTCGAATTTCAATTTGTGGTCCTTGTCGTTTGACCCACCAATTAACAAGCAATGCACTGCACTGACCACAGTTACCTGCAGGGCTTGGTCCTAATTAAAGCCTCTAAATACTCTCGGTAGACACAGGTATACCTATCTATCTATAATTGCCAATCAAATATTCAGACATACAAATCGAAGAGGCAGCTATCAAAATTATTGAATCGTTAACTCAGATAAATGTGTCAAAATTTAACGAACAGCAAGATATCTCAAGATATCCTTTCGAACGCAGATGATGGTCTGCTTATGTATGAAATACTGTAATCATATGTAATAACATCCTTAAGCATTACATAACATTATTAATTGAGTTTTGATTTACATTCTAATTTATACGCAGAGCCGTCGCCGCTTTATGATAACAATCATTATCATGAGGAGTGTCTACGCTGCAACTCCTGTGGTCTAAATTTGACTGGTCCCAATCAGAAACGTGCCAGAAGGTTTAAGGTATGTTAAAGAAACAATCTTGAAGTACACACAGAGAAGTACCAATTTACATGCACACACACACACACGCACACACACACACACACAAACACCCCGACCATACCACCATTCGAATATCACAGCTCATTTTGGATGCATTTGCTCATTTTGTGCAGGTCATGAAATAAAACTCATTACACAGAAAATGTTATACACTGGGGGATCCCCACACACCCATACACCCTTACACCTATACACTCACACAGCCATATATAGGAGCTCAACTTGTGCTTGTACACGCATCCAGCCATTTTGTATATACAGTTACACTTACTTTCCAAATATAGTATTAATAAAGTCAATTACGTTGATGGCTGCAACGGCGAAAAGAAAATTTCGTTGCATACTTTTGTGCGCCGGACGAAGCAGTTGCTTAGCCAAAAGAAGTTTGCCAAATGTTTGCAAAAAAAATAAAAGTGAGAATAACAATAAATAAATCATGCACACAGCTCATATAATATACATATTTTTTCTCACTCCTTACACACACACACACACATATACTTACACACTTACACATTCTCTCTCTTGCTCTGGTTATTTGTTTGGTTATTTTTGACTCTCACACCCTTGGTAAATTGTACTCTTTCCTTTTGCATTCCCCATAGAACCAAATTCTGTGCGATCTGCACTTCGCGGACGTGGCCCTAATGGAGTGCTCCGATTTTATGCAGCAACTACGAAGCTTCAAGCCACAATCTTTGGGCTGTGCGGTCGCCAGGCGCAAAAGCTCAACCACGTTAATATTTCCACTGCCGCCGCAAGCTTGTTCAGGTATGTAGTCACTTATTCTTTCTTTTTACCATTTTTACCCTACCCTACCCTACCCCTGGCCCCGTTTCCCCGTTTCCCTGTTTGCCATCGTTCGTATTTTTCCACTCCCTTCTAAAAGCCAAATTGAGCCCAGCAGCAACAGCAGCTGGCAAACCAAAGTACAAGAGCACCGGGGGCAAGTGTGGGCAGGCAACACTTTTTCCATTCATACCCTGCCATTATTTGTGTGCACCCGAAGGATATATAAGTTTATTGAGCCACATAAAATATTATATATTTTATATAAATTAATATATTAAATTTTCAAACTGTATTCATTAATTTTTTATTGAATGCAAACTATTTAGTAGCTCACTCTGTTACTTTAACAGTGCCAATTTACTTCGCCTTGTTGTGTTAGGCGAATAGCAGCGCGGCTTCTGTTAACTTAACATTTTTATTGATTTCAACGATGCAATAAAGCAAAATCTATGCTGCCTTTATAATAATTTAAAAAATAATTTAAAAATAATTAAAAAATTAATTTAATAATTATTAATACTCATTATTTTTAATAAATTTTATTCAATTTTATTGAATTATTTTTATTTATTATTCTTATTATTATTTTATCATTTTTAAACATGACTATTTATAATTATTATTATTATTGTTGTTATTATTATTATTATTTATATTTATTTATCATCATTATTTTTATTATTATAATCATTATTATTATTTTTTTTTATTATAATCATAATTTTTTTTTTATAATTATTATTATTTTTTTATTATTCATTATTTTATTATTTCTATTTTTATTAATATCATTCTTATTACATATTTTTTATTATTATTTTCATTTTTTTATTTTTATTATTTTTGATCATTATTATCATTTTTATTATTAATATTATTATTATTATTATCATTTATCATTTTTATTATTATTATTATTGTTGCCATTCTGTAAGATATTTAATTACCGATATGCCCGCTTCGCATTTTACACTCAAAACTTTTAAAGGGTATTTAAAGGTCGTCGATTTAAAAATTCAAATATATTTTCCATGTATGTGACTATTTGCATGTGTGTAAAGCTGCCGGCGCCATCATTATAATTCAAATGAGATTTGCGCGCCTAGCAATCTGCACACACATACATTAAAACACACACAGACAGACACACACAGGCATACACGCACACACACACACACACACACGCATATCGACGTTAGCAATAGGTGCGAGTATGGGCCGGAATGAAAATAGATAGAGATAGAAAAGCGCCTGCAAGTCCACAAGTTGGAGAATGTTTGGCATTTCGCACAATAAAGTTGTTCAAACATATTTGCTGTTCGTGTGGCGCGCACACAAGCACACACACACACACACACAGACAAACACATTAAAAGATAGAACCGCCATTTTAACGCTGACATAAACTTTCAATTCAGTTTTTATCTCAGTTTATAAAATGTCGAATGTCGAATGTCGAATGTCGAATGTCGAATGTCGAATGTCGAGGCAACTATTCAACTGAGAGAAGCACAAATCAAAAGGACTTCATTGTTAAGGATATCTTAAAGCTAACTACTTTTATACCATTTTCTCATTTTAAGGCTACTCTTGTATTGGATTTGAATGCCACTCATCAAAGACTTTAATACTTCTGAAGGCTATTTAACTTTCATGAGCTCATAACTAAATTATAATTAAAAATCCTTTGCGTTTTAACATTTGAAATAATAGAAAGGAATACGTGAACTGTGCACCTAACCACTTCATGCCCCAATTCGATCCCCCGCCTTAACCCCAAGGTCTTGACACACTCACCCCTTTTATTAATTACAATATTTCAACTGCAGAAAATGTTGCCTCTGCCTCTGCCTCTGCTCCTGCCTGTGCCTCTGCCTGTGCCTCTGCCTCTGCCTCTGCTCCTGCCTGTGCCTCTGCTCCTGCCTGTGCCTCTGCCATTACGTCTACCTCTGCCTTTGCCTTTACCGCTGCCTTTGCCTTTACCGCTGCCTTTGCCTGTGCCGCTGCCTCTGCCTCTGACAGCTTTGAGTGCAGAAAAGAGATTAAATAGAAGGAGATGCATTTGAGGCAGCGAAAAAGCGGAACGAATTTTCATGTTGCTTTCTATTAATTAACAGGTAAAAACAGTTAACAGAGATGCTCGCTCAATTATCTTCCAATCAATTGGAAACACTGACGCTTCCATCTGATGCACTTCCTGTAGATAATTTCTGCTTTGATCAAGTGCAAGTTTACTGCTTCCTTAATTGCGTTATATATATCAAATATCTCTGCAACGGAGCAGAGAACAAAACGTCTTACAGAAGGCATTTAACTGTGTGTATATATATATGTGTGTGTGTGTGCTAACTCTTTTAATCTGCGTTAACTGCGTTGGCCTTAAAGTGCAGGGCGTGTCATTGGTTCACTTAGTTTTATGCGTCGTTTGTTCGGTTTATTTAAAAATGTATTGCATACTTATTTGCGCTTGGTCCAATTCTCGCTGACGAGGCTAGTGCAATAGAAGCAGGCAGCCGACGGGCAAGTCTTTGTGTCGAATGGGCGGCAAAAGGAGCTGGAGAGAGAGGTGGAGGAGAAGAAGGGGGGAGTCCTTAAGGAGGTTGCGGTGCGTTAAGTGCGCTTGTGTAAAATGATTTGATGCGTGTCACATTCAAGTGCAAGTGCAGCTTAGAAGCTTCTTCACATATTTGTTTGCTGCGCTTAAGTGTCAAAAGGGAGCATCTGACACGCACGCCACTGCACACCCATGCGCTTTAACACACTCACACACACATATACATATATACAGTCATTCACTGGGTATTGTAATACGCATGCATTGTCAACAAAAATGATGAGGAAAACTTTTACTCACATACCCAAGTAATTTTCCTCTTTTCCTCGCGCCACGCGCAATTCTTCTCCCTTTTACATCTTTTTCCTTGTGGCATGCAATTGAAATTTTTGCTTGTTGCCGCAGGCACCCATTTTTCCAAGCAACAACAGCAACAGTAATGTGACATCAATACCAAGAACAACAACAACAACAACAACAACAACGTTGCTTCAGAAATTTCTTTTAACTACTTTCCCTTTTCTCACTTTCCACACAGATTCTGGAATGAAAAAGAAAAAGAAATAAATAAGAGGGGAAAAAAAAAAGTGTTAACATTTTACGAAAACTATTTTCAAATAGGACCCTGGCCCCATACACCCATACCCCATCCCATATATGCTTAAAGTTTTTCAGGCTTCAAGTTTTCCAATAACTTGAGTTAAGGATTATTTTTCATAAGGAGGAAAAGTTTGGATTGTATTTTTTTATATATATGAATATTTTATGTATAACTAGTGGGAGGAGCTTGAAAGCTTTTAATAATTTAAGTAGATCACATAATCTGCCCATTACAATGCTGTCAAGGATTAAAATATTACATTTTAACAAAGTTCCTTTTTCCTGTGTCTCAGTTTTAATAAGAGTTGAGATTTAAATGGATTTGCATGTAAAGTCTTGTAAAGAAACTCAAGGATTAAATTATTTTTTTTTTAATGAAAATCAGTCATCAGAATAAATAAAGTTTCCAGGACTCGTAACTGTTTTTCCTTCTCTCTCTCTCTCTGTCTTTCTCTCCCTCTCTCATCTGTCATCTCTGTTCACAGTTGTGTCTAATAATTAGAACTTGGAGCACGAAAAGTCTTTTAAATTTCCCTTGACGTTATTGTCTTCGAATTGATCCTTAAGCACTTATTAGGCAAAAGCAACAACATCAACAACAATAACAACAAAAGGGATAAAGTCCTAATAAAATAGATGAAATTATGCCAGTAAATAAATCATTTAGAATGGCGATCCGTGTAACGCATACGCCACGTAGTCGGTTGGCCAAAAACACGTTTATGGCCCAATCGAGGCCCAGAGTTATAAACACGTATTTTATGCCCAAATAGATACGCAACTGGGAGCAGCATATACACACTTATACACACTTATACACACTTATACACACGCACACGCACACGCAGACCCAGCGAAAAATACTTAGCTGTATGTGTGTACGTGACAATTAAATTTATGAAACTCCTTACAAAGCCCAAAGACCAGAATTCAGCTACGCCTAAGCCCAACCTCAAAATCCAGTTTAGCTACGTTACAACAGGATACACCCAATACATCCGAAACACACACACACACACACACACCCAAATTAATGTCTTAGCTTCAAGACGTCAGCCTTGAATTCAGCTGAAAGCGGAATAACGCCCAAGGACCAAACTTATAGATAAACTTTTGTCCTGCATACACTTTGATTCATTCAACTGAAGACTCGCTCTTAATATTATAATTATTATTTTTTTTTATAATATAATTTATTATTATTCTTTTCATTTATTAAAACTGGCATATGATTATCTACCCTGAGGATATCCTTCAATTTTTGTTCCCTAACTTCTCCATATAAAAAATATTTATTTTTATATATAGAAGCAACTTTTGAAACATATTTTTTTTTTTTTTAATTTTCTTAATCCATGTAATTTTTTAAAAATATAATGGAAAATATTTTTAGGCGTTTTTTATAATTACCCAAAAGTTATGCTTAAAGACCAAAAGAAAATCACAAGGAAAACTGAAAACTGAAAACTGAAAGCCGAAAACTGAAAAGTTGAAAATTAATTTGAGGCCTGCAGTTGATTCAAAGTTGAGCTTGATTGATTTGGGACTTGTATCCATCTGTCTAGAGAAATATTACAATATTATTTTTTTTGCTCCCCCGCTGCTTCTAACCACTGCCGCAGGGCCGCACAGCCCCGTCTCCTGTTCCTCTGTCCCCCTCTCATCTGTCTCCTGTCTCCTGTCTCCTGTCCACCGTTTACAGTCTCCCGCTTCCAGCCTCATTGCCTCTGAGGGCATTTACATTTTAATATGCATTATTAGCTAAATAATTGCTTGAGAACATTTCGTGGCAACAACTACCTTCTGGCATTCACCGACGTCCTCCACCTTCAAGGACTATGGGCAATGCACTTATATTTGGTATCAAATTAAGGACGATGTTAATAGAGATGAGAATTAAGATTTTCCAGATACTCAAGTAATTACTCGAATATTTTATGGAGCTGCTCAACTAATCCTTATTTCGAATTCGTTGCCATAATCCTTGCATCCTTTGAAAATGCATGCATTTTACTCCACGGTTTTTATTCGTTGTGAAATACAAGGGGCACAGAAGATTCTGCAATTGTCGGATTTGATTTTTGGTCCCAGGAATCACACAGATCTCCCACAGTGCAATCGTGGGCCCTGTCACTTCGCCATTTAGCAATTGTTTTCATGCCACGCCCCGCTGTCATTTTGTCATAATAAATTCAAAAGCAGCCACAGCAACTCAGCACGCCAAAAATGCCATTAGACTCGTCGCCACGAACCGTTAATACCCTAACGATTGGGGGAAATTGAAAATATCCTTCGAAAGTTATTATTTTATTTATATTCATTTTATAATTATATATATATTATATTATATATTATATGGTGTTATATAATATAATATAAAATAAAATATAATATTTTATATAATAATAATTTATTTATTAATATTTTGAATTATTTAATTATTAATTATTATATTTAATAAATTATTATTTAATTGGTAGAAAAAAGGATTTAATTTTATAAATATGTATAATATTTTACAAAATAATAATTTAATTATTGCCGAATATTATTATTTAATTATTTAATTCTCGGGTATTTAATTTTGAGCATTTATTTTTATATTATTATTTAATTGATAGAAAAAAGGATTTTATTTCAGAAGTATATATTATAATATAATATTTTATAAATTTATAATTTAATTATTTCCGAATATGATTATTTAATTATTTAATTATTAATTATTATAATTATTATATTAAATTAATTATTAATCAGAAAATCAAATCAGAAGTTGCTTAAAATTCTGTACAACAGTCCTGAAATGTCAGCCGCCTATTTTAGTCCTTAAGGTGACACAGCCCACCATAAAGTCGGCGGATTCTGAGGCTTAGGGTATCAAAATACAAAAATGAAAAATAAATTATTTCGGTTGCGCTTCGTCCATTTGTCAGCCTGTATGTTCTATTTGTTTGTGTCGCTTCTTTAGCTTCTGCCCTCGTCCGTGGCCTCCAACCTTGCCACTTTTCCTTTAGCTTGGCAGCCAGGCCGCCACTTTGCCCGCCCTCTAAAGCCTCCGCGGAAATGGCCCCGCCCGCTTTTCTGTCACCATTCTAAGGCTATTTTAATATTTTAATATATTGCGGCACGAATTTTGTCTCATTATTTGCGACACGAAGCGAAGTTTTTCTTCTGAAAAATGATTTTAATATCGCGCGCAACGCAGCGTAGATTCTCATAAATCGAGCTTCGAGCTGTGAGCTGCGAGCTGCGAGCTGCGAGCTGCGAGCTGCGAACTGCGAGCTGTGAGCTTCCAACTATGAAAATTTTCATATTCGTTTATGAGTGCGACTTTAGTGAAGCAATTTATTAATTGGCTTCTCCTTCTCCCTCCTGCAACCCCTCCCCCCTCCCCCATTGTTTTATTGCTTTGGCTTTGACTTCGGCATCATCTTTACTTTCATTGCCCTTCTAGCTATAGTCCTGCTATAGTCCTGCTGTAGTCCTGCCATAGTCCTGCTGTAGTCCTGCTATAGTCCTGCTACAGTCCTGCTTTAGTCCTGCTACAGTCCTGTTTTAGTCCTGCTATAGTCCTGCTATAGTCCTGCTATAGTCCTGCTATAGTCCTGCTGTAGTCCTGCTATAGTCCTGCGCATCAGCTGCAAGTGCAAAGTTAATTCAATGGCTAAAAAGCATTTAGCATTTTCCTGGCTGATTTCTTGGCTTCTTTAATTTTTCATCTCAACATTTTTTTACTTTTGATAATAAGGAAAGTTTTTCTACTTCCTTAAACGCGGGAAGATTCATTTCCTATACGATTAATATTCTGAGCTTGAAGATATCCTTTGAAATTGTATACTTAATATGTTACTTGGCATCCTTTTTCACATTTTATGGCGAGTTTAAAATTGTCAACATATCGAAAAATAACTGAGCTTTAATCACTTTAAGAAACAATACACAATTACCGTTAGTTGCTTAAAAGCCTCTTTATTGCTGCGAGTATGATTAATCAGGATTAATCTTAGATTAAGAGCTAATTTGAGTGGAGTCCTTGGAGTGAAGTCTCCTCGTCATTCGAATACCTACACAACTAAGCATAGGCCTAGGCTAGGCCGTCGATTTGCTTATCTCACTTTGCACTGCAAGGACATTCGTGATGAGCTGATCCTTATAGCGCCAAATATTGTCGTCACGTTTGGGTGGAGGATTTCTCAGGGTTTCCTTGTTGTCAGGCTCGCGATAGTGATGCATTTGGGCCAGCGACGTGGACACATCGTAAGGGCCACAGGATCCGCTCCAGCTCAATGGCAGATGATTGTATACGGAAGTCACAAAGGCGGTGGAATGTAGACACTTAACCGCACTATTGGCATCCGAGTGATTGGCGACTCGCAGGACATGGCGCAGCATATAGAAATTTGCCGGCGGCGTATTGTCCACCTCCAGCTCTTTGGAGAAGTAGATGTTGCGAAAGCAAAAACTGCATCGATTCTTGCAGTCCTTTTCAGTATTATTTTCATCAATCTGACTGCTCCTGCTCTCCAGCTCATCGACAAGATCCGTCCAATTGCTGAGACTGCCCAGTGGCATTATGACTTCATCCAAATCCATGATGGCCACATAGTCGAACTCGTACATATTGCGATAGAAGCAATCCATGTACATAAGCACCTCGTTCAGCTGTTGGCTTAGGTAACTGTTGGCCGCCGGCTGGGGATATCCTTCGAGCTTCTTGTAATTGCGTAAATTAAAGAAGCCAGTATGCTCCTCATAGTACCGAATCGTTTGCATCGTCTTGGGCAGGATTGTGTTGTCGCCCACGTTGTAGCCCACGACACGTTCAACACCCTGAAGTCTGAGTAACTCCAGCCATTCTATCAGCCGATCGGAAATGTCCCTATCGTTATATTTGAGATTCTTGAGACACACCGCAAAGCGTGTGCCACGTTTCCGCGGAGGTGCCTCATGGCTGATACGCAGGGCATTGCTTGCGCGGGAGCATCGATCCCCAAAGACGACGGACACCAATTGAGGCACACGATGGCGACGTGGACTGGACGCAAGTGGACAGCTAATCATCACGGGATAAACTTGATCCGGCGCATTGCCCCACGAATCGTACCATATTATCTTCTGATAGTCCATCTCAACCACATCCGGTCTGTTGCTGCCCTCGTACCACACCTGGCAATGGGTGGGCATAAAGGTTCCCGGAATGCTACTCGTCATTCCCAGCACAATGACTTGCGGCTTCTTCGCCAGGACCAGTCGCCGATCATAGAAGGCACTAAGCAGATAATAGCTCACATTTCCAGCTTGGGTATATTGATGGTACTCGTTCTCGAAGTGCAGATCCTCAAAGTGTGGATACGGAGCACAGTTGCCATCAAGTGACCAATTGGAATTCGCGTTGCTGCGCAGCAACGTCTCCAAAAGGATGTTTTCAGTGGGTGATTCCTGAGCTCCGTTCTGTTGTTTCTCCTCCTGAGCTTTGAGGGTTTTATGGATTAGATCAGAGATATTTGCATATTCCTTGATCAGTTGCTTACCATGTGAAGATGTACTCCGAGCAAGTGAGTCAGCTTGAATGAACCTTGGGTTAGCTCGACCTGAAGGCAGTTTCTCCTCTGGTGTATTCAGCATAAAGATGATTCTGAATATCAAAGTAATGCCCAGTAACCAAACAATGAACTTAACCCAAAACGACAGCTTGTACACCTTCATGGCCCAGTTGCGAATCACTTGTGGTGCCTCCATTGCGAGAGACAAGTCGGACGACTCACTCCACCAACAAGAAGTGACTATCTAAATTGATAATAGGTAGCTGAGAGCTTCTATAAATTTAATTGAAATCTTCACATTAATTTAATGGAAGTGTACGCACTTCGCTTGATACTAGTTACTCGATGCTCGATACTCGATACCTCAATACTCGACGAGCATGCATAACGATTGAATACTCTATAGAAATGAAGTTGATATTCGGCAGACGTGTCTTCTACAGAAAGAACTTCAACAACATTTATTACTCATTTTTATTAATGATGAGCGGCACTTGAATTAAATTTTAATAGATTATAATTTTAATAAAATTTTAATTATAGGAAATTCCATTGAATGTCCACTCAATCAAATGACACGAAGTTTCCTTGCCGAATGAATGTTTTCCACTGCAAGACATTCCTTTTATATTGTATATTTAAAAATGTTTGTTTGGTTTTTTACTTCTGTTACTTCCATAAGAGACATGACTACCTTTTGACTGTTACTTTCCGCTCCTTATCATGGGTCGCATCTACCCTTAGTTCCCCTCCCATCAGTGGCCCTACCTGCTGAACATGTTTTCTAGGTCAAAATGTAGACCTTTTCTCGTACGAGACATAAACATATGCCAGGTACATATCTTAAAGGTAGCAATTATTCAGATAGTTTCAATTTGATATTCCAATTTTCCATAAACTAATTTGTAATCAAAATTTCAAATTTCTTTGTTGCTCCATCGAATTTGTTATCACTCCCAATTCAATGTTCAGGTCCAAATGATAAGGCTTCAAATTATCTTTAATGTTCGAATTTACGCTTCGTGGAAATTCAGATAAAATATTTTCATACTAAAAACTGGAATTGGTATTGGATTTGGAATTCTAAGTGTGGAAATTCATAAAAAAAAAATCATCATCAAATCAAAAATCATACAAAATTCTTGGAAATAATGCTTAAGCGAGGAACGAAGTGGAAACAATCCGTAGAGAGTCCTTTAAGTGAGAGAAGAGCTTAAAATTGACAAGTTGTTAAATAAAAGTTCGGGATTACAGGAAATTGAGTATTGGAAAAGGATATGCAAATGAAGAAAGGAAGAAAAACACTCACTTCAAATGATCACAAAGTTAGGAAACAATCGAGGAAATTTCAGACTCAGCAATATCAATCGATGTAATAATAAAGTATGAAGAAGGAACAAAGTGGAAGTGAAACGTAAAATTCAGAAATCATCCAAGGAATGCAATCATAATAATCATAAGCCTAAGCCTATGACCATCGATGACAAGCTCCCTTCCGGATGTGATGGGCCTCCTCCATTGGAGACATAAAGCCCGACTGTCTCATTGAGAAGCTCTAACAAGCTGCAAACAAGGAGCACAAGGAGCACAAGGAGCACATGGCTAGGCATTATTATGGATGGCAACGTTTCCCTTAACGTGGCAAATGGCCAGAATGACAAAGGAACGGCCATTGCCATAACGCCGCCACTCGCACACACCCAAACACCCAATCATCCATCCACATCGCCACTCACACCATTCACATCGCCACTCACACCATTCACATCGCCGCTCACACCATTCACATCGCCACTCACACCATTCACATCGCCACTCAAACCATTCACCATCACCACCACCAACCCATCCAGCTGGCACTTGGACAAGCTGGAAGTGTGGTCGGCGGATTGATCGGGGAGGCTTTGACAAACGGAGGTGGGAGAGGCTCGTCACCTGCATTAAATTATTGATTCGATTTCGCGCGCGGCTCGTTTTCTATTGTGGCAAATATTTGAGGCTGAATGAATTGCGGCCTTCGAGGAGCCCCAAAGCCATTGTCAAAGTTGGCGCCAACACTTCGTCTTCTCCGGCCATAGTTCATTCACTCAGTTAGTCAATTTTTCATATGCCCTTCACTCGTTTCACTCCCTTGTGTTTGTGTGTGTGTGTGTGTGTGTGTGTGTCTCTGCCACGCCCAGCAACGCAACAGTAACAACAACAATAGACAGGATGGAATCAAATTTATGTGTGATGTATGTATGTCCTTTTGCCCACCGACATGTCTAAGTATGTCTACAAGTGTGTGCCCAGCTGCGTATAACTGCGTGTCCTTCTCTCTCTGTGCGTGTGTGTGTGTGTGTGTGTGCGTGTGTGTCAGCTAGTAAACAAGACATAATCAATCACTTAACCCAAAAACAGAAAAGAGACTCGCGCCAAACGTTCCTTTCAATTAAAGTTTCGCTTTCATTCACTTAGCGAAAACCCATTCCAACATCCTTCCTCCTTTTGCTCCGCCCCTCCCATCCTTCCTCTAATTCTGCACAGCCTGCAAAGTGAGCTTAAGATTGGCATACACTAATAATGGGATACCCTATACCATAAGAGCACTTGTCGAGGCTCAAGTTCATCTCCCAGCCGCTCCTCCATCCATTCGCCGCTCGGCTCCACCCAAAGCTGATGTCCTACCAGGATAAATATATATATATATATATATATATAGAAATCGATCTGCAGATTGTTAGCAGTTAGTAAAATGAAGTTCAATCGAAATGCAAGCCTGCATGAGCTTATTTCCTTTCAAAGTATCATGTCGCATCCTTGGGCACTCCAATTATTCTGTGTCCGCTCCCAAAGCTGGATGACTCCTTGGTGCCTGTCGTTGGGTTAATACGTGGACATAACTCTGCGTCTGTTGGACTTTTGGACTGTTAGACTGTTGGACTGTTGGACTGTTGGACTTTTGGACTGTCGGACTTTTGGACTGTCGG
Organism: Zaprionus lineosus; assembly: GCA_035044505.1. Lineage (NCBI taxonomy): Eukaryota > Metazoa > Arthropoda > Insecta > Diptera > Drosophilidae > Zaprionus > Zaprionus lineosus. The sequence goes on from JAWNNX010000676.1 coordinate 2,244,518, forward strand.
ACTGTCGGACTTTTGGACTTTTGGACTTTTAGACTGTTGGACTTTTGGACTGTTGGACTGTTGGGCGACGGAAGCTACAAATTTCCGGCTGCAGCGAGTGATCTAGTTCATTTTGCATACATTTAGACGCTCGGGGTCACAATTTTGCATATCATTCGGTGGCATCGCTTCAAACAATGAGAGCCCAAGGCAGGGCAGGGTAGGGCAGGGCAAGGGAGCGGAAGCAGGGGGTAATGGAGAGGTAATGGGGGTAACTATCCGAAAATAGCTGAAAGCATGGCTGCGGCATGCGGTTAAGGGTTATGTTCATAGGTTTTTACTAGAATCATAAAATCATTGTTGTTGTTGTTGTTGTTGTTGTTGTTGTTGCTGTTGTTGCTGTTGTTGCTGCTGCTGCCTCTGGTCTAATTGAAAGCAATGAAAATGCCGAAAATTTGTTGTAGGCATTAAAGCACATTTCAGTCAACCCAACCACTGGCATCCTTTCCCCCACCTCTGCACACACTCACTCAAACACACACACACAGACACAAACAGACACACAGGCACACACATACACGTACTCGAACATTTGCTGCTTAGCCTGTGGCACATCAAAGTCAATTTGGTTGAAAGTAATTTGTTTTATTTTTGTTGCTGTCCTGGAAAATCTGCGGCATTGACATACATTGAAAATCGACTGCATTGCAGGATTATTGGGTAACCCTTGGATTACTCCTGGGTAGCCACCTGCTGCCCTTCAGCCGCTTAGCTGAGGCTGAGGCTGAGGCTGAGGCTGAGCTGAGGCTGAACTGAGGCTGAGGCTGAGGCTGAACTGAGACTGCGGCTAAAGCTAAGGCTGTGGCTGTGGCTGTGACTGTGGCTGCCGCTTGATGCTGCCGCTTGATGCTGCTGCCGCATGTTGCCTGTGTGTCAAATCACATTTCGCCGCACATTTAGCATAATTTAGCACTTCATTACGAAGTGGAAGGCATCCACAAAGCAGGCAGCAGCACAAAGCAGAAGCCGCAAGGACGCCCGCAACAGCTGCCTGATGAAAGTTTCGTAGCCTCCGCCCAACTTTGTCTACACACCCCACTTTCCCCCTTTCCCCCTTTCCCCCTTTCCCCATTTAACATCCTTCGGCCAACACCGCAGCGTGCGCCACGTTTGAGGCAAGGCTTATGCGATTTGTGGCTCTAAGCAAATTGACAAAATCTTAAGTAGAAAGTTGCACAGGTAGAACGTAAATAGACGCTGGCATTTTGTTGCAAAGTGATTATTACGCCTGAAGGACCAAATTCCTGCGATGTCTAGTCCTTCATTTTTAGGGCCTATCCTTAGCAACGCAACAATTTGCCTGATTAAAATTAAATTCTCTCCCTCTCTCTCTCTCTCTTCCTTTCCCTCTCTCTCTCTCTTTCGGCCACTCTCTCTTTTCCTCTCAGAACTGAGATATTTCTTAATACAACGAGACTCGAGATCCCGTTGCAAGGACTCGGAATCCTTGAGTCTTATCAAAATATGTGTTTCAGTTGATCAACTATTCATAGCTGCAACTTTGTAGAGTTCCACCTGGAGCGCTGTAAGTGCTCTCGAAAATGGACTCTCTATCCGGCCACGCCCCCTTAATCAGCGTTCTGTTACGCCCACGCACATGAGCTGCCACACATCCGCACACACCGCACACACACACACACGTTGGTCCGGCTGCACTTTAGCTCCATTTGCATATTGGACCCTCGACCACTGGACCAGTGGACAACTGGACAACTGGACCAGTGGACCAGTGGACCAGTGAACCAGTGGACAACTGGACTAGTGGACCAATGGACCACACGACCAGTGAACCACTCGGTCACAAAATTGCTGGGCCAATGGCTTTTAAGGACGTGTCCTGTCAGCACTTTGCGGTACTCAGTTTATTTCCCAATTTGCAACTTGATTGACCAAACTGAAGTAACAGTTTTCCGAATTTCCCAGTTCCTGTAACTTGCTCGAGATCCTTTATCTCTCTCACTCTCCCTCTCTCCCTCTCTCCCTCTCTCTCTCTCTCTCTCTGGTGTTTTTTCCTGTTGCTGTACGCCAGGACTCAGCTTCTGCATACACATTGCTGTGGCCAGTTTTGAGTATGCAATGGCATATTCATTGCATTGTCGAGCTCTGAATGCTTGTGGCACGAATGACTGAATAAATGAGTGTATGAATGCTGAAGTGAATGCACAAACGAATAATTCGGTCTCGTTAACTCAGCTTCGCCCAGTACATAAACTTTAATTGACGATTTCTTTTACGCCTGGCCAGCAGCATTGCCCCCACACGCATAACCCCACCCCCCCCCCCCCCATCCTCTCCCTCACCCCATGCCCCATTGACTGACTCGTATTGTGTTGACGATTTGGTGTGTGCCTCGCCAATCGCCTCCCCCCCTCTACCTTTATCCCACTTCCATTTTTTGTTGCTAGCCCAATGACTGCTTCCTGCTGCTTGCTGCCTCCTAACTCCTGCCTGCTAGCTGCTCCTGCTGCTGCTCCTACTGCATTGTGTTGACGATTTTTTGTACGCTTCAAAACATCCCCTGCCCCTCCAGCTCTTCCCCCTACCACTTCCCGACTCGTTTACCTAGAGGGTAACTGCCGTAACCACCCACTAACCTGGCACCACCTACGACGCTTTCGCATTGCATTGCAAATTGTGTTAGCAGAAACACTCGACATGCTGACAAACTCACCACAACAAAGAAAAATATTTCAGGAATTTTGTTGCTCTATTGTTAAAAATATTATTCCTATTTTCATAGTTATTTTTCCTCTTGTTGTTGTTGTTGTTGTTGTTGTTTCGGTTGCTGCTGCTGCTGCTGCTGCTGCTTTTTCTGTTACTGTTCGCAGCACATAATTCGAAAATTGAAATTGTCGTCACGTAAATAACGCCGGCAGCGACGCCGACGCTGCGTCACTTGTCAACATGAATTTCCAATTTTCTGTGTCCCCTCAACCCCCCCACACCCACCATTCGCATCTCTTCACGTTGTCATTGTTGACGATACACTAACCCAACCCCCCCATCCCCGTCCAGTGGACAAGCTTCCTTTACTTTGCCGTCTGCCCAATAGATCCGAAGCCTGTAATAAATCGCTAGACACCGGGTAAATGCACTCTAATAACAGAAACTGTTATCGCGTGACACTAATAACATTAACATTGGGCCAGAGCATGTTATAAAATATAAAGGAATTAATTTTTTAAGAGTATTCAGACTTCTGTATGATCGTAACTTTAAATTTTAATTGTTCCTACTTTTAGTTTTTGGAATTGAAATTGATTCTGTTTTGCGCCTTTTGTAATGAAAGTCAAAGGCAATAAAAGTCGACGTCTCTTTTTAATAATCGTTAACTTGATGGGAAGGTCCTTAATTTATTTAAGTAATTTGTTTATTTCAGTGGCTCATATGTCAACAAAATTTAACAAAGATTTTCAACTTTTGAAATATTAAAAGTTAAATTAAATATTTAGAAATATAATATACACATAAAAAAAAAAAAATAAAATAAAAAAATATATAATAGTTTCTTAAAAATTAATAAATATATAAAAAGAACTAAATAAATAGAAAACAAAATAAAAAATTAATTATCTCTTTATATATATATTTATATGTACATTTAGCATTTTTTATATTAATAAATTCATAATAATAAATAAATACATTAATAATAAATTAATTAAAAAAATAACAAGTTGAGTCACAAATATTTAATAAACTAAATAAATACATAGTTAATACATTAAACAAATAAAAAAAGATTTACAAAATAAATAAATAAATAATAACTTAAAATGTAAAAAATTAAATTAAAAATTAATCAACAACAATATATATTTTTTAAATTAATAAATATGCAATAATGAAGAAAAATATAACAACAATAAATTATAAAAATAATAATAAGATAAGTATAAAATATTTTTTAAAGTAAATAAATACATAGTTAATTTAATAAAAAAATATAAAAAATTTAAAAAGTTACAAATTTCTAACAAAATAAATAAAAACATAATTAATACAATAAAAAATACAAAACTATTAATTATAAATGTTTTTGATATAATTTTAAATACTTAAGGATTATCGAAGAGTTAAAAATTAAATACCAAGTTTTTAAAGTTGTAATCAACTGTTAATATTTTATTTTATTAATATTATATTTTATTATATAATATTATATTTTAATAAAAATAATATTACAGATAATTCAATATAAAAATAAATATTAATATTATATTTATTCAATTTAAATAATAATAATACAAATAAGTCAACAAAAAAAATAAAAATAAATATTTTATTTAATTAATTAAAAAAAAATAATGCTGAATCTTCAAATCATTTAAAAAATAGTAAAAAATAAAGACTAAATGCTTCATAGCTCCAATTAAAATTGGATAGATCTTAACGTAAGATCCTTTTTTATATTAAAAAGTTAGTTAATTAAACTAAACAATTAAATTATAGTCATGATTGAAATTTAACTTTAAAATCTAAGAAATCTTCAAGCTGCAAAAATCAATGTTTATTATATAGTATATAAATTATAAGTTAATTAAATTTGTGAGCAGCTGGAAGGACAGATCATGGAATATTATCTTCGATCCAAGGATTTCCCATTTTGGGACTTCCTCCACGCCCTCCACGCCCCTAACCCAAGTTCAGTTTAGGTTTATGGCTACTGTCCCCTTCCTTTTTTTAAACTGTCTAGTATCTGTGGGGGTATGTGTATGAGTGTGTGTGAGGGGGTATGGTTGGGTGGCTGGGTGGTTGGGTGGTTGCATGATTGTCCGTTGTGTGTGCTGGTCGAGCAGGTCACCGACATTATCATCATTTTGATTAAAGGCAAACAGCGTCGCAGCGAAATTAGTTGACATTTATGCAAATGCATGTCGGACCGAGCTGCCCCGCCCTCCCCGTTCGGGGCGCGTTATCGTCCACGCCCATCTGCTGAGGTAACCCCTTACTGCGGGGGATAGATGGTAGGTGGGTGGATCCAGGCCGGTGACCCAAGTTGCAGGCAAGCTTTAAATCCGCTTCAACTTTTTAATTTTTCTCTTAGCTCTCATTTTGTGTTTTTTTGGATTTTTTTGGCATTTTTTTAAGATTTTTAAGCATTTTTTTTTTTGGCTTTTTTTGTTTTACTTTTCGTTATTTGATTTTTGCGCTTTAATCTCCGCACATCGCCGTGCACATTACTCATCTTTTTTCTTTCTTTTTTTTTGTTTTTGTATTTATTATGTTTATATTTTTTTGTTTGCTTCTCGTTTTTTGCTTCGTTGTTGTTGCTTTTTTTTTTTATTTTTGTTAAAAGATTTTAAATTAATAATAAAGAAATTTCGTGCTTTCGCGTAGATGAGTGGCATTTTCGGGGCGCAGATTTCAATCGCGGCCCACGAGCCGCCAAGAAGTGGGCCACGATTTGCTTTTAAGTTTTATTTTATCTTTTATTTTTTATTTTTTATTTTTCTTATACTTTTTTTTATCTTAATTGGTGCATGCAGCTGACAGAATATCCTGTTTCATAGTCCCGTGTTATCTCGTTTTGCCATCAACGTTGAATTTCCAACGGGGGGAGCCGTCAACGTTTTTTGCTCACTCGAATTACCAATTTATTTGTGAAAGTGTTGAACAATTGCCGAGGATCGTCATGGGAGCTGAGTGAGAGAGAGAGAGAGAGAGCGAGAGAGCTGGCATAATACATATACAACAATACAAATATATATATATACACACACACATAGACACAGACATGTGCACGCATATGCACACATTGAAAGGATATGAGTAATGCATACCAAACGCGAGGCGGTAGGGACACAAATGACGTCACGCCCGCTGTAAAATGTAAGCATCAAAGCGTTTGCTGAACCCCGCTTGGTGTTACTTCTTACAGTGAGTGCGACGGGCCAAGGACCAACAGGAGCAGCGGTGCAACTCGAGCGAATTGTGTGCAAGTCGTGATAGCCGTTTCCAAGCCGTGACAGACGTGACTGTCGTGACAGACGCGACTGTCGTGACGGTCGTGACAGTCGTGAAAGACGTGACTGTCGTGACAGTCGTGTGCCAGTCGTGTGCCAGTCGTGTGCCAGTCTTGTGCCAGTCGTGTGCCAGTCGTGTCCAAGTCGTGTCCAAGTCGTGCCAGTCGTGTCCAAGTCGTGCCAGTCGTGCAACCCATCAGTGAGCCGAAAAGAAGGACCTGCCCAGGATGCGAGTGAAGAGTACAGGTTGAGAAACAGATTGTATATAAAATGTGACAAGTGAAAAGTGGAAAATTGAAAGTGAAATGAAATGAAATGCTGCTAACGTGATCATCTAAATGTGTACACATATGCACACCACCACAGGAAAACGCACACTCACATCAACAACAACAACAACAACAACATCAACAACATCAACATCAACAACAAACGACTATCGACATGCATACACACAAACACACACAGACACGTTCGCACGTCAAGGGAAAAACTCGCTCAAGCATCGGCTGCAAATTGAAAACCTTTTTCTGGCGCTTTTCTTTTCGTTTCGTTAACTTTCGCAAAGGTTACTTATACATATATAAAATATATATATACACATATATATATATATATATATATTTCAATTTCTAACGACAGTTGAACGCTGCTTATGGATCGTTAGCATATATTTCACCACGGTAAACTGAACTAGTTCCGAAACTGCTACAAATCGAGATTGATTGTTAACGATTCTAATGGCAATGGAGTGTCCTTAGAGGGAAACTTGAATGAACTTTTTTTTTATTTACTTTCTTTTTAAATTTCTGTCTTCTGTGCTCCTTTATATTAGGTTCCCCAAAGTGAACTAGTTGCGAGACTAAAGGAACCACTAATAGAGTGTCCTTAATCGTTATCGATAGGGTGACTGAGTTTCAGACTTTTTTCCTTGCTTCCATGATTTTCAAGGGTATCCCTGATGTCGCAGCAGCAACTCTTGTACAATGTTAAGGATGCGACTAAAGGACTCTGCTGCCTTAGAATTCCTTATAGCCAATAAGAAGGCTATGATCTACCCAGACTCTTCTCAGACCACTCAGACTTATATCGATTAAAAGAGGAAGCAAAAGATTTGAGGAGTATCTGAAAGTCATCCTTGTTGGGTGGCAAAGCTTTCCTTTGTTATTTTTGGTGTCCTTTGATTTCTGTGCTCTCCATCAATAGAACTGTTGTCGTCTTTCAATTGACTTTTCTTGGCCATAAACGTGTATACAACTTTGATAACAATGGGCCAACGTGGGGCGTCAGTGAGTCTGGAAAAGTTCCAGGACGTGTGACGCTCTCGACATGTGACCGAAACCTAACTACGTGCAGGGCTGGGCGAAGGACACGAAGGCAATTGCCAGATGGCAGATGTGTGTGCAGTGAAAAACCTAGCAGTGCGTGTTGACAGTTTAAAGTAAAAACCAATTGCTACTTAAAAGCAAATCCATTTTGGGCTAAGAGCCTTCCAGCTCCTCCCCAGACCTGCCTGGCAATTAGCAAAAGTCCATCAAATGCAAATAAATGGTTGGAGGGGGAGACAAAAAGAGATTCAAATGGAAGTTGGAGCTGTATGTATGTGTGTGTGTGTGGGTGTCCCTTACTCACCCAGTTTGATGGTGAGTAAGGGAGACGTGGGTGATCAGATTGCTGGCCTCTTGACCAAAGCCAAGCCGTGGGCACTTTGTATTTTCAGCCAAATGTTTATAATGTTTATTTGCTGACCTTATTGTCGGCATTGACATCATTAATGATGCCTCAAGTGTACTCCATTTAGGCTGAACGAGCATCAAGAGAACAAATAAGCCAAATGGCAGATATGGACCAAGCCGGAGGGAACTTGAGAGAGCAGAAGCAGGAGCAGGAGCAGGAGAAGGGGAAGGGGGAGGGAGACACGAATGGGACAACTGGAGAAGGCGAGGAGTTGAAGAGCTGGAGGGCTTTAGAGCTGGAGTGCTGAATGACTGGAGGGCTGTAGAGCTGAAGCGCCAAAGAAGTGGAGAAATGAAGCGCAGGATAAGTGGTGAGGGTGTGGGTGTAGGAGGGGTAGGTAAAAAGGCAGCATCAGCTTAATACAAAAATGCAAGCACAGAAAAAGAATATAAAAAAAATGTATAAAAATGAAAACAAACGCGTTAAAAATCACGCACCCTTCCCGAGGACAACTGAGGCAGCTGGGAAAAGGAGGAGCGCAAGGAAAAAAAAAAAGAGGAAAGAAAGGAAATGCGAAACGATGCGCAACAAATTCAAATAGAAAGATAAAAAAAAAATGAAAAAGAAGAAAGAGAAAAAATGAGAAAGTCAAATGTGCCTTCTTGACTTGTCGCTGGGCTTAGGGTCCTGACAATGACGAGGATTGTGGCACTTAATTTTCATGCAATGAGCGAAATTCATGGCCTGCCAACGATGGAACCGAGAGCCATAAAGCTGAAATCAAAACCAAAAATAATTATTCACACTCCAGTTTCTATTTAAGCTCAAGAGTAACAGGAACGGAAATCGGAAAGAGCAAAAGGACGAGAATGGAAGCAGGACAGGAGGAGCTTTGCACAAAACTGATTAACATTCTTTGACAAAACATAAAGATAACCCCCAGGATATGACATTTGATTTTTACTCCTTTTTTTTTTTTGTTTTTATTTTTTTTATTACTTTGTGCTCTTCACAAACACTCCTTCAGTCCAGGATGTGAGTCACCCAAATCAAGATTTCATTGCGATTTTTCCACTATGTTCCCGAGTTTGTGCCTTATCACCCCAGAGTTACGGCCGCTGCCAGTTAAACGCTTAAGAACGTTGCACAAAAAGGAACGAGCAAATCAGATGCTTCCCCGTGAGCGGCAATTCGAGCACAAATGGATTTCATGTTTAGATGCAGCTCAGGGTTGTACGCGCGTGCGGAAAGAAAGGATTATTGAGCATCGAAAAGGACTTGCATATTTTTAAATGGAATTAAAGTTGAAAAACGGTGAAATGTTAATGTTACTGTAACGCCCACTGTTAGTGTCACTGTAAACGTTAATGTTACTGTTTCACCCACTGATTATTTTACTGCAAATGTAAATGTTACTTGTACTATTACAGTTACTGTCACTGTGACCGTCACTGTAACTGTAACCGCCTCTGTAACTCTAACTGTTACTGTTACTGTTACTGCCCCTGCTATTTTTACTGATACTGTTACCATTACTGTTACGGCTACTGTTCCTGTCACTATTCCTGTCACTGTCACTGTTACTGATACTTTTACTGTTACTATTACTGATAATTTTACTATTACTGTTACTGTAACTGTTACGGTTACTGTTACACCTACTGTTAATGTTACTGCAAATGTTAATGTAACTATTTCTATTGCAATTACTGTAAATGCGACCGACACTGTTACTGATACTGTTGCTAATACTTTTACTGTTACTGTTACTGTTACTGTTACTGTTACTGTTACTGTTACTGTTACTGTTACTGTTACTGTTACTGTTACTGTTACTGTTACTGTTACTGTTACTGTTACTGTTACTGTTACTGTTATTGTCCCTGTTACTGTTACTTTCCCTGTCTCTTGTTCTGTCCCTGTCCCTGTCCCTGTCCCTGTCCCTGTCCCTGTTACTGTTACTGTTACTGTTACTGTTACTGTTACTGTTACTGTTACTTTTAATGTCACAGCTTATGTATAACTGTGATGTATGACTTTCTACCATTGTCTCTGTCTCTGTCTGTGTCACTTTGATTGTAACTGTTTCTTTCACTGCTGCTGTCACATCCACTGCCGGTGATACTGTCACTTTCACCGCTCCTTATACTGCTACTGGCATTGCAATGTTTCTATCTGGCACTGACGCAGTCAAAGTCACAGTCCTTGCATCTGCTACTTGCAGCTCACTCGCTGTGCAGACAAAGATCCTTTCGCCAAAACTTAACTGCAACTGAATGCGACACCATGTAAATTACCCCAGTGAACTTTCCTCTAGAAGGACTTCACTTTAGAATTTACAATATAAATTTACAAAATGTTCAAGTCTACGCCGCTAAATCTACCCGTTGTCCTGAATGACTCACGTCTGTGTCCTGTGGCCTGCATTTAAACAGTTGCTGGCCACAAATCTTTGTTCATAGAACACGTCGGTTATATCTGTCGACGGCAAGAATTTAAGCATCGCTTCTCCCTTTAAGGACGTTACATTGAAAGGAGGGGGATGACAGGATGGAGAGAGAGGAATTAGAAGAAGGAGAGGGGAGGGGAACGAGAAGTGATTCGTCTTGTTGACTACCTTAGAACATGAATGTTTGGTGGTATATCCATTCATATAACATTTCTCTAGGGGAAAATCAATACATTCAAAGTATCCCGATGAACAATAGGAACAATATCGAGAGCCTGTAGCTGACATGTGTTTGATTGATTCAGAAATGTGTTAGTTGGAGTCGTACTTAGCTTGTCGGTTGGTCACATGTTGGCAACAGTTGCCATCGTGTTTACCACTTGCCACACACACACACACACACTTGCTACCTGTCCAAATGCAGTTCATGTTTTTCTATTGTATGTGGCTCAACGGTTTTTCGCAAATAAGAGCGTGAAAGCCGCTTAAAATTATCTATTGATCGAATGTTTGATTGATTTGCCGTTAACCGTGACCCGTGCGGCGTATACGTAACGCGCTAACAGCAACCACGCCACGGCTCAAATGTAAGGGCCCCCGCTGTGCAGCAGATGCCAAATTGGGGAGAAAAATTTCACGAATATATTGCGTTTGAACAGTGGGGGTTGTAAGCAATACGAGTCACACACACAGTTAGTCGCACACGGGATACCCTTTAGTAGCTGAAAGCGGGAAAAGGAGAGAGAGAGAGAAGGATAGAGAGAGAGAGAGAGAGGGAGAGAGAGAGAGTAGAGAATGACACTTAACTGAACTTTCCACTTCTCCATTCTCACACTCAATTTATTTATGTGATTTACTTGATTCGCTGCTCTTTACTTAAAATTCAACCAAAGACATAGTCGATAGAAGTTTTAAGGACTTCTTCCATTCCATTTTCTATTCAAATAAAGAAAAGTTTTTTCCAACATTGCGTATACGTAATCAAGGGAAGAGAGAAGCAAACTTAAGTAAAAACCGAGCTTAAATCTTAGGCGGACTTAAGAAGCTGCGAATTAAATGAGAGGTGGAAAGAATAGAAGTATTTAGCAAAGAAATAAAGTGTTTAGTGAAGCGAGAAGCGAAAAGCGAAAAGTGAGAAGCAAAGCTGAAGAATTAAAAGCAGAAAAGGCAAACTTAGCTAAATAGAAAACAAAGTAAGAAAAAACTAAAACTAAATAAAGAGCAACAAAGATAATTAAAATGATTTCGAGATAAAACTTCACTCTTTGCTTATCGTCCACAATTGTTTGCTTCTCGCAGCTGCTGTGTGTGTATGCAGCGTGTGAGAAAAAAAAAAAAACTCATTTTTTCAGCCAACGTCCAGAGGCTTATATCGCGCCACAGCGAGGGTAATCCCCGAACTGTGCGTAAAAGTGTATAAAGCGTTATTTGCGAACACACATAGAGAGCGAGACAGCGAGTGGGAGTGGCAGAAAGATGAACGAAGAGAGCGAAAGGGAGAAAGGGCGAGGCGAGAAAGTTACATAGAAAAAGAGAGAGTGGAGAAGGGTGTGTAGGGGGAAGAGAAGGGGTGTAGAAGGGAAGTATAAGGGTGAGTAGAGGGGGAGTAGAAGGGGAGTAGAAGAGAGCATGGAGTATGGATTTCATTTTAAAGATTCAATTTACGGTTTTTGCCTGTAAGCAACCGCAGACCACAGACCGCAGACCACAGACCGTAGACCGTAGACCGTAGACCGTAGACTGTAGACCGTAGACCGTAGACCGTAGACCGTAGACCGTAGACCGTAGACCGTGGACCGTAGACCGTAGACCGTAGACCGTAGACCGTAGACCGTAGACCGTAGACCGTAGACCGTAGACCATAGACCGTAGACCGTAGAGCATAGACCGTAGACCGTAGACCGTAGACCGTAGACCGTAGACCGTAGACCGTAGACCGTAGACCGTAGACCGTAGACCGTAGACCGTAGACCGTAGACCGTAGACCGTAGACCGTAGACCGTAGACCGTAGACCGTAGACCGTAGACCGTAGACCGTAGACCGTAAACCGGAGACCGTAAACCGTAGACCGTAGACCGCATTTCGATTGCAGGAAATGCAAATTGAGGTTTGTTTGATGCCCCCCTCGCCATGGGGGCTATTATGTTGTCAAACAATTTCGATAGTTCGATAGGCAGATAGTCGATAATTATGCTAGCCAAATGGGTAGTGTGCCATTTGAAAGTCATCGACGTTGGTTTGGTAATCGTTAAAATGTCAACACGTATCGCACATCAATTTTTGTTTGACATATGATTGATAAATGACCCTTATTCATCGGGCAAGGACCAATGCCCAGCGCTGGGCATTGGGGCATAGAATAATGGCCAATTGGTCTAATGGCTGCGGTCGTCGCGTCCAGGGAGCGGATAGGCGGTACTCCGTAGACAGCTGGAGTACAGCGTAAAAGTGTCAATCCTGATGGACAGCCAGACAAATGGCAAACGAAATGTTAGCCCAGAGATTTGTATGCGGCTATTGGCCCATATCAACCCCAGGCAATACCTCCCACCCTCCCCCTCTACACAGGCAATGCTCCCCATACACAGGCAATGCTCCCCATACACAGGCAATGCTTTCCATACACGCCACGCCCCCAACTTCATATTAATCGCTATCGAAATTTAGCCTCAACTTCACTTCGGTAGACATCCATCAACGGCCAAGAGACATGCCAAAGATGTTCAAGTGTCCTTGCCAGCTCCTTCTACTCCACATGTGAAATAAATGCAATTAAAGATCCTCTTCCAGCCGCAGAACATTAGGCGACAATAAAAGACCGCTTTGCAGTGCTGAGGGGGCATGGCGGGGGCGGAGTAATCATATAATATTGTATAACAGAAAGGACCTCGCATTCATCCAACGACTGATGCGTAAATCCAATTTGCCTAAGATGGTCACGAATGCGTCGCATTTGCCTTGTCGGTGGCTTAACTGGTCTTAAAATCAAATGTATGTCACATAAGGGGCGGCTATGGGCTGAGGAGTCCTTGCAATGCCCTACATATAGTAGCAAAGTATGAGTTGTGTTTAAGGATCTATGCAAAACTTACCTGAAGACTAATGCAAGTCGTACTTCGTTTTCGATTTAAGTTCAACAAGGCTGAAGAACATCCTTTTACCTATACCTTGTCAGGACTAAAATTGAAAGCTTAAATAATGCTAAAACTTATATCCTTTTTATCTTAATTATGAGCTCATTTTCTCTCATAGTTCGTTTATAGCTCATATCTTATATATCCTTTAGTTATTTCCTTCCTTTCAAAAATTTCTGTTCTTCTAAATATCCTTTTTTTATATTAAGCTACATGCACTTGTTTCTCCTAAGCTCCTAAGCTCCACCAGAGTTGCGTATCCTGATTTTCACTTTACCTATTTGAAGGCTAAGTAAGGTCCTTCTCTTCCAATCCCATTGAATCTACATATCCTTTTTTTTCCACAGGAAATGCTTTCTTATAAACGTCTTTATTTCTTGACGACTTTTTGAAACTGACATCCTTTCTGCTCCTTTCGTCCTAAATTATTTTAGACGCCTATACCTACTCCTCCCTTCAAAACTCTATCAGAGTTAAAAAATCTTCTTCTTTCCTAAGTTAAAAAAAAAATAAAAAGTGAATACTTAGTTTTCGTCTGCTCCTCGAACATCCTGGAAATCTGAATGCCAATTTTTTCTCCCACGAGAGGGCACAACAGGGTCTTCATTTGCCACAGAACAGCGCACAGTGCGAAATATTCAAATTTAAATTAATCAAGCTCCTCGGGAGCAGGACCAAACCAAGAGGCTGGAGCGACGCAGGACTAGGACCAGAATCTGTCTGGTGAAGTCCCCAGTTTGGGTCTCGATTCGTGTGCCGCTCCAGACGCGGGACTCTAACTACAACATGTTGTTCTTTTATGGCCATTTATATGTATGTATGTGTGTGAGTGTGTGTGAGTGTATGTGTGTGTGTGTGTGTGTGTGTGTGTGTGTGTGTGTGTGTGTGTGTGTGCCTGCATACGTGTGCTTTGAATGTGTGTGGCTCGCATAATTGCCGTGCCCTCTGAAAACCATCATTTGCCCCCTTCTCGCGCACCATAAAAATAAAGAAAATGAAACGGAATGAAAAAGAAAAGAAAATGAAAAGGAGAAGGAGAATAAAAAGGAGAAGGAGAAGGAGACGGAAAAGAAAGAGGAAGAGGAAAGGAAAATGAAACGAATCACTTGGGCAGCAGCTGTGTGAGATGCTCCGAAAAGTATGCAACAGCATACCGCACATGCTCCATGCTCCATGCTACATGCTACATGCTACATTCTACATGCTACATGCTACATGCCACATGCCACATGCTACACACTACATGCGACATGCTACACATTGCGGTAAACGAGCGGCGTCCCTTAATTAGATCATAGTTGGTGCCGCTCAACCCGCCGCCGCGTAACATTTTATTGCGAGAAGCAACTCACAAGTTGCTCACATGTCGTGGCACATTAAGTCCGCTGACTGTGCGTAGAAGGTGCACAGTGGGGTGGCGGTTGGAGGTGCTCATGTGGCTGATGTGGCTGATGTGGCTGATGTGGCTGATGACGGTGTCGTTGGTTGATGGCTGCAGGTTGGAGGTTGCCAATTGGCGGCTGGCAGCTGGCGGCTGGCGGCTGACAGTTGCCGGTTGCCAGTTGCCGGTTGCCAGTTGCTGGTTGCCAGTTGCTGGTTACTGGTTTCCATTTGGTGGTCGACGTCTGTGGATAACTTGGACCGCCATAGGCTGCACCGTACACCAGCTGGCCCATTATTGACTTACGTGCCGGGTGGTGCCAACGCCGCCGCGTGCCACATCGAATTTCCAACTCAATCAGTTGCTGAAACTTTGCCACTTTTATGGTTTATGAAGCGCCGCAGCTGTCTACGTGTCTGTGTGCTTTCTACCCTATATGTATGTGTGTCTGTGTGTGTGTGTGTGTGTGTGTGTGTGTGTGAGAGAATTTTCTTGTGGTCTGTGTTCTGTGTTCTGTAAGTGGTGCGTGCCTCGGGAGCGTCTTTGTGGTATTTGCATTTTAATTGAATTGCAATAATTTATTTTGTTTACACGAATAGTTGAGGCAAGTGTCTGCCATATCAATTGGCAACTGACTGCGACAGAGACGAAAAGTCGCAAGCAAAAGTCCTTGCCCAGCTGTGCTGCAGTCGGAGTCATTGAACGATTTTAAGCTCGAAAACGCAAACGTCCTTTATTGAAATTAAGCAATGCGTTAAGTCCCAAGCAGCAAATCAAAATCCTTGCAACCTCAGACTGCTGGTTGTTGAGCTGACAGCCAATTAAGACTGTATAACTGTGTTAATATCCTGCAAGAGTGTCCTTCAATAGATAAAAAACGGAAATGAAAAGGAGAATGAAACATTCTTCAAGCTTCTGTGTTTTATGTTCAATGTAAACGTCACTCCTGAACTTTCTCTTAAGCGATCCTTTCTAACATGGTATATCGATAATTGTTATCGATAACAATCGATAGTCAAGAGCTAAAAGCATCTGCAAGTAGTGTTTGTAAAGTAAAACCTTAGAAATTAAGGGCACTTCAGGCATTTCTCCCCATACTCCCTCCCCCTGCCAATGCAGCGTACTCACTAGTCGGATACTTAATATTTGCTTTACCGGACAACCGCACAGCTTCCTGGCTATTAATTCAAGTCCTTGCCTGACTTGCCACTCGAGTTGCACATATCGATTGCAGTTCTGTATGGCTATTGAAGTGAACTCCACTTAAATGTCCGTCCGATGTTGCCATCAAATTGTCAAGGGGACAAGGAGACAAGGAGACAACAATAACAATGATAATAGTAGCAACAACAACAACAACAACAACAACAACAACAACAACAACAACAAAGCCTCAATAGCCACATAAACAACAGTTACTAAAACTACAATCATTGCTAAGGGTCCTGCCATACTCTTGGTTCAAGTTTCAACGACTTTGTGCTTTAATTATATATCTTCAGTCAAGTGACAAAACAGGATATACTCCTGGATGGGCAAGGAATGGAAGGTTGGGTGGGAAAAGGATAAAGAAAAAAGAAAGGAGAGAAAGGTCCAAATGAAAGGATATCAATTCTAATTGGAGCTATATATTCACAGCTAGTACTGAACTCCAATATTTAATATATATATTCCATATATATCCAATATTAAATATATATGTTCCATATATCATATAACCAATCTGTCCATCGCTTCCAGATGAATTCTGCGAGGAGTATCCACACAACTTGATGCCCACGCCTGGATACTGGATAGAGTGTTCGCGCCAGAAGATCACGTTACCCACACCGCACACCATATGGGATGAGAGTGACTCGGAGCATGAGGATATACGCGCGGGTAGTGCCAGTGATGCATATTTGGAGCGGGAATGCAGTGATCTGTATGAGGATGATGAGGACTCGGAGGCAACGCCCAGCCCAAGGAAGAAGACAACCATTGAGGAGCAATGGGATCAGCAGGGTGCATTCGAGTTAATATCCGTGGAGCAGGAGACATATGAGAAGTACTTCTATGGCACTGAGCATTGGAACTATTTTACAAGTGACGAGGATCTTGGCCCAGTTATCCTGTCCATCAAGCAGGAGACACTTAACGGGCGCGATCAGTTTCGCATTTTGGTACGCGCTGGATCCTATACAGTGCATGGACTGATACCGGCTTCCTGTGTGTTCGCCGATAGGTGAGTTCGATAATCGATTGCCTATCGATAGGTTCAATTTAACGATAATTTAATAATCGAAATAGGTACAACCGAGAGGAGGTAGTTAGATCTTTAGGCAAAGAAGTTAATTTAAATCCACCTTTAACATTAGGACAATTACCCGATACGCCAGAGGAATTATTAAAATTAGATCAGGTAATCAGTATATATATATATATCGATATATCGATATATTATCGAAACACATTACTCCCCTCTAGGTATTTATTAAATCCGAACTTAAAGTCGGCGTCATATTCGTGAAGGAGGATCAATACACCGAGGAGCACATTCTAGACAATAATGAAAACTCCGCGCTCTTCGACGAGTTCCTCACGCTGCTCGGCGATCGAGTGCGTCTCCGCGGCTTCGACAAGTACAAAGGTGGCCTTGACACAGTGCACGACCTAACAGGTGGATATCCTTTTTACGACTTCCTATCCTATCCATGTTTTATATTACCTCCATTTCTTGGCAGGTCTGTTCTCTGTTTATACGAACTGGCGCAACATTGAGATCATGTTCCATGTCTCCACACTGTTGCCCTACGAGAAGCACGACTCACAGAAGCTGCAGAGGAAGCGTCACATCGGCAACGACATCGTCTGTGTGGTGTTCCTCGAGGCGGACAACACACGCTTCAGCCCCGCCTGCATTAAGAGTCACTTCCTACACACCTTCATACTGGTGAGTTTGCATCTCAAGAAATTTGCAGATCCTATCTAAATGAGTTTAAGGATTTAAGGAGCTGCTCCTTAAGCTTCTTCCTTTTGAGAAATGATTGATGTTTGGATGTTCTGTTCCACAGGTGCGCGTCTCGGCGCGCATTAAGCACAAGCCCACACGCTACGAGGTGTCCGTGGTGACCCGCGATGAGGTCGGTGCCTACAAGCCCTACCTTTGGGAGCAGTCGGTGTTCGAGAAAGGACCCATGTTTCGGTAAGTTGCAAAATGACACAAGGACTAAATTTGAATTTTTATTTAATTTTTTATTTTTTTTATTTTTTTTTTATTTTTAGTGAGTGGCTCTTGACCAAAATTGTGAATGGAGAGCGTGCCTCGTATTCGGCGCCAAAGTTTGCCAGGATGCAGGAGCGGACACGGTCCCAAATGCTGGAGGATCTGGTGATGAATTTATCAAATCATGCCGAAACTGGTCAAATACCAAAGCCCTATAGGCGCGGCTCCTGGCGTCCCATTGGTGAGGATGAATATTTCAAAATGTTGCATGCCAGAGTATTAGACAACAACAGACTACAACAACATCATCAACAACAACAACAACAACAACAACAACAACATGAACAGCAAGAACAACAACAACAACACTACAACTTTAACTGTTGGTATTGCAATTACAATTCCACCGCCAAACCAAATGCCAAGCAGGAGCAGATGGATGTGGGTCTGCTTGTGGCACATGGCGCGGCACACACCACACACACAACACACAACCGACATAACAAGAACAACAACAACAAGAACAACAAGAACAACAAGTACAACAACAAACACCACCACAGTGCAGAAGAGCGAAAACCGCAGCAACAACAACAACCACAGCCATCGAAAACAGCAACAACAACAACAACAACAACAACAACAACAAACCTTGCCGCACAGTCAACTTCGTTGCTTGGCCACAATCTGTGCTGTGCCTCTGTGATGCACCTCTGTTCGAGACACAGTATGTGTACCTTCAACCGGACACACACACGCACACGCACACGCACGCACTTTAACGCACGCATACGCACTCACACACACACACACACACACACACACACACACACACTTATTCACTCACTGACTTTTGAATCCATACACTGAAATACGTCGCGTTTTTTCTCGCATTGCGTTTCCCAAGGTCTGCATCCTGTGTTCCTGTGTTCTGTGCTTTATGCTCTGTGTCCTGTGTTCCTGTGTCCTTTGCTCTGTGTACTGCGTTCTGTGTTCTGTGTTCTGTGCTTTGTGTCCTGCGTTCTGTGGTCTGTGTCATGTGGCCTGCGTTTTGTTTTCTATATCCTGCGCCTTTTGTCCCAGGCCAAAGGACATCTTTTGTCCTATATCCTGCGCCTATATCCTGCGCCTATACTCTGCGCCTATATCCTGCGCCTATACTCTGCACCTATATCCTGCGCCTATATACTGCGCCTAGTGGCCTGCGTCCTGTGGCTTGGCCCTGTGTTCTATGTCCTGTGTCCTGTATCTTGCATTCAACTTCTGACAGACAATACAAAATTTTACCTATTCGTTTTGGCGCGTGGGCACCTGTCAAACAACTCGCAATAGTCCAATAGTCACAGGCGGAGGTCCTGAAAGGCTCCTTTGACACGGTTTTGCATCATTTCATTTTGTTGACTTCGAGTCTCTGCATGATTAATCATTTTGTATTGTCGTCGTAGTTGTTGTTGTTGTTGTTGTTGTCGACGCTGTTGTTGTCGTTGTTGCAGCACATCGGCATGTCAGGCTTACACCCACACCCACACTCACACCCACACACACACACACACACAAAGAGAGCTAGAGCAAAGCTTACACTTCCGTTTCCGCTATTAAAACATCCGCTGTGTTTGCACTAAACGGATTCATGCAACTTGCGCTTCTAGTTGAGCAGCCAGCCACAGCCACACCCACCCCACGTGCTCCACCCACTCCTTTCGCCCTTCCGCCCTTCCATCCAACCATCTCTTCGTCCTTGCCATCTGTTCCTTGGCGCACATTAAGCTCTCTTCTTCACACAGTTGAACGCTTGACATCGTCTATCGCACTGCGAGCATCCCCCGTGCCACCCCCCCCCCCCCCATGCCGCCCCATGCCACCCCTTGACCCAACTTGGTGGGCATCCTAAGTTGTCCGGCAAGAAATATTGTATGTTTTACTTATCTTTTGTGGTCAATCTTTTGCGTCCTGCGAAACACACGCACAGCCGCCACTCTCAATGAGGAAGTTTCCTGTGTTGTTTTGTTGTTGTTGTGATTTGTTTAGATTTCGTGTTATTTATTTGTTGCATTAAACAAAACAAATCTTATTTGATTTATTCATACGCATGACACCCACAAGCGCACATTGATATCACTCAAACTCGCACAAACACACGGATTCACACACACACACACTCTTATATCGTGTAGGTGTCTGGCAATTGGCGAGGAAAAGTTGAGGCTCCTTTGAGATTCTTGGCCAATTCTTCTCGCACTAGTTATGCATATTAAAATCATGCAAATTATTGATTGATAACCTCAGTGCCACCCCCACACCTCCAGAGACTGTCTCTCTTCACACTTGTGTCTGTGTGTGTGTGTGTGTCCGTCTGACTCAGAAGCTGCTTCAGGGTAACCCAATTGAAGGGGGGGTGGGGGTGGACCAATAAGCAAATGGATCAATCACATTCAAAGGACAGATAATAGTCGATTTCAGATAAGCAAATTTCAGTGAACTCGGCAAAAAGTTCACAACGGAACTACCAATGGAACCAATGGAACCAATGGAACAAAAAAAAACAATCTAGTTCTTTGTTTCTCTGGGGTATAATTTAGAGCACGTCAAGTTCGCATGCAAAAGCAGAATTGCATTTAGAAAATTAAAAAAGAAAAATTTCCCATAGACTCGGAATCACTAAATGAACCAAAAGAACTAGTTAAGCTAGTTCTTTCCTTATCTTAGACTTAGACTCTTATCAAAACTTATTTACAAAGAAAGCAGAGTGAGTATAAAATTTTGAGCAAATTTGGAAGCAGTTCGCAATTAGTTCATTCCAAATGATCTAGTTCTTTGGTTCCTTCAGCTTTTGGCTGATCATTTGCCATCCCCCTTCCCATCATTCCCCATGCATATCAAAAAATATGCAACTATAAAATTTGGACTCATATTTCATATCACATTTACATAAGTAACGCCGGGAAGTTCCCCGAGAGAGAGCCAAAATGGGAGCCAGCTGCGCTTAAGTGTTGGCCATGGCCCAAAGATTCACCTTGCTGGCCCGAGTATTGATTACACTAGCCATTTTACTGCTCTATTTGTATGTGTATTTGATGGCAAAAAGCAGAGCTCCAGCGTTCACCTGAAGGTATCCTCCATAGCCACGAAAACGACCACGACCACAGCAACGCACACACACACACACACACACACACCCATACACGTACCCATCCATACGTTCATCCACACCCACAAACATTTACTCACACCAACACCCACAAACATTCCCCACACTCATATACCCACACCCACGCCCACACACACCCACACCCACACACACACCCACACACACCCACACACATACACACACACTAACTCACACTCCCATTCGCTGTCACAGTGACTCCAACGCCCACGAGCTTGTTCCTAGTCATGGCAAAAACTCAATAAAATGGCTAGAGGAAGAGCGCGTGATGGCGCCGGAGTTGGGCGCCAGGAGTTGGGTATATGTGAAACACGTGAGCAATGCTCATGAGGGAGGGGAAGGGGGTACAGCTCCTTCTTCGTCCTGCTGCATACAAACACAGCAAATCATTTGAAACGAATAAAATTCGAATGGAATTGGTCCTGCAGAAGATGTTGTCAAGTGCATAACACGATTTCCATATGGCAGCTGCGGCCTGTAGCTAAATGCGTTCACTTCGCAATTCGATACCCTAACAAAGATCCTGCCGAAAACTCATAAATCTCACAGGCTACAAGAAAAAAATATGGGGTTTTTTTTTCTCAATTTTTTTTAATCTGTTATCCTTCTGTGTTGTATTTTTTTCAATGCGAAGCTCGAAAAACTATATTTAATTCCCTGGCGTGGAAAATTGCACCTTTTGGGTATTCAAATTGCAGGTACCAAAGGGATTCGTTGTATCCTTTTTGTATTGTATTGGGACGCCAAACTGATCCTGCTTTGATTTTATTTGTAAGATACACACGTTTGGGGTTCTATGACTAATGGCACACGTTCGACTCACACACACACACACACACACGTATGCAAAAACACACACACGCACACACACACACACACACACACACACACACACACACGCACGCACACGAAGCGCACGTTCGAAATTTACAAAAACTAAGCAGGAGCAACTCGAAGGACATTTCATGTTAGTCCTTTGATATGGGTCGTTGCAAGTCTTAATCCTTTAAAGTCAAGTTGTGTTTTTAACAGTTTTCCAACTATCCTTTCAACTCCTTGCGGCTGGCCTGAAACTGCCCCAAAATATCCCAAGAAATGTGCAGCTCTCTTCTTTTTTGCATAATCCTTGTTTCCGGAAACTTTTATAGCCCCATTTATAAGACTTGTTAAATACAATTATTAATATTTTTTTTATATAATATATTTTTATATTTAACTAAATATTCACATACAATTTTAAAATAATATTTCATAATCATAGAAATATTTTTTATATAATTAAAATAACATGAAATAACGTCCTGTGTTTTTTTTTTGGCAGGCCACATGCGACCCTCGTCACCATTGCTGGACTCGGTTCGGGATCAGTTCGAGGACTACGATCAGCTGGCCAAGGACTTTACGCGTGTTTTTTTAAACGAAGAACCATCGTGCCTCACAAATGCCCATCTCTTCGACGTCGTCTTCCTGGTGGGACAATCAAAGCAAAAGGCCCGCCTCATTGGGGTTCGCGCCATATTGGGTGTGCGAAGTCGCGTCTTTCAAGTATGTCCTATATCCTTTTGTTAAATAATGAATGTAACGATTTATTTGCTTGTCTAGGAAATGCTTTATGGCATACAAACAGGCTTTGGCTCGCCACAGATACCAGTAGCCGAGATCTTTGCCCGGCCAGCACCGTCGCTCGTCTCGCCACAGAATCAAAAGCCAAAGAGTAACAACTACTTGACGGTCCCCGACTCCGACTCGATACGACCCAAGAGTGTGCCGTCGTCGCCGATGGTGAAGCGCGCCTTCTCCCGCCTGGGAACGATTACCGCCGGCTGGGGTCGATCCATAAGGAATAAGAACACAAACCAATTGAATCCTGATGACAAAAAGAAGTGGATCTCATCAACAGATTGTTCGAGTAAGAGTTTTCACTTAATGCAATGCAACAATATCGATGCGTGTTCTTGTTCTTCTTTTTCTTTCTTTCTTTCTTTCTCTCCGTTTCGTAAACTCTCTTCTATTATGTTCCTTATTTGTCTCACACAAAATTCCAATGTTTATGGGTACATCTAAATACATACATATATATATATATCTGTATATATATATATATGTTTATATGTACACATTTACGCCTATAAAATCTTGGTTACTTCGTACTCCGCTTCTACGTTCTTCGTAAAACCGTAACTGCCTGTTTTTCTACTACTGCTCGTGCTCTTGATACTTGCAACTAACTTGGCTAACAAACCAACCAACCAACCAACTAAATAAATCATTTATATACAACAAATATAAAACAACAACAACAAACAACCATACAAATTCCACGCACGTCGCACGTCTTAACTACCTCACCTCAACAACCTAACTAACTACGTACTCTCTCTCTCTACATATATGTATATATATCCTTATATATATATACATATATATACTATATATTAAATGATAATCTAATCTGGTATCTAATTCGAATCAACTATATTGTGATCTGTAAACGTTGGGTAAATCTGGTGTCGTTTTGGTTCTCGTTCTCCTCTCTCACGTTAACATTCACGTTCAACTCCATGTCCTTGAGTCATGTTGTCTTCTTAACATTTTTATTATTGTATTTTCAACAACAACAACAACAACAACGTTTATTCTTATTTTATTATGCAAACTGATTACAATTTTTCTGTTGTTTGATAATTGCATTTAATGCCTCACATATCTTGGACGTGTCTTTTATCGTTTATGCATTTTCACCACAACAAACTCTTTAATTCACAACTGGCTAAACATCTCAAATTGTTAACAATATTAATTCGATTTTAATTTTTATTAATTTTTATATTGCATCTGCATACATTTGCACTCAAATTTTTCACCATGCACCAATTAAATCTCTTAAATATGCTCACTGGTTTATTTTCCCACTACTACTGCTTTTACCTCTTTTGGTAACTCTTCGAAATTGAGCACCTTCATGCCTGATACATTTGAAACTCACCAAAAAAAAAAATACGAATTCACCACCAAACCGAAATACACCAAAACACAAACCGCACACTCTGTATTTACAAGTCTATATTTACCACATCTCTAACTTCAACGCACCATTAACCTATTCAACACACTCACAACTCACCACAATACCCATTACAATTTCAACTCTCTGGAAAAAATGTACTCATTACGCAATTGATGTCCATTTGTCGATCTTTTTGCAATTGTTTGTGTGTTCTTTGGATCGTTTTTATTTTAAATTGAATTTTTTTATAATTTATAAATTTCTTGTGCTTCTTATTCAAATTGAAAACAATTACAAAAATTCATCAATATTAATTATAAAACAAACATCAAACAAAATTCTCTCAATCTTGTCATTTCTCATCTCACGCGTCCGTCTACCAACCGCCAACCCCCGTCTACCCATCTTTCGTTCACCGAATCAATTATTTATATTCATTTAATAATAATTTTCATATTCTTGTGACCGCCGCTTCCCCCGCTTCTCCTGTGCCAACCAACTGACCGAAAAATAATTTATTTATCATTTAATATTTTGTTTGTTTTTATTTTGGCAATTATATTTGATTTTTAATTGCGTTATGTCCGCGAACCTCTTACCAAACCACGACAACCAACAACCGAAATAATACCAAAAACAATCAACCGAAAATACCGAATTTCCGAATTCAACCAAATAACCAACCGAAATACCAAAAAAAAAAAAAAAAACAAAAACCATACGAACATACAAATTGCAAACCTGGCAGACAGAGATAGTAAAGACAAGGATAAGGACAAGCCGGGCAGCAACCAATTGGCCGTACCCCGCCTCTCCGTCTGCGCCGATGCCCAGAAGGTCGATCGTGCCAAATTGGCCCAAACCGAGTTCAACATCATCGAGTTCGATCCGGATACCTTTCGGGTGCTGCTTGACTATCTGCACACAGGCACCTGTCCACTCACTTGTGTCTCAATTCCAGGTAAACTCAATACAATATAAAGTTAAGCCACCCGGGCAAATCTCACCACACTTTGATTTACCATACATTAAAATCATTTTGAAGCATCTTTTAATCCATTGCAATGCATAAACAATTTAAGAAAATAATTATTTATTACTCATTAAATAAAATAAATAATATAAACAAAATATCCTTAGATAAAAAAAGTATCAGTTTATAGTTAATTTAAGTTGAAATAAATAAAATCAAAATGGTAATAATTTTAATGTAATATGAAAGTGAATAGCAAAGTCTTAAACCGGAACACCGGAAACTGAAACATAAGTGTAAATCATTGTATGAAATCTACCTCAAAGTATGAGGTGAATTTCTATAGATATTAAATATACGTAGGAAAAGAAAACAAACGGAAAAGCTTGGATTATATATTGAAATAAATAAATAATATTAATAATAAAAATAAATAATTATAATATATATTTTTATATAATATAATACACAAATTATATTAAATAAATATTAAATATAATATAATAAATAACTATAAATTATTTAAAGTAAAAAACAGATAAATTCAAAGTAAATAATAATAATTATAATAAAAAGTTATATAATAAATGTAATACTAATAGTTATTAATTATAATAATTTGATTAATTTTCCCTAGGTCTGCTCTGCGCCGCGGAACACTATGATCTGCCGGAGCTGCTGCAAGCGTGTTTCCATCACTGCAAGCAGTTCCTGCGCATCGAGGTCGTCTGCCCGATGCTCATATCGCTGGAGAACTACTACTGGCGTTACACATCCGCCTCCGAGCTGGTCAACATGATACTATCGTTCGTGGAGAGTAAGGCACATGCGCTATTTAAGTGCCCCGAGTTTCTCAATCTGTCCGAGTCCATGGTGCAGATGATAATGTGCCGTGAGCTGCAAACGCCCGAAATTCGTAAATTTGAGGCGATGCTTGCGTGGGCACAGCACAAGGTGGCAAAATTAAAGAATCATCCAAATAAAGATACACAATTTGAATTCGAGTGCATTATGGAGCGGCTGACCAGAGATTTAAATCTGTGCCGCATCTCACCGAGCGAATTGCTCACGGTTGTTCTGCCCTCGAAGTCCATGAAAAACGAACGCATCATGGAGACGCTCATGGTTCAGGTGAATCTCGGCACATATCGCATGCCTGAGCTGGATGCGTATCGTCAGCAGTTACGACAGCAAGAGTCTGCCGAAGCTACCGTGCAGGTCCATCGGGGTGGATGAGACAGTAAGAATGTGAGTTTCGATTTGGATCAGCAGCCGCTTGCGCTTGCTTTAACAACTGCCGCACCCACTGCGGACACTCTACACACACCGGACTGCACACCAGGACTATACACACCCACCGCCGCCGCCGCCGGCAGCAGCGCAGGCGCCATCGGTGGCATTGGCATTCATATGGATGCGCGTGCCTATGCGATGGCCTCCGTTGCCGTTGCCCTTGAACATCAGCAGCATCAACTGCAGCTGCAGCAGCAACAACAACAACAGCAGCAGCAGCAGCAACAACTACAACAACTACAACAACTACAGCAACTACAACAACTACAACAACTACAGCAACTACAACAAGAAGAGGATCAACAGGGTCCCAGAGACGCCACCGATGATGAAGTTGAGTCGTATGCCAATTTCGATGCGGCGCCCAGCACGAGTCGTGTTGCCGCCCAAATGCAGGCTGCCAAGGAGGCGAGACGCAAACGATGGGCCGCCGATGGCGCCAGCGGCAGCAGTGACGGTGGCTGCGGCAGCAGCGGCAGCGGTCGACGTTACTAATCAAAACAGAAAAAGAAGAAGAAGAAGAGGAGAAAAAATAAATTTATATTTCGGCATGCCGAACTGAAAATATCCTTGCTGACGGACACAGGAAAATATATCCTTTCACTCGATTGCAAATCGGATTAGATCTTCAACTTACACCAAAATCCAAAAATCCTTTTATATTCATGAGATATTTGGTATATCCTAGAAGTCGTAATGTATCATTAGAGCATCTTAGTTCGAAAGGATATACTTCACATCCTTTAAGTTTCCCATCTAATAGATAAATTGCGATCACGATCTGCACAGTTTCTTGTTCAAACGAGCTATGAGAGATGGATTCAATTTAGTGCAAAGAAGTCCTTGAAGGCAAGGATATCCAATGACATACAAGACCCACCAAGAAAAGAAAGAAATGAAAACAATGAAGTAAATCATCCAAATCGACGCTGACATTATTAACTCTTACATTCACCCCGCCAGACAAAAAGATAGCTAGAGGAGAAGAAGGAAAAAGGATGTGGGGGTAGAGACTTAAGGGTAGTGGGTAGAAGGGAGTTGTGAAAAATGGAGAGGGAGGAGGGGAGAACAAGAAACTAAGATAAGCATTTTCTACAAGTATTACTAACTATTATTAATCGTATATCGTAACCCATGGAAACTATGTTAAGGACGAAGGCCAGAAGACTTGGTCCCGTTCAAGGAAAATGTTGTGGCATTTGATTTTTTTGATACCCTAAGAGAAGCCCCCCTAACAAGTGCCACAACGCAGAAAATCTCTACGAAAATAAAAAAGAAATGGAAACCCAAAAAATTAAAAAAAAAAAAGCATTAAAAATTAAAAAAAAAATATTAAAAATTTAAAAAAAATATATTAAAAATTAAAAAAAAAAATGAGAAAAGGGAAAATGAGAAAAAAAGAAGAAAACAAAAAAATAACACGCTTACTGATGTAAAACAAAGACTTAAGAGAAATGATAAAGAAATTTTTTTAATCAATGTTATTGAAGATTGTAAACTCTACCAAGGCGAAGATTTCGGCAAATCAACAAAATTTTCGAAACCTAACCTAAAAATGAAAACAATGCGATACAAAAACTTAACTAAAGAGAGAGTTAATTTAACAGTAAATAAGAGTTATATATATATATATATATATACATATATATATATATATGATATATATACATATATATATGTATAAATATATATATATATATATATATATGATGTAGATATGCCTATGTATTTAAATGTTTAACCAGAATCTCAACTGATTGAATGGCTGCGTGTTTGATGAATAATATTTTTATTATTATAATCAATATTATTATGATTATTATTATGATTATTATAATTATTATTATAATTATTATAATTATTATTATAATTATTATTATAATTATTATAATTATTATTATAATTATTATTATTATTATTATTATGATTGTGTCAATATTATTATTATGAGGTATTTTTTTTTTAATAGAATTATAACAAAGAAAAGAACAAAAATGTGCTGTGCATGCATACACTTACATGCATACGTATATGTATACTTGTGTGTGTGTAAACATCTATATATATATATATATATATGTATATGTATATGTATATATAAATATATACGCAATTATATTAGCTATAACTCTATATATACATATATAAACATATATATACATATATATACATGTTTATCTATATATGTGTGTGTGTATATATATATATAAATGTATACACAAATATTAACGGTATTTATACAAGAGGAGATACTATATACATAACATCGTTGTACTTATTCCGAATAAAAGGAGACTAAAAACAAGTTCTACAAAAATACAAAAATACAAAAATACTGAAAATACAAAAAATAATAAAAATACTAAAAATACAAAAAATACAAAAAATACAAAAAATACAAAAATTACAAAATACAAAATACAAAATACAAAATACAAAATACAAAATTTGCAAAAATACAAAAATACAGAAGAAATCAAAATTTAAAATACAAAGTAAAAAATAAAAATATACCAAAATACCAAAATATAAAATACAAAATAAGAAAATTAAAAAACTACAAAAATACCAACTAAAGAAATACATGTTAGTCCCAATGAGTGTATTATATGCGTTACAAGTAAATATCCCCAGGAAACAGTTACCAGATTTATGAAATTCCATAAAAAATACCAAAAAAATTGATCATCGCTGAGAAAATGAACTTTTATCAACTGTTATGTAAGAGCTTTACTCAAGAGAACTTCTATGTTCTCCAGTTTGGTTGACTGCAACACATGATATCATACGTAATACGTATACGTATAGGGTACCTCGTACTATCATCTAATAAACAAGAACAAAGGAAAACAAATGATCTACAAATATTACAAAAAAAGAAAAAAGAAAATCAAAATCAAAATCAAAAACTAAAACAAAAACAAAAAATGTAACGGCAGCATTTTCGAAAGGGTTTCACTTAACGGTTCAAAAACGAATATCAAAATTAATAGCATTATTAACCTATAAATAAACATCTCGCACACACACACACACACATTATGCATGTGTGTGTGTGTGTGTGTTTATACCTTTTAACAAAGATTTGTCCGGCACAGCGCTGGGCCTTTGCCTAAGAACACGAATCTGCTGAAGAGAAAATGTAATCAAATAATCCAGGAAAAAAAAAATAAAAAAATAAAATCAATTTATTAAAGATCTGAATTTCCCAAAGTGATTCTGAAATCGAAAATCAAAAACCGAAACTAAAGAAAACTCGAAAATTAGAAACTCAAGAAAACTGCAAACAGAGCGATAATTAAAATAGATTCCAAACACTTAAAGTAAACAAAGGATACGAAAGGATATAGACACATGGGAAGCTGATGATTCAAGATAAAAAGAAATAAAAATAAATAGCTATGGAAATCCTTAAACCGTAAAGGACGAGATGCGCAAGATGCCAAAGATAGAGACAAGAATAAGAAAAATATTCAAATTTATTTACCTTCTAATCAAGGATTAATCTATATATATATATATTATATATATATATATGGATTATTTGATAATATATGTACAATAAATCGGAATATATATATATATATGTCGAAAGATTTTTCATGTGAATTGAAACATAGAGAAATGTATAAAGTTCTCTCGGAATGTAGAGTTAAACCTTAACATTCACATCAATATAATTGTATATGTATATGTTAATGTCTTTGTATATGTATATGTATGGTGTAGGACACGTAAATCCTTCGAAGAGGTTGGCAGATAATTAAACTGAATGCATAAATAAAAAACTGAAAGTCACAGTGTACACTTTCACTGATGACACACACACATGCATATTCACATGCATACATACATACATGCATACAAAGTTGAAATCATAATTTACTCAATTGCAACAAAGTGTTTCTAAGTGTTTGTGCCGTGATGTGTAAACAAAAATCTAAAAATAATATAAAACTATTGAACTCATTTAAGGCTCTTGTCATAAAAAAAAAAAAAAAAAAAATGAAAAATGAAAATCTAAAACTTCGGACTTGCCGAAGCTGTCTCAAAGGACATTTGAAAAATGGCAGGAAGAAGCCATCTTTTTTTTGATAAAGAGAACAGAAGAACTCAATGTTATTTGCCGTGTCTCCTTTTGAGCTCATCCCTTCCACGTATACCATAGCAAAGTTGAAAATGGTAAATGGAAAATGGAAAATGGAAAATGGAAAATTGAAAATTTAGAATTGAAAATTAAAAATTGAGAATTTAAAATGAAAAAAACTTAAAAATGGAAAACTTAAAAATGGAAATTGAAAAATTAAAATGATAAGTAAAAATTGAGAAATGATAAATGATAAATGAGAAATGTTAATAGATCTAAAAGAAAAGAAAAAAAAAACAGTTTAAAACAATTAAAAGGACGCAGGACTATGCGATTCTACGTATATTTGTCAGATCTCATTCATGATGCATTCCATGAAAATCGGTGAGCTGAATGCGGCCTCTGGCCTGGGACAAGTTAGAGTCCTTCGGGGACCCCCTCATTTACATACATACATACATATTTGTATAAAACTAAGTATATATGCACATGTCTAATAAATCTATACAATAAGGGGTATCTAGTTGGTCATATCTATGTGTATGTGTGTGTGCGCGCGTATGTAACGTATGTATTTATACTTGAATACATGCACAATAACCGTACAGTACATACTCGTACATATATATTTGTACATACATATGTATATGCGAAGTCGTTCCATCATTTGTCACATTTCATATAACATAACCATTGGATGTTTGAATAACAATTACATTGAAAAATCCAATTATATATATATTTTTCGTGATTCTTCGTAAGTGTAATGAAAATATTCTGTATGTACATAATTTGTTCTGTAGTTTGTGCCTAATAGTTATGCTATATGAAATGCTTAAAGTTACAATTGTATGAGATTTACGGAACACAATGCGATATATTGAAAATAAAAACTGAATTTGGAAAGCAAACAATGTTGTTTCTATGTTTAATGGGTCAACTTTAATTTAAAACAATTCTTATTTATGTTCCAAAATTTAAACTCGCATGCGACACATACAAAAAAACAACTATTTAATGGGAGAAATTAAAGTAAAACTTGGGCACTGCACGAATTAGTAGTATTTTTATGAAATAATCAATTTGAATTCGAAAATTTAAATAGAATTCTAAAAATAATGTTTTTCATTATTTTTTTATTCATAAATGCCCTAAAACTGATTGCCGCTGGGCAGCAGCCCCTGTACCGCTTGTACCGCAAAATTTCACCTTCAAAAGTTCGAATTTGTGAGAGTCCAAACCTGCCAAAGTACCAGGCGAACAGAATCGCTTGAAAGCTGTCTGCAGCATCAATATTTGGGGTGCCAAAATTGCAGAACATTAACATAGTGAATTACAGCAGGAGCAGATAAAATGACAAGAGAGGAGCAATTATGGTTATTAACAGAACCAGAAACACCTGTAGCTGCAGCGGCTAAAATGTAAACATGTTAAATTTTGCATATATAAGGGCACAGTTCTTCATTGACCAAAATAGTAGCTATGAAGTTGTGAACTTGTTCACAACGGTGCGCACGTTGTGGCGACAAATCTTTATGTTTATTCTGTGTTGCTTTGCATATGAATCCACAGGTTTTCTTGTAATTTTGTTTTTATTTTACTTTTAGCCGCTCTAGGCTAGCAAGTCTAGATAGCTAGACTTCGTTAACTATGCCAATTTCTAGAGTTAAGACCGGAAAAGTATTAGGCTTACAGAATCACCTGAAAGCTTGAAATTATGGCACCAACATTACAAGAAACAAAGGTGTGGTGAGGTGATGTTTACAGGACCGAAAGCAACAGCTGTGGCATATTAAATTTTAAGAGATTGAATATTGAAGAGAACCTGCTCTTTCGTTGTCAGCCTAGTACAGCAAAGAGCATTTATAAAAATTATATAAATGCTCTTTGGCACATAGTCTATGAGTATGCCCCAATACTGGAGCCAAACCAACCCCAACAATTTATTTTCCATGTCTAAATTTTCAGGGTTTGAGCCTGCGAAATACCAGGCCAACAGAATTGCTTGAAAGCTGTCTAGATCAGCCAAAATGCTTAACAAATTGAATAACATGGTGAGTAACATAAGTGAGGAGTGGATATGTTTATTAACAGCGAAGTGCTGTTTGCGTCTGTTGCCATCTTTTTCTGTAAGTTTCAAAATTATCTTTTTATGCCTAATATTTAGTAGCTTTAAATTAAACAAAATAAGACGGTCTCTGGGTCAGTCCAAAATTTCTAAGCAAAGTCTATTTTAAGATCTAAAACTGCCAAAATGCTTAGCAAACAGAAATGTTTGCCGTCAATAGGGAAACCACAGAGCAAAGAAGCTGTTAAAACAGCTGATTGTCAGACACAAACAGAGCAGAGCAGCCAATAGCTAATGCTGGAGCAATGTATCCCCCAAAACAAAATAATCAGCCTCTTAGCAATTCTGTTGGCCTGGTATTTCGATACTAAGCCGGCAGGTAAATCTTCTGAATTACACCGAAGCCTTAGGGGCTGTGTTGGGTAACAATTTCATCGCTATATGGGGGGTCGCTTGTTACAACTTATTATATGAATAATCTTTAAAATTTAAATAAAACTTCAGACTTTTCATATTTATATTTTTTATTGAATTTTTTAATTATTATCGATTTCATAAGAGTTTACATTTTTTTTGTTGATTCTTCTTTTTTCCTTTATTTTAATGCTCGCAACTTCCTTCATTTATATATAATATATTTAATTAAACTAAAAGGTAGACATATATAGACTGATGTGCATCTAAATATGTATGTATATCGTATATGGATATGTAGATGCACTCGCAATCCAAAACTTAAATTTTAACACATAAATCAGTCGAGAAATGGTATAAATTTTTTGAATTGTCTTCCTTCCTTATTTTGCAATAAATTAATATATTTTATGTAACATATAGATTTTTGCTTGTATTGTTTTCAAATTTTGTCAAAACCAAATGTGAAATAAAAAGTTTACATAATCAATAAAAACAAATATAATAAAATTACGCAAAAAAAGTTACTTAGCTTTTCAACTCAAACAAACAGCAAATACGATAAATATATATATATATATATATATACATATATATATATTTATATATATGATTTCTTTTTGGTTTTATGTATATACAATTTAGAATTTAAATTTACTGTCAAATGATTTTTTTTTTTTTTTTGGTTAAACACAATTAAATAATTAAATCGGTAATTGTTATGCGCGTACAGGAACAAAACATTGAGGTTGCTAGCTTCACACATACATACATACATCCATACATATATACATGCACACATTTATCCACAATTAAAAATTGTCCTGTTTCAAAAATAAGTTATCTTTAAGAATAACGCTCGTCCTGGTAAATCTTCGTCTGTAAGGAACTTGTTTAAAGAACTCTAATTTAATAAACAAAACAAAATAAGGAATCCAAAGCGGTCTCAGTTTTCTCTTTTCTTTGCAATAGTTGCAAAAAAAAAACAAAAACTAACTTAGAATTCGACTAGCCCAGCCAACTTATGGTAGGTAAGGTAAAAAAAAAGATCCTGACAACTAAAAAGCAAAAGCACAAACATTTTTTTAAGTTTCTCACGATGACAATATAAAATGACAAATAAAAAAAAAAAAAAAAATTTAACTGAATACAATACAATGCCATACATAGCTCAGAGGGAGGGATGCGAGGAGCAAAGGCTCTGCTAAGGATATACAATACATACATAGGATGGACTATTAGTGGCCGTTGAGGAGCTCTTGATTAAATGTTTATACTAAAAGGGAAAAAAACTATTGCACCTTCTTATCGTTTTGTATTTGTATTTAATAATACATACAAATGGATTCCATATACATACGTCTACTGGGTGACTTATATATAAGTGTGTATGTATTGTGTTGAGGTAAAAAAACCCAATGTTTTTTATATGTGTATATGTGTATGTGTGTATGTGTTTACAGTTGCTATGATTTGACTATAGGTTCAATATCTGAGATACATATGCAAAAATACGTATGCACATAGAAATTTCTTTACACACACACATATATATATATATATATATGTATATATATATATACATGTATGGATCTACACTTACACACGTACATGTATGGCTCTATTGCAGCTAAGATTCAGTTACTATCTTTAACTTGATTGCTTATCTAGTTTTTTCTTTTGATTGTTTTAATATGTACAGTTAGCAGGCGCGCACGCACAATCAAACAGACGCAAACACACACACACGCAGTATGTACATTACACATGTGTTGTGTGTGTGTGTGTGTGTAATAAAAAAGAAAAAAGAAAACAAAAAAAAAAACCAAAGACATGTCAAGTAATCAATGTAACACTTGGAAAATCAACGCCTAACTATGGCCTAAAGTTCTACGTTATAAGACTTTGAACACTTTTGTTTCTTGTTGTTGTTTTTGTAGATATTTTTGTTGTTGTTGTTATTATTATTATAGCTTGTTGTTATTGTTTGTGGATGTTATCATTATTATTGGTTCTTGTTGTTATTATTTGTGGTTTATGTTTTGATTGTTCTTGTTATTGTTGTTGTTGCCATTGTTGTTATTTATGTTGTTGCTGCTGTTGTTGTTGCTGTTGTTGTTATTTATGTTGTTGTTGCTGTTGTTGTTGCTGTTGCAATTTTTGGTTTTTTAATTTTGTTTTGTTTTTTTTCTTTCTTGTTTTATTCACTAGCTGCCAAGTTGCTCCTTATCATAAGTTGAGTGAATGCCTATGGGTGGCCGTGCTGCCCGTTGAGGTTGCCGAGGTTGAAGCCGTCGTGGTGATAGCTGCGTCTGGTGTATCCGGTGTGTGCGCCAGTGCATCCGATTCGGCGGCAACAGCTGCTGCAAGGGTTTCATCGTCGAAGCCATACCAACATCACATGACCATA
Source organism: Zaprionus lineosus (assembly GCA_035044505.1). Classification (NCBI taxonomy): domain Eukaryota; kingdom Metazoa; phylum Arthropoda; class Insecta; order Diptera; family Drosophilidae; genus Zaprionus; species Zaprionus lineosus. The sequence goes on from JAWNNX010000676.1 coordinate 2,279,788, forward strand.
ATTTGCAGCGCTACTCATTGGTCTATTGTCCTATAGATGCGCCGCTGCGGCTCAGGTGTATAATGGATGCGGGTGCGAAAGTGTTGTGGAGAGCCTGGAACGCTTTCGGAGCCGCGACGCGGTGGCGGCAACGGTGGCGAGGCCGATACATAGCTACAAATCAAATGATTGGATTGAGAGCTGAGATGCATTTGGCATGGAATTCTATACTCACCGTCGCTGCAATAGGGGCGAACTAGGCGGCTGACCACTCAGCTCGAGCAGATTCTTGCGGAGCAGCAGCGGTGACTGGCCACGATTATAGCGCGGCGGGGGATCCGGACTCCGATGCCGTCTATCCAGTCCGGCCAGCATTCGTGGACTGGGCGGTGTACTGCTGCTGCCACCGCCAACACCGCCGCTGCTCGCATAGCGACGCAAAAAACCGCTTGTGGCACAGTGACCAATGCTGCCGGCACCGCCCATGCCACCCACACTGCCGGAGATCGGTTCGGTGGTGGGTGAGGTGCTTTGGCTGGTATTGTGACTGCTGCTGCTGCTGGCCGCCGAGAGAGTGCGATGATAATAGGATTTGCCTGTGGTGGTGCTGCCGCCGCCGTTGTTAATGATGCTCCGATAGGCTGGCGGCTGTGGTTGCGGCGCCAGCGCCGGGTCCAGACCGCTCAGCTCATTACTGCCATTGGCGGCAGTGGCGGCGGCGGCGGGCGTGACGTTGCCCACCGGCGATGTGGCTGTGGAATTCAATTGGGTTTTAACATAAGTCGCAAATTGTCGCTTCATGGCGCCCGCGAGTGTATTGAACCAGCCTTGATTGATGATTTTGGATTGATTGATTGATTGATTGATTGATTGATTGATTGATTGATTGGTTGATTGGTTGATGCAGTGCAATGAATTTGATGCGTGCGATTGCGTGTGTGGAAGAATGTGTGCGTATATGGAAAAATGTATGTGTGTGTGTGTGTGTGTGTGTAAAGGTGAGTGTGCGTGTGTGTGTGTGTGCGGTGTAAACAAAGAGAAAAAATACAAGAACAAAAGCGATGCAAAGAATTAGTTGAGGGCAAAAAGCAGAAAATAAAAGCTTGAAACTCGAAACGTGAAACTCAAAAACTTCAAATCGAGTACAAAGATTGAAGCCAAAAAGAATGCTCAATGGAGTTGGAACATGGAGCTTACCCGTATCCGTCGCACCGGCATAGACGTGTGGCTCCCGACTTCCATCCAAATTATTGCTGCTGCTGCTCGAGCTTTGGCCAAGCAGCTGACGGCGTGCATACAATTTACTTAACTTACTACCCACCAGTCCACCACTGCCACTCCCACTGCCACTCCCACTGCCACTGCCACTGCCACTCCCACTGCCACTGCCACTTCCACTGCCACTGCCACTGCCACTTCCACTGCCACTTCCACTGCCACTCCCACTTCCACTTCCATTTCCCCTCTCACTACCACTGCCACTCCCACTTCCACCTCCAATCCCATTTCCGTACTCCGGCGACAGCTGCTGATCCGGTGATCTGCAGGGCAGGCTATTGGATGCGTTTGTAACCATCGTCGTCGTCGTCGCGGTAGCCGTCGCCGTCGCCGTCGCTGTGGGCAGCGGCTGATATTGCAACTGCGCCGCATTCCCAATGCCAAAGTGTCCGGCAGCAGGTGACATTGGTGCTGTGATACCGAGTTGGGAACACGTCGACTGTGTGGAGGATTGACTAGAAGTGGAGTGTGACGAGGGCGGCGGCACGTAGTTGCTGTGAAACGGATTCGTGCTTGTTCCGGGCGGCTGACGTGGCAGCTGCTGTGGCGACTGATGATAGTGATAAAGCGGCTGAAAATTCTGATGCGGCTGCTGCTGCTGTTGTTGTTGTTGTTGTTGTAGCAGTTGTTGTTGTTGCAGTTGTTGTTGCAACTGTTGCAGCTGCTGCTGTTGCTGCTGCTGCTGCTGTTGCCGCTCGGCTGCTTCCTTTTCGCGCAATTGATTCTGCTGATGGTAGAAACGCTGCAACACTGCGGGGGGGAAAAAAAAAAGATACCATCAATTCCAAGGATTCAACGCATAGGGGCAGGCCTTGGCGGTCATGACTCACCAATGGGACTCTGATTGCCCTGTTGCATGCGCTGTTGCTGTTGTTGCTGCTGTTGTTGTTGCTGCTGATTGTTGAGCTGCAACATTGTCGCGGCCACTGGCGCTGCGTCCACAATCAGCTGCTTGCGCTGGAGCGAGGGCGAGCCCAGGTCACTGACATTACATATACTATCACAGGTGTCGTATGGCAACAAGCTGTCCGCTGGCGGTAGGCGCCACATGGGCGTGCCCAATGCCTCGCCTGACATCTTTGAGTTGCTATGCGGCAGTGTTGTTGCTGTTGCTGTTGTTATTGTTGCTGCTGTGGCTGCTGCTGTTGCTGTTGCTGTTATTGTTGCTGTTGCTGTTGGCGTCGTGGCTGTTGTTGCCACAACTGGAGAAGTGGCCGTCAAAATGGGATTGTGTTTCTTTTGGCTAAAAGGCGATGTTGTCAGATTGCGTAAAATCGATTGACCTGAAATCCAGAAAACAAACAAAAAATTACTCAGGCATGAGAAGAGGACATTGCCAGGACATCAGACATCAGACTTACCGATGCTACTGAACACAGACTCCTTTTTGGGACTCTCATCGTTGTACTTATAATGGGATCCATTGCTTAATTTTCGCTGCATGAACGGTGACTTTTTGTAAAATTTGTTGTTCTCATTGATCCCACCACCTGGCGGCGACATTGGACTTGGACTGGCGCTGCTGCCGCTGCCGCTGCCGCCGCCGCCGCCGCCGCTGCTGCTGCTAAAAAAGTTCATATTGCTTGTTGTTGTTGCTACTGTTACTGTAGGCTGATGCTGGTGATGGTGTTGTTGTTGTTGCTGTTGCTGTTGATGTTGTTGTTGCTGGTGTTGATGTTGATGTTGTTGTTGTTGTTGATATTGTTGATGATGTTGTTGCTGTTGATGTTGTTGTTGATGTTGATGTTGATGTTTATATTGCAGTTGCTGCTGCTGCTGCTGCTGCTGCTGTAGCTGTAGCTGTTGTTGTTGTTGCTGATGTTGAGGTAGTTGTGTGGCTGCTGATTGCATGAAATACTGCGAACCCTGCGGCAGTTGCTGCTGATAGCTTGGAATCTGCGTTGGTTTTATTGTCTTCGGTGTCATCTGCATTGTCATCATCTGTGTGTTTGTTGGACTGCACGCAGTCAGAGGTGCAGCACCTCTTCCAAATTTGCTGGCTGATTCCATGGCTCGCGTTGCACTGCCTGCCTCTGTGGCAGTTCCAGTCGCTGTTGTTGTTGCTGTTGTTGTTGCTATTATTGTTGTTGTTGTTGCTCTGCAATTTAGACACAATTTCTATTAATTTTTGCAAAAAATTCGATCCTCTTCGATGTGCAAAAAACACACACACATGTAGGCCAGCGTTAGGCAGCAAAAAATGTGAAACAGACAACATGAAGGGAAGAAGTGAGGGGGATGGATGGGAGGGTAGAGGGGCGATGGTGAAGACGGCGAGCGGGGAACATTTTGTGTTGCTCATGTTTTGTGGTAACGATGATGAGAGTGAAAACTGACGTTCGGGGCATGTGTGTGTGTGTGTGTGTTTAACTGTGTGTGGGTGTGCGTGTAAGAAACACATTTGTGTAGCCAGGACATTTGAAGTGTATGACGAGGGATATGAAAAGCATGGCGTATATACAATATTAAGCGAGCAAAGGACAATAGAGGAAGAAAGAGCGAAAGAGAGAGAGAGAGAGAGAGAGAGAGAGAGAGAGAGAGAGAGAGAGAGAGAGAGAGAAGACAGAAATAGAAAAGAAAGAATTAAAAAGAGAGAAATTTTAATTTGTTTTTTTTTATTTCACACTCTTTCTTTTTAAGTCTCTCCAAGCAGCCGTTGATAATAAAGAGCCAGCACAGATGGTGGCCCCAGTTCTACAGTGTTGAGTTGGCAAAACTCACCATGAAAACATCAAAACAAAATGGGAGACACATAAAACACACCACTCATATGGTAAGTACATTTTAAAAGCTATGCGAAGTGATCTCGAGTTGAAATGGCATGAAATGAAGCGAAGCGAAACGAAATGGAATGGAATGGAATAGATTTTCAGCGAAGAACAAACAATTGCAGCAAATGCAACAGTTGCAACACTTGTCACAACTGCTACTTTAGCTATGCACACGACAGTCAAACAGCAAATACAATGACAAAAATACAAAAATACAAAAATACGAAAATAAAATAAATAAAAATCAAAATAAAAAAAAATATATAAATAAAAAATTTATAATTTCAGGAAACTAGAATTGAAGATAATTTACCTCGTTCGATGAGCTGTGAACTGTGTTCTCTTAGTTATTGTCATAATGATTAATTAAATTCTTTTCAAAACGTTTCGTATAACAATAAAAAATGTAAAAAATTAAAAAATTAAATAAAACCGAAATGCAAACGTTAGACAAGAAAAGCAACAAGCAACATGCAGCAATTGAATTAAAAATGTTAACAACATAAAAGTAAATAAACAAATCAAATGTATGGTTAATGAAAGTTAGTTTACCAATTTACAAACAAATAGAAATAAATAAATAAATGAACTAATTAATTAATTAAAGATAATAATGGTAATAACAATTAATAAACTCTTTGTACTTACTGAATTTTACTTTTGATTTTGCAAGGATTTTTTTTTATGGTATTTTATGGTTTTCTGTTTTTATATATTCTTTTTTCTTTTTCTCTTTCTATTTGCTTCTGATTTGTATTTTTTTTTTGTTTTTTTTTCTTTTTGTTTTTTTTTTTTTTGTATGATTTATTAATTATGTACTTTATATTATATATGGTATGGATATATAAATTATTATTATACATTTATATTTATATATATATCTATATATAAATCTATATGTATAATTTTTATACAGTTTGATTGCTCGCATTTTATTTTAATTAATGTTTCTTTTTGTTTTGTTTTAATTCTTTTGATTTGAATTGTTTTGTTTTGTTTTGTTTTGTTTTGTTTTGTTTTGTTTTGTTTTGTTTTGTTTTGTTTTGTTTTGTTTTGTTTTGTTTTGTTTTGTTTTGTTTTGTTTTGTTTGATGTTTAATGTTTTGGTTTAAATCGGTTTTACATTTTGCCTGGTCTTGCTTTAGTTTTTTTTTTTTCATTCTATTTTCATTATTGCATAATATTATGTATTAGGAATTAAGTAACCTACAAAAAATGGTAATAAAAAAGATGAAAAAGAAAATCAAAAAATACAAATTAAATAGTCAATAAAACGCAAAATATTTAATTATTCGTACATTATATGTGTAGGCTCTTCATAAAAGACTAGGCATAGAAGGGGGCGTAATGTGGATACGAAATAATAAGGAGTGGAGCCTGAACTTAGCTGCCAGAAGGACGAGTCCCAATGAACCCATCGATGTGGATGTGATATGTGGTTGCTACTCGCACTCCTCCAGCAGCAGCAGCACAGAAAAAGTATCTAAGTTAAGGCTTGCGTTGCGTTGCGTTGCATTTGCATCGTTTCAATTCTGCCGTTTCAGCTCTAAGATTGGTGCGAGCCTCGGCTTTCTTAAGCAACGTATCAATTCCACAATTCCTTTAAATGAGGCTACCGAACAGGCTAAGATATGTGGTCAGTAAATGGGGAAAGTGCATTCAAATTGTATTCAGCGCTGAGTCGGTGTTAGAGGTGAATAAAAGTAGCACAAAGTGTGGTGGGTAAATAATTTAGCTATAAAAACTGGCGCATTTAATTCAAATATTAATAAATGTAACAAAAAAAATGTTTAAGAATCAAAAAGACAGAGAGAAAACAAAACTTTTAATTTAAAGAGAGACGGAAAAAAACAGAATTAAGTTTAGCAGAGAGCGAGAGAGAGAGAGAGAGAGAGAGAGAAGGAGGAAGAGACATGCCAAGGCTTGTTTTAGTTTTATAAGTTTTTCTAGGAAAGCAGTTTTTTTGTCACTTTAGAAGCTTGCAAACAAGAGTATTTTACAATTTAGGCAATCACCAAACGATTAGGTACACTTTTAGTTTTAGATTAAAAATTAATTTTTAAATATAGTTTTTTTTTATTACGACTTTTTTTCTTTTGCCTACCTGTTAACAATTTTCTTTTCTTGTATTTTATAATTTTATTTATTTTTTCTTTTCTTTTTTTTTTTGATGTCAGAGTTAGCTAAAGATATTTTAAAGAAAATGCAAAAGAACGGAACAAAACAAAAGCGGAAATGGAAACAAATATAGAAACGAAGCGTTTTGCTTGGCGCCCACACATACTTGGAAGTGCATGTATTTACACGCATACGCACACACACACACACACACGCACATACACACCTAATTACCTACAAAGTCACACACACACGCACAAAGCACAAACACGCATACAACAGACGGCAGACGGCAGACGGCAGACACCGGGCACTGGGCATTGAGTGGACTTTCTAGGGGGTCAGAGGGACAAAAAGAGTCCTGAACGACTTTAATTTAAATCTGATGCTTACCTCGCCCGTGTGGAGTCACCATTTGCACGTAGTCTTTTACCAGCCGCACAATCCATGACATTTTGAAACCAATTTGGTACATCCACGACGGTCAGTTCGTATTTCTTAATGAAGGGTTGCGCGAGTAGTTCCGGATATTTGGGTCGATCCTGATGGTTCTTTGTGAGGCTAAAAAATATGTTCAAGCAATGGAAGTTCAGTGTGTGAAGATCATTGGAGCACTTGGAGCACTTACCACTTGATGACAAAGTCATGAAACTGCTGACTAAAATTAAAGCCCTCACCGCGTGGCAAGCACGGCGGTTCGGACTCGAGGACCTTTGTGAGTACCTCAAAGTCTGTATTGCAGCCCTCGTAGGGGGAACGCGCTGTTGCCAGCTCCACAAGGGTTATGCCCAGAGACCAAACATCAGCGCGTATATCGTACTTTGGTTTCTTCGGATCAATGCGTTCCGGCTGCAAGCAAATTCAAATTAGTTTCGTTTCCAAAGAGGATTACAAGGATATTAAGAACTTACCGCCATATACGCAGCACAGCCAGCGGATCGTGTATTCGCCTTGGAGTCCACCAGACGTCCACTAATACCAAAATCACAAAGCTTTATATTCCCGCGCTCATCGATCAATATGTTTGAGGGCTTCACATCGCGATGGATGACGCCGTGCTTGTCCTTCAGATAGGACAAGGCGTTCACCGTCTGTGATGAGAAAGGAAAAACAGGAGTTACTTTAATAGCAGTTATTTAAAATAAGGGGTCCCCCTTAGGGACCTGCACTTACCGCCACAGTGACCTTGCCCAATATGTACTCCGGCACAGGTTTCTTTGACAGTTTGAGCAGTTTATCGAAGCACATGGACATCAGTTCCATGCATATCCATACGTCCGGATCGCGCACAAAGCAACCCAAACACTTGACTATATATTTGCAATCGTGTGACTTAAGGACAACATCCAGATCCATCAGAATACGTTTATTCTCTTCAGCATTTCCGGTGCGTCGCATCTGCTTTACGGCAATTATCGTATCGCTGGACACATGAAGCATTTTAACCACATTGCCGCTGGTTCCATTACCAAGATCACCCAAATGCCTCAGCTCATTAATGTCTGTTTGATACTGATGTCCATTGATGTTCAGTTTACCCGTTTGTCCCATAATCATCTTTAGCTTTTTATCTGTTTCCGTTTCCGAAGGATGCGCTTGTGTTGGCAGTGGCAACATCATTCGGCGTGTCCGATACGATCCCGGATCACCTGCAAGACACATACAGCTCATAGATTAAACCAAATTGAATAGATAAAATTTAACAAAAAAAAAAAAAACAATTCACGCCTTTCAATTGTGGATCGAGAGGTTGAAAAGCCTCAGGTTACAGCAACTTCAAAATTAATTATAAAATGTAAATAAATATTTCCACTGAATCATTTGTTTTTGTTTCGATTGAACGAACCCATGGAAAAACAAATGTATTGCCTGGGTATCTGTGTGTGTAGATGTGTCTGTGTGTGTGTATATGTGTGTGTGTGGTGTATATGTGCTTTGTTGTGTAGCGCTTAGAAAAACAATTTTCTGTGGAGCAAACGACATTTGATTTGTTGACTTTGCCATTTGGGGTCAGTTATCAGCAGTTACTTTCATTTATAGGAAGCGCTTTAAATATTGATAAACGCATAAACCTATAATTCGATATTTCAGTATTTAGATTCATTGAACTAATTAATTCTAGTATTTAATACTACACTAAGTAATTGCCTAATGACTGCGGTTATCAGCGACTCAGTCTCGTCGTATCTGTATTTATATTAATTATTTATTTTCAAACTTAATTATTACAAATTACTTTATTTACAAACTAGACTAATGGAATTAAAGCAACTGTAAAAAAATATATATTTAATATAAAACAAACACTAAAGAAACAGCTTCAAAAGAAAACAAAGATGTTTCTATTGCTAATAAAAAAATCAATTATTTTATAAGTGTGTTTAATATGTAACAAACATATATATTTTAAGAGCAATTAATTTAATTTTAATTTAATACATATATACATATATACATATATACATATATACATATATACATATATACATATATACATATATACATATATACATATATACATATATACATATATACATATATACATATATACATATATACAATGTACATATGTATAAAAGGTTATTAGCCTTGCGTTTGATTTGCCCAAAATGTAAGTTCGCATTTATTTAACTTGTTCTGCAGCAATAACATTAGCAGGCGCCTTGCTTCGGGTCTGCTTTATGTTATTATTATTGTTGTTGTTGTTGCTGTTGTTGTTGTTATTGTTACCGTTAACATTAAACGACGCTATAATATTTCAACGAATGAAATATTACAACAATTATAGCAGCGATAATAAATTTTATGACATATCGACAACTACAATTAAAAACTATATGTACAACTACATATACAACTGTCCATACTAAGATCGTAAAATAAATATTATTGATAAACAGTGTGCGAATTGCCAACGCAAGACAACAGCGAGAAGTCGCAGCTCTTCACAACCTCCACCCGAGTCACGTTCTCTCTCTCGCTCTCTCTCCTGTCTCTCTCTCTCTCTGTTCCTCTCTACGACCCATTCGTCTGTCATTGCTTTGCCAATGTGCGTGTGTTTGTTTGTTTGTGCGCGGGTGAAAAAAACGTAAGACCAAATGCAAAAACAACACAACAGAAAAACAGAAAACAGACTACAATGCGAGCGAGAGACACCGGCGGTGTGCACATATCAAGGCATAGCTCCGGAAATGCCAAAAAAAATGCCACCAAACGAAAGCGACGAAGTACACTGACACCAACACCAACACCAACACCGACACCGACATCGACACCGACAACAGCGAATATGAATACACCGATACATATACACATATACATGCATGCTTACAGTTAGAGACGCTTTTAAACTACGAGAACAAGTGGCAATAGGAAAAGACGTTCGGTCTATGGCTAAGAGCAAGAAGAGTTGCAAAAAGCATTTACCGTTAGTCGGCAGGAAAGTTTATGCGTGATAAAACTTATTTAACTGTGTCTAGTGTTATTTAATACTCTGGGCAAATATTGTAGGTTAATCGACAAAAATTGCGACTATTGTCGGGCTTCATAGAAGGTCATGCAAAGAGCAGCGCTTACTAACTTTCTGCAATGGAAGCTTTGATCAAAATATCTAAATAACTTCCTAATTGTTTGTAACATATTTACTAAAGGACATTTGATTATATTTAATTTTATTATTATTATGACCTACTGTTAATGAAATCATTTTTATTATAAATTTATTCCGTGCAAAAATATAACACAAGAATAACAACACGCCAACTGTTAAGATGGAAAGGACAGAGCTCAAAAATTATTTATTAATCAAATGAAATGAATTTGCAAAATTTTGCTAAAAATAAAGAACTTCAAATAACAAAACGAACACAATAACAAACATTGAAACTAAAAAAGGAGTGTTGTAATCTCAACTCAAAGTAAACAAATGAGGATAATACATAACATTTAACAGATAAGGACATTGTAATTGAATACTAAGAATTTAGAATTCGCACACACACACACACACGCGAGAAGATAACAGATTTAGCCATTAATGCAATAACAACTGCGACAACGACGCAGTGGATGAGTGTGAGTGCTGATGCAGTAGTTGTAGTAGTTAAAGTTAAAATGGGCAACAAAAAAGTTGTATATTTGTTATTGTTGCTTTTCATTCATTTGGACTGACGTTTAGGCTTATCTATGCAATCGAAAAAAACAAAGATCGATAACAAGTGCCCTTTGTTAAGAAATGCTACATACATATGTATACATACATATACATATATCGTGTCTATTGACGACTCGTAAGCTTCTTATCAACATAATACAATTTGCAGTATATATATCAACTTTATCTACTATTAGTTGCATTATACTTACGAATAGGCAGACTTGGCGTTGTTCGAGTGTTCCTTGTGGGCGGTGCAAAACTTCCTCCTAGTGACGTTGGCGCCGGCGGTAGTGGACCAACTGCTGAAGGTCTTATGGGTGAGGTGTTGGCGACAGATGTATTGACGGCTGCGGCGCTGGGTGCCGCTATAACATTTGGTGCCGTCGATGTTGATGTTAACGGCACTACTGGCCGGCCACGCGTAACGGCCCCGCGTGATAAGACGATTTGTTCATGTGATTCGTTTTGTGCTTGCAACGCAACCTCCAGTGATTGCAGGCGGCTGCCAATTTTCTCAAATTCAATTGTGCTAGACATTGTTGTTGTTTAGCACGTCTTTAGATTCTTTGTCTTTTAAGGTTGCAATTGTTACTTAAAATTCGATTTTCCTTAAGTTATGTATTTATGGCTGCAGTTGGCGCTTCTACTGCTACCGCCACACATATACACAGGCATACACAACACACACAAGGTGTGTGTTGGTTTTACTTTTGTTTATGCACTTGTATGCGAAAGACTGAGCTTTTCACTTGCACATACAAAAACAACAACAAACTTAAAAAAAAAAAATAAATAAAAACAGAACCGAAGAGCGACAGAGACGTACGAGCGCACGCACGCACCACACACACACAACAACAGGAACAACAACAGCTCGCAATTCTTTTTTTATGCAGCACTCGTTAGCTTTGTAAGCACCCAACAGCATTCACTATTCACTTGATTGTTTTTTTGAACGTTTTACAAAGTTTGTGGATGCCGCACTTTTGTAATATTCTTAAATATGTAATATTTTTTACTTAATTCGCGTGAACATTTATAAAATAATGTGAAACAGTCCACCACCAACAAGAAGATAGTGCGATTCAGCGTGACCATGCGCTGCAAATGCGAAAAAACTGAAACCAGCAACATATGTCGATATGCTAAGCACACTTATCGATACTATAAGTATATTTTTAATTTGACAAATAAATATTTTTTGTTTAATCACTAAATGAGTATTTATACTAAATAAGATAAAATTTAATATTTATTTATATCCTTTGTTTAGCATTTAACAATCAACATTTCTAAAATGTATTATTTCAAGGACAAATACTTGCAAAAAATTACACTTTATTACCACCAAAAATACTAGACTTTATTGAACTATTAAAGAACATAAATTTTGCTTTAAAAAGGTGAGCTGGCAACACTGTGGTTATCCACTGGATTGTTTTCAACGAGGACGAGTCGTGCGTGAGTGTTGGTTAAAAGAAATAAAATTGAAAAAACATCGCCAACCAGCCAAAATTTCTAGAACGCGGAATTTGGCATCTTGTTTTATATATACACGTTAAAAAATCATTAGACCCACATTTTGTCGATACGCTTTAACCAAATGTGGTAAAAATAGCAGAAGCAACCGTTGTTGCCGCCGCGCCGTCGACATCACCGTTGTTGTTGTTGTGCTTGCCGACGCCGACTCAATAAACCCACACAGTCGAGGTACCAGCACTAAAGTATCCAAAGTGACAACCAAATAAAATTTAGAGCAAATAATTTGTGTAACCAAATCAAATAGGCACAATTTGTATAAAAGTGCAAGTGCAGGTCGTCAGAAACGCTCACGCACATACACCCACACACATTTACAGTTACACATACACATAACTTTAACACTGCGCCGCAATGTCACGACGTGCACGACCCCCAGCCTTTGGATTAAAACCTGAGGCGGAACCGGCAATGTAAGTGCAAACGGGTTATGAAACAATGATAGTTAGTTTTTATTTATAAAATAAAATAAATATAAAATTAATTTAGTCCATCATAAACATAGAGGGATTTATTCTAGCAAGGAATTAGTTGATCACTGAGATAGCCGCTGCATTGCACATGCAAAAAGCGAGTCTGATAAGAATGGACGCAACTCCATTTAAAGCTACGGATGCTCCGACACCGTCTCAAATACGGTTAACATATAGACAAAAACTTAGAAGATTTTTTTAATGACTAATAGAGTAATTTTTAATATATTGATTTTGTTATTTTATATGTAGATTTTTTTGTTTTATTAATTTTATTATTTATTTATTTATTTATTTTTTTGTTATATTTATTATTTATTTATTACTGTCAGAAGTATGAACCTCCGCTTAACAGTTTTAAGCTTGATAATTTGCAAACAGCCAAATTTTTCGTCTACGCGTCTGTCAGCTAAAATTGACTTTTCAGTTTGAGGTTATATTAAAGATTTTTTTTCTGATTGATTTTATCTCTTTGAATTAAATATGACTTAAGACATGATTAAAATTAAAAGGGGTGCAATTTTCACGAATTTCTGTACATTATTTTAAGGTCGTCAGAACAAACTATTACATTTTGTTAAACATTCGTAAATTGTTAAAACAAAAAAAAATTCTAATTTTTAAAATAACTGTTAATGTTCGCACAGTGTACCGCCCCGTAATCTTGACTCCCGTGCCACCATACAAATTGGTGAACAAGCATTTGATATCGATACAGATAGTTTAGAAAAAATATGCGATTTGGGACGTGGTGCCTATGGAATTGTGGAGAAGATGCGACACCGGCAGACGGGTAAAGTTCTGGCCGTCAAACGCATACCGATGACTGTGAACCATCTTGAACAGCAGCGTCTGGTCATGGATTTAGATATATCGATGCGGTCCAGCGATTGTCCATACACTGTTCATTTTTATAGTGCGATGTATCGCGAGGGTGATGTCTGGATATGCATGGAGGTGATGAACACCAGTCTAGACAAATTCTATCCAAAAGTGTTCAAAAATAATCTAACCATGGAGGAGACGGTGCTCGGAAAGGTAAGTTAAATATAATTAAATTATTTTTTTTTTTTTTTTAAATCACATTACTAATCCTCCTTTATTTCCCCTTATTCTTCTCCTACTCCTTATCCTTCTCTTTGGCTTCCTTATAGATCGCAATGAGTGTGGTCAGTGCACTTCACTATCTGCACACACAGCTGCGCGTCATACATCGCGATGTGAAGCCATCAAACATCTTGATCAATCGCAGTGGTGAGGTTAAGATATGCGACTTTGGCATCTCAGGTAAGCGTCACACACAACCGCAAATATTGTTATTTCGAAATTAAAAACTCCTCCTCTCACTTATTTGGTTTGGTTATTCTTAGGTTATTTAGTGGATTCCGTTGCAAAAACTATAGATGCCGGCTGCAAGCCATATATGGCACCGGAACGAATCGATCCACATGGTAATCCAGCACAATATGATATTCGTTCCGATGTGTGGTCTTTGGGTATTAGTATGATCGAAATGGCAACCGGACAGTATCCCTACAATAAATGGAGAACGCCGTTCGAGCAGTTGCGTCAGGTAAATTGAAAAATTTGCAGGAAAATGCAAAGGAAATTGAAGAAAAAAAAAGCTAAACTATTCCCAATTATCATTGTTGACTTCAGGTGGTCGAGGATGATCCACCTAGACTTGTGCCGGGTAAATTTTCGGCAAATTTCGAGGACTTTATAACCACATGTTTAAATAAGGAGTACACAGAGCGCCCCAACTATGAGCAGTTGCTTAAACATGACTTTATTGAGGAGCATTTACAGCGCAACACGGATATTTCGGGCTTTGTTGCCAAAATATTGGATCTTCCTGATGATCAGCCAGCGCAGTAGGAGCCAGTCCGACTTGTTGTACCCATCGTACTATCCAAATGTATATTGCCGCCGTCTTCTACATGCATTTGTATGTGTGTTTGTGTATGTGTTTAGACATGTAAGTGAGCTATTTCGTGCATATATGTGTTTGTATGTAAGTGTAGTAACAAAAGAATTGCTGATATAAAATACACGCATGCTTACATACATACACACATACATAGTACATACCGTAAATACATACATTTATGCCGTTATATACATTAACAGCAAAATAACATTTTTAGCCATTGCAGCGCTCAAAAGATTGAAAGAAAAAGAAAAAGAAAAAAAAAACAAAAACAAAAACAAAAATGAAAAATGAAAAAAGGAAAAAGAAAACAAATTTATAATAACCAAACTGTGCCTCAGTCTGGCAACGCTGCTTGTGGCTGTCAAACTATAATATAATAAATAAAACTGTGAGAGCAAGCAACAAATACTTAAAGATACCGTTAACTGTCAAGCAACAAGTGCTGCATACATCGTGAGGGGCCATGCCCAAAACTGCATGAAATATGAACGCAAGCTAAAAGTGTAAATTCTAAAACAAATTTCACATTAATTAGCTAATTAATATTTAATGCGTACGCGTGCGTGTGCGTGTGTGTAGAAATTTGTTAATTTTTATTCAATTTTTTTTTAAATATATATATTGTATTTGTAAAATGAAAAATGAAAATGTTAAATTAGATGATGAATATTTATAGCTATATAATATGAAATGTACTGGCCCCAAATGTGAAATGAAAATTGTGCATTGGGTGCATCTAGAATTCAATTCAATTCTATTAAAACTTTATTAAACAAAAAAAAAAAAAAAAAAAACAAAACAAAACAAAACAAAAAAACAATCAAACACAAAACACATAAAAAAAATGCTTTATTAATACACACACATACATATAATTATACTTGTTCACATATATATTTGCAGCACACATACATACGCATTATTAAGTACACATTATACGAAACGTATGCGCTGTACATTAAATCTAAGCAACAACAAACAAATTGTTGAATATAATTAATTACAGAAATGAAGAAGCTTCAACAAATGAAATGAAAACTAATGTCAATCAAATGTGTGTCGATGTGTCGATGTCGATGTGTCTCATTCTAAGTTTTGCAAGTTATGTAGTGGAAAACCTTAATGCAATGTCAATTATTTTTTAAAATCCACACAAACAAATCAAACGCATGTCACTTTTTATATACATACATGTATTTATGTTTTGAAACAAAATATAAATTGCCAGAATGTTGGAAGAATAATTCTTAAGCCTTTTTGTGACTTGTCTGTCAAGTGCTAATTATATATATATATATATAAACAAAAAAAAAAACTATAAATTCGAGAACAATCAAAAGAGTTAAACATTTTTATGGAAACTTTATTAATTTGCAGCTATGAATAAGAAATTGTGAACTATAAAAAACTAAAATTAAATTTAAATCTTGGTATAAATCCAAATGCTTTAATATACTATATAGCAATCAAAGCTGGCAATGAACATGATTATATCCTTACGAAATTGACTTCCATTTCCATATGTTGTGTCTCTCAGCAATGTAGCACTTGTGATCCTTTGCTTGGCATCTTTAAAAATAAAAAAAAAAAAAAATATATACGAAGAATAACAATTAAAATATCATCTATTTACTGGTTTTATTTATTTTAAGATAGAATTAAGATATTGAATATAAATTCTTTAAAAATAATTTCTCAAATCTGTCAGGTTACATTTTACATGAGACTCGGCAACTGCACGAATTAAAATCTGAGTCTCTTGTTGGCTTCATTTAGGTGATTGCATGGAAATGGAAATTACAGCACGCGCTCACACCACATCCATTTAAACTCCTCCAGACATGCACTTAAGACTAACCACACACTAACTAATTTCAATTTATCCACTGCAAGGGTGAGAAGTAAATTGCTTGGGCTGCGGGCGGCAGCTCAAAAATATGAGAATTCTTTCTTGGGGATGGGGGAGTTATGTTCAGATTTAGACTTGGGAATGTGCTCCACAAGGCGCTGACCCCCGTGGACAGTAATTTACGTGCTTCCACCTCAAGACAGCTCGCTAAGGGTTCTAGTTACTGTTAGTTATATATAGTTATATACCATATGGCAATCAATTGCAATCGTGTCTAGCCTCGAGCGGCTAGTGAATGACCCAACGCTTACATACAAAACGATCCGATCAGTTGAATGGGAATCCACAATGTAAATTTCTATAGGCAGTTTCAGTTATCGAATGGATAAAGCACTTTTAAAAAGATCCAATTAGACATATAATAATTGTCCTCCAACAAGAATTGCCCCGCAGTACGTGAAGGACGAAGTACAAGATATTTTCTGATTTGATTTGGGAATTTTACCGAAGTTGTTTTGTTTTGTAAACTACAGGACTAATGGTATCAGAGCACAGAGCAGATGACCAGCAAGGACATGTCAGCTTATTTAATGATCGACCAATCACGTAAAATAGAAAAAAACAACATTTAATTAAATTATGATTTCGTTTAATTTTTGAATTTATATTTTTACAAAATCACTACCAAAATATGGGCTTCTCTTAAGTAATGTACAGGTCCTAGATTTTATTTAATTGCAGGAAAGGTTGACATTTAAATAGATAAAGAACTGAACTAATCAAATCATTTATATTTTTGAATGTCAAAATTATCGCAATAACTTATATAATGTATTTATTTTAAATTGGCGTACATTTTTCAACGAATTTGAGTTTCATAGATGGCATGCAATTTAAAATTGAAATAAGGATAATAATAGAAAGTCAATTTCAATTATTATTAATATACTGGAATACATATGTATTTTCTATTAACTCAAAGTCAACATGAAATAGTGATTTTTAATATAACACTTGCGTTTGTTGTAAATTATCGATAACATTTATCGAGAGGTAAAATACACAGTTATATGTATGTATGTGTGATCTACATGGTTCATTTGAAGATGGCAAGCGCTTGGCTATAATTTTGTCGCTTATCACATTCTTCACACATTAGTCATTAGTTTTACGATCGCATTTGAAGTAGTGGCACTTTCACAGTATCATGACGAAGTAAACTGTATATCTCTTACTTTTATTTGTATTTCTTTTTTTTTTTTATATAGTTTTTACTCATAAATAAACACAGCTAACAATCAACCTTGAAAATTTTATAGTGCAAACGTTGCGCAAGTTTGAAACTTTGTTTATAATAAATTTCAGTTACCTATCCAAATGCATATATACACACACACACACATGTACATGCATGTGTGCGTGTGTATGCATGCAGTGAAAAGTGCGTATAACAGTTGCAAAGTGAAGTGAGGCAAGATTTGCGGGCTTTTCTCAACGCCATTTCACATACAATTTGAATTACATTTTGATTGGTTTTCTTGAACAGCCACATGTTTAACTTATAAAAATAAAAAACTATAACATAGATAAAATAACACTTAGTTACGCAATTAATTAAATACTATAGGAATAGTTTTTCTCTAATTACATATGCAAGGACTTAATACTAAGCGTATTAAATAAATTATTTACATTTGCTATTTGAGAGTGGCTAATGACAAGGCTTCCAATCGGCCCCGATTATTGGCTAATGGCTGTTTTATTTACTGTAAAAGGCCTACCCTTATAATTCTCAACTTATTATATATAGTATAAAATTTCATATTTTTATACATAATTTATCTTAAGCAAGCATTTTGGCAGCTACACGTTCATCCAAACTTAATTATAAATTAATTACATAATAATATAATATAACATTTCTTTTTGTCTACAGTTTTGAGCATTAAAAGTTTCACTTTAAAGCAAAGCATTTACAATGGAAATAATAACAATTATTGCCTAAGCCTAAACACACACGTACGCACACATTCACATACACCTACACATACACATATAGCAAATCAGACAATTGGAAACACATGTATATATCTATATATATAAATATATATATATATATATAGTTATATATATATAAAAAAGGAACTGACGATCTTAGATGGTATTGCCCCCTTCCCCGAAGATTTTTACTACTTGTGTAGAATACTTCTGTCCTCGAAGCGTATAATGGCATCTCCGATCTGCTTGCGTGACGCCAAATGGATGCACTCCTGTCGTCCGCATTTTGTGGGCAGTGGATTTGGCAGAGAGCCACCGCGTGACAAATGAGAGCGCACGTCCAGGCCGAATCGTAGATGAGGTTCAACTGCGCGTAGAATGTGCACCGTGTGCTGGGCGGCAACGAACATGTCCAGTATACTCTCCACATCCGGCGGGCGATGCGTTGCTTGGAGCAATTGTTCAATATCCAAATCCGTACGCATGATGGGTAAGCCCATGGAGTCAACCAATTTGCGGGCTGCAAGAGAAGGACGTGAAGATGACACATAGCATTAGGCATTCATCTGGTTAATCTTACCCTGGACATAGTCGCGACTGTAGAAGGCGATGACATCGTGATTTTGTCGATTGAAGTAGCCGCTGCTTTGACTAATGTCGCAAGTGTCGCACTCCCTGCAGAAATTGGCCCAATTGCAGGGGTAGAGTTGGAAGCCAATGGGAGCATACACCTGGAAGCCCTGTATAGTGTTCATTCGCACGCGGTTCAGGAAGTCTGTGCGGAATAGCATGCTGGGCGTGGCCAAGAGCACAAGCGATTCGAGGCCAAGTTTGGGTAAAGCCAGATCAGCAACAGCCAAACTAAGCAACTGACTTGGACCATACATGGAGGGGTGGAGTAGCCATTCCTCAGATGTTACCTTTTGGCTCAATTCCTCCGGCAGTCGTATCGATACCCACGCAATGCGTGATCCATCCGTTTTATACTTTGACGACAGCTCCAATGCCAACTTCTTGAGTACCTTGAAAGGATCATCATCGCCCTTGCTGGGCGAGTCCAGCCGATAAAGGAAAATCTAGAAAAAAAGAAAGATTGCTTCATGATGATGACCTGAATCCTGAAACCAAATACCCTTCCAGGCACTCACCAGCAGAAGGAAAGTGTTGTCCTGATTTTGCATGGACACGCGTTCGTATTGGGACACAAAGTCCATGGCATTTTGCACCTGATGTTCAAATGCGGGCATCAGCAATGCAATACGTGTGCTCTCCGTTACATAGGGTGACGGCACCACCTCGACACGGCCCAAAGGCTTAACCAACTCAAAGCTTTTAAGCGTCAGCTGCTTCGGTGTGGCGCCCTCGTACATGTTCAAGTGGAGCTGATAATCCATGCCTCGAGTAGCATCGAATTTCCGATAAGCACTGTGTATGCTATAATAATGGAGCTTGGGATGTTTTTGGGATGCATATTGGAGCGTTATCTCGAGCACCTTGGCAAAGTCCTGCGCCTCGATGCGACTCAGCGGCGCCACCGCATGATCCGCATGTGCAATGGGTAAAAAGCTATGCGTTTCATTCAAAAGCTGCCAATTGAGCATATCGTGTCGCGTTTCCGGCGCACTGGGGGGCGGTACTCCCAGTGGCCAGCGGATTTCGAGTATCTTGTTCGAAATGCTTCCATTGGCAATGCTATATGACTTTTGTTCCAACTCATAGCCACGCTCCTGTGCCAGTTTCAGATGATGCTATAAAAGCAATTCAAAATTCAAAATTCAAAATTAACATTTATTAATTTTCAATTAACTAAAAAATAAAGAGCGATGAACCGTTAATTGGGTCAATGGCTGTGCCCGCACATACCTTGGAATAGTAGGCGTGCAGGCGATAAAAGTCCTCCGGCGTTTGTACGGGATAGACAGTGGTGGCATTACGAAACGCTTCCTCCTTAGACAACATACTGAGGTCCTTGTAGTGGCGAGATTTTGTATGCAAGGCATAGCTATACTGGCGCATACCCTGTAAAAATTAGAGTGCACATTTTATGGCGATTAGTTGCAGGCCAATTTTATTGTGGCGCCAATAAATGTGCCATGAAATTAGCCCAGACCCATAGGAAGATCAAGGGACCGAAAGTCAGCCCTTAATCCAGTTATGAACATGTGTTCTGCAGATCGCAATTGTTTTTTTTAAAAAACAAAAAAAAAAAATAAAAAACAATAAACTTCCTTTATCGACGCGTCGCCTTTTATGATCCTATTAAATGCAACTGCCCGAAAAGCCCACTTGTCGCTCTAACATTCCCCAACATTCGCAATCTCATTCCCACTTCCCATTTCCCATTCCCGTTCCCACTTCCATTTCGTTCCCAGGGGCAGGCGCGTAAATAAATTAACATTTTCATGTTAATCGCCAACGTCGGCGGCGGCGATCGTTGGATGCCAGTTAGATCGTCGGTGAGTAACCACACACACTCATAGACAACACATTCATTGTAGCAAAAGACGAAAAAAAAATATATATACATATATGTATATATATTATTTCTGTATCTTTACCGTTATTTTACAGACTCGCATTAATTAATTTTAATGGCAAAGTGGAAAGACAAAGAAATCCAAGCAAACGCCACTTTACAGATAACGACAACAAAATTAAATGAAAATGTTAAAAAACTATTGGAACAATAAAGAAATAAATAAATAAATAAAACACAATTTGAAATAAAAAAAAAATATAGCACACTTATTTCGAAAGAGTACAATTTTAATTTATTTCGCTGTGCATAAATTAAGATTTATTTATTTATCAAACTGATTTATGGCGCATAACATTATTGAGAGAATTCCAATAGAAACATAGAAAGCAGTTGCTGCACAAAGAATTAACAATTGCGAGAATGAGCAACCGCCTCCCACATAAACCACATACATAAATCATTCCATTTGCTTGCCACATGCATTAATAAACCCAAAATCCAAACAAAGAAAAATTCAAGTGAAAGACGTGCGTCAAGTTTTTGGCCCTGTATATTTTTTACTTTTTTTTTTTTTTTTTTAGTTTTAAAACATAAACTCATTTATGTACGTAATATATACACACATACCAATACATACATAGCATATAGTTCATAAGAAATTGTGCATGTTTTGAAAATTGTGTTGTGCCAATTGCGATTCAATGTTTTTAAATAAACATCATGGGCAGCACTTAAATTAAACAATTTAACGGTTCTTCGTGTCGAGATAAGTGACTATTTAAATGTTAAACGCAATACATGCCAAACTGTCACGAATGCAATCAGACTAACGAAAGCTGCCTACTCTGCCTACTACATCCTACCTACCTACCTACCTCCCTCCCTCCCTCCCTCCCTCCCTCCCTCTCATCCACCACGTCCTATTAGCAAATGGTTTGAAAAATTCCTTCGCCAATACTTGGAAATTAAAGAAACTGTCTATCAAGTGCTGCTGGTGGCATGTCCGAATGCCTGCCCCCCAATGGCAACAAAGCAGTTAAGGCGCTTCAAGAAAAAGAAGAAGCTTCAAGCTGCGTTGCTCTGCGCCGCTGCAGCCTCAGGCCTCAGGCCACTGCTTGTTCTGCTTGTCCTCTACCATTTTTTCTTCTTTTATTCTCTCTCCTCCTCTCTCTCTCTCTTTAAGCATCACATTTCGCTCTGTTGAGTCTTTTGTGTCTATCGTGTCGTCAGTTGCTGATGCTCCATTTCAGGGTTACTTTCTGTATCAATGAACTGATTTTTT
The DNA here is from genome assembly GCA_035044505.1 of Zaprionus lineosus. Classification (NCBI taxonomy): domain Eukaryota; kingdom Metazoa; phylum Arthropoda; class Insecta; order Diptera; family Drosophilidae; genus Zaprionus; species Zaprionus lineosus. The sequence goes on from JAWNNX010000676.1 coordinate 2,301,642, forward strand.
ATTTCTGTTTTTTTTTTATTTTTTTTTTATTTTTTTTTTTTTTATTTTTTTTATTTGTCGTGTTCTTTAATTTTCTGACGTGTCGTAGTGTGTGAGTCCCTGTGAGTCTTTTAGTCAATGGCAAATTGTTTAAATAAATAAAACGGCGTGTAGGAAGCAGCAAAGATCACACGACAAGCAAGCAAACGGCACACAAAAAAAAAACCCATACACATGCATCTACAGACCTAAATTGATGTCTGTTTGCACATACATGTGTGCTTGTATGTATGCTTGCATGTGTATGCCCATGTGCTCCTAATGGACTGTTTGTAAACGCAGTGTCTCTCAAACTTTTAACAGCTTCTGCACACACCAAATGCCAAACGATAAATGGGCTCATGTTATGTTAAAAGTTAAGGGTTTATTTGATGTTAAACTTATTGGTAGATCATATGAGTTTTCTTTTATCCCAGCCCAAAGACTTGTATTGAACACTCACCTGAAAGCTCTCCTGGCAACCAGCGACACGACTTGCGTACTTCACGCACCGCCCAATGTTAACACTGTGATCATTGGTGATGCCAATGCGTGCACAGCGCTCCAGGTTGTTCCGCATCTTGCGTATGACACTGCTGCTAAAAAGGATTCCCGCCTCGAGGGCACAATAATTGCGATCACTTTGACCCGCCGTGCCGGAATCATCCGCCGCAACATTGCCAGCAGGAGCATCAGCAGCAGACGATGCTGCCTCCCCGATGCCAGCACGTGCACCGCCCATATACAGATCGAATGTGATACTCATGTGATAAAGCAAACTATTCAGCTTTCGTGCATCCACATAGACATTGTCCGGCACCAGCAGAAAGTAATCATAGTCATCCAGGTAGTTATCGGCTATGTACTTAATCACAAAGAAGGGTCGCCGATTCTCCCGTGTATCCGTAAAGCCAACTATGTTCTTCAGCTGGTAGTTTGTCTTCACGCTGTCTGCGTTTATAAAGAACTTGATCTTATTAACCAGATGGGCTGTGGTGCGATTGAATGCGGTCGCAAAGCTATTTATGTTCTCCTGTGAGGTCATAACACCAATAAAGATCTTCTCCCGTATCCCCAGCTCCGATGAGTAGTATCTTGGACGCAGCACATTTTTTACCTGCAATACAAAAATATATTTTTTTTTAAGATTCGCTTTGCTGATTTTATTGTCATGATATTAAAAATTTCTAGGAATTCTAAAAAAAAAAAAAAATTTTACAAAAAAATGTTAAAACAAAATTTTAAAAAATTATAAAAAATATGTTAAAAAATGAAATGAAACTTTCAACCTTGAAAGTTCAAGCCTAAGAATCGAAAAAGTTTTTTTTTTCATTTTAGGGTCAAACTGGAATCTCGATTTTTTTATAGTTACCTAAATAGATTAATTAAGATAAACAATCCAAAAATTCTGTGAAAACAGCAATTTTATAAAACAATAAAAAGAACAAACTATTTTTAATGTACTTATTTTATTTATATTTTTTTATAAGTGTCAATTTGAGATAAAAAAAACTGTTATTTTATTACTGCTTCTTTATTTCTATTTAAATACTAGTCAATTAATTAGTATTTTTTATTTTTCATTTTTTTTTAAATCGATATTAGGGAAAAATAATATTTTATTTAGTAGATGGAAGTTCAATTCAGCGACTCTCAGGTTTCAGCCACTTGTAAAAATAAAACTTCGCACTCAAATCCTCGATAGAAAAAACACAGCATAAGAAATAAACACATACACTTAGAGTGTGTGTAAACACACACACACACTTGGAGTGTGTGTTTGTGTGTGAACTGTTAATTGGTCAATGTTTATGGGCCCATAAACTGAAGGCCTCCACCGCGAGGTCGGAGCTTCACCTTCTGTAGTCGAATGTATATATATCGTATATATATGGCGATTCTATGGCGTCAGATCCACCCAACTGACCCTTAACCTGCATCAACACACACACACACACACACACACACAGACGCAGGTGTGTTACCCCCTGAGCGGGGGGAGACATGGCTAACGTCCGACTTTGAATTGAGCTTAGTCCAGCAATTAGCACTAATTAGAAAATGCAAGTCTGACTAGTCTGTTCGTTGCAAGTCAGACGAACTAAAAATAATACATAATGTGGCACACCCCAGACATACCCTATAAAAGGAGTGAAGGACTCCAAAGGAGCAAGTTACTTGTCAAAGAAAAAATTTAAGTTCTAGGAATAATTTTTTTTTTAAATTCTTTTAATAGTTAGAAAATTAAAAATATTATAATATAATTTATAATATAATTTAAATATTATAAATTACAAAAAATAACCTTAAAAAAAAATAAATTCGTATGACACACCTCAGACATGATCTATGAAAGGATCGAAGGGAGTCTCTTGAGGGAATAACGTAAGTCTTGTAAATAATTTTTTGTAGTTGTTAATAAAATAAAAAAAATTAAAAAAAAATTACTTACAATAATAAAATTATATTTAAAAAAATAAAAGAAACTAAAAATAATGCATAATGTGGGATAAACTAGACATAGGCATTGATTCCTTCAAGGAAATGAAAAAGTTTAGTAAATAATTCATAATTTTTTATTATTTTATTAAATTTAATATAAAAATTAAAATAAAAAAATATTATTATAATATTTTATATATCAATAAAAAAAAATAAATTATGCAAATTTTAAATCTTTATTGAAAAAAGGATTTATTTTAACCAAAACAAAAGGAACTTTATTTAAAAAAAAATCGTATATTTAAAATTAATTATTAATAATTAATATATATAAAATTAAAATTTTGATAGCCCTAGACAAGTTTAATTATAAAATTGGCATATTTATTTTAAAAAGTTAAATTTTTTTTTTTTACAATTTGTAGATCCTTTAAGCGAAGTAGACAAGCTGCCTGCCAATTACAGGGTGTTTGAAGTGCAAGCTCTGAGACTTGTTCTGGCCGTTGGTAATTTTGTGATTTAGAAATCAATTAAACGATGTTTTATTTAAGTTCTCTTTTTTGTTTATTTAATGGGCACTTTAATTGTCGGTTACAGCCAGTCAACAGTTGGGTTCCATAGCACCACTGGCACCACTACCACCAGCAATGGCCAAATGACATGGCCAATGCATCCATTAAAATCTCAATCCCCAAACCCCGTGACCTCGGGGCCTGAATTATGGCACACGGTAAAATACGCCACAAAAGTCTCACCAAATATACGCAATTAGCTTAGCTTGAATTCTAATAACTACACACACATGCGTACACACACACACACACACACACACACACACACACACACATGGACACGCACTCATTGGGTAAACATATGCCAATATTTTGTGCTCTTTGATACCCCCCAAAACGCACTTCTATTCAAAATTCAAAGTTTTGTTTACGCCGGTGAATGAAAATACTTCCTTGAAATAAATTCTTGTTTAAACGAGATCGAAGAAAAAAAAAAAAAGGAAAAGAAAAGAAAAAAAAAATTAGGATGATACACGCAAAATTTCTTGAATTCGATTAACCGAAAGCAAACAATTCCAAATAATTGGGGAATTTTTACCGGATGCCCGATATATGGCATCGATTTCTTAACTCAACACACGTCTATTTCACCACGAATTTTTGCATTTGAATATAAACAGGTTTAAGTCCTCGTTGAATTACGCACAGAATTTATATATATGTTTATGTATATAATTATATGTATATATATATATATATATATATCTATATATCTATATATCTATATATATATTTATATATATCTACCTATACCTTTTATCTATTGACACGACTTTTCAATTTATCTTTTTTATTTATCTGTCGCTTTTCGGCGGCCTTGAGGACGGCAAATGAAAAGTTGGAAAGACATGCGAATCTGTTTGAATCGCCTAGGCATACCTTGCGGATCAAGCATATATATAAACATATATATATATATGTGTATATATGTGTATAGGCGAATCGGCAATGTTTTTCTTGTCCGTCGCACCCTTTACCCTTCACCCTTCACCCTTCACCATTCACACTTAGATTATATTTGAAAAATGTACCCTACGGCGGGCCACTGATTGCCCCTGCCACGTGCGTAGCTCGACTGCCGATTGGAAGCTCATAAAAGAGATTGGTTGATTGGGTAATTGGTTGATTGGGTGAATGGATGAATGGTTGAATGGATGAATGGCTGAATGGGTGAAGGGAAGAAGTGCCACTAAAAGGAGCGATAAGCTGGGCAGCAATTGAAGAAGGATCCTCCTAAACGGAAAGTCCAACTTTATTCGCTTTTAAACTGGCTTCATTTTTACTATTAAAATTCACATTTTAGATTAAAAAAAAAAATTAATTACTTAATTGTCAGAAATGTAACTGCCTTTGCTTGGAGAGAAAAGGGATAAATAAATAAATTCCCCTTTCCTTGAGAATCGCAGAGCTTGGCTTGAGGTGAGTTACGTTTACGTTGATTGTTTATTTGAATTTAAATTTATTTAATTTATTAAAATTTAATTTATTTTAATTTAGTTGATTAATTTAGTTTTATATTTCAAACTATTTTTTAATAATTTCACATTTTTGGATTTTTTTAATCTAAGCATCTTAAATGAGGATCAAAGAGCCTTAAAAGTTCCTTGCTTTTTGTGGCCACGTATTTTGTGAGTCAGTTTATTCGTATTCAGTTTATTCGCATTCAGTTGATTCGTATTCGATTTATTCGTATATTGTGTGTGTATATGGCATAACTTTAATGATAACTGAAAAACATGTCTGTGACGTAACAAAAGTGAACGGAAGTAAAGCCAATTCAACGTTCAGGCCAAAATTTTGAGGCCTAGCCACATTTTCACTTGTGCTGTTCGCATTTTGTTATCAGTGCACGGGGGCCGCTTATCAGTTGGAGCAACAACGTTGACAACGTCACCAATGAGAACAGCAAAGGCCGACAGCAACGGCGACAAGTACAACAACAACAACAACAACAACAACAACAGCAGCAGCAGCAGAAGCAGAAGCAGTAGGAGCAGAAGCAGAAGCAGCAACAGTAGAAACAAGAGCAACAAGAGGAGCAGCGGCAACAGTAGAAACAACAGCAACAAAAATAATAACAAAAACAAAAACAACAACAACAGCAGCAACAAAAACAATAACAAAACGTCTTCCAATTTCCATTCCACAAATTTAATTAAACATTGATAGGGAAATATGTTTATTTGATCAGTTGTGGGGAGTTGTTGGCAGGCAGCACCACCAAACTGGTGCCGCCTTGTGCCTCCTCCAGCTCGTTGAATGTGGAGCTCCTACATATACATAGGTGCACACATATAGCTATACACATATCATACATGTATATATGTATATGTATATACAGGTACATACATACACATATTGGCAACCCTAAGCCTACGGCAGGTGTGTTGGCATCCAATCGTTAGTTGGCCAGTGACTCAAGCAAAGTTTCAAGTTGACTGATTATATGGTTCGACAGTGACTGACGTATGACGAGAGGGGGGGTGGGTGTGTGGCGGTGGTGAGGCAGAAAAAGTGAGGTACTACGACGATGGATTTGGGGTTTCTGGTCGGCAGAGGCAGAGGCGGTGCAATAAATCTTAAGATAAGTTTGCCGTTTCAACAAGTGCGGCTCCACTTAACTTATGAAGAGGTGGGGGGTGGGTGTGGGGGTGGGGGTTAGTATTATGTTTACCCAGCAAACCAAGGCCCTCATTAAATGAATGCACTCATAAATATTAAGTGGATCATTCAGATGCATTTCAATATTTGATTTTCTGCGTCTGATGCGTCTAATTGATATGTAATTGAATCCCATGGCTTCCATTTTTTTTTTATTTCTTTTTTTTTTTTTTTTGCTCCTTGCTCCATGGGAAAATTTTGGGCTCTGCTTTGTAGCACTCAAAATGCGCATATGCATATAAATACTTCTTGTATATATATTTGCGATCGGGTTTAAGTATGAGTTCAACGCTTGCTGATTTAGGCATGGGTAAGGTCAGAAGGTCAAATTGACTGAAGCGAGTGAATTAATTGAATGGAAACTCGATCTGGAACTTTGCTATATCAATCGTTAGGCACTTGAATAAATCACGAATAAGCCAGACATTAGTTTAGGACTCTCCTTAGTTAATCCCAATTATAAGTCAATCATGATTGAAATAGCCTCTAATTATTTAGCAATCATGATGGAAAACACATCAGTTTCGACTTTTGATGAAAAAGTCATTTTATAACTATAAACTAAAAACTTGTTGAGAATTTGTTAAATTAATTTCAATTATTAAACAATCATGATTGATTGACGTATATGGGAAACATTTGCATATAAAAAAATCTTCTTTCGTTTAAGTGAATCATTTAATTAATCAAGAAATTGCGTAGGTGGCTTGTAGACTAACCAAACTATATCATCAATCATGATTGATTCGCGTCTTACACACATTTTCTCATCTCTACGCATTTCTTTTATCAATCGACGCGCCCTTCTCGATTTTTTTTAGTGCCTTGGGTGTCGTCTTGTTTATACCTAGACATAAATATATATATATATATATATTTCTACACTTAAGAGATCGTTAACTAGACGTGTATGAAGAAGTCATATATATATATATATATATTACATATCTCAGCTCGTTTTCAATCAGCCACAAAAGTCGACTAGAGACTGGGAATTGCATTGGATTTGACAAATCTTAATTGAAATAAGTGCGCAGGCGGTGCTAGAGACTAGCTAGAGACTTGCTAGAGATTGCTTGGAGAGATGATTCGGGGTTTGAGCTGCATTGCTGGTTCTCCGGATTACTGGATTGTCGGATTGTCGGATCGCCAGATCACTCTGGGATCGTTCAAATCATTGAAATCGTTCGGGTCGACTCCGTCTCGCGGTTATGACAATTAATTGAGAACGCTTTTGTGTACTAACACATACATACACAATATATATATATATACATATATATGTATATCCCACATACATCTACATATATCCAGACATGAAAGTATGTGGGTCCTAAGCCGGAAACTCGACGCGCTTTTCAATTAGTGCCGCTCAAAATGGTTCAATATTTTCCAGTTGGATGTCATTTGGGTGAAGGACTTAATGAATGGCAATCAAAGATGAACGCAACTCCTTACAAGTGGATTATTTAAAAATAAAAAAAAACTCCTTGCCTGAGTCACATTTTGGTATCGCTCTCTCTCTCCCTCTCTTTCTCTCTTTATAATCCCCATTAAGCCCGCCCATTATATAAGGTGTGTGTGTGTAGGCAAGAAGATAATCTATTGTCCCATATAACCGAGCAACTGATAGGTGTGTTTATTATTAGATGCACAGATAGGCCAACACGTATTTATTTATTTATTTTCTTTTTTTTAAGAAACTGACGTCGAAGCAATAAGTAATTTTTAAACTGCACCAAAGTTGTAACAAGTTTAATCCTTTTTGGTTAGATGCCCGGTGGCGGCATGCATGCCGGAGTTGAGATACTTATCAAAGAGATACTCGCCAACTTCGTTCTGGGCCCGCTCCAGTTGACGTATATAGTCGGCCAGTATCTTTTGGCCATCGACCTGCTCCTGAAGGAAGTTCGCCTCAATGAAGTCACACAGATTGGGATCGTTCTCCTTGCTGGCCAGCGAATGCACGTCCAACAGATGTTTATTCACCTCGAGCTCCAATTGAAGCGCCAGTTTCAGCGCCGATATGGTATCCGTAAAGCATGTGGATGGCTCTGGAACAGCCACCAGTTGAATTTTACCACCACGCTTGTTCATATATTTCATTATCTTCTCAGCATGTTCACGCTCCTCGGCGCTGGCCTGTAGAAAGAATCCGTACACTCCTGGCGAGCTGACATCGGCGCGATCGAAATGAAAAGCCTTTTATTTTTAGGCAAAAGGGATCATAGACGATAGCATATATAGACTCCCAATTGGTGATAACTACTTGTGGCTTACCATGGCCAGGTACTGGTGACAAGCCTTAAGCTCCATATTGATTTGTTGGTTTAGTTTATCCTCACAACTTTTGGCAAAATTTTGTCGCATTATCATGCAAAATCCGCGTCTAACCACCCGAAATAAATTTTCCATTTTCAAATTTAAAAATTGACTTAAAAAACTAATTTTTTTTCATTTATTCCTAAACAGTAACTAAGATTTGGCATTCGTTTAACTTCTACAGTGCAATCAAATATAAACTATTTCCCTACACCAAAGGTGAGTAAACGACACCCTTCCAAAGCGCAAATCCTCATAGACAGAAACACATTGTGTGCAGGAACCATTTGTGTTAGCCAATACACAAACCTTTTGGCAACTGACCAATTGATGTTTTTCACCTTTTGAGCTCCGTATTCTAATTGAAAGAAAATTCTAATAAGGAAAATACTTTTTCCAAGATAAATTTGCCTGACGATTCTTATCATTTATATATATATAGGGATTATATTATATATCTCCCGCTGATCTCATTCCAGACCTTGAAGTATTTAGATCTGAGTCAGCTCTTAAAGAAAACGTTTCTTTAGCAGAAACAACACTAATTTTGTTTATTGAAATCTCTTCTGTTTTTTAAACCAATTTTTCCCAAGTTATACCAAAAAAAAAAGATTTAAAAATAAATTTTAATTTTTTTATTTTGCCAACAGAGGTCACAGTTCAAAGAAACTGATCCGACATTATGATTTCACTTTTTGTCGCTTCTTTTTTTTTCCCCAGTTGTGTCATCAAACACTTAGTCAGTGTACACACTCACACTCACACTCGCACAACCATTACGTAGACACATCACAAAAATATATTTACTTAGGGTACAGCAAAAGCAACATAAACATCAACAACAACAACTAAAGGTAAACTCACTTATTCTCATTTATTAAGTGAATGGATAACGTCTTTTTGCTCAGCTTTTAATGGGGAAACGAGTTTCAAATACTTCATATGTACACACACACATATACACATATATACATGTATAGATATATATCACTTATTGCCTGAGTGTTGTACACAAAGTAACTTACGCACATTAAACAGAAAAAGTAATAAGCTCACACACGCACACACACATGTACACAATTACGAAGAGTCAGCCATAAAGATGAAATAATAAAAACGTAAACATTAAAATTAAACAATTGCCTGTATCGGTAGTCGACACACGAACCGCGAATCATCATTAATGTCGGAGCCGGAGCAGTTTTAAGATGGTTTATACGATCAAATAAATTTAACAATCACAATTCTACACTGGGCATAACGATCGAGATTCATAATTTCAGAATTGCACAACTGTTCTCGGTATTGAAATATTTATTATCATTTACTGCAGGAATAATAAACGGAAGCAGCCAAAAAATATCTGATTGTCTATTTCATAACTATTATTACAGGTTACGATTTCGAGAGGGTCAATGAGGAGACTTTAATAAATATATTATTTATCCTCTTATCCTTTTATGTTTCCTGGAAGTCTTCTATTAAATTAGACTCCCAAAAAAAGGTTACTTTCCATATATAAATATATCATAAATTTCTTAAATAAAATCTAATTTTCAAAATCCTGTTTCAATTTCAATCGTTTCTCCCCACAATCCCACCACAGCATTAAGGTTGAACAACTGTCTAATTAAATGACTATCATATAATTTGCAAAAGTTATCATTCATGCTAAATAAAAGACATGAGTTTAATGTTTCAATATTGATTAATTTTCCTTTTCCTTTTTCAGTTTTTTTTTCTCTTCTTTTCAATACAACAAAAGCACACAAATAATTCACAAGTTCAACGCATTACCTAGCCATTTAATTAACACCGCAAAAGTTGTGAATAAAGTTGAATAAATTGATCACTTTAAGCATTTCCATTAAAGTGCAAACGTCTGCACTTGTACATATATGTGTATATGTTTTTATATAAAAAGTTCAAATTTTTTGTTAACATCAAAACCGCATGCTTTACTTATTTTGAGCATATATTTGATATATGATAATTGTCAATCGATTTTCGTAGGTTTGACACTTATTAAAAATACTCGAATACAATTTTCGCACGTGTTGTTTCTACATACTTAATACATATAAACATACATACATACATATATATTTAGGGACTTATATTTTTTGTTTTACAGCCTGATGAAACATTTATGTACAAGCTATCGGTAAATACAGAGCTCTGGCTTATATTTGAAGTGCGTTTATTTATATTATTTCAATGAACTTTTTGTGGCTGCCAATGGAATTTTTGTTGATCACCCGAATTTTTTTTTTTTTTTTTTTTTGAATATTATACGTTTTGATGCTAATCAAATTTCTTGCAAAGCTTGCTAAAATTAACGCAATACTGTAATTGTAACCATAATATTAAGTTCCAACCGTATTTGTCATATATAAGGAAAGTGAACAGTTAGTATACATCAAACTGTTATACATAAGTAAAGTATGACCCAAACTGTTATGAACGCAGCAACATCAATGCCCTAACAGTCAATGTCAAACAGTTACACGGTCAATGATGCTGCTACAGCTGCGCGCCGCGTGTTAATTGTCTAGAAATGTTTCTAAATATAAACAAAGCAACTGCAAAGTGGTTGTTCTTAATGGTGGATGGAAGACTTGTTGCTTGTGCTCGATGAGCATTGAGTATGAGCGTCATCCACAATTTTTACGATCGTTCCAAAGGTAAGTGGCTAATGATAACAGTGATTCAATACAAAATATATAAAGGGTGACGTCTGGTTTAAGTTCTTAACGTTATATTTATACACAATATACATACATATATATACATATATATATACATATATATAAATATATGTACTTTACTATACACATATTAAGTCGTTCGAATTTTTTATACTCAAAACGAAGAAAGGCGAAATACGAAAGCGAAATGCGATAAGCAGGAAGGTCAATAAATTGTTTCATATAATGTAGCCATGTTCACACACACAGAAACCAATACACACATGCATGCGATCAACTTTGCATTTGTATGTATGTATGATGTATATTAAAGGGTTTAAATTGTCTTACACTGTCTAAGATTGTTTGTGTGATTGGTGAATGGACCACGTGCATGAGTGAAATGATCAAAGGTAAGGGAAACAGAAGGAAAAATACCGCAAAAAAAAAAAAGTTTAAATTACATAGACAATTTATAGCTTACCGGCTTTTTTGCCGCTAACGGCTTATTGATCAAGTTCAAATGAGGCTCAAAATCCTGGCCAAAGCGCTCAATAAGTAAATTTTCAGCTGCTTCTTGTGGACATTCTTCTTGCTGCACCAGTTCCCAAATATCCTGCGGTATATAGAAGCTGAGCACCAGGCCCAGCAGCAGACCAATCACAAAATAATGATTGCGGCTCAACGCGGACGGTCTACGCATCTTTCAGGCGAGTTACAAATTAAAGTTACACACATATACACACATATGTACATACATAAAGTACTGATGCTCATTGGGACAGAAGCAAATCCTTTCGAGTGGACTTGTTGCTTGCCGCTTATTGTTAGAATGGGCTTGTTGATATATTTCGATTTTGTTTAATTTAAAATTTTATTTTATTCCTTTTGCAGAAACGATAGCAAGAATATTCAACAAGTACTCTTATTATGCCGGCTAAATTTGGCACAAGCTGCGGATTATTGTTGTTGTGCAGCACGCACTTGCGTTTTATGGCTGTTATCGGACTTTTGATAAAGCCTTTGTTTGCATTTGGCGCATTTTTAATATATATTGAACTGTGGCGTCACAAGCACATCACTACACGCACTTTTATTTCTTGCGAGAGACGCGAATGCTACGAAATACAAAAAAAAAAAATCAAACTAGCGCAAACGAGCGCCGTCTGGCCGCCGCAGAACGCGTAACGTAAAAAAGTGGGATTTTGTGATCGTTTCATTCGCACTTTTGGTAGTGTTTGATGTAATGTTAACTTGCTGTTATGGTCGTCTGCTATGTGATTACGATATTTCTTTAATACGCTGGTTGCGGTTACAATACAAATGTGTATTAAAATGTGTGTTCACAGGACGCTGTGGTCAATAGATTTTATATATAGTATTACTATTTCATTTCACCTAAAATCATTGTTGAACCATTTTAAATTATGTTAATATATGAATTTTTTATTAATTTTAAAGTTATATAAAAATAATTTTTTCGCTTCTTTATTGTACAGCATATCTGGCCGCATTTGATTACTCTATTTAACATTATGTTAATTTTGATGCGTTCCTTACTCCATTCCGCGTTGCTGAATATGCGTTAACACTGTTAACTGTCTGTTTTGTTTGTTGTCGAGGACGAAGATGTCTGTGGTTGTGCTAGATAATGGAGCGTACACAGCTAAAGTGGGACTTGCTGCACAGGATGAACCCAAAGTGATTCCCAATTGTATTATGAAGGCGAAAAGCGAGCGCCGACGAGCCTTTGTAGGTAACCAAATTGACGATTGCCGCGATACATCTGCTCTCTTCTACATCCTGGCGTTCCAGCGTGGTTATCTGCTGAACTGGGATACTCAGAAAACTGTTTGGGATTATATATTCAGCAAGGAGGGTATCGGATGTACGTTGGAGCATCGAAATATTGTCATAACAGAACCGCAAATGAATTTTCAGAGTGTCCAAGAGGCGATGCTTGAAATGCTTTTTGAGGAGTATCGTGTAGCCGGAATGTACAAGGCTACAGCTGCTGATTTAGCTGCGTTCAACTATGTAGCGGACAGCGAGGAACGTGCTACAATGCAAACGCTTAACTGCATTATCATTGACGTCGGTTACAGTTTCACGCATATTGTGCCGTTTGTACTAGGCAGACGTGTGCTTGAGGGCATAAGGCGCATAGATGTGGGCGGCAAAGCCTTAACTAATCACCTAAAAGAGCTAATTTCCTATCGTCATCTCAATGTGATGGACGAAAGTCATGTAGTTAATCAAATCAAAGAGGATGTTTGCTTTGTCGCAGAAAATTTCAAAGATGCCATGAATGTACATCGCAGTGAAAAACACCGTAAGCAAGTTGCCTTGGACTACGTCTTACCTGATTTTACAACTGTGAAACGTGGCTATGTTCGTATCCCAGGCAGACCACGGGAAGACGAGGATCAACAGCAAATGTTACCACTTTGCAATGAAAGGTTTACAGTGCCCGAGCTTTTATTTAATCCATCAGACATTGGCATTTCTCAGGTTGGAATACCTGAGGCGGTTGCCGATTGTCTTCGAGCTTGTCCCTGGGAGGCACATAGAGAGTTGCTTCTCAATATTCTTATTGTGGGTGGCAGCTCTCAGTTTCCCGGCTTTTTACCGCGTCTTAAGCGTGATTTGCGTGCGCTAGTGCCGGATGATTTGGAAGTTTCACTTATTTGCCCAGAGGATCCAGTACGTTATGCTTGGTACGGTGGGCGGGAAGTAGCAACAAGTCCAAACTTTGATGACTTTCTTTACACGCGAGACGATTACGAGGAACTTGGTATACATGGACTTCAGCAATGCTAAGATTAATAACTTTTTTGTTAGAGATTTGTATTTGTATTGTACTGCTCGTAGTATTCATTTTATGTTTACCTTTTTCAATTCGATTAGATTGTATATATAAGACTTAAGAAATAAAAGGATTAATATGTAGATTGTCGATGAATATAAAATTTAAAAATCATAAACATTACAACCTTTAGCTGTCGTGTAGTCATACTTAACATTTAATATAATTATAAAATAAATTTACGTATAATTTCTACAAGCATTTTATTTGTTTACTTTTCGCTACGCACATATAGGTACATAAGTATATGCAATTAAATGATAACCTTAGAATAAAAGTCAAGAGAATTTACGTCATTTATTTAATTGTAACTAAAGAAAATAAAACCGAAACATGTTGGTGTATTAGCTTTTTGGTACAATTGATTTGAGTTGAATAACGTACACTTGAAATGTATCTAAAATAGCATGAGACGAGGTTCCTTGACATTGGACATGCCACTATTTGCCTAGTTCGTAAAATAACAAACAATATTTTCAACAATTTGTAATGTCTACATAAACTTATATAATTAAGATTTTTGCGAGGCGGGTGCGGTAGATGCGCTGGCTCCTACACTTTATATATTAAATGATTCGCCGCAACCACATGTGCCTTTAATATTTGGATTATTAAACACAAATTCGCTTGATAGTTTAGACTCTACAAAGTCCATTTCCGTACCTACAATAACAACAATTAATAAATTTAATCCTTATATAACATATTAATGCGACGTATACCTAGTAAAGACAGCTGTGCTTTTTTATCAATGAACACTTTGACGCCATCCTGCAGTACTTCCTCGTCTAGTTTATCTGAAAATTAAAAACTTTTAATTAAAGACCAAGAAGTTTTATCTAGAAATATTATTTTACCTTTGCTGTTGGCAAAGTTTAGTGTGTATGAGAGTCCATTGCAACCGCGTTGGCGGACGCCTACTTTAAGACCGATCTGTGAAATAAAATTATTAAAATAAATTCGATTCTTATATAAATTTTAAAGACTTACAACATCTGGCTTGTCCTGAAGCAAGGATTTAATTCGTTGTACAGCTGCAGGTGTCTGCAAATTTCACAAATTAAAATTGTTTAGATAAGCATCACCTGATGAGCAGTGGCTAGTCTGAATTTCATCACGGTTTCTGCTACTTACCAATGTTAATGCAGCCCGGGTAGGTAATAATTTTCGTCCCTTAACAGCCCGCACCGTTGCTGTTGCCACAACACGTGTTGCCATGTTTGTATTTTAAATTTATATAATTTGTTTTGCTAACAATTTTTAACAAACTCTGAAAGATTCGAAAAGTGTTACTAAATACTACAAATTTTTCTATATTAGTGCTGGGTAACAATTTAAAGTTATCGATATAACAACATTTGTTGGAGTACGAAAAAGTATTACCGTTTAAGCTACAGTCGACAAAACAGCTGATTATCGGACAGATCTAGTGTCGAGTGTCATAATATTTAGTTGTTGCTTTAGCTTAATGAACTCTTGCAAATAATATAAAGACTAAACCCAAACAAATAAACGAAAACACTTTCCATATATTTGTTGGTGCTTTGAGCTTTAGCTTTTTGTCAAGCGAGCCCATTCCGAGGATATATTTGAAAAATTTACTTTCGCTGTTAAGCTGTAGTTTATGCTCCTTGCTATAACACTTATTGCATCAGAAGTATTAGTTATCGAATTATGTTTATGATCTTAGTCCGTTTCATATATGTTGATTGTTTTTAAGCAATATGAACAATTTTAGTAAAGTATTTAAGCTCTATACCTACATTAGTAGAGCTACCATTAACTCAACAAGAAAAATTCATAACCATGGTCAATGGCAGCCACTACTAGCTACATCAAAAATAATAAATATCAATCACATGTGCGTCCAACGGACTTGGTTCAGCGATGACTGCACAACAAAAACAGTAAGTTACCATATTAAATTACATTGTAATAATATTTTAATTAGCTAATTACAACGTATTACAGGAACAAAACCGTGTGGTTAGTAAAAGTATACCTTTGGCAGAGCTACAAACTAAAATGCAACTCATCTATACTTGTAAAGTTTGTCAAAGCCGAAATATGGAGACCATTTCCAAGGTAGCCTACACCCGAGGAGTTGTTATAGTAACCTGCGAAGGCTGTGCCAACAATCACTTAATTGCAGATAATTTGAACTGGTTTACAGATTTAAATGGAAAACGCAATATTGAGGAAATTCTTGCTGAAAAAGGTGAAAAGGTTGTTAAAATTATCAGTGACAAACACGAATATGTGCCAAGTAGTTCGACTTCTAAATAATAAAAAATATTTTAACTATAAACAAAGGTGACTTTATTGAGGAGCTCTAGTAATTTATTAAACATTGATAGTGGGACCGTCCCCAAATCCGTATAAAACTTCGTTCGGCATGGTGACTTAGGCAACAATAATAAATGTGTGAGGTAAAGAATCTCTTCCAACGAAATTGATACATCGACAGCTACAGCTGTCAGTTCAATATCTTCTAACTGCAAGTATGGCAAATACTGCTTCCAATAACATAGCAAGTAGCTACATAACGCTGAAGCTAAGCGAGAATGCTCCAAGCAACGGAACAGTCGCGATAAATTGCAACTATTGCCGTCGGCAACGAAGATGTAAACGTTGTGTATAAAACTAGCACTAGCCGAAGAACAGTATTCCTCCACTAGTAAATCACAGATCATTTGACGTAGTATGTAGCACCGAGTGTACATTATGCTTTCTTTGGACACGCGAAACAATTGTATCCAAATATTGCATGAAACTAGCCGCATAGCTCGTTGGAGTGCTGTTTTCATGTCATCAACGGTAGCCAATTGAAATATGCGTCTTACTAGTTGATACATTTGGGTCATCTCTATATTAAACTCAGTCGCTGTTGCCATAGCTACAGTTATGGTATCATTTTGTTTGTTGGGTTTTATTTTCGACCAGTTTAAGTCTTTTATAACACCCCAAGCGGGTTGAACGTCTGCGTAGGCTTTATGCATTTGCTGAAGAAACGCTGCATATGTATGACCGTTCTTTGTGCCGTGAATAATATTGGCACACAACTCCTTGATGCAATGCTCTCGATCACCGTCGTAATTCTCATAAAAACGTCGAATGGACGCATGCGCATTACTACATTGGAGCAAGACAGCATCAACCAGTTCATAGCCATGCTGCTTGAAACATTCGTAGAGATACAATGTTGCTTTAAACATGCATTCAATGTCTGTGTAATTAAGCTCGAGTTTATTTTTATACTCCATCTGCATTTGCTCTTGACAATCCAAAAGCCAAAAAATCAATTTTGCAGATTGCGCTGCAACTTCATCAAGTGTCAAGTCATTACTTACACTTAATGAATTCCGTATAAACGTATCCATAGCAGTAAAATTGCTATAGCTTCACACAACTTCAAAATTCAATTACATATTTTTTATAAATTTTACCGCATTTTTATTTATACAGCCGATCATACGCTGATGCCACTTTGTTATCGATAACGCTCTGTTAGTGTACATTGCTGTTATTTTGATCGGAGCACGGAAAGCTGATCGTTTGCTTAAAAAAAGGACAAGATTAAATTTGACAGCTTAAGTTCAGATTGATTCAATATTTTCCAATTTAAAAAAATTTTGTTTATATGCTCTTCGATATTTATTGCTTTTTACAATAAATTTAAATTAAATTATTAAAAGGATAAGCATAAAATAAATAACATAGTCTTACATTTACATAAAAACCATTGCCTTCCCTTCTTAGTGCACTTATTTTTTTTTATTTATAAACAAATTATCAAAGCGACGAGTGCGGTTTTGCAAAAACTTTTCACACTTATCCAAATATGTTCATAGTTCGACTTAAGAAAAAAATATATATTATTTTAAAGTTTTCCCTCCATGAAAAATATAGCTGCAAAAATATAATGAATCAATGAAGATTTTGCAGACTGATAAATGCATGTGCTTCAATATGAATGGTATCAGTTTCGTAATTTTTTTTTTGTTTTTGTTTTTTTTTTTTGTTGGTTTTTGTTTGATTTTATTAAATTTAATATTTTTAATGCTATAATAATTATTCATTATCTTTATTTAAATTTTTTTCTTTCCCCCGATCATTTCTTTTGTTTTGAAAATTTGAGAAAATATATATATATATTTATATATATTTTATGTTATTTACTCGCGAAAGTTAATAATTAATTCAACATTTTTTATATTTAATATATAACTATATGTACTATATATGTTGTCGCTGTTGCTATCGCACATTTTCAGTGGCTGTTCTAATTATTTTCATAGCAGTTTATGGTTTTAGGAATTTTTGAATTTGTATTTTATTTTTATGATTGCTTTAATTTTTTCATGTTTTGCTAATTGTTGTGGTAGCTGTTGCTTTTGTTTTTCCTATTTTTGGCAATGAGCTGTGCGTAAGTTATGGGACAGACACCATCTTAAGCAAAGCCAAAGCCCTCTGAGCACTCGTGGATTGCTTTAAGCAAACAGCTGCGCAACTTATCGTAAGACTTGTACATAGGCAGATCCAGTTGATTAAAACTAAAAATGAAAAAAAATTGTATGTTTAAAAACAATAATAACAAATATATATTTATATTTTTTTTTTACTTACCAGGTATGTGCGCAAGGCAGACGATCTGTAGAACGATCGTCACGATGTATTTGAAACTTTTGTATGCCATTCATGCCCTCCAGTGAGCCAAAGCCCTGCAACGGTACTTTAGAGGTGCCAGTGACAAATTGAAGAAATTTGGCTCGATCCGCCTGATCGAAGCTGCGCAACGCGCGCCAGAACCATTGAATCTACATCAAATGAGAATTATTAATTGTCACTTTAAAACAAAACTATGACAATTGAATTACCTGTGCCGATTTCGATGTGTACTTGTGATATTCAGTATTGGCCTTTAGATCTTCAATGTCAATATCTGGCAGACCAGATATGAGAAGCTCTAGCTCCTGCTCATTAAATATTGATATTAAATGCTTTGGGATAATGTCATAGAAGCCTTCAAGGAATGCGTCCAATCTACAAGGTAACAGATTTTAAATGTTATTTCAATTATATTCAATGCTTGTTTGTGCTTGGATACTCACTGCTGACGTATAGAGCCGCTCATCTTAAGTTGACAGACGAGTTGAACATATTCAAATTTATTTTCTTCGGTGACGGGAATATCACGCCCATTTGGCTTGAGATCACGAATTTGGGTAACACCAAATTCTTGCACCTCGGTGGAGAGGGTTAACTCATAGCCGAGCGTCGATATATCATTCTTCATCAGATAGTCTAATCCTTTATAGAACTCATAGTCCTGTGATTCCATATCAGTGTGCTTTACCTGTTTACCTAATATGTGCTTATAAAACGATCGTGTGAAATAACACTCTAGTAGCTTGTTATCATGCACGGCCTTAGCTGTAAGTGATATTAAAAGATATAATTAAATTACGATCAGGCCGGCAATTCCTTAGGTTATAAAATACGTACCAATTACGCGACCGACAAACTTAAAGTAGCTTAGATGATTGGGATTCGCATGACTCGATGGATTGATCATGTAGGTAACACGATCACCCGGTGATAGGCAGAACAAGGCATACATTGGATTAAAGATTTCACGCGATATTATCACATACCATTCGCGCAGCAAGCCGCCCGCGTCTTGACCTTCTTCATCTATAAGCAAAAATGCAAAGGTTTACATTTAGAAAAAAAAGAAAATAAAAAAAAATTATAATTTTTTCTTACCCTCAAATACAATGTAAAATCGATTTTTCCATTCCTCAGGTCCAAGACGATAGAGAACACGGAACGAGTCCTCGAAAACGGTAACACGTCGCACACTAACCGTATGCTCTTCGCGTCGAATGCCATCGTCTTGTCGTTCCAATTCGGTCTGGAAGTATTTGCGCTTCACATCAAAGTCCAAGATGCGTGTATGATCCACCAGCACAGCAAACGGACCATCGGATAGATGTGTAGCAGATTGTCGTAGGATCTGGTTGAGCACCGTGCGATGTGTCTCTGCGAACTGTAAAAACTTTTTACGATCTTGTTTGAGCTGTGCATCGTGTGCCGATAGTGCTGTTTGCTGGCTTCCCGACGAATTGAGGTTTGCAGATGTTTCCGGTGTTCGAGCTTCATCTAAAAGTGTTCAAAATAAAAAAAATTAAAGTTAAAAATAAATAAAAATAAAATCAAAAAAAAAAAAAAGAAAAAAAACACTCACCCTCAAAGCTGGAAGAGCTGAGAACTTGGCTACTGTTATTGCTACTGGTCGTATCATCTTGCTGTGGACTGTTTTGGTTGTACCGATATGGAAAAGTGCGCATTCTAAATCCGCTAGTACCGAATGGAGCAACACCGGATGAGCCACCACTTGCTGCTGTTCCACGTTCGGGCTTTTTGGGTGTTACACGATGCGATGCATGTATTAGGAAGAAGGCCTCAACAGTTGGCTGCAGCACCAGAACTGCAAACTCATCCTTTGACTCTTCCAAAGCCACTAGGCACTCGCTCAACGTTTGCCAGAGCACATCCAAGCAAAGTATTTGACTTAGTGTTGGCTTTGCCGAAGTCTTACTTTCAGTTTTGTTAGTAGTTTCATCGCTTGGACTATCGTTAACTTCCATATTGTTACTGGCATCCGCTGAACTTTCGCCAGCAGATGTTGACGCGGTTGCATCTGTTCCAGCGCCTGCTCCTGCGGCAGTATCTGCAGCAAATGTATCCCCTGAAACTTCAATAATACCCTCATTGTTGTCCTCGTTTTGATGTTCGTACATATCGCGCACTTGCATGAAGATCTTTAGAGTGCGTAGGAAATATGGCTGAGCCGATGAATTGGACATTAATTTCTTCATCGATGGAAGCTGCAGTTCACAAGTGGGCTTTGCATTTTTCGGAGCAGATATGATGACTGGCTCGGCAGTGAAACGATCCTGCATTGTTCCCTCGTGGACGGTTAAATTGGATAGCAAAGCAGAGTTGCTACTACTTGGTTTATTGCTATCCACCGGCTGTTGACCATGCATATTGTATTCCCGAATCTCATCGAGCAAAGTCTGTATGGCCTGACGCACTTCCTCAGCTAGGCCAAGTATTGCGGCAGTCAAATACTGTATGAAAATGGCATTCGATGCTTGGGAGCACTGTGTCAGATTCACAATCAGTTTGGTTACATTATCCAATCCTTCGGTTGAACCGCATTGATGTGTAAGCACCTCAATGACAAGCTGCAGTTGGGAAAAGTTTTTGGCATAAATCTTTCGACGCGGCTTGCTTGGTAGGTTTGACTGTGATTGCGACGTTGATCCCGCTGCTGTTGTTTGGGGTAGTGACAGTAAGTCGACATCTTCCGGATCCTCCTCAGCCTCCTCATCTTCATCCTCGTCCTCCTCATCATCGTCATCATCCACATGTTCATCATCATCGTCCAACTGCACAGTCTCTTGCATATGCATCTGCTGCTGTTCATCACTTGTGTTCATAGCATTCTCTCCATTTGGAACTGTAACCGCTTGTGCCGTGAAAAATTGACGAATAGGCACCAGTGGCGGCATTTGTTCATCCAATTGCTGCTGCTGCTGCTGCAGCTGTTGCTGTTGCTGTTGCTGCTGCTCTTGCGAATCATGAGGTTGCTCTTGTCCTGCCGACTGCTGAAGTGGTTGCTGCTGTAGCTGTGATTGCGTTTGTAACTGCAATTGTGGATGTGCTTGTGTTTGAAGTTGTTCTTCTTGCTGTGGTTGAACTTGTTGCGGCCGTGGTTGTAGTTGCGGTAGTGGAAGATGAGTTTGTAGTGGTGGCTGAAGGTGCGACTGAATATGTGCCTGTGCCTGTTGCTGCTGCTGCTGTTGTTGTTGTTGTTGTAGCTGCTGTTGTTGTTGTTGTTGTAGCGGCTGTTGTTCGTCCTCTTTGGGTAAGTCAACGCTAAGCGACGCAAGCAGCTTAACCAACATATCAGTCAGATGAGGTGACCGACAAATAACCTTGTAGGGCAACATTTCGAGCAGCTGACAGAAAGGCGAATCGCTGAATGACAAAAAGTCATTGTTGTTGGTCTGCCATTTCCAAGCGGGCTGGGAAGTTAATGGAAACTGTGCAACATTGGCTAAACGCACTCCCGTCTGACGATCAATATTGAGAATCACATCCCAAAAGTTGTTCGCATTCGTTTGATAGGGAATAGTGGTATTCGTGTGTTTGGACGCACTGGCAGCTGCCTTGGCAGCAGCCGCTTTTGATGTGGAAGGCGCGTCGTCGAGTGTCTGTGCCTTTGGCTGCTGCTGCTGCTGCTGTTGTTGTTGCTGTTGCTGCTGCTGGAAGTGTTGTTGCTCATCAAAGAGGCCACGCAGTCGATTGGACATTTGATAGCGATGATAACGCGAACGTATATCACCCGCAGGAATTCTGTTTGCCATTATTCCCGAATCTTCCAGTCTAGCTCCTGTATTTGTGGTGACGGGCATACCGAAACCAGTGCTGGTTATGCGCCCACGAGCTTTCGGCTCCCGATTGTAAGGCAAAAAGCTATATGGATAATGCTTGGCGATCACGAAAAGTAAATCAAGACAATTCCGGACAATCATCTGCGCTGCTTGAGGATTTATGTTAATGCTGCGCGCGCTGCCTTCGTACATACGATTGATAAGAAATATATTGCTTTTATAGCCAAACGCAGCATCCACGCGCAGTTTAAGCCAGTCCGGCTTGTTGCTCGCATTCGCAGCCCCGAAACTTGAATTATCCTCGCTCGTTTTCTGAATGATACTGATCAAGGCATTGATGATCCAATCACGCGTGGGTTCGTGGTGGCATAGGTTTCGTATGACACGATGCAGACGCACGCTATTAACTTTTTGATCCTCAACGAAGAGGAACAGTAAGAGCGTTGCCAGTGAGTCCGGATCCAAAAGTATATTTTCATCCTCCATCATAACGATTGCCAGTGGCTTTCCCGTATTGGGTGCGATATGGTGATGATGTACAATTGTTTGATGATGATGCTGCGCATTGCCACTAGCATCGTACCAAACTGCACTGTGCCAGCGGGAGTCATCCATGTTCATAGTTGTTTGGAAACGGGCTAAGTAAATTAAAAAATTAAAGTTTTATGCTCTTTATGTTTCATAGGTCATCATATTTTTTTTTTTTTTAATACTTACAAAGCGCAGTGGAAGGAGGATGCGCATCCAAGCGTGCGTTACGTGATTCCCAGTCTCGTCGCAGGAACTGTGCCTCGGCAGCAAGCTCAGGCGGTAGACTGGCAATCTGTGATTCTTCCATGTCAGTTAAAATCTGTTTATGATTAAAAAATAACCAGTGATAAATATTGAAACATTAGGAAAAATCGTTTACTTACTGTTTGACGCAGATTTTCGGGAAGATTCTGGAAAAAGGCGGCCGTGTCAACGGGATCATCAGGATTTGCACTTTGAGCCGCTTGACGCTGCTGTTCGATGCGCTGCTGCATTAGAACCTCAGATTGTATATTTGGTGGCAATGCCGCCAAGAATTCAGGATTCACTTCGACCAGGGAATCGTGAGCGTTTTGTATGGCATTCTGCTGAGCTCGTTGCCTTATACGCTGCATACGCAGATGCTCTTGGATAACTTCCTCACGCATCTCGCTCGGCAATGCGGCCAAAAATGATGGGTCAACACCCTCGGGTACCTCTAAGTCACCCAATGCGGCACGTACCTCAGGACTCATGTCCGTTACAACAGTGTTGGTTGCTGGTGCAGTTGGGGCTCCAACTGACGATGCATCTGCAGCAGTGGTCCTTCCGCTGGTATCCTCTGCACCATTTGTCGTTGTCGTTGAATCATCTTCAGTCTGGCCACTTTGCACGATCCCAGCTTGTGCAGATTGCTCTGCAATTTCAGTGCTGGGAATATCTACAGGCAAAATGTCAGTAATGGCTTCTTCAGAAATCGCCATTGCTGTTGGTGATGCAGCTGGAGTTTCTGATGTCTCAAGTAACGGTTCTGGTTGAAGAAATGCCGACAGATCAGCCATTGGGGGTGCTGGGATTGATTCTAAATCAGCTGAATCGATATTATCGACCACTGCTCCTACTACATCTGAATCTGCTGGATCCTGCAATTCACTCGGCTGTTCATTAGCCAGGAGTTGAGCGGCCAACTCAGATATTGTTACAGTTGGCACTTCAGCTGCTGCCTGCTCCTGTTCATGTTGTTGCTGCTGTGATTCCCCTTGCTGCGACACTGGGTAAATCACGACGGCTGGAGCAGCCCCTGCGTTAGAGGCTGCTACTGTTGCGGAAGCTGTTCCTGCAGCAGCAGGTTGCGTGGATGATGTTTCGGAATTTCTCATACGCACGGATACAAGCTGACGCCAGTGTTCATCAAGTATTTCACGATACGGCATCCCACCCAACGTACGATGTGTATTCCCACTAGCATTTACATTTGGATTTGCACTTGCGTTTCCAATTGCATTTACATTTGAACTTGCGCTTGCATTGGTATTTAGATTGGTCATTAAATTTCCGTTGTTACGACGCGGAGGGACGCCCTCCCGATTTTCGTTCGGCTGAAGAAATTATAAAAATTGCATTACTTCAATATATATATATATATATATTGATATAAGTCTACGCACCTGCAACTCATAAAGCTGAGCCATTTCAATGCGACTACGTGGGCGTGATTGGCGTCCACTTGAAGGCAGATGCGGTACTGGAGGATGACGCTGATTTGGTAAGGGAGCAGCAGGTGCCACTGCTGCATTCAACTGTGCTTGGGGACTGGGGTACAGCATTGGCGGTTGTTGAGCCGGAGTCGCAGTACGTTGCGTTTCGTTCACCACAGGCACAACGATGGTCCTCTCCTGATCGTTGGTCAAATCAATTTCGGTATAGATGTTGTACAGTGCCTGATTGCGCGATGCGTTGGCTCGATTGCGTGGCCGTGACGATTCTTCGCTGCCAACTGTTAAATCAAAAAAAAAAAGGCAAAACAAAAATAATAGTAAAATATGAGATGAGGAATGTCCAATCTCGTAAAAAAAAACGAGCAACTTACTTGTAGCCGCAGTTGACAGCTGACTGTTCTCCGAGGCGTTTGTGCTGTTGGTGTTGCTGGTGCTGGTGTTGGTGTTGTTGCTGCTGTTGAGTGGTTCTAAAATCGGTGGGCTTGCTGATGCCAGGGGTCCGGGGTTCATGAATTGCAACGACGGTATCAATCTCGGTATGGAGCTGCGGAAATTGTTTGTTGCTGTTGTTGTCGGTGGTGCAGGAATCGTGTTGCCGCCGCTGATCGTTGTCGATGGGAAGTTCAAATTGGGATTCACGTTGGCAACAGCGTCATTGCCCGCCGCTGGGTATGCAATCCTATGCATTGGCGCCAATGTTGCTGCTGTTCTTGGGGCTGCAGTAGCCATCGTTGTCTGACGAGTAGCCTCCTCTTGTTTACGTTGCTGATGCGTTGCCTTCAATTCCTTAATGAGATGTGGCAGCAAAAAGTGTGCCGCGTACAGGCATGCATCTGTTTGACTCTCCATGTCCAGAGCCTTAGCTTCCTCCAGCCACCAGTGCAGTGCTGCAAAAAAAAAAAAAATTATAAGAATACAGACATTAGACACACCAAAGGGCAGAATGGATTTTATGCTCTTACCATCTTGAGTGAAACTTTCCAATTGTATATCCTCAACAGGATTCTGATGGGTCGGCATGCAAACACAGTACTGTTGGTCCAAGTAGAGAAGGCGACGGCGGACACCATTGGTGCATATTGTTGCATTGTTGATTGTATGAGTGGATGCTGTTCCTGCTCCGACGCTGTGTGCATTGCCAGCATTGGCTGTGACAGCCGCCGATGCTGAAGGCTGCTCATCCATCAAATTAATTATATTTTGATTGTTGCCAGCACCACCACCGGAGTTGCGCTCCATTTGAACCATCGAGGGAGGCAAAAAGGCGTTTACATTGAGATCAGCGCCATTGTCAGGTGCAGGTTCGTTGCCAGTATAGCCCAGGTCTGGGGTTATCCAGGATTCCGTTGAACGTAATGCCGGTGTTACAGATACTGTGCTCGAAGTGCGTCCAGTACCTGTTGTTGGCGCTACTGATAAGGAAGATCCACTTCCATTGACATCAATGTCCAGGGGTAGCGTAAAAGAGCTGTTCATGCGCACACGGAAATTTGGTGTGGGTTGTGGCATCGCATGACCATGCCCATGAGAGCTGCTTCTGTTCATGCGGTCATACAAGAAGGCAGAGGGTTGACGTGCAGATTCTTCCTGGCTGCGGCTGTTGCTGCCACTGGACCCACCGACACCACCGGTCGGTTCGACAGCTGCGCTTCGACGTGGACGATTACCAGAGCCTGGACCGGTTGAGGTGTTTGAGCTTGAGCCAGTGCCGTTTACCCGTGCAAGCACTTCATCGATTAAGGCATCCTCATCAACATTTTGGACGTGGGCTTCATCCTCATCAACATCATCGTCATCTTCGTCATCATCCTCATCCTCATCATCGTCTTCAGCATCTACATCCGCATCATTGGATGCTGTTTCTGACGATTCAGGCTCATAGATGTGATCAAATTCTTCTATAAACTGACGAGGACGTTCCTCATCAACATCTGTTTCACTGTGCTCTTCTACATCATCGTCGGCTGCCTCATCGTCATCGTCTTCTTCCTCCTCCTCGGCGTGACGTTCGTCGTTTTCTGTTGATGCCTCAGAATCTGAATCACTTGTGCTCACATCGCCCAACAATGATGCGTTTATGTCCCGAGCAACTCGTGTGGTACGTCCACCGCTTCCACTTCCGCTTCCGCTTCCACTGCCACTACCAACTCCGGCTGCACTTCCGCTTTCGGTGCTGGCTCCAATGCCAGTATCTGATGACGTAGAAACACCATCGCCGCCAGTGTTGCTGCTTAATCCATTGTCAATGCTGCTGCCCGTTGCGACGCTACCAGAACTTTCACCAACCGCGCTAGCCACATCAACATCTGAGCTACTACGCAGACGAGGATCACTCACGTTAACGGCTGATGAGTTTCCAGAAGAACTACCAAGTACGCTGGACGAGCTACTACCTGTGGTTGCACCAGAAGTGCTTCCATTTTGCTGGGCAGCTGCTCCGTTGTCTGTGCCGCTGGTATTGCCGTTGCTATTGCCAGTGCCACTACCACTGCCGCTACCGCTACCATTATTATTCCTATTAGCATTGCCATTGGCATTGGCATTTGCACTACCGTTTCCGTTGCCATCACCGATTTCGCCGAACGCATCACGTGCGGCCAAAAAGGAAACCTCACATTGAAGAAAATCATCCCAAAGCCGATCAAAATTGAGTACTGGACGCACGGAATTGGTACTGGGAGCCGGATTAGCAGCAACAGGAGCTGGTTCGGCGGCTTCTGTGCCATTGCTACGTTCATCGGCCGCATCAATAACCGCTGCATTATTACCACCAATAATACCCACAGCGATGGGAGCTCCTGAAGCCGATGATGCCGCTGGTGCAGAATCTTCCGAATCAACAGCCAGCTCATCCGAGTTAAATATAAATTCAAATGCGTGACGACGATCAGAAAGTACGTTCCGTATGATATCGCGCAGCACATGTTCGTTACCAATGTTATTCGAACGTTCCGTCGCAGTGTTGGCAGCAGTGCGTGCCGCGAGTCGTGGGTAAAGTCTACGATTTATTATGGCGCCATAGGCGCTTGATCCACCAACAGTGTTGGCGTTGCTGTTGGTGTTGTTGCTCCCGTTATTGGCGGAGATGGCGCCACCGAAAACGATGCGCTTTGAGCCAAGTGTTGATGAAGCTACGTTAAAGCGTAAAAGTATCTCCATAGGACGCAAGATTGCACCAAGGGTGCTAATAGTATTGTGATTGGACAGATCCTTGTATTGGGCCATCTTCGTTAGGTAAGTCATCACGCCTTGACGCAATAGCACACGATACATGGTATTCCGATGCATGTGTACCTTATCATATAGCATGGGCGCCTCAATTAGATTCGAGAATAGGCTCATCAGTACCTGGAGTCGGGTATGCTTCTCTGCCGAGTCCGGTTGGCTTAGTGCGCGGGCCACTGCCGCATGAAGCTCCTCAGCCACCTGTTGCTGGACGCCTGGTTGTTGATAGCAATCGGAGAGAGAGCATAGTAGTACACGGGCCATGGTGCTCACTTCAGGGACATGTTGGCGCTGGGTAAGTGGTAGGAAACGGTCTAACAGAACCGCCAAAAATGTTTGTTGTCCACCGACAATCAATGGACTATCTGTTGACACGTACACGTGGGAGAGCAACACACGCGGTACCAGTGATTGATAGGCACGAGTCGCATCAGCCAGTATTTTGAGCAGTGTTGCACGCGACAGTGTGGGCTTCGCGTGACTGTGTCCACTTGTTGGGATATGCCATGTGCAGCAGCAGGGCTCGAACTTGTCTGCGGCAGGAGCAGCTGAGGGACCACCAGCTGCACTGTTTGGTTTCTTTGTCGATGGCGTTGAGTCCTGCAATTATCACAAATAATTAAAAAAAATTTTTGTTGGCGATTTACTAAAATGCTTACCTCATCCTCCATACTAATGGGAGCGCTAGAGCCAGCCGGTTGATCTGGTTGCAGTAGCTCTGTTGCACTTTGCGGCTGTTGGTCGGCGGTCGTACCGCCATAATGACAGCAAGGTTGGACTAGTGCCAAGAGAAGCTCCTTGAGTACGGCAACCGATGATTGTAACTGTGGATCGTCCTTGGGTAATGGTTCTGGTTGTCCTGTCGCAGTTGTGGCCGCCAAGGGCTGTTGGCCAAACTTTGATTTAACCATGACACGTCCGTCATCAATCAAATTGTTACTGTTAGCATTTATCATATACTCGCCCTTGAGCATCTCCTTGGCAGCGGCCACAAATATTTTTGGATCACGTGACACCGCTGTAGATACTTGGGTGAGCACAAAAATGAGATCTCGTTGACCCACTGGAACAATTCCGGCTGCACGCATGCCCAGCACGCGTTCCATTGCCTCCTGGAGCACCGATGGAGCCTCCAGTACGTGACGCAATATGATAATTGCATAAGTTGGGAAACCCATAAAATTGCATGATTGTTGTAATTGGAGAAGCATTCGTACTCCGCCGCACTTAATGAACATCTGGGCGTTCTCATAATTTCGTGTAAGACGAGCGCAGAGACGGAGCAAGGATAGTTTTGTCTCATGGTGGAGCAGATGTGGTGGTTGAAGCAGTGCCACAATGTTGCCAATAATGCGTCCGCAGTCGAATTTAGCAAGTCCCACGTTCTCCTCATTAAATACAATCTTCTGTGTGCGTTTTGGTATGGAGGAAGAGCTGGAACTGTTGCTGGCACTGTTTGAACCACTTGATGCTGCAGCAGAAGCTGCAACCTTTGCTTTGGCCGCCGCGGCACTCTTCTGGCGCGATTTGCTGCGCGTTGTCATTGGCGGTGGTGGTGAGCTGTGAGCCATTGTCTCATCCCCCCCAGCTGCATCCTCGGATTGTGTTGAGTCCTGTTGTTGTTGTTGTTGTTGTGGTTGTTGCTGTGGTTGTTGCTGTAGTTGTTGCTGTGGTTGTTGCTGTGGTTGTTGCTGTGGTTGCTGCTGTGGTTGTTGCTGTGGTTGTTGCTGTGGTTGTTGCTGCGGTTGTTGCTGCGGTTGTTGCTGCGGTTGTTGCTGCGGTTGTTGCTGCGGCTGTTGCGGCGGCTGTTGCGGCGTCTGTTGCGGCGTCTGTTGAGGCGTCTGTTGCGGCGTCTGTTGAGGCGCCTGTTGCGGCGTCTGTTGCGGCGTCTGTTGAGGCGTCTGTTGCGGCGTCTGTAGCGGCGTCTGTTGTGATTGCATTTGTGGCGGCTGCTGCGGTTGTTGTTGCTGCTGCTGTGCTGGTTGTTGTTGTGCTGGTTGTTGTTGTTGTGCTGGTTGTTGTTCTTGTTGCGCTGGTTGCTGCTGCGGTTGCTGCTGCTGGTTGTTGGTTGACGTGGATGCGGTCTCATTAAAGTTAACAAGCTGACGCAATGGAATCAACTCATCAGTATGAACAAATCCGTTACCATCTGGGGCTGTGCGCACGACTCGA
Organism: Zaprionus lineosus; assembly: GCA_035044505.1. Lineage (NCBI taxonomy): Eukaryota > Metazoa > Arthropoda > Insecta > Diptera > Drosophilidae > Zaprionus > Zaprionus lineosus. The sequence goes on from JAWNNX010000676.1 coordinate 2,331,300, forward strand.
TTCAGGAAGTTATCAATTTTCTGAGGAACAACGGGATTTTGAATTTGACTGATAGCTTCACAGATCTTTAGTGCAGGATACACTGGACGATGACTTCCAGAGGCTTCGCTAACTTGGGTCATGCAGTTAAAACTAACTGTGCAACGCTGTCGTCCAATGCTGACGTTTAGCCAACGCTCACCCGCAGCATACGCATTCCTGATGAGCTCATTATTGCCCTCCGAATAGGCGTTCCATTTGCCAGTGGATGGATCGTACCATCGCCACATATCCGAGCTAACAGCACGCATGTTGGCCTTGCGTTGAAGGATGTGACTAATGCTGTCAATGGCATCGATGAGATCAACCAGATTTTGAACCCAACGTGGAACCGTTGCACGTGTTTGTGTATCGATCTGTGATTGCTCCAATAGCCACTGGCTCATGCAATCCAGTAGCTTTACAAGTGACACCATTGCATCCTGGGCGGTAATAGCTTCCACCAATGGACGATGCAGATCGCTGTAGTTCTCTTCGAGGAGCAAGGTTGAAGTCTTCAAGCGTACAAACAAACGTGTTGCGGTCATTCCTGTCAAGCATTCCTCCAAACGACTAGCCTTTTGAGCAATATTGAATACATTGTTGCCACTTCCAGTCGTATTGGCGGGCGACGTCGTTGCTGAGACAGGCTCAAAGAGCTGGAGCGTGAAGTCCACCCACTGAATAATGTTACGAACAAAGTTGGTAACAAATACCTGACGATTTAAATGGTTGAGTCTTCTATAGAGGACCGCGATAAGATCGGCGGCGCTATTGACTGTGTCCGGTATGGCTTCCATGAACTCGAAAGCCCGTGAAACTGCTTCATCGCAAAATCTATCAAAGATTATGGAAGGCATCAACTTCAACTGCCTGTAATCATAGGCATTGACAGGGGTGGACGACTTCGATTGCGACTGCTGGGCGGCAGGGCTATCAGAGGGCTCGTCAGTGGAGGCATCCGTTGCTAGGGTGGATAAGAGAGCATTGCTTGGTATTTCCATTTCGATGTCCATGTCACCAGCAACAGCAACATTGGAAGCAAAGCTACCCTGAGATAAGCTTGGAGTTGATCCTCTTCCGGTGCCCGTACTAGCGCCCAATCCGGCAGCAGTGGCTCCCGCTGCAGCCTGACCGGGTTGACCGCCAGAATTTGATAAGGGACTTGCCTCCGGATTATTGAGTAAATAGTCGGTGGCCTCCTCAAGTGAAGCATTGCTGCGCAACGCCTCGATTACATGATAATGCATAAAGCCCATATCTGTTAGGGTCTTAATGTGGTCCGCGTTTAGACCATCGTCGGAGCTGCGTATATACAGATTTTCAAATTTAATCTCCTTCATCCGCGTATGATATCGATCGAGCAACATCTGATGGGACTTAATCAGATGCTTTAGAATTAATATAATTGTCTCGAACATACTCGCGCCGTAGTTGGGAATTGGACGACGACACCAAATGCGACGCAATGCCTGCATGGCCAATTGATGGATATGAATCAAATAGAAGACCGGCTCGAATGGCATGTTATCTTGGCCATAATTAAGGCGATTGCTCATTGTATAGGACGATTCTAGCATGGCGCGTGGATTAACCATTTTCTCAAGTAACTGCAGCCAAGCATCCAAAAATTCACCGGTGCCTTCTGGGCAATCACGTTTGTCATCTTCATACGATTGCATTAGGTCATCCATAGGAGCCCATTGATCGAATACAAACTTTTGAGAGACATTGTCAAGTGACAAAGCCCAATAAAACATCTCGAAGAAGGCTTTCAATCCATTCTCAGCGCAAAATTGGGAGATCATAAGATGGAAAGCGCTTCGCTTATCATCAAACAGCATGGGACCGGTAAAGCCGACCGAACAAATGAGAAATGTCAGCTTCAGCTTTGGAACCGGTTTGGGTAGAATGCTCTCATGACTGAATCCATTCACCAATATTGAGCTGAGTATGCGTGCAATTTCTCGCGCCTCGGCTGTAGGAACTTTGTTAATGTTACTTATGAGGTCGTTGATGCGGCGCTGTCGCGTCTGTGGAGAGCCCACTGATAGTTTGACCAGTGTGCCCAGCAGTTCAGCTAAGGCACGTCCTAAACGCGAGCTGGCAGCCAACAAGGATTTAATATAACGAAATTGCTCCTCCGGTGTATATTTAGTACGAAATTCGGCAGCACGTTCCAATTTACGGGAAAGTTCGGCTTCAGTCATGGGATCTGCCGTACCGGCTGCAGCCGACATTTGTGCAGCTATTTCATCCCATATAAGATCTGGATGCTGAGTGGGCTCATCGGAGCATAAATTTAATAGTATTGTACTCTCCCAAACCAACGATATATACAACTGCACCAGCTGCTGGAGAAGCTGTACACCCGTCTCACGATTGGCTCCCCAACGCTTCAGCAGCACCGTACGCATCTCTGGTGAAGCATTGCGACACAGATGCACCAGCATAACGACATAGCCATGCACAAAGCTCATGTTATGTAAAATAGGTGTATATTCGGCATTGGCGAAGCCATCCTCTAGACGCTGGCAGCATACAAGCTCCGCAAGCAGAACACTGCCACCCGGAAAGGTGAAGTGCTTGATAAGCGGCTTCAATTGGGCAACAATATCAGCCAATTGCTTTAAGGCTACATCAAGGACTTTTGTTTCCTGTGCCTGACTCAATATTGCCTTGCAAACATTGGCCACTGCCTGAGATGTAGTGGATACAGGTGAGTCCACTGGCAAATTTGGTAGCGAGAGTAGCTTCAATATGGGCGTTAAGCCATCTTTTTGTACAAATTCACGGCAATGATCTCCACTTAGACTGTTGCTGAAAATCGCTTCAATAAATTTCATGACATTGAGAATATAATCAATCAATGGGATGGCTTCCCTTTCCGGTTGTTGTACTTGTTGTTGCACTTGTTGTTGCTGTTGTTGTTGCTGTTGTTGTTGCTGCTGTTGTTGTTGGCGTTGCTGCTGTTGTGTAGATCTATTTTGGGGCTGTGTTTGCTGTTGCTGTTGTTGCTGAGATGCTGAACTCATTTCATCATCATCATCATCATCATCGCCGCTGCTATCATTATTATCAGCTGCACTTTGCAGTACAGGACCAGTTGCTGCCAAAACCATTGCCGAGGGTGAAGGCGTTAACGGTGTAACGTTGTGCGTAGCATTTGTTGCACTATTATCTTTGTTTGCACGCCAACAAATAAAGCTGGGATCGGAGCCAAGACGTACCAGTTCATTAAGAAGGCGGACAATGGCTTCGGTCGCATCGGCTCGCAGATATGGATGATGTTTGATTAGATCATCCATGGCATTACCCAAGTTGGTAGCTGTGTCGCCCAATGGATCAGAGCTGCGACGTCTCCGCATTGCTACCAAATAGTCCGGCGAGAGGAGAACTTTTAGCACTTTATCAAATGGTTCATACGATAGGAACTCAAACAGTCCACGTTCGTTAAGGCATAAGGCAGAGAAAACATTCGGCAGTGATCCGAGCACCTCACGTGTAGCTGGCACATCTTTCTGGAGAAGAGCTTTCAGCATTACACTAGTAATTCCCAAATCTTGCAGAGATGACAATAGCGATGGTTCATTGAATACATAAACTGTAACCACATCAGTCGCCAACAGAAATAATGATGGTCCATAATACTCAGCGTTGGCAATAATGTGGCGTAAGGATTGAGTTAAACTGGTTTCCATAATATTACGCATATTACTAAAATGTGAATGATCCTGTATACTCTTCTTTAAAAAGTTTAACATGGACTTTAGAAGTGCCGCACGCTGTGTTACACACGATGGTTTTTTTGGCTGCACACTGCTGGCCAGCTGCGAAGATAGTTCCGCTTTGCGTTCGGCCAATGGACGGGCATAATAACTATTGGCTGGATATTGTAATGGCCTGGTTCGTGTGGCTGACGTTGTCGGATTACTGGAACTAGTGGCGCTACCAGAAGCTGCTACATTGCGGGTTGAGGCATTTGTATCTACACTTGATGATCCTGCATTTAACCAACCAACTGCAAATGCACCAGATACCGAGCTAGAGCCACTACCACTTCGCTGGGGATCAGCACTGCTGTTCTCAATAAAGATACGAATGTTGCGCTGCACATATTCGTTAACACCCCCATCACTGCTTGAATTTTCCCGACGAGGCGAAGCACTGCCACTAGCAACCGATGCGTTCTCCGTCGCTGCATCTAAAATTGTATACAATTGATGTTAAATTTAAGTTATATATAAATATATGTAAGGTACACACCATCATCATCTGTCTGTTCAAGTGATGTGTCAAGTTTGTCGGACATGCTAAGCTCATCGCGAAGCGTTGACTCCTTCAAGGTTATGCCAATTTCAGCCAAAGCTCGACAACAACTTTTTATTTCCTTCTCCAGACGATCGATAAATACATTCAGTCCATTGTTTTGGTGAAATCGCGCAATATCTATGTTTGTGATTAAATCAATAACACGCACCGCGCGCGTCACAAAAGTTATATGTTCCAGATCAACACCAGGCCAACTGATAACCCGCAAGAGAGACTGCATCATTCCGCTTTTGACTAATGCGGAACCGCCTAACTCATAGCTAGCCAAATGGTACAGTAGCGAGAAAAGTGATGTAGCCAGTATCAATGGATATCGCTCCGTTAAGCCATGTGTGGTCAAATTATTAATGCAATCACGAACCAGGAGAGGTAACGTGCCACCCTGACGCTCTGCGCCAGTGTACTGTAGAATTTTCATCAGCCGGGAGCCAGCTCTATTTAATACCAAAAAATAAATTAAAAAAATAATTAATTTTTTCCAAAAATATCTTTGTGTGCTAAATGATAAAAAGAAAAAGATCTTCATTAGCTATTAATAAAATAGTTTTCTTACCTAGGCACATTTGGATTTCGATCGAAGTGCAGCATTGATGTAAGAGTGCGCAGAACAGCTGCACGAATTTCAACTAAATGTACATCCTCCTTATCAATTAACTCGCACAGCTCCTCTCCAAAGCCCGCATAGAGCACCTTGTCTGTATTTTCCTGCAGCGCATTTGAATATATTAATATTGACACAGCCTGTAAACGGGCCTGCACAAACTGTAGACGCAGCTTGTAGTTGTTAAAGCCGGATATGAGGCGCACTCGATGTGCAATTCGCATCTGTTAAAATGTAAAATTGTAAGTATAACTTTTTGCAACACTAGTTTAAATATAAAACACAAACCTTAATTGCCTCACTAGGTTTTGAGATCTGTCCGGCTATTGTTTTAATAACCTCTGGTGCAGGTGCTGTTTGACAGAGATCCATCATATCTGGTATTTCAAGCTGTGCAGATTGCCCATATTCATCTACATAGTCAATGCATAGCTGATATAAAAACTCCAGCTTAGGCTCACCAATGCAGCAATCCTTAAGCGAAAGTCCATAGTTTGGATCACCCCAACGCTAAAAATATACAACCAAATGTTAACCTTGTTGTGCAATGTACATTATGAATCAATTAATTACTCACCTCAGCAACGTTGAATAGTTTAACAATTAAAAGCTCCTTTTTTTCAAATGGTAAGCGTGGTATAAAATTGCTTCGTTTTGAAAACATATAAAGAAGATTTAGTACAGCTAAAACAATGTCCATGTTTTGTGATGAAAGCAACTGCGTCAAATGCTCAATTGAATTGTACAAATGACGCGAGAATGAGTGCTCAATAAGCAACGTTGTGAAATTTAGGACATGAAGCAATAGGGAGACATCCTAAATAAATAAAACAAATTAAATTATTTTCGATTTTGATTAGTTATAAGTTGCACTTACCGCCTCGAGAAATGTTGTATCACATTGAAGAACAAATTCATTTCCATTAACATGTCGGGCTGCCTCCTCCAGAATTTTGTCAAAGCGATCTAGAATTTCTATCCAATGGTATAATTCGCATTTGCCATAAATCCAAACGTGCAATGTGTCCAAAAATTCAAGCAGCTCGGCACGGGTCCGACGTTTGGTAAACTCATCAATTAGCTCACGACATTCAGAAATTAGCTCCGAAGAGCCTTTCTTCAGTTTAACGGTATCCACCTTCATGGCCGACGCCTGCTGCTGCTGCTGATGCTGCGTCAGCTGCCGACGCCGCCGTCCGTATGTGGTTGGTTCAATCAAGTTGGATATGTATTGTTTCTTTTAATCCTTTTTGGTTGGTATAATATATATCTATATTTTAATATATATGTGTAAATATATATTTATTTATATCTATATATAAATATAGATATACATATACATAAGTATATATACATATATACATATATATATATACTTTTATATAATATATATATATATATATATATATATATATGTATTTATATATTTATTATATTTATTTATTTATATTTATATATATATATATATATATATTTATATATATATATTATATGTATTTATATATTAATAATATTTATTTATTTATATTTATATATATATATAAATACATATATATATATATATATATATATATAAATATAGTGTATTTTCCGTCTATTCTTATAATTTAAAAGCAGTGCATCTAATTTAAAAAAAAAAAATTATGCGTCAAAAGTTTTTTATGAACTGTAAAATGTAATGTCAGAAAATAAAAAGTCAAAAATGTAAGCAGCTGTCAGCAAAGAAGAAGAATGCAATTCACAATAATTAAAAAATTGCACGCATTGTAAACACTTAAGTTGTATGTTTTTAATAAATACACATGCTATATAAATATATACAAACCAAATTAACGTGATAGCTAACTGCGCTTGTCGGTTGTCAACTGCAGAAAAATATAAAAGGAAACAATAGCAACCACATTACAACTGCAATTCTCTCAAAATCGCTTAAATTTGGGAACAACGCCAAAAAAAAAAAAAAATGACAATTGAAAGCAGCTCCCAACAAGGAAAGAAAAATAATTTTAAATACAAACCAAAAAAATATAGAACTATTATTATGTTGAATTGTTAACACTGGACTAACGCCTACTACATAATATAAAAAATATTTATAATAACCAAAAAAAATTAATTGAAACTTCGATAATTGATGCAACATTAATTGGCTCACTGTTTTCGTTGATGCACCATATAAAAATAATTAAGAAAATGTTATCGATAAACGTCAGCTGCTTATTGTTAGAGGTAGCACCTAAATTTAATCGATAACGATGTAAGTTTCCGACAACCAATCAGCTGTTTTATAAGAATTACTAAGAGTATTCATTCAAACCCAATCGTACATATATTTTGCAAAACTAAACTAGCTTATTTTTATGACCTATTTACATTAATAGGTTGTTAATAAAATCTATATTGCATTGCTTGTATAATAATACAAGCTTTATGTTTAATTACTGATATATAAAACAGCTTTAACCGATTATACCTATATATATTTTAAAATACAAGTAAATTAATTTCTAACTATATTTAAACAATTTATGACTGCTTATGACGTTCTTGTCTCTCTTTTATAAATGACTCTTCAATACCTTTGAATAAAAATACACCTATTATGCATGCCATTTTGTGACTGTCAGCAGAATGCAGCGAGACTGAAATACAAACGTAAAGTTCTTAATCATACTCAGTAGTGTATTAATCTGCTTGTAACTATGTTAACCGCAACTTGTTTGGATTTCTATTAGCGTGCACATTGGGTTTCGGTGCACCATTTTAAGCAAGGGGTTAAGTTGTCGCAGTGGTCGCGGTCTAATCAGCGGCAACCATAACAGAACTTTACACATGAACGTAACAATTATATATAAACGGACCAATATTGTATGATTTTAATTATGTGTTGTATGACGCTGCATTTTCTTTTAAATTCACAACACCGAAAGATTGTTTAAGTTTTAGCAACAGCAACAAATGCCACTGCTTCCAACATATGTACTTGAAATATGTATGTATTTGTGATATGTGCGTACACTTAAGATTTTGCAATTTTAGAAAACATTAGATTATTTTTAATTTTGTAATTTATTCGATTCGTTGCTTGTATATCCGTTATATTTAGTTCACTATACTTCCACGATTAAGTACGAAAAACCCTCAAGTCTCGTCAAATAATAATAATCGGACAGTCGCAAAAAAAAAAGTAACAAAACGAAAAAAAAAAAAAAGAGATTGCCACAGGCCTCACAATGCAGCGTGTAAATGTGTGTGTGCTTGTGCATTTTCGTTGAATATTTTACGAATTACTTACATTTACATATAAGTGCTTTATTTTGAAGATATTCGTGTATTTTTTTTGGTCTAAAAACGTTCTTATTTATTTTCACAATTTGTAATTTTATATTTGTAAAATTCTTTCAGTACGCACTCAGTACACTTATACTTTGGAAACAACACTGTCGTTTTGAGTAGTTCGTGAATGAGTTAGTTTAATTAAATGAATCAGCTTAATGAACTGGCCGAAAAGGTTCGCAACGCGCACTTGTTCAATTTAATATATCAGCATTTTGTATCAAAAACCACTGCACGTGAATTGAAGTGTGGATCAAAAATTTAAGACATTGAGCATTAAATTGAAATAGAATTAATAAAAATGTACCTCTCATAATATTATTAAATTAAGCCGCAAAGAAAACTTTTCTGAATCATCGATAATCGATAGCGATATCAAACCAGTATATAAAAAAAATTATTTTTACATCGATTTTAAATTTAAATAAAAACAAAAGCACAGTGATGTGCCAAGAACTTACTTATGCAGAATTAAAAATTTCTATATTGTATTATAGACTACTAATTAATGATTTAAATATTTAAATAACTAGTTTCATTTATAAATTATCCTTAGCTATACACAAATTATACACATAATTTTTATATACAATAATATTTTATCAGTTATTATCCTGATTCATCAACATCGAAACATAAGTTAAATAAAGTGAGATTCTTTAAGCTTTCTAACAATAACAAAAACTCAATTAGTATTAGTTATAAATAAATATTACTACTATATACAACTATGAATCTACATTAAAAGCTTTATCTTGTATAAAATATATGTTAACTGCTTAAAAACTGTGTAAAGGTGGGGTTACTGCTTCTCCACTTTGACCAGTTTCAGCTTCAAAGAGGACTTGTTGTATTCGTAGCTTGGCAACGGAGCGTAAATATGAATCCGGAATAGACCGTAATTGAGACGCAATGCTTTGACCAAAAATGAACAAGTCATCATCGCTGTTGTTGGCTGTTCCATTGGTTCCACTAAAACATAGACCGGTATTGGATGACGAAGATAACTCAAACTGTTGAGACGGCGATGGCGATGTAAATGGTGTTGTATGTCGTTGTTGAGATTGTATTTGTTGGTTTTGTGTGATAGGCATGCATTTTAATTTACGTTGCGGCGTCTGTTGTTGTTGCAGCTGTATGTTTTGCGATTGTTGTTGTTGCTGTTGTTCCATTAAACAGAGCGTAGGCTCATCTATAATAAGTTCTTCTTTATTAAGCGTTCGAGTCACAATACTGGTGTGCACGTCGTCCGTGGATTGACTTATAGTATCGGGTGGTGTAAGTATTGCACCTGTAGATGTGGCTACATTTGGCCTTATCTCATGCTCGTCCAAGTCAGTTTCACAGGTTTCATTTATATGATCACACGACTGAGAGCCGTCTTCGTCTTCCCTGTCCTGAAGTGCATCCTCCATAATTTCTGATGAAGTGCTAAGTAATTTGTGCTGCGATGCTTCTATTTTCATGTCAGCGGTTGCGTTTTTCATAATGGCAAACTTATTTTTTACCTATTAAAAAAATGGTGAATATAAGTATAACTTAATCAATCTATACAAGATTATTTATCTTACTCCTTTACAGTGGGAGAGCGAAACTGATCGCAAAAACGAATCAGCTCGCTTGAACCAAAAAAGTTTTGGGTCGTAGCTTCGACCTAGTTCCTTTTCGCGCATTAAAATTCGCAGTTCTTTTGTATATACTGTACGCACGCTTTTTATTTTAAGCTTTATATCGAGAACAGTTAAGTTAGGAATTTTGAGTGAATTTATAATCGCTTCATAGGCTTCTTCACGCGCCGCACGATTTTTATAAGTGTCCAGCATTGAATTGTACAGGCACGGCTGGTTTCTATAGGCTTCCAAAAATTCTATTATTGATATTTTTTTTTCACTTAATTTAGCCATTATCTTGTTTGTTTATTAAGAACAATAACAATGGTTCGATGTATGTTTGTATGTATTTTGTTGTTTATACTGTGTATTAGGGATGGCATAATGACTGGCTTTGCATTCGATAAGGATGTTAATATAAATTGTTTATTATCGTTATCGTATTTCATGACACTATTAAATAAGCCATTAATTTTTTAATCTGTTAAACAGAGTTTTTTAATGTTTGTTGTTGAATATGCACCATACTCTATTATTCAAAATAAACCCTTATATTAATATTAATGTACAAGTAAAATGTTTGTTGTGTTTTAAAACTCATCGTAATCGAGCTGAACGGTGTCTTACTTGTTGCCAATAATTATCGGTATCTGTTCTGTTAATATTACAAGCCGGCAACAAGCAACTCACTAAATTTGCCGCGTTTTGTGTTTTTAGTTTTTAGTTAATTGAAAAGCAACGGTATCGCAACTCCTTCAATATGGATGGTAAGTAGTCTATGATTTATAAATGGTACATTTAATATAAACAATAATTTTTGTATTGTTTTTTAGCTGTCACCGAAGACATGTGGACGCCATACAAGCGTTTGTATAATAATTTTCAAATGGCAATAATGAATCCTAGTGATTTAATCTCCGATTTGGAGAATTGTCTTAAAAAGCATAAACAAAACTTCACAAATTTGCTGCGTAATCCGGTATGTGCCTAAATATTAAACAGACGACATAACCTAAACTTCCTTTTATCCCACTGCCCCTGAATAGCCCAAGAGCGAGAAGAGTCGTGCATACCTTCGGAAGAGCCTTACGGAAGGCATATTACTATCGGGGCAAACACGTAAAATTGAAATTTCAAAGAATTTGATTGATGAAGCTTGCATACTCTCTGACATGTTTGACCTGGATGAAATATTTGCATTAGAGCTTCTTTGCACTGCACAGCGTCAACAGGTTCACCATCCTGGCCTATCGCGCGGTCTAGTTGCCGTTTTGCTTTATTATGATGGCCGTAAAGCTATCTCGTGTACCCTGCGGGATATGTTTCAAACAATTAGCGGAGTTTCGTGGAATACCGAACTGCCAAGAGAGGTGAGAAAAATGTCCTAACTAAACAAAGTTGTACACATCGAATCACATTATTATTTCATATATTGACTTCTTTTTTTTTAAACGATAATATATATTGCTCAAGCTATTTTATTTTATTCATTTAGATGACTGTGTTAATCAATAACTATTGTCAAAATCTTGTGGAAGATTCCAATATTCTTAGCCGTCTGTTGGAACTTCTTGTTGAAATGGACGTTGAAAAGGAGGTTAGTCAACATTTATTGATTTTTATTAAACATTATTTACAATGGAAATTATTTGCAGATTAACATGCTTACAAAAAATCGGGCGTTTGGTTCGAAAAAACATCAAAATCAAGTAACAACAATTTTTGAAGATACACGCAAGGCTTTAGCCATGGCACTTTTTCATTGGTCTGCACAACGTGGTCTACCAAAAAATATTGCTATAAATTTACTTCAGATTTTGGCCAACGCCAAACCAGCTGACGCAGCTGGAAGCTTTGACGATGTTACAATAGTACTATTGATGGCATTAATGTATGCCTATAACACATCAGTGCTCTTAGTTGCTGATTGTAACAGTTCCCACGTAGCTTCTTTGCCAATCCTCAATGATTCAGACTATGCAAAGAGTTTCTATGAGGCAATTAATTCACAAAATATTTGGCAAACACCATATTTTGTTGGTATAGTTAAGTATAGCTTTGGCTTGACGATAGCAAGTTTAAGACAAACACCACTGGATCTTCAAGCAAAAATTGGACCCATTATTAACCAAGATGATCAACTTATCGATGAGGCATTGTTATTAAATGTCTTTAGCTTCATTTACCGTCAGTTACTGGAGAAGAATATCGTATATTCGTAAGTTTATTTATTTGCAATTAATTCTTAATTATTTTATTATTATTATTTAATTTTTACAGTACCGAATTTATTTACCGCCGAATACACCTCCTTATTACGGATTTCATTGATTTCATGCATGCCAAGGTATCAGAGCTACGCAACCGGGCGGAAGAGACAGCTCGTACAATTGTTACCTTTCAATCAGCAGGTCTTGAACCTCCTCCAGACTTAGATATTGGCTTTGAGCTGCTTATGCTCTGCGTGGCGAAGCTGTATGGTGATAAACGTGCTACCATTATCTTATCCAACGAATATTGGGAACCAACGGATGCTTCATTAAGCAATAGTACAGCAACTAATACACAAAACACATCTCGTGCTGTGTCATTATACAAATTCATTCGTGTTGCTAGTGAACTACTACCGACGGCTCTCATTAAATCATATCTAAGAATGCTGGCGGGTCTCACACGTACGGAGTTTGCCGCTCGTTGTGTTTTTAACCTGCTGAAGGTTGCGCAGAAATTATCTGCCACTTATGTGATCAGCTGGGATCACTTCTTAAACGCTCTAAGCAACTACTACATGTAAGTAATAATGAGTACAATTTAATTACATTCATTTCAAAATATGATATATATAAAACATACTTTTATAAATTTGCAGCAATATGCGAGCCGATATTGATTTAAGTAAAACTGAAAATGCCATCTATACCAGTTGCGGAACTCAACGATCGATATTGCCAAGAGAATCGGATCATATGTCAGCTGTTATGTCTATAATGCGGGCAGTGGCCGAGTATGATTCAATTTCACGTGTCATAATCTGCGAACAATCCAGTTGGCAGACCCCGCAGGTGTTGTTAGGTCTAGTTACTTGCTCGACACCATTAACACTGAAAGCAGATATAATATTTACGTTAGCTGCACTCAGTAAATCTAAGGAAACAGCACGAACCATATGGCTTTTCTTGGAGGACTCACAGGTCATTCCCACGATACCGAAAATCACAAAGACCTACAGCAGGTATAGCCTGGCTGAGGAAATCGATCAGAATGAAAGCCGTCTGGAAACATACAAACTAAGCCGAAGCGTATTAGAGCTTCTATACACACTAATGACTACACACATGCCAACTACTTTGGGATCTGGTCAGCGGCAACCAGGCTACGATCCCTATTTAAATTTTGTGAGCGACTTCATACTGCTTAAATTTTACAATCGTGCTTATAAGGATCCAGCAGAGAAGTGGGAGGTTGGTTCAAAATGTCTAAAATTATTGTACTTCTTGTTGGCTAGCTATCGCCCGAAACCATCTGACTTTTTGGAAATACGCGATGAGCACCCATATCCCGGCTATCATATTATGCTCCAGCTGCACGTGAAATCAGAGCTGTTACGTCTTATTCTACGTATTATTGAAGAGGCACGCGAACGCATTGATGAGAATACTGAATTTAATGGCAAAGAGCATCTCGAGGATTGTGTACTTTATGCTCTGCTCTTAGTTGAAGGAGCACTCGCTAAGCAGAATGCCTTTTTCGAAGCGCACGCCAGTGCAAATTGCTCCATTTTATTGCCGGGTCTAAACCGAATGCTACTTGATCAAAATCCACGGAGCCGATATCCAGATTATGTGCTTACAATTGTTAAGTTCGTGTCCTACAATAGCTGGCTACCGCGACACACATTGGCCGCAATTAAGATATTAAGCATGGTTACGATGCTCCCGAACGTTGGAAATCAAATTCTTAATACGTTTGTGCAAAGCAACACAGAAAAAATGGAAATACGGCAACAATTTGTCGAGTGCTTGGAAATGGATATACGACGTCCAACGTTAAATAATATTCAATCGATGGATAATTTTGCTATTGATCAGTTTGGCAGTGTGATTGAGACTAATATCAACTACTCGCATGTGCAAGTGGATCTAGACGCTCTCGAGGATCGCAAGCCACTACGTATAGAGCTGCAGATAAAAGAGGCCATTATAGAACTTTTCGAGCAAAACATTCGAAATCCTTTGCCAAATTTTGTCTACTATTTATTGGGCATAGAAGTACAACAAGATTTTTTGTCACATGAACGACAAGCAGTTGGACTTGAAGTGAATTGTTCCTGTATCAATTCACTAGTTTTGCTACTCGAAAATTTCCTTGCGGTGAGTACAATTCATATTTATTCTTAAGCTGAGAAATTCTTAATTCCTTTTATATTAAACCAAAACATATGTTTGCAGAATCAACGAAAGGATGAGGAATATTGTGACCACACAACCAACATAGTGGCCCAAATTTATAAATTATTTCATCGACTTTGCGCAATGAGTACCACCTCGGAGACAATATTGCGCTTCTTCCGCTTGAGCTGTAATGATTTCTTATTGCGTCATTTAAGTGGAATGCCATTTAAGCACTACGGCAAGGATCATGTGCTCAATGCAATGAGCTATCTAATGAAATGTGTTGCCATTGAGATAAGGCTGGCTGCCACACATGGCCAGACAACGCGCTATAATTTACTTTGTGACATTTTGTTGGCTAACTCGGACGCACAGCGTTCACCGTCTGAGACAATTAATAATCTGTTAACATCGCCCACGGCCAATTATTTTAAAGTGGATGCTCTAGCAGGAAGAAAAGTACTCCCAAAAACATTTCAAGGTCTTCATGCACATCGTTTACTCGATTGTCTAACATTGGAAACTCCGATTCTTAATCCGCCAGCTCTTGAGTTTTTCGATGATAATCTTGTCAGTAAGTTACTGACCGATTGCCAAGCGAATCAATCCAGTGCGGTTGGATCTGGCTTAATTAATATCCATAAGCTTCATAACATTCTTCACGATGAACTGATCAATGTCCAAAACACCATTGCCAGTGGACAACGTAAAGCGATTGTTACTGAAATAACCAAACTTCTGTTGCATGCAATTCAATTTAACTCCACTCGGATGCAACAACATGCAACTGTTAATTTTATGAGTGCTTGGTGCGGCCTTATCCAAGTGCTCTTTGGGATCATGCCGGAAACGGTGCTTCCAGTGAGTCTACGAAAGCAACATATAATTAATCTCATTGAGAAGATACTTCTGCGGGTGGAGCCATGCCAGCCACTTCCTAAGATATCGTTACACGCCATGGAAACTGTGTTGTTGCTATCAACCAATTTGCGTTTCTGTTACTATCAGCTGGAGGATCAACGATGCCTTGACGAGCACGGCAATGTTACTTGTTTGGGTGACATGCCCAGCACAATTGATGGCAGTCAAAATAATGCCAACCATTCAGATATCAGCATTATGAACAACAATGGTTCCAGTACTTGCACTAACTTGCGTTTCATAATTAAACGCGTCCTATCCTGGGTGATACTCAGCGAAGTCAAATCGCAGAAGCTGAGTGTCAATGTCTACGCAACACTTTTGAATTTTCTACGGATTGTGAAGCGTGTTCGCAGTGAAGAGCAGATTGAGTACATTGAAAAGTAAGTACTTCTTAATAAATCAATATATAAGCTATTACATTATTTCATTATTTCTTAATTATTACTATTTATTATTATTTATTTAATCGTTGTTTTTTTTTTTTTCCGTCCGTAGCTTTTTGCCGCGCATAGACAAATGCAAAGTGTACGACAGTGGACCAACGCATGCCGAAGAAGTGCAAAGGGAAATGGCCGTGGAGATAATAAGAAGCTTTGGTGACAAGCTGATCGATACAATTTGTCATGATGCCACAACTGGACACCATGCATGCTGTGTTTTAGCCCTTGCTTGTCTGAACATAATATCAGAGCTAAATCCGTCGAGCGCATTGAATGAAGTGGTAGCTTCTAGGGGATATCTGAGACACATATTGGACAGTCTGGCCAAATCGAATGAAACATTGCGAGAAGTATTATTGCCAGGATCTGATAACCTAAGGCCGCTCTACGTGTATGAGTCATGCATGGCATTCTTAGTTCAAATATCTCAGGTATATCATGGCGCCAATTTGTTGCTCAATTCAAATGTGCTCAATATATTATCAAATATGAGCATTTTTGATATGCAACCGGATCTGACAGCTAGAGGACTGGAAAATAAGAAACCTGATGATTATTTGCCTCCAGTTGATGAACGGTTTCGCTCAATCCTACTCCCAGCGCTGTCTCTATGTGATAGCATTATTGACATACTTGGAACACGTAACAATTCAGCAACAGTCCAAGTGTTGACTTTTTTGTTTTCGCACATTGAAACGATTGAGTGTATATTGCGTGCAGCAACACCATTTATGGATTTGGGTCATTTACAGCAGCTGGCGTCCATTACTAGTTTGTTTGCCCGTTCCATTTCGCATGGCATGGGTACGGTTCAGGATTCCCTAAAACGGGATGAAAATCTCGAGAAGAGTTTAAGCAAACTGCAGCAGCTAATGATTGTTGTTTTTGGACGGTTTACAGTAAATGACGCGACCATAAAACATATACAGCAACAGGAACGCCCACATTCAGATTCGCCCGAAAAGCATGAAGAACAAATTAGCCAGCATATAAAATACTTTTTGCAAGTAACTGCAAATCTCTCGTTATTTTTCCGAAAAACGGTTACTAATCATGTTAGAGACGGAATTACGTCCAAATTTCTTCTCACAACAATGATAACTGATTTTAGGCCTTTGTAAGTAATATCAATATTTGACATTAATACTTTACTAACAATGGGAAATTTTTTAAAGATCTGAAAAGGAGGACAACAAAAAGTTGACCACCATCATGGTAACAATAGTAAATCAGCTTAAGGGTTCTATTGCCTATTATTTATCTCAAAAGTCGATTGCCGACAATCTGATTCAACAACGCGCTTCGTTGCCAAATATATCGTTCGGTCCAAGTGGTAAGTAGAAAATAAATTTTAATCTTTGGCACCTCTGATTAATTTCAAATATTCTAACTTAATAGGAAAACAAAACTTTTTGAGTTTAAGTCAGCGACACAATGAAAAACACAACCAACTGATGCTGGCTGTTTTTATATGTGAACAGAATTTGTATTTGCTTTGGATACATTTAGACTTCTATTTCCGCAATGCAGTTATTTATGCACAAGAAAATCGCAATGTCATTGCCGAATACAGCATGGGTAATTTATAAAGTGGTTACTTATATGTATAAAATATCTAACCTGTGTCCTTTCAATTTTTACAGATCAAGGCAACATGTCCGTATTGAACGTTTCATTGGGTGAAATTACTGAACTGAAGAAAATGCTAATCCTTACTTTCAATGAAACATTGTGTTCACAGCTTATTGCTGCCAGCGAGGAGTATACGACCAAATGCAAAAAGTTTACAGCTGCTTTGCTGCGTCGAATCAAGACCCTTGTGCAGTTCGTGCCGCAAACCTGATTCCTTTATGTTTTTTACGTGTATGTTAATGAAAATAAAGTATAATATATTTTTAATAAAAAAAAAAAAATTTTTTCAATATTTAGAGTAATCCATATTAAGATTTGTTTTGCTAAATCCATTATGTTTTCAATTTTTACTACATATTTGGACACATCTTAAAGTTCATTCTTTCTGATACTATATCTTAACTTTGCTACACGGACATGAGGAAAAATATTTGGGTTTGAATAAACTCATCTTCCTTAGTTGAAAGAACTATAGTAAAAGGATGGGATCGCAGTAATTTAAACGCTAATAAACTTAGATATTTAAAATAAAATTGTTTAAAATGTTGGAAAATGTATGTAAGAAATATTTATTAATTTTTAAATGTTTTGCTCGTATTTAAAATATGAACTTATTTCAAAATTAGTATTAATGTAATTTGAACAATTAACATATAAATATAAAAATTCTTTTGATCTTAATTAACATAAAGTTATCAACAATATTTGTATCGAATCAAAGCTCAGCTTAAAAATACTAAAAGTGGCGCGAATTAACATTCTATTGCACCTCTATTTAACTATCGATTACCATATATTTACACATAGAATATCGATAATGCCTTTCATATCGATGGTTTGTTTCATCCCTATATTGATGCTTTCTTTTTTGATATCCGGCTCACGCAATTGGTTCGTTTCGCGATTTTCTCTAAGAATTTTTTTTTATATACCTGTTATTTAAATACTTTTGTAAAAAACGTAAACATTGTCTAAGTACTAGACACAATGAACAATAAAAAACTATATGTAAAAACGCTTAAAGTAGTAGAACGGCACGGATGCCGCTGAATTTAATTTAGTGCTGTTTGTTTTGTTTGTGCTGTAGAAACAATTCGCGTAAATTTTTTTTTGCGAAAATGAAAAAAGTATCTAAATCTTCCCAAAAATTTAATTTTTAAACAGTTGCTGACACAAGATGGCCCCAAGAAAGGCTAAAGTTCAAAAGGAAGAAGTGCAAGTTCAATTGGGTCCTCAGGTTCGCGATGGCGAAAATGTTTTCGGCGTTGCACACATCTACGCCAGTTTCAACGACACCTTCGTGCATGTCACTGACTTGTCTGGTCGTGAAACAATCGCCCGTGTTACCGGTGGTATGAAGGTGAAGGCAGATCGTGATGAAGCATCTCCCTATGCTGCCATGTTAGCAGCTCAGGTAAGGAATAATGTTCTTAGTATAAAGTTCTTTCTAATTTATTTCTGTTTTTTAGGATGTCGCTGAAAAGTGTAAAACTCTCGGCATTACTGCTCTGCACATTAAATTGCGCGCGACTGGTGGCAACAAGACCAAAACCCCTGGACCCGGTGCACAATCGGCTTTGCGTGCTTTGGCTCGTTCATCAATGAAAATTGGTCGCATTGAGGATGTTACTCCAATCCCATCCGATTCTACCCGCAGGAAGGGTGGTCGTCGTGGTCGCCGTCTATAAAGCGCTAACCATTTACGCCACAATAACTCTGTTATGGTGTACGTAATTTGTGCGTTGATGTATGAACGTAAAGATATAAAGTGCTGAGTTTAGCATATGTATAAATACATCTAATAATGTAGTAATAAAAGATTTAAACACGATTTAAGAATTGTTTAATAATCAGAAGGGACCATAATTTTTTTTTGTTTGGTTCATTCAAGTTGAGCCGGTCGAAAATTTTTTGTTTATCGGTATCGATAGAAAAAATTTTAACAATTGTTTGTAAAAACGTAATTTGCACATAAATAAATGTAATAAATAAATATTTATTTTTCTTAACTTTGGCAAATTATAAAATTCTTAATTTATTTAAATAAAAATATTAACAGCTGTTATATTCTCAAATGCAACTCTGCGTTTCGATAACAAAATTCTTTCAGCTCTTTCTAGCGCGTGCCAACGCATCGTTGTGACTGGCAGTTTTACAAGAACCACATAGCATTGCAGAGATAAAAATTCACATATACAGAGACTGTGTAGTTTCTACACAATAGCAATCTATATGTACAAAATAGAACAAAAAAGAAATCTCAACAATAATCAGTACTAAAATAAAAATTAAAATCGTTCGTTTAAGGCCGGCAACAAATAGCAACTAATATTGTAATTGGCAAGTTCATTGCACGAATAATATATTTGGTTATATATATATAATTTGTGTGGTGTGTACGAAAGTGCTTCTGTGTGCGTGCAGTAAGCATGTGTGTGAATAAGAAATTTGCAAACTCGATAAAACATCGTGCAAATTGTTAAGTGGCAGGGAGACCGATATAAATTTTTTATAAATATATACATACATATATATATATATACATATATATATATATATATTTATATATATATATATATATAAAATGTATATTTTTATATAAATATATATGCATATATAAAAAGAAATATATACTACTATTTATATAGTATGTGTTCGTGTACATTCTGCTTAAAATGTTCATAGATAATAGTAGGTCGGGCAAGCAACGTCAAGGAGAAGCAGAACCGGAGCGAGATTTGAAAAGCTGAAAAATAATGAGTCAAGTGCTTTTGATGTTCCATTAAATTTTCCGTGTTCTGTATGTTTGTTACTCGCGTACATACCAATGTAAAAAGAGGTTTTTTTTATATAAACAAATTTGTGTTAAAGGCCAAAACAAAAAATTTCTAATCACAGGGCAATTCAATTGACAAATCTAAAATCAAAGCCAAACAGAAAAAATACGAAGAGTGAAATGAGGCAACAGCAGCAGCAACATAAGAAGAAGAACTAAAAATAGTAGGTCGGACAGGCAACGTCAAGGAGAAGCAGAACCGGAGCGGTGTTTGAAAAGCTAAAAAGTAGTGAGTCAAGTGCTTTTGAAGTTTTATTAAATTTTCCGTGTTCTATATGTTTGTTACTCGCGTACATACCAATGCAAAAAAAAAATGTTTTTTTTATATAAACAAATTTGTGTTAAAGGCCAAAACAAAAAATTTCTAATCACAGGGCAATTCAATTGACAAATCTAAAATCAAAGCCAAACAGAAAAAATACGAAGAGTAAAACGAGGCAACAGCAGCAGCAACATAAGAAGAAGAACTAAAAAAGAAAACTTGTTTGAAACAAGCAACGTAAAGACGAGACTACGAACAAGCCGTCAAAAGCAATCTTTACTAAAGCTGAGACGTGCAAAGTAAAGCGAAGTAGCGTAAACAGCAAGAGCATTCTTCTGCTCCTAGCCAAAAAGAGAATAGCACACGATATAGATAGCGATAGGCGATAGGCAACACGGACGCAACGACTTCGCCGATAACAATAACACCAACAGCAGCATGGATGAAGATGACAACATATCTAATGCTGATATAAGTATAGATGAAGATGATGAGGACGAACAACAGCGACGGCAGCAACAACAGGATACCCGTCAACAGCAACTCGTTGAAAGCACCAGAAATCGTGATGAATACCGGATTGATGATGACTCCACGGATGTGGAACTGCCATCGGCTTTTACATTTCAATTTCAGCTGGCAAATGTTGCCAATCGAAGTGGTAATAGCGTAGGAAGCGGCAGTGCCGCAACAACAGCAACAGGAAATGTAGCTGGAACAAGTGGAGAAGCCACCGTAGCTGATAATTCCCCATTTCATGATTGGGACTCGCAAACGGTGGCTCGCAGCAGCAGCAGTAATAGTCAAACAAATGCTACCGAGGGGGAGTCATGTGATGCCAGCTCTGGTAATACGGGCGCCAAGCCGAGCTTCTTTTTTGGAGCCGCATCATTTATTTTACGTAGTCGCAAGGAGGTAGCAGCGCTTATAAATACAGAATGCTGCCGTGGCAATCCAACGCCCGACTTGGACTCAATTATGGATACACTTTTCAATCCGAGCACGCCCATCGATAATCCAGATAACATTGAATGGATACGTTGGCTTATAGCCGGTGGACGCACACCCAAGGAGTTTGTGCAAATTGGTAAGTAAAATAACAAACATAATAGCGTGAAAAAGAAAGAGAAAGCGCAATAACAATATAGGCTATTTAGTGCTCAATTTTATCGATAATTAACAGGCGATTTTTTTTTTTATCGCTGGTACCATGGTAGATGGTTAGCAGCTGATCGCGAAAGTCGTTGCCCCTGAAATATGTTTTATGTGTTTGCATGTGTGTGTTTACCTGTGCCTATGTATGTTAGGATACACTTGTGTATGCAGCAAATGTTTGTGCACTTTATAGCTGTTGCTTAGGGTTTTGTGTATATGAAATGGCTTTAGGGCACGGTATGGCACGCAAGTAAGTAAGGTGCAAGCAGCGTGACAGTGCAACGCCATGGTAACAGCAACAACAAAACTCAATCAAACGCACAGGGAGACATCAGTTAACTTTAGCCCGTTTAACACAAATTTAATCTGGCTTGTTATCCATTTACAATGGTGCGTTAGTGCCAGGCACTGTAATTCGCGTACATTGGCAACCCCCATTGTGCTTGGTCGGTGTCCCATTTCCTATACATATACAGATATGCACGCACATGGCGAGCTGTTGCACCTTGTGCTTGTCAGCTGTTCACTTTGCCTTGCGTAATGATTCCACAGCATCCATCAAAATCTACGCATACGTAGCTCATATGTTCATTAGGGAGTGTGTGCGTTTATGTGGTGTTTTTGTATGTTTGTGTTTGTATATATGAACAATTTGTTCCTTTCAATGCGACAGACAACCCTTGTCATTAGTAGCTCCACAGAGAGTAAGAGAGAGCGAGAGACGAAGTGGATAGAGAGAAAATGAGCTGACTGCTCAGTGTTCTCTGAATATACATTTTGCCATTGTTATTGTTGTGATAGTTTTGTTGTCATTTACCAAGGAAATGCACACATGCACATACATAGAGGCTTGCATGTGTAAAAAAGAAAATAATTTCAAACAATTGCAAAATTGCAAATGAAAATGCTACGTGCCGATGCCATGGAAACGCACACACTTATACATCTCACTTAAATGTCTATAGTCGCAAACACACACACGCGCACACACACACATACACGACCACTTGCGCGGTACTCTGGGAAAAGTTTATTGACCGTCAGTGCTGTTGATTTGACAATTGTTGACATGCTAAGTAACATATGCACAGTGCAGCTTACAAAATATAAATAAGCACATATTAATTCCGTGAAAATTTGCATATAAATTGCCGACTTTGCACCACTGTGCAGTCTGCTTATAGTCGTATGCTCTTGTTCTACTTTTTGGGGCCTTGCAATTGCCTGTTGACCGTTATTGTTGTTGCTGACAAAAGTTTGCATACATATGTAACATAAAAATGTGCATATACAATATGTATGTTTATTGTTCATTGCTTTTACACACTTAAATTGTTTAAAAAGAAATAGGAATTTCAAGTGACGATTTAATCGAATTTCGCCAAACCTTCCTTCTCTATGCATTGCTATGGGTGAAATGAAAAAGAAAATCGAACACAGAGTTGCACGACAACTTTTCGATCGCCATTGCCAGGCCGTTTAACAAATTGTCAATCAATATTACTGTTTAATTTACTTGTTCTTGGCTTGCTTACTACTTGTTTACGATATATGTATTTCCTTCCGCATTTGGTTGACCTTTTTCGCCGAGACGCAAGATACAAAAGTCACTGACAAGTCACGCTACCAAACCAGCCATAAGCATTGAGTGCATCATATTTATTTTTGGAATTTAATCAAATCAGTATAGAAGACCGACCATATCAACAACAGCAACGAATGTCTTTTCTCTTTTTCATTTATTGATGAAACTCGCACTGATCACGCCCTCTGAGAGAATGCGTCAACAAGACGCACTATGAACACCTTAATTGACACAGTAAAGCATCGCTAAAGCAAACATTTTCACATATTTTCTTACTCTGAGCTTTCTATTTTCAATTTAAATATTATAGTTTTTCATATTTAAAAAGGGATTAAAAATTATATGTTTACAATTGAGAAACATCGTTTCCACGAATAGATTACACAAAATATAATACATATGTATATTTAAAATTAAAAAACATACATAGATTCCACGAATGGATTACCCAAAATTGTAAAGCAAACGTCAGCATAAAAAAATTATTTTGCATCTCTTCATCTTTTTTTGATTTTTGCCAATGCCATCAATATATAATGTGCTCTTCATTTGAAGCACTTAATAAAATAAAGACTACCTTGTAACTAATATAATTAATTATCTTACAGTGCGCAGCTATGATAACCATGCGAAGTGTGGTTTGGTCTGGGTTCCACATGTGGTGGCGTACCGTTGTCGCACCTGCGGTATTTCGCCATGCATGTCCATATGCCGCGATTGCTTTAAGAAGGGAAATCACACCAACCATGACTTTAACATGTTCTTGTCACAGGCAGGCGGCGCCTGCGATTGCGGCGATACATCGGTTATGAAGGCAGAGGGATTCTGCAGCGATCATGGAATTAACAATCGCGTCAACCGGGATCCAGTACCGAACAATCTGTTGGCGGTGGCCGAAGCTTTAATGCCCAAACTACTTTTTCGATTACTGCAACATTTTCGGGAGTTCAGTGATGCCTCGTTGCAGGCACACTCCGTTTCATCGTATTCATGCGAAGCATTCGCTACCATGTTGATTGACCTAAACAATATGGGCGAGATAATGCGCAAGGTGATGACTCGTACGTTAATTAATCCGGATGTTTACTCCTATTTTATGGAGACGCCTTGTCAAGATACGTCCAATGGCCGTTTCTTAAAAGCAAATCGGGAAAAATATGAAGATGCAGTCAATCGGTTTCCTAATCCAGAGCCACCCAAAGAGTACCACGACTTGCCGGCACTCGGCAAGAAACTCGTGCACACCACACTCCTGGAAGAGTTCATATTTTGGACATTTAAGTTTGAATTCCCTCAGACACTGGTGTGCTTCTTACTAAATATGTTGCCAGATCAAGACTATAAGGTGAGTTCATATATTTATATATATTGTTATCTTCTTTAGATATATAGTTAACTTAATTATTTTATTATGTCTTTGCAGGAACACTTAACCCGAACTTTCGTAATGCATTATAGTCGGATACCGTCTGTATTGGAAATGTCCCGCGATCCAGATACACTTAGCAATCGAGTGGTGCACATGAGTGTGCAGCTCTTTTCAAACGAGGGCTTGGCTCTAAAAATGGTCAACGAGCTTTCGCTTTTACATGTGATGATCATTAGTTTAAAGCTTATGATGTCAAAGATATTAATACAGAACACATTGCACGGTGAGTCTATCCAATATATTGCACTCCCTCAGAAATTAATATCCATCTTTCTGTTTTTCAGATCCTAAGCAAAATTTTCATTTTGTCATCGATTGCACACGTCAGGTGATGAAAGATCATTGCTATTGGCCGCTTGTATCTGACTTCAATAATGTTTTATCTCACGAGTCCGTGGCGTTGGTCTTTCTACGCGATGACAATCTCATTGAAATGTGGTTCCAGTTTCTGCAAATGCTGCAGGGCATGAATGTCAATGTACGTGAAACAGCCTCTCATGTCGAATTTGAACCGAACAGCTATTATGCGGCATTCTCATGCGAGCTAGAGGCCAGCGCGTATCCCATGTGGTCTATCATATCGCATCTGCAAGATGGTACACATGCACATCTCACCAAGAAAATAATCAGCTATTGTGTATCTACATTACATGAGTGGCTTGATTCAATTTACTTCAGAGAGCCAAAGTTATCCTTGGTATGTGATATTTATATTAATATTAATTAAAATTTCAAAATTTACAATTAATTGATCAAATTTATTTTCTATTATCACAGGGGGAAATGATGCAAGCCTCATTTCACTTCCCATTGCATCGGTATCTAGCGGCTTTTGTTTGCCAAGCGGTTACCAAAATGGGCATAAGTCTCAACGAAGTTTTACCCTCACGTCCCGACATATTACCTCTGCTTATGATACATCCTCTGCGTGTTCAGGTGAGTACACGATTCATTTAGTTTTCGGTATATACTATGAGATATACCTATATGAGTTAATCTGCAAAAATTGTAAGATCCCTGAACATTAAAAAGGAGAAGCTAAATAGTTTTATTTTGAAAAAGTTTTAGACTTTTTTATTAGTTTTGTTTTTGTATTTTATAAGACTTATAAAAGAGTGTTCGTCTGGCGAATTTAGTCACAAAGGTTTTTAATTTGCAATAATATAGATAGGAAATTAACATAAGACCTAACTAAAAAGCTTGGTATCTGCGACTGCAGATAAAAGAAATGTAAAGTTAAGTTATCTTTTTTGGCACCTGAACGTGTTGAGTAAAATCGTAGGTAATTATTTTGGGTGCAACGAAGCCACCGTAGCCCTGGCGAGATTTGTAGTAGATTCCAATGCCGGCGAGTGGCACTGGAGGTTTCGATACCACGTCCTGTATGTCAATAAAAGGTACTGTCGTTTGTGCAGCATCCTTATCCATGCCAGAGTTTCCAAAGTCAACATAATCATTTGTTTCTGACACTGGTAAAGACTTTACAATGGTTCGCGTTGGAACATCAACATTGAAAAGTTTGTGATTTCGCCTGTAAAAAAATAAATTTGTTTTAATTTATTATCTTGCATTCCAACTTGCAACTTTGTTTTTGTACTCACCTGCGTTGACCGCTTACATCTGTATTGTCGTTAGATTGCCAAAAACTGTTCACCTCCGGCTGTACAAGTTGACCATTCTTAAAGTCATACTCAGTCAAACGTGCCTCGAGATTAAGATGTGCGCCCAATAAGCGGAAACGTACTCCAGTTACCACAAAGCTGTTGTCATCCATTTTCATAATATCATCCAAATCCAGTGAGCGGCTTTCAAAGCTAAATGTATGATAGTCAACTCCTTTGACTACATTTCTATCAAAGATCTTATATTCGTCGACGGCTTTCCATTCAACAGATGTTTCATTAACGGTACCACGGGGCATAAGCTGTGCTTCTTGTATCTGCAGGTGGAACACTCGGTTCTTTTTAATAAAACGCAGGCCAGTGACAACTCTGTGAAAATTCAAGAAAATCCATATATTAGAAGTTGTCAAGGGTTGTGACCATTAACCTTACTTGTTTTCCTTTATATTTGAAAGAGATTCGCGTAGATTGAAGTAACGATCAGACTTTAGGCCCTGCTCATCGCACAGGCAAAAGCAATAGCTGCAATGCCAAAATAGATAACGCCACCAACTATCTGCTTTGCTTGTTCCACGAACACAGCTTGTGCGTTGTCCGAGAACACGTCCGTTTTCGTATTCTATATAATCGTATCGACGTGTGCTGGCCAAGGGTGCCCGACAAACCCACATATCAGAGTCGACAAATTGACAGTTGTATAAGCGACCTGAACATTTGGGTTGACGTGCGCAAAAGTAGTTTTTAAAGCACCCCTCACTACGGGTAGATTGATAATATTCGCAGGTCTCACGACAACTCTCATCGGCATTCAAGTCCACTTCGTTTTCAATATATCCTTGAAGTAGTCGTGTTATCTCATCGTAGGTAACATTCTTTACATATTTATCGGGATCACACCGCCAGACTGTGCGATCACAACGTCGCATCACTTCCTTAAGCAATTTAAGACTGTTCTCCGTCCGTTTTTCATAATCGCGACGCATTAATTCCGCTTCTTGTGAAAAGTTTCCTTTGCCATAGACACGCAACATCATCCAAGCGAACTCCATCATCGTATAGCCCTTTAATTCGGTAAGGGCAACATCAGTGTACAGTGAATACACAAATTGCTGCGACGACTGCTGAGTTTGGCACATTTGTTCCGTTGATTCCTAGAAATGCGATATAAACATTATTGGCATTTTTTTTTTTCCACTTGTTTATATAAATTATAAAACAGGCCTTTTGACACCATATCAATGGAATTTATCACTTGACAACTGAATTGCAATACGATGATTTAAATCATTTTCCGTTAATTTATAATAAAGTGTGCGTCCCCATTCTCTAAACTGTCTGTTGAGCACAAAAGCTTATAAACAAAGCTTTTCGGCAGATAGAAAACTAATGCATATAAATGTTTATACATATATATATATAAATATATATATGTACGGAAATTATAAATATCGCACTAATATAAACGTAATGAAATTGTACTCATAGATAGACCTCACACGCGATTCATTTGTTAAACAAACGTTACACATGCATTGTGTCAACTAACCACCATAGCCCTATAATACATGGTTTGCTTCACCATGACATTCTCAAGTTCCTGAAAAATTCGCGACATCGAAAAGGTTTTATCATTGCGTAACACGGTTTCAGTGAAATCCAGAACAGCTCGCTCTTCCAGATGGCGGCTTGTATTTGATTTCAATAGATTGTCCTGATAAAATTAAAAAAAATTATTTTAATTTTAATTACTGATAATTATTTGAAGTAAACATTTCCTCTTCAACAATACCTTAAAGAAATCAAATAGAAAATTAAGTTCCAACAATTCCTTCTCGACAAGGGTCCATTCGTTATGATTTAGAATATTATAACGTTCACCTTCATATTTTTGACCCATTGCTGGTTTGTTAATGAAATAATAATGAGAATCATATACTTTGCGCAGTCGGGTTTCCATGTTATTTTGACTATTAGCCGTTTTGTCCAAATACTGCCATAGTGACTTTTCAAAACTGAGATATTCAGTTCGCAGGGCATCTACTGCTATGACCGACGTGTGGTATCCATAGTTAACTTGTGCAGTTGTAGCAGAGATCAGCAATAATAAATTTATCACTGGAATTGCGACTCTGCGCAACATGTTTTATTTATTTTTTTTTTTGCGCAGTACAATAATGTCGAGAATTTCCGTTTTTCTTTGTTAATTAATTTTATTGCCACTTTCAAAATCCTGACTTTGAAATTGTATCTCTGCGCACCACCGTTAACACTACTGTAGCTCAGAAACAATAAGAATAAGAATGTAAAATTATCAGAACATGAAGCGTTGCCAGCTTTTTGAACAATGGCCGAGAGATTTTTCCTCGTATTGTTTTTTGTTTTTATTTTTAAATGCTTTTGCACTAATATTGTAATTTAACACAATTTTAAAAACTTTTACGTTTTTGAAATAAAACCGTATAATATAATAAAATTATATTTTACGACTTTGATGAGTTGCTATCGTTCAATGTTCTGCTATTATTTCCCACTTTGACCAGTTTATTATGATTTTTTTTTTAATAATATTTCTTGTGTCTGTGTGTGTTGAGTTCGAGCAACAACATTCACAAATCAGAATATTCACTCCCGCTTGATATTTTAACTCGCTCGAGTCGCTTGCGAGTGCTTATTGTTTTTGTCTTTTTTTTTCCTCCGACAGAACTTGCTTTTGTAGTCGTCGCGTTCGTCGAAAATCGCTGACTGTGGAGCTCTTTATTCTGTGGTTAGACGAAAGCACTAATACATTGCTAACTTCCGCTGCTACTCAATGCAGACGCTCGAGTAAAAATGAGCGGACCCTATCAGCTTATTTAGAGATCCAAATATAAATACGTATATTTTTTCAGACAAAGGTTTTATAAAAGTTAAGCGCAGCTTTTTACTTTTTTGCACGATCAGCTGTATTGGTCCGACAGTTTTACTTTTGCTATCGGTTATCGATTGTTCTCTTTTATTTTTTTATATGCAGCAATAGTTGTTCAACTGGTTAACAGTTTTCATATATCGCAATCAGCTGTCACATTAACCAACCTGCGCTCTCTCGTTAGCTCTCTCTCTCTCTTTCTGTCTTGGCAGGTTTTTTGAGCACATTGTTCTTAGACACCACCAACAACACTGCATTTTTGAAAAGACACCATTTCATATGCATTGTGCTCTTTTTAGGGGTTTGGGTTGTTTTAATGTTTGTTTGTTGAAAATGAACGCAGTGTTTCAAGAACTTTGACCTCAGTGTCAACATATGAAAGTTCATGCATATAGACACAATCGTTTAGAAATGTAAAATTTTGCAGAATTCAAGGGGGAATTTGAAAATAATTCCGCACCATGATTCAGTTGGTCTTAATTGTGTCTTCAGTTTATGCATGCTTCTTAAGATTCATGTATGTGTTCGTACACATAAATATGTCTGTATGTGTGTACGGAGCTCTTTTTTAGTTTTGCTTTTTGTCTTTCTCATCACATATTCCTTCGTCGTTGTCTTCGTTAATAGTTGATGACTAATATTAAAGCGCTGTCGACTTTTGTTTATTTTTGACTTTCTTTTGGTGCTGCCAAACTGGTGAACAAAATAAAGGGAAAAAGGCACAACAATACCGGAAAGTCGAATTCAATTGAGATCATTTCTGGGATTGATATAGCAACAACAGTAAACTAACTAACTTGATGATTCATGTGTGATGTAGGAAGTCAAAGGCGCTGAATTAACATGCATCACATTTTGATTGAAATTTGCATTTAACAGTTTATGTTTTAGATAAGTTACCTCATAGGTAAGCGCAAGTTCGCTTAACAAACTGCCATATGACGAGTTTGTCATCTCTCCGATGTCGTTCCCGAACAGTGTAAGACCCAAACGATCCATTAGAAAATTCACAGAATATTCATTTGGTGAAACTGTCCACTCAGCAAATGAAATAAGGGTAGTCATCTCAAGTGATTTCTGGTAGGTCTCGTACTTTTTCATTTGCTCATAGCGGGAAGAGATACGAGTCATTGTGTCTTTTATGTCCTTCACTTTGGCCATTAACGGTAAATTGATGCTGATGAATTTATTTATTGATGCAGTAGACAGCGCCACGTATTCAGAATGCTACGAATGTTTAAATGGACCATGTTATTTAATATAATTTTAAAGCATTTCTTAAGACAATTCCTTACTTGCGCTTCAGCTGCATCAATTTGATTGCTGACCTCCTTAAGACGAAGCAATACTTTACGCTGCTTTTCTCGCATTAACGGAAAGTCTATACTAGCCGCCAATGGTGATGATTGTACAATTTCCCAAGCTTTCAACACACCGGTGGTAACTTCTTTAATAATATGTATAACGTCCAATACATCCTCGATAACTGCCTCTGTTACTGTAGGTCGACCAAGCACAAAAATAAGCAACAATATCAAATGAAGGGGTAACGACGCCAACTTTTGTGGCTGCAAATACTTCATGGTTAAGTGCGTGTATTGGCAATTTTATTAAAGAAAAAGTAAATTAATAAAAGTAAACCAAACACTCGTGTCTGAAACAACTATTAACGAAACTAAACACTGCAACTAAAACTGCTCTCAGACATGCCACTAAGCCAGATGAAGAGCAAAACACGAATGGCGGAATCGAGAGAATGCTGTGATTGAACCTCAGAGAATAAAAGATTTTATTCTCTGTGGTGGGTACACTGGAAGAGTTTCTCTTTGTTACTTTGTTAAAAACGGCATTTTATTTGTGTTTGCTGCTATTTTACAAACGAGCATAGGTCAACGCATAAGTGTGAATGCGTAAGCAATATTATACATATGTTTGTCTTTGGTGGATTACATTAGTCCAACGTTGCCACTGCGGTAGAAAAAAAAACCAACAAAACATTTTAAAGAATTGTGCGATAAAAATCGATAAGTAACCGACAACATCATTTAAAAATGTTTCTCTTTTTTTTTATTTTTTTTTATAGAGCTTCTTCTACGAAATTCTTGCTGGCAAATGGGTGCGCAATGGTTTACAGATCAAAGGTCAGGCCATGACATATATACAGGCTAATTTTTGTAATTCCATGGCCGATATGGATTTATTCTTTTTACAAATCTGTGCAACAAATTTGTCGCAGTATTCCTTTCTCCGAAATACAATCGAACTATTTGATGTAGGTCAGTGGCTTGAAACGGCGCCGCTTAAACAACCACAAAAACCAGAGCAATCATCAATGCTTGAGGGTTTTCTGACATTCCTGGCTACCTTGGTAACTAGTCGCACCAACTTGGGCAACGATGAAGCAACCCAGTGCATTATTGAAATAAGCGCATTATTGGCAACCGAAAATAAGACACATTCGCAGTTACTGGAATTAATGCCTGAGCGTTCAGGAAATGTACATACGAAAAATTTTGAAATGTTTCTAAAAAAATTGTCTGTTTATAAAGCGCCTTCAAGCGGCTCCGAGAATCTTGAGCAGGGCTTGTTTACGCCTATCGACGAAGTATGGGAGGAACATTATGATCCCTTGCACGTGCTTCTTCGTGCTGTTCATCGCCGTGATTTTCAATCTTCGTTGGATCGATTCACGAATTATGTTAAGTCCAAGAATAAAATGCCTGCCAGTGGAAATTTGTGGCCACCATTTCGATTACCGTTACCAGTTGGCAGTTCATTTAGTGATCCTTGCCGCATATTAAACTCTCGTCTTTTCCACTCCACATTATTGTCAATATTTTTCCGGGCTGTGCACACACGAGATGTATCTGAGCACTTGCTGGCCTTGGCTGTGTTTTTACTTGAAATTGCTGTTGAGACAAGTAGCGATTTAAATGCCGGAGCAGCCACATCGTCCACCTCAGCAGCTTCAGTTGCTCCTGCTGCAATTGTTGAGTGTGAACCGCAGCATAAGTCTGGATATTATTATGGCAATAACAGACGTGAGCCGCCGAAGCTATTTCATTGTTACCCCACAGATAATTTGAGCTGCAATCTCCGTACGGTGGTTACAAAAGTATCACTGAAATCACGTGACCCTCAGGTAACCACTTCCAGCTATCGTTCAAATCCATTTTACTCGGATCTTGACTATGATGTTGATGCCGAACCGAGGAGAATGATTGGGGACACCTACGGATTGGATGATTTGGATGAAACATCTGGAGCAATGAGTGTGGCGCGGAACCAACAGCAGCGAAGCAATGCCATATCCCGCATGAGAATGGAAGTGGCCTTAGTTCCCGATTTGTCTGTAGTACCCGAGACGGGTGTTGTGCTCCTTCAGCCGGATAGCAATGACGACGATCACGACACAGCCATGGATATGAGTCCCACAGCCGCAGACTTCCATCACTTCCCACAAATAACATTGCCCGAAAGTGGTATGGAGGTGGCCATACGACGGGATCTGTTGCTGGCCGAGACTACAATTAATGAGGACAGGGAAAGGGAGCGTGAACCACGCACCGGTTCAACCAGTAATACGGGCAACGAAATGTTCTCTCCGACAACACCCACTGGTAGTGGAATGCTTTTACCTTTCCAACGTGTGCGTCTGCCGGTGGCGGTGCCCAGCAGCAATATGGACATCGTACCATCGAACGCACTAGGGGGTGTTGCTAGTCTGGGCGCCAGTGGTCGTATAAGCTATGATGCAAGTGGTGCACGTAAGCGTACTGTTGACATTGCCATTGGCGGTCCTGAAAATAAGGATGAACTTCATATGGATGAAAGTCTATTGTCATTGCTGCTCAAGCTACACTCACAAACAAGCGGAAATTTAGACAGCTTCTCCCTCAGCGATGGTGGTGATGATGGTGCAAGAGCATCCGCCAGTGCCATGGATATGGATTGCGATGAGGCAAGCACTTCAACTAGCACAGCGCTGGTGGAGCGCAACCAGGCCCACAGCTACAATTACAACTATAAGAACATCCATGTGTCGAGCTCTCGCATTGGTGACGGACCCTTCTTCATTGGGAACCTTTTGCGCAAGATCGCTTCTAGGGATGAACAGTGTGCACAAAATATTGATATTATACGCGCCAGACTATGGCCCAATCAGCGAGAGAAACAGGCTGAGGCGCGTGCCAGGGAAAACAAGGAGAAGGAGGAGCGTCGCAAAAAGGCAAGGGAACGTCAACAGAAAATGATGCAAGACTTTGCCAATAAGCAGAAGCAGTTCATGCAATCGGCAGCTGCAGCTGCAAATAATATGGACTATGGTTTGGAGGACGATGACGAAGAGGCCATGTATGAGGAGCAGCATCGGGAAAAGGAATACGATTGCATAATTTGTAACTGTACAACGCCCAGCACCGAATCAAATCCCATTGGGCTTGTTGTTCTAGTCGAGTCCAGTGGCATTGTAGGACATCGTAGACGAGTAGCTGAACGTCTGCCGCTGCCCCTTAATGATGTGGATAAGAGACGTTTGGCATTCACCTCACGCTTGGCAACCGAATTCAAGAGACGAACTCAGCTGTTGAGCGAGAAGTTTGGTGATGAGTCTTGGTATCTGTCCAACAACATGGCCTACGATAATGGCGTCCATGTGCAATCTTGTGGACATCATGTGCATCTCAGCTGCTTGGAACCATACCTAAAAACGCTGTACACAACACAACGTCAACCAGTCCAGGATCGTGGCGAATTCTTTTGTCCCGTCTGCAGACAGCTGTCAAACTCGGTTCTGCCCCTTAGCCCACAGGTGGATAGACCCATGCATCTGGTGCGTACGGGCAATCAACCGTTCGAGCAGCTTGTCGCCGAGCTCACCAATCTAATAAAGGAAAACGAAACAATACCCGTAAGTTATCCCATTACTCTATATACTAATTATAATCATTATACTAAATGAGCAATTGTCTTGTGTTTGCAGCAAGCGACAAAGTTGACAGAGGCCATGGGACATGCCATGGAGGTGATGACAAATATAGCGCAGCGCAAGGTTAAACGTAGCTCCATTACGTTCCGTAAATTATTTATCTTTGTGACATCAATAGCGCGAACGAATCTCGAGGCGGAGATCATACAGCGTGGCGGTTCGCTCTGTTCCTCAAATGCGACACGCTACAAGCCAAAGCGTGACTGCATTGTGCCGCTCCTCCATGTTCTATCTGTACATGTGCGGGTGCTAGTCGAATGGCCACTGTGGAGCAGCTGGGCGTCGCTAGCAGGAATGCCCGCCAACGATACGGCGCCATTGCCGGCACATTGTGAGGAGCAGATACCTAGTCTGCTGGCAGATCCTATAGCATTGTTACTCAAATTTATCCTATTGGCTCCCCTACATCTTGCTCAGGGTAAGTTGAACAACACAAATCCCAAAAAAAATATATCGGAAATTTATATATTTGTTTTTTATATCTTGATCTTTGTAGAATACTTCACCTGCATGGTTAAAGTGATGTACAATTTGCTCTACTATCAGATTGTTGTGCAATTGTGCATCACATTTACTGATCTCGAGTGCGACCATATACTCAGTCGGTATGGAAACGCAGAAGTAACTGGCAACAGTTCCACCTCCGCAGCATCCAGCACCAACACCAACACGAACACCAACAACAGCAGCGGCAGTAGCAGCAGTAGTAGTAGCAGCAGCAGCAGCAGCAGCAGCAGCAGCGGCGGCGGCGGCAGCAACAACAGCAACAGCAACAATTGCAATAGACGCAGTGGCTCATCGCGTTTCGCTTCACAGCAGAACTGCTCAGAGTTGGGCAGGGCTATGGCGTTGGTGCTCAGTGAAACGAACCGCTTTGCACATCTGCGAGTCGAATGTATTCCCAGTACCAGCGCTAACATAAGTGCCAGCACCAGCAGTGCTAGTAGCAACAGCAGCACAACAACAGCATCAGAGGGAGAGGCACCACCAACAGCATCGGCGGCAGCAGCAGCAGCAGCGGCCGCTGCAGCAGCTACATCATCGGGCAGCAGCTCAACATCGGAGGTCAATCTGAAATCCATTGAGCTGTATGTGCAATCGCTGTGCTTGCCATTTCTACGAATTGCGGCTCTGCTCCGGCAGCACTTGTACAGACATGAGATGCCAGAAATATCGGCGCCAGGATTGGAATTTGTGCGACTTGTTTACTATTTGGAGTTGGTAACAGATTCAATGGACTGGGATTGCTTTAATGCGGCGAAAGGCTTGTGCTTTATACCCGGTACGGAGAAAACGCTGCCCCAATTCTGGTGTAAGCAGCTAATGGATATCAAACCACCCACGAGACCAGTCCGACAGTTGATACTCATGGATCAGCATTCACTGTGGCAGCAGCCGCGTCTCCTGGAGCTGCCGCGGGAATACGAACGTTTGTTTACAGTAAGTATATTTTATAAAATTTTTTAATTTTTTTTCTTTTTTAAAATTAACTTTTCCCTTTCCTCGAAAGTATTATCACGAACGACCATGCCTTAACTGCTATAAAGTGCCCAAAGAGAGCTCCATTTGTCTGCTGTGCGGCACAATTGTGTGCCTGAAGCAAAATTGTTGCGCAGAAAAGGATTGTTGTGAGGCCGTACGGGTAAGTATTGTTTTTAGTGTTTTTTTTTTTTTATTTAAAACATTTAATTTAAATATTTAACTACATCGTGGAACAGCACACCTTATCCTGCGGCGGTGGCATTGGCATCTTCCTAGTGGTTACCTCAACATACATTATTGTCATAAGAGGACGGCGGGCATGCCTGTGGGGCTCACTGTATCTGGATGATTTCGATGAGGAGGATCGTGATCTTAAGTAAGCTGAGTTTTATTTTATATATATATTTAAAATGAAATTAATTTATATTTTATTTAAATTGTGTATTATAGACGCGGTAAGCCGCTTTATCTGAGTCAGGATCGCTTTAATCTTCTGGAATCGCAGTGGCTTTCACATAAGTTTGCGCACACAAAACACACATGGGTTTTCCATCGAGATCTCTTGTGAAATATGGAACAAATATTGCGTAGCATACATGAGTTGGTTGGACAGATCTAAGTTGATATTTGAAACCGAAACGGAATAGCGTTTTAAGTGTCTGGTCAAGTCAAATTCAGCCATTCTCTGTACCGCCAATGTCCATTAGGTTTTTTTATTTTTAAGAAATCCCACCCCCTACTCCTCTAGCCCAAAGCCCCTCATACTGTTAATCATAATCCCACAATTCTCCACAACATTTGGGTTATACACAAATTCAATGTCGCCACATCTAGCAATGACGAATACATATGCACACATATATAAAAAGGCTTATTTATATATATGCATATGTGAACATATATATATACATATGCCTACATATAATTATGTATACTTCTTTATATGTGTGTGTGCATAAAGTGATGTGCAGCCAATGCAATTGATACTGATATTAGGAGTCATATTTAATGTATAAATATACTTACATATATATGAATATATACATGCATATACGTATATGTATAAATATATACATATATATATGTATATATAGTTTATATATATTTAAATATATATATGTATTCAGTCTTAAGTCTTCATATTTGCTAAGGATTATTTAAGATGTACACGGACACATATATATACCAATAAACACACTCTATACACATAAAACAAGGATAAACAAGAAAAACTTTGGCCTCATGAATTTGTGCATGTAAAAATCGAAAACAATTAAAACTAAATTCATATGTAGGTAAAATAGTAATCATAATATTTAAATTATATATATTCATATATATAAACATATATATATTTATATATATAATAAACATTAAACATATATTAATCAATTTACGCAAAATTAAAAAAAAATCAAAAGGCAAAAACCCCACAAAACAACTGTTAATGAAATGCGTATTTGCGAAATCAGTAAAAAATACATGTATATATATATATACATATATATGTATATATTATTATATATATATATATATATATATATATAAATATATATATAGATGTTTATATATATATATGTGTATTCAGTTTTAAGTCTTTATATTCAGTAAGGTTTATTTAGGATATACACGGACACAAATACACACACCACATACAAACACATACATATGCATACACTCTATACACACATATACACGGATAAACAAGAAAAACTTTGGCCTCATGAATTTGTGCATGTAAAAATGAAAAAGAAAAAACTAAATTCATATATAGTTAAAATAATAATGATAATAACTAAATTAATATATGTATATATTATATATATGTATATACATATATATATTATATATATTAATTCAATTATTACATATATTTATAAATAATGAACATTAAACAAATATTAATCAACTTACGCAACATTAAAAATAATCAAAAGAGAAAACAAAGAAAAACCCCCCACAAAACAACTGTTAATGAAAAGCGTATTGTGAATTTGCTTAAAGAAAATAAAATCAGTTAATGGCAAGCTGTACACTGACCGAACCAGGTAGCGATCGGAAAATGAAGGATAAGGAGCGCTTAAAAAAGGCAACATCGATTGGTTATTAGAATAATAATTGTGAAATTGTTATTAGTTTTTAATAATTGCAAGTTAATATTCTTTTATATGTACAATTGTATTAAAATGATCTAACTAAATTTTCCAATTCTGAACACGAATAGATGAGAGATGAGAGATGAGAGATGATGGTTAATTGAAGTATAGCGGATATTTCCCAGTTCCATGTAAAAGTCATTGGCATTGCGGAGCATCGGTTTTTGCTTTTTATATATCATTTTATTTTTTTTTACAACTAAATTGTCCAATATTTTTCAAAATTTCTGTGAAAAAATAACTTTATTTTTAGTATGTTTTAATAATAAACAAAACTATGAACTTTAAACAATTTGTATTAATTATTATCCATTAAATTCTTGACCTTTTCCCTTATTAAAATTTTGAAATATTGCATAGACCCAAAATTTTAAATATTTATTTAACAGTTCTTATCTCAAATACTACAAAATATATATATATACAAATATATATATATACATATATATATATATATATATATATACATACAAATATATATATACAAATATATATATACATATATATATATATACATACAAATATACATAAAAATCTTATATATTCGTATGGACAGTGATAGGAGCTAAAGGACATCACAGTTTTTGATTTTACATAATTAATGATTATAATATATTCCGTATGGATGGAGGCACATTAGTTAATTTTTATTATTAATATTAAAAATGCTTTGTGTGTTTCAATGAATGAGCAAGCAGCTCAATTCCCAAATAAGGATTCGCTCTTTTGGGACTCGGAAGACTTTTTAATTTTGCGGGGTGCTCGATTTTTATTGCACAGCATATTGGACTTTATTTCCTCGTGGCGAGTCATTAAGTCCAAATACTGCCCATACGCTATTTTGATTGTTTCTTGGTCAAGGTTTTTGACTACTTTAAGGTTATGCTTGGAGTTTCCAGCTAGTAGGTAGAACCAACGACCTTCAGGAGTATCCCTTGATATGGCACCAGTATTCTTAGAAGCTTTTCTTGGGCTTCCGTTTTGCTCCACTTCGATAGCATTTTTCTTAAGGCCTTCAGGAGTATCCTTTAATATAGCCTTCTTATTTATGAGATCCATATTCCGATTTCCATTCTGCATCATGTCGGCAGATTTTATGTCATTATCTTTTAAGTTCTGTGTGGTGTCTGTGATGACATCAATGACGTTTTCCCCATTTTCTTTCAATAGTTGCTCGGCAGCTTTTTGCTGCTTTGATATATACGAATTCTCCTCATCGAGAGTGTACGACTTGGAATCATCTTCAAAGTCGGAAAATTTGATATCACCAAATGTAAATGATGATTTTTCGTCTTCCGATATGCCCCATGCTCCATCGCATTCTTCAATTAAAGTATCAATACCCAGATTAGTGCTATTTGGTTCTTCATTAGTTATCTGGGCAACCTTTTCCCCTTTGGGAGCTCTATGATTCAGAGTCTCATGCATAATCTCCATCTTGTGAAGATTGTGAAGTTCATCGACAGATAGATCATTGTCTATCTCAGTCATATCATCGGCAATCACATATGTATGTGGCGGCGAGCCATTCTTCCAAACCCCTAGAAATACTGGGAGTAGTAAGTAGCGTTCCTCATGCAGTGGAGAATGTATTCCACAAACTAGTCCAAGAAATATGTTCTCGAGGAGAGTGGCGGGCCCGAAAACACATCCGCTCTCAAAACCAGGTGGAAGAAAACGTTCTGGTAAAAATGTTGGCTTTCCTTGCATGGGATAAAAATTTTCGATAAAGTGTTCCTTGGGTAACTCAAAATGGGGTACATTCTCGTGCTTAATGGCATGGGCAACCGCTAAATCATGAGGTTGTTTCCTTACACAGAGTGCAGTTAAGCACATTCTGGCCATAGACTGCACCATCATTGGGGTTTTGCTTAAATTGGGAGCATACAAACGTTTACTCGGAGTCGATGTGAAGTCGGAGTCATCTAGGGGTTTAATATATTGCGTAATAAATCCTAAACAAGTTTCCCTTTTGGAATGGCCAATACGACCCGTTAATGGATTTGATTTTGTTGGCATCACCATTCGTTGGACTCTGCGACGACCCACAAATAATGGCGGTGTCGGACCTCTATAGCCTGATTGTAGAAACCCAGCTGGGTAATACTTATGGGCTAGTACGCCGGAGGCAAATACACCACCGACATCAAAGTTGGGTGGCAAAAGGTTTTTGGGTAAATAGGTTATTTTGTGAATAGGAGCGTATCGGGGGAAAATGGAACGGGGAATGTCCCATGCCTCGAAGATCTCATCATTGTAAGTCTGAGCAGCGACTGCATCATGTGTGTGGAGTTCCGGATCAAGTTTATAAACTACAATACGATTAACATTTAGGTGTTCCTTTGCTATTTTAAGTTCACTTAAATTTGGCAAGTAACGAGGCGCACGATTAGAAACGGTTGAAAAAGGAATGGAATTTTGCATCTTCTTCTTCTTTCCTTTAAAAAAATCAACAAAAAAAAATTACAAAAAAAATATAAAAATATATGTATATATATTTTTTTTTAAATTTAGGTGAATACATTTTATGTGTTTACCTGATTTTTTAAAAAACTCCTTACCCAGGCCTTTGGGATTACCCCTCGATACGGCTTTCTTATTCTTAGGAGGGGTATTCGGATTTCCAGCTATCTTCATCGTGCCAACGTTTGTATGATTTTCCTTTAAGTCATTGTCTTTTATGTCATCAATCCTTCCCCCACTTTCTCTCAGTAGTTTCTCGGCAGCTTTTTGCTGCTTTAATATATACGAATTCTCCTCATCGAGAGTATACGATTTTGCATCTTCTTCAACGTCAGAAAATTTCATGTCACCAAATGTAAAGGATTTTTCGTCTTCCGATATGCCCCATGCTCCTTCGCATTCATCAATTAAAGTATCAATATCTAGATTAATGCTATTTGGCTCTTCATTAGTCACTTTGACAATTTCCTTTTTTGTGGGAGCTTTCTGATTCACCCTCTTCGCCATCTGGTGAAGAGTGTCTAGATCATTGTCATTGTCCATTTCAGTCATATAATCGGCAATTACATAAGTGTGTGGCAGCGAACCATCTTTCCAAACCCCTAGAAATACTGGAATTAGTAGGTAGCGTTCTTCATGAGGTGGGGAATGTATCCCGCAGACAAGCTTAAGAAATGTTTTCTCGAGGAGAGTGGCGGGCCCGAAAACACATCCGGCCTCAAAACCAGGTGGAAGATAGCGTTTTGGTAAAAATGTTGGATTCCCTTGGATAGGAAGCAAATGATTGTTAAAGTGTTCCTTGGGTAAGTCGAAATGCGGTACATTCTCGTACCTAACGGCATGGGCAACCACTATATCATGAGGTTGTTTCAATACACAGAGTGCAGTCAAGCACATTTTGGCCGTGGGTTGCACCATCATCGATGTTTTACTTAAATTGGGAGTATACAAACGTTTACTCGGAGACGTAGTGAAGTCGGCCTCATCTAAGGGCTTTATATATTGTGTAATAAAGCCTAAGCCAATTTCCCTCTGAGCTTGGCAAATATGATCCGGCAATGGATTTGATTTTGTTGGCATCATCATTGGTTGAATGCTGCGACGACCCAAAAATAAAGGCGGTGTTGGTCCTCTATAGCCTGACTGTAAAAGTCCAGCTGGGTAATACTTATGGGCTAGTACGCCGGATGCAAAAACACCACCGACATCAAAGTCTGGTGGCAAAAGGTTTTTGGGTAAATATGTTATCTTATTAATAGGAGCGTATCGAGGGAAAATGGAACGGGGAATGTCCCATGCCTCGAAGATCTCATCATTGTAAGTCTGAGCAGCGACTGCATCGTGTGTGTGTAGTTTGAGATCAAGTTTATAAACTACAACACGGTCAACATTAATGTGTCCCTTTAATATTTTCAGTTCATTTAAATTTGGCAAATAACGTGGCACACAATTGGAAATAACTGGAACAGGTATGGAATTTTGAATCTTCTTCTTTTTGCCTTTGGTAAAAACAGTAACAACAAAAATAAAAAAAAAAACTATGTACATACTTTTTTTATAACTTGGTTAAAATAGAATTTTTATAGTTACCCGTCTTTTTAGCGAACTCCTTATTTACAGCACAGTGCGAACAGGCATGAGGAGCTCCATCGTAATCCTGATTTGGCTTAAATTTAGAATTCATTGCTTTAGATTGAATCGGCACAATGAATTATTTTTACAGCACTTATTTTTCAATGCCTACACAACATTTGTCAAAAAAGACTGACATTCAAATTTCAAATTACTTCCGTTATCGGGTCCCGATAACAGTTCAAATGGCAGCAGAGCTTTTACAATTTCGATAACATTTAGCACTGACGGCAGTCTGGCAGCGCTTTAAAATCAAAATGGCATTGCTTTAAAGACAAAATGGCCGCCACAGCAGCAGCTCAGTTCCTAGTTCCTAGACTCTGTTGCGATCGATGATGATGATATATGTCCATGTTTTATGATAATTATTCCGATCTACGATTTTAAATTATTAAAATTCTAAATATTGCCTGAATTCACAATCTTTAATAATAAGTAAAAAAATCTTAGTCCTTTATACTAGAAAATATTTATAATAAACACATACATATACATAGATATAGATACAACAGATTTTGATATTGATGGATAATGATTGTAATATTTTTTATTATATATCAATAACAAAATGTTCAGTGCTTAAAATGAATGAGCAAAAAGCTCAATCCCCAAATAAGGAATCGCTATTTTGAGACTCGGAAGAATTTTTAATCTTACGATTTCTGTTGCACAGCATATTGGACTTTATTTCCTCGCGACGGCTCATCAGTTCCAAATACTGCTCATACGCTATTTTGATTGTTTCTTGGTCAAGGTTTCTAGGTACTTTCATTTTATTTTTGGAGTTTCCAGCTAGAGAGTAAAACCAACGGCCTTCAGGAGTATCCCTTGATATAGCACCAGTATTTCTAGAAGCTTTCCTTGGTTTTCCATTCTGCTTCACTTCGATATCATTTTTGTTAAGACCTTTAGGAGTATTCCTTGATACAGCCCCAGTATTTTCAGAAGTTTTACTCGGTTGTTCATTCTGCTTTACTTCGGCCGAATTTTGGTTAGAGCCTTCAGGATTGTTCCTTGCTATAGCTCCAGTATTTTTAGAAGCTTTCTCTGGACTTCCATTTTGCTCCAATTTGACATCAAGGGGTTCAGGAGTATCCTTTGATATTGCCCTATTAGTCATAAGATCTTTATTTGGCTCTCCATTCGGTTTCATCTCGACATTTTTTTTGTCATTTTCCTTTGGCTTAAACTCAACATTTTTTCTGTCATTTTCCTTTAAATTTTGTGGTAAATCATTGTCATTGATGGCATAAACTTTTGACATGTTTTCTTCCAATATTTTCTTAATAGCTTTTTGTTTCTTTATTATCTCATCGAAGGTATACAATGTTGGATCATCTTCAAAGTCAGAAAACATCATATCATCAAGTGTAAATGATATTTCATCGTCTGATATGGCCCATGCCCCTTCGCATTCATCAAATAATGGATCAATGTCTAAATAAGTGTTATTTAATTCTTCAGTTAGGTCTTTATCAATCTTCTTAATGGGAGTTTTGTGATTCAACCTCTCCCCCATCTCGAGAAGACTGTCTAGCTCATTGTCATTGTCTATCTCAGTTGTATAATCGGCAATCACATATGTATGTGGCGGCGAGCCATTCTTCCAAACCCCTAGAAATACTGGCATTAGTAAGTAGCGTTCTTTATGCAGCATGGAACGTATCCCACAAACTAGTCCAAGAAATATGTTCTCAAGGAGTGTGGCGGGGCCGAAAACACATCCCGCCTCAAAACCAGGTGGAAGATAGCGTTTTGGTAAAAATGTTGGCTTTCCTTGCATAGGATACAGCTCCTCGTTAAAGTGCTCCTTTGGTAACTCAAAATGGGGTACATTCTCGTGCTTAACGGCATGGGCCACCGCCAAATCATGAGGTTGTTTCACTACACAGAGTGCAGTCAAACACATTTTGGCCATAGATTGCACCAACATTGGAGTTTTGCTTAAATTGGGAGTATACAAAAGCTTACTCGGAGTCGTTGTGAAGTCGGTGTCATCTAAGGGCTTTATAAACTGTGTAATAAAACCGAAACTCATTTGCCTCTGAGTTTGGTAGATATGATCCGAGGATGGGATTAATTTTGTTGGTATCGCCATTGGCTGAATGCTGCGTCGACCCACAAATAATGGCGGTGTCGGACCTCTATAGCCTGATTGTAAAAGTCCAACTGGGTAATACTTATGGGCCAGTACACCGGAGGCAAAGACACCACCGACATCAAAGTTGGGTGGCAAAAGGTTTTTGGGTAAATAGGTTATCTTATTTATAGGAGCGTATCGAGGGAAAATGGAACGGGGAATGTCCCATGCCTCGAAGATCTCATCATTATAAGTCTGAGCAGCGACTGCATCGTGTGTGTGCAGTTTCAGATCAAGTTTATAAGCTATAATACGACCAAAATTAATGTG
The DNA here is from genome assembly GCA_035044505.1 of Zaprionus lineosus. NCBI lineage: Eukaryota > Metazoa > Arthropoda > Insecta > Diptera > Drosophilidae > Zaprionus > Zaprionus lineosus. The sequence continues at coordinate 2,375,508 of JAWNNX010000676.1, forward strand.
TCCCTTTAATATTTTTAGTTCATTTAAATTTGGCAGATAACGAGGCACACGAGTAGAAGCGACTAGAATAGGTATGGTATCTTGCGTCTTCTTCTTTCTTCCTTTAAGTAAAGCAACAACAATAAATTAAAAAACTAAATATGTACATACTTTTTTATAACTTGGTTGGAATATATTTTATATGTTTACCCGTCATTTTAAAAAGCTTATTATTCACAGCACTGTGGGAGCAGCCATCGTTTTCCTGATTTGGCTTCAATTTAGAATTCATTGCTTCAGATCAAAACGGCACAACGAACAATTTGGCAGCACTTAACTTTTCAATGCCTACACACGGTTTGTCAAAACATGACTGACTTTCAAATTTCAAATTCCTTCCCGATATCGGGTCCCGATAACAGTCCAATTGGCAAACAGAGCTTTCAATTAGCAACATTTATTTAAAATGACAGCCCCAACTCAATAAATATAATAAAATATTTCATAAAAGTCGTTGTCTGACTACTCTTGCATATACATATGTGCATAATTAAAATCTTTCTTGTTCGAATGGATTTTATTCAAAATTTTAATAACGTTAACCACAGGCGACAGTCTGGCAACGCTATAGAATCAAAATGGCTGCCACTGAAGCGACAGTTGCCGCAAATTATACATCGTCATTGCTGCATTGGGAAGTCACCGAAGCCAACTAAAGCTCAAGGCACTTATAATCTGAAGAGCTATGTGAATTGGTGCATCAACTCGAAGCTGAGGCAGTTGCGCCTTAGGTCAAAAGCGAACAAAGCGCAGCCGCATGGAAATAGTTTGGAGAGGACTGAGTTTATAAACAGCGAACCCGAAACAGAGCACCAAAATCAATTACGAGATCTAGTCGTGATCGGCCAAAGGATGACATTGCATTAAACACGTGTTTTGACTGATACAAGATACGACCTTGGCTCAAGTAGCTCGCAATTCGTGTTAGATGAATTCCATACAAACGACAGTCCTGTCTGCGGCCATAAAAAACATTTCCGTCAACAAAATTTCCCGATTCTCCGTCCAACTGGGAGCCATTAAAGTTTCATGTTACTGCATTTATTATTAGAAATGCGGCTTGTCTTTGTGAAAGTTTAAGTAAAACTTTTCATGTGTATTAAATTATTAGTTATCCAATATGTTTGGATTAAATAAATTAATTGTTATCTATAAATATTCTGAGTTTGCAATTGCCAGTGAGGAGCTGTTATTAATTTAAACATTTCATATTGTACTTTCATATTTTTAGGCGTTTATTTAAAAAAAATTCAACCATTTTAAATAAACGATTTTTTTTTATTACAATTATAGCTAAAAAATTGTCTGCACGTGTGCGTGTGTTGGTATGCAGTTTGTGGCATATTGGAGGGGGAAAAGGAGTTGAACTAGTGGATATGCAATACAAGAGATTAGAGGCATTCTGACAATCTTGAACAAATGTACATATACATATACACACATATATATATGTATATGCGAAACCATACGGTTACATATTGAACTGAATATTGAGCTTATAGGATGGTTTTTGAATTTTTTCTTTTTTACATTAGACAATTATAGAGCTCATTCCTTTTTATTCCTAACTTCGTATGTATTGAAAATTGATTCTGTGTTACACTATCAATATCCTCGTTGGTTACAATGGCAATGGTATTATAAGCTACCAACTAAATTCTAATGATCCTTACGCCTACCAAAACCCCAAGATTTAAGTGGTAATTTACAAAATTAATCACTTGTGCTCTAACCCGTAATACAAGATTTAGATATGATAGATGGAGTGTGCCTGTGTGTGTGTGTGTGTGTGTGTGTGTGTGTTTTTATGTATTGATAAGAATATCTTCTATTTTTGTTGTGCCTCAATTTGGGTATCTATTTGCAGTTAATGGGTCTGAAAAGGATATTAGCTAAAGCTAAGCCTAAATGTGATTTACAATTATATCTAAGGGATAACGATTCTTTATTATAAACTATATAATTACGGAGATTTTTGGGCGGGTGACAATCATTTGTTCATCTTAAAGATCTCCATGGCCTTTTTTCGGTCTTTTTCAGCATCTTTGTCCTGTTTGTTCCTACGAGCTATTAATATATCTCAGACAGACTTTATAGCGCCTTTCGTTAGTTACTTGCTAGTTTTTGGTATCATTAGTTAAAGTCCCTTTTTCATTCTCATCTTTATTTGCCTCATGATTCGCCTCGGTACTGGCCTCAATATCCATCTCATTTTCTGCTTCGCTATTAATCACCTCGGTGCTGGTCTCGATGCTTTCCTCATCATTGGACGCGGTTAATGTGTCGTTTTTCATTTCGCTGGACTCGTTGTTTGGCTCATTGCTACTTTTCATATCCACCACTTGCCCCTCATCTGCGGTAAAGGCTGTTTGCGTTGTTGCTTCAGCCTTTGCAACTTCTAACAAAAATGGCCTAGTCTTTAGTTGCTGCAATGATTTTATGTCCCTTAAGACCTTTTCGGACTTCTTATGCTTTGCAGCGGCTGAGCTAGAAGCCGCTTGTCCTGAATCAGTCTGATCAAAAGCTAGCTTATTTAATTTAGCTATTGGTGGCGTTGACTGCGTGGATTTGTCAGTCTTACGCTCGAGCTCCAAGTCAATCTCCACATCGGAGTCCATTTCAGTCTCTGAGAAGGATAACGAATTGCCTGCACGCGTCACTTGTATACGATGACGATCCTGTATTCGTAAAGGTAAAATGAACATTTAATTATTTCAAGGACATCAACTTAAAGTTTTTACAACATTTACCGTATTTAACGTAGTTGGCTCGGATATATAACCATCAAAGTCTTCATCTTCGCTAAATATGTCCGCCGTATTGAGTGGATTTGTCTCTGGCAACTTGCACACAATCTGCGCCAGATCAATGAATGTGTATTCGTTGAGGGAGGCGTGGTTTCCACGCTTGGGTGGCTCCTTATTGAACCACTGATTGAAACGGCCCAAACGACCCGCCTTGGCCATGTTATCAAAGTAGTTTTTGCCAAAAACATAGCCCACGTCTCGTATCTCATCAAAGCTGCCAAACGCGAGAGTCTTGTACTTATCTATGGGCGGACGTATGTATTCACAATAGTCAGAGTTTTTCACTTCCTGCAATAACAATGGCAATGATTTTCGTTCTTTGATTGTATAGAGAATGGAAATGGACGAAATACTTACTTCCAGCTGACGAACGCAGGATACATAAGCAAGGCGAGATTGTATATCCGGCAGATCAGGCACTTTAACAGGCGATGTAAAGGGATTCCATTTTTTATAAAGCAGCCACCAGCCGCTAAGATCATCGCCATAGTTTGTCAGATCCGTGTCATCTTGTGAGCCAACATCAATGGCAATTATGTGTGCCGCTCCAAGATTGTGCATCACATCGGCTAAGTTGTTGTTATGGTGTGTACGTTTAGGGGCAGGGTTGGGGTGCATAATGTATATACATAAGTTGGTATAAAATGTTAGTGGCTTTCATGTTATTGTTATATTCAGTTGTCTAGCGTCCAGTGGAGTTGAGTGTTGAATTCTGTTACTGTAACTGTTGCTCTAAGGACTCGCTTATACATTAGATAATCAATTGAGGCAGAGTCTAATGTTACGTGACTTGGATAATAATATATATATATATTTTCTCATGTTCTAGAAAAATGCGAGATTCTTTCTTAAGATTTTGAGTTATTGTGACTTTTTACTCTAAAAATGGGAACACATTTTTTTACACTTGCATAAAATGTTCGCATTTTTTGTTCCATGAAGATAAGAAAACATAGATCTTTAGGAAACGAATTTAATTTGAATTTTTCTTGAACATTTGAAATGGGGACAAAATGTTACCTGGCACATTATTTGTATAGCATCCATCGAGCAGCAGATGCCCGTCACGGTAATCACAGAAAGGCGGAAAGACGCCCGCAATGGACATACTAGCGCGGCAGTAGCGCCACAGATGACCTTATAACGATACCACACAAAATAGGACAATACGCAGATATTGTGTAATTGTGCATATGTGTGTGTGTGTGTGTGTGTTTGTATGGGTGTGTTTGTATGTTTACACAAGGAAAATGTAAAGTTAACATATATTTGTATTTATATATATAAATGTATTTATATATATATACATATGCAGTTGTTTTGTGTACCGTGTTTATGTAAAGGAAAAAAGAAAGAGAGAATACACAATTATATTGCCGTTGTTGTGTGCGTTTTGATTTTATGGTTTATGTAGTCTTGTATTTCATTTGTGCTGGGCTACAATGCAAATAATGTTTATTTCAAATTGGAAAAAAGTTAAAAATCAAATTACATACAAATACTAATATACACAACTAAAAAGTCAACAGCAACTAAGTAGATCTGTTTACTATACATATGTATGTATGTATGTATGTATGCGTATACATTAAATATATGCAGTGTATGTAACTAAACATAAATAAATCGTACATAATTTTAAAACGATAACAAATCAAATACTAAAGAAAATATTTATCCTTAAGTATTTTTTTCTGTCTTTGTCTTTGTATTCGTGTGTCCTTCTTAGCAAATACATATGCATAATTGATCTGCTGCACTAGCTTAAAATGGCAGCCATTTTGTCACGCATCTGTCATTGCTGCAGTTTTTTTTTTTTTCTTTGGTTGTGTGCTCGTTATATACAAGTGTGTTAGAGTGTGTAGGTTTAACAGTTTTTGGGGAAATGACAACCATCAAAAATCGATCCACGGCTTTATCATTTATCGATAGCCGGACTTAAGAGGGCAGCAAAAGTAGGAACAAAAGTATCGAGTTAGAAAAAGGTGTTGATGACTGTGCAAATTGAAATGGGGAGGGGAGGCTAAACATTATTTCTAAACGGAATTGGGGCGACGATAATACAAACAAAGCATACAACAGTTACAGTTACAGTCTTAGAGAAATTATCCAACACTCGCGCTCTCTGTGCCACCAACAGCTTTAAATTGAAAATTGTTATTGAAAGAAAAGATTATCGGATGTTCATAATACGTTATTCGTATTTCTTATAAAAATTTTTTAGTTTTTTTTGTTTTTTTTTTTTTTTTAAGATGCTAATTGCTATTTACCTGGCAAATTATTTACATAGCCACCATCCAGCAGAAGATGTCCATCTTGTGGATCGCATAGCGGTGGCATATAGCCGCTGAGTGACATTGAGGAGCGCACATAACGCCACAGAGATCCTGCGACAGTTTATTTGGCAAATGAGCGAGCATGTTTTTATTTTTTTGTTTTTTTTTTTGTTTTTTTTTAATTGTTTATGTGTGTATTTTGTTGTGTGTGTTGGGAAGAGAGAAATAGAGAAAAAGCCTTAAGTTTCAGCAGTGTGAGCGAGCGAAAGACAATTATTAGCCAATGGGATTCTGTATTAATCGGGAGTCCTGACAACATGTTAGTTTCTAACTAAAAGGACAATAACACGCACGCATATGAGTACGGATCAGATAAACAAACAATATACATATATTCATACATTGATTTACGTACACAAGTAATATATGTAAATAACGTCGATTGAACAATAACAGTTAAAAAAAAAATGCGTAATGCAAATCTGACTACATAAGTCATAATGTCGCAACCCCGCGTCTTAAATTGAAATAAAATTCATTTGGTGACCACAGAATTTAACAACGACAACGAATTATCACAATAATAAGAATATATATATTATTTGGAACTAAAAATGTTTTGGGTGGTTTTCTGTTTGGCTGGTCTGCCAACATCTATCGACCAGTTGATGAACAATGGTGCGTATGGGTGCGGATGAAAATGGGTGCATGTTTGTACGTGGATTAATTATGTGTGCGCGTACCATATGCAAGATAGTCAAACAGCAAGACACAAATAATATGGAAAGCCCATAAACAAATTAAAAGCATTAAAAACGCGCATGAAATAGAACAAAGAATCATAAACCAACGAACATGACGGTAACCAAAGCAAGCAGTTAAATGAGTTAAAAAGATTGAGGCAGAAGCAGCAGCAACATCCATACAAATGGGACTCACCGTTGGTATGAATGCGATGGCAGCTGGCGGTTATGTCAGTGGTTAACGTGAAATATGGTATCCATAGATCCTCGATGCTAACATCGCCAAATGTATCGTGGATTGTCTTGTTAAACTCCCGCCCGGAGAACATCGAAGTTATTGGATAGGTGAGGTCAAGCAGCTGAAGGAACCATTTAGTCATTTTCTGAAAGTTCATGATTTTACAATTTAAATAAATGATTCTTTAATATTTCCATTGATCAAACACAAAGTAACTACTTACTTTGGACCACTCACGCGCCTTTTGAGTGACTGTCGTAATGTTGCGCTCTGAACACCACAACGCGCCCATAAGTGCACCAATACTGACCCCACCAACCATGTCGATGGGTATACCAGCCTCTTGTATGGCTTTTAGCATGCCAATGTGAGCAGCTCCACGTGCCCCACCGCCGCCCAGCACCAGGCCAATGGAATTACCTGTTAACCAGCGGGCTAGGCGAGAGAAATCGGAATGCATATTTGGCTCGGACAGCAGCACACGACTGTAGAGATCATTCTATTGAAACACAAGGAGAAGTAAATGAAGATCGTCCATTCTTGGGAAAAATATAAAATGGGAACTTACTATGCGATATTGACTTTTGCGCGTAAAGATGCGTTTAACGCAGAGCACATGATGGTGCTTCGTTACCCAAGGTCGTGCGTTCAGCCAACTGAGTGTGTTGGCCGGTTTTGCGTTTGTTGTTTCCGGATAGAGGAGCACCAGTTCCTTTTGCGTACGCATAGCCAGCTTATCGATTTCACGCTCAAACTTACCAACCAAATGCGATCGCTCACCAAGTCCAACAATGAGAATAACATCAGCCTGTCTCATGCAACGCTGTGTCCAAGGACTAAGCGAGCTATCACACTGATAAAGGGTTATAATATTGCGATCTTCTTGCTGGGCCAGCCACGATGTCAGGCGGTATTCGTTGGCTGTCTCAAAGATGTTAACTCCAAGCTGTTTGCGTACCACATCAGAGGTAAGTCGCAGCACGGGACCTTTAGAAACAAGAGTAGGTTGTTATCCTTTATGGTTTTTTTTATTAAAAAAAAAAAAAAGGGGGGCTTACCAATGGCGCAGAGCGAGTGATAAAGTTCGTAGGTAAAAGGTGTTAATGGCACGTCATCCGTAATGGGAACTAGTGCCACTGTTGAATATTTGTGCGTAACGGGATTTGCTTCGACTGGTGCACCGGATGAATTGCCACCACGTGTTTGCATTGAGCCAAGAAAACGATGACTGAGAAAACTTATCAATCTGGTGACCACAATCGGATATCGCAACTTAATGGCATTGAATAGACCCTCAGGTAGCTTGGCTAACTCAGAGTCACGCACTGCCATGACAGTCGTGGTGCGTGAGGTTTCCGTGATCATTTCAACGATACCCACAAGATCACCCTTGCCATATTCACCGACTATCTCCTTTTTGCCACCAGGATGTGTGATAACGGAACGCATACGTCCGCTGAGGACAATGTACGTGCTGTCGCTGCTCTCATCCTGCCGATAGACGGCACGTCCTGATTCCAGGAATATCCAATCTAACGCATAATCGCACTGACGTACAAGCGGCGACAGACGACGTACAACACCGTTACCCAAATCCAGCACGATGCGTGGACGTTGACGCATTATTCTAAAAATTAAATAAAATGATGCATTTAATTAAATTTTAACAATATTAAATATTAACAGTCATGCCATAAGGATATTACTCACTGATAGATAGCAGTACGGCGTATAAAGGCGACGCGACTGTTGTTACGTGATTTAATGGTATAGGCACTTGCCTCTCCAGTGAGCATGGCCAGGCCACCAACAATTTCGCCAGGATGAACGAAATGAATGAGCATATCATTTCGGCTATCCTGCTTTACGGAACGTGTGGCATCGGTATTGCCCTGGAACACGGCCAAAACTCCGGTCATTACAAACCAAACGCAAACATCATCGGCATTGCCCTCAGTGATGAGCGTTACGTTGGGTTCAAGTTCGCGAACTTCGACAAATGGTTGGATGATGTGAGCATCTTCCTCGCTGAGACCCAACTCACGACGAAAACTTTCCACTGCCGATGAGTGGACAAGACGCTGATCAATAGTTGCAGTGGTGGTATTAGCATTTATACTAGTCGCATCAACGCTGGTGGTATGCGTCGAGCCACGTCGAGGTGGCGTCTGTGTCACAGAGACGGAGCTCGTTTGCTGCTGTTGTTGATGATAGAAATCAATGTACGGCGCATCGCCGTGAACTTCAGCAAAAAGCAAGGTATTGGCATTGGGGTTGGGATCCGGGTCGGAGAGTGTGTGCTCCTCCCGAGATAGACGTGACATGGGGGACGTTGGCGTCCGTGCAACCAGCGCCCGGGTGGCTTGTGAAGATTGTGAAACTACTGATGTGACAACCGTGCTGGGCATCGTGCTGCTACCTTTGTTGCGCATATGATTTTGGACGAGCTCCGCATTAAGACCAAGATAATTGCGCAAAGCAGTAAAAAGTACACGCTGCAGGCGAATCATTATTACTTGTATCACCCGTATCATCACATCTGGACTCTCCTCGAAAACTTCTTCAAAAGCCTGCAATTAAATATTTCATGTTCAAATTATTTATGCTTTTACATAACAGATCCTTGAACTCACCTGCATGGGTAGACGAATGACAACGGATTGCTCAATAGCCTTTGCAGTTACCGTCTTGTAGTAACTGGCATTTCCAGATAGTACATCGATAAAGCTGAGCAGGGACGTAACCGACTCACCCTTGCGAACGGTTTTAAGTGAAAGTGTACTACCGTCCGCATTGCAAATGTAAACATTAATCATGCCCGACTGGACAATGTAGACACTGTCATCTGGATCCGTAATCTTAAATAGATAATCACCAGCATTAAGCTGCAGGAGCTGAGTGTGCTTGCACAGCTTTAGAAATATGGGCTTCTCAAAATGACCGAAGATGCGTATGCTCTGGAGCATGTAAAGTGCATCCGGTGGGACACGATCGCTGCCCTCTATGGATTCCTCCAGATATTCCGCAGGTGGTTCTACTGTTTTCATTTCCAGTGGTCTGTTTTCCCGCTGCAACTGCAGTATGCGACGTGCAAATCTCATTACCGCCCGTCTCTTATAGCCCTTTCCGCTACTGTACATCTGACCACTGACATTCTTCATCTTTCGTAGCATTCGGCGGCCATAGAAGAGCATCTTATCGCGCTTGCGAAATCGCAGCCCGCGATGATCCCCACCAGATGCAGAAATTGATGAGCTAAGTAATCGTGCGCTCCCATCGCGCAATCGCAACTTGGCCAGACGCTTGAAGTACAGGAACCAAACCACCAACAGTACAGCGATAACAAAGAGGGCGCCATACCAATACATCTGCAGATAATAAAGAAGAGAAAACATGAAGAATGATAAACAAACGGAAATGTAAATGTAATCGCATTAACACAATCACGCTCTCTCGCTCGCTCTCTCTTTCTTTGCCATTGTCCCAATCTCTATCCCTTTCTATGCTTCAATTTAAGTTATTGTTAAAGAGTTCAAAACCGGGAAACATTATATTGATATATAAGAGAAGCGATCGAGAATTGTTATCTAGCATATGTATATGTATAGTTTTATGTAATTACAAAAGAATTGCTCTCCTCTAAGTTGCTTTGTCAGCATTTCCTTACCATATATATCATCATATATTCTATCATTCATATTGCAGCTTTTTTGAATGAAGATGAAAATTGTATTTTATGCTTACTCATTGTGGGACAAAAAAAAATTAAACATTGAAAAATGTATTTATATAATTGACTGCATTAGTAAAACAAAAACAAAAACAAAAGCAAAATCAAATTTATTTTTGAGATTCCTTTGTTTACTACTTATCATTCCAAGTTTATAAGATTAAAAGCTTGATATAATTGTTTAAATTAAATATAGAATTAAGGCAATATCAGGAATATAAATTGTACCCTTAGAGACTATATATGCTATCCCTTTCTTTTTGCTTTTTAAATTGAAAATACAAAAGACGCTGTTGACGCTGTTGACGCCGCTGCCAACACTTGTTGTTGTGCGTCGTTTCTTCCGCATTTGAGTTTTCATTTGTGTGTGACATTTGTTGTCGCTGCACAAGTTTGTTATTGTTGACGTTGTTTTTATTATTTCTAAATATGTATTGGTTTATTTCTGTAACAGGTTTCTGCGAGTGCCGTAAATATGAATAAAAAGAAGGTAGCGAAAAATAATAATTCTAATTGGAATAGCCAAAGCAATGAAAACAAAAACAAAGACAAACATCGATTGGTTTGCCCCGTTGTCTTATTCGAATCGTCGGTAATTGGAATCAACCGAGCCTTCTTTGCTGTCCCGATAACACAATTTTTCCGCATAACTTCTATTTCTGGGTATGTATGTATGTATGCGTGTATGCATGTATGTGTGTATGTTTAAATATATGTTTTATTGTTTAGGAACGATTATACGTATGTGATTTGGTTTTATGCACACGCACCTGTGTGTGTGAGTGATCACTTATTTTTCATTATATTTTGGATCAACGCTTGACAACAAGTCACAAGACGACGACGATACTACAATTGATTTGGCCCCAAGAGGTTAATTGAATTATGTTAAACTGATTTAAGGGAGGTACACATGTGGGCGTAAGGTACTTTGTTAGCTGCACGTGCTTACATATGTATGTATGCATGTATGTGCGAGTATGTATATAAAGCACTACTATCAGTAATGCATCTATCTCTAAAAATTAAAGCCTTCTATGAAATATAATCAGTTTTAGCTTAAGTACACTTTTTTTTTAAGTTTCGGGGTCAGGACTCGAGCTACGATAACGCACACATAAATACGAAACGACAAACGCTTACAAAAAAAATATTCAAGTAATTCCTCATATGTATGTATTTCAAGTATGTTTATGTAAGTAGCCCTCATGGGTTCACATAGCAAACCATCAAAATTATCCGTCCCATGTTGACGAAAGTGCGAACAAAACAAAATACTTAGCATACAACATACGTATAAGCACACATACAAACACAGCATATGCTTGCGTGTGTTAACATAAAAGAAATGAAAAATTAACAAAAGAGATGTTATAATAAGGCAATAATAATAACAATCAATGCAGCGTTCAAGTATAGTGAGAGAAAAATAGAAACGAACGTTTAGAGCTTATCAACTACCCAAGACTCAAACCAGATCGCACGCTATCCTGAAATTCCCGTTGTTATGAGTCACGACGGGCCCCTAAATGAAGAAAATATAATACAATTGGCCGTTGTATGTGTATAAGTTGTTTGAGTGCGCTGGCTTGATTTAAATTACAGTTAAATCTTATAAATTTATGCTGCCTGGACACTCACCGTTGTTGCGATTTGCTTTGACACATATTGACACCAGGCATCTGAAAATAATGTGTTGTAACAGCCATTGGCGCTCGCACGTAGCAATTCTAGAACATCCATTTGATGTGAGAGTGTGTTGGTAATCTGTTGTCCTGTTTGAGTTATTCATATGCTATCGCAGCTGCTGCTATCGCTGCCCTTGTGCCCACCAGCTGCAGCTTAAACGTGTTTTACAGCGAATTCTTATTGTTGATTTAGTTGCACTCGTTGTTGATATTTTAAATGCGGAAATGTTATATGTGTACTTTTTGAGCACGCGCTAGCCTAACACCCCCGCCAAATCTCGGGCGAGCGAATGAGAGAGCAACAATAAGCAACAACGATTGAAGACCTTTGTTATTGTGCTTGCCGTGTGTCTACGCTACAACTCTTGTTGTTGTTTTTATTGCTGTAGTTTAACGCTTGTGTTTGATTTTTGTGTTGCCTTTGATTATAAAAGAGCGTTAAAGTGATTTTGTGCAAAGGTCTTAAAGTATATTCTTTTCTATTTTCTATGATTATCGTTTAAAAATTATTATAGCAAACGCGCCATCTTCACACACAGCGAATGTTTGTTTCGTCGCCACCACCCCAATCCGGTTGGGCTGGTAATTCCTAAAATTCGTAGTCCAATGAGCGAAATTTTTGTTTGGCACTTGAAAAATTATTTATGTGTATTAAATTAGGTAGACAGAAGAAAATAAAACGCACTGTAGTACTTTATTAAATGATGCAATGACGTGCTTCTATTATGACCGAACTATGCAATTTCAATTAGGCATAAGAACATTATTATTTTTTAAATTAACTGAGCATTATTTTCGTTTCGATTTTGACTCGCGTTGCTGTGGTTCTGCGACCAAGCTGTCAACTTGACTGCCTGCTGTGCATCAGCTGTTAATCGGCATTCGAAGGGACTGCCAACCTATCTAGAATGTTTTGTATTGACAACCGAATTGTCATGAAAACAGTTGCATGCCAGATGTTTCAATGAATTTTAAAATATTTTGGCGGTCCCTCGCGTTGCAACTAATTTAATCTTTAATTGATTTGTTTAAAATTTTTCAAAATCATTAGGCATGAAACATTGAAATACTTAAACTCAAAAGTCTAGCAAATATATGCAGTGATTAACAACTGTAAAATATGTACATACAAAAATATTCATATATGTATGTGTGTGTGGGCTTTACTAGCCTATTATAAATATTAATGCATTGCTTATTTAAGGATTTGGTACGGGCATTCGACGGTGAAATCGGAATTTGGCTAGCGGTAGACGTGTTGGACCACATCTAAACTTTACACACTCTCATTACGTTCAAAGTCCGAACAAATAACGTGCACAATGTAATGAAAAGCAATATACCTTATGCGAAGTGCAGTCAAAAGATGCATGCGCATTCAAAAATTAACAGAGCATAGCGCCAATTGGCTTGCCAAGCATGCAGCGCAATAGTCTGCTGCAGTTTACACGTAAACCTTTCTTAGGGATAGCTGTAAACCAACTTGCGTGGCGGCCGAGATATAGCGGCAATTCGTCAAGTTCATTCAAGTTTTTAGCATTTCCTTTACCAACTACAGTTATATTTTGAAAAACAAATTTTTAACAGCACTTTCGCCAAGCTTATAATTTTGGGGTAAATAAAAACTGTTATCGTACAGACCCTCTCAGTACATAAGATTTAAAAGAAAAATAAATATTCTAAGCAAGATTTCCTAAAACACAAAAAAGGAAAAATTTAACAAATATTAAACAAAATTATGTTTCATATTTCTTGTTTGTTTTTGTTTGTCTAAACTGATTGGTCTAAGCAATTTATACTGTTGCTCTTAATTGCGTTAACAGAGATCAGAAAATAACAGTGCGTTAACATTCTGTTAACGTCTGAGTTGGATTTAAATTGTATATGGGACTGCAACGGGTTTTCATTCCAATTCGAGAGCAGGTCGTGAGCGGTTGTGTTTCTTATACGAATCTTGTGGTCCTATTGAACGCGCATGCGTCTATCAGCGTCTTTCAATTTAAAATCGTGAAAATCCTTTTGCCATACCAAACACACTCACACATATATACACGAATTGTGAAGGCGACAGCAATAAGTTTAACGCAGCCAAAAATAATAAAGAAAAGGCAATCAACATACAAACTTCAAAATTAAATAGTTTTAGCCTGTGATTTGTTTACGTTATTATTTTTTTCTCGTTTTTTATTGTGAGTGAACGTTTGTTAGTTCTTCCACATATCTGCATTGAAATTGGAAGTGAAGGGTGTAATAGACATACACAAAAAAAAAACAGACGCACACAACCGCATACAAGACGTAAAAGAAACACCGGCAAAAGCAAGTAAAGAGAAAACGAAAGAAGCAGCGGCGACTTAACAGTATCAAAGTGTTGTAAAAATATAACATAAAAATAAGAACTGGGTAAAAGGATATTAAATAAAATCAACTGAATTTTAAACAAATTAGCGATCGACAGCAACAATAAATAAGACTAACTATATCAGTTAACGCAACAGCTACAACAACAACAGCAACAGCAGCAGCAGCAGCAAGCCTTCGGGAGCAACAAAGAAAGTAAGTGAATTCCTTTTAGCGACTTGTCCAAACATGGGTACAAATGCACTCAAGTCTTCCTTTTCATGATATTCGTATACGCATTTTATTTTCTCTCTTGCACTCTCTTGACGTGTTGGCTGCTGCTCCAGTTCCAAGCATCAACATCTTTAGCTTATACTGGCTGCATCGTCAATAAAGTTTCAGCGCACCTCAAGTCATAAAATCTATGGCGACCGACGTCACAGTCACTGTCAGTTCTCTGAGTTTGGCTTCATTTCGTAGCATTTTTAAAACTTTTTTTTTCTTTTTTCTTTTTTTTTTTAACTCTTGTCTTGTACGATTTTCAAACTACTCCTCCTTTTTCTCTGCTGTCGCTGCGGCTACTTTGCTGCTCCGCTGCTGGCATTGTTTTTGCTGCGCCTCGTTGTTGATTTTTCCAACCGGCTTTTGGCTAATTGCCTTGACATTGGCATTCACTGTGGCGACGGTTGTGCTTCTATTAAGCTCGCGCACTCTCTCACACACACTCTCTTTGTCTCTTTGTTTCTGGGCACGCACAATGTTGCCAGATGAATGGTGACGACGGCTGTAAAGTAATACGGCTTCATCTACTTTTCGACTTGTTTGGTCTCAATCAAACTAATCAACTAACTGGCAAAAGCTAACAGACAACACGCACCCTAGCCTAGCCTCACCTAGCCAACAGTCTGCTCTCTTTCTATATAACGGTTTCTGCCAATCAAATTGTTGCTTTTCATCTCTTTGTTGTTGTCAGCATTCGTCTTTAATAACTGTATATGTCTTTACCCTATCCTTATCTCTAAATATCAATGTAACGTTATAATACGTCTAACCATATGCGTCGCTTGGTAAACATAATCATATTTAGAGCAAAAATTGGATTAAAAATCTCATCTCAATAATGTAAAGAAATTTCTTCCGTTGTTTGTTCTATGTATGACATATGTTTTGCCATTTTAAATTTAATCCAGGGTGTGGCACCGAATCTCATCCTTTGGACAACAATTATTTTAAATATTTGTATGCATTGGACAAAGAAATTACATCCTGTTTACATTGTGTTTTTAATGAATAAAAAACTAAAATTCTCAACCAACTTTTAAGTCTGTACGTTATATGTTCTTTGTTCTTTTGAAAATTCACGAAAATTGATGTGTATGTATCTGTTGTGCGCCTGCTTTGTCCTTCATCTTTCCACACTCCTGTGCACACCGCATCAATGATGCTCCGGGGCGTGTGCTTTATCGACGACAAGCAGAACAGTGCATACCCTCCCCTACTGCCTGTACTGGTAGAGTTCTGCTGCTGTTGCTATGTTTTTGTATCAGACTCATTTTACAACCTCAACGTCAACCTCACCCCGGCCCGGCCCGGCCCGGTCCGGCCCCCTCTACGCCCGCTCCCTTTTATCTTCCGTCATTTTACCTCTGCATTTGTTGCCGGCAAATCAATAATTCTCTATAAGGATTTGCATTGGCAGCAACAGCAACAACACCAACAGCAGCAGCAGCAATAGCAATTAGCAATTTGTATGCCGAGCAGCAATACAGACGATACACACATAATGAATACCCCCTGCCTGACGAACCACCGCCCATCCCTTTGAACCGCGATTACTATTGACAACGACTTCGTCTTGGTCTCGGGACTAAAAACATATGAGCGTCGATTGAATTGCATTGTCAACCATTTGCGTATGGACGGACTGGCAATCGAATGCTTCCGTTGCACGCCGGAAACCAGGTATATACACACTCACACACTCACACACTCACACGCTCGCACACTCAGACACTTTACCCTTCTTCAATATACTTAACTCCTTTTGAAGCCCCATTGTCTCGAGACAGTCTACGCAAGATATACATAATAATCCAAGTATACAGTAAAGACAACAAAAACTGAACAACTTTCTGAATTTTACACAAATTCAATAAATACAATAGTTTAAATTTCACATTTTTATGTTAATTATTTATTTTGCAAAATTTCAATGTAGCCAAAAAAAAAAAGGAAAAAATAAAATCTTTTTTTTTTTAAATTAAATTGTGAAATTTGTTGTATTTCTTTTTCGTTTGTTACATGGAACGTTTACTGTACTAAAGCAGAGACTTAAACATTTATTTATGTTCCATATACATCTGTATGGTACACTCCCCCTCAGTGAGGCCATCAAGTGCAGCTGCCGGCACAACAGCTGCCCTTGAAATACACACACGCACACACACACACACACACAATACTTAAACGCACTTTACTCACACTTTGACCTTCCGTCTCACACTGGCATCCCGCATTATTTGGTTGGTTAGGTATGAGGGTGTGCGAAAACCATTTGATTGTTAACAATTGTTAACTATAGTTTGCTGTACGGTACACACTTAACTTTTAATCACAACTCTTGGTCTTCATTTGAAGTACATTAAATGTAAAATAATATACATACATACATGTACATATACCTGCGTATTGTTTTGTATTGTGTATTGTTCGTTTAATGATCCAAGAGTAATAATATTTGCAAGCTATTTATTTATTAGTTTTTTCTTTATACCAAACTAGAAAAAAAAAATATAAACATATATATATAATAAAAACAATTTTGTTTTTTTCAAGGTAAAGGGTATTTAAGTTTCGTTGAGAAAATTTGTTTGAGTTTTCTCCCTTTATGCTCCCTGTTTTCTTTTTATGGAAGTTTTGCAACAACGCCCGTTTATATTCTTTCTCTTTCTTGTCTTTCTTTTTTTCCTTTCTTTTCCTCTTTGTTCTGCTGCTGAGTCACGTCTCATTTGTTATTTAATGCTGTTTAAACTCCTTTTTAGCCGGTTTCACTTTCAACACCATCGCAATTGGCTTAAACTGCTTATGATTCATGTGACGTTGACGTTTCCGGGCTTAGCAATATTCATACATATTTATGTATGTATGTAAATTTCTACATACACTCATATATATGTATGTATGTATGTATTTACATATTTACAGAAATACATTCTTATAATCTTAAACATATTTCATGTCCTCATCATATCACAACCAACTGCATATCAGTCGCCTTTCTTTTACAAGCCATACAATTACAATTGCCTTAACATTAGGAGTTTTCAAGAAAGAAAAAAATCAGTGATATGCTTCATTACGCTGGCGCTGCTGCTGTCTGAAGTTCAATGCACTGACATATCGGAGTTGCCACCAGCATCAACGTTTCCGTTGTGGCGTTGCCGATAAAAGTAAAAAATAAATAAATAAATAAAAAATAAAAAAAAAAAGATGAGATGAAACTCTTTCGGTTTTTCTTTTTAACTCCTTTAACTTATTCATAGCAGGCAGCTATCGGTCCTGTGCTTTGATTTATGCGATCATTTTTAAGTGCCCCGTGGCCTTTATAGTCGTCGTGATCGTCGATTGAAGTAGGTGTCGCTGTAAATTCGTTTTGTACATAGTATAAGTTGCATGCCAAAACATACACACACACAAACTCACACATACATAAGACTTGCATATGGATGGAAGACAAGTGCAAGTTCAAGTTGTGACTGCTTTTGGGATGTTAAGCCGTCAACTGGTCCATCTGGTTGGTTTTGGAGTTGTCTAGTATCGAAAATATCGATACCAGTCCACTCCGGTCCTGCCAATCGTTGTAAATATCATGTTTTGATTTTTCGTCCAGCCCCCTCAATTCCTCACAATTTTTGCAATTCCTTACCCAAAGCTGAATGCTATGTAATTTTCGTTGCTGCAAATATTTATGTTCATTGTTATTATATGCATTTATCTGCACCTATTGAAAATTCATACAAATTATTAATGTGAACGCCGAGACTGCCCTGGCTTAGCCTCGGCCGGAGGCACTGTATCTAAATCGGATTTTAAAGCTTTGACTTTCCCGCGCTCTGTGGGCTGCGCTTCAGCCATGTAATTGATGCATAAATCATTTAAGCTGTTAGCCAAGAGCAGCGGTAGTTTCAGCGCTCTGCGCAACAACGGCTAACTGTTTTGCTAAAGATATATACATATATACAGGCACAGATACTAATATATATATATATATATATATAGCAAAGATATTAATGTATATATATCGGCGTTCAATCAACCAATACAAGTTAAACCAATCCAAGTCAATACAAGTCCAGCGATGCCCCAGCAGCCAATGGGTGCACTAATAACAGAAGCAGCTGTATATCAGACACACAAGCAGCAACAGTAGAGCACATTAAATAAAAACCCGAAACCGTTTGCCGCCTGCGATACGGCTTTCATTGATTTCTCTATTTGAAATCATTTGATTTCAATTCATTTTGAATTTTGATTTTTTGATTGTTACAAATGAAGCTCAAGCGCAACCCCGCACAAGTTTAAACTGTAAAAACCAATACCAAACGTAAGCTCTAAAGCAAAGGCACAAAAACTACCGGTTTTTTTTTTATATATGACATTTGCCATCTCTTTTGCACTTCATTAAAACCAAATTTAAAAGATGCAGGGTCAATTTACAATTTACATTACAAAACGATCAACGAACGTTGTTCTAACGGTTTTTGGCAAAAATAACAAAATATCATCAAAAAATAAAAAAACAAAAAAAAAATATCAAAAAAAGTTTAAAATTAGATACATCCAAAGCTGCTGTCGTCGCCGTCGTCGTCGTGTATCTATTTTGAAGTCATTTTACGGTTTTTATTTAAACTTTTACTTTTCCTTTGGCTCATCTTGGCTAGACACACAAAACGTATCACAAATCAATTTGTTGATATTCGTCGCGTAATAATTGATTACTGCACTTGTTTAAGGCGCTTTCTAAAAAAAATCCAAAACGAAGATAAAAACCGCTTAATAATAAAGTTGTAGATAAATACGCGTAAATGTGTGCGTATATGATGTACATGTATTTTGCAAATAATTGCACGCTTGCAATTAAAAAACAATTGGAAAGGTGCTTTTGACAAATAATTGCACTATTTTCTGTTAATTGTGTGTGCTTTTTTAAGGCTTCATTATATGATTGCTGTCCATTGTAGCCGCAAAAACCGCAAGTCGTTTCAAAAACCAAACAACAGAGACAATAACAGATTACGAAAACAACAGCTGAACAATATCAGATTTTCTACTCTTAGACTTTACACTTTTTCCCCCGAAAATATGGGAGAGATTAACAATGTGGTGTGGTGTGTGGCAAAGGGAAGGCATCGGTTTTGCTCTCGTGTGGGGAAAAGGGGAATAATTAAAGCCAAAGCTGGGATTACACCTCACTCAATTTTACCTTCTTCTTACTTCTTGTTCTTCTACTTCTTGTTCGTACATTTGAAGAACATTTACGATTGCGGATAGTAGTTATAAATGGATCCCATTGGATACGTTACACCAAAGACCCAAACGTCAAATAAAAATCATCTAAAAATATAAAAATTTAAATTTAATTGCTATTTATGTATGTAAGCTCAGAAAGTATTTTTTTTTCTCTGCATTTCTTTTATTTTTTTTCTTTTTTTGCTTTCGCAATCTGACGGTTTTATCCCTAGACAGAGCGCAATCTTCATACCGTTGCCAATGTGCAGTGCCAATGTCATGGGGCCTTGTCTCTATCTCGGTCTTCGTCTCTGTATCCAACCACATTCCGCACCTGCATACAATGCAAATGCAACGCTTGGTTGCGCTTGCGCGTGCGTTTTCAAGAAGCAGCAGAAGCAGCTTGGAAGTTGGTGGCATGTCTTGAAAACGAAGACGTGGGCACTCCACTAATGTTATGTCTGCCTGTCTGCTGATGTCTGTATCTGTGCATTGGTTACTGTAAGTGTATGTCTGCATGTCTGCGTGTATATGCACATAAGTATTTTTAGAACGTTGTTTCTACCTCAAGCTAAGATTTAGAGCGATTCTTTTGTTAGAGTTGCAGCTGTTACAGTAAAAATATACCGTATGCTGAAGCATAAATATTTGTGCACTGTTGTTGATGCAATAAATGTTACAAAAAATTAAAAAAAAAAATAAATAAATAAATATATGAAGCAGCATCCGTTGTCTTCATGTTAACGTTTTGAATAATGACAGGGTTGACACTAATCGTAAATAATTCTTAGCTTAAATAATTATACTCAATTATACATAATCTTTTAACGAAATTATTGAAAACATTTTTCGTTGCATTTGAAGTTTGAAAGCTTTCAGTAAATATCATTAATAGTTAACATTTATGTTTTGATTCAGTAATTGCTAGCTTACAATGTCTGAATGATATAGGCGATATATTATCAATTTACCGTTATCATTAACAAGCTATGTACACACGCATATAAGATGTGAGAGCAGAGGGAACGTTTCGGCCCCTATTTCTAAGAAGCACGCAAAAAGTTGGCCAACATTTACCTGGTGTCGATTGGTGAAAGGTGTGCTATGCGATAAAGTTTCATCATATTTTACATTTTCGTAATTTGCTAAAAGCACACAGACACAACAAATACACACACACACACACGCATCTTACACAAACATTTCACTAACACACACGAACGCTCACTGATTTGTGTGTGCGTGCAATTTTATTTAATTAGATTGCGATTAATAATGCCACATGGTACGTATAAATGTATGTGGACACATTTGAGGTACATACGCACACATACACATCTTCACAAACACAAGAGTCAATAGTGTAATTTAATTGATTTGCGAGCATCGCAGCAGCGGGGACAGAAGTGGCAGCAGTATCGGCAACGGCAGCGACAACAGCAAAAGTAACAGAAAGAGCAACAGCAGCACCAACAACACAACAACAACGACAACAAAAACAAAAACAAGAACATCATCTACATTAGCAGTTGTAGTAGTATCAGAAGCCTTAATAAGAAGAAGTCGGCAACAGCGGTAAACTGGCCTCATGCTACTCAATTTGATAGAGCTTAGAGTGTATTGGTGTCAATGTGTATGTATGCATGTTTAAATGAGTTGGTTGCTGCTGATGAGCTACTTAACCAGCCATTGCAGCTGCTAAGCATTTTAGTCATCTCTTTTTCATGATCTGGTTCTTGGTTCTTTTTTTTTTCTCCTTTTTTTTTTTTTTTTTTTTATTTTGATTGCTGCTAGTTATGACGCTGTTCCGCTTGGCCATTGTTGCCACACCATTTGCAGTAATTGGCGCTGGTGGTTCTACTGCTGCTGTCTAACTAAATGCAACGGTGTTTAACTGTTCTGCTGCCGCCTTCTTTCTCTTTTTTATCTGACTCAAGTTTGTTTCTTTTTTTTTTTAGTTCTTCGTTTTTTAGTTCTGGACTGCATTTCTTTGAATGACGCTGCAACCTGCTGCTATGGCATTTGAAAACATGCATAATTTTATTGAGATTTAAATTTTAAATTAAATTATGCATGTATAAAGTAACCAACGCTGACTGCAGCGTTATTCATTTTTCAAGAGCATCGGTTCATTTTGAAGTGGCTTTAACTGCAAAAGAGCAGATTGCCAAACGTGTATACAAGTGACATCTTATTTATCGAATTTCATTTAACATGAAAACAAATATTACGAAAATCCAACAATCCCCTTAAAATGACTCTGTAAGGGGAAATGAGGTGGCGCCATTGAATGGCAGTTTTAGCTGACGCTACAAGAAAGTAGCGAGCATTGACTTTTCCCCCAAGTAAAAGAGAGGGAAAAAGAAATATGAAAACACAGATAGCACCGGTTAAAGTTGAAGCTTAAAAGCTAAAGCTTACTATTGCCAGATTATCACAGACCATTAAAGCTGATAGTGCTGGAGGAGGGGACACATGGTGCAGGGTGCGTGGTGCGGGGTACGGGGTGCGGGTGCGGCCGTTTTGCAGTTTTCATTTTCATTTTCATTTGCGTTGCCATTTGCGTTTTATTTGATGTTAATCTGCCATCCGATTTGCCTTTGGCTAACATTTGCCTTTTATTTTTAAGGCAACGCCCCAACCAAATGGGCTCAGTATGAAATGAAAATCTTTTGAAAATGGTCAGCGCAATAAGCCAACGCCTAGAAATGACAGCAACCAGGAGCCACTGTCGGCGCCGCCTCCTTTGCTCGTCCATCACGCAGACTGCTTATTTATGTATGTATGTGTTTGTGTATGTGTGTGGCTACGTGCTGCTGATGTTGGTGCTGTTGCCACTATCGTTACTGTAGCTGCTGCTGCTGCTGCTGCTGTTGCTGCTGCTGCTGCTGGTGCTGCGGCTGTTGCTGTTGCTGTTGCTGCTGCTCCTCCTGTCAGCCACAATCGTCAATCAGCAAGCAGTGGCACTCTCGGGCTTGGTTCCTTTGTGTTTATGAAAGTATATGTGTATATACATTTATACATACATATATGCAGATATACAAATATACATATATACATATATACATACACACATATATATATGTATATATATATACACATACATATAAAAGATTAAAAAAAAAAACTACTATAGTATGTTAGGTGCACACTTTAATCATTCGCTCCTTTTTATGTGCTGCGTGCTCACTTATACATATACAACATATATTTATATACATATACGTGTATGCATATACATCTGTACCTGAAGCTGAAGTCTGAAGCCGCCTCCGCAACATTTTTGAATAGTAAGTCAGCCTTTCTTTTGCGTTTTGTGGTTTTTTGTTTGTTGAGTCATAGGCAGGCAGGCGGCTTTGTGTGAGATTCGTTAACTCTGATTAGTAGGCACGCGTCACGCTAATGACTTGGCGAGATATTTATGATCAACATGCATATGTGTGTGCATGTGTATGCATGTGTGTGTATGAAGTTTTTCTAATTTCTTTGTTTTGAAATTTCTTGCTTTGCTTTAGTTTTTAAATATTCAAATATTAATGTTTTACATTTTTGAATCTTTGCTTTGAAATTTAGTAGGAATTATGTTCCATCAGCTGATTTGCTGCATGCTGAATGGATTTTAATATAATCCTCAAGTAAGAGACAAAGATGAAGATGGTAAAACAGATCTGGCGACATGTGTCTTTCATTCATGAAATAAAAAAAAAAAAAAATAAAAAAAGATTTATTTATAAGAAAAATACATTGCGTTATCTACGTTTCCTGTTCGACTTGGTGACATTGAAATGAATGTGCAATGCAATATCATTGAACCGTCGTCACGATGAGGGGTGCGCCTAGCTGCACTTGCATTCATCGTTCTTGTCTGTTGCTTGTTGTTGGATGTTGGATGTGGCCTGTTCTGCATACACGGCACACACATGGCAGCAGTCAGCGGCAGTCCCTGACAAGCAGACAGGCAACACATAAATCCTGCACGCAGTGAGCAGACCAACTTAACGTCCATACTATATGCAAAAACATACAATACATTTACATACACCTTATATACATATACATATACATATGTATGTACATATATTTTAAATATATCTTGTATATTCTGTATATAGTTTCAATGTTTTGACTTACGATTGAATTAATCGATTCTTTCTTCTTTTCAGAGATCCATTCCACTCCACTCACATTTACCGGCAGGGTCCAATTGTTAAATCGTACAGCCGCCACCATTGCTCCCATAAGCACCATGAACGGCCAAAGCTGTGAGCTTAATCATAGCAATGGCGACATTATATCACAGAACCAACAGAAGGGTTGGTGGACCATCGGCCTGATCAATGGTCAGCACAAGTACATGACGGCCGAGACATTTGGCTTCAAGTTGAATGCTAATGGTGCCAGCTTGAAGAAGAAGCAACTCTGGACCTTAGAGCCATCCAATACCGGTGAAAGTAAGTACCATTTGAACGGGAACGGGAATCGTTTGTCTCTTCCGTTTCATTTTTGGTCAGAATGTATCTTCAAGCTAAAGAAGAAGGGTGTGGGATGGATGGAAATGATTATGCGTTAAGATAAATAATCAAAAAAAAAAATATAGTATGTATATATGTATATATCAATAACGGGATCGATATGTGTATCCCATGCTCATATCTAGAGCTTATCATACTCTCTACTCACACATAGAATGTCCGGTATATAATCATGTAGATTTTATCTCCACTGATAAGCATATTAATTAAAGCATCGAAATATGGAATTGAAAATGGGCAATGATAAAAGACTGATACCATCCAATGAATGCTCGTTGGTTGTCCAATTGTGGCAGGTATATTGTTATTTACGTGTCTCATTAAAATGGTTTGCTCTAAATCATTATTTATCCACAATCACAATAATCTGAAAGTCAGTTAATGTGTTCCACTTTGGTTTTTATTTGCAACGCACATAAATCATTCAGAAGTTGCAGCTGCTTTTGTCTTAAGCTAAGGATTAAGCCACAGCTGCACTAATTTGATGACCAATTGCCTGTGTGCTTGTCGTTGCTATTTATGTTGTGGTGTTGTATTGTCAGTGTGCCGTTTAAATATACATGTATGTATAATGCTAGAAAACAAAGCTCTTCTTGAATTTGGCATCATTTATCAAGCCACAGACGCCACAAGTTGCATTCATTTCTTGCAAGAGCATCGGAATTGGCATTGGTATTGGTGTTGGGTTTGGTATTGCAATGCGACTGTTGCTGGTCGGGTCTGGTTTTGTTGTATCTGGCCTGGCAATTATAATTAAAGCAACCCGTTTGCCACTCGACCCGTTGCCAAGCTGCGATCATCAGGCGGCAACGGCAACGGCAACAGCCCGGCCACTGGCGCTGTTGTTGCTATTGCAATTACAACAAATTTGTTGCTTGTAAGCCAAGACAGTAAGCCAAGAGCAAGCTGCATTTGTGGCGAGCTATTAAAATAGCTTAGCCAAATTAAAATCGACTGCCAGTGTAAGCGATGAAGATCAACTAAATTGCTTAATAATACAAAAAAAAAAAATAACTCATATGCGGCACGATACTTTCGGCGATTCTTTGAGAAACCTATCGATAGGCAATTAAATATTTCTCCTTGTCGTGAGGTGCCACCTCAAATGGGCGTTTGACAGCTTTTGATTACCGTTACTCGACTGATAATTAAATAAAGAAAAAGTGTGCGGTAAATGGAAAATTACCAAAAGCAAATATAATTAATTTATCGCATTTTTTACAGGTATTATCTATTTACGATCTCATCTGAACAAATACCTATCGGTTGATCAGTTTGGAAATGTGCTGTGCGAGAGTGAGGAACGGGATGCAGGCAGCCGTTTTCAGATTAGTATCAGTGAAGATGGCAGCGGTCGTTGGGCCCTAAAAAACGAGTCACGCGGATATTTTCTGGGCGGTACGCCCGACAAACTCGTTTGTACGGCCAAAACACCAGGGGCAAGTGAATTTTGGACGGTACATTTGGCAGCAAGGCCTCAAGTGAATCTACGTTCAATTGGCCGCAAACGGTTTGCTCATCTATCTGAATCGCAGGATGAAATCCATGTGGATGCAAATATTCCATGGGGGGAGGATACGCTCTTCACCCTTGAGTTTCGTGCTGACGAAGGCGGACGCTATGCCCTCCACACATGCAATAACAAGTATGTTTCTTAAAATTTGTATTGTTTTATTCGACTTTCTCAGGCTTTAGTTCTTGACTGGACTTGACTGTGTGTGTGTTCACTTGCTTAATATACAATTAAAAAGGAAAAAAAATTAAAAAAAAAAAAACAAAAAAGAAACTTAAAAGGTCTTATACATTTATTTGCTTTAATGGTATTCACTTGCATTTTTCAGATATTTAAATGCTAATGGAAAGCTGCAGGTGGTATGCAACGACGATTGCCTGTTCAGTGCGGAATACCATGGCGGTCATTTGGCGTTGAGAGATCGACAGGGCCAGTACTTGTCGCCTATTGGATCGAAAGCGGTTTTGAAGTCGCGTTCATCGACGGTAACACGAGATGAGCTGTTTTCGTTGGAAGATTCATTGCCGCAGGCATCGTTTATAGCGAGCCTTAATTTGCGTTACGTTAGCGTTAAGCAGGGCGTCGACGTTACGGCCAATCAGGATGAGGTTGGTGAGAATGAAACTTTCCAATTGGAGTATGATTGGTCAGCGCATCGTTGGGCCTTGCGCACCACACAGGATCGTTACTGGTGCCTCTCGGCGGGTGGCGGTATTCAGGCCACTGGCAACCGACGCTGTGCCGATGCACTATTCGAGCTGATTTGGCATGGTGATGGCTCTTTATCATTCCGGGCCAATAATGGCAAATTTTTGGCCACAAAACGTTCGGGCCATCTTTTTGCTACATCGGAGTCCATTGAGGAGATAACTAAGTTTTATTTCTATTTGATTAACAGGTAAAGATTTAATTATTTTATATTTTTTAATTTACTTATAAATCTGTTCTCTTTTTTTCCAGGCCTATTCTGGTGCTAAAGTGCGAACAGGGATTTGTTGGATATCGCACACCTGGCAATCTTAAGCTTGAGTGCAATAAGGCTACCTATGAAACAATTTTAGTGGAGCGTGCCCAGAAAGGACTGGTACATTTAAAAGCTCATAGTGGCAAATATTGGCGTATCGAGGGCGAAAGCATTTCGGTGGATGCTGAAGCGCCCACAGATGGCTTCTTTCTGGAGTTGCGAGAGCCAACACGGATTTGCATTAGGTAAGCTAAGCAATTCCGGAAATTTTTTTAAATGAAATAATTTAAATTTTTACATTTTTCAGATCGCAACAGGGCAAGTATTTGGGCGCTACCAAAAATGGTGCCTTCAAGTTGCTGGATGATGGCACAGATTCAGCCACTCAGTGGGAATTCTAAAGGGCAGCCGCCTTCCATTGTCCACTGAGGAAACACGTTAACGGCAATAGTGGCAATGCAACTACATCAATAAAATTAACAACACGTATCAATTTTTAGAGTTTTATAAAACGTGCTGACTAAATGTCCAAAATATGAAAAATCTTAAAAAAAAAAATGAATTTCAAACGCATCAAAAGTCGCACAAAAAAAGTATCCTACATGCAAAAAAAGAACATAATTGCATGTTTACCCTTATATAAGACATATATATATATATATAAATATATATATATGCATATATATATATTTGTATACATTTATATAAATATGTTTTATATATATACAATATTTAAAAATAGAAAGAGAGATTTTTTAACCAACCTATTTAGCTTTTTATACGTTTTTACAACAACAAATTTAGCATAGAACACAAGAGAACAGGAACATTTTGTCGCGAGTCCTTCCGTTTTGAAATATCAGCAACAATTAAAAATATAAATATACTAAAATTATATACGAAATATGCAAAGTATATATATATATATAGTTATATATATATATATATATATGTATGTATATAGATATATATATAGATACAAATATATGTTTATATATATATATATATATATATGTATGTATATATATTTATATATATGTATATATATATTCCATTTATAAACGCTTTTTAAAAAGGGCCGCTTAACTTAACAGAAAAATATTTCAAACAAAAAAAACGTTGCTTAAAAATCAACATATTCCTATAAATTTATTTATATATATTTATACATATTTATATATGAACAATAACAACACACATACACGCATACACACATACACACATTCAAGCAATTTTATAATATGCAAAACCTAGATTTAAGCACAATAAAAATAAAAATAAAATTAATAAAAAACAAGAACCGAAGAATATGAAAAACTTTTGATACAATAAAAAAATTGCAATATTCAATTTTAATGCTTACCTACATATTACACATATATCCACATACAAATATTGTCATGCTTGTTACATATTTATTTTAATTATAATTTCATTTTTTTTTTTAACTTTTTATAAATGATATAATTATATATACAAATGTTTTAAACCCCTTTTGAAAATCGTGAACCTTTCAATTTCAAATTGGTCGCTAGAATTATAAAATATATAAAACATATATTTTGATTTATCCACTGTGTTTGGAACAAACTGCTGTTTTGGTAGAATTAAAAAATGTAAGAAATCATTGACTTCATGACTGATTCTGAAAAGATATTCACTTAAATATTTTGGTAAGTAAAATCAAAGGACTATTTATTACAGATATTTGCTGCAAATATCAAACTATTTCAAAGTTACAATTATTTATTTACAAATTTCTATAAATTAAATACTGTTAAATACTTTTTTTTTCAGGCCGTAAAATACCTTAAAGCATTTTAATTATTTGGTCAAAGCTTAAGCATTAGGCCAGGTCGTAGATAATCTCTAAAAATCATGCGAGGTGCTGCCAATAATAAAATAATTCCACGCACTTTCAGCCCCACCCAATTTAACCCAAGAAAAGTAATTTTGGTAGTTTCATTTTTAATTATATATATATATATATATATATATATATAATGTATATATATATATTCATGTATATATGTATGTTGTCGTATGTATATTTGCATCATTCCATTACATTTAATTAAACTTAGATTTGCTGCTTTCTGCTTATATCATATTGTAATATGCCAAGTTTATATGAGAGTTTGTATATGTGTGTATGTGTGTGTGTTTGTGTTTGTTTTTTTTGTATGAGTGGGTGGTATCTTTAGCGTTTCGCCATTGTCATGCGACAAGACATTCTGAATTTTCTACTTTTAAAAGCGTCACGTTAATTAAAATAAGACAAAATGTGAATTTATCATGTTTCATCAGCCTAAACACGTGCACACTTACTTTATGTACACATGTACGCATATATTTTAATATGTACCTACATATGTTGCGTGTGTATGTGTGTATGTGTGTGTTTGTATGCATGTGTATACGTATATATAAATGTGTACAGAACATGCCTACAATTTTAATTATAATATTAATAATTTCTGTTCATGCACACAGTTACATATAAATACTTGCATACATATGTTCGATCATAATTCTCATAACTAAAATACAAATACAACTACATACATACATCGTGTGACCAAGATCTTTATCATTATCATCAAGGTTACTAATTTCGTTTATCATCGTACTCTTTGTTGTGTTTTGATTTGTTTTGTTTCTCTTGTTTCTTTGCGTTGGTTTTTACAATTTGTTTTATTATCAAACAAAAGTATTTATAGCTCACTTAATTGCACGTAAATATTATATAAATCCTAATTTAATAAAAAGTTTTCGTTTCTCTACGTTAGTTTCATTCTCAACTTTACCTGTTGAACTTCATTTTTAACCATTTTTCTTTATCTGTTGCCCCTCTGCGGCTGTTTATGATTCGACTGCTTTTTTTTTTTTTACATTGGTTTAAGAACAAAATTTGAAACCTGTCTATGTGTGGGCTGTGGCTGTTTAAGATTCTTATTCCTTTTTTCTTGGTTTTCCATTTTGTTTTATTTGTGTGGAATAAAAAAAAAAAAAACAATTTTAATATAATTTTTGTACAAAAGTATTTTGATGAAATTAAACAAAATTCTTTTTTGTTTCACATTTCTTTTTTTTCTTTTTGTTTTTGAAAGTTTAGCATACTTTAAAAACATACATATGTAAGATAGTAGATCTATATGTAGGCATGATATTGTGCACAATTACGATATAAATACATAATGTGTTAAATTTATTATCCCTTTCTTTAATTTATATAAATTTTTCGTGTTTTTTTTTGTTTTTTTTTTTTGTTTTATATTGTTCTGCCTGTTGCGTTGATTCGCTGTTTTCTAATCGAATAAATTATGCTATTCTAAAAGTGGGCTACAAGGTTTTTTTTTGTCACTTAGTACTTAAAATATTTTTTTTTTTTTATATAAATTGAAGGTAAAACTTTTTGCTAAACGAATATCAACTATAGTATAAACATAAAATCAAATATTTTCATACAATTTAAATTTACAAAAAAATGAAATAATAATATTAATTATTATATTAATAATAACCTATTGAATTAATTGATTTTTTAAGACGTTGGTATATAACTTAGAAGTTATGTTCTCTGGTGGCGCTTTCACCCGCACATGTACTCTATCTGTTACACACACAAACACGTGCACACACAATTCACACTTCTTTGTTACATATCCACTATGTATGTGCGCTTGGGTGCGTGCGTGTGTATTTTGCTAAGATTTCCTTGTGATTGAATAGAGTTTTTACTGACAAGTTCCTCCTTTATGTGTGGTGCTCTCGTTAAAGGATAGTTGAACATGAACGTTACGTTCATGTGTGCCACCAAAACATACGCTACTACAAGCAACATTTTATCTTCAATTCTTCCTCCTACTAATTAATTAACGAAGAAATAGAAAATCATTCCTATTTACAGCCCTCAAAGTGGCTGCGATTACTGTTTGCGGAGCACTGATGGTGAGGTGAAATTATTTTTAATAATATTGTTGACTTCCAATGTTGTTCATTGTTGCTTAAGCTGCTTGTCTTAATTTTTCATTTTGCGTTTGTAGTTTAATGTGTGTATATGTGTGTGTGTGAGTGGGCGTTTATGTTTTTATATTACTTAAATTTTGTTTACTTGAAAGACAGTGGTTTTTAAAAACGATAATCCTCATCAGCCATATGAATGGCCCAAAGAAATTTGGTTCTTTGCGTTTTGTTAAAGATCTTTTCAATCGGTACGCCATACTTTTTACACCTGTAATTAAATATAATAATTTCAAAGTTTGTAAACTCATAGATATTAAGTTTTTTTTTTTACTTACCAGGCAACCGAAATACGTGGATCGAGATAATTTAGTTTGGATGTGCCCAGGGCAATGGTCTTATTCTCGTCTCTATCAGTCTCTTGTAGTTCCAATTTCTTCAGCTGGTCCTTCAATCTTTCCAGCATCTTTCCCTTTTTATCTGCATTCACCTTTTCTTTGACAGAGCCACGTTTGGCCGCCTTTTTCAGATCCTAATAATCACAAATAAAAAATTATTTTCAATTTGAATAAAAATTACAAAATTAATCAATAAATCAGCAGCTATAGTTTACTTACATGATATTCGGACTCACAATCATCAATGGCATCGCGCTTGGCGCGTATCTTTTCCTTTAGATTATCCATTGATTTTTGATGGCCCTTAGGCACCGAACGCTGATGGTTACAGAGAATAGCTACCGCACGGTTAGCTCGGTTATAGGCGAGTAATTTTTCAGCAACAGAGGCATCAGCATCGGTAAGAAGATCCAATTGATTTTGCAACGTTTTCGAAGCGTTGTATGTACGGAATACTTTTGCTGTAAGGCCTGTGAAATGAATAAAATAAAAAAGAATTAATTCATGTAATTAAATTAATTTATATATATATATTAATATAAATGCATACCATCCATTAACTCTTTAAGATGCTCATTGAGCACTTGGGTATTAAGGCGATCAAACAAATCATCGCCATCTTTTTTGTTTTCCATGAACAATTCCAGGTTCTTGAAGACGCGCTTCTCCACTTCGACTTCGTTGTAATATCGTATGGAATCCTTACCAGGAAAATCAAATACAACGACGTTCTCTTTGCCATTGAGTTGCTTGTGTAACTGAACATGTTCAACACGCAATGAACAACAACCGACCGTGTCTGCTTGATCTTCATCCTTTTCGTTACCCGCTCTCAGTGCGAGCTTATCAATAAAGTAGAGAGCGACAGCTCGTTGGCGTACCCGCATTTCTTTAGACTTCCATTCGTCTCGGTACGTATTACGAATTTTGTCTATAATCTTATCCAATCGACGTGCTGTCTCATATTTAATGTGATCCTTCTCGCCCTTAAGTTTGGATGAGGGATTTAACATAATGTATTTTACTTGCCCTTGAACATTCTCAATCCAGGAAGCAAGCCATGTAACAGTGTTATCGTGTCGCACCTCCTTCCAACGTTGACCCGGTGGTGGTGCCGGAATTCTCGACTGTTTGCCACAATTGATGGACACATCGGAAGCAGCAATACGACGCTTAATCATACCCATTTTAGGATGCTCGCCGCGACCACGAAATAGTCCTGGCGGCTCCAAACGGAAATTGCCAATCTTCTCTTTGTGACCATCGATCATACAAAAACCATATTCCTTAATTAATGCCTCGTTCTCATTCTTTTTAACAAGTTTTTCCTCCTTAGACGCTGCTTTACGCTTTTCAGATTCAGCTTGGAAAAACTCATGCATTTGTTGAAAATTGCACTTTCTAAAGTCTTTTATAATTTCTTTCTCCTTGGCGTTCATTGTCTTTCGGAAATCCTTGAAGAAATTTGTATTGAATACATCCTTCGTACAATAATCATGATTCAACATTTTCGCATAGAACGTCGCTGCTTCCTCAGTCTCTTCACTGAGCTCCATTGGTTTTCCATCGTAATAAAACCGTACATTGCGGGGGACACGTTCATAGGGTGGAGCAAAAACAGGGCCTTTATGTTCAAGTGATGACCATTTAACACCATCCTCACGCTTTTCTTCTTCCCACCTTAAAATAGTTAAAGAAGATGACTTTATTTTAGATTTTCTAATATTATTTCTTTTTTTCAATGCAACGTTTGTGTATTGCTGCTTTTGTAGAAACAACAGACTAATTTCACGATTTACAAAAATCAGCAATCGTGACAGTGTCGCATTTGCCATTTGTCGTTACTGCCACTGCGGCTGATTCCGCTGCTCCTATTGGAAGTCACATTACGCAAAGCGAGCTAAGTTAACCTCAAAAAGTGCCGTGGTTCACATACACTACAGACAGCTGACGCACGCGTATCGCTGTGAATGGCCATTAGGTGGCTCGCTCGCTCATCGCTCTCAATTTCTTATAACCAAATATGACATTCAATATATATAGGTCAGTGACATTCAAGACGTACACACGAAATCATTAACTAAAAACGACGTATGCATTTTAAAATCGATGAACTTAGAAACAAAAAAAAAAAAAAAAAATGTATATATATATAAAATTTTTTTTAATTTACCATCTCCACACTTCCTCCTCTTCCTCCTTTATTTTACGTGCACGTTTTGTTGGTGATGAAGCCTCTGATTTGATTTCGTTTTCCTTTAAAATCAAATAAAATATAGAATAAAGTTGATCAACAAAATTCGAAAGTATTTGCCAACCTTTTTGATCTTTTTCTTTTTAGATTTTACATTGCCGTTCTCATCATCAATTTCTTCTTTAGGCCGCTTCTTTTTGTTCTTTTTGTCCTTGCTCTCCTTTTTGATCTTTTTACGCGCTAACAATGGAATGTCATCATCATCATTCTCAGCGCCGTCCATTTCATCGGCGGGCTCGTGTTTGCGCTTTCGCATTGCCAAGGGAACATCCTCATCATCATCATCATCATCATCATTTTCATCATCATCATCATTCAACGTGCTTTCTTCTTCCGTATATGGGATCTCTCGTTTTGTCTCAAAAGAAGGTTCATCAGATCTAAATTGCGACAAGGAATAGTCACAGGAGCTGGCTTGTGACAAATTAAAGCTATCTTCTTCTTTTTTAACTTCAACAATGTGCTCCTCATAACCGTTTTTATATCCAATGCCATTGCACTCTGGTTGAATCTGATGTTGATGCTGAAGCTGTTGCTGCTGAAGCTGTTGCTGCTGGAGCTGTTGCTGTTGAAGATGATGCTGGAGTTGTTGCTGTTGGAGTTGTTGTTGCTGAAGCTGTTGTTGTTGAAGTTGTTGTTGCTGAAGGTGTTGCTGCTGAAGATGTTGCTGTTGCAGCTGTTGTTGTTGCAGCTGTTGCTGTTGCTGTTGCAGCTGTTGCTGATGAAATTGATGCTGTTGAAGCTGCAGTTGCATAGCAGCCTCGAGCTCATTCGTGTGTGGCTGCGAGACGGGTTCCGGCTTTACAAAGACACCATCATAAGAGGGATCTTTTGATGATGAGCTATGTCTCGAGCTCGAACTGGAATGTTTACTTCTTGATGACGACGAGGATGAGCTCTTGTGGCGTGAGCTTGATGATGAGGACGAGGAAGACTTGTGCTTATCTCGACTTGAGGAACTGCTACTACTGCTGCGATCTTTTTCCCGACGCTCTTTATCCTTGGACGATGAGCTGCTGCTACTACTACTGCTTTTGTGGTGATGATGACTCGACGAGGACTTGTGCCTCCCATCTTTGTCTTTATCGCGATGGCTTGATGAAGACGACGATGAGCTGCGATGTGAGTTACTGCTTTCACGGTCCTTATCCCGATGTTTGTCCTTTCCACTTGAGGAGCTGCTGCTGCTTTTATGTTTGTCTTTATCTCTGTAAGAATAGGTATATAAGTTGAATTCTTTGTACATAAGTATATATACTTACCGACTACTGCTGCTGCTCTTATGTTCTCTAGATGAGCTCGAACTTTTGTGCTCACTCCGCTCCTTATCACGATGTTTGTCCTTGCTTGATTTGTGTTTACTGCTACTATGATGGTGATGGTGTCCATTGGTGGTTACACCATTCGATTGCACTTCGCCGCTGCCTCCATTTAGCACGTGTAAATTCTGAAACAACCACAATTTTTAATGAGTTTCGAAAATCTAATTTATTTTACGAATTAAGAGACTAAATTAAACCTCAATTTCACTAAAAATAATATCGAACAATTTGCAAGATCTTTAACTTTTGTGCAGTGTGTATGCGTAAGAGCAACACATGCCGTATATATAAGTATATGTTCATCAGGGTTAGGACACATAAACATGTGGAAATACATTTACCTTCATTTCTGTATTTACAGTTTGATGACTCGTGTTTTATACAATTTTGGTTTAAATAGAATATACGAATATATAAAAACACCACGTGGTGAAAAACCAACCCCTTTCCATTTTAAGTGTAAATGAGTTCTGAGTTAAAAAATTATTTAAAAGCAAGAAGAAGACATGACTATTACGACTTGGGCTAGTTTGATTGTGGCAGGATTTAAGGGGTTAAAATTTTGTATTTTTGTATACATTTAATATTTAACTGCATAGTTTCTAACGTGTGAACAGCAGCAAAACCAGCAGATCAAGGCTGTTGTCATATGTATATATATGAAGGAAGAGTATATATATATATGTATATACATAAGTAATAAATGTATATATGTATATATGCATATATACACATGTGATTACTCTGGCACACAACAGTGTGCCCAAATTGTATTTGGAAAGTACTAAGTTATATCTGCCATTGTAAAATACACCACCAACTATTATTCTTACGTATGGTCATATTTATCTTTCATAATCTATGAATATTAATCTAAATGCAGATTTTTCATGAATGTTTCCAAATATTTTATTTGAACTAAAAGGTAACGTTATTCGAAATAGCAATTTTCTCATTAAATACCACTCTAGTATTCAACATTTAAAATCGGTCACACTGTGTCTGTGCCAAATACACATTGCCGTTGCCATCTCTCGACGTTTTTATACCGCCTGCCCCTGCCATATACTACTTGCTTGCATTGTCGCCATTTTCGTAAATTACCAAAAGGTCTTTTACTCTTTATTGTAATGCGACTACGCATGATTTACCTGCAGGTCACTCAACACTAGCACTACTTTAAAATACATTAAATTAATATTTGTGCAAAAACGATAGATCATAAATATTTACTTTTCGCCTTGCAAACGAAGAACAGATAAAAATTACATAAAAATAAATACGTCTCAAAATTACTTACATTTTCAGCAGCCACATCCCCACTCATTTTGCACAATTTCTCACTTGGCAGTGCGGCGCTCTCGGCTTTTCACAAACTTCACTACTTTTGCTACTTCTATATTTTAATCTATAGTCCCAAATTTATATGCACTCCTCAAACCGATGTAAAGAGTGCATATGCAATTTGTTCTTGGGTATGTACTGCACAATGGAACCAGATTAAATTTTTCCCCAAGTTCCCAATACTACACTTAGAAGAATCTTTCTCTTTTACAGCGCGCAGCGGCCACGCGAACACGTTCGTACCAAATGTACTTCGAAGTTCGAACTGTATGCTGCTTAGAGATGAACACCTTCAACATTTTTATTTCGATATTTTCGAAATTTGCCATCGATAAAAAATGCGCTTCTGACTAGTATTTTTTAAATAGTCGTATTGCAAACGTTTTTAGGTGCACACTGCCATCAATTTAGTTTCACAGATGTGTTTTTTGTGTGAGTTATATATAAAAAATAAATAGTTTTTTTTTCAAAAATAATATTACAAGCGAAAATGGCCAGTCGTGGTGCAACAACTGTAGTCACCGCCACGACTGGGGTCATTTCAACAACTTTAACATCTAACTCAACGGCATTACAAACAATTACAAATGTACTGACGGTCAGCTCCATTCATTCAAACAACGTGAACATATCTAATAATTCCAATAGTGGAGTTGGAACGGTTGCTGCCGGTGCAAACGATGTACATACGGCTGAAGGTGACACTTCAAAGCCTATGTATCCACGTTTGTTTAACAAAATCGTGCTTACTTTGGAAAACAGTCTCATCCCTGAAGAGAAAATTGACGTGACGCCGTCTAGTCAAGATGGACTTGACCATGAAACTGAGAAAGATCTGCGAATCCTTGGTTGTGAGCTTATACAAACAGCGGGTATTTTATTACGTTTACCTCAAGTAGCTATGGCCACGGGTCAGGTGTTGTTCCAGCGTTTCTTCTACTCCAAAAGTTTTGTACGTCACAATATGGAAACTGTCGCCATGAGTTGTGTTTGCCTTGCCTCGAAAATTGAGGAAGCGCCACGCCGTATTCGCGACGTTATTAACGTCTTTCATCATATCAAACAAGTACGCGCCCAAAAGTAAGTACTTAGATATACATATATATAAAAATTCTCTAGATACATAAACAAATTAAATTATTTAGTTCACTTTCATCCCACCTTTAAAGATATACATTTAAATAGACTTACTTTATTTTTCTTTGTAGAGAAATTTCGCCGATGGTTCTTGATCAGTACTATACAAATCTTAAAACGCAAGTTATTAAAGCGGAGCGACGTGTACTTAAGGAGTTAGGCTTCTGTGTGCATGTCAAACATCCGCATAAGCTGATTGTAATGTATCTACAGGTACTGCAGTATGAAAAGCACGAAAAGCTCATGCAGATGTCGTGGAATTTTATGAACGACTCCTTACGTACTGATGTCTTTATGAGATATACTCCGGAAGCAATTGCTTGTGCCTGTATTTACTTGAGCGCTCGTAAGCTGAATATTCCGTTACCGCACAATCCTCCATGGTTTGGAATTTTTCGTGTGCCAATGACGAACATAACGGATATTTGCTATCGTGTCATGGAACTATACACACGTGCCAAGCCAGTTGTCGAGAAACTAGAAGCAGCAGTCGAGGAATTAAAGAAACGATACATAGACGCACGTAACAAAACAAAGGAAGCAAATACACCGCCGGCCGTGATTACGGTGGATCGAAATAACGGATCACATAATGCCTGGGGTGGTTTTATACAACGTGTAGTTCCTTTACCAACTGAAAAATCGCCCAAGAAAGATTCGCATTCACGTTCTCGTTCTCGTACTAGAACACAATCTCGGACACCCCGTTCAAGAAGCCGCAGTAGATCGCCAAGTCGTGCTAAAAAGTCGCATCGCGAACGCGAAAGAGATCGCGAGCGTGAACGAGAGCGAGAACGAGAACGTGATCGTGAAAGGGATCGAAGTAGATCTTCCCGATCACGTTCACGTTCGGTTCCAAAGCACAAAAAAAAATCTCGTCATTATTCACGCTCCCCAACACGTTCGAGTTCGCCCCACAGCAAACATCGTAAGAGGTAAATCTTTTATTTACTCTTATTTTTTGAAATTATTTTACTATTTCCTAATTTTGTGCTTCAAACAGGAAGTCACGTGAACGTTCCGATTATTACTCAAAGAAGGAAAGGTCCAGCACAAGTAATAACAACATAAACGACAGTGACAAGTACCGCCATTCAAACTCTGGAAAATCACATAGCCGTTACTCGCATCGCAGCAGCGGTGGTGGTGGATTGGGAATTGGAAGTGGCGGAGGACATAATAGCCGCGGTGGTCACAAACATCGTGACAGTGAACGCAGCCGAGATAGAAAACGTTAATAATATAACGCAGATGTGCTTTTTGCGGTAGTTCTTTTTACAGTTTATATTTATTTTGCTTCCAAATAATGTATAAATTCCAACTATAATGTAAACTTCGTAAGACTAAGGATATAAATTGGTTAAGCAATAAATGTAAAATGCTGTAAACACATTTCAAGGTTATCACGCTTAAAATATTGATTTCAAATAATTCGTTACCAAAATGATTGAAAAAAAAAACTTAGTGGTTAAATTTCCAATGATTCACTTTACATTTTATTAAGTGGAAAAGTTATCTCGTTATAGCACCATTTTTATTAATTGAAAATTTCGGGAAAATGAATTTTGGAGCTTACAATGTTTTAATGAATTCAATCATTATATTTGCAGAATGTGTTGGCAATAGAAAACAGTAAGCTTGGCCAGCAACCAATGTAAACTTGACGTTTTTTGAAACAATACGCTTTTTGCTAAATCGTACATAATTGTCACTATTTACGTGAATGAACAGTTTTGTTCTTACATATATTTTAGTTTTCACATGGTTAGCATATTTTGCAGATCCATTTAAATGCTGACAGTCGACGATTTGCATTTTCACTATAATTGTGACCCAATGTAATATTTCTCATTAAATATCGAACCGTACGAATAATTATATGACAAATATCTACACAGTCATGGTATACGAGAGCAGTGAGATTTGTGGATGATCTAGTGATATATCCCGAAAATCTGGTGTAAAACTTAGTATGAAAAAGCTAAAAATAGTCGCTATTATCCACTCTGAAATTGAGCTAACCACATGGTAGTACCAACCACCATCTGATGGATACCTAAAAATATTAAATAAACTTTAATAATAATTAAAAAATAAATATTAAATAAAACATTTACCATTTTCGTGGATTTTGCCCATTGAAAAGAATATGCGACATTGCACCAGTGACAGCCAACATTATAAACAGAATTGTGCAGCAAACAGACATGCCAAGGCGAATATGCGCATACATCCGGCTCCCAGCCATTGGACATAGTATGTATGTAATTACAGATTGCATCCAAAAGTATAGAGTT
The DNA here is from genome assembly GCA_035044505.1 of Zaprionus lineosus. Classification (NCBI taxonomy): domain Eukaryota; kingdom Metazoa; phylum Arthropoda; class Insecta; order Diptera; family Drosophilidae; genus Zaprionus; species Zaprionus lineosus. The sequence goes on from JAWNNX010000676.1 coordinate 2,414,601, forward strand.
CCAGATCCAAAACAGCAAAATGCACCAATAAAATGCACAATGCGCACATTTGTTTCTTGAAAATTGCCTACTACACTGATGCCGAGACAGGATAAAAATCCACACCAAAGTGCCACACGATTATGTCTTAGTACAGAGCTATCCAAATCTGGATGATGTTCGTAAAGTTGCAAAACATGACGATAACGTACGTATATTGTGATTCCCACTGTAAGTAGTTAGGTTTTAAATATAACAGGGTAGGATTGCGTGCAAAATGATCTGAATGAGTCATTCGTTTTTTGAGATAAGAACTTACACAGAACACTGCCAATATTTATAAGTTGACCAAAGATACAACTTTCAGGTGAATATGTGGCCGCATCACTAATATAGGGAACTGTGGGCACAACATGACCTTCTAGGACAGCTACTATATAACTGTTGTGGGTCAAACAATTATTTATAACGGTATTATTGTTAAAGTGCAACAAAACTTACGTGCCCAGAAAAGTCACCTGGAAAATTAAAAATACAGCAACTGGAAGTAAATAAACACTTGTCATAATTTGTTAAGATTCTTGGCAATAACACAAAACATTAACGGATTAAGCGGACAAGCAATTTTGTTTTTGCGCACTAAGCAACGCAGTGTTTTTATTCTTATTGTTATTGCAGCGACAGTGCAGTGCTGGCAACTTATATTGCACATAGACTTTCATTAATCGATAGTTGCAACAGCTGTCGATAACATGATAGCAGCACCTCTCTAAAATCAGTCATAGTTATATTTAAAAGTTAGAGTTATAAGTGTCAAGTTATAGGAAATACTTTTACAAATAAAATAGTCGGAAAATTTTTTTTAAAGGATTGCCTAACTGGTATGTAATATTTTATTTAAACAAGTAACTAGTTTCTTTGGAATAACAACAATAACATAACCCATGTTACAATTGCAGATAAATGGCTATGACAAACTTTGTGGAAATCGACGGTTCCTATCTGGAAGGTGGAGGTCAGGCTCTTCGAAATGCTTTGAGCCTAAGCGTTATATTAAACCGACCTGTACGTGTGATTAAGATACGAGCTAATCGTCCCAAGCCGGGCTTATCCCATCAACACTTACATGGTCTTAATTTACTACGTGATATTTCAAAAGCAAATGTCACCGGTAACGCTTTATTATCTACTGAGCTAGAGTTTACGCCACAGACTATATTTGGTGGAAAATATAAAGCAAACACACACACTGCAGCTAGTATAGCACTTATCTACCAAGTGTTAATGCCCGTTCTTTTGTTTGGAGGCTGCCCGTCCAGTGTCGAAGTTGTCGGTGGTACGAATGTCTCCTTTTCACCCCAAGTGGAATATATGCAAAATGTTTTGAAACCGAACTTGAAGCGATTCGGTATAAACTTTGAACTTTTCCTATTGCAGTATGGATTTTACCCACGTGGAAATGGACGTTGTGTACTCGACATAACGCCCATTCCTTCACTGAGTGCTGCACAGTTCATGGAGTTTGGAAAATTTCAGATGGCTGAAGGTATTGCGTACTATGCAGGCCGTTTGCCAAAAAGTATTGCATTCGATATACAACATTCTGCAAAGCGTGAGCTTCATCGCCTCTGGCCGGTTAATCAATGCAATATCCAGATCTCTAAAATCGAACAAAGCCGAGCACGTGGTAATGTTGCTGGTATCAATTTAAAGGCTTTAACTTCTACTGGTTGTGTATTGGGTGCGGGCACTGTTGGTGAAAAAAATGTTGACGGCCATTCAATTGGCTCAAATGCTTCGTGTGAACTAGCAGGATTAATTAAAAATGAAGTTTGTGTAGATAATTACATGCAGGACCAGTTAATCATTTACATGGCACTTGCAAGCGGTGTCTCACATATGAAAACCAGTTCTTTGACAAAACATACAAAAACGGCTATTTTTGTGGCTGAAAAAATGACCGGAGTTAAATTCAATATTGATTACAATGAATTCGGTCAAACAATAGTAAGCTGTGAAGGCATTGGTCATCGCAATGCATATCTTTAAATTTTCCCAAATAACATTAAATATTAATACTTAAATAATTTATATTAAAAATATATATTTGCCAAAAATATACAACTAGATGCGGCGAAATATGGCCAAGAAGTGTTCACCCTTATTTCTAACCACTTTAGCGCCTTCCTCGCTACTCTGATAAAGCTTGGGGGTAATCAAATCAGCATTCTGTGAATATGAAAATACAGATTTAAAATATTGTTCGTTACAAGAACGAAAGTAACTTAGCATGATATTGTTACCAATAAAAAGATAAATGGTTATTAGTGATATTACTTACAGATTCTTCGTCAGTTAATCGTTCATAAAGTGGGTGCTGTGTCATATGGGAGACGATCCAATTGTGTAAATCCTCGACATCCGTCATCGTATACACTAAGCCCTACAAATAAAATAAATTATGTCTAACCTTCATCTTTAAACTGATCGTTTCTCTGTTTACCCCACTCCTCAGAACAAATGCATACTCCGACAGTAGCGCTTGATTAATAATACGCCATTTATGCTTCGCACGCTTAAAATGTGGATCAGGATACAAGAAAAACATTTTCTCTAGTTGTCCCTTTTTGAAATAGTTTGGTAAATATTTCATAGCATTGGTGCGTAAACATGCGATGTTTTGATATGCAGCTGTGTTTTCATTTTTAAGTCTTAACGCCGCAATACGATCTACAACATAATCGGAAACTTTAACGCGTATTTCCATTCCAACAGCTAATTTTTCAGGAAACATTTCGCCAAGGGTAACTAAGAATCCGCCATAACCACAGCCAACGTCAGCAAACTGGACCTCCTGCCCAGGTTTAATGTCGGGATACAGTGAGCTCCAGTCGACATCTTCTGGTCGAGCTGGACTGCAATATAACGTAAAAAGTTAGTCTGCGTTTAGTTCTAAAGAATAGGGAACACTTACTAATCAAAACTGTGGTCTGCTATTGGATTTGAGTGTGCTCTTTGCCGATAATATCGTTTCTGTGGTAGACCCGTTACCGCTGATGTAGCGGTAAGTGCCTCCCTCTCTTCATTATTAGCAACCATTTAAAATAAACAAAAACAATAAAAACGTAATAATTGTACCAACAATTGGTCACGATCGCAAATGTGCTTTACACATGCACCACAATTGGAAACCCGATTAATTTCGATTGCTGTCTGATAGTACTAAAAACAGATTGGCAGCTTTAGTACGTTGTACCCAATTATCGATTATTTTGCAGCAGCACTTATCATCTCTAGCGCATTGTGTATGCATTACGCACTTGCGAAATTTACTAGCAATACAAATTTTAATTAACTAAAGCAGATTTCCTGTAAGTGTCCCAGTACTAAAACCATTATCAGTTGCAGCGGATAAACAGTTCACACCTAATTGATAGTGGCCATGTACGCCACTAACAATGGCAGCACAAATAAGGCGCCAAATAGGTAAGTGTGTCTGCTACCTTTCAAAGCTCTGTTTGGTACAGTGTGTACATGTAATGTATTGTTTATGAATATTTTGTTTAAGCAATGCCACAACAATGTTTGACAACACAATAACTGTGACACCAATCAAAGTAGAGCTTAGTGGTGCAATAACGAAAACAACGCCATCATCTACAGCGGCTCTGAGGCGTCCAAATGCTGTAATTGTGACGACACAGCCAATGACAATGCCAATGCAAACTTCATTGCCTGCGACGAACATAAGCAGCAGTGTAAGTGGCAATAACTCGGCTTACACAAGCATTAGTATTACCTCCATGACAACGCCAAAGGAAAAACCCACAAAAGCAGCTCGAGTTCAAGTGGCACGCAAGCCGCCGCCAACAATCGACAACTTTTGGCCAAATATTTTAAGTGAAGTAAATAGTATTGGGCAGGTCGATGCCAAGCATCAGGTATTGCCTCTTGCGCGAATTAAAAAAATAATGAAGCTGGATGAAAATGCAAAAATGATTGCGGGAGAAGCGCCACTACTGTTTGCAAAGGCCTGCGAATATTTTATACAGGAGCTGACTATGCGCGCGTGGGTACACACCGAAGAAAGTCGGCGACGTACGTTGCAACGTTCAGATATTGCACAGGCGATTGCCAACTATGACCAGTTTGATTTTCTTATTGATATTGTACCCCGAGAGGAAATCAAACCGTCAACGACGCAAAAAACCAAAGAGCCCAATAGTTCAAATGTGTCAGCCGCTGCTGTTGCCGCTGCTGCTGCAGCAGCAGCTGTAAACAACAACAATTCCAGCGCAAACTTTACAGCTAACAATGTTGTAGGGGGTGTCAATGTACCTGCTTCTGCTGCTACTGCATCAGGGCTTAAACTAGAAGGTTCTGCTGCGGAAGTTCTTGGCTTTAGTACCGTCAATCCGGATATTTTTGCTGCAGCTGCAGCCAGTAGCAGTCAGCAATTGCATCAGCTCACAACGCAACAGCATCAGCCCCAACAGGTCCAGATCATACAGCAAGGCGGTGGTGCTCAACAATTGCAGTACTTTATAGCATTACCTGGTCAGCAACCCAATCATTTGGTGCAGCAACTTCACCAACAGCAGCAACAACAGCAGCAAAATAGTTTAGGACTCAACATTGTTGCTCAGCAGCCAACCCAACAGCTCATTCTAACTGCTGGCCCCAATGGACAATTAACAGCGACACCGGCGCCGACAACAGCGGCACAGCAGCAAACAGCACTTTTACAGAACCTAGCACAACAACAGCAGCAGCACCAACAACAGCAACAACAGCAGATTCAGCTGCTTCAGCAAGTGGTTACCCCAACAGGAGAGCTCACCAACGTTCCGGTAAGTTGATTGTATAAAGCAGACATTAAACATTGTCATGTTACAAACTGTTCTTTTAATATACCATATTTTTACAGATTGCTATAAATGCAAATCAATTGCATTTATTGCGACTACAAATGCAGCAGCAACAACAACAACAGCAGCAGGTTGCCGCCGTACAGGCAGCAGCGGCTCAGCATAACCAACAGCAGCAGGTGATAATTCCAACACAATTACTTACTGCCCAGCAAATTTTACAGTTGGGCGGTACTCCGACAAATGCGACTGCCGTTACACAGCAACAACTACAACAGCAGCAGCAACATCAACAGCAACAACATCAACAGCAGCAACAGCATATGCACACCAGCAGCAGTGGAAACAATAGTAACACCAATGCAACGCCAATATTTATAAATGCAACAGCGTCAAACGTCCAAACAGCGACACAAGCGCAAGCACAGCCGCAGTCAATGTCGACACTAGCAACCGATCGTACGCTCAGTGGTGGCTTCCGGCAGAACTTTAAAATGGAAAATCTCTAAGAGACAAACAGGACGAAAAATCAACAATAACAGTAACAAACACACATATGAACACCCAACAACCTAATTTTAATTATAACTTAAGTTTCGTAAAATGTTCGAATTGAAATTTCGTTAGTAACAACAGCAACAGCTAGTTGCTGTCGTGCAGGCAGCAGCGGCTCAGCATAATTAACAGCAGCAGGTGATAAATCCAACGCAATTGCTAACTGGCCAACAAATTTTTCAGTTGGGGGATACACGGACAAATGCGACGACCGTTACACAGTAACAACTACAACAACAGCAGCAGCAACAGCCGCAACAGCAACAGCAACAGCCGCAACAGCAACAGTATGTGTACACCAGCAACAATGACTACAACACAATGACAAAAAGGACAGAAACAAGACAAAAAGGACGAGGATGCAACAATAACCGTAACAAATATACATGAACACCCAACCACCTAATTTTAATTATAAGCTAAGTTTGATTAAATGTTCGAATGAAAATTATGTCCAAAAATTGAAAAAAGCAATCATATCTAAGCATCGGGAGGCAATTTGAAAATGGCATTTGCGATTGGTTGGCATTGATTGCACCTATCCACCTGTCACATAGCACATATGTACAATATTATTCAGACAAGAGTTTGATTAGGTAGCTTATAAGATTCCATTTAAAAATTTAAGAATTTGTAAAAAAAAAACATCCAAATCCAATAATTATATATTTCTTTTTGAAGCCGACAGGCAGCTGGCACAGATGGCACACGCAACGCAAAATGCTCCTGGAGGAAGACCCAAGTAATTTGTACATATCATTTAAGAAAAAATAATATATTTTATGGGTTTCCTCCGGTTGTTATGCAGAGTCTCTAGTTCAAATTTCATGATGCCAATGTACAGAAATATACTCTTTAACTGTATTTTTAGTTACTTTTACAAATGATGAAACTCACTAAAATCGTGTATAAGTGTGTGTGTGTGTGTGTGTATGGAAACGTGTGAATATTCAATTGTAAGAAAAGCAAGCAGCGGGGTGCATTTCATGCCTTTTGCCACATGCCAACTGAAAGCTGCAGGTTTCACATTCTATTTTAACAATATAAATATACACACACACATACATATATATATATATATATATATATATATTTAAATATACATGTGTGTATATTCTTAGAAAATAGACCCCAAAACCATATGTATGTATGTATGTATATGAATAGTTAATTATTATATTATATATTTTAAGATATAGTAGTCTTGCAGCATTATGACTCAAAGCAATATCTTAACAGTAGTCTGTCCGTTTGCTGATCTGGAGATCATCTTCCTTGCATGTCGTAAGAACAAAGTTCAAAATTTAATTATATACATATATATATATATATATATATATGTATGTATATGTGTGTGTATATGTATTTTGCGTGCTGCAAATGCTGCAAGGATATTTTGAATGCTTTGGTGTATCATCCGAAGATAATTATTATTATTTCTTTCATTTCGTGCGGTATTTATGTTAAGCAATTAAAATTATATTCAAAACAAGATAAAAAATTTGCAATATTTTGGACTTATTTCTTTTTGGCCAATATCTTGTTAATGTCTTGCAGCTCGCGTGTGCTCCATGGCTCTAATGGATCTGGCGGAGATTCAGCTTTGCGCGCATGCGCAGATCGTCCACGTGCAGCTTGCTGACGCTTGCTCTCTGCTTCCGCATCACTTTCTTCGGGTGATACTCTAAAAGTGGATTGAATATTAACCAACGGTTGCCTTATAATGTTCAAGGATTTTTTTTTTCCACTTACTTATTCTTTCGACGAATTCGTGCACTTTTCGCCCGGCGTGCTGCATCATCCTGGGCTGGTTGGCATTTACGTAAATGAAACTGTTTCATGGTGGCATGAACCTGCTCTGTTGTTGGCAAGTCATCGCTGTCTTGACCACCATTGCCATCCTCCGTTTCTACTTCTGCTTCCTGTTCAATAGTCAACACCTCCTCCGCCACAGCTTCCTCAAAGTTGAAGGCCTGTTGGAGAACAATAATTAGCTGGGAGACAAGTATATGGCTTACCTTACCGGATCCAAATCAAGGTCAGGCAACTGCTGACCCCATACCGATGTCATGGGTTTGCCATCGAAGTTGGGTGTTCGTTTAATATCTGCCTTGGACAACGCATTGTGTGTACGTTTGGCTAGGGAAAGCTTGCCAAGTATTGGACCGCCGCTGTCACTCTCTTCCGTTTCGACTTCGGCCAGCATGTTCATGAACTCCTCCAGTTTCTTTGGGTCAACAATGTCCTTGGGATCTTGAAACAGATTGGTCAAATTTGTTGCCATTGGCATTGCTAGTGGAGAAGGTCCTGCGGTAGCTGCAGTCGTGGTTGTTGATGTTGCTGCTGCTGCTGCTGTTGTTGTTGTTGTTGTAGATGCGGCTGCTGGTTTTGGTTGTTGCGTAATTGCAGTTACTGGTGGAATAGCAGGTGTTCCTACAGCGGGCACTGGGGGCTTCTTGGCAAGCTGCGGTTGTGTTTTAAGAGTCTGCTCGACCAGATCGAACGCTTTGTTAGCCAACTGTTGTAGTCCCGCAAAGTAATGCGGATCATGTGTGTCCGGTCTCTGATCTGACATCAGGATGAGTTCACGAAATGGATCCGGTGCAGCAACAGCAGCTGCGGCTGTCGTTGTTGATCCCGCACGCAGTGGAACACCGTTGCTGGCAGCCGGATTATTGGCAAAAGTAAGCATGTCCATGGCATTAGTGAAATCGGATTCCGTGTGAAGGTTGTAGGGATCTTTAAGCTTCTGCTTAGTCACCTTTACTGGACTGGAAATGGACGCGCGGCCCCACATCAATCGACGCATCTCCTCACCCGTCATGCCACGTTTCTTTAGTGCGGTTAAAGTAACACGTCCCACACGCTATACAGCCCAAAAGAACACTCATGGCTCGGACATCAATTCCAATTCCAGGATAAATTAAACTTACCTTCCAGTTGGAGACGGCGCCTTTACGCTGTTTAGCACGTGTTTTACTTTTGCTCTTAATGACCATCACGCCGCGTACTTCAAAGCCCGTGTCATCAGCTGGACCCAAGGGTATGGAGTACGCCTCGAGGTATCCTTTAGCATCCGCCTGCGGCACAGCTCGTTCCAGTGTGACCACGATCTTGGCCCATTGTTTCATCCACTCCTTCTCGGATTGCTCGATGACGGTCACATAGGTGTTGCCCATCATAGCAATCAACATGTTTAGCAACAATATCGGCACAAAGATCATGAATATAACAAATACAGTCTTCGACAGATTTGGATAAGTCGTTTGATTAAGATCGGGATACTGCAAGTCAAATAATCAACAAGATTGTGGGCATTTTATATATTGCAGACCTGCGCACTCCTTGTGTACCCAAGGCTTAACTATACTCACATTGTAGTCACCCAATGTGGTTTGGAAGAGGGCCATCCAGGTACTGGTATAGGTATTGAACATGGTGGACTGCACCTGGGGATGTCCTTTGTAGAGAAAGTAGAAAGCCTGTGAGAAGCCACATAAAACAATGGAGTAAATGATGCCAAAGGTGAACATGTCGCCAGTTATCATAGAGTATATCATGGTCACAAATGGACCAGTCAGTCGTATAGCGCTTTAATAGAAGCGGATTATTAAGGGATGCTTTGGATTCTCACATGGGTTACCTACCCGGCAAAGAACATGAGCAGAAACCAGCTGCCAGGAACAGCGAAGATGAGTATAGCTTCCTCCGTGTCCGTATCACCTATAAGCCGAAATGGTATGCAGGCAAGGATCAGGAGATTGGAAAATAGAAATATTGCTTTGGCCGGCGCATGGGACTGGCCGAGCCATGCACCAAGTGATCAGTATACAAGTACTAGATGAAATATGTCATTGGACATACCAACTGTTTAAGAAAAGCAGATAATCCCTGGTTCTTGATTTCGTCACCCTGCTGGAAGATGACGTAGCTCAGCACACCCGCAATGGTCGCCAGCTCAGCGCAATAGCGGGCCACAGTTTGTGCATTGTAATCATCGCCATCGTCGTTGTTGTCACCATTGGACTGAGCATCCTTGAGAGCTGCCGTGGCAGGTGCATCCGCGTTATCAGCTCCAGCCTCCAGATCGTCACCATCGTGTGCTGGACGCAAATAAACAGATACGGACAAACATAGCAAATGCGTGGATAGAATGAGCAATCGTTTCAAAAACTGATTCTGAGCAAAGGTCTTCCACTTCTCCTCAAGGAGACGCTGTATAATTCCACCATCTAACATGTCCAAGTGTTCTGGCTTCGTTCCGTTAAGAATGATGAATAACGCCGAGTTCCAATCTGAAATCGTGACGGAGGTAACTTTAAGAGATTTTCGTCGTGATTTTTATCAACATTGGTCACTCACTGGTGCGCCCATCTGGCAATAGAGTATCCAGGGCATTGAGTGGATAGCCGGAGCATGTGATGTTACTGTAACGCCAGAATTCTCGGGCGGATAGTTCCAACATTTCACGAAAGACCTCGGCACGTCCCAACTTGCACGCTAGAGTGAGCGGGGTTAGACCCGTTTGATTGACAATCCCGTTCTTTGCTGGAGTCTTTGGGTGCCTAAGCGCATAACCAAACATATCAAGCTTGTCGCATACAACTACCATGTGGAGAATCATGTTGCCGAAGGAATCTTGTGCATCTGGATCGGCACCGCAGTCCACGAGCAGATTGTAGACGCTCTCGTTGGCACAGCATGCGGCCCAGGCTAGTGGATACTCACCCATGTAGGCTAATCCCTCATAGTCTGTACTTTTTGCAGGATTCATGCGCTGTTGGTCACGAGGTAGAAAGAAGCTACCAATGGCACGTTGGTTTATGTCGGCGCCCGCTTCGATCAGATCGGCAACCAGTTCATTGTTGCTGTAGGCGATGGATAAATGCAAGGCACTGGCGCCCAGATATTCCTCGCCCTCCATTACATCAAGCGCCAGGTTGGGAAACACGCGTAGCAGAACACGGGCAAGTTTTGTGTGAATCTTTGAGTCGCAGATAATGAGTACATGAAGTAAGCTCTCGCCAAGGGCACCACGGTACTGCATCTGCCAGCAGGCCTTATGATCCTCCCACTTACCCAGTGGATCGTGTATTGACAAGGACGCCTCTATTGGTATGGTCACCTCTGTGTGATCACGATATTTCCAACGCAAGAACTCAGCGCGATTTATTACCTGACCCTTGCCATCATTGTACATAAACACCCCAAACTGTTCCCGAATCAACTGCTCCACAGCAATGAGGCCGCCCGTATTGATGGCATCGATTAGATCGCCACCTGCAATGTTCACAATCGAAAGTCAATCTCTAAGGATGAGCTTTTCACAGCTTGAAGTTCCTACCTCGTTTATAATCAGCCAATTTGTAGAGTAAACATTTGCAGGCAGTCGCCGAAGACTGGGAGATGACTGCATCCAGGATGGCGCCTGGTTTCATCTCCGGCGCCTTCTTGCGCAGACATTTTTTGAGCAAAAACTTCATATTTAGCGCGTAACTCACATCTCGCGAATAGCACAGGACTACGACAATGTCCTTTTTGCTTTGTGTTGCGCAAGTTTGTTTGTTCAATATTGTTTCCATTTCTTCAAAATTGATTCGTCGCTTAGGCAACTCCACCCTCTACCTCGCTGCTACTTCCTATTCCTACTAACTGTTCCTACTAACTCGAAGGTACACTTGATGTGCTTTCTCCCTTTTTAATCCTGTCAAAGGATAGCCTCGTAAACTAGCCATTCCGGGACAGATTTAATAAATCGTCATGTCTATTGATTTGCAAAATCTTGTTTAATCTTGGACGAAATGTTGATTTAATGTAGGCATTACCATGATTTCACAGCAATGCTTCATGCTTGCTTTTTATGTTTTGGCATTTCGTTTGTATCCTTTTAACTGATTTACTCGGAACTTGAAACAATTAATAAGCGATAATAACTAAAGGCATGCTATAGCTCACATTTAGGACAAAATTGTAGCGGCTCAATGATTTGAAAATATATTTCAAAAATCAAAAGTGAAAATAAACAAAACAATGGGTAGTAAAAATACTGGTAGATTTTTTTTAAAAACCCCAATTGTATAAAAAAGTAGACATACTTGTAAATTATGAAAGAAATAAATCTCATGATATCTTTATTTAAATATATAAAAATTCTAAGATATTTTTAAATTTACCAGTAATTTTGCTAGCTATTCTAAACATTTTTCTCATTTTCAAAGTTACCAGTGTTGTTTCACTTGTTGACATACTGGTAAATATGAAATAATAGTAAAATTGTTTAAAAAAACAGCAGTGGAAATAGAGGTTGAATTAAACAAATGGAAAATTTTGTAACAAATTTAGATCTCTGCTACATCAAACAGTCAACTAAAATATTGCTTACAAGCTGTAGTTAAATAATACTGGCAGAATTTTGATAATAACAAAACAGTTGGAAAAATGCAATGGAAGTACAGGTTAAATTAAAGTGATTAAAAAATTAGAAAAAGTAGTGGAGCCCATAAGTGTAGATTTGAGTCAACAACGAAATTGTTAAAATGGTTGTCAAAATACTGGTAGATTTGACATAACAACGAAATTGTTAATAAGCGACAATGGAAATACTGGTAGAAGTGAAGAAATCACTAATCTCGTTAGTATAGCAGCGAAAATACGTGTAGACTAGAGTCAACAACAAAATTGCTAACAAACTGTTGTTAAAATACCGGTAGATTTGACATAACAACGAAATTGTTAACAAGCGACAATGGAAATACTGGTAGAAGTGAAGAAATCACTAATCTCGTTAGTATAGCAGCGAAAATACGTGTAGACTAGAGTCAACAACAAAATTGCTAACAAACTGTTGTTAAAATACCGGTAGATTTGACATAACAACGAAATTGTTAACAAGCGACAATGGAAATACTGGTAGAAGTGAAGAAATCACTAATCTCGTTAGTATAGCAGCGAAAATACGTGTAGACTAGAGTCAACAACAAAATTGCTAACAAACTGTTGTTAAAATACCGGTAGATTTGACATAACAACGAAATTGTTAATAAGCGACAATGGAAATACTGGTAGAAGTGAAGAAATCACTAATCTCGTTAGTATAGCAGCGAAAATACGTGTAGACTAGAGTCAACAACAAAATTGCTAACAAACTGTTGTTAAAATACTGGTAGATTTGACATAACAACGAAATTGTTAATAAGCGACAATGGAAATACTGGTAGAAGTGAAGAAATCACTAATCTCGTTAGTATAGTAGCGAAAATACGTGTAGACTAGAGTCAACAACAAAATTGCTAACAAACTGTTGTTAAAATACCGGTAGATTTGACATAACAACGAAATTGTTAATAAGCGACAATGGAAATACTGGTAGAAGTGAAGAAATCACTAATCTCGTTAGTATAGCAGCGAAAATACGTGTAGACTAGAGTCAACAACAAAATTGCTAACAAACTGTTGTTAAAATACTGGTAGATTTGACATAACAACGAAATTGTTAATAAGCGACAATGGAAATACTGGTAGAAGTGAAGAAATCACTAATCTCGTTAGTATAGTAGCGAAAATACGTGTAGACTAGAGTCAACAACAAAATTGCTAACAAAATGTTGTTAAAATACTGGTAGATTTGACATAACAACGAAATTGTTAATAAGCGACAATGGAAATACTGGTAGAAGTGAAGAAATCACTAATCTCGTTAGTATAGCAGCGAAAATACGTGTAGACTAGAGTCAACAACAAAATTGCTAACAAACTGTTGTTAAAATACCGGTAGATTTGACATAACAACGAAATTGTTAATAAGCGACAATGGAAATACTGGTAGAAGTGAAGAAATCACTAATCTCGTTAGTATAGTAGCGAAAATACGTGTAGACTAGAGTCAACAACAAAATTGCTAACAAACTGTTGTTAAAATACTGGTAGATTTGACATAACAACGAAATTGTTAATAAGCGACAATGGAAATACTGGTAGAAGTGAAGAAATCACTAATCTCGTTAGTATAGCAGCGAAAATACGTGTAGACTAGAGTCAACAACAAAATTGCTAACAAACTGTTGTTAAAATACTGGTAGATTTGACATACGAACGAAATTGTTAATAAGTGAAATTGTTAAGGTAGAAGTGAAGAAATCACTAATCTCGTTAGTATAGCAGCGAAAATACGTGTAGACTAGAGTCAACAACAAAATTGCTAACAAACTGTTGTTAAAATACTGGTAGATTTGACATACGAACGAAATTGTTAATAAGTGACAATGGAAATACTGGTAGAAGTGAAGAAATCACTAATCTCGTCAGTATAGTAGCGAAAATACGTGTAGACTAGAGTCAACAACAAAATTGCTAACAAACTGTTGTTAAAATACTGGTAGATTTGACATAACAACGAAATTGTTAATAAGCGACAATGGAAATACTGGTAGAAGTGAAGAAATCACTAATCTCGTTAGTATAGTAGCGAAAATACGTGTAGACTAGAGTCAACAACGAAATAGTGAACCAACTCTTGTTAAAATACTGGTAGATTTGACATAACAACGAAATTGTTAATAAGCGACAATGGAAATACTGGTAGAAGTGAAGAAATCACTAATCCCGTTAGTATAGTAGCGAAAATACGTGTAGACTAGAGTCAACAACAAAATTGCCAACAAACTCTTGTTCAAATACTGGTAGATTTGATATAATTACGAAATTAATGAAGTACAGCATGGGAAATACTGGTAGAAGTGAAGAATTCACTAAATCTCGTTAGTATTGTAGCGATAATACGTGTAGACTAGAGTCAACAACAAAATTGCTAACAAACTGTTGTTAAAATACTAGTAGATTTGACATAACAACGAAATTGTTAATAAGCGACAATGGAAATACTGGTAGAAGTGAAGAAATCACTAATCTCGTTAGTATAGTAGCGAAAATACGTGTAGACTAGAGTCAACAACAAAATAGTGAACAAACTGTTGTTAAAATACTGGTAGATTTGACATAACAACGAAATTGTTAATAAGCGACAATGGAAATACTGGTAGAAGTGAAGAAATCACTAATCTCGTTAGTATAGTAGCGAAAATACGTGTAGACTAGAGTCAACAACAAAATTGCCAACAAACTGTTGTTAAAATACTGGTAGATTTGACATAACAACGAAATTGTTAATAAGCGACAATGGAAATACTGGTAGAAGTGAAGAAATCACTAATCTCGTTAGTATAGTAGCGAAAATACGTGTAGACTAGAGTCAACAACAAAATTGCTAACAAACTGTTGTTAAAATACTGGTAGATTTGACATAACAACGAAATTGTTAATAAGCGACAATGGAAATACTGGTAGAAGTGAAGAAATCACTAATCTCGTTAGTATAGTAGCGAAAATACGTGTAGACTAGAGTCAACAACAAAATTGCTGAACAAACTGTTGTTAAAATACTGGTAGATTTGACATAACAACGAAATTGTTAATAAGCGACAATGGAAATACTGGTAGAAGTGAAGAAATCACTAATCTCGTTAGTATAGTAGCGAAAATACGTGTAGACTAGAGTCAACAACAAAATTGCCAACAAACTGTTGTTAAAATACTGGTAGATTTGACATAACAACGAAATTGTTAATAAGCGACAATGGAAATACTGGTAGAAGTGAAGAAATCACTAATCTCGTTAGTATAGTAGCGAAAATACGTGTAGACTAGAGTCAACAACAAAATTGCTAACAAACTGTTGTTAAAATACTGGTAGATTTGACATAACAACGAAATTGTTAATAAGCGACAATGGAAATACTGGTAGAAGTGAAGAAATCACTAATCTCGTTAGTATAGTAGCGAAAATACGTGTAGACTAGAGTCAACAACAAAATTGCTAACAAACTGTTGTTAAAATACTGGTAGATTTGACATAACAACGAAATTGTTAATAAGCGACAATGGAAATACTGGTAGAAGTGAAGAAATCACTAATCTCGTTAGTATAGTAGCGAAAATACGTGTAGACTAGAGTCAACAACAAAATTGCCAACAAACTCTTGTTCAAATACTGGTAGATTTGATATAATTACGAAATTAATGAAGTACAGCATGGGAAATACTGGTAGAAGTGAAGAATTCACTAAATCTCGTTAGTATAGTAGCGAAAATACGTGTAGACTAGAGTCAACAACAAAATTGCTAACAAACTGTTGTTAAAATACTGGTAGATTTGACATAACAACGAAATTGTTAATAAGCGACAATGGAAATACTGGTAGAAGTGAAGAAATCACTAATCTCGTTAGTATAGTAGCGAAAATACGTGTAGACTAGAGTCAACAACAAAATTGCTGAACAAACTCTTGTTAAAATACTGGTAGATTTGACATAACAACGAAATTGTTAATAAGTGACAATAAAAATACTGGTAGAAGTGAAGAAATCACTAATCCCGTTAGTATAGTAGCGAAAATACGTGTAGACTAGAGTCAACAACAAAATTGCCAACAAACTGTTGTTTTTTTTTTTTTTTTTTTTTTTTTTTTTTTTTTTTTTTTTTTTTTTTTTTTTTGAAATAATAACGAAATTGTTGAAAAGAGCAAAGGAAATGCAGGGAGATTTAAACAAATTACAAGTATTTTTAAAGATGTGGAAGAAGTATTGGTGAATTTTAGGAAACGATAAGATTGTTTACAAATTGTAGTCGAAATACTGGTAGATGAAAACAAATAACAATTTCATATTATTTATTTTTTTTTGTATATCTATATAAAGATGGTAGGTTTCAAAGATTAATATGATTGTATAAAAACAATAGAGGAAGATATTGGAAAATTGAGAAAATCTAAACAGTAGTAGAAATACTGGTAACTTATTTTACTTAATTACTTATTACTTAACGTAATAGCAAATCCGTTAAAAGTCATAGGAAGACGTTCATTACCTTTTGTGAAAATAGGAGTGAAAATCCTGGTAAATTCGAATAAATTTACAATATGTCAAGAAACAAGTCAGAATAGTAGTAAAAGTTGTTAAAATACTGGTAAAAATTCTTTAGATTCAAAAATTTAAAAAAGAAAATTAATAAAAATAATTGATCAAAATTAATTAGAAAACTAATACAGTTAAAAATGGCATAAATAATATTACATTCAGAAAACGAACAGCAGGACAAAAAAGTAGTAGAAATTGTAGACATTTAGACAACAAATGCAAATGGGCTGAAAAGGTAGTATTCAAAGTAGATTAAGAAGCAAATATATTTAAGATAGAATTAGTAGTAAAATTGCGACGTTAAAATCTTCTACTTTTTACTACTACTTTTTACTTACTACCAAATAATCAAATACAAGTTATTTATATATATTTTAAATAAATATTTAATTTAAGTACTAATGCTTTATCTTTATTTGAGGAAATTAAGTAAAACAAACATTTTATTGGCTATTTTTGGTTCTTTATATTTATTTTATTATGTGTAAACATATATTTGTTTTTGTATATATTTGTAATTTAATATTTTGCTATTTATAATATATATATGGTATATATATATAAATATAAATATATATGTATATAATATATGTATTACATTTATATATATAAAATATATATATTATCTATGATATTATATATGATTTATGATATATATATGATTTATGATATATATAAAGCTTCATTTTTGAAATACCTACTTAAACAAATACAAAAAATATATAAACGAATATATTTATTTGTATTTATTTATTTATTTATTTTGTATTTGTTTTTATATTATAAAGAAAACAAATATAATAACAATTTGGCAATCGATGAACAACTGCAGTTAGGGTCAAGTTTATTGCCACAACCAGTTAGCAGTGTTAACATATTCGGCGCCTACCTACGGGAGGGAGAATAGGGATGGGTTCTAAATATGGAGCAAAGCTCTCCGTTGTCTAACCGTAATCCTTGCCTTGCAAATTGCTGTACGAGTATTCAGTGAGTCAGTGGTTACACGTGATTCAGATTATCAGTTTGTAGTGTGTATATGGAAATATGTATGGATGTGTGTGTATGTGAGGGTGTGGTGTGCATTAGCATCAACAACATACACCGAGCAAAGCTTAACTATGAGTGTATTTATAAAATATAGCTTATATGTGTAAGCAATGCGATAATCTTAGCGGCGATACTCCTGCCACTCGTTCTCGTCGACACCTTCCATATCATCCTGCTCCAGCTTGGTTGTGTACTCCATACGCGCGCTGACCGACTTTTGAATCTGTTTAAAATAATTGGCATAAGTAGAAGGCTTAAAGTGAAAGGAGAAATTTGCTCACCTCCTGCTGCTTGCTGTTTTCATAATCAGATTTGCCGCCAAACTGCGACTGATCCGGTTTCTTCACTGGGGCTGGCACTTGTTGTATGGAGGAAACTGGAAATTACAGATAATCAGGCAAGAATCCTGAATTATAAGATGTGAAATTAGTAATGGATTGTTACACTTACGCGTATCCATGCCCTCCGGCTTGAGGCTAATCTTAGGAGCAACTTTATCATTACAGGCAAACCAATCCTCAGCAGAAAGAGCTGGACTCCAAGTGACACGCGTGGGGGGAAATAAATCATCCTGAAACAGTTCACTCTGCGAACAGTAAAAAAACATATTTTGTATTAAGGTTTCCCCTGTCACTTCCTGGGTTCTTCTACCTTGATGCGGGGCACAGTAAAGCTGAGTGGTTCAATAGTTGTGTTTGTTAGCCTGTAGGCCTTGGAGAACTCAACGCTGGCCACATCGCAGTGGTTCTTGGTGAGGAAGCTCAAGCCTTGGTGCAAGGAGCAGCATCGATGATGTGACAAAGGGCAGATGTATGGTTCCTCATCAGTTATCTCATAGCAATATATAGTCGAGTCTCCCTTGCCAGTTACAAAGAGCGTTGAGCTATCCTCATCATAATATGGGAAGAGTATCGATGGAGACACATCCAGACTGGCTGTTTTTAGCGGTGCACTTAGCTTTTGCGCATTATAGACACTTATCTGACGTTCCGATACCCTAGTAAAGTATTTAATGGTTCAGTTGTTTCTCAAAGTCGGTACCCAGGGTGTCCCACTTACTTATCAAATCCCGTGCACACAATGTATTGACCCTCAAGCGCCCAAGTAATGCGAGCACCACGAGTGCCCACGGGTCCGTTGCCCTCGCGAATCGGTGTTTCAGATTTACGAGGATTGTATACACGAATTTTGCCATCTTTGCAGACGCTGGCACCCAGCTTGCCACATGGACTCCAGGAAAAGTCGAAGATTTGGTCAGTGTGACCGCTGAGTGTACACTTTTCTGACATAGTGCGTAAGTCCCATAGCTTGATGGTCATGTCATAGCTAGCTGTAAGCAATACATCAGCGGCCAAGGGATGAAAGCGTATGAAATAGATCTTGTCCAGATGGGCGGTCAATTCTCCTTGCGGTGTGTTTGTGGGCTCATTTAAACCGCCCTCCTCGATGTGCCACAGCTTAACAATTCCATCATCGCATGCAACCGCTAGTCGTTGGGCATCGAACGGATCCCACTGGAAGTCCATAATGTTGCTCCCATTCACCAGAGATGGAATAACACCATCGGGCAGTCGCCCAGGACGACTTAACTCGAAGATAGCTATCTTGCCGCCTGGTCCAGAGAGCGGCACAGCGACGCGTTCCTGATTGGCATGGAAGCCATTGCATTCGCCTGGTATTTGTTGGCTCAGATTACGCAAGTTCTCAATGTGTGTCGACTTATGACCGGGTGTGCCTTTCAAGTTACGAAACTTGGACACCATCCCGAACACCGTCGAAGTACGTCTCGGAAACACGGTAGTGCATGCTGAGCTCTTACGTCTGATACCGTTGTCCTGTCGAAGTTCTTCAAGTATTTTTTCCTCGCGTTTGTCATTGACGCCAGATGCTGGTATAATATTATTATTTTCCCCAATATTTAAATAATGATTTAGGAGCTCAGCATGGATGCAATCCCTGCGAAAATTGTAAACAAAAGTATTATTATTATAATCTGTGCTTTAACTTTAAAAATTATATTCTAATTAATTTATTCATTTAATATTTAAGTCAAAGAATATTACTCGTTGCAAGTTCAAATTAAAATAAATTTACTTATTGCATTTCGAGTAATTCATTTTGAATACTCGTTAAGTCGTTTCTAGCGACGAATCCAGTAACGAACATCGTAGCAGCGAGTGAGCTTCTACAACGAATGTGTTCACGAATTACTCGTTGCTTTTGTAGAAAGGAGTCGTTACACGTTGAATTTTAAACAACAAGAACTCAACTTTCAAGCCATAGCGATGTGAACTCGGTTGATTAATACTTACAGTGAAACCGGTGATTGGGCTCTCTCATAGATTTGGCTCTTGGAGCGACTCTCATACGCCCGGCGGCATTCGGCAATGATACTGCGTAGCTGATCGGCATCGGTTCGGTCCTCCCCCTCTGTAGAGTTCTCCGATGATTCAGAGCTTTCTTTAAATATCTAAGCAAAGTTTAAAAAAACAGAAATAATTTCGGATGATTCATCATCGTCGGTTGATGACTGCAGTTGTGGTCGTGGTTATATTTTTGTTGTATTTGTAGTTGTAGTTGTTGTAGTTATTTTAAAACCAATTTATTTTGTACAAACTTACGATTATTGGCTCATCTCCGTGCTCACGCTTCGCTGGATCCAGACTCATCTTGGGCACTGGCTGGTTGGTGCCGTTGAGCCACTCGCTGGCAATGAGCTCTGTCTTGTAGCCTGTAGTCTCGGGATACAGATCGGCATGGAAGTCGCGGTATGTCTGGAAAAGGAATATTGACAAAATGAAATATGACATCGAGGAGCAGCATTTGTTTGCTACATGTACTCACTTTTCGGGGCACTTG
This sequence comes from Zaprionus lineosus, assembly GCA_035044505.1. Classification (NCBI taxonomy): domain Eukaryota; kingdom Metazoa; phylum Arthropoda; class Insecta; order Diptera; family Drosophilidae; genus Zaprionus; species Zaprionus lineosus. Next base: position 2,434,880 of record JAWNNX010000676.1, read on the forward strand.
GTACATGATGGGTATGACCATGTTGGAGGTAAGCTGAAGCACACGATTCACTTCCGCTTCCATTACTTTGAGAGCTCGCTTTGGCACCAGACACGCTCCCTTTGTTTGTTCGCCTGTGTGTCGCAGTCCTTCAATCAAGTACGGATCCTTGTCTGTTATTTCCAGATAATTTATGGTTGTATCCCCCTTTCCAGCCAGGAAGAGCATGTTTGTATCGGGATCGAACAGTGGCATTAAAATACCCGTCGAACAATCTAGTTCCAGTGTCTTTTCTGGTGTATTGAAATTGCGTATGTCGCGTATGATAACCTGACGCAGACGAGCTGAGTCAAAGCCCGTTGTTAAAATGCGTGACTGATTGCCCAGCCAAACGACGCGGGAATCCTTAATGCTTTGATGAGATTCTGCGTGCATTTGAATGGGGGAGCCAGCAGCTCGAGGGTCAAAGATTCGTACACACTTATCCTTGCAGCTGGTGGCCATTACAGTGCCATCTTCACGCCAACTGGCGGATTGTATGACCTCCGGATGTTCATTGTTTGCTAAAAGAAATTAAAATTTGAATAAATTAAAATAATTTATAAATTAAGTACGCTTTTTATTTACTTACAAAATATTTCCTTTTGGGCAGCAATATCGAAGAGCGTAACACAACCAGCTGCTGTGGAGTACATTAGGCCATCGGCTGTAGGATGGAAGCCAACGGTCCCTACGCGGCGTTGCTTGTGGGAGAAGACAGCCTCAGGATCAGAGAGCGATTGCTCCAGTCCCTTTTCAGGTATGTGCCAGATTTTGACCTAAAGCGAACAAGGGATATTGGACACATGTTCCCTAGTAAATATGCAGAGCTGCCTACTTACCAGACAATCCTGGGACGCTGTGGCCAAGAGACCATCGTGGAATGGCGAAAATTTTAAGTCTGTCACTGTGTCCGTGTGACCATGCAGGAGAGGCATAGTCTTGCTCTTCCGTCCACAATCATCGAGTGGCAGAGCTGCAATGCAGGAGCCGCTATGCTCCCAATTGAATGCCATAAAGGCTGCCGATGCGGCAATATTATTTCCGTATGTTTGGTAGCTGCCAACACAGATTTCTCGGACGCATGCCTCCGCCTTCGGCACAATGGGCGCAGCATTTTTGTACTTCGAAGCCTTAAAGCGGGAGGGCATGGTCGCTGCAAGTATTTGTTTATAAAATATTATAAACAATTTTTCTTGTTTGTTAAAAAATATAGTAGCTGTGCTTAGCTTGCAGACAAACCGTTCACCAATAGAGTCTCAACTTCACTAAAGCACGACAAAACGAATTTCAAAGAATTTTCTTATGATTTTTTGTTTTTTATACAAGTTTTATTTCTTATTAATCCTGTTGTAATTTGCGGCTGAAATTACAAATGGAATTCTATTATTATTCCTGGGTTAACTGTGTTTATGGCTGGCAAATGAATCACTTGGCTCCCAGAAAGTACACACATCAATTGCTTTGCGATGACGATTTGTAACTTTAAATAAAAATACTGGTTTTATTTAAACAATAAAAGAATAAAAATAGAACTGGTAGATGTGGGAAACAGAGGAAAATAAATAATGAAATTGAAGAAATAACAAAAGTGTTAAAAATAGTAGTAAAAACTCTGATAGATTTGGAAAAATTAAGTTTTATAAAAATACTGGTAGAAATACTGTTAGATTTTAAAATTACAACGTTTTGTAGAAATAGCAGTAAAACATTTAGTGGACTTGAAGAAATTCTACGATCATCTTTATGTCAAGGAAAAAGTCAGAATAGTAGTAGAAGTAGTTAAAGAAGACTTAAAAAAAGTTTAGGTTCAGAATAGAAAACATTTAAATTTAAATAATAATAAAAATTAATTAAATAAAAGAAATAAGAAAATTTATAAAGTTAAGGCAAAACAATTGCCAAAATAGTATCACATTAAGAAAACGAGTAGCAGGACAAAAAAGTAGTAGATATTGTAGTGCATTTAGAAAACGAATGCAACGGGGTCAAAAAAGTAGTATTAAAAGTAGATTAAGAAGCAAATATATTAAAGATAGAATTAATAACATAATTGTGACATTAAAATCTTTGACTTTTTACTACCAAATAATCAAATACAAGTTATTTATATATATATTTTAAATAAATAATAAATAATTTAAGTACTGATGCTTTTTCTTTCTTTAAAGGAAATGAAGTAAAACAAACTTTTCATTGGCTATTTTTGTATTGCTTCTTCATTTTTATTTAATTATGTATATAAATATATTTGTATTTTTACTTTTATTTTAAATTAATTTGTTTTTTATTTGTTGTTGTTGTTTTTTTTTTGTCACTTAAGTCTAGAGTATTGATATCGGATATACTGCAAAATAAATTGTATATTGTGTAAGTTTTCATTTACTCCTTTTTCCTCTATCTGTTACTTTCTTTATGTTATCTTTCATCCATTGATAAGATCTTAGTTTATCAATTATCAGCGATTACAAAATGTTGTATTTTGTTATTTTCTTTTCTTTTCTCTTCTTTTTGTTACACATTTTGTTTTGTTGCTGTTTATGATGTATATATGATTTGTATATATAAATATAAATAAGAGAGACATTCAAAAAGAATAATGTACCTAAATATATGTATATGTATGTATGTATATTTGTAAATATTTTATTGTATGCATGTATATATCATATACCATATACCATATACCATATATCATATATTATATACCATATATCATATATTGTATACTAAACATCATATATCATATGTTGTATGTTATATATCATATACCATATATAATATATCATATATATATATATGTGTATACCATATGTATATGGCTAATAAACACAGTATCAGTATCAGCATCCGTATGCACACAGTATTTTATGGGTATGCAAAATACAAAATATATTAAAAATCAATTATAAAAGATATACATATATATAAATATTTATACATATATAGAAAGAGATGGATATAGGGCGGACATATAACCGTTACTAATAATAAATCTTATTTAGTTTTAAAAATGGAAAATACAATTAATAAATTTCAAACAAATAACAAAACTAAAATGCCAACCACTGTGCACAGTGGTTTGAAAATTCACATCAAATGGCTAAAGTTTTCGTAGGGTTAAAGCATTCAATTATTTCAAATACTACATTTAATGATCTATGCTGGATTTGCGGTCAATCATTCTCAAGATTTTGTGGAAAATATTTCATTAAATACTTTTTTCAGTTAAGATCATAATATACTATAATTTTGGGTATGTTTTGTATATGTATGCATATAAGTACTAGAGATGAAGAGCCATTTTCATAGAATTAAAGCTGCAAAGCCAACGACAATTGTTACTAGCCATGGGTATTGCCATTTAAGGATATACCTTAGATAGAGGTATATATATATTATATAAGGCTTGGTGTATTATTAATGCACTTGTTATAAACGTTCGATGGTTTTTGCAGCTCTCCATGCGGAATCTTAAGAGTGAATATAAATATAGAATTCTTTATGGGCGATGACTTTTGTGACTTATGATTTTTGATTCAAGAATAAATGAGTGGGCATACGATGACTTTTGATGTGTGTGAGTGTGTGTGTGTGTGTGTGTGTGCGGGGCGAATGTTTGTTGGCAACTATATATGTATATATAAATGCAATTTTCATTGGATTGGATCTGTTGAGACAGACTTATGTCTATATAACTATTAGCTCTAGGCTAGCACTACTGCCATTACCCGAGAAAGTGTTGGTCAAAAATTTCAGTCGCAATATGATTTTTGTTTTCGCTCTTTTCACTATTGTATACAAAATATATATATACCTCAGTTATATATTGTATTATATATGTAATGCCTGCAAGTATATAAATAATGGTATATTTCTTTCGTACGGTCTATGTGTGTATGTTTGTATGTAGATAGTCTTTATGGAGCACACAACAAAATTGAATGGCAACGATGCATTAATCGCAAGTCTTTTCGTTTTACATTTTGGAATTGTTTTTAGTATTGTTCAGTTTGTGTATCTTATTGTTTTGATTAGTTCTTTTTATTAATTTATGTTTTTTCGTTTTTTTTTAATTTCTTATTTTTACCGCGTTTTGTTTTGTTATGTCTTTCTTCTTTTTTTTTTGTTTGATTTTGACGTTACATATTTGATTTGCTTGTTACGTGTTTTTTATTCATTTGAAGTTAATACAAAAATCGCGTTTGATTGGCCTACGCATTGAACGTCTCGAGTGTTCAGTACAGTTTATAAAAAGATTTATTTTATGTATTTTGTGGTTATTATCCCTATAAGGATTATGGAATACGGTCTCGCTAGTTGCTTGGGTATGTCATGAAACGATATCATCTCGTAAGGAAGCATTGAATTTGCAGTTAATGCATTTCTAAAGACAAAGACTAGAAAAGGTTAACCCATATAAAAAAATTACCTGTGTGACATTGTGGCAAAAAGCAAATGCTAAAAACTTGTCCTCTATATATTCTATAAATACATAATGTAATGTGTATATGTTCGTATTAGTGTCTGTATGTGTGTGTGTGTCTGAATGTATGGTTTGGGTGCGTCTTAGGCCCCGCTGAGCTGCTGCCATTGCCAAAATACTAAAGTTTTAAAAAAACAAATAGAAAATAAACATCAAAACGAGATAGAAAAGGAAGAAACATAGATAAGAGTGAGATAGATAGATTTAAATACATAAAGGATCTAATATGTAAAAATGTATTTATATATGCATATATATAAAAGGTTTATATATAAAGTAAGTATTGACACTCCCACCTAACCTCCTCAACAATTATATGGCCACAAAAACATAAGCGAAATTCTGTCGAACATATTGAAAATAATACGAATGTTTATGCTAAATCGCGCTTAACTAATTTGGACTACCTACTTAAACGAATACAAAAAATATATATATATACGAATATATAATATCAATAAACATAAACACATATATTTATATTTATATATATATGCTGTATGTGGGTTATAATGAAAACAAATACAATTACAAAACGTAAACGTAAACGAGAACGAACAAAAAAAAAAACGATGCCTATCATTTTCTTTTAATTTGGCAATCGATGAGCAACTGCAGTTGGGGACTTGGAGTAGTGGGTTCCCTAGTGTTCATTGGCACAACCAGTTAGCAGTGCAGTCAATAAGCGTTTCTCTCTATCTAGAATTCTAAAAACATATCAATTCTAGCAGCACCAAGCAGTTTAAATAAACCGCATATGCTATATACAAGGTTTGCCGCCCCACGATTCGGCGCCTACCTACGGGAGGGAGAATAGGGATGGGTTCTAAATATGGAGCAAAGCTCTCCGTTGCCTAACCGTAATCCTTGCCTAGCAAATTGCTGTACGAGTATTCAGTGTCTTTATGAGTCAGTGATTACATGTGATTCAGAGTGTCAGTTTGTAGTGTGTATATGGAAATATGTATGGATGTGTGCATGTGTGTGTATGTCGATGTTTGGTGTGTGGTGTGTGGTGTGTGGTGTGAGTGTATGCATTAGCATCAACAACATACACCGAGCAAAGCTTAACTATGAGTGTATTTATTAAATATAGCTTATGTGTGTAAGCAATGCGTTGATCTTAGCGGCGTTACTCCTGCCACTCGTTCTCGTCGACACCTTCCATATCATCCTGCTCCAGCTTGGTTGTGTACTCCATACGCGCGCTGACCGACTTTTGAATCTGTTTGAAATAATTGGCATAAGTAAAAGGCTTAAAGTGAAAGGAGAAATTTGCTCACCTCCTGCTGCTTGCTGTTTTCATAATCAGATTTGCCGCCAAACTGCGACTGATCCGGTTTCTTCACTGGGGCTGGCACTTGTTGTATGGAGGAAACTTGAAATTACAGGTAATCAGGTAAGAATCCAGAATTAAAAGATGTGAAATTAGTAATGGATTGGTACACTTACGCGTATCCATGCCCTCCGGCTTGAGGCTAATCTTAGGAGCAACTTTATCATTACAGGCAAACCAATCCTCAGCAGAAAGAGCTGGACTCCAAGTGACACGCGTGGGGGGAAATAAATCATCCTGAAACAGTTCACTCTGTGAACAGTAAAAAAAACATATTTTGTATTAAGGTTTCCTCTGTCACTTCCTGGGTTCTTATACCTTGATGCGGGGCACAGTAAAGCTGAGTGGTTCAATAGTTGTGTTTGTTAGCCTGTAGGCCTTGGAGAACTCAACGCTGGCCACATCGCAGTGGTTCTTGGTGAGGAAGCTCAAGCCTTGGTGCAAGGAGCAGCATCGATGATGTGACAAAGGGCAGATGTATGGTTCCTCATCAGTTATCTCATAGCAATATATAGTCGAGTCTCCCTTGCCAGTTACAAAGAGCGTTGAGCTATCCTCATCATAATATGGGAAGAGTATCGATGGAGACACATCCAGACTGGCTGTTTTTAGCGGTGCACTTAGCTTTTGCGCATTATAGACACTTATCTGACGTTCCGATACCCTAGTAAAGTATTCAATTGTTCAGTTGTTTCTCAAGTCCGTACCCAGGGTGTCCCACTTACTTATCAAATCCCGTGCACACAATGTATTGACCCTCAAGCGCCCAAGTAATGCGAGCACCACGAGTGCCCACGGGTCCGTTGCCCTCGCGAATCGGTGTTTCAGATTTACGAGGATTGTATACACGAATTTTGCCATCTTTGCAGACGCTGGCACCCAGCTTGCCACATGGACTCCAGGAAAAGTCGAAGATTTGGTCAGTGTGACCGCTGAGTGTACACTTTTCTGACATAGTGCGTAAGTCCCATAGCTTGATGGTCATGTCATAGCTAGCTGTAAGCAATACATCAGCGGCCAAGGGATGAAAGCGTATGAAATAGATCTTGTCCAGATGGGCGGTCAATTCTCCTTGCGGTGTGTTTGTGGGCTCATTTAAACCGCCCTCCTCGATGTGCCACAGCTTAACAATTCCATCATCGCATGCAACCGCTAGTCGCTGGGCATCAAACGGATCCCACTGGAAGTCCATAATGTTGCTTCCGTTCACCAGTGATGGAATAACACCATCGGGCAGTCGCCCAGGACGACTTAACTCGAAGATAGCTATCTTGCCGCCTGGTCCAGAGAGCGGCACAGCGACGCGCTCCTGATTGGCATGGAAGCCATTGCATTCGCCTGGTATTTGTCGGCTCAGATTGCGCAAGTTCTCAATGTGTGTCGACTTATGACCGGGTGTGCCTTTCAAGTGACGAAACTTGGACACCTTCCCGAACACCGTCGAGGTGCGCTTTGTAGACGCGGCACTGAATGCTGCCTCAGTTGCTGATTTCTTAAGTCCGGCTCCGTTGCCCCGTCGATGCTCCTCAAGCAACTTACCTTCGGGCACTGAGATGCGTTTGCCATCAACGCCAGATGCTGGTATAATATTGCCATTTCCCCCAATCTGCAGGTTAGGTTTAAGAGGTTCAATCTTGATGCATTCTCTGCGACTGAAAACAAAAGTTCATATTATAATCTCTGCTTCAACACTCAATATTTTCTAATTCATTTACTCGCGGAATATTCAAATGAAAGAATATTTACTCGCTGAAAAACGCGAATATCGTAGCTTTTGTAGAAAGGAGTCGCTACACGTCGCATTCAAAACACAACGAGAACTCAACTTTCGAGCAATAACTTTGTGGACTCGGTCGATCAATACTTACAGTGGAACCGGTGATTGGGCTTTCTCATCGATTTGGCTTTTGGAGCGGCTCTCATACACCCGGCGACGTTCGGCAATGCTACTGCGTACGGCTGAGAAGCGTCGTAGATCGGCATCGGTTCGGTCCTCCCCCTCTGTAGAGTTCTCCGACGACTCAGAGTTTTGTTCAAATATCTAAACAGAGTTTAAGAAACGAAAATGATTTGAGTAAAATGAACAAACACTTAAGCAGAGGCTTCCTTTGCAGACCTTATCAGATGATTCATCATCGTCGGCTGATGACTGTAGTTGTGGTCGTTGTTGTAGTTATAGTTGTAGTTGTGGTTGTTGTTGTAGTTGTAGTTCGGGATATAGTAGACAGTAGAAAAAGCACAAAAGTACACGGAAGCAGGAGTTATTTTGGGTGTTAGTAACAGATTACATTTGATTACAAGAGTTACAAACGAGAGGAGAAACGAATTTTGGCACAGGCATGTAAGAGAGGTTAAGAGTTGAAGATCAGTTAAGTGTAACGAAGTTTGCTGGTGGCTTCGTGGGCAATAATCATGTGTGTTCATGAAATCTTATTTACCTTGCGTCGCTCCGATGTGGTCAACGATTTTTGGACTCCATTATCATGGCCAGCAGCATGTGGTTCACGTTCATGGTTTTCTGTGGTAATAAACAGAAAATCGATTTAATAATTTTGAAATTCTACTAGGTTTATTTTTCCCAAATTCACAGTTACTTACTCTTTATTTCGATTTCCACAATGAGATCAGGTTTGGTGCCATGGGACTGCACATCACTGCAATGATCCTGACCAACGCTAGATACATTCTCATGGGATCCAGGTGCAACGGGCACAGCGAACACTTTGTCAAAGGAGACGTCACCGGTGTTGCTGGAAAACGGTTTTGGACCAAGGCGTGGCTGTTGCATTGTTTATAAATGAATTAAAAAAAAAAGTTAATTTTATATATTTTGTGTATGTGTGAATTCTGAGTATCTGTCAACTCAACTGAAACAAAATCGTCGGAGTCTACATCTTATAAACAAACAAAAATCAACAAATTGAACAATCAACAACAAAAAAAAAAAAAATTTAAATTAAAACTCAGTGAATATCAAAGTCACAAAGGGATTGGTGCTACTTCTGGTTGGAAACCGAAGGTATCATTGGTGAAATACAAAACTACAAAACACTAAACAAAATCAAAGAATAAATAAATTTCGGAATACAAGCAAAAATTTGTAATTGCAGTGAATCCATTGCTGCACCTTGTAAGCTGTTGCTGCTGTAGTCCGCGGTCTTGGACGCGGTGTGTTGCCCTCGCCAGCTGAGTCGCCGCTGCCAGATTGTGGTGTAGTTGCCTCAGGCAGGGAATTGTTGCGTGAGGTGCGTGGCATGGGCTTTGGTGGCGAATGGCTACCGCTGGCCGAATTGGTATCCAATGCCACCGAAGAGGAAGCTTCCTCACTGCTGCCTGTCGAGTGTTCGGTTGGTGACTCTTTCTCCTCCACCTGCAGTTGTTGTCCCTGCACATCCTTCTCTGAATCTGTCTTGTATTTGGCTTCAAATTTGCGCATAAGTTCGCTTTGGTTTAAGCTACAATCATCGGTCTGAGCCTTGGGATTGGTTGGGCGGCTACCACTATTATCATTTCCATTCTTCTCGTCCCCGTTGTTGCACTTGCGAAGCATGACAAAGTGCTCATTGTCATTGCGCTTGGTCGATGATGCTGGAAGCTTTTGGTTAGAATGTGGATTTTTTCCCTTTGCCTTGAGATTTTCAATATTTTTCACAAAGTCACTTAGATTGCCGCGATGTATCTAAACGGTTGAAAATAAATTACAGAACGTGGAGTGCGGGTACACAAGCAGCGATTAGTTGAAAGTAAGCCACCATAAGACCACCTATTGGATTCCCATGAAGCTTTAAAGCCATCTATATGCCAACTACATTTCTTATTGCTCCTACCCTTTGGCCATAAGATAACTCGATAAACATTTAATAAGAAATTCAAATGATTCCTGATTCCTGATTCCTGATTCATTTTTGCAGATGCCTCACTAACATAGCTCTTGATTTCTCTTCTATCTACTTTACCTTTCATTATTTCATTAAAGATAAACCAATCTATTTTATACAAACTTACGATTATTGGCTCATCTCCGTGCTCACGCTTCGCTGGATCCAGACTCATCTTGGGCACTGGCTGGTTGGTGCCGTTGAGCCACTCGCTGGCAATGAGCTCTGTCTTGTAGCCTGTAGTCTCGGGATATAGATCGGCATGGAAGTCGCGGTATGTCTGGAAAAGGAATATTGACAAAATGAAATATGAAATATGTCGAGGAGCAGCATTTGTTTGCTACATGTACTCACTTTTCGGGGCACTTGGTACATGATGGGTATGACCATGTTGGAGGTAAGCTGAAGCACACGATTCACTTCCGCTTCCATTACTTTGAGAGCTCGCTTTGGCACCAGACACGCTCCCTTTGTTTGTTCGCCTGTGTGTCGCAGTCCTTCAATCAAGTACGGATCCTTGTCTGTTATTTCCAGATAATTTATGGTTGTATCCCCCTTTCCAGCCAGGAAGAGCATGTTTGTATCGGGATCGAACAGTGGCATTAAAATACCCGTCGAACAATCTAGTTCCAGTGTCTTTTCTGGTGTATTGAAATTGCGTATGTCGCGTATGATAACCTGACGCAGACGAGCTGAGTCAAAGCCCGTTGTTAAAATGCGTGACTGATTGCCTAGCCAAACGACGCGGGAATCCTTAATGCTTTGATGAGATTCTGCGTGCATTTGAATGGGGGAGCCAGCAGCTCGAGGGTCAAAGATTCGTACACACTTATCCTTGCAGCTGGTGGCCATTACAGTGCCATCTTCACGCCAACTGGCGGATTGTATGACCTCCGGATGTTCATTGTTTGCTAAAAGAAATTATTATTTCAATAAATTAATTAATTAAAATAATTTATAAATTAAGTATGCTTTTTATTTACTTACAAAATATTTCCTTTTGGGCAGCAATATCGAAGAGCGTAACACAACCAGCTGCTGTGGAGTACATTAGGCCATCGGCTGTAGGATGGAAGCCAACGGTCTCTACGCGGCGTTGCTTGTGGGAGAAGACAGCCTCAGGATCAGAGAGCGATTGCTCCAGTCCCTTTTCAGGTATGTGCCAGATTTTGACCTAAAGCGAGAAAGGGATATTGGACACATGTTCCCTAGTAAATATGCAGAGCTGCTTACCAGACAATCCTGGGACGCTGTGGCCAAGAGACCATCGTGGAATGGCGAAAATTTCAAGTCTGTCACTGTGTCTGTATGACCATGCAGCAGAGGCATAGTCTTGCTCTTCCGTCCACAATCATCGAGTGGCAAAGCTGCAATGCAGGAGCCGCTATGCTCCCAATTGAATGCCATAAAGGCTGCCGATGCGGCAATATTATTTCCGTATGTTTGGTAGCTGCCAACACAGATTTCTCGGACGCATGCCTCCGCCTTCGGCACGATGGGCGCAGCATTTTTGTACTTCGAAGCCTTAAAACGCCAGGCCATGGTCTGTGTAAGTGTGTGTGTGGATGTGTGAGAATATGTTGGTTGGACTGCTCCACTAGATCTGTTTTTAGCTCTGTTCAGGTAAGCTGCTTCTAGACAAATCAATCAGCAATGGAGCCGCAAAGCGAATTCCAGGGAATTTGCTTGTTTTTTATACAAGCCTGATTTCTTATTAATCCTGCTGTAGTTTGCGGCTGAAATTAGATATGAAATTCTAATATTATTCCTGGGTTAACTGTGTTTACCTATCGGCGTTTGGCTGCCAAATGAATCATTCGTCTCCCAGAAAGTACACACATCAATTGATAAGCAGTTTGTGATACGATGACTGCCTGGCACGCCCACACTTGAGCCATATTACTCACAATGTTCGCACAAGCAGGCCATACACAGAAACTTGAAGTGGAAGCGGCGACAGCAGTGGCAAGAATGGAAATGGACGGCTACTTGGACTTGGACTTGTCTTTGCTTATGTTGCTGCTATACCCTGTACCAATGTATCATCGGTACCACATACAGGTGCAAAGCAGCTGTGGGGGTTTTTTTTTTTTTTGTTTATAAGATTATCTATTTTTCCAATTAATTTGAGAATGTAATATAATTATATTACATTACATGGCGTGGATTTTATAATTAAAGTTCTAAATAAACTCAAGCGATAGACATACATAGGATATATGATAGTCAACCACTTGCGACTAGATCATTTTGAATTTGCTGCTACTGCCGCTGCAGTTGCACTTGGCGGCAATTATTGAGGACTTGTACACTTTCTGCGTAAGCAGTCGTATGTACGTTTGTGTTTGTGTTTGTGTTTGTGTGTCGCGGTTTGTCGCATGAAAAGAGAAAGCACAAAACAAACACAACGACAGTTGCGATGCGAAGAGAATGCCAAATGCCGATTTACGATTGACGATTAACAATGTCGATTGTCCAGATGCCGGATAAGTTTAAGACACACACACACACACACAAACACATACACACACGCATACGCACTTACAAACACGCTCATATGTAAGCATATATGCGTGCGTTGCTTGTTCTGAAAGCTTGTCCTTTCCGGTTGTGTGACAAACTTTTACCTATCAATTTGTTGATCAGTTGTTGATCGCTACTTAACTGTTTTCACAATATTCAACATCAATATTAATGCTCCATTGATGATCAAAAAAGAGGTTGCAGCTTTCTGTAATCTCTTTCAAATAAACTATTTTTTTTTTTAGGGTGGTAATTTGTTTGTGCGTGTGCATTAATTTTTAATAAATTTTTTTAAAAACATCTTGTCATTACAAAAAAGTAGATAAAAAAAACAGTAGATAAAATTCTATTTAAAAATAATCATAATTATTAAATTGCTTTCTATACAAAAATAACAAATTATCTACTTTATTTTTTTCGAGTCACATTCAGTTCATTGTTTAAACTTTTCACCTAGCTTATCATATGAAGATAAAATTGACTTTTTAACTGAATTTTGACAATATTATTTATTTTCTTTGTTGGATAATTGAAATAACTTTTAACGGTCAATTCTTTAAAAAGTCTTGAAGTAATTTTACCACCTTAGATATATATATTATATTATCTCTAACAATATCCAAATTCTTCGATCTGTTTGACTTAAACCCCTATTTAATTCATACTCTTCTTTCCTTTTGTTTGAAAATAGAATTTTTAAATTATTTAATCCTTCAATTTGTAGAATCCTTTTGACGACTTCAATTTTATTATTTATGGTAAGCTTTATAGAAGAACTCTTTCCGAAGAGTTTATATACTTGCATATATACATATATATATATATAAATGCACACACAAACACAAACACTCACACATATGCTCAACTGCAACCGTTGCACTGGCGAATACTCCAAAATGAGGTCCGCACAAGTGCCTCCAAACAGCCGCAACCACTTATTTTTTTTCTCCTATTCTAATTTATATGATTTTTTCTTCGTTTTTGTGTGTTTGTCACAACCAGTGAATAGTTTCAAGTGCAGTGATAGGCCAGTAATGGACAACAACAACAACAACAGCAGCAGCAGCAGCAATAGAACACCAAATAAAGCAAAAGTATTGGCACACAAAAACAACAACAAAAACTAAAGAGACAGTTGCGCTCACTTGACAGCAACAGCCACGAGGACGCGTGCGCAAATTCAACTGGTTCGTTAGAAAGCGGCAAAACAAATGACCATCATTGACTGTGGACGAAGTCTGCTGTTGCTATTGCTATTGCTGTTGCTGCTGCTGCTGCTGGGACTGTGGCTGGTTGGTGGTGGTGCAGCCACCAGGTAATCGGGTCAAGTGATTTAGAAAAAGAAAATACATACATGTTACATTTAAACATACATACATACATATATACATGCATTCATACATATGTACATGTATTTATATATAGAAAAGAAAATGCGCGCAACTGGGCGGAAGTTGGGTGGCGACGGCACCAAAGCTGCTCGGACATTGACAAAAGGGAATTGAGAATTGAGAGAAATGAGTAGAGTACAAGTGTACAAGTGCAGAGAGCAAACTCACAGGAAAGTATCAAAGAGCAAATAACCAAAAACGAGAGATAACAGCATCCGCGCTGCAACTGCGACAAGCGTCCGCTGGGCAAGGAAACATTCACAGAGAGAAACTGTGTATTAAAATTGTTTGCTTGTGTATGTGTTCTTTAGTGTCTGGGGGTCTCTCTCTTTCCCTCTCTAAAAGACACGCACACACAGGGTGCAAGAAACATTATACAGTGGTGGAAATGGACACAATTTGTGACATAAAATAACTTAGTATTCATTTTCTCTAAACTTTACTCCTTGTCATTATCTATGTAAAAGGAGTTTCTATCATATCAAATGACAAAAGATAATATTTTATATAAAGATAAATGTCTACAACGTAGCGGTGGGAAACTCTAAATTTATGTATTTATTTATGAATGCAAATTATTAGTGCCACAAAAGTCATATTTGTAACCCATTGTGCAGGGTAAACTTGTTTGTGTTTGTTGGGTGCGGGTGCAACCCAAGAAGATTTGTTAGGGGTGGGTGGCGGCACCGGCACCGGCCACAAGTACACCGGCAGCTTTTACTGTTTTTATTCTTTTCGTTCAACCACTACGAAAACAGATAGGCAGATAGAGCGAGACAGATAGATCGAAAAAGCCTCCTGGTGGTGGTTCCGTTACGTGTTTTGTTGCTGCATATGCATTTATTGACATTTTTTTAGCGTTTTTAATGCACTTAATGACTGTTACTTTGTTAGTTCTAGAGCAAATGCGTGCAATTAATTAGCCGTTGATTGCATATAGCAAAAAAAAAAACAGAAAGCGGATGCGGATGTTATTGTAAATGCAAATGTAAAAGGAGCTGGTGTTGGTTAAAGTTTGTTTGTTGAATATCAGCCGGCACACACCCTTTTTTAATACTGGCGCCGCTGGCATCGAACAACTACAGCTCCAACTACAACAACAAGAACAATGACGAAGTTGAGCCGACGCTGCCTTCTGGGCAAACAAAGGAGCAGTTTTACACCCGATTCATATATACACACATACACACACACAATAACACAAAAACTATATAAACGCACACATATGCAAGCATGCAAAAACTGCACAAACACATACACTTACACTCAGGGTGGACAATAATTTACAAGATGCAATTTTAAAAATAAATAAAGTAACTCACTTAAAACGAAACATTGCACTCACAATTATTTTGACACGCCCTTTTTCAGAAATTGAACTGCAACTACAAAGTTCTTTTATTTTTTATATAAAAAGTTGCATCGGCTTTTTTCGGTGCTGTGTTGCCCGCTGTTTAACATAGACATCGATGGCCGATCTTACATTTACGATAAAATTTAAAATCGATTAATTTTTGTTATGTATATATGAGGGATGGAAATTAGCGGTATATCGAGCTATGATAAATCGTTACTAAAATAGAATTATATTTTAAAAGTAAATAATAGCTCTTTAAGCACATATTTATAAACAAATTTTTTGAATTTCAGTTCATTATGCATTACACTATTCTTATTGACTGTTTATATCGTAAATTGTACATTTTATCGCTATATAAAATTTTTTCGATATTCTTCTTAGAATAGGTCTTTTAAAAATAGTAATTTGTTCCAGTTAATTTTTTTTATTGAGGAGTACATAAATTGTAAAAAGAACAGAATAAAATGAATAAATAAATTTGTGTTGAAAAGATTTCAATTGTTTAAAATTATTTAAGTAGTGTGACCGTTTTTAATAGAAATTGAAAGTTGCCACTTAGTTGTGTATTATCGTGCGGTACTTGCGTGATTCTGCTCGCAGGGCTGCTGTACTTAAGTTAATCAATCAAGAATTCTAAATACATATCGATAGTAACGTAACGATAGTGCCATCGATTGCTTTGCTGCTCTAACTGCTGCAGCAAACTGTATTATTTTTTTTTATTTATTAAATGAAGTTGAATTAGGTTGATTGCAGTGCAATGTCAAAATTAATGTCAAACGACAAGTCAACCCAGCGAAATTGCGCTTTGTGATAAAAAAAACGTAAAACGAAAACGCGAGCGCTTTTGCTTTGCGGGTGTGCGTGTGCCTGCCGAAGTGTATATGTGTTGTGAATCTGTGCATGTGTATGTGTGCGTATGAGTACAAATTTGGTGTGCGGCTGCAGAAGGCAACGACTCGGCGCGCCGCTGGCCAGAAGAAGCGCCAGCAACAACAACAAAACACAATTCAATTTCAATGTTGTCAACAGCTAAAGAAAGTAAAATGAACATCTTGCATAAAATGGGTAAGTCTCAAACAGTTATATGAATTAAAAATAAAAATGAAAGCCATTAGAATACTTCCGTTTACTTTTTTCAACACCTGCAGCTGCAGCAACAGAGCTGAGCTGTATATATATATTGAAATACACACATACACATACCTTATAGGCATCTTATGTATGTATTTATGGATGTATAAGATGCATAGGGGCTTCTTGCTCCTTCAAACTGTTTATTACAAGAACAAGGTAATGATTTACATTAACATCAACAGCAGTAACAACAACAAGCAGTTGCACAAAAGTCAAAATCCTGTTTCTTTTCTTACTTTGCCCACCCACACACGCACACATTCACACACACACACAAAAGACGCACAAAGTCTCTGAGCACCCCAAAATGTGCACTTGGTTTATGCGTTGGTTTATCAACAAGTCTATTTTTAGTGCATGCGCCTCGGGAAGTGTTAAAAGTGAAGTAACACAAATTTACTCTGTGTATGTATGTGCATCTGTACACACACACACACACACACAAACACACTGTTCGCTCCTACATACTCAATTTTTGGTGCTTTCACTCGCACGACCGCCGCCTGTTGGTTCGTTCCCCAAAACCCCATAACTCCATTTGATCCTGAAGCTGCATTTTACTTGTTGTCCCTTTTTAACTGTATGACTGATTTTCGGCTGGCAGGATAAATAAAATAATATGAACATTTTCCTTGGAAAGGGGGATGAATAAATTGTTTAATAGGCTTACAATTTTCACCCGTATTACTCACATTTCATTCATATATATATAATTGGTGTAATCGTTAAGATAGCATAGGTATCATTTAACTTAGATAAGATTAACTAATTTTTTAATTACGCCTGCAAAACAGTGAATTTAAACTCCTCACCAAGTTTAGTAACAGTAAAAAATGAGTAGCAGTAATAATCAGATATTTAAATACAGATAGATAAATATTCAGCACAGAAGTCAGCTTAAAGAGAGTTCCGCAAAAATAACTGTTATACATTTATTTTTTATAGATTCTAAAATGTGTTTCAAGTTTATCTAAAGGTTACTTTAAAATTCAAAAGAAGAAAAAAAAAAATTGTAGTTTTTTTAAAGTTTTCGATTGTGTCGATAATAAGACAACTATAAACTCTTATTATCGACTTATTGACATTAACCCCACTAAGCTCATCCCTAAATCCCCACAAGCTGCGGCAACTTACCGGCGACTGAGCTTTTTATTTGGCGGCACTTAGCTTTGCCTGAGCTTTTGGCAAAGCCTTTCCTTTTTGCCAGTGCAAAGAAGTGTGAGACGGTGACAGTCGCTTTAGTTTATTTTAGATTTGATAAGCGTTTTGTTTGATAATGAAGCACCGAAAGCAATGAGAGCGACTGCAGTAATGACAACAAAAGCATCGTTGCTCACACACAAGACACGACACACATACACATATACACATATGTATAGTAAAATATCCACACATAAGATGTGTAAGGGGAAAAAGAAAGAGAATCGTGTGCTGAGCGCTCGTCACTCTTCGGGTTATTGAAAGTGCAAATGTTGGGCATGCGATTGTTTTTGTTTTTGTATTTTTTTCCATTGTTGTTATTGTTGTGTGGTGCTCAGCGGGCCGTGGGCCGCCCATTGGCCACGCCAAGCGATTAGATTGTAAAAGCGGCATCAACAACGCTCGCTCGCCGTTCGCTCCGTTCGACGCTCCGTGAGCAGCGGCTCAGTTAGACAGACAGTCAGTTCAGTCAATTCAGTTAGTCGTACGCGAAATTTTCACATCAACGGTGGCAAAAACTATAAGCGCGCACGCCTTTTAGCTGACCCCCCTCCCACCGTCAGCCTTTCGCATATGCAAACGAGTGATATCATTTGAGCGAGCGTTCAAGTTGGAAGCTGGCGCCCTCGGGTTACAGCGCTGATCCTCAATGTCACATCAATTTGTGGAGCTCAAACTAAATTGCCATTAGCTGGGGACGTCTCAAAGCTATTCGCGGGTTTTAATTTAAATGAATGTGAAATTTTGTTTGGTTCTTATTCCTCGCTTCTAGTTTTTTTTTTTTTTTTGGTGTGCCCCAAAGTGCAGTATAAAAAAGTAACTAATTATAAATGCACGGAGTTAATTAATTAATTCTATTGAATTTTTTATAAAAAAAAAAAAAAAAGAAATAAACTCAAGTTTAAGTGGTGAAAACTTGCGACGCGGGTTGCGGTCTGCGGGTGTGCGCGATGCGCGTTCTAAGCACAGAGCTGCGATTGCGCTTTAAAAATCGCAAGCCGCGTCCATTTAATCGGGCAGCCAGTGCCGACGATGCGTCTCCAGCCGCAATGACAGCTGAGGCGACGTTGGGGCAGCGTTCGGTTGGAGCTATCAGTATGCGTACGTATGACAGTAGTGATAAGGTGATAAGTTGGTGAGAGGGTGAGAGGGTGGGAGGGTGGGTCAAGGGGAGGGGGTATATAATGCGTAAGAATGCGTCTGAAGTTCAGTTGTACAATTGATAAGCTGTGTAATCGGTTTTAAAGCTCGCTTCGTTTCCAATCAAACTGACCTTGACAGATATTCATCGATAAATGATCGATATCGATGCGATTCTAATAACAATTAATTCAATACACATGCGTGCGTGTGTGTGTGCGTGTTTGTAATACATTTAATTGATTGCTCCACTTTCGACTTCCAACTTCTAACTAATTTATATTAACATCTTGCCAAATAGTTAAATTGTGTGCATAAACAACAATCGCTGAATGGAAGAGTGAAGGATGGGTGTGGTTGCAAGGGAGATGAAGAAGTAGTAGAAGAAGAAGCGACCTTTACTTCTGAGCCATCTGAGTGCTGAATTTGTGCTCACTCAATTGTGATCAATTTGTTTTACACTCACACAGCTGAGTGAGCATTTTGAGGCCTGATAATGCTCAATGGGCTGGAAGTCGAACCACCGGATGCTGTTTCAATAAATGTACAATTGCCAATTGATAATAAAATGTCGGGAATGCTTTGAAAGAGTCTCGATTAATGTTGCATATATTGATATATATCTATATCTATATATATATCTTTATATATATCGATGATATATGATATTCTCATTAGAAAGTTTTTTCTGTTTTTATCTTTTTATCTTATCTAATCTAATCGATAAATTTGGCAGGTAGAATTTATAGTCATCGGATGCTTATGGTATATATAAAGCATGTATATGTCTAGGCATGTGTATATGCATATGCATATGTATGTGTATATGCATGTGTATATGCATATATCCAAACTTGGCCCAAACAATTTATGCAGATATACTTCTATGTATTTCCATATAAATATATAGATATTTAAATGCATGTGTATATGTATATGTGTATGCATGTGCATGTGTATGTGTATATATGAACAACTATAGTATTTTAGGTGAATGCATGAAAAGGGTTTTGTTTAATTGTTGTGTTGATTGAACAGTTTTGTCGCTGCTTTCACTGCACTTTCTAATGCGCATGCCAAGGCTGTGGAGAGGAAGTGAGCACAGTATTGGTCGACGAGGAGTAAAGCTGCGTGGGGAGCGGGGAGTGGAGAGTGGAGAGTGTGGGGGGGAGCCCAACGTTTGGACTTTCAGTCACCTGTTACCTTTACCATAGTCAACATAATATGTAACAATTCTTTTTATTAACTCTTTCAACCCACACAACACATTGAAATGATGAACATTTTGACGCGTTGTCATTCACATCACTCACATCATCATTCACAGCATTCACATAATTTACATCACTCAAAAGTCTATTCACTGCATTCAGATCATTGAAAAGCATTTGCCAAAGATTGAAATGAAATGTGGACGACTGTCTCTGTCTGTCTGTCTGGCTGGCCATCTGTCTGTCTGTCTGCTTGGGCATCTGTCTGTATGTCTTTCTGCCTGTATGTATGTATGTCGCTTTGTCAGTCAGTTTATCTGACTGTCTTTCTGCCTCTCTGGGTCCATATCTGTTTGTCTGTCTGACTGTCTATCTCTCTGTCTGACTGTTCGTCTGTCTGTCAGTCTATCTGTCGCTCTGTCTGTCTTGTCTGTATATCTGTCTGTCTGTCTTGTCTGTATATCTGTCTGTCTGTCTTGTCTGTATATCTGTCTGCCTGTCTTTCCATCTGGCTATCTGTCCGTCTGTCTGTCTTCTCTGTCTTGTCTGTATATCTGTCTGCCTTTCTTATTGTCTGGCTATCTGTCCGTCTGTCTGTTGGTGGCACAGTGCAAAGCTCCGATGACAGAATTTGTCAAAAATAGAAAGAAACAAACGACAGGCATTTAAACTATTAACAATGCTCCATCACGTGTTACAGGCATCCCGCAAACCGAACTCGGTTACTATCACAACAATGGCAGTCCCCATTCCCAGGGTAGAACACCCATGGATACCCTGGACTCAAGACTTGAGAGATGATTCCCGGCCAGCAATTGCCTCCTTTATATGATAAACTTTACTCTCTCTTAACTCTCCTTAACTCGTCACCTCCCCTTAACTCGTCACCTCTCCTCAACTCGTCACCTCTCCTCAACTCGTCACCTCTCCACAACTCGTCACCTCTCCTCAAGTCGTCACCTCTCCCCAACTCGTCACCTCTCCTTAACTCGTCACCTCTCCTCAACTCCTTCCTCTCTTCAACTCCTCACTCTCCTCAACTCCTCCCTTTCCTCAACTCCTCCCTCTACTCCACTCGTCACCTGTTCTTAACTCCCCTCTTCCCCCTCTCCACAACTTCTCCCTCTCCTTAACTCCTCCCTCTCCTCAACTCCTCCCTCTACTCCACTCGTCACCTCTCCTCAACTCGTCACCTTTCCTTAATCCATTACCTTTTCTCGGCTTAATCCACCATTGGATTACAGGGCTACAGGTTACAGGGTATCCAGCTTGTCGCATCCCCAGAGCTGCTTTTTTCTCTTTGGCATTTGACAATAGAATTTCTTAGAAAACGTTTGACAAATAATTTAAATGTCCCCTAAAAAAGTTGGTAACTTTCTGAGCTGCAGCTGATTGGTTGATTGTCTTGGCCAAGAACTAGTGGTGAAATCTGAATATGTGGCTATTTCCTATGACTTGGTGGTCAATTGGTGGTCAGTTGGTGCTCTCTGGTCACGTATAGCACCGCACTTTCCCTACTTGTGTGTGTGTGTGTGTGTGTGTCCAAGTGCTGGTGTCAACTTGATTGTGGGACCTCTTAACTCGGTCTGCACACACACACACACACACACACACACACACACATACGTATACTTCCACTTTTAATGCTTTGTGCTTTTCACTTACTCTTCTGCACATACAAATGCATACACCCATACACACACACACACACACACTCGCACACACACACTGTTGCAACTACTATTCAGCACTTTTGCTTTCCTATAGATTTCATTTTCATATCTAATAACCGCCAAGCGTGAGGGGATGTCGCCTCCCCCCCTCAAAGCAACTAACCAACTATGTCATAATTGAAATTCCCCTCACCAACCCCTCCCCAAGCAACACTCCTCAGGCTTTGCTCTGCATGAGAGGTTTCGTGTACTGCCTGCAGCATAACAACTATGTGTGGGTATATGAATGGGTGTGTGCGCGTGTGTGTGTGTATGTGTGTGTGTGTGCTTTTATGCTAGTATTTACTCTGTCCATTGTCCGAGTCTAGCGTTGGTTTTTTTCTGGACAGTAAACATGGCGTTAAGTTTTCTTCGTTGCGAAACTTTCATTCTTCTTTTCTTTCCCTTGGGTCTTTAAATTACA
Source organism: Zaprionus lineosus (assembly GCA_035044505.1). NCBI lineage: Eukaryota > Metazoa > Arthropoda > Insecta > Diptera > Drosophilidae > Zaprionus > Zaprionus lineosus. The sequence goes on from JAWNNX010000676.1 coordinate 2,456,696, forward strand.
TGCACATATGTAACAATGTATGTGCGTGTGCGTGTGAGTGTGTGCGTTCGTGTATGTGTGTATGGGTATGGGGTATGTTTGAATCTGTTGATCCCCTGGCGCCATCAAAATAACAATTGTTGTACCGCTAATTGTTAACAATTTTAAAAAGTGTCACGACGGAACCTTCCACCTTCCACCTTCTCCATTTCACCTTCTCTCTTTCCCCTTTTCTTATTTAACCTTTTTCCTTTCCCCTTCTGTCTTCTTCCTTTTACCTTCTCCCTTCCACCTTCTCTTCTTTATCATCTCTGTTCGACCTCTTTCCTTTCACTTTCTCTCCTTTATCTTCTCCGTTCGACCTTTTCTCTTCCACCTTCTTCCTGCCACCTTCCCACTTCCACTTTCTCCCTTCCCTCTCCCCTTCGACCGCTCGTATACTGCCCTATATAAAATCAGGCTTGATATTTAACAGTTTCCTGGGTAGGCCATCCGATAAGATTGGATACTATAAACTTGATTAATCATGCGAAAATAGAAGATTCCAAAATTTCTTGTTGCTCTTTTAGCCAATGTCACAACCCTTCGGTTGTCCCTTTACTGATGATAAATTTAGAAAATGGTTCAGAACTTGACTAAAATTTGTTTGGGTTTATACAATTGGAGTATATTTTTATAAAGACAATTTTAAAGTTAAAAATAAAATATTCCGATTTTTCGAGTAATTAAATTAAATTTATTAAATGAGCTAAAATCAATTTTTGGGAATTTGGGAAATAGTTGAATTAAATGATCGTTAAAGCTCGTCATCAAACGAAATAAAAAAAAAAAAAAAATAAATAAAACTGACAAAAATGACAGCAACGAAATTATTATAATTTCGAATCGGATAATACGCGGGTTGATTAGGAAAAAGATAAACTTATATTTCAACAATGAATAAATTAATCAATCTTTTATAAAAATAGATACAATGATGAAAGTGAAGGCATTTGACTTCAAATGATATATATGCAAATAAGTCCCAGTGGCTTACTGAGTGCCTTCTGAGTGCTGCATTGATAAGATGTGAGTTGCTTGGACGTCAGATCGATTTGTGGGTGGCAAAGGGGAGGGGTGCTTAAAGCTCTGCATTTGGACTTGGACGTGGGCGATCTGTTGACTAGGGCATTTTTTTCTCCTCATTCCCCTTCCTCTTCTTCTTCTTCTTCTTGAATTGATGACGGTCACAATCGTCATGATACACAAACATTACTTAGAGGCGTCATCATTACGGCTGTTGTTGTGGGTGACGTAGTACCCGTCAACAGACGTACACATTGGCACGCACACAATTACAAACACACACACACACACACACACACACACACACATACACACATACACATAAGTTACTCGACTCAACGCGACATTTAATTCTATGTAGGCCTTTTTTTTATTTAGGTTCGGCTTGTATGCGTGTGCATGTGTGTGCGTGTGTATCTATGTAGCTTTGTGATGTATGTGCATGCGTGTGTGTATGTGTGTGTGTGTGCTTATATTTATATTTTGTATGCCGTATACCCGGTAGTTTATAGAGTTTCGTTTTCGTTTTTGTTTGTGAGTTCTTTTCCTTTGCTGCGCAAAGACAAGGTTGTTGTTGTTGTTATTGTTGTTGTTGTTGTTGTTGGTATTATTATTATTGTTGCTGGCATTTGCTGCTTACATAGCGCATTATTAATTATGAGGCGCGCTGTGCTCAAAAGTTATCTAACCGTTGACCGGCAAACACATCGCAGGAGCGCTTTATTCGCCAATCCGTAAAATTAGCCAACAAAAATAATAAAAAAAAAAAAATTCAAAAAAAAACAAAATTAAAAAAAAAAACAAAATTCAAAATAAAAATAATTCACAAATTATTGCGAAAAGTGCAAGTGACAAGTGAAAGTTTTGTCGCTGTAAGGGTGTGTGCGTGTGTGCGTGTGTGCGTGTGTGTGTGTGCTGGGCGTGCGAATACACATTCTGAGACAGAATCGCAATACTCAAAGGTTGTGCCTATAAAGAAGGTTGTTCCCGTGACTAATTGCTGAAATTTAAGAAATTACTTGGCATATTGCACACTCATAGTTACTCATGCAATGCAAATGAATAACCCTAATATGTATATATGAATAATTATTGTTATTCAACTAATTACAAATGAGTTGCCAGGCGGGGGGTATTTCTGGGTGGCTAAGTGGATGGGCCATTGGGTGGATAGACGGATGGATTTGAATCAATGAATGAATGAATAAATGACAGAGTGAATAAATGACTGAGTGAATAAATGAATGAGTGAATAAATGACTGAGTGAATAAATGACTGAGTGAATGAGTGAAAGATTGAATGAGTTAATGAGTGAATGAGTGAATGAGTAAATGAGTGAATGAGTGAATGATTGAATGAATGAATTGAATTGGATTAGTTGGAAGAAGCGTTGCTGGGGCTCGCTTCCAATTGATTCTATTGAATACTTGCATGATGACCGCACCTGCGATGACGTCATATGCCATCTGTATGGAATTGACCCTGTTACCCAGCCCTAAACATCATGTCTACACCCTATACATGCCTATGCTGTGTGTTATGTGTGTGTGTGTGTGTGTGTGAGTGTATGTGTACATATGGAGCATGTGAACGTGTCATGATCATTGAACTGTGTCCACCAAGTCAAAGTTGTTTCAGATTCAGTTTCGGCGCTTAAGTTTTAAGCATTTTTTTTATTTTTTTATATATATTTTGTTTTTTTTTTGTTTATGACAAATTGACAATTTGTTTGTCGTGCTGTTTTTTGGTGTATTAGTGTGTGTGTATTAGTCCGTCGACAAGCCAGAGATTATGTCATGTCTGTAGTTTATTTAGTTGTTCTTGTACCCATTAACTAAGCCCCAGCGGGGGGTATGCTGCACTTTTGTATAGTCCGACAGTCACGCATAATGTACGACCAAATATAGAAAGTTTAGTTTCTATGATTAACGCTAACAGTACATACTTATACCCTGTAGCCTGTTTACACTGGCATTGGGTATAATGGCAGTCAAATTTCCAAATAAATAAAAAGAAATGAAAATTTTAAAAATTGTTTACAAAGTTAAGTGAAGTGAATTTTGAAATATTATATTATTTTATAATTTAAAATGTCTTTGAATATTTCTAAAGGGTATCTCATGGTCGGTCAATTTGAATTAAAACACTTTTTGATTACTGTTCACATTGTTTTTTAGGGCCTTCGGTCGAAAGCAACGAAAATCGCTGATTGCTGATCGCGGCTCGCGGATCGCGATGGTAGCAGTTAGAAAGCATAACACATAACATACACAATTCACAGCTCACATGCACACACTAATACACTTGCAAGCACAAATATATACACATACACACAGATATACATATGTATATACAAATACATGCACAAAGCACATTCCGTAAATTCCACAGCTGGCCGTTTGGTTGGGAGGTTGCGCTTATAATTGGGGGCCGCCTCGAAGTGATTTTTGTATTGTTTTGTTTTGTTTTTGTTTTTCTTTTGTTTTTGTTATTGTTTTGCATTTCGCGATCTTTTGCGCGCTCTCAAACTCGCTCTTCATCTTACTCCCATCTTATTTGCATGCTCTCTCGCTCTCTCTTTCTCTCTCCCCCTGCCTATAGCTGGCACGTTCTCTTCTGCATTTTTCTTTCACTCGCAGTCTCCCTCCCTTCCCCGCTCTCACTCCCTCTCCCTCTCTCTCTCTCTCTCGCTCTCTTTCCTTGGGCTTATCTAAACTGGTTGAAGCGACAATATCGAAACTGGTCGGTCAGTCGGTCGACTTGAAGTTGTCCACTTCAAAAGTGGAGGCCATTGGCAAATATTGGTCAAGTAAAAAGCGCGCGATTTTGCATAAACTGCCAGCAATATCATGATCATGTTCATGAATGTCATTATCAAGATCGATGAACATCATGATGATCATCTAATCATCATTATTGCTGTCGGGTGTGCCAAATTGTTTGTCGTTGGCCAAACTAGAATCCGGTAAACTCACCAGTTTTTATTCGACAACTCCAATCCGCTTGTCAACGATCCAATTTCCCATTTCGAAATGATGCCAAGTGGTTCTGGTTACTTACTGCTACTCCTCCCCCTCCTCCTCCTCCTCCTCCTCCTCCTCACCAAATCATTGCCAAAAAGGTTGAACACCATCCAAGCCCGGTTCTTAATTGGGTAAACATGAATAACGATCGAACACAATTCCGCAACGAGCAATAAATGAATCCGACAAGTGATTTAAATACTCTATAAATATTCCAATTCTTTTCAACTCACATACCTCACAGATGATGACATTTTTATACTGAATTATCTTAACTCGAGAAATTAGATTTATTTATAAAATACTTCCTCATGTCTTATGGTAATGATTACTCTTTTAATTGAAATCCTGTTCGATCGGCTTATAGGTTAATAACATTTTTTTATTTCCTATATATAAAAAGGAGTTTTTTTCTTTATGATTTTTAATCACTGATTAAGTTCTGTTAATTATTTAAGTCCCTTTATTATTATTTATTATTTTTATTTATTATTTATTTATTATTATGATTATTATTATTTATTGATTTATAATCACTGATTAAGTTTTGTTAATTATTTAAGTCCCTTTAAAATTTATTATTATTTATTATTTATTTATTATTATTTATTATTATGATTATTATTATTTATTGATTTATAATCACTGATTAAGTTTTGTTAATTATTTAAGTCCCTTTAAAATTTATTATTATTTATTATTTATTTATTATTATTTATTATTATGATTATTATTATTTATTGATTTATAATCACTGATTAAGTTTTGTTAATTATTTAAGTCCCTTTATTATTATTTATTATTTTTATTTATTATTTATTTATTATTATTTATTATTATTATTATTATTATTTATTGATTTATAATCACTGATTAAGTTTTGTTAATTATTTAAGTCCCTTTAAAATTTATTATTATTTATTATTTATTTATTATTATTTATTATTATGATTATTATTATTTATTGATTTATAATCACTGATTAAGTTTTGTTAATTATTTAAGTCCCTTTAAAATTTATTATTATTTATTATTTATTTATTATTATTTATTATTATGATTATTATTATTTATTGATTTATAATCACTGATTAAGTTTTGTTAATTATTTAAGTCCCTTTATTATTATTTATTATTTTTATTTATTATTTATGTATTATTATTTATTATTATGATTATTATTATTTATTGATTTATAATCACTGATTAAGTTTTGTTAATTATTTAAGTCCCTTTAAAATTTATTAATTCAAGATCCTTAATAAGTTTTTTAATAGAAATTTATTTAAAAGCTTCCGCCTATCATTTAAATTATTGATTAACTGAAGAAGTGACAATCATGATATGTGAAGACATCGTATATATATATATATATATATATATTTAGTAGATTTTTATTTTATTTATTAGATTATATTTAACTCAAGTCTATAATATTTTTAAGTCTTAAGCTTGATACTTCGATTATCAATTTAATTAAAGATATACAAATATTTTATATAATATTTATATTATTTTCCAATTAAAATTCCACCTATCACTATTCATGATATGTGAAGATAGATAGATAGATATAAGATATATTTAGTAGATTTATATTTTATTTATTAGATTATATATAACTCAAGTCTATAATATTTTTAAGTCTTAAGCTTGATACTTCGATTATCAATTTAATTAAAGGTATACAAATATTTTATATAATATTTATATTATTTTCCAACTATTAATTTTTATAGAGTATCCTTGGGTCGCCTACTCTTCTAGTTTGTTTCTTTAAACAATTTGTTTATTTGATTTTAAAATATTTATAAGATTTTCATCACACATAGTTTGAAGTAAAATAAATATAATTTAACTTTTCCCTGGCAGCCACAATAAAATATTCAATTTGAAAGTGTATAAATATGTATACACTTAAATTACATTGTCAGGTAAAATGTGGAAAGAGTAAAGAAGGGGCTGGGTGGGGGGCCACATGGAGATCTGTAGCTTGTCGTGTGTGTGTGTGTGTGTTTTTTAAATGACGGCGTTGCCTTCAACTTCAGCTTCCAAAACTCATTTCAAGGCAAGTCACGATCGTGCGCCACTTGCAAACGTTACCGGGCCCCAGGGCCAGACCATAGAGACAGTCAGTCGATACACCCAAATTACAAAAACAAAAAGAAAAGCACAAAAAAAAATGTTGAAAAAAAAATGATGAACAAAAAAAAAAAATAACAATTCAATAATGAACGAGAGTCTTTTACTCCCAAATGATAACAGAGAGCAGAAGGCAGCAGCATTCACTGGGAGAGACTCAAAATGTTAGCTATCACTGAATTTTTTGTTGACGCTAGAGATGCGCGCGTGTAGAAATTTCGTACACAGCCAAATTCGAAGGCAAAGAAAAAGACGGCGATAAAGGAAAATGCAATTGCGATAAATTTGCAATCGATACACAAATAGCTTAAATGGAATTTATTTTTATAGCTGTAAATGGGAATTACACTATCTGCAAAAAGAGTCAGTGTTTCTCAGTTCCATGATTTAATGAATTATTGCGGCTATTTTTAGAATTTTACTAAGTAAAATCTATTTTTGTCCATTGTCTGATCGTGTCACGCCAAAGATTACAGCACGCTTTCATTTCTATGTGGTGGACACTGTTGGTTAATTTTGTAGTTGTTGTTGTTGTTGCTGCTGTTGTGAGCAAGTCGCTAGTCGAGTTGTCGGGAGCGAGTGCCATTTGATGCGCTGTTATTCGCTGCTTTTTACGACTTGTTGTTGTTGTTGTTGTTTGTGTTGGTGTTGGTGTTGGTGCTGGTGTTGTTTAATGGCTGCTTAGCGGACCTGGCAACTGGCTGTTGCTGTTGTTGTTGCCACTGCTGCCTCTGCTGCTGTTGCTGCGGCCGTTGTTGGCGACCAACGATTGCCGTTTTGCCGTTTGCGGATTTTCATAGTTCAGTGCGCTTTCCAGACGACAACGCTGACGACAGCAGCAGACGGCAGCGTCTCTTGTCTAAATATAATAATTTGTGATTTATTTAATTGGTAAACAACGACAGCAGCACCAGCACCAGCACCAGCAACAACAACAACAACAACAATTGCTCCCGAAATGTGTTTATAAATAAAAAAAGAGGAAAAAATAAAAAAAAAAAAGACTAAAGTAAAAATAAAAAAAGATATAAGACACAGATAAATCGTTAGGTGCTGCCGCGTTAACTGTGATTAAATTATTAACTTATCTGTGTTACGTGTGTTACATACGTTTGTGTGTCTGTAGTGAAAACTGTTGGTGTTATGTAATAGTAAAAAAAATGCCGCAATTTGATGAATCTTTCTTGAGCGATTGCGCGCTTGCCGAACGTTGGCGTTTTTATTCGTATACCGTGAAGCAGCAGCATGAGGAGCATCAGATGCTGCCCAAACGTGCCCACGATGAGAAGCCGCAGCATTATCATTATGACCCTCATCATCAACATCAACATGACCACCACCACCATCATCATCATCATCATCATCCCCAACACCATCATCATCATCCCCATCATCATCATGATCATCCCCATCATCATCATGATCATCATGATCAATATCATCATCATCATCATCAGCAGCAGCAGCATCATGATCATGAGCAGCAATCGCCCCACCAACATGATCAACATAACCAGCGGGTATTGTGGTCACCGCGAGACAGCAACAACAACAACAACAACGACAACAGCAATAATAATAACAACAGCAACATCGACGGCAGCGACTACGGCGGCAGCAGCAACAACAACAAACACACACTGCATGACATCAAATTCCACAGGCGACGCAAATATAAAAAATTGCCACGTTTGGCGTTATCATTAGCAACAACAACAGGAGAAACAGAAACAGAAACAACAACAACAACAACAACAACATTAACACCAAACACACCAACATCGACCACATCATTGACATCGTCATCAGCAACATCACCACCGGGTGTGCTGGTCAAGAATGTGGTGCGCTGTAAGTGAAAGCTACAATATGCATCAACACCTCGAATCAACACCGCCTACCAACCACCGCCTACCAACCACCGCCTACCAACCACCGCCCACCAACCACCGCCCACCGTCCACCCGCCCACCTTACCCCTATTCAAATTATCGTCTTGCGTCTTGGGTCTTGCGTCTTGCGTCTTGCGTCTTGCGTCTTGCATCTTGTGTCTTGCCTGTGCATGGGCTGGGTTGAGGTGGGTTGGGTTTGTGCTGGGTAGGATTGGGTTAGATTGGATTGGATTGGGTTGGATTGGATTGGGTTGGATTGGATTGGGTTGGATTGGGTTGATTTCAATGCGTTGTTATTTGATTTTCTCCTGAAATGGAATGAAAGGGGGGGACAGGCGGGTGGCACGTTTCGGCTTAAGCTTAACGGCTGTGGATCATTTACTGTTTGGAATTTATTAGTCTACCGTTTGGTTGGTTACGATCGTTCATCATGCAAATTAAGAGCAACGCATGTCTAGCAGCTCGTCCCGAGAGGAGGCATATTGATATTTAGATTGCGCTTGTTACGTCTACAAAGAATGTGGCAAATATTTGAATTCTCCTAGAGGAAAATTAAGTTTATTTAATTATTTATTTTATATACACATATAAAAAAAAATAATTAACCTACAGAAATTTTATTCATACTTAGAGATCAGATTTCAGCTCGTTGAGGGTTACTTATGGTTACTTACTAATTATGACTAAAAAAATAACTTAATTTTTTTATTTTTTGGATAGAAAGAAATTATTTATATACATATGCATATATAATTTTTAATTTTTAAAAGAAAAGATTTCAATTATTTTTAATAATTAATTAAAGTTTTAAAAAAAAAAAATATTTTTAATTTTTAAAAGAAAAGATTTAAATTATTTTTAATTTTTAAAAGAAAAGATTTAAATTATTTTTAATTTTTAAAAGAAAAGATTTAAATTATTTTTAATAATTTATTGCAATCTAAAAAAGGAAAATATAAAATTATTTTTAATAGATTATTTTAATTTTAAAAGAAAAAAATTAAATTTATTTGTAATAATTAATAATAATTTTTTAAAAGAAAAAAATTAAATTTAAATTATTTTTAATAATTAAAATTTTTTTTTTAATTTTAAAAAATTATTATTAATTATTACAAATAAATTTAATTTTTTTATTAAATTATTTTTAATAATTAATTTGAATTTTAAAACGAAAAAGTTAAAATTATTTTTAATAATAAATTTTAATTTTAAAAAGACAAAAACTAAATTAATTTTTATTAAAAATAAAAGATTCTTTTTTTTAAAATAAATTTTAATTTAAAAAACAAAGAAACTAATTTTAATTTTAAATTAAAGATTAAAGACCGAACTTCTCGCCAGATACACATCGATAACAGAACATTTAGAATGTCCTGTCATTATTTTTTTTTAATAATAAATAATTTAGACACATTTTTTTACATTTTTTTGTGTATTTCTTTTTTATTATTATTATTATTTTTATTTTTTTTTAATTAAAAAGTATTTAATTTTGACTTTTGATGGTGTTGATGTTTGTCCTCTTATAGTTTTTTACTTTTTTGAATCATCACTATTATTATTTTTATTTATTTTGTTTATACGAAGAGTATTTAAAATTTGGCATACTTTTTTATATTTAAATCTTCATTTCTGATCTCTCCCAATTTTTGTTTTTGATTCTTTGGTCTGCCTTGATTGGCAATCAGAAGAAAATGTTGAATAAACAACACATCAAATTTGCCACCTTCTCTGACGAGAACTATCATGAATATGTGAATATGTGAATATGTGAGTTTGTGAATATGTGAATAGTGAGTATGTGAGTATGTGAGTATGTGAATATGTGAGTATGTGTGTATATGAATATGTGAGTATGTATGTATATGAATATGTGAGTATGTGAGTATATGAGTATGTGAGTATGTGAATATGTGAATAGTGAGTATGTGAGTATGTGAGTATGTGAGTATGTGAGTATGTGTGTATATGAATATGTGAGTATGTGTGTAATGAGTATGTGAGTATGTGAATATGTGAATATGCCAATTTGTGAATATGTGAATAGGTTAAGAAGCGACACGTGAAGGTCTCCGTTATATGTATAACGACTGAAACGAATGTATCCGACAAATTCAGACACATATAATATATCTATGAATATTTATATTTATATATATTAATTTATATATAAAAAAAACTTTAGTTGCTTGAATAATTCGGTTGAATGTGAATGCAATTGAGTGCATTTCGATTCGTTTTCTTAGAAAGTGAATCCAAAGTAAAAAAAACAAATTATAAACAAAATATATAATTACCGATTACCGTATATTAATTATTGATTATTGATTATTGATTATTGATTATTGGTTATTGGTTATTGGTAATTACTGTTAATCGATAAGTCGAAACGATGTTTACGTGAATACCATGAATATTGAAGAATTTTAAAAATAAACTAAGTGTAGAGTTTCTCATGACGTTCCCAAAGGTCTTGGAGGTGATTGTTTAGGAGTCGACGCATTCTGAATCATTCCATGAATCATGAATGACCATTATTGAGTCACTCTAGTATTGTAATGTTATATTTGCGCTGATCAATCCAATCTTAATCGTAATATTCACTTTGTTTCTTTCTTATTCATAGACGGTAGCATCAGTTCTCCATCCACGCCCAGCAATTGCTCAACGAGCGGCGTCGGCGGTTGCAGTAGCAGCAGTAACAACAGCATAAACAGCAGCATCTATCCGGGTCTGTCCTCGAGCTCGTCATCAACGCCACCACCGCCATTGGCGACACCGACATCGCAGCAGAGTGGAGGTGTGCCGCCAGCACCGCCGACCACGGGCTCTTCGGGTCATAAGAACAGCCTGAAGGGTACAAAGCTGGCGCGACGTGCGCGCTCATTTAAGGACGATCTGATTGAGAAGATTTTACTGATGCGGACCACAAACAACACACTGGGCAGATCACATTCGCCGCACAGTCCACGCAACAAGCATGGCTCCAAGCCGCCACCCACCACCGAGGAAGTGCAGCGTTCGACACAAACACTGGAGACGCACGTCAAGGATATATCAAATGCCCTTAAACATTTTCGCGATGTTATACTCAAGAAGAAACTGGAGGTCCTGCCCGGCAATGGCACCGTCATACTTGAAACTATTGCCAGCATGTACTCCGGTAACTACTCCCCCCCGCTCGTCCACGAATCCCATTGACTCACTGACTTACGCCTTGCCTCTTTTTTTTCAATTCCAGTCATCCAGTCGTATACTCTTAATGAGAATAGTGCCATCATGAGCTCCGCCACGCAGCAGGTCTATCAGTCGCTTGGAAAGCTCATCAAGCTTTGCGACGAGGTGATGCTCAGCGAGAAGAGCGGCGAGTGCGCTTCCCTGAGTAACGAGAATGTGCGGGAGGTCATCGATCTGCTCGAGGATGCAGTGCGCGTAAGTCCCAAGAAATGAGAAATGAATTTTCCATATATATTTTATTTGCAATTATCCATACAGAATCTGGTCACATTGGCGCAGGGAAAGCTCAAGGAGCAGGATCAGTGCGCGTTCCGTTATAGCGGTGGTGGCTTGGGCGGCATAGGTGCTGCCGCTGATATAATGGGTGCCGTAACCGTTGCAACGGTGGCAGGCAGCGGACCAGGGATGAGAGTACCAACGGATGCAGCAGCGGCAGCGGTGGCTCAACGCACATCGCTGCCCGACATTGCTTTAACGCCCAAGGAGCGCGACATACTTGAACAGAGCAATGTGAATCCCATGCGTGGATCTCACAGTACGGAGAGCATATTACGCGATACCAGCCCGCCGCCAAAGCCGCCGTTGCCCAATCGGGCAAGCAATCCGCCACCGCTGCCGCCCAAGCGACGCAGCCAGCCACAGTCGCAGCTAATCAATGCGACTGCGTCCGCCAACATCAACACAAATACCACCTGCCACTCGTCCAACAGTCCGTTGCCCTACGCGCAATCGCACAACATCAGCCTCAACTCAGACCTGGATTGCAGCTCCAATTTCTCGCTGCTTAACTTTGGTGTTGATCGGTAGGCTAATCCTTGGCTCCATTGAATCATTGATTTATTTAACAACATTTACCGATTGCAGCCTCTCGGTTCGATCCCGTTCACCGGACGAGAATAGTCAATGCTCTTTCGATTCGGCGCTCAATCACTCACGCGAAGAGGAGGAGCATTTGCAGAAGTCAATGGCAAGGCAGGTGCACCATCAGCTGGACGATGATGTGGATAAGCTGAGCTACAGTGAGTACTCTCAAACCACAACAGTCTCTAACCTGAGCTCAATATCCAACTGTTCTCAACATCCATCCTGCAATGCTGTGCAACCCGCAGACCCACAACCTGAGGCTGCCGTTGCTGGCACTGCAGGTGCTGCCGGTTCGGCCGGTGCTGCAGCTGCTGCGTTACACGATGCAGCCATTCATATGACACCGGCAGTGTCGGCTGTCAGCTCTGTCACTGGCATTGCTCCTGGCCCTAGCGCCGCTGCTGGTACAATTGAAGCCAATACGGAGCTACGCAAAGCGACCGCAGCGCTGACCAGCAATCGTCATTCAAACGAATCCGGTATTCATCCCACATTCTTATTTTTTTTACTCGTAGCTCCTACACTTCATTCCTGCTGTCGCATTAGACTGATCAGATAAGTGGCGTGTGTCCAGGTGTGCTTCTTGGATGACATTAGATTTAAATACTCAAATAGTTGCCAAGATTCTCAAGTTTCTTAAGGGAATTCATTTTTTGCTTTAATATCTACGGATAGAAGGACAATCAAGGCCATTGCCAGTAACTGAGAAGAAGTCAAGAGAAGCATCTGCCGTGGAGCAGTCGTGATATTCCTTACACGACTTAAGCTATATGCTTATGGATATATCTGATCAGTCCAATGTGTAGCTGTAGTTGTTGTTGTTTTTGTTTTGTAACATGTACATGTATTTTATGCTCTGTTACCCGCTACTTCCCTGAACTGCATCCTGCTCCTGCTCCTGTTCCTAATCCTGCTTGTTTGTAAATGCTTTGAGCTCTGCTGGCGAGTTCCATGTGATGTTTCGTCTATTTTTGTACTTCTTTAAAAGTCTAATTGAAATTATGTTTAATCCTTCAGGCTTTGTGTCCATGATGTCGTTTCGAACCTCGACGCAGAGCGTATCGAAGCGATCCTCGGAGCACAGTGTGCAATCGTCAACAAAATCGTCGAGCAGCAACTCGGAAATTGCGTTTGGCATAAGCGAAACATCGACGACAACAACAACAACTTCGGCGAGTAGAAGCAACAGCAGCAGCGAGTACCAGCAACTAAGCCAAACGCAATCCACTCAGCGACACATGAGCACCAGCAGCAATAGCCACAGCAATGGGAACAGCAGCAGCACCAGCAGCTGCACAACAGCCACGGCCACGGCCACAGCCACAACAGTTGCAAGCGCAAGATCAACAACTGGAAGCAGCAGCAGTGACCAAATGACAACCACAGCCACCACGAGGGAAGTACAGACGCTAATGAATAACTGCTTATCGTCGGAGATGGTGGCACCAGCGCTGCCACCCAAGACACAGCAACGCACAACGACAACAACATCGCGCTTTGATGTCACTGCGGATGAGGTGGACGATGGCACATTGTAGGTTCCACTAGCAGTTAATTGTAGTAGCTAATGGATTGGGCATCGGCTACTCAGCAATCATTGCCATGTCCAGTCGCTAGCCATATCCCATGTCAACCTCAAGAGCCTTCAGTATTCAAAAGGGATTCTATGTATTTATTTATTTCAGTGAATTTCCTGAGTTGCGTCTTTTGTCGCCACATCATCAGTTGCAGTTGCATCCCTCCCAGCTGCATCAGTGGCATGCCAAGCATCATAGTCTTATTGAGCCACCGATGAGCGCCCATCTGCCCATCAGCTGCAGCAGCGGTCTGGATCGCCAGCTGGACAAGCCGCCGCCTCTGCCCATGAAGAAGAAGCACAGTAAGTCTTATCGCCAATTGTGCACATTTATTTACAGTTATACTTCTTTTTTTTCTGTTCTCTGTTTACTTTTTTTTTCTCTTTTTTTTCTATGATTTTTTTTGTATATGTGTTACACATTGTGTGTGCGTGTGAATGTGTGTTTGTGTGTGTGTGTTTAACGAATTGCATGTAAAAAAAAAAATCATAAATTTTAAAATTGCCATCAGCTTTTCAGGGGTGAGACTTAAAATTTGCTTAGCTTTTTATAAGCTGCAAACGTTTGGTGTATGTGTGTGATGTGTATGTGTGTGTGATGTGTATGTGTGTGTGATGTGTATGTGTATGTGTGTATGTGTGTGTATATGTATGTCTGCTACATCATTATTGTTAACTCTTCAAGCATACAATCAAAATTTATGTACTTATTTTTTTATAACCCATAACCCATCAGATTTTTTTTTTTGCTCTAAGTTTTGTCTTGTTTTTAAACGCATCTTCCAAAACAACCAAGAGACACAAAACAAACACAAAACAATTTTGAGAATCAAAATCAACTCGAGCCCCCCCCCTGCCACACCCATTTACGAAGGCAGAGAACCAGCAATTAGGGAGCAGCTTAGGACATTCTTTTATTGGGAAAAATTAAAATCAAGTCGAAAATCCTGATAGAAGGACTTTTCAAAATTTAAAATAAAAACCCCCACCTGTCGGGGCAACCACCACTCACTGCCCATTGCCTACTGCCCACCCACTGCCTATTAACACTTTATCCTCACCTCTGAACCACATTCCTAACCCTGATCCTTAATCACGAGCAACATCCACAATGAGTACTGAATGAAAAGAGCAGTGGCAATAGAAGCAGCAACAACACAACAACAACCAAAAACAACAACAACAACAATCAAGAACAACAACAACAACAGTTAAGATCAGCAACAACAACAGTCAAGAAAAGCAACAGTCAAGCCCAACAACAGCAACAACAACATCAACCTTTTTACAACAATCAGCCACAAGCTCATCTATATAGCATATATATACATATACATATACAGATATCTATATATATACATATACATATACAGATATCTATATATATACATATACATATACATATACAGATATCTATATATATACATATACATATACATATACAGATATCTATATATATACATATACAGATATATATATATATATATATATATATATATATATATATATACATATACATATACAGATATCTATATATATACATATACATATACAGTTATCTATATACATATACATATACAGATATCTATAAATATATACATATACAGATATCTATATACATATACATATACAGATATCTATATATATACATATACATATACAGATATCTATATATATACATGTACATATACAGATATCTATATATATACATATACATATACAGATATTTATATACAGTGGTGGAAGAAATAATAGTAGTGCAACATTAAAGAAAAGAAAAGCCTATGTTTCCGATACTTCCAGTCGCACAATTTAAACAAAACTTTACAATTATTTAGAATAGAATGTCTGGAAGAGAATAACAAAAAATTTCCGTTAGATTTCCATCCCTATAATTTGTTATTGACGATCTTTGAAAAGTGCAACCAAATTTCGCATAGGAAAAAAATAGTAGAGTGCTGCACTTATTGTTAGGAAAACAGCTCGTTGGAAAAAATTTAGCAAGTAATTTATATAAAACAAAGCATTATCAGTAAGTTTAATTTATTATTCAATATTTTCATAAATTTTATTAGTTGAATTCGCAACATAATTTGAGTTTTAGTGGGTAGAGGAAAGCATTGCTTCGCAGGAAAAAGAGAACTGATATTAAGACTCAGAAAGTAGAGAAAACATACAAAGAAATCGAAAAACTTATTGAATGTTGACCTGCCATGATATTTAATGCCATTAATATTAAAATTAAGCCAGAATCTCGTGGCAGGAAGCGCATAAGGACCTCTTTAGAAGACAGACGTATCGCGCGCATTAGGCAAATTAACCCGTTAGCCTCATCTAAATCTATTAAAACTGAATTAAATTTATCAGTCAGTAAAGGGACTGCTTGTCGTCGACTATTGGAACAAAAATTAAGTGCCAAAGTCCTCGAAAGGTACCGCTGGTGACCAAGAAGCACCTGGAAGCACGGCTCATATTTGCAAAATTTTTAAGAGAAGTTGCCCATAGAGAATGAATTTGACAGATAAAAGCAAAATTTATTTTTTTTAGTTTTTTTTGGTGGCAGTGGGTCTAGGCAGTATGTACGACGCCCCCAAAATTCTGAACTCCAACCTAGGTACACAAGAAAGACAGTTAAGTATGGTGGTATGAGCATCATGGTTTGGGCATGTTTTTCATAGTCTGACGTAGGCCCATTACATATGATAGAAGGTATCATGGACCGAAATGTCTATGTTGACATATTGACAAACTCAATGTTGCCATATGCCAGTTGGGATATGCCATCAACCTGGACATTTCAACAGGATAATGACCCAAAACATACTAGTAAGCTGGCTAAAGATTGGCAGGCATCAGCAAAGATCGACGTGATGCGATGGCCAGTTTAGTCCCCGGACCTCAAATCGATAGAGAATTTATGGGGATATGTATAACGAGTTGTGGCAGCCACTAACCCTGCAGCCAAGCCCCAACTTTGGCGTGTAGTCCAGGAGGCATGGTCAAATATCCCCATAAAGCGTGGCCAAGACCTTATAGACTCCATGCCACGCCGCTGTAAAGCAGTCATTGAAAATAATGGCTTTACAACCAAATATTAGATCCATATAAACATATAGAGTAAAAAAATTAATCGAAAATAAAGTTATAGATTATTTTTTTTACCGTTATAAAAGTCACTACTATTTTTATGAACAGCAAAATTCGGTTGCATTTGTCAAGGATCGCCAATAACTAAACATAGGGATAAAAATCTAACGAAATTTTTTCGTTATCCTCTTCCAGATATTCCATTCTAAATAATTGTAAATTTTTGTTCAAATTGTGCGACTAGAAGTATTGAAAACAAAGGCTTTTCTATTTTGTACAGTTGCACTACTATTTCACTGAACACGTCTGTATATACATATACATATACAGATATCTATATATACATATACATATACAGATATCTATATATATACATATACATATACAGATATCTATATATATACATATACATATACAGATATCTATATACATATATAGATATTTATGCATATATTTGTTATTATCTTTTGGTTTTTGTTTTATTCAATTTGATTAGACGCCATTCAGAATTTGTAGAATAAATTTTATTTATAGCACTCGTAAAATCGAAATTGATAAAAGTTATAAAAAATCGAAACCCTGCCAAATTGTTGTACGTAAGACTCTAACCCATCTAAATTATCGTTCCAATCAACATCTAGTGTTTCAGAGTGTCGCCTTTTCGGGTAAGTGGGCTGCTCCTTTCTTATATCCTTAATTTCTCAATGTTCTCCCATTTAAAACTCTTTCATTTCATTCGAGAGCCTTGAATGTTTTTTTTTTCCGCTTCGAAGCAAATGTATATCCTTTCCATTTAATATTAAACCAATATATATATATATGATCTGGAAAGGATATACAGCACACGCGCTGCCTCTCCTTGGCTCTGCTCCTAACGCTGTTGCTGTTGTGATGCGCTTTGGTTCCTTGCATCAGTTTCTTTTCCTCCTTGTTCTTTGTTCTTTAAGCTATGCCTTTCTTTAACTCGATCCTGTGACTAGTCCTTGCATTTGTGTTGCGTTTTGTGTTATTGCTATTGTTATTGTTTTTGTTGTCAATCGTGTCGACCTGACTGACTTCAGTCGGATAACATCAGTGACTGGAATCGTCCGAGCGTTGCATGCATGCAGCTTGAAGAGCGGATGTTGCCCAGAGATGATGCACACATGGTCAAGAAGAAGTGTCCAAAACTGCGTCCACCTCTAGCGACATCGTAATGGGAGACTCCATTGATGTGATGCCTATGGGTGGGTGGTGAATGAATCACAGATTTTCGGTCGTTGATTGGACTGTTTATGACATCGCTCGCCGCCAGCCCGGGGCATAAAGCTTAATGGAGCCTTTACTGATTTCGTTTTTGGTTTTTCTTATTGCTGTTGTTGTTGTTGTTGTTGTTGTTTTTATTTTTTTATTTATTTATTTTTTATTGCTAATGCAGATTCATAAAAATGACTTTTTTCACCCCGCACACAGTATTGGCGTACATGGAGATCTGCTCGGCCAACTCGCATTCCCCTGAGCAGCACCGCCACACGATGCACGCATACAACATTAGTCGAAATATATCACACAGCCAGACAATGAAGTGAGTATTGAATCCTACATGATGAAGGATGAATCTCTCTTTAAACAATTGATTCAATTTATTTGCAGCATTATGTCTGTTAGCAAGGATTTGTCGCCAGAGCAGGAAACGCCACCTGCGTTGCCGCCAAAGAATTATAAGCAGCGCAAGCCTTCGACAGCAACAGCAACAGCAACAGGAACAGCAACAGCAACAACAACAGGAACAACAACAACAACAACGTCAACAATGCCATCCGCAGTAGTCACAACGCCACCGGACAGTCCTAAGCCTATGTTGGGTGACGTTGCACTAAGAGGTGGCCGCATGACGACCGTTTCCGAGGAGCTAAACGATGTGCCGACTTTATCTGATGAATCTGTACAACCGATGGACAACAATGAGAATGTTGCTGGCGGTCATACGTTTTATTATCTCTCGCACCAGTTACCCAGCGAGTCGGTGACCGGTGCTGTCGAGAAACCAATAACGCCCATAGGCTCGCCCAAACGGATTGAGACGAACGATATGGAGCACGAAGAGAATGCAGAGATGAGGCAGCCCATATCAGGGGAGCTGGAGTTAGAGGAAGAAGAGGAGGACGAGGAGGAAGAGGAAGATGTTGAGGAGATCGATAATCAGTTGCCAAACATGCTCGAAGAGATCGACATAACGCCATATCTAATACTCAAAAAGAAGGACGAGGATGGGCCCGAAGTGAAGGGCGGCTACATTGATGCGCTGATCGTGCACGCCAGTCGCGTCCAAAAGGTCGCTGATAATGGTAGGCATTATCGTAATCATAGCACCCATAAACATAAATCACGCACCCCCACTGTCCGTAAATGTGACCTTAAACCAAATCCATTTGTTGTTCATTTTATTCATGCAGCATTCAGCGAGGCCTTCATTACCACCTTTCGCACCTTCATTCAGCCGATCGATGTGATCGAGAAGCTGACCCATCGCTACACATACTTCTTCTGTCAGGTGCACGATCAGAAGCAAAAGGCTGCTAAGGAGACCTTCTCGCTATTGGTTCGCGTTGTCAATGATCTAACGTAAGTTATTGCCATTCGGAAGATGAGACACATTAATGGTGATATTTGGTATGGTTATAGGTCAACGGATCTGACAAGTCAACTGCTTAGTTTGTTGGTTGAGTTTGTTTATCAGCTGGTTTGCTCCGGCCAATTGTATCTGGCCAAGCTCTTGCGTAACAAATTTGTGGAGAAGGTAACGCTCTATAAGGATCAGAGATGTTTTGCCATATTGCCGGATCGCGATCAGCTGGGTGCTTTTGGCGACGGAAGCGGCAATAGCAGCAACAGCAGCAATCAACTGAGCCTGCTGGACTTAAAGTCATTGGAGATAGCGGAACAGATGACGTTGCTGGATGCGGAGCTATTTCAAAAAATCGAGATACCCGAAGTATTATTATTTGCCAAAGATCAGTGCGAGGAGAAGTCCCCCAATCTCAACAAATTCACCGAGCACTTTAATAAAATGTCCTACTGGGCGCGCTCCAAGATATTACGGCTGCAGGACGCCAAGGAGCGCGAGAAACATGTCAACAAGTTTATTAAAATTATGAAGCATTTACGTAAAATGAATAATTACAATTCGTATCTGGCGCTGCTCTCGGCCCTGGACTCTGGTCCCATACGCAGGTAATTTTGTGTTGGATTACAAAAAAAAAAAATCCAAATATTTAATAAACTGCTGTGATCTTTTGTAGGCTGGAATGGCAAAAGGGCATCGCGGAGGAGGTGCGCTCATTTTGTGCCCTTATTGATTCAAGTTCCAGCTTTCGCGCCTACCGCCAGGCGTTGGCCGAAACCAACCCACCCTGTATACCCTATATGTAAGGCACAAGGAAAACAAAACCAAAAAAAAAAAATATATTTATATATTTATATAATAAAATCTATTTATTTTTTTCAGCGGTCTGGTTTTGCAGGACCTGACATTTGTACATGTCGGCAATCAGGATTATATGTCCAAAGGCGTCATCAACTTCTCAAAACGCTGGCAACAATATAATATCATTGTGAATATGAAGCGTTTTAAGAAATGGTATGTAAAATAATTTTATAATAAATATAAATTTTTCATTTTCTCAATTAATTTGAAAAATTTTGTACATTCTCAGCGCGTACACTTATCGACGCAATGAACGCATCATTGGATTCTTTGATAATTTTAAAGATTTTATGGGCGAGGAGGAGATGTGGCAGATATCGGAACGTATCAAGCCACGAGGTCGACGCCAAGTCAACTATTAGTCTTCAGAAACTAACACCAACTACATTTATAGTGCAATGAAAACCACACACACACTCAACATTAGCTTAAGGTTTAGTCTCTGCGCTGAAGCGTTCGGATTTGCTCTAACCAAGGAACCTGTCCAGTGAACGCTGGTAACCCGCGCTATCAATGAACTTTGGCTTCTTTTCAAGACTTATAAGCGATCAACATGATTTTAAATTTGGACCCTAGAGAACTCTTAAATGTATAACTAAAGTTCCATATATGCTCATCATAGACATCCTGACGATTCATATAACAATCCTTGGAATTGAATCCTTAATTTTTTTTTCCGCCATAACCGCCAAATCGTCGTTTATGGTTACTCTTCATGTTTTCAATATTTTTGTGAAAGGTTTTATTTTTGAAAAAGTAACAAATTTGTAAAAATTTATAAAATTTATTGTGCGTGGGTGTGCGAGTTTTGATAAACGCCTGAGTGTGTGTGTGTACGTGTAATACAAAGCATACGCTGTTAACTATTTTAACTGGGTCTGAATTATATTGTTCGCTATTCTATCTGTAAACGTTTATACATAGATACATATATATATGTATAGCAATAGTTGCGTCTGTACATGCACATAAAATGTACCTTAATATTATATATATATATACATATATACAAATATATATATATATATGTATAAATAAATAAAAAAAAAAAGAAATACTAAAAGAATAAAAAGAAAGATGAAATTAAAGAACAGATCTAATTGTAAATCTGTAGTTCAGAATATTTAAAATGCATGGATATTGTAAGAATTATATTATGTACTATATGCATATGTATTCGTAACATCCTACCTATCGGATAACGTAGTTATCATAATGATATATAGGCAGCACACATTTTCCATGTTCTTTCAACTATTCAATATACGTTTTCCACCTATCCTAAATCTGTATTAACAACGAATTTTTCAAAATGTGCCCATTTTGCTATCATCTAAAAATGTTTTAATGTTTTAAATGTTACAATTAAATGAATGATATAAGTTTGTGTTTTGAAGAGGCCAAAGCGTTGAGTTCAACTTAAGCAATCACAAAGAGTCACCAGAACCAAACACAATCTACAATTCGACCATTATTTCCTAGGTCGCTGCATACAGCCGAATTAAAAAGAACAAAAAAAAAAAAAAAAACAAAAATAAATAAATTAATAAATAAAAACATAAAATTAAATCTTGGAATAAATTATAAATACCTAAAAAAAAAAAAACAAAAAAAAAAAAAAAAGCATATATATTTTCCAATATTGTTCATTGTCAATGGACTCAGTTTTTATTGTCCAGTGTCTAGTGAACTGCAATGGTTGTATGCACCATTGGGTACAACCACTTACCATGTAGATGACCAGAAAAACCAAACCAAAACAAACCAAACTAAACTAACTAAATTAAACTAATCCAACAATCGATCGAATTCAAATTAAATCAAATCAATCATTTCGCACTCACACACAACAAACGAATCAACTTTAAAAGTTACAAAATTGATAAATTGCTTTTATGCGTATAGCTAACTAAATATTTATATATATATACACAAAAATTATATATAGAAATTCCGTTAAAAATCATGTACTTTATAAAAGGGAAAACGTTAAACAAAAAGTTTCCAAAACCACAAAAAAAAAAAAACAAATCAAAAGAAAAATGAAAAATGAAAAATGAAAAACAATGGAACCTTTAACTAACTCTATACAAAGTGTACATTAGTTATGCTAAGCAAAGGACCTTTATATGTATTATTGTATACATATGCATACATTTATATATATATACATATATATATATATCAAAACATATATGTATATATATATTTATATGTGTTTATAAATACATTATACAAATATCAGCTCGTATATGATATTTGCACGTTGCGAACTGCATTTTACACTCACACATATACAGAACAAACACATGAAGTGTAAGAAACTAAACACACACACACACACATAAGATACATATATAGAATTGAACACACTTACACATGTTGTTACCGTTAACGCTTCCACGTCCAGGTCTTTTTTTGTGTACATATGCATACATACATACACAAAAGAGAACAACAACAAGAACGAGAACAAGAATAACAACAAAATGATTAACTAAACTATATGTGTATTTGGTAATAACAAATATTAACGTGAAAGTGTACAAATGTTATACAAGTTTTGGATTCTTCTACCTATGGCATACAAAGTTTTATATGTATGAATGTAACGAGCTAAGCGTATGCATATACACCTATATATATACACACACATACACACACACACACACACAAAACACACATAATATACAGTTACACATCTACAAACACACACAGAACAACACGACACGCACATAGAAACAAGACTGTCTTTAGGATATATGTAGTAGTATTTCATGTATCTTATCAAGCTACATATTTATACAATTATTGTATGTACTGCTTATAGAGATTGTTATAAACGAGAAACTTTAGCAAACTTGCATGCACAAAGAAAAACATTAACAAAAATGAATAAAAAAAAAACAACAAAATACAAAAAAAAAAGAAACCAAAAAACCAAACATATGGAAACAACAAATTTAAAGAAACACAGAACATACACACACACACATAGACACAAGACCGATCCACAGCACATGCTATACTATACTATATACAATACTATATATACATAATACATACCGATGTACACACGTTACATTAAAATTCAATCAACATTTAAACCTATATCTACCTAATACCTATGTATATGTATGTACTAATGTATGTATGTATGTATGTATGTATGTATATACGTATGTATGTACAAGCATGTTATGCAAGAATGCGTGTCACACGCATTGTATATCTGATAAATATCTCTGATTTAGTCATTGCTTTGTATGTGCCTATTATCGATTTTTGATGTATATTTCAAACATCAGTTACCAGTTTTAATAATTCACATTTTTTAATATTGTATGTATGTAATGTAATCTATATTGTAAAAGATACAAAATTAACAAAAATGAAAAAAACAAATTCTTAATAACAAAACCAACTACAAGAAATTTTAAGAGATATTAAAACACAAAACAAAATAAAACAAAACTTAAAACAAAAAGAATAACAATGCATCAATTTGATGGATAAGCTAAAGTTAATAACAGTCTTATTTTTGTGTTCTAGATTTTAATTTTTAATTTTTTTTTCTGCTGTATATGTACATGTATTGTATGGTTAACTTAAATGATTAGTTTTTAAATCGTCAAGTATTTGTACTTTCGTTTTCCAAGTAGAGCAATTTTCGATTGTAAATGTATTTGTAACTAAATGTTATACATTTATTCATAAGAAAAACTAGCTACAAAATAAATGTATTTTTCCTTTAAGAAACAACGACTATTTTATTGAATTCAGGATATTTTTTCAGAAAATTTTTTTTTAAAATACCATCAAGCTTGAGTGTTTCTGCTGTGGTCTTGCTTGACTAATAAGAATTCATGCTTCTAATTTGATTGTATATAAGAATTTGAATTAAATTCTTCAATTGGAATACAACAATTTTAAAGCTGGCGCCAATTTTAACCATTCTGTAAAGACTTGATAATGTTACTGCTTATAAAATGTTAATTTTTTTATAGCTCCATACTGATCTAGCTTTTAACAGAGGTTCAGTATATACAGCTGTTAACAACTGTTAACACATTTAGTACTTTGTCGTTTTTATACAATGTTAAGAATCGGTCACACTGATCAGCAATACATCAACAAAAGTTAATTCTTGTCAACGGTTTCGAACGGTACTGCTCGTTGTCCTCGGCAAAGGAATTTTGCAAATCTTACGTCTTGTTGCTGTTGCATTAATGATTTAAGCCAATGTAAATTGATATTAATCATAAAATAATATGTGTATGTGTGTGCTTGTGCCTAAATGTTTATATTTTATATTATTTTATAAATATATTTTGAATGGTGACCAAAATATCCAAACTAAAGCTTCAGCGTATATTTGCAGTGCTGTGCATACAACATAAATATGTGCACTGCGTAATAATTAATTCAATGAAATGTTTTTTTTTTCACGTTACAATTGATAATTGCCTAAAACAATAACCATTGAAGCAATCAATTTATCTATATTCAACGGTTTTATATCAATCGATTGATCGTTCTTAATAATCGTTCAATTAATATGCGCGTCATTTACTTGATTGCCTGTCGAACGATTTTAATAAAAACGCTGTTAACAATAATGATGATGATGATGATGATGATGATGATGATGATGTAGTTGGTGATTTGTTCCATCATGTCCAATGAAAGCATCCGTAAACTCCTTGCAGCCTCTGCCGCTGATAAAGTGCAAAGTTAAAAGTGCGATTATACTTAGGTATATGGGCAAGTTGCCGGTAAAAAAAAAAAACTGATCGAAATAAACGATCTTTCGATAAATTACGTAATTCGAATTTAAAAAAAAAAAAAAATCAAGTTATTCAATTTTTTGTTTTTGTGACCCTGAGGGCTCAATTGAGCCTCGGCTCAGTTGCCAACTGTAAGTGTGAGTGAGGAAGAACTTGAAGCTTTCAAGCCTTAAGCTTAAGTAATCAGCTGAGACTAAGTGATCCTCGGATCATAAGTAAAAACATACAAAAAACCAATACACAGAACGAAATGTGATGAACGAAATATCAGATGAACGGAAGTATACTTAATTAAAATAGTAAAATCTTAAATTTTAACTATAAGTCATCCTTTATAAAAGATCCTTACTCCTTTGTTTCTTTAGAAGATGAACGTGTAGTAATTATTTCGCTCAGTGTAGTGTATTATTATACTAAGTCTTTGGAGAGCCTCAGTGTATTTAAGACTCGACATGGTCGCCTGTACATATTGAATATTTATACATACATGTACAGGCATGTGTAAATATGTATGTATGCGTGTACATAGGTATCTTTTATGTAATGTTGGTGTTTGCGTTTTGGCGCGCTTGAAAGGCGTGAAAGTCATTGTCCATCGTAGCACCCAATGAGGTACACGGGGCTCTGAGTTTTGCTGCCTGATACTCCTGGAGAGGTTTGAACACATGGAACCGGTGCTGCTGCTGCTGCTGCTGCTGCTGCTGCTGCTGCTGCTGCTGCTGCTGCTGTTGCTGTTGCTGTTGCTGTTGCTGTTGCTATTGCTGTTGATGCCGCCATCTCTGACACCTTGCCTTAGGTTGGTAAGCTGGCAATCAGCCAGCCTGCCGGCCGGCCACTTGAACGCTTCCTGTGAGCAAGAAACGACGACAAATAAATGGGAATGGTGTGCAAAACTTCTTGATCTCGATCATATATACCAGTGTACAAACATACACATACATGCATACCTGCATACATAACCGAGTGAACACGCACACACAGCAATATCAGCAACAACAACAACAACAACAACAACAACAACAACAACAACAACAACAACAACAACAACAACAGTAAAAGCCTGCACACAATCGCAAAATCAGAAATCAGAATTCCGTTTCTGTGAAAAAAGCTTCTGCTTCTACTTTGGCTTCTGCTTATGCTTAGGTTGTTGTTGTTGTTGTTGTTGGTGTTTCTTTTGCTGTTGCGCGACTGCACGTCTGTCCGATTGAACGTCTTCCGCCCGCTGCCCCGTGTATACCATTTCCCCCTCGTCGTCCATCGTACATCGTTGTTTCGTCCCATCCCGCAACGTCTGTCGGCTTGTCTTGACCAGCCTGCTTGTCTCGCGCTTGCTACTTGACCGGCTGCACTGCAAGCATCGGCGTTGACGTCAACAGCGACGCCGGCAGCGGTACTTGAGCCCACTTGGAGACAGTCGGCTTTGTTATTGTTGTTGCCGTTGCCGTCGTCATCGTTGTTGTTGTTGTTGTTGTTGTTGTTGTCGCCTTTTTGTTGTTGTTGCTGTTGTTGTTGTCGTTGTCGTTGTTTTTGTTTCTGTTATATGTGCTTGTGTGTTGGCCTCTATCTTCACGCGAATAGCCAAGTGTTGAGCATATGGCCATAATCATGCAATATGTTGTTTCGCTCGTAAATTGAAAATACGATTTATAAATTTGTTTTGAGCATAAAAATTAAGAAAAAAAAAACATTGCATAATATTTGTAGATCGCCATGAAAGATAATAAAAAATAATAATAATAATAAATAAAAGCATTAAATGTTTCTAGAAAATTATTGATAAGAAAATTGAATAAATTTCATATTTCTCATATTTCTCATATTATAAATTTATATGGAATATTTGGGAAAATTAATAATAAAAAATGTTAGAAAATTAAAAGTTTATAGTTTCATATATTAAATGAATATGGACTGTAATTTGAAGGACAATTTCTAATGCAGGACACACAGAAGTCGCATATGACCAAACCTTGGCTGTTGCCTGTTTTTCTACCTTGTTGCAAGTATTTGTTGAAGGTGTTTTTGGTGCTCGCGGCTTGAGTGTTGCTCCGTTGTTGTTCGTCGAGTGTTGTTCGTGTGTTTTATTAAGCAAACACTGTTGCAATCGTTGCTATGCCATTGTTGTTGTTATTGTTATTATTATTACTATTATTTTTATTATTTTCGATATTTTTAGTAATTTTAGTATTTTTAGTATTTTTAATATTTTTAATATTTTTAATATTTTTATTTATTTTATATATATATATATTTTATTTTTAATATTTTTAATATATTTATTAATTTTATTATTTTAAAAATTTTTTATTAATTTTATTAATTTTTTTTATATTTTTAATATTTTTATTATATTTATTAATTTTATTACTTTTATTCATTTTATATTTTTTTTTTTATTATTTTTAATATTTTTATTATATTTATTAATATTATTATTTTTATTATTTTTAATATTTTTACTATTTTTATTCATTATATATATATATATATTTTTTTTATTTTTAATATTTTTTTTTTATATTTATTAATTTTATTATTTTTTAATGTTTTTATTATTTTTATTCATTTTATAAATTTTTATTTTTTTTATTTTTTATATTTTTATTATATGTATTAATTTTATTATTTTTAATATTTTTATTATATTTATTAATTTTATTATTTTTAATATTTTTGTTATATATATTTTTTTTAATATTTTTATTATTATATTTTATTTATATATATTTTTCGAGCTGTGGCTGTAGTTGTATTCAGTAGCCAGCGAATTGGACTCCAGCCCCTGAACGTGTCCAGTCTTTCGGGCATTGCTGAGATTCCTTCGCTTCTCTGGTCCCCCCTCTTCACTCCTTTTGGCAACAATTTGTTCCTTCTTACCTTTTTCATTATGTTTTTTGTTGTCATTTGTGTTTTTTTTGTTATTTTTTTTTTTTATTATATTTTTTTTTTTTGTATAGATTGTTTATGATCGCCCCTTTTAACAATCTGTTGTCCACTGGTCGAGCTCGAGTGGCGGGACAGTCTCTGTTTATACAGATCGTGTGTGTACACATATATGAGTATGCGATTTCCACAGCTCTTCCGCTCCGTTCACTCATCCCTTCTCTCTTCCCGAATCCACAAAACGAGCCCGAACTCGATTCAGATACCAAACTCGTAGCCGTAAAACGACATGGGACCCATCAACATAGCCATCACCATAGCCATCACCATAGCCATAGCCATAGCCATAGCCATAGCCATAGCCATAGCCATAGCCATAGCCATAGCCATAGTCATAGCCATAGCCATAGCCATAGCCATAGCCATAGCCATAGCTATCGTCATCGCCATTGCCATCGCCATCGTCATCGCCATCATCATTGCCATCGCCATCGCCATCGCCATCACCATCACCATTACCATCATCTTCATCTCCATCTCCATCTCCATCTCCATCTCCAGCTTCATCTCCATCTCCAGCTTCATCTTCATCCAGGCTTAGGCAGCTTCTTGTTCTCAGTGAATATTTCTTATTTTCACATTTCATTGTCGCTTCTTGTTGTTTTTGTTGTTGATGTTCTTGATTGTTGTTGTTGTTGTTGTTGTTGTTGTTGTTGTTGTTGTTGTTGTTGTTGTTGCTGCCGTTGTTGTTGTTGTTGCTGCTGCCGTTGTTGCTTCTTTATTTTCTTGGTAATAAGGTGTAAGAAAGGCAATAATCGTAAAGAGCTAACAAATTGTTGCTGCCGCTTCAGCTGCCGCTCTTCTTGTTGCAATTGTTGTTGTTGTTGTTGCTGTTGTGACTGCTGTGAGTGAATGATGTTGTTGTTGTTGTTGTTGTTGTTAGTCTTGTCTTCAGTTTCACGCTAAAATGTTAATCTCTCTTTTTAGTGTGTTGTCGCTGTCAAAGCAATTATGTATGGATCTACGTATGGGTTTATCTGTTGTAACAACTGACTTTATCTTCATAGCT
Organism: Zaprionus lineosus; assembly: GCA_035044505.1. Lineage (NCBI taxonomy): Eukaryota > Metazoa > Arthropoda > Insecta > Diptera > Drosophilidae > Zaprionus > Zaprionus lineosus. Next base: position 2,485,773 of record JAWNNX010000676.1, read on the forward strand.
CATTTTGTGCCCCATTGAACTGATTCCACGGTCTCCATTGTCACTGTTTGTGCCACTAACACGAGTTGTTGCACAACCTGCTGTTGCATCTATCTAACACAATAGCCTCTCACAGAAAAGGTACACATTTTATAGGCTCACACACTATAAGTGCCTTTTGTTCTTGACTTTTATATTGCTCTGAATATACCTATATATATACACACATACATACACACATGCATATACACATATATACATATATGTACATATAAATATATGTTCCTATCAAGATTGACATTTATCGAATTTCAGTGAATAAATTTGTATTGAAAAAGAAGAAGAAGCTGTAAATAAATAAATAGAAAAATTAAAATAAAAAATTAAATAGACAACAAATAATATATAAATAAAATAATAAATTAATTAAAAAATAAATTAATTAAAAAATAAATTAATTAAAAAATAAATTAATTAAAAAATAAATTAATTAAAAAATAAATTAATTAAAAAATAAATTAATTAAAAAATAAATTAATTTAAAAATAAATAAATAAAAAAATAAACTAATTTATCAACAAATAAATAACAATTTAATTTAATGGCATAGGTCCAAATTTACATTTAATAAATTTGTTTTTTTTGTATTAAAAAGTTTTCTTTAAATTTATTTTAATTAAATAAATACAATATTTATTAGCCAAGTTCCTGCTTATTAAAACGGCAATTTATTTGCCCAAAGCTTTTTGCATTCTTCTCGTCGCGCATCCTTGTAAATTCCAAAAGCACAAGTAAATAATTAAAAATTAAAAATTTTAAATTAAAAATTTTAAATTAAAAATTTTAAATTAAAAATTTAAATTTTAGATTCAAAATAAATTTATTATTAGTAATTTATTATTTGTATATCTGTGTGTGTTATAGGACAGTCGAATATTTTTCTTAGTCTTCTCTGAATCAAATTCCGAATTTATGCCTTGTTAATATAAAAAAAAAAACAACTAAATAAATCTAAATTAATTTAATTTTGTTTTAAATCAAATACAATTTTTTGCAATACAATTTTAATTTTTGTAATTGGAAAAATTTAAGGTTCAACTTTTTTAAACTTAAATTTTATATTTTTATATTTATATATTTTTTTTATAATTTATATAATATAAATATTGTTTAAAATTAAGTTTGATTAAAAATAAAAAAAGTTTTAAATTTAAAATTTTTATATATTTTTTTTTATAATTTTTTTTTAAATTTTTAGCAACGTTAAAGTAAAGTAGAGTAAATTTAAAGTAAAAATGGGAAGTTGTAGTTTAATATAAAATATTTATTTATTTTTTTTATTTATTTAAATAATATATATATATAAATAATTGTATATATAAAATGAAATTTGATTTTTTTAATTTTTTTTAAATTTGAAAATCTGTGCTTTGTTTTATAAGTGTGAAATGCGTTTTAAAATTTCGCTTCCAACCCCTCGATTCATAAGGAGTTAACCTACCGCAGGATCTTTCAGTGTAGCTGTTGCCATGGCTAACAGACTGTCTAAAAGTGCATATGTTTAATTAATTATAATTATTTATAATTAATTATAATTAATTATAATTATTTATAATTAATTATAATTAATTATAATTATTTATAATTAATTTTAATTAATTATAATTATTTATAATTAATTATAATTATTTATAATTTATTATAATTATTTATAATTAATTATAATTAATTATAATTAATTTTAATTAATTATAAATACTAATATTTATAAACACACAAAAACACATAGGTAAATCGTTTTGATTATCCTTACCCCAGGGTATCCTGTAGTCGTGCCAGTGAACTGCTGCTCCACCCTAGTTTTCTCTGCGACAAGATGATTAGGTAAACCAAATGTGACACTTCCATGTCTGAGGCAGTTTGTGGGTCATGCTCTATGGAGACAAGTTCCTCCCTTCCTGCGACCGACCACTGGGCGTATCATCGCCGAGAGCCGCTTATCAATTGAACATTAATTAAAACAAAATATAATTTCAATGGAAAAGTCAAAACAAATCATTTGCGTTATTTTTATTACTAAATCGAGCCCTGGCTTGCTCCCATGCGTGGTAGCGGCATTTGCGTTGCTTATATTTACAGTTATTTATTTGAATTAATTATAATCATCATTGTTATTATTATAATTATTATATTATTATTACTACTATTATTATTATTATTACTACTATTATTATTATTACTACTATTATTATTATTATTATTATCATCATTATGATCATCATTATTATTATCATCATTATTATTATCATAATTAGACACTTCCGTCACATGCACCGAGCATCTTGGGACTCTCACCCACACGCTCGGAATATAAATGTGGGCTCCAAATCAAAGCCAATTAACCGGACAATTAAATGCGAAGATGCCAAACGATCAATTAAAGTACAAATTATGCATAATTGTGGCATTTAGCAAGTTGTGAGCTTAACTCTAAGGTTGGTACACATTTGAGTTCCTGTGTCTCTGGACATCCTAACCTCAATGGATCGCTGGAGCTCACAGAAGCCTCTAAGATATCAATTAATAATGTGGTCAGTGGTTCGCTTAATTGCCTCACAGATTCCTTGAGTTGTCTCTTGTTCACTAGTCACTTCTTGTTCTCCTTCTTGTTACCCCCCTCTCCCAATCTCCCTCTCTCCCTCTCTCTCTTTGCATCTGCTTCCATCACTCACATAACCTCAATAGCAGCCCATTTTGGGGACGACGTCGATTCCGTCTGTGGCCATTTCGATGCCATTCCCCTATATGCATGCTCCACCGTCTGCCTTATGTGTCTTTATATATTAATATATATATTGTATATATAGATATGTATATAATATATATATATATTTATATGTATGCGTGTGAGTGCTTAAGTTAAAGCCACATGTCATTATCTTCAAGTAATTCCTCATAATCGCCATGTTTGATCTTATTAAGACACCTTAACTTGTTTTCTTCTTCTTTTGTCTTGGACGTCAACTCAACTTCTGCTTCTGCCTCTGCCCCTGCCTCTGCCTCTGTCTCTGCCTCTGTCTCTGCTTCTGCTTCTGCCCCTGCTTCAGCTTCTGTCCCAGCTTCTGCTTCTGTCCCAGCTTCAGCTTCTGCCCCAGCTTCTGCTTCTGCCTCAGCTTCTGCCTCAGCTTCAGCTTCTGCTTCTGCTCCAGCTTCTGCTTCTGCCCCAGCTTCAGCTTCTGCCTTAGCTTCTGCTTCTGCTCCAACTTCTGCTTCTGCTCCAGCTTCAGCTTCTGCATTGGCTGCTGCTTCTGGCTGAAACTCGGTGCCGGCCTCGGCATCGGCCTTCCTTTGCCGGCTCGGCTCGGCTCCCGTTCTGGTTACACTCATTCATATACACAATGTGCTGATGATGGCCAGACGAATGGCCAGCCAAGTGACCCGTCTGTCTGCAGTCAACCAGTCAACCAGCCCGACTGTCTGCCGGGCCTGGCATCTCCTTCCCTGGCCAGGCCGATCACTTGTTCGCCTGCTTTTTCATTATGTTAAATTTGTGCCCTGTCCGTCCGTCCGCCTGTCCGCCAGTCCGCCCGTCCGCATCCATCCAGCCGCGGGGCCCTCGTTGACTTGGGCAACTCTTCACACCACGCCAAGTGCTAACGACTTTGTACCTGCTCTCGGCATGCACCCTTGTACCCGACCCTTTACCTTCATCTTCATCTTCATCTTCATTTCCATCTCCATCGCCATCTCCATCTCCATCGCCATCTCCATCTCCTACTTCATCTTCATCTTCATCTATCCAGCTCTGATTCTGTCTCCTACTGGCTCTGGCATTGCCACTTGTTTGCTCCTATCAACCTCAACGGATTGAGCTGCTACTCCTGCAGTTTCCATTAACGATCACGTTTTCGTTTTGTTTTCATTTCATAGATTTTATTTTTTGTTTTTTTTTTTGGCTTGTCTTAAGAGACAACAATTACAACAACAACAACAACAACTTGAGCCACAATTCAGTAGCAACTGGCAATCACTTTTCTAGACAATCTCCATGGAGGCACAAACTGGGCGAAGCCAATCCCAAAATTGATGCAATTATCCAAGTTGAAAAATCGGCGATTGTCGACAAAAGATTAAATTGAGCAAATTTTTAAGATTAATACAATTTTGCTTATATATATAATTAAAAAAATATACATATATTTTTTAATATATATTTTTTAATATATATTTTTTAATATATATTTTTTAATATATATTTTTTAATATATATTTTTTAATATATATTTTTTTATATACATTTCAAAAAAATCGACGCGGTCTCATTTATAAATATATTAAAACAAAGATTACAATGAAAGTATAACAATTTTATTTTAGATTAAAAATCCGCCAAATTATTTTATATTTGTTTATTTATAAAAAATTTTTATTTATATACTAATCGTAGCGCCTTATTTTAGGAGTAGAGACCTAGACCTTTAAACTCGCACCAAATAAAAAATACACATACACGTGCATTAAATATACGAACGCCATATGTGTGTGCATGTGTGTGTGTGTATATTACGGAGGCCATATATATATATATGTGTGTGTGTGTGTGTGTGTATATTATGAAAGGTGGTAGATTACAAAGTATAAAAGAGGGAATTATAAATTAATTAATTTTTATATTAAATAAATAAATATTAAATACTAAACTATTATAAATTAAATAGTATTTTTATTAAATAAAAAAATATAGTAAATAGTTGGGAAAATAAATCATTATATTTTTTTTATAAATTTTTTTAAATATATTTTTTTCAAGTTTAAAGAAGGTTTCTTTATATATTATATATTTAATATATATAATAATAATGTAACAATAAATTAATATAATAATATAATGAGATAATAATAATATAATAATATAATAATATAATAATATATTAATATAATAATATAATAATATAATAATATAATAATATAATAATATAATAATATAATAATATAATAATATAATAATATAATAATATAATAATATAATAATATAATAATATAATAATATAATAATATAAAAATATAATAATATAATAATATAATAATATAATAATATAATAATATAATAATATAATAATATAATAATATAATAATATAATAATATAATAATATAATAATAAAGTCCAGAAGACTATAAATAAAATTTAATTAATTTATATATATTATATATTATATATTATTATATATATATATATATATTATATATATATTATTATTATATTATATTATGTGTTATTATACTATATATTATATATTAGAAATTATTTAAGAGAAGAACTTCCTAATTTAATTAAATGGCTGAGCCGCTGACTATAAGATTAAATACTGAATATGTATATAAAATATAAATAAATATGTACATATACATATACACATACACATACACATACATATTGACTAAATGAACTTGTGTCAACGCTGCAAAACATACACACGGATATCAGGTTTTATGAAGGTTTTTTATAATTAAAAAAATATATATATATACATATATATATATACATATATATATATGTATATATAATTCAATATTTGCAATTTAGCAGTACAGCCTTTATGGCTTTATGGCCGGGGAGGGGCCGGAGGCGAGGACGTGTGTGCGGCCATTAGGGAGTGACTGATAAAAGACAAACAGCTGAAATGCAAATAAGCAAAACTAATTAAGCGAAAGCTGCAGGAGAACGGATAGGATCCAATTTCAAATGAACATCTCGATTGGATTTTATACGATATAATGGGACTTTATGCGAGGGATGCGAGGAGAGGCTCTATTAATTTGATTATCGTTTCGATCTGTTTATTTTCATGGGTGATACTTAGAAATATGCCACAGCAGGGATTCGGTTGCATTGTGAAGTGGTTCTATCTGGTGCTGGTTGTGCAGATGCTTTTCTTTATCGGGCACCTCGAGTGTCGTCAGCATCACAATCGCAACAACAATAGTAGGAACAACAATAGAAGAGGCGATTCATTTAGTTCAGAGGAGAATCACAGCCATATGGATGATGGCATCGATAATTTTGCAGACAACGAAAGCAGCTTTGCCACTGGCCATGGGCATCGACGTAATCAACGAAGGAAACAACACAATAATAACCACAATCGACAAAATCGCTTAGATGATTCCGACATCTCGCTGTGGATCAATGAGCAACAGCTTCAGATTCTAAGCGGTAAGTCCTGCAGCACATTTACTTATATAAAGCTAAGACTAATTGAGCAACCCTCGCAGCACTCTACTTACCGCAGGGCTACTCCGATCGCATCTATGCCATACACAATGGCCGTGTGACCAACGAGATGCGAGATACGACAGTCTATAGCTATCTGGTGATACCATCGGAGGTTGAATCTGTGAACTTCACATGGAAGTCAGGTAAACGCAAGTATCTCTATGACTTTGATCGCCTGCAGACGATGGACGAGAGTATACTGAAGGCTCCAACGTTATCCATCAATAAAAAGGGTCGTATACCGCAGGAGCAGAAAAGTAAGTAAATTGATCAATGGCCAAAACATATACAACAATGCGCACACACATACACACACATACACACACATACACACACATACAACAATATACATCGGGCAACATTTTATCTATGTATATCTATCCAAGCTAGATTTTAGCATATTCCTGCCCTGCACCGGCAACATATCGGGCACTGCATCATTTAATGTGGGCCTCAAGATCCAGACACGAAAGAATCAATCCCTCCCCGGCACACCCATACGCCTTAACTTCAAAAAGGAATGCGCACATAGAGGTGTGTATGATATAGACGCTTCCAACCCTACTTCACTAACAACTTTGCAAGGTAGTGTATATGAAAAGTAAATAAATGCTTTATATAAAAAAAGAAACTATATGAAAAACGTTTAAGGACAGCGCTTAAAAGGGAAACCAAAAAACAAATAAATAAATAAATATATAGAGTTCACTTTGAAACAACATTTAAATGCATTTTACTGTCCTTAAACATTTTTCCCTGTATTTACATTATAAATTATCACCTTCGCCGATAATGAAAAAAAAAAAATGAAGAAAAACGTTTAAGGAACAACGTGTAAAAGAGACACAACCGACAATTTTAATTAATTTTTGTTCACTTTTATCTATCATTATTTGTGTCCTTAAACAATTTTCTCTGAATTTTCATTATCTCAATGTCATCTTCGCTTATGTCTGTGCCCATAATTCTATTATGTTATGTGTCTTTCCGTCACTCTGACTTTACAAATTTTCCTTAATTCCGGATTTTAGTGACAATTAAAATAAATAGATATTCAATTTATTTAAATAATTTTTTTTTTTTAATTGTCTTTTTTTTTTATAACTTTTTAGAGTTGTACTATTTTCTGCCACATACATCCAATATCAAATGTATATAAAATGTATTAATTAGCTGCTATAGGAACAATTAAACTTTTAGTTTATAAATTTTAATTAATTATTTAATTTTTCATTTTCCTTAAAGATCAGTTTTGATGTAGTTTATTGTCGCTTCGAAGGGTTCTATGTAGTAAATATCTTTTAAATACCTTAGACAACGGCTCTTTTCTTATCTCTTCATAAATTTTTATCTTTCTTATAGTCGCTGAACTGTGGCACAGCCCTGTCCATACTTTTATATACACTTTCAGTTTTAGCGCTATTATTTTCCTATACATCGCAGTTGAAAGCTGTTGCTTAGCTACAATTTATTAAAATATTTATTATATATTTATGTACACAGTCATACACCTTCACACACACACACCCCCACACACACACAACATACAACATTCACATCGCTATGTCGCTATATCTTTCACTTTATTAGTCAACTTTTAAAAACAAAACAAAACAAAAAAGAAAAAAAATAAAAAAAAAATGAAACGTTCGAACTTAACTAAAAAATCTTAAGATTCCGATCCAGAATGCAGTTTGAAATGTGGCAAGAACGGTTCCTGCAACGATCAAAAAATCTGCAAGTGCAACGGCGGCTACACCGGTCAATACTGTGAGACACCCTTCTGTTTTCCGCCATGCCTTAATGGGGGCAATTGCACAGCGCCGTCTGTATGCACCTGTCCCGACGGATATCAGGGCACCCAATGCGAGGGTGGTAAGTATAGTTTGTATCTATATGCTAGCAACTTATGAAATAAAGACTCTCGCCAAGGACAAATTACATTAAAAGGATTAACGTTTAATACTATTTAATATTTTTTAATGTTAAAAAAGAAATAGTTAAAACATATATATATACATATGTATATATATATATATATATATGTATTTATTCACAAAAGATTGGTCTAGTCGTTTGTCTGGTTATCTTTTAATTCTTAGCTAAGCTATGGTTACACACACGTCACGAATTTGCCACTGCCGAAGGTCAAGTCATTGTTGTAGTTCACTTAGATCTTCTTTGATATGGCAATAGCTGTTTTGCAGCCAAACTTGATGACCTCGGTCATGGCCTTGTAGAATGGTGCCTGCTCTGCTCCACAATCAATTCCGGTGTCGTGGTGTTCCTGTTCTTCGTCACGAAACTTTGTAATGGTCTCCAGTAATTCCTGCAAGGAAATCAAAAAAAAAAAAATGCATAAGAATTTTTGTGGTTTTTGCACAACATCGTCTTATGTACCTTGTCTGGATTGGGTGAATCCATAATTTGACGCAATTGATCATTATAGTGCTCAACAATGACTGTTTCTACGGCCACAGTACAGGCCATGGCTGCCTTTTCGCCCATCAACGCCGTACCCGCACCCAATGCAAATGCAGCAACACTCCAAATGGGCGTCATAATTGTGGGTCGAACGCGATGCTGTTGAATGAGATGCTCGAATTGTTTGCGGTGATTTTTCTCCTGCTCCCACATATGCTCAATGGTCTTGCCCATCGGTCCATTACCCAATATGGCCATTTGACCAGCATAGATGCGATCTGCACCAAGCTCACCAGCATGATCTACGCGTATGATCTCGTCTGTTAATGCATTGGCTCGTGGACGAAATGGCGGCGATTGTGGCTTCTCCTGTTGCTGCTTTTGTTGGTTGTCACTTTCGTTGGGTGTGCTGCTCGTGGTGGTGGCCAGACTACGCATTGCGTAGGGCATCGTGTAGCGCATAAGCTGAGTCCCCGAAGTGGATATATTTTTTAACATTATGATTTCGTCTATCAAGATTTGGCCAAAATAATATCAAAATAATCTGAAAAAAAAAAAATTAAAATGTGTTAGTTCTCGTTTAAATGTTGCATCATATTATGCATTACAAATTTTTAACTTAAGTATGCACATATAGAAATTAATGTATTTTGTTGTTTTCCCTATTGTTTTTGTTTTTTTTTTTGTGTGTGCGCCGCAGGTATCTGCAAGGAAAAGTGTTTGAATGGCGGCAAGTGCATACAAAAGGACAAATGCCAGTGCTCAAAGGGATATTATGGCTTGCACTGTGAATACTGTGAGTTATTGTTGCCCTTTTGTCCCAACGACCGTAAGACTTTTAATGTTATATAATTTAAACAGCGAAGTGCGTAATACCCTGTAAAAATGGTGGACGTTGCATTGGCAACAATTTGTGCCGCTGCCCGAACGGACTGCAGGGGGATCACTGCGAGATAGGACGCAAGCAGCGTTCCACCTGCAAATGCAGCAATGGCATCTGTATGGGAAACAAGGAATGCAAGTGCCAGGATGGTTACCAAGGTCGCCACTGTCGACGTCGTAAGTGCCTTTAACTCAACAAGTGAACATGCCTGTAATAAATTTAATTTTACAGGCATTCAAAGTCGCCAGCATTGAGTGTGTTCTCGGCCACCTCCTTGGGCTTGACAGACACGTACCCACATGTGACATGTAATATACAGATTTTATTGTAAGCTGCGTCAATTGGCCTCTACCATCAACAATTATACTATTTAAAACGAAATGGACAAAAAATAATACTAATTGTGATACAAATATTTTTGTAATTTAAAATTCTTAAATAAAAAAAAAATAAAAATATTTATCAATTACGAATAATATTGTCCTAGCCTTTTAAATGATTGTTAATGCATTTGCCGCTGTTTCCTGTTTAAAACTTAAAAAGGGTTACAGAGTTCATTGTCAACTCAAACCGTTTCACGGATTTATTTGGAGCATTATTATCACTACAAATTTATACACTTAAAGACCTGATTCAGGTGTTATATGTGTGCAACAACTTTCCTGTAGGCAATAATAAATTGTAATATTAAATTTATGCAACTATTACGCACAATATTCTTATTGTTATTATACACCGGCTGATACTTAGTGATGGTGCTTGAAGTAAAATTGCTATTTATGTCATATCGATATTCAGGGCTGGATTTTTATAGCATACACATATCGATATATCTGCCATCTCCATAACAGAGCGTAGTTGGAATCTGACATTGAGTACCAATCAAATATTTTTGTTGGAGATTTCTATTAACCTAGTGATTTAGAAAAAAACAGTTATCTTATAGTGCTATAAAGGTGATTTTTCTTTGAACTTCATAAGCATTAAAAACTGACAAAATATTTGTGTATTTTCATCAAAATTCAAATATAGTTTGTTTGTTTTTGTTTCTTAATTGAAATAGCCCCTCTGCGAAAGCATTATCTACGCACATGTACTGAGTGGAATTTAAATAGAAGTCAGCTGACCGAAGCCATCTTTGCAGCACAAGGAACGATGGCTCCAAGGAATAATCACGATCCATCGTCCACCACCGATTCTGGAAATACTAACATGGCGGAAGCTGATCTCCAGGGTAAATATAAATTTTTGATTCTTTTCATAATAAATTAAATTTTAAGAACTTCTTGGCAATGTACAGAAATGGAGGACGTGAATGAGACCTTGGACGCTCTCAGCTGTGCTTTAGATGCTGTTGAGCAACAAACCGATGATATTCTGTCTAATCTGCGAGCGCTTCTGGATTCAAATCGCGAGATTCTGCGTATGCTTGCAAAAGAAAAAGAAGAGCAAAATAGCAAAGACAACAACGAAGATGACGACATGGAGGGTCAACCAGCTACTGACAGTTTGCCCAATTCAAATTAAATAATATGTTTGTTTTTGTATAGTATATGTTTTTGTTTCAATATACATTTTCTTTATAACAATTATTAAAAAATTCTACCTCTTAGTCTATTTTTATTTACTTTTTTTTGGATCTCTTCAATGATTTCGTATTTGATGGATTAGGTTTAACCTCTTCGTCTTTTGATTTCCTCAAGCGATCTGCTTCCTCTTTTAATTTAGCATTTTCTGCACGTAGAAGTTTAAGTTCTTCCAGAACAGATGCAGAAGTACATGAAGCATCTGCGTCAGGCATATCCTCATCCCCTTCCCCTGAACCATCGTTTTCATCCTTCTCTGTTGTATTACTTTTTGTGTTCCTATTCTTGGAAGCATTTCTTGCTGAAGTCGCTTTTAAAAGCTCTACATACTCGTCCATAGTTTGAAAGAAATTTGAATTGGGTCCTTTAGGCTCTCTCTCAGGATCTTCAGTAACTAAAATCTCTATATAATCATCCTCACTTGGTGGGGTGATCATACGCTTAAGGTTATCCGCGAAGAATATGTGTTTCTTAGGTCCCGGATGATAAATTGAGCTGTTCACTAATTGTACATGTAGGTTAGTTATGCTGCCAAGTTGCGGTAGGGTCTTTATAAGCTGACGACTGGCAATATCCCAAATACACACTTGCTTATCCTCCCCACCAGATATAAGCTGATTTGAGTTTAGCGATAAGGCCAGACATGTGATGGGCGATCCGGCCGTATGACCAACGAAGGCTTGACTTTCGCCCTCCTCCAAATGATATTCCTTTAAATAATTAATTGTATTTTAAATCTGTTTAATTTTAGAAAGATATTTAAATTTACCTTCATGCGTGGCAGGTTCTGCATATGATAGATAAGTATCTGACCATCACCAGTGCCAACAAACACGCTTGTTTCCATTCGATTAACAATTACACTATGTAATGCGACTGGAAATACCACGCTTAAGAGCAGGGTACCATTACTGAGGTCATACACCTTGCAGCATCGGTCCAAGGAGACTGTGTACATGAAGGCTCTGATTCCACCAAAGCCAACGTGCACATCTGTCACTGTCAGACCGTGATCATTAAAACTATAAAGGGGTCCATTCTCTTCACTGTTTCCAGTATTTAAAGGAGCTACCGCATGTGTCAGACACCAGACATGTACGGCACCATCCTTACCAGCGGTAACAAAATGCTCACCACTTTGTGTGAAGCGTATGCACGTTATAGCCTGGTAGTGTCTTGAGATTGTGTTAAGCAAGTAGCCATTGTTAAGGTGCCAAATATATATGATCTCCTGTATGGCAGCTACAAGAAACGCGCCATCTGGTGTCAACGCTAGCGCATTAACTTTACCAGGCACGACATAACGTATATTTGACATTTGTTCCTGGCCATTGACTGTCCAAACGTGTAGCAAGGGTTTGGTGCTATTCGCCGCAATTATATAGTTTTCACCAAGCATTTGGAGACTGTGCGATTGCATTGTTCCACCTCCTTTATATCTCATTAAGTCGGTTCCAGTTCGCAAATCCTGCACATTGCAAGACGCACGTTCATTGTTTAATGTACTTATATATAGAGCCTCAACAAAGTTTTCCATTTTCAAATGCACGTGCAACAACAGAAATAAACAAATCTTAATAAATGTCTTAAAATATCCGTAAAAATACCACCGATCTCACAGCCAGCCGGCAGCGTCTGCTTATCGATAATTAAATTCATTCCATCTCTAATAGTGATAACGTTTTTACAATTGGAAAATATAAATAAATAGAAAAAAAAAACGTGCTATTGACTATGAAACAATTGCAAATAATATCATGAACAGCTACTTTTGGCCGTTAGTCGGCATTACCTCAGCACTTAAGGTTCTGTTGTTGCCTGCATAGTTAGTATTGTCTCCACCGGCAAATGAATCATAGTAACCAAAGTGCTGGCACTTTTCATTTCAGCTACTCTACAGACTTTGAAGTGCATCGAAATTGGTTGGCAATTACACATAGTCTACCTTTAAAACAATGGTACTTGGATGAAACAAGCGAATGGACACTCGACTATCCACCCTTCTTTGCCTACTTCGAATGGCTGCTGTCTCAAGTGGCCAAATATGTTGATCCTAAAATGCTAATCGTACAGAATCTGAATTATGCATCTGTTGAAACAGTACGATTTCAGCGATTTTCGGTTATTTTCATGGATTTGATATACGTGTTTGGAGTACGCAGTTGTTTAACCGCTCTGGGAATTGTTAAATCGACACAACAACACATAGCTGGTTGCATGCTACTCTTGTTTAATGTCGGTCTCATCTTCGTCGATCACATACACTTTCAGTACAATGGCTTTCTATTTGGAATACTCCTCTTAGGCTTCAGCGCACTGCTACGGCAGCGCTATCTCTGGAGCGCATTTATATTTGCTGTGTTGCTTAACTTTAAGCATATATTTTTGTATATGGCACCGGCATTTGCCATTTATCTATTAAGATTTTATTGCTTGGATAAGGGTAAATTTGTGCATAATATGTTAAAACTTCTTGTTGTAGGTCTTACGCCATTTGCGGTATCTTTTGGACCTTTTTGGGACCAATTGCCGCAAGTGTTGTCACGTCTTTTTCCCTTTAAGCGCGGTCTCACGCATGCATATTGGGCGCCCAATCTATGGGCTCTATACAATACAGCTGACAAATTTGCAGCCAGTGCCTTGAAGCGATCAAGTGTTAACTCAACAAGCTCGGGACTAGTCCAGGAGGTGCAACATATTGTACTGCCTCAAATAACACCGCTTACAACATTTGTGTTGACTTTGCTTTTTATGTTACCCATTTTAATGAAGCTCTTCATGACTCGATCCATTAAGTAAGCCCTTCATTCAGAATTTGTTAATTCATTTAAATATTTATATATATCATTTTTTAGACAAGGAAAGTTCTTATTTTTACGTGCTGTTGTCCTTTGTTCCATGTCGTCGTTTATGTTTGGTTGGCATGTACACGAAAAGGCGATACTTATGTGCCTGATACCTTTGTGGTGAGTATTAGAATATAATTCATTTGATTTCCTGGCTGCAATTCATCTAATTATCTTAATTCTCTGTCCCTTGATCCAATGTACAGCCTACTCAGCGTGGTAGATCGTAGAGATGCCAAATATTCTTACATTTTAGCCGTAGCTGGGTACTTCTCATTGTTTCCCTTGCTGTATGAGGTAGATCTATTTGTACCACGATACTGTCTCTACCTGGGCTACATGGCCATGATGTATGGGCAGCTGAAGCGCATGTATAAAACAAACCCGGAATTCCACTTCATCGAGTGGATGTATTTTCTAGGATTTATTGGCATTCCCCTCTATGAACACTTTATCAGTCGCCTCCTGGGTTTGCACCTGAAGTTGCCATTTATGCCACTTCTTCTAACGTCCGTCTATTCGGCTCTTGGTGTGCTCTATTTCTTTGTACGGTACTATTTGTACGCCTTAGATATCACGTGGCATAGTCCCAGCAAGCCGCATAGTGCTCAAATCAAGTACTCGACAGCTAAAAGAAAACGTAAAACGAAATAAATTTTTCATTTGCCTGCGTACATTGGTCTTTTGTTCTTTTAAGGCGCCTGGCGCAACAGCCACATCGGCGCCTTAAACTGCTGAGAAGGCAATACAATGGTGATTTACCGGAAAACTTAGGTAGCTCACTGGGTGGCATTTTGTGTTAAATGTTCAGCTATACACTTACACACGTACCTGTTGCTTTGAGAAGATTATACAAAGCGTAGGAGTGAATAATGAAGCAGGTAACAAGGGCACAAACCTAAGTTATGAGTGGGCGAATTTCTTGGAAAATCCGCGGAAAGTACGGCAACCAATTGAATGAATTCCTTCACTTGCATAAGGTGACAAGTAAAGAAAAACTCGAAATTGCAATAGTGAACAACTACAGTCCAAGCAAGCAAGTCGTGTCTCTAATAATGCAACTACAAGCAGAGTACAACCCATTCAATACGAGGTTTGGCTACGTGGAATCACCAAAGGTTCAATTGACAAAGTATGTTTACTGAATGTTTTAAAATTGTACGATTTTTAAGCGTATTAAATAAATAAATTTTCAGTAATCAATCAATGGAATCAGATGCATGCTTTAGAAAAGGCACCTACATTGAGCTTTCTAGTGGAGTGCTGCGCCGGGTGGAAGATATACGAACGGAAGACTTTATTCAATCCGCAATGCGTAGCAATCATTTTGATCTAAGTGAAGCTACAGTTGTGAAAATTGACAGAGCATCTGGAAATGTTGTTATTACATTCAGTTATATTTCGCAGCATAAGGTACATGCATTATTAATATAATTGTTGTTTACCTGTTAATATTGTTAAAGTTAAATTATAGGTACATATGGAAGTTCAACCTGCACATCCGCTTTTTGTATACGGTCAGGGTTGGGCCTCTTGTGATCCACAATTGTCCTTTAAACTTTATGAATTGAAGTGTCAACAACTGCAGGTGGGAGACATTTGCCTTTCCCTCGTGCCACATGAAGAGGAAGCACTTCCTAGTCAAGAAACTGCTCCATATGGTGGAAACTATGCATTAGAAACCAGCTGTCAACCTGCAACTATGACCAACTATCCGTATCAAGTCTATGCGGAAATGGCAAACATTGTTGCAGCGTATACTCAACGTTTAATGGGTATAATGGACAAGTAGAACGTTTAAAGAATATAAGTAAATGTATTGTAAATAAAAACTACGTTGACATTATGAATACAATAAAATGAATTTAACTGCAAGCATAACACACTTTTACACATATTAACAAGGAACACTGCTGTTTATTTTCAAATAGTTTAATACTTTCAATTTTGTATTATAGTATTTTGAAGCACTGTTCTATAATAAATATATCGATATAATTAAAGTATCGATATCGCGGTATATTTATATCGTGTCAAAAATACGCGATTATTAATATTGTGTGCACACACTGCTTGTCAACGCATGACATCTACGAACTTAACGTGAAAGCCAAAACAACAAAAACAATTTGGTGGCGCAAACCGTGGTGTTGTTTCGATGCAAAGCGCAGTTTTACCGCTTAATAACTACTATGATGCTAGCGAGGATGCATTATTGAACAATGTTAATGGTTACAGCAGCCACTCTAGCTTGGGCACAAACTACTATGGCACACAAGAGACTCGTAATATTGGCAAAATACCACTGTGGTCAAAAGAACACAACATGCAGACATCAAATAATGTCACCCCGGTGCTGCGGAACATGAACAATGAAATGACAAAGGGGATTTCACGTAATACCCACCATTGCAAGAGTAAGAACATGTTTTTACCCACGTTAGGCACAACAATGATTTGCATATTTATAATATATATATATTTATTTAGTGCAATACTCGGGCAATGATCGTGATGGCAAGCTGGCCGCAGATGATCTACGTATGTCGAAGATCATACGGTGCTTGCATAGCGAATCAAACCCATCAGTTGCTCTTGAACTTTGTGCTAAATTGGAAATGGCTGTGCGAACTCCGATGAACAAAGGTTACTTGGCTCGATCATTCAATGCCATTCTTGACAGTATGTTGTCGCTTCTTAAGCATTGCTCTTTACCAGTGTTGGAGGAATGTAGTAAAACACTTGGGCTTATTGGATACATTAATCGTAAGTCTTATCCCGTTTATGAGGAGTTTATTGTGAATAACTACCGTGCCAATAAACGTCTTCAAAAGTATTTTATTGTGGCATTACGAACGACTATAATGTGAGTATCCTTAACTCCTTAATCGTTCCTAAAATAAGCAACTGATCGATTTCTGCTCGGGCACATCAGGTGTGACACAACATGTGATCTTCATATATATACGGAAAAATTAATACTTACTCTGAAGGACTTTCTGGAGACTGCGGAAAGCGCCGATATGTTTACGGTCATTAGCGCATGCATTGTGCAATTTTCGCTCACTTATCGGGTGGCTTTTAAATCACATTTCACCGACGTTGTGGACATCATTATTGGCTGGCAGCTGGAGGTTGGTCAGCCCAAATCATTAAAGACACATTGCGCTGCTGTTTTGGAACAATTAACACCATATTTTAGCAAGCAGCTTGACTTTGGCTTTGGTTTACTTGCGCAATTTATTGAGGATATCACAACATTGGATGCCAATGAAATGGCAGGTGAACGCATCGGAGCATTTGTTGGTGCGTTCAATGCATTGTTCAAGTGTTTAACCCGCATACACATAAATTGTGAATCTGTTGTACATGGAGCCATCATGCATATAATGAAGATATTGCCCAATTTGTTCATAAAGCAGGACACAGGAAGCGAAGCTTTGATAAACATCAATGAACTGCTTTGTATCTCCTTGTTGAATGGCTATACCGAACCAAGTCCCGAGACAATGTCCCAAGTTCTGTATCTTCAGTTTGATCATCTACCCAACCTGGATGAGGCACAAAAACTTAGTTGCTTGTATTTGTTATTGTGTACGGTGCGCAAATTTCGAGCACGCTTACCTGCCAATCTGGTGCAGCTTATATTCCAGGGAAACCAGCCATTTCTTGCAGGATTACGACGTGAAAATGAGGGAATTGCACATAAACTCCTTTTGCGCACTTGCCAGGAAACTTTGTTAATAAAAAACGTACCTTTACTGCAGCAGGCGTACAAGCAGCTAGTGCAGGATATTGATGACTGTGTGTTACGCTTGTCCCAGTCGGAGGAGGAGCAACAGACGCAGCAACAGAATCTAAACTGTCCCAGTACCTTACTTATCTTTCATTTGACCGCATTGGCGGCATTGGCCAAACAAACATCTTCCATCATCGGCATGTATGCCTGTAAACCTTCCATTTTGGAACTGCTTATAAGTAATTGTCGCGCCCACGAGCTGACAATATGGTCCAAGAATGTGGCCTGCCATCACGCTATACTGAATCTCCTTGTGGTGCATTGCCAGGCCAATCATAATTTTCGGAAGAACTCCAGTCTGCTGCGTGAGGATGACAACGAAATAGCCCACTCAACTGGTTCCACATCGCCAACGGCCCACAGTTTTGGCCAGATATTAAAGTTTTTGTCAAACGCCTTGGGGCAAGCGCCACAGCTGTCGCCCTTAAACCTTAAACTCTTGCTCAACTGGACACAATCCCTGCTATTCGAGTGCTCCTCCTGCTGCTGCATATTATTAAAGCAACAAGATTTCATCAACATTTGTGAGAGCATTGGGAGCGTTGCCGTCAAGTGTGCGCCTCTAGAATCCGCCCGTTGCATTCAAGTGGTTCTTGGATACGGAACGTCCATGTTAAGCTGTGAACTCATGCAAATGTACCGTGAAGTGTCACTGCAGCAGCTGCAATCACTTAATAGCAGCACCCATGAAGTTTACTCAAAAATCTATGCTCAACTACCATTGAACCTGAGCGTCAGTCGGCGTCGGGTGATTGGAATTGGTGGTAGCCATCTATGCGTCTGGCAGCAAAGGCTTAGCCAATGCAGTGCTGTCCATGATAATGTTTTTCGTGACTTTGTCGAAATACTGCAGTCACCGGAACGGCAGCAGTTTGCAGACTCCCTGCGATCATTTTTTAACCGTAGCTGCGGGCTAACATTGGTGGATGAACGTCTGGAGAAGCTGTCTCAATGCACAAGAAAATGCCAGCGCTTGGCCACTTGTTGGCTGCAGTTTGAGGCGGCACGCTATTGTGTCGATCAGAAGCTGCGCACTACATTGGGAAAGCCACAGGATACCTTCCTTGCCTTTGAGGCAATTGTAATGCGCTATGCCCGCTTCCTGAGCGGTTGTGCCAAAGAAGTCGAACGCAAAGCGTTGGATGAGCTGTCCCTACAGGAGCTGTCCAATACGCGCACCAATCTTAATTTACTACTAGGATTTTTAGATGTCCTTGAAAAGTTTATCTGCAACGCAACCGAATGTAGCGCCTTTGCGCTGCGCCCACCTGAGAAGCCAGTCAGTGCTTTCTTTCGACTAAACAATCCCACGTGCCAATCATGGTTCAATCGTATCCGTATTGGCGTTGTCATCATTGCAATGCATAGCCATCAGCCGGAGCTCGTTATACGATATGCCCAGGTAAAAGTCGTATAACTCTGAGAAATATTGGGGACCACATCTCATTTCCTGGTTTCCTTACAGCAAATTCTACTGACGCAGAAAACACAGGACTGCACCTACAGCCAAGCGATTGTATATCTTGCTTGGGCATACATCAAGTGCAAGGAGTCTGATTCGTTGAAGGGCTTACAAATTTGGGCACGTTCCAAGGACGATAAGTGTCATCTATGGCTACAGTATGCTGCAGACCAGGCAGCAGGTCGCAAGGAACAGGCACTCACCGGTTACAGTAGTATGTTGATGGAGGATCAGGAGACGCAACTGGAACCGCATGTACGTCAGTTTTTGCTATCGCAGTTCATTGAGTGTCTGCAAAACACTGGACAGTGGTCGCAGCTGGTCAAGCTTAGGGGTCATCTGACACGCTCCGAGGATAATAAAACGCTCAATCCATTCATGCAGAAGAGTTCCGTAGAGATGAGTGGCTTGGACAAGGTTCTGGCAAAGAATGATACGACATCGGAAGAGCTTAAGTTGGCGTTATGTAAACTGAGTTTGTGGCCAGAAGAGACTTCTAAGCATATGAGCTTCTCGCCCAGCATCATATTTGAAAAACTGGAAAATATTGTCCTCAAGCAGGCGCTGAGCGATCACAAACCATTTGAGTTGTCCCCAGGGGCTCAGAAGCTGTTAGATTTCAGCTGGCGCGAATGTCTGCTTAGTACCAGCAGCGATCAGTATCATTGGCAGCAGTTGACGCTCCTGAAGCACATTGCGCACAATCTCACCAATAAAAAGGAGTTATGTCTCATGCCATTTAAGTACAACAGTCGGAGCTGTGCTGTAACCAGTTCACTGCTCCTACGCTGCGTGGGTTGGACGCAGCTACTGCGCAATCGATGCCGCCCTGACAGTCTGGGTCATCTCTTTTTGGATACGGCAATGGTGGCTCGGGAGGAGGGCAATCAAGTGTTGTGCCAATCAATGTTGGAGCAGTACTTTGGACAGCCGCTGGCACAGACTGCAAGCCAAGTGCTTAGTCAACAGGTGGACACCAAGAACACACAATTCCTGCGAGGTTATGGAGAGCTTGCCAAGTGCCTGCACTTGCAGCAACAACAGCAGCTTCAGTGCCACGATCTGAACTCCATAAACGTTTGTGCAACACTCTGTTTAGCCATACAGAAGGATCTGAAGCAGCAGCAGGAGGAACTGCCAGAACAGTCGGAGATTGGTGCTGAACTCCTGCTCACGCTTTCCGATTGGATAACTGCACGCAGCTGCAGCGGCTTGGCCACAAACTTATCGTCAACCTTGCAGGAGCTGTTGGAGAAACTGCCGGAGTGTCCATTAACGCGCAACATGGTGCAACCATTCACTCTACCGCATGGTGAACGATTGGTCGCACAGCTCATCAATGCGAGTCTCCAGCAACGACCGAACAACGAGGAGGCACTCATTGCGTATGGCAACTGGTGCTATCGATGGGGCAAGAAGTTCGTGGACTGTGGAAGTGTATTAACCCAAACGGATTTAAGTGCCATAAGCCAGGCGCTGGATTGTAAGGCATCGTTGGATGGTGAAACGTTGCAGGAGCTGCTTCAGGCCTTGCGCATGGAACAGCAGCCAGGCATAAATTGTGAGGAGGACGAGATGCAGACAGATGCCCAGTGTGAGGGTCGTTTAAGGCGTTTAAGTTTCCTTGCCGAAAAGCCCGCCAGTGTCCTGGAGGAAATAATCTTCATCTGGCGACGGGCCGTTGCCAACACCTTTGACTACTACAAGGAAGCAGCGCGTGCATACTTCCATTACCTGAGCCGAAAGTCGGGTGTTGACAATGTACAGAAGTGTCAGCAACGCTTCCTGGTCGATGATAATAACATGGTGACCACAACGCTGCGGCTCCTGCGCCTGATTGTGAAGCATGCCAGTGGCTTGCAGGAAGTACTGGAACAGGGCCTGAAAACAACGCCCGTTGGTCCCTGGAAGGTCATCATACCTCAGCTCTTCAGTCGTCTCAATCACCACGAGCCTTATGTTCGGAAGAGCGTTTGTGCTTTGCTTTGCCGCTTGGCCGAGAGTCATCCTCAACTGGTCACATTTCCGGCCGTGGTGGGCGCTAATAATGAGCTTCAAGCCACGCCCATAATAACAACCAACGAGTCAACATCGATTGCCGATCAAAACAGTAACTGCTACAGCTGCCTGCTCAGTGCCTTGACAAAACAGTCGCCGGAGGGAGTGCAGCACGTTCAGCTGCTGGTCAAGGAGCTGCGTCGTGTGTGTCTGCTCTGGGATGAGTATTGGATCCATTCGCTGGCCCACATTTACAACAGCTACGTTGGACGGGTGAACGCTTTGGCCACCGACTTTAAGCCGGATGACTGCGAGGGCAAACAGAATCGTTTCAACACTTGGCGGGAGCCTTTGTACAATGATTTGCAGAAGCTTTTGACTTTTACGTCACGTGAGCCGGAAACAAGTTACGAGCGGAACTTCAAGCGCCGCTTCGAGGTGCCCATCAATGGCACACTTGAGGCGCTCCGTGATCGTCCCTATCCGGAGGCCTGGGATAAGCTGAAGCAACTCTACTTTGTCCTTCAATCGAACATGTTGCGCGGCGCCAAGAGCACTCTTAAGATGCAGACAATCAGTCCTGTGCTGTGTGGAATTGGACGCATGTCCATCTCCATGCCTGGTCTGGATGTGCACGATGAATCGCAGCCCGTGCTAATTGAAAGTGTGGAAAGCATAGTTTGCATATTGCACACAAAGACGAAGCCCAAGAAGGTCGCATTCTATGGCAGCAATGGGCAGAAGTATACGTTCCTCTTCAAAAGTCTGGAGGATTTGCATCTGGACGAGCGTATCATGCAGTTTTTGTCCATCTCGAACGCAATCATGGCCAGAAAATCGGACACGCCCAACAGTTGCTATCGCGCCCATCATTACTCTGTTATACCGTTGGGTCGACAGTCCGGGCTGATCAGTTGGGTGGATGGAGTAACGCCCATTTTCGCCATCTATAAGAAGTGGCAGGAGCGTCAACCGTTGCCAGCCATAGGCAGCCAGACGCGCCGCCTCACTGATCTCTTCTATAGCAAGTTGAGCCCGGTCTTGGCCAAGTACAACTTGACGGTATCCGATCCGCGACGTCAGTGGCCACTTCAAGCGCTCCGACAGGTACTTACCGAACTAACCCAAGAAACTCCATCCGATTTGTTGGCCCGTGAGCTGTGGTGCCAAGCGAGCAATGCTGCGGAATGGCATCAATCGGTGCGTCGCTATACCATGGGTATGGCGGTCATGTCAGTCATTGGCTATGTGATTGGCCTGGGTGATAGGCATCTGGAGAACATGCTCATCAATCTAAGCACCGGTGATCTCGTACACATTGACTACAATGTCTGCTTCGAAAAGGGTCGCACTCTGCGTATACCCGAGAAGATACCTTTCCGTCTGACTCAGAATATGGTTCATGCCTTTGGAATCACAGGCATTGAGGTGAGTACAAAAATGTCCTGAATATCTGCTTGAATCTTATGAATTATTATTTTAAAATTTTGTACATTTTTAAAAGTCATTTCCTGCAAAGGAAAGGGCATTCAAGGACTCCTTTGTTTAAATCTAAATAGAGGATTGAAATTGCTTTTTGCCTAGGGAATATTTTTCCTTGACAAAGTAGGAAAATTTCCAGCTGAAGTTTGAGTCTTAAGTTCCTTAAATATTTTTTTTTTTTTTTAAATTAATTTAATGGAATTTTCTGCTCATAAATTTGATCCTCGGACTTGCGCAATGATCCTTGACCTGCTTAAGTAAAATCAGAGGGCTCAACTTATATTAAGTCTAAGAAACTAGGATCATTTTTTGTTGATTATTATTATTATTTTTTTTATTATTTTATTTTTTTTAATTATTTTATTTTTTTTAATTATTTTATTTAATTTAATTATTTTATTTTTTATAATTATTTAATTTTTTTAATTATTTTATTTTTTTAATTATTTTATTTTTTTTTAATTATTTTATTTTTTTTAATTATTTTATTTCTTTTAATTATTTTATTTTATTTTTTATTATTTTTATTATTTTAATTATTATTTGTATTTATTGCATTGCTTGGCAATGAGTTGAGAGTTGTTTTTCCGTGGGGTTAACAGCCTTAGAGGCTGCATAGATGCTATGACTATCGATGCGTTGCTTAATGCAATCGGAGGGCACTTGGAGTTCAGCGTCGGAATCGACACGACAGCAACGGGAGGACTTGCAGCATATCGTCTGGGCAAAGGCTCTGCGAAAGCCTGCGTTCTTCCATGAGTAGATAATGGGATTAAGTGCCGAGTTGGCAATGGCCAGTGAGAAGGTCATTTTGTAGATCATGGAGTTGCTGCGACAGACTTGAAACAATTGGGCAATCGCTACACAAAAATACGGAAGCCAGCAGAGTGTGAAGCAGCCCATGATAAAGACCACAATCTGTACACTCTTCCAGTCCGGATGAAGGATGCTGTGTGTGGTGTCCGTGTTGAAGACCACTGATTGTCGCAGGCGCTGCGCCTGCTTGGAGGCCTCGCGCATGATGCGCCAATAGAAGACCAGCATGCATAGCCAGATAACCACAAATCCGGGCGTAATGATGCCAGCCACATACCAGGGCAAGAGAACCTCATCAAATTCACAGCCCTGTGTCTCGGACCACTTGTTCCAGAAGATCGGTATGAGCGCGACCAAAGCGCCCACGCACCAATTGCATGTGATGATCAAGTAGGCAGCACGGCGCGTCATGTACCTGGGATTAAAAAGATAAAGTAAAAAGGATTAGAGCGGAAGTGGAATGTGGGCAAGGGAGAGAGAGATAGAAGAAGAATTGACAGCTCTGTTTGTTATCCCCAAATATGAGACAGGACGTAGCCTGTGGCGGAAAGAATGGAATGATAGCCCAAGCCCAGCGGAACTCAAAGGGGCGAAAACATAGAGCAACCGGAACATGACAGTTAAGAAAACAAAGTCCCAGAATATTGGGTGATAACGAGTGATAAGGAATAGATTAGATCATGGAATCAACCATAATATTGGAATAGCACTTACCGCCTGTAGTGCAGGGCATACATGACGGCAATGTAGCGATCCACTGCAATCGATATGAGTGTCAGTATGGAGACGCAGCAGGCGTAGATGAAGAGGAAGAAGCGCAGCAGACAGTAGCCACGTAGCTTGCCCAGGTCATAGCCGATGCCCATGTAGAAGGCGACATGATAGGGCAGTGCGACGCCCACAATGAAATCGGATATGGCCAGCGAGAGGATGAAGAGATTGGATATGACCGAGCGGAGATTGCGACATGTCCGCACCGCGATAATTGTCAGAATGTTGCCACCCAATATAAAGATGAAGAGTATCGCATTTATGATCAGCCAAAGCATCAGGCCGGGGCCAATGTGTTGCTCCTCCCCAAGGACAAGCTCGGTAATGGAATCGCTTGAGTCCTTTGTCAAATTGTTGCTACTCGCATTGAATTGTAAGCAAATGCTGGCCAATTGTATGTTGCCTGGATACTCCTTGATAGTCATGACGCCTACACGGCGATTTGGGTATTTCCCATACAAACACGCACATACACAGTGAAAACACACACACACATACACATACACTGGCAGAGAACTCGTTCGTCAATTGTGGGTGAAATCACGTCGACAGGAAACAAAAAAAAATGGGAAATTTAAAGCGCGACTAAACACAACGAAACGCACTGAGCGCCAGTGGTAGGCATTCTGCCAGCGGGTCTGGAGCCGCACCACATGGGGCAAGGATTCGGCCGCTCAGTAACTGCAATTCGTGGGCGTCGTTTGTTTACGTTTCGCTACACCCCAACAGCAGCTAAAATATCCAATGCCCCGGACCTGATAACAACTTCAGATTCAAGCGTGAGAAACACAGTACGTTGATAAGCTTGGCCACATTCGGTGATTTTCACTACCAACCGCCAATGCGGCAACCACAATACCCAGCCCACTTTGGGCCTGGACATGCATAGTGTATACGCCGTAGTCGAATACAATTCGTATCTATAGCCAGGGGGTGATTTGGCAACAACATGACCACAAACTAACTAATGACTGACATATTTGCATAGCTATGGACATGGATAGAGAAGTCTGAGTATATGAGTAACTCAGTATCTGAGTAACTGAGTATCTGAGTATTCAGGTATTCGAGTATCTGGGTATCCGGGTATCCGGGTATCTACAGGTACGCAGATGTATTTATAGTCAACCATGAGCCGTGGGGACTTATGTGTGCTTTGGCAATTTATATGATTTAACTCAAGCTCACACACACTTTTCTTCACATAACATTTTTATTTTTATATTTTTTTTTCTTCACTCGTAATTGGGTTTCATTTCACTAATTCAACTTTCCCTTGGACCACATGGCGTATGTGCAATATTACGTATACCATACGCAATCCCAAGCAAACACAAATTACGCACTATTTTAAAGCAAAGTCTGCTTTATTTGGGGCAGGGGCATGGGAAAGATTAATAGGAGAGGGAAATAAATAAATAAATAAAAAAAAAAAATAAATAAAAATGAAAAAAAACAGAAAAAAAATAAAAATAAAAAAAAAATAAAAAAAAAATAAAAATAACAAAAAAAAACAAAATAAAAAAAAACAAAAAATAAAAAATAAAACAAAACAAAATAAAAAAAAAAACAAAAAAAAAAACTAAAACAAAAACAACAAAAATTCAAACAAATGGTACAATCAACAATTGTAAACATCGATTAGGAGCGTCGTATATCTACCTTGCATATATACATATACATATACATATACATATACATATACATATATATACACACACAATTATATATAGACCCGCTGTGTATGTACATTTATATAGAGCTGTAGTATATAAAAAACATTGCTGCGTATCATAAAATC
This sequence comes from Zaprionus lineosus, assembly GCA_035044505.1. Lineage (NCBI taxonomy): Eukaryota > Metazoa > Arthropoda > Insecta > Diptera > Drosophilidae > Zaprionus > Zaprionus lineosus. The sequence goes on from JAWNNX010000676.1 coordinate 2,511,895, forward strand.
AGCAGTTGAACTATATAAAAATATGTTTATCCGTCGCTTTACTGCTGTGACAATGGCAATGTGTACAATTTGTATCTCTTAGATACGCTTTACGATGGCAACTCTATCAATTTATGATCGAATCCCATGTCATATAATCGTTTCAGGGCGCCTTCCGTCTCGGCTGTGAATATGTGCTTAAGGTAATGCGTAAAGAGCGAGAGACCCTGCTCACCCTCTTGGAGGCCTTTGTCTATGATCCTTTGGTCGATTGGACTGTTAACGATGATGCGGCTGCACTGCGTCGATCCATTAATGCCAAACCCAATTGCTCTACGGCCGGTGAATTGAAGTACCATAAGAAGGACAAATCCAAGAGCAAGTTGCTCGATTGGGATGCCAAGCGTCGGCATTTGGTTGAAAAACTTAAGCAATACCAGAAGTTTTGGAGCACGTGCCGGTAGGTAACAGGAATCATCATTTAACAGAATCCCATAACAGCTTCACTTAACATTCTAGTTAACAGTCGCATTTATAGCAAATATGTTATGTTACTTAACGAATCTCTGTACAGGGCACAGAGTGTGCTCTGTGGTACAGGGGTTGCTTAACAGCTACTGCAATAAATGTTAAATAACGGTCTAGCTGTACATTTAAGTTAGCAGTTTCCTTTAACAGTATTATCTTAACAGCCAGACCACAGAGTGGGCGATAACTCTCTAATTATCCCTGAATCACAGAGTTTTAAGTATTTGGTAGTCTCTGCCCTGAATGTAATGTGAGCCCATCTCCAGGTTGTATTTTTACATTAACAGTTTTCTGTTAAACTTTCACTCACTCTTGTAGTTTAACACTCTGGTAGCAAAGTAGCAATTTTAGGAGGTACAGTGGTTTTACAGTTATTGGTAGATAACATTTTCCTATGTGGGCATAACACCAACAGACATACTTTAAGTAACAGAACAATGTTAGCTAACAGTAACAGTATCTTCTCTGTTAACTGTAAGCTATGTTAGCAGCTCCTTATAAAAGCATGACACCAAGGGACGTACGATTAGTGGCATAACAGAGGTAGTTAACAGCTCTGGAAGTTAACAGCGTAACTTTAACAGAAGTTCAGTTTAATTAGGAAATCCTTGGGGTCTTCTCTTTAGCTTTATAACGTTTCTCGCTTTGTTCCCTACAGGACGGAAATGCTGCCGCAGATAACAGACTTGAGCAATGATATTGAAAGACTGCAGCAGATCAACCAACAGCGTCTGACGGCTGAGCAGGAGTTGGCGGAGCTGAACGAGCGCAGCTCATTGATAGCGGAAATTGATGCACTCGGCTCGGCAGTGGAGAGTCATAGCTTTAATTCCGCATCGCCCCGATACGCTGCCAAGCGGCAGAACACGGACGCCTTGGCTAAGCAGGCGGAGCTGCGACATGATGACTACCAGCTGGTTAGCAGCCTCCTTGGCAGCTATGAGCGATGCCTGCACCAACAGCAGCTGGATGATTTCAATGTACGACTAATACAATTTAAGCTGGAGGGCAGCAGTCGGCACAATGAGTACCTGGCCTTGGTGGATGTGCTGCATGTGGCATTACCAGCCAAAACCTTGGAGGATTACGATAGCAGCCACTGTCAAATTGTTGAGCAGTTTGGACGACTCAATGATCTGGCGCTGCAATGCGTGGAGCACATCCAACAGTATGCATCCATAATGTCCTACTACCCGGAGCAGCGATATCGAGAGAATGTCTACGTTCGATTCAATGAAACATATGCAAGTTACCTGAACAATGTGGAGTCCAGCAGCAGCTCCATGGCTACAAGCGATAATAGAGAGACCGAAAAGCTAAGCGCTGCGGAGACCTTGGAATCGGTGTGGATGGAGCTGAACTGTCAGTTGCATCAGTTATCGCAGATTTTTGCCAACGATCAGGTGATCGCCCAAACGCACACGTCCTCCCACTCCATACTTGCGGTCATTGGCCAGTGTGACTGCAGTCAGGCGTTGCTCAATGCAACACTCATCCGCACACTTGACAGTGCCACGAATGTTTTTAGTGGCTACGAACAATCGGCACTTGAAGCAATGGACTCCAAATTGACTCAACAACAGCTGCAGTTCATTGAACTGGTGCTCACCATGTGTCATTCCGTGGTGGATCCCATGGAGACAAGCGATCAGCTGACCGAACTGCAGGCTGCACTCACCGCTCTTGACCGGCTGCAGCATTGCTTTGAGTATGATCTGCCCACAAACATGTTCCGCCTTCTGCTGTTGCGTCCGACTATGGAGCAGTTGGAGAGCCTCATGTACATGACGCCCGAGACAATGAATGAACAATACCTTCAAATACAGTCGCAGAGTCGAGAGATGCCAACATCACCGTTGACTGTGGAACAGCAGTTTCTACTCTCCCTGGAACCAGCCTATGAGCAATTCAATCAACTGTCCAAGGCACTGCAGCGAATCGAACGGACAATCAAACTCATAATGGACGATGTAATGGATATGCACACACAGCAATACATGGTAAGAACCTAACCCACATTCGTTAGTTGACCTCAATTCACATCGTCGCATCCTTGCAGGAACTCAACATATTTAAGAACAACAACCCTCAGCTCTGCTCCAGCATGTTCTTTGATCTCGTGCTGCAAACCCTGCAAGCCGGCAGCAGCTTTGATGTCCGCCTAATGGGCAGACCTGTGCTGGGATTCGTGCAGCGCATTCAAGCGGAGTATATCGTCGGCTTGGTGCCTTTTGTAGCGTATACCCATTACAATAGTTGTGGCACACGATGTCAGGATTTGGTAAGCAATGAGTGTACCCAAGACGTGGATCAATTGTGCGATGCACTCTTTGCGTCCCTCCAATCGGAGGCTGTGCTGCTGCGACAGCAGTGCGACATTGCGCTGCTCAACCAGCAAATCCAGACACAGACGCAGGTGGCCTCAGCTCACTATTGGGCGTACGCAGATTTGTTGGGCGGAAAGCTGCGTTGCAGTCACATTATCAGCCAGCAGAAACTCTGTGAGGCTATCTACGAGAACTGGCAAACACTGGAGGAGAACTCCGTCGCAATGCAGGAGCTGCAAAATGTACTGGATGTACAGCTGCAGGAAATTGAAGGCATGCGTTCAGGCTGGTATGCCACTCACATAGACAATGTATTGCACAATGAGCAGGTGCAGCGACAGTTAACCATTGATCAAATGGATGTGATCAAAGGACTCAATAGCTGTGCCAATGCCATCTGTAGCATTGAGAATGCGGGTCAAACCATAACCGAGGAGCAAAAGCAGTTACTAGTTAACATGGAGCAATGGCTGCAGGCCTATAGCCAGTGGCAGGTGAGCAACTCAAGGATCAGCGCCGTAGAGCAGGCCATTGTTCAGCTGCTGGATCCCGAAGGCTCCATCGATCATTGCTGGCTGACCAACGTGAAGGGTCTGCTCGAGGAGTATACATGCAAGGTGCAACAGAAGATAACAACATTGGAGGGAGATCAGCAGATCAGGCAAAAATATATGACTGTACGGCTGAAGGAAATACAGGTGAATATCCTTTGAATGTTTTTAATTAAATTTTAATTTTATATATTCACGGACTCCTTGGATTCAAATTACAGCGACAACAGGATTATGTGCCAAGATTTCATATGCGCAACCACAGACAAATCGATGATCAGAATCAGGCCAAGTTGGTGCCACTGGATGTACAGCTGCTCAGTGGTCACATTCGGGATGCTGAACGCACACTGATGAACTTCTTCCAGCGTTTGTCCGACTTACGCAAGGGGCTGACTCCTGAGCGGTCGTCAGTTGTGCAGATCACACCCAAAAATTGGCAGGAGGCACTTCAACAGATTCAGTTAATGGCTACCCATGACGTGGATGAGTTCTTCAGTAGCGTTGATGAGTTTCTACAGCACGCAGCCGATGGCGACTTATTGCCATACGAGACGTTGGCCCACAGTAAAGGTACCGCATCCGTTTAATTCACAATTTACCATTTTTATTCAATGGTTTTTTTTTTGTCAGGTGCACCGAATCTTCATGAACAGAAACGCAATGCGCACGGCGTATCTGTATGGAAGAAGATACGTATGAAGTTGGAGGGTCGTGAGCCGGATGGCAGTCAACGGAGTACTGTAGCAGAGCAAGTGGATTATATAATACGTGAAGCCACCAATCCCGATAATTTAGCTGTACTTTACGAGGGCTGGACACCTTGGGTCTAAGTCAAATGGCGCTGCTTACCATAGCAGAGGACATCTTAACCCGCATACCAAGCATTAATATGGGGCGATGTAGCACATTAACGTATATGTATATATGCATGTATATACATATATAATAATGTATATATATTATATATTTATATATATATATATACGCGTGTGTGTGTGTGTGTATATATATTGTATATATACGTATATATAAAGAGTTGTCGCCCAGGATGGGGTCCATTACCTGTTGCAATTTCATTGCACAGCAACCGCCCTGTGCACATTTTGGCCCAACGCAAAGTTGACATATTGAATATTGAATTTAGAATTGAAAACGAAAATGAAAATGAAAGACAAAGACAATATTGTTTTGGTTGTCCAGTTCGAGCTCCCACAAGATGCCACTTATTTGTTACCCACAATCAAAAATGGATAGAATGAATGGGTACTTCACCGGCATGGCGGGTCCAGGAGTGTACGGCACATAGTAGCTCCTTATAGCAGACCTTGCACATAATTATTCAAAAAAAAAAAATTTTTTTTTCATTATTTTATCCCTTCAACCTCTTCCTCCAGGAACCGGTGGAGGGGGAGCAAAAACAAAAATAAGCAACGTGTGTAAAAATATAATAAAAATCGTTATGTCATGGTAGTTAAGTTTAAGCTCATTATGAACATTGTCATTATCATTATCATCAAATAACTTTGGATCTTTACACTTTTAATTTTTATACCAAAACCTAATGCCATCCTAACGGTATATTTTTATCAACAGAACAGCGGCATCTACACAGGATTCCCATAATTGGTTTAATACATTAAATAAAATCTATTTTTCTTTTTTATAATTTTTATTTATAAGTTTTGCGGTGATTAAATACGAATTGCAAGTAATTCATTTAAATCAATGCGTTTTAGTTATTCAACAAGGGGGGCGTCTTGATAAGAGCCAAGCCACAGCAAACTGTAGACGATATCATAGAACTACCTAAGATTTATGATTGATGGTGAAATTAAAATGTACAAAATAAATGAGTGATTCGATAATTATGTATAAACAGCCTTCAAATATATTTGATTATTATTAATTAATTACAATCATAATTAAAAGGCAATTAACTGTCATATATATTTTTATATTAATATCTAATCACTCATTTATTTATTTTTTCTACTTACCAAATAAATTGCATACCCGAAAAAATGGACAACTGTTGAGTAGCCATCACTGAGATTACAAAACAATTAAAATAACATTTATATTTATATATAATCACTCATTTATTTTCTAACTTTCATCTTAACACACACTTTCCCCTCTTCGGTTGTCATTTCACTTGGTAATCATTCGTTTTATCGTTTTATCATTTAAGTTCATTTTGTTTTTCACTTGGATAGGGTGTAAAAAGTTGTTAAATGTTCTTAATAGGATCAAGACATACTTATTACCGGCTAATGCTCATTGTTTTTGTTTTTGTTGTTGTTGTTGTTGTTGTTGTTGTTGTTATTAATTTACTTCATTTGTATAGGTAATTTTCTTGTTCTTTTCATTATCGCAAATTAACATATTTAACATTTTGGGGGTTTCTCTTAAAATCTTCTTCACTCTGTTATTTTGTGAAAATTTCTGTTATATATATTTCTATGTGTGTGTGTGTGTGTGTTTCTTGTTCAATGTATTTTACAAACAGTTTAGAATAGAAATAAAATCTTTATCTATGGTTAAAAATTTGGTTTTTTTTGATTTTTTTTTTTAACTATTTATTTTGTTTATCTGTGTGTGTGTGATTGTGTGTGTGTGTTGGTATGTTGTTTGTTTTAAGGGAAAATCAGTTTCATTTTCAGTTAACATTAATGTTACCTCGACGGTAACGTCGAATGCGGAAAGCTAACGGTATAGTTACACAGTTATACGTTTATATATGTACAGTTATTTAAGTATATATATATATATATATATGTATATAATTTATATATACATAAATATATATATATATATGTATGTATATCTAAATGAGTAGCACGTACAAAAGCTTTTTGTAAATAATTTTTATATACACATCATTCACAAAGAACTTCTGCAGAAGCTGCCAATATATTTTTCCGGCGCAGCTACTGTTAAGGAAAATTCACATATCAACAGGAAGAAAATATACAAATCAGATATAATTGGGAACTTATCTTAATAAATATGTATGATTGAATACATATACATATATATATATATACACATATATATATTTAATTCTACATATATGTATTTACGGCACAGCACGTAAGCTACGTACATTACGGTTTGTGTTTACGGCTGTTTTGGGTCCTTTGTCTAGGACAGGAACTCCACAGGCCATTGAAACTTGAAATACAGTTATTTAATTGCCTTAAGCATTCGTTTGACCAGAATTTTCACATGACAGATGGTTCAATATTTGCAATATTTTCGCATTATAGTTTACTTTTTGTTTTCCTTTATCCATTTAACAAATACAAACAGAATACAAGTATAACAAAAAAAAAAAAAAATTAAAAATATATATTTATATATATATACATATATATATGTGTACATATATCGAATTAAAAAAGAGGTACGTATAAAATTAATATAAATAGCAATAACTAATTTATGACGCACAAAACATGCGGATAAACACAAAAAATTTCAAAAATTTGTAAAAAACAAATACAAAATTATGAAAAATTTATCAAATTTTTTTTTTAACATTACGTTAATTTTTTAAAAATTTTCGTTTTCTTATTTCTCTTATTTCTCTTGTTTTCCTTATTTTCTTTTCTTTTCTTTTGTTTTATTTAATTTAATTTTTTTTTTGGTTGCTTTGCTTTCTTTCTTTTCTAATTAAGCATAATTATTTATAGTGTGTTTGTGTGTGTGTGTGTGTTTTCGGTGTGCGTGTGTATGTCGTCTCAGTGTCTGTTTGTCTGTTCTTGTTATTTTTATAGTTGCTTTTTTCTTTCTTTTTTTTTTTGTTTTTTTTTTCTTTTTCTTTTTAGTTGTTTTGTGTTTATCCTATTTTAGTATGTTTAAAATAATAAATACATACATACATACATATACATTATACATTATAATTACATCATATCCATAGTACAAAATATAAAATTTAACATCACATTGGTTGACATTCTTTTGTTGGTTGGTTGGTTGCTTCGATTACATGCTTCAAACCTCGACATCGTCTCCGTCGTCGTAATCTTTAACAACATGATCATTATCCTCAATTTTTGTTTTTGTTTTTGTTTTTGTTGTTTTCTTTTCTTTTTGTTTGTTTATTTTTGTTTTTTTTTTTGTTTTTTGTTTTTGTTTTTTTTTGTTATTTGTGGGTTGGTTGGTTTCGTTTAGAGCTTTTAAATTAATTTGTTTCAATTGATTTGTGTCGTAAGTTTGTGTGGTTGTCTATGCTGTGTGTGTGTGTGTGACTGGATGTGTGTGTGTATGTCTGTGTGTGTGTGTGTATGTCTGTGAATGTAATAGTGTGTTTGGGTACCATATCAACAGACGGTCGGTCGGTAGGTCAAACGATCGATTCCTCGATCCAAACTCTGGTCGTCGTAGCCTCTCCTCTCCACTTCACTTTTTTTTTTTTCTTTTTTTTTTTTTATTAACAACTGCCCTTCTCTTTGCTAGCCTAAAATCACACAAAATAAAGAAAATTTAATAAAATATAAAATAAAATAAAAAAAATTTAAAACAGATAAGAAACGTTGAAAATCTTTAAACCAAAAATCCTATTCGAATTTCTTATCTAACAATTTTATCCACTGCTGTCCTTATCTGCAGACTTATATATAAATATATATATATAATATATTGATATCTGAACTAGATACACACATATATATATATATATATTTTATAAATATACATCAATATATAAAGATATAAATTTCTTTTGTAACACTTTTTACCTATGAGATGAGATTTTGAGATACATTTTAATCTCCAGGATGCTCGGGGCAGGAGCGATTCACCTCAAACCAACGATCAATGCAGCTGGACGAATGGAAAGAAATCAAAAATTAATTTAGCCTTAATTTAATTAATATCTGTATTTACCCTTTGTGATAGATGCATAAACATGGCAATCGAGCAATTGTATCACCTGGACTCAAATCCTCTAAACAAATAACGCATTCACCTTTGGCGTCTGCCAATGTATCCTCTGTCAGTCACAAAATGAAACAATAATAATTAAAAATAATTGTTAACAGAAATAAATATAATTTTTTGCTTACCGTTATATGAGAGTCGCGGTTTTGTGAGACACATAACTAAATGGCATTCAATATCGTCTGGCAACACGAATTTATTGCACACGGGACACTTGATACCTGGAATGCAATAGCCATACGGTTTAAAATATTGAGTAGATAATGAGAAATGCCAAACACTCACCATTGAAGGACCAAATGTGTGATGGAAGCGATGTCGCTGTGTAAACACGGCCAATGCCATTTGCTGAATTCGCTGACGCTGCTAGTGCCATGCTCTCAATGCCAGTCATGGTCATATCCTGCAAAATGAATCAGAGAAGTTATTTAGGGATGAGAGCAAAGTTCACAGGACACAGGCCACAGACACAAAACAAAGCAATCGATTAAAAACACTAAATTCCACGATAACCCGCAGACTGAATTTAAAGCAATTAAAAACTAGAGAATGTCCGTACTATGTGGATAGGTATTCCTTCTTCCATTGTTTTTTTTCCAGATTATTATATTGATAGAGAATAATTCTTACACGTATGGAGTCGCCAAGAGCTCGCCGTTGTATATAGCTTTGTGCGGCAGCCGATGAGCTGTTGTTGTTGGCTGCCGCTTGGAAGCTATTGCTATTTGGATTCGCTGAAACTGTGACCGCGACAGCTGTATGCGTGTGGGGATAGACAGTTGAACCCTGTTGTTGTTGTTGTTGCTGTTGCTGCTGTTGTTGTTGCTGTTGCTGTTGTTGCTGCTGCTGCTGTATATCCGGGACAGAGCTAAGACTTCGCGCACGCTGTCGATCTACAGATGTGGAGTTCTGCTGATGATTGTGGTGATATACCTGTAGACCTGGCAGTGCGCGCAGCAAATTAAAACCCTGACCAGCATCGCCACTGCGGCTGCCAACCGCTGACGTCTGTTGCGATGTTTCTGTTGCAGCGGCACCCGTTGAGCTACTTGAGAATGTTCTGGAGCGTGGGCTCTGCTGGCCGCTTGTGGCTGGTGTGCTTGCCTTTTGACCCATAGGAGTTACTATCGCTTACTCACACGGCCTCTGCCCGCCCAGCTGACCAGCCTCTGCGTCGTCCCCTCCTGATCGGCGATCGTGCGATATTTTGACTTGCAGAGAAAAATTTTATTTTCTCTCACAGTTCACTCTCACTACTACACCTATTTTACACTTAAGAGTTTTTCTTCTCACTGTAGATTTTGACGTTTTTTTTGTTAGTTTTTCAAAGTAAACTTTGTTTGCTCCTTAATAATTTGTGCGTGTGCGTGTGTGTACGTGTACGTGTATATGTATATGTATATGTAATGTGTGAATGTGTGTATACATGCATTCGCATTTAAGGAAACAAAACAAATGACAGCAGCACCAGACAACAATAGCAAACAAAGTTGATGTTATGAATCTAGGGTAAGGGGGTGGTGGGAGGGTGAAGAGGTCGTTGGCGGCGGCTACAGAGACGAGTGGCGTTGATAAATGCGGTGTATAGATAAGTTTATGAGTGTTTGTGCCTTCTGCCTTCGCCTGTGCGTTGATGATGATGATTGTATGTAAAGAGAAGTGTATTTGTGTGTGAGGGTGCCAAAAGTGTGGAGTGTAGGGAGGGCGTTAATCGGACGTTGGTCGTCGGTAGCGGTGCGTAGTTTATTGTTGTTGTTATACCGAGCCCCTAAATAGGCGTGAGCTTTAACAACGTTAAATCTATTTGAGTGTGAATTGTAAATTAAATTGCTGCTTCCGTTTCTCTACTTTATTTTTAAAATCTCCGTTTTCGTTTTATGTGTACTCTTTGCTTTGCTTTTGACAACCACAATTTATTGGACGACCACCACAACTTATTATCGCAACGGCTGGTGTTGCAAATTGCCAGCACACTGTGTGCTAAAATCGATATAAAGGAAACTTCGATTGAATACCGATTCGATACCAATTTGACTACGTCTGATAATGGTATCGATAGCTCAACTTTATGTGGGGCAATAATATGTTGTGTCTTGTTTAATAATATTTTCAAAATCTTTATAAATTTAAAGTTACAGTTTCATGTTAACAAGTTTTGTCGGTGTATTTGGTGCCAGACAACATATCGGGACGATAATTTTAGATTTTTACATAAATCGAAATATCGATACGTATACGTAGATGCTGCCAACCAGCTACTAAAAGAAGATTTTTAATTATGTATTTGTGTTTGTAATTGTAAAGCGTATTTATTATTGAGTTACAAAAAAAAATTAATGCGTGTCAACGTTTGAGTTGAAGGACAAAAACATACGGCATGAGTTGGTTTGAAAAAGCCAAAACAGTTCTAATTGAGGCGCTTGATATTCAGGATGATGACAACAAGGCAGTTGATAACGTTGGGAGCGGCAGTGGTTCTGCTGGCACTGTCACTAACAGTGCAGCGTCCACACCTGGCGGAAAGGCTTTAACGACAGCATTAAACACATCAAGCTTGGAAGGTGCCACGTTTTATGACAACCCTCATGCCAATGAAATGGTTACTATTCCACCCAGGGCAAGTGAGTCTGCAACTCCAGCAACTTCGGCTACGTTATATGCAAAACGTCAATCAGCTACATCGGATTCAGTTGACTTACTGTCATCACCATCACCAACATCTCCAACAAGTGCCGGACGATTGCTTAACTCCGAGTCATCACTTGAGCTTATTACGGCTCCCACGACAGCAAGTGAAATGGACATGGAAATGTCACCGGACACAGAACCGTCGCTACCTGATAGTATCGTTATAATTGCAAGTAATGAAACGTCTGACAATGCAGATGGCGATGATGACGATGACGATGCTGATGATGGTCAAGGTTGCAATATGGATCAGGAGGATCATTCATTACATTTAAATGGTCAGTAAGAATCTATTTGTATTGTTCATAGTGCACATACTATTTTTTATATTGCCTACATTTTTAGACTCAACGAAGACGATGAAAGCCTTGGTATTTAGTGAAACACAAGCTGCGGCCAATATAGCGAGCGCTGGCGCTGATTCAGATTCTACGCAAAGCTTCGAAGACATACAGTTGCAGCTGAGCCACAAAAGCAAGTCAGCTGATAGTCCTGGGGGCAATGATGCTTGCCAGCATGGTAACAAAACGGAAATGGTTGATCAAAGTTACTCGTCGACTTCATCGGATATTGAAATCATTTCAAATCCTAATGGTGATTCCAGCACGAATAGCACAGCAACGCGTACGAGTCCACAAAAGTTCAAGGAGTTGTGTGCTGTCGTAAAAGGCACGGCACAAGGTTTGCATAGTCTTAAGAGCAAAGGACACCATCGCGAACCATCAGAGATATCGTTGCTGTCCGAGGACTCACAATCTGAACTGGATAAACTAGTTAATCGGATAAGTGAGTTAAATCAAGTTATTGAAGCTCGCGAACAGCGACTTCTTCAGTCGGAACGTCAAAATGCCGAGTTATTGGAACGTAATCAACAGCTATGCGCTCACGTCGAGGAAGCTAAGAACAGTGCAAACAGTACTGAGGCCAATGAGGCGGTTCAACGTTTGTCTGCCCTTGAAAAGAAATTCCAGGGCAGCATACGGGAACGGGATGCACTGCGTATTCAAATCAAAAGTCTTAAAGACGAGTTGCTCAATAAGATACCCAAAGATGAGCTAACTGAGTGCAATGAAATGATTGCCGCCCTTCAGTCCGAAGGTGAGAAGCTATCAAAGGAAATATTGCAGCAGTCCAATATAATTAAAAAGTTACGCGCGAAAGAGAAAACATCCGATACGCTATTAAAGAAAAATGGTGAACAGATATCGGTGCTTTCCAGTGAAGCGGAGCGATTAAAGAAATCTTTGGCTGCTAAGGAGGAAATGGAACGAACACAAATCGAGGCAGTGTGTCGTATGACCAATGAAAAGCGACGCGTAGACGAAGAAAATGCCGACTGCCATAGCAAAATTGAGGATCTGCAGTCGAAATTGACGGCACTTCAAACAAGCTTTGATGGCATTAAAGGTGATCTGCAACAGCGCCAGCGCCATGAGCAAAATCAAATAAAGGCTGAGAATCAGGAGTACATTCAACAAATAAGTGATATGCGTGAAAAGCTACGAGCTACCGAACACAGCATGATAAAGCGGGAGCAACAATTACGGGAGGAAAATCGCGATTTACTTCGTCGACTCGAAGAAGCTGAAACACGTGCCGAGTGCAGGACGCAGGAGTTAAGTGATTCGACGACACCACTCATACGGCAAATTGAATCGTTACAAAAGACATTAAATCAGTCCAGTGCCACGTGGAGGAAAGACGAACAGCAACTGCTGCAAAGGCTTGAGGAGGCTCAGGCTCAAGTGAGTTCATTGCAACAATTGGAGTCTGTACAAAGTGAGAAACAGGAGTTGCTGACCACACGGTGTGACCTGCTCGAAGAGAAGCTGTCCAATGCGCTTATTCAAACGGAAGGCGCCAAATTAAGTGTACGCCAGTTGGAACTAGATGCCAATCTCAAAGAGAGTAACTACAACAGGTTTGTCCCTGCTTATTATTCCAAGAATTTGTCCTTATCTTTAATTCCTTTAAAGGCAACTCACCGCACTGCAGGAACAGCTGTCACAACGTAACGAGAAGATAGATGTATTGACCGTAAACTGCGAGAAGCTCGAGGCGGAGTTGCAGAAGGAGCGCACGATTCAGCCAAGAAGCGAACTCACTGTGGAGGCGGTTAAGGCCAGTAATGAGCTTTCAGCAAGTCAATGTGCGAAGCCGCTGCATGTATCGCCACCCCTTAGTCTGGAAAATGAAAGTGCATTTAATGACGATGCACTTGTTGGCATAACCGACTGGCAAGTTGTAAGGAAAACCATTTGTGTTGTGTCTGGTATAAAATCCGAAAAGTAACATAAATATATTTTTTGAAGGATGATTTGGAATGCATGTCCAATAGCGGACGACAACCATCGGGTATAATTCAAGGTGTGCATCTAAGTTTTTTGGCTGGCAATACGACGACATTGGAACACTTGCAAGCCCTGCTCAAGCAACGGGAAGGTGAATTGACGCATCTACAGTGGGAGCTGTCCCGTCTGCAGGCAGAACGCGGCGTCCTCGATAGTGAGATATCCAATTTAACAATGGAACTAGAAACAGTAAGCAACTCCTTGCTTGAATCGCAGTCAATATGGAAATCTCATAATTCTCCTAATTTTAGTTGAAGGAAAGTGTGCAATCGTACGAGGCAATGGAGAAGAGTTTTGAGGATCTGCAACATCGCTACGATGCGCTTCTACAGATGTATGGTGAGAAAGTGGAGCGAACAGAGGAGTTGGAACTGGATCTGGTAGAGCTGAAACAGGCATATAAATTGCAAATCGATGAGTTGCTAGCGGCGCCGCCACCAAACTTACAGCGAACGCCGAAACATCTATGATTGTCGTCTTTGCCATGCATGAGACGTACCTAACACTTGACCACAAGACGAATGGTTTTTTCTCCACACACACCCACACACACACACACACAGACACACACAATGACACAATGTATTATGCTTTATTAAAGCATTCATTCCTTTGTTTATAATTTTGAATATCCATTATCAGATTTTGCTTGTCTCCAAGTTTCCTACTCTTCTAATTCTTAATCTGTGTGTTTATTAGCCATCGTACATAAAAACTACATTTATTTGCGTGTTATAAATTTCTAGTTATATTATGAATATTCATCGATTGTGATAATTTTACTTATACTTATGCAAATAATAATAAATGAAAAAATCTTGCACACAAGTTGTGTAGAATGACAACACAGTGGATTTAGTCAAAATCATGCACTATATTATTTATAAATAAACCTTATATAGAAAAATGCAGCCCGTTTAATTTATTTAACTACTCATTATAGATAAAAGCATTAATTTATATTCCTAAAGAATTATCATATCTAAATCACAAGTTTAATCTTACAAAGTTCTGGTTTCCTTTAACAAGTAGATGGCTTTTCTTTAAATGGCCGTAGATGCTTAGATATCTTTTATGACACCTTTAACAGTTTGTATGAGCGGAAAAACGGGCTTTCCGGAAAATGTTGTAGTTGGATCCATATAACCACAGCTGTTTTTGAGATCGTCTGTGTTTAGTGAAAAAATCATGATGCCCCCGACATTCAGAGATTTCACGTAGTTAGCCTTACATAAAATGCTTGTCTTGCTCTCATATGATATCCATTCCGATAGTGCACTCAGGTAAGGTGAGCACGTTTCATTGTCGTACGTAAATTTTGGAAACACATAACTATTGGCGCACTCACAAGTCTCCGAGAGGGTGGTGAAGCCCGATTGGCCACATTTACCAAAGCCCGATGCAGGTGCTCCAATTCGTGTGTTGAACGGATTAACCAGGCTGTTAAAAATAAATCAATTATTTATTAAAAGTTTCTTTGAAAAAAAAAGGATTAAGTGCGGCAACATCAGCTCAATGTACGTACGTAAAGGAATGGCCATATGTTGGGAGGCCAACAACCAACCGACTTGGTTCCAGCCCGCTTTTAAGCCACCAATGAATGGTGTAGTTTAGGTTAAATGTTCCCATAATGGATAATTCGTTGGATCGCGCATACAATGGTGCATTAAGACCAGTGAATGGCATATCCTCGCGATAGAAGTGAAAATCGTAGGTCATTAGGTTCACATAGTCCACATACATATTGATTTCACGTATGTCATAAGCAAAGAACGCAATACCCTCTGGCGCTGCAACGGCCATGGTAAGAAGGCTGTTATATCGTCGTTCTCGGCGCCATTCTAGTTTTATTTCGCGCAGCAATTGCGACAAATGCATACGTTCTTTGTCGTAAGCACTAGGAAACTCCCAATCGAGGTCGACTCCATCAAGAGCTGGATATTTCCGCAGCACAGTTTTAAGTGATACTAAAAATTGTTTACGTCGGGCATGATTTTTTACCAAATAGGCAAATTGATGGCCACTATCCGCTCCACCGATCCACAAAAGTAGCTTAACTTGAGGATTAGTGGCGCGATACAAAGTGGTTTCATTTTGCAGCACTCGTTGCAGATGCTGTGACAATACCAACGTTGCATTGTACACATCAGCAAAACCAATGTTAATATGAGTACATAAATCGCCGGGCACATCTAGTAGACTAAACAAATTTTTATCTGTAGCTGAAAAATAACATACTAGTCGTTGCTTCTCTTGTTGTTGCTGATGAGGCACCGCTCTTTGCGTGAATATACAAAAAGAAAGAAATGCGGCACAGATTATTAAAATAAATACAGCTAATACATTTCCAATTGCAAGCTTTTTTCTTAGTATTTTCGTGTTGTTGGTGTCTTGCTTCAAATCATCTGTTATTTTGATATAATTATCCATTGTTATGTTTTTTTTTTGCAAAAATGATAACAAGCAAACAATGATATTGTTATTGCTATCAATGAAAATATCGATATTTTTTTCTTTTATTCAATCTATCGATTGCAGAACAAACAATTATATATGCATATGTAAAATAATTATTACTTAATTAATTTACTGAATAATTTGTAGTTCTTAATATTATACAACAATTTTTAAAATAAAAAAACTGGCATTTGCAAAAGCAATATTTAAAGATCATGAAGTAGCAAATTTGAGATAGAAGCAGTTGATAGTATCGGCTACTTTATTTGCGTTGCCAAAAACATATGATTGGCCGATTGAACTAAATGAACTTAAGCAACGTACTCAGTTCGCTAGTTCAGTTAGGTGAGTCGCTCAATTGAACTCATTCGGAGAGATTCGAGACAATTGTATTAGCATATGCGTATTTAAGTTGAAATATATAGTTTGCTAAGTTGTGCGGCAATATTTACAGTAATTATTGAGAATTCATGTTTTAACATGCAAGTTAATCGTGTATGCAAGGAATAGTTGGTGTCACATTATATGTAACGTATCTTATATCTCTGTGTAAGTGACAGTGTTACTGTTTGTATAATTTGCTCATTGTTTTCATGTGTTTGTGTGCCGTGTTTGTGTTACTGTTGTTGTTGTCATTGTTGTTGTCTCGTTTGCAGTGCAAAACAAAACACACCCAAATGACTGGCTAGCTTCTATAGGAAAGGTGCTCAAAAAACGAATGAATATATACAATGAAGCACTTTAAATCAAAACATTGGGTGGTGTGAACCGGCAAAAAGTAGATATTTTATAATATATAAACTTTGATTTTAGATATTATATTATTTTTTTGACATACCTTTGCCTATTTGCATATGCAATCTGCAGCATATGTGAAATACGTTTAAATTTGTGTATGCATGTGTATATATTTGTGTATATTTTTGTGTTGAATGACTCACTAGATAAATGTTACTCTCAGCCCACATTACGGGAAATTGCCGGTTCGGCTTTGGCACCTTGCAGTTTGTGTGCTTATCTGGCTCAACGCACACCCCCCCAACCCTCTGTTATACCGGTTAGTAAGTCCGGACCGAAAGACAACAAGCAACTTTAAAGCTTGGGTCGCATTCTTAGGCTCGTTAAAATGGTTACTAACCTGATTTAAGTTATACCCTGCACCCATTTATATATTAAGTAAGTACATAGTACATAATAATGTTGTGCAAAGGTATGTGATGACAAGAGGTAGTTTCCAGTGGCTATAGTCTCGTTCGTACTGTGTATAAATGGTAGGAAGCGCGTGAGATTTAATGTGCATGTATGCATATTAATATGCATATGCATATGAGGTCAATTGTGTTGAGCACTTGTTGACTTGATACTTACATACTTATATGTTGTATTTGTTGTTGTACTTGCAGATTGCCGCTAGAGAAAGAGCTACATGAGAACCATGACAAAAGACTATGACTATCTATTAAAGGTGCTTTTGGTCGGGGACAGCGACGTGGGTAAACACGAAATACTGTCTAATCTTGAAGATCCATCCACTGAAAGCCCCTTTTGCAGTGGAAACGGTAAGTAGTCGGATGTTTTATAATGACTCTGGCATACCCCAACTTATATATAGATTGCACTTCACACATATTACAAACGATATCGGTAGCGTACAAAACAACAACCATATTGCTGGAGGGGAAACGCGTTAAATTACAGATATGGGATACCTCTGGCCAAGGGCGTTTCTGCACCATTATTCGCTCGTATTCACGCGGTGCTCAGGGTATTATTTTAGTATACGATATAACTAATAAATGGAGTTTCGATGGTATCGATCGCTGGCTAAAGGAAGTCGAAGAGGTATGTGAAACAAGTGTTTGATCAAGGTCCAATTTCTGTTGGTAACCCCCATACAATAAAAATTGTTATTTAACTCATTTTCATCATAAGATTGAAAAATTTTTTTTTTATAACTGTTGACATTTAAGTAATTGTTGATAAGTTGATAATTTGATATATGTAATTTCAGCATGCACCGGGTATACCAAAGGTTCTGGTTGGCAACCGTTTGCACTTAGCCTATAAGCGTCAGGTGGCTGCCAAACAAGCGGAGACCTATGCCTCACGTAACAACATGTCCTGCTTCGAGATATCACCACTTTGTGATTTCAATATACGCGAGTCTTTCTGTGAATTGGCTCGCATGGCATTGCATCGCAATGGCATGGAGCACATTTGGCGTAGCAACAAGGGTATAAATAATAATAAACTTAAATGAATCCAGAGCATTTTTATTAAAATCATCCTTTTTTTTTTTTCGTTTTTTTTTCTTCTTTTTTATTATTTAACACAGTTTTGTCGCTGCAGGAGCTTTGCTGTCGAACCATTGTTCGTAGAACAAGTGTTTATGCTATAGACTCTTTGCACCTGCCGCCCTCCGTCAAATCAACACTAAAGTCATATGCCCTGACAACGTCGCAGTGCTACAATTCATTAACGCAGAACTCAAAGAGTCGAAATCGCTGCAAGACGCCCACAAGTCACAGTCGCAACAGCTGTGAGATCGCGTGATTGCCGGTTTGTAGGTGGTTTTTGGAGCTGCCTACGCAAAAGCTGCGCAATGCTGCGTAAATTGAAAAACTACTTATAATATGCTAAGAACACAACACTTACAATATACACACACACACACACACACATACACACATACACACGCACACATACACACACTAAAACACAGCATAAAAAAACAACACCCAAAAAATACTAGAAACATACATCTATAGTATTTTGTGAACACAAATTTGTCATCAGCATTAATATTTATTACCATATGAAAGCGATGGTTATTTTTTTACATCCTATGAAGATAAAAGAGCAATTGCTTAACATTAAATAATACATATATAAAAAAAAAAGATATATACATTAAAAAAAAGAAAAAATTTTTTTTTTTTATTATTTTTAAAAATGATTACCATTATCACTAAATTTAATGTCGAATAATGTTGTTAATATTATTATTATTATATTTGTATAATTCTGATACTGATACAAAGTATGTTTTTTTTTAAATTACCTTTTTTCTTTGTTAACAATCAACGAATTTTCGTAGAAATGTTTGTAACTAATAGTAAGGCACAGGAGCCAATCAACTGATAAGAATTATGATGAACATGATGGTAACGATGACCGTCAATATAATGATGATGATAAACATGAAAAACAAAAAAAACAAAAACTGTCTCTTTCTTTATTTTACTGGTCATCTTTCTCGTTCTTTTTCAGTGACGAAACTTTTAAGTAGTGAAAGTTAAGAGATGCATAAAAGATTCGTCTTTTAAACTAATTTGTGAATCCATTTTAAAACATCGAGATATGCATACATGCCATATGTGTATGCATGCGTATATGTATGTGTTGTCTATAAATTAATGAATGAATGCATTCACATCAATATTTGTTTCATATGGGATTTAAATCGAAACGCAAAAAATGAAAGTTTTTCCCATTGATCCAAAAATTATTTCTTTTGCAGTCCAAGTTTAAGTTTCTGTTCTATTTGCCAAATAAAATTAAATTTTATGTGTTGGTATATATTAAATATATTTTTTTTATATTTTATATTATTTTATTATAATATTTTAAATTATTAAATATTAATTAAATATTTTTTAAATGTGTTTTTAATAAATATTTAATATATTCTTAGTATATTTTTAATCTATATACATTTTTTTTTAATTTAAAATACTCAATTTGTATCATTTTTTTAAAATTATATATTAATGTATTTTATGAAATATTATTATTTATTTTTAATTTATTAAATATTTTTTATATTTTAAATGCTGTAAAATTTTTAATAGGTGTCTCGAATAAATATTAAAAATATTTTAAATATATTTTACAAATAATTACCTTAAATATATTAATATTATAAATATATTTTATATACATATTAAACATATTTTTTAAAAAATATATTAAATATATTTCAAATTTTGTGATAGTGTTTTAAAAAATATTAAATATATTTTAAATATATTTTTAATATGTCTGTTTATTTTTTTTTAATTTAAAATATTAAATTTGAAATTTTTTTAAAATATATATTAAATATATTTTATATACATATAAAATAAATATAAAAAATATATTAAATGTTTTTCTAGCTTTTTGGTAGTGTTTAAAATAAATATTAAATATATTCTAAATATATTTTATATGCAATCAATACACTTAAAATATATATTTAATATATTTAATTTTATTTTTAAATCATATATTTAATTTTCTTTTAAATATTTATTTAATATATTAATTTTTTTAATTTTTTTTTTTTATTTATTTAATTTTCAGTGTGTTTGAAAGAATATGTCTCAGCTTGCAAATATCGATAATTATTTTTTTGTGTTAATTATGTGATAAATCTGGAGCTTGTTTTACCCATTTACTTAATGGTCAATTAAAAGAAAATTCGCTTTGATCTTATTATGGCAATAAAATGTTTGATTGTTTTCTTTTATTATGCAAAACCCCTGGTAGTCGGTTTCGTTTTTAATCGAGCCACAAAAATTCGCAAAAAACTTTTACACAATCTCTATCAAAAGTCGCGTTGGTCAATCCAATTTGACACCGAAACAAGTCTCAGGTTCGGCTTTTGGCGTTATAGTTTTAACAATTTTTGGGAGAGCCGAAACACAAAATAGAAAAACCATAACAATAAAAGTAAAAATTTTAAATTTACATATTTTAATGCTTAAGTTTTTTATTAACTTTGGCAGTCTTTTGCACATCTGTTTTTATTTTTTATTTTTTTTGCATTAATATTGCTTTAATTTTTTCTGCTGAAACTTGAAATGTTTGAGTCATTTATTGGCTTTTAAAAAATTGGTTTAAAAAAATTCCATTATTTTATTTTATTTATTTATATATTATTAGGCTAATTTGTATTTTAAAAAATTAGCACGCCTTTTTTTTTTTTAATTTTTACTGAAATTCTTGGTATTATTTATTTTTTTAAAGTTAAATCCAAATTTTTTTTTTATTTACTTTTTATTTTTTTTTTTTAATTAATATTGCTTTAATTTTTTCTGCTGAAACTTTAAATGTTTGAGTCATTTATTGGCTTTTAAAAAATTGGCTTAAAAAAATTTCATTATTTTTTTTTTATTTATTTAGATATTATTAAGCTAATTTGTGTTTTAAAAAATTGGCACGGCTTTTTTTTAAATTTAATTTTTACTGAAATTCTGGGTGTAATTTATTTTTTTTAAAGTTAAATCCAAACTTTTTTTTTTTATTTTTTTTTTTTTTTTGCATTAATATTGCTTTAATTTTTTCTGCTGAAACTTTAAATGCTTGAGTCATTTATTGGCTTTTAAAAAATTGGTTTAAAAAAATTTCATTAGTTTATTTTATTTATTTAGATATTATTAAGCTAATTTGTATTTTAAAAAATTGGCACGCCTTTTTTTTAATTTAATTTTTTCTGAAATTCTGGGTATTTTTTTTTTTAAAGTTAAATCCAAATTTTTTTTTTATTTTTTTTATTTTTTTTTTTTATTTTATTTTTTTTTTTATTTTATTTTTTTTTTTTTATGCACTTGCTCAACGTTCACGTAATTCTTGAAAAGTTTTCAAAGAAAATGTTTTGATCTTCGATTAGGGTCATAGAAAGTGATAAAGTGTTTAATGGTCGAGGTCAGGAATTGTTATGACCTAACTTAATAATCGTATCGGTCGATGGTGCCGACCGCCTGGCGGAATAATTTTAATTGATGCGATGCTTTTGGCGACCTGATTATGGAAATGCTGACCAACGGGTTTTGCGCCTAATTTAAATTTTACAGACATTTGTTGCCACTGCTAATCTCTTCTCTCCCATAAGATGCTCTCCAAGCAATGTGGTATCTATCCACTTGGGGGCTTGCGCATCGATGACGAAAGCAACGCTTGGCCATAGACGCTAAAGGCGAAAGCCAACAACAACACTGCATTGGGCAAGGCCCCAGACACATAATCACAATAATCGATCTGTGCGGCGTATAAAAGTGGGTAACTTTGTGGAGTTGATCATCAGTTGGCTTCCTCTTCAGCTACGTGAAGTTCCATAGATTTCGTCCTAAGCAAGAAACTTCCAGCAATGAAGGTAAATTATCCAACATCGGTGGATCCGATTATCGGCTTTTACCTCGGAGCACCTCTAACTCTTTGTCTCTGTCATCCATTCTTCAGGTCTTCGTGTGTTTGTTTGCCGTAGTTGTGGCTTCCTGCTCTGCAGGCTTTATTAGCGGCGGAGGCAGTGGCGGCGGCGGCGGCGGTGGTGGAGGTTACAGTTATGGCGTCGGTGGTGGCAGTGGCCACAGCCATGGACATACTGAGGTGCGCACCGTAAAGGTTATTCACGAAGGTAGCCACGGCGGGCACGGTGGACATGGCGGACATGGCGGCGGCTTCGATCACGGACATGGACATGGTGGTGGCTTCGATCACGGACATGGTCATGGACATGGAGTGCAGGAAGTGAAGACCATTAAAGTAATCCACCAAGAGGCACCAGCTGCATACCACGGTCATGGTGGAGGACATGGCGGTAGCTACGGTGGTGGCCACAGCTTTGGCGGCCATCAGCAGGAAGTTAAGACCATTAAAGTAATTCACCAGGAAGCCCCAGCCGTACATCATGGAGGATTTGCTCACGGAGGCGGCAGCAGTTTTGGTGGTAGCAGCTTCGGCGGTCACCAAGAAGTTAAGACTGTTAAGGTCATCCACGAGGAAGGTGCAGGTGGTCATCATGGTGGATATTCTCATGGCGGTGGTCACAGCTTTGGCGGTGGCAGCAGCTTCGGTGGTCACCAAGAAGTTAAGACTGTTAAGGTCATCCATGAGGAAGGTGCAGGTGGTCATCATGGTGGATATTCTCATGGCGGCGGTCACAGCTTTGGCGGTGGTAGCAGCTTCGGTGGTCATCAAGAAGTTAAGACCGTGAAGGTCATCCACGAGGAGAGTGCAGGTGGTCATCATGGTGGATTCGCCCACGGAGGTGGATATGCTCATGGTGGTGGTCACAGCTCCGGTGGTCACCAAGAGATCAAGACTGTTAAGGTTATTCACGAGGAAGCACCAGTAGCTCATCATGATTCATACTCCCACGGTGGTAGCTTCAGCTCTGGTGGTAGCTTCAGCACTGGTGGTAGCTTCAGCTCCGGTGGTCACCAAGAAGTCAAGACCATCAAGGTTATTCATGAAGAAGGACAAGTTCTTGGCGGTGGTGGCTACACTGGTGGCCTTAGCGGAGGATACTCCCATGGAGCCGGACACGATGTATCCTATGGTGGTGGCCATGTTCAACAGGAAGTGAAAACCGTCAAGGTCATTCACGAAGAAGCCCCCATCGCTGTCCACAACGATTACCTGCCCCCTGTGGTCTCCGCACCCCAGAACAGCTACCTGCCCCCAGCTACCTCCTGGAAGTAATCCCCTCAACTGGCATCAGTTGCTCTGTGATTTGAACTGTGTCATAATTGTGACCTCCCTTGTTAAATAGTTTTAGTAACCCAATCCTTTTTTTTTTTCATCAATTTCATTTTTACTCTTAAGATCGAAGAATACATATTTTTCTGTTGAATATAAAAATTATCCAAAAATCTAAAAACTGTTCTTTTGACTTCTGAGACTTATTATCTATATGATGGTAAGATCATCTATATGTTGGTAAGATCATCTATATAATCATAAGATCATCTATATGATCACCAGAACATCTATATGATCATAAGATCACTTCTATGATCATCAGATCATCTGTATAATCATCATATCATCTATATGATTATCAGATCATCTATATAATCATCAGATCATCTATATGATCATCAGATCATCTACATGATCATCAGAACATCTATATGATCATAACATCATCTATATGATCATAAGCTCACCTATGTGACCATAAAATCATCTATATGATCATAAGATCACCTATATGACTATAAAATCATCTATATGATCATAAGAGCATCTATTTAATCATAAGATCATCTATATGACCATAGAATCACTTCTATGAACATCAGATCATCTGTATGATCATCAGATCACCTGTATAATCATCAGATCATCTGTATGATCATCAGATCACCTGTATGATTATCAGATCATCTATATAATCATCAGATCATCTGTATGATTATAACATCATCTATATGATCATAAGATGACTTATATGACTATAAGATCATCTATATGATCGTAAGATCACTTCTATGAACATCAGATCATCTGTATAATCATCAGATCACCTGTATGATTATCAGATCATCTATATAATCATCAGATCATCTATATGATCATCAAATCATCTATGTAATCATCAGAACATCTTTATGATCATATCTTCATCAATATGATCATCAGATCATCTATATGATGGTAAGACCACTTCTATGATCATCAGAGCATTTATATGATCATAAGATCACATATATGACCATAAGATCATCTATATGATCATAAGAGCATCTATTTAATCATCATCACTTCTATGATCATCAGATTACCTGTATGATCATCAGATCATCTATGTGATCGTAAGATCACCTATATGATCATCAGATCATCAGATTCAGTCATACATTTCGTTATTATAGCTGATGGGATTTTCCTTTCCTAAATTGATCAATTATAGTTAAAATAATAGTTATGCTTATCTATTAAACATTATTAAGTTTGGTTTTTTCCACGCTGATGGAAAAGTGCAACTGGTTTTGGGTCCATCTAATGGTTTCCGATGGCTTCATCGGGCGCCCATTTCCATTAACCTAATGAAGCAAACGAGTTGATTAATAGGCCCATGGATCAGGGAATGATTTTTTTTTTTTTTATCATAATGTATTTTATGTTAATGTGTGGTGTGTGTGGTGTGTGTGATTGTGTGTGATTGTGTGTGACATTGTTGTGCTGTATAAATATGTAGAAATAAGTTAAAGGTTGTTAATTAATGGTCGGTGGATCGTTTAGGATGGTCACTTATATGGCCAATCTTTCCCTGCGTTGAACATGCGTCGCTGCTGCTCAACCCTGTTGCTGCTCAGGTATTGATGCAATGGAAGTGGCCGTGGCGACGAGGAAGTGGTGGGCGAGGAGGCCGTTGTTGTGGGACGCCATATCGATGGTCGGAAGGGTGTGTGGTCATCCTCAAACCTGTTGATTAGCTTCAGGGCTTCAAAGTTGTTGTTGCGGTGGGCGTGTCGATTGCTGCCGCCATTGGTATCGCTTTTGGTTTCGCTTCTAGTGTTGCTTTTGGTGCTACTTTTGGTGTTGGTATTGGTGTTGGTGTTGGTGTTAATGTTGGTATTGGTGTTGGTGTTGGTGTTGGTATTGGTGTTTGTATTGGTGTCACTGTGCACACGCAGATTGAGCAGAAGTTCGCCATCGTCATCAATTAGATTGTACAATTGGATGCCCGCATCCTCACCGACGCCATTGCCATGCGTATGGGCACGCTCCAGGCGCACCTGTTGCTTGGGCCTCGGCTTTGGTTTCCGCTTTGCCGGCCTCGAGTAGTAAAGCTGTTCGTGTGTGAAGAGCCTTGAGGCACGATCCTGTGCCTGCAGCTGACGCAATATGCCAAGGGGCAGCAGCAGATCCGACTCAAACGGCAGAAACCCACTGGCCCGCACCTTAATGATGTTGCGCCTCAAAGGCGGCAATGGACACACAAACTGACAGCTACAGACCAGCAGGAGGAACTGCAGCCGCAGGACAGTGAGCACATTTGGTGGTGGTATTATCTTCATGGCAACAATTGCTTTGGGCACATGTTCGAGACAAAAAAAAAGTACACTTGACAGATTCTCGATTTTAATTAATTTTTTAATGTTAATAATTTTTTATGTTTTATGTTTGTTTACACGCAATTAAAACTCACAAAACTATATTAAAAAATAATTATGGAAATCCCTTTAGCTTATGGAGCTTAGGAGCTCATTCTAGGCCGGTATTGCACCAACTGACTTGGGCTAAGCGGCGCATTGCGCTGGAGACCGACGGAGAGCAGAGCATGGCGACACACACACACACACACACACACACACACACACACATACACATCAACACACGCACAGTCATCACAATGAAATGTTTAAATGAATTAATTAGAGAAAATTCCGACGCACGCTTTAAAAAACTGGCAGTCGCACAGTGACACAAAACCACAATGCGGCTTAAAAAAAGTGAAAATAAGTTACTTTCATCAGAGCTTTTTGTGTTCATTTAAGATTTCTATGATTTTTATATAAGAAAATCTGAATAGTAATAAAGTAATAATAATAATAAACATATATATAATATTTCCGTTTTATAAATATTATTATATTAAATCAAAACATTGTATATATGTTTATATAAAAGTAATAATAATAATAATAATAATAATAATAATAATAATTATAATAATATTTGTAATGTAATAATAATTATAATAATATTTTGTTTTATTATTATTAAAATATTTTATTTTATATATATTTTATTTTGTTGTATCAATGAATAATTTTCGAATTTAAAGAGTTTCAGCCTCTTTAATAATAAAAATTATTTTTATTCTTATTAATATTATTAAAATATTTTATATAATATATTTAAATTTCAAAATATTAAATATAAAGCTTTATTATTAAATATACAATTTTTCGTTCATATTTTATACTATTTTATTAATAAATAATGTTCTGAATTTATATAATTATTATTAAAATATTTCATATAATATATATTAGACTCGATATTAATTTTTGATTATTTTCTATTAATGAATCAGATCCTAAATTTATTCAGCTTCAGCCTTATTAAAATATTTAATTTTTATTTAACAGACCCTTGTTCTGAATTTAATCAGCTTCAGTCTCTTTAAAATAATAAAATAATTATATATATTATTTTTATTATTATTTAAATATTTCATATAATGTATATTAAACTCAATATTAATTATATTATTATTAATGATTATTATATTTTATTAATGATTCTGAATTTATTGAGCTTCATTCTCTTTAATATATTTAATTTTTGTTTAACAGACCCTTGGCCTTGAATCACTGTGCTTTAAATGCTTGAGCTTTGAAATTAAAAAATAAAAACATAACTGCTTTGTTTATTGTCGGCTGTCGGTAACATTTCATTTCTTCTATAACTTTATGGCCAACACAAAATTGTCGCATGTGTGTGTGTGTGTGTGTGCGTGTGTGTATGTGTCTGTTGATGGTTTAATAAGTGATTTATGCTACACTTAACAAGAATAATTCTTTTAATGCTAATCCCCAGATGCCTCTCTGGCCCTAGACCCAAACTGGTTCACAACTAGTTGGGGTCATTATGGTGGCCATTAACGCCAGCTACTGTCCACAGCTGGGCTACCATATGAAGTTGGAGATGGAGTCGGAGTTGGAGTTGGAGTTGGAGTTGAACCTGTAACTCTCTGGGGCACTCTCGCTGAAATTGTTTAGTATTGTTTGTTAGTATGTCAGATGGCAATGGCCATTGGCATTTAGCTCATTAGCATGAAAATGGATATGTTGTTCCAAATTACAATATTTTATGCAAATCGACGACGGAAAAGCGCTCACTGTTCACATTTTCACCTGTTAACAATTGTGACAACCACCACCGACATGTCTACGGTCCACTGAACTATAACAACGGGTCAATATACTCTCACTATCGGCCGACGTTAATGGCCGCCGATGCGCACAGCAATTCCGAATTTAATTCCGAATCCCATTCCGAAGCCAATTCCGAAGCCAATTCCGAATCTGATTCCGAGTTTAACTCCATTTTATATTTCCAATTCCAATTCGAATTTCCATTCTATTTACATTTCTAACGGCTTCATTATTCATATGCCAACATCTCACTTAATTGTTAAGTTATAGTATTATATATTAATATAAACCTTTGTTGCATCCATTGGATATGTGCACAAAGGCTCAAAAGAGTTTCACTCTCAATGATAATAATGTTGATATAATACCAAAGATAGAGTCAGTGTTTGATTTGAGAGGTACGTGTGAAGACGCAGGCAGCAGCTACACTGCTCAAAATTATAAGTAACTTTTACATAAGACCTGTGAGATTTCCACTGCTTGAAATTTGAAACGATTTCAGTAAATTTAAGTACTTAAAATTAGTTAATACAAAGAGAGAGAGTCTCGAACCTATGCCAAAAGCTACAGCGCTCAGAGTTGGAAGTCATTTCTTGGTAAGCTTTGAGGAGTCTTAACAAAAGTCAGAATAAATATTATAAAATTTACATATTTTTAAGTTTTACATTTTTATTGTATTTTATCATTATGCACATACATACATAGACTTTGGTACAGACTTTGTTACAGCTAACGAAAAAAAAAAAATAATATAAATATACATACATATTTATTTATTTATTGATTAATTTAAAAGTTTATATGATATATTTACAGAGCGATGTATCATCTTATGGATATACTTGAATTGACTAGCATTACGTAAACATTTTCTTAGCCCTCCATTAAATAAAAGAAGCCAAAAGTTTTGTGCTTAGTTTCTAATTTTGTATAAACACAAATTGATTTGAAACCTTCGTACAATAATTTTCTCAGTGGATCTAAAATCCTTTAGAAACCAAATGAAATCACATTTGGCTTTCCCATTAAGCAGCTAGGAATTTGAGTATTTGATTTAATTAATTAAATCTATATTAATTAAATAATTTAGAATTTATACGCAAATCGAGCTGTAAATACATACAAAACTCTTCCCACTCTTTTACACTTACATAATAATATAAATATATATATATAGAATAGATATATATATGTACATACATATACAAATACTGTTGCTTTAATTATAAATTTGGATAGTGGTTGGGATAAGGATTACATATATTTATATTTATGTACTAACCAACAAATAGTATGCTATATGCCCAGCACATTGCACATTGAGGTGCTTGGATCTAGTCCAAAGTTATGTGCGGATTTGTGTAGGTAAAGCCATGGAACTGCTTCTGGTCCATGGATGCAAGTATTTCCTTGTCAATGGGCGTGAGACGTACACGTTCTCTGGTGAACACCCGATCAAAGTATTGCGTGTCCAGAGGATGTTTCTGTGCATTTACAATTTATTTAATTAAAGTTTGTTTTTTTTTTATATTAAATATTTTTTTTTTTTTTGAATGACTCACCACTTGTGGTCTGAACGGTGGCTCAATTTGCCGTTTCTCGAGCAGATTCCAGTCAATGGGTCTAAAGAATATATGATCGGCAATATCACCAGCTGGACTATATTGAGAGCCAATACGCTTTGCATAATCCTTTTCCAAAAGCTATAAATAATTTAATAAATTTAGGAAAATTAAATGAAATATTTTATAGTTTAGTTTTGTACTTACGCCTTTTAGTATGCCCGTTGCCTCGGCTGATATGTAGACGGGAAACCATGGAATTTCATTGCATATTGACCAAAAGAGCTCATCCTCATCACAACCGCTGAACGGTGACTGACCAATGAGCATCTCGTAGAGCAGCACACCGAATGACCACCAATCGACATTCTGATTGTATTTCTCACCCTGTCAAGGAGAATTTGGGAAAATCACATTGAATTTGTGTGCCATCGATATATATACATATCTATCTATATATTACCTTGATGATTTCGGGCGCCATGTAATCGGGTGTGCCGCAAAAGCTGTCGGCGGTCTTATCCAAGTATATTTGCAGTTTGCACATACCAAAGTCGGCAATGCGCACATGACCCTCATAGTCTAGCAATACATTGTCCAATTTGAGATCCCTACCAAAACAAAAAAAAAATAAAATAAAAAAAACATTTAAGAGAAGATTAAGAACCTGCTCTTGGTCATCTTTGTGGAACACCTACCTATAGATAATGCCCTTTTTGTGTAAAAATTTGAGGCCCGAGATGATTTCAGCGCCATAGAAACGCGCGCGCTCCTCCGAAAATCTTCCGCTCTCTTGGATGTGGAACATGAGATCTCCGCCATTCAGATACTCCATAACAAAGAATAAATGACTCTGTGAAAGCGAAAAAGAAGTAGGTAAAAATTTAAGAGATTTTATGCAGAGTGAAAGTTAAAGAGCGCAAATTTCTCTTACACAGGAAATAATTATGGAAAGTAATTGAAATATTTGAGACTTTTTTAACCTCATTAAAAGTAATTGTGGGACTGAAAAAAAAAAATTGAAAAAGTATCTGGAACATTGGAGCAGATTTTCTCTAAGTGCAGGCAAGGGAATATCAAATTGACTGAGCGAGAGAGTCCCCCAAAATGAATGGGCGTGCATCCTCAAAGTCATAAATAATTAAAATACCTTCTAATCGGTGTCAATGCAAGACAACGCTGAGCAAACAAAACTTATTGTTTTTTTACTCATTTCATTTAATTTGCTTCATTTTTTTCTTCTCTTTTTTCTTTTTTGTGCTTCTAATTGCTTTGAGAACATTGTCGAACGTTGTGCCGGACGTACGTGCCAAATTGTGGTTCTAAATAGTGGGGACAACATTAAGAAAAAAAAAAAAAACAAAATAAAAAATAAAAAATAAAAAAAAAAAAACTAGAAAACACCACTCGGCGTGTCGTGTGCCTCAATCGATGGTCAGATGGACGCACACACAAACTGGGTTCTAATAATAGTTGGTTTTACCTTTTCGATATTTATTTATATATCTCTCGGATATGTGTTATGTTGTATGTTGAATGTTGTGTGTTTCATGTGGCTATATTAGCTACATAGGAGAGAGCACAAGATCTCTTGTAGGGTATCTAGTGTTTGGTCTCCCACCTGACTATCGGCGTTGTCAGTGACCTTGTCAATTGAATTGACTTACCTCCGTTTGAAATGTGCAAAACAGATGGCACAGATATGGATGTTTGGTACCCAAGGCCAGTACTTTGCGCTCAATTAATGTTGAGTCAACATCATCGTCCTCCAGAACTACATCCTTTTTGAGGCATTTGATGGCATAATAATATGTTGTATCACGTAGCTCAGCGAGAAGCACCTGTTTTTTCGAAAAGTTTAAATAAGTATTATACGATGATATGGACTAACTTTAGAGTGTGGACTTACCTTGCCAAAGCTTCCTTTGCCAAGCACGGCCAGAAAATGAAAATCATCTACCGAATAATTCTTAAATCTAGGTATTACTGTTGCTGGCGCGGTGAAACGTCCGGATTTTTGGAATTGTGAATATGTATATGATGTTTCTGTACGATCATCCAGGTTGTCCACACAAGAACACGGAAAGAAAACCAGCGATTGATAGAGAGTAAAAGATATAAAGTGTGAAGAAGCCACAGTCCATATGTGGAGTATAGATAGAAAAGATTATAAATAATATATTTAAAATAGATTTGAAAGTAATTAAAAACAAAGAGAGATGATAAGAGGTTGTGTCCATATTGTGTGTTCAGTTCGCCTGTTAGTCGCTTGAGCAGAGCTCCCAATATTTTAATAAATTATATAGAAGTAAATTATGTTTTTCATACCATCGTGTTCTTCATTGGCCTCTATCTTATAGGCAGGGTTTAAACTTGGCGGTGTACTGGGCGAGTCTCTTGCATCACGTGCGCCTAATTTATGGAGAGAATTGAGAGATTGCGGCTTTATAAACGTGCAAGTCAACAAATTAGTTTTAATTGCCCATAAATTGTGTGTGGTGTGTGCGTGTCGCAACGCCAGCTAATAGCTGTAGAATGTTCTTTATTTATGTATATTAACTCCTGCTTCAAACTCCTAAAGCTGTTTTAATCGATCAACCATTTAAAATGATCGTTAATCTGACACAAGCACATCTCAATTTTGTCCAGAAATATCGATAGTGTGCTTTTGTGCGCTCACGTGACATCGATAGATAAATCGCAAGTCGATCCTCAAATCCGGTGTTTAGTTTTAGCCTCTAATTTCTCGTGCTTAGTTTCTTTTGTGTTTTTTTTTTTTTTTTTGCTGTGATACCTTAACGTGTGTGCTTGTTTTGTGATTATAATATAACAAATCAATGTTGACAATAGGTGTGTGCATGTGCGGTAAGTAGACACATAGCGGCATTATGAGTTTGCAAATAGGCAGGCGTTTATTTACTAGATAAGCATGCATTTACATGCACCCAAATTAAGTAGTAGTTGCATGACATCGCGCACGTTTGAACTTTTAATGTTGTGCGATTGGGTCTATTTACCACTAATTAGCTATCTCAATTTCAAAACACTAAGCTATTTAATGTAAGAGGTAATTATTTTATCAGCTAATGAAGTGGGTGTTGAGGAAATAAAGAAATATATGCACTTTGCTACTAAATCTTAAGGCGGTAATGTGAGAAAAAGAGATGAAGAAACAATGTGGGTAGCATGCAGTGCTAAAGAGCGGTTTGACCATATGTTTTGTTGCGAAAAACTCGTGTCCAAACAAGCATAGCGCAAAAGGAATAACAAAAAATTCTTATTTTCCATAGAAGAGGAAGGGAGACAAATGGTGTTTAGGAGGAGGAGAAAATAAATCTGGGCATATTTAGGGTAATTCTGATTAAATTGCCTGTAGATAAATAATTGTTGTAAACTAGTAAGACTTTTATAATTAACAAAATCAATTAGTGTGTCTTATGCGCTTCTCTTTTAATATTTCAGTTCTTATTGAAACAGCTGCACTTTTGCAGATATTTACTGATCCTCAGACTTATCGTCTGGCAATCAATTAACACTCCAGACTCATAGACACACACACACGCACACGCACAATTTACTGGCAGTCTCAATTATAACATCATAATGTCAGCCAGATTTAGGCATCATTATTAATGATTTCGTGTTGTTTATAGATTCTTCATCTTATTTATGGATTCTGTGCGTATTTGTTTGTTGTTTTTCTGTTTTGATAGCGACACAAACGCACGCGCCATTTGTACGCATCGATTTTTGTTGGATTTTCAAATCGGTTCGGTTTGGATCGGTTCCGACTTGGGGATATGTTTTCATTATGTGTTTACCTCGTTTTACGTGGTTGAGCGCCTCGACGATGAGTTTCTGATTGACGCCGCATAAATTGGCCGTGAGCCGTTCGCATTTCTTGTGACAATTCACGTCACATTCTGTGCACGAATTTTGGCAGCGTGGGCAGTGGAAATGTTGAGATTAATTAAAACAAATCGTTATTAATATGATTATAAATTTGTGACCGTGTAAATTATCATAAGAATACATATTATACATTTCATACTAGTTTCATACGTATACATGTATATGTATATGTATATTTATTGGCATTTTTTTTAGTTGCGATTTATTGGTTGCACGTTTCTGAAAAATGTTTCCTAAATTCCACCAGCCAAATGCAATACCCTTACTTCATTTATAAAGTAATTAATTTTCCTAACAATAACTATTGTTTCCTTATTTTCAATTTTCTCTTCCGTTTATTGAATGACCATCAAAAGAATTTTTTTTTTTTTTAATTTATTCCCACAATTTACCGATTCTATCGTTTAAAGTTATCTTATTGGTTTATATGTGTATGCATTTTAACACATACACATAAACACACAGGGATAAATATTTATTGAATTTAAACGCACATCCGCTTTGTGGGCCATACCCCAAAAGGTTGCTCGAGTGGGTGGCGTTTAATGTAAATTTAATAAACAAAATAAATATTTGTACGCAATCACATGAAAATTTCATTCGCAATTTTCTTTGAATCAACGAACCAAACGCAAACTCACAGCAAATATCACACATACGCATTGTGCTCCCAACAACCCTGGCACATGCACACACACACGCACACACACACACATACACCCAAGACTTCCGAAAAAGTTCTTAAATATTGATTGCCTATTGGTTTCTGCTTGAAAAAGTAAGAAAGTGAATCATTTTATGGCGAACACCAAACACTCTCAGCCTTGGAAAATTGTATTTTACATAAATAATAAAAAAATAATAAAATAAATATAAATGTTAAAAATAATAAAATATATACAATTTAGTATATTTTGAGTAAAATAAATTTATCTCCATATTCAGCCAGGTGCTTTTCTCCGGGAACTATCAAAGTAAATTACCCAGAAACTATAATTTATAATTATAAATAAATATATTTATATTAACTATAAATTAATATATTATTATATAGATATTTATAATTATTTAAAATACACATAAATCAAGTGTAAAGTGTATTTTTTTATTTTGTTTGAATAATTTTTCTGATTTTTGATATCTTAATCCATATGGATTTTTTCATATCGTTTTTAAGCATTTGTTTATAATTTTGCAAATTTTTATGCATTTTAACAGAAACAATTAAATATTTATTTTACTTTTGCTTTCAGTGAAATTTTAATTAAGGAAATCGAAAAGACTCGAACAGCAGTCGTTCATTGTAACCTCTGTGGCAACAAGTGAGTAGACGCTGCAAGGCTTTTAGATATTTTTAATGTATTTCAAATATTTCTATTCGAAAAATGTGAATATTTAAATAATTTGTCTGCCCCAAACAAAATGCAATACTTTTTCATTTGATTTCAAGCTGCAGTTAGGCAAAAACAGACAAAACAACAGATGAAAAACGATAGAGCAAATACAAACAGAAAAACAAATACAATACAACTACAAATACAATACAAATACATATACAAATACTGAGACAAAGACTGAGACAAAGACTAAAACAACGTCTAAGAGCATGACGATGACCTAAACATTTTTGTATACAATTTTCTAAAAGTAAAATGCCAAATTTTCTATCTCTTAGCTGCCCAAATTGTGCGAGTATCTTTTATGCTTGTATCTGTATCTGCATGTGTATCTGCATGTGTATCTGCATGTGTATCTGCATTTGTATCTGCTTCTGTATCTGCATTTTTATCTGCGGCAGCTGCAGCTGCAACTGCATCTGTGTTCTATACGCTCTTCAGTTTCTGAGTAACTGAAAAGTAAATACCTGAAATGGCTTCAAAATTACATAAGGTAAATCAAGCGGATACATTTTATAAAAAGATACAATTATTTGTATCTTGTAGATACTTTTCACGACTACTACATTCCCAGTGCGCGCGTCTGTTGGTCGCTTTAATAAATGCAGTCCAATGAAGTTCTTATATTAAGGGACTAAAATGCAGCCCAGTGGCTGACATTGGAATTCTGTTAACAGAGTTATGTTAACTTAACATTAACAGAAATTCAAAAGTGTTTTGAATTTTAATAAAGACAATGAATTAAAAAACAATATTTAAAATTTGTTTGAACTGCAGTCCCAAACTTAACAGCCACTGTTAACATTAACAGCGTCACTTTAAATTTCTGTTATTATAGGGGCATCTATATAGTTGATAATAACAGAATTTAAATGGCATTTGTTTTATTTCATTAACAACTCTGCAGCTACACTCTATTTAAAGTGTGCTTGAACTGCAGTCCCAAACTTAACAGCCACTGTTAACATTAACAGCGTCACTTGAATTTTCTGTTATTATAGAGGCATCTCTAGAGTTGATAATAACAGAATTTAAATGGCATTTGTTTTATTTCATTAACAACTCTGCAGCTACACTCTATTTGTGCCATGACTTCACTTTTCTTAAGAATAGAAAAGTTTTTTTTATTTTTTTTGAATTTTTTGTTCTTTATGTTTTTTTGATTTTTTGTTTTTTTTGTTTTTTTGTTTTTGATCTTTAAATTTCCTTGTGTTTTTTGTTGCTCAATGAATATACAGTATAATTTGGCCGTATAAACAGTATTTGTATTCGCATACAGATTTATGGCAATGTTTATTTGTTTTTCTACTAAATATTCCGCATGCCACTCTCCCCCAAATAGTGTGCGTGTGTGTGTGTGCATGTGTGTGTGTGTGTGTGAGCATGTGTGTGTGTAACTACTGAAAATGAAAGCAAATTTCATGCACAAGAAGCATTTTAATATCTATGGCAAAGGCAATGACAAATACAATACAGAGAAAGAGATGAGGCGACATAGAAGAAGGGTGAGAGATAAAGAGACAGAGAGAGAGAAGAAGAAGAAGAAGAAGAAGAAGAAGAATCAGCCAAGTAAATGCCCGGAATTCTCTCGGTTTTTCGGGCCAATATATGTATAGCCGATGATACATACAGAGATATTTGCGTGGTTTTTTTTTCGCGTGGCACGTGCGCACTCAAATGACCAACAGAAGAACCAAAGCCACCAGACAGTGGTTGTCATATATATAATATATGTTGAATGCATATACCATATATATTATATATATGTAATCTGTCTGTTCGTCTGTCTGTCTGTCTGTCTGTTTGTCTGTTTGTCTGTTTGTCTGTCTGTCTGTTTGTCTGTTTGTCTGTTTGTCTCTCTGTCTGTTTGTCTGTTTGTCTGTTTGTCTGTCTGTTTGTCTGTCTGTCTGTTTGTCTGTTTGTCTGTTTGTCTGTCTGTCTGTTTGTCTGTCTGTCTGTTTGTCTGTCTGTCTGTTTGTCTGTTTGTCTGTTTGTCTGTTTGTCTGTCTGTCTGTTTGTCTGTCTGTCTGTTTGGCCTGCCTGTCTGTTTGGCCTGCCTGTCTGTCTGTTTGTCTGTTTGGCCTGCCTGTCTAGTGGGTGTAAAGTAGATGCAGTTCGTCTGGCGTCGTCTTGGATGCTGGGAATTGGGATATCTCTCTTACCTAACATCTTTTTGGGACTGGAAGGTGCGGTGCCGCCCTCAAAGCCGGAATCATTGCTGCACGTGCTCATGCGTATGATCGATGGAGAATTGGATGCTGAGGCCGATGCCGATGCTGAGGCCGATGCTGATGCTGATGTGCCGCTTGTTGCTGGCGTTAGGCCAGTGGCCATCTCAGTGCTGGATGCATTATTTTGTTTGCCAGCGACAGCTGTTGTCTCATCATCGAATTCCTCAGAGCTGCTGCTGCACTCATCGCTCTCATCGTCATCGCTTTCCTCTTCCAGAGAACCGGCGGTAGCCTCGCTACCCTCCTCACTGCTCTCATCGTCCGTATTCTCATCGGAGTAGACAATCTTTTCGCGTTTCCAGAGTGGACGCGGTGTGGCCACTAGTGGATAACGTGGCGCCTCCTCCTTCACATAACACTTGCTGGTGGTGTCAATTTTGATCTTCTTTTGAGGATCAAAACGTGCTGGCTCCTTGGCCTTTTGTTTCTTTTTATCCTTGCGCTGTTTCTTCTTCATGCTGGCACTCAAATTCGCACAACCGTCCGCGCTGGAGTAATCGCCTGTACTGTCGTCGTCGTCGTCGTTGTTGTCTTCGCTATCGTCGCTATTCTCCGCGGACGAGGGTATATAGTCCTCTAGCTCGGCGTCAACGTCTCGCAGACACTGTGCCAAATTCGATACTGTTGCAAACTTTGATAAATTATTGCCGACGCCTTCGTCGCAGCTGTTGTTGCGGTCATCGTCGACAGCAACAGCAACAGCAACAGAAACAGAAACAGCATCACTAGCAGAAGCATCAGCAACAGCAGCAGCAGCAGCAGTCGCATCAGCAGCAGCAGTCGCTTCAGCAGCAGCAGCAACAGATCGTAGCTGATGCGTTTGCTCGTCGCCAGTTTTCAGATTTTTAGTTGTTGTTGTTTTTGTTTTTGGTGGCGTTGTGGGCGTTGATGTCGTCTTTGCTATGGCTGCAACTGCCGCTGGGGTTGCAGGCGCTACTGCTGCCGTTGCAGTTGCAGCCTTTGCCGGCGATGACGCATTTGTGGCCGCAGGCAACGTCTTGGCCGCCTTAGTTATAAATTGATCGGCATTGATTGGGGTCACATTGCTGTCTGTTTCTGTTGCTGCCGTTGCTGTTGCTGCTGCTGCTGCTGCTGCTGTTGCCGCTGTTCTTGCTGTTGCCGCTGTTGCCACTGTTGTTGCTGCTACTGTCGTTGCCGTTGCCGCTGTTGCCGCTGTTGCTACAGTTTGTGCTAATGTCGGAGTCGTGGCTGTTGTCGCTGTGACTTTCTTTTTGGCTGCTGTTGCTGGCGTCGCAGTTTTGCCCGCACTTTTTGGCTTTGTTGTTGCTTTCGGCGATTGCACCTTTGACTTTGGCTCAGCGGCTTCCGACAATTTCGATTTGGTTTCCGTTTTTTGCTTTAATGCTGTTGTTGTCGTTGTTGTTGTTGTTGTTGTTGCTGTTGTTGTTGCTGCTGTAGCTGTTGTTGTTGCCATTGTTGTTCCTGCTGTTGTTGCCGTTGTTGTGGCTGTTGCTGTCGTTGTTGTTGTCGGCGTTGTTGCTATTGCCGTTCCTGTTGCTGTGCTCTTGTTGTTGTCTAGTGGTTGCTCTTTCTGTTGTTGCTGTTGCTGCTGTTGTTGCTGTTGTTGTTGCTCATTATTACGCATTGTTTTATTTATTTTCGTTGCCGCTGGTGTTGCTGCGGCCGCCGTTGCCGTTGCCGTTGCCTGTTGTTCAGGTGACTTGGCTGCTTGCCCGGCATTTATTTTTGGCGCTGCCGCAGTTGTTGTGGTTATTGTTGTTGCTGTTGTTGTTGCTGCTGTTGTTGCTGCTGCTGCCGCCGTTCCTTCGATCAATTTTGATTTGCCCGATGTTTGTGCAATTGTTGTTAATGCGGTTGTCATGACTACAGCGCTGCCCGCAGCGTTGCCAGATTGTTTTCCTGATGTTGCTATTGTTTCTGTACTGGCAACTGTTGCTGCTGTCTTTGATGTGACAGTTGCTGTTGTCGTCGTTGTTGTTGTTGGAACAGCTGTTGACTTTGGTATTGCCGGTGTTCCGGGCTCAGATTTTGATATAATTGCTGTTGTTTTTGTCGTCGCTGTTGTTGTTGCTGTTGCTGTTGCTGCTAGCTTCGGTGTTGCTGGTGTGCACTTTGGCGGGCTTGTCTTAGTAATTGGTGTTGCTGGCTCAGACTTGGATTCTATTGCTGCTGTCGTTTTGGTTGCCGCTGCTATAAGCTTGGGTGTTGCCGGTGTAGACTTTGGTGAACTTATTGCTGTTGTGACGGCAGCAACTGTTGGTGTCAGCGGTGTTGGTAGCTCGAATTTGGATGCAGTTGTCTTTGTTGTTGCTTTCGCTGCTTGCAGCTTGGGTGTTGCTGGTGTCGACTTCGGCGAGGCTATTTTTGTTGGAGTCCCTGCGATTGTCGTGGTGATCGGTGTTGCTGGCGCGGATTTGGATGTCATTGCCATTGTTTTTGTAGCTGCTGCTGTTGTCTTTGGCCCTGTTGTTGCTGTCGCTTCACTTTTTATTGCTGTTGTCTTTTCTGCTTTCGGTGTTTTGAGGTTAATAACAATTTCCGATTTCAATGTTGGTTTTGTTGCAGCTGCAGCTGCAACTGTTGCTGCTGTGTCTTCCATTGCTGTAGCTTCATCCCTGGGCGATAGTTCAGCTGCCTCGGAGGGTGTCTCCAGCTGACGCTCGATCTGTGTCTTCTTCCGGTTGGTCATGTAGAGGGTCTCGCGGGAGCCAATCTGTGACCAGAAATCCTCACCGCTCTCCGACTTCTGTATGGCCTTGCGTATGGGCTTGGGCGTGGCAACGCCCTCTGTCTTGACAACTGTGGGTGTGGCTGCAACAGGCGGCGTCGACGTGGGTGTGGGTGTTGCCACGGATTGGTTGAGTTGAATGGAAGCCTCATCAAAGGTGAAGATCTGAGCTTCGCTCACATGTTGCTGCGGCTTCTGCGGCTCCTCCTTTGGCTCTTGGTCCTTCGGCTTGATGGGTTTCTTAAGTGGCGACGTCTTGGCCTTGGGCGATGCCTTCATAAATCCTTCCGGTAGCACCAGATCCTCCTGTATTGCTTTGGGCGCCACCTTTTTCTTGGGTAACTTAAAGATCTTGTGTATCTGATGATGTTCCTCTACGGCCTCAACGTTCACCGTAAACTTGGGCCTGGGACTCACGAGTGGCACTGGTGGTGCAGTGTCCTCGTTGAGTTCCAGAACGCTGGGCATATGCTGCACCGGAGATGCATTCTCGACATCCACCACAGCTGTGATCTTGTGTCGCACCTTCTTGCTCTTCTTTTTGGGTTGCATTGCGGCACCGGAGTTGGGTTGAGACTCATCCGCCGTGGTGCTGTCGTGGCTACTTCTACGCTCCAAATGGATGAGCTGGAAGGTGCCCGAATTTGATTTCTGTAGTTTGTTGAGCAGCTCCTGCTCCTGTTCCTGTATGATGGAGGCACGTCGACGCAGCTCACCCGCATTGAGATCATCATCGATCTTGTCCGATGAGATGTCCTGGCAAATGTCATGAAATGTGGGGCATTGCACCAAGCTGAGGCGACGTATTGTCTCCTGCATTTGCTTGGCTGTCTCCTCCTCCTGCTCCTCCTCCTCCTCCTCCAGCAGCTCGTCGGACTCCTCGGTGCTGCTGATGGCCGTTGCCTGCTGGGCGGCTTGTGGCTGCTGCAGATGTCGATGGTGCACTCTCTCCGGCTCCTGCTGCTTCTCGTCGTGTATGAAGAAACGTTCGCGCAGCAGCTCGCCGGGTGACTTCTTGTTGCTGGTTACCGGAAATGCGGCCAGCTCATCTGCCAGCTTCTGGCGCCAGCTGAGACTTGGCTCTGCCGCTGGCGGTAGATCCCGGAACTGATGCTCCTGCTCTTTGGCGGTCTGTGCTGGTTCGCTGCGATCCTTGCTTCGTCTCCGAATGGTGGACAGACGGACAACAGCGCGATTCCGGCGTATAGTAGAACGTCGTGGTTGTTGTTGTTGTTGTGATTGATGTTGCTGTTGTTGTTGTGAGTGTTGTTGTTGCTGTTGTTCCGGCTGCTGCTGTTGCTCTCGTTCCTTTTGCTGTTGTGGCTGTGGCTGATTTTTTGAGTCCTGCTGCTCCTTTGGTCGCTCTTGCTCCGTTTCCAGCTCCCGTCTGCGCTCCACAGTCGCTGCCTGTGACTCCGCCGTACGGCGATACCGCGCAGAGCTCACATCAATATCCGCCGTATTAATGGCTATGGGTCTGGGCGGAATGTAGCGACTGCTGCTGCTGCTGCTGCCACTGCTGTAGTTGGATATGGATGTGTATTTCGGCGACTGTATGCGAGTCAGAGGCATTAGGCTGCTGTGTCCACTGTGGCGTCCAGTCAAAGCAGAGCTTTCCGTGATGGTCGTCAGTTTGGGCTGGTAGCGCGATGAGAGTCCAAGGATGGAGCTGCTGCCGCTACCAGCACTGCCGCTGCTGCTGCTGCTACTCGTGTAGCTGGGCGAACGGGGGCTGGGCAGCAGCGGCACCATATAACTGCCAGGATAGGCGCGATTGTAGCTGGACGTATAGCTGCCGGAGCTGCTGCTCGGCAGGCTAAGTCCGGAGCTATAATACGGCGAATAGAGCTGACTACTGCCGCCGCTGTAGTAATAGTTGCTCGAATCCGAGTATAGCGGCATTTTGGCTTATATCCTTTTTATTTTCTCCCCAATTTTTTTAATTTAAATTTCACTCGACAAAAATTCAACAAAATTTTTTTTTTAATTTTTCACAATTTTTTTTTTTTTTTATTTTTCACAATTGTTTTTTTATTTATTTTTTCACAATTGTTTTTTAAATTTTTTACAATTGTTTTTTTTTTTTTAAATTTTTTACAATTGTTTTTTATTTTTTAATTTTATACAATTGTTTTTTTTTTTAATTTTCACAATTGTTTTTTTTTTTTTAACTTTATACAATTGTTTTTTTTTTATATTTCACAATTGTTTTTTTTTTTTTAAGTTTCACAATTGTTTTTTTTTTATATTTCACAATTGTTTTTTTGTTTTTTAATTTTTCACAATTGTTTTTTAATTTTTCACAATTGTTTTTTTTTTTTAATTTTTCACAATTGCTTTTTAATTTTTCACAATTGTTTTTTTTTTTTTTAAATTGTTTGAGACTTTTGTTTGTTTATTTGTTTCTTAGACGTGCGTGATTTCTGTTCATAAACTACATAAACAGCTGTCCAGATCTTTAATGCCAATTGCTGTTGCCATTCACTTGAGTTTTATATAGAAAGCGGATTCATGTGAAATTATTTATTTAAAAAAAAATAAAAAAAATAAAAATAAAAATAAAAATATCTAAATATCAAAATATCGATGCTATCTCTTGCCCAGACACACCTTAACACGCCCGTAATCCTTTACATGTCGATCGCATTTTGTATCCTAATTGCATTCTGTTAACAGTTTTATAATTTTTTGGACCAGGTACAAAAAGTACTAGGTTGAAGGGCCGCGAGGAAGGGGAATGGGAAGGGGGGAGGGGAGAAGGGAGGCTTTGAGTTTTTCACAGCTTAACGCTTGCATGAACACACACACACACACACACATATATATATATATATATATATATATACATATACAATAATATATATATAAATATGAATACATGTATATATGTGTGTGTATGTGTGTATGTATGTGTGTGTGAATATCTCTTGAGGGGCCCCCACGTCCAATATTTCTCTTGAAAATTCGAAAATTTCTGTCATAATGTTGCCAACAACAGAAAAGCAGCCAGAACAACATTAATTACCGCAAAATAGGCTTTAATTGCCAATGATTGAAGGGCTAATAGAGAATTGAATTAATATCAAAATAGAAGCTGAATATAAAATTGTAATAAAAATTGAATTAGGCCTGCAAATTGAATTGACAATTGCAGCGATTTGCAATTTTCGCAAAATGCCTTTGCATTTTCAATGGACAGCAAAATCGATTGGCTCCTTGTAAAGGATTAAATCTATTGATTCATATTTAAGGCAATTATTAATTGAATTAAATAAGGAATTGAAATAACTGTTAAGCTGATGGAAAGTAAAACTCCTAATTTTTTAAAAATATTGATTTTTTTTTTTTAATTTTTTAAATCCTAAAATTTTTTTACAGAATTTAAAATTCTTAGAGATTTGAATATCAAATTATAATTTTTTAATATTGTTTAAATATTATTAAAAAATTATTTTTCCTAATAATATTTATTCCTGCTTGTTTCTTAATCTCTCAATCATTTTGACAAATATAAAAAAATTTTTTTTTTATTTTTAAAAATCCTGTGGATCATTTGCCAGAACTGCAGTTTATCCTTTTATTTGAAGACTTTTTATGGAATAAAAAATGGCTTATTTATTAAATTTAAATTTGAAAGGAAATTGTAAAGAATTTTTTTTTTTGAGTTGAAGTGCATCTGATTGTTCAGTTCATCTGAACTGGAACTAGTTTCCCTTTCAATAATGATAAGCTCTATTTTTTTATAGTTCATTTTCTACGTTCGTTCAGATCTCCTTTGGATATTTCGAGCACATAAAAAAAAAAATAATAATTCGCTTTGGCCACATGCGGCATGGCATATAGAAATAGACTATCTTTTTATATAGTATAACATATATACATATACACATACATATATATATTTGAATACTATGCATATGTATATATACATATGTATGTATATGTATGTATGTATATGTTTATTTGTATGACGTAAGCTCACGAGTGGACGTTGTCTAACCTGATCGGCGCATAAATAAATTGATTCCAAAATCATTCGCAAAAGTTGTTCAAGTACTGAAGAAGATATATATCTATATATCTATATATCTTTATATATATCTATATATCGATATATATATATATGTATATATATAGATATATATTCCTGTGGCATTAGGTACTCGTAGTATTGGATTCGACCGGCACTTTACACTGGCATAGCGTTTTTTGACATTACTCGTAAGACGTACCTAGAATATTGAACCGAAACCAAAAGTCGAAAAAGTCAAATTCGAAAATCTCAAAAGCCAAAAATCAAAAACCAAAAACCAAATCCAAGGCACAGACAATTTTCAACGAGCCGAACGCAATAACGGAAACTACTGAAATGTGAAAGACAGCG
Organism: Zaprionus lineosus; assembly: GCA_035044505.1. Lineage (NCBI taxonomy): Eukaryota > Metazoa > Arthropoda > Insecta > Diptera > Drosophilidae > Zaprionus > Zaprionus lineosus. The sequence goes on from JAWNNX010000676.1 coordinate 2,555,576, forward strand.
CGAAAAATCTTGAAGCATTGGAGCTGTTCCTGATCGCCATACATATGCACACACAAACACACACTTACACACACATACTCAGAACACACACATACTCAGAACACACATGTACAGAAACTCTCAGACACCAAAAAGATTGAGAGACCCCAAGTTTGTGCCGAGGCTAGGGGCTTACTTCGATATTATTGATGCTGTCGCAGCCTTTGCTGCTGCTGCTGCTGCTGCGGTTGTTGCTGCTGCTGCTTGTCGATGGCAACACTTTGTTGCTGTCTTTGCCTTTGTATGCGTGTTGAGGAGGCCAAGCAGCAGTCCTACACAGACCTACCGTAGGAATTGCCTGTTCTTCGAATCGACGCTCTCTGTCAAAATTCTACTATATTTTCTGCCCATTTCGAAATATGCCCCGCACACTCACACACACTCACACACACATCTATAAACACACACACACACACACACAGACACACCCGCACAGACACCTAGAAGCACTCACACCCTGACGCTAATTCACACAAAAATTAATACTGAAACTAACGTACACAGCCATAAATTAAATGTGTACACATGAGCGCGAGAAAATTTTCGAATTTCGAAAAACATCAAAATTGAGTTTTGAAATAATTTTGAAAATTCTTTTTTTTTTATTTTTCTATTTTTTTTTGTTTATTTGCCTGCTGTTTTTGCACAGCGAAAGTAAAAGGTAAGCAGCTGACAGAACGACACAAAGAAATGGAGAGAGAGAGAGAGGGAGAGAGAGAAAGGGAGACAGAGAAAGAGAGAGAGAGAGGGAGAGAGAGAAAGGGAGACAGAGAGAAGGAGAGAGAGAGAGAGGGAGAGAGTGAGAGTGTGTGTGTGTGAAACAGAGCATTAAAAGCCAAGAGGAAAAGTGCCAGAAAAGGAGGGAGGAAGGGGGGGAGAAGAGATGTGATTTGTGAGAATTATGAATTATTGAGAAATGGAGAAGCAAGTGGCCAAAACTCTTGATTATCGTTCCAAATTTATGGCACAACACATTTTGTTGATCCCAAATCGCACGCACTCAATTATCTAATATGATATAAACGACTTGTTATAATGCCATAAAACGCACGGACTTTTTATAGACATGCGGATAAAAGGAAAATGGACTTTGCGTGGCTGAAGAAGTGAAGTGGTCAGAGTTCAGAGTTCAGAATTAAACAGTTTATTTATCAAATATTGAAACATCTTTTTGGGACTTTACTCCATTTAAACGGATTATTGATTTTTATACAGAAATAAAAATATATATTAAAAAAATTATAAAAAATATATTTTTATATTTAATCAAGATGTCCTTTAGTGAAAGGCTTTATATGACTGCTGAATTGGGCATAGTTTATCTTTTAAATTAAAATTAAATTAAAATATAATCAGTTCTTTTTGAGGCTCCATTTAATTAAAAAAAATATTGAGTTTTAATAGAAAAATAAAGAAAGTTATATTTATTAAAGAAAAATAAAAAAAAAATATATTTTTTATACCTAATCAAGAAATCATTTTGGAAAAGACTTGGCTGTTGAGTTGGGCATGGTTTACATATGAAATATTGGAAAATAAATATATTTTTGAGGTTCTACTTAATTTAAGGGAACTATAAACTTTAATTAAAAAATTATGAAAATGATATAAAAAACAATATATTTTTTATATCTAATCAAGATGTAATTCATGGAAAGACTTGGCTGCTGAGTTGGGCCTGGTTTAGTACCAAAGGAAGCATATAAATAATAAGGTTTTTAAATATTGGAGTAAACTATTTTTTAGGAATTTACATAAAATATAAAAAATTCTTGATTTTTTTTAGAAAAATATGAAAATGTTAAAATATTTAATAAAATAAATTTTTAATTTAAATAAATGCCAATTACGGCATGACTTTCACCGGCTGCTGAGTTGGGCATCGCCACCAAAGGAAGCAATACAACTTTTAAATATTGAGGAATATTTTTTATTTAGGAACTATACTCAATAAAAATAAATTAATTATTTTGAAAAATATGATAAATATAAAAAATTTTAAAAATTATCATTTTTTATCCAAGAGTCAGGGAAAGGCGAGGAAACGAGGGGAATTACACAAGGGCCCCAAGGGAGGCAATGGAATAGTTGAGCTTTTAAATATTTTAAATTTACTATTTTTTTGGGCTCTACATAATTAAAAATAATTATTAATTTTTAATAATAATTTTAAGGATATTTTTGGTCAAAAGATTCAAGGATTAATTTCCATTAATGATTTAAAGTGAATTTTTCTTAAAATATTAAAGCTTTTAAAGTCCTGAAAAGGAGCGATAATTTTATTTTTTAATTTCACGGATTTAATCGGAAAACTCGATTTATTTGTACAGCTTCAAAAAAAATCGATTTATTTTTCTAAATACTGCATAAGTCATATTAATTTAAAAGCCTATACATACTTTAATTTATAATTAAAAAAAAAATACTTTCAATTTAATTCATAATTAAAAAATATACTATTTATTTAAAAAGAAATTTTAAAACTTTTTTAATTAAAAAATATAAAAGGACAAAATTCCATAATAATTTGTTACTGCTCGAAATATCCTCGAAGTTGATTTTTAATCCTTAATTTGGTTTTAAAGTAAAATGTCTTATATTAAAAAAAAAATAATATTTAATTATTTGTTTTTAAACGTTTATTTAAATTCCTATTAAAATTTAATATATATTAAATTATTTTATTTTATAGTCAATTAAAAAATTAATTATCTTAAATTCTTGAATTCTGTGGCAACTTTCGCTTTAAGACATACGCTTAATTTTGAATGCAATTTTAATTAATTTTAATTAAAATCGTCTCTTTTCGCATAAAAATCGATAAACTAAAATAATTGATTCGGAATTTGATTGATTTGTGCAGTTGGTGGAGAGATGTTAATTAATTTTTGCGTGTCGTCTGGGTTGACCCCGAAGGCTGAGGCATCAGGGATCCAAAATAAATCAAAAAATACACACACACACACACACACACACATACAAAAATTAAAAATATTTTTAAACAAAAACAAACCGAAATAAAGGAAAAAATAAAAAATGCCACACGACGCTGACAGCGATCGGCGATGTGGACGGTGACGCTTTTTTTTTTGTTTTTTTTTTTTGTTGTTTTTGTTTTTTTTTTTTTTTTTTTTGGTTCCGCAAAATGCATTTATAGCCGGTAAGAAGGAACACAGTGGCCAAAATGGTGTTTCTGCTGCTGCTGATGGTGATGGTGGGTATGGGGTGCATCAGAAAGGGGGAGGGGTGGGAGGGTAGGGTAGGAGAAGGCGATTGCTGCTGCTGCAGCGATGAAAGCGCCAAACAACTAGAAATAGAAACCGAAAGATCTACGAGTGGCCGTTGTTGCATTTATTTCTTGCCACTGCGGCGAGTACTTAATCTTTGCGATTTACAGCTTTCCATTATTTTTAACGTTTTGCATGTCGCGTTTTGCCGCTGTGTATTTTCTCTGTTTCAGTATTTTTGTATTTTTGTAATTTTGTATTTTTGTATTTTTTGTATTTTTTGTATTTTTGTATTTTTGCATCCCGTGCCTGCATTCCTTTCATGTCATGTTGTATCCGTACGATACAAAACAAATAAAAAATAAACACATAAAAAAAAAAAAACAAAAATAAAAAAAGAGTAAAAAAAAGAATTAAGTGAAATAAAAACAAAGAAAACGAAGATGATCAATTGAGTTGGATCAAAAGTAAATTAATAATCAAACGCAACCTAAAGATGCCATAAATATATAAAATACTAAATACCCTAGAAATATCCTGGATGTAAAGGATTGCCATTTTTCTGGGTACAAGCAAATTAAAAGAATTTCGCTTATTAAAATTGATGATTTTTTTTTCTCTCTTACTCTGAGCAGGAAGTGTATTTTAAAGGGTATCTTTGAGTCGTTCAGTGTACAGTTTTTGATGCACTCTGGTCTGTTATTTTTGTGACTTGGCTGGCTCGCCGCTTGTTGGCAAAGACGCAATAAATTGATTTCTAATACAGTCTGTGCCGCATGTCTACATAAATACCTGCTATATACTATGGATCGGGGCTTAATTGGGTTCAAGTATTACGGATACTTCCGCCATACTTTATGACCGTTTGGCTCACTCAATCAAAACGCTAGTCGTAAACATTTGTTTTGCCTTGGACATGCAACAAGCATTAAGCCCAAGTCACCATATAAAAATGGCATCTCTTTAATTCCAATAAATTGCCATAATAATTATGGTACATTTATCTGTTTTATAGGAAGTCTATTTTGCTTCCTTGGGCTAAAATTAAAAGGGTATCTATGAAGCTGATTTTCTCATCTGGAATTCACTTGAACAATTCTCATTTCTCATTTTTCATTTCTCATTTCTCATTTCTCATTTCTCATTTTTGTTTTCGTTTTCATTTTCATTTTCATTTTTTTTTATGATTTTTTTTTTTAACGACAAATTAAATGTGTGTATCTGCATATAGATTCTGGTAAATATTTCAGTAATATTTTGTGCCGCCGTTGCGCTCGATTCGTGGCGACACGAAAATGCGGAATGTAATAAATAAAAATCTGAAAGGCTATAATTTTTTTTATAACTTGCGTATTTATTACTCTTATTTTTTTCCTGCTGTGTGTAATTTTAATTGCATTGCATATTTGCAGTTGAATGCAAAGTACAGTAAAGCTTGCATTTAACTCCCGCTCAGTTAATATATTAAACCCTTAATCAGATCTGCGCCAACTTCAGCAGAGCACAAAAAAAAAAGAGTGTCATTAGTCAACAGTCAGAGAAGGGGAGAGATAGGCAAAGAGAGGGGGTGAGGCAGTGGGTGGCAGGTAGAGTTCACAGAAAGCATTTAAAGAGTGAAAACAATGGGACATTTCCTCATTTATTATTTACCATATTTTAATTCGTAAAAAGTATAAAAATTATGAGTGTGAAGTAAATATTTATATAACGACAATACATATACACATAAATATATTCAATTACACATCCATATATACCATATATACCATATATACCATATACACTGTATATGTGTATATATATGGATGAGCGTGTGCAAGTCACATTACGTGTGCCGCTGAGATGCACCTTAAAAGATGTCATTTGTATTCAAAGCGATTAAAATAAATCTGTTCGAAATTGTAACAACAGGAAGACATTTGCCGAAAGTATACAAAAAATATACACGACTGTCAGATCTGAGTAAATGTATGACGGCATTTAAAATACAAAAATAGATATGCAACAAAAATCACAGGTTAATTTCAGGTATACCTACGTAGGGTACATATAAATATATAACAAGTAGCAGTTCCTAATAAAAATACATTTAAATCGGATTTTTTGTTATTTGATTACTAGGAAAATTGCCAACTTTTTTATAGGAAATATTCCCAGTTTGCAAGTCAGATGAACCCAGTTTTTATTTTTGACCGTTACATTTTCTGTGTAAAAGCTTGATAAACCTGCGGTTGTTGTCACCGCTAAGTGTAGTGCTTTTTAACAAAATTGGCTATCCATTGGCGCCATCTATTGTAATTTTACGAAAGTTACACCAATAAATCGCAACCATTTAAAAGCTTAAATCATAGGTGGTTGAAAGGTTAGAGTCCGCACTTACCTTCGCATTTCAGGCCCTGAATAAAGAAGCCACCCATTAGGGAGCCGCAATGATCACAAAATGTGGGCGACATGAAGGTGTGCGGTTTGAAGCGATGTGGCATATCGATCTTGAAGCGTTCGCGAAGAAGCTGCAACCAGATGGAAATATATAAATAGTAAAAATTACGAGCAGTCAAATGTGTAACATGTGGCACTTACAATTGTGCTGGCCGAATTGAAAACGGAACCGGAGCACTTGCCCAACAGCTTCTCATGGCATTTTTTGTGTACAACCGTTTGGCAAACTGCAATGGGAAAAAGGAATTTAAATAAGCCATACGAACAGTATAGACCAGAGTTGCCATAACACTCACTTATGCATTGGTAACCCTGCTTGCCGAAGCCCCAAAGAAACAAATTGCAAAAGGCGCAAAACGTGGGCTGGCGAAAGAATTTGGCAACAAATCGATGTCCATTAATATCGTGGGTTCTGCAAAAACACAGATATTAAACACTTGTGCATTTCAAATCAATTAATAGGCAGTAAACAATTTTAACATTATTGATGCGCCACTTGTGATGAAATCGGGTACTGTTTTCCACCAACAATTTGATCGATGATCTCATATCGTTGTGTATATCGATAGTTTGAACTATCGATTGCATTGATAGACTCACTTTTGATGCTTGATGGCGCCACGACGATTCGTAATGCTACGAGGACGCGTACGTCTATCGATATAGCCACCACCTCCGCCACCGGCAAGTCCACTTCCACCGCTGCCGCCTCCACTATTCCTTTCCCTGTCTCGGTCTCTGTCTCTGTCTCTGTCTCTGTCTCTGTCTCTGTCCCTGTCTCTGTCTCTGTCCCTGTCCCTGTCTCTGTCCCTGTCTCTGTCCCTGTCTCTGTCCCTGTCTCTGGAGTACGTCTCCTCCTTGGAGTGTTGGCGCGGTAGTTCAAAGGAATGCTGTTTGCCATAATGATAGTGATTATTATAGTGATCCTCACAGTCACGATCCCGTTCCCGGTCACGCCTTGTACTGGCGGCGCTTATGTTGCTGCCTGCACCGCTGCTGCTGGAGGAGCTTTGTTTATAGCGGATCTGTTGATGGAATTGAAATTAGGATTGTTGCACATAAAAAAAAGGATATATGATATTTGGATAAATTGGATTTTTTTTTTAACTTACATCGTGGCTTTGGAGACGTGAGGAGCCGCCAGAGCTGCGTGGTCGTTGACTGCTGTTGGAACTGCTTGCCTTCTGCTTGCGCACTTGGGTGCGGGTGAACATCATCTTGGCGTCCGCTTCCGCGTCAACGACGCGCCAAATTCTTTATGCGATTTGCGTGCCGTTATTGTGTCCGATGTCTGCCGCGTTTCAGTAACTGGACGACTGCGTTTTCCCCTCTCTCTCTCTCTCTTCCACTTTCCGGTTCCGGTTCCGTTTCTAGTTCCGATTTCGATTATGTTTCTAATTTTGTTTATCTTTGGGAATCAGATTCAGACTTGACTTCTGTGCGCGGGTTGCTCTGTGGCTGATGCCTGAAAGGAGTAAGGAATATTTATTGAGTGGATTTTGTGGGCCAATTAAGTGATTAATTAATTGATAAATAATTATTTAATATTTTTAAAATTAATAGATGCAAATTATAATTTGAAAATAAAATGACACAAACATCGTACTTGGCCTTTACTTAAGCAATGGCAGTGATTTCTTTGCTTGGAGAAAGGATATCAAGATAATCCTATTTTATGAGTTCCAAGAGTAATTAATTTATTGATTTACTGGATTAATCTATACAGGATAATTATAACAGTATATATCGTATAACTAGAACAGTTTTCTATCATTATAATTAAAGCTTAAAAGTATATTATGGCTATGCTTTTAAGTCTTGATTATTTAATTAAGATGTTCAAAAAGTTTTTTTTATTTTTTATTTAAGTTTCCTTGCCTAAAAATCTCGCTACTTAAATATAAAATTCATTAAGATATTCAATTAGTTATTCAATGAATTAATCAATGAATTAATCCATAAATTAAATATAAGCATTAATCCATGAACAAATTAATCTATTGATTAATCAATCAAACAAAAAATCGCATCTTTTAAGAAACTGTACAAAGCACTAGGTTTGAAAACTGAAAATAAATATTAATATTAATAAAATAAATATTAATCAATTAAAAGATAATTTTTGTAATCTTAAATATTGTATGAAATGTAAAAAAAAAGGTAATCAGCATATTTCATGGCATGAACATTGCATAAAGCTTTAATTAAAAGAATTTGTGGCATTTGAAGAGGATGATTTCTATAGTCGAAATGTAGGAGAAACATTTTTAAAAATGTTAATGATAATTTGAAAACTTCATGGCATAAACATTTTATAAATTTTGGTTTTTTTCCTACATTTATGTGTGTTTCCTGTAAGTGTGTAAGAAGATCGCGTAGTTGCATGTTTTTACATGAGTCGTGCCTCAGAGGCAACACGTAAAAGGCAGGAAATGGACTACGAAATATATATCTGTATATATATATATCGGTGGAAAGATATATGCTGATGTATTTATAGGTATTGCTATCTTTAACCCACATATGTACATAATATCTTCTGTGCCATATACCCAGACAAAGGGCACTTTGTCAAGCTCCCAGATCTGCAGTCATATCCAGTGGAAAGATACCGAGGGATCGCCTGGCGTTAGTTAAGTGCACGGTATTGATGGATATATAAAATCAGTACACTCGTTTATACCATAAATATTGAAATTGAGGATGTGTTGATGTATCTGATTGATATGTATACACATAGTTATGGATTTTATAATTTATAAGTGCCTTCAGTTTTGGAAGCATCTGTTGATGGACAGAAATCTTAAGTTAAATAAAACTAAACAATTAAAGGCTGATAGGATGGGATTTGTTGAATGTGAATCGCCTCTCCCCATAGGCATAGATGCATAGCTGAAATTTGTGGCTACATTTTTGAATTGTTTTTATTTTAATTTTTTTTTTTAATTTTTTTTTTTTTTTTTTTTTTTTTTTTGATTGTATCTGAAAAGTACGTTCACCGTTCATACAAAATGATCCTATAAACAATTGACTCATGACTTTGACTACGCGTATCAAATGGTATATACAATGTTTATGTTTACACCGATTCTGATTAAAATGATGTTGTTTTTGTAATGGCAGTTCATTTGAGAAATTGCAAAAGCAACCAAAAAACCAACAATAACAATAGCAACAATAACACTGCCAAAACCAACAACAAAAGCAATAACAAAAGCAACAACAAAAGCAAAGCTTAAGCCAACTCAAAACTGATCAACTATGAGATACTCAATACTTTCCATTAATTTTAAATATTTTTTTTTTAATATATTTAAGGTAATGGAAAATATTTAAAATAATTTTCTCTATTTTTGGGGCTTTAAAAAAATATTTAAACTTTATAGAAAATATTTAAAATAATTTACTCTATTTTTGGGGCATTTTAAAATATTTCAACTTGATGGAAAATATTTAAAAAAATATTTTTAATTAATGAAAAGTATTTAAAATAATCTATTTTTAGGGCTTTTGAAAATAGTAAAAAATTTATTTAAAACAATTAACTCAATTTTGGGCATATAAATAAAATTAATTTTTAATATTTTAAATAATTTACTCTATTTTTTTAACATAGAAAAAAAATAATTTTAAATATTTTTTTAAATGTATTTAAAATTAATGAAAAATATTTACTATTTTTGGGGCAATTTAAAAAAATTAAAAATTAATGGAAATTATTTAAAATAACTTACTCTACTTTTGGGGAATTTTAAAAATAAATGGAAAATATTTAAAAGAAATATTTAAACTTAATGGAAAATATTTAAAATAATTTTCTATATTTTTGGGGCATTTAAAAAAATATTTAAAATTGATGGAAAGGAAAAAAAATAATTTTAAATATTTAAAATTCTTTACTCTATTTTCGAGGCATTCGAAAAAAAGAAAAAAATTAGTTTAAAATATATAAAAAAATTTACTCTAATTTTTGTGCATATAAAATAAAAATTAATTTAAAATATTTTAAATAATTTTCTCTATTTTTGGGGCTTTTAAAAGTAATAAAAAAAATGTACGTAAAATAATTTGAATAATTTTTTAAATATTTAATTTAATGACTTATCTCTTTGGTCATGCCTGATAAAACACATATTGAATTTTGCGTGGTATTTGGGCTGTAAATTATTTTTGTTATTAAATTATTTAGTTTTGACATTAAAAAATAAATTAAATTGAATTCAAGGAAGGAGGGAAAATTTGTAAAAAAAAAAGAATTGGATATTTTCTTTTTATTAAATAACTTCTATATAAATAAATAGAAATTCCATGGCCTTTACACACCTTACACCTGTGCACAGCTAAGGTATACCCTTCTGTGGAGTTTTACAGGGTATTGCAATAATAAATACAAGTGAGGTAAAAATAAAAGAAATCAATTTGAGATGCGAAATTTGATGGCATTTTGTTTTGCTTAAATACTCATTTATTTTTACAATATGTACAATAAGCCTGAAGGGCATACACGCGTACTGCAGGTGTGGGTATGAGTGTGGGTGTGGGTGTGGGTGTGTGTATATGTTAAGGGGAATCCGCCAGCGCATTTTGGGGTCGCAAATCGCGTCGCATAGGCGTTTAAATATATGATTTCTTCGCCTTTTGACGTGCCACCAAAAATAAGTTTCCGATTCATTTCAAATTTGTTATGAATGCTCTTCGCCTTGTTGTTGTTGTTGTTGTTGTTGTTGTTGTTGTTGTTGGTGTCTTTGTTAATGTTATTATTAAAAATAGAATTAAGTGGCGAATTGTGCGAGAATGCGTGCCAATTGATTGCCGGATATGATTAAAAAAATAAAAAAGCTAAAAAAAATCGAAAGTATTTACAGGAAAAACACAACAGAAAATTAACAAAAACAAAAACAACATAAATTTATTAAAACTTGAAAGGAATGAATCGAAAATTAAAAAAAAAAAAAAAAAAAAAAATTAAAAAAAAATAATAAAAAAATAAACAAAAAAAAAAAAAAAATAAACAAAATAATCAAAAATAAAATAAAAAAAATAAAGAAAAAATTAAAAAAAACCTAAAAAACAATTTTAAAAAAAATATAATAAATAAACTAAAATAAGCAAAAAAATAAAAGTAAGAAGAAAAGGAATGCTGAGTTTAAGGATAAACAAATGTTGCATAGTTTTGAGCGCCGCAGCCAGAAACACTTAAGCTTCCAAGGATAATGATTGATTTTTTTTCTAAGATTTTAAAAATAATATATATATATATGTATATATCTTACCCAATTAAAGTCGAACTGAAATACCCTTTGATGTTGGGTAATTCGATATATTGCGCTCAATTATTGTATTTTATTTTTCCGGCCAAAGTCACGAAGGGAATCCTTGAAACTTTGCAGGCCATGTGCCAATTTGAGATTTCAAATTCTATACACAGAATGGGCCGGGCCGATACATACATCTAGTTGGTTGGATATGGATAGTTAGGTTAACGTGGCGGCAACTTCGATCGGTATCAACGGGTACTATAAACACATTCCACACGGACACACGCACACACACACACACACACACACACACATGCAGTAATAATAAATATATCTCGTAGTGAAATGCTTTTGTTTTAATGCCCCGCAAAACACAGCGCAAATTGACTGTATGATTGTGTGGCGGTTGTGTTGTGGCTCTGCCAGTCGCTTGAGTGTGTATCTACACATGTGTTTGATTGCTGCTGTATGTGTGTGTGTGTGCAGTTTATCTGCTTATATATATATATATATATATATGTGTGTGTGTGTGTGCCGTCATATAATGTACTGTGTAACTCACATCAAAATATGTAGTTTTTTCCTTTTTAATGAGGCTTCACTTTAGAGCGCTTTTTATATTCACACTCAACGAACACCAACCAACACTTGGCAAATTTTTATAAACTTTTGAATAAATTTCAAATCAACAAAACAAATAAAAAAAATCATCTCATTTTTGGTATAGCCAATGCACTTTGTATGTGCAACACTCATACGCAATGTTGTACAAAATGTGTTCTACATATTTTGCTGGTATTTTTTAATGCTTGCTTTTTGTTGTTGTTGTTTCCGACTTTTTTTTTTTTTTTAATTACAATTTATATATGTATATATATTATGTATATTATGTATATATATTTGGGTATATTTTAGCTCAGTTTCCACTTTCGAAATTCACGCCAAACAAACAAGAACGAACAGAAGAACGAACGATACGTACGAACGACTCGAAAAGCTACTGAATAAGTATAAGAATGAATATTATAACGAGCAACAACAACAACCACAACAACGACGACAACAACGACAACAACGACAACAACGACAACAACGGCAACAACGACAACGGCAACAACGACAACGGCAACACAACGGCAACGGCAACGGCAACGGCAACGACAACAACAGTAGCAGCAGCAGCAGCATCAAAAAACCGAAACAAAAAAAAAAAAAAATAAATAAATTTAAAAAAAACAAAAAAAAATATAAAAGACAAGAAAATATGAAAAAAATTTATGAATTGCAAGGCAAGACGTGAAAATCTTCCGCTCTGCCGTTTGGATGCTGCGATCTCGACGCGGGACAGCAAAAAGGCGATCGCACTCGGGAGCGCACTGAATTCGTATCTGAAAGTGATATATACCAAAACATCTCCATCTCCAACAGTGTGTATCTGTAGCTTATGCACTCTCCCACCCAGATCTCACACTCTCTCGCCCCCATCTCTTCCACTCTCCCTCTCTTCCGCCCTCTCTCTCTCTCTATCTCCCGAACTTTCCCTCTCGCCAAGAGTGAAAATTGATTTTACTTTTAATATCGCTTGGAAAATAATGCAGGCTATAGGAAAATATGATTTGCTCTTCTAAAGGAAAATCCAACTGACCTAAAGAGACGCTGAGAGGGAGGGGCAGAGAAAGAGAATGGAAGAGTGGGAGAGGATGTGAAAGAAAATGTATCTGTATCTGAGAAAATATTCTGATTTCTCAAGTGCTTGAAAAGTGATGATTTATTTGGTGTTTTTTCCAGGACTTGCTTTTATTTCAAAAGTATAGCTTATAAATTAAATGATTTTAATTAATTATATTATAAAATTAATTATATTTTTAATATGTAGGGCATTAGTTAGTCGCAGTTTTCCTAGACAATTTTTTTATAGGCACGCGCCCTCACAGATTTTTGAATGGTTTTTTGTGTATTTTTAAATTTTTGTATTGGCCATCGCCGGACTAAGAGTACGCCGGAGAAACATATGACTGACAGAGCAAGAGAGCGTGAGAGAAAAGGAGAGGTGGAAGTATGAGAGAGCGTAGAGAGCGCAGTTAGGGGCAGACAAAGAAAGAATCATATTATCTATGGATGGCATATTATATATACACGCCCTTTTGTGCCACATGTGAAGAGCCGCCAGTGCCAAGTCAAATGAGGAGAGTTTGAGAATTGATGTCCTTTTCCTCCAAAATTTCCAATACGATCAGCTTTATCATATCGTAGCGCATATCATCCGTATAGTCGGTATTATATAGATCGCACTTGTTGATTATCTGCACTAGGTCAAGGTCCAGTTCATCCACGAGCACCTCACATTTCATCGCATAGCTCAATATGCGATAATCCTCAAAGTAATCCTCCATCTCGCTGAACCACTCCTCCGGCTTGGCCCGATTGAAGGCCGGTGGATTAATAAGTGCATTGTAACTCTCATCATCGTCGCCATTTAGCTGAACATTTTTACTGCCTTTCCATATGTTGCCCATTTTCACGATTTTTCGGGATTCCGTGTTTCCGTTTTTCACGTTATATACGTAATTACGTATTTCACGTTTTTTACGTATTTTACGTTCTTTACGTTTTTCACGTACTTTACGTTTTTCACGTATTTTACGTTATTCACGTTATTTACGTTATTCACGTTTCTCACGGTTTTAAAGTTTTTCACGGTTTTCAACTCTTTAACGGGTTTCACGTTATTGACGTATTTTACTTTTTTCACGTTTTTCACGTTATTTACGTTATTCACGTTATTTACGTATTTCACGTTTTTTACGTATTTTACGTTTTATACGTTTTTTACGTATTTTACGTTTTTCACGTACTTTACGTTTCTTACGTCTTTTACGATTTACACGTTATTTGCGTTATTCACGTTATTTACGTTATTCACGTTATTCACGTCTTTCACAGTTATCAAGTTTTTCACGTTTTTCACGGTTTTCAAGTCTTTAACAGTTTTCACGTTATTAACGTATTAAAAGCTTTTCACGTATTTAACGTTTTTCACGTAATTCACGCTATTCACGTTTTTCACGTATTTTGCGTTATTCACGTTATGCACGTTATTCACGTTATTCACGGTTTTCAAGTCTTTGACGGTTTGACGTATTTCAAGCCTTTCACGTATTTAACGTTTTTCACGTTATTCACGTTATTCACGCTTTTCACGTTTTTCACGTATTTTACGTTATTCACGTTATGCACGTTATTCACGTTATTCACGGTTTTCAAGACTTTAACGGTTTTTACGTTATTAACGTATTTCAAGCCTTTCACGTATTTAACGTTTCACGTTTACCACTCAACCGCAGTGAACTGTCCGAATCGCGGATCTGTCAACCACTGAATGCACCAAACGTGTTCCAAGCTCCATCGATTTATGCGGCACAAGCGATTCGAAACCTTAGACTCTGATAATCGCCCAAGGGCTTCATTATATCTAAGCTGGGAGTTGATGAGTATCTATGTAATCCTTTTTTTTTAAGGCTAACTTAAAATGTACTTCTATTTATTTGTTGCCACTTTATTTAATTTATTTATTATTTTTAATAATATATTTATATATAAATAATAATGTAATGTAATAATAATATAATGGGAATGCATTTTTAGGCAGGATAAATGAATCCCAGGGTATCTTCAAGTTGAGTTGAATTTTTTAAACCCTCCGGTCTAATTACATTTCTCAGCTCTTGGGTACTTGTTATTCTTGGGTTACTGGAAGAATTTAATAATTAAACTAAATAATAAATATTTATATAAATATACAATTTAAAAGAGCTGAGAAGGAATGAAATATAAATTTGGATGAGAAAATGCAATTTGTCAGTAAAATTTTAATTGAATATTTTAAAAATTAAATTAATTAAATTAAAGTACCTAACAATTTTCATATTATTTAAAATTAAATTATTTTTTTTTTATAATGGATATTTAAATAATCTTGATTTAAAACTTAACTAATTATAACTTGAATTTCCACATGTTGTATAGGAGTTAAAATATTCCTACATTCGATTCATTTTATTTTTATATTTATATTTTTTAATTTGGTTTCTATTTTATTTTAAACTAAATATATATTTTATTATACTTAATATATATTTTATTAAACTTAATGTATTTTTTTAAACTTAATTTTTTTTTTAATTTTTTTTCTAGTTTTTTTTTAAATTTTTTTTTATTTTAATTTTAAATATTTTTTTTAACTTTATATATATATTTTTTAATTTTTCATTTAATGTTATTAATTTTATATCTATTTGTATATTTTTTTTAAATTTTATGTGTAATTTTTTTTTAAATCTTATATTTATGTATTTTTTTAATTTAATGTATTTATTATAATTTTTTTTTTTAATTTTATTTTTATTATTATATTATTATAATTAACTTTAATTTTTTTATGTTTACTTCTTTTCAATTTTATATATATTTATACATTATTTTATTTATTTTATAGATAATTTTTTTTTTTTAATTTTTATATTTAATTTTTTTTTTTAATTTTTATATTAATGTTATTTGTTTTTAATTTAATATGTTTATTTTTATATATATTTTATAATTAATATATCTTTTTTTAAATTTATAATTTTTTTAATTTTATATAAAATTTTCTTTTTTTTATATTTATTTCTTTTTAATTTTATATATATATATTCTTCTTAATTTTTAATTTATTGTATTTTATTTTTATATATATTTATTTTTTAATTATACATATATATATATATATATATATTTAGTATCTTAATATATGTGTTTATATTGTGCACATAATCAGTGGAAATCTTTTTATTAATCTCTTAGTTCATCTGTGGACTATCTATTTATGATAATAAAAGGATGCTTAGGGATAATAATATAAAGTACATCCTTATGCTGTTTTATTACCTTAGCAAGCTTAGATTTGTGTCTTTAATTTTATTATATATTTATATTTATATTTATAAGTATGTATATATTAGGATATCTGGATATCAGGTTATCAGGATATCAGGATATCAGATTGAAGCCTTAATGAGTTGATTTGTGTGTAGGGAAATAGAAGTTGTTGACATTTAAATTCCGCTGTTCATTTGACTTTGAGTTTGGCGCTGGTTCAGGTTCTGGTTCTCGTTTTGGTTCTCATTCTGGTTCTTGGGACTGCGAATTTTTGGCATTTGTATTCCAAATTGGCCAAACTGATTCATTGGATTCATTTCCCTGGTAGTTTGTCTGCCGGAGAGCGAATTGAATGGCATAAATCAGTGGCTCCAGACAATAATGAAAACGTTCCCGTATATTGCCACACTTATGTATATTGTGTATATTGTGTGTGTTGTGTGTTGTGCGTTGTGTGTTGTGCGTTGTGCGTTGTGTCTTGTGTATTGTGTATTGTGTATTGTATTGTGTGTGATATTTGGTTTGGTGTGTGTGTGTGTGTGTGTGTGTGTGTGGTGCGAGTATTTTATATTGATATTCATCTCGAAAGTTAATCAAGCAAAAATGTTTCAACTTTATTTCTTGCCCATACCAATGCACATTCCTATACCGATGCCCTGTGCCACTTGCCGCAGGATGGCAAAAAAAAAAAAAAAAAAAAAAAGGTTGAAGGTCGACATTGCTTTCAGTTTTGGGGTCTCATTTCTACGACCAAGTCTTGACCCAAAATCTCTGCCAGCTTTTAATAAGTTTTTCTTTTCGTTTCGGACTTTTTTTTCTGTTTTTTTTTTCTGTTTTTTTTTCTGTTTTTTTTTTTGTTTTTTTTTCTGTTTTTTTTTTGTTTTTTTTTTCTGTTTTTTTTTTTGTTTTCTGTTTTCAATCTTTAAGTGAAATATTCAACTGGACAGTCTTCACGTATCCGATAGTCGCGTGCTCTCAGCATGTGTGTGTGTGTGTGTGTGTGTGTGTGTGTGTGTAAATGTATTTGTGTATAGAGAAAGGAGTCCTTTTATCTAGACATATTCCTCTATCATCTTTTTCATGGACCTGGAGATTGCATGTGGTCAGCAGTTGAAGCTCATTCGTGACCTTTGGCTGGGAATCGTATAAAGTGCGAGCAGCTGTTGGCTCAGGGCATGTTGCATGCAACTCGCAATGGATCAAATTTGGATTTGTGTGAAGTTGCTTTGTGGTTGCAACTAACAAATGCATTTCTACAATTTCCTTGACGTTGATGCACTAACGGTTATTCACAACATTCACCCTTAATGTCTCTCGCTTTTCATTCGTTCTTTATTCATAAAATTGAATAAATGCTCTGAGCAGGTGGAAAATGCATTTTGGAAAAGGTCACCTGTGGGGAAAATCGGTTTAGAAACGAAATTGTGTATTTTGATATTTTCCTATTATTTTTATATAAAATAATATTTTTATATTTTAATATATTTTATTTAAAATACGAACTATTATTTTATTGCTTATTTTTTATGATTTAATTTTTTTTTCATTTGTTTTTTCATTTTTATTTTAATTTGAATTTAATTTGAATTTAATTTTATATTTTATTTTTTATTTTATATTTTATTTTCTTTTATGTAATTTATTTCGGTTTATTTTATATTTTAATTTATTTTAGTTTATTTCATGCTTTATTTTATTTTATATTTTATTTTATATATTATTTTATATATTATTTTATATATTATTTTATATTTTATTTAATTTAATTTTTGATTTTATATTTTATTTAATTTTAATATTTAATTTTATATTTTATTTTATATTTTATTTTATATTTTATTTTATATTTTATTTTATATTTTATTTCGTTGTTATTTTATATTTTATTTAATTTTATTTTATGTTTTTTTTTTTTATTTTAATAAGTTTTATATATTTTAAGTTTTATTTTGTTTCATTTTATTTTATATCTTATTTAATATTTTCTTTTATTTTTTTATTATATTTTATTTTATATTTTATATTATATTTCGTTTTATTTTATGTTTTATTTTAAGTTTTATTTTACGTTTTATTTTATTTTTTATTTTATTAAAAATTTTATTATATTTCATTTTGTATTTGATTTTATTCTATATTTGATTTTATTTTAAATTTGATTTTATTTTATATTTTATTTTATTTTATATTTGATTTTATTTTAAATTTGATTTTATTTTATATATGATTTTATTTTATATTTTATTTTTATTATTTTTAATTATTTTTGTAACTAATACAACTTCGATTTTTAACAAATTTCTCACAGTGACTAATTTATTATTTTTATTTAGGTATTTCTGTGAAGTGATGAAATGACAGCTTGCAGATTTTTGAGTGTTTATTTTTTGCCAGAGATTTATTTATTTTTTTATTCATTGTGTTCGTTGAAAAGTTTACTTTCGGTTCAAATTGTTGTTTATGTGTGTCCCCCCTTTGTTTGTGTACCTGCATTTTTGTTTGTCTCTCAAGCCACATGAGTGATCGAACAACGCAACTAATGTGACCATTACATGACACTCCATGTGCCTTCGACTGATTCCATTCATTCCCATTATCAGGTGTCAGTTGAATGTCTGGGAACACATCGACATTAGATTAGAGTGGGTGTCCGTGTGCTTTGCCTGGCTGTGTGTATGAGTGTGCATAAGTGTGTGTGTGTGTGTGTGTGTATGAGCGTGTGATGATGATGAGAGCAATCGGTGGGCTTATGATGTTGAGGGTCAAGAAAATTGTGTGTCTAGAGACGAGTTCAAGACAGGACACTGAAACACTAAACGTCATGAGCGACATTCAGGACATTAGAGACAAGGAGGGGAAGGAAATAGAAGGAAAGGAATGGAAGGAAGGGGAAAGGGGAAAGGGTAGGTGAGGAAAGGTGGTGGAAGAATGCGACACAAGAAGCTAAGACAATGTACGGCTAAGACAAGCTACAAAGTAAAGGGTCGAAGTCGAATGGACTGACGATGGTCCTGACGATAGTCCTGCCTGTGGCTCTCATTCTGGACATTTGTACACGTCGTACAATCAATTGCTATTAGTTTTCATTACAGTCAAATTACCATAAAATCACATAGACCGTTAGCTGAGTTCGTGCCTCTTGGGCTCTTTGCGTTGCCATTTGTCGTCATACATACAAGCACACACACACAGAGAGACACACACACAGAGACACAGATACAGACACACAGACACAGGGATATACACACTCAACCTGACCGACCACAAGGTACACACTTTTTCGATATTCATAGAATAATTACACTTTATCAAGGCAGCGCAGTTCATGAATTAACACTAAAGGTGGATGGGGGTGGGGGTGGGGGCTGGGGGCTGGGGGTAGAGGTTAGAGGGGCGGTCAGTGGACAGTGAACAGTGGAGATGCCAGCGAAGGGGGTGATGTTGGCTGTGGTGGGGGGGAGAAAGAAAGAAGTACGCTTTTCCTTGGGGGTGGGTGGTAATTGGAGTGGTCGTAGTGCCTGCGTCTGTTTCCTTCGTTTCCTGTTCGATAGTTTCGTCCTGGCTACTTGGAAATTAGTCAAGTTTGTTACGTTTATGCGAAGAATTACCGTAATTAGAATATATTGAGCAATAAAAGTGATTTTTATTATTGGAACACAGTAAGACGTGAGTTCACTCGGTTCACCAGTTATTGAGACTGGTGACATCGGGTCACAGAGTACAGGGCACAGGACTCGCTGCTCACGGCTCACGGCTCACAGTCCATAGTCCACAGGTCACAGTTCACAGCTCACAGCTCACAGCTCAGAGCTCGCAGCTCGCAGCTCGCAGCTCAAAACACACACAGCCGACCGGACGCTACAGGATACGGAAAACATACAGAGGGATATGGGTGGCGGAAAGTGGACGTGGGAGACAAGACAAAAGTACAGGATACAAGACGCAGGCATAACAATTGGAATAACTGTAATAATGGGGTCAAAACATTGTGGACTCTCTCTGTTGTCCTTTTGTGAATTCGTTGCAGAAGGCTATTAAATGGCCTCACCGCCTCACTTTCTCCCATGCCCCCCCATGCCACTTGCACTGAATAGGTAGATAGGTAGGTAGGTAGGTAGGTATTCAGGATACAGGACCTGCCGAAGCAGGTTACCTATCCAATTGTCCTCCTTTATATTCCACTGAAAATACAAAGCAACTTTTCTAAGGATTACGATAAAGTTGCTTGGCTTAGAAATTGATAGAGGGATTTTCTGCAGTTGTATATACAAAAAGTTTTAAAGCTAATCAAGCGTATAGTCCTAGTGCTTGTCGAAGGACATTCTATGATTTTCAACCGATTCTAAAAATTCTTTTATTTGAACAATCTATTCCATGATATATCCTTCTCTTTTTGGAATCTTATGGGCAGCATAGACTTATTTATGCATTGCTCCTTTATTGTCCTTCATGTGCAGTTAATTCTGCAATTATTGCAGGATATAACATTACGGTTATTTCAGTCACTTCCACAAGCATTCAACAGCTGCATATTGACAGTCCTGTCCACTTCATAAAGACTCCGCCGAAAATTAACTTTGACACGCACTCCATCTGCTCCGTGTGTGTGTGTGTGTGTGTGTGTGTGTGTGTGTGTGTGTGTGTGTGTGTGTGTGTGTGTGTGTGTGTCATAAAAACGCAGCTGATTGGCTCTTAAACATGCTGTTTATGAGGAATACTAACACACACACACACACACACACATACACTTCAATAGACAGATGCCTGTGAGGGTGTGGGGTAGCAGGAGGCTGGCTAGTAAAAGGAAGATGGCTAAGTACTCCTCCGAAGCTGTCATAGCTCTGACCATAATATTGCATTGACTTCTGTGTGTGGGTGTGTGTGTGTGTGTGTGGGTGTGTGTGGGTGTGTGTGTGTGTTTGGGTGCGTCTGAAATGCCAAGAAGTAAATGTCAATATCCAAAAGCAGCTGTCAAAACACAGACTCATATGACTCTGGATGGTAATGTAATTTGACAATCAAGCGATGAGCTCAGTTCAGTTCAGGACTACGGATTGCAGACTCCTGATTTTGGGTTCCACGGATTCATGAGTTCTGAACTCAGCTCTGCTCAGCTCACTGGGTACTGGAGTGATGGGTTACTCCTTACTGCTTACTCGTATAATGGATGCCTGCCCGCTACTGGTGGGTGAGGAGATTCATGGCTTGGCGGGTCATGGGTTCATTCCTATGCAACTTAATCGATTGGCATTGTGGGCATTTCGGACATTTTCTAGGTAATCGACTTTGATGGCCAGAGAGACAGTAGATGAACATAATGAGTTGGCCCAACGGTTACCACAATTTCAGTGTATCCAAAAGCCCCATAAATCGCTGCTGGTCGTTTATGGCAACATTTTGAGAGGATCGTTAAGTTCGAATACGCATTAAAGTTGGCACTAAGGGTCGAACATTTTGATTCTCTTCGGTTTTGTTTTTGGCCCCAATGCAAAGAGCTTATAAAATGAGTGTAGTACAAAAAAATTAACGGCAAAATGTAGTACTTTTTTTTTGTTTGGGTATAACTGACTCAGAGATACCCTGTAATTTATTGAGTTTTCATCACAATAAAAAATCGATCTCCTTTCTGTTGGCTACGAGCTTAAAAGAGGAAAAAAAAGGTGTTTCAAGTATGGAATTTTTTTTATTGATGGCTGTGTATATCCTTTTGGGCATTGGCTACGGGGTATGTTATATATAAAAAAGGAATAGATTCGCGCATAATGGCGTCCTAACAGCCTTAATGTGTGTGCACTTAAATCTATAATATGGGAATGCATAAAATATTGCATATAAATTATGTGCTCGGATTTAGGCTGGACCTGAATGACCGGCCCAAGGGCTGAAGGCTTCGAAAGCTTTGGTGCAACAACTTGAAGCTTTCATTCCAAGAAACTTTATAAAGCTCTTGTTTTTATAGAGTTGATGGATTAATATAAAATTTTGAAATTTTAGCTGAAATTTTAAAAATGATAAAAATTAAGTTTAAATATTTTATTTAGAAGAAATGCGTGTTATAGTCTCATTTGAGCGCCGTTTCCGGATAAATAAAAAATATATAAATAAAAAAAAAATAAATAAATAAAAAATAAATAAAAAAAAAAAAAAATAAATAAAAAATATTTTTTCTGAAATCATTACAAATTATAAATAAATTATTTAAAAATGTAATTAAAAAAAAATATATATATTTTGATTAAGCACCAGGGCTAAGGCTTCCCGATTAAGGACCAGCCTAAAGCCATATAGAAAAATTGCATTAAAATAATGTTGTATAAGCGAAAATTGCGTTTACAAATCCAATCTGCAGTTTCCTTTCAGCCAAATGAGTGCACAAATGGGCGTTTATGGCCATAGAAAATTACAAGTCAATGGCCAAAGACCAACTTGGCCAATGGCAATGTTTGGCTAAGGATTTGGGTAAACTGAAACCTGATGGTACCTGAGCTGTGGGGCCAGCGTCTTCTCATGTTCACCTGTGAGTGTGGGTGTGGGTGTGAGTGTGGGTGTGAGTGTGTGGGTGTGGATGTGGGTGTGGGTTTGGATGTGGGTGTGGTTGTGGGTGTGGGTGTAAGCTTTCGGCTATACCCCAACGAGGGCATTAATTTTCACACTTACACAACTCCAATAGTTTCAGTTTCGATTTGTGGTCA
The DNA here is from genome assembly GCA_035044505.1 of Zaprionus lineosus. Classification (NCBI taxonomy): domain Eukaryota; kingdom Metazoa; phylum Arthropoda; class Insecta; order Diptera; family Drosophilidae; genus Zaprionus; species Zaprionus lineosus. Next base: position 2,578,151 of record JAWNNX010000676.1, read on the forward strand.
GGAGGTCCTTTTGAGATGTTACCAGTTGCTTCCATGGCCGAATGACGGCAATGAACGAATGTAGCAATGAAAAATTGAAGCATTGCTTCTACCCTGTGCCTATCATTTGCCTCTTGGGGGAGCTAACAACAAGGACTTAACAGCCTGGTCAGGTGGCCGAAACTAGATAAATGCCATTGACTGCTACGTACACTATTTGACTCCGCTTCTTTGGAAGGTGTTGGCCAACACACACGCACACGCACACGCACACGCACGTAAATGCATGCAATTGTGTATATGTATGTGTGTGTTCGCATGCAACACATGTGGTATGTACATGCCACAAACAAGCGTTTCAGATTTACAAAACATTTTATTCATTGAGTTCGAGTCCAAGTCGCAGCTCAGATTCGGCAAGAGTTTGGTTTTGCTCACAGGTGTGAGTGGGGGGTGAGGGGTGGGAAGTAAAGAATGAATGTAACTGTCTGTGTTTGCGGTGGCCAGAGACGCATGTTAATGCCACTCCCACTGCCACTTACCCTTCCAGTCAGTCTCTGACCCAAGCACCACTTCAGCCATGTGCTGCTGCTCGGGCAGTTCCTGTTGCAATTGTAGCACGTCCATCAGTGGCCCATTGTCTGTGTCGCGCATACATAATAAAGTGAAGCACCAGAGCTGAAGGTCCTGGTCGAAGGACCTCCATGCCGTCCCACACTGCAGCTACTGCCCATTCACTCGCAATAGCGTGTGGGGGATGCATGTGAGGTTGCATTTACCTTTACATATTCAAAAATCCTCCCTCTCTTCCTCTCTCCCTCTCACCCTCTCTTTTTCTCTTTCCCACCTTGCACATTCCATTCACTCAGCGGTTATCTCACACTCACCTGTTAATGATGATGATCATAATGATAACGATGATCATAATGATGATGATGATGGAGCTACTGCTGTTGCCACTTTTAGGGTGGCGATTGACTGGCTGTTGGTGCTGGACCAGGCAATCGGGTCGAATAGGAAAGAATAGGAAAAAGAGAGAAATGCGAACTGCTAGATGAGGGAAGGAGCAAAGGACGCGCAACTGGTTAGTGGGTGGGTTCAAGTTGTTCATTGAAAGATGCGCAATTAGCACTTCAATTGTGTGCAGTTGACACGATTTGCATCAAATTAATGTCTTCATCAAACAGGGTGACAAACAGGACGAACCCTCGACAAAGGGAAGGACAGCAATTGTAGAAAGGTCAATATAAGTCAACGATGAGATAAAAGGATGGTCTTTAAAGGTCCTTATTAAATTTAACCAACTTTTTTTGACATTCCTTTATCATGTTAGATATTTAATATATTTTTTTTATGTTCAGTTAACTTCAGCTATGTTTTAATTAGTGATTTTAATTATCCTGCAGGACATGTTTAAGGATTGAAGTGAAGGGGGTTTTTACTGTAATAATTGGCATTAATATTTATTTTTTTATTTTCGTTTCTTGAAACTCAGCAGTCACTTATATGGATTGACAGAAATATAGTTTTTGCCGTCTATATCTGTTAAAATGTTGCGCAATCAATCATGATTGAGAGATTAAAAGATTACAGAATTTTTATTTTTTTTTTGTTAATTTTAGATTTGATTTTTTTTAGTTTTAAGTTTCAGTATTTTAAAAGACACACTTATAAGTTATTTTCATCATGATTGATGTAAAAATTAATAGAGATCTGGAAGGGATATATGATATTCTTTTGCTTTATTATATTATATGTGCAGAATTTTAACTCCATTTCCCTGTGGGCATAATTTATAATTTTTAGATTTATAAATTATGATGATTTTTAAATTGTTTTTAAAATGTTTTAAAACTTGTTATGCAGACAAAATCTTGCATATATGCGATATTTCCTTTTAAGCAATTAAAATAATAATTATGATGTTATAATGATGTTTAAAAATAACATTCTTTTGTATTTAAGCAATCTTTGCATATAACCGATATATACTGTATATTTATATTTTTATTGATATATGATTAGTCGGAAGTTTTTTAACTATTACATTGCCATAAGCCAAAAAGTTCTCCCAGGAACTTGGATTTTATTTTAGTCAAATTTAAACAAGTCGGACATCATGATTGATTTGAAATTTATTCCTAAAATTATTGAAAATATTGTACAAAATTTTATAGTATCCTGTCGGCTCGCTTGTTACTTTGCAATATGCCAAAAAAGTCCTCCCAGAAACTTCGATTTTATTGAAGATATATTATACCAAGTTGTACATCATGATTGATTCGAAATTAGTGACTGAATATATTGAACAAATTGTACAAAATTTAATAGTGTCCTGTCGCCTTGCTTGTCGACTTAAGTTACATTCCCATATGCCAAAAAAGTCCTCCCAGAAACTTAGATTTTATTGAAGACATATTATATCAAGTTGTACATCATGATTGATTCGAAATTTGTGGCTGAATAGATAGAAAATCTATTAATAAATTGTATAGTGTCCTGTCAGCTTGCTTGTCGACTGAAGTTACTTTGCCATATGCTAAAAAAGTCCTCCCAGCAACCTAGATTTTATTTAAGTCAAATTTTATGAAGTCATACATCATGATTGATGTGAAATTTGTGACTGAATATATAAAAATTGTACAAAATTTAATAGTTTCCTGTCGCCTTGCTTGTCAACTGAAGTTACATTTCCATATGCCAAAAAAGTCCTCCAAGAAATCAAGATTTAATTTTAGTCAAATTTTAACAAGTCATACATCATGATTGATTTGAAATTTGTGGCTGAATATATAGATATATATATTGTTAAATTATAGAGTGTCCTGTAGCCTTGCCTGTCGTTTGAAGTTACAAGAGTTTAGTTTTTGTAATTAGATAAACATCATGATTGATTGAAAAAGTTAGATTGAAAGAGAACTTGAATAGGCTTAAGCTAGAAGAAGAGAAGTTTATGTTTTGTATTCGCGTTTGCTTATCTCAGGATATATAACTTATTTTTTTTTGCTTTCTCAACTTTGCTTTGCTTCTCAAAGGGGCAGAGTTATCGCTTCTCTCCTCAGTTACAGCGAAGCGAAATGCCGCAACTGGCAATGAGTTTTTTTTCTCTCTTGCAACGATCTGTTGCATCTGATTGAGGACATTGTTTTGCATTTTGTTAATCTAACACCCAGGAGCCGGCCAAGTGAAAACTCCACAATGCAGTTTGCTGCATTGTCATTACTTTGATGCCAGCATTCAAAACCAGACAAGGACAGGAGCGAGGATGGGGATGGGATGAGGATGGGGATGGGATTGGGGTTGGCGGATTGAGGTAGGGATGGGATGGGATAGGGATGAGTATGGGATGGGGATGAGGATGGGGATGGGGAAAGGCATGAGGAAGGGAATGAGGTAGGTAATCTGAAAGGGAATATCCTTTCTGCCGATGTGTCAAGTGGCACTTGTGGCGCCAAAGATTTGTAGGGATGCTTCTGGTGGTGGGGGTGTTACCTGTGCTGGTTACCTGGACACAAAGTGGAAAGGAACAGAGAGAGAGAGACTCGTGTTTTGTCTGCCGCTTATAGCTGTCTTTCCAGCATCCTTTATTTATTTATTTTCTAGCTTTCTTTCGCTTGGGTTTTGGTTTTTGGCTTTTTTCTTCTTCCCTTCTTCTTCCCTTTTTCTTTTCTTTTCTTTTCTTTTCTTTCATTTGCCTTCAATGCAATTATACTGGATAAATATCTTCTTCCGTTTTAGCTGTAATTACAAAAGTTTAATTGAGTTTTCTCGGCTCGTTGTGTTCGTTTCTCTTTCCTTTTTTTTCTCCCGTTTTCATTTTCATTTCTCTTTTCTCTCTTTCTCTTTCTCTCTCTTTTTTTGTTTTCACAATTTTGCCCCATCTTTTTGTTGTTGTTTTGTCTTGTTTTTGTCCTGATTCCTTGTCGTTGTTCCTCTTGTTCCTGTTGTTGTTGTTGTTCCTGTTGTTGTTGTTGTTCCTGTTGTTGTTGTTGTTGTTGTTGTCGCCATCATCGTCGCCGTCGTCGTCGTCGTCACCATCGCCGTCGCCTTTGCCGTCGTGGTGGTCGTCGTGGTCGTGGTCGTCGTCCTCGTCCCGCCCGTCGACATCTCCGGCGTTGTCGTTGCGACCGGCTAGAAGTTTACCCAGAATCCTCACTGTAAAGTCGTCCTGGCACTGGCGCTGGCGCTGGCGTTGTCATTGTCGCCGTGGCTGCCGTTGACATTTTTTCATCTGGATCTCTTGCCTCTGTTTACCGCTCCATCCTCATATTTATACTCTATTCCCATTGGAAATTGCCAAATGTGATGCTTACACTTTGTATGGCAGACACGATACTTTGGAGGATCTTCTCAGGATTAGCCGCCACCGCCGGATAAGGACACTCTTTAATCAGCAATATTTGACGCTTCGATTCGATGAATCAAATATCTTTTTTCCGTTGATTCTTTTTTTTTTTATTAATTAAAAAAAATATAAATTTGAATGCATTTAAGGATATTTGTTGCAAGGGTATCCTGCAGTCGATGGATATGAAATGCTGGGTTTTTGCTCGTTTTTTATTGTTGATGTTGCAAAAAGAGTTGTTGTCAGCCTGCCAGGCCTGTCTATCTAGCGCCATGTGATTGTTTTTTGCCACAGTAAGGAATAAGTAAGTGCGGTGAGGGAGGGGGGAAGAGGGGGATGAGACTGACAGAAAGGGTTTCGTATGGTGTAGGATTGTTTGAGGAACGACGGGGGGCGGTGGCGTTGAAGATGAGTCGACGGGACAAAGAAGCGGATAGACCGGGTGGCAGGAGAGCCGAGCCTGTCGGCCTTAGGCATGGGCATGAGTGATTTCTTTAGTTATCCAAGGACAGCCGGGCAATACCCGGATAATAAAAAGTGATTAAAACGGAGAGAGTTTGCATTTAAGAACTTAACTTGAAGCCTCGCCCTAACCTCAGTCACGGGTGCTGCCAATTTGTTGTTTATAAATAGCGAAAGTGTTGGTTAGCGACGCAAAGGCAAGCTTAACGCACGCATAAAGGACGACCAGAAGATGCTTAGGATGGCCAAGGATGTGAGTGTGAAAAAGGGGGTGCTGGGAAGAATAGGGAAGTGGAAGAGGAAGAGGAAGTGGAAGAGGAAGTGGAAGTGGAAGTGGGACAGATTCTGGTTAATTTATTCATTGCAAATTTACATGCTCATGTTTGCAAATTTAAAAACTGCACACACACACACGCACACTCATACTCATACACACGCACACCCATACTCATACACACGCACACACACACACGCACACACACACACTTACATACACACGCATCCTCCAAATAGTGAGTGACAAAGAGAGGAGCGATGCATAGTTAGAAATAGCGAGGAGTGAGAGACAGAGAGACAGAGGGAGAGAGTGAAAGAGTGAGAGACAGAGAGAGAGAGAGTAGATCTAGACAGAGATAGAGATGGGGAGCACCCAAGCCGAGTGCAAGGGCCATGCCAGCGAGTTTATTCAAAGCAGACTCTCCCAGTAATATGTAAATCGCATTGGCAGTGCCAAAGTGGAGTTTGCTCAGAGTCGGCAAAGCTTCCCAGCTATAACTGCAACTGCATCCATATCACAGCGACGCCGTCACTACCTTATATCCTCACAGCAATCCTTATCCACATCCACACACACACACACACACACACACATTCGCATCAGCGCCTCCGTGTGGCGTAACGTTCAGTTATTTTCCTATGGGAAAAATCCACTTGGCGCTACCCCAATATTTACATATCATAGTTGGCTCCACAAATGAGTTGGCGGTACAGCAAGTGCATGTATATGTATGTGTATGTGTGTGTGTGTGTGTGAGTCAACTACAGGTGCAAGTGTGTGCGTGTGTGTGCCAAGTGGATGGCGACGTGTTAAGTTAAGCACCGCCAGCCTATTACTTGCTCGCAATGTTAAATATTCATTCGGTGGGTGGTGGATGGTGACTGGGGGGTTGATGGAGATGTGGCTGGTGAGTGGGGTAAGGGATAAGGGGTATGCCCTATGGGGTATGGCGTGTGTTGAGGTTTGTTGTAATGAATGTAAACCCCAAAAGTTTTGCAAATTTGCAAACTGCATAGACCCCGACTTAAATGCCATATAATTCAGAAATCAGCGAAAAAAAAATCCCCTTTAAGTTTAACAAAACGCATCCTTTGGATACCTAAATTCATGTCTTCTTCTTCTTCTTATTAAATGCCATATAATTCAGAAATCATGGAAAAAAAATTCGCGTTGAAGTTTAACAAAACGCATCCTTTAGATACCTAAATTCATGTCTTCTTCTTCTTCTTTTTTCACTTCTTCTTGCCATGTCAAGAGCTGACCCCCCTCTGCCACCCAGCAAAAAAAAAAGGACCTTTAATAAAACCCACTTTTTAGCAAATATAATATAACAAATTACACACGCTTGAGTAATCGAATATTTATGATGAAAGATGAAGAGCGACCGAAAGTATCCTTCTAAGTATCCTTATATCATATAACTACAGGAGCATTGATACCGACGCACACCCGCACACAAATTTGGTATGCATTGAAAAGGAAGAAACCCTTATACAGGCTCAGTCATACACAGGCATACACACTGATACATACACACACATATTTATACACATATATATGTACACACACACACACACACACACATACAGAGAGCGGCAGAGTGTGCTTGTCAAAACAAATCCGTAAGAGATTACATTAAAAGGCGCATTTGGACAGCTCAATCGCAAAATAGCATACACCTATGCCGACACGTGTGTGTGTGTGAGTGTGTGTGTGTGTGTGTGTAGACACTCGTATATCCTTATAGAGACTGTATGCTGTATGCCGTATGCTGTGCATGCGGAAATATCCCCAATGGATTTACGAGATGCTAGCGCACCCAACTCAAGCATAGTCCGTATCCTTGTAGCCGGTGTATTCTTATATCCTTGTTTCTTTAGCGACGGTTGCGGCGTTCGCTTTATGTGTGTCTTTGGGTGTGTGTATGTGTGTGTGTGTGTGTGCAAAATGATGGAAAGTTCTGTAATACAAACTGACATTAGTTTTCATTACGAATTCATATAATTTTTTTATGCTCCTGAATTCGTTCTTTTAATTTAATATTCCAAAGGACTTCGAGTCCTTCAAAATTAATTTGATTTTCACTTAAATCACTGGACAATTGAAACATTTCTTTTGATTTTATTAAAGGTATATTGCATTAGGACCTTTCACCATAGATGTTTTAATGTCCTGTGGTCTACACTATGATTTATATGGATCGTCGATGGGGTGGGGCAAGCGTTGCCAGGATCTTAGGCGCAGAGTGAAGAGGGTTGTCCCTGAAAGAGAGAAACGGGGTATAAAAGATGTCTATGGAATGAAGGGTATTTAACTTCAGACTTCAACTTCTTCTTCTACTTTTATAGATCCTTTGAAAGGTCCTTTTTGTATTTAGTGTCTTATTTAAATATAAATATATTTTAATTTAAAGAAGGAATAATCCAAAGGTTCATTATGTCAATATGTTATTTAAAAGTTCTCCAGCTTCGAGTAGTAAGTTTCAGGCTTCAAGTTCCTAGTTCCAAGTCCCAAGTTCCAATTTCCTAGTTCCAAGTTCCAAGTTCTTAGTTCCAATTTCCAAGCAGTAAGTTTCAATTTCCAAGCTCCAAGTTTCTAGTTTCAAGTTCCAAGTTCCAAGTTCCAAGTTCCAATTTCCAAGTTACTAGTTCCAATTTCCAAGCTCTAAGCTCTAAGCTCCAAGTTACTAGTTCCAAGTTCCAATTTCCAAGCTCTAAGCTCCAAGTTACTAGTTCCAAGTTCCAAGTTCCAAGTTCCTAGTTCCGAGTTCCAAGTTCCAATTTCCAAACAGCAAGTTTCAATTTCCAAGCTCCAAGTTCCTATTTCCAAGTTCCAAGTTCCAATTTCCAAGCTCTAAGCCCCAAGTTACTAGTTCCAAGTTCCAATTTCCAAGCTCTAAGCTCCAAGTTACTAGTTCCAAGTTCCAATTTCAAAGATCCAAGATCCAAGTGCCAATTTTCAATTTCCAAGCTGCAAGTTCCAAGTTTCAAATTCCTAGTTCCAAGTTCCTAGTTCCTAGTTCCGAGTTCCAAGTTCCAATTTCCAATTTCCTAGTTCCAAGTCCAAGTTTCAAGTTCCAAGTTCCTAGTTCCAAGTTCCAAGGTCCTAGTTCCAGGCTTCAGGCTCTTAGAATTCATTGGTTCACCTACCAAAGATAAGTTCATCTTTGGGAAACTTTTGTCCGTGATTTGTTTGTTGTTGGTTGTTGGATGTTGGTTGTTCGTTGTTTGTTGTTGTGGAAATGTAAGCAAATGTTTGTAAGCCGACAAAGCTGCTTACTTGATTTACCACTTGTGGTTGTTGTTGTAATTCCTGTTGCTGGTATCCTTGTTGCTTTTTTGTGAGTGGTCCATCTTGAGCTGACATTTCAACTGACAATTTGAACGACTGGACGCGTTGCCCTTTGTTATGCAAAATGCATTCGCCCTCTGACTGGCTCTGAATTTGAATCCGGCCACTGATTCTGATTTCGTTTCAGATTCAGATTCTGATTCAGATTCAGATTCGGAGTCTGACTTTGGTTCTGGTGCTGGTTCTGGTTCTGGTTCTGGTTCTGGTTCAGGGTTGTAGCTGGAGTCTGAGTCTCAGTCTCAGTCTGAGACGTCGACTGATTCTGATTCTGATTCTGATTCAGATGCTGACCTTTGTCCATTGGCCACAGTGCGCACTCAATAAATTGTAAAACTATTTTCAATAAGACTTTGCACACACAACAAGGATGCTCCTTCCATCCTTCCAACCCCCCCCCTTAGCCTCGCATTCTTCTTCTGTCTGCGTCTTTTCTCTTTGATTATTTGCAGCTCGGGCTGCCACCTTGACATGGCCAAGACGTACTGCCAATTGGGCGGGTTAACGTTTAGTATACCCCAAAGCAGTCAGGTGCTGGCCCCAGCTGCACCTGCTGCTGCTCCTGCTCCTGCTTCTGCTCCTGCTCCTGCCTACCTCAGCCTTGCTGGCCACCACCTACTGGTTTTTCTTGGCACTGGTTTTTGTCTTTGCTGCCACTCGACTTTCAGCAACTTCTTGAAAGTACTTTACCAACTTGGCGTAGGGCATCCAAAATAGCTCTATACATACACACATATATATACATATATATATCTATATCTATATATGTGTATATACATGTGTGTGTGTGTGTTATTTTTTTTGTCTTTTAGTAATTTAGCATATTTCTGAAGCATTTTGTTGTGGCTGTTGTTGTCATCTGCTTTGTCGTCTGCTGTGTTTCAAGTTTTCCTTCACCGTTTGCGGTGTGCAAATGCAAATTGCTTGCCTTGCATATCCTTTATGTATTTTTTTTTTTCATTTCGTGCCTTTCTGCTCCTTTTGTTACTTCCTTTGCCTTTGTTCGCCCACAGCCGCCCACTGCCACCCATTACATTTTTTGACTGTGCCTTGAGATAACAGATGCTGCTCTGGCTTAAGTGTGACCAGCCGTGTTGATAGTTTTATTATTTCATCGCAAATTTGTCCTTTTGTGTAGCTTTGAAGAGTCCTTTATTGACCGAATCAAATTGATCTTTCCAAGGGATATGTATATGTATATATCTAAGCCTGTAACCAAGTCTCAATTTATTTCTTAATTTAATTAAAATTCTTTACATTTTATATTTTTATTTGTTTGTATATTATGTATTCATTATATTATTTATTTATATATTATTTATTTATATATTATTTATTTTTATATTATTTATTAATATTTTATTTTTTATATTTAATTTATATTTTATATTTTTATTTGTTTCTATATTATTTAATTATATATTACTTTTTTATTATATTATTTATTTATATTTTATTTATTTTCATACTATTTATTTTTATAGTATTTATTCATATTTTATTTTTTTTTATATAAATAATTTATTTATTATATTATTTATTTATTTTATGATTTATTTATATGTTATTTAATTTTATATTATTTATTTTATTTTATTTGCATATTATTTATTTATTATATTATTTATTTATATTTTATTTATTTATTTTATATTATATTTTATTTATTTTTATATTATTTATTCATATTTTCTTTTTATATAACTATTTATTCATTAATTATATATACTTAATTTATCACATTATTTATTTATGTATTATTTATTCATATTTTATTTTTTTATTACTATTTATTTATTTGTTTATTATTTATTTATTTATTGATTACTTATATGTACATTTTATTTATGTATTATTTATTTGTATATTATTTATTATATTATAAATTTATATATTATTTATTTATTTTTTATTTTTTGTTTTATTTTATGATTTATTTATATGTTATTTGTTTTTATATCATTTATTTTTTTTTTTTTGTATATTGTTTATTTTTATATCATTTATTTTATTTTTTTATATAATTATTTATTTATGTATTATTTATTTGTTAAAATATTATGTCGTTATTATTATATTTTTTTTTAATTTATTTAATTTATTTAATATGATGTATTTATATATTATTTTGCTATTATTATTTATTTATTTGTATATTATTTAAATATATATTATTTATTTATAAAATTGTTTTATTTTCTCTTCTTTTTCTTTCAAACTTCCGATTGATGTCAAATTCTTTTAGATGATCCATCGATTATCGAATCCAACTTACATTGAGAAGGATTCACCGCCAATGAGCCATCCGCGGGTGAGTAAAAATATTAAAATCTATATATTTTTATATATATATCTATATATCCGAATACTTCGGCTTGGCATCTGTTTTTTTATATTTGCAACCATTTATCTCTGCATGCCATGTATATCCTTATTATATCCTTTTTAAGCATCCATGTGTCTTCATACTCTCCTGTACAATTATATATATCTATACACTCATACATCACTATAGATACCACTATATACCACTCGGCAGTCAAAGGAAATACATTATCCTTCGGAATAAAGTTTTGCACGAGGAAATACTTGAAGTAATTAGGAAGAAGTAAGGAAGGTTGATTCGTGGGATTCAACCTGAGCTGCCTGCTTACTAATTGAGTTTTTGTTTACACTTTACTGCCCCAAAGGTTGTGCAGCACAGCATAAATAAGAGTAAGAGAGATAGAGAGAGGGCGAGTGAGCGAGATGGGTAGAGGGATGGGAAGAGTGAGAGAGAAGTTTGGGTGCCTTTTATGTCTTTTGTGGCGGGGAATATTCATTAATCATTGAATCAACAGTCCAATAACGATGTCACACTGTGCACAGTGCACACACTTCATGATGACTTTGGGTTATACTCGACGTTGTGTGCCTTGTGGCAGGACGATTGCTTTTTTATCGTTTTCCAAACGCACATTGTCAACATTGAGGCCCAGCGCTTGGTTTGGCCGATGGACGACGTTGCTCAAAATAAATAGTGCGAATGGAGTATCAACTGGAGACTGGGCCAAGGAGTCGTTGTAGTCCTTTATGCCTGATGTCTTGGTCCTTGGTCCTGTTGGTCGTTTGCCGTTGGCTGTTGGCCGTTTGCTGTTGGTTGTTAGCCGTTGGCTGGCTGTCTGATTGTCTGTCAGATTGTCTGTCTGTCTGTCTGTCTGTCTGTCTGTCTATCTGTCCGATTGTCTGTCTGTCTGATTGTCTGACTGTCCGCGTGCTGTTTATGTTGTCTCATGGTCGTGCGTCCAGATGTTTTGATTCAGTTTTAATTCATTTCACTCGGCGGCGCCAGTGACTGTTATTGCTGCCTTTTGTTGCTGTTGTCGTTTGTTCTTGTTGCTACTATTAAGAAAAACGCCTCCAAGAATAATCGACTAAACGAGCGAGCAAACGAGAATTGGTTGACGACCCTCCTCCATTCTCCATTCTCCATCCTTCATACTTGTGCCCTCACCCCTCACCGCTCAGCCTCCTCCTTGAAATGCCCTCGACATGCAGCCAACCAGCCGGCAATAAAAATATGATTGTATTTTCGCTTGAGTTGTTTTCATTTCTCGATGATGTCGAGGACCGTACTCCGGTCCAGGCGACCGCTGTTTTACCCCAATTCCAACAGTTTCCACTTCCTTCCGCCATATACACATATACACAAGCACATCGAGAGCACAGAGTCGCTATCGCCATCGTCCTTGCCATTGCCTCTGCACTCCTCATTTTGTTGTTGCTGTCTCATTCCATTCTCTGTCTCTCCACTCTAACATTTCATCTCGAATGCTCCATTTCCCTCACTATTTTTATTCTCATCTCCCATCTACTCCCTATTCCATCTCCGTCTCCAACTACTACATTTCCATCTCCGGCTTCAGTTTTGTCTTGGGCTGGACGAATGCATGGTTAAATCAAGCGCATGGCAGCGGTCGACCATTGAACCGCTCCGGCTTCACGTCGTTTTGTTGTTCTTGCCTCTGCTGGCGGATAACAACTTGGGGCCTTTGTTTTGATTGCCGCCCACACAAACACACAGTAACCCAATGCATGCTCACACACACACACACAGTTGGAGAGCAACATCCATTTGAAATCAGTATGGCAACTCCTCGCATATTCGCTACATTACATCCTTGGTTGCCATTAATCGTAGGGCTGCGGCTGCCCAGTTGCCGGCACTCGCAGGCATCTTGAGGCCAGCCCCCGCCGCCACCCCCACCATTGTCCAGCCTCGCCAGCCACCATCTCCTCCATCTGCTACCTCCTATACTACCTCCTATACTACCTCCTATCCTACCTCCCATCCTACCTCCCATCTACTACCTCCCATCCTACCTCCCATCTGCTACCTCTCGTCCTCCCTTCCAGCTGAAGTCGACTCTCAAGTCGCTCTCTGCTCCTCTCATATTTACTCGAGTGATGTAATTTTTGAATAGCTTAAGGCTTTTGAAAATATTTAGCATGGCAAATCCTTTTTAAACGTTGATTTCGACTGCAGTCGACGACGCCGAAGGATATTATGGCCATTGCCATTGGACCTGCCTTTGCCCCCGCCCCCGCCCCATCTCCCGGCAACCGCTTCCGGTTCCCAAGTACTTTGCATATGCATATGCGTATTATTGTTATTAATAATAATAAATTAGAGGTTAGATCCTTGAAGTTGGCCAGCCAGAAAACGATTTTGCATTTCATTTGCTCCCCAACGGTCTTCAAAATTTGCTGATGTGTGTGTGTTTGTGTGTGTGTGTGTGTGTGTGTGTTCCAATTCATCAATGGGATTTAATATTTCGGGGTTTTACATGTAAATCAGTCTGCATGTGTGTGGGTTTGTGTGTGTGTGTGGGTGTGGGTGTGTGGGTGTGGGTGTGTGGGTGTGGTGCATGGCTTACCACCGCCCACAAGGCCGATAAATGATGAGCTTTCGTTTTTGTAATGAAAATTTGCCTTCAACTCGATCGATTGCTCATTTTCAAAAAAAGGCCAAAAAAAAAACATTTCGATGTCCTTATTGAGTGGCAAGGATTCGCTATGGGCTTAAAAATAATGCACTGCTTGAAAAGGCGTTTGCTAAAGTTGCGCCGAATAAGAATCCTTGAACACTTTTCATCATTAAACGTTCAGCGGGGGGGCGGGGTGGTGGGGCGTGGCAGGGCTTAAACGTAGGCAATGACAAAGCAAAGGCCAACCGGAAACGGAAATAGAAATTGGTAGCAACATAATAAGGACAACAACAAAACGAAACACGCACGTACACATACACACGCACACACAGCAGGAGCAGGAGCAGTGGCAGGAGCAGCGGCAGCGGCAGAGGCAAAGGCAGTGGCAGCGGCAGCGGCAGATGGCGATCATTGTTGTTTTGCTGTTATTCTGGCCACAATAACAGTAAGAACAACAATCACACACACACACACATATTAGTAGATATACAAGGATACACACACACACACACACACAGACACACAGATTGCGAGAAAAGTGCGCAAAAACGCAAAAGGCAAATAAAAATGTTGTAATGAAATTTTGTGCGCTGACATTTCGAAAAATTGCTTTTTTACCTTTGTGCCCGGACGGGCGGAGAGCAGCAGCAGAGGCAGGAAGAAGAGCAGGAGGAGAAGCAGAAGGAGGAGCAGGAGCTAGAGCAGGATAAGAAGCAGAAGGAGGAGCAACTCCTACATGTCACCGGCATATACAGTACATGCCGCTGCACGCTACACGTGTATCTCTTTGGCATGACCCAAGCCAAGCCAAGCCAAGCCAAGCCAAGCCACGCCACGCCAAGCCAAGTCAGGCCAAGGTCCAGATCCCAGCTTCGTCCTGGTACAAACTTGTGCACCGAAAATCTGCAAACTCTGTGACATGCTTCTAAGTTTTCGGCTCCTGGCACATGCACATGCAGATTATTATTAGGTTGTTGCCATAGTCCTTCTTGACTGTTCCCGGAATCTGTTACTGCCACGCCTCGTCCTGTCCACAAGCGCTGTGGCTCACGCCGTTCAGGTGAGCTACCCAAAAACTTTACCCATGTCCAGTCAGTGTTTTGGAACTGGCGCTGCGCTTGGTCCTGGCAATGTCATTGGGGCTGGAATTGAAATGGGTGCTGGGGCTTGGGATTGCCAATGGGAAGAAGGATGGGCATGGGGATGGGGTTGGAGATGGGGAGCTGCATGCCATTTGCCTTGCTATAAGTTTTGTTCTAACAAACCAATTACTCGCACCAATTTCCACAAGCTGCCTTCGACTTGTGCCTCACCTTACATGATGGAACAGTTCGACTTTGCGAACGGCAAAGACAACAGCAACAGCCAACAGCCAACAGGATGGGCCAGCCGAAGGACATTTCAGGGATGCGCCATATTAATGTAATCGTTACTTTCCCAACTGCTCCTGTTCAAGTTACAGTTTTCATATTTCAAGTTACTTTTGCATTGAATTGAACATTGTATGTCCTTTCATATCCTGCGTCATACAAGTTGATATTTTCCTTTTGTTGGCTCGAGTCACAGTTACTTTGAAGTTGAAAGTGATTGGAACTGTGACAATGAAATCACTGACCTACGCATCACTGACATCAGCCGATACATGGCTGGAGCTGATGTTGGAACTGTAGCTGGAGCTGGAGCTGGAGCAGGAGCAGGAGCAGGAGCAGGAGCAGGAGCAGGAGCAGGAGCTGGAGCAGGAGCAGGAGCTGGAGCTGGAGCTGGAGCTGGAGCTGGAACTAAAACTGAAGCTGAAGCTGAAAGAAAATACAAATACGACTTTCAGTTACTTTTTCACTATTTTGCCAAGGAGTTTGTCCTTTTGCGTGTGCGACACACTCGGCAAAGACACTTGGCTCGCATGTTCCCGTATCTAAGATCCTTTCTCCAACTCCTCCTGTGCACGAGTGTGTCTGCTATGGGTGTGTGTGTTTGCTATGGGTGTGTGTGTGTGTGTGTCTGCTATATGTGTGTATGGGAGTGTGGAACTGCTATATGAGTATGTGTGTGTGTATGTGACTGCTATATGCGTATGTGTGTGTGTGTGTGACTGCTATATGCGTATGTGTGTGTGTGTGTGTGTGTGTGTGTATTCCAATGTTCAAAACATTGGCAGATGTCGCCGCACTAGGAAAAGTTAGCAGAACGCTGCAACATCAGCAGTAACAGACGCGGGCTGGCGGGCTGGCGGGATGGCGGATTGACGGGCTGACGGCTTGACGACTTGACGACTTGACGACTTGACGACTTGGCGGCTTGGCGGACAGCATAGCGGGCGCATTCAGATCTCGATGGCGTGTGTACACATGCCGAGACAAGGACAAGACATGGCAGTCAACTTAGCCAACAGGCAACTCAGCCAACAAACAGCAACCAAGGACCAAGGACCAACAACCAACAGCTAACAGCCAACAGCCAACACCCAAATCAGGCGGTGAGCCTGGCTGGGAATGAGTGGGAACATTGCGAGGAGAAAAAAAGTTGTTACAAGTTTACTTTCCTTCCCTTCCCCATCCTTTCCATCCCTTCCTCACCTTTCCTTCCCTTCCTCACCTTTCCTTCCCTTCCTTTCCTTTCCTTTCCTTTGCTTTGCCTTCCATTTCTCTCATTTTTTTCTTGTTTGTGTCTTATCTTTGTTTTCGTCTAATTTTTTCCTCCATGTTTTCTTTCATTTATCCACCCAACCACCGCCCACCACCCACCAGCCACTCCGCACATTGCACTTCGGTGAGCCTATGTGTACGAGGCGCTGGACAGCTGAAGCGCATCCTTGCGTCTAAGGAAAAAAATAAACAGATCAACAGAAACGATCAACAATAATATTTGTTGATTCCAGCCAGGACATAGAGAGGGAGAGGGAGAGAGATAGGGAAAGGACGAGGCAGAGGAAGAGGCAGTGGAAGAGAAAGAGAGATTCGAAAGTGGAGGAAATTATTTAATAATATTTCAGCATTTTATGGCATATAAGGTAATCAAGTCCTTGAAGGATAAGTCTTCATCAGAGTTGAAGTTGCAGAGAGTCCTTGAGGGATTTCTGATTGCGCATTGAGGGAAAAGATGGGGGAAGCTTTTCAAAAATTCTTGCTGCCAGGATGCAAGCTTCAGGATCTTAAGAAATGATTAAATTGTAATTTACTTCGCAAGGATCTGAGGATACTTATCCTTTAGCCAGCTGAAAGGCAGTTAATCTCTGCCGGTTGAATGCATTTATGAGGCTTTACACTATTTAGTGTACTTAACACTTACTACCACAGCTTCTGTGTGTGAGTGCGAGTGTGTGTGCGTGTGAGTGTGTGTGTGAGGGTGTGTGTGTGTGTGTGTGTGTGTGTGTGAGTGGATGTGTGCGTGTGTATAAGTACATGCTTATATACACCTTCAGCATATGCGGGTTTTTTATGTGGCTGCATTCCTTAGGAGCAACCGAGGGCGGCGCCTCCGACGCCTCCGACGCCTCCGACGCCTGCGACGGGTGCATCGGGTAAGGCCGGGAGATGTTTTTCGTCAAGATTATGCCGCATATGGAACATGTCTTTGGTGTTGTGGCGCTGGGACGTAATCTTTGCCAGCGCAAATATGCTGCTTCTTCTGCTGCTGCTCTGCTGCTGCTCTGCTGCTGCGCTGCTGCTGCCGCTGTTGCCTGGCCGCTTAACTTCTTTCACTTGCACTTGGCCCGCTTGCTGCAACATATTATGAAGATGAAACAGGAGCAGCGAAACATGCAGCAGTGGCAGCAGCAGGAGTTGTAGCTGATGGAAGAAGGAAGAAGAAAGAAGGACGAAGGCGCGAGGAGGCGGGGTAGGGGTAGGTCGTGGCAGCAGCCCGCGCCTGATGTTGTAAAAAGTTTTTAATTTTTCTTTTCAAACATTTAACTAAAAGAGCAAGTCCTTCCCGTCCCACGCCAAAAGCGTTAACAGAAACAACAACAAAAACATTGGGAAGCAGGATACAAGAATGCACACAACAAGCATAGCCGACTAACTGCTACCCTATAAATAGAATACTACTATTTTAAGGACACTTCCATTATCAGCATAAAGTGAGAACAATTTTTATTTGGTGAGAAATACTTTAGGAGAGGAGTCCTTGTATCGTCCTTCGCATCGTATATACCCCCCCTGGGACACCCATCATATTATTGTTTATGAATGAGGGCGGCGCCTGTGTATGGTATGAAAAGAAATTATCCTTTTTCTTAGTCGCTGCTTTCTCCTTATAAGTTTTGCCTCGCAAAATATCATGCGCATAAAACAACATACGCTGCGACCAAGCGCCAGATATATGCATAGTACCCGCCGACCCCCCCACCACCCCCATCCACCCATCCACCATCAGCAATATGCAGCCTGCATCACCAGCTTCCCCTTTCCCCGCTCCTATCTTTTTGGTGGCACCCATGCGGGAGCATATGAAACCACTGCCAGATGAGAGATGAGAGATGAGAGATGAGAGGAGATCCGAATGCAGCGCTCCCGCCATTTTACTTGCCGGTTTATTTTTCTTTTAATGAAACATTTGTTGCTTGTGGCATTATTATGATTATTATGAGGCATGCAAAAGTTGCAGTTAAAGCGTCGTGTAAAATAATATTTAGATGCCAACTTTCTGGCAGAAGCTCCACATGAAGCCGGAGATGGATAAAAGAGTCGCTTTTGCTCTAAAGGCGAGTTCATGTGGAAGTGAGGAGTTAAAGTGGAAGTGGAAGTGGATGAAGTTCCAGGGATCTGATGGGATGGGATGGGAGGGGGGAAGTTGGAAGAAGAAGAAGAAGAGGGGGGGGAAAAAAAATAGGATGTAGCTAAAGTTGTAGGTGGAGCTTTTCAGAAGCCGCTCGGTTGGCAATTTTGCAGTTTAATTAAATTTTGCCAGGCCGAAAATCTGTGCGAAGACCGCCAAATGCCAAATGCCAAAGCCAAAGCCATTTTGGGAGCCCAAAACTGGAGACTCGAGAGCATCGAGAGTCGCTTTGAATGCACCGCAGCAATGTTTTCGTTAGTTCGGAAAATCCCTTAAATTAATTGAGTCTCTGGTCAGGCAAAAGCACCGGCACGGGCTCAGGCTCAGGCTCAGGCTTAGGCTTAGGCACGGGTACGGGTAAGGGTACGGGTACGGGCACGGGTATGGGCACGGACAAAGTCACGGACAAAGGCACACCCTCAGCTTTGGGAGGCAAAGATTTTGGTCCCAGTTGCAGTTATGACTCCGGCTTAGGTTACAAAGTTACTATGTGCCAGTGAGCAGTTACCAGTAACCAGTCAGGAGTCAGGAGTCAGCAGTCACCAGCCACCAGTCACCAGTCTCCAGTCACCAGTCACCAGCTACCAGTCACCAGTCACCAGTTACCAGTCACTAGCTACCAGTCACCAGCTACCAGCTACCAGTCACCAGTCACTAGCTACCAGTCACCAGTCACCAGTCTCCAGTCACCAGTCACTAGTTACCAGTCACCAGTCACCAGTCACCAGCTACCAGTCACCTGTTGCTCTGGCCTCAAATTCAGTTGCCGCACAAGATTGACAGAGAAGCCACACAAAATTCTCTCATTTAGTTGCCAACAGTTGGCAAAATTAACTTTGACTATGTTCCTTTCCTCGATTGCTGAGATGGAATCCTTGTTCGGTTGAACAACGGACGCATTGGGGTAGGCAACTGGAGGGAGGAGTAGCAAAACTTTTGCATTCCTATGAATTCCACTGCATTTTACATTAGTTGAGTTCCCTAATTGGCATTTGATTGTCTCTGGCCAAAATGTGAGCTCAGTCATAATTGATTACCTCAACAGGATTATCAGTAACAGGAGTGCAATTCTTGGAGCCCGTGGGAGTGGCTATCTGAAGGTGAAACATCAATTTGCTATCAAATTTTGGAATAATGAAATCTTCTATTTTATAAGCAAACAATGAATGAAGGCAGAAGGGACGGAGAATGCAAGTAGGAGCAGGAACAGGAGCAGGAGCGGGAGCAGGAGCGGGAGCGGGAGCAGGAGCAGGAGCGGGAGCAGGAGGAGGTGGGCGTCGGCTGAAGTTAGCAAGAATAGAATCATCAGATACCCAATGTTAGAGCTTACTAACGGCTCAGATTGAATCCTCAAAGCATATTGGATAAGCATCCTCGTCTGGCCTTTGTGACTTCTGGCAGCCACCGTCCAATCCCTGGTCTCCATTTTGGGTGTGGAGAGCAGTGAATGGAATCGGTTGATTTTTCTGCTTTGCTTTTGACTCCTCATTGTGGTCTGGCATTATCAGTAGCTGGATCTGGTCCGCCCGCATACTGAATGGGAACATCCCAAAGCTAGAAATATGTCAACCAAGTTGCCGCTGTCATCAGCAGATGTAAGTCCTGTTTCCTGGACCGGCAACTTCTAGTCGGAGGAGCATAAATTTCATCTAGACACTGAACAGTTGTCCGCCCACTGCTAGGGGATAGGATACTAAAACAGGTGAACCTTTAACATATGCATCCAGACTATCGAGATTAGCTTCTAAGCATCTCTTGAATTCCAAAAGCATTTACCAACACTACACACAATGAAATGTTAATTAAAAGTACTGCTTTTTACACCAAAGTCCTTTTTAATGCATTCGATATTTTGATATTCCATCAAATTTTTTCATATGCCTGTCGAAAAGGATGAATGAGGTATCTGCCAATTGAAGTGTACGTTCTTTGTGCATGTGTATTGAAAGGAACAGGATACACGTAGTTTGAACGACGCAGTTGGCTATTCATTTGATAGACAGCCAATGGAATTGGTTTCACTGGCTGGATGGACGTCCTAATTGAAGCAACATCTAAAACAATTTTACATTAATGACAACAACGTCAATTTCAGGCACCCCAAGCCGTAGTGGTGGCTGTATCCTGGCATGAGCCCGGACTCTTACCCAAGTCCTGGTCTAATGTATTTTCATTATTTTGGCCATGCGACTAAACAGGCAAATAAGCCAAGTGCCTGTGCCTGTGCCTTTGCCTGTGCCTTTGCCTGTGCCTTTGCCTGCGCCTTTGCCTTTGCCTGTGTCTTTGCCTGTGCCTCGGCAGTGACAAAGTTGAAGACGATAACAGGAAGAAGGGAAGGGGTCCGCTGTCCTGGACAGTCCTCTGTCCTTTTATGATGACGTTACGAACGACGCTCTCGGTTGACTGACATGAAACTGTAATGGAATTCAATAAAAGCTGAGAGTGCAGAAACTGTTTGACACGCACACGAAGAAGCGTCCATACCGAGGGGGTGCTGGGTACGATGGACTTGGAGTTGGGTTGAGAGTTTGGGTCGCAGTTGGAGCGACAGAAGGAGATGGAGATGAAGATGGAAGAGAAGGTGGAACTCAGATTCGAGCACAGATTTCAGGTCTCCCGCGAAACCCATGGCCCGTGTGTTTGTCACTCTCATTTGTTAATTTTGTGCAATACCGTTGAATGTTCATGGCCAGGACTCCTCGCTATGGGTATTCAGCAAGCACACAGGGCACAAGTGTGCAGATCCTTATACCCTAACACTCAGAAAGCGAGCTTATGCCTGACTCGCATTATGTGACTTTTGTGACCTGAAGCACTACCGTTGTGCCACATATCGTCATCGATAGTTTGATATTGGAAGCAGTGTTGGTTAACATAGCAATTTTTTTTTTTGTGAGTTTTGCAAAAATAGAAAATTGTGAAATTAAAAGTTCCATCAACTGAGAAAATGTTGATCATGGTCGCCAAGCTAGAGTCCAACCTGTGTCTTCAGGTGCTCCTGGAGCTGAATGTGCATTGTTTTCGGCTCTGGGCCGTCAGCTGTTCCTTGTATATCCTGGTACACGTACGTGATATGTGTTTCTTTTTTTTTTGTCCTTAATTTCTTATAGATGATATTTTGTCATATTTTTCAAGCAGTTTTTTGAAATTGAAATCTTCGCCCTTCTTAAGTTTCTGATGGTATTGAGCCTGGAGACGTTTCGTCTCTATTGCGGCTACAAGTTGAACCTTGTCTGGAATGGCCCGAAATCTAGAAGGATACTCTCGATTATGCTGATCCTGTGTGTGCCCATATTGTTGATGCTTTGGTTCCTGCAATTGGAAAATTTTAAAAATAATTTTCTAATCGATTTGGTTTTCAATCTCTGGCTAATTTGCATTACTCTGCAGATGTTCCTGCTTTTGATTCTGTTCTCGCTGAGAAAGAGCTCGGAGTTAACATTGTTTTAAAACTTAATAAATAACTTAATAATAGTAAGGGCATTACATGTTTCGTATACATTTGTTGAAGTACCGTCACGACACGACACGCCCCACCCCCACCGCCTACATTTTGTACACCTTCGGCCCCAATCCCTTTTGGTGTTGCTTTTATTGCATTTACTTTCCGACAAGCGCCCGGCCAGCGGCCAATGACGTCGCTTGATGGCCAAACCGGATGTCGTTTTCAATAAAGGCGTCGCAGGCGTTAAGCTGCACACCAAGGACACAAACATATACCCCCTCCACACACATACTCAAACACACACACACACACACACACCCCTATATACAAACATTGAGATGGGACACATGTGGCTGACTCTCGGTTATCTCTGTGCACTTTAATTAATTTCTTTAAGTTCATTAACGTTTGACTTGTTTAAGGAAGCGATGCTGGCGATACAGCAAATGGGCAGGACTTCACTCTCTCACCCTCTCACCCTATCACTCTCTCACTCTTTCACCCTCTCATCCTATCACTCTCTCATCCTCTCAACCCACATCCTACATATTTCATTCGCTACTATTCCTGTATCGTCCTGTATCGCCCTGTAGCTGCCCCTCGCCCCTTCAACCATCACGAGTCCTCGGACTCGAGTCAGTTTGATGGCATTGTCAGCGCAAAATTGCTTTCCGCTGTCCAACACTTAAAGTCACGACGCATCAAGTGTCCTTTATCATAAAATGTAGCTAAGGACTTAATAAAATGCAACAAAGTTCATGAATAGATTTTTCTCTACTTAAATAAAAATTATTTCTTTCGGAATTGAGACCCATCATTTTTGACGGCTGAATTTTGTTATCGATAAATTTCATTCAATCATCATGCGATTATTTTTAAAGGACTTCTTTTTATATTTGTCAACTGGTAGCAAATTTGACAATTGAACTGAAAGCTTCAAAATTTGATAGATGTTTTTTAAAATTAATTTAAATTTATTAATTGATTAATAAAAATAAAATTGGAGAGTGTAGAATGTAGAATATAGAATGGAGAAGTATCTCTAAGGATATTCGTGTTGCTCTCTTTCTGTTGCAAATGAAGATGATGCGGGGATGCATGAAATATTTCAAAATCTTTTCAATTTTGTTGGAAGTTTTTTAATTGATAAATAAAAAGGCAACTGGAGAGTGGAGAGTGGAGAATGAAGAGCAGTAACTTCCCATTGGAAGTATCTCCAGGGACATTCGTGTAGCTTTCTCTTTGAGGCAAATAAAAATGATGCGGGAATACTTGAAATATTTCAAAATCTTTTCAATTTTGTTGGAATATTTTTAATTGATTAATAAAAAGGCAACTGGAGAGTGGAGAGTGGAGAATGAAGAGCAGTTACTTCTTATTGGAAGTATCTCCAGGGATATTCGTGTAGCTTTGAGGCAAATAAAGATGATGCGGGGATATTTGAAATATTTCAAAATCTTTTCAATTTTGTTGGAATATTTTTAATTGATAAATGAAAAGACAACTGGAGAGTGGAGATTGGAGAATGGAGAATGAAGAATGGAAAGCAGTTACTTCCCATTGGAAGTATCTCCAGGAATATTCGTATAGCTTTCTTTGTGAGGCAAATAAAGATGATGCGGGGATGTATCGAATATTTTTAAATCTTTTTAACTTTGTTGGAATATTTTTAATTGATTAATAAAAAGGCAACTGTAGAGTGGAGAGTGGAGAATGGAGAAAAGTACCTTCCCCTTGAAATCTCCAAGGATATTCGTGTTGCTTTCTTTCTGAGGCAAATGAGGCAAGGATACATCGAATATTTCAAAATCTTTTCAATATTACACGAAGTTTTTTAATTGATAAATAAAAAGGCAACTGGAGACTGGAGAATGGAGAATGGAGAGCAGTAACTTCCCAATGGAAGTATCTCTATGGAGGCAAATGAAGATGATGCGGGGATGCATCGAAAGTTTCAAAATCTTTTCAATTTTGCTGGAATATTTTTAATTGATAAATAAAAAGACAACTGGAGAGTGGAGTTTGGAGAATGGAGAATGAAGAATGGAAAGCAGTTACTTCCCATTGGAAGTATCTCCAGGAATATTCGTATAGCTTTCTTTGTGAGGCAAATAAAGATGATGCGGGGATGTATCGAATATTTTTAAATCTTTTTAACTTTGTGGGAATATTAATGAAAAGGCAACTGTAGAGTGGAGAGTGGAGAATGGAGAAAAGTTACTTTCTTTGAAATCTCCAAGAATATTCGTATAGCCTTCTTTCTAAGATAAATGAAGATGATGCGGGGATGCATCGAAAGTTTGAAAATCTTTTGAATTTTGTTGGAAAATTGGACTGGGGATTGAAATGTCAGAAATGATGTAAAAAATGAAAAAACACAACAAACGAAACAAATTTTACAAACCTAAAAATTTTGCAGAAAACAAATTTTTCTAAATTGCATAACTGTTAGAACAACATCTGGCAACATGTCGAGCAGCTCAAGGACACCGTCGAAGAGTGACACGAGCGAGCTGAATATCGTCGAGGAGGGGGATTCCATTGAGATGGAAGTGCCTGTTGGTGAGGAGTCCATTAAGGATGAGAATATACCCAGCACTAGCCAGGGGCTGCATAGTGTAGTCGATACGATCCGCCGACCGGAGACAAATCCGGATGCCCCAAAGGCGGATCTGCCACAGGCATTGACCTGTTCGGCCATGCGGATCAAACGTGAATTATACGATATTTTACAGAATCCGCCGCCCAACTGCAGTGCGGAGATGTACAAGGATGATCAATACCATTGGACGGCAACCATCAATGGCCCCACTGGCACTGCGTATGAGGGTGGTGTCTTCAAGCTGGACATTCGTTTCCCAAACGCCTATCCCTTTCGTCCGCCGCAGATACGATTCGTCACTCGGATATATCATTGCAATGTGGATGGACGCGGTGTGATATGCCTTGATGTGCTCAACGAGCGTTGGTCTCCAGTTATGAATATAGCCAAGGTGCTGCTCTCCATATGGGTGCTTATTGGTGAATGCAATCCCAATGATCCGCTGGTAATGGGTATTGCCGATCAGTATAAATGCAATCGCAAGGAGCACGACAGGATTGCACGCTATTGGACAACGCGTTTCGCCATGCCCAAATCGGATACGGAGCAGGATGTGAAGAAGGGGAAACAGAATGAAAAGAATCTGACGTCAATGAAAAAATTAGCATAGAGGTGGAAAATGTACCAAATGGACGATGGACGATGGACGATAGACGCCACAAGCAAGACATGATGTGCTGCAGGATGCTAATACAGAAGGACCTCGTCTATTCTGAGACATGCCATAACCGCAGTCAACCTTAAACAGATTCCCACAATAAACATACTCCGTGCATACAGATATCCAGCCAACCTCGTTGGCAATTGGTGTACCACTTTTGGCGTTGATGCGCTCTGGGCGACGAGCCTGCTCCACCCCAAAAAAAAAAAAAAAACAAGGCGCAATCCTTGCTACGCTAAGTGCAGGGCGTGAACAATTTGTAAACGCGGCGCGAGCGGACAAAAAATATGGCTTGCATAATGTGACCAGGCACGAGGGCAGGTGGTTGGGTGGTTGGGTGGTTGGGATGGTAACTGGGGTGATAGGTAGATGGGTGGTTGGGATGGCTGGATGGATGGGTGGCTGGGTTGTTGGGCGGCTAGATGGCTGGCATGTCAGTGGCAAAAGGGTACGGTACGGGTTACCCAGCCTCAACGGTCGTCCAGACTTCTGCTGACGCCGCCAGATAGCTAGATGCCAGGCTTTTGCGCGTTCATGTCCATGAATATTCATGAGCTGCCAAAAATGAACCGTGCATAAGGCGCTGCCAATAGGGGGGGGGAGGTCTTTGGATGGGTTTGGTTGGAGCGGGGGTTGCGGGTGCGGGACTTGAAAAATGAATTGGAACGCGAATGGGTTTAAGTGCGGATAGAAAAGCGGGGGTGGAGCAGCAGCAACGGCAGTAGCTCAAGGTGTTGAAAGTGAGCTGCGATATACACAAGTACAATATATACACGCACACGCACACACACACACACACACACACACACAAACGCAAACACACACACGCACACACACATACTTATATATGCGCTCTCACTCCGCAGGGCAAGCCACTGAAATAGGTCATTTACATTGAACTGACTCGGGGCTTGGGTGTGGATGCGTATGGAACGGGAAGCTTTGCTGTGTGAAAGGACTATGAGATTGGCTGTAGTCCTGGGTGGGTTTTTTTTATTTTTTTTATTTTGGGTGTGTGTAATTAGGCCAAGGATATATTTTGTTTTATTTATAGCAAGAGTCTAAAATTTAATTACTTTGAATCCCATAACATCTCGGGATGTTAACTCGAAGCCCTGACAACAGACAAAGGACATTTGTTTTATCGATAACACGAAATGTACTTTAAAATTATCGATATGTTTAGAATATTTAAAGTATAATATTTAAAACTTTTTTATATTTCATACATCGCACCTTGGGGAGTGACCAAACTTAACAGGATTTGAGTAGCCTTGCATATTAGATTACTTGCTCCGAGGGGCGAGTCCTTGGGACTGAGGGTCTTTTATCTTGGACTCTGTAAATGAAAACACTTTGCCAGCTGAGAAGGTCCTCTGCTTATTTGATTTCATATTGAGCTTCTCATTAAGAGCATCAACAATTGTTTTTTCACTTCTTCCAATACACACACACACACACACACACACACACGCACACACACGCACACACACACCTATATATATATATATTTCATATCTTTTTTCTATAAATCTTAAAAGATGCGCACAGAATGAAATTCAATTGTTGGCCAAATAGAGCGAGAGTCGACATCGCGCGGGTCATCAAATGGCTAATTATATGAGCTGTGCAGAGCGGGGAGGGGGGAAGGAGGGAGGGAGGTAGGGATGCGAAGAAAGGAGCCATGAGCAGGATAACAACAAAGGATATATCTGGACACGAATACTTCTCATGAAGATGAAGCTAAAGTCTGATGAACGGTGGGTGGTGGGTAAGGGGTGGGGGATGGTCGGAGAAGGTGCAAGGCAAAGGGAATAAAGCAGAGCTGGGAAAACATCTAAGGAAAGCGACACTCAATTTGCGAAATGCGATAAATTGAATGAAAAGTGTGAAAATGAAGAGGAGTCATCAGCACCAGGCAAATGGCAAATGATGGGGAGGGGGTTGCTGGGTGGAGGGAGGGGAGGGGATGGGATGGGTATGGGCATGGTGAGTGCAAGCTTAAGCACAGCACAGCACAGGCGGAGGAAGAGGAGGAGTAGGAGGAGGAGAAGGAGAAGAAGGAGAAGAAGTAGGAGAAGGAGGAGTAGGTGGAGGAGGGGCGGTACCAGCGAAGTGGAGCGAATCGAAGGGGAGGGGAAACACAAAAAATGTAAATGAAAATTCAAGGAAATTTAATAATAAAAACATCAGCATAAAGTAAAACGCATAAAATCCAATGAAATGTAAAAGGCAACCAACGGGCGCCGAGCTGGACAGACGCCATCAACGATGTCCTTGTTCTGGTGATGCTCCTGTTTCTGTTGTTGCTTTTGTTATTATTGTTGCTTCTGTTGTTGTTGCTTCTGTTGTTGTTGTTGTTCTTGTTGCTGTTGGTGTTGCTAGTGTTGGATCTGTTGTTGGCGGAGATGATGCTCCTTGGTCTTGTGCTGGTCGTGTGTGTACAAAATAGCACCGGGTAATCACATTGCTTTGCACTGGCAGTGTCCTGGCCAGGCAGGATATGCTCAATTGAACATGTTGATTGCTGACAGCGCAGACGTTGCGTCCCCAAATGAGGAGTCAATTGAAAATCAACTTAGAGCTTGCTTTAATGGAATTAGTTATACATAGGAACGCCACCAGCATTATCCTTGGAGCTTCAGTTCCTGCTTCAGTTGCTCCACAGTTCAGTGTCAGCTCCTTAGCTCCTCAGCTCCGCAGCTCCTCAGCTCCTCAGCTCCTCAGCTCCTTGGCTTTTAGCTCTTTCCGTTCAGCTTCATTTCTCAGCTGCAGATGCAATTGATATCAGCCAAGGGAAGCCTTTCACATTCAGATCCTTTTCACTGCTCAAAGTAATACACATTTCTTGTTTATGCTTAAGAAAGCAAAGCACTATTTATGCTGGTCACCTGTTAAAAACACACGCACACACACACACACACACTGGCACACCCTCCTTATGTTTGCATTTGTCCAGCTGCTCGACAGGATACCTAGAAAAACATTTAAATGGAGCTCAATTGAAGCTGAGCTGCGTTGAAAGCGTGTAAAATGAAATTAGAGAGATGCAAAATGGCCACGCCCAACTAACTGCAACCCCGCCCTTTGACACCTGCCTCAGTCACAGCGCCATAGTTCCAAAGGTCCATAGAACACAAGCCATGGAACCATGGAGCCATCTTACCATTAAATCATCCATCCCTATATCCTTCTATCCCTTAATGCATTCACAACACACACGCAGACAGTGAAAAAAACTAAATGAAAATTATTTGTCACAGGACACCGAACGGGGGTATACACTCTACGGGGATACTCTACATAGAAAAGGATATTTTCAAATATTTTTTATAGTAACTTGAGGATATTCTGAATGCAAAGAGATGTTGAGAATATCGCTGATATTTAAAAGACATCCTCAAGGATTCATTGGCGATGATCCTTCGACTGAAGAGGTATAAAGTGGGAGGAGCGGACAATTCGGGGATAATTCAGTTATTATGTAAAGACAAGCATTAATATGGCTTAAGATCCTGGCTGCATTTTGTGTAAGCTATTTAATAGTCCTTGTATCCTTGGAGCTAAGAAATGAAATCTAATAATTTAGTTGAGTGTTCGGAAATTCTGTTCAAGGTATTGAATAAAAGTCATAGGTAAAATCCTGGTCACAGCCACAAAGTGACGACAAGGAACACCGAACACCAATGGCAGCTCGAAGGGTTAAAATGATTGTGTGTGTGTGTGTGTGAGTGGAACTTTGAATGAATGAACAAATAGGTGAATGAATGAGAGCAT
The DNA here is from genome assembly GCA_035044505.1 of Zaprionus lineosus. Taxonomy (NCBI): domain Eukaryota; kingdom Metazoa; phylum Arthropoda; class Insecta; order Diptera; family Drosophilidae; genus Zaprionus; species Zaprionus lineosus. The sequence continues at coordinate 2,606,787 of JAWNNX010000676.1, forward strand.
GAAGGGCAACGACACAAAGTGTTGCGAGCTCTGCGCTATATGCAACATGCAACATGCAACACCATTTTCCATATCCAACTCAAAGTCAACGGCAGCCCCAGCCCCAACCCCAACCCCAACCCCAGCCCCAACCCCAGCCCCAACCCCAGCCCCAACCCCAGCCCCAACCCCAGCCCCAACCCCAGCCCCAACCCCAGCCCCAACCCCAGCCCCAACCCCAGCCCCAACCCCAGCCCCAGCCCCATTCCCGTTCCGTCTTCCTTTTACACCCACACCCACATCCACATACACATCCATATCCACTTTCATATCGCTGGTGATGGTGTCGTCATCGTCCTGTCTGTCCTTTGGGGTGGTTATCGGTGGACGCGTGTGGTCCTTGGATGGCTGCCTGGGTTTTGTGTAACTGCCTTTGTAGCTTAATTGAATTTAAGTGCGTCTCACAATATGCAATACTGCAAAATGCAATACACACACACACACATCTGTATATATGTATATAACACACTCACACACACACATACAGAGAGCTATGATATACACTCACCAAAGTGCAGTTGAGTTTGTCGCTCGATTTGTCGTTATAGTGAGAAACGTAGAAGAGTTGTCCTTGTGCCACACTTCCCGAAACGCCGACAATCAAACTGAGCCACTGATAGGCGACAGGAACGAGTTTAATGTGTGGATAGTGCATGTGTTAGGTGGTTGGGTGGTTGGGTGGTTGGGTGGTTGGGTGGTTAAGTGGTGAACTGGTGGGGTGTTGGGGTGGCTGGGTGGTTGGTAGGTTGGCTTAGCTTAGGTTGGGTTAGGTTGGGGTTGGGGTGGGGTTGGGTTGTTTGAGTGCTTGAGTGGTTGGGTGGCTAGGCAGCTGGGTGGTTCAGTGGCGGCGAGTGGTGCGAGTGGTTCGAGTGCATTATGATGTGCAGAACTTGACAAACTCAGTTACCCAAGTGAAATAGTTTTATTAATTGGCTATGGAGAAGCCCCAAAGGCTCACAAAGTTGCGCAAAACCGATTTAGACGCATTCACAAAATGGTTGCATGGGCTTTTAGGAGCGGGCCAGTGTTGGGTAACACTTTTAGAGCCAAAGCCAGTGCCAGTGCCAGAGCCTGAGTGTCTTGCAGAATGTCCAAAACTCTAAAACAATTTGTTCAAAATTTAAATAATTTTTCAAATTATTAGAAATCAAATTATTGCGAGTGTCATGCATGTAATGCATTTACGTCAAGGACTCAAGGACTAAGGGACTCATCTGCGATGCAGAGAAGAGTTCTTGATTGGAAGATTAGGCGATTAAATGGTAACTTACTAAAGGACTAATTGTGTTGAGAGTTGAAGAAAGGACATGAAATTCTTTAGTCTGTGACTTTCAAATCTTTTCTCAGGATATTTCTGACTTTTACTAAGTGAATAAATCAAAGGACTTTTCAGTGCTCAGTACAAGAATTTCTCTTTATTTTAGTCTAAATAAACTATTCAAAGCAGACGATGAAAATTACATATCCTTTTGATCTATTTAAAATATTTTCGAATTAAATATTTTTCTCAGTTGGCAGTAATTTACATTTATCGGACATCCTTTTTGATTAACTGAATAATCACTTGGATCCTCTGGTAAAAAATGAATTTGTTTTATATACAAGAAAAATATTTGATAAGCTCTCAAGGACTTGTTGATCAGCCAGTGGAATATTTGGAAGCACTTTAAAGTCCTAAAACGACACGACGTTTAATATCGGTGGACACCCATCGAAGGATTTTAAATGAAAGGACTCAGTTGTCGTCCCAGCTTTTCAGCTGGACTCTAAGGACTGCTGTAACTTGGGCGCTCTGTTAAATGTCGCTTTAAAAACTTCCTGCCCAGTTACGGTACATAAACAAACGACGGACAAACAAATAGCCATTCCAACGGACTCTGTCCTGGTTGTCCTTGTTGTCCAGGTAACGGCAAATAAAAAGCACTGAGCGAAAATCGATGTGCATAAACGAGTAGCCAACAAGTGCAGAAAAAACTTGATGCTATATATGGTCAGCACATTAGGCTACGGCTTGGATCAGGATACTGTATGCTGTATACTGGATATGGGATACTGTATACAGGATACTGGAAACAGGATGCAGGACACTACATACTGGATACTGGATATAGAGTTCTGAGTACTGAGCACTAACTGGCAACTAGCAGCTGGTTACTGGGTACTAGATCCAAGGTACTAGGTACTGAGTACTAGGTACTGAGTACTGAGTACTGAGTACTGAGTACCGAGTACTGAGTACTGAGTACTGATTGCTGAGTACTGAGTACTGAGTACTTTACACTGGATACTAGATATCGGTGTTTGCTTCTCCGGCGGGGAGTGAGCCAAAAAATGTCACAGCGCCAAAATGGTGGCAAAACTCCTTCCGCCTCCTTTCAATGAAAATAGAAAAAAAAAACAAAAAAAAAAGGCCAAAGGACCAAAAAAAATGGTCGCGCAGACTTCGCCAACGCTGACCAAGGCAAACACTTGGCACTTGGCACTTTTTGATGTTGTTAGTGGCCATGTCGGAGTGGAGCTCCGGGTGGTCATTCCTGCAGGTGTCGCGACGGTCGCGCAGACTTGCAAACTATGCACATGGCGGTAAATACTCAACACGCCACGTGGCCAGTGTCGGGTGTTGGTTCTGCTACTGCTGTTGGTCCTGGTCCTGGTTCTGGTACTGGTCCTGGTGCTGGACCTGGTCCTGGTCCTGGTTGCGCGCACTGTCCCCAGTCCCTGTACCATTGGCAGGGCCGCTGCCGCTGCCAGTGCCGAAGTCGGAACCGGTGCCAGCCGCTTAAATTTACTGCCCTCAGGCATTTTGTTCCGGGCTGCCTAAGGAGGGTGGTGAAGTTCGAGGAGCAGCTGCTCCTTTGGGCGCAAACATTTCCGAAATGTGACAGACCAACAAAAAATATAAAAGACGAACAAAATAAACGGAGAAAACGATGCGATACATGAAATTTTTGGCACTCGAATGAAAAAGCCTACAAACGTCCTATCGGTATCCACAGTCTGATTGGAGTAACTGTCTTTTAGAGGTAGAGAAGGACACCAAGGACTCCAGCACACTCCAAATGGCAGAAGGACTTTGATAACTAGGAAACAGCATGAAGCAGAAAGCAATAAAATATATAAATTTAATTAAGACTATGTGAAAAATTAAAATTATTCAATTATTTGGGATTTAAAAAAAAAAGTTAAATTTTTTGTACTCAGCGATTTTTAAAAGCAGAAAACGGAAATCGGAAAATTTAAATATTATTTTTTTTTTTTTATTATTTAATTTTTTTTTTTAAATGTTTGAAATATTTTTTTAACGGTTTAGAATTGCTTGAATTTTATAATTTGCTTTTATAAAATTTTAAGTAGTTTGATATTTAAAAATATCTCATGATATACAGTTCTTGTCAGGCGAGCAGAAAGTAAGAAGTATTTTATAAAATATTTAAATTTATAATTATAATTATGTATATAATAAATAAATATAATAAATTTTTTTATAATTATAAAATATAATAATATTACTATTTTATAATTAAAATAAAAATTAAGCTAATGTAATGTACATTTTTATAGCTATAAAAATAAAATATCGCATGATATAATTTTTTTGTAGCTCGCAAGAAACACCAAGAGGTATTTTTAAAAATACTTTATTTAGTATAAATTTTATAATTGGGTTCCCAAATTATTTGATTAAGCATCGAAATAATGAATTTTTTTTTTTAATTAAGCAATATAAATTATAGAATTAATTTTGAAGAGATAATTTTAATTATAAAGACGTTTTTCTTCGACCTTTCGTCAATTAAGCTACATTTGATTTTTATTGCAATTTTCCTTGAAGTTGTTGGACCCTCGAATGTTTATGCCGTGATTGGAGGCTCTTGAGGTCTTGTCCAATAACTGGATGGGGGGCACAGAGCTTAACTATGTATACCTTGAAATGCAATTGGCAATCCTTGGCCACAGTCGTAATCCAATAAAAGCGCCAGGGGATTTGACGTCGGGCCTAGGGAAATAATAAATCAAATCAACTTAAATCTTCATTAAATTTAACTCAACTCCTCAGGTATGCGGAGGTCGTTGGTTGCTTCTACGATTGCCTCCGACGACTTGGAGCTACTCCCATGATTCCAACGGCTGGCAGCTGTTGGTTGGTTGCGTTGGAATCGCGGTGCGCACATCATTTCACACGGAAATCAAAGACGCTTCCTTATTTTTCTTAAGTTTAAATTGCAGGAAATTAATTTGCAGTTCCAGTGCGAGTGCCTTTACTTGTAGCATCGACATGCTCCTACTTGGAGGTGGACGACGATGAGGCGGACAACGAGGACACAGACATGAACCCGGATCCGGACCCTGATCCGGACTTGAGTCTGTGGCCCGTTTCGGACCCGGTTGCCCGCTTGTTTGCCGCAGCAACTCCAATGATTTTTAGTCCTTTTTTTTTCCATCGTTCGCGCTGCAATTTCTAATATTAAACTCAAAGCAGGTAGCGAGTCCTGCGCCCGAGCTCCGCTCATCTATCCACTTATGTTGCAGTGTCGTGGAGCGTGGATGTTGAGCGTTGGATTCTTAACTGCTACTTATCGAGCCGCGCCCTTTGCGCTTAGCCACGCCCACTTCGGCAATGCCCTCAACCATCCAAGGACCCGCTCCACTCTCTTCCTTCCTTCTGTCTTGGAGCATTTTCATTTTCATTTTCATTTTGGCGTCGTTGCCACGGAAATTCATCAAAATCATATAAACTCGTTCGCCTCGAAAGGCAACCGACCCTCGGCCCTTAACCCCCGACCCTTCTCCCCCGCAGCTTTCTTGGATTCCCTTCGCCCCCCTCTCCCCCTCGCCCGCTGCAATGTCCTGTATCTCTTGCGGTTTATCATTCGCAAGTTAGAGCCAAAACTTTTGACGGACCATCTGCATGTTTTCTTACACGGCAACCGCTGAATTTATTGTTGTTGTTGGTGTTCGAGTTGCTGTTGTTGTTGTTGTTGCTGGTTGCCAGTTACTGTTGTTGCTGTGGCTGCTGCCAGTGGCACTCGAGCAATATTTGATTTTCTTCTTTGATGCCATTAGTTTTTTGCTTTTTGCCCTCCTCGCTATGAGTGCTCGTCAGGCCTGAGCCTCGCATCTCGTTCTGCTTCCTGATTCCTGATGCCTGATGCCTGATTCCTGATGCCTTACCCCTGCTGCCCGCTGCCCGCTGCCCGCAATCCACTATCTCTTCCGCCACCCTTTCTCTACACCTTTATGGACTCATCCCAGGCAATCGCCGCGCACTTGTAGATAAACTTTTGTAAATGAAATTGCAGAATGTTTTTTTTTTTTCCTATTTTCTATTTGCTTTTTGGTTTTCCCTTTTTTTCACTCCGCCCCCTCCCTTCACCTTATTTTCTAGTTTTCTATCTATTTGCTCCCACTTCTTGTCCACTTGCCAGTTGAAGCAGATAATGCGTTTTGCGACTGTTGCATTTCCGTGCCTTGCCGTGCCATGCCGTGCCGTGCCGGGGCATTTGGCCAGGTGCTTAGAAACCATTGGAGTAATCAGAACTGGTCCACAATGCGCTAAAGCAATCAGTTCCAGGACCTTCGGCTCCTGGCCGTCTTTAGCAATTGAACACCTGGCAAAACAGTTCCTAACCGTTGCCTTTGTGGCTCATGTTCCTTGCCGCCAACTTGTGTCTGTTGGGTGTTTTATGTTCTGTGTGTGTATGAGTGTGCCCATCTGTGTATGAGTGTGCCCATCTGTGTGTGTGTGTATGTTTTTGTGTGTTTGTATGGAGTAAATCAACAAAATCCAAAACACAAACAACAACAATAACAAATATAAGCATAGCAAATGAAAAATTCTTCTACTCTTGGCACAAATGTGCCATACACACTCATACACACACACACACACACACACGCATACGCATACATACATACGTATAAGCACACGTAGCGCAATCTCAGTTGCATTTTAATTACCGAATCAAAAATCACAGAAGCGGAAATACTTATGAATTTCTTATGAGCCTCTGCAGACGAAGAAAGTGCCGACTCCTGTCGACTCTGTCGAGATTCCCCTTAAAAGCAACAGGAGCAAAAAACAACAAGCTTATTGAACGCCGACCCTTGAATACCCTTTAGACTGAAGTACGTCCGATATTTACAAAAATTTATTATTCATTGATAAATATTTTTTTTTTTTAATATTTAATTTTAATTTAAATATTTTGTTTAAATTATTTTCACTTATTTTAAATCTTGAAATAAATCTGGATAGGGCTTTTTGAAGAAGGTTCCGATTTTTACGATATATTTATTTTTTAAATATTTTTTTTAATTTTAATTTTTTAAATTTTGTTCAATTTACGTAGTTAATATATTTATATTTTTCCCTCTTAATCTCTAACTTTTTAAATTAATATTTAAATTCGAAAATTACGTTTCAATTATTTTCATCTCTTTTTCTGCAATTAATTTGAATTATTAAAATTAAAAATTAAATTAAATGTAAATTTTTTTTATTTGATTTATTTTCTAAAATATATTATAAATTTAATATTTTAAATTGCAATAAAAAAAAATTGTATAAAATTATTTTCATTTTTTATTTATTTGAAAATAAATTTCGAATAAGGTTTTTCAAGGATTTATAAAATCATGTATTAAATATTTATGAATTTACTATTTATTAATTAATTATTTTAGAATTTATTTGTATTTCTAAATCTAATATATATATTTATTTTTATATTTTAATTATTTTTTTTGCGTGTGACAAACGCACTAAAAAATCTGTTATATCCTTTTTAATACACTACAAATAAGCAAAAGCAAAGATTGAGCTCAGCAGCAGCTGCTCAGTTGTAATGTGGTCCCAGTGGGCAGCTTGAGTAGTTCCGGAACCAGTTCACAAATGTGAAAAGCAATTGAAGCACACTCTCAGCAGGATAACAGGGCGGGGACATCTGAAAGCTCTAAGTTGATGGGAAGGAGCTTTTATTTTATAAGAAACTATTGATAGATGTATGACAACTCTTTGATTGCACCAGGCGTGCAACAACAAAATAAACTATAAGATTCACAAACACACACATGCAAACACCTGCATGTACACACACACACACACACACACATGCATACAAATACACGCACACTTATAGCTAGACGTGCATGTGGCACCGCAAGCAGCCAGACAAATTGGTTTAGCACAAGTCTGTATACGAGTGTGTGTGTGTGTGTGTGTGTGTGTGTGCGTCTGCGGGTGTCTGTGAGTGTATGCATGTGTGCCTGGATGCATATGGAACGTCTCGTCGCCATTCAACACACGAAATAAGTACCGTAAGATGTTTAATTCAAGTGTGGGCGTCCTCCACTTACAGGAAACTGAATCTGATTCAAGCTTCTGCCTTGGCCTGGACTTGTTTTTTGGGTTTGAGTTTGGGTTTGGGTTTAAGTTTGGGTTTGAGTTTGGGTTTGGGTTGGGCTTGAGTTTGGGTTTGGGTTTGGGTTTGGGCTTGAGTTTGGGTTGGGGTTGGGGCTGGGGTTGGGCTTTAGATTGGAGTTGATGTTCGGGTACTGCTTCGGGTTTTTGGATTGTAGTGTTCTGGTTAAGGTCCTGGCAGTGGCTGCTCTATTCTCGTTCTGTGGCTGCATTGCGGTTGAGCAACACTAAAAAATGATATACTACCTGACATTTCATCTGTCTGCCTGCCGGTATCCTTCTGCCTTTCAGCTTTCAGCTAGACGGCGCTTCACACTTTGTGGCCATTAGAGTGGAACTTATTTGGTTGAGTTGCTAGTTGTCCTTCATCTTCATCTTCATCTTCATCTTCATCTTCATCTTCATCTTCATCTTCATCTTCATCTTCAGTTTCAGTTTCATCTTATTCAGTTTCTTTGAGTAAAGCAGATCAAGCGTGTGTTCTCTGTGGCTAAATGTGAATATATTGAGTCCTTTGTAGCGGAAACTCCTCTCAATTAGCGATCTTTTTTCCAAAAGTATTTAAAGGGTGCAGCTCAACCCGAAAAGTTCTCCAACCTTTGTATAATCCAGCACATAATTCCCTTATAAGCCCAGTATTCAAATGTTGACCACACACACACACAGCGTCAACGAGCATAACTGCACTCGAACACACACACACACAACGCACACCAAAAGCTTCCGTCAGACGGTGATTAAGTAGATTTTCATTTTCGTTGAAATAATTTTTTTTTTTATATTTTATGCACTGCACTACCTGAAGTACATTTATTTTTAAGCTCGATTTGAGAAAAATAATAGTCAATAATTAGAGTTTTTTTTCCTTTTTTTTAAACAAATATTTATTACGCCGGAAACCGTTAAATGTCTTCTGAACTCAACCAGGCGCTTAAAAAAGGGAAAGGATGTTTGGATACAAAGTAACCTTATATTTAATTAACCTTATATATACAAAATAGTTGATGATTTCTTAATTAATCCTACGAGTAGGGAGATCGCTGGGATGAAGTCCTTTTAAGCGACGGAATCTTATTGGCTCAGTTAGGCTCGATGCCAGTGAGTTGGCTGTAAAATAATAAGATTTCGTATTTAAAAAAAAAAAATGTTGCATACTTTTCAGCTGATCGCAGTTGATACCAAAATCGCTGCGGAAATCATTTTTATCCGTTTTCTAATGGTGGTAAATAATTTTGTTAAAAATTTATAGGTACAATAATATGTAGAATAGATTGATTTATTAATATTTTTATTAATTTTTCATTAATTTTAATTTTTTTATCTAATAAATGGAAGGTTATTATGATTTATTTTTTGGTAGAATATTTAAAAGGAATAGAAAGACAATTGTAAGGAACGAAAAGTAATAAAAAAGAATTTATTTAAATTTAAAAAATTTAAATTTTAAATAAATAAATACATTATAGAAATCTTAATATTTTTTTTAAATCTTTCAAGCAATTTAAAGCCAAGCAAAATCCCATCAAACATCGATATTCCACGCACAAATCTGATTTAATTTAAAAAGGGATATTTATTTTCACCCTAATAAATACAATACTTGCATATTAATTATATATTTTATTTTATATTAATTTTGATAATAATATGGCCAAAAGTGTGTATAAAATTCGTTGCGTTCACATTTCATTTATGTGCACAATTTTTTTTCCACATATTTGTCTGGCTCAAGGGCTGACCAAAGGAAATTTTGGCTACTTTTTGACAGCTGGTAATTTGTCTGCTGAAGCGTCGCGCCTCCGCTTTTTGGCACTTCCTCCTCGACCCGCGGCAATTGCCTGCACATCGGTGGCCCCCCTCCCCCACCTGCCCTTCAAATGTGTGTGTGTACATACATATATTTGTGCTTAACAATTATTTATTTATGAGGTAAACATCATTCAGTTGCAGTGGCGGCAACTGCAACAGTCCTGGCAGCAGCAGCAGCGGCGGCAGCAGCAGCTTTATGAATACATAAATGCCCCTTGTTCGTGCCACATGATAGCCGTTAGATTGGCTGGACGGTTGGCTGGCCAAATGACCGTTGCAAATTTGATTGCATTTACATATGCAGATGCCAGGATACATGTATGGGGCTCCGCGCAGTGGGGAGTTAATGGCAGTTGGATTGGGGTGCAGCGAACGATGGGACGAGATTGAGGCTGTAGGTGTGAGTGTTAGTGTGAGTGTGAGTGTGAGTGTGTGAGTGGGGCGTGGCTGTTGTGAGGGGCACAGATCGACGCTATTGAAACATGCAGGTCGACATTGTCGGTCAGGGGCTTTGCGTTTGTAATTGCAACGAAAGCCATAATGATTTTTGCTTACATTTCGGCTTAACATTCGAAATTGGATGCTCATCGAGTGTGGAGCTCAATGGTTGTTTAAGTACTAATAATGAACAGTTATCTCAATTCATCACTACGGCTATGTGTGTGAGTGTGTATGTGTGTGTGTGTGTGTGTGTGTGTGTAGTAACAATCACTAAATTTATTAATTACCAAATATTGCGAGAATAAATATCCTTTGAATGGATAATCTTTACTTAAACTTGGGAGAAAGACGCTTTAAGGTACAGCCCTTCAGGACGTTTAAAAGGATGCCAAATCCTGTCAAATATAATTTCAAAGTAGTTTTTCAATTTGGTTAGGTTGTCATTTTGAGATTGATTTATTACACAAAACAATCGATTAAAACAAATAAATATCCAGAAAAAAATCATTGACAGAATATCCTTGAATGAAATGAAATTTACATCTGTTAATTAAATTAAATTGACTGCGTTTATTATATAAATTTTAATATCTGATCACTCACTCAATATCTGATGATTCGTTACGTGCAGACCTGAAGCCAGTGTAACGCGTTTTTGTTGTTGTTGTTGTTGTTGTTGTAAAGTGTAAAGAAATCAATTAATTAAATAAGCAAAAGCGAATCAAATCATTTCAATTACATTGATTGGTTGCCAGGAGACAGAGAGCACGTGCAGGGGGTGGGGGTGGTGGTAGGCGGGCTGTAGGTGGCGGGTGGCGGGTGGCTGTAATGCAAGATAAGAAAAGGCATAAAGTAAAAGGAATAATCAAATATATATATATATGTATGTATGTATGTATGTATATATGTATCCAATAGCTGAGCTGTGTTTATCCTTGGAGCTGGTTACCCAAAGCCAAGCCGGTGAAGAAGGTGCTCAAATATTTATGCCAATTTCGGTTGGCTTTGTGCTCAGTCGGAGAAAATACAATGACTACAAAATGAAACTATTTGCGGGCAAAGCCACGCGATATACAATAACCGAAGCGGCTTCCTTGAATAAAACATGGCTGCCAGAGGGAGGGGAGGGGCGTGGAGTGTGGAGCGTGGAGCGTGGAGCGTGGAGTGTGGAGTGTGGAGCGTGGAGGGACTCTTAGCTGGAAGGGGGGAAGCTGTGCTGCGCAATCCCGTGTGGGGGGATTGGTACTTGAATTGAGTTGCTTGGTGGCAAAAATGGGCAGAAGCCTTTTGTTAGGGGCTTGAGTGCCGCCGACTCATGACTCCCACCGCTGCTGTTTTGTCCGCTCGGATAATCAGCAGGAAGAAGACGGAGCGAAGCGGAGCGGAGCTGAGCCAATGAATTTCTGAATTCAGGCGATACACAGGCGCTTTATTAAATCTGTCCCAATCCCAGGCAGGCTATAGAAATATAGATATTGATATGGATATGGATATGGATATGGATATGGGCATGGATATGGGCAAGGGTATGGGTGGATATGGGTAAGGATATGCGTTGCGGTCACAGCTTTCGTGCACACAGCTCTGCAATTACACATCAAGCGCACATTACTTCAGGTGTATGTAAATGTATGTGTATGTGTGTGTGTGCGTGTGTGTGAGTCTGTGGGCTTAGCCCCAGTACTCAGCCTATCCTTCTGCACGCTCTGAAGCCTCTTCGAAATTCAATATTGAACTGAAACTTGGCACAAGTGCAGCAAATTGACCACCGATATAACTGGTCATGTCTGTAGCCAAGTCCAAAGTCCTGGCTAATAAGTAATTGTCCTTTTCATTATTGATCAGATGCGAGTCAGTGGGGAAACAGTTTGTGAGCCATCAAAATCCTCAATTGATTCAAGCCATGTTGTAAGGATTTTCCCCTGAGCTGCAAATATAATAATGCAGTGAAAGGATCTTCAGTCGATATGAAACGATTATGAAATAATCCTTATTGCTTTTTATTTTATTTATTATTATTTATTTATTTTTTTTTTTTTTGTATTTTTTATTTCAGTAAGCAAATTTAATTGCTGAAAACGCAAATTGGGCAACTGCTTGAAAAGTCCATTAATTTATAATTTATTAGCAATTTAGAAATTGTTTTAAACGCATTTATTTAATATTTATATTTAACATATTTGTTGAGGCAATTTTATAATTTTTAATTTATAATTAATTGTCATGAAAATATTTTTAATTTCTACATTCTGAAAATATGTATAATATATTATATAAAATGTATTTATAATTGAAAGCATTAAAATTTAATTTTTTTTTTTATTATATTTAATTTAATAATTTAAATATGAATTGTTTTTATATTTATTATTTATTTTATATTTATTATTTATTTTTTATTTAATTTATATTTATTTTTAATTTATCTGCGAATATGTATATATATATTTTTTAACTAATTACGGACTGTTTCGTTTTCTGTGATAAGCACTTTCACCCTTGGCTGTTTTTTTTACTGCTAAAAATGTCTGCGACAGTCGTGGAAATAAAAGTGTACCCACCGCAGGAAAAAAAAAGAAAAAAAAAATAAATAGATGCCAACCTACCAATAAAATGCAATGTTGATATAAAAACAAATTCATGCGGGTGCGACTAACCAAATGACAAGAACATTAAGCACACACCGAACGCAGATACAGCACACACACACACACACACACACACACACACACACACCTACACACGCTCATATGCACGCACTCGCACACGCACCTTAACGTATGGAGTGGGGGCAACTTTGCAATGATTTGAACATTAGATTTTATTTGCACTTTCGTTGACATTTTGCGCAGGACGAAAAAAAAAGAAGGAATATAAAATAAAACAAACGTAAACACAAAAAAAAAAAGACAGAAAAAAGGAGAGCAGTGAAAGAGCAACACGCATACGCGTGGTGGACAGGGGACCCGAAATGGCTGAATGCGATGCAAAGGTGGAGCGTATAAGGTTTTTAAAGCGGCTACAAAATCTCCAAAGTATACTTGACTTAAATGTAGAGGATATGCGCAAGGTAGACAACGGCTATTAGGACAAGGACAAGGATGAGAATGGGAATGGGGAAGGGAATGGGAAAGGGAATGGGAATGGGAATGGGGCATGTGGACAGGACTTGGAGATTCCAGGTGGTAGCTGGATAAGATTCTGTTTTCAGTGGAGCGTGAAGCGTCAGGAGATATGTTTTGCTGTTACCACAAGGCCGGCGGTAAAGGCATGTCCTGGCGATGCTGCAGAGCAAGAAAAAGGGATGTGGTGATGGTGGTGGTGGTGAGTTTAGAGGTGGTGGTGGTGCCGGTGGTGGTGATAAGAAGATGGAGTAGAGGTGTAGGAACAGCAATGGCTACACAGCCACATATGACACTTGTTAATCCAACAACAACAACAACATCAACAACAACAAGAAGAACAACAACAAAAGCCGATGACGAGCAGAGCATGAAGCAATGAAGGGTATGTCGTCCTGGCGGAGAGTGCGCGGTATGGGAGGGCATTTCATATACTACGCAAAGTCTACGCTAGTTGAAGACAATTCTTGTCAGGATTTTGCGGCAGACACGCACACACACACACACACACACACACACACACACGGGCAAGCGACAACTGTCAGTGGAAAAGATATAGCCAGGGCAGAGAGATAAACAGAGGAGCAAAGAAATAGAAAGAGAGAAAGGGAGAAAGAGAGAAAGAGAGAAAGAGAGAAAGAGAGAATGGGAGAAAGGGAGAAAGGGAGAAAGGGAGAAAGAGAGAAAGGGAAAGAGATGTGAGGTGAAAGGGAGACAGATTGAGACGTACACACGCATACCAATAAAAAGAAACGAAACGATAGGACATTTGGAATCCTCATTGCAACGAAAGTGATTTTAATAATAAATGAAATTTTTTTTCTTCCCTTTGTTGTTGTTGTTGTTGTTGTTGTTGTAGCTGCTGCTGTTGCTGCTGTTGGCGTTGTAGTTGTTCCGCCAGCAACACAGGCTGGAAAATGTCCATAAGAAGGAGCTGGGAGTGTTGAGGGAGGGGGAGGGGGTGGCCAAGGATATGGATATGGAGCAAGGAACATGCAGAACATGAACATGAGGATGCCAACGCCGAGCTGCCTCTCTGCATAGTTTTGGGTACGTTCCGGGTCCACAAAGGACACTTGCTCTCATGTACTCGTTTTAGTGCTCTTCAGTGCAGCAGCAAAAAATGTTCCATCTTTTTGTTTCTCTTTTACACGGCTGCAGCATCAGCAAAAATATTCAACTACAACAACAAGACAACTACACACACACACACACACACACACACACACACACACACACAAATGGAAGAAAGGAATAAAAAAATCAACGCTTACATTGACAAGACACAAGGACAACTCATGTTGAGTATCGAAACGGATTCTATCAAAATATTGAGAGAATTACGTACAATTTATGTCATAATTTGATAAGTTAGGATTCGGCTACAAGTAACTGTACATAATGTGTCCTTTGAAGCTAGAAAATATAACTGATTTACAGGTCCTTAAATGTCCTTTCCTAAACATTTTATATGTGTGTGTTGGGTGATATTTCAATTAAACTTTGAATTTGATTTCGATTGGTTAAGGTTTTGATGTCTATTATTTTAATTCGAGCAGGTCCTTGAATCGTCCTTTTTTGAATAGTATTATGTGTGAGTGTTGGATGACATTTCAGTTTGATTTGAACTTGACTTCAATTGGCTACAGTTTTGAGCTTTGTAATTTTATGGCATCTTATTGAATTGTATGCTTAGTTTAGTAGGTCCTTAATTGTCCTTTTATTAATAATTGTTTTTTTTTTTGTATTTAATTCAATTGAAGTTTAAACTTGATGTCATTTGAGTGACGCAGTTTTGATGTCTTCACTTTTATGATGTCTTTTGTATTGTATGAAATTAGAAGTCTTCAGTTGAGGTCCTTAATCCTTAATGCTACCTTCAAATAATCCTTTTTCAAGAGTTTCCTTCAAATTTTAGGAGTCTGGCATTTGTTCCTCGTTGGAAAATTTATTTAATTTTCTCATTGAATTTTATTCATTCCGCGCTTCCACCTAATTAATTCGCTAAGATCCTTTCTAATCCTAGTTAATCCTCTTAAGGTTTATTATATTAAGTTTCATGTTATTTACTTGTTACTTCTTCAACCATCAATATTTACCCATTCCTTTTAAGTCCCCTCCTGTCTGATGCCATCCTTTTTCTATGTTATATAAACTTTTCCCATCCCATCAATTTTTTTCTTCCAATTAGATCAAAAGTTGTACAATGTAATTCCTTCCACACAAGTCCCCCCAGTCCTTGCTCAATCCCCGCCCAATCCTTACCCCATCCTGGTACAATCTATGCTCAGTTCGTACCGAATCCTTACCCCATCCTAGTACAATCTACGCTCAATCCCCGCCCATTCCCTACCCCATCCTGGTAAAATCTATGCTCAATCCTTACCCAATCCTTACTCGATTCCCGCCCAATCCTTGCCCAATTACTGCCCCGTCCTTGCCCACATCCTTACCCACGGCCTGGCCCACCATTTGTCATCGGAGTCTTATCAAATTTCTCAGATGGTCGCATATTTCACAAGCTAATTGACGCTACCCATCGAAACGCCTGGGCAATTATTTTCCACGGGAAAACTAATCTCAGACTTTGTAATGAATTTGTGGCATTTTCATGTTTGTGCGCTTTGCTACGCTTAAAAATTAATAGCAAACCTCAAAGAGCGCAGTGGAAAATCATAATTATACTTTCCACATGATGGGAGGGGGAGGGGCATGGGGCAGGGCATGAGGCAGGCGACTGGAGGCAGTAGGCAGGAGGCAGGCGGCAGGAGGCGGGAGGCAGCGTTGCGGCTGGGCTGTGTAAATATGTATAAGCGGCAGGAATAGGCCCGTGCTTAGATTCTGCTGCCTCACCCCCTCCCCCCACACACCAACCCCCTGTAAATTCTCGGGCATAACTCATAAACATAAATTTAAATTAGAAAACAAATGAAAGCCCAAAATGTCGTTAATTTTCCATAGGTTCGCTCCGTGGCGTTCGCAGTGGCAGCGAAAGTTTTGGACGTGCTGCAAATGTCGCCAGATTAATCAACACTCAATGAAGGCTGAATGCGATGTGGTTAAAGCTTTGAGAGCGACCAAAAGCTTACAAATTGATTAAGTGTATAGTTTGGGGAAATGTATAAAGGACGAGAATGAAGAAAGAGAGGGAGAGAGAGAAAATGAGAGAAAGAGGAAATCCTTTAGCTAATATCAAAGCACATGAAAGCTTGGATTAAATAAATTAATGAGCTTTTACCCAAACTGAAGCTAGCAAAGCAGTTGTGGCTTGAAAAGCACATTAAAGCTTTTTATTAAATTAAATAAAATTATTAAAATATTAAAAGTAATTAAACTTAAAATCCGTGGAAAGCCTTACTTCTTGTTTTGGACGTGCTGCAAGTGTCGCCAGATTAATCAACACTCAATGAAGGCTGAAGCCTTGAGAGCGTCCAAAAGCTTACAAATTGATTAAGTGTTTAGTTGTGGGAAAATGTGTACAGGACGAGAATGAAGAAAGAGAGAGAGGGAATCCTTTAGCTAATATCAAAGCACACGAAAGCTTGGATTAAATAAATAAATGAGCTTTTACCCAAACTTAAAAGCAAAGTTGTTGTGACTTTAAAAGTACATTAAAGCTTTTTCTTTAAATTAAAAAATATTATTCAAATATCAAAAGTGCTTAAACTTAAGGTCCGCGGAAAGCCTTACTTCTTGTCGAATGCAAGTTTCCTTTGTGTCCTTAGAAATGTGATCAAAACTTTTACAGCTCTTTTCATGGAATAACAAGTGCTCAGGCATTGTGGCAGCTCATAGAAGGTCAACCGCAGGACTCGGCGCGTGATTAAGGCTCATTCAGTGAAATCAAATGGAATCAACATAAACAAATACAACGACCACAATCGATGGGCACTGCCGCTGGGTGAAGCCCACGAAGGAGAAGTGAAAACTTAAAACTGTGAATGGTGAATGGTGAATGGTGAATGGTGAATGGGGTGGGAGGAGGAGTTGAGAGGGGAGCGGTGAAGGGTGAGTAGTGAGAGGTAAATAGCGATCCGGTGGGGTATATGACAACGGGACTTTGGCCTTGTCTTTGATGTGGCTGCCCAACAACGGGCCAGAGGATTCGGAAATCGGACAACTTTTTAGCGCTTTGTGTGTGTGTGGAAAAGGGGTCCAAAATGAGTGCGTCTCGTGGAACGGGGTCGAGGGTCGCGGGTCGCGGGTCGAGGGGGTCGCTCGATTATAAGCCACATTAATGCACAGACATGCGCCTGCAAAAAGGTTCAGGAACTCTAAAAACTCTAAGATGTACCACTGCCACTGGATGAGAGGCACTGAGACTCGAGAGCTAAAAACTGGGCTCCATGTGTTTTTTTCGTCCAACAAAGGCGGTGGGGCTGTGAGGGGGGAAGGGGGTCTCTGAAAGGCCTGAGAGCTATGGCGGTCAACAGTTTTAATTAAAGCAAAACAACAAAGCCTATGAAATCCTTACAACGAATTTGAGTTACTCTTCAAAGGAAGAAGGGAATTTTACTTAAGAAAAAATTAGTGGAAATTAGAAGAAAGAAGTCCTCAAGCCATAAGGATGCTCCTAGAGGTTTAAGGATTTCTAAGTACATTTTAATTATTTAAAATTATTTATTTAATTTTCTAAAATTCTTACAGCTTGAGAATTCGCCTAGAAAGTGAAAATGCAATTGTTAGAAAGGATTTACCTACAGATCTGGAAAGCTCATATGTCCTGCCGCCGAGTGAGGGTAGTGAGTAGACAAGACCGCAAGTTAGAGCGAGTCCGACTATTAATAAATAATGCATGGGATGCGTGTGTGAGAAGAGGAGAAGGAAGACAACGAAAGGAGAGCACAATGAAGAAGGGAGGGGCGGGTGAAGGGGGGGAGGGGAGTGAAAGGTGTAGCGTGGTAGAGCGTGGAACGTGAAACGTGAAACGTGGATAGTCGCAGGCAGGGGAGCCGGGCAGGACGTACAAATGAGATGAAGTGCAGTCCGGAATGAAGATGTGGTGTTGGTCATAAAGTCTGAAAAGAAATGTAGACGTTTTCAGGTCTTTGGTCTCCAAGTAAAATGTGCGGAAAATGTGACGGTCAACAAATTATCAAAAAAACAAAAACAAGGAAGTACAAAAGGAAAAAAAAAGAGGAAAAGTAAAATAGAAGAAGGCAGAAAACGAAAAAAAAAAAAAAATAGGAAGGACACAAATAAAAAGATACAAACGCGGATGTTTGGGGAAAAGTAAAATGCGAAACAAGTGGCTAGAAGCAAAAAAAAAAAAGGACACTGCGAGTGGAACAGCTGTGAACTTCAACGCCCGCCGCGTAGGTCAGACGTTTAGCTAAAGAGCAAAGTCAAAAAGGAACAACAAACAAGCAGCGGCCATGGCTACAACTTAAAGAAAGGAGCAGGACGAAAAAAAAAAACCAAAAAATAAGTTAAAAAAATAATGTTAAAAAGAATAACGGAAACGGAAGTGTGCACACAAAAAACTGGCCTACAGATAGACCAAAGTGTAACAGGACGAAGGACGACGGACGAACGGGGAAAAAGAGCAAAATGAAGAAAAAAAAATATATATATATATATAAAACAGCAATAGAAATAACAGTGGAAAGGAAACTGCTGCCATTGTCTCTCACGGCGGCTCCTCCTGCCCAAAATTTATATTATTAGATGTCCTGAAATACTCAAGCACTTAGAAATTGGCATTACTCCGAGGTGGGGGGAGGCCTTACGTCTGGCCTGGCGACAATTGACCAGCTGATGTCTCCTGCGGGCCAAGAGATTTAGAAGATACCGAGATCGTATAATCCGAGCTTTACAGCCGCCGCCGAAGACAAGTACAAATATGAGAAGGTCCTTAAAAGGGCGTAGGAGTAATAAAATTAGTGCTTGTGTCCCTTTGGTTCCTAGTTAATGAAATTCGTCCTTGCCTTCATTCGATTTGGGAAGCAAGCAAGTCCTTACCATGTGGCAAGTGAAGGCAAGCGTCAATCGGATATGCGGCCAAGGAATAAGCAAGGATCGGGTTGACTTTTAATCAAAGGATAATTGTATATATTAAAATGGGTTAAAAATCGCATTACCCAATTTGGGCAACTGAAGCCTTGAACTCATATATTTAAAAATATTATATAATTAGTCCTTGAGTTCTTTAGATCCTCAGAAAACCGAACTCGTTTCGAAATATCGCATGTCCTGCGACTCAAAGCCTCATGAGTTACTCCAACTGAGATTTGAGAAATGAATAAATTGCCTGAGAAAAGCAAATGTCAGATAAAGTAGTTAAGGACCTAAGGACATCCGTTTATCATGTTGGATGAGATCCCGTTCAATCGCCATTCGATAGAGAGAATTTCATCCAGGATTCGATTGAGGTCAAATATTTTGTTTACTTTGCTCGTTGCATTCATATTTATATTAGTCCTTAATGGGAACCTATTTGAATGTCCTCTCAATATTGAAGCTGTTCCATCGTCGGACTCGATTCGATCAGTGCCTCTGATTGATGAACTCAATTGCCAAGTCAGGACTTGATATGCCAAAGGGTACTACATGGCCGAGAGGTCAAGCTATGCCAGCAAAAATTAAATTGTTACTTCTGCTTTGGGCTCGGGGTTATTTTCCTTCCTTTCGGCTTTTTTTCCATTTTTTTTTTTTGTATACATCTATCCTACTTATGTGTGTGTGCGTGTGTGATGTGTGTGTACATGTTTTCGATGTGCCTGTGTCCAAGGAACAAACAAGCGACGACGACGCACAGGACGAATGGTAGACATTGAAGTGCTCGTGTGTTGCTGCTGTTGGGTTAAGTCTGGGACTCTAAAAGATTGGTATGGCTTGGGCTGGCCGACTGTCCGCTAGCCGTCCATCCGTCCGTCCGTCCATTCATCCATCCGTCCATTTGTCTATTCGTCCTTCTGTCCAACTGTTTTTGCCCTTGCCTATGAAAACCTTTTGCCTTTCATTTTTGGTCAACTTGCACTTGGCGTCCTCTTCGTCGTCGTCGTCGTCGTCGTCGTCGTCGCTGCCGTCGCCGTCGTCGTCCTTTTCATCGTCATCGTCATCGTCATTCTCATTCAGCCGGCTCGCAGCCAGAATTTTCTTTATTTTTTTTCATTTTGTTGCTCCTTTTTGTGGCTAAATACAAAGGCGGCTGGTTTTTGTGCCTGTTCCTTGTTATTGTCCTTGTTATTGCTGTTGTTGTTGCTTTTGTTGTTGCTGCCGCTGCCGCTGCCACTGCTGCTGCTGCTCTTGCTGCTGCTGCTGCTGCTCTAGTCCGTAAGTAGCAAAAGTCTGCGGCCCGAATCTGGGTCTGGGGTCTGAGCTGTGGGGTCTGGGGCTGTGGGGTCTGGGGCTGTGGGGTCTGGGGTCTGGGCTGTGGGTCGGCTTTTTGTGTGCCGGCCCCGGTTGTTAGTTGCATGAATATGAAGTGGTCTTATAATCCACACCAAACAACAAAATGACCCAAGTGCGAAATTAAAAGGCGAAAATGTGCTGAGGGGAGTTGGCCAAGGATGCGGGTCGTGCCGTCGTTGCGGCCTTTGCGGACTCATGTTGATACGTCAAAGGGGGGGCGGGAGGCGACCGGTGTGCGCGACGTGCCGACTGCAAATGGACGAATGCTCGTTTTGTTATTGTTGTTGTTGTTGTTGTTGTTGGTGTTGGTATTGTTGTATTTGTTTTTTGTTGCTGCCATTTCATGAAGACGTTAGGCCGGAAGGCGAAAATGTACGATTATGTGACACCAAAAAGCGGGGCAGTTAGTGTTTATGCCACTGGACAGACGAGACTCCATTAGCCCCACCCCCCACCCTCTACCCACCACCTATCCCTACCCCATGCTGCAATGTCTTTGTGGCCTTAATGATTGTTGCATCAATGAACTGATTCGGAGCAAAGGCGTCCTCATTTCTGTGGACACTCAAGTGGAGTCCTTGCTGATTCAATTATCTGCAGCAATGCGATCATAAAGTAATATCCTTCCTTGAAGTTGCAAACATCTGCTTAACTTTGGCATTAACAGAACTGTTAACAGTCACATAACATTGCGGCATATGTTAATAACATTCACTCACCACGCTGGCGCAGTAACAGAAAGAGAATCCTCGCCTCTGATAAGGACTCTCTTTGTTATACTGTCCACGGGGTTTAAAACTTGGATAAATCTATAAAATTCGCATTTCTTGATGCGAGCTCAGTTATGGGCCACTTCCTTGGGCTGCCAAATGCATTGCTATAACTAAGTTTATAACTTAAGTTAGTACTACGATTATTTTGAGTAGTTTCTCTTAGATATTCTCTTATACACACTTATACTTTCTCTTATATGCATACTGTTCGAGAAGCCATAAACTTTGCTACCGTCAGGCAAATTTCGGAGTGTTTTTGTGACTTGTTGCTAACAATTGTTTTTATTTAGTTAATAAAACTTGTGCAAATTTATACAAAATTATACATATTGAAATATTTATTTCTTAATTTAATAATTCAATATTTTTTTACATATTTTTTTTTTAACTAAACTGTAGACTTGTGCTTATTTATATATGGAGTATAGGTTAAACGTTAAGCTCCTTATTTAAATTTTTATGTTTTTAGATGATTGAATATTTTATTTAAATTTATTTATTTTTATAATTTTTTTTATAAATTTATTTTTATAAATTTACTTTTAGCTGTTTTTAAAAATTAAATTTTATTAGCTTTAAACATTATTTAATTATTAAATGTTTACAAGTAGAACAAGTTCAATATAAAATATAAAATAAAAAATGAAGTATCAACCAAGCAAATTTACTGATTTGTTGGGTTGTAAATAAATTCGAAGAATTTTTTTAAATATATTTAAATATAAATTATTTTACACAATATACATTTTTTAAAATAAAATAATATTTTCATGAAGATATAACTATTTTATATGTATATTATATATTATAAAAATATTAATTCATAAAATGATTTTTTGTTGCATATCATTGAATATTTTTATATACAATTAAATATTTTTATATTTACATATTTTTCTTTCATTTATTTATAATATTATAAAATGAACTTTTTTTTTTTTCATTTTATCAAACAACATTAAAAGTCGCCCTTTGTTATTGGACCTTTCTTGGCCAAGTCGCGAGTAACCGAATGTCTTTACATTTTTTGTTGCATACTTTTTTGGGCGCGCACGGAACATTTTAACTGCAATAATTTAAACAAAAGATGTCCTATTCCGCCTAACTTTGTAGGCTCGTATTTAACAGGACTTTTAAGTTACATTTAATATAATAATATAAAAAATAAATAAATTAGCACTTCTCTTCTGAACAGGACAAAAACATAATTTTTTTGTTTGTCTATGGTATTTCGACTTTAAATAAATTCATTAAGTTGCCAGCCGATTAAATGCGAGCATATAGAGTTATAATAGTTAAAATATTTATTTAAGCTAATTTAGTCATTAGAGTCATTAAAGGAATTTCTGCATTCAATATTGCTTTATATTTGAAGTACTTAATATCAATTATGGAGAAGTAACTTAGCCAAAAATGTCGCATCCTTAGGTTGTATATTTTTTTGGGTGTTCAATCTGTTTCCATGCATTTAATTTAAGCTAAGAAAATAGAATTTCCACAAGATCAGAATTAATAATTAGAATTTATAATTATTATAATTAGTGTCTTATCCCAAAACACCAATCCACATTCTTTATTTAATATCACCTTATCTGCTTTCATTTACATAGAATATTATAAAAGTCTTCGTGGGTGCTGCTATTTATGTTATACCTAATATTAGTTATAAAATATACTTGTTATTTTAATTATAGATCGTAAATTTAAACTAAAATTAAAATTAAAATACAAAAAAAAAAATGTACAAGCAAATAAATAATAAAAAAATCGACTTTTCATAGCCTTTTTTGATTTTCTGCATATTTTTAACATTTTTTTAATTAATTACATTTTTAATTATATATTAAATACTTTTGCATCTATTTTAAAAATTCAAGAAATATTTTTAACCACATATTTTTAATATTGATAAAAATTTATTAAATGTTTTTTAAGAATTTTTTTTTTCAAATATTTTATTATAGGATAAGTTCTTGCATTTTTTATTTTTTAATTTATTCGTTACATTTTATGAACATGTATATATTTTATTATTTTTAACGATTATTATTATTGTTATTATAGTTATTATTGTTCTTATTATTATTGTTGTTTTTATTATTAATTTTTTTTTTTTTTTTAATTTATTTTTATTTTTATTATTTATTAAACTTTAAGAGAAGTAACATTCATAGTTTGAAAAAATTAATGGGATATTGGCTGCTACTAAACTTTGTTTTTTTTTTATATTATAAAATTATTAAGA
The DNA here is from genome assembly GCA_035044505.1 of Zaprionus lineosus. Lineage (NCBI taxonomy): Eukaryota > Metazoa > Arthropoda > Insecta > Diptera > Drosophilidae > Zaprionus > Zaprionus lineosus. The sequence goes on from JAWNNX010000676.1 coordinate 2,629,989, forward strand.
AGTTTTTTTTTAATTTTATACCTTATTTTTTGTTTTGATTTCAACAGAAATCTAAAGTGTCGTCCTTCAGCCTTTGTGTTCAATCGAATTTTCATAGCTTAAGTTGAACACAATTTCAGCATTGAAACGCGTCCAAAATTTCAGCTTGTAACTGACGAAAGCTCAAGTTAACAGTCCCGCTTAACATAAACATGGCTCTAACATGTTTCTGTTATGTTAAGAATGTAAAAAACATCGTCAAACTTTTAACTTGGTACGACGATGTAATTTGAAAGTAAATTTCGAAAACTCAAAGAAGGGGAAAAAAATCATTGAAAAAGCTGCAAAATGTTTTCCCTTTTTGTGCACTTGAGGCCTTAAAGGGAATTTCTCAAATATCCTTTTTATGAGTGGCTTGGGTACTTTTTTGCTTAAATTGCTCCGTGCTGCGAATCGCATCATGCAACTAAGGTAACGAGTATCCTCTTACAATTCGACCACAGCGTATTAATGGAACGTTTATTAAGGGGCACGCACATTGCGTATACGCAATGGGTGCCGCTTCGCTGAGCTGCTGCGTGGCTGCTGCAGTTGATTGGCTGAGTGGCTGTATTTTACGGTGTGTGTGTGTGTGAGTGTGTGTGGGTGGTGGGCTAGAAGAAAATGGGCGGCTTGGCTGATTGCTATGGTAACTGCAACTGTTCTGGCAGTAGAAGCCATAGGCTGTTGGATGTATATGGGTTACTCGCTCATCGATGCAACAATAGCCAAACAAAGAAAGGACGACAAGGACAACTCCATTGTGTATAATAAATTTCCAATTATGATCGGTTCAGTGTTTGGCACTGCAACTGCAGTAGCCTTCAAAATGTACCCCAACATCAATTGTGTCCACAAGTGCGAATGGGAAAACGAGCCCAAGTATGTGTGTGTGTGTGTGTGTGTGTGTGTGTGTGTGCGTGTGCGTGTGTAGCACTTGGCTGTATTTGTGCTTGTACGTGAAAATTTATACGCTCAACAAATTGGATTAATTATGAAACCATGAAAATTGGGTTAATTCCTTCTGGTTAAATAATTGCCATGCATTTGCTGGCCATTGAACTCGACAGTCACTGCATTCATTCGCTTGTTTTCGACTGTCTGCTCCTCGCAAGTCCAGCTCGATTTTCCATTTACCAATTTTCCATTTCAGGTTTTTTTATTCAGCTCCATTTACATTGCCATCCCTTGCATACGACCCTCTCTTTGCTTCTGGTTACATTTCCTGTTCCATTACGAATTTTTTACTCCGGCTCCGACTCCGACTTCGACTCCGACTCTGACTCCGTTGGCGTTGGCCAACTCCAATTTCGCCTCTGACTTCAGTTTCAGAATCAGCTTCAGCATCGGCATCACCATCGGCATCACCATCGGCATCGGCATCAGCTCCAGCTTCGACTCCAACTGCAACTGCAATGAGTCCATTTCCATGGCCAATCTCATGTCCGGCCTCGGGGCCAATTTGCATGAGGGCACGTGCCGTGAGTGCAATTACAATGCGTTAATAAAAACAAATGAGTTTCATGTGGCGATCATCTGACATTTAATGTAATTATTTAAATACAATTTACAATTTAGCCCATTTAACTGAAAGTGCTGCGTAAGCAGTACCAATCACTAGTCACCAGCTCCCAGCCAGCTGCAGTTCTCAGGCAGCAAAGTCCCAGCCCCCAGCCTCCAGCCCCCAGCTCCCAGTTAACAGTTACCTGCTCCCAATTACCAGCTATCAGTTATTATAATATTCAACCCAGTTACCAGTTGTTATATAACCAGATTCTGCGGCTGCCGACTATTTAACGTGTAACACGTGTCGCCCGGTGATTAACCCGCATTTAAATTTTGATTTCCATAAGTGTAATTAATATTGAACATGATATCCGCGAACAATCCTACAAGTACTTAATTCACCTTGCATGCGTCCACCGTTTTTAACGAAGACCCACAAATTCTTCTGACTGCTGAAAAAAGTGCCATAATTTATTTCTTTACTGCAGTCTTAACAATTAAAAATGCTTATAGATATATGTGATATATTTATATGTATAATAATTCATAATGTCTGTTATTTGGGAATTCGGTTTAAAATTCAAATCCTTGCAGGATATTTGAGCATTGCCAATGGTGCGCCAATATTGCAAATAATATCCCCCTATAAAGTTCATGTGCCTCAGGAAAAATACCTCTGCAATGCGTCAAACATAAAGTGGCGCCATCTACAGTCTTGCGTAGCGGCTGCTTTCGAAAGCTTTGCCATGCAACTGTTAAGCTTGGGGTTTAACAGCGATGCAGCTTTCGGTATTCGCCTGCCATGCAAATAAAACAGCAAACGGAACTTTTACCCTACAAGTAGGCTTATATAGTAAGCTTATAGGTTATGTACACCCAAATGAACGTGTGTCTGAGGCCTTAAGCCGAGTTGAAGGTCGTCCAGCGAAAATAGGAAAAGTTGATAACATTTTGGATGTTATTTGTTTGCTCGCTTTATGACACTCATGAAAGTTAAAGTGGCTGGGAATTCAGAATTCAGAATTCGGAATTTGCAATTCGGAATTTGAAATTCGGAATTTGAAATTTGAATATTCTGAAAAGCTGTGAGAGTTTTGACATTTGATTTAACATATATTTTTGTAGCTGGAAATATTAATTGAGGCTTTTAAAGGGAATTTAAACTGAATTTGCATATTATACAAATTTTTTTTTTGTTTTTTATATTTAATCAACTTTTAAATTTTTTTTTATCTATTTAATAATTTATATATTTTCTTTTTCATATATTTTATTTTATTTTTATATATGTAATTTATTTATATATTTTATTTATTTTACTTTTTCATATATATATTTATTTATATATTTTATTTATTTTATTTTTTCATATATTTTATTTATATATATATTTTATTTAAATATATATATTATTTATTTATATATTATATTTTTGTATATTTAACTTATATATTTAATTTATTTATATATTTTATTTTTTGATATTTTTAAATATTTAATTTGTTTATATATATTTTATTTTTTTTATATTTTCATATATTTTATTTATTTGTATATTTTTTTTATATACATATATTATTTATTTATATATTTTATTTTCTTATATTTTTGTATATTTTATTTATATATTTAATTTATTTATATGTTTAATTTATTTATATATTTTATTCGATTATATATTTATTTATATTTATGCATATATATATTTATATATATTTATTTTTTTTTCTTCAGATACAGAAACGATGTTTCTGTTCCCATTGAGCTTACATATTCCTCGGTTATGTCTCTGTTAATATCCTTGGGACACTCTTCTACCTTCTCGTTGATTTTTTCTCGTTTTTTTCTTCTTTTTCTTTCTCCGCTTTAATCTTTTGTTTGTTCGGAACAACGTGAATTACGTTTCATCAAGTAAAATGTAGAAGGCAAAGGAGAGCCTAAAGTACAAATAAGTAAGTGGATTTCATTTCGCTTGTCACTTACAGCCCAGCAGCCTACAACTCCCCAATTCATTCCCAAAATCCCCCGCTGCTAATCCATCCCCTCATCGCTGTGTCCCTTTTGAGCCCATGCGCAATCTTTATTCATGGAGCGTCAGTGAATATGTCAACCCAATTATTTGGTTATTAGTTATTTATGTAGCAGTCGCCGTTATATTCGGTGTAAGCTGCTCAACTGGCCATTGACCAGTTACCAGCTACCAGCTACCAGTTACCAGTTACCAGTTACCAGTCCGCAGTTGCCAGTTGGCAGCTGGCAGTGACCTTCCCCGCTACTCCTATGCCTCGCGCTCGTCCTTAGACTGTCTCCTGTCTCTAATTGCACAGCATGACTTTGACTGCCGCTGGGGCAATTCACGTACTCTGTATGGCTGGTGCCAGTGGCCATTGTGCAGCTAATCAACTGACGGTCAAACTGAAATGTCATACACTTCGGCTACTTAATATATCGTATGGAATCCGATGAGGCTGCTACTGGCAGCGTGCGTGCGGGTGGGCGGGCGGTCGGCCGATCGGGCGGTCGGGCAGGCGTTGGCGTGGATACGCGTTCTGTTATTTAACGTTCAATAAATGTTTTTCAACCGATGAGGAACCGCCATGCATAATTTTCGATGATTGTATTTTAATTAATGCAGAAACCATCAAAATTACAATAACACCAAAGTACGAAGCTCATGCAGGACTTGGCTATACCCTGTAAAGATGTTAGAAGTCCAACGGCTATAAAGGATCTTAGGCAGGAGAAGTCAAGTGTGGATTATCCTATGACATATTTGATTTTCTATACTCTCGATCCTTTGGGTCCTTTAGATGTGTGTGTCTATGATGTATGTAAGCGCATTTGTAGGGTACTTCAGAGCGTTGCGACAAAAGGAGAGTTGAAAAGGCAATTTGGAAAAAAAGGCGGAAAAAAGGGAGGAAAAAAGTGGGAAAAAAGGAAGTGGGCAAGCAAACTAACTAACGGCTATTGTTTGGCCAATGGGCCATCATTTACATGGTCTGTTCCTGATCACCTACCAACCCTCCCACCATCCCCCTCGAAACATCATAGTGCTTCAAATTATCGACTGGTCATTTTGTATGCCTGTCGAGTTGAATTTATTTTACATATGTGTATGCACAAGTATGTGTGTGTGTGTGCGTGTGTGTGTGTGCTTGTGCATAAGTGTGCGTGCCTTAGAACAATGGCTTTAAATTAAAAGTGGAAATCAGCGTCAAAATGTGCACAACTCTCACACTCACACACACTCACACACTCAGTCTGTCTCTTTTTTTCTTATTTTTGTTGAATTCCATCTCTTTTTCTCTTCTCCATTTTGCTCAGCTCCGATCAGTCTGTCTCTTTCACGCGTGTGCATTATATAATCGCCTGCATTAAACATAATATGTGTAATTATTATCAGTTTGTGCCACTTTCTCTATGGCCATTGCTAAGCCCAGTAGCGTCCTCTGTCGGCGAGTAGCACACAAAGATCCCCCTTTGGTGAATATAAATTGATATTTCATCCAAGAGCTTTGCGATTTTTTGGGTCAAACGTGCGCCCTGGGGACAAGTGAATGTGAATAATTTTAAAGTTATATTTTTGAATTTAATATTTAATTTAATATTTTTTAAATATTTTTTTTTTTGTATTTTATTTTTACATTTAATATGTTAAATATATTTTATATTTTATATTTTATATTTTATTTATTATTCTTTTTTTTATAATTTTTGCCTCTTTTCTCACTGTTACCGCATTCATTTGAATGCCTCAAAAAATGTTGAATATTTTCTATCCTTCATTATCCTTTAGCATTTTGCTTATGCGTTGAGGTTTTCCCCTTTTTTTGCTACGCTCCTGTGCACAGCTTCAGTTGTCCGGCTCAGTCAGGCACATGACCATTGCCAATTTATCCTTGATTGTTAACTATTTATTAACGAATAACTTTATAAATGAGCTGGACATAAACACACACAAACACACACAGACACAGACACACACACAAGCATATATTAACACAGTTACACAGTCACACATTAACACCTATACACTTACACATACAATGGCAGCACAATCCTCTTTGGTTGCCATTCAATTGCATTTGCAAAATGTAATTTTGTCAAAGTTGAATAACAAACCTTCCCCCCAACCCCAAGCCAACCCCAACCCCATCCCCATCCCCTACCAGACCGCCACCCACCCATCCAGCAGTTGCTTTCGTGAGGCTAGCGATGGCCATCGCATGACTAATGAATGGACTGGGGATAGAGATGAAGGTGGAGACGGAGATGGGTAAGGGAAAGGTAGGGGGAATGGAGGCTGGCAGCTAGAAGTGTGGGCGGAGGGGGCGTTACGATTATAGATCGTATAACCTCCATTGACAGGTGAATCATTAGCGTTTTTGTTACACAGCGGCGGAAAATTTAAATTTGTTGTTCAATTAGCGGCGTTCATTCAATTTCAATTTCGTTGCAATTAGTCAAAAATTAAGGACAATCCTTAAATGAAATAAAAATTTTCAGTTTTGATTTAATAACTTTTTGTTTTTATTTATCCTTTTTTCTTTTGTGAAACTGTGAAAAGGAAAATCCAAGTAGCATGCAATTTGGCTTAAATGCAGGCAAGGGGAAACAGGATATTAATAAAGCTCTCAATGAAAAATCATTTTTCAATTTATCAATTTATCAATTTTTAAATTTTACATTTCATCAATTTTTAAATTTTTTAATTTTACAATTTTACAATTTTTTAATATTACAATTTTTTAATTTATAAATTTCACAATTTTAATATTTTTATTGAATTGAAGATTTAAATTATACTTGACTCTCAAAGGACATCCATGTAAAACTCATATTTAAATCGCAACTCGATTGATGAATTTATTTCGAAGCTTAAACAATTTTAAAGGATTCCTTAGATATTTATTTATATTTTTATATTTTTTGTTTTCTACAGTTTCATATTGAAGGTTTAAGGAACTCAATCGAAATTGTATCCTTTGGCAAAGTTGAACAGTTTAAGGGTGGATTGAGTATTAAACTGCCACACAAATGGCTTATGGAAATTTTGATTTAGTTTTTGTGTTTCTTATCGAGATTTGCGCCTTTAAACATTATATGAGAAGCTACAATTACAGGAGTCATCCTTGAACATCCTTGAATTTGAGTAATTGAATTTTGAATGGTTCATAGATAGTTGCCAATAGCATTTGGCAAACTTCTCTCCACTGAAGCTCCATTCAAAATTTGAAGAGATCTTTTATCTTTTGAAGGGCTTTCCTTAATCGCATTTGGTCTTCCGAGTCCTGAGTCCTGAGTCCTCAGTCCTTAGTCCTTAGTCCTCAGTCCTGTGCACGCATCGAGCAGCTCAAAGAGGTGCTTCGCCTCTGCTGGATGTGTGTGTATGAGTGTGTGTGGCTGGTGGGAGGGGGGTTTACCTTCATCTCTGTCTGCCTCCATAAGGCTAAAATCTGTATATATATATATATGTGTGTGTGTGTATGTATAATTTTAATTTCGTATATGGAGAGTTTTGAAAAAAAATAAAATATGCTTAGCAGACAATAGTCCAGGACACTGAATGACAGAACTTACACCGTGCCAGGTGGTAGCTAAGGTCCTTTGGCCCTCGTTGGCTTGAACAAGTGCCAGCAAATGTGCCGTAAAGAAACCATTTAGGATTAGTTTTATATAATACACACACACACGCACACACACACACACACACGCATACATATGTATTTAGAGGGATAGAGGATAACGCAGCTGGAATAGGCAAACAGTACTTAAAAATGGCAAAGCAGCAACAAAATGTTGACTACTTAAGCACACACACACACACACACACCACACACACACAGACAGGATAGACACAGGGATATACACATGCTCACGAGGACAATACTATTAGCAGGCAGCGAAATGATGGACCTAAAAAAAGAAATGAAGAAAACAGGACGAAAAAAAAGTTGAGCTGGCATAAGGACACGGACAAACAAAATATTGGTTAGCTAAGGAGCCAAAGCCAAGATGTTGGTGGACTGGACCCATGGCCGGCGGGGGGATGGGGGATGGGGGAGGGAGGACTGAGGAGTGAGGAGTGAGGACAAGGAGCAAAAAATTGACAAATTTGCAAATGTTAAGACGAAAAGAAAACATCAACATAAGTTATAGGCTTAGTGGGTAATCGTTTTTCGTAAAACGATGGCAGCCAAAACCAGATTCAGCCATCCAGGGGACACAGGATGCGTGTGAGTGAGTGGCAGGACGAGGAGCGACGTTTGCGGTTAAGCTGCCATTAGACTTGAGGACTTAAGTGCAGGCCAAAGGTGGACTTATGAGATACCACGCACTGTGATCACCAGTTGATTTTTGGTCCTGACAACGAAGTATCGATAAGCTGCAGATATCGATTAAAGAATCGATACTTGTGCTTGGGATGAGACTTGGGAAAGTTTACTTAGGCAACTTCAAAGATCTTAAGTTGTGTAAAGTTTATTCATGGGATGAGGCTTCAGTAAAGTTGACCACGAACCGCGCCCACAGTCCTACCGCCCACTAATAATCTAAGCCGCTGCCTGCTGCCTGGCGCTTAGATTCGTGCAGGACTCGTCGCTGTTCAAATTAAAAATTCATAAAAGCAAAAATGTGGAATTATTGTGATAAAATAAACAGAGGAAAGAAGCCACAGCGCGACATTAAATAACGCGAAGGAGCGAGAGAGATAGCTGCAGGGGAGGAGGGGGGCCCTTGGATGTAGCTCTGACTCTGACTGTGCGGTGTGGTTGTGGGTGGGGGGGTAAGGGAAAAGAACGTGACATCGAGCGAGGCTACTGTGGCGGAGTTGGGTCCCGGCTGATGATGTGGATAAAATAAACATAGGACATTGGTTTCGGTTTGGCCATGGCATCGAGGTGTGCGGCGGTGGTGGCGGTGGTGGCGGTGGTGGCGGTGGTGGTGGTGTAGGACGGCGGTGGTGGTGATGGTGTGCCGTGCTGTCCTGTATTTTGTAGGTGGTCGTTGGACGCGTCTGCTACGGGGAAGAGATGGCCATTCAACAAGGACAAGACAGACGAAAGCGTGTTTAAACATTAAAAGGACCATTAGATACGCCTTAAAGTATGCTTCAAGTAGATTATCTTCCATCAGTTTTGTTTGCTTACTTGGAATTGTTTCGCTTCATTTTTCTCGTTTGCAAGCACACACACACACACACACACACACACACACACACACATACATATATATGGAGCCACCCATACACACACATCTCTATTTAGCTATGATGTGCTTTATGTGTGCGAGTCCTTTCTCTGTAAAGCTCAAGATGCCTGCTCGTCGCGGCACCTCCTTAGCTTCACTCTGAGGCGTCATTTGGTGGTCCAGAGCCCGGGACCTGGACTAGGAGCAGAGCTAGATCCAAGACAGGATAGAATAGAATAGCATGGGACAGGACATGGCAGGACAGTCGGGCAGAAGTCGGCGTTATTATAAATTGTGCGCGTGTCCTTGTAAAATAACATCAAGTGAACCCAAAGGTTCGCTCATCCTCCCCTCCATATCCACCCTCTCCTTCCATTGCACCCTCTGCTCCCATCCCCATCCCCATCTAGTTGCAAGTTTCGTCCCTGTGCTGCTTCTTAAATTACCAAGAGTGCGCGTTCTGTGGCGCTTATTGCTTTTGCCTCCTCTGTCCGGCTTTGAGTGATGAGCAACAGGGGAGGAGTGAGAGCGACAGGCGAAATGAGGGAAGGAGTGTGTATCCTTGACGCAATTTAAAGCTGCACTTAATATCAATTTTTTCCAAATCAAATCGCAGCTTAAAAGCTACAGGACATTTTTGGGTATCCGCCGCTTGTTTCAATATGTCATATGGACATATATAGACAGATATATATAATGTATAAAGGATATGATGTGCTCCGTTTTAAGGACCATCGCTTCACAGCCTTCACCTCAAATCAAATCGCAGCTACAGGACATTCTTGGGTATCCCTCGCTTGTTTCAATATGTCATATGCACATATGGACACATATATATATGATGTATGAAGGATAATCGTTCTATATATATCCTTTATCCTTTATCCTTGGTCTTATTGAACTTTGTCTTGATTTCATTTTGAGTCGCTCACAACTTTAAATTTCGCTTGTCGCTCCTTCAAACAACACGCGCCTGTCATAGCCATCGATTTGTATCCTTGCCTCCTTATCCTTTAATAATTTAGTTTAATTACCATCAATTAATCAAGTTTGTCAAGTCAATTTCATTAAAACCCATCGAACAATCAACAATCAACGGCAATTACATTAGCGCCTCGCCGCTTGACGTGCCTGCGGCATGTCTTTTTCGCCATCCAAGCAGAAACTATTGCCACATGCAACGCGTTGCACTTGTGCTGCTCTATGGCTGCGTCAGCCTGGCGCTTGGCTTACCCCTGCCACCGCCCGTTCGGGATGCGAATGTGCAACGACTCGCGGATGCGACGGTTCATGCGGCAAGTCGCTATATTGCCACACGCATCAACAGACTGGCCATTCGTTGGGACTGCCAGAGTTGCTCTGAGGCACAGCGGCTGCAGCAGGACCAACTAATTGACCAGGTCCTGCAGCAGCTAATGCCTCACCTGACGTTGTTTCTATGCGGCAACTGCACACAGCGTAGTCTCTGGCACTACACGCTCATCGTGGTGAATGAGTCGATTGCCATTAAGTGAGTAAAAGGTGAAGGGCGGCAAAAGGAGGGAGGGAGGGAAGGGAGGAGGAGGTGTGAGGAGAAGGATTTTGGTTGTAATGAATAAGGATTCGACTCCTGTTTCAAATCAAGTCAAAGCTTAATATTTGCACATTCATCTCTTACCGAACAAGAGAGAAAAAAAAAAGATCCTTAGAATCCTTGACGTAGCATTGAGCGCAGTAGCCGATGGTTACCCCAAGAAAAATAAATTTAATTTTAAAATTTTAATTTTATTTATTAAATTAATTAATTAATATTTATTTAGCTTTTATTTCCAACTCTAGTAATTCATTCTCTTCCCTATTATCCTTAGGAATCTTCATATGCATCATCAATATGCCCATCACGATCATGAATATAATATCCTGGTTGTGCTCACAGCACGTCACGCCGAGCCCAAGCTTCAGCGCTTGGTGAAGCACATCTGCTTTGTGGCCATAATGATGCACATTGTCAATGTTGTGGTTATGGCCCAGAGAGCCAATGGCGAGATTGCCTCCTACTCCTTCAGGCTGTTCCATGGGAATTGCACGCCAGGAGTTGCCGTCTACCAGAGCAACACCTTTCTGGCCAACAATGAGTTCCAGCACGACGAACTCTTCCCTTTGAAATTCTCCGATCTGAACAATTGTGCCCTTAATGTGACGGGCCATCAGTTTCCACCACACTTCATGTACAAGCCGTCAGATGGCGCCACTTTGCCTGCAGCTGGTGCTATTATCGATGAACAGGATCTGTTTGGTATTGACGGTGAGCTACTGCGGCTACTGGCGACAGCCTTGCGATTTCGCATCCGCCTTATGATTCCTGTCTCCAAAAAAGGCATCTTTTCAGCCAAGGATGCGAGCGACTGCTTTGCACAGGTGAATAAAAAATTCATTTACTTAGCTACTAAAAAATTCCTAGTAGGCGATGTGTTGGGTCTTCGTCCAATTAGTGATTTATATTTTTTTATTTATATTTTTTTTTTTTATTTTTTTTTTTTTGCATTTTTTATAAATTTTGGTTTTTTGTTGTTGTCGAAATCAACTTTAATTTGAAGCCTCTATTATTGTGTCTCTCGAATCATGTCCTTTTATTACCTGCAAATCCTTTCAGTCTTTTGGGATTTTTGTTTTTACATCTCGATATTTTTTATATTAAGCATTGAGCCGCCCGAGTTGTAGATAGAAATCTGTCATCCTAATCCTGTATCCATATCCTGTTTCCTTCCCTTCCTGGCAGCTGGCGTTGGGTAAGGCCGACATTGCCATCGGTGGACTCAGCGGCTCGGACCTACGTCGCGAGCAGTTCTCCATATCGGGTGTGTATCATCAGAGCAACTTCATCTTTGTGATCCGCACGGAACATAACTACGGACTCATGAGCCGGCTGATTCGTCCTTTTGGTGGCCTCGTGTGGCTATCCCTACTTGTGGCCTACATCGTTGCGATGCTTTGCTTGTACTTTTTGCGCGGTGGCCTCTATATGGAGCATCCGTTGGAGAATCTATTGGCCACCACACTTGGGAATGCAGTACCGATACGCCGGCTGCCCGAGGAGAGATTTCCGCGTCTATTGCTCCTCAACTGGCTCTTGTTGACGTTCGTCCTGCGTTGCGCCTATCAGGCCAAACTTTTCGATGTGCTGCGCACGCAGGAGCATGATCAACTGCCTGGCGGCATAGCAGATCTGCTCAAGGATAACTACACTTTGATCAGCACAGTCTACCATGACTTCTATCCAAAACACCTGACGGAACTGTTGGACGCGAACTTCGAGCAGCGGTACGAGCATGTGCAGCTGGCACTACCGGACACTCGGGTCGTCACCGTCTCCCTGCTGAGCAACCTGGCCTACTGGAACTATAAACATCGTCGGAAGAGCTCCTTGACCCATGTGCGGGAACCCATTTACCTGTATCAACTGGTGATCTACTTCCAGCACAATTCCATCTACAAGTTCACCTTTGACCGCAAAATCGGACAGCTCCTTAGCTCGGGCGTTATATCCCACATCGAGCGTCGCTACTTGTCCCACAAATTTGCGGACATGAGTCGCAATCTGAGGCCTAGGCCCAGCATCACCAACAAAATGCTGATTGGCGTCTACTATGGCTATGGCCTGCTGATGCTTCTGGCCGGTGTCCTGCTCCTGATGGAACGTCTTGCGCTGCACTGGCCCATGCTTCGAACTTTCGTGGATTGGTTTCAATGAGGATTGGCCTTGGTCGTGTAATGAGTCCTTATAGCTCATAAGATAATTTAAGTTGTTTTGCATTGGCCACTCAATACCATCCGGAACTCCACTTGCCCACTTCTCCACTGCTCCACTCCTCCACTGCTCCACTGCTGCACTCCTTCAATCCTCCACTGCTGCACTTCTTCAATCCTTCACTCCTCCACTTCTCCACTCCTTCACTTGGCTAATGGCCAAGTTATGCTCTGCTTAGGCCACAGATTTCATATGCAGCAAATGGAGATACTTGGATTTGCTGCCGACATGGACTTAAAAATTGATTTAAGTCTTGTAATGCATGACCAATGGTATCAGCCCAGTCCTCCAGTCCCCCAGTCCACCAGTCCTCCAGTCCACCAGTCCCCCAGTTTCCCTTTCCCACTACCCATTTTCCATTCTCTATTCTACATTCTCCATTCTGCATTCTCCATTCCCCATTCCCCATTCTCCATCCCGCATTTGGTATTCCCCCATCCTTGCCCCAAGCCGGATCCAATTGCCCGGCTATATCCATTGACATGTGTGCGAGGCAGCGGCAACTGGCCAAGCGGCACGGAGCGGCACTTGAGTTAAGCTGCGCAAACGTTTGCATAATCACGTTCCAATTTAAATTGCTCTATTTGCCGGTTGGTCTCTGTGTTCAAGAAGTGTCCTGGACGGCGGCAGGACGACAAATGCATAGATTGGAGTGGCTGGAGGGGCTGGCGAGTGTTGGCATCTCTCAAATTGGAAAAACTGGACAATTTTTATTAGCTGTCGCCATTGGAGCGTGGCTGTTGACGCTGTCCATTTGCCCCATCCCCATACATCCCAGTCTCCCCATCCTCCCCAGCCTCTCCATCCTCCCCATCCTCCCCATTCTCCCCATACATCACTATCTATTTTCCCCCTATCTCTCACTCTTCGAATCTAACTTCTCCAGCTCCTCCCCCCTCCCATTTTATTTTCTAACTGTTTGTTGAGTGTGTCCAAGTATAGAAAAATGTGTTTGTGATTTCTCTTCATCTTTTAGCTCTCAATTCCCACGCCCCGTGCCCCACGCCCCATGCCCCATGCTCCATGCCCCATGCCCCATGCTTGTCCTCAGTCTCCCTTCAGTCAGCCCTCGCATAGGTAGGTGTCTGACAGTGGGCGTGTCACTTGCCACAGCTGTTTGGAATTAAGGTGATAGCTGCTCGCTGGGCCAGGGCTGTAATAAAATTGATAGCAACTCCAAGGATATTCCAGCTCGGCTTGAATATTTATATCCTTTCTTTTCGAAGGGTAAATAATTTAATTAAATAAATTAAGAGTGAATTAAAAGGGGGAGTTAATCGACTGTTAGGGCGTAAATAATTCAACTCAAAAATCCTGAATATCCCAAATATCCTGAATATCCTTTTGATGAAGACTTTTGGTCGCATTGAAATTGAAGAGTTATTTTAATTGAGAATTTAAATAATTTTTTTTTTTTTTGAGAATTTTTTCCTTGTCCTTCGATTGAGCCTGGTGCTTGGCAGAATATGTCCTGTGTGTGGTATGAAAATACAGATTATCTTTTTGTTTTTGTGTGTGTGATTTTGTGATCAATCCGGAACCGTAGAATATTTTTATTAATGTTTATATTACTCCAACATACACGTCAAGAAATTTAAAGCTAATTTTTGAATATACTCCAAATAATACATGGCATTTTGTATAGCCTCGAGCGTTGAAAGGATTTGATTGAATATTTTTTGAGTGAGAGAGAAAGAAAGTTCGAATTCAATTAGAACAAAGGACTATTGTGTGTGTTACTGTGAATGTGAATGTTGAATGTTGAATGTTGAATGTTGAGAGTGTGCCCTGTGTGTGTGTGTGTGTGTGTGTGTGTGTGTGTGTGTGTGTGTTTCGTTGTTCCCTTTGATTGGGCGTTTCATTTTCTTCTCAGACTATGGGAGCTCCACTAGCTCCATCATCCAGTTGGCAACTGACTGGTGGGACACGTCTGTTAAGGCCAGGATTCTCTTGCTTATGATGGAAGCTATTGGTTAATATTTCCCAATCGAAGAGCACTTCTTTTGGTATGCGTAATTTAACACGCAACTGACGGAACATTTTTCGCATTCTTTGATAGTCGGGCTTCTCATCAAATCCAAGGCCATGGCAATAGTTTAAATACGCGGCAAACTCGCTTGGCAGATCCTTGCAAAGCTCCTCGTTGCTTATCGAGCGTTTCGTATCCAGAATGCGCTGATACCTCTCCTTCTTGGTTGAAGCCGAAAGGCCCTGCCAAGGGAGGCTGCCGCGTAAAAAGAATATGAGTAGATAGCCAACGGAAATGAGATCATCCCGTCGCGACTGCTCGATCCCCTCGTGCGATGATATGGATGCGAATCGGGCTGTGCCCGTCAGACTGCGGTTATTGCTATAGGGTATATGCACGCGTGTCAATGGCTCCCAGCATTTTTTTGCCAAACCAAAGTCAATGAGATAGACCCGCTTGCATGTGAGATCGCGACCCATCATTAAGTTATGCGGCTTTATGTCACGGTGTACGAATCCCCGACTATGCACATACTCCAAACGGAAAAGCATTTGATCGACCAACTGTAGGACTGTTCGCATTGTGAATGTTAAATTGCAGAGCGTAAATAAACTATCCAATGATGGACCCAATAGCTCCATGGCAAACGCATTATATCCATTCTCCATACAGAATTCATGTACTCGTGGTATACCGGGAGCTGAGCGTATTGAACGGTATACACAATATTCGTGGGAGAGCTGCGGATATTTGGTGCTTGATTTTTCCATTTTGATGGCGACACGCTCTCCACTTTTTAAGGATAAGCCCACAAAGACCTCGCCAAAGGAGCCAGCGTCTAATTTCATAAGAACCA
The DNA here is from genome assembly GCA_035044505.1 of Zaprionus lineosus. Lineage (NCBI taxonomy): Eukaryota > Metazoa > Arthropoda > Insecta > Diptera > Drosophilidae > Zaprionus > Zaprionus lineosus. The sequence continues at coordinate 2,645,313 of JAWNNX010000676.1, forward strand.
TATTATCCCCCATAAATATTGGGCGTACCTCATTTTGACGTAATTGATTCATCCTTATTAATTGTTGTTGTACTCGATTCTACTATCCTTTAGGTGGCTTCGGTAACACTTAATTTTCCTCTATATTAGTAACCAATTTTGTCGACAAAGAATTATGCAAAACTATCAAAAGAAAAAACTCAACTTATTTTGTTTCGCTCCCAATGACAACCACTCCAAAGTTTGTGTACAAATGAGGCACTTAAATTTTTCTGACCTGAGGTTAGAGAATTAAAATGAAACTAGATCTTCAAAATTTCTACATTTTCTCTAAAATTTCCAATGTTGCCACTGGTTACCGAATGTTAAACTGCCTACTTCACGATTCCCATTCAAAAATTCATTTCAAAAACTTTCCACAATTTTCTAAGTTCAAAGTTTGCCTTGCAAATACTAACAACATTTTCAAGGATAATTTCGTACCCAAAACTAAATTAGGTTTTTTTTTTTTTTTTTTTTTGTAATTTTTGGTTTCTGGAATCGAGTGTCTGGCAGGCGAATTGCCATTCAGTTGTTGTCGGTTTTTAGTTGAAGTCTTAAAGCCTATGGGAAGCACATGTATTTGGTAAGAGTAATGATGGTGCTCGATGGGTTGACATCGTCCTGGCTGCTGGCTTTCAGTTTAACATACACTATCCACACACACACGCACACACACACACACACATACCTAGAGGCTGTAGTGCATGTGCGTATCGATTATCTGCGTCGTATGCGCTGCCAGACGGCGACAATCCGTAGACGTATAATACAAGGACGAGGAGGCTGATGATGAGGAGGAGGCTGAGGATGAGGAGGAGGATGAGGATGAGGATGAGGATGAGGATGAGCCTGGAGGTGAGGGCAGCGTTGAGACGGCTTACAAGAAGTGAAGGGCAACAGCAATGACGAAAACGAGAACGACGACGACGACGACGACGACGACGAGGACAACGACGAGGACAACGACGAGGACAACAACGACGACGACGACGACGACGTCGACGGATCAACTAGCCAGTAATAATGTCTTTCGCTGACATTTGACATTTTGGCTATATTTCACTCACTTTGTGACAACTGGCAACTTGGCATTCAAATATAACCAAAGCAGAGAAGCGCCCGGGGCCATTGCCCGGCCCAGTCGGAGGAGCCGTTCCTCTGCCCGAACCGCCGCTCTCATTTCCACTGCCATTCTGATTCCCACTCCCATTCCCATTCCCAGACAACATTCCAAGTCCAATACCAATCCCAATCCCTTTCCCATTCCCAATCCCAATCCCAGTTCCAGTTTCAGTTCCCGGCATAGTCATTCATTCATGCTCAGATGTTTAAGAACAATAAATTTGAGCGCCTGTGTGATTGGGAGTGTGCGTGTGCGTGTCCATGTGTCTGTGTGTGTGTGTGCTAGGATGTGCGTGTGCTGCCTGTGTGTGTGAGTGTGTGTGCGTGTCGTAGACAGACTGAATGTTTGGCAGTCGTCTGCCAGCTCCGAACCCAAATGACAAGGCGGGAAGCGACATATTTGCGTCAAACAGGAATCACCTCCCCGATGCCAGGCAAATGCAAAGCTCTACAGGAGCCGAGACACGGGTCGGAGTCGGAGTCGGAGTCGGCGTCGATGTCGGAGTCAGAGTTGAAGCTGGCCGCTGTGGTGGCCATTATCATCAGTGGCAGCAGCCGAATGGCTGGGCATTTACATCATAACATGGCCAACTGATGGATAGACGGATAACCAGCATTAGCATTAACCATGGCTGCGACGACGATGACGATGACGATGACGATGACGATGACGGCAACTATGCGGTTCGTCCTCTGCGTCCTCCAGATCCAACTTTAGCTCCAGCCTCGACAACGACAACGACAACGACAACACCATCGACATCGACATCGACTCTGAATGTGACTGCGACTGCGGCTGCGACTGCGAGTGGGACTGCGACTGCGAGTGGGACTCCGGCTCCGGCCTCGGCTTCGGCTTCGGTTCTGGTTGACTGCGGCGCTAACGGCGGCTCAGCCGTTAGATTCAGCGTTGGCATCAAAATCGGAATCAAAATTGAAAGCATCAACTTCTATTTTAACTCCCGGATACGGTTACCGCGCGCGTGTGTGTGTATAGACATCTGGGTGTGTGGGCGTGGCACCCGCTGATGTTTGAACATGCGGGTAAATTATCTTTTCATTTCCGTCAGGCAACGTCGTTGTCCTTGCTGTCGTTGCGGCAATTGCCACCATCTCCTGACGGGCAACCAACAATGACAGCAACAACAACAATGACAACAACAACAACAACAACAACAATGACCCAACCCAAACTTGAGTCCAGCGCGTGGACAACATCGTTTTTCAATTGTTGTCTCTTAAGCTTTTCACAATCATTGTATATACACTGTACAGGAGGTCGTCCCCATGCCATCCCATCCCCTTTGGCAATCCCGCTCAAAACTCATTGACGACATGAGTCCAATGGCGGCATCATTAAGAATGCCGCAAAAGGACACCAGTAAACAATGGCCACATCCTGGCAATAACTGTCCACATCCCGACTTTTCAAGGACGTTTAACTTCAATTTTCGTTTCGCTTGTTGTTTATCAAATTACATATACACACACGAACATACACACTCACACACACATACTCACTCACACACACGCACACATACATTGAAGAAGTCAAGTAATTTGTGTGCCTTTTCGGTTTTAAGCTGACGTCCTGAAAAGGAGGTAAATATGAAAACTTTTTATGAAGACTGTCAACCTTTACATTAAGCACTGTTTATTGATATTGGCAAGTCATTTATCGATAAATATCGATGCGCGTAACTTTTCGAAATCCCTGTAAAAGACACAAATTTATGAGAATGTAAGTCCAATCGATTGGGAGCAATGCACTTTTAATATGCTTGAAATGCACTTTAGTTATCGATTACTTATCGAAGTAATCAATGCAGTCAGACTATCGATTATTTATTAAAGAATCTTGTGCGACATTTATTACCATTGAAAAAGTTGGAAATTTGGAATTTTAAATCGTTTTAAGTTTAGAGTTTTAATTATTTTTACTATCGATAAATTAGGGTTTTCTTAATTATTTTCAAATTAATCGATTTAATTATTTTAATTCATTTGCCATAGATTTTCCTCACTTCTCTTTAAGCCTTAATTTGCTTCTGGCCACAGTTCGAGTATCCGGACAAACGCCTAATAAGATTTAGATAAAAGCCGTGCTTGTCTCTATCGATATCGATAAAGCTCGACTATCGTTGTATATACATTAATTGATGTCGACATGTTGCTGTCATGTGGCAGCGCTGGTTGTAGAGCTCGTTTCTGGTCTGCCTCCTAATACGAGTTGCATGCTTAATTTGCAGTGAATTCCCAAACGCGTTGTGATAACTACTCGAATTTGAACGTGACAAAAGTTGTTGATGACAACAACTACAACTACAGAAACAATTACAGCAACAACCATAACAACAACAGCAATAACAACAACAACAATAAGAAGATCCAGAGAAACAACAACAAGTGTGGCATGAACAGCAGACGAGAGTGCAACTGCTGCAGGTAGTCAAAAGGGTGACTGGGAGCTTGAGGTGGTGTTTGTTTGAGATGGAAAAGGGGTAGGGGTAGGTAGGAGAAGGTGGGTGGTGGGGGGTGGGAAGCCGCACAACAAACAGCAAAATAGAAATGACTTTAATAGCTCATCAATGATTCAAGCGGAAATCCGGGCTGTCCAAGTGCAGTCGGTTTATTGGATACCGGAAAGGCATTATGTTGCCGTTGCCGTTACTCGTTGCTCGCTGCTCGTTGCTTTGTGTTTGTTGTCGTTGTTCAATGTTGTCTGTTTTCTGTTGCCTGTTTCTCTGTTGTCCTGGGCTGGTGCTCATTTGTCCTGTCTGCCAACACCGTTGCATGGCATGGGTGTTCATCTTGTTATACCCTGGCTTCATGCCACAAGCAGAGTTGATTTCGAAATAATAAATAATAAATAATAAATAATAAATAATAAATAATAAATAATAAATAATAAATAATAAATAATAAATAATAAATAATAAATAATAAATAATAAATAATAAATAATAAATAATAAATAATAAATAATAAATAATAAATAATAAATAATAAATAATAAATAATAAATAATAAATAATAAATAATAAATAATAAATAATAAATAATAAATAATAAATAATAAATAATAAATAATAAATAATAAATAATAAATAATAAATAATAAATAATAAATAATAAATAATAAATAATAAATTAAAAATTAAAAATTAAAAATTAAAAATTAAAAATTAAAAATTAAAAATTAAAAATTAAAAATTAAAAATTAAAAATTAAAAATTAAAAATTAAAAATTAAAAATTAAAAATTAAAAATTAAAAATTAAAAATTAAAAATTAAAAATTATAAATTAAAAATTAAAAATTAAAAATTAAAAATTAAAAATTAAAAATTAAAAATTAAAAATTAAAAATTAAAAATTAAAAATTAAAAATTAAAAATTAAAAATTAAAAATTAAAAATTAAAAATTAAAAATTAAAAATTAAAAACTAAAAATTAAAAATTAAAAATTAAAAATTAAAAATTAAAAATTAAAAACTAAAAATTAAAAATTAAAAATAAATAATTCTAAATAAATAATTCTAAATAAATAAATTATAAATAAAGAAACTAAAAAATTAAATAAAGGGTATTTCATAGTCGAGCAGACGCCATTTATATGAACTTACTTGATGTTGTTGTGTTATTGGTTTGATTGGTCTGACTGACTGACTGACTGACTGGCTGACTGCCTGCAGCAGTGGAATATGTGAATTTATGTGTGTGTGAGTGTGTATACATCTGTCTATGCCTGTTTGTGTGCATGTCGTATGCATGCTTCTGTGTGTGTGTGTGTGTGTGTGTGTGTAAGGTGGTGCTTAGCTGAAATGATTTTCACGCCGCCTCCAAAAGTATGCAACGAAATTTGCATACTGTTTTGCCATACGCTGACGATGACTGTATACCGTTTATATATGCATGTGTGTGTGTGTGTGTGCTTGTGTGCATGTGTATGTACTTTAGCATATGCACCCCATTCTAGTGCCTCTCTTGCTATCCCGCTCCCACATTCTATATCTATGTCTCCTTTGAAAGTTAACCCTAACAACAACAGCCTTGCCCACTGGCCCACAGCCCTTTGCACCTGTCTGGTTGGACCTGGTGGCCTCACCTTTTTGCCCGCCCCTTGATCACCAATCCCTGCTTCGTCGCCTCTGACCCCAGTTTTGTCTCTTACGGTTTGTCCGAACATATCTGCATCATTATTATCATCATTATAGATGGCACACGGCCACTGGCTATGTGACAGTAGCCGCTTGGCTTTTGTATCTCATTTATTATGCAAATCTGAACGAGACCTGAACTCCAACTGGGATAAGGATGGGAACGAATGCGATGCCAAATGTGTGTGTGGTGCGGGATGTTGTAGGATGCGGCGGGCATAGAAAGAAGGTAAATGGGATGTGATACTGAATGCTGGATACTGCCCGCCTGCCTGACTGCCTGCTTGCTCGCCTGGCTGGATGGCTGGATGGCTGACTGCCTGGCTGGATGGCTGGATGGCTGACTGCCTGGCTGGCTGCTTCATTGTCTGATGTGGCGAATTGCCTTCAATATGGGCGATAAATGGTCAACAAGTTCAACAGCTACAACAATTATGTTGCACTCACACGAAGCAACAAAAGCAACATGAACAACAACTTGAATTACCGGGAGCAGAATCCATGCTTATACTCATTCACATCATGTGGATCACATCCACATCCATATCCTTAACCCCAGCCTTAACCCCACACACATGCTCAGCCTCACCCCTAGCCTCACCCTCAGCCTCAGCCTCACCCTCAGCCTCACCCTCACCCCTAGACTCAGCTCCACCGTTAGCCTCAGCCTCACCCTCAGCCTCACCTTTAGCCCCAGTCTTATCCTCACCCACAGCCTCATCCCCACCCTCAGTCTCAGCCTCAGCCTTATCCTCCTGGCTTTCTGTGCTTCGTATTGTCGCAAGGTCCGTTTATTTTGTAGTCGCCTCAATTGTTACATTTATATTGTTTGTACTCATTAAAGGACGCAAGGTGGGCATATCCAGATCTGTTTAGGTCTCGTACACATTAAAGATATATCTGCCACTAATATATAAATATATATATATGTATATATATATATATATATGTAAATATATATAGCATATCTGTATCTAATATTTATCTGGATGTGTGTAAGGATATCATAGTCTGACTTCTTTTGAAGGGTCTTATTAGACTTTTGTCTTTCCTAGGATATAAGGATATAAGACAGTCTTCCCTCATCCCCTCTCTCTTTCTTCCACCTCTTTATTTTTAAAATTTAATTCCAGGATATTCGCTGGTCGTAGGCAAAAATGTAGAGCTCCTTTTTGTTGTTATGTTTTTAGTTTTGTTAATCTCAAAAGTAATTTCGCAAATTGTTGCACTGACAATAACATTTACACAAACATGAGCCCTCACACACACACACACACACACACACACACACACACACATACACAGGCACATACACGCACACACATACACACACACATACACATACAGCGGCATGCACTTATTTACACACTCCAATGAGGCTGTAATACACATCCGCTCGCACTCACACGCACACACATACACACACACACACACACATAATGACGCTTATCAACTGCAAATATGACAAATCAACGCAATTGGAAAATTAATGCGCGTTTTAAATATCAAACGGCATTTCCTCCGTTTTCCAAACAAAAACAATACAACAAAGGGCAAGCATTCGGAATAAATGAATGATAAAAAGTGAGAGCCCAGCGATGATGGGCCAAAGGATACCCTGCTAATAGGAAGAGCCATAAATAATATAAATATTTGATGTGTCACTTCTTGACATTCATCTGACCATAAAAATAACCATAAAAATATCATCAAGCGTGAAAGAGAGCGGGAAAAGGAGTAAAGGAGTAAAGGAGTAAAGGATATGTGACGGAAGAGCCCATAGATCAAAACTGAAATACCCCTTCAGATGGGCAACAAGAGAATGCGAATTCACATATTATAGAGGTTTTATCTTGGTTCACGAATCGTGCCACGCCCCCAACTATAGAGCCCATTATTTTCAGTTATCTGTCGTAGGAAAAGAGGCGGGGCAAAAAAAAAGTAAACTGAATGTTGGATTGTTGAAAATGGGAACTAGCAAAAGTGGAGCTGGGGGAGGAGAGGCTGGAAAGGGGGAGTGGGGAGAGGAAGGACGGGAGGAGAATCCCCGCAACGCAATCATAAAATGTAAATAAAAATTTCAATTTTTATGAACGATTCGATGTTAATCAATTACGTGATTTAATTGAAAAACGCCAAAGTCAATAACAAAAATCAGGGGAAAAAATTATAAATAAAATACAACAATAATAAAATAGAGAAATATAAGCAGTATTCACAGAGTTCATTCAAGCACACGTACACACACACACACACACACACACACACACACACACACACACACACGCAGGCACGTATGTATAAGTACATACAAATTGTTTATCTATCAATTTCAAATGCCCAGAGTCTGTTTGCTCTGGCCTTTGGATGTGAAAAGCGACAAGTGGAAAGTCCTCAGTGATTCGATTTTCTTTTATTTTTTAATTTTCTGCATTTTTTCTCTTTTCTCTTTTTATTTTTATTTTTTTTTTGATTTTTTATTTGTAATCGAATTGGTTTTCAATTAAATTTAAGATATATTATACAATCAGAAGCCATGGCTGGCAAAATTATTAAATAAGCTGTAGTTAAGGATTAGTTATAAGAGCTGAAAACAGGAGGCAGGATAACCCATGAAAAAGTTCCAATTTTTATTATTAATAATTATCAATAAATGTGTATTTAATTATTTTTATTATTTTTTTATTTTTTCATTTTTATATCTACATTTTATAATCCGTTATCTATGGCAATTTTCATAAAATTTTAAGTGGATTTTCGTATTAATTTATTTTTTTACCTTTTGTCCTGTTAATTTACAATTCCTAGTGCTGATAATATTTAAATATAATGACTTTTTTTTTATATTGTATATTTAATTTAATTTTAATTTTAATTTAATTTATATAATTTTTTTTCCCAAAAGCTGAATTTGAATATTTAACTGAACTGAATAAATTATTTCAAGGGATTCATCCAAGAAAATAGTCCGAAACATTTTCTTAGAAATTAGTCCGAAATATTCCTTTAGAAATAAATCCAATTTGTAGACCCAGAAAATAGTCCGAAACTTTCTCTTAGAAAATAGTCCGAAACATTTTTTTAGAAAATAGTCCGAATCTTTCTGTTAGAAATTAGTCCGAAACTTTGTCCTAGAAAGTAATCCGAAATATTTATTTAGAAATTAATCAGAATTTTTGTCCTAGAAAATAGTCCGAAATATTCTCTTAGAAAATAGTCCGAAACTTTCTCTTAGAAAATAGTCCGAAATTCTCTTTTCGAAAATAGTCCGGAACTTTCTCTTAGCTCGAAACATTATCCTAAAAAGTAATCCGAAATATTCTTTTAGAAATAAATCCAAAATCCTTTGTCCTAGAAAAAAGTCCGAAATATTTTCTTAAAAAACAGTCGAAAGCTATCTCTTAGAAAACATTATCCTGGAAGATAGTCTGAAATATTCTTTTTAGAAATTAATCCAAGTTTGTATCTTTGAAAATAGTCCGAAATATTCTCTTAGCAAATAGTCCGAAACATTTTCTTAGAAATTAGTCCGAAACTGTTGCCTTAACATTTATCTGAAACTTTCTCTTGGAAAACATTCCGAAATTTCACCTTTACTGAGATAAACTGAATGTCAAATGCTCATCTTCCTTTGATGGACAAAAATAATTTCATATTTTTTTAGTTGACCGCTTGGATTGTTAACCGATCGTACTTAAAAAGGCAAAGGTCCTTGAGCATACTCAGCCCATTAGTTGATGTAAAGCACTTTAAAGATTCTGTTCATTAAGCTGACGATTAACAAGTGAGGCCGTTGATAGCATCCGGAGTATTCCCCTCACATTCTCCAATGAAGGAATCTTTGGTCGAAGTGCAGCAGCAGGGAAAGGACTTTTGCAATGAGCCTGTGAATTGCTTTCGACAACGTTGACGACGACGACGACGACGAAGCCTCTGCGATAGGGAAACAATAAGAACGGCATTCAAAGGCAGCCAAGGAATTCACAGCAATCCTGGCGAGTCCTCGTAGTACAATTGACTGTTTGTCTCTTTCAGTGTGCTCTGTGTAAGTTTGTATGCGTGTGTGAGTGCGTGTGTGTGTGTGTGTGTTTGAGTGTGTTTGAGTGTGTTTTGGTGTGTGTGTCAAAACAAATTTCATTTCACATTCAATTAAATTAATTTTAACACCATTTGCAGGCAGCAGGACAACAGGACAACGGGGCAACAGGACAACGGGACAACAGGACAACATGACAACAGGACAACAGCAGAGGCAGCATGAGCAGCATCAGAAGCATCAGAAGCAGCAGAAGTGGCAGTGAAAGCAATGGCAGCACCACACGAAGATGCCAATGCCAATGAGGACACAGCAGGATGCGACACAGACACAGAACAAGATTGGTCCTTCACGGCACGAGGTAGGACTCTAAAGGCGATTCTCAATTCGGAATGAGTGAGGAATCGGGCTGCGGGTCCAATGGAATGATGGAATAATGGAATGGCGGAGGGTATCGCGGTTGCCGCATGCCTTTGCCACGTTTTTCACATTTTCTTCACTTTACCGTTAATGGTTTTATCTTTTCCTTATTGTTGCCGTTGGAAATTACACTGGCCGCCATACAGATCGATCGACTGGCCGCCAGCTAGAGTCACGGCTCAAGCCCAAGTCGTCGCAGTCCAGCCGCTCAGCTCTTCAGCTCCTCAGTTGCTCAGTTGTTCAGTTGCTCAGCTCCTCAGTTGTTCGGCTGTTGAGCTGTTCAGTTGCTCGCCGGTCCAATTGTCCTGCCGGCCAGTCATCCATTCGTTCAGCCTGCGAACCGGCCGAGCGAGCGAATTCGAACAGCGAGTTAATATAATTACAGAAATAAAGTCTGGAATTTTAATTAAAACACAACTTCATTTACAGCCGCAGACGGAAGGCTGGCGCTGAACAAACAGCCAAGTGCAGCTGCCAAGAGCTGCTGTATAGAGCTTGTGGGTGGTATGGGTTATGTGGGATAGTACAAAACTGGAAAGTCGATGTGGTGGCAGTGGGCGGGAGGCGGGCGACAGGAGGCAGGTGAAGCCGCAATAGACAATGACAAACGAATAGCCGCAGTCCAAGCTACGAGCTGCGGCTGTTCGAGGGAATGTCATTTGGACTAGAAAATTTCAAAAACTCAAATTCAAACAATTAAGAATGCAGCTTAATTTTGAAATACGAATCGGAAATACGCTTATTTTTAAAAATCAAATATATCTGAACTAATAATTTATTATTATAATTAATTTTTATTTATTATTATTAATTTATTATATTATTTATAAGTGTTGTATTTTTGTTTCTTAAATCTTTCTTTAAATCTGAATGGCTCTTTTAATTTTAATATTTATTTTTTAAATAATTTTTTAATTTTTATATTTTTTTTTCAGATTCCGAAATTCAATATTTTGACTGGAGGAAAAATTAATGGTAGGTTTAAAATAAATATTATTTTTATATATAAATAATTATTTAAATCATAAAAATTTCAGTATTCAACTTTAACACTTGATAAATAAATGAATTAATGGTAAGTAATTATTTAAAATTAAAATCAAAATTTAATTAAAATTGTATCGAATTTATCGATTAAATTACTATCGGAAATTAGGTTTGGTTGATCCTTTGAAACCTCTTGGAATGTCTCTTAGATACTCATGCTTGGGCCTAAGGTTCTGCTTCAAAGCTCTTAAATGCCGAACTAGATCCTCGATTTATCTCCTTGTCATTAGGTCCTGAGTCCTTAACTTTAAGAGAATAATTCTAAATTTATATATTTTTATATCTTTATATATTTTCCTGGATGAATTTAATATTAACTAAGCTATAGAAGACATAAATCAAGGGCTGATATAATTTTAGAGAGGTTTTTTTTTTCTGTATGAGCATTTGTGAGTTGATAACCCAAATTTGATAATTCTGTGAGATATGTCGTTACTCCTTGATCTAAAATAAAGGAAACTCAAATTTGGCAGATCAGATCAAGGCTATGGAACGATCAAAGGTCGATCGGTCGATCAAGTCCCTGCAAGGCGCAGGTAAAACTGTTTCACAGTTGTAGCAGGTGTGAAGTGCGTCAAGTATGCGATATGCAACATTGGCTGGCACACACACATACACATGGCTACACACACACGCACACGCATACAAATACACACCTAAACACAACACATTGGCAGAGTCCTGTTCGGGCCTCTGCTTCTGGTTGCCTAATCAAAAACAGCAGCTCTGAAAGCCGCAGCTGTGTGACAACCGCCTGATGGCTGAGAGGCGTTGGGTGGAGAGGGGGGAGGGCGGGGCTCGGTGACGTGTGTTGGTTGGCATCTGTGCGGATGGGACAGAGGGTGGGGGTGGGTGAGTTTGAGTGCCGTGTGCTGTGTGGAGTGGGCGTACACCAGCTGACATATGCACATGAGAATTTTAGTGCCTACGGGCGAACGTTGCGTATGCGCAACACATTTTGAACGCACGTTGAAACAACTAATGGCTAAATTTTTGCTAAAATTTGCAAAATTTGCATTTTTTGACGTTTTTGCGGTGCGTTGTAGTGCGCCTGACTGCCAAATCGTACATACATACGAATATTGTCCTACCTCACCCAGCCATCCGTCTGTCCATCCCGTCCGTCTGCCGGGCCATCCGTCCGTCCGTCCATCCATCCGTCCGTCCGTCTGTCTGTCTGTCTGTTTGTGTTGCAAATATAATTTTTAATTTAAATGCAAATTTTGGAAATCATTTTCGAAGCATTATGTGCCCATATTGATACGCAAATTGCTGTCAGCGCACGCATAGACATAGACATAGACATAGGACACGATATATAAATATATATATATATATGTATATGTATATGTATATGTATATGTACATACACACACGCACACGTATGTAGACTTAATAACGCATACGCGTCAGTCAACCGCTGGAACAGGCCACAGCCAACAGTTTCAGCGCCGCCTGCCACTGACACAGGAGACGACGGCGGCAGCGGCGGCGGCGGCGAAAGTGGCAAAGGAGGCCAAGGCGGGAGATGAAAAGGAGATGAAGGAGGAGGCGTTTGGGTAGTCGCCGCTGTGACCACCGTAGCCACCGAAAAGCTGACAACATCAGCGAAGCCAAACACCGAAACCAACACATGCGTGTGTACACACACACACACGCACACCCACACGCACACATAAGAGTGTTGGCTGTACTCTGACTGCTCCTCCTTCAGCTCATCCTTATGTCCTGTTCGTCCTGTGCGTCCTGTTCATCTTGCTACTCTTAGGTCGCACGTATTGATTTTTGAAGAATTTGTTAGTTGCACCGCAGCTCAATGCCTCCTCGACGCCTGTTTTTAATGTTTATTGGCGGTGGCAGCACTCCAGCAACAACCATCAGCAGCAGCAACAACAACAACAACAACAACAACAACAACAACAAGAACAGGAATTACTACAACTACAACTACAAAATTGCAAACGTTACCAGAGCCAGCGGCGACGTTGACGTCGACGTCGACGGCATCAACATCCGCCAGAAACAAAATGCACATCGCTGGGAAAGTGTGTAACCAACCGAAGGTGTCATTCCGTCAAAAGAGTCAGCTCGTCTCCCCCCCAACAGCCGAAGCGGGAGCCGGAGCTGGAGCGGAAGCGGGAGCGGGAGCTGGAGCTGGAGCGGGAGCTGGTGCTGGAGCTGGTGCCGGATCCGTCAGCTTGCCTCTGCGCAATTTGTGCCCCAGCCATAATTCGCGACTCCCCCCCCCCCCCACCCCTTTAGCTTCAGCTGATGCGTAATACCCAGCCAACCCTTCAACCTGCCAGCCGGGGAACGTCCAGTCACCGGAAGCACTGGAGTGCGAAATACAAATGCGAAGTCCGCCTACACTGAGCCAAAAACCTGACGAACTCATCAATTTCAATCCCGCCACATGATTTCCAATTCCAATGGATCCCGCGCACTTGCGACTGCAGTCGCAGTTGAGGCAAGATGAGATTGTCAAGAAGATGAATCCCCCAGAGGAAGGATGCGCATGTGATAACTGCTTACATATGGAAATGTGCCGGCTCCAAGGAGGGAACTGAAGTTTCCGTTCTTTAAAGCAAATTTTTACATATTATAATGAAGTTTTTGCTTCTTTCCCCACACCCCCCTCTTCGCCCATTCTCCATGCCCCTTCCTCCACCCATCAAAGTTGCTTCTTCTTTAGTCAAGAGTCACTCATTGAAGTTTTCACTGTGCCTCAGTTACTAGATACACTTTCATAACTCTTTAACCCCCCCTCCCCCACCCACCACTTGTCAGCCATCTAATTGCACCTCTGCCCAGTTGAGTGGTTGAGTGGTTGAGTGGTGCCCGCGGCAACTCCGATCACCGTGCAGTCATTGGAAATCATTTCACAAGTCGTCAAATCCGATTATGAACTCATTTCACTATTTTGCCCGTGAACTACTTTGATGTTTAATTTGCAATTTAATTTTAATGTGCCTACCACGGGTCATCTCCCCCTCCCTAGCTCCCTCCCTCCCTCCCTCTCGCAATTCACCTGTCCACCTCTGCGTATGAGCAATTCCAAAAAGGGCTGCCCTGCCTCCTGCCTTCTGGCGATAATTTTATTATTGTCGTTGTTGCTGTATTGTTGTTGTTGTTGTTGTTGTTGTTACTGTTGCTGCTGTTGCTGTTGCCGGTGGTAGTGGGGCTGGTGATGTTGGTGCTATTAGTTGGTTGCCAGCTGGCCATTAACGTCCATTTAGTCAGGCGCCACGCATTTCTAAGTTGGTAACATTTTCTAATTGCTCCTGCCAGTTGCTCAGTGTGTGGAGGTTCGCTTCGGTACGGTTCGGTACGGTTCGGTACGGTTGAAGGGCTGCGGGCAATACGTTGATGGAGAGTTGCCAATGTTAGTGTGAGCTGGAGAGGGTAAGTGGGTGGCTGGTGGTTGGTAGTTGGTTGGGGGCGGGGGCGGGGGCGGGGCCGGTGAAAGGGTCGTTATGACTTGGACGTTTATTACAACAGACTGAAGAGCAGGAAAAACACAAGCAAAACCATTCACCGGACGACCTTTTGCATGAGGAGTTGCTCTGTTGCCATTGTAGTCGTTGTTGTTGTTGTTGTTGCTATTGCTGCTATTATTGTTGTTGTTACTGCTGTAGTGTTTGTTGGTACTGTTGCCATTGATTTTACCCACTTTGCGTGCCGCTTCTGCCTCTGCTTCTGCTTCTGCCTCTGCTTCTGCCTCTGCTTCTGCTTCTGCCTCTGCTTCTGTTGCTGCTTCTGCTTCTGTTGCTGCTGCTGTTGCTGTTGCTGCTGTTGCTGTTGCTGATGGTGGGTGTGGCAGCAATTAGTGCATCAGGATGCAAAACCTTCGACCTCAGCTGGTAGCGTTAGGATCCCAGGACACTTATCACACACAGAACCGACAAACTCTTTCTGCTTTCAGTTATGAATATTTTAAAATTCATTGCAACAGCAACAATAGCAATAACAACAACAACAACAGCAACAGTAACAACAACAACAATAGTAACAACAACAACAACATGAAGAGAAACTGTGAGAGATTCCATTGTTGTTTTTATTATTGAAATCTAGGCGGAAATTAAGTTGTCCCGCTCGACTGTACATGCCATGCGGCAGCAGGAGAAGCTTCCAGCAATCTAGGGGTAAGGGTGCAAAGGGCGGGGGTGTGGGGTGTGGGGTGTGGGCAGGGACTGTGGCAAAGAGCAAGCTCTTACATGTGATGGCATCCTTCGCCTTCGTTACCTGAGACACTTTAATGGACACAAAAGAGCAAAGTTCAGCTTAGATGATGGCCGATACATAAAAAAAAAAAGAGAGCCCGAGAGTTGAACAAGGATGAGAGCAAAAGTCGCAGGATTGATCATAGATGGCGGCCAGAAGGATGCGCTGCTATAAATTGTGGTCTAATGAGTTAATCAAATTTATGGCAGCAATCCTTAAGAGGACAGAGAATGACAGCTGTGTAAAATCTAACAAAAGTTGAGGGGATTCCAGAAGAGTCCTGGCAACATAGAAATACGGAACAAATCGGGGCAGCTGAATATCCTTATACAGGATATAACATCCTGTCGAATAATTGAGACTAAATGAACCCTTTTATTGCAGTTCATAGCGCCTCTGCTTGAAGTGAAAGCATGTGAACCCCATGACCAGGACAGTATCAGCTTCGAGCAACTCCTTGGAAGCTATGCAGGAGTCAAGCAGGCACAAAGAATGAGCCCCTGAGACAGGAGTCGCCTCGCAGCTCCGTCACTCCACCACTTCGCCCCCTCTTCACCTTTTTGGCTTCTGCCCGATGTGAAAACCCGTCGCTGCCATTGAGCACTTTGCATGCAACTCGACATGGCGACACGTTGCCAGTAGGCAGCAGCAGCTGAAGCAGCGGCGGCGGCAGCAGCAGCAGCAGCAGCAGCGACAACAACAGAAGTAGCTACTGCTAGGTCCTGGTCCTGGTCCAGGTCACGTGCTGAATGCCAGCTCCTTGGGCCGAGGCTAACAAGCTTTGGGAGCAAGCGAGCGTGAGGCGTTTTGCTGCTCTGCCCCCCCCCCCCCCCCCCCCCCCCCCCCCCTCCCTGTAACCAGGACCGGTGGACGGGGTCACTGGAGATGGCGCGTTAATGTTTCTTTTACGTGAGTGGCCTCCGTTGCACCCGCTGCCACCGGAGCGGTGTCCCAGCCATTGCCTGGTTTCCTGCCCCGCATTGTTACCCTCTCCCTCTCGCTCTCTCTCTCTCTCTCTCGCTCTCTGATATGTCGTTCCAACTGCTCCTCCCTCGCACTTGTTGGGTAATGTAAGTTAATAGCCATTGTTGTGCTTCTACTGCTCCTCAGCTCCTCAGCTCCCCAGCTCCTCAGCTCCTTAGCTCAGGCAGACCCAACGCAACTTTCCCGTTCCATTTGCTGTCCTTTTCCCAGCTTCTTGGCCCTTGCCCCTTGCCCCTTGCTCTCTGCTGCCTGCCCCATGCTCCCAGCTTCTTGCTCCTTGCTCGCTGCTGCCTGTCCCTTGCTCCCTGCTCCCTGCTCCTTGCTCCCTGCTCCTTGCTACTGTCGCTGCAGAAAGGTAGAAACGGCAGCTTTATTGATAATTATTGTGCCCTGCTTCTTACGTATTTCATGATGTTCTTCCTCTTATTGTTCTTCCCATTGTTGTTGTTGTTGTTGTTGTTGTTGTTGTTGTTGTTGTTGTTGCTGGCCCATGCATAAATTTAATTTGCTTAATTAATTAAGAAGAAGCGGGCGAAGAGGCGGCACTTTAAGTGCGAACCAAATAGGTGGATGGGCAGCGGTGGGTGGGTGTTGGGTCCTGGGCTGTGGGCTGTGGGCTGTGGGCTGTGGGTGGTTGCTCTTGGGTGTAGGGACTAGAGTGTCAGCTTTCGATGGTCGGCGGTGGTCGGTGGTCGGTGGTCGGTGGTCGGGTAGGGGCTGGGGATGGGCATGGAACCATTGGGGTGGCTTCTCAGAAGCCATGCACTAATTGAAAATAAAGACCAATTTTTTAATTAAACTTTAAATTAATTTATTGAAGTGCCGCGGCATCAGGCATGAACTTTGACCCGCAGCGCGGTCACTCAGCCTGAAGATCAAAGCGTATCCTGCACCTTCAGTCGTCCCCTCCAGCAACCAACTACCAAAGAAAAATACAATAAACAGAAAATTCAAAAAACAAAAAAAAAAACAAAAACAAACCAAAAAAATACCAAAAAAAAGTAAAATACCAAAAATTGAAATTGAAATTTCAAATCTCGCCGCTGGCTTCAATTTTCAGCTTTCAAAATGCTGCCTTTTTTTTTTTCGTTGTTGTCTCCCCTCTGGCTGCTCCGCTGCTCTGCTGCTCTGCTCCTCACCCCTCGCCTTTGTCTATGCTTTTTGTTTTCAGCGCTCTTCAATATGGGTGGGCGTCTAACTGTGGGCGTGGCAGCGCTGGGTGCCTACAGAAAATTAACAATGCGCTAATGCTCATTTAATGCGATTTTGCACGTTTGCATTTTCCGAAACACACACACACACACATCCATGCAAGTGCACACATCACACACACACACACACACACAAACACTCACACTTGCACACCGATTGCATAGCCGGAATTTATTTATCCAAGTGTTACGCAATATTTGCACTATATTACATAACCGCATTGTTGCCGCCGCCGCTGCTGCCGTCGCCGTCGCCGTCGCTGCCGCCTCCAATAAAGACCAAGGCATGCAAGCGGAAGGGAGCGAGCGAGATGGCAATAGCGACCATTAGAATTGTGCATCACATCGAATGAGATAGTGGATCGAAGAGTGAATCGAAATGTAAACACATTTTCTAGTGTTGCATTTGCGCTGAATTTGCAGTTCTACACTGAGCGAAAATCGAGGATGGAGGACGAAGGATGGAGGACGAAGGATGGAGGACGAAGAATGGAGGATGGGGGATTTTCATAGAGTTTGCCATGGCGTGGAAAAGCGTCGGTCGGGCGAACTCACTTATAAGCTTTGCCCCGCACCTGGACGTCATCGGCAGGTGGTGAAAAAGCAACCACTCGAAATGCCGTGATTTATGTGTGTCGCTGGCAGTGATTGCCGTTCAGTTATCGATAACAAAGCTGTGACTCGACCACCGGTGGCTTATCGATTTAAATGATTGGTCCCAAGGACTTTAATGTGTGGCTCTCATCTAATCAATTGATTGGAATGCAGCAACTCTACTCTCCTGTGTCGATGAGTTTCAGGAATTTATCGATAACTTTACGCAACATCGATTTTAATAGAGTTCGATAAATTTGCTGGCTTAGGTTATCGATATAAATATATCGATTTAATCGGTTACTATGGAAGTCAGCTAAAATAAAGGATACATATAAATCAGGACTCAAAGGACTCAAAGATAATTATGGGTAATTAAAGGATATCCCAAATATGAGCATTCATTTCGAGAGATCCTTAAGGATATGTCACCCCTGACCGCTGAATGACTTCAAGCTTGGCAGGAAATGACTTGTCAGTTACTTTCAAAAAAAAAAAAGGATAGCTTGGGGCATTTGTGTAAATGCAGTTGTTATCCTTGAATCAACATCGAGTGCATTCAACATTCATAATTTGTTTGTCTTCACGTGGAGCATGGAAAATGATATGCAAATGTGAACTTCAATTAACACCTCATTAGAAGTTGCATTCAACCTGTTTGACTAATTGACAAAGGTGCCCCGTGAGGACCCAGGGGATGGGTGAGTGGTGGCATGCCAAAGGATATGAGCCGAGGATCCTCTATCTCCATTCTTGCCTTCAGGGACTTTAAGTGCTTTCGTATTCTGTGAGTGGAGAGCAAAAAACACACAACCGAAGGACAAAACACACACACACACACACACACTTATATATCTGTGTAAGTGTTGCTATGTGTCGGTTGATGGGTGGGGAAGGGGGGCGGGGGGTAATCAGAGGTGCTGATGGGGCAGCTTTAAAGCTCGACGAAGGTTGCAGCAAAAAATATTAATTAAATTAAAACCACAAAACCAAAACCCGCAAATATCCGCACACAAAATGTTGTAATCACGATTTATGCTGAGTTTGTTATTTACACTTTGCACTTAATGTACACACACACAAACACACACACACACATACAGAGGCAAAGGCACACATACCAAAGGAAGAGGCACATTTGGAATGCATGTTGCACACGCTGCGCGGCGCTTTTTGCGTGTTTAGCAGAAAATAATATGCAAATTATGCAATTATTTTAGCTGTATGTGTGGCTCGCAGATTCCCTCTCTCTTTCCCTCTCTCTCCCTCTCTCTTTCTATCTCCCTCTATCTGCCGCTCTCTGTCTCGTTCCCGCGCGCTTGCTTTCAAGCTCATTCTCCCACGCAGCTTACTGTTTTTGTATGTGTATGGATGAGTGTGTGTGTGTGTGTGTGTGTGTGTGTGTGTGTGTGTGTGGTGTGTGTATAGATGTGTGTGTGTGTGTTTGTGTGTATGACAGGTGCAACGTGACCAACACACTGGACAACAGCAACGGCAGCCGCAACGGCAGCAGCAGCAGGCACTTTGCCTGATTGCTCCCGTCTGCTGTACGTCGGCCTCCGACTCTAATCGCTTTGCATGACAGGCAGTGGGACTTGTGGGGCTTGAGGGGTGTGGTGGGGATGGGAATTGGTACAGCCGCTCGGTGTGTGTCGTGTCCCTGGCCAGGGTTGTGGGAGGGGGAGGGGGGGTGCTTGTAAGTCGGCAATGGCTACTACGACTCTTAAGCGGCCCTGATTTCTGCCAGATCATTTGCCAACTTTGCCAGTCAGGCAGCCAGTAACTTGCTCGTTGTCCTGCCGTCTTGTAGTCCACGATTCGGTCGTGGTCCTGCTCTCGGTTGTGGCCCTAGTCCTGCCAGCTATCTAGCCAGACAACCGCACTCATTTCCTTTGTTGTGCTCCTGTTTGGCACTGCACAATGTTTCTTTGCACTTTGTCTGCAGCATCGCCAGGCTGAGTGGCGGAGAGAATCTCAGGCTGAAGCTCATCTTCATCCTCATCCTCATCCTCATCCTCGTGCTCATGCTCATCGTCAGTCTCGTCCTCGGCGCTGTCCACATGCTCGTCCTTGTTGTCGTCGCCGTGCCTTAAAATTTATGACAACATTTGGCCAAAACATATGTTGGCAACGAGGGCATTAGCAGCAATTGCTGATGCCCCTTCCCCACCAGGACCCACCAGCCCCACCAGCCCCCTCACCCACTTATTCCCTTCTTCCCATCTCCCTCCACAATTGCACATCTTCCCCTATTCACATCTCGACCACTCACACCCCTCAGACACACCCGCTGTGCCATCACCCACCATGGGGCCACCCGCTGCTGCTCTCCGACGTCTCTCATCCTGTCAGGATGTGGGCTAGCCTTTTCCCAATTTTTGCATGACCCATTGTAATGGCGTTGCACTGCAAAAAGGATTTTTGGTCATTTTGAAATTTCGTTTTCTCCTCTCTCTCTCTCTCTCCCTCTCTCTCTCTGCCTTTTGTTTTCTGTGTTTTGTTTTCCATTTCTCCTTAACCTCCATTTCCATGCCATAAGGCAATTATGGACGATTTTCGGTCGTTTACACACTTTAATATCCTTCGCAGCGAATGTGTATGTGAATTACAAGGAGGGCGATTAACTAACTTCATATCCTTGGCTACAATCCTTGAGCTTTTTATTAGCCATTTCCCCTTGTTATAATCGTATGTCCTACCTCTGCTTACAATGTCCCATTGGCTCCAAAATAAATAGGTGTGCAGCGATGTATATCGATGTGTGCAGCGATATATATCGATGTGTGTGTGTGTGACGATGTATATCGATGTGTGTGACGATGTACATCGATGCCTCCGGAGGCTAATTCTGCTTACATGGGTTAAATATTCTACCTGACGGACTTAAGTCATCGGAGGGAAACTCTTGTTTATTCATTGCGATATATCCTTAACAAAGCTAAATTATTCCATAGCTTGTTCATCGATTGTAGTTATCGATATATCGATATATGTGGACTGCTATTAAAATGCTTAATAATCGACTACCTAATACACATTTCTCGAACCTTGGACACACTCCTTAACAAAGTTAAGTGATTTACTTAGGCGGCATATAAATTGCTTTTTCTCGCTTTCGATATATATCGGTATCCCTTAATATATCTCATACATATTCAATTATCGGAAGCTAAGAACACTTGCCATACACTTTGGACGCCCTTCAAGCAATTTATGTGAAGCACTTAAAAAAGTGCTCCTTCCCTAAGCTGTCAGTGGGCGTGGCAGTTATGTGTATTGTCAAGAAAGAAGGCGTGTCCCTTCGCCACGCACTTTATGTATGTGTATGGGAATATGCGTGCTTGTGTATGCGTGTGTGTATGCGTGTGTGTGTGTATGGGGTGTGTATGTGTGTGTGTGTGTGTGTGTATGTGTGTGTGTGTATGCGTGTGTGTTTTGTATATTAAAACGCCAACCTGAATGCCTAATGAGCTTCGGGCCAAGAGATTTCTCTCCTATGCGAAAAATTATTTATTGACTTTCATATGCAATTTGGCAGGCCAAGGCAAATAAGTAAGCATTTTATGTGCGTGTGTGTGTGAGTGTGTGTTAGGCATATGAGTCGCTTAAATTATGTACAGATGTGACGCACGCCCCGCGTCCCCCCTTCCGGCACATGCATCATGGCTCATAACAAAGTCACTTGTCAAATTCAGAAAGCAAAACGAACCCGAACAGAAATTAAAAGCCCCAAGCCCCCAGCAACCAAGGGGCAACACTTAACGCCAAAAATATGGATAATGTCATTTTTCTATTGAACAGAAATTTGAAATCGAATGGCACCAACAACACAGCACTTCAGCCGCACAACCACCCAATCAAGCACCCAACAACCCATCAGCCTCCATCCACCGTCAGACATCCGCCTGCCGCCAGTAGCCAGTCGCCAGTCACGACTCTCCACGCCTACGCCTACGCCCATGGCACGCCCATGCCCATGCCCATGCCCATGGTCGTATTCATGGCTCTGTCCGTGCCTGGCACCCAGCGCAAGGACGCTTCGTTTCCTGATGTGATTATGATAAAATATCCTCGAGCAGTTTTATGATTTATGACTTTGAATATGGCAAACAAAACGGCGGCCAAGTTGTATTGACGGCATTGAGAGGGGCGCATAAAAAACGTTAGCAGACAAGTGCTGCCACGGGGGTGGGTGAGGTGGTTGGTCTTTGGTTTGCGGACGGTGGGTTAAATTGAAGCTGTGCGGTGTGAGAGGCCAGCAGGCACTTGAAAATGCCGTTCGAAGCGGCCAAGGACAAGGGCAAGGGCAAGGGCAAGAGCAGCGGTGCTGTTCCCCAGCCAGGACCCATCCGGACACACCGAGACTCACTCGCTGGGCACAATAAGCACTCAAGTGCGTCGGTATAATTTATCCGCTGAGCCGCGTCGCGTATTGGTAAAGTTCCTTTTTTTATGGCCAACTGGACGGTACCGATCCCAACGCCAACGTCGACGCCAATGTCGACGCCAGCGCCAACGCCAACGTCGACGCCAATACCAATCCCAATGCCAATGCCACCCACCAAACTCGCCCAGCACTTGCGCCTCCCCCCCCGTCCAGACAGCGGCTGCATTGTGACCACCTGGATGGGTCCGATGTCTGGCCTGGACCAGAACGTCGTCCAGCATGTCTGGCCGCCACTTTTCGCGCATAATTTGCCCCATTGTCGGAGTTGGCTGCGTGGATGAACTTGGTTTGCTATTGGTTGCCCTTAAGCTGCTTCCAGTGGGCGGGTGATCCTTTAATTTTCATAATTTATCCCTCCCCTCTTTTGCCGCAGTCTCAACCACTCCTCCTCCTCCTCCTCCTCCTCCTCTAGTCTCTGCCTACCGTCCTCCTTATCAACCACCCCTTCCCTTGCCTGACAGCCTGAGCCTGAGCCTGGGCCTGGGCCATAGTCACTTAGCTGCGTCACGAGCATAACTGAAAAACTCCTGCAGAAGGGTTCGGAAAAGGACTGCCATTGTGGTGGTCGGGGCAGCTCTTGTTGCTTAATTCGTTTCACCTGCAGGCAAACGGTGTTCAGCCTCTGTTATATAAGACCAAAGGCTTATCTGCCCTTAGACATTGCTTATCCTGCAAATTATTATTGATGATGCTCGTAAAACCCGACTGAAAAGTCCGCTAAAACGAGCTGAGAACTTGAGAAGGATTCAGGGCTGTTAAGGCGCCAATTGATTTAAGTGATTCGTTTTTAGAGACTCGAGTCTTGTGGGCCTCTAATCACCATCTGTCAGTTCCACTCTATCGAAGGATATGATGAGACAGCGACTCTCATTGCTTTGAAGCTATTCCTGCTTTCTCTTGTCTCATGCAACCCCAAGGAGATTCTTCAACTTCAAAGGACTTTCAAATTTTCGGTTAAGTCTTAATCTACAAGGACTTTTCAAAGGCACTGACACCTGAGACATCCCTGGAACATCCCTCAGCATTGAAAACTGTACCGAGCTTACAGGACTTCCTCTGTGTCCACCTCGATAAATTCTGAAGTCTTCGATAGACTCATTTTATCGATGACTCTGAAGTTCCTGATGAGTTAAGCGGCTCAAATGAAATCAAAGGATCCAACTCTTAGATCAGGCGATTAATAAAAATCAAAATTTTGAAGGTGTCAGGAGGACCTTAAATAATTTTCAAGGCTGCCCAAATTGAAAAACTTCTGACTGCACAGCCTCGGGAATAATAAAGCCTCTAAGGTTTACAGGACTTACTATTCTTTCAAAGTTACGCAGGACGTGGGATGCATCCTGCGTTGTCTATGGTGCAAAGTTTTTTCCAAAGATTTTCCAAGTCTTCCAAAGTTTTCAAGGAGTTCTCCTTCGGAAACTCGTACATTTATTTGACTAATTTGTGAAAATTGAGTTTGAATTTTATATTTCGCACACTCGCACACACACATGCACACTCGCACACACACACGCACACTCGCACACACACACACGGCTTACATTCTTCAATGCGAGTCTAGACAGGCCGACAGTTGGTGCTGGGCCAACGTCAACGCAAATTTCTGGCCATGGTCAAGTGCGAGTGTTGGCCAAGTTTGTTGGGGTTGGAGCGGTTTTCTTGGCTTCGGGGTGTGTGGCACTCGAACTGATATGGCAGCGTTTTTGGGAGGGAGGTGATGCGGTGCTGAGACTAAGGAGTGGGACAGGGAGTGGGAGTGGGACAGGGAGTGGGAGTGGGGAGTGGGACTGTGACTGGAGTGTGGGGAGTGGGGAGTGGGAAATGGGCTGCTGATAAAGCCAGCGCACGTCTGAGGCAGCCGACCAACGGTCTTCATGTATTGAATGAGTGGCGAACTTTGGTGGTTGGGTGGCTGCTGTTGATGATGAAGCATCACTTACCACAGAGAAGGACCTTACTGTCCAACTTGGTGAGAGACTTAGTGGCTATGTGTGTGTATATGTATATATATATATGTGTGTGTGTGTGCATTACTTGGCTAAATTATTGTAGCTTGAATTTAGATTATTTGGATGAATGCAATGGTCACGCACAGACGACCCCGACACTCACCCCCCTCCGAGCCCAACGAACTACAAATGAGACATATGAAATGTAACGTAATGAATTTGATGATCTATTGTCACACAGACAGACAGCCAAACTGCTGCCGAGTGATGTGGATAGATAAAATGAGGGGGCGGGGGGTGGTGGTAAACGAAGAGGGCGTGGGATAGGGGGTGTGGTTGCGGAAGGCAAGCGGCTAGGCCTGTGGCTCACTCAAAGGCTTTTTAAAGTCAACTCGTTGCCTAGTTTGTATGCGTGTCTGGTACATCGAAGTGTGTGCGTGTGTATGGGTGTGTGTGGGTGTGTGTGCGAGTGTGTATGTGCGTGTGTTTGGGTGTGTGTAAGTGTATGTATTGTTGGCTACCCTTCCCGCCCATACACATCTTTAGCATCTATCAGTCTGTAAAGCTTCCTTCCTGCCTGCCAGGCCCGAAACGAACGTGCAACTATGCGTGAGCCTCAGTCCCCCAGCCCCCACCCCCCGCTTCTTCCCCCTGCAACCAATCTACCAACTCTTTGTGATATTTTGGAATGCGGTGAGAGATATGCATATGTGAAGAGACACACACACACACTCACACACACACACACAGATAAACAACGAGTTATTCACACAGCCAGACACGCACGCACACACACACACACACACATACATTTACAATGCATTTGTGCTCATTCATTCATTTCATTCGAAATATCTCTGTCTGTCCCTGTCACGCCCATTTCCATGCTATCTTTTTTCCCACTTCCACATCTACCCCACTGTCTGCGACCCAATGTATTTGCACATTGGTGTGGGTGGTGCGGTGGGTTGTCCGGAAAAGGATGGTACTGGTGTCGGGCAAGGGAGGAGGAGGAGGAGTAGGGGGAGGCCATATTCAATTTAGCAACAGAGAAGAAGATGACAAAACGATTGCTTTCGACTGCTTGTCATATAGATGATGAATTGTTCCTGTTCCTGCTGCCAGGAAAACGACGAAGAGCCCAACAGCCACCGGCCGGCCGGCCGAACGACACATCTCCCTGACCCACCGAACATCCGATCCCGAGCCACCCTGTTGCTGTTGCTGTTGCTGTTTCTGTTGCTGTTGCATATTTATGCCTTCTGTGTGGCAAGCTTAAAGCGGAAATTAAATTTGGGGCAATTAAGCTGACGGCAGCGACGCTTGAAAGTGAAAAGGCGCCACCTGGTGTGCGTATATAGCACTCTTCGAATAGCACTCATTAAGAAAAAGAAACATTCATCCTGCCGCTTGCCGCTTGCCGCTTGCCGCTTGCCGCTTGCCGCTTGCCGCTTGCCGCTCATCTCGAGCATCAGTCATTTGGCCTTCGTATGTCTGAGGCTGAGTAAAGCCCAACTTAAATTATAAATTTACGTTCAAATATTTACGGAGACACAGGAAACCAAAAGCCAACGAGAAGTAGCAGAATAAATGTGTTTTTATGGCAAAGGACATTGCAGTTAGGATCTGAGACTGAAAGTTGAGTTTAGAGAGTCCTTCATTAAGACTTACTGTTCGACAGAGTCATTAGCTGATTGGATCGCCTCAAGTCGAGTCCAATGGATTGCTTTCCAATTAAAATCGCTACTTACGTGCGGCAGTAAATCGTTTAAGAATGAAGCACAAAGAGGAGCGCGATAAGTCACACCCAAAGAGCTCCTACACTTGGCAGGAGGAGGTTGCACGATAGTTCAAGATCATTTCTAAAACGAAGGCCATCCCCATATCAATATAACTTTTATATTATATATATTTTTTGATAAATGATCATATTTTGAGATTTGGTATTTTTTATGAGATACTGACAAATATAGTATGCCAGGATATATGCAGACAGGATATATATATTTCATACATCCAATTAAAAGTTCATTCAAACTCGGAGATTTATTCCTGCAGCTTTCGGATTGCAGTTGAGTTTCAGAAAAATACCGCCTAAGTATTTTTTAGTTATTTATATATAGATGCCTTATCTGCTAATATTATCTGGATTATCTGGACTATCTGGATTTCGAGATACTCGTTGATTCAACTCCGGGGGGATCTAGGGATTTATTGGCTGCAGTTGTGAGCGCAAAACAAGTGAATTTCAAGCAAACTCATTAGGAAGGAAGCAGGCAATGGGTGGTGCTGCTTGGATGGATGGGTGGATGGGTGGCTGCGGGCGGGTTGGTGGGGTTAAGGTTGAACCGGTAAATCAATTAGTTCGATGCATGCAAAAGCGCAAGCTGGCATTATTTGGCGCACTTCCGTTTCCGCTGCATCGCATCGCTGCCAACAAACAAAACTAATTACAAGCATTTTCATTAACGCCTACAACTGAACAACTTTTCAAGTGGGAGGGTGTGTGTGTGTGAGTCCGATTGTGATTGCGTGTGTGTGTGTGTGTCTAGGAACTACTTAAAAGTCGATGCGCCAAGAAGGCAAAGACAAGGCTAAAACACTTTTCCAGTCTCTTAAGTGACAATAGTGCAACTGAAGACTGGGCAGACTTCCTCTAACTGGGCCCCTCCCCTCCCCCCTTACACTGCACCCTCGAGTTTCGTATAGTCAGAGAAGACAAAGTTCCCTGACGCTATGGCAAACTTTACCGCCAATGCGGCGCGTCCTCAAACTGTGTGTGTGTCGTCAAAAAATGAGAGAGGAAAAAGGAATTATTTTTTTTGATGCGCCACCGAAACCCGAAACAGGAGCACAACCCAAGCTGTACGGCAAGGGTCTGGAATCGAGTGGTAAGTGGCAAGTGGCAAGTGGCAAGTATCGACCGTCGGCCGTTGTGCTGTGTAGATTGGAGAGTGAAGAGCGGCAGGTGGCAGGTGGCAAGCGGCAAGCGGCAAGCGACGAGCGACAAGCGGCGAGTGGCGAGTGGCGAGTGGCGAGTGAATTGTCTAATTACAGCTGCCAGTTGCAAGGCAAAGCATAGCTTCTTACACTTGTTTTTCTTGTAGTAGTAGTAGTTGTTGTTGTTGTTGTTGTTGCTGTTGTTATGGTTGCCGCTCTAACAGTTGTTTTGTTGTAAGAGTCTAGCGTTGTCAGGGGCAGAAAGGAGACGCCTTTTGTTGCCAGCCGCCAGCCACCAGCCACCAGCCACCAGCCGCCAGTCGCAAGTCGAAAACATCTTAAGCACATTTTTAATTAATTTAAATGCGTTAAGTTGCTTGTCACTTCATTTGGCGATGTCCTTAACATGCCCATATACCTAACAGTATTAGTCCTGCACGCACACACACACACACACACACACACACATACACATACACATACACAGACAGTTGTACTCACTGCCACTTGAACTTTCCCCAATCTCGACAAGAAGTGCGCGTCGTCAGATGCGGCTTAATGAAGATGACGCAAGGTTCGAAGGTCCTTTTGCTCGATAATTTCAAATCGAATTGCTTTAATCCCATTTCTCGTTCCATTTACCAGATGAACACTTTAACCAAATCATTTCTAGTTATCTTCCATCGGCCTGTCTTCCATCGGCTCTTAGCCAATTTGCCTTTACTTTGATTTATGGTAATTTAAATTTTCTGATTAGCTTCGTTCTCGCTGTATTCCTTTGGCTGCCACTCTTCTGCGAGTTGAGATTTTCAAGGCTTTAATTTTAAGGATTCCCATAAATAAGCTACATCTCATATCTGACATTTCTTTCGGTATATATTCCTGTACATGCAATGTATATTTGACTTTAAGGATCCTTTGGGAGTTTAAAACTTTGTCTGTTATAAGAACATTTTGCTATAAACTACTCTATAAGTACAGTTGAACTCAAAATCTCTTTCGATATAAATTCATTTAAGGATCTTAAGGCTCTTCAGGAATAATCTGCTTTTAAAGTCAGTACCGATAAGTAGCCAAATCCTTGTTCCGGGCTGCCCGCTGATTGTAAAGGTTTCAACAACATGTAGACCGTATTTAACGGGTTAATAAGGGTTGAGGGGGTTGGGGGATGGGGGGATGGGGGAAAGCGGCTTACCGATATTCCTATCGAACTGTCATTGAGGCTTATTGAGCCTGTCTGTCTGGATGCGACTCGTTCGTGGAATGGTGGAAGATGGAAAAGTCTATTATGCCGGAAACCGGCTACAAATTGTGCAACTTAATTAAAGAAACGCTGTTAAGCTTTGCCATTGAGCGCGATTGGGGCGTTAGTCACGCCCACATCAGTCACATACATATGCATTTGCACATGGAACAGTGGCGGGCGGGGAGGGGAAGAGGATCGTGGGCGGAATCAGAATCGGAATCGGAATCAGGACCGAAATCGGAATCACATTCAACGCTTGTCGCGATGTCCGTATACATGCGTACGTGTGTGTGTGTGTGTGTGTGTGTGTGTGTGTGTCGGTGAGTGTGTGTGGCATGTGGCATGTGTCAGGCAGAGTGGGGCATCGGGCTTTGGGCAAAGAGTTTTTTGCATTATAACGCAATTCAATGGAACGACTCCAGCAATGGCGACTACGACGCGGGCAACGTCTGCGGCTGCACTTCATCGTGTGTTGCCAAAAGGGGCAATTTCCGTGCAACGCTGAAAACGGCTGGCGACAACAACAACAGCAACAACAGCAACAACAACAACAACAACAGTAACATCAACACAGACGACAACAGCAAAAACAACGCGAATAACGATAGCAACAAAAGTAACAACATCGAAAACACCGACGACACCGGCAGAGAAAAAAAAACATCCTTCAACCAAAATCGAAATGAAAAGGAAAGAAAAAAAAAATCACATATGAAACAAGAAAAACGAACGAGACAAAAATGAAATCGTATCTGCAAAAAAGTGAGCGCTGCTTTTAATTGAAAACGCAAATTGGTCATCAATTAATTTGACATATAGACGCAGCGGCCAAAAAGCTACGACAACCGTTTGCAACTATGATGACATTGCATCCACCTGCCACCCGCCACCCACCACTCACCGCTCACCACTCACCACTCGCCGCTCGCCACTGTTCACCACTTGCAAAGCCCCCGTTACTCGTTAATCTCTATTCGTTATTTGTCATTCAATATTTTTTTAAAATTATTTTTTCCTCGTTTTCCGACAGTATTCGTTACTCGTTTCTTATTACACATTTCTCGTTTCGTGTTAAACCTTTCTCGTTACTCTTTAATCTTTATTCGTTATTTGTCACTCAGTATTATTTTTTTTAATGATTTTTGTAACCTTTCTTCGATAGGAGTCGTTACTCATTTCTTGTTACATATTACTCGTTACTCGTTAATATCTATTCGTTTTTTGTCATTCAATATTTTTTTAAAATTATTTTTTCCTCGTTTTCCGATAGTATTCGTTACTCGTTTCTTGTTACACATTTCTCATTTCTTGTTAAACCTTTCTCGTTACTCTTTAATCTTTATTCGTTATTTGTCACTCAGTATTATTTTTTTTAATGATTTTTGTAACCTTTCTTCGATAGGAGTCGTTACTCATTTCTTGTTACATATTACTCGTTACTCGTTTATATCTATTCGTCATTTGTCATTCAATACTTTTTTAAAATTATTTTTTCCTCGTTTTTCGACTTGTTTTTTGTTACACATTTCTCGTTTCTTGTTAAACCTCACTCGTTACTCGTTAATCTCTATTCGTTATTTGTTATTCATTATTATTTATTTTAATGATTTTTTGCTCTTTCTTCGATAGGAGTCGTTACTCATTTCTTGTTATATATTACTCGAAGTTGTTACATATTACTCGTTACTCGTTAATCTTTATTCGTTACTTGCCATTCATTATATTTTTTTTATTATTCCTTACTCGTTTTTCAATAGGAGTCTTTACTTGTTACTCGTTACACATTTCTTGTTACTCGCTAATCTGTATTCGTTATTTATCACTCGTTATTTTTTATTCGTTGTTTTTTATTTCTTCTACGATAGTAGTCATTACGCGTTACTTCTTGACTGTGACAAAGAATACTAGTCGCAGCTTTAAAATAACTTTAATTAAATTTATATAAGGAACTTCCTTTATTTTTTTTTCTTAAGCGGAACTTGGAAAATTCAAGATCCTTTATTTAAAATCTAATTTATTTTTGAAGCTAATCTAAGGACGCTTTCACTTCTCACAACCTGACAAAGGAGGATATTGCATCTCAGAAACGCTTTCCCTTATATCTTATCAGTTTTCATTAAAAAACCTTTTTATAAGGTAATTCAAGTCCAAAAATATTCCGAGACTGTAATTCCCGTTATTGGGGACTTGGCGAAGAAGGAAATGCAAGGAAACAATAACGAAAAGAAAATAAAGGACGAATATCATTTTTGTCATCGTCGTCGTTGGTGTTGCAAGTGACAAGTGACTTGGCCGGGCTACCAAGCCAGTCGGAATGTACGCCTGCCCCTCAGCCCCGCCCACCACTAGCCACGCCTACGTTATAGTATAAATAAAAATTTCCCTCGCAATATGCGCGCCGCGTATTTTGTTGCAAAAGTCTTGCATTAATCTAAATATTTGCATGCCTTCGAAGGATGTGGGCGGCGGCTGGTAGGGGGAGGGGAGGGGAGGGGAAGGGTCGGTACTGCGATTGCGTTTGGTGTTGCATCAGTGGACCGGGACATGGGGGATAACAGGGGGGAAGACGACGGATGTAATAGGAGCAGCTCCGCTCCGATGCTCCGATGCTCCGCTGGGATCCTTCTATCCTTTAGGGACAGGATGTTGGGCATTGGGGGTCTAGCATTTTGGGCTTTGCCTATTTATTTATTTTCATCGTCGTCGCCAAATTGTCAACGGCTTTTAAAATGGGGGCGTAAGAGCGGAAGGAGGCGTGTGAGTGATGGGCTAGTGGGTGGGAGTGGTGATGGGGAGGGGAGGGGAGGGGAGGGGAGGGGCTCTGTCTGAATTTTCGTTTTCGGCAAATTCGCATTTAAAATGCATTTCGCATGCAACGTCAACGCGCGGCATTTCCATTGCAAATGCAACGCCGCGTCGCCAAGTTGCTGCCAGCCAAAGACAAGGGCAAACACAAAGGCAGAGGCAGAGGCAGAGGCAGAGGCAGAGGCAAAGACAGCGGCGACGACAAAGCCAAAATTATAATAATAATAAAAATAATAATAATAATAGTTATAATAATAATAGTAATAATAATCATAATGACCATCAGCTTCATTATGATCGTCGTCATTATCGCATGATGACGTTCAACGTGATTGTCGTCATATCATCGTAAGAGCAGCGACCACTGGACAAGAGGGGCCTTAACAGGGGGGTTGGGGGGGTGGTGGTAAGGAAACAATGGCTGTGGGTGCAGTGGCAGTTGTTGAATGCAACGTTGCCGGAAACATAAAATCGTTTTATTTATTTGTATTTTATATTTCGTTTTACTTTTGTTCTTATTATTTTTATTTATTTTTATTTTGTTGTTGTTGTTGTTGTTATTTGTTTTTATTTTTCTGTGGCTTTTGTTTATTATTACTTTTGTTATTGTTGTTGCTGTTGCATTTTAAGTAATCAAAATCGTTTAAACGAATTCGCGAAATTTGCATTTTGTGGCCAAGTTTTAGCAGACCAACCCCCCACCCGGCCCACCCCCAACCCCTCATCCTTCTCCACAGACTTTGGTTGCTTGTGCAACTTCGTTGCATGTTTGCTCATTCGCGAAACTTTCACGGAAGTGGCACAACAATTTTTAATATTTATTCCCTTAATGCGAGTTCTTACTGTACTGTCATGTCCCTTTATGTCTTTAAAACTAAACCATTTGTCATCTCCAAAGCTTAAAATTGAAAATCACAGCCTTCGATAATCCAACTTCAACTCCTGAATATCCCCCGAGCTCCTCATACTACAATTTTTAATACCGAAATTCTAATTTCATTATGGAAGATTTTATAGCAAAGTTTATGGTGCACTTTACTAAGAAAATATTTTAAATAATTATTATCAACGTTTATAATGTTTTTTTTTTTCAGATTAAAAATAAATAATTTTTTACTCTGAACACTTTTTAATTTTTTTTTGAAATTTTATCCTAAATCTATAAATTTTGTCCCAAGCAAAATTTCTTCCTGTGATTATGTCTAAGTCCTGACATCCTCTGAATTATTAAGGTCCTTCTTGATGAATAAATACTTAATATATTTTTATTTTATAAATAAAAATTGTATATTTTTTTTTATATATATTTCCTCTCACATTCATATATATTCATATTTTATTTTTTAAATTTTTCGAATATTTATTTTTTAGTTGTTTTTTTTTAATTAAATTACAATTTTGCTGAAAAGTTGGTAAATCTTTAAAATGTAAAATAATAAATAAAATACATAATTTTTTTTTATATAGACAATCAGTTGATTTATGAACTTGTTATATATTAAAATATTTAATAAATCAAATCACATGCAAAGGCCCGAAACTGAGTAGATAAATTAAAAAAAAAATTATTTAAAATTAATATCATTAAAGTGATTTTAGAATATCTTTAAAAATAAAGTTCACAAGGCTTATAAAATATTCCAAACTCAGTATAATTAAGAAAATATATTTATTTAAAATCTGATATAATAAATTATTAAAATTTATACTTTGATCTCAGATATATAAACTGCTTTAAATTCATTTAATATTTGCCATTTATTATTTAATTATATTTATGAAAAATATATTTTATTTAAATATTATATTATATTTAGTTAAATATATTTATATTTATATTTATATTTATATTTATATTTATATTTATATTTATATTTATATTTATATTTATTTTTATATTTATATTTATCTTTGTATTTATATTTAAATATATTTATATTTATATAATATAATATTTATATTTATATTTATATTAAATTTATATTTTTATTTATATTATATTTATATTTATATTTATATTTATACTTATATTTATCTTTATTTTTATATTTATTTTTATATTTACAATTATATTTATTTTTATATTTATAATTATATATATATTTATTTATATTTATATTTATATTTATTTATAGTTTTATTTATATTTTTATATTATTTTCATTATATTATAAAATTGATTAAATTTATTTTATATTTATTTATGTTATTTACTCTTTGACTGGGCTTAAATTTACCGTATTTAATCTGAAATCAATTCATGTTATCCTAAATCTGCTCTCTTTGTATGCTGCCTTCGCTGGCGACGCTCTCTTCGCGTTGCCATAAGAGGTTTGCTATAAACGCCGCTGCTCTGGTTTGTGCCTACGCTACGAGCGGCCGCAAGAACAGCGAGCGGCGAGACTCTCATATTTGCAATGCAACCGAAAGACGAGGACTTCTAAAGGAAGAGTAAGGGAGAAATAGGGTGAGAGAGAGGGAGAGAAATAGGGATAGAATTGGAGGAGGGGCTGGGACAGGCATTGAGTGGAATTGCACGTGCTGTCTATGTTGCATGTGATAATCGTAATGTTAAGCCATAAATTTTCATAAATGAAATGGAGTAAAAATGCATATAAATTATAATAATATTTCATAATTGTTGCCGCACAATCAAAGTAAATGGAGGCGCTTTTAAAAAAGTTGTTGCTTTTTTCTATCAATTTTTTTGTTGTGTTTTTTTTTTTTTATTTTTGTCAGTGCAGAAATCGTAAATGTTGCAATTGGCCTGGCTAATGGAAGGTCGACCCTTCGACCAATCAACCGCTCGACCATTGGACCATTGGACCATTGGACCATTGAACCACTCGACCATTGGCAGCGTTTGAATAGCATTCGATTTATTTGAATGTGAGACATTCAGTTTATTCGACTTTATTCCACTTTATTCAACTTTATTCGACTTTATTTGAGTTTATTCGAGCTTTGTTGCAGCTTCTGCTGGGGCCAAGGTTGCAGCTGCACAATTACCAACTAATTTAAATTTCTGACCATTGGCATTTCGAAATGCTCTGATAAATTTCATTCTTTGCTATTCCCAGGCCAAAGCAACAACAACACCAACAAAAATGCACCACCAACAACAAAAACAACAACAACAACAATGGCAGCACAGAAATTGCAACAATGGCCACAATTGCAGCGAGCAACAAGCAAATGTTTTGTATTTTGTGGCAAATATCAAAATTTTATGCCACAATAAAATGCATTTTAAGGTTTTAGCTTTCTTGTTGTTGCTTCCACTTTTGAGCTGTGCTGCTGCTGCTCGCCTACCAAATACCCTACCAAATAATAGATTATCCTGCAGACAACCTGTGCTGACTGAAGTCAGTCCACCAGCCCCAGCAAATATCCTTCAATATCTTCTTTCCATTAAAAGGCTCGAACCTGGCAGGATTATCGACCAAATGGTAAGTAACATTGGGAGATTGGCACATGGAATTTACATTTAATTGGAACTTGTCCTTCAGCTAGCATCAGCTGAGGGAGTCCTTGCAAAAGGTCGGGCCGTGTACAGGGTATTAAAATAGATGAGTAGCGAGTATTACACACGTTGTGCTTGTCAAATTGGTTGGATTAGAAACACAAGCACACGTTAAGCTGTAGCAGGATATGAGGGAGGGAGGGAGGTAGGTAGGTTTAAAGACAGGTAGGGCGGAGAGGGTGAAAAGGGGGAAGGGATGTGTGTAATGGCAGCAGCCGATAAACTCGAATTGCACTTGAAACTTAATTACGAGCTCGCAAATGCAAAATGCAAATGCAAATACCTGACAAAGCCAAAGCCAAAGCCAAAGCAGGTCCAGGCCAGGACAGAAGCAGCAGGAGAAACTGAAGCAGATGCTGAGGCAGAAGCTGAAGCAGAAACTGAAGCAGAAGCTGAGGCAGAAGCTGAGGCAGAAGCTGAGGCAGAAGCTGAAGCTTTGGCTGTGGATCTGAATTGGAATCGAAGGCTGCAGTTGCATCAGAGGCAACAACTCTTGTTGGAATTGTGGAGAAAGGCAGCTGTTTATACGTTTGAACGCCTAACTAAGTGTTCCCAGTGTATATATATATATATATGTATATGTGTGTGCTTCACATTGCGTATGAGTAATATGCATGAATGCCAACTGAATGTGTCTATAATGCTCTATAACTCAGGCACTTCTCATCGTCATCTCGTTAAGTAAATTCTAAACATAGTTCCTAGCAACCATCCCTTTAGCCACTCCCACACGCTTCAGTAAGGTGCATCTGTGTGTGTGTGTGTAAGTGTGTGTGTGTGTGTCCACTCACTTGTGTAATTAAGTGTCTTGTTAAAACGAAAATGGAATTTGGTTTTGCCTTTAATTTACATTAATTGACGATGCATTTATGCCAACGACCACTTGGGGGTCAAGTGTACCTCACCGCAACGCCCCCCTCTAGCCCCCCTACCCCCTTTACCACTACTCTTCCCCACTCTTTGTCCATTGTCCCTGTGCCTCCGTGCACCTCTGTATCTCATATCCCTGCGAGCTGTTGTTATTTATTGTTTAATATTAATGTCTGCCTGCATCAGAGTCACTCTGAAAAATGCATGACATGGTTACATGAGAGCCGTGGCAAGTTCGTACTTGCAACTTTGCTTTAATCGTCCGGCATTAGGCCACATGCAATATGCATGGCCTGCCGGGGAGACACTAATAGTTAGAAGAAGCACAATGTTCGTTGTTCGGATAAGTGGGCTGACGGGGTTTGGCTGAGGATGGCAAAGGGATGAGTGGAAAGGGGGTGGAGTGGGGAGGGGTGTTTAGTTGCTCGAGGTGATGGGGGGATGGGGGGGTGGTGGCTAAGTAAGTGAAGCAGTGAGTAAGTAACCGGGTTATGCACTGACCCGATTGCTTCCCAACAACAACAGACGCCAATGGCCGGCGGGCATTATTAATGGCACCCGAATGCACTTTAGTTGTGGCAAGGACTTTGAGTTATTCATTGCCATACAACGTTTCACATTTAACTGTAACAATTAAAACTATTATTATTATTATTACTATTATTGTAACTATTGTTGAGAGTTCTTAGAATTGTGGGCTTTGTTTGTAGAGGCCTCGAGGGGGGAGGGGGGAGGCGAAGACAGGTTTCTGCCGACAGCCAATTGCAGGATGTCTTTGGTTGCATTATTACGAATTCATTGCCTGTGAATATTCTGCTCTCAGTTACGTTTATATTTCACTTTTGTTATTGAAATTGGAAAACAACATTTTTGATTTGATCCTCTTGTTGTTGGTAAGGGACAAAATGTCCTTACACACATCCTTGGGACATACTTACCGTGCGCTAGTAATTGTAATCCTATAATAGTGTGTGCCTTCAGTGTAAGCATTTATTGGGACGCCACTGTGGCGCACATGTAATCAAGTAACTTGGCGGCCAGTGTTGCTTATGGCATGAATATTTATAGTAATTGTGCAACACTGAAGATGCTCGCAATCGTATAATGAACACGCGTGGGTCATAAAAGTACATCAGGAAAGTTTTTCCATGCCAGGAGGTCACGACTACAGAGAGAAAGAGAGTGGGAGGGGGTGGGGGGGGGGGGGGGTGACAGAGGGAGACAGAGAGAGAGAGAGCGAGAGGAGCGGGAGGACGGGACAGTTTAGCAGCGGGGGATTTGGCCTGTTTGGCTTGCTATAAGGACGAAGTTGGGTTGTTTGGGGGGAGGGGGCGGCTGAAAGTCGAGGGGTGGGTAACAGGTAACGGTAATTGAAACAAAAGTTGAAGCTAAGAAACAGTAGCATACGTTGCGGCGCCTTAAAAACCCATTTCCAACTGTTGACACGTGCCGCGTCGTGTCGCGGCCTGAAGACCCGGCACCACCACCACCACCACCACCCCCTCCATGGCAATGACAACCGCACCGCAATCCCGCCCCTCAGTCAGGACTTTGCACCGCTGCTGCCCGTGAACGAAAATCACGCGGACGCATGCGAAGTAAACAACGTGAAATGAAAGTCATGCGTCGCATTTTAAAACTTGGCGGAGGATGTCTCCGAGGACGTGGCTCCCGTTGTGCCGCCTCTCGTTACCCGCTCGCTCCCAGCGGCAAGAGATGCGCATAATTTTAAATACAAATTTGCGCCCATCCCCGACCACCCCAGCCACCCCGGCCACTCGCCACCCGCCGGCATCTAACACCACAGGTTGAGGTTGGAGCGACGGAAGCACCGCTCGACGAGGAGTATCCGTGTGCAGGTGGCGCGTTGCGACAGAGCGTCATTTGTGAGAGCGTTGCATTTGTAAATATGCCTCATTATTGTGCATGCACCCACAACCCGCAGCATCCCCTGGATCACCCACACGCACAGCATCCCTCGCATCCCCTGCATCCACTTACCGCCCCCTTATACATCTCCTCCTGCATTTCGTACATCTCATACATCTCTCATTCCATTCCACATATCCTCGACATCTCCGACATCTACACATTTACATTCGCATCTAACTCACACCCACACTCACACCCACACCCACACTCACACAGCCACAAACGCACTCCATTCAGCTGCCACACGCACGTCGCAGCACCTCCTGGCGCCCATCATTCGTCACGTCGCATGTTTTGCGTCTCGTGCGACGCCAACGGAAATGGCAACAAAGTACAAAGCAATTTAATAAATGCCGGAATCACGTGAAGGTGTTAAGCAAAACATTTTGCAGGAATGACCACAGCGGAGCCGACACGCATTTGCCTCAAATTGAAAACACACCCACACACACACAATGCAACTACTGAACCGCAACTCAACTGTACCTGTTCCACAGGTAATGGTCCCTAAAATTTAAATAACCATTTGTCTGGCATAACTTTTAGGATACCCCGAAGAGAAGGACATCCATCAAATTTTTGGGGTAGCCACCGCATCTGCAATATTATCAAAAAGGAGATTAAGTGAGGTTATGTCCGCGGTACAGGGCATAAAATGCTGTTAGCCCAAGGTTTGTTTAGGCTTCGTTTACCTTGGCCACAAAATCCCATACACCGCAGAGGAACATGACAGGATTTACCACTAGAAACCACCTTAGACTTTTGATTATTTCAAATAATGGAACTTCACTCAGTTCCTTTGGGAGTTGCCCAAGGCTCCCGGACTTAATTGAACCCAAAGGATATAAATTAGTATGTAAATTCAAGTGATACTCTGAAGGAAGTTTCCTGCTCGGATTTGATGGAAAAAGTAGAGCTGAAGAAAGGAATTTAATGAATACTTTCGTTTACCAAGGATTTTCTCCTTTTGAATCCTGTATTGAGCAGGGACTTCATTTCGAATCCTTTGCACTTGGAGACAAATAACTCTTTCCCAAGTAACGAGCATAAAATGACCAAAACACGGCCCAAAACAACATTCAAATTACACATTTCATTGCAGTTGCAAATGGCGAATATTCATGAATGGTATTCGAAAGCATTCAGTATATTCAACTGTAAAAATAGCTATCGATTATTGCAAGTCGATATCGATATTAAAATGTAGACTGCATTTTTTTTGGGGAGTAGTCTAATTTGTTATATGAATTTATTCATTCATTCATATTATTGCAACTGCCAATAACGAATATTCATGAATGGTATTCGGAAGCATTCAAAATATTTGACTGTAAAAAATAGCTATCGATTATTACAAGTCTCCTTTTGGGCAGCAGCCTAATTTATTATATGAATTTATTCATTCATTTATTTCATTGCAACTGCCAATAACGAATATTCATAAATGATATTCGAAGCCATTCAGTACATTCAATTGCAAAAAATAGCTATCGATTATTTTGTGTCGATATCGATATCAAAATGTATACTGCACTTTTTTGGGGGAGTAGTCTAATTTGTTATGAATGTATTCATTCATTCATTTTATTGCAACTGCCAATAGCGAATATTCATGGATGGTATTCGGAAGCATTCAAAATATTTGACTGTTAAAAATAGCTATCGATTATTACAAGTCTCCTTTTGGGCAGCAGCCTAATTTATTATATAAATTTATTTATTCATTTATTTGTTTTATTGCAACTGCCAATAACGAATATTCATGAATGATATTCGAAGCCATTCAGTACATTCGATTGTAAAAAATAGCTATCGATTATTGCAAGTCGATGTCGATATTAAAATGTAGACTGCATTTTTTTTGGGGAGTAGTCTAATTTGTTATATGAATTTATTCATTCATTCATTTTATTGCAACTGCCAATAGCGAATATTCATGGATGGTATTCGGAAGCATTCAAAATATTTGACTGTTAAAAATAGCTATCGATTATTACAAGTCTCGTTTTGGGCAGCAGCCTAATTTATTATATGAATTTATTCATTTATTTATTTAATTGCAACTGCCAATAACGAATATTCATGAATGATATTCGAAGCCATTCAGTACAGGCGATTGCAAAAAAATAGCTATCGATTATTTTGTGTCGATATCGATATTAAAATGTAGACTGCATGACAGCATCTCTTTTTGGGCAGCAGCCTAATTTATTATATGAATTTATTCATTTATTTATTCATTCATTCGCTTTAATAACTGTCAATATGGCAACGCTTTTCGCTGTCGTTCGATGCGCTCGCAGGACTCGCCGTAACGCTCACAGTAACAGTGGCAGCGGCTGCACTTGTCCTTGTTAATAATGAACGAGCCTCGACGAGTTGCCGTATTAAATGTGACTCTGGCCTCAGCGGCAGCAACAAGAAGGCAATTCCAACTGATCTTCTGCCTGTTTCACATTTCTCGCCCAATCCCAGGCCCAATCCCAAGCCCAAGCCCAGGCCCAAGCCCAGTTCCAATTCCATTTCCGAGTCCCGGACGCGTACATGTACATGGAAGTGCTTGTAGTCGGGGAAGGGGATACGGAGGAGGACGCGGACGCGGACGCGGACGTTGATGCGGCTCAGCGGTGCCTTTTGAAGAATGGCCGATGGAGCCTGGAGAACAGAGCTTTCGAAGGACTATTTTACATACATGCATAAGTTTTATTTTATCCTTTTTTCATTTTATCCTTCTTTCATTTTATCCTTTTTTCATTTTATCCTCTTTTTTATACTTTTTTTTCATTTTTTCATTTTATCCATTTTTTTTATTTTATTCTTTTTTTATTTTATCCTTTTTTTTATTTTATTTTTTTTTTATTTTATTCTGTTTTTTATTTATTTTTTTTTATTTATTTTTTTTTTATTCTTTTTTTATAATTTTTGTTGTTGTTCTTTTTTGGATTCCTTCTCATGGCCAGTGACTCGCATATTCGCACTGGTACCCGCATTTACATTCGCATATTCGCATTTGGTCGGCGGCGCTGACATCAATTTGTAATTTCAATTAAAAATTTATACTGCAAAAAGCGCAGGAGCATTCAATTCCATTGCAGCTGCCATTTAACGGCAGCCCAAAGGATCCACCTGACTAAAACAGAGGCCATTGATTGTTGTTGCTTCTGTCGCCGTTCCGTTCTTCTTCTTCTTCTTCCTCATATGCAATCCTTTACATATATTCTCGTTATTGGCTATCGCACTCGCTTAATCTTCCACTCGTTCTCGCTAAAACCACTCGCTTGCCACTCGCTTGGCACTCGCTCGCTACTCGTCGCTCTCTCGCTTCTCTCGTTATCTTTTTCTCGTTCAAACATAATTCGATAAAACGTGTGCTACAAAGGGATGCCCGAGGCACTTAATTTGATTTCTTTCCTGGAATGGCTTTACAACTCACCCACACACACACACATCCTCCCACACACACACACACACACACACACACGTAACGATTGGCATTAAAATAAAGGATATAAAGAGCAGCTTTTAGATGTTTGCTTTGCTTTAAAAGCAAACGTAAACTTAACTCGTCCTGTGAAGGAATCAAATTATTCCCTCTCCTTTTTACACTTAAATGTTTTCTGTTATCGAAATGCAATAATTTTAATTTGTAATCCTTGTCAAAAGTAGTCCTTTGGTTGTTCTAGTTATTCTGACTATTCAGCTACCACTTCAAGGAGCTGCATGCTCTTCTTTAAATATCTGCAGGACTCTACCCTTCCTTCTCCTTCTGAGTGCTATTCAAATTCTCTCGAGGAGCGTTCCACAAGGCTATTGACTGAGGCATTGGAATTGGGGTACAACTGGCATACGTTGGAAAATGTCTAGTGGGTGGGCAGTGGGTGGTGCGCAGGACATGGGCTTGGCTCTTGCATTGCTTTGGAGGCTTCACTTAGGACTCTTGTCACACGGTAAACGGCACAACGGGATAGCAACTGCTGCCGCCTCTTCCTCTGCCTCAGCCTCTGCTGCTGTTCTTGTTGCCTCAGTCTCTGCCTCTGTCGCTGCCTCTGCCACTGCCTCTGCCTCTGCTTCTGCCTCTGCCACCGCTACTGCTGCTTTTGCTGCCTTTGCTGCCTTTGCTGCCTTTGCTGCTGTTTCCGTATTGCCCGAGCCCCTCCATTAGACATGAAAGTGTCAACTTCCGCGTTCTTGCACACACACACAAACTCGCACACATACACGCACACACACACACACAGTCTCACACACCAATAGTACAGTGAAGCACTTGTGTCGTCGCTGGTTAAAAGCATGTCAAATTTTTACACATACACTCGAAATTGGGAGGAGTGCACGAAGGGGGCGACCAAAAGTCTGCTAGGAGGAGGAGGCAGTGGGCAGGGGCAGGGGGGAGAAGGGAGAAGGGAGAAGCGAATCGCACGCCTGCGAGAATGCATGATTGAATGATTGAGAAATTAATACACACACACACACACACACACACACACACACATGGTGATACACAAATATCGACCACACACACACACGCGTATACAACGAGAGGGAATAGCGGGGAGGGGGAGGGGTTGGGGCTCTGCTGGAGCCGGCAAATGGAGAGCTGTTGCTGGGCGCCATCAGCGACAACGTGAAATTATTCCATTTCACTTTACAACTGAATGCAAATTACATGCTGTAATTTCCTGCAAGAAAGCAAGAAATGAAGCGAAATGAATGTGGCACACACACACACACACACACAGGCACATATCACACATATCGTAGTCACACACACACACAGAGGCTGGCAGGCAGCAAATGTATTTGCGCCGAACGGAAATAAAAATAAATTCGAAAAGTTAATATTAAATGCGCAACATTGGAAGCATATTGTGCTCTGTCTCTTTCTCGCCCCCCCCCCCACACTCTCCTCCCCCTCCCTCGCCCTTACTTCTTTGGCCGCTCCACACATGCTTGCCGCTTGCTCTCGCTTCGCTGGCGCTGATTTTCCACTTGCCTAGCAGACAATAAGGCAAAGCCTTTGCCCGTCGCCCCCTACGTCTCGCCCCACACGCGCTTCACACCCCTCCCCCCCTCGCATCAGCTCCATCACCAACACCATCGCGCCTTCTCACACAGCCTACGGCGGGCATCGCCCGGCTGCCTATCAGCACACAAGCCACTGACGCCACTCCGCCTGTCCGCCTGTCCGCCTGTCCGCCTGTCCCTTGCCTCCTCCCTCCTTCCACCGCCAAACTTTCAGCCTCCTTACCGCCCTGCCGCCCCAATGTCCACCCCACCCCCCGGCCCGACCGCCGGCCGTAAACAATTGCACATTTTCAGCGCCGTTTGCTTACATTTTTTACTTCACGCGCGCGGCTGAATTTTCTTTTTGTTGTTTTTGTTTTTATATTTTTATTATTTTTTTTATATTTTTCATTTTTTATTATTTTTTTTTATTTTATATTTTTTTGTATTTTTATAATTTTTTTTTTCTCCTTTATTTTACATGCAGTTTTACATTTTTTATGCGGCGAATATTCATTGCAATTGTTGTTTTCCTTCATTTTTTCACTTATTTTCCTTTATTTTCTTTTTTGTGTTTTTGTTTTTGTTTTTGTTTTTGTTTTTGTTTTTATTTGCCTTTTCGGTGCTTTTTTGTTTTTGTTTTTTGGTTTTCTTTTTAATTTGCGCGCCATTTTTGCAGCTAGCAGTTAATTTTTTATTGTTATTATTTTCATTGTGCGAACGACTGACGTCGGCAGCGACTTTGACTGCGACTGAGGCAGCGACTGCGGCAGCGACTGAGGCAGCAGCCGTCACTTGGTCAATGGCCGTTTTTTAGTCAACGCAACGCGTAAAATATGCTTAAATATTTTAAATTTAATCACACGCCTCGCTGGTCTCGGCAAATACGTCAATGCATATGCAAACAAA
This sequence comes from Zaprionus lineosus, assembly GCA_035044505.1. Taxonomy (NCBI): domain Eukaryota; kingdom Metazoa; phylum Arthropoda; class Insecta; order Diptera; family Drosophilidae; genus Zaprionus; species Zaprionus lineosus. The sequence continues at coordinate 2,688,755 of JAWNNX010000676.1, forward strand.
TAATGCGGCAGTGCGAGGTCCTGACTGGAAGGACTGTAGGTAGAGGGGTGCCGTGTGCTGTGTCCGAATGGCTACGGGAACGCCCCAACGGTTGCCCTCTTAACCGCGGGGCAAACTGCATTCGGACCTGTGAACTTCGACCCACAGATTCGGAAGGCGACGGCTGCGTGTCCTCCAGCTCTTCATGGCAAGGGTTGTCTCTGTTTGCCAGCGTCTCGCCAGCTCACCATTCGTGTGTGTCTGTGTGTGTGTGTGTGTGTGTGAGGTGTGCATAAGCTGCACCCTAGGACTAAATTTGAACGTCAACAAGCAGCACTTCAAATTAAAATATACGCAAAATATATTCAACAATTTAAAGGAGCAAGATTAAGCTCAAAGGACTAAATGTCCAGGATGAGTCAGTCACTCATAAAAATCTGATAACTGGTATGGGAGTCCTTTGATATTCTTACATTGTTCTATCAAAAATATACTTCAGTTAATTTCTAAAACAATCGCTTCTAGATATCTTATCCTTGCTCCTTTTGACATCCTTAATAGTTCTTTATTATCCTTACACTGCATGGGAGTCCATGAATATCATGACATTGAGTATATTTCCAGGATCAGCATTATTTATTCATTTCATTAAATTTCTGCATCTTCTATGAAAGTCCTTTACCATATCTACGTTGTATGCGAGTCCTTTAATATCCTTACAATGCCTTCCCACAGTTTTAACTGCAATTCTAAGCCTTAAAGTCAGTTTTATTTCCAGTTCCGGTTCCAATGGCAGGCTTCAAAAAATTATTAGAATAATTAGTGAAATAAAAATTGTTGCAAGTGTCAAGTGGCGTGTGGCATTTGGCATGTGACATGTGGCATTTGGCATGCGGCATGTGGCATGTAGCATGTAGCATGATGCTAAGGACTACTAATGCCGGCGAAGCATCCTTTATTAAAACCAAACTTAGCAAGTTTCAGCTTCAACTTTATTTCCACTGGCAGTCACAGTCACAGTTACAGTCACACTAAGAGTCACACTTACGGTCACACTCGCAGCCAGAGTCACAGTCACAGTTACAGTCACAGTTAGAGATGCAGCTACAGCTACAGTTAAAGTCACAGTTACAGTTACAGTCACACTTAGAGTCACATTTACAACCACACTTACAGTCACAGTCACAGTCGGACTTACAGCTGAAGTAACAATTACAGTTACAGTCACACAAAGAGTCACAGTCACACTTTGAGTCACACTTACAATCACACTTACAGTCACAGTCACAGTTACAGTCACAGTCACAGTCACAGTCACAGTCACAGTCACAGTCACAGTCAGAGTTACAGTCACAGTTACAGTCACAGTTACATTCACAATTAGAGACGCAGTTGCAGACGCAGTTACAGCTATGGTTACAGTTACAGTTACAGTTACAGGCACACTTAGAGTCACACTTACAATCACACTTACAGTCACAGTCACAGTCGGAGTTACAGCTGAAGTAACAATTACAATTACAGTCACACTTAGAGTCACACTTACAATCACACTTACAATCACATTTACAGTAACAGTCACAGTCACAGTCACAGTCACAGTCACAGTCGCAGTCGCAGTCACAGTCACAGTCACAGTCACAGTCACAGTCACAGTCACAGTCACAGTCACAGTCACAGTCGCAGTCACAGTCACAGTCACAGTCACAGTCACAGTCACAGTTACAGTTACAGTCACAGTTACAGTCACAGTCACACTTAGAGTCACATTTACAATCACACTTGCAATCACACTTACAGTAACAGTCACACTTACAGTAACAGTAACAGTCACAGTCACCGTTACAGTCACAGTCACAGTCACAGTCGCAGTTACAGCTAAAGTTACAGTCACAGTCACAGCCACAGTCGCAGCTATAGTAATTTCTATACACATGTATATGTAACAGCTTGTGGTTGTGTGTATGTGTGTGTGTGTGTGTGTGTGTCTGGTGTGTGTCTGTGTGGGTGTGCACGTGGCACATTATACACCCAAATGCCTGCAGAGCCATTTGACTCCGATTTCGGTTTGTGGCCAAGTGAAATTTATATGTCCAAATATAATGAACTTGAAACACTCGCACGTAGCCTTCCTCCAACTGTCTCCAAGTGGTGCCTCTCCCCCTCCCCCATTTTCTCCCCCTTTCTCCTTCTCTCTCTCTCTCTCACTTTATTCAACTCTTCTGTTCTTTGCCGGAGTCCTTCTCCTTTTTTTGAGTTAAAATTCACTTCAGCCAAAATGCAGTTTTGTCTGCCTGACTTTTTGGCCCTGTCCCTGGCCCTGGGCTGACGTTGGCTTGTGGGGCGCTGCAACCGCTTGCCACTTGTCCCCTACCCCTTCACCCTCAGCCTGCCCCGCGCTGCCCGCCTCTGAGCCTCCTTCCGAACTGCGGCCAGTGCCCAAATTGTTGTCGCCAATGCAATTGCTGATATGCAATATAAACTAAGCTAAGAACTGCCACTACCTCGTCCCCACCCCCAGCCAACCATCCATCCAGCCTCCCACTCAATTCTCTTAGATCTTACCTACTGTAAGTGTCTGTGACTGTGTGTGTGTGTGTGTGTGTGTGCGAGGGAAAACAGCATGAAAATCATATTATAAATAAATTATGCAATTATAATTACACAAGAAAACTACTTGGGGCGAAACAACTAGCACACACACACACACACACACAGAGCCATAGACACACACACACACACACAAGCACAGGCACACACATGCAGCAGCAAGTTGAAGCGCTTGCATGGACACATGAACATTCAAACGCTGGGAGCAACGTTTCTGCCTTTGTATTAGTGCATGTGCGCGTCTCCAGCTATATATGTGTGTGTGTGTGGGTGTGTGTGGGTAAGTGTGTGTGTGAATGTGTGTGTGTGTGTGTATTCTGGCTGCTGCTTCAGCAAGCAACGTTACTGGAAAAATGCTTCGAGTTGTCATGTCAGAGCCGCGCGTCTGTGTCCGCTTCTCTCTCTGTCCCTCTCTCTCTCTCTCTCTCTCTCTCTCTCTCTCTCTCTCTCTCTCTCTCTCTCTCTCTCTCTCTCTCTGTGTCTATGAATTTCAGTGTATGTATTTCTGTGTGTGTGTGTGTGGCTGGCGTGTAGCTGCACTCGTCTCCACATTTCACCGGCTTGGCTCTCCTCCTTCCCCGCACTGTCCACCCACCTAGCATTTAGCTGCTCCTGGTGCCAGGACACAAATAGCACAAGTACAGGAAAATAATTACATTTTACGTGTTCCTATTAATCTTGCTGAGTTTTTAGTTTTAGTTTTAGTTTTAGTTTAAGTTGCAGTTGTTGTTGTTGTTGCAGTTGTAGTTGTTGTTGTTGTAGCTGCAGTTTAAGTTGTTGCCCACTAATTCACTTTTTGTTCTCCGTCCCTCACACGTCCATTCACATATCGCACCCCTCTGCTGCTTCTTCTGCTTCTTCTGCTTCTTCTTCTTCTTTTATTGAATTCAATTTTCATCTCTGTTTTTTCGGCATTCCTCTTCCGCTTTTAGTTTTCCGCTTTCCGCTTTCCGCTTTCTGCTTTCTGCTTTCTGCTTTCTGCTTTCTTCGCTTCGACTTTCTCCCGGAACTGACCAAACAACTTGCTTTGGGTTTGCCCTTTTGGCTCTTTGAGTGGTTTTTGATAGGATAAATAATTAACTATACAGGCAACACATGAATATGTATAGCCATGTGTGTGTGTGTGCGTCTCTGTGTGTGTGTGTGTGTGTGCAGAATTTTCTTAATTAAAAAATGAGAAATTTATGTTGAAAAATTTGTGGCAACCTGAAGCAAACCTCAGCTTTATTTGGTTAAGGACTCGCTTTGTTGCCTATTTACATAGTTCTGAAATAGTTTGACTTTATTGTCAAGTCTGAAAGTGTATCCATAATAAGGAAGCACACATACACACACACATACATACACATGTACATCAAAGCCCAGCTAATGGGCGGTGCTATGGCCCTTAGCAGTATGTAGGGGCGTGGCTGAGCTTTATAACTAGTTTTGCTTTTTAACATTTGAAAGTTTGGTCCTTTATCACTTAGCAACATCATAAGCGGCTTTGCCCACCACACACACACACACACACACACACACACACACACACACACACCGCACACACTCACACATGAACCCACAAATTCCCACACTCACACAGACATGGGCAAATCTCATTATAGTTAATCGGGAACAAGCTTTATAATTCATTTACATAACTCCTCAATTTGACGGTGTGATTTTTTTTGTTTTTTTTTTTTTATCGTGGATTAAAAGTTGTAATAAAGTTGGGGCGGATGTGTGGAAAGGATGTACATCCTTTCATATGTACATCCTGCATATGATGCATTCATTCCTGTTCGAAATGTGCAACATATGCGATATACAAATACACAGATTTAACTAGAAAATAAAGTCCTGATTTATGCGTGTGTGTATGTGTGTGTGTGTGTGTGTGTGTGTCCTTAAAAATTTATTTAATTTTGGAAATTTTCTATTTTTTTTTTTTACACTCTGAAACTCAAAATTATATAAACTAATAAAATAATGATAATTGTTTGTATGTGGATGAAGGGATGAAAGGATGCTGGTTGTGGTCCTTAATCCGTATCCTTTTCATTGATCTCTTCTATTTTTGACTCACTCTGAGGTAGACATATGGATATTTTAATCATCCATTGATCTTCATCGGAATTGTTGGGACTGTCGCTTGATGGCTTGAGTCTCTTCAAGGTGCAGGACAATGGCAACTCCTCGGCGGGGCCGAAATTGCTGAGGATGTCCTCCAGAAAATTCTCGACAACCTTGTCGATGTCCTCGGGAAAGGCCCTGCTATATACCCGCTTGTAGATTTTCATATTCTCCTCAAACAATTTGTACTTTTCCTCCAGATCCTCCAAGCGATGGTCGAGCTGCGACCAGGATAACATCCGCTTGGGAAGGTAGGCGAAACGTGCCAAATAAGGATTTACACTGCGGCACGTGAAGCACATATGGAACTCCGGGCATTGGCCATAATAACAGCGAGGCGGAAATGCACGTTGGCACATGGTGCAGATAAGGACATAGGCGTCCTGCTCCATTAAGGAATTCAGCGATTTGAAGTTTCTGAACATTTTTGTCACTAGGCCTGAGAAATCTGAGAGAAAAATTCGGAAACGCAGGATGGCAGGAGGACTCTTGAAATGGAACTCCCTCGACTTCTATTTAATATCCTGATTATCCTGTGGTAAGTTCTAATATATTTGCTGAATTAAAATTGATATTCTTTGGATATGCTTACAGATGTGATCCTGGCAAATTTCAAGACGATTTTTAAAAATTTATTAACTGCCTGTCAAATGGTTGAGCCTTCAACTGTGCAACTCTGACTGGATGACAGGATTGTCACAGCAACTCAATAAATCAAGTTGGAAAATTTATCGAAATTTATTTTTAATTTTTACCCAGCAGCCAACAGATCAAAGAAATCCTTGTGACCAGGACTCCTCCAATGTGCAGCTACAAGAAATGATCACGTGCCATGACGTGCGTGAGCGTGTGTGTGTATGAGTGTGCGTGTGTGTGTGTTGCAGGACATACGTTGGCTTAAGCGGGTCAACAACTCATTTAAGGACAACACACTTTCTGGCACTTTACAACACTTATGCGCCGCTGTTGAGTCTGAGCGTGGAGCAAATTTCTCAATTCGAGAAACATGGCCGCACAGGAAGATTTGCTAGAACAGGAAAGGACGAGTGCTCTTCCCAGGCACACGGCATACGGCCACAAATACAATTCTGCTCGCCATCTGTATATGTGTGTATATGTGTGTGTGTGTGTGTGGCTAGCAAAGACCGTCATTTGCCTGCTCTGCGGCCGAACCATTCCGGGAATGCATTCAGAGTGATGGTCCACACTGTTTTCAATTTAGTTTCATCTAAACGAGGGGCAGCAGCCAAAGGACCAACACCTGCCATTGCCTTTGGTCCGGTCCAACAATGGGGCGCAACAGCGATAAGAGCTGGGTCAACCTCCACCCCTCGCCCCCCCCCAACAGTGGGAGCTGGCAATGGAAATGAGATTAGGACCGGGAATTGGTAGATGGGAGCTCACAGGATGCAAATGCCCCTCAATCCTCAATCCGTGTCTGGAGCTTCATGCTTTGGTCCATTGGTGGCGCCACTCAATTCAAATGAATCCCCGTTTGGCTTCCACTTGACAATAGCCATAGACGCACACACACACACACATGTATACATCCATCCACGGCCACACACATTGACTTCATACGAGCTACACACACACAGACACACACACACACTCATACACATGCACACACCCACAATGAGCGCTCTGTGTGTGCGAGTCAGTGAACTTAATTTGGTCACACACAATTGATTCTTTTTACTAACATACACACACCCACACACACACATAGACACACACACAGACACACATACTATCACCCACACATTCAACTGTTGTTGCTGTGGAATAGAATGAGCCACCGTGGGGGGCGGGGGGAGAAAGAAAGGGAGCGAGCGAGAGGACAAGCTGGAGCAGAGGCTGGAGCTGAAACAGGAGCCGCTGCAGCTCGAGGTGGAACAGCAGGTGCAACAGCAGAAGCCGAGGCCACGAGCTGACGTAGTTTTGTTACCTTGGGCAGGACTCGTTTTGTAATTTGTGGCTGAAACAATGCAATTAAGTTGACATTAAGTGAAGTTCGCCCAACGCCGCCTGCTGGCACATCTCCAGCTGCATGCAGCTCGGAACTTTCAACCGCTGCTAGGCGCACCACCAACTCCGGCAACAGCATCAGAGCTTCAACTGTGACTTCATCCCCCTGCCCCGCCACTAACCTCCTCTCTCCTCTCCCCACTCTCCTCTCTCCACTCTCCTCTCTCCACTCTCCTCTCTTCACTCTCCTCGTCTCTGTTCCCATTTCCATTTCTATTCCGCATTTCAATGTGCAGCTTCTTCCGCATCTCATCACCCGCACTGCTTACCGCAGGACGATTCTATTGTCTGACTTTCCATATGTATGAAAATGTGTGCGCATCCTTACGCGTGCCTATGTCTGTGTGTGTGTGTGTGTGCCCATGTGCATGTGTACGCATAGGTAATGGCATCAAAGAGGAGGTCATACCTGTGGCCAATTTGACACTCAACATTTCAAGTTGCATGCAACATTTCAAGTTGACATTTCATATTTAAGTGAATTGTCCTTAAACACATAAATCTTTCAGGACCCAAAATTTGGGAAGCTACAGCACAATAAATTAAAGTCATGCGAAACAATTAAAGTGCTTGCCCTTTAAGGATTGTCTTCCTGCACGATCGTAATTAGTGCTCATTTCCTCAAGGACTTCGATGGGTAATTAACTCACTTGCAATCTGATATTAAATTAATTAAATTTTATTTTAAAGGCATAAGGATCCTGGTGCATTAAGAAGGGATAACGAGGTTGCAAGTCTTAAGCCAAGTTGTGTTGATCCTTGAGTCAATGCAAGAGTCAGGTAAGTCCTTTAGTTCATTCTTCTGGTTAACAGACAAAAGACCTTAAAGTCCTTCGTAGCCGTGTCCTTTTGGAATTTTAGACAAAGCTGCAAATGGCTGATGTACGAAATATACACAGAATTTTATTCGTATGGGCGAGCAAGTCCTATTCAGGACATCAAATACACACGTTAGATGTTCACAAGGATATATTATTATGTAAGACACTCAATCCTTGTGTTTCTTAAGATTAAAGACGTTACTTAAGAATTCCACTTATCCTTTCCCTTTTGGCAGATCTCTTAGATCTTTGCTGGGGACTTCTTCAAATTTCTGGCTACTTTAGATGCTTTAGGAGGGCGGGGAAGGGGGACTATTTTGTTGTCCTGATTGCATTTGCCATTACCGCCAACATTTCGTGTAGCATTACTGCCTTTGGGTGGCTGCTGGTGACCAGGAGGCCATTGCCTGGTCCCCTAACGTCGCCTTCTCAGGAACTTAGCCACGTTGTGAGTTTGGCTCAAAAACATTCCGCACCATTCCGTGCATAGTCTGACACAAGGATAATGCTGGGTATAGCAAAAAAGATTCTGAATTGTTAACCACACACACACACACACACACACACACACACACACACACACACACACACACACACACAAGCACATACACATACAGATACTGCCGTTTGGCAGCTCGTGGGACAGATGAGCCGCAGGACGGTCGGCGAACTGAGGGGCGTTTCTTGGCACGTATCCTGGCATGTGGGCCTCTGTCGTGGGTCTCTGTATGCTTTTGGCTTTTAGTTAAGCGTAGACTAAAAGATAAAGAATGGATGAAGGGAAAGGAAAGGGAGAGGGAGAGGCTGTTAAGAGCGCAGAGGAGAGAGGGACGCATAGCTGAGCTAAGGACTGGGGGGCAGCATGTGACAAAAGCAGCTGCCTTTTGTTTGACTAGCGCGCCCTTGGCCCACCTCCAAGCGCAGCTATCTTTGTACTTGTGTGCGTATGTGTGTGTGTGTGTGTGTTAGTGAGTAAGTTTGCTTGTGTATGTGTGTGAGCTCAAGCATTCAAATAATTAAACTCATCAAGTTGCCTTATGAGCATTTCACGCAGCCTCATTTTCCTCTCCACCTCCCGTTTCATATCCCCCCCCCCCCCCCCCCCCACCCTTTTCCCCTTCTATGCTTAGTCTAATCTTCTTTGTTTTCTTTTTAGCACAAAGCCTAGCACCGAACCCGAGCACCGAACCCGAGGACCAAACACTGAGCACCAGGCACCAAGCAACGATTGGAGTAAAGTGGAGTCCTTTTGAGGATAGAAGTACTGGAGGACGAGACCACATCAACGCACACATCCTGCGAGCACATGAGCTGTGGGCACGCATAATCCTTGATCTTTTGTTAGTTGTTTGCTCAACTTCTGCTGCCCGCGACCAACCCCCTCCTCCCCAATCAGTGCCCTCTGTTTGTTTGTCAACGGCAGAGCTCTGGAACCACGCATTCCCATTCCATCGTAAATCCTGCCCCTCCCCCGTCAGCCCCGCCCCAACCCATTCTTTACCTTTGTGTTCTCCAGCTATCTCTCTAAATTATTAATTAAAGTATTTAACAAATATGCAAAAGTTTGCCCTGAGCTCCATGCGCCACATCAGAATCTTCATTCTCATTCCCAATCCTCCATTCAGAATCCTTCTTGGCCCTTGACGCTTGTCACGCCCACCGACGAGCGCCTTTGTTACGTCCTTAGCCAGTTCATTCTACAGCAAATTGTCGACTAGTTAATAATGTGGCTAGCACACACACACACACACACACACACACACACACACACACACACACACATATGCAAATGTACACACGCACGTCACATTCTGCCTGCTCTGTTGACCTTGCATCCTTTTGATGTTTCTTAGCCGCATCAAAGACGCAAGACTCGCGTGAGGGACGTGATAAGGTCCTGACGCCATTTTCAAATGATTAACGATTGTCCCTCTGAAATTTACATTCACGATTTGTAAGTAGCAAATGGATAAAGAAACTTCCTTGAATTGTTCGTGGAAATTAATTTTTATTATTTGTCTTTCAGATTCGCCTTTTAAAGGACTTTCCTGCTCAAGAAAAGACTGAAATGTTCTTCTTTGGAAGAAAATCAGATCGGAGCTTCAAAATAGATGATTATTGAAACTTTATCAAGCTGCAAGGATAATATTACAAATGTTCAAATGGAGCTCCGTATATTTACCTGGCTGTCATTCCATTAGGACCATCGGCTGGGATTCTGATATCCTTGATTGACTTTTGTCAAAAGAATAGACAAAATCTGAAAATTTTCAATATTTTTTTTATATTTTCATAAACTGTTTAAGGAGCAGCATAAAAAGTATGCTTCGCCGGGGTCGTGGTATGTCGCCAATTGAGTGACCGAAGGATCATAATTTTTTACACTTTTCATTGTATTTATTGTTTACTTCTATAAAGTCGAATGTTCAATACGAACAGAAAAAAGCACGATGTTAGAAATAGTACCATAAAAGGATATTTTTAATTGCGATATTCCCGAAGTAGCAAATGCAAATAATAATGATCCTTTAAAATGGTCAAAGAATATATGTTTTGGACAAAAGCAATCAACCAAAAACATAAACAAATATGTAATAAGGACATGAAAATAATTATTAAATTTAATTTTAAAAACTGCAAAGGATACTAAAGTTATACAAATATTAATGGGAATATGCCTTCGCGTTAATAAAAGTAATTAAAGCATATACTGCATTAGCTAACATTAATTAATTAAATTCTCGTATATTAATTTATAAAATAATTGTACATTAATTAATTAATTGCTAAGAATTTGAACCCCAATTGATTTCCAAGATAATTTCCAAGACAATAAATCGATTCGCATTTAAGACTATAAACAATTGTTGTAATACATAAAAAAGGATATTGTTGAAACATTAATATAACTCAGAATTGAGATTAAATATTTAAAACAAAAATTATAAACAATTAAAATAAAATGTGAAGCGGCAGCTCTGTGAGCTTATGTCCTGATACGGATATAGTTGAGTCATCCGTTGTATTTCTTCTCTGAATATAACTTATATTTAATAATAAATATATAAATTAATATACTTATTAAATATATAGTTTTAAATATACAATTTTAAATGTATAATATTAAATATATAATATTAAATATTATTGTTTAATGTATTTAAATGTAGTCTAAGGACATTAGCCACGGTCGAGAACATGAATAAAATCGGCAGTTGGTAACAAATTGTAATTGTAATAGTTAAATATAAAAAGAATCCCTATTAATTGATTTTAAATTAATTGAATTTCAAATACTGACCTTAATTTTAGTTTATTTAATAAAAAAATAGTTTATAAAAAAGGCACACTTTAGGAATTAAAAGTTACTCAACTTAAACGCAAGCAATCAAATTTTAAATGTTAAATATCGCCATAAGAAAAAATAATTAAATAGACAAGTATTTCTAAATTAAATAAAAATAATATATATATAAAGTAAACATGGTTTTATCGATGTTAATAATAAATATAATAATATATTTTAATTAAATAAAATCAGTTAAAGTCTTAATTAATAACTTTGCAAAAGAAGCAAACGAATAAATGCATCCGTTTGCCTGCAATACTCAAGGGCATTTCCATTGAATTTCGTCGCTGGGGCTCTGCTAAACTTGCGCCTCGAAGATATGCAACACTTTTTTTCTGTAGCGAGTGCAGCAACCAACTGCGGTTTCTGTTCGCCTGGTACCTCAAATCTGAAAGCGGCCAATTTTTGAGGTCGGAAATGAAATTGAACATGGAAGAAGAAGCACAATTCAGAGCTGCGCCATGGCCAGCTGCACCCAAGGTGTCTGATCTGATTTTCAGGTGTTTTTAGATATTTTGATGAAATTCAAAATTAATAAAATTATTTTTATTGTTGCTGAACCAATTGCGATGATAATTTAATTTTTTTTATATTTATATTTCTTTTATTTATTATTTTTTTTATAATTTTGGTGATGCTTTTAATCAGTTAAAGGCATCTTTATTTTTATACTAAAGTCGTTCCTTTCGTGGATTGGCTTATTATAAAGTCCTTTTGAAGAAGAAAGAGCACAGTTAATGAATCAACGGCTAATGCAATAGGATACTAAGTAGATCCTGCCCACGAGGAAGCAACAGGATCAAGGTAGAGATTATGTAGTTAATAAGTTCATTTAAATATCAGATTCCCAGAAGCTTTGGTTGTTTGATGCGTGGATGTGCCCATTGCTTTAGCTTTTCATTCTGTTGTCCTTGGCATAAGGATCAAAGAGATTTGCACCTCCGACTGCTGGCCACGCCCACTCTCAGCTGCTGGGTGTCACTTGACTTGACTCACTTAGCAGCTTGACTTACCGCTTGGTGCTGTGGCTTTGCTTATTTAAGTTTCATGTCATCACCTTGCGCGCTCCTCGAGCCACACTCCGCCGTAGAGTCTAGGAGTCTAGCCAGCTGCTTCTTCCTTCTGCTGTTACCAGTCGCCAGTTAGCAGTCGCCAGTCGCCAGTTGCCAGTTGCCAGTTGCCAGCTGGCTTATAGCATGGAAATCCTTTTTGCGTAAATCCTCAACTACATCTGACCGCATCCACGCACATTTACGTAAGCTGATTACGCGCGAATCTTGCTCACTGTCCACTGCCCATTAGCGTTCCATGTACGTGTCCGTGTCCGTGTCCGTGTCCGTGTCCGTGTCCGTGTCCGGGTCCGTGTCTGTGTCCGTGTCTGTGTCCGTGTCTGTTTCTGCAAGTGTGTGCGTTGTGTGTATGCGTTTTGATCCTGTTCATATCCCACACACACCACACGTTAACATCCACCCACCCACCTACCCACCCACTCACCCACCCACTCACCCGCCCACCCATCCAACCAACACCCATCCATACTCCACTCGGCAGTGCTTTAAATGTCAGCTTGCCGCATTGATAATACAGGCAGTGCTCATTAGAAGGAGCGTCAGGATGATGTCCTTACCTCTCCCAATGGCCGTACTATCCGTGTGCACGGTGCTGCTCATAAATATTTGCACAGGCGCCCAAACGCAATGACAGCTTTGGAATGTCAAGTGTATGTGCATACTTTGAATTACATGAACAACAACAACAACAACAACAACAACACCAACAACAACAACAGCAACAATAACAAAAAGATCCTGGCCCTGGGACAGAGGTTGGGTTTTGCATTTTTAACATATTCACGCATGGTTAGTGGGTTGTGGCTTGTGGGCTTGTGGCTTGGTGGTTTGGTGGCTTGGTGGTTTGGTGGGCTGTCGGTTAGTGGGCTGTTTGGTTGCTGGGTTGGCGGCTTGGCGGCTTGGTGGTTGAAGGTTTTGGTGGTGGGGCTGCCCGGTGGTTTCGCCTTTGCGGCTGCTGTCAAAAAATGTAAACGTTGCCAGCTCCTGGCACTTAAACAAAACGAGACGAGTGCGCATTCTGATGATGTTGCTGATGATGTTGCAAGGACGATGATGACGACGTTGCCTGGTCTTTAATTCAAATGCGAAGCGACCCGCTGTCTTATCTCCAGCCACAGTTTGTGTGTGTGTGTGTGTGTGGCCATGCCACCACCCCCGTAGGTGGTTACCGGACAGCCCTTCACTTTTGGTGAGTACTCAACGCTTCATAATAAATAATGCAGCAGCTGTAGGAGCGGCGGCAGCAACGGTGACGTCGACGTCGACGTCGGCCACAAAGGAGGCGGTGGCGGTGGCGGTGGCGGTGGCGGCCAGGAGCTTGGAGCTTGGCTCGGTCCTGGCACTTTTCTTCAGCTGTCGCTGTCACTGTTGCCCTTGTTGTAGTTGCTGTTGTTGTCGCTGTCAGTCGGCTTAGACTCACCTGAAAGCTAGCCACCTGTCTACCCTGCAACCCGCACCCCTCCCCCTTCCCACGCCGACAACCGACGTCACGCCCCATGCTGAAGCGCTCTGTTGACACATAGTTTGTAGTTGGCAAACAGCAACAACTGTGCAGCTGAAGATGCTTTGTATAAATTTGAATATTTAACAACAACAGCAAAGGATCTAAATGCCGACTGCCGACTGCCGACTAGCGACTACAGACTACTAACTGCTGAGTCCTGAGTCCTGCGACTTGGTAACTGGCACAACAACCTACACTGCGCGCCAGACCAGAGTTCAGCTTTTTCGGTGGATGTTAAAAATTGATAAAAAAAAAAAGAAAGGAATAAAAAATAGAAAAATAAATTGATAAGGACGAAAGTAAGGATATGTTGGAAAAAGAATATTTGTAGGAACTACACTGCAGGGACACGAACAAACAAGTGTCTAGCTTAGATTACTTACCCAAGGACTCGTATCCTGTGACCAATTGACAAATGAAGATTTCACAACTGCAAGCATTTTGATCTGTGAATGTCCTTCGTGCAATGCGTAGCTATAACCCTGGGAAGCCCGCCTTGATTAAGAACACATATGCTGCTTGACATTTAGCTTTATATTCATTTATTTATTTAGTTTTAATTAATTAATTAGTTTTTATTCTTTATTTATTCTTAGACCCTTGATATCCTCAGAAGTGTGTGTGGTTTATTTTGTTTAATTCAACTTAATACGCTTAAAATATTTATTAATTATTACATATACATATATAATCATTATTATTATTATAATTATTATTCATTATATTATAATATTTATTTTTATATTTATTTTTATTTTTATTTTTACTTTTATTTTTACTTTTACTTTTACTTTTACTTTTACTTTCGCTTGCTGTAATATAATGCCATATAATTGTTCATTTATCGATATATAGATGTATATAGACATACATATATGCATATACATATGTACATGTACATATACATATATATATCCATATGCTTAGTTATAAATGTCTGCACTGCTTGTCGCTTGTCGCTTCTCTAATTCGCTTCTTCCTTCTGCCTCTTTTATATTCTCATTTACTTAGCTCATTTCAGCGTTCGTTTGGGGTTCAGGGGGTTTTTCACTAGGTTTACAAAAAAAAAAACACATTTTCCTTATATTTGTTGTTACTTTTAGTAGAATTTGACCTACAAAAATTTTTTTTTTTTTATATCTTTTCCATTTTTCGCTTTTCATTTTTGTTTTTTCGGTTTTTTGGATTTTTTGGTTTTTGCTTTTTATTTATTTAATATTATTTACTATTTGCGAAATACATAGTTGATATACTACAAACTTGTAAGTTCTTGTTGACTGTGTGTGTGTGTGTGTGATTGTGTATGCGTGTGACTGTGTGTGTGTGTGACTGTGTGTGTGTGTGGGTATATGTGTGACTGTGTGTGTGTGTGTGCTTTGTATTCGGTTATTGTGTTTCTGTTTCTCTTTTGTCTAATAAATATAATTTGTTCTTCATATTCTTCCTTCTGCTCGTATCCTGCATTTTAATAATAATAACTGTACTTTACTGTCTTTACTTTATTTTGTATTTAGTTATTTATTATATCTCATAAATTCTTGTTGTTGCTAAATTTTGTTTTGTTTTCTTTTGTTTTTCTTTTGTTTCTTGTTTTTTTATTCTTCTTGTGTTTACTCCTCGCTTGTCGCTCCTCCAGTGCTGTGAGAATATCTTTCTGTATACATGTGTGTCTGTATGTGTCTGTATGTGTCTGCATGTGAGTGTGTGTGTTGGTCTGAATATGTATGTGTGTGTGTGTGTGTGTGTGTGAGTGTGTATTTTGTGTGTGCAAAACGTTTAAATGTTAATTTATCTCAATTGTTTCCCTGTTTCTTTATTTGCTAAGTATTTTTTCTTTAGTATTTTTTTTGTTCACTTCTTCCATGTGCTTCCACCTCCTCCTCCTCCTCTTGCTTATCTTCTTCTCTTTTGTTCTCTTTCGCTTGACTTCGCCTTTATTTAATATTTAACGGCGCTCTAAACATAAATATACTAAAATACGATTTTATTTACACATAAATATTTTTATTTTTAATTTTATTTTTTATTTAAGCCTTTTTATGCTTTGCTCTAAGTTTTCTCATTTTCATTTTGTTTTTTCCTTTTTCCTCTCTTAGTTTTCCTTTTGTGTTTTTTCTTTTTCTTTTGTGTTTTTTCTTTTAGTGTGCCATTTCGCTTTTAGTCCATTTTCTTGGCTTCTCATTTGTTTGTTGTGTTTTTTTGTTTCATTTTGTTTCATTTTGTTTCATTTTTGTTTCATTTTTGTTTCATTTTTGTTTCATTCTTTGTTTAGTATTTTTTGTTGCTTTTGAAGCAATATCAAGTGTTTTTTTTTTTGTTTGTTTGTTTATGTTTATGTTTTTTGTTTACGCTTGCCAAATTCTAATAGGTAACTGACTCCTGCTCTTTATTTTTCAAATTGTTTGGTTTGCCAATTAACAAAATAGAAAACCGAAAGAAAAGCAACCAAAAGTACAGTACACACAAAAAGTACATACCGGTTAAACACCAATTGGTTCATAACGTGTTCAACACACACATTAATAAACTCGTATTATTCAGTTATGTAGCTCTAAATATCTATATATATATTCATATATAAATATCTTTATAAATAGTTTTTAATCTTGCATTTTTTTTTTTGTTATTTTTTTTGCTTTTTTGTTTTTTACTTTACATTTAATTTAATTTTTGTTTTTGTTTTTAGGCGCGAGCGACGAGAAAAGCCACAAGAAAAAAAATACAATGCGTGGTGCTATATAATCATATGGCGTTATACAACACTAGTTTACCGTTTAGTTATTAGCCTTATAAAGTATATACACAAATCGCCCCATAAGCATTTGGGGCTGTCCACTTGCCAAGCCGCGTGACTGTACCTATGACTATTTATGTTTCTGTTTCTCTGTGACAGCTTTTATTTTTTTTTTTTATCTTTTTCCTTCTTCTCATCCTCTAATCGTCTTCCTTTCTATTTGCTTTCCTTTTGCCTTTTCTTTCTTCGCTTCTTCTGGATCTGCTGCCACTTGGGAATCAGAATTTATTTTGATATAACGCTATGTATGGATGTATGTATGTGTGGCACACACCCACGACCCTCCTCCACATACACACATGAGATTCATATGTACATAGCTATGTATGTATATGTATGGATGTGCGTCACATACACACACACACACACATATGTATAAACGTGTGCATGTGTATGTGACTAGCTACAGAACTGCTTAGGTCGAGTGCGGTGTTTGCCAAGTTTCTCTACAAATAATTATTACAACTAAAATGTTATCGCTATCGCTATCGTTATCGTTATCGTTATCGTTATCGCTATCGCTATCCGTATCGTTATCGGTATTGGTATTGGTATCGCTATTTCTATTGTTATCGTAATCGTAATTGTAATCGTTATCGTTATCGTTATCGTTATCGTTTAGTTATACGCCAACTGTTTTCTATTTTCTGTTTTCTGCATTTGAGTTTTGACATTTACTTTTGTGTTTTTTCTTCGCTTCTCTTCTCTTCCTCCTTTCTTATGTACCTCGCTTTTCGCTGTCTTCTTTTTGTTCTCGTTTTTTGGCCACAATTTTTGATCGATTTTTCAAAAAAATTCCTCATTTTTTCCTCTTTTTTTTGCAACTAATTCAGCAATGTTTTTTTTTAATTTAATATTTCATATCTCTTATTATTTTTATTACTTTAATTATATTTATTATTTTTATTATATTTATTATTTTTATTTTTCTTATTGTTTGTCGTTCTACATTTGTTTCTCCTTCTCCTCCTGCTCTTCCCCCTTTTCTAGCTCTGCTTCCATGTGCTATGCTAGGCCAATTCTATAGCTACGTTTTTGCCTTAGTTAAGCGAGACAAAAAAAACGTTAATTAATTATTACGATTATTTTAATTATACAATCCGCTAATCTACGTAGTTTTCGCTTGCAATAAATTCGATAAGCACCAATTCATCAAATTAAAAATTTGAATTATTTAAATGAAAATCTGCCGAAAGTGCAACATAAACTCAAGTGGATGTCTGTGTGGCTGTGTGTGTGTATGGCTGTGTATGGGTGTGTATGGCTGTGTATGGGTGTGTATGGGTGTGTATGGGTGTGTATGGCTGTGTATGGGTGTGTGTGCGTGCATGTCCTGTTTAAGTTTCGCTCGAGCTTTGCTGGACGGAAGAAGTGAATCGGCTTTCTTTTTTATGAATATCCGTCAATAAAAAACTTGTATCTTCTGAAGAGAAGCTCGCACTTTGAGATATTTTATCTGAAGGATATTCTATCTGAAGGATGTGCTAAAGTTATGTATCTTTGGCCTCTGTCCAGTTGCTGGTCGTCCAGTATAACGGTTTGTCATTGTATGTTGCATTTTTTGTTATTGTTTTTGTATTTGATTTTGTGTTTGTTTTTGTGTTTGTATTTGTATTTGTTTTTTTGTTTGTTTTTGAATTTGTTTTTGTCTTTGTTTTTTCTTTATATTTGAATTTCATTTGTATTTGTTTCTGTGTTTGTTTTTGTCTTTGTTTTTGTATTTGTTTTGTCTTTGTTTTTGTGTTTGTTTTTGCTATTATATTCAATTTTGCATTTGTTTTTGTTTAAGGTTTATTTATTTATTTATTTCTCATATCTCTGCTCGTTTTTTTATGGTTTTGCGCAAAGCTTACAAATAATAACAAAAAACAATTTAATTTCTATTGTTTTACGATTATTAATATTAAAATTATAAACATATGGAGTCTAGGGACAAATCATATAAACGATTTTAATGCTCTCTGCCACAACTAATAAATTAATTAAGTGCTAACTTATAGATAGGATTAAAATTTAAATTAAAAAAAAAAACGTAACTGTAATTTTAAAAGCTAAATTTTTAAGGATATGCAATAAAAACTAAGCTTTCATGTGTTGTGTTTATTTTTGTTGTTGTTGTTGTTGTTTTTGTTCAATTTAATTAATTTAATAATTTTGCTTGGCCCGTTAATTGGCGGCGTCGAGTTGACAGTTACAGTTACGCGTAAGAGTTACAGTTACAGTTACAGTTACAGTTACAGTTACAGTTACGGTTACAGTTACAGTTACAGTTACAGTTACAGTTACGGTTACAGTTACAGTTACAGTTACGGTTACGGTTACAGTTACGGTTACAGTTACAGTTACAGTTACAGTTACAGTTACGGTTACAGTTACAGTTACACATGACAGTTACAGTTATGGCGCATATGATTCTTCCTTTTTAAATGTATTCATAGTTAATTATTTAATTAGCATTTGAATTTTTTTCTATTATCCTTTTTTTTTTTCTCTCTATTTGCATACATATAAACGTTGGCTATATAGCATGAGCATGAATCCTTTCCTCTGCCTTCCCTCTACTCTCCATACCCTCTCGTCTATGTCTGTCTCTGTCACTCAGTGTCCTTTTGGTCTAAGGTTGGCATAATTAGCTACATCTGCGACGCCCCCTAAAATCTACGCTTGCATTTCTCTTGGGTTATCCGATTTCCGATTGGTTTCTCTTTCTATATAATTATATACATTTATATACGGTTACGTCATACACACAGGAGTTAATGGATATATCTATGCCTATATGTCTATATAAATATATCGTATATAGAATCATATATATATATATATATCTATATATATATTTTATGTATTTGCTGTGTCCGCCAGTTGCCTGCTTTATGACTATGAGACATGAGCTACGCGCCTGGCTTTATGCTACACTTTAATATGAGTGTGTGAGTGTGTGTGTGTATGAGTTTATGTTTTGTTTGCATTTGTCTGTATGTGTGTGTCTGTGTGTGCTTGTTGATTTGTTTAAAACTATGCCAGTCTCAAAAAGCTCGAGTACCATGTTAAACATAAAAAAAATTTTGTTTCTTAACTTTTTCAATTTTTAACTGTTTCCCCTACCTCGTCTCCTCTTCCTTTCTTCTCCTTATTGTTGCTTCTGTGTGTGTGTGTGTGTGACCATATACATACATGTCCACATATCTCCATCCATATATATATATATATATATACATGTATATATATATATATAAATTAATTAAGAATTTTATTTTTCTTTGCGGGAAACATGTGTTTTTATAGACTTGCTGTGTATGTAGTAGTACTGGCACACACCCACACAGATACACATGCATATGTACACATATATATGTGTGTATGCATTGATCGACGTGTATGTAGGCTCTTCTCTTCCCTTCCCCTTCCTTTCCTTCCTTTAATTATATTCTACATTATATTCTAGTTTTTATCTTTTATATATATATATATATATATATGCATATATATGTGTGTGTGTACGTGTGTGTGTGTATACATACATATACATACATGCATTAGCTCTGTCGCATCTAGTTTCTAACGATAAAAAAATTGATTAGCTTGACTTAAAATGAAATCGATTAACATATTCGTAGGCCTAATATTTAGTATTTAGTACAGTTGCGCCTCCGTTCACTCTCTCCATTCTATCGGTATTGTTATCGTTATCGTTATCGTGATCAATCTCACCTCTGCTCATTTTCGAGCTCTTTCTCTCTCTCTCCCTCTCTCTTATATCTCAATCCTGTTCCAGGGGCTTTAATACTCGTATTAATGACAATTATAAATAGTAATTATCTATATTTAGTGGGCTTGGTTTTGCTTTAAGACTATGAGCTAACAGGCGACTGGCTCGGCATCCGCATCCGATGCCGCATCCGCATTCGCCGACGAATCGTGGCCAGACGTTGACCAGCTGAGACTGCGCCGTCTCCGGACATTGGGCACACCCGCCGCACCGCCGGTGGCACCCTTTTTCTTAACAAACTTGATGTTGTAGGGATCCTCGGCGAGCTCGGGATAGAGCGCCACGTCGTGTATGTACTCACCCTCATAGTTGTTGGCATAGCTCTGCTTGAGGATCTCGTCGCTCTCCTGCTGCGTCCATTCGAGGGCGGTGGTTAAACCACTTCGCAGCGCCTCCTTCTCCCGATGCCAGGCCTTGCGCACCGCCGTCAGCTTTGCATGGTGCATCAGGCGCTGCTGCTCCTTGGCGACGGTCGTGCCGTAGCGCAAGTTGATGATCGCATGTGCGCCATGGATCTTCACGTCCAGATAGTTGCCCGATGAGGCACCAGCAGCGGCAGCTCCACCGTTGGCATTACTGGACGAACCACTGGCACCGCTGGTCGACTCACGCGTTATCTCATGGAACGTGGTGTTCACTTGACCCTGGAGGCGCTTCAGCTGCTGTCGATCCTCGCTGGCCCGCCAGGCATCCTCCTTGACAAAGAAGAACGAGTCCTGTTGTGCATTGTGTACCACAAAGGTGAAGGGCAGCAACTTGGAGCGATTGAAGACACTCGTGTAGACATCTCGGTAGATGGCATTCGCAGCTGGCACACTGGACACTATGGCCTGGCCATCAGCGGTGCGAGAGACGACGATTCCCTTGCCGAATGGTGGTTCTGTATCCGAGCCAATGATACGTGGGGATGGATCCATGACGTCACACTTGAGGGCAGAGCGAGGCGGTGCCGAGAGCTGCTCAAAGTCGGACATGCGACGGATGTTGAGATGTGCCAGGAATCCGCTCTCCACGGCCATGGTGGGAATATTATCGAAGGGTCGACGCATATTGAGGGCTATGGGATTGGTGGGTGGACGGCCCCAGAGTGCTGGTGGCTGCCACAGCTGCTTGGCCAATTGGGGCATCAGATTGCCCACATTGTAGCCCAGTGTGCGCATCCAGCTGGCGAAATCGGCAGGATAATGACGCTCCTGGCCCACGTTGATGGGATCGTTGCCATTGAAGCGATACAAGTGGAGGCGAGTGGGCGTGATAATCCGCTCGGCAACTCGCTGCCAATCGGGTGACATCCATTGGCCAATCAATGGATCATAGACACGGCCATCGCCCATGTGCACCAGGGTAGTCACCTGATCCAAGATGCCGCCACAAAAATCGATGGGTAGATACAGATACGGATTGGAGTCGTAGACGATGTGTCCAAATGGAGAGCGCATTATCTCCCGGATACCCTCACCGTACTGGTTGAAGAGCATCAGGGGTGTGCCGCTCTGATCTGTGGCCACGTAATACTTATGCCTATAGACCTGGGCATAGATCAAGTGTCCGACATCATCGTACGTCAAGGACATCAGCTTGCCATCGCGTGGTGAGTAGATTTGCGAGACTTCGTAAGGACGCTGCTGGTTCGTGTAGAAGAACTGGGTCACATTGCCGAAGTTGTCCTTGCGCGTGGTGAGACGCTTCAGATGGTCATAGTAGTACTTGACATCGAAACGTCCTCGCTTCGAGGCGCGCACCAGCAGTCCCTGTGTGTTGTAGTGGAAGCGCTCCTCCCGCGCGTTCTGGGCCACCAAGCCACGAGCATCGTACTTGTACTGCCCCTCGCCGAACTTAACAATCCGATCCTGGGCGTTGTACTCCATGGGAATTGTGTTGCCGCGATACGTAAGTGAGAGCAGGTTTCCATTGTCGTCGTAGCGGAAGCCCCATGGCTCCTGGGCCTCGACGCCCACCAACTGTCCATCGCAGTCCCAAGTGTAGTTCTTCACGTTCGTGTAGCTATTGACGGCCATGTTTCTGGTGTAGGTGCGCGTCTGGGAGATACGTCCGTGCACGCCATAGGAGAACTCCATGCGGAACACCTCAAGCCGGTGGATAGCCAAGGCCACGCGTTGAGTCTGGAAGCGACCGTCGACGGTGCGGGTGAAGCCGGCGGTGCCGTCATGTAGCTGCGTCTGGTTCAGAGCGGGACGCGAGAACTTGAACTGTCCGATGAGACTTGGCTGGCCGGTGCGTCGGTCATAGGCAAAGGCCTGCGTGGGTAGGCTCTGTCCTCCAATGCGTCCCTGTAGGGCAATCACTCGCAGTTGATTGTCATACTCGTAGCTGAATTTGGCATTGCTTAGGCCCGTCTTGGCCACATAGTCGATGCGTTCCTCAGTCAAGAGGCCGGCGGCATACTCGAAGTCCCAGCGGTACTCCAGCTCTCGCTCGGCATGGGACACGGTGCTGGGCATGCTGGTGGCGTCGTTATATTGGAACTCACTTCGTCCATCGCCATGGACAACTTCAGTTAGCTGACCGGCCGCATTGTAGCGGTAGACAATGCGAGCTCCGTCTCCAGGAAGGATGGTCTGCAGCAGGGCACCTGCATGGCTGTAGTGCTGGAGGTAGGCCCGAGTGCTGCCCGGTGGAGTGTAGGTGCAACGTATGAATCCAATGGAGGTTTGCATGCTGAAGCTGTGCCGTGTGCCAGAGGGCAGAACCACGTGACGCAGTCCTCCGGCGTCATCGTACTGCAGGACGAACTTTCGCTGACTCGCAAGGCCAATTTCAGAGACAAGGTTCCAGTCGTTGTACACAAAGGAGATGATGCCATCCTGCTGCGAGGTAATCTCCGACAGTAATCCGTGACGGTCATAGCTGTACTTAAGCTCTGCGGGTCCCCAGGCCCAGCCCTCGACACGGTTGAAGCGGTCGTAGGTGATGTTCACCGGATAGCCATTGGTTGGATAATAGGACTTGGGCAGACCTGACTGATCGTAGGCCACAATCAGGATGGGAGTGCGTTGGGAGTCGTAGAAGGTCTCGCGGTTGGTGAACTGATCAAACTCGACTCCAATTACCCGCGATTGATTAACCCAAATCTCGCGATTGAGTGTCTGCTGAGGATTGCGCACATCACCCACCAGATTGTAGACCGAGTACATGGAATTGGTCAGGCCATCGCCCATGGTGACACTTTGATGGGACCACATGGCTAGCATCTCGGCCTCGACGGGCAGCGCTGCCTCCAGCAATGGATGTCTGGCAACTGCCGATGCTTCCACGATGACACCATTGGCTCCATGAATAACCAACGTATTGTTAGCCTTCAACTCTGCATCCGCGTGAGCACGGCCGCGCTTCAGGAATGTGGATCGAACTCCGCCCAACACCAACAACTCGTTGGCATCGGCATTGGCACCTGGGCCAGTGATGCGTTCCCGCGAGAAGAGAGATTCTACTGAGGCGTGAACGTAGACGGTGAGTCCCTTGTTATCCGCCAGCTGTGAGGTGATGCGAACAATCTCACCGCTTGGCAGGATCATGCCCGTGACACGTCCGAACTCATCATACTGATAGATGTACGTTTCGCCGCCCGAGGATCGAGAGTTGAGCAATCCCGTGTTGCTATCGTAGTCCAGTTCAATCTCCTGGCGACCCTTCTCACTCAGCTTGGTCATGATGCCAATGCCGTTGATCTGAATCTCGGACTTATGATCCTGCGTATTCTCAATGGAACTCACCACATTGCTGTAGTCGCGCAGGAACTGAATCTTGTTGCCAGAGGCATCCGTAACGGTGGACAGGCGTCCGAAGCTCGTGTTCTTTGAGTAGAGGAAACTATAGCGAGTCTTGCCCGATGTCAGATCCTTTGTGGCCACATGCTGTCCATAGCGATTGAATACATAGATCTCGCTGGATGGCGGGAATGGAATGTGGAACTCGCCGTTCTCATCATGCGATGGCAGATAGTGCTCCAAGGCGAGGACATGCAGTGAACCTGAAGTGAAGGATGTCAAGGATAACATTAAATAAAAGTAAATATTTGAATTTTACATACATAATCGTTGTTTTAAACAACTTAAATCTGAATATCGTATATCGTAAATCGTATATCGTAAATCGTAAATCGTATTTTTCTTACTAATACCTTATTCAAAAAAAAAAGAATGACAAGAACTTGTCTTGGCCCAATACATAAAATCGATACTTTAATCGGTTTAAGTTTTCATTACAGACAAAAAGTAAATTTCGCATATCGTAAATCGCATTTTAACTTGGATTTTATTTAAATTTCTCAAGCCCTTCGGATTGAAAGGCTTCTTTATTGTTTCTCGGTTATTGGAAACATTCAGCAAACTTTATTACACCCTACAATGCACATGGCATGGCTGAAGGGTATACACAATCTGTGCAAATCGCAGCAAACGGCCATAAAATTGGTTTCTCCTGCTCCTCCTTGGACTTTACCTTTTCACTCGCAACGACTGTAGGACGGACTGACGACCGTCGGTCGTCGGCTGTTCGAGCGTCGACTGTCGCTCGTCTTTGCCAATCCCATCGTCGCCTCCAACTGCATTTGCTTAAGCTAAACGCCAAGTTCTTGCAGCTGTTTGCTTTTACTGTCTTCGTCCTTCGTCCTTCGTCCTCTGTCCCTATCTCTGCCTCCTTTTTGTCGACTCCTTGCGCCATCCCTTGCCCCACTGTACATTTTGTTGCCGTCTGCTCATAAAACGTTTCATGTTTTAAAATCACTGCACCAAAAACAAAATGTCTATGTGTTTGTCTGTGTGTGTGTGTGTGTGTGTGTGTGTGTGTGTGTGAGTGCCTTAAGTATTTTTGTGCAATTTGCTGGATGTTGTTCGTTGTTGTTGTTGTCGCCTGTGTTGCGTTTCATTTTAGTTAGTGTTGGAAAATCGCTTTGGATTTGCATAAATTTGCTTACTTGCCAGCTTTGCATGGCAAACACTGACGACAACAGATGACAGACAGAGGGACAGACAGCGGAGCGGACAAAGACAGAGTGAGATAGAGAGAAAGAGAGAGATATAGAGATAGATAAAGACAGATGGAGAGAAGGAGGGAGACAGAATGATAGACAGATGAATAGACAGAGGGACTGACAGAGGGACAGGCAGAAAGACAGGCAGAGGGACAGACAGAGGAGTAGACAGAGAGACGGGCAGACAGACAGACAGACAGACAGGCAGACAGGCAGACAGTTAAAGAGACAGATAAAGGACACTCCGACAGACAACGTGGGAGTCAAGGAAATAGTCTAGTCAAGCATCAGCTGCATTACTCCTGGCATTGCCTGTCGCCTTGAGGAGCCGCAACTGCAGTCACTCAGTTGTACAATTGCAGGTATTTATTCATTCATTCACTTAGTCGTGCCTTCATTCAGTCAGTCATTCGTTCAGCCATTCATTTAGTCATTCATTCGGTCTATCATTCAGGCATGCATTTGATCAACTATTCAGTCTTTTATTTAGTCGTTCATTCTGTCATTCATTCAGTCATTCATTTATTCAATCATTCAGTCATTCATTCAATCATTTAGTCATTCATTCAGTCATTTATTTAGCTAATCATTCAGTCATTCATTCAGTCATTTATTAGGCCAATCATTCAGTTATTCATTCATTCATTCATACATTCATTCAGTCATTCATCCAGTCAATCATTCAGTCATTTCTTCAGTCATTCATTCAGTCATTCATTCAGTCATTCATTCAGTCATTCATCCAGTCATTCACTCGCCTATTCGCAGTCACCATTCAAATGATTCAAATGATTCAAATGATTATGAGAATTATCGTCTCATACAATATTTTACAATAAAATATTAAATACATTTTATGTGCCTTTCTTTGCAGTTGTTGTTCTTCTTCTTGCACTTCGTCCTGCTGTCCTTTGACTGCCTTGGGTCCTGTGGTTGCTCGCAGTGTTGATTTGATTGCGTTACAGTTCATTTACCCAGACCCATGCCCAGACCCCTACCCACACCCCTAGCCAAGAGTGGAGCCAACAGCCAGGCAGGATTATTGGTGGAACGGGCTGAAATGCCCCATTATGGGGTCCCATTTTGGACGAGTTGCCGGTTTGGGGGGACTTCTGGCAAAAATAAAAAGACACCACGAATTTCAGGACTTCGGAACAATTGGCGCTGTGCCAGCCAAAATCAGATTGAGCGAATTTCGATGCAGTCAGGCTCCATTGGAGGTTGCGAGGGCGTCGCTGCTACTGCCACTCCTCCCTCTCTTCACCCTTTCCATTCACTTATACTCACTCTCTCCCTCTCACTCTTTCCCTCTCACTCTCTCCCTCTCTCTTACTCCTCCACCCGCCAGCCCCCTCCCCTAGCTGTGTGTGTATCATGTAATGTAATGTAATGGTAATGACCCCATAAAGTGAACAACTTGTTTGTGTCCGTCGACTGTAAAAGGGGTTGTGTGACCGTTGGTGGGAGTGCGAGTGTGTGTGTGTGTGTGTGCGGATTTGTTTTTATGGCACACGCCCAGACGCTCACAATGTATCGGTTTGTGGGTCTATCGGTCTATCGGTTTGTCGCCCAGTCGTTCGGCTTCACTGATTTTAAGCTGTTTTCGAGCTTCTCACAAACTGCTGCCAATAAATGAATTGTCTCTTACGCCATTTCCTTAAGTCTTCCCACACACACACACACACACACACACACGCGCGCGCACCCACACACACACCCACACACATATACATTTTTAAATATATGGAAATATTTGATTTATATGAGAAAGTTTTAAGTGCACACTTAAAGCCGCCTTCATGCGATCCTCCAAGTTCTACTGTGTCCTTAAGGACGAAACCAATGAATTTCCTTCCAGGTTAAAATTTAATTCCGAAAGCTTTTCTAATAATTTATAGAATCTGTTAATAAATTAACGCAGGTACACAAAATGTCAGCGCTTACAGTTTTTATTGATTAGTGGGTGGGTTTGGGGTCTGCAGGGGGTAGGGGGCAGGAGGGGGGAGGGGAAGGAAAAATGTGTTTTTGTCATTATTTCAATGCTAATGTCTATCGTCCTCTTCCATCTCTTTCATCTCTGTCTCTCTCCTTCTGTCGCTAAGCTTATATATGTTTTATCCCGTCGTTCGTAATTAACGCAACAATTTTTCAGAAGCACACACACACACATATACACACACACATATACACATGCACACAAACTGACACTTAAGCCATAAGCTTCTAATGAAGCTTATTTACGTTTTGTTGGGCTAACAAACCCTCAAAACCTGCCCTACTATGTGGATTTGGGAATGTCTAGTCTCCAAACTAGCACACACACACACACACACACACACATACAGTGCATATACACATACCAACAGAAATACATTAATACCTCACACACACACACACACACCACAGTCCTCATTGATTAATGCATCTTGGAAGCATTAGTAAAAAGACAAAATAAGAGACAGAGTCTCATCGCTTTAGGAAGGGTCGAGGGTCAGCCCCTGCCTTGGTTGGTTGGAAGAGGGGGAGGGGAGGGGAATGCGAGTGGAAGGGATGCCTACATTGTGTAGGAGAATTGGTCAGCCAAGGGTGTCTCTTCGCATTACATTGGCCAATTCGCCGAGTTGGTAATAAGATTGATTTTCACTTTTTCACTTTTGCTAGTCCAAAATCGACCACCGTCCACCGTCCACCGTCCACCGTCCTCTGTTCATCGTTGCCCCCCCTCCATTTCCCATCCCCCCTTTGACCTGTCCTACTCACCACACCGCCATGACCAAATCTCATGGCCTCCACCCACCCATCCAATTGTAGCCCCACATTGGCAATCACTCACACGTGGCCCACAACGACGAGGACTTCGACGACGGGTAAAAGTTGATTAATTATAGCCATTGATTTGCTTTCCACGGCTTCCTTCCCCCTCCTCCCCCACCCCATCCCCTTTGCCTGCTTTTCCGCTTTTTCACGTTCTCTACGTTCTTTTTTTTTTTTTTTTTTCTTTTAAGAACGATGTCCGCCCTGCCTTTCATTAATTTGTATTGCGTTGCGCGTTGCCAAGCGGCCGCCAAGCCGAGCCGAGCCACCGATTCACCCAGCAATCATCCCGCCGTAAACCGAGACCACTCAATTCCCCTAAGCCGCCAACGCCCTTCGTCCCGGCCCACCACCTTCCGTTCCATCCTATGGCCAATGTGCTGCACATCGTTAACGCCGCCCATACCGGCCTGCCCCCTGTCCCCTGCGCCCTGCCCCCTGCCCATCCACACAGTCAGCCCACGTTTCCTGGGCATCGCGTTGCGTCGTTGTGTCGCGTCGTCTGGCCCATTGTCGAAATTTATTAATTACATTTTTGGTCTTATCAAATTACGTTTTGCTAATGCACTCAAATTTATACCTTACCCCACCGTCCCCCCTCCACCTCCCCCGCAATGCTGCCACTGCCTCATCTATTGTCCCCTCTCATCACTCACCGCAAGGCGCGTTTTCTTCTGTTGTTCTTTGAGCTTTTGCTTTTGGCTCTTCAGCACTTGGCCCGTTATTTATTGGCGGCCATTTTGTTTTAGCTTCTATTTCTACCTACCACCTGCTGGGCATGTGCATGTGCGTGTGTCTGTGCCTGTGCCTGTGTGTGTGTGTGGCGTCCTAATTTGTCCTCGTTCGAATTGTGACGGAAATTGGTTTCGCTTTTTACTGCTCCACTTGGCTGTTGTTCCTTTCCACCCATGCCTTATACCATAATAACAACACACACTCACACACACACACACATGATATACATGCACAACACACACACACACACACACACACACACACACACGCACACACGCTCGCATATAGTAACCCAATTCCATTCCCATTTCCCTCTTCACTTCCCACTCAATGTTTTAGCCATAAATGGCCAATTACTGCAACAACAACAAAAGCAAAAAACATCAACAACAACAACAACAACAGCAACCATAATAATGCCAACAACAACGTTAAGAATAACAACAACAACAATAAGAATAACAACAACAATAACCACGCAACTTACACAGCAGCCAAAAGTTGACGTCGTTGTTGTTGTTGCGGCTGTTGTTGTTTGTTGTTGTGTTTTTGTAGTTGTTTTTTGGTATTTTTGTTGTTTTTATTATGTTTGTTGTTTTTTGGTATTTTTGTTGTTTTTGCTGCGGTTGCGTTTTATGCTTTGTGTTTTGCAATATGTCGCAAATTTAACTTCCGACTTTGCTCGCATTTAACAATTTTTCTCTTTCTCATTTTCTTGCCACTTCTTTACTTTTAACATACAAAAGCGACGTACAGCAACAGCAACAACAACAACAACAACAAGAACAGGGAAAACAACAACAACAACAAAAACAACAAATATTCAATCTAAATTTGCCAAGAGGAAATGTTGCATTTTCCAAGTCTATGTTCCCCCACTTACGTGTATGTGTGTGTGTCTGTGTGTGCAAGTGTGTCTCTGTGTGTCTCTGTATGTGTGTATGTGTGTATGTGTGTGCCTATTGCTTGTCTATTTGCTTGTATTTGTTGCTCTCCATAAAAGATGACAAATTGACAGAAGGAAATAAAACAATTTTTAAAATTAAACCGCAGCCTCTTCTCTTTTCTCACACTCACACACACACACACACACACACACAAACACACACACACACACATTTATCCAAGATGTATACACACTCAAATTGTATAAATAAATTTTGTGCCCATAAAAGATGTAAATTTTTCGATACATTTTTTAGCTATAAGAATATTTTATATAATTTGGCTTCCAAAATAAATATACTTAAAATATTAAGAAGTGAGAAGCGATTGAAGAAGCAAAATTCATTTTGGCTTCATTTCGCAATTATTGGAAGACCGAAATTTGATTATTTTTGCTTCTCTTCATTAAACTTTTTGCTCTATCGCTCTTGCTCCTCCTCTCTTTCTACACGCTCAGTAAATAGGAAAAAAAGAGAAGCTATTAGAGAAGCAAACATCAATTTTTATTAAATATCCTTTCATTATATTCCTTTGCTTATCGAATACTCTATAATCATTTTGTTTCTTATGGATTTATTCCACTTCTAACTTTAGCTATAACTTTGCTTCTCTTTTACTCTCTGGCATTTTGCTTCTCCTTTTTTCTCTTGGATTTTTGGCTACTTTCATCTTAGCTGTGAATTTAAGTTGGCAAATTTGCTACTTCATTTACTTCTACCCCTCTCCCAGCTGTTATTTTGTTTGCTTCTCTATAACTGCTCCCTCTTTATACCTCACTGATCATTTGCTTCTCTGATAAGTTTCTTCCATCGTCTCGAGTTTACTTCTTTATTTATCCATATAAAAAACTACTCAGATGTTAAAGCTTTTCTGCTTTAACTCATTACTACGAAGCTTCTCTTATTTTGTAATCCAATCTTTAAATATGAGCAGCCTTTTTTTCCAAGGACTTTTCGTCCTTTTTTGCCAGTGTTTTTCAAATAGGAAAAGGCTTGGCATCGCGTTATCTGAGGCTGAATTTCAAACTGTTTTTGCTTCTCCATTTTCTCTTCTTTCTTGTATAAGCTAGACCCAGTAGATGGCACTGGGTGTAGGGAACGACTTATGGATTATGGTACTCACCTTGATCGGCCACATTGATAACGCCGTCCTGGGCAACTGCAATGGCTGAAATAGCCTGGAAGCGAGCGTTGGATGAGAGAAGCGTCTCGGCGTTGCTGAGGGTTCCATCGTCATTGAGGGTGGCACCGGAGCCCGGACTGGAACCGCCGGCGCCGGCTGTTGTCTTGGCACCCAGCAGCACAGTTGTGGTGGTTGTGGGTCCGGTGGACATTAGGCTACCGCCAGCCACGATGCCGGCAAGTGTGCCCGAGTTGGTGGCACTGCCGCCGCCGGCACAGATGCAAGCACCAGCGCCGCCGGTACCAGCAGCAGCAGCGCTACCATTATTTCCGTTTCCGCCAGCTGGTGTCGTTGGCGTCGTGCCGCCATTATTGCGTGTCGGATTCACGGTCGTTGAGTAAGCTCCACCATTTCCAACTCCTAGTCCGGCTGCGGCAGAGCCATTGCTGCCATTTCCAATCGCACATTCGCAGGTCTGCGTGCTGTGGAGGAGCAAAATGGTACAGAGATTGGGGGGAGGGGTGGGAGAAATGAAGAGAAAGCTTTAGTAATGCAACAGGAAATGCTTAGTCCGTTAAACCACCAAACCAACAACCCGTTCACCCACTCAGCACAGACACCCACTCCCAGTCAGTCACCCAACCACCCAGCCACCCAACCACCCACCCGCTGTGGCAGTCGTCGTTATCTATGGCGCAGGCATCGTTTACATGTCGCGACCACGCCCCAGACCACAGAAGGCCCCAGCCGCCCAACAGCCAAGCTCCAAGTGCAGAACCGGAACAGAAATAGAGACAGGGACTGTCGCAGGAAGAAATACAGGGGGATGGCCAGCTACGTCTGGGCAAAGGGCGGGGTGCTGGTACTGCGACTGGCAGGAGGGTCTTCTGTGTGGCTGCTTGGACGCGTATTTATGATGACATTGTTTGTTCGATAAACATTCTAAAGTAAAGTGCAGGGCCGTTTGAAGCTACGCTTTCCAGCTCCCTGTCAGTCGCTTATCGCCCGGGCCACGCCCCTGTGGCCCTTCTTTCTCCCCCCTCTCCCCGTGTCGACGACACAAGGAACTACTAAATAAAAAGGTTGATTTATAGTTTCTGTTGTTGGCGCGCCGTTTGTGGTGTCTGCTAATTACTTTACCACGTCTGCCAGCCACGCCCCAAACGGAGCAGCTACCTCCACTCCGCGCTCTACATTCGGCATCACCTGCACCATTCCCACAGCAGTCCCTTAACCCTTAACCCCCCTACCCCCCCTCCACACCGCAGCCCTCAATTCACTATCCACAAGCCTCAATCCTCAATCCACAATCCCCAATCCTCAATTCTCGAGCCATGAACCAATCTCCCCTACCCGATCCACTCGCTGGGCGTGCCCCCCCTTAGCCCCCTGACCCACCGTTGCCTTTGGCTGTCAGTCCTTCAAACTATTCGCCGTAGAAATCTATTAGATTAAATAAACTGCCACTGCATGAAGTTGTTAAACATTTGTTGTGCGTGCGAGTGTGGGTTGAAGTGCGTGTGTGTGTATGTGTGTGTGTGTGTGTGTGTGAAATATACTGCATATATGTTAAACCTACGTAAAGTGCCACGCCCGCAGCGAGTTGCTTGCCTTGGGCAGTCTTAGACAAACAACACACCAAATTAATTGCTTTAGTTAGCGAAATTCGTGATGAGCTCCTGACTTCGAAGTTGCACAGGAGAAAGAGAGGTAAATACCAAGTGAGAGCGAGACAGATGCAAGTGAGAGAGAAATACTTTATATAAAAGTTCATTTTCCATTTCATTCACTTGATTCATCTGCTTAAATTCATCTGCCATCACTTCAGGTCAAGTAACAACACTTTTTATTGACAGAGAATTTACGATTTTTATTTTTTTGTTTTGTTGTTTGCAACCTTCACTTCTTGGCATTTTCCAACACTGACGTTCATTTAAAATTCCTGCAATTCATTCGTTCAATTTTGTTCATTCCCCGTTTCAAGGTATTCACCGAGAGTTCATTTAAGCAGCTTTCATTGTTGCGTTTTCTACAAATTTCCTCTACTCATGGAAGTGTATAAGTGCGCAAATACACACACACACACACATATATACATATACACATATACATGTACAGTCATTGACAGGAAATGCAAATTCCCAAACGTCAGAATTCCAATTAATTTTTGGTCACTGCTTTTGAAGCTTTAAAAACGTTTTAATCAAGTCAAATAAAGTAAACTGTGCGGCATATCGATTGGTCCCCCAAAATACACATAGTACACACTGAGTGCATACACACACCCACACACCCACACACCTACATACACACATACATAACACTTGTACAGCAACTGAAGAGAGTCTAGTGACATTTATTGCCGACTTTTGGTGCATTTCCCCAAAAATTTTGTGCAACTGCAGCTGAAAATTTTATTTTTTTTTTTTTTTTTTATTTATGCCACACAGACTCCCCAGAGTGAAGACCCACCCAGAGTCATACCCGGTGCCACCCTCCCCCGCCAGCTGGCACCTTGATGACCCTCTTCAAATTCCTGCCACTGATATCGCTTGCCAAAATGCAAATAGCCAACTCGTTCGACCCGTCACATAATTGGGTCAAATATGCGCATAAACAAGTCCCCCAAAGCCGGCGGCAGTGTTGACCCAATGCAATGCATCAATGGGGGTCAAAGGGTCAGCGGCGGTGCAAAGGGTAACTGCTACAGTAACTGATTACTAGATGCATGTATTTGAGGGAGGGAGGGGTTAGCTAATAGTCGATGGTCGTGGGCCGTTGGCTGCTGGCTGTTGGCTGTTGGCTCTTGGCTCTTGGTCATTGGTCGTGAGTCCTTGTTGGGTGGGGGAATGGGAGGGGGTGTTGAGTACTCACCCAGTGCCCTCCTGTTTGCCAGCAAAGTAACGCATGCTGCCGGCCGTGTCCACAACGCGTATTGAATTGATTCGCCGGGAATCACTGTCCGCAATGTAGAGATCCCCGAAGGGTGAGAAGGCCATGGCTAGTACAGTGCCGAGGACATTATCCGTTGCGGTCTTGTTAACGCGACTATCCTGTCCATTGTTGCTGCAGTGCAGCGGTGTTCCGGCCACCACGCGTATCTTCATGTCCGAGGTGAGGCGGAGCACGAGCCGATCGTCAATGAAGTGAAGTGAGCCATCTAATGGACTAAGGGCCAGACCAGTGGGCCACTGCAGCTGCGCCTGATTAGCCAGCAATGTGCCGCTGCAGGGTGCAGGACTCCAGTGATTATGATGTCCGTGATGGCCAATTAGAGTATGGATGATGCCCTTGGGGTCGACGGCGCGTATATTGGTGCCATCCGCAATGTACATTGTGCGATCGGCGGCAATGGCCAGACCCTTGGGATGGGAGAGACGAGCACGGAGCGCGGCGCCGCCATCACCGCAGTTGCCCTCATCGCCGGGTATGCATCGCTGGCCGCTGCCCACAACCGGTTCGCTATTGATGCTCGGATCCTTGACCTTCTCGAGTCGCAGCAGGCGCAGAATCTGATGACGCTCCGGATCCGAGATATACAAATGACCATCAGCCGGAGACACGGCCAAATAGTATTGGTACGAAACCTGCGTGGCGCTCAGCTGGAGAATGGTAAACACCTTGCCATCGGGTGTGATGCGGCGCACCAGATTGAAGTCACCAACATAGAGACTGCCATCGGGGCCAGTGGCCAGGGCAATGGGTGTCAACAGCTTGGCATCCTTGGCCACACCATTGCAGTAGTCCGGACAGTTGAGTGGACGCTGCAGACCTGTGCCCATGACAACCTTGACGGTGCGTGGGTACTCCTTCATGTGGAGGGTGCTGCCATCACCCTTCTGCAGTATTCCCTCGTGGAAGTTGTAGTGATGATGTATGTCCAGACCCCAACCACCAATGTCCGAGATGTCCACATCGTAGCCCTGCAGCTTGGCTGTCTGCGTAATCCATACGGGCGTCTGGCACGTATTGTGCTGGTAACCGACGGAGATGCGGGCAATTGTTACGCCGTAGACCTTCTGCCTGTAGACATTGCGTTTATTCCAGGCGAATGTGTGGACGAGATTGGGATCTGCCTCATATGTCTTGACATGGAGTGCGCCCTCGATTTCCACGCCCACATGCACATGGGTCAATGTCAATGGAATTGTCTCGGAGGTCAAACGCATTCGAACGATACTCAAGTAGCCCGAAGCTTGGGAGGATTGATATGTGAGGTGTAGATCCGAGCCGGGAATTTGTATGGACTCTTGAACGATCTGTGGGGAAGAGATAAGAATGGATAAGTAAAATAGATAGGAAATAGCAAATAGAATATGAAAAGGACTCATCAGGGATATATGAAGATAGGAAGGGGTGAATAAAAAGGCGAGTGGGGAGACATCAGAGGAGACCAGGTTGAAGGACAATCATAAATAGCAAGTGAAATGAAGCAAAGAAAATATGCAAGGAACTTCTAGAAATAGTAAAAGACGGAGATAGAGAGAGGGAGGGGGAGAGGGAATATGGAGAAGGAGGAGAGGAAGCCGGCAGTAAAAATGCGAGAAGTTGCAAATGTATGAAATGAGCCATAAAATGCAAGAAATATAAGCGACACTCGAAAGGGGAAAATCTAAGGATGAGGATGAGGATGAGGATGGGGATGAGGATGGAGATGAGGATGAGAATAAGGATAAGGACAAGGGCAAGGACAAGGGCATGGGCAAGGACGTGAATGAACATTACAATTGTCGCTGCCACTAAGTGAGTTTGTTATTAAGCCTTGTGGTCGCAGGAGCAAAACACAGGACACAGCTGCTGCGGGTCGAATGCAGCAATTAAATGTAATGCTTTCTCTCTTCCTCCCTCTCCCTCCCTCTTCCTCCCCTCGCTCACTTTCTCTGGCGCCGCGTTCTCCCCTTTGGCTTGCTCTTTCAATTTCTCTTCGGAGAATTAATGTGTGCCGAGGGTTGAGGGTTGAGGGCTGAGGGCTGAGGGCTGAGGGATGAGGGCTGAGGTCTGGGGCTGAGGGCTGAGGGCTGGGGGCTGAGGGCTGGGGGCTGGGGCTTCGTCAGATGCAAACTTATAATGTCATTAAGGCGAACTTTAAATTAATTAAAACTACGCAGGGTCCAGCTGCTGCCTGCCCGCTAATTAGGAGTGGCAGCGCAGGATGTAGATGGGATTGGGAGCACAAATGGTTGGATGAGAGGGGAAGGTGGGTGTGGTGGCGGGGAAAACAGAAAGCAGAAAGCGGGATAAGATTAAAGGTGTGAGAATTGAATTGAGGTGGGGGAGGGGTGGGCAACTCAAAAACACACACAAACAAGGATAATCGCACTCACCTGTGTCTCGGCAAAGATGACTCGCTTGCCCGGCATGGCACCCACACCATTGGGCATCCAGGTGCTTATCAGCTGTGGCTTGAGCTTCTCGTGATCATGCTCCATGCACACCTTGCAGTTGTCGGTGATCTCATCCGCCGTGTGATAGTGAATTGAGCTGAGGAACGTCAGCGCTGGATTCAAAGGAGCGACCCTGCAAAATTCGATGATCCCAAATATTTGGTCAAGTGGTGCCCCTTGGTGGTGGTCATAATATACTTACTTGATGTTGCGACTGGTGGTCTCATCGTCATCGCTCAGCTGCATCTGCACCGGCGGCAGGACCACAATTCGATTCCAGGGCACAAACACCGTGCGGGTGAGTGGACGGAAGGGTGAGCGTTGGAACTGAAGGGTTACCGCTCCACCGCCATTAACCAAAACATCAAACCTGTGAGGCAGAGAATGAGATAGATACAACATAAGTGAGTGAGTGAGTGAGAGGGCAATACACGCCTAGAAATTAATACAAAAAAAAAACACAAAAAAAACCGAAAAAAAAAACAAAAATAAAACAAAAAAAAAACACAAGAAAAAATTAAAAGTTATGCAGCAAATTTCACGGCATTCAAATTAATTTTTTAATGAACTTTGCCTCTCGGCATTGCCTGAATCCTGGAGGCTCAGTTTCAGCTTCAGGCTTAGGCTCTGGGCTCTGGGCTCTGGGCTCTGGCTCTGGGTTTGGCTTTGGCTCTGGGTTTGAGTTGGAGGCTCTGCATTTGACGTTCGAGCAGAAGTTCTTATGCCCATTCAGCTATGTACCCCACCTCATTCCCTTTCCTGCAACCTACCTACCACCTTCCTCCTTCCTTCTTCCCAACCCTACCCCCTACCCCTTGCCCCGTCTAATGTTGGAGCAGATAATACCTCAATTGTTTGTTGAAATTGAAAAACTTTGAGATTTTTGCTTGCCAGCCTTCAGCAGGAACGATAACAACAGCAACAACAATTGCCAGAGCATAAGTTGAGTCCTCCGTACCATGCCCACTAATTCTGACACCCCTCTCACCCCTCCCACCCCACTTCGTGATCCGTTAGCCGCATTTAATATAATGACGGCGATTCCGAGGGCCGCCTTCATTATTACGAGTATTTTTCGCATTGGCGAAAGAAAAGTTGCAAAAAGTTGGCGGGCCCCAAGGAGGCAGGGGACGAGGTGGCCGGAGTCAGGATGCGGGGACGACTGACTGCGTGTTGGAAAACAAAGGCCATAACAACAGCAGCAGCAGCAACAACAACAATAACAACAACAACAATAACAACAACAACAACAACAACAACCGTCTTATAGCTAAAATGCAGGCAGTCGCGCAGAAAGCTTAAGAAATGGCAAAACTTTTGCTTTGGAAATATTTAATTAATGTGATTTTTAATTGTGTTTGTGTATTTGTGTGTGTGTGTGTGTGTGTGTGTGTGTGTGTGCACTTGAGAAAAAGCAAGAGCTAGCAGAAGGTTAAAACGAAAGGAAAAGAGACTGAATGAAGGAAAACAAAGCGAGCGCAAAGAGAAAGAGGACAAGGAACAAACAGAAGAAGTGGAGGAAGAATAGAGGGAAAGAGGGAGAGAGGGGAGGAAGTGGAGATAGACAAAGGAGGGCGAGACAATGGAGCTCACAATCAACGTGCCACAAATTGCTGCTGGCGCCGCATTGGCGATCGGGCGGCAACTCACCTACAAATTGGCAAAGTTCCAGAGATATCGATTGCAGCCACGCCCACACGCAATTGCATACTGCATGCCGCCCCCCCACTAGCAATTGAGTTGGGTCAAATGATGTGCAGAAGAGGGGCAGATTGTCAGAGGGTTGGAGGTGGAGAGGGGAGAGTACAGTGAAGCGCGAGTAACGGGGCATGAAAAATAATTACATTTAATTTTGCAATAAACAAAAGTAAATCCCGTTTTGTGGATGCCTGTGTGTGTGTGTGTGTGTGTGTGTGAGTGTATGGGTAAACATTTATAAACATTTAAATAAATATACGTGTGCACAAATAAAAACGCAGACACACGCACACACACACACACACACACACATACAGACCCCCGATAGCTGAAAACTCAAAGAGGGAAAAAACCGATGTTAAAATTTTTGCTAATTTAATTTAAATATTGTAACGCTTTACCGGAACAGTTACATTTTTATTTAACTTTAATTGTAACGTTTGTTGGCTTTATACCATTTGTATGCCAAACACTCACACACACACACACACACACACACACACATATAGTCACATACAAGCGCTTTTATTTATCTGTAATTGAATTGGACATGAAGGGCGTGAATGCGGCGCGGGGGCCAAGAGACAGGGACTAGACAGTCATTTGGTAATGTCGAGACACACCACATGCTCATACACACGCATACACGTACACACACTCACACACACACACAGAGACCCTCAAATATACAACTCTAATAATATGTTGCAAAAAAAATGCCAACAATAATCCCCTGCAGCACAATATAATGACTTTTATTACCTTTATGACTGCTCGGTGGATAACAACAACAACAACAAGAACAACAACAATAAGAACAACAACAACATGAACAACCACAACAACATTATTAACACCAAACAACAACAGCAACACCAACACCAACGCCATCCCAGTAGCAATAGGAACAACGACAACAAACACAATCATAATAATAATAACCAACAATGCATGTCACAGGACAACAACAACAACAACAGCAACAACCGAAGCAACAACAACAACCGAAAGAATAACAACAACAGCCGCAACAACCGAAACAACAACAACCAACAACATCAGCAAACAAGCAACAGGACAACAAATGGCGAAGCTCACAAAAAGAAAATTATAATCATAAAGGGCGGGCAATAAGAAAGTCCAGGAAGAGGTGAAAATAAAAGCTGAAGGACGTGCAAATATCCTGCAGAGAAATTGAGCGAACTTAATTTCAAACATTCAGAAGCCAAAAGGATACTCTAAGAGATCACACAAGTAATAAGAGGAAGAAAAGTGGAGACAAAGTAAGAAGCAACGAAAGAAGCAAAGTAAGAAGTGAAGAAAGAAGCAAAGTGAGAAGAAAAGTGAGAAGCAAAGTAAGAAGCAAAGTAAGAAGCAAAGTGAGCAGCAAAGTAAGAAGCAACGAAAGAAGCAAAGTAAGAAGCAAAGTAAGAAGCATTGTGAGAAGCAAAGTGAGAAGCAAAGTGAGAAGCAAAGTAAGAAGCAAAGTATGAAGCACAGTAAGAAGCAAAATAAGAAAAAAAGTAGAAAGCAAAGTATGAACCAAAGTATGAAGCAAAGTGAGAAGCAGAGTTAGAAGCGAAGTAAGAAGCAAAGTGATAAGAAAAATGACGATAAGATGAGAGAGTTTAAGATAGAAAAAAAGTAAAACGTGGAAAACATAGAAAATATATTGAAGGGAGAAGCGACAGGAGTAGCGAACGAAAAATTAAATGTGCACCTCAAAAGAAGAGAGAAGCGAGAGATAAGCTAACTATAGACCATAGACCTAGGCATTAAATAAGTAAAAAAAAAATGCCAAAAGAAAATCCAAAAAAAGGTCACATAAAGAGATTGAACAACTTATGACCATTTGGAACTTCTTAATTTTCATATATCACTTCTTTAATTTGCTTCTCACTGCTCTGCGATGAACCACGACTCAGAGGAGGTCCTCGCTCATTACACATCATTGTTCAGCCCCATTTACACACGTCGCGGCATTAAAGGGTATAAAGAGGTACTAAAAATCGTAACTTGTAGCCACAAAAATGGCAAAAGCTTTGTGTATGTGCTCGTGTGTGTGGGTGTGGGTGTGTGTGGGTGTGTGTGTTTGTGTGTAAGTGTGTGTGTGTGTGACAAAGGCTTAATAAGAGCTTAGAATTGAAATAAACATTATAAATACAAAGCCATAAAAACAAACTTGCGCGAACATTAAGAGCAACAGCAACATCAGCAGCAGCAACAACAACAACAAAAGCAACAACAAGAGCAACAACCAGAGCAACAACAACAACAGGAACAACAACGGGAACAACCACAACAAACAGAATTAACAGGAAGCGTATGTGTGACACAAGTACTTACATTCCACGTACATGTGTGCGGGTATGTGCTAGTGTGTGGGTGTGTATGTGTGTGTATGAAATCCCTTATAAGTGCGGCAGGACCTAAGAAGTAAAGCCGTTAGGTAGATGACTACCGGAAACTCAGGATAAGTTGCTTCTCGCGCAGCTTCTTCCTTTTTTTCTTCTCTTCCGCCTCAGGTGTGGCGTTTAGTTTTGCTTTATTAAGCAATTCGCTTTGCTTCTTGCATTGCTTATCGCTTCATATATTACAAGTCAGGACATTTTTCTGAAGGTCCGTATTAAGCTGGGTAACTGCATTAACTTCTCGGTTTGCTTATCGCCTCTCATTTATAGATATAAGAAGTTCAACTTTGGGGCTAAATCTGCTTATCGCTTTGCTTATCGCTTTGCTTATCGCCTTGCCTATCGCTTTGCTTATCGCTTCATATTTTACAATTCAGGACATTTTTCTGAAGGTCCTTATTAAGCTGGGGTACTGCATTAACTTCTCGGTTTGCTTATCGCTTCTCATTTATGGATAAAAGAAGTTCAGCTTTGGGGCTAAATCTGCTTGTCGCTTTGCTTATCGCTTTGCTTATCGCTTTGCTTATCGCTTTGCTTATCGCTTTGCTTATCGCTTTGCTTATCGCCTTGCCTATCGCTTTGCTTATCGCTTCTTATTTTACAATTCAGGACATTTTTCTGAAGGTCCTTATTAAGCTGGGGTACTGCATTAACTTCTCGATTTGCTTATCGCTTCTCATTTATGGATAAAAGAAGTTCAGCTTTGGGGCTAAATCTGCTTGTCGCTTTGCTTATCGCTTTGCTGATCATTTTACTCGTCCTTCTCTTCGCTTCTTTCATTCGAAGACTTAAAAAGCAGAAGCACAACAAAGCAGACTTAAGGAAGAATCATGTAAAATATCTGAAGATGTTTGCAATCCCATCTGCAATCCTTAGATGATTGTGCCAGGCAACTGAACCTTGAGCTCAATGCACAGCATAAAGGGAGAAGCATTCAATAGATCGCAAGGCAGGAGTGCAATATTTCCATTGTCTGCTGGGTGTGTATGTGTGTGTGTGTGTATGTGAGTCCTGAAGGCCGCACATTTTATTTTATAGAGCACTGTACACAGGACCCACACTTAAACACTACACACTGCAAACACGCATATATCGTGGGTGTCAGAATGTAGGAGTGTGCGAGTGTGGAAATATAGATGTGTTTATGTATGGATGTAAGTGTGTGTGTGTGCATCTGTATGCGTGCATGTGTGTGTATAGAGCTAAAAGTAATGTGAACATAAACAGAAATTATTGCCAGCTAAAAGTAAGAATGTGGCAGTAACAACAATAAGGAACTGGGAGGACGAGTGTAAAGAAGTACAAAAGAAAGTGGAAACTTTAAAATCCTCAAAAATAAGAGCATACACACACACACACACACACACACACACATACACACATACACTTACACACACTGTGGCTGTGGCACAATGCAGAGATAAACAACAACAAAGTAGTCATAATAAAAATAAATAAAAACTGAAGAATTTATGCCATGACGTTGGATCCTCTACCAAATCAGAGCACCAAGAGACACTGACAGCAAAGGACAAGGGTGCGCAGGACGCAGGGCGCAGGACGCAGGACATGGGACATGGGACAGAAAACGCACGACATTGGATTCAAGACTCAAGACCCAAGACTCAAGACCCAAGACCCAAGACCGAAGACCGAATAGACACAGGTCACAAGTCACTGGATGGGGGAATGAAGGAACGAAAGGACGACAGGCGCAACTGCAAATCAGGACATGTTTGTGATTTTATGTTTTCTTCGGTTCACAGTTGGGAGCTCGTTTTATAATTGTTTACGTAGTTGCCTTCTGCTGATTGCGAAGGCAGTCAAAGCCAAAAACAAAAGCAAACAACAACAGCAACAACAACAACAACAGCAACAACAACAACAACAATAATAATAGCAGCAGCAGCAAACAATATAAAATGGAAAAGCCAAAGGAAAAGCTAAAAGGAAAAGCTAAAGTAAAAACAACAACGCAAATGTGAAAAATGGTCAATGTTAGCGGCATTTAACGGCCACTGGGCTAATGAGAAATTATGGCACAGTAGGAAGGAGTGTAATCAGCACCACCCACAAAAATGCTATGCAGGACACAAGCCATACACACACACACACACATACATAACACATACTTAGATACAAACAAACAGAAGGAGACGCTGACAGAGGGCGACTTTAACTCATCTGCACGAAAGCCCGGCTGCCCATATAAGTATGCAACGTTTTTTTTTTGAAGCGAACAAAGCAGCTTGAGCGCTCCGCCTGGCAAGTTACATGTGCATGTGTTACTGTGTGTGTGCGTGTGTTACTGTGTGTGTGTGTGTGTGTGTGTGTGTGTGTGTGTGTGTGTGTGTGTTACTGTGTGCGTGTGTGTGTTACTGTGTGTGTGTGTGTGTGTGGGAAAGTAAACACAAATAATCATCAGACAGTTAGTTTGTCTGTCTGAGCGTTGCACAGATTTTATTTGTGTGCAGTTGTTGTTCTTGTCCTTTTGCTTCTTCCTTTTGTTGTTGCCGTTGTTGTTGTTGTTGTTGTTGCTGGACATAATAAAATCAGCAGCAGAGCGTCAGGCAAAGCGGGTGCGAAATGTTTATTTAAATTGGCCAACAAAGACACACACTCACACACA
The DNA here is from genome assembly GCA_035044505.1 of Zaprionus lineosus. NCBI lineage: Eukaryota > Metazoa > Arthropoda > Insecta > Diptera > Drosophilidae > Zaprionus > Zaprionus lineosus. Next base: position 2,731,525 of record JAWNNX010000676.1, read on the forward strand.
CACACATACATAGGCGAACTCACATGCATTCACAAAGCAAAGGAAATCTCGAAACAACAGCAACAACAAAGAATAAAATGACGACGATGATGATGTTGATGATGATGTTGATGATGATGATGATGATGATGATGATGATGAGGGGAACGATGATGATGTTGTTGTTTTGGCAACAACGGAAATCCTTTTTACCAAAAACAACTGCAAAAATATTTATATTAGATATATTGGATTGTTGCCTTCTCTTTCTTGCGCCATATCCTTTATTCCTTTGCCAACTTTATCTACATTTCTATTCTATTTCCATTTTCATTTTTGCTTGCTTAGTGTGCGTATGTATGCGTGTGCTTCTGCCTGTGTGTGTGTGTGTGTGTGAATTTGATTTAAATTTCCAGGCAAATGCCAAATGCGAATGACGTTCAAATGTGCCGACAAAATGTGCTTTGCCACATTTTTGCTGGTGTGAGAGACACAAGAGAAAAACCACAAATTTTCTCCACCTCCACCTCCACCAACCACCACCCCCCACTTCTGTCCAGGAGGAGGAGCCCCTGTGCCTGTCTAAGGCACATCAAAGTAAAAGATTTAATTAAAAAGTGATAACTTGCTTTATCTGGAGAGTCATACACTTGGCCTGCGCCCAGCAAAATTCTATTAACAAAATGTAATCAAGAGAAAGCAGTTGGCCAAGACGCCAACTCAGCCAACTGAGGCAACTCAGGCAACTCAGGCAACTCAGGCAACTGAGGCAACTCAGGCAACTGAGGCAACTCATCCGAGTCAGCCAAGTCAGGGAACTCAGTCAAGTCAGCCAAGTCAGGCAAGGGAAGCCCAGCTATTTTAGCCATCTTCATCATCTTCATCGTTTTGGCCATCTTTAGCATCTTAGCCAACTTAACCATCTTAGCCGTCTTAGCCAGCCCGGCCAGCTGGCTGACAAATTATGAAAAATTACTCATACGTAAGTAATTTGAATTTTAAGGGCCAAGAGATTAAAGCGGTCATCGTAAAATACAGAACGCAGGACCAAAAATAAAAAAAGCAGCCCCCCTCCAAAAAAAAAGGAATTAATTAAAATTTCGGGAGAAGCTGCAAGTTTATATATATATATATATAAATTGAAGTCCTTGCACAGATGAATTTGTCCTAAATTTGTACTTAATAATCAAAGCTTAGATAAAATCCAGGATAAAGGAGGGAACGGAGGGCAACTGAAGTCTTGCCAGACTTGAAAGGAGACAATTTGCAATGGAAGCCAAATAGCTTTAAGATTTCTTAATTAAATATATAAAATTATAAAATTATAAAATTATTTAAATTATTTAAATTTTTAAAAAATCACTAAAAATCACTAAAAGTCACTACTTACCAGCCGCCCTGTCGAGTCAGCGTGAAGCCGAAGCGTGCGTCGCGATCCACGGAGACGCGAATGCCGACGATTCCCAGGCCCTGGGGGGTTATGACTTGTCCACGCATAACCGAGACACGACTGTTTATGGCACAGGACACAGGATGATGTTCCAAGTGTAGAGTAGAGTAGAGTATGAGTATCACAGGGTGTTTCACGGGCAGCAGATTCGATGAAAATTCATAGATGTTGAGGGTTTTTTGTAAAAGAGAAAAACTTCTTGTTAGTCACTGGCATTGAGTTTGGTTTCAAATGTTTCATTGTCTGTTGCTGATTGTAGAATTGTTGAATTGTTGAATTGTTGAAATGTTTGAAATGTTTTAAATGTTTTTAATGTTTAAAATGTTTTAAATGTTTCAAATGTTTTAAATGTTTTAAATGTTTGAAATGTTTCAAATGTCGTTTTCTTTTTATTCTTTGCAAATGTTTTGTAAATCAAAAAATCAATGTGTGAAAACATCAAGTAAAACATTTTGTGTAGGCACTCGGATTATTTAAATAAATATATATGTATATCGATAAGGATATAAAAACAAATTGCAATTGACTCTTGGAAATTGTTTTTGTTTCATTTCACGTATTTTACTTATATAATTCTAGTTAAAGAGAAAGAGTGTAAATAAATAAATGTATGCAATAAATTGAGAATTGAGAATTGAGAAAATATCTAGAAATATTATCATATGCATATAAATTTTTGATAACTGTTAAGAGTGAGAGATATGGATGATAGATGTTAAATGTGAGTCTCAGTCTCAGATTAAGTCCCAGTCTCCGTTCCAGTCCCAGTCTCAGTCTCTCTCCCAGTCCCAGTCTCCGTCCCAGTCCCAGTCCCCGTCTCAGTCTCAGTCTCAGTCTCAGTCTCAGTCTCAGTCTCAGTCTCAGTCTCAGTCTCAGTCTCAGTCTCAGTCTCAGTCTCAGTCTCAGTCTCAGTCTCAGTCTCAGTCTCAGTCTCAGTCTCAGTCTCAGTCTCAGTCTCAGTCTCAGTCTCAGTCTCAGTCTCAGTCTCAGTCTCAGTCTCAGTCTCAGTCTCAGTCTCAGTCTCAGTCTCAGTCTCAGTCTCAGTCTCAGTCTCAGTCTCAGTCTCAGTCTCAGTCTCAGTCTCAGTCTCAGTCTCAGTCTCAGTCTCAGTCTCAGTCTCAGTCTCAGTCTCAGTCTCAGTCTCAGTCTCAGTCTCAGTCTCAGTCTCAGTCTCAGTCTCAGTCTCAGTCTCAGTCTCAGTCTCAGTCCCAGTCCCAGTCTCTCTCCTAGTCCCAGTCCCAGTCTCAGTCGCTGCCTGTCTATCTAAGCGTATATATATATGTGTGTATGAGTGTGCGTGTGTGTGTGTGTGTGTAATTGTGTGCATTGTGAATTTTTTGAACTTTTGTGAACACAATTTGAAAATGTTTTTGCTTGGATAATTCAATTATTGAAAAGAGCTTTGCAAATAAACATATTGAGTCCTTAGATTCTAACGGTCTTCGTGTAGGTAAATGTGTTTCTGTATGTGTGTGAAATGAATGTGTTTACTACAAATAAAAGAACAACAAATAAATGTTCAAGAATTTAGCTTTATTTTGCCATCTTATTGAATTTTTTATTCATTTATTTATTTTTAATGGTGCAAACACATTTGGCACGCAGCAAACACAGGAATCGACCCAAGGATCAGACGAGGGAGTGAGGAGTGGATTGTGGATTGACAGCGGACATGTCTATGTACGAGGGCTGCAATACCCTTAAGGATATCCTTAAGATTGTGAACTTAGAAGGACTTGGGAGAGCTGCGGCCAAATGATCTACGTATAAACACATTTACATAGGTTCTCAGAACTGTGCATGGAATTCGAAGGTTGCTGAGGGAGGCGACCATTGACCGATAGGCCAATGCCAATGCTATCGATAGCATGAGTTACACGATCTATCGATGGCATTGCAACTATCGCAACGCTCAGCAAAAATAATCGAAAAATGCTTGAAAAAGTATCGAAAGTCATGCAAGATACGTTAATAACAACTATGAAAGTTAAGAGTAAGAAAAATACTTAATTATAGTATACGAATATTAAATGTAAAATATGATGAATATGTAAAAAATTGTTTAAAATTTGTTTATTAATTATTTAATGTTTTTTTTTTAATAAAGTTCATCAATTGCTTAATAACCATTAACAACTCTATCGGTAACGATTCAAAGGATAAACACTAAGTTTTTAAATGGCCAAAAACTCGATAAGCGTAATCGAAACTCAAAAGTTAATAATTAAATATAAAATTTCTTTTAATTAAAAATCTAAGCAAGGAAGGACACACGACCATTGGCTGGGCAGCCTTTGGGTTCGGTCTTCCAAAAATTGTGATATTTTCCGCAGCTGAAAGGTAATTGTTAGTTATATGATAGCTTATCGATATACTTCGATATATTTCGATATGTTTCAATATATTAAAATGCTTTAAGATATCGATAAAAAAGTGAACAATCGCTTGATTGACTTTCATAATTGCAGATCGATGGTTCCTAAGGATTCGCAGATAGCAATTTATACCCCAAAAAGTATCGATATCAAATTTATTTTTTTTACTTTTCGATTATCCTTAAGGTAGAATTTATATTGAAATATTTGTATTCCTTGACATATTTTGGATACTCTCCTCCCCAATTCGTGCTATGTTATATTTAAAACTCAAGGCACAGGTACAGGACTCCCATCACCAGGACTCTGCCCTGTCAACCTGAGAACAAACACGAGCAGCAGAGCCTACGAAATGGAAAGGAAAGTAAAAAGACAGCCAAAAAATACAAATACAAATACAAAGTTATCAGAAACAACAACAATTTAATTTAATGAGCTGCTACACGACGAACAGCCATGGCAACCCTCGCAGGCAGCAGTACCTCAGGGGGGGGTGGGGGAGCAGCAATAAACCGATATCCGGTTTGCAGTTTGCCAATTTAGCTGGAAAAATGAAAAATATGTTTTATGTTCGTCCTGGAAGGTGGGGGTGGGTGAACAGGAAAGGCCTCAGGCAGGACACTGAAAGCAAGGAGCAGCGGTAGGCGGGTGCGTGGTAAAGTTTTGGGGCAAGTCAGCGAAGAAACCTTGAAACAAAATGCCGCAATGTGGCGACCAGGGAGAGTTTCAAATGGCGCAATTGTTTGCACTAATTATCGCAGGACTTGGGAGGGGGGGAGTAGTAGAAGTTGAAGTAAGGAAGATGAAGCAGAAGAAGAAGAAGATGACGATGATAAAGACGAAGGAGCAGAAGCTCAAGATGAGGCTGAAGCTGAGGCTGAAGCTGAAGTCCAGGATGAAGATAAAGATGACTAGGAAGATGAAGATGAAGATGAAGATGGAATGGAAGATGGAATGGAAGATGGGGGGAAAGATGAAGAGGTGGATGAGCATAAAGATGAGAAGGCAGCGGAAATGCGGCCATTGGCTATGAGGCACAGGGCTTTAGGTATGTGGCAAGTGCTGCACTTTTCAGTCTGCCGCAGTTGTTGCCATTGCCTCTTCGAACTTTTGCCCTACGCAGAAGTTTAAAAAAAAAAAAGAGAGAGAGAGAAAAAAAAGTAATGTTCAAGTTTTCAAGTGTTGCAATTTCTCAACCAACCACCCACAATATCGCTCTACCACCACCACCCACAATACGCAGCTGCCCCACCCCAGTGGCTCATTACTCTGTGTACATAAACACATAATGTACAATATTTGGGTCAGACATGCTGACTCGATGTGTGTGTGAGTGTGAGTGTGAGTGTGTACATTGGTATGTTAGCTCAGTTGGATTTTTATTGTGTGGCCGGGAGAGGTGAGTGCTGAAGGTAGCACCACTTGGTGGTGCAGGCACTTCTACACTGACTTATAATTGCAATTGACCAAATGCCGAGGCAGCCGCTCGTTGAGGCGGCTTCAACTGCAGCAGATGCCGCCTATTTGTACAGAACACAGTGTACGTGTGTGTGTATGTGTGTGTGTGTGTGTGAGTGTGTATGTGTGCGAGTTTGTATGAGAAACTGCGCACCGTCTCGTTCATTTTTGCTGCTTCAATTCGATTCAATGAAGCACAATTTTATTTGAAATCAAACCAAAAAGCAAATTGCATGTGTGTATGAGTGTGTGCACGAGTGTGTGTGTCTATGGGTGCTTGTGTCTGCATGTGTGTGTGCGTGCGTATTCCAATTCATTCAAGTGGTGAGTGCCATTGATTTTTATTTCGCATTTGATTCGTTTCGTTTCATTTATTATTTATTTGATTTATTTTTACTGCAGCCGAGTCTGAATTCCCGTCTTTCCGTCCCTCCGCCCCTCCTCCCTCCGTCTTTCCGTCCTTCCGTCTTTCCATCTATCCGTCTTTCCGCATCTCCGATTCGTCTTTATATGGAGCCACCGCCATTTTTTGGGGCCAGGACACACACATGCAGACAGCCAGCAGCCAGAGGCCACCCAAAGGCCAGGCAATCTCTTTGCCCTGATACCACGGCCTTTGGCACACACAAGTGAATTACTCATACGCCACGGTTGCCGATGTCTTCAGTCAAAAAGTTTGCTTTGATTTTGTGAGCCTTGAAAGGAGACGCTTTATGGTCAGTTAGAAAGCAAACGATATGATGATAAAAGGAACCAGCAAAGGACCCACCACCACAACGTTGAGTGAGCAGTGAGTTAAGTGCTTCAACCCAGACGAGTTGCCACATGGCCACATGGCCACATTGCCACATGAGGCATGTATTGAACACAAGTTACCTTTGAAGATGCCATTCAAAGGGGGTCCAAGGAGCATCTCGCCAGATATGACACATTCACACGTCATGAACGCGAAGGCTTCTATGTATTTTATGGAGTCGAGTGCAGCCAACTGAATGTTGCGTTCAGCCAGCTGAATTTCTAATGTGCGCGAAGGCGCACCACCCACCCCACCATCCGCAAGTTTAAAGCCTCTCAAAGCATCCTGAGTAATGGGGCATCAATTTCGGGTCCAACTCAAAAATATGGCCACGTTTTCAAAGCGATTTATAAACGATATTTTCCAATGGCAAAGTCCTGTAAATTCTTTTACTCAAGTGTAGCTTTTTTTTCAGCCTCTCTTCTTTTGCCACTATCAATTCATTTCCTCGATTTGTGTGGCTGCCACCAAAACCCAACCCCAGACAGGAGGTTGCCCACTACTAATCCCCCTCACCGCTCTGTCCCCCCATTGTCGTATCTATTCCCTCATTTGTTGCCAGCTTTTTAATCAGTTTGCAACCTCGTCAATGGGCACTCAAAATTATGACGCCATAAAAGGCTTTCAGCAAGGAGCCGAGAAATGAAAGGCGGAAGTCCAAATCCGTGCACAGGATGAAAAGTAATCTCAGTATATGGCGACAGTCGGAGCCAAGGACGAGGGCGCAGACACAGAGACGCAGTCACAATGATTGCCATTGGCCTTGTGGCGTCTCCATTTTGTCAGAAGCAACCAAGCTCTCAGTTTGGCGGGCAAGCAGGATGGCAGGACGGCGGGATGGCAGGATGGCAGGATGGCAGTTCGGTATGTTAGGAGGCAGACAACTAACAGCAGAAATAGTGAAGGCAGCAGCGGCAGCGGTTGAACAATGAAGTGAAAGCAATGCCACAAAATTTCTAATCTCAATCGAGGTCGTCCTTCGTCGCTTGTTTCCCTTTTAGATTGCAGCAGAGGCCGCCCAACGACCAAACGCCCAAACGCCCAAACGCCCACCGTCCCCCTGGACGCTTCATTCTCGACTAATCGCCGTTGCAACGAATGAGCAATAAACCAGTCAAGATGCTGGCGGGGGCGTGGGGAGGCATTGGTATTGTCGCCAGTGCCACCTTTTGTGTCAAAAGTGCACTTCCATTATTAGCGCATTGTGTGCTCGCGGGTCGGAGGGGCGTCTCTGGGTGGCGCCTTAAAATATGAGTGGAGCGCGCATAAAGGAAGTGCATTTAATTTCTTTTCTTTGCCAACTTTGAGCACAGCCCAGAACACAGGGGGACTTGAAGGGCCTGACTGCTTGACTGCCTGACTGCCTGACTGCCTGACTGCCTGGCTGCCTGGCTGCTTGGCTGCTTGGCTCTGCGGCCATTCATAAAGCGCCTCCGTCTGCCATTCATTTGCGCCCCAGAAGCAGCATCACCATCAGCAGCAGCAGCTCCTGCACCACCTCAGACCTTAGTCTGGGTTTTTGCATAGCTGCTGCTGCTGCTGCTGTTGCTGGCGTTTGGCTTACCGCGACACACAAAGTGGCAGCAACAGAGGCAGCAACCAGCAGCCATCAGCCAGCAGCCAGAAGCCTCGTCGCCTCATCATAAAAATTGAGCACGACTTAGTTGACTTTTGCACATACAACAAAAGGGCATTGCCTGCCGCCTTCCATCCCTCTTCTCTGCAGGCACACACACTCACCCACACACACTCACACACACACACACACACACACATTTGCCACTACAATAATAAGAACAAGAAGAAAGAGTATATAATTTTAATTTGGCTTTATTTTCAGGACGTTGCGATGAGCAGCGGCAGCTGAAAGACGCAGTCGGGACCTCCGCCTTCGCAGCAGAAACAAAGCCAAGCCAAGCTTCGGGGCATATGAAGAGTATATGGGCGGGGTATTGTAGGGGGTGGGGGGGCGTGCTGGCGGGAGTCGAGGACACGGAAGGCTCCTTGCCTTTATGTTCATTTAGCCTGAAACAGTTTTTGAAACATTTTTCAACAGGACGACAGAGAAACGGTGCGCCACACTTTTCTTTTACGCTTTTGTAACCACGATAAATGTGCTTTATGTAGCGAGAGCGGAGTCTTTACGGCCTCAACGATGATATGGTGGCAAACGGGTGCGAGCGGGGCAGGGGAGGGTAGCGTGGCGAGCGGAAAGTGTTGCTGGTGTGAGCGGGCATAGAGGTTGCGGCCCCACGTTGCATGCGGCAGCGGCAGGCGTTTGTGCAACGACCTAGCTATGCCTTGCCTCATCTCAACTCACGTCCCTCATGCCCAACACCCAGCACCCAGCACCCAGCACCCAACACCCTATGCCCTACGTCTCTCGTCCTTCGTACCAGATCCCACGCTCTACGCTCCACGTCTGATGAAATGTTTCCTGCACTTTCGCCCATTTTTGCATCTTTTGCTTTTTTCATAACCAGCGAGTGAGAGGACAAAAAAAAAAAAAAAAAACTGAGGGAAATGGGAAATGGTTAAAAAAAAAAAAGAAGGGTATTACGAAAAATATTAAAGAGGAGGCCCGAATAGTCCTAGCAAAGGACACTGCACAGTGGCATAAAATGTGTTTTCATGACTCAATAAACGTCCAACTGGAATTTATGGACTCGCCTTGCCTATCGATTCATTTTGATATACGAAGTGACAGGTTCCATTAAGCCCTGAACCAGATCGCTGCAAGTGGTTCCGCAGGTACATTGAATGTTCACTATGTTCACGGCAAATTGACTAGTGATTGGGCACCAAATTGACTCGCCCATCGAAGCCCCAAGTAACGATTTTGCCCTCGTTCGGAACTAGTTATTTTACGAGTTCATGTGATGGAGCAATGAACATAAATAACGATTCCAAGGATGGCCTCTTCAAGTTTATCGAATGGCATGCAAATGTTGACAATTCGATGGCAGAAAAACTAACGATAAATGATACCCGATAACGATAACGATTAATCGATGAATTAAGATCCTTCTCAATGTCATCTTAACTCCTTGTCAAAGGCATCCTTATTGCTGTGCGAATGGAGACGTTGTCTCCGAAGCCAATCGATTGGACAATATTCGATAACTGAACGAGGAGTCTGTGGAGTCTGTGGAGTCTGTGGAGTCTGTGGAGTCTGTGGAGTCTGTGGAGTCTGCGAAGTCTGTGTAAGTCGCAGCTACTTATCGCAAATGAAGTACCCAAATCGTCGCTCCTTCAATGCAATCGACTGACTGCATTCGATAAGGTATTCAGAGGGTCTCAGCCATTGAAGCTGGATAAAGACATTTGCCCGCAGCCCGGCGGAGTCTCAGATTCTTGTACCCCCATTGTGCGAGCGGAGACGATAATAAAAAAAAAAAATGAAAAAAGTAGCAAAAAAATAAATAAAAAAAAATGTGGAGAAGATACATAATAAATAAATAGCAGCTGGAGGTGAACCAAAGGTTGAAGCGCTGCTGCCTCATGCCTCGAGTATAGAAGAAAAGTTTGAATAGAATTTTTAAGTTTGCCATTTACCAACATATACATACAAATAACAAGCACACACACACACACACACACATACACATATATTCATCGTCCGATAGGAGAGCAGAGAAAAACCTTTAGTAGCGTGTAATTTGCACTTTGTAAATTTGCATAAAAGCTGCAGCGACAACACAGTGACGCGACGCTAAGACAGGGGAGGGGTGGAGGGTGGGGCGAGGCAGAGAGGGAGGGGAGGGAAACTGTTAGATTGGAAGACTGGCATAAGTCCAAGATAGAGACGATATGTAAATGCCACACCATGTGTCGACACTTTAGTCAAGACCCTCGTTTCCTCTCCCTCTCCCTCCCTCTCTCTCTCTCGCAGTCTGTCCCTCTCCCGCATAACACACACACACACACATAGCCAGTAAGTAAGCAGTCTGTGTGGCTGTCAGGTAACTGAGTTGCAGGGGAGCGCATATTAAACGGAGTGAGCAGGATTGCCGTTCTACTTAAAACCGCCAGGACATTCATTGGTTGCCACAGCGTTTGCCTCGTGCTGCGCTCTCAGATTAGGGCAAGATTGCCACCCCCGGCCATGCCACACGGTCTGTGCCACAATTTGGGTGTCCAATTTGACGCACAAAACACAAATTGATGCAGGTGGGCGGCAGTGGGCGGCGATGGGCGGCGGTGGGCGGCTGCTTGAGTGGGTTACATTGTGGAGCGGAGTAAATGGCGTGGATGTCTGACAGATTCGATTGCTTGCCAGCTGCCAGCAAAGATGTCATTTTGTTTGCCCATAAGAAGATTACACATGTTATGGTATAGAAATCGATGGACATGGGGAGCCGATGCTTTGCATGCAAAGGATGTGTGGTTGAGGGGAGTTGTGTCTGAAGGATTCAATCAGGCCCTGAGTGCTGGACACAGAACAAAGCTTTAGTCTTTGGAAAAAGCTTAAGCATCTGGAAACAACAATCAATCAACGATCACTTCAAGGACTTGTCGAACGCATTAGTTAAGGGTAGTCCAAGGACTCTTCGGGAAACTCATTTCTTTCTTTCTTTCTAAAGGATTTCGCACATGGAAAGCACAATCACTACACGATCGATTGAAGGACATGGAGGAGCTTCACCTGACAAACTCGATTGCTTCAACTTGCAACTGAAGGACTCGGTGAAATCTAAAACAGAAAAGGTCTCCAACAGGATAAGCCCTCACACAGGACGAGCCTTCAATAATAGGACGAACAACTTTATCCATTTGGCTCCTCTGTGGCTTGCATTAAATTAGTTTAAGGATAAGGATTTATGCCGCGCACTTCAGTTGTTATCGCAGCCATTGCTCTGCGGCAATCAAAATCGCTTCTCATCAAATTTGCTGCAACGCCAACAATGCAACTGCAACTGCAACTGCCACAACGCCTCCTTTGGCCTCGCCCTCAACCCCGCGCTCAGCTCTGCTCCCACCGGCGGGACAACAATGCCGCACAGCTTATACATTTTATAGTTACATGAAGCCATTACAAACCCCCCCGGTCTCTCCCCACCCCCCTCTAGTCCCAAGTCCAACCTGAGCCTTCTCTTAGTCGTCCCTCGGCCCTCCTGTACCACCCTGGGCCTCAGCGATCCTGCAGAAGTCACAGTCCACGGTGCATGGCAACGGCGACCGCCAACAGCGCGCAGACACGAATCGTTTTCACTTCCTCGTTTGTTTTTCAGTTTTTCAGTTTTTCAGTTTTTCAGCTTTTCAGTTTTTCAGTTTTCCAGTTTTTCAGCTTTTCAGTTTTTCATTTTTTACTGTTTGCAGTTTGCAGTTTGCACTTCACTTAAATGCGACGCTCAACCGCCAAAGGAATAACAACAACACAAACAGCGGAGCTCAAAAAAATATATATCCTAAAGCCAACTAAAACTTATGGCCCTGGCCGCAACAGTACAATCCCCGTTCTATTCGTCCTGCTCGTCCTGCCCGTCCTGTTCGTCCTGCCCGTCCTGTTCGTCCTGCCCGTCCCGTTCGTCCTGCCCAACCACAGCCATTAAAAATTTTTGCTGATGTCGAATTAGCGCCGATGCTTGGCGCTGCGATGACTGTCATGGTCGCTAGAAGGAGACATGGTCAAGGGGTGAAAATGAAAGATAGAAGAATAGGGGGACGGTGAGGGGGAGGGGGGGGAGTCATTTTTATGTTATGGTCATAAGCTTTACACACATAAATATATCTAATCTCACATAAAAGTAATTACTTTCAGCTGCTGTTGATATCGAAAAATATTAAATTATATTGAGTGCACATAACAAGCAGGCGCACACACACACACACACCACATATCACTACATAGAAACACACCTATATAACAAAATGCACACACACACACACACATGTACATAAATGCATACATGGACACAGAGCAAAGCATCGACCACACAGCCCATAACTATCGTCGGGCACACACAAGCTGCCAGTTGTATCCTTGCTTCCTTCCACACTTATGCGACGCTCTCTCTTCCTCATTTCCCTCTCCCCCCCCCCCCTCACATTCGCAATCCTTTTGCCACTTGCACTCCATTCCTTGCTCTTTCAATGGCTTGGCTGGCCCGCCTTTTGGCCAATGTATTTCTTTTCCCGGCCCGTCGACATTTTTTCGCTGGCTGCATTTTCGCGTTCGTTTCGTTTTTATGCGACTGCAGCACAAAATTCCGCGAATTTCTCTTTGCTTCTTCTCTCTTACTTATTCCCCCTTTCACACACACAAGCACACACACTCACACACTCTCACACACACTCACACACACACTGACGTTCCTCCTTAATTTTTGTTCATTTTTTGTTCTCCTTTTACTTATTTCAGTTTGTTGCCGTTTCTATTGGGCGCCTACTCCCAGCACCACCCCCTCCCCTCCACTCCTCCACTCCTTCCCCCTTCCCCTCTACCCACAATCCGCCCCACTTGCAGTTGCACGCCAGGCGCTTTCCAGGCTATTTAAGGCCCAGGAGCCGCTTTTGCCATGTCCCTAAACCTCAATGGTTGAGTTTTCATAGCTCTGTCTCCTGTCTGCCGCCTCGCTGGCTTTGTCTGTGTGTGATATGTCCTGGTGTATACATGTACATATATCTGTGTATATGTGTGTGTGTGTGTGTGTAACTTATACGGGTATTAATTTTGGTTTATGTGCAACTTGTACGCTGTAATTCTTCTGCTTTTTTCTTCACACTGGCAACGGGAAAGGCAGCGGCAATGGCAACGACGATTTCCGACTTCAACAGCAACGAAAAAGGATAAAAGTAGAGACCATGAATAGCACGACGAAAGGGGAGAAGGGTGCCAGAGGGTGCCACAGGGTGCCGGAGGGTGACAGGTGGGGTGCAGCCCTGGGATTGAGTTCGGTGATAGGAACAATGGATGACAAGTTTTTAATTTATTTCTGAATATTTAAATATAGACAAAAATTTATATCTGAAGCGGCAGGAGCAGCAGACACAGATATAAAAAATAAATGTATAAATTTATAAATTTATAAATTTATATAAATATTTAAAAAAATATATTTATATATATATAATAAATTATATACAAAGATGCATATATCAACCTGATCATAACTGAAGCGGGAAGTAGATGAAAGATCTTTCATTAAAGATACAACCAAAGAGGAGAAGTTCTGAAGTCCTTTAAAGTTCTAATTAGCCGTTATTCATAAAGAGAAGGACATATACAAAATTACAAAGAGAAGAAGTTGAGGGCACAAAGATAGCAAAAAAGGAGTAAAGGACTGCAAAGTCATGTTAAAATATTAAAGAAATTTCAAGGAATGTCTTTAAGCAATCTAGAAGATTGTCCAGATTAAGTGAAGAGTAAAAAGGAGACAAGGATAGACTAGGAAGGAAAAAATATACCCAGATTTATATATAATTAAATTGCAAGGATATTCAGCAACTTAGAACAAAGACTCTTATGCCTAAGTCTCAAGTCTGTCTCCTGCAGAACGGAAGAACTCAAGAAGCAAACAAAAGGCAGCCTTCTAAGTGTGAAAGAGATGGAAGGAGAGCATTGAAATGGAAGGATATAGTTATATACTCTATAAAGAGAGAGTATCTTTTGATACATATTTAAATATCACAGGACATTTAAAAAATGTAGGAGAAAGAATTGCTAAAAGTCTCAGGTTTATAAAAGGGAGAGAGAGTGTAAGGAGTTGAAGAAAGAGAGAAGAGCGATTGAGAGAGAGAGAGAGAGAGAGAGAGAGGGAGAGAGAGAGAGAGAGAAAGAGACAAAAAGAGAGTAAGGATGGAATTGGGCTGGGAGAGTCAGACTTAAGTTGGATTAATCCTTTTAAATATTTAAAAACAAAATCTCCTTCGCTGATCTCTGACACAGAAATAAGTCTCTCCTCAGAAGCTGCCCCTCTCCTGTCTCTCCTCTTAGTCCTGTCGCTCCTTTCGCATAATCGTCTAGCGAACTCGCCTGATTATTGTTCTGGCCTCATCCGGGGCTTATCTGATCTCTGTTCATGAAGAGCTTTTAAGTGGTATCAAGTGGGTTTCCCACTGACTCGCCAGCTACTTATGGACTTCAGTTGGCAACTGTCACCACATTTGCCTGTCGTCTCCGGCCACTTGATGCGACTCGGCAATAGTTAATCAGTTTAACTTGAAACAAAGGATAACAACAGAACAGAATGTTGACTGCTGACTGCTGACTTTGGATTGTCGACTGAGGACGGTGGACGGCGGACTGAGGACTGAGGACGGTGGACGGCGGACTGAGGACTGAGGACTGCGGACGGCTGACTGAGGACTGAGGACTGCGGACTGCGGACTGCGGACTGTGGACTGTGGACTGTCAACTGCGGACGGCTGACTGAGTGCCAAGGACACCAAGGACGCGACAAACAAAAAGTGAAGACAGCATTTTTTGCATACAGCAGTCAGAACGAGATTCAGAGAACTATACAAATATGAGAATCAGAGACTTGCATTAGCTGTGGCAGGCAAAAACCACTTAGCTGGTAACTAACCGCATCTAAACTCGAACCATGGGTGGCAGTGGGCATTGGGCATGGAGTGGCGGAGAGGGAATAGGGATAGGAAGAGCAGCCGGAACCATCACAAGGAAGAAGACTAACAAAAAAAAAAAAAAAATAGTAAAGAAAAGAAATGGTAGCGTTTGCAAGGACAAGGCATTCGTTTCCTAGTGCTTCCTTCAGTTTCCTTATGGTTTCTTCAGCAACTTTTGAGCAAAAGCAAATCCAACAAAAGCCAAAGTAGACACCCAAATACTCGACACAGCACAGCAGTCGTGACCCCAACTCTGACAGCGACCAGGATTCCAGTTCCCAGTTCCCAACTTTCAACTACCCAACGCTGTCGTCCTTGTCGACGAAGCGACACAGCGACGCAGCGACGTTGCGACGTTGTTGTCAGGGAAAAAGTCAACCCAAAATGGAAGCCAAAACAGGAAGTAATCTATAGTCGCCGCCATTGTTTATTGTTTAATTTTTAGTCTGCCTTTATTGTTGTTGTAATTGTTATTGTTGTTGTTGTTCTTGCTATGGTTGTTGTTGTTGCTCACTCCGTTTTGTGTGCCCATTTTGGCGTCTGCCGCCTTGCCTGCTCCTCGTTGGTTCTATTATTTCTATTGTTAACAATTTTTGCATTGCCGTTGCAAGTAGCAAAAACTTTTCAATGTGCCACCACCCATTGTTCCACGGTATCGTACTTCTGGCTTCGTCCTGCACACCATCCACCCACCATCTTTTCTCCTTTCTGGCCGCTGCTCCACATAACCGTGCCACTTGAACGGCACAAAAGGCAGCGAGGTAAAAACAGACAAAAGCCAAGCCCAAACGCCAAAGACGTTGACAGGGCGACATTCGTAGGGCATCACAGAGACCAGTTCCCTGCACCCCTGCACCCCTCAGCCAGTTACCAATTCCCCTTTCACAGTTCCCAGTTCCCAGCTCCCAGCTCCCAGTTCTCAGTTCTCAGCCAGCAATTCGCTGCTTCTAGCAGTTGTTCCTGGAGACCCAGTCACACGGCCAACCAGAAGACACGCCCGTATCGCGTTTACTTGGATTTCGTTTTATCGGCAAGCAAGGACAACAACATTGCCAGCAGCAGTAGCAGGACGAGGAACAACAATGGCAACAACAACTCGAACAATGTCACCCAGTTTCCATGGCATCCTCCACTCCTGACACTTACTACCTTATAATTGCGTTGCGGTATCGGTGTCGGGTTATATGCGGAAAAAGAAACAGCACACAAGGAGCAAAGGAAGTAGAAGTAGGGGAGGAAGAGGAAGAGGAAGATGAAGCAATAGCCAGAAGCAGATACGAGTAATCCAGGAGCAGACCAGAAACCAGAAACAGTCACCAATGATTATTATGATTGTGCCACGAGGATACCGTGTGGCAGCTCAGGTTTAAGCTCCCAGGACTTTAAGTTGGATATCCACCAACACACATACACACATATATACACATATATATATAAATATATAATATATATACAAGCATACGTGTATGCAAATACCAAGGACATCTCATGCCATGCGAAACTTAGACACTACAACATGGATTAAGGCAAAGGCACAAATAATTGCGGGAAGTAAATATTTTGTCGCTCCAATGGCAAAAAGGATCAAATAATTTTGAGCATTAAATTTCAAAAATCCGATTTTAAAATCTTAACGTTTGAATAAATTAAAGATTCAGATTCTATGCTGGCATCTGCTTTTTAAAGGATCTACTGAATTAACTATGGCTCATAGCAAAGGCTGCCAGAGATTTCCCACTCAAGAGTTGCCACCTTATATAAAATTCCAGTAAGGACGAAATCGGTTTCAATAAATTTGGAAGATGTTATTTTAAAAATTAGAGTTTTGAAAGTTCCAAAAAAAAGGATATTCTTAAGGTAGTCTTCAAGAGCTGCGACTTAACAGCGTTGCCAGACCTGAAGAGCATTTTATATATTAAAGGATTTGTAGAGAATTAATTATATTAAATATATTAATAATAATACATGAAATTCAAACCTTATCTATAAGAAGATATATTAGAATTTTAAAGGATAAATTTTCAAGTATTTAAATTCCAAGGATCTGTTAGGATACTTCCCCCCGGCTACTACTTAGTATCAGGCTTTAAATTATTCATAGATTATAACTTATTCAGGAGTTATGAGTTTAAATATCGATTAAATGTGCGATTACTTTCTAGTTAATAAAATTAGTCGAGGACTTAACTTAATTATGGAGTCCTTTACACATTAGAGTTAACCACTCAACTCATGCGAGGCTCTCAAAATGTTTTTAAATCAATTACCTCGCGGGCCATGAAAAATATCACAATTTTTTAATGGATAATAAATATCAAATATTGAAAAAATATTGTTTAAATAACAAATTACTTAATTAGAGAAAAGTTACAAATAAACAAAACAAAAAAAAAACAACAAATAATAAAAAAAAACGTTGCATTCTGAATTGATGGAAAAAATACTGAATACTGAATACTGAATATTAAATATTAAATTTATTTTTGATATTTTTTTTTATCATTTTTTTTTCTCATTTCTTTTTTTGTTTGTTTATTTTTTTTTTTTTTTGCACCTCGGGGATGCGTTACGAGTGTGAGAGTGTGTGGATGGGTGTGTGTGGGTGTGTGTGGGTGTATGTGTGTGATAATTGTTTGTATTTTTGTTGTATGTGGAAAACATATAAACAAATGGCTTAGACGCAGACAATGGGGACACTTGGGAAAACGTTGGGAAGGAGTTTTGGATATATTTTTTTTATTTATTTGATTTATTTTGTTTTTTTTTCTTTTTTTTTGTTTTTGTGGGAAGGATTCAACATATAAGGAGATATACAGTTTTTTTTTTTCTTTTTGCTTTTTTTTCTTTTTCTTCATTTTTTATTTCACTTGCTTTTTATTTTATTCGATCATTGATTTTGATTTTGGTATTTTCTTTTCTCAGTTAAAAGATATACAACTGCTTGGGCATTTCACAAAATACTGAAGACCTACTTTTTTCTTACAGTGCAAGTCTCGACCTGCTCACAGATTTAAGCTTGTATTTTTCTTTTTTTAATTAAAGTTAACGAAAAAATTGAATGAAAAAAAAAAATAAAAACTGAAGTGCGTTTTCTTCGATATATTTGATGAGTTTTCATTTAATATAAAAAGCATTGATCCAAACGAAAGTAAATGACAAATGAAAGTAACGAGTTGTACAGAGTTCATATTGAGAGAGAGGGGGGGAAAGAGAGAAGAGAAAGATGGGGAGAAAACAGGAAAAAAAGCACGAGAGAAAGATGGAAGTCCTGACGATGAATAAAGCTCAGAAATAAAATTATGAATTAAACGGAAAAGTTGAGTTGGACTTGGATTTGGATTTGGTTAATGAGAAGGACATCCGCGTGAACTTTTTTGTTGTTGTGGCGATGAGTGACGAGTAACGAGTAAGATAGAGCGAGTAACGAGTAAGATAGAGCGAGTAACGAGTAAGATAGAGCGAGTAAAAGAGAGAGGGAGAAAGAGAGAGGGAGAGAGAGAGAGAGAGAGAGAGAGAGAGAGAGAGAGAGAGAGAGAGAGAGAAGAGAGCGAGAGAGAGAGAGAGAGAGAAAGAGAGCGAGAGAGAGAGCGAAAGATAGTTGGAAATGGTAACGAGAAGTTGTGTAACGAGCGAGTGACTGATGTTTCTATTCCACTTGATTTGAAAAAAGAAAAAATAATAAAAAAAAAAGAAAATTATAAATCTCAAAACAAATCAAAATCGACTGTTTCATGCGTAAACTTAAATAACATTTTTATTTATAAATAAAATAAAATATTTTCTTGTGATCTTTTTTTATTTATATTTTCTATCTTTTTTTTTTGTTTATTTTTGTAGCTGTTGTAAAGTTGTTGTTGGGTTCTGCTTACTGTTAGTATGCGTGTTAATATTTGTTAATCAAAAATGGAAACGGAAATGAATAGAAAAACAACTAAATACACATAGACACGTACACATAACACATACAAATATATAATTGATTATTTTTATATAATATAATTTTCTTGCAGTTCTTGCAGTTTGAGTAAGTCATTTTCGCTTTCCTATTAATTTTTATCCTCTTACTTTTCAGTAATTTATGTGGAGCCCTAAGGTGTAGACTGTATAAAAATAATTTCATTTTTTTTCTTTTTAAATAAAACTAATTTTTATGAGATGATGAATGGAAGGAAGGTGTGAAAAGATTAGCATGAAAGTTGATTCGGTTTTTTTCGCTTTTGATTAAATGAGATTATTTTATTTACATGAATGACTTGTTTAAAGTTGGGGGAGGACTTCTAATTATTTTTGTATTTGATTTGAAATGCGTTTTATGTTTGGGGTTTCATCAACCAAAGGGAAATAAATGAAAAATTATATAAAATATAAAACACTGTAAGCTACTAAACTACGTAAAGGGGGTCGAGGCTGTTGGCAAATCAGACGTGTCTTTGAATTCGGTTTTGGTAATTACAGCAGAAAGGCAAAAATACTAAAAAGCAGTATTTAAAGAGAAAAACTTTTGAATTTTATTTTAACATTTTTAAAAATTGCAATATAAACAAAAATAGGGCAATTATTTAACTTTAAAATCGCTTTGTTTTAATCACAGAATTATGAATAAAATGTGTGGCGCCATCTATGGGGCGGTAGTTTCCAAAGCGGAAGGCAGTAGCTTGAAGGCTTAGAGAGTCTTATAGGAATATTTCTTTCCAGTTAGATGAGAGCAATAAAAATTGTAAGACTATAACTTTTAAGGTAATTTTTTTTTATAAATTAAGTATATTTGGTATTTTTCTGCTTTATCTGCTGTAATTTAAAGGTCGGACCCGCCGACAAATTGAAAACAAAAGAAAATCGGAAATTGTATTGGGAGACATGTGATTTGATGGAAAAGTAGTGAAAAGTTTTTGCTGTACTGAAACTTTTTGATGCATTAAATGGAATGAGGAGCATGAACAGAATATCGATGCATTTGAAAGAAAATCGAAATAATATCAAACTGAAGATAGCCACTTTTAAGCCTAGGCCAAAATTACAAAGAATTTTGTATTTTCTGTACCATAAACGCCTGTGTTTCCTTTCGAGTTTTATTTTATTTTGTTTTTCATTTCGTTTATTTTTTTTTTTTTGGTTTTGTTTTGTTTTTTTTTTTTTTGTTTTTTTTTTTTTGTTTGTTTTTAATCGACTTACCAAGGTGTGAACGAGCTCCAGAAGAGACTACAAGTTCACGGGTTGAAACGTAGTATTTTTTAAGTATTTTATTTTTTTTCAGTTTGTTGTGATATTTATATAAATTTTTTTTTTTGCAATTGATTTGTGTTAGAATTTGTTATGATTTTTGGATTTAATTGGTTTAGCACACAACATGAAGGTATCGAGCCACAGCAACAGAGTAGGACAGTACACAATTAATTGACAGGACAATAAAAAAGAAATTAAAAGACAAAAATGCTTTTCGTTAACGAATTTATCAAGTTGAGAATATAATTTTAAAATTTTTTTGTGTTTTTTTTTTTTTTTTGAAATTATTTAGTGTTTTTTTTTTTTGGTTTTTTTTTTTTTTTTGTATTGTTTTTGGAATAAACTTTTAAGCAATCGCTTAGCGATATGTATGAGGCATACCTAAGAGTTTCTTAGCTTTGGAACTGAAGAAATTGTGAAAATGAAAATTGAAATGAAAATGAAAATACATTAAACGTCACTTGAAAAATGAAATAATAAAACACATTTGACAAACACACTGAACGCAATTGGTATTTTGGTATATTTTCCTATACAGATACATATAGATTTTTGTATATCGAGCGGATCTTTGCTCGATCACAGATACAGATACACACACTAAGGAGACATCGGCAGGCGTCAGGCTTCTTTGGGGTATTTTGTGTATTTTTAATGGATCTTATTTTTCAATTGCTTTATAATTAGTTTTTGTATCATATGATATCGTTTTTAGTAGTTGGTTAGTTGGTTAAATGTTGGAACAGCTTGGGGGTTTCATATGTATATATGTATAATACGTACAAATAATAAAAATACTGATAAATACCAACTGAATAGAATTCAAACGGGAACTGAAAGAGAAATCAAATCGCTATGGACTAGCACTCACACACACACACACACACACACACTCACACTCACACATAGTTACAAAAGAGGATTTAATTAATTTTCAAAATCAAAATTGTCGAAACACACCAACGCACACACACACACACACACACACACATAAGTCAACTATCTCTATTGATTTACGAGTTAAAACTATTTGTTCCTGTTTTTTGTTCTGTTGTCCTTATTGTATTTAGTTTATAAATCGAAAAACTAAACATCGCACAATTGAAAAATTGAAATATTAAAATATTGAAAAATTGAAAAATTGAGAATTGAAAAATGGAAAATTGTTTTAAGTCCTTGTTTGCTTTTGTAATACAAATGGAATGTTTTTTTTTTTTTTTTCGTAAGCTCCTAAAATTAATATTTTATTTTATTCTCTGAATTTTTTCTGATTTTCTGATTTTCTATTAATTTGTATTTTATTTGCCATAACAAATGGAAAATCACAGTCACAATTCAAAAATTATAAAACAACAACAAAAAAGTACACTTTCGACTATTTGACCGTAGAATATAGTTTGGTCCTTGCACATGTTAATATAAGGAAAATAAAAAGAAAATTCAAAACTCAAATAAACCGAATCCAAGCAAATGAAATATAAATGTATTCACACATGTGAATAATACTCTAAGGATACACATACGTATAAAATATATACCAACAAAATTGCAAAGGAACTCAAAATCTACTGAGATATCGAATGCATTTGAAGGATATGTTAAAAGGTCCTTCAAACGCGCAGATCTCAACCGATTATTGAAATTCAAACTCAAAATGAGCTAATGAAAAGTTTTAAGGATCACAAAAACAAAAAAAAATGAAATTCAAATTAACTCAAAAATTTAAGAGTCCTTCATAGAAAGGACTCTATGCATATGTATGTGGGGACAGACACCTGATAATCACAAATAATTCTATTTATTAAAAATCAAATATATATAAATATTTTTATAACGTTTGTTTGGTATTTCATTTTGGTATTTTTCTTGTTTGCTGTTGCACTTTAGGACGAACGTTTGTAGTATTTTTTTTTTTATATATTTTATTGTCATATAGTATTTTTTGTATTTATTTTTTGTATTTTTTTTTAAGGGTTAGACAAACACAAGGAGGTAAACACTAGACAACACACATACTCAATGAAGTGCTATCATTATTTTCGCTTTGGATTTTGAAACAGTTTTTGTCTTTCATATTTTTTTTTGGTATTATTTGATGAACCATTTTTGGCGTTCATATAAAAAGACGAAACGTAAAGTTTGAGAATGAAAAATGAATCGAAATGAAAACGAAGATCTACCAAATGAAACTCAATTAAAAATTACGAAAAATTTATTTGCGCTAAGTATTTTATTTTTTTTTTTTTTGGTATTTATTTTGTATTTTTTCTAGTAATTTTTTTTTTCTAAAAAATTTTTTTTTTTTTTTGAGTACCTTCTACTTTTGAGGCAGGCAAGAAAAGAAAAAGCTCAAACTAAAAAGAGAAAAATTTGCGCACTTTGCGACATTTGTTATAAAATTTTGATAAATGAAATTTGAAAAATATTGAAAAGTTTTTGAAATTGATTTTTTTTTTCTTTTGATTGAAGGCCAAAAATAAGGGAACAATTTGAGAACTTAGAAGGAGGAGAATTGAAAAATATAAAAACTGAATCAGAAGTAGAATGAAATACGATAAAAGTTAATTCAATATTTTGTTTTGGTATTTTTTTAAATTAAATTTTTTTTTTCATTTTTTGGTATTATGATTTTCGTTAAGAACTTTCAAATATTTTGAGGTTTGTTTGTAGCACGTCCAACGCATAAATGATAGACTCATTGAGGGGAGAGAGGCGTAAGGGATTGTGGGAATGTGATTGCGGGTTTTTGGTATTTTTTTGCATTATTTTTTTGTATTTTTTTTTTTTTTGTAATTTTCTTATTTTTTTTTTTTTGACTTAGAATTTGATATTCGATTTGTTGCGACTACTTGAATGTGTTTTTAGTTTGAAGTTTGAAAACATATGTAAACAAGTTTTAATAACAATTTCATTTATAGGTTTAAACAACTTTTGTTAAAGCATAAAATAAACAATATATGTATATAAATATATATATACGTATATATAGATATGTATATAGGTATGCGTACAGTATACATACATATGTATATATGATGGAAAATGAAAAACACATAAACCCAAAATATTATTTCAACCAAAGGAAATCAAAGAACATTTCACAGAAAATTTGAGCTTTTTCTCTTCGTTGATGCGGTACCACAAAACGTAAGATTAGGCAGCGATTAGTTGCTAAATGAAACTATTAAATCGGAATCGGTTATAGATTTGGATTTGGATTTCGATTCAGATTATAGTTTAGTTTCAGTTTCAGTTTCAAACTCATATATTGTATTGATATTGATATTGATATTGATATTGATATAGGTTTTAATATTGATATTCGTATTCATAAAGGATCAGATTCAAGAAGGACACTTGAAGCTGGCTACTTTGCTATGGTGCATACATGAATGTACAGTCCTTTATAGAGATGTATATGCATGTATGTTGTATGTTCATGGGGATATATACATTTCCTTCTCGTTTCAAAAACTTCTCTAAACTCAAGACTTATAAATTTATAATTCAGAAATCGCAAATCTCAAATCGTAAATCGATAATCGGTAATCGTTAATTGAGAAAGTAAAAGTTTTAACTAAAAACTTATCATTAATCGATAATTTATCTTCTTCTTCTTCTTCCTTTTTAATATATATAATTTAAAAATGAAAAATATAAAACTAAACAATTGCTCAATATAAAGCCTCATCCATTATTTTTTTTGCCTTCTTTTCTGTGGACCACAGTGCTCACTAAATAAGTAGCACAGTTCAATCCCATCCGAAGGACCTGCGAGGGGCGTATAGCGCCCCTCGGCGAATATTATTAAATATATATACGTAACGAGTAGAGTTTAAAAACTGGAAGTGTACTTACTTCTCGCTGTACTCATCCATGTGAGCATACGATTGCACCGAGTTCTCCTCAATGAGGAACTTGACCCTTTGGTAGAAGGATGCTGTTACCGAGGGCGGTTGCTTTCGCAGCAGCACCTCGACGGGGTCGTTGGACGAGAGGCACATTATGTGCTCCGAGCAGGCTGGATGCGAGCAGCACTCGCTATCCGAACAATCGGTCATTCCATCTGTACCGAATAGTAGGATTTTTATTTTTATTTTGTGATGTGGATTTCAAATTTCAAATGTTAATCACACCCTGGATGACTCTCTACTTACCACCATCATTGTCGATGTTATCCTTGCAGTTCATTTCCAGGGCTATGGAGCAATCGCTGCCGGCCCAGCCTTCAATACAATCGCAACGATACTCGCCGTTCTCCAGAGTACATTGGCCATGACGTGAGCATCCGTTCTCGCAACCAGCTGAAGTGCAATAAAAAGTAACGAGAATGTTAAAAGGATTATAGTTGAAAAAATCCTTATAAGGATAGACATAAGGTTGGATCTTAGGTGCAAGAGGCAAATATCCCTTTGGACGAATCAGAAACGAAAGAAACGAGTGAAACTTCTTTGTGATGTGATTTCCAACGAATTGCATTATATACGGAAAATAAAAGTAAATAGCGAGTAAAATTAACAAGCGCAAAAGTGAAAGGACGAGTAGATTGTAGGAAAGTAAATGCCCTTCAACTAAAAATGAATTGAGGAACATCAACTCGTAACAAATGGCCCAAGTTACTCAGCGAGTGAGGGATACGTGAAGTAATTCGTGACGATTAAAATTAAATGATGACATTTGAATGACTCGAGGCAGGAGCGAGTAGTTCGAGCCTGAATATGTGATGTGCAGCACTTATTATTTATTTTATACGTTGGACGTCAAACGTATTATAAAAATAATGTTAATGTTTGCCCCTCGACGGCACGACTCAAGTGAGTCGACATAAGAATTTGAAAAAAAAAGGACACGGGATATGGGTTATAGGAAATGGGACAAGGGACATGGGAAATGCGACTTGAGACTGCGATACTGGGGTACTGGGGTCCTGGATACTGGATACTTAGGACTATGGACTTGAGAATGTGGAATGAGGACTTTGAATGGGGCACTGTGAACTAAGGAATGGAAATGTTGGATATAGGATGTAGGATGTTGAATGTTGGATGTTGGATATGGGATATGGGTTGTGGGATGTGGGGTGTGGAGCGGCGTGGAACCAAAGTGCCCTTCGCACGCACATCCTTAACATCATAAACGAAATGTGGAGAAATCTACAAAACAGTAAACATAAAAAAGCAACGAAACGTAACGATAGATGCCACGCCGTTGATGTGCCTGTTGTTCCTTCGGCACGGGATGGGCTTTTGTTATGGCATCGAAAGGGGGGGAGGGGGAAGGGGGGAGAGGAGTGGACTCCGTGCTTCGTGCTTTGCTCTGTTGTTCGTTTGTTGTGTTGTGATGGGTTGAGTTTATTTGTTTGTTCCACGACAGCAACAAACAAGTAACAGCAGTAGCAACAGTAGCAACAACAACAACAACAGTAGCAACAACAACAACAACAACAATGACATTTGACGCAAAGTTAATGTCACTTGACATGTGTCATTTGCAAAATGGGTAACCTCGACGCTAACTCAACTTCCGGTATGTTAAAAAGTTTGCGGCGCATAAAATGACTTCCTTGTCGTAACTGCCTTCCTGTTTACGACTCACACACACACACACATATATACCAAACTCCTGCTGTGCGTGCACGGATGCGTGTGTGCGTGTGTGTGTGTGTGTGTACACTACACATATTGGCAATAACGTCAAGTGTTGCTGCCAATATTTGAACGATGTCTGCTGACGTTGCCTTTACCCAGAAGCTCAAATAGTGTGTGAGTGAGTGTTAGTGTATGAGTATGTGTGTGTGTGTGTGTGTGTGTGTGTGTGTGAGTGGCACGTTCGTATTATGCTAAGTTTGACGCGGAGGAAATCTGTCAAAAGTTTCATACTTTTACCCAGCACGAGCCCAAAAACTCAATTCAATATTTGCAGGAAAAAAAAAACACACACACACACACATACATATATACACTCATACACACACACACATCCTAGAACTGGAACTAACCTCAAGTAATTCGCTAGTTTTACACGTGTTCAACTTGGAAGTTTGGGTAGCAGCTCGTAATTACGATTATGCAGGACTTCGGTGATGACAGGACACCAAAGGACACCCCCATAGGGCATGCCCAAGCAGCCACTTGGCCGACAAAAGGAATGCGTTAAATCTAACCGACTTTGATTTGCAGATGCGTCTAGTCATAAATTTTTTACACACAAATCTTTTTGCGAAAATATTTCGCATATATATTTTTTACTTTCCACAATTTTGAAGGACATTCCGGCAGGATAGTAAAATCACGGCGCCGCCTTTTAATAAAAAAAGCCATCGGGGCATAACTAAATGTAAGTGCGGCATAAAAAGTCTACGACTATTCGGCATATACGTTCGCATTAGATGTCACCTCGTCGCAAAAGTTGGCTGAAGGCTGAAGGCTCAAGGATCAGGGAGCAGGGAGCAGGAGCAGAGATAACGGGACAGGCGAGTGCCGAGATTGAGAGACATAAAAATGTATCCACACTTTAGGATTGCAGTCGTGTAATTTGTTACAAATCTCTGCTCAAATTCAATAAACTTTACCGCATTGTGTGTGTCGCGTATGTCAAGTGGCAGTGAATGAACGAAAGGATACAAGGACGAGCGAGAGGTTGAGGGTGAGTCAAAGAGACGGAAGAGACGGCAACTGAGACGGGGGCAAAGGGTAAAGGGCAGACAGGGACAGAGAGATGACGACAAGCGGAGAGAAAAGAAAGATGTAAAACACTTCGAATGTTACAAACTCAAACACACACACACACACACACTCGCACACACACACACACATACACACACACATACACACACACATAGAGAGAGCCATATACATGGCAACTTCGCTGCAAAGTCGTTAAGTACTTTCTAAAAATCCATCCAAACATGCATGTATTAGTTAATGTGTGTGTGTGTGTGAGTGTGTGTGAGTGTGTGTTGTGTGTGCCAGGATATTGGGTGGCACTTTGTGCTTGTGCAAGCGTGACTCGCACGTCTAAGTCCCCCCCGCTTGATCCTTTCTCCCCTTCGTTCACCCGAACCCGTTTAGCCATATTCGTCCTGCTCCTTCTTGCTGCTGCTCCTTCTTGCTGCTGCTGCTGCAACACTTGAATCGATTCAAAACGTTTTTGGCCGTATGGTTGTCAAAAGGACCTTCCTTCCCACTGGGGAACGCCGAATGCCGTTCGACAGGGCGAGGACATCGTGTGGAGTAAGTGTCTTTCGCCTGAGTCTCAGCCTGAGCGAAATGACGTCGGAAGTTTTATTGGTTTTGCACACGTCAACGAAATGTAATACATATACACACAGACAGACAGACACACACACACACACACATACACACACACACACACATACACACACACATTGAAAGGCAGTAAACATACGTAAACGCACCCAGTCCCCTCCCTCCCTCCCTGCCTCCTTCTACCCTTTTAAAGGCATGGCTATGTGTAATGCCATTACATGCATGCCTGAGCCGACGTCGCCACATATGTACACTCACTCACACACACACCACACACTGCACACACATACACACACACAGACACACACACGATACTCTGTTCATTCTATCCACATCGTCATCCACGAATGTTTATGTAACATGACTGTTTGTTTTTAAAGTTTTAATCACTGTCAATCGATAGCTACTTATCATGCTGCACTGCTGCTTGTGGCACCGCAGCACCACCCTCCCCCCTCACCCCTCGCCCACTTACCCAGCCACCCGCACCACCTTCACTCAGCACCACAACAACACCACCAACTGTGGCACAGCACTTAACGCTTCCTAGCTCCAAAACTCAATACACCAAAGGGTCCTGGGGCAGAGTCGGAGGCAGCGATAGAGACAGGGGCAGGGGTAGGGATGGGACTTGGACTTGGACTGGGGGGGTGGTTTTGCAGCGGCTTGCACTTCAATTGACAGTTCGAAAAATAAGCCAAAAAATTGGTGAAAAATTTTTCAACTGTTGGTTAAGTCATGGCGGCAAAACTGTCAGGCTCAAAACAAAAAGTGGAGCAGTGTGCAGTGCGGGCGACTGGGGGGCTGTGGGGGGCGGGGCTTTTGGGCAGAGCACCCAATGCTGTTACCCGGCATTCCCTGGCCATGGCCAAAACGGCGTAAACATGTACAAAATACTTTCGTGCAAGGACCAAAAAAAATAAAAGTATCGATACAAAAAAAAGTATCGATACAAAAAAAGGAGGACAAAAAAGTTAACTTCGTTGCAATCTCATGTTGTTGGTGTGGCTGCTGCTGCTGTTGCTGTGGATGTTCTTGTTGTTGCTGTTGTTGTTGGTGTTGTTGGTGTTGCTGTTGTTGCTGTTGCTGTTGGTTTGTTGTTGCTGCAAAATATTTGAACAGCCCGCCAGCTGAAGGAACAGGCAGCAGACAGACACAGGGAATGGGCGCCCAAAGAGATAGCGATTGCAACGTCGCAATGTTTATGGTTGACTTGACGCGTTGCGACATGAAGCGACGATGTTTGTTGTTGTTGTTGTTGTGGCTGTTGTTGTTGGTGTTGTTATTATTCCTGTTGCTGCTGCTTGATGCGAATGTCAGCTGCGGTTGCTCGGTTTTTGAATTGCGCATCGCTAATCGATAAAGCGTCAGTTGTAAATGGTCAACAGCGACAGGGAACAGCAGCAACAGCGACAGGGAACAGCAGCAACAGCGGCAACAGCAACAATCAGCAGCCAGCAACAACAACAATCAGCAGCCAGCAGCAACAGCAACAATCAGCAGCAGCAGCAACAGCAACAATCAGCAACCAGCAACCAGCAACCAGCATCGACGGCAGCAGCAGATTGCAATTGCCATTGCAATTCACCAAGTTGAAGGACCTTAACGATTCTTTGGTCGCTTTTGGATGGCACTTGAAAGCGATTTCGAAACGGAAGTTTGGAAACTCCATGGTAACCAAATCCGAGCGGGCATTGAGATGATATAAGGTCTGATATCGAAGGGATACAATTGGGTGCATGAGCTGCGTGCTGCGATTCGATGGGGTTGAAAGTTAACTCAAAAAGGACACTCATAAATTCAGTCAGAAATTCAATTTGATTAACAGAACGCAAGCTGTGGTCCTTCATTGCTGACGGAACATGATTTTAAAATTAAAGCTCTACACAATATTGCATCGATAAGGACATGAGAGCAAGGACATAAATGGGTAAGGATATGAAGGTGAATAAATTAAGGTTCTTATAGGCAGTCAAAATCGTCTGAAGGCAAGAGGCAGCTTCTAATTTTTAACTCTGTATCACTTTAAGGACATATGGTAAAGGACCTTCATATACGGACTGATATATATATATGTGTGTTTAACTTAGATCTAAAGGGTATAACTTACGCAGTGTGCAGTGTCGTCCATTCCAGCCCTGAGAGCAGACGCAGGTGCCATTCTTGCATTGTCCGTGCTCCGAGCAGCGGGCATCGCAGGGCAGCTGATCGCACAGATTGCCCGTCCAGCCGGTATTACAGCGGCATTTGCCCGATTCGCATACGCCGTTCCGGCCGCAGTCCAGGCTACAAACGGCTGTGGAGAAAATGGGAAAATGAGAAAATGAGAAAAAGGAAACGGGAAGCGGGAAATGGGGAAAACGGGAAAATGGGAAAATAGTAAAAATCGCGTTGAGTAAATGCCATGTAAATAAATGAAATTATATGGAATGCCATAAAGGACGCTGCATTGTGTGTACTCGCATGTGTGTGTGTGTGTGTGTGTGTGTGTGTGTGTGAGTGTGTGTTGTTGGTTATTATATTTGTACATATGTGCGTTTAAATTCATTAAAGTATCGCCCAAGTCACTGCTGGCCACTGGTGGCCGAGGAACAACTATTTTCATAGCCACTCGTCGGGTCTAGCGGCTTACTCGTTAGTTATACTCGTTGCTACTTTGCGCTCCCAGATTCACAGTCAGAGTCACTGTCACAGGAAAAGTCACAGTCACAGTCGCAGAGAGAGTCACCGTCACCGTCACAGTGACAGTCACAGTCACAGTCACAGTCACAACCACAGTGGCATTCGCATTCGCAGTTGTGCCAACAGCCGCAAAGACACTCGTTCCTGTGGCTATGACCATGGCTGTAAAATGTTGCCCCACCGAGTGAACCATAAAAACAGCATTATAAATGTAACATTTACGTGGCACCTCCGCCCTCCGCCCTCTGCCTGCCGCCCTCTGCCCTACCACCTCCTCCTCCCACCATTCCCCTTCCCACTCCTCTCTCCACCTCCCCCCCACCACTTGTCCACCGTCTTCTGTGCCGTGGTAGCAACATGAACCGAGTCGACCCCATGCCCTGCCCCTCCCCGTCCAAAGAGCAAATGTGCCCCATGTTGCCGTTGACTTTTGTTCTGTGCGTCGCAGGCGTAAATTTATTTTATTTTCTTTGTACGGAAAACCTGCGTATTAAATAAATAATGAATTTTTATGAAGCTCTGCTTCATTACGTCCCAAGCAGAAAGGACGCGCGTGAGAGGGACCCGGAGACCGGCTGAACCGGGTGAGCCGGGTGAATCGGGTGAGCCGGGGAGCCGGAGAGCTAGAGTACCGAAGAGCTGGAGACCTAGTGAGCCGGAGAGATGGTGAACCGGAGAGCTGGTGAGCTGAGGAGCCGGAGAGCTGAGGAGCCGGAGAGCGGGCATAAGGCAGTAGTTGGTGGAATGGGGCGATGGCACAAATCGCACGAGTCGCGTCCTTGTTGCCGCCTCTCGGTGCTAAAAAGTTAAGCAAATTAGGCGTGCGTGCCCACGGCCCGAGTTCCTTTGCCCTTTGCACTGCGACTTCATGGCAATCTTCTCCAGACTTCATCCCACCCTCCACCCTCTCCCCTCAACAGGCACTTACTTTCCCTTTACGCATCTCCGTCTTCAGCTCCTTGCACTCCTTCCCCGAACGCATCTCAGTCTTCAGCTCCACTTTTATCCTTCCCTCTGCCCCTACCTCCCTTTCATTCCCGGCCTCTCTCTCTGTTCCTATCTCCCTTTTATTCCCCGCCTCCCTCACTGCTTCTGCCCCTCTTCTCTGTCCCGATCTCGGGCACATCTCATAAGCTGCATGTTTTATTGGGCCGACGCCCTCGAAATGATTATGGAGCGGTACAGTTTTTGATGTCGCTGATGGTGTATAGTTGCTCCAGCAGGATATTCGGCTCCTGGCATAACTTCTGCTCCTGTTGCTGCTGCTGTTCCCACTCCCACTCCCCCACTGCGACTCCTGTTCCTCCTCCTACTCCCACTCCCACTCCTCCGCCTCCTCCTCCTCCTCCTCCTCCTGCTGCTGCTGCTGCTCCACTGCCGTTGGTAATCGGCGGAATTTGTTTCTGGCTCTGCCTTTGGCCTCTGGCTTTCGCCTAATTGAAGGTTCGGCTTTATGGGCATCATCTAATTGGGATTCGGTCCATGCGATAAAGCATCATTATGTGTATACGGATTCGTATGCCTTATGCCTTATGCCTTATGTAATAACTGCATTAGTTGCCATCTGGTTTTATGGCACACGCACACGCACACGCATACGCACACGCATACACATACTCGTCCTCCTACCACCACCAGCCACTCTCCACTCCCCACTCCCCCCCCCCCCCCTCCCTCACTTTCTAGCCTAACAAAAATTTAACAGCCACTCGTTGAATCTGAGAGAGGAACTGGAGCTGAACTTTTGGACTCGCCGCCAACGCATTTCACTGCTCCTAACCATAAAACCCGACAAACTGCTCATTTGATTGAGTCCCCCCTACACCCAGGCATATGTCCTCCAGGCCACTCCCCCCGCCCTAGGCCATCATCCTGCACACATTCCCGTTTGCGTTAAGGTAGATAACGCGATATTACGATGAATTTTTGTGATATTTCGAGTCGTTTTTATGAACGCATATCCTGCATATAGATTGCAGGATCGGAACATAAAACAGAAATGTGCTCCAAGAGAAAAAATAACACAGGATGTCAGAGGTCGCAATCCTGTGCCGCCTCAATGCACGAGTAAAGTTATTCTTTTCAGCAATTAGGGATATGTAAGGGTTCGACTCATGTCCTTTGGAATCCTTTTTAATTGAAATTTAATCCATTTAATAATTGCTTATTATTTCCGAATATATCCTTAGTCCTTGTTATCCTGATATTTATATTCAATATATTCTTTCTTTAAAGGCCATAGATTTTCGTCTCTCTTTCTTTCTCTCTCTCTCCTCGCTCTATATCTATATCTCAATATCTCTCCCTCTCTCTATCTCTTTCTCTCTCTTTGCCTATTTATTTATTCGTTCTCTTTGGCCATCTTCTCTTTCTTCTCTATCTTGCAATTAGTCTAATTTATCGTCTTTCTTCTCTTTTTTTTTTTCTCTCTCCTATCTTCTTCTCTCTTCTGTATTCTTACTTCGCTGTCTTCCTTCCCTTAACTCTATTCTTTCCTTTCTCTTTCTTCTGTGGCTTATCTTCCCTTGATTCCTTCTCTTTCTTCTCTCTCTATATTCTCTACCTTCTGTCCCTTTTGTTCATTCTCTTCCTTCTTCTCTCTTACTTTTTTTTCCCCTCTCACTTTCTCCTTCTCTCCCGGCATTCCTTTGCACGTTGCATAATCCTACATATAAATCGCAGCTGCATTTTAAATTCGCCTCCACCTTTCCCACTTCCCCACTTTCCATTCACCTTTCCTCCATTCGATTTCCCCCCTCTGCCCATTCCCACTTTCCACACTTTGTTGTTCCACCTCTGACCTGCTTTTCATTCAAAGCTCGATTTGAAAAATCATTTGTAAGCAGCTGGTTAATCGGAACGACATCGGAACACAACAAATAAATACACACACACACACACACACACGCGCATAGTCAAACGCACACACACACACACACCCGCCAGCTAACACATTGATGGAGTGCAAGTTCACACAACACTCGCAAACAATATACAAATAATACACAAATACCAACACACACATACATATATATACATATATACACACACACACACACACACATGGAACACACAGTGTTTTATAGAATGCAATTGCTATTCCGGTTATTTGTAAAAGGTGTAACCTGTGGATGTGGGATGTGGGTGTGGAATGCGGGATGTGGGATGTGGGTGTGGAATGTGGGATGCGGGATGGGGATGGGGAGGGGGATGAAGGTCTGGTTGGGGGTGTGTGTAGAGGTCCCTGTGTATGGCTATGGCTATGGGTGAGGATGGGAGATGATGGCACATATGCTGCACTTACCTTGGGAACAATCTGGTCCCGTCCAATGGCGCTCGCAGACGCATTGTCCCGTCTCCAAGTCGTAGGTTCCGTGTTCCGAGCACCCGGGCAG
This sequence comes from Zaprionus lineosus, assembly GCA_035044505.1. Taxonomy (NCBI): domain Eukaryota; kingdom Metazoa; phylum Arthropoda; class Insecta; order Diptera; family Drosophilidae; genus Zaprionus; species Zaprionus lineosus. The sequence continues at coordinate 2,764,719 of JAWNNX010000676.1, forward strand.
GCACTGATACACCTGCTGATCAATGGTGCCGCAGTCCTCGCCCTGCCAGCCCGCCTTGCAGTAGCATTGGCCGGCGACGCAAGTGCCGTGTCCGGAGCACAATGGATCAAGGCAATCATCTAAAGCGGCGTCGGGTCAAGCGAAGGATATTGGATGCAGGCACGGCAGTGTATGTGTGTGTGTGTGTGTGTGTGTGTGTGTTTGTGTGTTTATGTGGAAGAGAAGAATACAAAATGTTTGTTAGTCATATGGAAAAAATATACAATATGTGCAAAGTTAGACAGAGAGAGAGAGAGAGAGAGAGAGAAGGAAGGCACAAAGGTTCAATGGGCGTGGCTATATGTTTTTGGACAGTATAAGGAGTAAGGAGCATTGTGTATGCAGAGCTGAAGGTATGCGATGAAGGAAGGACGCTTTGAGCCTTGGCAAAACAAAAGCTCGTCACGAACCGATGGCGATACATGCCGGTTGCAGGTTCCGCAGTTGCGATTCTGAATTCGGGGTCAGGTCACATATACATTCACATACATACATGTACACACACACGCACACACACACACATGACATGATTAGTATGTTAGACACGTACGAAAGTGGTCATTAAAATGAAATTCCAGTTTAGTTCAAGTTGGTAATTTTGCGCAGTTGTTGCAATTTTTTCTTCTTCTTCTCTTTCTCTTCCTTGTGCTTGTTCCTCTTTTTCTTGTTCTCCTGCCTCTACTTCTACTTCTACTTCTACTTCTATGGCTTCTGTGCCCTTTTGCTCCTCTTCTGCCTTGGGCTCCATTGGGCGCCGTGCGGTATGCTATGCTTTTTGTATGTTACACTTCAGTCCCTCCTCCTCTCTCTCTTTCTCTCTTTTTCTCTCCCTCTCTCCCTCTCTCTCTCTCTCCCCCTCTCTCTTTCCATCGTTTTGTATGAGAAATATGCTTTCGACATATAAATTCGATTTTGTACGTTTTATGTTTGCTCAACGTTCCGAGATCCTTGTTATTATTATTGTTGTTGTTGCTGTTGTTGTTGTTGTTGCTGTTGTTTGTTCTGTTTGTTGTTCGCTTGTTTTGTATGCCAAGGGTCCAATGTACACACGCACACACGCACACTCACACACGCACACCCGCATAGACGAGAAATCACATATGAAGCATTAAGCATAAAAATACAACCAACAATTGAGTCCTGCATATGCATGTGTGTGTGTGTGTCCGTGTGTGTGTGTCCGTGTGTGTGTGTGAGTGTGTGCTTGGTCATACATCTGTGTGTTGCATATTTTATGCAATCGCATTTTTCCTTTTCTCTGCACATTTTTCTCTTGACTTCCTTGCAGATCCACAAAAGGAAACTTCAAAATATTTCAGGTGTTGCCAACCTTCGGGCTGAGCCCGAATTCAGCGTTGCCAACTAAAGGCAAGTTCCTCTTTATCCTTCAGTTTTTGTCCTTTTACATATTTCTTCTTCTTTTAATATTTTAAACAAAATGTATCGGAATATGTTTGTTTTATATTTATTGGATTATTCAGTATCCTGAAAATTCCTGCCATTGCGACACACAGGACTTTAAGCAGCAATGAAAAGTGCCCAAAAGGAAGTGGAATACAATGGCTGCTGGTATTTCCCTCGCTTTCTGCTCGTTTACTTCAATTTAAAGCCAAGCGAAGCAACAATACAAAGCGGAAGAGAGAGAGAGAGAGAGAGAGAGAGAGAGAGAGAGAGAGAGAGGGAGGGGGATGAAGGACGAAGAATGGCAGGGAGGGGGGGAAAAACTAAACGATGGGGCGGCATAATAACTGAAATATTTTGGCGTCACCATGACACGCCCCTCTCACCAGAAGCACCCCTCGCCCACCTAATATATCCATAGTGCCTTATCGGCCAGTGTCAACATGGCGAGCCTGGGACCGAAAACAGTCCAAAATTGCAAACAAGGCAAATAAATAATTTTAGCATTTTTATGCCAAGTCAGCAGCAAGCGCGCACACACACACACACACACACACACACACATAGACACATAAGCAGTGGCACACACAAATATACAAAGAGATGTACAGACAGACAGAAGGACATGCAGACAGACAGACAGAGTGGCACATTCTAACACTCTTAAAAACACACACACACACACACACACACACAGACAGACACTCACAGTCACTTGCACACATACACACACAAAGAGACACTCAGAAGCTGGACACATGGCCCGCTTTGCCTTGACACTTACGTTGATCGCAATAGGGTCCTTTCCAGCCGCGCTCGCAATGGCACTCGCCCTCGATGCAGCGTCCATGGGTGGAGCAATTGGGCACTTCGCACTCGCCGACCGGAATGTCGCACTCGGCGCCCTTCCAGCCGTCCTCGCAATGGCAGACGCCGCCTCCGTAGTGTCCGTGCGCCGAGCAGAGTACCGGACAGACGCCTGTAAAAGACCGGAGGAGTGGAAGTAAAATTAGAGCGTGTGAAAGAGATGGCAATATATATATATGTGTATGGGGGATATGGAATGAGGGGGGAAAATGAGAAAAAAAAAAACGAGAAAAAGATGAAACACGAAAAAAACGAAAAAACGAAAACAAAAGTACCAAAAAACGCAAAATAAAAAAAAAAAAAACGAAACGAAAAAATAAACAACGGAAAAAGGAAAATTGGTATTGAAAAGTGTCAGACAAAAGCGAAGAAGCAGAGCGCGCGCTCCAAATAAATAAAAATACTTGAATGCACAGTGGGACAAAAGTGATTGTACCCCAAGTAAAACCTTAATTGATTTCCCTGGGATAGACGTCTGTGAACGAAAGCAGTTCTAATGCAGAGATGCCGTTAGATTATTTCAATTGGTGGCAATTCTTTAAAAATCGATAATCGATAAATACAATAATATCGATAACTATATCGATACATTTATCTGGACTTTAATTGAAAAAAACAGTTCAAAGTCTTGATTTGATTTGTATTCATTGCTGTCAGATATAAAAAGTTAGTTAAGAGCTCGTCTTTGCTTGTAATCGATAACATATCGAAACTGGTAGGCGTTGAACTTGAATCGATAACATATTGATATCTAAATAGATTGACTTCTTTGACATTAAACTGGAATTTAAATAAATTGAATTTCACTTTAAATTCAATTTATAAATAAAAATCAATTTATCGATATAATCGATAACATATTAATATGAAATAGATGGAATTCTGCTTAGAATTTAATTTCTAAATTAAATATGCTGTTCTGCAGATTTATCGATAACATATGTGTACACAGTTATAATCGATTTGGGGCCACTGTGCAACTGACCAAAGGAGCTGCCAGCCATTCAAGTAGCTACAAGGGTCGCCTGGTAACACCGGCGAGTAGATTTAGGTTCGGTTTTGGGTATCGCCCTCCGGGCGTCCGACTTGGGTGCCAAAACAAACAAACGCAGGTGATGTTGACAGCTCAACTTTGGCGTAAGTTTTTAATTTAAATTGCAGCTTGACTGGCCAGCGGGTGGGTGGCTCGTTGGGTCCTTGGATGGATGGATAAATGGGCTTGGCAGGATGAGACACACACACACATAGAAACGGAAGGTGATAGGTGTGGACTATACTCACTCTTGGAACAGTCGACTCCCTGGTAACCATCGATGCAATCACATTTTCCCAAATAGCAACTGCCACGTCCCGAGCAGTCGTTGGGGCACGTGGTACTGACGCCCTCCGCCTCCTCGGCGAGCAGCGAGACAGAGTGGGCAACCAACTCGTCATTGTAGACCGAGATGAACCATAGTCCAGTGTCCAGATATTGCAACAAGGATACATTCACTGTCATTGCGTCCATGTCTAGTGCCGGCAATCCACCGAGTCCGTTGTCGGCGGCGGAGCGTTTGTGCAACGGATGAGCAAGACTGACCACGTCATGTGGCGTCTCCACGTGGAAGTACTCAACGGATTCCATGCTGGCCGGAGACTCATCACTGCCCGAATCTTCACTCTCGTCCATGTAATCATAGTTGCCACTGCGCTGCCGCTTCTGTTGCTGTTGTTGTTGTTGTTGTTCCTGTTCCTGTTGCAAGTTTTGGAGCTGCTGTTGGTCATCATAGACATCGATCAGGCCGAGGTTGCTGGATGACTTGGTGGCATTGTTGGCACTGCGACGATGCCGCAGGTGACTATCGAGACGTCCGCCCTTGATGAACTCCACAAAATCGTGTTGCGTTACGGATGGTGCCACATTGCGGCGCGAATAGACAGCGAAATGGGCGCCCCAGGGGAGTGTGAAGTTGAAACGGATGAAGGCCGGATGCTTGTTACGGAATTCGAGTGTCCAGAATTGATAGGCCGGGATGTTGGCATGATAGAGCTCATTAAAGTCCTTCAGCTCGACCACCTGCGGCCACTGGCCGCCACTCAGACCCACGCCCTGTTGCTGCTGCAATGTCGGATGATGATGGCCGGGCTGTTGCAGCAACAGATTATGTTGCTGTTGTTGCCCCACACCGTTGGCTGCACCGCCATAGGTCAGTTGGTCCTGCAGCTGCGTGTTGGTCGCATCCAATGGCGTCAGCGGCTGATTGATGGCATGCGGCTGCTGCTGTTGCAGCAACAGTTGCTGCTGTATCCCTGTGGCGCCACCTGGCACACCCATGCCAGCCGCCGCACCGCCATTACTGCCATGATCCGATGTGCTGGTCTGTATCGACTCCTCCGTGGGATATGCCGTGGCCCCGGCCTGCGCCTTGTTGTCGCTCGATTTGCCTGCACCGCCGCGCAGATCGTGCGGCTGCGACTTAACGTCTTGGACTAGGATGCAATTGGAGCTGTCCATGTTCGGTTTCATCGAACTGACTGCTGCAAGGATAATGGTAAAAAAAAAAAACAGGCGTTAGTTAGTGGTATTTGTGGCATGGGCATATAAATGGGATACATATAGGGGACATGGACATGGACATGGGTTTGGTTTCATTTGTGGTTTCTATTTTCCTTTTTCTGTTTTTTTTTTTTTTCTTTCGTCCTGTTCGCTGCGATTTGCGATTTGCAAGTTGCGCCAAATGTGCGGCCCATAAATCGCGTGCTGCGAAATTTAACGCCATAAATCTGATGCTCCTTTGGGCGAGCACCACTGGCAATAATGTTTAGTGTGGTGCTGTCCTTGTGGCTCACTAAACCCAGCTGCTGTGCCGCAGTGCACCGAGTTTCTTCGCTCCCATCTCCCTGCCATCTATCACTTGCTTTCTCGCTCTCTTTGCTCTCCCCCTCTCTCTCTCTCTCTCTCTCTTCCCTTTCCTTTCCCACTCTCACTCTCTCTCCTTTCCTCTTTCTCTCTTCCGCTTTCCCTACTTCCCTCACTCTTCCTCCTTTTTTTTCCACACATAAATTTTTGGCATCATATTTTAACGCCATATTAATATGCACTCGCCCATAAATCAAATGTATCACCCCTTCTCCTTCTCCTTCTCCCTCTCCCTCTCCCTCTCCCACTCTCTTTCTTTCACCCTCTCCCTCTATCTCTCTCTCCCTCTTTCATTCGCTTTATCGCTTCATATCTCTCTTTCTTTCCTCAGCTCACAACCAACCACATGCGCCACACACACACACACACTCACACTCACACACACACACACACACACACACATAAGCACACACATGCGAACGGACACAAAGTGCACGTTGTTAACACGTTTGCATTTTGCTTGCCATCGGCGGCTGGACGGCGGCTATCGTTTATCGATAAATGACACGATTTATGAGCTTTCGCAGTGGCGCCATCTGCACCTTGGGATGCGAATATTTGGACCACAATCTGCTGGCAGATTTTTCAAGAAAATTTAAATTCAAGTTCCGCACAAAAGTTATGATTGCGCCAATCATGATTGAAGAGAATTTTATGTATTTTGGATGGTGGCTAATCAATCCGCATACAAACGCAAATCTTGGCACTTTACTTTGGGAGCACAAAAGAACAATTCATATTTCAATCAATGCAATCAATCATCGCGTCAATCACTGAGCATATAAAATTCTGTTGATTTTAAGGGTTACTAAAAGTTCAATTGCTTTGTCAACTGACCTTAGCCATGTTTAATTTGTGTGCATATCCAACAAGCCATAAACATCATTCATATATACGTAATTCAATCAATCGTCAATCATGAATATTAAATATTTAAATCAATTTGCATTTCATCGAGAACAATGCGATTGATCCTATTATCAGCCACAGACACAGCATCAAAACGTTTTAAATATAATGACCACAAAAGCTCAGGACCCTTCAATCAGTCAACGGCTTTATTTCAATCTAACAATGCATCAAAAGCTAGTCAATACAATTGTTATACACACACTGAGGTGCTCACTTTATATTATTTTTATTTTTTTATTTTTGTATTTTTTTATTTTGGTATTTTTGTATTTTGGTACTTTTGTATTTTCGTATTTTTGTATTTTTTTTGTTTTGTTTTTGGTCCTTTCTAAATGTTCATTTTAATTTCGTGAACAATGAGTTTTAGACAAATCGGCTTTGAGGTCACATTGAAAATATGTTAATGGCCCGCCACGGGAGTTGAGTGCTGGATAGACATGGGTAGGATGGGAATGGACTTTCAAGCAGTGGGGGGGGGGCGCTGTGTTGGAGCCATAGGAGTGTAGCTGTGGTAAGGGTAATGGAACCGAAGCCAAAATAAATTCCATTTCCAATGTCTGATGCTTGACAGGCGCCCAAAATGTAAACTAATGCGACCTAATGATGTCGATGTCGATGTCGATGTCGATGACGATGACGATGTATTGGCAGTGAAAGCAGATACAAACAAAGCCGTAAACAGACAGACAAAGGACCTAAGCAGAGACACACACACACACACACACACACACATAGGAGAGGGCAATTACTCATATGAGGCACGACAAATTAACGTCAACGAACGTGCCTCAATTTGGCTGTTGAGCTTTTAATTAAAGCAAATACACGCACATAAATACACACACTCACACACAACCAAACATACACACACTCACACACACACACACACACATGCACACTTGTCTAAGCACATAAGTGTTTACATGGAGGAAGAAAAAAATTGGTCTAAGCAAATATTTGTTTTCCAGGCGACAATCCTTAAGCTTTAGGATTGATTGATATGCAAACTTTCTGAGAAAGCAGCTCATTAAGATCCTATCGATAACTCAATTATCGATAGGTACACATAATTACTGCAGTTCATTTGCAGAAAGCTTATCTTTATTTCAATTTCCTTGCCATAAAAATGTAGAGTTAATTAAGTGAAACCCATTTAAATGTCCTGATTGGGAAATATCCTGGAAACCCCGGAATTTTTAAGATCAAAATCATTTCTGAGATTTACAGTTATTTTTACTGCCATGCGATTTTTCATTTCGCGCGTACCTCTGCCTTCAACCTCAACGCGAACTTTAATTAAATATCGCCTTCTGTCCCTCAAGTCCCATAATAAACACAAAATAACAAGCGCTCAGACACACACACACATACACATATATACATATATATATATATGGGGGGAAACACAAAAAATAGAGTTTATGTTTATTTCATATGAGGACATCATTAATAAATGAGAAGCGAGTACCTCGTTGCATGTACTTCTATTAAGTTAACAAGCTATTCCTTTAAGTGGCTCCCAACTGGTCAGCCGACTGAGGAGTGGAAATGAGAGTGGAATCGGAATTGGAATTGGAATTGAGAAGGAGAAAGGAAAATGGAGAGGAAAATGAAAAAGAAAAGAAAACAGAAAGCAAAGGCAAAGGCAAGCCCAAGGAGCGAAGGGAAGGACATAAAAAAAAAAAACAAAACAAGAGACAAACAAGGAGCTGGAAATATGGGAAGGAGATAAGAGAAAAGGAAAATAGAGACTGGCACAGTTTTCCGCGCCTTTCTTTGCTTTCCCAAGCCGCACAAGTGGTTGGCCAGTGGGTGGTACCGTATGGCTGGAAGGACTCTATTTCAGGGGCGGGGGGAAGCGCAACGCCAATTAAATTTGATTACTATTTGTGGCAGGCGCAACGCCTGCTCCATATGGAGTCTCCAGTTGTGTTGTCCTTAACTAAGCAACCCCATCAGGAGGTGCCTCAGGGCCACAAAACAGTCGATATATTTATAGTATGTGTGTGTGTGTGTGTGTGTGTGCTTATAGAGCATAACAAAGTTGACAACGACTCAATTTGAGCGTCTATTACGCAGTATATGAAGCGCAGGACATTCAATACTAAGTCCACAGGACACTCCTTAATGGGAATCAAGCTTGTTATTCATACAAAAAATAAATGCAACCCCCTCCAACTACAGTTACCCCTCACGACTACAGTAATACCTGGCGCCTGGTTGAAAGGGTGTGTGAATTCGATTAGTTAATTTTTTTCCTCTTCAGCTTTTTGCGTTCGAGCTGTGTGGTCGCTGGGTCGGTCGATTGGTTGAAGGAGGGATGGCGGGGTAGGAGGGGAGGGAAGTAGGACACGCAGTGACCGGAACCGGAAATGCTCGCACTTAAGATCAACTAATTGAATCTACGTGCCTGATGGGACCCAACTGGCACTTCAAGCGCCAAACTCTCTCCTCGAGCTAATAAGACACAAACACAGAACAGAGAGCAAGGCGAGGACATGAGCGGGAGGGAAGGGAAGGGGACGTTGGGTGTGCTTGTCCTTTCAAACTACAGACGTAGCCGAAGTCAGGGCTGCGGCCAAGGTGGGGGTCAGGGCCAAAGATGGGTACGGGGCCAGAGACGAGAGCAGAGCCAGAGACGGGCACAGGGACAGAGACGGGCGCAGTGAGAGAGACGGGAGCAGAGCCAGAGACGGGCGCAGAGCCAGAGACGGGTACAGGGCCAGGGCCAGGATCACGACCAGTGCCAGGACAAAGTTACAAAAATTTATGAAGCATTTTCTTAATTGCAGTTCCTTGAAGAAAATAATTTATTTAAACGACAAGCACACACCTTTTCCAAGCGTGCTTCCTCTTGCAGTGGAGGAGGCAAGTCGTGGACAGGGGACAGGGGACAGAGGACTGGGGCTGGGGCCACGCCCCGAGGGCGCAGAATAGTTGCCATTGTTGTTGTTGCTGCCAGTGGCAAATGTTGTGTTGCGTCATTTAAATTGAAATGTCTTTCAATATTCTTTGGCATTCCTTTGGATGTCCTTCGCTTCAATTTAGCTCACCGAGAAAGTGGAGCAAGTCCTGTGGTCAAAACATTTGGCAAATGACACTTCCTTAAACTCAATATACTCTAACTTGTGGGTATAACCGTTAACTTATCAAATGCCTGGCAGCTGCCTTCCACATGCAGAAGATCCTTGACATCCTTTTTGCCACTTTGTGCTCTTCGCTTGAGAGGATAAGTTGTTACAATACAAATTAACATTTATGGCATGTGGAATGACCGCATACATGAAAAGGATACCAATACCATTGCTATTGCCATATTGCCATGTTGCCATATTGCCATATCCTTTTGAGCGTTAAGCATTGAATCGCATTCCTTTTTCCCAATATCAATATCAAAGTAATAAAATAATTGCCTATTTTAAGTTGTTGTTGTTGTTGTTGTTGTTGCTGTGGTTGATTTAAGTTCGAGTCGTTGAGTCGATGCTCGTCACTCGTTACTTGGCACTTGGAACTCGTTACTTGTGTGCTGCTAATTGAGTTCCTTTGTTGCGGTTATGGGAATGAATTTCCAGCCGATTGACTTTGTGCACTCAATGCAAAGGAATTGCAAAAGTGTTGCTCGAAATGCTTAAGAGCACAGGAAACCGCACAAAAATGAACAAGTCCTGTGACTAATTGACTACAGTGAATGCTCGATAGTCAAAACTTCAGGCAGAAGGATGGAAGATGGAATTCCTTAAAGGAAACTAAAGAAATCAAAATCAAATTGAAGGAAGTGCGTTTTGAGTGCAATTGAAAAACGTATGGAAAACGATGCAATAAAATGTCCTTTGAGCGTTGCCAGACATTGTCAAATCATTTGACAGAGCAGCTCCCTCACTCATTGCATCTCCCTCACTCGTTGCATCTTCCTTACTCGTTGCAGCTCCCGCACTCATTGCATCTCCCTCACTCAATGCCTCTCACTCACTCATTGCATCTTCCTCACTCGTTGCATCTCCCTCACTCGTTGCATTTCCCACACTCATTGCATCTCCTTCACTCATTGCATCTCCCTCACTCATTGCATCTCCCTCACTCGTTGCATCTCCCTCACTCGTTGCATCTCCCTCACTCGTTGCATCTCCCTCACTCGTTGCATCTCCCTCACTCGTTGCATCTCCCTCACTCGTTGCATCTCCCTCACTCGTTGCATCTCCCTCACTCGTTGCATCTCCCTCACTCGTTGCATCTCCCTCACTCATTGCATCTTCCTCACTCGTTGCATCTCCCTCACTCGTTGCATTTCCCACACTCGTTGCATCTCCCTCACTCGTTGCATCTCCCTCACTCGTTGCATCTCCCTCACTCGTTGCATCTCCCTCACTCATTGCATCTCCTTCACTCATTGCATCTCCCTCACTCATTGCATCTCCCTCACTCGTTGCATCTCCCTCACTCGTTGCATCTCCCTCACTCGTTGCATCTCCCTCACTCGTTGCTTCTCCCTCACTCGTTGCATCTCCCTTACTCGTTGCAACTCCCTCACTCGTTGCATCTCCCTCACTCGTTGCATCTCCCTCACTCGTTGCATCTCCCTCACTCGTTGCATCTCCCTTACTCGTTGCATCTCCCTCACTCGTTGCATCTCCCTCACTCGTTGCATCTCCCTCACTCGTGGCATCTCCCTCACTCGTTGCATCTCCCTCACTCGTTGCATCTCCCTCACTCGTTGCATCTCCCTCACTCGTTGCATCTCCCTCACTCATTGCATCTCCCTCACTCGTTGCATCTCTCCCACTCGTTGCATCTCCCTCACTCGTTACTTCTCCCTTACTCATTGCATCTCCCTCACTCATTGCAATTCCTCTCTCTGGCATCTCCCTCACTCGTTGCATCTCCCTCACTCGTTGCGTCTCCCTTACTCGTTGCGTCTCCCTCACTCGTTGCATCTCCCTCACTCGTTGTATCTCCCTCACTCATTGCATCTCCCTCACTCGTTGCATCTCCCTCACTCGTTGCATCTCCCTCACTCATTATCCACTCATTGGGGTCGAGTTGATGGCACGCTGTGCGCAATGCTAGCCGCAAAGCCAAAGCCGTAGCCATAGCCGTAGCCAAAGTCGAACTGAATGCCATTGAGTGTGGAGTGAATGTTCGGTGAATGCACAGTGAATATATAGTGAATGCAATCTGAATGCTCAAGTATTCAGCTGCAAATTAAATTTCCAGCAACCGCAACCTAAAGTGAATCGAAAATAAAATCGCATAAGCAACGACCGGCCACCAGTTGTTGGCCATCTGCTGTTTCTGGTCCTGTAAATGACAACGATAAGAGCCAGTGGCCAGGAGCCAGGAGCCAGAAGACACAGGACACAGGAGGCAGAAGGCAGCAGGCAGCAGGCGAGAGACAGGAGTTGGGTGGACGATAAGGAATAAGTGGGCGGCGTGGTGGGAGGTAAAGTGTTGTATACTGAACATAACCGCAAGGCAAGCGTAGCAACACACACACACTCGCACGCACACACACACGCACACACGCAGACAGGCGCACAGTTGGAAGGGACACAATTGTGTAACAGTGCATATCGAATGAGTTTCCGATAGTTATCCGCTTAAAAATCGATTAACCTATTTCCGATAACTACTGCAATGCGCATCAGCATCCGCACGCCGACCGCTGACTCCCCGTCATCTCTTCACTGCTCCTGCCCTTCCCCACTGCTCCTACCCCTGCACCTCCCCACTGCCCCTACCCCTCTCCCAGACCAACGACCCAACTGCCAGTCAAACATGTTAACTGTCCTGATTGTCGCCTGTGCCCAGCGTCTCCTTGCTGCATCTGTCAGTTATCATTGCTGCTGTTGTTGCTGTTGTTATTGTTATTGTTGTTATTGGTGTTTGTTGTTGTTGCTGTTGCTGCTGTTTGTTGACTGTTGTTGTTGCTGCTTGTTGACTGTTTGTAATTCTAGTGGTTGTTGTTGTTTTCACAGATGTTGCAGTTGTCTCTTGGTGTTGCCTTTGTTGTTGTCATAGTCATTGTTGATGTTGCTGTTGTTGCTGTTGTTGCTGCTGTTGCTGCTGTTGTTGTTGCTGCTATTGTTGTTGTTGTTGTTGCCATTGTTGTTGTGATAGAAAGTGGCACATGAGTGTTAAATCGAGCTGCCCGCTCAAACAACAATTTAATGGCACGCCACACTTGTCGCTCTTGTTGTTGTTGTAGTTGTAGTTGTTGCTGTAGCTGTAGTTGTAGCTGTTGTTGTTGCTGTAGTTGTTGCTGTTGTTGGTGTAATCACTGATGTTGCCTGCGGTGCAGCGCATACAACATATCACGTTGTTGTCCTGTTGACACTGCGGTCGATTATCGTATAGATATGACTGATATATCGTCATATATTGGCCAGCAAATTATGACAGCCATTTACACGCACACACACACACACACACACACACACACACACACACACACACACACTCACATGACTGCACAACCGCTCCCAAGCGGATGTATTTATACAATTTTACTGTAAAGCCGTCAAATTATGCAAACGATTGGTCAAGGATATTAATTTCTTGAGGTCAAAGGACTCAAGCGGTTTTGTTAGAGACTCTTAAAAGTGCACATCAAAAGGTTTCACTGTACAGTTATTTAAAAAAATAGCTACAGTTGCAAACGGGCCACTGACAACGTCAATATCCTTGCCTTTGGTCTTTGGTGCATTTAAGCTTCTTTCAGAGGTATTAAATTCCGACCTCGTATCGTCCTGTTTCCTGCTCACTCCATATTTTCGTCCTTCTTTAACCTCTGTACCACTTAACCGAACATCGAAGCGGCGATCTGCAGTTCAATTGATGGGACTACCTGCATTTAAGCTGAGCTTCCCCTGGCACTGCACTTGCCCATTGAGTCCTTGAAGGAAATGCAATCAGTAATAATTCCACTGCTTCTACATTTGCTATTCCCTAAAGTCCTTTTCTTCCTTTATATGTATTGATATTTTATTATTTTTATATATAAATCGTAAGTCAACATTTTCTTCGTTGCAATGTCGCAACTTTCAATCTTCTGCTGATTTCTAAGCTGGCGCTGCGCACATAAGTAGGCAACACTTTTTTAAGACTCTCTTCCTCTCTTCTCCTTCCTCCCAGCAGCGAATAAATTGCCATAAATAATTCAAAGTCAGTTTACTTAAAACCGTAATTAAGAATACGTTTAGTATTCTCTCATTTAAATTTCCTTTGTTTTATTTAACCGTTATCACTTGCCCACATAAGTAGGCAACACTTTTTTCCTCTGCGCCATTTCCATCCACATTTACGGCCCACCCCCAACGTCGTTGCCCGGCCACGTTTACCGGCGTCTGTCCACATAAATTACAAACACGTTTGCATTGATTATGAATTCAAAAAGGTTTTAAAAATTTAGGAAGATTCTTTGAGGACGACGCGTGACCCTGAGAGTCACCAAAAAAAAAAGGAAAACAAACCAAAAAAAAGCAACAACAAGGACATCGACAGAGAATACAAATTAGATTAAAAAGTTAGGCCCTGCACAACCGCAAACACATACGCCTATAGCATGGACAAGCCCACAAAGATACAAAGACACACATACACACAGGCAAGCGCACACACACACACACACACACACACACACACACACACACACACAGAAGGCGCCCAACTACACACATTAATTGCAAACAAACCAAACAAAGTCCCAGTTTGTCATCTTACCTCAGTTTGTCTGTATGTGTGTGTATGTGTGTGTGTTTGCGTTTGTTAATTAACTGACAATGGCACCTGTATGTGTGTGACGCTCTGTGATTGTGTGTGCTCAGGTGTGTGTGTGTGTGTGTGTGTGTGTCTATTAGATGTGTGTGACTGTGTCTATTTTTAAATGTCTTTTAACACAAATTCACACAGCACACATTCACAAGCGCCCACCCAACACACAAACAGACTCTCTTACACACACACACATACACCTACACACACACACCTACACGTACAGAGACACGTGAAGCCAAAGAGACAGCAGCTGGCACATGGCTCGGCTCACCCGCAAGTGTTTGCTAATTTTATTAAACTCTCTTGCGCTTAATTAATAGAAAATTATTGTGCAAACAGACGTGGAGCGCACACACACACACACACAGATATATATATATATATATGGAGTGGGAATTGTGTGGGTTGAGTTTTCGAGCGGCAGCTGCAAAAATATTAGCCACTATTAAAAGCTAAAGCGCCGCATGGCATTTGCTGCGTTTCCTTTTTTGTTGCTGGTTTCATCACCTGCTGCTGCTTCCACAGTTGCTGCTGCTGCTGCTGCTGCTGCTGTCTTAACCCCGCAGCTTTAAAACTATTCAACCATAAAACGACCGACCCAAACACACACTCGCACACACACACACACACACACACTTGCAGGGGGCACACAAATAGAGTTTGTGCGGCAGAGCCGAAGCGTAAATTCATTTACCGCAGTGGAGAGAAGCCGACAGGCAACAACACAAAAAGCTTTTTACACAAATGAGTTTATGGGACGATCCTGCCCCACCCACAGCTGCCCTCCAGATACAACATATACACGCACACACACTCGCACACACACTCACACGGTCTGTAAGTTCTGCGAGGTTGGCCACAAAAATTAATACATTATTTTTAAAAGATAAATTTGAAGCATGTAACCCGCGAGCTCGTTTTCGGTCTAGTTCTCCTTCTCCCCCCCCTCTCTCTCTTTCTCTTTCTTTGGCACTCCTTTCCCCCCTCTGAGCTCCCTCGAATCACTCCATTTAACTCTCCCCCCCGCCCACTTACTTGCTCATTCAGACTGGCAAACAATTAAATCAGTGAAATCCACACGCAGCTTTTGGCCCCACATATCCCGAACATCCTGCAAGCGCCATCAACCAGGACCACCCGCAACACCCACCGCCCATCCAGTGAGCCAACAGAGCCAAATGCCTGATGGCGTCTCCCCACAAATTGTTCACAACTTTTCAACTTAAATTCATTTTGTGCGCCAAAACGCCAAAACGGAAAGTGCCTGTCCATGAGGGGAGCATCGAATGTGGATGAGCGGAATGCCGGCTGTGAGCTGGGAGCTAAAAAGTGGGTGGGGGGTGGTAGTAGGTGGTAGGTGGGAGATTGGGCGATGGGTGGTGGGAGGTAGGCGGTAGGATATGGCGGTGGGTAATGGGGAGTGGAGCTGCTTTGCCATAGGGATGCTTTGGGCCACACAGCCCGACCACCCGCCCGACCACCCGCCCGACCGCCCACCCCCCGGCCCGCCCGCCAGCAGCCAAGCAGCCAGCCAAGTGGCATCACACATTTTTCTCGTGGTTTGTTGTAAATTTGTTTTCGTTCACTTGCAACGTTGTGACACCGCAGCAGCAGCAGCAGCAGCGGCGGCAGCAGTGGCGGCGATGGCGGCAGCGCTGACAGAGAGGCAGAGGTTGGGGCACATAAGAGGAAAAGCTACCAAAACAGCCAGGAAGCCGCAACTTTTAGATGTTGCCTCAGTTGTTGCTGTTGTTGTTGTTGTTGTCGTTGTAAATCAGTGCCTGTGACTCGAAGGCAGCAGCTGCTGCCTCAGCCCCAATGTCTGCCTCAGCCTCTGCCTCTGCCTCAGCCCCAGCCTCAGCTTCAGCCTCAGCCCCAGCCTCAGCCTTAGCTTCTGAGTCAGCCCCAGTCTCTGCCTGTGCCTCCACCTCTGCCTCTGTCACTGCTCCTGTCGCTGCCGCTTGCCACTTGCCACTTGCCACTTGCCGCTTGCCGCTTGCCACTTGCCTCCTACGTCTTGCCACTGCTCATGCCGCTGCTTCTGCTGCTAAAAGCGTAGATAATAAATTAAACGCAGCACGCTTCAAGTCAAATGGCAGCCCCTTCCACCCAACTTCCCCCCGCCCCACCCCAACCATTCTCGTTCCCATCACAGCTCACAAAATGAGTTAGCAGCTATGCAAGGACAATGCCGGGGTAGGACTTCCTCCTGGCTTGCCAAAAGAATAATAAAGCAATTGCTCAGATAACGTGGAAAAAGTATCAAGAGTTGCACAAAAGGACCAAAAATTTTGAATAAAAATTGAAATAAAATTTGAGTCTTATTTTTTTTTCTTTTTTTGTAAACTCTACCTTAAGGTCTTTTCCAAAGGAAGTGCGAATACTGTTAAGCCCAAGGATCTAATGATTAGTTGGAGTCAAGGCTCAGGGCAGACCCAAGATGCAATTAGGAGCCGCTTAAGTTTTGAGGGGAAAACATAAATTTTGAAAAGAGAGAGAGAGAGAGAGAGAGAGGGAGAAAAAAAAGGATACAAATTTTGCGTGTCATTTCGCTGCAGGAGTAAACCCTTGGAACAGACCTTAAGCTTCCTTTTGGGTGCGTAGTTTTATAGTAAAACTTTCAATTTTCAATGCGTTAAATGAAAGTTTTTCACTTTGATTCATTTGGAAAATCTGTCAGACGAAGTTTATCAATAGATCTTTGGGTTTTCCTTTTCTTTTCTCGTCTCTCTTTTCTCTTTCCTTTTCTTCTCCTTCCCTTTTTACTTCGTCCTTTTTGTTGCTTATTTGTCTTGCTCTTAAACTGCTCACATTACAGTTTGGAAAGTCTTTATAGCCATTGCCAAGCCCACGAAATTTGTGACGCGTACAACAGCCACAGCAACAACAGCAACAACAGCAACAACAACAACAACAGCAACAATTTTGGGCGCATAAATTAAATGCGTGCACGGCAAATTTATAAAGCAAGTTGGCAGCTCCTGTCGCTGCTGCCCCCGACTCCTGTTGCCGGCAAAAAGCGTTCCAAAGTGTCCGAACACAAACAACAACAGCAACAACAAACAACAGGAAAAAACAAACACAAAATAACAAAAACAAAAGCAACAAAAACAAAAGCAACAACAACACAACAACAACAACCAAAAACAACAACAACAACAAGCAAAAAAGTTGCGCCAATGTTTCACTAGATAAAACGCCGGTGTACAAAGGCCAAAGGCAATGGCGGTTAAAGCCACTGCACAGTTACCAGTAAGGACGACAGGAGTGAGTGGGAGTGAGTAGGAGAGTGTAGGTGAGTGGTGGAGTGGGGGGTGGTGGTTGGGGGGAGGGTGGGTAGTCGCACGTCAACCCTTTTGTTTCAAATTAAAATTTACATATTTTAATGTGCAAAGTTTTGTTGTGCGCTCTTCTTCTTCTTCTCCTTCTTCTTCTTCAACAACGGTGGCTACACAACAACAACAACAAAGGCAACAATTTCGCAACAGTGCGGCAGAGGTACAGCCAGACTACGGGTGTGTGGGAGGAAGACAAAGTTGCTACCCGTGCCAAAAGGTTGGCTGTAAAAAATCGAATTGACCTGTAAATAAAATTTAAAAGGTGGCAGCAGCAACAACAGCCACAACAGCAACAACAACAACAACGGCCACAACAACACCTACAACAACACCTACAACAACAACACCTACAACAACAGCAACATTAACAACACCTACAACAAACACAGAGAGTCAATAATCTCGTTTTGCTGTCACATTCAATTTGAAGGGAATAATTTTGTGCGTTGTCGCCATTTTTGTTTATTTGCTTATGAGTGTATAGGTGTGAGTGTGAGTGTATAGGTGTGTGTGTGTATGTGTGTTGGTGTGTGTGTATGTGTGTTGGTGTGTGCAAAGGTACATACAACCACTGGCATTTGGAAATATTTTTGTTAATTTGCCATTGTCAGCTAATGAGCGAGCGAGAGGGCAAGGGCAATGAGTGTGAAAGCTGCAAACGTGGGCAGAGTCAAAGGACACACCGAAGGACTTTTCAGCTGTCCAACTTTTAAGCTGAGCAACTGAAGGAGTGAGGAACATTGCTGCTACCACTTAAAGGATTGCCGGACTTGCGCTTTGCGCTCAAAATTGGTATTTGACAGACGCATTTAAATGCAGGAACAGAAGCTGCAGGACTCTTTTGGCGGTTCCCGCAGGACTTTTACAAAATTTCAGATTTTAAACATTTCCTGGACTTTCCATTAAAAAAAAAGTGTCCTTAAGTATTAAAACTTTCAGCTGTCAATCAATTTTACATACTTGCAGGTGTCATTGAAGCGAAGGAACTTAATAGCAAGGATATTCATAGAGATGCAGCCGCAGGACTAGTTAACAACTAACACAGTTTCTTTGGCTTACAGTTTGCAGTCTCACAACCAAAACCAAATTGACATATCGAGGCTCTTAGAGGCAACAGTGGGCGTGGTTTCACATATTTACGCCCACATTGCGATCCTTGTTTTGGCTTCTAATTACTTGTCAATTGATGCGAATGGTGGCCAGCAGCTGCCACACATTTGGGCAAATGAACAGCTAAGGACGCTGCGTGTGTGTGTGTGTGTGTGTGTGTGTGTGTGTAGGAAGTGGGTGTGGGCGCGTTGTTGGTCGTAGGTACCGTTATGTTTGCTTAAGCGAGAGGCGCAAATTTTCTTTGCTCCACTGCAAGTACAATACACACACACATGTGTGTGCCTGTGTGTGTGTGTGTGCGTGTGTGTGTGTGTGTAAAGTAACACCATTTAACGCTAATGTAAAGTAAACACTTTGATGTATTTACACTGTTGTGTGCATACACACAAACACACTCACACACACACACACACACATACGCATACATGTGCTCATATGTTCACAAGTTTAGTCTAAAATATGTATAACTGTACATAGAGTACACACAGACGCATACTTGCACACACTTACACACAATTACACACACACACACATACGTCTAGGAATGTGTGTGTGTGTGTGTGTTTCGTCATATTTGCACTTGTATGTGTATTTTTCATTAACTGTGCTCAGCGTTATGACAACGTCGCGCTGTCCCCACACAGACACACACACACACACACACACACACACACACACACACACACGAACATATTTAAATTCATCCCCAATGTCCCCAGAATGTCCACATACAGTTGATGTGTATGTCACCCCCCCTTCCCCACCCGACACATCCTTCTTTACAAACTGCTTACCTGCAAAATATGCCAACATGGCGGTTAGGACGACGGATATGAATATTAAGGCGATGCTCAAGCATTTCCAGGAACATCGGTGTTGACAGCGTTTATCTATGTGAAACCTGCAAAGAAATAGATAGAAAATGTGTGAGTGAGATGGCAGATGTGCAGATTAGTGTGTGAGCGAGCGGGATGGACGACGAGCGTTAAACAAACTATGGAATGCATTTGTAATTAACAAGTTGCAAGCAGAGGCAGAGGCTGAGGCTGAGACTGAGGCTAAGGCAGAGGCAGAGACAGATGCAGAGGCAGAGGCAGAGGCTGAGGCTGAGGCTGAGGCTGAGGCAGAGGCAGAGGCAGAGGCAGAGGCTAAGGCAGAGGCAACAGAGACAGCGACAGGAAGGACATGCCGAGGGATAGCAGCAATGAGTGCACATTACTGGCGCAGGATATAAAGGACTTTCACAACATGAGCAAGGACCTTCACTTCGCAGCGATGAACGATGAATGTTGCGCTTTGATAAGCCAACCAAATGGAAGCTTCACCTGACGAGAATTCAATAAGAGCAATGCGATGCATAGATAGGATTTAAATATCCTTTAATGTCTTTCACCTTTAATTTCTCTGCATATTTGAAAAGTGTATGAATTTGTCAATTTTTGATTTTCTTAAATCAAGTCATCAAGCTGCCCAAGCGACTCGCAGCGCTCGTCCTTGTACAGGGTATACACATGCAGGCAAATGACAGTGCAACCGCAGGACGACGCAAGTAGAGAGTTGGTATAGCTGCCTGACATATCACAAGGACCACAGAAACCAACGAAAGACATACTGAACTCACATACACATGCTCACGAATAACCACACACACACACACACACACACACACACACACACACACGCGCACACCAATGGATCTGTCAACTGTCAACTTTTTTAATAAAGCAACGCAAACTGATACACTTCCAGTTGCAGGATACTAAGGGAATGGAATAGCCATGGTCCTGCTCCATTGCTAAGGATGTTAATCACACTACCAGATGCTGAAATGTAAGCCTGGCAGTGAGCACATTGCCACAAGCAGGACATACCTTTCACAAGTTTCCCCCATGTAATTGCATAAAAGTTGCACAGAAACAATTAGCGAGATTTTTGACTCCAACTATTTGCATAAGCCCGAAAAGATAAACAGTTCCTTTGAGGCTCCAGGACTAATATTGCCACACATGCATCCTGTTTACATCACTTTTCTAATAATGAGAGCTCAACTTGGATCCGCAATGCATCACGAAGCACACATAAAAATAGAGGAGAGAAACTCTTTGAGTTCAGTTGCTTTGAAGGACTTAGCTGGAAATGAGAGGGAACATTGAAAATCCTTTCCGAAAGGATCCTTGAAGTTGGAAAAAACATTCTCTTTTCTACGGAATTACTTAATAGAGAACCAAAAATTGAGAAGTAGAGGAAACGGAATCACAGTCTCATGTTTTGTAATTAAATAAAGGGAAAGTCTGGTGCAGATGTCCTTGCAAGCTAAGGAAGGGTATTAATGGAGAAGCGTAGAAAGAAGTTCGATGGGAAATGCGAAGTAAGTGAGTTACAAATTAGGCCAACTTTCTCAAGAGCAGAAAATAATATATTTATAACCAAGTCTAAAGTAACGATAGAGCCTCAATAAAAGCTGCCCATCAAAGAAGCTGCTCAAAGGACACGTACAGAAAGAAGCGATCAACTCAGATAAAGAAACTGTTTCAGCAAAAAAAAATAATAATTTTATATTAAAGCAAATATTAAGCTAACTATGGCCTATGGAAATCAATTATATAAGAAAGAGAGAAGCGAAAGAAGAAGTTCAACTAAATTGAATTGTTTGATTAAAGTGAATGATGCCTGGAACGCCACAGGACCTCAGTGGAGCGCATAATGACACATAAGCAGCTTTGAGGAGCCTTTTTAATGCGAAGGAAAAAGGGAGAAGGGAAGGGAGAAGCGTAGGAAAAAGCGAAGGGAGAAGCAAAATAAGAAGTGAAGGGAGAAGGGAAGGGAAAAGTGAAGGGAGAAGCGAAGGGAGAAGCGAAGGGAGAAGCGAAGGAATAAGCGAAGGAAGAAGCGAAGGGAGAAGTGAAGGGAGAAGGGAAGGGAGAAGCGAAATGAGAAGTTAAGGGAGAAGAGAAGGGAAAAGTAAAGGGAGAAGCGAAGGGAGAAGCGAAGGAAGAAACGAAGGGAGAAGCGAAATGAGAAGCGAAACGAGCAGCCAAGAGAGAAGCGAAGGGGGAAGCAAAGGGAGAAGCGAAGGGAGAAGCGAAATGAGAAACGAAAGGAGAAGCCAAGGGAGAAGCGAAGGTAAAGGCGAAGGGAGAAGCGAAGGGAGAAGCGAAGGGAGAAGAGAAGGTAAAGGCGAAGGGAGAATCGAAGGTAAAGACGAAGGGAGAAGCGAAGGGAGAAGCGAAAGGAGTAGCGAAATGAGAAGCGAAAGGAGAAACCAAGAGAGAAGCGAAGGCAGAAGCATAGGGAGAAGCGAAGGTAAAGGCGAAGGTAAAGGCGAAGGGAGAAGCAAAATGAGAAGCAAAATGAGAAGCGAAACGAGAAGCTCGCTTATGCTTATGTAGTCGCAGGAACTCTGATGGCTCCCAAGCTGTGCTTATTACGACGTGTAAGTCCTTAAGTACTTTCGCCCACACATTGAGTGGCAATCAGCGATGTGCAATGCGTCCGATTCAATTCCCATGCAAAGGGGAATGTTGTGCTGGTTGGGTTGACCCGACTGTGTGACCCGACTGGGTGACCCAACTGTGTGACCCAACTGTGTGACCCAACGTCTGACCCATAAGGCGATGCGATGCGCTTACCTGGATGGTGAATATGGCGAATAATGCGGTGCATGCGCTGAATGCGAATTACGCAATGGGAATCCAGGCATAACCAATGGCTGTGAGCCGCTTATCTGGCAATGTTGACCGGGTCCGCCGCTGCCGGGTGGTCCCACCGTTACTTGCGGTCCGCCACCCACTTGTCCGCCAACGCCCACACCGCCGGGCATTGTACCAGCACCCATTGGCATTCCAACGCCAACACCGACGCCAACGCCAACGCCGACGCCGCCGCGATCGATGCCGCCATGGCCGATTGTGTTGCTGCCAGTTGACATACTTTGTGGCATCTGTTGTTGGTGGCCGCCCAATCTGAAATATGCAAAGATACAGAGTGAGACAGTGTGAGGGATATGTAAAGAATATATATACTAAATATATACATATACACATATATATGTGTGTGTGTGTATATAGGAGAGTTGAGGCCCGCGTGTAATGCGGAAATTAAAACATGTTTCAAGTTTTTCGCTCAACATTGCAATTTTTATAATATTTAAATCTTATATATGCATGTGTGTGTGTGTGTGTGTGTGTGTATGTGTGTTATTATTTTATTAAAATACATATATATATTTTTTAGTTGGAAACACAAAAGGCATTGTTGTTGCTTTTGTAGTTATATTTTTCCCTTTAACGGTTAAGTGATGCGGAAATTTTAAATTAAAAAACATAAATCAATGCATATGTGAGCCTCTACCAGGCGCCAGTATCTGATGCTTGTGTGTGTATATGTGTGTGTGTGTGTGTGTGCCAGTCCATTGTTTCATTATCGCCGTCCAGCAGTCAACTCTGTGTGTGTGTGTGTGTGTGTGTGTAGAGTTGCTGCTGTTGGGGGCTCCTGTTGATGCTGTTTGTATTTTATTATCGCTCAACATTGAGCGGAAATGCGGCTGCAGGCAGCGACGCCGGCAGCGGCCTCGACCGCGCTTCGATAACTGCCTGCAATAACGGGACAGTTGTTGTTATTGCTATTGCAGTGCCTGCAGTGCCTGTAGCTCTTGTTGCTGTTGTTATTTTTGTTGTTGTCTTTATTATCATCGCCGTCGCCGCCGCCCATTTAAATATGCAACACATTTTTCAGCTGCCGCTTTTGCACGCACCGCCCGCGAGTATGCAACACTTTTTTTTTAACAGCCTGCGCTGCGATTTACAAGACAAAAGCTCAAATTAACGCACCGCCACACACAAGCACACACAAGCACACACTCAGCAGCACGCACACTCATGCATGTTGGTTTATAACTTGGTTAAAACATCACGCCTGCATATGTGTGTGTGTGTGTGTGTGTGCGTGTGTGTGTGTCTGCAGCTATAGCTACATTTATGCCTGTAATAACTCTTGCAACATATTTGCGATTTTCTTTGCCACAAAAATTGTTACAAAAATCTCAGCTCTTGAAATTTTTAATAATACATTTTTCAACTCTTTTCACTCTCTAAGGATACCAAAGGATCTGTATTTTTTTTTGACAAAAGCTTGCCAGCAACTTTAAAGGCGCTGAGGTGTTAATATGAAGCGCTTTTCTATAGAAAGGAACTCAGTAAGATTGCTGGCGCAGTTTGCGAATATTAAACGATGCAATAAATTTCGAACTTTAAAAAATTTAAAAAAAAAATCAAAAATTTTGAAATTTTGAAATTTTAAAAATATTCCCCCAACTGACATTTCTTTACAATGTTTTTTATTATTCAAAACTATCCCCGAAATCACTCGCAATTCCCATAAAACAAATTTAACATGAGTCCAATTGCAGTTCTGAGTGCCATGTGTCTGTGTGTGTGTGTTAGTGAGTGCTAGTGTGTGTTAGTCTGTATTAGTGAGTGTTAGTGTGTGAATGTGTGTGTGTGTGTGTGTGTGTGTGTGCGCTAATGGGTGTCTGTGTTCTGTGTTTTCTCGATGGGATTTGCTGTGCATGCGACGCTTGTATTTATTTCATTTTCAAAATTTAATGGTCATCCTTCAAACTGAACCCCCCAATAGAACACCCCCCCTTTCCACCACCACCTCCCCCAAAACAACCCGTCACATTGCGATCATCAATGAGAACGGCATCCCGAGTGTATTTGACATATCACATTTGGTTCGCTCTTGTCAAATTTTTGTGTGCTTTGGACGCCATTTTGGCTTTGTTATTTATGGCCATGTCAAGTGGTCGCAAGCTGGTTAAGAGTGTACCGCATCCAGTGGCACGCCCACACTTTTCATGACGCCCGCCCGCCCCCCTTTTCGTCTGCCCCCCGCCTCCCCCTGGCCGACTGCCTCTTTGCGCTGACCATCCGCATGGCCTGCATTTGACATGCGGTTGCGTGCGGGTAGCAAAAAATACCAAAAAAAAAATCCAAAAACAAATCCAAAAAAAAAAAGAGCTTCCCA
The DNA here is from genome assembly GCA_035044505.1 of Zaprionus lineosus. Classification (NCBI taxonomy): domain Eukaryota; kingdom Metazoa; phylum Arthropoda; class Insecta; order Diptera; family Drosophilidae; genus Zaprionus; species Zaprionus lineosus. Next base: position 2,789,082 of record JAWNNX010000676.1, read on the forward strand.
ATAAAAAGTGGAAGGATACAAAAAATTTGGATTCCATTTTTTCATATTTTTTTGGCCATTGGTAAACCGAAAAACGGGTCCCCAAAATGGCTCATTCAAGTGTCAAAGAGAAAATACGTAATGCAAAAATTCTGAAGACTGCAGAAGGAATGATGTGTGTACAACGAGGAGGAGTAGCACCACCCAACCACCCAACCACCCAACCACCAAAGCCACCAAAAACTGACCTACCAAACTGACCCAACAAATTTGAATTTGCAAATCAACCCAAAATCAAGCTGCAAATTTACGAGTGGAGGCAACAAAACTTCGGCTAAAGCAGCCAGATCAGCGTAATTTATATCTTACACACACACACACATATCAGCGCCAACAAAACAATGTGAGTGAAAGGGAGAGAGAGAGTAAGCGAGGGAGAAGGAAGGAGGGAAGGAAGGAGGGAAGGAAGGAAGGAAGGAAGAAGATAGAAGAGGCCAGGGCCAAATGAGTACAAAAGCCGCTTACAACAAAATCAACGACAACAGCAGGCGGCCTTAGTATGTGTGTGTAAAAGATAAATGTGCTTGTGTGCCTGTGTGTGCCTGTGTGTGTGTGTGTTGGGGCAGCTTAGCAAACGCTAAGCCAGCCAACGAACAGCGCAAGCTGTGCCTGTGATTTATTAGCAACAATAATAGAATTAAACAATTTAAATTAAGTTGTAGCCAAAAACCATAAACAGTCTGCCAAGCGGGCGGCACCACACACACACACACACACTGAATGGAGGGAGGGGAGAGGGGGGGTCTACATTCACACGCAACGTTTTCATATACCACAAAAACAGTTTTCCAGTGAAACATTTTGTAGAGTATGAAAATGCAATAAACTTGTTCCTTAAGCCGCTTACAGAGAGCTTCGTCTGGTCGTTCAGGTTCCACTTTCGGAACCAGATCCCGCTATGCTCTATGAACCAGAGTTCAAGTTCGACTGGAAATTCCCGTATCAACAAATTTACTTATCCTTTATCCTATTCCAAAAAAAAAGCTGAACAAATTATTAAATTGATCAGAGCTCAAAGCGTCTACCGCCACTGAGCATTACTTTTAGCTACTTTTGGCTTTTTTATAGCCATTTTTAACTTGGGCCACTTAACCTTAAGGAAGCCAAATTCAATTGTCCTAGCCCAAAATTTGATTACTTCTCGAATATATCGCTTAGAGCACGAACCCGACTAACTGCTTGGAGAGCAAGAGAGAGAGGGAGAAAAGGAGAGAGAAAGGGAGAGAGAGAGAGAGAGAAAAAGGGAGAGAAAGGGAGGGAAAGGGAGAGAAAGGGAGAGTATAACTGAGTTCGGTGTGTCCTTTTGGTGCACTTCGTTTCACTTGACCAGCAGGCGACGATGGCTCCACATAACGTCGAAAGCCTGGGAGGTAATGAATTCGGGTGAATTGGAAGCGATGGGGAAGGAGGAAGTGTTGAGGGTAAGGGGAAGGAGGAGGGGGTGGGGGGGCACAGGAGGTGTCCTGCATGTGTAGTCTTGCGTCGCCACGGGGGAATTACAAATGCTTCCTGCGCATAAATGTGGCAGCCATGGTGAATCGTCTGTCGCTTCATGTGTGTGTGCATGTGTGTGTGTGTGAGCATAGTTATGGTGCTGCCAAGTGTACGTGCGTGTGTGTGTGTGTGTGTGTGTGTGTGTGAGCGTGTGTGCTGCATTGTTGCCTTTATTACTTGTGGTTGTTGCTTCTGTTGTTGACCAGCCCCAACACTGTTTGACCCCGAATCGGCCGTCACCCGAAACACTCTCCAGCCACCCCGTCACCACCCCCCGCCACAGCCAACACCCGCGTCACCTCCGCAACACCAACATAGCCTCTAGCCCCATAACATGCTCGCAGCGCCCTCATTTCCGCTGCACTCGACGACCATTTTTATATATTTATTTCTCTTGTTTTTTTTTTTGTGTACTCTTTTTTTTCTCTTTTCGTATTTTTTTTGTCCCTCTTTTTTTTTTGTTTTGTTCTGTTTTTTTTTTTGCGTCCTCTACACATTTTGCACATGCGATGCGAAAAAGTGTTGCATACTTTTGAGTGCTACACACATTTTGCAACTTCAAAATGGTATTTTGTAGTTGTCGCTGCGTTGTTGTTGTTGTTGTTGTTGCTGGCAGAGTGAATTGTTGTTGCTGTTGTTGTTGTTGTTGTTGTGTAGTGTTCAATGTTGTTGGTGCACAGTTGTTAGTGTCCTTGTTGTTTTTAAGTGTGCATTTAATTTAATTTTTATTTAAATGCAGCGCATAAACAATTAAAACATTTTGTAGCAATTTTGTTGGGTTGCTGCTTCAAGTGTGCGTGTGTGTGTGTGTGTGTGCTTGCTACTAACAAAAAATTATTTTTATAATAATAATGAAATTAACGCTGAATATGACACATTTTCCACAAATCACATTTAAATTGCTTGTGAAATAAAAATGTTGTTTGATCTCAGCGCCTTTTTTTTTATTTAACTTTGAAGTTATGTAACATGTTTAATTACAATTATCATTAACTGCAACAGCAGCACACAAAAGGATAATTTCAATAAATATTTAACTGTTATCCTGCGAGAGCTGCAAAGCAAACGACTCATCTGAGGGGAAATACACATGACATAGGCGCTGGAAAAGGACGAGTGGCTGGAAGTTTCTTATTTCAGTTCCCAGAATCGAATATAAGTCGGCGGATATATATAATATAAATATAATATGTATCATATATATAATATATATATATATATATTCCCATATTCCATAACCGATAAATATTCAACTTTCTCTTGGGTCGCTTTGCGGGTCACCTCATTCGAGGTGCAAAGCAAACGACTCATCTGAGGGGAAATACACATGACATTGGCGTTGGAAAAGGACGAGTGGCTGGAACTTTTTTAGTATTAATTTATTTCCAGGTCAAAGACTGAAATTCCTAGAATCGAATATAAGTCGGCTGATATACATAATATATCTAATATATATATATATTCCCATATTCCATAACCGATAAATATTCCACTTTCTCTTGGGTCACTTTGCGGGTCACCTCATTCAAGGGAGGAAAAAATAATCCTTTGACTGACACTCATCATTTGTTATTGTGTTTGGGTTTGGCGGGGATAAAAGAAAAAATCGAATCTTATATCTAAACTCTTATACGTCATGTCTTCTTCTTCTTCTTCTTCTTATACTCCAACCCTGACTTATAGCCAGGCTTGAAGCCATAGCTCACATTTTGTTCGGGTCACCTCATTCAAGGGAAGAAAAACTAATCCTTTGACTGACACTCATCATTTGTTATTGTGGTTGGGGTTGGTGGGGATAAAAGAAAAAATCTAATCTTATATCTAAACTCTTATACGTCATGTCTTCTTCTTCTTCTTCTTGTTATACTCCAACCCGGACTTATATCCAGGCTTGAAGCCATAGCTCACATTTTGTTCGGGTCACCTCATTCAAGGGAAGAAAAAATAATTCTTTGACTGAAACTCATCATTTGTTATTGTGGTTGGGGTTGGTGGGGATAAAAGAAAAAATCTAATTTTATATCTAAACTCTTATACATCATGTCTTCTTCTTCTTCTTCTTATACTCCAACCCTGACTTATATCCAGGCTTGAAGCCATAGCTCACATTTGGCTAATAAATTTCTCAGCTCTGTCCATTGGTCATCTTCTGCTTCTTTCTCCTTGTTTATTTCCCACAATCCATTGCACTGAGTAAGTGTGTGTATTACTGGGTGTGCGTGTGTGTGTGTGTGTGTGTGTGTGTGTGTGTGTGTGTGTGTGTGTGTGTGTGTGTGTGCCATTAAATGCTGTCGTTAAATCAAATTGCTATATTCAGTTAGTGCGAGACTCGTGTCTCATTTTCATTTTTAGCTGCGGGTTGTAGTTCAGGTTGCACGCTGCGCGTTGCGCGTTGCACGTTGCACGTTGCACGTTGCGGGTTTCATGTGGCAAGTTGCAGGTTCCGGGACCGTGTCCAATTAATTAGTTGCGCTGATTTGTTTGACAAACTGCAGCCGCGTTGCTGCACTTCTTCTCCCTCTCTCCCTCTCCCTCTCTCTCTCTCTTGTTGTTGTTGTTGCTGTTGCATTGTTGCAATGTTGTTGCTGTTGCATCCATTGTTGCATTAGTCGCTGCGGCCACGTACCGTTTGTGCAGTTTGTTGTCTTTTGTGCGCCAATTTCGCCTGTAATTTCGCTCACCGTCTCTCTCTTCGCGCCACCCACGCTCCTTAGGTGTGTCTGTGTGTGTGTGTGTCAGTTAACATGCATGTGTGTGTGTGTGTGCATGCGTAAGTGTGTGTGGATTATTATTGATTTCGCGCTTCATTTTTCTAGCACGTTTCTGCACAGCGTGTAATTTTGTTTGGCTTTATCTACGGCGCGTTCACTCGTCCCGCGCTACTCGTCCTTCCGCCGCCTCCGCTCCTGTCCTGTCATTCCCGGAATACTTTCTGAGCCACCGAGTCATGGACACGGAGGTGAAGGGCAGAGTGTCGACCGCGAACCGCGAACCGCAAGCCCAAGACAGGGACAGAGGCAGAGGCAGAGACAGGGACAGAGGCAGAGGCAGTGGCAGAGGCAGCAGCAACGACAGGGACAGGGACAGAGGCAGAGGCAGAGACCCAGACCCAGACCCAGACCTACAGCTAGAGCTAGACCCAGAGCTAGTGCCGTGCCCGTCCCGGAACCGAAACCGACCTGTGGGAGCTGCGAGTGAAAATGTTGTGAAAATCACGTTTTGGGCGTTGTTGGTTTTTCGTTGTGTGGTGCACGACTTGACCCACCGAATGAGCAGCGCGAACAATGGCCAGAGAATTCCAAAAACTAACTTATAGTTTGTTCCACTTGTTGTGTTCCTCTAAGTGTGTGTGTGTGTGTGTGTGTGTGTGTGTGTGTGTGTGCACTTGCCGCCTCATTCACAAAACTTTTCAAACAGGCAACGGGTAATGGGGCAATAGCCAGCGGCAGCTGCCAAAGCTTCAGGGGAAGGAGAAGCCGAAGGCAGAGGAAGAACTTCCCTAAGCACACACACACACACACATACACATATGTACACATACACACAAGCTAAAAGTAGACCGAGAATGAGAATTCATCAACAAATATGTTTCGCAGCAACTCCCATCCCTCCCTTCCCCCGACGCCTTTCGCTTCCCCCTTTCATCCATTTCCCCACCTCCCACCATCCCAGCTGCCTACTTAAGGCTTCCCCCTTTCCCCTACCTTTCCCCCACCCACAGCTCGCGCAAAGCAATCATTGAAATTTGACTAAAGTAGCCGAGAATTTTCCTCAGTTAAGTTTAGTTTTCCTCTCCCCTCGTCAAGTCCTCCCCCGGCTAAGTCTGCCCCTCCACAGACTCCACTCAACTCCTGTAAATTGCCCACTGTGCAATTTATTTCCCAGTCATCGTGATTTCTGCCACAAATCGCACGAATATCGCTAAGTAGTGACTTATAAGACACCGGAAAAGTGGAAAATGGAAAAACTATAATCGAGATCAGAAGAGAGTTCACATAGAAATGATATGGCAGGACAGTGTCAAGGATGCGTTGGGGGAGGCGGAATTTTTCAAATGATTTACGAGAAAAGCTCAAAAGAATCACTAAAATCGGAGACAGGATAATTAAAAAAAGGATTCCAGAAGAAAATTTCAGCAGTCCAAAAAATTAACTTTTTACAGTAAAAAAAGTCCTGAGAAAAACCCAGTAAAAAGGATGAGACTCTGCTGCATCGTTTGAAGGAAAAACTTGAGTTGCAAAAAAAATGCTGAAGCTTGAGAGCATTTCATTTACAGGACATCAGAGAAAATGAGTGTCAAAGTGGCAGAAGGCATGGAGCGGCCTTAGGCCAAGGATAATGCAGTTAGCTGCTAGCCATAAGATCACATCTAGTTAATCAATTTACTCGTCCTGCTTATCCTGGAGTCACGACTCAAAGGCAGCACAAATTCTGAGAAGATTTTCTTAACTCGACAAACACAAAGACAAAAAAGAAAATAAAATAAAAATAAATAAAAAAAATAAATAAAAAAAAAAAAATAAATAAATAAAAAAAAAAAAATAAAAAAAATAAAATAAAAAAATACCAAACAAAGAAAATAACAGACAACAGACAACAGACACATAAACGGACACAGACACTAAAGAAGGAGGGGGCTGGCAAGTGGCGTGGATAGAGGGCATGGGACAGGGGGCGGGGGGCAGGGGGAACTCAGGCAGGCAAATCAATTTAATTAGTTTCTGACTTTCATTTACAAATTATGCATAAATCTGTAGACAGCGCCCCAGAGACCATAAATTAAGCGCGCCAAGCGCCAAGCGCCAAGCTCGAACTCTGGGAGAAGCACCCGAAAACTTTACCAAAACAACAACAACAACAACAACAGCAACAAACAGTGAGAAAAACAACAACCAGAGGAACAACAGGGATAACAACAAACTTGTAACTAACTACAGGACAACTGGAAGGAAGAAGAAGAAGAAGAAGCGGCGACAGGGGCAGCGGCAGAAGCAGCGACAGGGGCAGCGGCAGAAGCAGCGACAGGGGCAGCGGCAGGGGCAGCGGCAGGGGCAGCGACAGGGGCAGCGGCAGGGGCAGCGGCAGGGGCAGCGGCAGGGGCAGCGGCAGAAGCAGCGGCAGGGGCAGCGGCAGGGGCAGCGGCGGCAGGAGATGAAGAAGTAGAAGAGTGCCGTTAGGACACAAGATGTAATAGTAGACTAAGGACGAAGGCGAAGATAAAGAAGAGCTAGAAGAAGAAGAAGAAGAAGAAGCAATGGGCAGCCCTAGAAAGAAAGAAGAAGAAGAAGAAAAAAACCCAACGAGGGTTGGACGCAAAATTAATTTGCGCTTTTATTAAATTTTCTGGGGTTTTTTTCTTTTGCTTCATCTTCTGCTGCTTCTTCTTCGTGCTTTGGCTTTTACAGGATACCCCGAGCGATGGGCAGACAAGCGGCCAGTGTGCGTGAGTGTATGAGTGTGTGTGTGTGTGTGTGTGTGTGTGTGTGTGTGCCTCCAAGGGGTGTAGTGTTGCTGGGCAGCGCGTGTTGGGGGTGTGCCAAAGTGTTGTGACTCTCTGTGGCTGAGGGCAGGCAGGTAATCACGCCTGCACAAGGGCGGTCCACACACACAAACACACACACACACACACACACACGCACACACACACAGACAGGCAGGAGCAGCTTTTATCGAGCGTAAAAGCAACAAGCGAACAAAATTTACGAAACGCTGTCAAACGAATTGCAACCCCTTGAAACAATTTTTTATACTCGATTTATTTCTATTTTTTTCTTTATCCTTTCTGTGGCACACACAAGGACGACATGCGTGCGTGTGTGTGTGTGTGTGTGGTATATATCATTTTTCTTTTTTATGTTTTTTTTTTTATTTCGCACAATTTTCCTTTTTGGAGACGTGCAACGGCCCCGATTTGCACTCTGCTCATACTTCAATGCACGCAGCGCGGGGGCGGGGGGAAAACCATGCAAGGGGCGGGTGGGATGGACGGCGGTGGGAGGAGGAGCTTGGGGAGCGTGTATTTGTGGGCGGGCGGGGACAGGAAAAACGCGGTTGGCCCTTTAACACAGCGATAAAGGACGAACTGACACATGTACACACATCACACACACAAACACACACACACACACACAAAAGCAGTGGAAAAGGGCACTAAGTAAATGATGAAATTTAGGGATTAAATGAAATTTAAAGCTTGGAAGATTTTTAAGAGAAAAAGGAGAAAAGGAAGATCAGGAGAGAGAGAGAGAGAGAGAGAGAGAGAGAGAGAAGGAGAGAGAGAGAGAGAGAGGGATGAAGAGGGAAGGAGCAAGGAGCAAGGAGCAAAAGCTAGAAGTGATCCAAAGATAATTCAGTAGCTGCCAAGAGGAAAGGATAACACAAGAAAGCAAAACAAAATGAAGAGAACAAAATAATCCTCGATAAATGTAAATCCTCGAAGGACGAAAAGTCAGGACAGGACAATTTAATTGATGATATGTGAGATCGATATGAAAAATAAATATCTCGACTTTGTAAATAAAAAATCAAAATATATGCAAGGCAGAAAAGGATATATAATCCACATCCTGGAAAGGAGACTACTCCTCCCTCCCCGCCCCCGTCGACGACTTCCAGCTTTTAACTTTCAATTGAATTTTTTGATTTCTCAATCTGCACTCGGAGTTCGCATCTGGAGTCGCTTTCATCTCTTCATCTGGAAGTTAATTCCCCGTCATTTTAAAGGTTCATTACTGCGAACCGCAGCCTCCAGTCGACTCCGGGCTGCATCCAAATGGTGAGCCGGAGCGTGCAACCGGAACGTTAATGATCTAAGGAGCAAAATAAAAAAGGAACAAAAAAAAAAAAGGGAAACTCGACGCGCTTTCAAGGTTGGGGTTATGTGTGGGCTGTCGGTCGGCTGCGGGGTATTCCCGGGGAGGGAGGGTGGTTGGGGTTAAGTGTAGCACAAAGCGGGGTGGGTGCATGTCATAGGTGCAGGCCGAGGTGGGCGGGGGGGCACTGCTATCAGTTTCGCGCTCTCATGGCAGATGATTCTGCAATAAACGGAATCGCAGCAAGCGAAGCGTACGAGCAACCCCCCTCGCACCCGTCCCCCCGCCCTTATCCATCACTACAGACATTGGCAATGCCGCCGCCGCCGTCGCCGCCAACGCCATGTGACTAATAACACCCCGAGGGAGTTTGTGACGACGTCGAGGCTGAGGACGAGGATGCCGCTGAGACTGAGACTCCGACTGAGGCTGCGACTGAGGCTGAGGCTGAGGCTGAGGCTGCGACTGAGGCTGAGGCTGAGGCTGAGGCTGAGGCTGAGCCTGCGACTGAGGCTGAGGCTGAGACTGAGGCTGCGACTGCGACTGAGGTTGAGACCCCGATTAAGACTGAGGCTGAGGCTGAGGCTGAGGCTGCGACTGAGGCTGAGGCTGAGGCTGAGGCTGCGACTGAGGTTGAGGCTGAAGCTGAGGTTCATATTCAGGTTCGGGCTTTGATTCAGATTGAGATACAGTTTCAGGTTGAGATTTGGATTTGGATTCGAATTCAGGTTCAAGTTCAGATTCAGGTTCAGGTTCAGATTCAGATTTAGATTCAGTTGCAGGTTGAGATTTGGTTTCAGGCTGAGATTCATTTCAGGCTGCGGTATGAGCTTAAGGATGTGACAGTTGTGGGGAGGGGAGGAGATGAGCGTGCAGCGAGGACAGCAGCGATGCGGCTGCTGCCAATGATCAAAGAAATTTTCTCTGCTCCGACGTCGACAGCTGCGTCGACTGCGACGCCGCTTGCCACGCTAAATTTTGTTATGAGCCCGGAATTAATATTATTAAGGGGCGATTTTGTCGACCTGAGGCCGCACCGCGCCGCGCCGCGTCGGGCCGCGTTGGGCCCTTTTTTATTTTTTGTCTGCACTTTGTTTGCTTTTTTCCTCTCTGATTTTGTTTTCCTTTTTTTTTTTATTTATTTTTGAATTTTTTATTTTTTTTTTTGTTGGCTGTTGAGTTGATAATTTAGCGACGCCACCAGCAACGACGGGAAGGACGACGCCGAACGTCATTATCGAGCGGCGACGTGTGTTGCGTTTGTTTGACAACTTCAGCCAGTTCAGTTGGCCTGTCTCCCCCCTCCAGCCCCTAAGCCACCCACACCATTACCATATCCACTCCCACGCTTTTTTACTCTTCACTGCATTTCCATATTAAATTCTTGGAACTCGCAAATCGGCTTTAATTGTTGTCACTTGCAAATTAATTATTTACATAAAATAAGAGCAAGCAAATTAACTGCCGCGTCTTTGAATATTCTATACCGTACACACACACACACACACATATACCCTACCTCATGGAAAAATATAAGCCGCATTCGCGGAAAGAGTGAAAAACGTGTCTTATCAGCATTTCCACGAATTTTCCTCTAATTGAATAAAGGACACTAATTACGCGTCGGGTTTGTCAAATTCAATTAATTTCCCCCACAGCTGCAGGTCCTTGAGATATGCCTCCAAGGACTTGAGAATATTAAAATTTCAAAAATCGCCTGCGTCTGACTTAAATTATTAAAATTGTTTATTAAAAAAAAAAAATTAAATGAAATTTTAAATAAATTTAATTTAAAAAAACCATTGGCCATTTCAAATCTTAAAATAGAAATCTTCAAAAAAATCAATTATAATTAAATAAATAAAATAAATAAAAATTTACAATAAAAAAATAAAAATTTAAAAAATTTATAATAATTTTTATTTATGGTATTTATGGTATTTTAAATATTTTTAGTATTTTATTTATAGTAATAAATAAATTATACTTTATATTTATATAAATTTTTAAGCATTGAGTCAAAGTCTCCTTCCCCTCCCTTTGACTCGCTCAAAGCATCAACGAGCTGAAGTCAACTTTAACTCAAAATAATCCACAGCTGTCTCTAGGAAAGGATCAGAGTCCTTCTCCACTGAGGTGTAAGGGTATTACATAGTCGACTTAACGCACATAACACTTGCCTCCTTACGGAGCTAAGCCAAGGTCTAAGCAGCTGTTGTTGGTCCTTTGGAGAGCGTGAAAACGTCGCGATAAGCGCCTCAAACATTTTTCGAGCGCTTATTAATTGTTTGTCGAGTGGCAAGTGGCAAGTGGCAAGTGGCAAGTGGCAGGAGGCGGCTGCCGCTAAAGCTCGACAGCGTGCATCGACTATGGCAACGACTGACGGCGTCGAGGTGTTTGCCAGAGGATTAGCCTCTCTCTCATAGAGCAAACACAACACAGTCAAGGTGCCAGGAATGGCAGAGGGATGGAGGGAAGGAGGGGAGGGCCTGTGCTGGCAGGGTTAGTGGCAGAGGCAGCGACGTGGCAGCAACGAAGCGAGGTAAGTGGCAAGCTAAAGCACTTGCCACCTGCTGTGGGCATCCCCCTTTTCCTCAATATCCAAGTCCATGACTATAAAGAAATATGCCCATAGACTTCATCCTTCACATATACAAAATATTGCCGCATGACGCCCTTCATCCTTCACCCTTCCCCGGAACCCCTGATCCACCGATCCCCTGGTTCCACTATCCCAACGCTCCTCCACGCCCAACGAAGTGTTGCAATAAAATCAATCGAGCTAATAACGGAAATTGTGCGGAGAGCATAAGTGGAGAAAGGAAGGATGAGGTGGGGGAGGAGAAGGAGGAGGAGTGGGGCAGGCGGACAACAAATCAAAGACGCAAAATGGGAACTGCCCAAAGGCAAAGCAATTTCCCAAAAATCGAAAGGAGACCAAAAAAAAAAAAAAAAAAATTGTATGCGAAATGGAAATAAATAGTTGAAGGAATACGCAGGACTACACAGCGGGTCGTCGTCCTCAGCACGTGGCCGTTGGTCCTTCGAGTTAGCCGCGTTTCTGATTCTACTTCTGCCCCTGCCTCTGCCACTGCCACTGGCAGTGCTCTCGCTCCTGCCCCTGTCCCTGCCCCTGCCCCTGCCCCAGCCCCTGTCCCCGTCCCTGTCCCTTCGCCTGTTCGTCGTGTCCTGTGCAATGCGTCCTTCGTCTCGTTTCGCTTTCACTTTAGCCATGGAGAACGCGTTCATAAAAAAATATGAAATGCCATTTTCCATTTGCACGAGGCATAAATTGAATTAGACGGCAAAAAGGATGCGGCAAACGCAGCGACGGCAACGGCGACGGCAACGGCGACGGCCACGCAGCTGCAAGTGCAGCAGGAGCAAAGGGAGACGGAACAACCCCTCGGCCCGACAACCCAAGGGCTTCTGACCAGAGGGTTGTCCCATGTCTGGCGGCCAAATCTCGTCTAATAATACCGCCCTTTTCCCTCTGCTGCGAGGGCGTGGCATATTGCAGAATTCTTCTTCATCTTCTTCATTATTTTTCTTCCTCCCATTTTCAGATTTTATTTTGATATTTTTTTTTTTTTTTTTTGGTTTTTGTTATTTCGGTGAAAAGGTCGCCCGCCCGTTGCCGCCCCCGAGTTAATTTGCAACATAATCTTTTAATCTGGTTTTTGTGTCAACTGCAGGCAATGCCAAGCCACCACCGAAAACCAACCGTTGCCCACTTGGCAAACACCGCCGCCACCACCACCATCATCACTTCCAGCGGCCTGTGTTGACGGTGGTTGCCATTCCCAAAACACACTCACACACACACACACTCATACACACTCACACACTCACACACTCACACACTCACACACACACACACGCATATAGAGGCAGTTAAGAAATTGAAGAGAATTCATTAGTTTCCCGATGTCCTGGCGCACCGTCGCCGCCACCAAGCACAAAAGATGACATATGATCCTAATGATGCCCCAAGCTCCCATCTTCCTTTCCCAACGCCCATTCACTTCAATTTTTATGTGTGGTCAGCACCAGCAACACCAACAACAACACCAACACCACCACCAACAACAACAACAACACCAACACCACCACCACCAACAACAACAACAACAACAGACAAATAATAAATAATAAAAACAAAGCCAGAGGAAAATGAGCTCAATGCATTTCCTAATGATTCGTAAATTATTCACCAACCACTCAAAGTTGTGGCAGCTGCTTCTATATGGAAAATTCTATTCAAAGCATTCGATAAATAATCAAAGTATAAGGTAATCGATTGTTAGCTAATTAAACGTAATTTACAGACTACGAATTTTAATTCATCAATGATAATCGATTATAAAAAATAAGAAATTCGCCTGCTTCATCTTATCCCTTGGCAGGTTTCATATATTCGATAATTAATCGAATGCATCCGATTATTGCATTTATTTACCATTCGATAAATCAATTAGCAATTTTCATACTCGAATGTTGCATTTCTTTGTGCTCTTTATTTGATAGCCTATGACGAGTTACCAGGAGTTCGATAACTAATCGAATGTATGTATTTATCGATAAATCTAGAAATCATCTTATATCTCAATTGCTGCATTTCTTTGCTTGCCCCATATTTAAGCCTAAAACTTTCCAACTTCCATATAGTCGATAAATAATCGAATGGATTCGATAAATCTAAGGATAATCTTCATACTCGATTACTACATTTTTTTTGTTCTCCTGAATTTCAAACCAAAGACTTCTGAGTTCCCATCTTTTCCATCGTCTAATTTTTTCTTAAGGGCTTTGTGGCTTAAGTCTTAATCGTAGAACAAATCGATTTTGAGTTATCGATGGGCAGCTCCCCAGATACTTTACAGGTGCTCGATCAACGTATGAATGAACTCAATTAAGTGTGGATGCTCCTTTGCTCAGTTGCAAGACGCGAGCTTTGATTTTGAGATGCGTTTTATTTCCTATTCAGAATTGCGTTTCCGGTGAGTGGCTTAATTGGCTATGAGTGTATTCACTTGATGAGTTTGAATCTCAATTTGAAAAAAGGTGAATATGA